>OY728139.1:496585136-501585136 GCA_963277665.1 Viscum album
TGCCTAATTCTCTCACCAGCCTCTGCCTGTGCTAGAATCTCTATCTCTATTTGACTGTCCACATATTATATCTCATTTTAATCTTTCTCCATGCCACTAATCAGTGCATCTTTGAAATAGAGACCCACTTCAGGTGAGTTACCTTCTTCTGTTAAATCATCTTAAGTGACATTGGGTCATCATTCAATTAAAAAGTGGAAGGGTCTTCATCCTTAAATATGACATATGTGGAGTCCAAATTGGGGATTTTACTGTAATAATTGATCATATAGCCAGTTTGAGACATCTTCTCTGCCTAAACATTTTCATAGATTAAGAATCTATTGGGAGATCCAAGAGAAACCTCATATGTAGCTTGTTCCGATGATTGGACATCAGTCACTTGGGACAATTTATTACATTCTTTACTTCTGCAATGAGACTCATCATGTCCCTTCAACATGCATATAGTACAAAAAAATGTTTGAATGATAGTTTTACCTTGAGATTCCAATCATACAACAAACTTCACAATACAAAGGCATCTTTTCATACACAATTTGAATATTAATTACATCTTGTGGGGTAGACATAACTACTTTATCAACCATGGTAGAACTTAAATCTATCTCAACTAAAATTCTGAAAAAATGAACATACATAACATTTTTAGTAGCCAAATCCATCAAGATTGGAATTCCTATCATAGATGTGACGTCATATAGAATTTTAGAATTCCAAAAAACCCAATTTAAACCATAAATATTAATCCAAACCCAAGAAAAGGTGAATTTAAAGTCATACAGACTGAAATTCGGCTTCCATTCACGGATCCTAAGGGTTCCTGTCTTTAAATTTATTGAACCAAAGATCCATGCTTTACCCTTCAATTCAGCAGAGGGAAACAACAAGTGAAAAAACCCTCTTCCTAACAAAACACATTTGAAATCATGAAATCCCCAAATAAAAGTTAGGCGAGAGACTAAATAAAAATTTTTACAAGGTTATGTACCTTTAGATAAAGAGATCTAGTAAATAAAGGAGTTTTTATAGAGATCTAAGAACTCTAAAATCGCTCCCTCTGAAGCAGATACATGTGTTGTAGTTCCTTTTTTGACAATGCGTTGAGCAATACAATTTTCTAGGAAGACGTACAAAGCGATCAGAATACTAGAGGAAAAAACATTTTTATGATCATCATATTATTAAAAGTATATATATATATATATATAATTATTCAATGTACCCTTTGTTTGCTTTTTTTAGTGCTAATAAAAGATAACCTTTATCAGTGCTAAACAATTGCTGATAAACTTTGACCATTATTAGCACAAATAAATTCATTGATAATAGTGGACCTTTTATTAGGGTTTTTAGTGTTGATGAAGGTATAATTTATTAGTGATTTTAGTTAAAATTGAAAAAAAATTCCCTTTTATCATCATTTTCTTTTACCACTCATAACTACCAGCATTGAATAAATGTGGATCTGTAGTGGTGAAGTACATTGGAATCTTTAATTTGGTTATCTATCCTTATCTGATTAAAAAAAATATTAATTATATGTATTAATATAAAATTCAATTTTAGTAAATATTTGGTGTCATGGATCCCTCCAGTGTCATCATCCTTAAATTATTCATGTTCACTATTAAAAGATATTATTTTGTTTTACCTATCGATACTTTATTCAATCCCAAGAAAACAAGTACATGGTAAAATACATAAATAAAAAGACCCTACCTCATCATTGGATTGATCATTTGTGAATAATGACTTCAAAACGATACTGTTGGTGATTCTCGACAATTCTATTGTCAATGGAATGTTCTGTTGAATTCGATCGTCGATTAAGGAACTGCCTTGTTCTTTCATCGATGATTCTCCCCTTGGTGATGATCTTTATCTCTCTCATCCACTTAATTATTAGGGTTTTGTAGCTAACTATAGAGAATTGGAATAATAGAGATTAAATAGAGGAGAGATTAAGTCAACCCTTAATTAGAAGAATTAAATTATGTAATTTAATTACTTTAATTCATCTAATATATGCTCATGATTTTACAATGAAAAGTGATCGAATGAGAGTGAGAATTATGTCACAGATAAGGTAAATACCATGCTTTGGATTCAAACATAGTGTCGGTTTTTCCATTCAAGACTCCTTAAAATAGACATATGTGTTTCATTAGAAACACTATCTTGTGGAATGAAAATAATATGATATTTTTATTATATAATTTCTGAGGCCACACAACACTCACCTTTCCACACCAGCTCAGTTTGGGGGTAAAACCCATATTCTATAACCAATGGAACTCTCATAAATTTTTTTAAAGATCGACTAATAGGGTAAAAATACTGTTTTATCCTTAGAGAGGTCTCATCATAATAAAATCAAAATCAAGTTGAGTCTTACTTAGCTAAAAACCCAAGTCACTACATCCTCTCTACTTTAAAACTTTACATCCTTGAAAAGGTACAATTTAAGTGGAAAAAAAGCTCACAAACATCTCCACCTAGAGAAATTCATGCAAACAAATGAAAAACCATCATCTTTAGGGATGCAATCTCTAAGAGAACTCAAAACACCAATGACTATAAATAAGAACACCATCTCTCATCCGCAGAGATTCCAGCTACTACTAAAGATCGACGGAAGGGCAACACCATCCTTTATCATCGCTATGAAAAATGCAATGATAAAAGGGTGTCTTTTATCAATGCTAGATAAAAGCGCTTATAAATCCACCCTTTATCAGTGCTAAAACAAGGGCTGATAAATTATAGATTTATCAGCACTATTATTATCATTGATAAAGGCTTGTAATAAAAAATATTATTAGTTTATATAAAATAATTATATTTACATTCAAGAATAATGTTTATTTATATACATTAAATAAAAAACACATGTTTATAATTAATATATATTTTTTAGTAATTCAAATATATATATAATCTTTTAAAAAAATTATTTATAATATTATAATTAAATAAAAATATATTTAGATAATTATAATATTATAATAAATTTTATTAAATAATACATTTATATATTTTATTTATAATTATATATAAATACTTTTAAAATAAATATATTTATAATTATAATTATAAATAAATAAATATATGTTCTAATGAATTTTTTCAATAAATATATTGACGTGTGAGTATAATTGATGTGAATATGTTATTTATTCATCATGAATGTTCATTTATACTTTACACCCTTATTATTATTCTTGTTGTCCATATATGTGATGAATTGTTTTATGATCTATAATTTACTAGGTATATGATTCATTGGAACATTTATAATACTCTTTAAATATATATATTTATTTATAATTATAATGTTTGTATTTATTATATTTATAATTATAAATTTTTAATTATATATAAATACTCTTTAAATATATTTATTTATAATTATAATTATAACTATATATATATAAATACACTTATAATTATATACAAACACTTATAGATATATTTATTTATAGTTATAATTATAAATAAATACATATATGTAAATAATTATAAAATTATAATAAATATATTTATTCTACTTATAAAGTTATAAACATATAAAATTAAAAAATTATATTTATAAATATATACAAATATTTATAAATAAATACAAATATCTATAATCATAATTCTAAATAAATATAGATATATTTAAATAATTATAAAATTATAATAAATATTCTAATTGTATATATTCATAAAATTATAAATATAATAAATATATTTGTTATAATTTTATAATTATTTAAATAAATGAATATATATATATAATTATAACTATAAATAAATACATATTATTATAATTTTTTAATTACAAGTAAATAAATATTTATTTCTAGTTGTAATTATAAATAAATATATATTTATTTAAATAATTATAAAATTATAAAAAATATATTTATTTTACTTATAATGTCATAAATATATATAATTAAATAAATTTGTTTATAAATATATACGAATATTTATAAATAAATAAAAATATTAATAGTTATAATTATAAATAGATATAGATATATTTAAATAATTATAAAATTATTAAAAATATATTAATTATATATATTAATAAAATTATAAATATAATAAATATATTTATTATAATTTTATAATTATTTAAATACATATATATATATAATTACAAATATATATAAATATATATTTATTATAATTTTATAATTATAAATAAATATATATTTTTATATACTTGTAATTATAAATAAATTAATATATATTTAAATAAATATAAAATTATAATAAATATATTTATTATACTTATAATGTTATATATATATTTAAATAATTATAAAATTATAATAAATATATTTATTATAATTTTATAATTATTTAAATACATATATATATATAATTACAAATATATATAAATATATATTTGTTATAATTTTATAATTATAAATAAATATATATTTTTTTATACTTGTAATTATAAATAAATTAATATATATTTAAATAAATATAAAATTATAATAAATATATTTATTATACTTATAATGTTATATATATATTTAAATAATTATAAAATTATAATAAATATATTTATTTTACTTATAATATTATAAATATATATAATTAAATAAATATATTTATAAATATATTCAAATATTTATAAATAAATACAAATACATATAATTATAATTATAAATAAATATAGATATATTTAAATAATTATAAAATTTAATAAATATTTTAATTATATATATTTATAAAATTATAAGTATAATAAATACAATTATTATAATTTTATAATAAATATATATTTATTATATATATAATTTTATAAATATATATAATAAATTAAATAATTTATTAACATTATATCTTTATCAACACTTTTTTGGGCTGATAAAGGCGTAGCTTTATCAGCGCTAAAAAAGCAGTGACAAAGGTAGGGTTTATCAGCACCTTTTATTTTAGCGCTAATAAAACATACCTTTATGAGCGCTTTTTTGTAGCGCTGATAAAAGCCTTAACCATTTTTATAAATCAACCTTAATAATCAACTTCTTCTCTCACACACCTCAAACTCTCATGAAATCCAACCCCTATCACTGCCAACCCCTCCTACACTGCCGCAAATATCTCCTCTATCGCTGCGAATTCCTCCTCCGCCGCCACCGTGAACCCTACCTCTACCTCTAAATTCCACCTATGCTGTTGAACCCCACCTCCGTCGTAAACCCTACCTCTATCGCGAACTCCTCCTCTTTCATGAACCCACCCCTACCACCGTATCTCCCTGCCTCAACACCATCTCACCCTACCTCACTGTCATCTATCCCTGCCTTGCGGCCATCTCTTCCTACCTCACTGCCTTCTCTCCCTACCTCACCACCCTCCTTCTTCTACACTGTCATCACTCCTTGAAAGGTAAGCTCCTTTGATGATGAATAATATTTTTGTATATTGTAAGGTTTTTCTCTTTACCATGCTTCAACATATGGTTAGTAGGGTCAAAGTTTCTTATGTATTTCGTGACTTTGATGAATTTTTCTATGTGATTTTCCTTCTAGATTTAGCCTCAATAATTTTCAACAGTTGGTTCCATCACTTCCTCTTTTTCTGAATCATTCATGTGCTTAGTGAATTTTCGTTAAATATGATGAATATGGTTATTTTATTGAAAAATGGCATTATTTTGTGCTTACTTTATGAGGAATCATCAAGTATGAAAATATTTTTGTCTGATGGGTTGCAGCATACTTCTAGTTAATGCATTTGACTTGTAATATTTTAATGCTGGAAGGGAAACATTCCTTGAGGAATTTCATCGAGCATCCTACATGCAACACCAAAAATGTTATCTAACCAATAGTTGGGAGGACCTATGATACTATCTGGACTCAATAAAAGGCGATAATTTGATGATTTTAGGGTTTCTCTATTATGAAATGGAATCTTGGTTCACATGAAGGGGTAAAGGTCTAATTTAGTGAGGTTATGAATGTTGAGTGATTTTGATAAGATGGAACGAGGTCTACTATGATGGTCTTGTACCCAAGAAAGAGGGATGGATATATTGGTATAGAAAGAGTGATTCTTTGTTTATCCTGAATTGTGCATGGTATAGAACTGCATATTTATGGAGGGATAATTAGTACGTGGTAATGCACTTCTTGAAAAGGAAGATTTCAGGTAGTTAATAGTTCCTGAATATATATAGGCATGATCTAGTGCTGGTATTAGTGATGGGGGGCATGATGAAAATAAATATTTAAGGGTTTTGATATTGAATAAAGGCTAAAGTTATCTAGGGTTAGTGGGTGGGCCTAGTTGACATGGGATGGTGGAGCGGGCCTTTTTGTTTTTAGAGAAACACTAAAAAAGTGGTTTACAACAATGCATATAGAAGTTGGTTTATTCATTCAGTTCAACAATTATAGGGATAGATTTGATAGTGACTACACGATGCTAAAGATATAGGCTCATGATCTAGAAGGTTCTTAGTGTGGCACTGCTTGTGTACATTGAATCTACTTTAGAAAATAGAACAAAACAACTAAGTGGTTCTTAGTCAAATATTATTAGTAGTTCTAGATTTAGGTTTGTGTAGTTGTAAAGTGTAAATTTTAGGTAGGGTTCTACTCTTCGAGTTAGTATTTGTAGAAGATCATATGTGGGATACTAAACCATTATAGTGCAAGGGATTCTCATAGCTAATTCCATTGATCTGGTGGTTTGGAAGAAAGGTGTTATCTACTCTGGTCCTAGGTAATTCATGGAGAGGTCTTCTTGGATCTGTAGTGGCTCTATGTATGTGATCTAGTCTTCAACTCAGAAAACTATGGATACAAAGGAGGTAACAATCAGGTTTAGTAAGTTTGAATATTGAATCATGGTAATTACCTGATGTGGCCAAGGAAATGATGATTTATAGTTGTTTAAATAGATCTAGACCTATGGTAGGTATAGAAGGCTTCTGGATTGGTCTAGTTGGAGAACTGGATCTACAAGGGCCAGAAATAAAAGGATATGGGGTGGCCGAGTCTATCAGTGAATGTAAGTATCTTTATATTTAGAGATTTCAAGATATGGTTTATATGAATTAGTACAGAGTAGTGTGAGTTAAGAATAATAGCGAGAAGCTATATTTTATTAAAGCCACATTAAATGAAATTTTATCAAATATTATGACATAAGAAGATGAGAGATACATGAAATTGTCTCTCTACATGTCCGTTTATGATCAAATTTTCATTTAGAAATTATTTACTTAACATTTAATTATGAAAATTCCATTAAGGTTGGATATAAAAAATCACTTCTCCCACCCTTTTCCTTGTATTTAGCATTTGGGTTTTTATTTAAATTATACCCATATTCCTTCTCCCATAACCTATATACCCATTGTTTGGATTTCAATAATGGGATATAGTTTCTAGAGTTTTTTTTAAATGTGATCCATAAAAAATACTCAATTTTTCTATGAGACTCCAGGTAAGGGTATTATTTACCATAAAAAATACTATTTTTAAATTTTAAAGTATTTCACTTAATATCTCTCCAAGTAGTTTCCAAGAAATATCTTTCTCTGTGGTTTCTTTAAATTTTTTTAATGATATCAGTTTTAAAGTTTGTGTTAATGGATTAAAAAATAATTTTTAATGAGCTTTATGATAAAAAATGTAACGTTCTAAATATTTCTCTAAAATAGTGATACTTGGGGGGGGTGGCCTTAAATTTGATAATTTTTCACCACTTCTCTTTTTATATTTTGATGGGTTTTCAATGTCAAAATGTGTTTTATATATAATTATCGAATATTGGTTGTTTTGTAATGAAATTTTAATTCTTTGAATATTTTTATTAATATTTGATGCTTTGGTGAAAAATTGATTAATTGTTATTGTATTAATCTTTCTATATTTTGAGAAAAACTATTTTTATATACTATTCCTTGAACATTTCTATTAAATTTTTATATTACTCTTAATCCATTCCATATATCATCCTCTTTATAAAGTGGATATGTTTCATTTAGGGATATACTTTGGTTAGATTTTATGTGTCCTTCTCAATCCTTGTTATATCATCTTATTTTTACTAGCTTTCTTATATACAATGTTCCCTTTATTTTTCATTATAATTCATATTTTCTGTATCTTTAAATGATTTTTGTTTTGATTGTGTTTCCTTTTTATAATTATGCCTATATGAGTTCCCGTAAAGGATAAATGGTGTTTTCCATGTGGCTTTATCCCCTATTATAGAATGTTATTCAATGAAAATTGTTTGAGAAAATGCCTAAATATATTTTTTAAAAGAGTTATTTTATTTTTAAAATCAGTGGTAATCACTGACTTGATTTTTTAAAAAAATTTCTTTTGTTAATTGGAATTCAAACTAAGTGTTTTGGTGATTTGAAAGTGTTAAATATTTTGTAAAATGACTATTTTTATAGGTTCAGATTTTTTATGGATTGTTTCACTTCCTTTGGATCTTATGAGAGGGATATATAGTTGGATTATGACCCCAGTTGAACATATTTTTTGTATTTTTTTTAAATATTAATATTAATGAATCAAATAGGATGGATATGAATAAATAATGGAAGGATAAGAGGGTGTGAATATGTCATTGGTACCAGCCTGTGCTTGCACGGGAAGCCTAGCCAGACGATCATGCAATGGTGGAGAGCTACCATGAGGATGCAGATGCTGGGGAGGGGCAGTTCCTTGTAGATAGTCTGGTTGTATTACCTAAGACCTTCAGGTCATATAATCTCCTAAGCATACAGGCCATGTAATCTCTGAGTCTACGAGACTTTTAAGGGTTCCCTCTCATCCCTTGAAAGGGGGTTATCA
This sequence comes from Viscum album, assembly GCA_963277665.1. Lineage (NCBI taxonomy): Eukaryota > Viridiplantae > Streptophyta > Magnoliopsida > Santalales > Viscaceae > Viscum > Viscum album. The sequence goes on from OY728139.1 coordinate 496,593,968, forward strand.
AAAATCAATAAAAATTAAATCCTTCGGGCCATTCAGGCAGGAAGAAGACTGTATCAAGGATGTGATTACTAATGTGAATGATAATGAAGATCATATTGAGGAATGAAAAGGACAGTTAAAGATGAACTTCATGATTTCCCAAAATTGTATGAGAAGTTAAAGAGTTGTGAAAAGACACAATTATATGATGGTAGCACTAAATATACAACATTTTCATCCATAATAAAGCTATATAATTTGAAATCAATAAATTGATGGAGTGACTCTAGTTTTACAAAATTAATTATTCTCTAATGACATTCTCCCAGAAGATAATGAGCTCTCGAGCCAAACATATAATTCCAAATGAATGATAAACTCAATGGGTATGATCTCTGAAAGAATACATTCTTACCCGAATAACTGTATACTATTTTTCAAGGACCATGAATCACATACAAAATACCCAGTGTGGCGCTTCTCTATACAAGAAATATGAATATGTTCCTATGAAATTTGTATGCTAATTTAAAATCATTCTATGTTTTAGGCACTTATATAAAAGTGATAAGACTGTTGGAAAATTGACATAGAACATATATACTATAATTAAAGATGGGAAACTACATCACCAAGTAGACTCTGCTCAGTGGAAGAGAATTTACCATGAGTATCTTGAATTTGTAAACGAGTTGAGAAACCTTCGCCTTGCATTATCAACTGTTAGAGTGAATCCTTATGGTTTTCAAAGCAGTACTTATAGTAAATGTCTGGTTATATTGGTAAATTATAACTTACCATGGTATTTATACATGAAACAAAATTACATAATGTTATCTATGCTTATATTAGGACCAAAATAGCCAGGTAATGATGTTGATTTTTATGTGGCTCCATCGATCTAGGAATTGAAATTATTGTGGGATTCAAGTGTTATGTTTTATGATGCTTATAGAAATGAAGATTTCATATTTAGATCCATGTTGTATGGGATGATAAATAACTTTCCTACTTATGGAAAATTTTCAGGATATATTATTAAAGTAACTCAAGAGTGTCCCTCTTGTGAACAAGGTACAAAGTCAATTAGGTTGAAACATTCATAAAAAATCTTGTTTCTAAGACATCAAAGATTTCTACCCTGATGGAATAAGTATCGATATTAGATTAAATCATTCGGTTGAAGTTCAGATGAACTTACCACACCATCTCCACTAATAGGTGATCAACTGTTTGGGAAAGTAAAAGATGTTGACATTGATTTTGGTAAACTTTTTTTGAAAAACCTTATGAAAACCAATTGAAAAAGTGATTGTTTTTTTAATTACTATACTTAATTTTCTATACGTTAGAAATTTTCTTGATGTTATGCATGTTCAGAAAATGTATGTGATAGTTTCATTGATATGTTTTTAAATGCAACTGAAAAAATATAGGATATAATTAAGGTTAGGTTGGACATGGTTGACATGGGAATATGAGAAGAGTTGGCACCAGTGAAGGGTAAAAATAAACCTTTCTTTCTCCAACTTCTTACACTCTTTCTAGGAAGGTGATATATCAGTTTTTCAAATTCTCGAATGATGTAAAGGTTCCATAGGGGTATTAATTGAATATCAAGAACATCATTTCAATGAAAAATTTAAAGTTAAAGGGCCTGAAATCATATAACTTCCATGTTTTGATGAAAGATGTAATTCATATAGCTTTATATTGATTTTTTACCAAGAATGTTTGTTATACATTAACCAAGCTTCATTTATTCTTCAATGCTATATGCAAAAACGTTATATACCCAATGAAATTGTTGACTATGGAAAGATTAATTAGTGTCATATTATGTAAACTGAAAATGTTATTCCTGCCAACATTCTTTGATATGATGGTTCATTTTATTTTTCACTTGGTGAGAGAGATTTGATTATGTGTTTATACCCCATTGAATGGTGTCACGACACGTCCCCTGGGGCCTATGCCATGACTACCCCAATCCCGCCTCTTGAAGGCCAAGGGCTGGCGACTAGCTTTAAAGGCATCAACTTGCAAGTGGGAGGAATTTTATAGAATAACTGTATGCACACACAAACCCAACCAAGTCCCAAACACTAATCAAATAAAAACTAGTATTACTAAAACAAGACTGAGTATAAAGTACAAATGAAAGCATGTGGGACAGAATATAAACCCAACGAAAGGACTGAAAATGAAAAAGTACACAATGGAAACTCTGATTGCCATGCACAGAAAACCCCACCTGGTCATGAGAGTAGTGTAGCTAATAGAAACCTAAGTAGAATATCCTATCCACCTGGTCCTTTTGGGCCCTGCCTAGTCCTAGGACACCAGTTACACTTTCGTAGAGTTCACAAGTCTCATCCCCCTAAGCACCTTTAAGTCATAGTCCACCAAAGTCTCTATCAAAATGTTGATTGTCTACACCAAACATAACACGTGTAGGCGAAGCCTGTGAAAGGGTGAGTAAAAAAGTACTCAGTAGGGACCACAAAACCAAAAGGAAAGACCACAAAACAATCTTAAAAGTAAAGCACGAAATGAAAGACCACTCACATCAGGTATACATTTAGGGTAGTGATAGTGGAAACATTAGTCACAACATTAAACACCTCGTCTGCTGGAGAACTCCTCCTCTAACCAGTACAGTGGGTATGCTAAATCACGAAGAAGTACTTCCCACTAACCTTGGACTGCTTAGGTACACCTCCCCACCATGTAGCGTGGGCCTGCTAAGTCATAGAGAAGTGCTTCCCACCATGGGCCCGGAAATTCACAGAGAAGTGCTTTCCACTGTGGACCTACAAATTCATAGAAAAGTGCTTCCCACTAGGCCATAATCGAGTTATACAGAGTCGAAAGTCAGTAGTCCTCAGGTCTCTGCCAACCACAGGGTTCTGTACATAGCGCTCCTAGAATAACCACTCATCAATCCATTCATTGCATATCAACACCCATGAAAGTCACCATAGAGCATTCCAAAAGATCTGCCACATAGAGAGGGTCCCAATGACGTAAACGGATCATCAATCGGACGCACGCATGTTTTAGTAAAAAGGTCCCGGTTGGATTTGAGTCTGATCCAACCTAACCATACTCCAACCCCTTCCAAAACTCCCATAGAGTATCTCATAATGAACGCCTCATCGCAAGGGTACTTGTGCCGAAGACAGTGTGTCAGTCAGACACACGATCTGTGAGTTATTAGCATTTTAGTAACTAGGTGTCGGCTGCGTCCGAGCCTGGTCCGACCTGGCCAACTCGACCCACGGGTCCCACATACCCTGGTTTAAAATCAACTAACTCAACCGAACCAAGTTCAGGTCTGGGTCGGTTTGGTTTGGTCTAGCCAATGGGACAGGCGCAATGGGCCTCACTGGACCCGACCTAGTTTGGCCGAGGGTCCAGCCCCCTGGGTCGTCCGACGACCCAGTCTAATCTGGCTCGACCTGAATGGAATGGGTCTAGACTATTGGTGTGGGTCTGTCCCATCAGTGCGAGTCTAGCCCATCAGTGTGGGTCCGGCCCGTCAGTACGGTTTTGGCCCGTCGGTGTGGGTCCGACCCATCGGTGTAGGTCTGGCCTTTCAGTGCAGGTCTGTCTCGTCGGTGTGGGTTCGTAGAATGAGAATGTTATTCATTCTTTTTATCATTTATAAGGTAAAGCAGACCAGTGGTGGACACTAATTAAGAATACAACACAACAAAATGAAATTGAATCCATGTATTAGGATTAGTTCATAAACATATTTTCAATAATTAATTTCCTTTAATTCTTCATACCAATATAGAGAAATAGTTCATTGAGTTGATGTAAAGGGATTATGAATCTATTGGTACCTACAAGGCTAATCAGATGAGACTAGCGATGTATTATTCATGATTTATCATCCAACATAAAATTAATTTCGATAGGTTCTTCATTGGCTTAAATACATGTCTCATAAGGGTATTGGACATCAGAGTCTATAGTATCTATGATGAGATTTTATATTTTCCAATAAAGGATGAAATTTAGTTTGGAGTCATGTATCAATCTCATGGTTTTGAAAAGAAAAGGAAAATGGAGATTAAATGAAAAAATAAAAAATATAGAGAGAAGAAGATGATCATTCTTTTTGATCTAAGTGTTTGAAGAATCCTAGAGGAAATTACGTTAAGGGGTATAATATATTATTTAAGCATTGCAAGGAAGGTATTAGGAATTTATTTATAATTTTATGGGAATATGTTAGCTAGTAGTGAATATGTGGAAAATGTGGTACATAATGAACCTCTTACACTTTAGTGCTACAAGTATAAGGAGAATATGAATTATACTAAATAGTGCACAACCCTATGGTCTAGTTATGATGTTCGATGTCAGAAACCTCTTAAGAAAGGTGAGAAGTGGAAATCCTACACAATAAATATTTTTGATTTGGGGTGCGATAAAAACCGGGTGAAAGATACACTTATCTTCTGCTCTTTAACTTCTAATGTCTGATGTGATTCTAGATCTACCCACACATTCAAATCTAAATAATTTTTCAAGGGTGTTAATTTTCTACCAAAATGATTATATAAGGAATGGGTAGTGAAAAACCTTAATGGTATTATTATTTCATCTCAAGTATATGACTCCTCTCCAGTTGAAATTTGTGTCAATGAATATCTTGTAAATCTTTTCACTCATACTTTATTTTGAATTTGATGTCATCTTAGGTATGGATTTACTTTCTACACATAAATCCAACATCAATTATTGAGGAAGGGAAGTTATGTTTGGTATTTAAAAATGACATTTGATAGACCATAAATGTAATTATAAGTATGAAATTCATATGGATATTACATCCATTTAACGTGTCTTAATTCCAATTGAGAAGGGTTTTTTATCCCAAATTTTTGGGGAGAAAATTGACATCGATGATATCCTTACTGTACAAGAATTTTTGGATGTCTTTCTGGAAGAGTTTCTTATCCTTCCACCAAAACATGAAATGAGATCTCAATATAAATCATACCTTGTTCTGAACCATTTTCAAAGACTCTTTATTTAATATATCTAATTGAGTTATAGGATTTCATGAAGAAACTCTAATAAAACCTTGACTAAGCCTATTGTGTCACCTTGGGTTGTGTAACGACCCATGTATTTATAGAATAGTAGTTTTTATTTTCTATTAATATTAATGAATACGTTATTAATTTTATATTAAATGTGGATCTTTTTCTGACAGCATACTCAACACACAACAATGGTTTTTTTTAAATCATAAATTGCACACAACTTTGAGTTATATCGATAAATAATATAATAAAATTATTATTTTAAATGGTAGTTAACGCCTAAAAATTTTATTGGAGGAAATGAAAAGAACTAACTACAATATTATTATACATTTTTTTTAAATTTTTTTACATTTATCAAAAAAAATTAGAGGCTTAAAATAAGAATAAATATGGTTTTACATATGAAATACTCTAATATTTTTTAAAGGTTGGTTTACAGCCTTTTGATGAAGAACCATTTTTAAATATATATTTTTCACTTTTATATTTCCTATTTGACAATATAATACCCTCATATATAATAGGGACATAATAATATATTTCAGATAAATTTTTGGTAATTTTCTGAAAAAGATATGTTTTTAATGAATACTAAAAAATACAATAGTTTAAGTCAATACTACCTTTTTATCTAATTTATTTATATAGTTAGATTGTATTTTTATTGGTTTTAAAGTGTAATTGGATTGAATTTTTATCATTTCATACAATTTTTTTCATTATAATTAATTTCACTTTTAAATTGTATATAAACACATTCCAATCTTATGATAGTTATTACTTTATAAAAACATGTTTTTTGGTTCTGACAATAGGAATTAATTTTAAATTAATTATTGAAAATTATATGTTTTAAATTTTGAAAAATGGATTCTATATTTTGAATCCGAAGGTCCAAATTTTGTGAATAGGTACCTTTTATTTATGGACATTATGAATAGTAAACTCAGTAATTAATTTATTTACCATGGTTAAAGGGTAAATCTTGTAACAAATTGTAAAAAACAGTATTATAATAAAATTAAACTACCCTAACACATGTACTAACCATATTTCATGAGATATTTCTGACCATTGACATTATTGGGTCGATTTTGGGACCCCATGGATCCACAAGAGAGTGATAATGACATTTTATAAGAATTAATTTAAAGTAATGAAAAATATAACATAAACATGTATCTTTTACAGAAATAGTTTTTATATGAGGTTATATAAGTGATATATTTGACTACAAATAGTCAATATAAATATAAAAATATTTTCTACATCATGATAATAAATATATTTATTTTTAGACATTATAAAAATAAATTTAATTATGACACAATGGTGATGAAGTGATTGCTTCATTAATAAAGGATTCAAATAAATGATATTATAAATTTTAAAATAAATGTAATTTTGTAATTTTGATGTCATAAATTAATTTTATAGATTTTATTTACATTTTATATTTGTATTAATGAAGTGTTTTCGAATGAATCATGTTTATATGTATTTTTAAAAAAGTCATGATATGAATAGTGTCAAAATAGACAAAATTTGTCATTTAAAATATAAAATATTTTATTAAATATTATAAAATTATAAAAAATATATGATTTATCAAAATGGGTATGATAAGACTAAAATTTAATTAATTAATCTTTCATTGAACAATTTTCATGTTTTGGTAAATATTTTTATTCTCAAAATGTTGAATTCTTGATAAAACAATAAGAGTAAAAAAGGGTTAAATCAAAACTATAATAATTAAAAAATATCAAAAACCTGAATAATTATTATTGGATGATTTTATTTGAACATATACTAATCGTATCTTCTATCTAACTGAATTTTTACTCATTTTTTATCAAAAAATATTTTATAATAAATTAATATTTCCATACATTCCTAAAGTGCCTCTCCTCCCTCTTATAAAAGGCCACCACATCTACCCACATAACTCACACCTTTCAAGCCAAATTTCTCTTCCAAAATCTTTTAAAATAATCTCCCAACATCCATAAATTCCTCCTAGAAGCCTTACCATGGGAATAAATATATTAAATAGTGATTTTTTCTCAAATGAAAGGGAGTTACACGTTTTAGAGGAACCATCTTCTCTAAAGTTCCTTTCCACTATTTTACATCTCCACTTCCCATTCTATTATTATTATTTGATTACATAAAAAAACATTATTCTCAGTATAAAATAATATTTTTATGATATTTATTCTAACTACACTTACACACACCACCATCTAATGGATATGAACATACAGTTTCTATAGACGACGAACTACTGTCTCATGAAACGATGATTGTTCAGGATTATCCTACCACCTCTCATTGTGTCCTTTATGATGGCGATATATTTATATGTGATATATATTATATTTATATTTTCTATATACTTATGTATTTTTAATTTAAAACATACCATTATTCTTTCTATAATGGGTAAATATGATAATTTCATTTGAGGAAGTGTGAAACACCACCCCCACAAAATGATATGAATCATTCATGCCATACGTATAATGTATAAAGGATGGAGTTAATGAAATTATGTAACATATATGACATATTATATTATTATTTAATTATAATATACCTATGTATCATTTATTTTTCATTTCATTAATATGACAAATAAATGAAAGTATTGTTCATGTGTACGTAAAGCCTACCTTATCAATGAACGGTGCATTTAATTTATTATATCCAGATTTTATAGAATGTTATAAATAAATATATATACTCGATTTGTATGATATTTAAATCATTAATACTATTCTAGAGATAATGGAATTATTACCACATGGAAAATTTGTAATTATATCAAGTTCATTTTTGACACAAGTACTGAATATTGACAAAATAGATGATATCAAATTAAATAATTATGTAATATTTATAACATGGAGATAAGTAATATAAATTGAATAATAAACTTGAAAAAAGTTTTGAATAAAGTAGTAATTAAACTATGTTTTTTATTTAGAAATATAAATAATTAACGAGGCAAGTCGGACTCAGTACAAGGGAACCTTTCACCCTCCTCTTTTAGTCATTCACTTATTTTAAGTTATGCCTTTTAATATCCATTTTATTATATTGGGATATGTTCTTCTATATCCTTATTGATGTAAATTTTATTTCAATGTGAAGAGAGACCCTTTTCTCCCTCATAAACTCTTTTTTTGAATTTTTAAGTGACGGTGTTAGGCTTCCAATTTTTCGTAAGGTAATTTCTAAACTCAATTTCCACTCTGTTGGTTTTACACATTCTTTGTTGATTATATTATTCCAAGATTAATTGAGGAATCATTGTTTATTTATTTATGCTGTAATTTCCACTTCCCTTTCTGTTGATATACTTTTTCTACACATAATCACCCGATTTATAAATTTATACGTTATTTATACAAACTTTGTATGGGAAATCATAACTCAATATCATTTCATTGAGTTAAATATCCATGTAATTGGTTTCGTTTTTCCATGAATATGTGTGAATGACCTCTGATTTGTTTACACATAATATTCACTTATATTGGGATTTTTTTTATATTTGTCACACATAATTATGCCATCGATTTATCCTTAGTTTAATGATACAATATTTTTAAAGGACTTCATATCAATCTCCTTTCATTGAGGTATATTTTGATTTATACATGACTTTGTTTTATATGGTGTATAATTATACCCTTTTTATTTAAATTTAATTCAACGATTTTCAAAAGAAATATTTTGTTTTATGAATTCTGTAACTAAATAATAAAGGTAATGTTTCTTTTTAATGTTCACGGTAATAACAAAATTTCTACCACAACATGAATTATTTGATATTTGGATTATTAAATAAGCCATAATGTTCTTCAAAGGAAAATAAATACCATATAATTTTTTTTACATATATTGGTATTTAAATTGGTTTTTAGAAAGAATTGATTATGCCAATAACTTGAAATGGTATATTGTGACTGCAATGTGGAAATGTTATCATTCCTTTATTCATGTTTTATGTGTTATGATTATATTATGGTTCTTTGGAATTGTTTACGTATATGGGTGGTTCTGTGATAAAATGAGTGAAGGTGAGACCAAGATAACTCTTTAATGCATTGGGTAATAGGAGGGTGGTAAATGTTAATGTTTCTCCAAAGTGATTTTTAGAATATACAATGATGGGTATTCTAAATCTAACTCCCTATGTATCTTTTAAATCTACAATGTATGTATGTTATGGATGACACAAGTTACGTTTACGATTTATGACTTATATGTGTTATTCATAAATCTTATTATTTCATAAGGTATGTTAAAGCGATTATGTTTTAAGATTAAAAAGTATTATTTCTTTGATTTGAAGGTATTCATGGACTATTTATTTTTTCCTTATTTTATATCCCATACAGACCTTTTTATTCTCATCCCAAGTTTTTGAATTTTTTTTCAAAAGGTATATGGAAGGGTAAGAGAAGAGAATAATTCAGGAAGATTTTTATCAAGAAACTAATTTTTGTTTTATTTAATGAGGTTTATTATTCTGAAAAATTGGTTAGTTTAGAAGTGTCTAATTTTTAACATTTTAGATGTAATGTAATATTTATGGACTAATTATCTGAAAATTTAAACCTGGAAAGACCCTCAATGAAAACTCCTGACTTAACTCATGATTATGTAATGACTAATGCTGGGGCCTTATAGTTGGCATCAAAGGTCGGTTTAGATAAAATAGAGGTTGGGGTGTTATCTGGGAGTTGGTAAAAGATCACATATAACCAAGAGGGTTATTATCATATTGAATCTTTTGTAGGGTTATAGTAAAATAAGTTTATTGGATAAAAACCATAACAATAGATATATAATGAGTTTGATGGATTAGATTAATGTAAATGTTTTTATGTTATCTTTACCATATATATTATTCTTTTTTAATAATAATAATAATTCATTTAATGTTAAAGTGTTGATTATCATCAAAAGATTATGGATTATTTGTCAAGATATATATAAATAGATCTTGAAAACCTTATTATCCCACCCCAATTATTTTATCATCACTATTATGGAAAAAGCCCGTTCGAATGATTTTGATAGCTTTTTGAGTATTCAAATCACTTGCAAGAAATTATTTGATTTATCTAACACCTACTCATTTCAAAAATAATTGTATGGGTCATGGTATCTTTTTTCATATGATTTAAAGATATAAACATTTAAAACTCTATCAAAAATAGAAATTATAGAAGTGAAGTGAACCTTTACTTATTGAAACTAGGACAATATGCTGAAAGAGAAAGGGAACATCCGAAAGATAATGATTTTTGTATTCAAGGTATGATTTATTTTCTTATCCATAATGAATGAAGAATATTTGAATTAATATTTATAATTGATAATGATATTCGATCTGTACGAATAATGTATTAATAAATAAGGTGGAAATTCATAGTTAATGTATTATTAAGAATGTTGAATGAGTAAGATGTCTAAATATAAGGGATTTAAGAGTTATGGATGATGAAATGTTTAAAAGTATTAATACTCTTTTGATTATGGGATTAATTTGGAATACTTTATCCAGTATGTGTAACCCTGATATTTGATATATAAAAATGTTATTCAAGGAAGAATTATATTTTCTTGTGTGGACATAATTTATAACCTTAGGGGTTCATATTATCTTTTTTTTGTGGTGGTTAATGGTTATTACATATTGGGATGAAAAATTATAGGTATTAGATAACCTTTGATGATAAATCTCACAATTGTTATTTTTTAGGAAATTATCTCATTTTTTATATGGTTTTGAAAGGACAACCCATATGATGGGTGAAAACCTGTTGTGTCCGAAAAGTTCATTGGAATTGAACCCATAACCCATGAGCGACAAGGGAAAATCACTTACCACTGGCCTACATGAAGTCTATAGTTAGAATGACTAATTATTTTTAGTTAAATGATTTTTTGCATCAAGAATATTTCGATTTTGGGAATTTATGTTTTAGAAAATGGATATACTTATTATAGGAAAATGATTTGGTGATTAAGTGATAAATGTTATTTTGGAAGACGTTCTCCCTTTTGGGAACACTATATGACTATGAAAAATAGAATACTTTGAGATTTCATTTGAGGTGTAATGATGTGAATTTATTTTTAATGAATCTATATATTTATTGTGTACATATAATGATTTTGGATAATTTATGGAAATGATTAACCTGTCATTGAGAACATGTGATTAGGTTAATTAATTTTCAGTATGAGACTTTAAGAGTAGTCAATGTTATTTGTAGATAAATGTTAAGATTTATCATGGAATTCTAGGCAGTAAATTCCTTATAAATTTTCTATTTCAATATTTATTTGGATTATTTAATATATTTCTTTGGAAAATTGTGAATTTAATGGTCTATGATGAAATTTAGGTACTATTTTTTCAATTTTGGAGAATAAGAATAGTATTTCTTTTTTATAATGGATTATCCTTTTTGGGATTATCTAAAATCGTACTAACCATTTTAGTTTTGGATAATGTATAAAGATAGAAAAAATTTATAGTTAATCTTTTTTGGTTTAAAGTGACTCTCTAGAAGTTTATTCTAGTTCTTCAGGTGTGACTAAGTCATCTTGTATACTCATCGTTTAGAGAAAAGATGAGTTTTTTGTAGATATTTATTAAAGGATGAAAGTCTATATGACAAGTAAGTATGTTTCCTAATATTATTAGTAAAAATAATAAAACAATTCGTCCAATTTATGACAAATTTACATAATATAGAAGCATTTTTCATTTAATTTTCCTTCTATGAAATGAAAGACTCTTTAACCATTCATAAGTTAGTGGTTTTATGGTGTTTAACTTTCTCATGATCATGTTTCATATCAATCACTATCAGAACTTTATGGTTATTTTTCTCTTCCATATCCATGTTTTTGTACATGTAATCCCTGTATGTGTTATCTTGGGTATCCTTTGTACTCGCTTTCTTTATATTTAAGGCACAGTTTTATTGACTCCTCTGATTTGGGGATTTCAATGAAGTTTCTGAGTCTAATTTTAAAATTGCGAGGATGAAATTTCTAAAAGGGGGGAAGGATGTAATGACCTAGGCATTTATAAAATAATAATTTTTGTTTTCAATTAATATTTATGAATAAGATATTAATTTTTACGTTAAAGGAGACACTTTTTCTGATAGTGTTCTCAACACGCAACAATGAGTTTCTTTGAAATCTTATGTTGTAAAAAAAATTTATTGATAACAAAAAATAATTTAATAATATTATGATTTTAAATGGTAGTTAATGCCTAGATGTTGTATTGGAATAAATTAAAATAACTAACTACAATATTATCATAAATGTTTCTTAAATATTTTTTTATTTATCCAATAAATTTTAGAGGCTTAAAATAATAATGAATCATATTTTATTCCTTAAAGAATATAATATTTTTAAAATGTCAGTTTAACTCCATTAAATAGAGAAAAAATTTTAAATCTAGTTTTTTTTACTTTTATATGTCCTAATACTATACACAAAAAATGGCCCCCTCCCCTCTGGATGTGCTTATTATGTAGTTGGGGACTCCCTTGGTCTGCATCATTTTAGCCCCCTTAAACATTTTCCTCTGCTTACCACCTTCAATAAAATAAATGTTTTTGATTTTTTAATATATTGGAAATATATTTTTATTATACCATTCATACCCTTTCTCTAGATGGTTTATGATGAGGTTTACTAGGGAAAGTATAGACCTTCAGTATACTGGATCTTCCTATATGGATGATTTTAAATTATTAAGTAATGATGATTATGTTATAATATTTATTCATATGATTAATGAATTGGACATAGTAATTGAAAGGAGGGGCCTTTTATAGCCACTCGATGCATCGGTAAGTCACATGAGAAAACTAGTTTGGGTATTTGGTAGACTCCTTTCCTTTTTATGTACGATGTCTTGGTACAAGGCCTTGACGGTTAGTTTATGATGTATGGTATTATAAATTCCATCATTATGAGATTAGTTATTGGTTATATTTTTATAATTTAATCCAATTTTTTTCGTTGTAAGTATTTTCACTTTTATATTGGACATAAACACATGTCAATCTTTTGATAGTTATTACTTATTAAAAATCTACCTTTTGGTTTTGACAATGGGAATTAATTTTAAATTAATTTTTAAAACTTATGTGCTTTCAATTTGGAAAAATGGATTACATATTTGGAATCAGATGGTCCAATTTGAGTGAATATATACCTTTTATTTCTAGATGTTATGAATAGTTACTTCAAAAATTATTTTACTTATCATGGTTAAAGAGAAAATATAGAAAATAAGGGTAAAATAATAATATTATAATAATATTAAACTACCATAACACATTTAATAACCATATTGTATTAGATATGTACAACCATGGAAATTATTTGGTCAATTTTGGGACCCCATGGATCCACTTGGGAGTGATAATGACATTTTATAAGAATTTATTTAATGTAAAGAAAAATATAACATAAACATGTGTCTTTTTGTAAAACAATTTTTATATGGGGTTATATAAGTGATATATTTGAAAATAAATAATAATTCTAAATTTAAAAAGAATATATACATAAATGATATTTTATTTATAGTATTTGAACATTAAATAAAAAAATTTAATTATGACACAATGACGATGCAATGATTTCATTATTAATAATGGATTCAAATAAATGATATTATAAATGTTTGGTTATTTTGATGTCATCAAAAAATTTTATGGATGATATTAACATGTTATATTTGTATTAATAAAGTTTTTTTTAAGGAATCATGATGTTATTGATTTTTAAAAAAGCCATGATATGAATAGTATCAAAATTGACAGAATTCATATTTTAAAATATAAAATAATTTATTAAATATTAAAAAATTCCAATAAAATATATTCTTTATCCAATTGATTATTATAATTCTAAAATTTTATTAATGACTCTTTCATAGGACATTTTTCATGTTTTGGAAGCTGTTTTGATTCTCAATGTGTTGAATTCTTGAAAAAAATGTCAAAGTAAATAAGGGTTAAGTTGAATATATAAGGATTAAACAACATCCAAAACCTATATAATTGTTATTGGATGCATTTATTTTAACTTATATTAATTTTATCTTCAAACTAACTTATTTGGACTAAATTTTAATCTAAATATATTTTATAATAAATTACTATTTTTAGACTTTCTTAAAGTACCCATCCTCTCTCTTATAAAAGGCCACCACCTCTACCCACATAAATCACGTCTTTAAATCCCCTTGTATTATGCCAATTATACCCCAATAATCTCCCAACATCCCTCCCTTACATCTAGAAGCCTTACATAGGGAATAAGACAATTCAAGAAGTCTTTTTGGATCAAATCAATGAGAGTTACACGTTTTAAGAGGTAGCGTCTTGTCTAAAGTTAATTTCCATTATTTTACTTCATAACTACCTATTATATTATTATTATTTAATTAAATAACAACACCAGTATCTTTAATATATTTTTATGTTTTTGTAAGAATGGTTAGAACTAAATTTACACACACCTCCATCTATTGGATATGAACAAATTGTTTCGGTGGACGGTGAACTATTGTCTCACGAAATGATGATTGTTTTATTTTCCCCTACCACGTCTCATGGTAGAAATTATGAAGGAAATTTATTTATTTATGATATATATTATATTTATATTGTCCCTATTATTATTATATATTTTTCATTTATATAATACCTTTATGATTTCCATAATATGTAAATACGATAATTTCATTTGATGAAGTGCAGACTACCACCCCCTCAAAGTGATATGACTCGTTCATGTCATACATGGAACATATAAAAGATGAATTTAATGAACTTATGTAACATATATAATATATTATATTATACTGTAATTTTAATAAACCTATGTATCATTTATATTTCATTTCATTAATATGACAAATAAATGAAAGTAGTGTTCATGCATACGTACGAACTACCGTCTCCATGAACGAAAAATTTCATTTATTATATCCAAATGTTATGGAATACTATAAATACTTATATATAATATATATATGATATTTAAATCGTGAATACTATTTTGGATATAGTTTACTTTTAACCAGATGGACAATTTGTAATTTTATCAAGTTCATTTTCAACTCAAGTACCGAATATAGATAAAACAACTGATATAAACATAAATAACTGTGTATTTTTTTAATATGATTATAAGTAATATAAAATGATTAATATACAAAGAAAATTTTCTAAATAAAGTATAAATTAATTTTTTTTATTAATTTGGAATATAAAGAAAGAATGAGACAAGTTAGATTCAATGTGAGAGAACCTTTCACCCTCCTCTTTTAGTAAAATACTTCTTTTATGATATGTATTTTAATTTACATTTTCATATGTTGTGAAATGTTCTTATATATCATTATTACTGTAAATTTTATGTTCAAGTGATGAGAGACCCTTTTCTCTCTCATCAACTCATTTTCAGAGTTTTTAAGTGACATTGTTAGGCTTTAGAATTTTCATAAGAGAATTTCTAAAATCAATTTCCACTCTTTAGGTTTTAGGCATTCTTTGTTGATTATATTAGGCCATGATTATGTATGGAATCACTGTTTATTTATTTATGTTGTAATTTGCAATTCCTTTTTTGTGGATATACTTTTGATAGACATTATTATCCCATTGATAAATTCTTACATTATTTATTCAAACTTTTTAAGGGAAATGTAAACTCAATATAATATCATTGAGTTAAATATCCTTGTCATTGGTTTTGTTTTTCCAAGAATAAGTGTGAATGACCTCTAATTGTATTGAACTTAATATCCACTTATATTGGGTGTATTTTTAGTTATAACACACAATTATTTCATTGATTTATCCTTAATATAATGATAAAATCTTTTTAAGAGACTTCATCTCAATATCCATTCATTGAGGAATATTTTGTTTTATACACAATGGGAATGTTTCTTTTTAACGTATGAGCTGACAACAACCTTTCCACCATCACGAGCACTATTTGATATTTAGATTCATTACAAGCTATAATGTTTTTAAAAGGAAAATAAATACCATGTACTATTTTTTACTTATTGTGGTGCTTCAATTGATTTTTAGAAAGCATTGATTATGAAAATATATTGAAATGATATATTGTGATCGTAATTTGAAAATGTTACCATTACTTTATGCTTGTTTTATGTGTCAGGATTATGTTATGGTTCTTGAGAATTGTTTACGTATATGGTTTGTTCCATGATAAACTGAGGGCATGTAATCCTGAGATAGCTCTCCAATGCATTAGTTAATATGAAGAAGGTATATATTATTGTTTATCCTAAGAGACTTTGGGAATATACTATGATGGTAATTACAAACATAACTCCCAATGTAGCTGTGAAATATATAATGTAAGTATGTTATGAACACCACAAGTAACCTTTATGATTTATGGTTTCTATGTCTTATTCATAAATCTTACGATTACATGAGGTATGTTAAAGAACTTATGTTTTATGATTGAAAATTAATATTTCTTTGATTTTTAGGTATTCTTGGAATAATATTTTCTTTCCTTA
This sequence comes from Viscum album, assembly GCA_963277665.1. NCBI lineage: Eukaryota > Viridiplantae > Streptophyta > Magnoliopsida > Santalales > Viscaceae > Viscum > Viscum album. The sequence goes on from OY728139.1 coordinate 496,610,642, forward strand.
TTTTATATCCCTTACTGAGCTTTTTATTCTCATCCCATGTTTTTGAAAAAAAATTCATAGGGTATAAGGAAGTGTAAGAGAAAGGAATAATTTAGGAATATTTTTATCAGGAAAAGAATTATTGTTTTATTTAATGTGTTTTATTATTGTGAAACATTGGTTAGAGTAGTAGTGTCTACTTTGTAATATTTGATATGTAATTAAATTCCTAACATAACTCAAGATTATGAAATGTTTAAGGCGGGGGCCTTACAGTTGGAATCAGTGGTCGGTTTAAATAACATAAGTGGTTAGGGTATTATCTAGGCATAGGTAAAGCGTCCCATATAACTAAGAGGGTTATTATTATACGGAAAATTTTGGAGGGTTATGGTAAAATGGGTTTATTGGATAAAAACATGAACAATATACATATAAAGTGGATGATGGATTCCAGTAATATAAAAGTATTTATGTTTTCTTTAACCTATAGAGGATTCTTTTTTTAATAATAATAATTTGTTTCCTGATTAAGTGTTGATTCGTTTCAGAAGATTAATGATCATTTGTCAGGATGGAAGGAAAGAGATCTTTCACAACCTTATAATCCATCACCAATGATTTGATTATTATTTTAATGGGAAAAGCCTATTCGAATGATTTTAAAATCTTATTGAGTATTCAAATCACTTGTAAGAAATTTTTTGAGTTATCCAACACCAACTCATTTCTAAAAAAAATTATGGGACAAGGTGTATTTTTCATATGATTTCAAGAACTCAAATTTTCCAACTCTATCGAGAAGTGATATTACAGAAGTAGAGAGAATGTTTACTTTTTAAAAGTATGATAACATGCCTAAAGAAAAAGGGAACATCCAAATAATCCTTATATCTAGATTCAAGGTATGATTTATTTTCTAATACATAAGGAATGAAGCATCTTTGGAGTGATATTTATAAATTATTGAGATTTTTGATCTATATGAATGATGTATTAAGAAATAAGGTGGAAATTCATAGTTAATGGATTATGAAGAATGCTGAATGAGTAAGAAGTATAAATATAAGGGATTCAAGAGTTATGGATGATGAAATGTTTAAAATTAGTAATGCTCTTTTGAGGATGAAATTATGTTGGAAAACTATTTCAAGTATGTGTAACCCTGATGTTTGAATGTGAAAACATTATTCAAGGATGATTTATCATTTCTTGTTTGGACATAATGGATAACCTTTGGGGTTCATATGATCATTTGTTTTCGAGTTGATTAATCGTTAATAAATTTTGGGAGGAAAAATGAAAGGTATTAGATAACCTATGAGGATAAAGTAGGTTGTCATTATTTTGGAGTAAATTATCTTATTTTTGATATGTTTTTAATTAGACAACCCACATGATGGGTGACAACCTAACACATCTGGAAAGGCCATGGGAATCAAACCCACAACTAAAGGGTGACATGTGCACTTCTTTTACAATTGGACAACGTGAAGTCCCTAGTTAGTATGATTAACTATTTTTAGTTCAATGATTATATGGATCATTAATAAGTTCATTTTGGGAAATTTTGTTTTATTAAATGGTTATCATTAGTATAGGAAAATAATTTTGTGATTAGGTGATAAATGTTATTTTGGAAGATATTCGCTCTTTTGTAAACTCTAAATGCTTATAGAAAATAGAATATTATGGTGATTTTAGGTTATTTATGGAAAAGATTGACATATCTTGGAGAACATGTGATTAGGTTATTTACTATTCAGTATGAGGATTTAAGAGTATTCAATGTAATTAAAAGATAAATAATAAGATTTATCAAAGAAGATTATGAAATCAAATCCTTTAAAATTTTATGTTTCCATTTTTATTTGGATTATTTTAAATAATTTTAAGGTAAACTATGTATTGAATGGTCAATGGTGAACTTTGGGTATTGTTTGTTGAATTTTGGAGATTAATAGTAGTATTTATTTTTATAAAGATAATTATTTATGAGACAATTTGATCTCATACTAACCATTTATGGTTTTTGTTAATGTCTAAATATAGGGAAAATATATATTTAATCTTTTATGGTTTAAAGTTATTCTCTAGAAGTTGATTTAAGTGCTTCAGGTGTGGCCAAGTCATCTTGTATACTCATCATTTGTAGAAAAGAAACGTTTGTGGTAAATATTTATTAAACGATGAAATTCTACATGACAAGTAAGTATGTTTCCTTATGTTCTTAGTCAAACACATAAATAAATTTTTTATCTTTATGAAAAGGAACATAAAACAAAAACATTGTTCATTTAATTTCCCTAATATGAAATCAAAGGCCGTTTGACCCGTCAAAATTTGTGGTTTTTTGGTGGTTAACTTTTTCTTGATCATGTTTTCTATCACTCTCCATTAGAACTCAATGGTTAGTTTTCTCTTCTATTTCCATGATTTCCAACATGGAATCTTAGTATGTGTTAGCTCGGGTGAGAATTTTACTTCTCTTTATTTTTTAAGTGTTATTTTTATTGTCTCTTTTTTTGATGTGGGACTTTTAATGAAGTTTCTGACCCCAATATTAAAATTTCGGGGATGCAAATTCCTAAAAGGGAGAAGGATGTAACAACCAAGGTATTTATATAATAATAGTCTTACATTGATATTAATATTTATGAACAAGAAATTGAAATTATTTTAAAGGGGACACTTTTTATGATAGTGTACTCAACATGGAACAATGAGTTTCATTGAAATCTTACGCTGCACACAATAATGAGTGATACTAAAAAAATAATATACTAATATTATTATTTGAAATGGAAGTTAACCCTTAGCTGTTGTATCAGTGGAAATGAAAAAAACTAACAAAAATATGATTATACATGTTTCTTAAATATTTTTACATTTATCCAATAAATCTTACAGGCTTAAAATAAGAATGAATCTGAATTTTCACATGAAATACTGTAATATTTTTAAAAGGTTGGTTTACAGCCTTTGGATAGAGAACCATTTTTAAATATTTTTTTAAATTTAAAATATTATATTTGAAAAAATAAATTTATTCTATATAATCAAGACATCAAAATTTACTTCGGATAAATATTTTGTAATTTTCCAAAAAAGATCATTTTTTAACAAATAGTTAAAAATAACACATTTTAAGTGAAAAATACCCTTTTATCTAATTTATTTATATATATAGATTGTATATTTAATAGGTTTTAAAGTTTCATTGGATTATATTTTTATAATTTAATCCTATTTTGGTCATTGTAAGTAATTTCACTTTTAAATTGGACATAAACACATGTCAATCTTTTGAAAGTTATTTTTTCTTAAAAACCCTCTTTTTGGTTTTGAAACAAGAATTAATATAAAATTAATTACTGCATCTTCTACGTTTTGAATTTGGAAAAATTGTTTCCATATTTGGAATCATAAATTCCAAATTGTGTGAATAGGTACCATTTATTTTTTGACATTATGAACAGTAACTTTAGTAATTATTTTATTTACATGGTTAAAGGGTAAATCTGATAAATACTGGTAAAAAAATTATATTATAATAATATTAAACATCCCTAACATGTGTAATAACCCTATTTTATATGATATATCTGACCATGAGAATCTGTGGATCAATTTTTGGATGTCATGGATCCAATTGGGATTGATAATGACATTTTAAAAAAATTAATTTAAAGTATAGAAAAATATAACAGAAAGAAGTATCTTTTAACAAAACAATTTTTATATGGGGTAATATAAGTGATCTCTTTGAAAATAAATAATAATTAGTAAGATAAAAATATTTTTTACATCATGATATTTTATTTATAGTTTTTAGACATTAAATAAATAAATTTAATTATGACACATTGATGATGTAGTGATTGTTTCGTTAATATAAGATTTAAATAAATGATATTATAACTGTTAAAATAAATGCAATTTGGTTGTTTTAATGTCATCCACTAATTTTATAGAAGATATTGACATGTTATCTTTGTATTAATATAATATTTATGAAGGAATCATGTCGATATGGATTTTAAAAAAAGACATGATATGAATGGTGTCAAAATTGACATAATTCATATTTTAAAATATAAAATATATTATTAAGTATTATAAAATTCCAAAAAAATATAAGATTCCTTAAAATGGTTATTATAAGTCTAAAATTTATTAATTACTCTTTCATTGGATATTTATCATGTTTTGGTAAATATTTTTATTCTCAAAGTGTTGAATGCTTGATAAAACGATAAGAGTAAAAAAGGGTTAAATCAAAAAAAGAAGGATTAAACAGTATCCAAAATCGATATAATTATTATTGGATGTTTATATTTTGACTTATATGCATCTTATATTTTACATAACTGAATTTTGACTCATTTTTAATCGAAATAGAAATTATAATAAATTAATATTTCTAAATATTTTTAAAGTGCCCCTCCTCCCTCTTAAAAAAGGCCACCACCTCTACCCCCATAACTCACACCTCTAAAGCTCCTTGCACTACGTAAAAAAGGGATTTTTGTGACGGGCCTTTAGCAACGGGAATAAATCCCGTCGCAAAAGGTCCGTCCAAGAGGTTATTTGCGACGGGAGTAACGACCTGTCGCAAATAACCAACTATTTGCCACGGAATTTTGTCTCCCGTCGCAAATAGTTTGGTGCGAATTGCGTGCCAAACCGCGCGAAGGTTTTTTGCGACGGTGTGATCCCACCATCGCAAATAGTTAACTATTTGTGACGGACCCCGTCACAGATAACCGGCGGTGGTTAATAGATTTTTGCGACGGGATGTCGTCCCGTCGCAAAAGGTGTGTCGACAGGGACTATTTGCGATGAGTCCCGTCGCAAATAACTTTTTAACCACCGACAGTAATTAATGCGAGCGTAGGTATTTGCGACGAGTCCCATCACAAAAGATACTATTTGCGACAGGATACCTGTCGCAAATAATCCCGTCGCAAATAATATAACTTATATATACCCCCATCTGTTTTCTCTCTCATTCCTCTCAAATTTTAGATCATGTTTCTCTCTAAACTCTGATTTTAGAGAGAGAATTTTTCTAAGTTAATTTTTTTGTTCACGATGAAGTTGTGAAGCCGTGTGAATTAAAAGAAAATCAATCTTAAAGGTATTTATGTTTTTTTAATGTATTATTTATTTCATTTTTTATGTTAATTTTTTTTATTGTTGATTAGTTTTAATTAAATTAAATTTAAATTGTTTGGTCATTAGTATTTATTTGTACTAATAAATTGAAATTTTTAGTATTAATTTTTAATAATTAGTAGAAATTATTAATTATTAACAATAATTAGTAATGTATATAATTAATCTGTAGTAATTAATAACAATTGGTAATAAATATCAATAAATAGTAATAATTAGGAATAATTAGTAATAATTAGGAATAATTAGGAATAAATATTAATAATTAGTAATAATTAGTAATAATTAAGAATAATTAGAAATAATTAGTAATAATTAGAAATAATTAGTAATAAATAGCAATAATTAGCAATAATTAGCAATAATTAGAAATAAATTGTAATAATTAGTAATAAATTGTAATAATTAGAAATAAATTGTAATAAATGCTAATAAATACTAATAATTACTAATAAATACTAATAATTAGCAAAAAAATAATAATAATTAGGAATAATTAGCAATAATTAGCAATAAATACTAATAATTAGAAATAAATAGCAATAATTAGCAATAATTAGCAATAATTAGCAATAATTAGCAATAATTAGAAATAATTAGCAATAATTAGCAATAATTAGTAATAATTAGCAATAATTAGGAATAATTAGCAATAATTAGCAATAATTAGGAATAATTAGCAATAATTAACAATAATTAGGAATAAATAGCAATAATTAGCAATAAATAGCAATAAATAGTAAAAACTAGTAATAATTAGTAATAAATAGGAATAATTAAGAATAATTAGGAATAATTAATAATAATTCGTAATAATTAATAATAATTAGTAATAAATTGTAATAGTTAGTAATAAATTGTAATAATTAGTAATAAAATGTAATAATTAGTAGTAAATACTAATAATTACTAATAATTACTAATAAATACTAATAATTAGCAATAATTAGCAATAATTAGGAATAATTAGGAATAATTAGCAATAAATAGAAATAAATAGAAATAATTAGCAATAATTAGGAATAATTATTAATAATTAGTAATAATTAGCAATAATTTGTAATAATTAGTAATAAATAGCAATAATTAGTAATAAATAGAAATAAATATTAATAAATAGGAACAATTAGAAATAATTAGGAATAATTAGTAATAATTAGGAATAATTATGAATAATTAGGAATAAATACTTATAATTAGTAGTACTTACTAATAATTAGTAATAATTAGAAATAATTAGGAATAATTAGAAATAATTAGGAATAATTAGCATTAATTTGTAATAATTAGCAATAATTAGCAATAATTAATAATAATTAGTAAAAAATTGTAATAATTAGTAATAAATTGTAATAATTAGTAATAAATTGTAATAATTAGAAATAAATACTAATAATTAGTAATAACTACCAATAAATACTAATAATTAGAAATAAATACTAATAATTAGCAATAAATAGCAACAATTAGGAATAATTAGATATAATTAGCAATAATTAGAAATAAATAGTAATAATTAGCAATAATTATTAATAATTAGCAATAATTATTAATAATTATCAATAAATAGCAATAATTAGGAATAATTAGCAATAATTAGAAATAATTAGCAATAATTAGAATTAAATAGAAATAATTAGCAATAATTTTAAATAATTAGAAATAATTATCAATAAATAGGAATAAATTGTAACAATTAGCAATAATTAGGAATAATTATAAATAATTAGAACTAATTAGGAATATTTAGAAATAAATAGAAATAATTAGCAATAATTAGGAAAAATTAGCTATAATTATGAATAATTATCAATAATTAGGAATAATTAGTAATAAATAGTAATAAATAGTAATAAATATAAATAAATATAAATAAAAAGTAATAAATATTAATAAATAGTAATACATAGTAATAAATAGTAATATTTATTAATAAATAGTAATAGTTAGTAATAAATATGAATAATTAGTTATAAATATGAATAATTAGTAATAATTAGGAATAAATTGTAATAATTAGTAATAAATTGTAATAATTAGAGAGTTTGCAGAAGCAGCAAGAAGAGCTATGTTAGCAGCAGCAACATCAACACGAGGAGGAGATGCGTCGATGGAAGCAGCAACAACAGTAGTAACATGAGGAGGAGATGCATTGATGGAAACAACAGCATCACGAGTAGATGGAGTACATGCGTCGTTTGACTCGTAGTTTAGGGATTGAGTTTCCTCAACCAACTCCTTTAGCTCCCCCACCTCCTCCAGAAGACGACCCTCAATGATTTTTTTATGTCAAAAACATTTGAATTTAAATTATTTGTAATATGAACTATTTACAGTTTCTGCCTTTTATATCGGTGCGATTATTACATAATTTAATTTTTAATATTTTATGATTTGTTTTTGTGAATATTGAGAATTTTAATATTTTTATTATTATTTTAATAATATTAATATTATTGTTTCATTAATCATAATTTTATTAAATATATTTTTTCAGTATTATATTTTTTAATATTTGTTTATTTTAATAATAATAATAATAATAACATTTTATGATTTTCTATATATTTTTTTGTGAATATTGAGAATTTTAATATTTTTTATATTTTTTATTATTTTAATAATATTAAAATTAATTTTTCAATAATCATAATTTTATTAAATTCATTTTTTAAAAATTTATTTATTATTTGCGACGGGATCTGTTGCGACGGGATCCCATCGCAAATAGTCTAAATAATTTTTTCATAAAAAAGGTATTTGCAGCGGGATTACGGGTTCATCGCAAATAGTCTTTCAAAAAGCATTTGCGACCGGATTACGAGCCCGTCGAAAAAAATTATTTGTGACGGGTCCGTCGCAAAAGAGATTTTATATATAAAGTATATAATCGGAGACTTATTTTCGATGGTGAAGTTTCCCATCGCAAAAAAGATTATTTGTGACGAGCCCGTCGCAAATAATATTTTTTGCGACGGTGTTTTCTACAACGGGCTAATTGCGACGGGGCCCCGTCGCTAAAGCTTATTTGCGACGGGATCCCGTCACAAATAACCCATCACAAATACCTTGAATTCTAGTAGTGTTGGATTAACCAAATTCTTCCCAAATAATGTCCCAACATCATTACCTTCATACTATAACCCTTAACATGGGAATAAAGAAATTCCAAAAAGCCTTTTGGCTCAAATCAAATGGAGTTGCACATTTTAAGAGGCAGTGTCTTCTCTAAAGTTCATTTCCATTATTTTACCTTTTCATTCTCTATTCTATTATTATTCTTTTATTACATAACAACACCAGTATACTAAATATACTAGTATGTTTTATGAGATGTATTTGAACTAAACATACATAGAAATCCATCTAATGGATATGAACATACAATTTCTATAGAAGACAAACAACTCCCTCATTAGTTGACGATTGTTCAATTTTCCCCTACCACCTCTCATGGTGGCCATTATGCTAGCACTATATTTATATGTGATATATATTATATTTTTATTTTTTATATTCCTATTCTTTTTTCATTTAAGACATACCATTATTCTTTCAGAAATGTTTAAATATGATAATTTTATTTGAAGAAGTGTGAATTACTTCCCCCCTCTAAGGGATATGACTTTTTTAGACCGTATATAGAACGTATAAAGGACGGAGTTAAGGAACATATGTAACATATATAACATATGATATTATAATGGAATTATAATATACCTATGTATAATTTAGTTTTTATTTCTTTAATATGAAAAATAAATGAATGTGGTGTTCATACGTTCGTACAACCTACTATCTCTATGAACAATGCATTTCATTTGTTATATCCAAATGTTTTGTAATATTATCAATACATATATATAAAGGTTATATATGATATTTAAATCAAAAATACTATTCTATAGATAATTTAATTTTGACCACATTGACAATTTTTAATTGTATCAAGTTTATTTTCGATTCATATACCGAATATCGACAAAACAACTGATATGAATATAAATAATTATATAATTTTTATAACATGATGATAAGTAATATAAAAATAGTAATAAACATGAAAATGTTTCTGAATCATGTTGAAATTAATCTATGTTTATTTTTCAGGAATGTAAAGAACGGACAAGACAAGTCAGACTCATGGTAAGGGAACCTTTGACACTCCTCTTTTAGTCAATGAATTATTTTATGATATGAATGTTAATTTACATTTTATTATGTGTTAATATGTTCTTTTATATTCTTATTGTTGTACATTTCATGTCTATGTGATGATATTTCCTTTTCTCTCTCTTATTATCTCATTTTTTGAATTATTATCACTACTAGAAAAACAGGTATTTGCGACGGGGCATTTGCGACGGGATCCCGTCGCAAATGGCTTTTTGCGACGGGGTCCCGTCGCAAATAGCCCGTTGCTGAAAACAGCGTCGCAACAACACTTATTTGTGATGGGCCCGTCGCTAAAGCTTTTTTTTGCGACGGTCATTCTCCCCGTCGCAAATAGTATTCCGTATTTTTGTAAAAGACTTTTAAAATAGTTTTTGTGACGGTACCGTCGCAAAAACTATTTTAAAAAAAAATTAAAAAACTATTAATAATACTAGTATTTGCGACGAGCATAGTATCTCCTCGCAAATACGATTTATAGTATTTGCGACGAGTCCCGTCGCAAAAACTATTTTTTTAAAAAAAATAAAAACTATTAATAATACTAGTATTTGCGACGAGCATAGTATCCCGTCGCAAATACTATAAAAAAAATAAAAAAAATAAATTATTAATAAATTATTTTAATTAATATAATAATAGAATTATAATTCACAAATAAAAATAATTAATTATTTTAATTAATATAATAATAATAGAATTATAATTCAAAAATAAAAAATAATAGAATATTAATAAATGATTTAATTAATATAATAATATTAGAATTAAAATTCATAAATAAAAAAATATTAATATGTTATTTTAATTAATATAAAAATAATAGAATTATTTTACATTCAAATATTAAAATAATTCAAGTATTACAAAAAATATAATTAAATTATAATATTATCAAATTTTAATATATATATATATTAATATTATAAAATATAAATAATATTATTATTCATATTAATATTATTATTTAAAAATATAATATTATTAATATTTTATAATGAGACAAAAACTAAGAATAGAAAAAAAAATATTTTGATTTCCCAAATTTTATAACATAAATACGAACTCTAATCTAAAGGAGGGGGGGAGGGGGGAGAGGTGGGGGATCTGCAGATGGTGGTGGAGGAAACTCCATCCCTAAAGCATGAGTGAGTCGGCGCATGTACTCCATCTGCTCCTGATGCTGCTGCTGCCACCGACTCGTCTGCTCCTCATACAACTGCTGCTGGCGTCGACGCTCCTCCTCATGCTGCTGACGCATCTGCTCCTGCTCCTGTCGGAGACTCTCTATCTGTGCAGTCTGAGATCGCAACTGATCCTCATACTATGTAGTAGAAGAAGATGCACGAGCTCCTCTCGAGCTGGACGCCGACATCGCAACACTGCCATAATAATCTCCGGGAGTCAGTCGAGAGCCGATACCAACTGCCCGGCCCTTCTCGAAGGCATACTGGTGTTTGACATTCCGTTATCTGATTTGATAGCCATAAATTTTTCAACTGCTTCTAATTTGCTCATCTTGCAGCCAGGATATAATGAATCCTCAGCAGATTTCAACAACTCATAAAATTCAGACGGTGCCAACTCAGGATTTGAAGCTATATCAGCCGGAGTTTCTGTATGTTGAACAGATGAACCTACAACATCATGTACTAAATTTTGAAACCGGGATGGATCCGAAATCAAGTTGGTATCACCTGCTCTGGAACTACGTTCACCGTGTTGATACCAAAAAACATAATCTGGTTGAAAACCAAAACACAAGAGATGTTCTCCCACTTTGTCAAACGTTTCAAACGTTCTCAATGCACATTTTCTGCAAGGGCATTTTATTTTTCCTTCTAAAACAAATTCTGAATTTGATTCCGCAAATGATAAAAAAGTCTCCACACCCTCAACATATACTGGATTTAAACCAGAACCGTTTGGATTTCAACGTTGATTTATCCATATGCGGTCACCTAATAATGATTGTTGACGACCTCGTTGTTCCATATTTCTCTATAAAATATAAAAACATTACTGGTTTTGAATAATTTGTTAGAAAAAACACTCAAGTAAAGATTGAATATATTGAGAATAAAGCAAAACATGTTACAAATATTGATAATTTTAATATTATATTGATTTTTTATTATTTTAATAATACTAATATAATTTTTTCATAAACATTAATTATATAATAATAACATTATTACATTATTAGTATATTTTATTATTAATATTAAAATAAAATAATTTTTTATATTATATACAATTCTCCTTTCATCTGTGTGTTTAACATTCTGTCTCCACATGTAATGTTTGCATTCACTTTCACCTCTCCATTGGCGAGTAGGTTGATAATTTTGAAAAAGAATGCGAATATTACATGTGGAGACAGAAAACACACAGATGAAAACAGAATTGTATATAATATAGAAAATTATATTGTTTTAATATTAATAATAAAATATACAAATAATGTACTAATTATTGGTAATTATTACTAATTATTGGTAATTATTACTAATTATTACTAATTATTGGTAATTATTGGTAATTATTACTAATTATTGGTAATTATTACTAATTATTACTAATTATTGGTAATTATTACTAATTATTGGTAATTATTACTAATTATTGGTAATTAATACTAATTATTGGTAATTAATACTAATTATTGGTAATTATTACTAATTATTGTTAATTATTACTAATTATTGGTAATTATTACTAATTATTGTTAATTATTACTAATTATTGGTAATTATTACGAATTATTGGTAATTATTACTAATTATTGGTAATTATTACTAATTATTGGTAATTATTACTAATTATTGGTAATTATTACTAATTATTGGTAATTATTACTAATTATTCATAATTAATACTAATTATTGGTAATTATTGATAATTATTGTTAATTATTGGTAATTATTACTAATTATTGGTAATTATTGCTAATTATTACGAATTATTACTAATTATTGGTAATTATTATTAATTATTGGTAATTATTACTAATTATTGGTAATTAATACTAATTATTGGTAATTAATACTAATTATTACTAATTATTGTTAATTATTACTAATTATTACTAATTATTTTCAATTATTGTTAATTATTACTAATTATTGATAATTATTACTAATTATTGGTAATTATTACGAATTATTGGTAATTATTACTAATTATTACTAATTATTACTAATTATTACTAATTATTACTAATTATTGGTAATTATTACTAATTATTGGTAATTATTCCTAATTATTGGTAATTATTACTAATTATTGGTAATTATTACTAATTATTCCTAATTATTGGTAATTATTAATAATTATAGGTAATTATTACTAAATATTACTAATTATTGGTAATTATTACTAATTAGTGATAATTAATACTAATTATTGGTAATTAATACTAATTATTGGTAATTAATACTAATTATTGGTAATTAATACTAATTATTGGTAATTAATACTAATTATCAGTAATTAATACTAATTATTACTAATTATTGGTAATTATTGATAATTATTACTACTTATTGGTAATTATTGATAATTATTACTACTTATTGGTAATTGTTACTAATTAGTGGTAATTATTACTAATTATTGGTAATTATTACTAATTATTGGTAATTATTACTAATTATTGGTAATTATTACTAATTACTGGTAATTATTACTAATTACTGGTAATTATTACTAATTACTGGTAATTATTACTAATTATTGGTAATTATTACTAATTATTCCTAATTATTGATAATTATTGGTAATTGTTCCTAATAATTGGTAATTATTACTAATTATTGGTAATTAATACTAATTATTGGTAATAAATACTAATAATTGGTAATAAATACTAATTATTGGTAATTAATACTAATTATTGGTAATTATTGTTAATTATTCTTAATTATTACTAATTATTGGTAATTATTACTAATTATTACTAATTATTGGTAATTATTACTAATTATTGGTAATTATTACTAATTATTGGTAATTAATACTAATTATTACTAATTATTACTAATTATTACTAATTATTACTAATTACTGGTAATTATTACTAATTACGGGTAATTATTACTAATTACTTGTAATTATTACTAATTATTGTTAATTATTACTAATTATTGGTAATTATTACTAATTATTGGTAATTATTACTAATTATTACTAATTATTACTAATTACTGGTAATTATTACTAATTATTGGTAATTATTCCTAATTATTACTAATTATTACTATTTATAACTATTTACCGGTAATTATTGGTAATTATTGGTAATTATTCCTAATTACCGGTAATTATTAATAATTATTGGTAATTATTACTAATTATTGGTAATTATTACTAATTATTGGTAATTATTACTAATTATTGGTAATTATTACTAATTATTGGTAATTAATACTAATTATTGGTAATTAATACTAATTATTGGTAATTAATACTAATTATTGGTAATTAATACTAATTATTACTAATTATTGGTAATTATTGGTAATTATTACTAATTATTGGTAATTATTACTAATTATTGGTAATTATTACTAATTATGGGTAATTATTACTAATTATTGGTAATTATTACTAATTATTGGTAATTATTACTAATTATTGGTAATTATTACTAATTATTGGTAATTATTACTAATTATTCCTAATTATTGATAATTATTGGTAACTGTTCCTAATTATTAGTAATTAAATGAATAATTACTAATAATTAGGAATAATTACCAATAATTACAAATAATAACATTATTAGTATATTTTATTATTAATATTAAAATAATATAATTTTCTAATTTATATACAATTCTCCTTTCATCTGTGCGTTTTCTATCTCCACATACAAATAATACATGTGAAGACAACAAACACACAGATGAAAAGAGAACTGTATATATATAAAAAATTATATTTTTTTAATATTAATAATAAAATAGACTAATAATGTAATAATGTTATTATCCCTAATTATTGGTATTTATTACTAATTATTAATATTTATTCTTAATTATTAAAAATTATTACTAATTATTCCTAATTACCATTAACTATGAACAATACTAATAATTTAAATTTATTAAGTAATAAAACAACATAAACATAATTAAATTACAACTAATTAAGAATAATTGAAACTAATAAAAAATTAAAAATAAATATTAAATTAAATTGAACATAAATACCTTGAAAATTGATCTGCTCTGATCGTTCTTCAAAATTTTAATATCAGCTCCGGAGAAAAAAATTAAACTGAAGAAAAACTGAATTTAGAAATATAACTTTGAGAGAAGAAGAAGATGGAATTTGAGAATGTTTTGAAAAAAACGGATGGAGGTATTTATAGGTTAGATTATTTGCGACGGGTGCATTTGCGACGGGATTCCCGTCGCAAATAGTATTATTTGCGACTGGACCCGTCGCAAATACCTTAGCCGACATTTATTACGGTCAACGGGTAAATAGTTATTTGCGACGGGACCCGTCGCAAATAACCACCTGCCGACATACTATATGCGACGGGGGAATATTCCCGTCCTAAATACCTTTTACCGCCGCCGGTTATTTGCAACGGGAATATTCCCCCGTCGCAAATAGTTTTCCCGCGATTTGGCGCGCAACGCGCGCCAGTTCTTTTGCGACGGGGAAAGCAATCCCGTCGCAAAAGCCTACTTATTTGCGATGGGTAAATACCCCCGTCGCAAATAATTTTTTAACAGGACTATTTGCGACGGGAATAAATCCAGTCGCAAATAACCCGTCGCAATTGCTCATTTTTCCCGTAGTGTATGTAACGTTGTTAGGCTACCAATTTTTCTTATGGGAATTTCTAAACTCAACTTCCACTATTTAGGTTTTACGTACACTTCATTGATTGTATTATGCCAAAATTATGTGTGGAATCACCATTGTTTTATATTTGTTGTAATTTTCACATCCATTTGTGTTGATATACCTTTTCAATACTTAATCACCCCATTTATAAATTCCTATGTTATTTATACCAACATTGTAAGGGAAATATTAACTCAATCTCATTTCAATTAGTTAAATGAACTTTTCATTTGTTTTTTTCAATAATATGATTGAATGAACTCTGATTGTATTAAACTTAATATCCACTTATATTGGGTGTTTTTAAAATTTTCACACATAATTATGTCATTGATTTCTCCTTAATCTAATGATACAATATTTTTAAGGGACTTCATCTCAATATCTTTTTATTGAGGCATATTTTGTTTTATACACGATCATATTTTATACAGTTTATAAATATACCCTTCTTATTTTAATTTAATTCAAAAATTCTCAAAAGGAATCTTTTTTTATGATGCATTTTACTAAATGAAGAATAGAATGTTTCTTTTTAACGTACATGGCGACAATGACCTTTTGTCGCCACAAGTATTATTTGATATTTGGATTCCTTAACAAGACACAATTTTTTTAAAAGGAAAATAAATTCCATTTAATATTTTTATGTATCTTGGTATAGGAATTGGTTTATAGAAATAATTGATTATGTCAATATGTTGAAATTATATATTTTGATTTCAATGTGGTAATGTTATCTTTCCATTAAGCCTATTTTATGTGTTATTATAATGTTATGGTTATTGGGAATTGTTTACATATATGGGTGGTTCCTTGATAAACCAAGGGTGGGTGAGCCCGAGATAGCACTCCAATGCATTGGATAACATGATGGAGGTTAACATTAATGTTTCTCCTAAGAGATTTGGGGAATATACTATAATGGTTATTCCAAATGTATCCCCCTCTGTAACTGTGAATGATACAATGTAAATATGTCATGGTTTCCACACGTTACCTTTATAATTTTTTATTTCTATATGTTATTCATAAAAATTATTATTTAACGAGGTATGTTAAAGAGATTGTGTTTTATGATTAAAATGTATGATTTATTTGATTCTTATGTATTCATAGACTAATATATTCTTTCCTTATTTCATATCCCATACTAAACTTTTTATGCTCCTCTTATGTTTTTTAAATGTTTTTCATAGTGTATAAGGAAGGGTAATAGAAAGGATGAATTTACGGAGTTTTTTAATCAAGAAAAGAATTGTTATTTTATTTAATGAGTTTTATTGTAATTAAACATCAGTTAGAGTATACGTGTCTACTTTGTAATATTTGAGATGTAATGTAACACTTGTGGCCCAATTCTCTAAATCTCTAGACCTCAAAAGATCCTCAATGTGAATTCCTGACTTAACTCAAGATTATGTAATGTTTAAGGCTGGGAGCTTACAAGTTGTGCCAATTTTTTTTTGAAAATGTAATATAGATCAATGAAACACTACATTGATTATTGAGATTTGAACAATATCACAATCGAGATAATGTATCATGTTACCATTATTGATGAATTATTTGATCAACTGCATGGAGCTCAATATATTCCAAGACTGGTCTTCAATCGAGATATCATTAATTAATGGTTAATAAATATGATATACCCAAGATGACATTCTGTTTAAGGTATAAAAAATATGAATGTATAGTTATGATTTTTTCTTACTAATTACCCTTATATCGTTATGGATTTGATGAATAGGTTTTTATGTATTTCCTAGATTAGTATGTTGTAGTCTTTTTAGATGATATTCTTATCTATTCAAAGTGTAATGAAGAGCTTTAAATCATGTGAGAATTGTTCTAATGATCCTCAAGAAGGAGAAACCAAATGAAAAATTTATGAAGTGTGAATTTTGGCTACAAAAGGTATCATTTTTGGGTCACATAATCACAAGAGATAATATATTAGTATATCCATTGAAGCTGGAGGCTATTGAAAGTTGTCCTAGACCAACAATGGTGAATGATATCTATATTTTTCATGGTTTAGCTAGATATTATCGATGGTTTATGGATAATTTCTCATGATATATCTAATCCTATGATCAAGTTAACTTGAAAGGCTGTTATGTTCCTCTCAACAAAAGAATATGAGGAAAATTTTAACAAACAAATCATGAAGAGATGGTTAGTCAGTGCACCTATTCTTATATTATCCTATAGGAGAGAATTTATTTTAATATAGATCTATACATCCAAAATAGGATTTTAATTTGTTCTTATGTGGAACAACATGGTAATATATTATACCATGTGTATGTTGAATATTCATTATAACATTTACCCAACTCAATATTTCTAGGTAATGAAATAATTTTTTCATTAAAGATATGGAGGAATTATCTTTACAGAGAAAAGTGTGATATATATTAATGATAAAAGTATAACACATATATTCACACAGAAGTAGTTTAACATGCACCATAGAAGATGGTTTTAGTTGATAAAAGATTATAACTGATCAATGCATTACCACATTGGGAAATTGAACAAGGGATTTAATACATTGAGTAGAACAGATCATACCATTGTATCTATGATATAAATCGTAATAAATACAATATCTATATATTTGAAAAGGATGGATGTAGAAATCCTAAGGGAAGGGGAAAATATTATCTTTATCAAATGAATTATCAAACCTCTATCCAAGTGAGTATTAATGATGCATAGACAGAAGATTAAGAGATACATAAGAATGTGAGTAATGTTATGGGATTTAACCTTAATCAGGATTGACTAATAAGGTTTAGAAATTGTGTTTGTGTTCCTTTTATAACAGATTTTAATAAGAAACTATTAAAGGATGCTCAAAGTTCATCATTCTCTATTCATCTTAGAAGTATGAATATGTATAGAAATTTGAAAGAATACTTTTGGTGGGATGACATGAAGAGAGATTTCATAGAGTTTGTATCATAGTACATGGTATGCTAGAAATTTAAGGATTAATGAAAAAATATTAAATAGATGTTTCATACATTAACCATACCATAATTGGTGTGGGAGAATATGACTATAGAATTTTTTATTAGAATACACAAAACCACTAAAGGGTTTAATGTTATATGGGTGATATTTGATCTCTTTACAATGTCCGCACACTTCCTCACCATCAAATGAGACTTATCTCTAGATTAGATTTATAGGATATACATTAATGAAGTTGTATGTTTGTATGGAGTACCACATTCCATTGTATGGAATATGGATATGAGGTTCAACTCTATGTTCTGGAGAATTCATTAGAAATCACACGATACAAAATTGTGTTTTAGCACTTTTCTATCATCCTCAAATGGGTGGTAAGTCAGAAAAAAAAATTCAAACCCCAGAGGATATATTGAGCTATTTTTTAAGGATTACAAAGGAAGTTGGCATAGAAACACTATTTTAGTTGAGTTTTCTTACAAATATATCATTTATTCAAGAATTGAAATGGAACCTTTTTAAGCCCTCTATGTGAAGAAATTTAGGGTTCCAACATGTTAGGATGAAACTAGTGAAAGAAATCTATTAAAACATGGGATTGATGAAGAAGTGGTTGAGAAGGTTAGATCCATTCAGTATCATATCAAGGAAGCTCAATGTAGGTAGAATTTTTATACTGATAACCATTAGCATGATATTTAATTTGAAGTTGGAAAGAATGTGTTTTTAGGAATCACACCCTAGAAGAAAATAATTTTATTCAAAAACAAAGAGAATCTAATCCATAGATATAACAGTCCCTTTGATATTCTTGCTCATATCAGGATGGTGGAATATAAGTTGTATCTTCCTCCAAATATATCTCAAACCCATGATTTTCTCCATGTATCTCTCTTGAAGAGGTACATACATGACCTTCCAGATGTATTAAACTCAGAAATCATACCACTAGAGTAGGATCATTCTTAAAAAGAACAACCAGTTGAAATTATGGATTGATCATAGAGAGATCTATGAAATAATACCACTCAAATGATATTTTTTTGTGTAGAAATCACCAATTAGTGAAATCCATGTGAGAACATTAAGATAAGATGAAACATAAGTATCCTCATTTATTTTTACAAGAATGATGAATTAGGAGTGAAAAAGTAATTTTGAGGGGGTAGAATGTAACACCCTGAGTATTTAATGAATCTTTATTTCGAATTAAGTAATTGTGGTCTTGAATTTCACAATGTGAAATAGTCCTATCACACGACATCGACTTGTCTTATGAAACACATGACACCGATTTGGCATACGCTACATGCAACATCGTGTTTCTAGAAAACATCATTTTATTTTTATAATTATTTAAATTCATTATTTATATCCTAGAAATTAAAATTAGAAATACGAATAGTATTAAAAACTTTGAAAATATTTTTTATAATTTTTTATATAAATAAAACATATTTATAATTAAAATATTTTTTAATGTCTTTATATGTTTGAAAATACTATTTTCACAGATAAACTATCTTTCATGTCCTTCTATGAAAAAAATAAAATAAATTTTAAAATAATTTATAAATTAAATGTTATTAAAAAACATCATTTTTTAATTTTGAAAATATAATTTATATTAGTGTTATTTTTGGGGTTTTTATGAGAAAAATAATTTTTGGATGAATAGTGAAAAATACAGATTATTAATTTAAAATTACTTTTTCAGTTAATTTATAAATATAATTAAATTATATTTTAATTTGGTTTTAATGTATAATTATACCATATATACATCAATTAATCCAACGTAGTTCATTTCAAACAATTTCACATGGAAACTAGATATAAAAACATTACAAATGTTTGATCATTTTTACTTCAAAAACCCGCAGTATGGTCCCTTCTACGAGAATTATATTTAAATTAAAATTATTCACATATATGATTTGAATTTTCAAAAATGGATTAAATATTTGGAATGATAATTATTCCTAAAGTCTAATATTTTGAACATATTGTTTGACTAAAAATATTAGTGAATGAAATTAAAATTAATTATAGTGACTAAGGAAAAATTAAGCATAAAAAATGATTAAACCTTAAACATCAGGGCCCACATTACCTAGAAACCCTTCAAAAACCCTTTTTATGAAATATTTCGTCCATTAAACATCCATTATTGAGTTTTTTATAGTTTTCTATGTGTTTTTATAGGTAAAAATGTGGGTACACCTAACCTATTTTTACAAATACCATGTATGTCCTTTCCCTTCCCAATAAAAGGCCACCAAATATCCCTATTCTTCACACATATCAACACAAATAGGCTCAAGAAGAATTTAATCAATCCACTTCCAAAAAATCCTCCATTCCCCTTGAATATTCCATTTTTTTATGAAATCCTTCCAATGAATCCATTTGGTGAAGAAAAATAGGATTTACCTGATTAAGATGTAACACCCTCCCTCAAAAACATATCCTTTATTTTATTTATCCCCTGCCACAAATCTCCATATTTTATTGTTATACAATAAAATCAGTATCCTCAATTTGTTGATATATTTTTATGATAATGATTTTATATATCGTTACACACAATTCCTTCTAATAGGTAATGCCATACTATTTATATGTATAACAAACTACGGCCTCACAAAACTATGATTGTTCATTTTTCCTTTAAAACCATTCCTGATTGGGAAATAATATAAGAAGTATATTTAAATATGTTATTTATGATATATTTATTTTTTAGGATTATTTAATTATTTTACAACACATATCTTTATATGTTCTATTTTTTCAAAATATGATAATTTTGTTTATGGAAATGTGGACTACCTCCCTCTCAACATGATGTGATTTGTTCACCCACTATAGGGAATTTATTGTGGTTTTGTTTAGTGAAATTATATGATATATATTACATAAAATTTCTTCTACAATTACATTACGTAAAAATATACATATATTTCATTTTCTTTCATTCTTTCAATAAAACAATAAAATAGAAACTACAATCATGTGTATATAAAACCAATTGTCTCCATGAATGGTATATTCAATTTCAAACATCTATATTCTATAGATTATTATAATACAAATATAGTTAATATAAATGATATTTATATAATTATTTACTTCCTATAATCCATGATATATGTATAAGGACCGATGATATATGAAATTAAGATGCATGCGAATGACAATTAAAATATTATTGAAGTGAAACCATAATATTGAATTTTTAACAATATGGTAACAAAATTTCATAATAAAAATGACTATATTATTATATATAATAATAATTTTCTGGTAAAGATGTATAATAAAATTATATTTATTATACACGAGTCTTTTATGAGTACGATGAGAGTCAAGACATAAGGTAAGAGAATTTAATCTTACTTTTTATATCTGTGAGATACACACCATGTTCTCCATTATTTTATCTTGTGTGGTGTATATACTTCCCATTAATATATTATATCATTATTATTATTAAATTTATCGGTATTTACCCATCCCATATAACATCTTTCATTCATGGGGTTTATGATTCAAATGTTACCAAATCAGTAACATATTTTTGTCTCAATTTAAATTCTTTGAGACACATGATTTGTTGTGTAGATAATTTTTTTTTGAGTTATATTTGACATTTATATCACATATATCCTTCGATTAATGATATTTTAAGAATAATATAATTTTTTTCATATATTGATAGTATGATCCAGTGTTACTATGTGGTAACAATTTATTGAAATAATTTCATTATTTTTCAATATTATTTATAATTAGGATTCTATTGATGAAATCATTTGAACCATCTTTGAAAAAACTTACAAGTTTTCTTCTCCTATGTTTATTGAAAATATTTCCTTTTTAGTATAATTTTCCTTTATTTAGTACTTATGATAGATAATAAAACCATTTTAAGAATAATATACCTATATCTCTCTCTCCAATATGAAATCTATAATATTTCAAAAAACTCGATTTGAAAAATGATTTAAAACTTGTTTTCAAATGACCTTTGAAGACAATTTTTAAAATAAAGGGACATTAAAAATGTTTTATGGTTTTAGAAGGATCCTTTATAAATTTTTCAAAACTATTTTCTAAGAATAAATATTTTAAAAAATTTATAATGTTTTAAAAAGAGTCTTTCAATTCAGAAAGGATACACCCACAAGAAATGTTTTTGAAAGATATTTATAAATTATTTACCAACTAAGATGAAATCCATTGGTGTTACTCATTCTAATATATAGTAATTATACAATGTTTCCATTCACATTGATTTCTCTAAATGGTTTATGTTTTGATGAAATTATATTTTTGAATCCAATTTCTCATTCCTAGGTTATTTGCTTTGGAATCCCATTTATTTTCACAGGTTATACATCTTATGAAATTATTATGAAACTTGTATCTTTTCCATAGGATATGATAATATATAATGTTTATGATACCCATTTCATTTCATGTGTTATGATACTATTTTTTTATTTTGGAGCATAAGTATGTATGATTTAGTTATGATATTTGTGAGACCTATGTCTCCCTATAACTCATTGGGTAACGAAATAAATATCATGATATAGACTAAGAAGACCTTGGGAGTGAACCTTGACTAATAAGATTTCCATGGGAGTGAATCATGAATACAAATTTGGTATGTGGAGTGAACTTATACTACTAATATGCCTATGTGAGTGAACCATGACTACCAACATGGTATAGGGAGGGAACCCATAATACCAAGATGACCTTTTTAGTAATTAATTAAGTACTATAGAAATCATATTATATTTTTATGTGTCTTCTAAAAATCAATGTATTATTATTATTTTATGATTTGATGGATTATTTTCTTTATTTCATTACAATTCATGAATTATGAAGTACCAATATTTATTCCATGATTCATGTTTATGATCTTATGATACCTAGGGTATGATCTCCTATTGTTATGATAACATTATTATACCCCTATGATTATGTTTATTCTTACACGTCTCCCTTGTTTACCCTTACTAAGCATTATATATCACCCCATTATATGATTCCATTACCCCAGGTTATAAAGATATGCCTTATTTTTGATGATTTTAAGAATGGTTCTAGTCAAGAATAACCTAGTTGTAGATAATGGATCTCACTTATATACCAGTGTTTATGTTTCCAAAGGAACTAGACTAATACGGTCTTTGGGAATCTATTTTTATAATGTTTATGTATTTTTTAAAAGTTTTTTATCTTTAATTTATGAAAAGTGAGGTCCTCTATATATATTATGTTTTACATGTGTCATGTGGCTTTTGGATCAGTCCACCTAGAGTAGCTATCTTTGATCACATTAGCTCCAATGATCCTGATTGAAAAGTGATCAATTGGATAATTTTATTAACATTTATTTTTAAAGATATGAAAATCTCATATGAAGTGTCTCATCTTGGGATTGAAGTAGAACACACCTTTCTTCTTCTTGATTTGATCTTTTCCTTTAGATGGATGGTTTAGTTTTATTCTCTATTTAGAATCTAGATTGACCAACTTCCTCTACTATGATTAAATTGGATATATCATAATTGGACTCATTTTCTCACACATTAATTTTTTATTTCACCTCAATATTGTTGTAGTTGAGAAACACATTGAGCGAAATAACTTCATTATGTTGTTATAAATAATTTTTACAATTATTCAATGAAGGGTGTAGTTTATCATTGAGGTATGTATGAATGATGGGTTCATCCATGTTCATAATATTGTTCATTAGGTGTTGTATGATGAAATTTATTGGATGTAGTTACTCTATGATAGATCAATTATCTATCATTCTATATAAATTACAGATGCATATGATGAATTTATTTACCACTAAATCCTCAGTGCTGTATTGTTTTCCCAAGAATAACATATCACATTTTCTATTATAATATTTTGATATGTGTCAAATAGGTCAAAGAAAAATCCATTGAATATGTTTCCTAGACACATGAGATTTTCATTATCCCACTTTTCCATCATGTAGGAATCATATTCTATATCATCTATGGATATGGTGGGATTTGTAGTTAAAAAACATAAACCACTATGACTATGGAGAGTAGGAAATGTATCCTATTTTTCCAACATTGGAAATATTTATCGTAGAACTAAACCCCCTCCAGGGAATTATTAGAAATATCTCTATCTATTCTAATGAATATTACATTTAATATTGTTATTGATATCAGTGTGTATGTAACTTATTTTTCATATATAGTAGTAGAAGAAACTTACTAAGACACATCAAATTTTTAATACCCTCAAAATTAGATTCAAACCCCCATGAAAGTTCTAGTAAAATGTGCCCTGATGAATATACTTTTGAATACAACTATGTCCTGATACTCAACACTTTTACATGGTGTAGTTTATCCCCTGAATATGATTTGTAAAAAACTGATTAATGAAAGGATGTGTTGTTTTGAAATAGTAAATCAAATTAAATTCTTGTAGATTACATTTTGATTAATCCCAACCCATATGAGGGATTGGAACATCTTGGATAAAGTTGAATTGTTTTTTCAATCTAATGGGGATCTATTTTAAAGGAATAGAAGCCCACATTCAGATAATCCATCATATCCCATTGAATTGGGTTGATAACTATTCTAGAAATTAATATGTTTTATAGAATTAGTATTCTCTATAAAATTTCATCTAATTGATTAAGTGGCCAAAATCACACCCACTAGTGAAAAAATGTGTCTGTTAGATCGATCCTGATCTGATCTTCTATCATGATCGTATAAGTTCAGTGAAATTGCTCAACCCACCAGACTTACCTACTCGATCCTGGACCGAACCAATACACCCCACCAACCCATTTTTAAAAATAATTTCACATTTAATCACCCTTTATAAATGTGGAATATGATCTAAAATTTACTCCATAAAAGTTACAAATCGTTCATTTGTGTATGAGAATATACACATGTTTCATTATAGATATGCACTATATGACAAAAGATTATTCCATTTACAATATCATTTAATACAACTAAAAAATTTGTAACCCTAAAAAATTGATTCACATTCCATCCCCAAATTTGATGTGGGTCCCCTAAAAATCCTTCCCCAATAATTATATTACAAAAATAGTTTTATTTTTTTATTCATAAAATCAAATAAGGTGAAAAATATTTTAACTTTTTTAAAATACTTTTTGAAAATCATTCATTATTATCTCTTTGAATAATCATTTAAAAATAAATTAATCTCAAAAAATGAAGATTTATATTTTTTAATGAAGTGAAATATGATTGATGATACATGTGTACATTTTCTTAAATATGTAAGAATCATAATCAATAGGATCCATCCTAAAAAAATATATTCAAAATGAAAAGTTGTTCATATACTCCTAGAAACTCATATATCCTTATTTCACTTATCCTTTCCTTAATGGTTGAGAGACAAAGTCATAACATATTTGGAGTTTTCCATCATATACATTCACATCAGTGATCCCAAAAGAATTCACATGCTTCAACTCTTTTTTTATATCATTGATTAATTAAGAGTTTTAAATTCAACAACCTTTTATCATAAGAAAAAATAAACATTTATTAATGTATGTAATATACCTTCAATGTTTCATACTCACGTATAATACAATATCATAAATTGAACAATATAATGAAAGGTTATAACATGTTATTTTTAGGTCTCACCATTAGTGATTTTTTACAAGGAAATTAAACTCATCCCTAAGGATATTTTATATGAATATCTCTTAATGTCCTTTAATTAGTGGATCCTTGAAATTTTAGCTAGATCTATAAAATTTCATTATTATGAAACTATCTTGTATTTACTATCTCAAATAGATATTTCTATGAACAATATGTCTCAATTTAACATTATAACTATTATCATATTCCCCAATCTACATTTCTTGACTGTTAAAATGCATCGATACTAGAAACCATAGAATATGGAATAATGGTGGATATGTTAAAATAAACACAGTAAATTTTTCTTCTTTTCTAGTACCTACTAATGTGAAAAACTCAAAATACAATTTGGGGTCCATTATAGAATTTTTTTCCTTTTATCCCAAAGATATCGCTCCACCTCCAAGTTTGAAAAAAAACCACTCGAAGAAGAGTGATCATCTAAATTATAAATCCAACATGCATACAAAATACCTTCTAAAAACAAAATTTTTATATTAATATATATATATATATATATTAATACATAATATCTTTAAGATATATGAGTTTTAATTTAATTTAAAAAAATTATGGATGATTCAGATTACTTTTATACCAACTCGATAATACATTAACACATAAAATATAGGGTCTTTTACATGTCATGGTATACATAAGACACTTAATAACCAATTCATAGTAATATTGAGATATTTCACAATAAATATTTGGTAGTATCCAACACCCAGAAGCATATATGGTAGAAATTTGGGAAAAATCAAATTTTACTGACATATTTAATAAATTTTCAATACAATGATACTGAGAAAGTTAAATAACATTATTATTTCAACAAAACTGTATTCCAAAATAATAATTTCTTCACCTAACTCTTTTATATAAAATTTTCTTGATAAAATATACCTATCATTATTTACATGATTCATATGAGTCCCAAATATTAACATGTCATTAATATACAATGAAATTATAACACCATGATTATTCTGAAACATACTATAAAAACATTTCTCATCTTCATTAACTACAATTCCATTTGAAAATATTCAATAATTAAATTTCTCATTATATTTTTATATCATGTTTAAAACTATATAAGGGAAATACAAATTTTAAAATCATATTTTATTTTATGGCTATGAGAAATCATTGTATTGTTCTATATATATATATATATATTTGTCTAATTCACTATTTAAGAATGTTGTCTAACGTCTAATTTTGAATTTCCAAATTATATAAGAAATATAAAGTGAGAATAATTTTAATATAATTTCTACTATATATATATATATAATAAAATAGGTGTAAAAGTAAATGATTTATTTCTTTTTAGTAAACACGTTTCCTAAAAGTAATGTTTCATAATTTTTAATTTGTAGAATTAAATTTCATTTTAATAACAATGCACAATTAGAACCTATAATATATAAAATAGGAGGAAGTTCAACTAATATCCATATTTTTTTCAAGGTTATAGACTCTATTTTATCATTAATATATTATTTTAAAATAAATGTATCTTAAGATGGGTTAGATTTTTTGAAATTATTTGGGATGGACTAAACGTTATGAACAATCAAATATTGGGTAATAAAATGATAATTAGTTCCTTCCAACATTTACATATATAATTTAAATCCATCTATTAACATCTTTATTTTTTTCTTGTAATGATTTGGGATATATCTAATAATTTAATTAGAGATATGTGTTAAGAAAGTGTGAGAGTTTGAGGCCCAATTTTCCCAAAACTGATATAATACAAATATTAAATTTATTAAGGTCACACAGGTGATTGTTTCCTAAAATTGTGGAATAACTTTTGAATGTAGAAATGTAATGGAATATTTGAACTTTCTTGGATAAATAATGTGATGTTTAACCATGGAATTCCAGAACATTTTTCAACATCGTGTTTTAGGATGGAGAGCCATCATTGGTGAAATAATTAAACAAATTAAAATAATTATTTTCTTGTTTAATTAAAAACCCTATATTAATTTACCCCTTATAAATAAATTATTATGTCCAATATTCAAGGATAACAACATAATAGTGTGAATTTAGAGGAGATATTATAGGAGTGTTGGCTACGATCAGGGTTAAGGATTGATGATTGGAATACCATAAGGATCACCAACAATATCAGAGTCCAAGGAGATCTACAATGATATAAACATTGATTTATTCTTAATTTGTGATCAATCAAAACCTCAATTAGGGAATTTTTATTTCTTTAGATTTTTCACATTTTGATTCCCATGTTTCAAATGACTAAATTCACTTGAAGAAATTGGTTCATCAATTGATGGTTGATTATGGTTGATAATATTTTATTTATTTTTTGGTTCTTCTTTCGTCAAAAAAAGGAAATGAGTCGAGGCCATCCAAAAAATGGAAGCTTTATTTACATATTTTGAAATTTTTATATTTTTTAACACATTTCTTTATAGGTTCATCACCATCAATATATTTGTATGGTGTTATGAAGAATACTTGTATTAGATCAGTACATGGCCATTCATAGTTTCAAATGATTGATATTGAGAGTGTTGTTCATGGTTGAATGTGTGATATTGGTGTGAAAATTATGGCGGGTTATCAGATGTAGATCTCTTTAGATTTTTGGTTCCCATATTTGAATAATTTTGGTCTTCGGATGATGTGGTGTAACAGAAGTGATTATCGATATGATTTGATTACCAGATTTTAGCAAGCGACAATAGAAGGACTCGATCAACCTAGACAGAAGATCATTATAGATAATCATGGTGAGATAAAAAAATTTTGTGTAGGAGAAGATACATAGAAAAATATATTATTTCATGGAAATTATATCCTACACATCATGTAATTTAAAAATCATATGCCCTATAATACACATTCTGTACTAATAGGGTTTATGCAATGATAAAATATCAAACTTAATGTGAAACTATGTTGATGGATCAATGTGGGTACTATATAGAAGTGTATAGGTTATGGTAGAGAATATGAGAATGACCAGATACTCGGACATAGAAAATTACATGGGGAGAATCATAGTACACGGGAACAACCTGATTTTCATGGGCTCATCTAGATGTACATTTGCACTGCATGTGACATGAAGAGTGTTTTCCTAGACACTACACTTCATGTATCTAGAAAAGAAACATTGTGTATATATAATTTTAAATTCCATGTGAGACTGTGAGACATGGGATGACCTAGGGTTGGAGAGACACATTGTATTCCTTGGGTATATAGAGTGTACTTCCTCTATGGAAGTTTGGGTACCTACATTTCTTTAGTATAGACAAGGTTCATTTATGTATAATACCTTGTTCTTTCCCTATGAGGTAATATATTAGAATTACGTCTTCATCATAGGATTGTAAACCCATCTACAAGTTCTTTTTCAAATAGAGTATGTGGTATCCCCCCATGAGGCATGTGTTGTTTTGGTTCATGGTATCAGGGTGACGCCATGCACAAGGTGTCAATCACATTTCAAGATGATTGACGTAGAATGGTTGGTGGAATCACCTACAAATATTAGGTGTGATCCCATATCTTGGAATCAAGACCATTATAGCACTAGAGAGTACATCTTGTTGAGTTCAGATAAGCACAACCACTCTGTTGAGCATCATCAATGAAATCATGGATCATGGTGCAAGCACTCATGGATGAGAATGACCTTAAATCCTCACGAAGAATCCTTTTTCCGGTAGTATTGGTTGATAACACTAGATACTGGTTAACTGTTATGAGTATATCTATTTTTTATGATTTTTCATTATGTCTCATACCTTGAATAACATATCTGTCTATTGAGAAAATAACCACTCATGATTCTTTATGATTAGTGATTCTAAGGTGTCCTATTGAGGATTATTATACTCACCCCTCTATTGGATCTAATAAAACATTTCTAGTCTTATATAGATAATGGATCTTTTGATGGAGTCTTTTTAGGGTCAGGAGTAGAATGAGCATGTTCTTGGGTTAGACAGACAAAGGTTCGTGTTAGTTTTTTATTTGATAGTAGTCCCCCCTTTTTAGAAGGACGAGCTACTTTTTTACTTTTGGATGTAATTTTATTTGAAACCATTATCAATTTTTGGAACTTTTCTTTTACTCTAGTGGTGGGATTTAAATGTATTCATGAATTGGTATTATTTTATTGTTTTAAATTCTCAACATTTTATGGGCTTATATATTCATGTGTGAATACAAGTACCTTATCCCATTGCCAACCATATGTGGGATATGATGATTTAGTACTAGATTCAAGCCATTGGAATATTTAAATATTGATTGGGGTTGTCACACTCAACATATCCTTGGTCAGGAGGGCCCCAATGGGTCAAACCATGATAGAGTGATATTAATGTTGTGGATCTACTTTAGTATTTGAGTTTGGAGATAGTTTACTTTTATTGATTAGTTTGGGATTTATAGAAATAGAGTTAAAGTGTTTTGTGTTTGTATATCAGGAAATGGTGTCCATTATTTATATGGCTGCCAATGTATATATTCAATAGGTAATTGGAAACCATTTTATTTAAATAGTATATAATGTAATTAGTTTCTTGGAAAACATTGGGACATGTATCCTAGAGGAGTGGGTTGGGGTTTTTATCTCCTTCTTGAGTATTCTTCCCAGATATAATCATTGACTGTGGTATATCTTTATTTTTTTATGATTCCTCCATGAAGACAGCTAAATAGGATTCCACTGCATTATCTTGAGTATGATTCTCCATATTACGAGACATCAATACAAGGGGATGTACACGAGTTATTTAATATTCATGGTTTTCCATTTATACTACCACATTATGAACAACATATTTTCACAAGATTCATTTAATGACGATTTTTGAAGGATATATGCACTCAATGAGTATTAGAGGATGCAGACTGCCTGGATTCGGGTTGATATAGACCCCTATGTAGTTGAGTAATAACATTAGAGGACACCAACCATTAGAGGAAACCAACATATAAGATAGTGGTCATATTAGTGATTATTTTTCAAGGATTCACTAGGGTATAGTGGAATCTGGTGAGACATTATCATGATCAGAAGACTCTCCCCTTTCCATATTTTTGGCATCTCTATAGTGATGATTTCTATCCTACCACATTTCCATCAGAGTACATTCATGATATTTACAATTGTTATAGGGAAATTTGACCATGGAAGACCATTGAGTGAGGTTCAGTGACCTTTGATGAAATTTTAGTGACATGGTTCAAGGTCTATTATTTACATCATAGACCATTTATTGGGGATTCAGTTGTGACATCTAGACAAGTGTGATATCTATTTCCATTCTCATATATTCTTGACTGCATGCAATGTATTTAGTGGTGGTGACCTTTATAGAAGAGAATATTATGATAGTGTGAGTTGGTAGTGGTAATGAAAGTGACGAGACCTAAAAATATGGTAGTCCCTGAAAGTCACAAAGATATGGGTTCGATATGTGATTCAAGAGATGATCCCAATTAAGAGTATATGAAATTCCGGGCTATCATGATGACTCAAGTGATCCTAGATACATGCGGAACCTCTCTTGTGATGGTTAGGGTCATCATGCTTGAGATTTTTTGTCTTCCAATGAAACATATAGATTTGAATTTGATGTAATACCTAAGAAGTGATTGTGGAAGTAAGAGAGAGGTCTATAGGGAATTAGATATAATAGAGGAGAGGGTTGATTAGAAGACGTTTACAGGTAGTTTAACCTATTCCATGGACCAATCCATATTGTTTGTGCCTATCTCAAGGAGTTGGTGAATAGGGATGATTATAGATATATTTGGTAGAGGCCTATGACCCAGATAATCCATTTTGATTAGAGTACTAATATGTGACTTCTAAACATTATCCTTATTATTGGTAGATATGGGTGTGATACACACTTTTCATGCCACTTCTCTTGTCTAAGATTTATATATTATAGTTGAGAACATGGATCAACCTTAGTTCTTTGTTAATCCACATTATGGTGACATGGTGACCACACACTTACTTCAATAGTGTGGCCTTACTCAAGGAGGCAAGAGAATCATAGAGGATATCTTTGTAGTTGTGACGAGTCCTTATGATTTCATCTTATATACGGATTGGATATCCAAATTTTGTACCTAGACTTACTATATTAAGAGGAGGATTCTACATATCCATGATGACGTATCAAGGTTTTCTAATGTGGGTGACATGGAAAACTAGTTAGAGAATTATTGGCTAATCCATAAGAGGGTATAATAGACTACTCAAAATATTTCTTGTATTTTATTTAGAGTAGTGGATTCTCTAGTAATTTAGATTCATATTGTGATGGTAGATTATGAGGATGACTTTACATGTAGAATATTGGGCTTTCCACCACAATAAAATATTGACTTATGCAATGACATTCACTTGGTTTTGACCCTGAGATCTATTATAACATATTGGATGGATCCCATAGAGCTCTGAGAAATGAAGGTGCATTTAGAAGACTTATATAGGAAGTTATTTTTCAGACCTCATGCTTGCCCTGGTCATCCACATAATTTTTCACCAAGATGATGGAATGGATTTTGAGGTTGTGTGTGAATTATCATCACTTGACCTAGTTGAACATGAAGAATAAGTATCAACAACCATATATTGTGATCCCCTTTGATCAGTTTAAAGGGGAGAGATAGATCTAAAAGATAAACCCCATATCAAATCATCCATTATTTCTTATACTTGTTTATAGTGGACTTCTTTTAAGACATTTAATTGTACTATGTGTTTGAGTAGGGGCACAAAAGAAACTTGAAGATGATCCTTCATGTAATCCGAGAGCACTATATTTATAGGATTCTCTTGAAGTGTTAGGTTTTGATTCATGAGGACAAATTTCATGGAAATGTCCTATTGACTAAATTTTAAATAGTTCACCTAGTAATTTTTGAGTTGGTACTATCATGGGATCCACCCAAGAGCGTAATGAAGGTGTTGATATTCCTTATTTTGGTTAGAACTTACTAGAAATTGGTGCCTGATTTCTCTAGGATATTGGCACAATTTACCACCATGAAATATAAGGGGACACCTTTTTTCCAGAAGATGTGGTTATATCAAGATATTTTGGAGTTTTAGTATAGGTTGAAGAGTGATACCATCTCGAGATTATAACAAGATGGTGTCCAATACATATTATTTAGGGAGGCCTCATGGACTAAATATGGTTATGTTCTGAGGTAGAGGCTAGAAGTGATTACATATGGGTCTTGAATGTTGGGAGAATAAGAGATTAAATAGTGACTCCAGATGTTGAGTTGGTATCAGTAGTCTTCCCCAAGAAAATTTGGTGACACTATCTTATGGGTTAGAGGATTATCGACTATTTTGATGAAAAGAGTCTAATGTATATCTTATCTCAAAAGGATCCTAACATGAGAAAATGGTTATGGAAATATTTATTCTAGGATTATGATTTGAGATGTTCTATACTCATGGGAAGGGTAACATAGTAGAACAAGATCTTAGAAAAAGATATTGTTTTATTTTTTTGAGGAGGCTTTAATGAAATTAGCCTTATTATATTTTCTTTCATGGATGAGGATGGTTCATATTATCTGAAGTTGATGGTTGTTACCAGACAACATTTATAGTTTATAGGGGAGTCTAATAATTGGTATACCGAATGTGTGACCTTACATACTCATGTATCCTATGGATGTGATCCAAATAGATATTTTTATGGTGGGGGATCTCATAATTTTCAAAGTATGGATGATGGTACCAGTGCCATTTCCTTTGGAGGTCTTGAGCGATTGTCATAAATCCTCTCGTGTGGTAAATCTATGTGTTGTGATGATGTAAATTAACTTCCAACATTCATTTTGGTGGCAAGTTAAGAAAAATATTTGTAGCATATTTTCCCTCTTGATTTCTCACGTTTCAGCAAGTGATGGTTAAACCCTAGGTTTTTTTGTTTTTAACTCAACCCCTTGACATTCTAGAGTGAAGGTGGGATGGTATATCTATAGACGTAGTGAAGGATAAACCAAAAACATCTAGAGGGATTTAATTTATCTACATGATAATAAATAAAATCACCAAGTAATCCCACTTCTATGCTATCTAAGAATCAGGTTTATTAGAGAGCATGAGATGTATTTCCATGTAGGGGATAATACATCTCTATATAGTTCCATTGATTATAGTTTTTGACCATAATTCTCACATGAGGTCATGATTATGGAGTGGATTATAGGTGGCCTTGGGACCTAGTTTCATTTGTGCATAGAGTTTTATCCATAGACTAACAACTAGACTAAGTAATCTATTTAGTTTCTAGAGGACCAGCATAGAGCATGCATGTTGGACATTTTCCACTTCTTGGAGAATCTCCCACCCTTTGTGGATTTTGTGAAAAAAATATATACTATTACACCATTAATAAGGAAACATTCGAGGATTTTTATTTTTGGTCCTTTGGGTCACTACTATTCTTGACTCGTTCAGCTATCTCTACACTCATGGTCCTAGAGATTGTATGAGCTATGATAGAAATTTTTTAGGTTATCATAGGGTATATGAGGACTACAGTGAGCCATCATATGTGTTACAAAGGATAATGATAGAGAAATTTGGAGTTCTATGAGGGAGACCATGTTTTCTGGAGGGTCTCACCTCAATGTGTATTGCTGATATTTGGTTGAGACAGAAAGTGATATATGAGATTCGTTAGACATTTATAGATATTTTGCATAGTCGGTGTGGTCTCATACCACTTGGATCTACCAATTTAGTTAGAAAAATTATATTATGTCTTAAATGTGTTGTAGTAGAGATTTTATGTTCATGAAATTTCACATATTATTAATAGCGGTGACCTAGACATCAAGGATGAAGCTACCATTATTGAGTAAATGGTGGTTGTCAAGGAAGATAGAAGATGATTCCCTTTGGATGAGTGATTCACTTGGTGTGTGTCCATTGATAGTCTTGGAATATTCAAGTGAGAAACATAGAGTGGGAGACCCAAATGAGAGTTTAATATCCTTATTTATTTTATTAAGGATTTATTTCAATTTAGGATAAAACCCCAGGGTTTGTATATTTTTACATCTATAATTGTTTTATAAAAATAATTATGATATAACTTAAATTATTTATAGAGCTTGTAACTATGAAAAAATGATATTTTGAGGCCCACTAATCCTGGAAATTTTAAATTAAAAATAATAAAAATATTAATTCACGTGTACATAGTTTTCCTAAAATTATGGAATAAATATAGAACGGGAGTTTGGGAACAAAATACGAAACTTTCACTGGATAAAAAATGTGGGTTTTACCCTTATAATGAAATAATATGGGTTAGCATCAAGTGTGGGGCTTGAGCACCGTCATGTGGGAATTAGATAAATAAACTGTAATATTTATTTAATTTTTTTTAATAAACAATCAATCTTCATTTACCCAATATAAATACATTTTTATATAAGGTTCTCATAATTAGTTTCATAACCCCAATATTTTAGATGAGATCATGGAGGATCATTGGTTGACATCTGGATCATGGATGGAAAGTCTAAATAGTCCAATAATCTCTTACAACATTGGAGTTTGGGGATCACGCTACTGATGAAAAAACAAATTAATTCTTCCGCAGTGATCTATCCTAACCGAGGACATGGTATTTATATTTATATGAATCTATCTTTTTTTATTTCACATTCAAAATGTGAACCAATTATCTTAATAAAATTTGATTTCGGATCAATAGTTCATTACATTTGATATTATTTGATTATTTTTTTGTTCAATTTTTTTTGTTATAGTGGAAACATTTGAGTCCATCTAAAATGTGGATGAATCTAATTACTCATTTGTGATTTTTTATTTTTCCCCATGTTTCATCGAATGCCCATTAGTGTAAATTTCTTTAGATGGTGATTCTAAGAAAACAGAGAATTCAATAATTGTACATATACTATTTTGTGCCACAGATTGATATCAGTGGTTTAGATGATGATTTATTGTATGATTAAGGTGTGATGGTGATGGTTTTTGACCTAAGGTATATCAAATTAGATTAGAGAATCCTCTATTCATGCCTTTTTTAATTCTTCAGATGCTATAAAATAGATGTGATTCCTGATAAGATTTAACAGGAGGATTCTAGATAATTCTGACAATGGGAATCAACGAACCTAGATGCCTGATCATCGGTGATAATCATTTCTAGATTAACTGATATAAGAAAGAGAAAAAATAAATGGTACATCATTGAATTAATAGTAATTTTGAAACTACACAACATATAGTATAAAAATCACATGTCGTGTAATCGATGATCTACACCACTATTATTTATGTGCTGAGAAATGCATCACAGACCATGTAAAATACATAACGTATTGTGTGAACCTATTTCATAGGATCAATGTGTTTCTTGAAGGGTATAATACATTGGATTGTGTGGAGTACATGGTATCGGCCAAATTTTCATACACTACTATGTAAATTTGAATATCCACAGTATACAGGCATGTTTTTATTTACAAGGTCACATCCATGTGTACACTAGAATGGAAATGTGGAACACCAAGTGACATCCTAGAGTCTACACATCATGTACACCTAAATTAAACACTATGTATATCGAAGTTTTGATATCCTGTGAGATAGTGATGCACGTTCATTCCCATGTTTGGTGATACATACCGTGTACCCCTAGTACATGCCTTGTACATTGAGCATCAAAAATTAAAAATACATCCTCTTTTACAACCTCTTGAAATTGTGGACTAAATTTTTTTCAACCATAATTTAATTATCAAGAATTATAATGTCTATTTTTATGGATTCCAATTTTAAAAATTTATGAAATATTGGTCGACATGTAGTTGATTTTTCTTTTAAAATAGTCAATAGATCTCATCGACACAAATTATATTATCAGATAAACATAGAATCACTCCCACCCACACAAACACATTATTAGAATGATGGGTTTTCAATAAATATTTTTTAGGATACAATAGTGGATCAATACTCCAAAATTTTTATTAGTGGAGTGTATGCATTGAAAATTATTTAGAAATATGGGAGTAAGGAAGGAAATTGTTGTTACACAACAATGATGTTCCTTTTTAGTATTTCAGATGTTGTTTGAGGAATAAAAAAATTAGATGGATTAGAAAGGTTGTGATCATGCTGAATTGATTTTTCTATCCAATTGGGACTCTATTTTATAGGCATAGAATCACAAATTTAGATATGTCATAATAACCCAAGGAATTGGGACGAAACATATTCTAGAAAAATATATATTTTATTAGTAAATAATATCCATTGGGACACAACTAATCTACTAAATAACCTATATCACACCAACTAGAGAACATATATGACTACTAGATAACGCTTGATATGATCGATTGTCCATATTATAATGATTCATTAAACTAGTTCAAACTATTAGAATCACCTATTCAATCATCAACAAACCCAATAAAAACCAATAATCCACCTAAAAATAAAGAAAGATATAAGAGCCTCACAAAATTTTGTCATGTGATGTGAAAAGTGCACCATAAAATTAATGCATTGTGTATTTTCATATGTTCACATGCGCTTGTGTAGATGATGCGATACACCATCCATAATTGATCATTTCCTTTATAATTTCTGTAAAACGATAAATATCTCCCCTTCAAAAATAGACCAATACCATCCCACTTTTCAATGTGGGTATCAATAAATCCTTTCCATTAAAAAATAAAAATATTAATATAGTTTTAAATTCTTGAAAATCTATAAAAATCCAATAGTGCACCACAATTATGTTTCATTTAAAAAATCCTTTTAAAAATCAAGCATCATACTCTCTTGGAAAAATAATTCATAAATAAAATCATATTTCTATTCGAACCTTTACATATAAGAGTGAAATCAAATTTGAATTTATAAACATGTGGATACTTTCTTAAACATGAAAATCTTTTTATCAACCATATTCAACTTACACACGTCTATCAAAAATCATATTTCATTGTCAACTTCTTGAAAACATTATGGTTATTTCTAAATTATCCCATAATGAATCTTTGAGATATATTTTCCTAATAAATTTTGTGTGTCCCCACCCCTATATTCAAATAGGTGAACCAATAAGTGTTCTCAGGTTTTTGATACTTTATTAATATCGTTGGCTATTTAAGATTTTTAAACTGAAACTATTTTCTCATGAAAACCAAACAGTCTTTTTCATAGAATGTAGTATAACATTGGTTCTTCCTTTACACATATGATATACTTTTCTACATTTAACTTACACATGTGATGTTATCATATATTTATTTGAGGTATTGTTATTATGGATTATATAAAGGACATTAAAATCATACCAAATTATGTTTCATCTACAAACTCCCCAAAATGAATCTTTTCTAGGTGGTTCAATTAATTTTGGCTCAATTTAAAAAACTCTAATGTTAAGAAACCATCTTGTATTAACTCTCAATCTTGGATTTTTCTTAGTAAAACATGTCTTGATTTTCAATTATAAGTATTTATAAATGCTCTATATAGAAATAATTGTCTATCATAATTTATTTTAACTATAGAAATTTTCATAGGAAATAGTTTTAAATAAAATAAAATAGATATAATCCCGTATAATTATTTTCCTGATGCATCTGATGAAAACAATTTAAATCCATTCTAGTTTCTGTTATATAGTTATATTTATTTAAACCCCAATAAATTACTCCACCACCAAGTTTGAAAACCCAACCACTTTACAATATTTATCCCCTAATTGGTAATACATATTTCATTATAAAATAACCCCAATGCCCTTGGGTTTTCACTTTAATCTTAACACTTTTCCACAAAAACTTAAGATATTTGAGTGCAATTTTAATCACATCTCATTGTTCATATCCTATATAACTTTTATATCCTCTAACATTAAACAAGTTTATGAAATATTAGGTAATGGTATTCTCACGTTATACACAACAGACTCAATAATGCTTCTATATTATAGTTGAGAAACTTAATTATGTGGATTTGATATAATCATACTCCAAGAAGTGTATGGGGTAAAACTAGTGAACAATCATAATTATCAAACCTTTTTAAGACACTATGAATTTAATGGTAACCAATATCCATTATTCTTATGAAAATAGTTTATTTAATGAATCATAGAATTTCGATTTCAT
Organism: Viscum album; assembly: GCA_963277665.1. Classification (NCBI taxonomy): domain Eukaryota; kingdom Viridiplantae; phylum Streptophyta; class Magnoliopsida; order Santalales; family Viscaceae; genus Viscum; species Viscum album. The sequence goes on from OY728139.1 coordinate 496,649,764, forward strand.
ATAGGAACACATATAAAATCTCCCTTTAATAACCTATACCTCCCAATATAGTCATGTTATTATATAAACATCCATCAATGATCTATTTTATTTATGGAAAATAAAACTTTCAACCCAACTGATATTATGAACATCCATTAAAGCCTCTCTAATTTACCAAAGATTCATTTTTCAAAAATCATCATTTCAAAATCCTATGTGGTTCCATTAACGTCCACCTAAACCAAGAATAAGTATAACCAATGAAAAAACATTAAGTGATTCAATAGATTTTTCATATTATATTTTTCATTCAAATGGATATAAATTATTTAGAAGCATGAAATACATCGCATTCTAAGAACAATTTGAAGTAGTGAAAATCCATCTATAAAGGATTTGATTAGTATTATAATTAATTTCAAAATCATATATATTTTACCCTTCAATTTTTGTCCTCAGACGAATCCTATGAAATATTTTTAATTACTTTTCTATTCTCATATATCTATATATAATAGTCATGATATGGAGTTTTATTAGAGATGAGATAAAGGAATCAAGAATGCATTGGAATGTTGGAGTTTATTCCATATATTTAAATAATAAAATGATCAAATTATCATTATAATCAATGTTTTTATGTCAAATATCATATATAATTTCCTAGATGAAACTTGAAAATCCAGATCCTAGGCTAGAAGAGGAAGAAAGATCCTTTTTAAGAAATGTTTTGGTAGAAAATTAAATTTCCATACAATTAAATTATTATTTCATTGTTATGTTTCATGGTTTGAAAAATTATTAGATGAATAAAAGAATCTAACTAATCGTAAAACATTAAAAGATAAAAAAATTATTGCATCATTTTGAAAACTATGTGCCTACCTAGTAAACCCCAAACTCCATGTATAGCTACTTAGAGAGTTGAAAATGGTCTCTACAAACCCGTATCAAACAAAAAACCTTCAAAACTAATTCTAAAACCCCTTGAATCCTTCCAAAAAATTTAAGTTCTCAACCCAAACCCCACTTTTCATTAAATAAGAAATAAAATAGGGAAATACCTAAAAATGAGGGTGTTAAATCATCCCCCATTATGATTTTCATCCTTAAAAATATGGAAGTGGTTTGTCCAATTCTCTTTTCTAAACATATCTCATTCCTATATATCTATTTTAATTTTACCATGATACCATAATGCACTTATTAAATAGGTAAATATTCTTTACAAATTCTTCTCCTATCTTTCTCCAATTCGAACTGCTTCATGGGTAAATACATATATGTCTCAAGCATAATAAGATCCCAACTAATTATATATGTACAATTTGGCTAACAATTCCAATGTCTAGGGACATGAAACACATTTTGGATAATAATTAATATTGGTTGTAAGAATAATCAATATACTATATTTCTAATATATTCTATAATCTAATATATGCCAATATATCATGGAACCAATTTCCATTCCATTCCTAATAAGAAATAAAAAAGTATTAATGATACTTTATGACAAACATGTTCACTCATGTTGAATGAAAAAAGCTGATGATGATTATTTTAATATACTATTTTTCATCTCTGACTCATATCCTGCTTCTTATGGATCATCAAGAACTTTTTTTTGTCTCATGGATAAGGATTTGTCAATTTATTGAGGTCTCTTGTGTTTCTATCAAAAAAAAATAGAGAATGAAATGGAAAATCATGAAGTGCATCAGATGAGGACATAAGTATTTTGTTTTGATATTTTTTATTAAATGAGAACTCAACTAATGATATATGAACTTACTGAAATCCACTGAATTTTGTGAAACACACCCCGAGAAGGTGTCCCAATTTTTAAATCATGTGTTCTAATTTCAAGAATTTCTAAGGATAATATGATATACTCATGGTCAGTTGACTTATAATAACTTATTTATGGATAACCAAAACATTTAAGTAAATTGAGGATCCCTATTAGAGACAATTGATACATGAACTTCATGAAACATGAGCAGTTCTTGAATATATAACACATCTAAGTCACAAAAATGGTTTTAATATCTGATTTTTAAAATGTCCAATGACATGGAAAGTAAATACAAAATCTCCCAAATAGGATCATTTTTTCTAACATCCATGGTATACTACTAAAAAAATGAATAACAAACTCCTCTTCACTTCGAAATAGGTTCAGGCATGGATTGTTGAATACCAGCTATTGATGGTCATCCTAGGCATATGTTCATGTCAGTTATTTACTCACATAATCTTAAATATTCATTCTCATGAATTTACATTATTAAAGAGGTTTCATCACTTTGTAAATTTTTTAAGTGCATAGTTGAAAAGTTTATTTTAAATGGTGATGCCAAATTATTTTTTTTCCTAGATAGATTGAGGAACCATGATTCAGTTTCAAAAAGCACAATATTGATTCTGGATCCTCAATACAAACATATATGGTCACAATATATTTAAAATTGACCTAGGGTAATATAATTATCATTTTATCATTTATACTATTTTAAAAAATAGATAAAATCATGAACAAGTGTGATTTGGAATATTTTTTTTCGTATTCTATTTTTTATAGTCCAAATGAATATCATTAATAAAACTCATCAATTGTCATCGATCAAAAGCCTATTTGACTCCTCTAATATAACACATTTGAATAAATGAATCATACATAGAATTACCTTTCTCAAGAACATATATATGGATGATCTCAATCATATATAGATACTTCATCCCTAATTATTACCCTAATTTCACGTTTCACTAAGAAAGGATATTTTTCAAACTCTTATTTCTAGTAAAGACTATGATCTTTTCACCAATGAGAGTGCGATAACATGTTTTCGTGGAATGGAGCATTTTTTCTAATTCCATTTCATATATTAGGTAATTATGTTCATGTTTTCTCAACTTCCTCAAAACATATTCTACCATGTGATCTCCCTATATGAGAATGAAACCCAATCCTTATCGAGAGACATTACAAAAAACAACATAACCGTTAAATGGTTTTGAAAATATGAGGATTTTATATAATGAGAGATTATATTTAAGATCATGTGTTTATTTTTCAAAGTTATCATCCTATAATAAATGAATTCGTTCCTCATTGATGAGGGCATAAGAAAGGAAATCCTTGAAAAATTATTATTTAAGTGATGATAATTCCTTCCAATAATAAGAAAATTAGAATCCAAAAGAAATTATTGGGAGGCTTCCAGGAAATTACTTCTTAATTATTTGATGGATCAACTAATAATCCTTATTCATAAATAAAATTCTTGAGGAAACAAACATCTCAAATCCAGAAGTTAGACATAATAAATTAACTATAATATTGATGGTCACACCATTTTCTCAACACAATCCCTACGTTTTCCTTAAATTCATTCATATTCCAAGAATCAATAATAATGTTTTGAAAAAATACAACAAACAAATAATTGAGGCACCTTTGGATGATGTGGTTCATCAGGAAAATAAATCTCATTGGTGAATTCATCAAAAAAGGGTCTCAAATATTATAATGATAATATCTACATAAAAATTTAGTCTTTGGAATATCCACATTCCAAAATTTGTTTTTATTGTAGCCCAATAGTTGATAAATCCATGATAACCACTTAAAACCCTTCAATTGATCAAATAGATCATCAATGTTTGGATTAGTTAATTGATTCATTATTGTAACTTGGTTCATTCTATGATTATCAACATATAATTACAATTACTTATCTGCCTTCTTTATGAATAAAGTCTGAGTATCTCAACATGTTGTTCTTGGATTAATGAAGCAATTAATTTAAAATTATTAATGTTTTATTTATAATTTATATATTTATATAGGATCTATTATGCATGATGAAATTGAAATAGGACTTGTTCCTATTAGTATAATGATAAAAATTCATATTTCCTCAAAAAAGTATCTAGTTAACATCCCACTGTAATAGGATGAGCTTTATTCTCTATTCTATATTTATCTCTCAAGGTTAGTGCTACCAACTACCTATAGATGGTTCTATCTCCTATTAATATATATCTAAAACAACCTATATTAACATCCCAACCCCCTTGAATACATGAAAAACACCGCCATGTGATGTAAAATTCACTTTTCAAGTATACTTGTCATTGTGATATTTAAATTCCAATATCCAATACAATCGAAATATTATATTAGATATATTGATATCTATGACCATAAACTCCTAGTGAAACTCCACCACAACAATGGTAATGGACAGTTTGTCACTTGAGTCCTCTACACTCATACTTCTCAGTGGGTGTCTTAATACTCATGATGTGATGACTTATCTCAAAGTGATATCCCCATTTTTTAAAAACATAACTGGAAATAATAGAATTTAAAAAACCAGTATCAATATAAATAGGTCTAAGTGTCTAGATCAGAAGTACTATACCTCGCATTATGGGGAGACTAGGGCCCTATGTCAAAATAGTATGCTTTTTCCAAATAGTTTTCGATCATCACCATGTCATAATTCATCATCCCTTACTGATGTTTTTACTAGTCCATCATATTGTTCCTTGAGTTATCATGATTCACATAATTCTATGGTAGATAACTATTCAAATGTGATATATATATCTAAGAATATTATCCCAAATGTTGGGTTGATCCATCAAAACCTATATAAATTTGAGGATTGGTGTTTTACATATTAAGATTTTATTGAGTTCAATAATTGTGGAACTTATTTGGTAATATAGTATAATCCTTCTTCCTACGATGAATCAAACCACACTAAAATCAGTCAATTTTATCTCTATTATACGGTGGATAATAGAAAAATATAGTAGAATGGTTCTCCATTTCCCTACTTACCTAGGAGTATCATTATCTTTAGTTTTTATTTTCTGCTCTAGAGTTCATTCTTTCACATGGATTTATAAAGGTTTACCCCTTATTAGGATTTACTGCATGATTTATATATCTCCCTAAAATCATCCTTGTTCACGATTTAAGTATAATATGTATGGAATAACAATAAATAGTTATAGAATACCTAAAACATTATTCACCAATTTCATTTCCATTGTATGAGAAGGAGTTCCACTAAACGTATGTGACATCCCCTAGAATCGAAAATATAGTAATAAATGTCACGAGATTAGGAAAAATATTGGGGGTTGAATTTACCATCAAAGGTAAATCAACCTAAAAATATCAATTATGAAATTCCAATACTGTCCCATAATTCATGAGTATAAACATGACAAGACAAAAAAATATTAGAAAAATAAGTGTGATAATGAAACATGGTACAAATATTGAAAACCCCCAAGAAAAAGGTCCAAAATGAATTATGTAGAAAACCCCATGTACCACCTGAACAAGATCCAAGCTCCAAGATCACTTTCCATTACAAAAATATAAATAATCATCACTAGATATTTAGGATATGTTCCAATTCACTATTCCCCTGCATATGACATCAATAAATTTACTAATGTTCCCAAGAAGGGGTGATTATAAACTCTCTTGGAATAAAATGGAGACTACCCAACACATGCCAATATGAAATGATCGGGTTATTACATTTTAAATAAAACATATGTAAATTAATAAAACATTTTATATAATTCCATAATTTAAAACCATGTACCAAAAATATAATCATGTTTATTTCATCCATTCATTTTTGACGTAACATTTCTCATGTTCACACATGCACACCCATCGATTAACACAAAAACATACAGTTATTCTTTGTTTTCTCATTTATGGTGGTACTCTGTAATGCCCCGACCCTAGTTACCCAAAATTAGTGTAGTATTACATAATATTGGCATCATACAAGGAATAATTTCTCGAAAGACCGAACATTTTAGTAGCCTTGGAATTACTAGATACATACATAAGTTTTACATTACATCATCAAATAAAAAAAATTGTGTCCCTTTTGAACACCCTTATATCCCTTACCTATTCCTGTAGATTAATTGTAATATAATTCTTTGCATCCTAGAAAAAATAAAACATAAGAAAGGGGTGAGCTCAGATACCCAGTAAGGATAACAATATAGCCGAAACTCTCACAAATAAGAACAAATATTTAAGGCAATGTATAAGACTAGAACACAAGACTTTTAAACTTAAACATCAACATAATATTGAAAAGATAAATCAAATAATTAAATTTAAATATTCCCATGGATATTATAGTAGTCAAATAATCACATGTAATATCAATAGCTAATTTCATAATGATGGAATGAATAATGCGGGACTTCATAACCACATAGTCAAGGATTTGTGTCAAGACTACAAATTAGATATTGTCAAGGTCTTGTGCCAAGACACTAGCTTGTCTCATGAGACCTACTAATGAATCTAGGAGATATAGTGAGATCCACCCTTCACTTACTATGTGTAATGCATTCCTCATATGAAAGGGTGAAACATAATCTAAACATTCGTATTAAAACTAGCATACGAAATGTCATTACTTTAACCATAAACCAATAATGGTATAAAAATAGCACATCCATAGTAAAGAATAAATCATTCAATACAATATGGAAGATTTTATTATAATAAATTAACCTCAATCAAGAATAATGAAGGATATTTACATAGATGAAAATAATCATCAAAACTAATTGAGAGAAATATCCCCCTTTTTCATGAAAACATTTAAAATTATCACTATTTATCAAGATGCTGTTTAAAATAGATTTTTGAATCAAAGTGTCCTATACCACTTTGAAACTTTTAAATGGAATTTTAAATTTAAAACATTAATTTCCATATAAATTGATCCTTAAAACCATTTTTAAAACATGGACATTAATGAGAAAGATTTAAATGAATAAAATTTTAAAACATTTAAAATGATATTTTAGTTAGAGTTCCTAAAAAAATGAGAGATACTTGAATACAAATAATTAAGGAAATAAAAACATGATGATATCCTGAGAATAAATGTATTCATGATATATTATGTCAAAGTACAGTATATACACCAAATAAAAGTGAATTGGCGCATAACAACAAAGAAGCCTCAATAAAATGAAAGTTGAGGTGAAATCCATTATAAAGACTGCATCCTTAGGTTAAGGATAAATCAATGACATAATTATGTGTAAAAAATATAAATACACTAAATAATAATGGATATTTAGTGTAAAACAATCAAGATAAATTCAAACATATTCTTGTAACAACAACACCAATGACTTGGATGTTTAACATAATGAATAAAAATTAAGTTATGATTAGTCTTATCAAGTTCATATTGATGACTTGAGAATTTATCAATGGAGTGATTATGTGTATAAAAATAATAGCCACACATAGGTGAGTGAAAATTACTACATCAATAAATAACTAGTGATTTCACACATAATTTTGGAGTAAAATATTCATTGAATTTTGCGTAAAACCCAATGAGTGGATAACGAAATTGGAAATTCCATTACTGATTTGGTGACTTACAAAACATACACCCCATGAAAGAAGGATAATTCAATGAATATGTAAATACCCAAAAATTAAATTATATTACATAAAGAATACAATCATGGGAAGTACATAGACAACACAAAATGAAAATAGTGGCAATATAGCATGAATCTCACTAAAATAAGAAGTGAGATGAAAACCCCTCACCATGTTTTAATCAATCAATTCGTATGACCAAAAGTTAATAACCACCAATTTAATCACATAATACCATGAATATAAATAGAATAATTATAATATATATCAAATGGCAGTACACAATACACCATATGCAACAAATAAGTGGTGAACAATGAAAATATCACAGAATTAAAAGTGAGATAAGAAACCACGTACCATATTGTAATCAATCGAGTCGTATGAATAAAATTTAATAACCATGAAATGAATCACAGAATACAATTAATATAAAAAGAATAATGATAATATATATCAAAAGGTAGTACACAATACACCACTTGTAATAAATAAGTGGAAAACAATGGAAATATCACAGAATTAAAAGTGAGATAAGAAACCCCATTCCATGTTGTAATCAATCGAGTCATATGACCAAAAGTTAATAAACACCAAATTAATCATAGAATACCATGAATATAAAAGGAATCATGATAATATATATCAAATGGTAGCACACAATACACCTCATGCAATGAATAATTGGTGAACAATGGAAATCTCACAGAATTAAAAGTGAGATAAGAAACCCCTTACCTTTTACTTTTCCTTAGTATTGAGTAGGTTAAACTCATGTATAATGGTGAAATGATTGTTATTAAACTATAAAATAACCAAATACATAAATATTATATCATATATGATCTTATAATATTTCTTTGTTAATAATATTTCAATAGTATCCTTGTTTTGGGTGTTAACAGATTCATTTTCATTTATATGCTTGGCTAAGTAAGCCAATTTTGTTATGGATATGATGTATTTGATTCATATACAGAATTATATTATGTTAATACACATTATTTTTAATAATAAAATGAAAATTATTCTTGAATTATTATGATGGGGAATGAATCTCATCACGTTCGTGGAGATGGTAATCCGTACGTTCGCATGAGGGACAATATCATTATATTGATGGTGAAATCATATGTAATTAGATGGTATATCATATATACAGAATCATTATCATGTTATATTTATTAGTACATCAATTATACTCATTATTATACCCATCCAAATATTGAAGTGTTTGATTAACAAACTAGACCACGACGTGGAGAAGGTAAGTCGTACGCACACATGTATGGTGACTTTGTCATTTATAGGATGGATAAAATAACGAATATGGTTATACCATATTTATAATAACATAAAAGTATATATAAGGTAATGGATTTATTATTTTTGTATGAAAAAAATGAAAGTGGTAGTGGAAGATGAGAAGAACTTGAAAGAGGGTGGTGAAATTATTACCTCTTCCTCGGGAGTTTCCTTTTGGGTTGATCAAAAGGGCTCCTTAGGTTGGATTTCTAATCAAATTAAGGACTCTAGGTTGATGTGGGGGAAGTAGGTATGATATTTGGGTAGGGGTTAGCCGAGAAAAATTATAGAGACCCAAATATTGACATACATGGACATTACAATACTTTTGTGGAATAATTAATACATAATAAAAATAAACACACAAGGACTGTAATAGTTTAGTGTCTTTGGAAACTCAGAACATAATCTTCTAATCGTGGTGATAGATCTTCAACATCTCCTATAAATATCTTCCACTTTTTTTTTAACTAAAACCTTTATTTATATCCTAGGGAAAATAAAACAAATAAAGGGTGAGCTCAAATGCTCAGTTAGGGTAAGCATGTAGAAAATAAAACAAACCATATACATTTGAACTTCAAAACATGAACATAAGGTTTACACCTCAAAATATTGAGTTGTGAAATAAATCTTGGTAGTACGTAAGTCATAGGTCATAAAGGAACATTAATAATGATAAAATAGAATGGGAATAAAACATTTAATTATGGAAAACCACTAAGCAAATGATATGATTTCCATAGTAGCCAAGACATTTCTTCTAAGACCATCTTAGTGGACAAAGTCCCTTTTTGAATTGAGTTCACTCCTTGTTTCTGTCCAGTAACACTGAACCAGATTAACTTACCATTCCATCCATGTCTATATCATGAGATATAAATATTTACCCAATGCATTGGAGGGAGATATAGGTCCCACCCATATCATAATGAAATAATTCTTACTTGTGCCACAACATAAAAATAAATCATTCATCATAACCCAATGAATAAAAATGGGTTTCATAAACATAATCCTATCATAAAATAATCCATATAAAACAAATGGATATCATTTCATCATAAGAAAAGTGAAACCATGTAAATCATCGAGATATTATACTTGAAACATACACATATTAAATAATGTCATCTTAGATGGAAAATGGTTTTGATAAAACACTTGAAAATAATTCTTGAGGAAAATATCCTTTCTTCTTAAAAATCATTTTCTTTACACAAAATGCCACAAAATTTTAAAAGAAAATTATTTTATTAAAAATAACCATGAAATATTGTAGAGTAAACTTCATGAAAATAATGCTTTATAAAATCATAAAAATCTGATCAAGCTGTATAAGTTAAAAAAACATTCTCATACTTTTGCCAAAAAAGTCAAAAAAGTTCCTCATGTGGTAAAAAAAGTAAGATTACTTTCATTACATGTGGTAAATTTAAAAAATGGGTATAAATTACTTTAAAAATACATGATTTTTTTTAAAAAAACATGGGCATGGATGATAACAATAACCCCAGTAAATACTTACGAATAAACAATCTCGGATAAAAACGAGATTAGAAAAGTTATCCCTTACCTTATGTCCGTTATGATTCATATGTACCTGAATCTCTTGTATAATGATTTAAATAATTTCATTGACTTATTAAAGAATCATATTCATTTTTATGATATCATATATGGTTCACTTATGACTTTATATTAACCATTCTTTTGTAAATTCCATGTTAAGGAAGCGTTTTCAGTAAAATCGTTTCATTTATCGTAAGTGTTTGGACTTGTTGTTCTTGATATTATTACTACTTATATCATGATTTAATAACTTCTAGAATGTAAAAAATTACTTATATATCATTTATATTCAGTATATATATATATATTATAGATAGATAAATGAAATGAAACACACCGTTCATGGAGACGGTTGGCCATACGTACTCATGAACGTTGTTTTTCGTTTCCTTATTGAATTGAATGGAATTAATTAGATGAAATAAATATATATATATATATACATAAATCAATTAGAATTATTATGTAATATATTTCATTATTACTTATTATATATACTTTATAATCATTCTTTAATTGTTAATATGGAAAATGAATCTCATCACGTCGTGGAGACGGTAATCCGTACGTATGCACGAGCGATGATATCGTTCCCATATTTATTGAATGGAATTGCAGTGGATGATATAATATTTTAGAATCAGTATGATGTTATAATAATAATATAAAATTATTCTTTGCACCATTATACCCATCCAAGTAAGGTGGTGGTGGAAAAACTGATTACACCACGACGTGGAGATGGTATTCCGTACGTACGCACACGTGATGATTTAGTTTTCCGTAGGATGGATAAAAGTTGAAATGGGGTTGTTTCATATTTATAATAACATATCAGTATATAAGTAATTCTGATGTTATTACTTTATAATGAAACAACTAAAGAACAAGAAGTAGAAGAATAAAGAAACATGAAAGATTCGGTAGAAGAGATTACCTCTTCCTCGACGCACCTCATTTAAAATTCTTCTTAGGGCACTAGAGTTGGTATTTTGAGAAGACAAAAACCTCTATGATATAACTAGAGAGGTTTATAAGAGGAATTAGTAGGTTTTGGCTGAGATTCATGGCTCAAAAGGGTGTGAAGAGAAGAGGGAAGGGGTGCCCTTTTTATAAGGGAGGAGAGGGGCACCTTTGGAAAAACTTAAAATATTATTTTATAATAAAGTCATATTCGGTTTATAATAGCTCCAAATAGATTTATTTAGAAGCTAAAGTGGGTATGGATTGATATCCTCTGAATCAATAGGTTTTATACAAGTTTAGGTTACTATTTTAACCTTATCATTTAGATTTAACTCTAAGTTAAATAATTTAACTTTTACCGTGTCTTCTTGTTTTCTTACACTATATTGTTAATAAACTTACTATAAAAAGATAAACTAACCCCAAGTGGTTAATTATTAATATATATAACCTTATCTAAGTCATTTGGATGAACCTTAAATTTTTAGGAATATAATAACAATTAAAAATATAATATTTGTTTTAAAAACTATTTTATGTCAATTTTGACATTATTTGGTAATTGATTTTTCTGAAAATCATAACAACATTATTAGTTAGAAAAAAGTTAATTTAATCAATAATAACATGTAATATTAACCTAGAAAATTAGTTTAATTCATAAAAAGTCTCAAATCACACTTATTTGGGTATTTATAACATCAATTATGTTAATATTTCATTAATAAGGTAATTACTGCATCATCATTTTGTAATAAATAAATTAAATTATTTAAATTATAAATAAAATACCATTATGTAGGAAATATTTTTATCTTTCTAATGAATATTTATAGTCGAATTTATCTTATGTATAACTCTATATTGAAAATGTTTTAGTTATTAAACTTTGATTTTAACTCTTTTAAATCTTCTTTGAATTAAATATTAATAAATGTACTAATCTAATCCAAGTGGACCTAAATGATAATATTATTTTCCTAAGATTGTTTTTCTTCAATTTATACTTATCCAATAGAATTAGAACAAGTGTTATGGTAATAATATTATCATTTTTTCCCTTAATTACCCTATTTACTTTTAACCGTTGTAAATAAAAGTAAAAAGTTACTATTCAACAAAAATTATTTTTATCTTATTGAACCACATTTTACTCCTTGATATTAACCATGTCTCTCTGATTTTTGAAATTCCACTCACAGAAGTGGTAAAATTAAGTTTTATGTAAAATTTCAAATTCTCCAAGGAGGTAGGTAAAAGATGTTGAAAAGTTCAATAAAATTTTAATATATCTAAAATTATTATAAAATGACTCCAATGAATTAAATTGAACTTATATAGGTATTATGTATCAATTCTGACCTAAAATAAATATAAATAAAATAATTAATTATTTAAATAAAAATCCGGGTTTTAAATAGAAACATAGTGTTTTAATTATTCATCAAAAGTTGAAAGTTTTTGGAAAAATACAAAAAATTCACCCTAGGCTAATTTCAATATTCGGAATCCAAAAATGAAGTCCATTTTGAAAAATAAAATTTCAAAAAGTGGGTATTAGTATTCATAACGGCTAGTTTATATAATATTTTAATAACATATTTTTGTTTAGTGAAACTCGGTATTGTGTAAAACACACGCTATCGTGGAAGGTCACGATTACGTGTAAAGCAAGCCAAGTCAGGGTTGCGTGTAGTGCAATATTCCTTTATTGTTGTGTATAATATAATCCAACCATATTTCATTTGTACATTGAATATATATATACATATACACTCAATGTTGTGTAGAATAACTTCTATCCAACGAACTTGAAATTTTGTGTAACACGAGCCAAGAATAGTGTTGCGTATACGGTGTTGCGTATAGAACAAGCTAATTTTTGTGTCGCGTACAACACAAGTCATCAATGAAATTAAAAAAAACAATTCTCATAAAATCTAGGGTTGTTACATTCTACCCCTCTTAAAATGAATTTCGCCCTCGAAATTCGTCTGGGTTATAAATGGTTTACTTCTTGAAAGTTTCTTTCATAGAAACCCACATCATAAAAAGGAATATTTAAACTTCATTTTAAAAAGGGAAGTTAGAATCATAATAGTCACCCAAAGTAAATCAGCACTGGGTTTCCACATAGGACAACATAGGTGAAAATATGGATATGGAAGAGAAATCTAACCATCAACTTCTGATGGAGAGTGGTAGAGAACATGACTATGAAAAAGACATCAATCACAAAGCCATAAATTTGTGATGATTTAAGGTACCATCTAATTCATCGGGTATGAGGGTACTAGGGAAACGTTTTTAGTTCTCAAGATCATTTCCCAATGTTGAAGAATTGTTTAATTAAAAGAAATACTTACTTGATTTAGGTACAATCTCACCGTTGTTCGTTTCTTAACCAATTTCCACTTCATCTCTTAAATAAATGAAGTTTAATTTGTCATTCGTGAAGTGTTAGAAGATCATGCGATAGAATGATAGGTCATTCCATCTGTTTCCATCGCAAAAAGTTTAGAAAAATTTATTAAATATAGATAAGTCCATCTATCTTGAGATTAATCATATATAGTTGCTAAAATGGAATTATACTTCATCTATCATAGCGCTTAATAAAATTAAACTAGTTTCTACTAACTGGGGACTTCATGTAAGACAATGGTATGCGATAATGGCCTGTCACACTTCAGTTGTGGGTTTGATTCCCACAGCCTTGTACGACGCGACGGGTTGTCACTCATCCTATGGGTTGTCCTTTTTCTAAAACTATACTATTATAACATTCCAAAAATAATATATAAAAAAAAGTTCTATCCTTAAATAATATTATTTTATGTCCAACATAATCCATTCTAATATTTAGGCTTATCCAAAATACATCTATCCAATCTCATAGTGTAAAGAAAATGGTTACTTGAAAGGTCACATAACACGCACATGAATACCATCATTTATCCCCCATATATCATAAGATATATCTTGTTGGTCACATTCCAAACATGTGAATACCTTAATCGTGTATTCTTTTGAAACATGAATTACCATAGAACCTTAGTGAAAACATGAATACTGTCAAAAGTTAACTCTTTCCACATACCAAAAAATCCCAAAAATTCTACCTACTCAAACCATGATATCGATTTGTCCTTATACCAGTAATGAGCTCATGAATACTATCATACATATTATTTTCTCCTTATCCCTTCATTATGTGCATTTTATCTACTTTTTAAATATATTTCAATCACTTTTCATGGTTACCAGTACCATATAATTATTGAAAACCAATACATAGATATTCCAAAATTCCATGATACCATAAATGAGATTCCAGGATACTAATTTGAAATCCCATTACATAAACACTTAATCATTACACAACATCATTGTCATACTCAACATCATAAATAGTGATCTCATGTGACTTCCCTTTATCCTTTTCCTTAATAGGTTGCTCACGTTGATCATCATTAACCCTTGGATTAGGGAATTGATTAGCATAATGTCCCATTTCCTTGCACTTATAGCATCGAAGTGTTGGAGGTGTGTTCTTAGCAGTATTTTATTTATTCACATCATTAGCTTCCCTTTTCCCATTAATTCAACACTAAGCTGCTCAATGACCATCTTTTCCACACTTATAACATTTTCTAGTCCCTTTAAGACAATCTCCACCATGCTTCTTTCTACACTTTGAACATAAAGAAACACCCGTCTTCTTTTCACCATAGTTTTGAGATTTTTCCTTGAACTCCATCTTTCATTTCTTGTCAAAACCATGAGATGGATATATAACACCAACTTCCATTTATACCTTGATAGCACAACGCACAATTTCATCAAAGCTACTGAAGTATCTTATAGCTAATGCCCTTCGAAGACTTGGTTTTAAGACACTGAAGAATCGATCAACTTTACTTTCATGTTGGATGATAAAGACAGATGCATACCTTGAAAGACTTGTAAAATTCACTTCGTCTATACTAATAGATTCATCATCCTTTTTCTTAAGCTCAAGGAACACCTTTCCCATATTTTTTTGAGGAATGCGAGGGAAGTACTTATTGAAAAACAAGTTCTTGAACTCATCCCATTCCATGGATTCAATTTTATCTCGAGGCCTCGTATTCTTAATTAGAGTCCACCATTGATCTGCTTCACCTTATAAATGGTAAATAGCCAGAATGACCTTTTCATGTTATGAACAATGGATTATGGAAAAGATCTTTTCAATGGTACTAATCCACTGTTCAACAACAAGTGGATCAGAAGACCCACTGAAATAAGGTGGATGTTACCTCATGAAGGACTCAATAGAATATTATGCCCTTCTCTGATCATTTGGAAGTCCATAATGATTCATAGCTTGTGTAAGTATGGCAATAATATTTTTCACTCCATCTCCCATAACATTGGTTTGTTCAGAAGGAAAATCATTGCATTGTCCATTACATTGATCAACACAGTTCCTTTGGGTTCCAACCATCATCTAAAACCCAAAAAGAATAGTGTGATAGGAAAAAATCATGCTAGGGAAAACAACATAATAAAGGGGTAGTAACTTCAATATATAACATCTTAGGGTTAATTCTAATATTGTAACCACAATTCTAGGACTATAACCTATACTTATACTTAACCTTAGGGATATCCCTAGACATACCTTAGAAATATCTCTAGGGATCTCACTAAAGTTTTCGCATCCTAGTTTGCAAAGGTTAACTAAACCTTTCCTCTAATACCAACTATAGAGACCCAAAGCTTGACGTACATGGAAATTACATTACTTTTTTGGAATACTTAATACATAACAAAAACAAACACACAAGGACTATAATAGTTTAGTGTCTTTGGAAACTCGGAATATAATGTTCTAATCGTGGTGAAAGATCTTCAACATCTCCCATAAAGATCTTCCCCTTTTCTTTTCTTACCTAAAACCTTTCTTTATATCCCGGGGAAAATAAAACATATAAAGGGTGAGCTCAAATGCTCAGTAAGGGCAAGAATGGAGAAAATAAAACAAACCATATACATTTGAACTTCAAAACATGAACATAAGGTTTACACATCAAAATCTTGAGTTTTGAAATATATATTGGCAGTACGTAAGGCATAGGTCATAAAGGAACATTAATCATGATAAAATAGTATGAGGATAAAACATTTAATTGTGGAAAACCATTAAGCACATGATATGATTTCCATAGTAGCCAAGACATTGCTACCAAGACCATCTTAGTGGACAAAGTCCCTTTCTGAATCGAGTTCATTCCTCGTTTCAGTCCTGTAACACTGAACCAGATTAACTTGCCATTCCAGCCATGTCTATCTCATGAGATATAAATCTTTACCCAATGAATTGTATGGTGATATATGTCCCACACATCTCATAATGAAATCATTCTTACTTGTGTCACAACATAAACACAAATCATTCATCATAACCCAGAGAATAAAAATGGGTTTCATAAACATCATCCCATCACAAAATAATCTATATAAAACAAATGGATATTGTTTCATCATAAGAAAAGTTAAACCATGTAAATCATAGAGATGTCATACTTGAAACATACACATATGAAATAATTTCATCTTAGATGGAAAATGGTTTTGATAAAACACTTGAAAATAATTCTTGAAGAAAATATCCTTTCCTCTAAAAAAACATTTTCTTTTCACAAAATGCCACACAATTTTAAATGAAAATTATTTTATTGAAAATAACCATGAAATATTGTAGAGTAAACTTCATGAAAATAAGGAGTTATTAAACTGTAAAAATCCGTTCATACCGTTTAAGTTAAAAAAAACATTCTCCTCGTACTTTTGTCAGAAAAGTCCAAAAAGTTCCTCATGTGGTAAAAAAAGTAAGATTCCTTTAATAAAATGTGGTAAACTTCAAAAATGCGGAAAAGGACTTTAAACATAAATGAAAACATTATCAGAAAACATTGGCATAGATGATAACAATATCCCCAGTAAATACTTACGGATAAACAATCTCAGATAAAAATGAGATCAGAAAAGTTATCCCTTACCTTATGTCCGATATGCTTCCTATGTATCTGAAACTCATGTATAATGATTTAAATAATGTCATTGACTTATTAAAGAATCGTATTAATTTTTATGATATCATATATGGTTCACTTATGACTTTATATTACCCGTTCTTTTGTAAATTCCATGTTAAAGCAGCATTTTCGGTAAAATCATTTCATTTATTGTACGTGTTTGGACTTGTTGTTATTGATATTATTTTTAATTATATCATGATTTAATAACTTTCATAATGTAAAAAATTACTTATATATAATATATATTCAGTATATATATATATAATAGATAGATAAATGAAATGAAACGCTCCGTTCATGGAGATGGTAGGCCGTACGTACGCATGAACATTGTTTTTTATTTACTTATTGAATTGAATTGAGTTAAGTAGATGAAATAAATATATATATAAATAAATAAAGTTGAATTATTATGTCATATATTTCATTATTACTTATTATATATACTTTATAATCATTTTTGAATTATTAACATGGAAAATGAATCTCATCGCGTCGTGGAGACGGTAATCCGTACGTACGCACGAGCGATGATATCATTACCATATTTATTGAATGTAATTGGAGTGGATGATATAATATCTTAGAATCATTATGATGTTATAATAATCATATATAGTTATTATTTACACCATTATACCCATCCAAGTAAGGTGGTGGTGGAAAAACTGATTACACCACGGCGTGGAGACGGTATTCCGTACGTACGCACGCGCGGTGATTTCGTTTTCTGTAGGATGGATAGAAGGTGAAATAGGGTTGTTTCATATTAATAATGACATATCATTATATAATTAATACTGATGTTATTACTTTATAATTAAGCAACTAAAGAATAGGAAGTATAAGAAGAAAGAAACTTGAAGGAGTCGGTAGAATAGCTTACCTCTTCCTCAAGACACCTCCTTTAAACTTCTTCTTAGGGCACTAGAGTTGGTCTTTTGAGAAGACCAGAACATCTATGATATAACTATAGAGGTTTAGAAGAGGAATTGGAAGGGTTTGGACGAGCATCAAGGCTCACAAGGGTGTGAAGAGAAGAGGGAAGGGGTGCCCTTTTTATAAGGAATGAGAGGGGAACCTTTGGAAAAACTTAAAATATTATTTTATAATAAAGTCATATTCGGTTTATAATAGCTCCAAATTGATTTATTTTGAAGTAAAGTGGGGATGGGTCGAAATACTCTCAAACAATAGGTTTTATAAAAGTTTAGGTTACTATTTTAACCTTATCATTTAGATTTAACTCTCAGTTAAATAATTTAACTTTTACCGTGTCTTCTTGTTTTCTTACAATATATGGTTAATAAACATACTATAACACGAAAAACGATCCCCAAGTGGTTCATTATTAATATATATAACCTTATATAAGTCATTTGGCATAAACTTATTTTTTTAGGAATATAATAACAATTAATAATATAATATTTTTTTTAAAAACTATTTATGTCAATTTTGACACTATTTGGTAATTGATTTTTGTGAAAATCATAACAACATTATTAGTTAGAAAAACATTAATTGAATCAATAATAACATGTCATATTAACCTATAAAATTATTTTACTTCATAAAAAGTATCAAATTACATTTATTTCGGTATTTATAACATCAATTGTGTTAATATTTCATTAATAAAGTAATTACTGCATCATCATTGTGTCATAAATAAATTAAATTATTAAATGTCTAAAAATTATAAATAAAATACCATTATGTAGGAAATATTTATATCTTTCTAATGAATATTTATATTTGAATTTATCTTATGTATAACCCCATATTGAAAATATTTTAGTTATTAAACTTTGATTTTAACTCTTTTAACTCTTCTTTGAATTAAATATTTATAAATGTCCTAATCTAATCCAAGTGGACCTAAATGATAATATTATATTCCTAAGATTGTTTTTGGTCGAATTATACTTATCCAATAGAATTTAAACAAGTGTTAGGGAAACAATAATATCATTTGTACCCTTAATTACCCTATTTACTTTGAACCGTGGTAAAAAAAATAAAAAGTTACTATTCACCAAAATTATTTTTATCTCATTGAACCAAAATTTACTCCTTGATATTAACCGTGTTTCTCAGATTTTCTAATTTCCACTCACAGATGCAGTAAAATTAAGTTTTATGTAAATTTTCAAATTCTCCAAGGAGGTAGGTAAAAGACGGTGAAAAGTTCAATAAAATTTTAATATATCTAAAATTATTATAAAATGACTCCAATGAATTACATTGAACTTATATTGGTATTATGTATCAATTTTGACCTATAAATAATTTAAATAAAATAAAAAATTATTTAAATAAAAATTCAGTTTTTAAATAGTAACCTAGAGTTTTCACTATTTATCAAAAATTGAAAGTTTTCAGAAAAATACCAAAAATTCACCGTAGATTAATTTTGATATTCCGAATCCAAAAATGAAGTCAATTTTGAAAAATAAAATTTCAAAAAGTGGGTATTTCTATTAATAATGGATAGTTTATATAATATTTTAATAACATATCGTTGTTTAGTGAAACTCGGTATTGCGTAAAACACACGCTATCATGGAAGGTTGTGATTGCGTGTAAAGCAGGCCAAGTCAGGGTTGCTTGTAGTGCAAGATTCCTTTGTTGTTTTGTATAATAGAATCCAACCATATTTCATTTATATATTGAATATATATATATATATATAAACTCAATGTTTCATAGAATAACATCTATCAAACGAACTTGAAATTTTATGTAACACGAGCCAAGAATAGTGTTGCGTATACGGTGATGCGTATAGAACAAGCTAATTTTTGTGTTGCGTACGACACAAAACATCAATGAAATTAAAAAATAATAATTCTCATAAAATCTCAGGTTGTTACACAAATGGCTTTTTAGGTGAGAAATTATGGGAAGGGGAAGTACGCTTTTATAAGAGAGGTGAGGGTCACTTTAGGAAAACCTTGAAATATATTTTTTATAATTAAATAATTTTTTATTTATAATGGCTCAAAAAGGATTTATTTAGATTCTAAGGATGGGATGGGTCAAAAAACTCTCATCCAATTGGGTTTACACAAGTTTATGTTACCATTATAACCTTATATTTTAGATTTAACTCTTAGTTAAATAGTTTAACTTTTACCGTTTCTTCATGTATTCTTACACTATATGGTTAATAAACACACTCAAAACATCCAAGATAACCTCAAGTGGTTCATTAATGACATATATAATATTATTTAAGCCCTTTTTCTGAACCTTATATTTTTAGGAATATTATCTCAACTAATAATATAGTATTTGTTTTAAAAAATCATTTATGTCAATTTTGACATTATTTAGTATTTGGTTTTTTCGAAAATCATAACAACATGATTACAGAGAACTTAATTTATTTAATCAACCCTAACATGTAATATTAACCTAGAAAATTAGTTTAATTCATCAAAATATCAAATTACATTTATTTGAATATTTATAATATCAATTATTTGAATCTTTTATTAATAAGGCAATTAATGCATCATCATTGTGTCACAAATAAATTTAATTAATTAATGTATAAAAATTATAAATAAAATAAAAATATTTAGGAAATCTTTTTATCTTTATAATTAATATTTATAGTCTAATTTATCTTATGTA
The DNA here is from genome assembly GCA_963277665.1 of Viscum album. Lineage (NCBI taxonomy): Eukaryota > Viridiplantae > Streptophyta > Magnoliopsida > Santalales > Viscaceae > Viscum > Viscum album. Next base: position 496,670,791 of record OY728139.1, read on the forward strand.
TAACCCTAAATTAAAATTGGTTTAATTATTAAACATTGAATTTAACTCTTTTAACTCTTCCTTAAATAAAATAATAATAAATGTCCTAATCTTATCCAAGTAGACCAAATAGCATCATATGTTATTACGAAAGTTTATTTTAGTCTAATTACACTTATCTAATAGAATTGGGACTGTGTTAGGGTAATTATAATATCATTTTCCCTTAATTACCCTGTTTATTTTTAAACGTGGTAAATAAAAGTCAAAAGTTAAGATTCACCAAAAATTACTTTCATCTTATTTGAAAACATTTTACTTACTTATATCACCTTTTTCTCTTTGATTTTTTAAATTCAACTCACAGAAGTGGTAAAATTATGTTTTATGCAAATTTGCAAATGCTCCTAGAAGGTGGGTAAAAGAGGGTAAACATATCAAAAAAAATTTATACATCTAATTTTATAATAAAATGATTCCAATTAATTTAATTGGAATTATATAGGTATTGTATATAAATTTTTGATTAAAATAATTTTAAATAAGACAAATAATTATTTAAATAAAAAGTCAGTTTTAAACTATAACGCAGTGTTTTTCAATATTCATCAAAAATTGAATGTTTTCAGAAAAATACCAAAAATTCACCCTAAGTTAATTTTTATATTACGAATTCAATAATTATTTATATTATAACAAATTCAAAACATAAATGTTTCATTAATTAATTTAAAATTCATTCCCATTGTCGAAAACTGAAAAGTGGGTTTTTTTAAAAAGTAAAAACTATCAAAAGATTGACATGTGTTTATGTCAAATTTAAATGTGAAATTAATTATAATGACCTAAATTTTATTAAATTATAAAAATATAATCTAATTATACTTCCAAACCATTCAAATAAAAAAAATTAACCCTATAAATTATTTCGATTAAAAAAGTTGTTTTCAATTAAAATTTAGTATTTTTCAGTATTCATCAAAATATGCCAGTCATCAGAAAAGTACCAAAACATAATTCAAAATAAATATTTATTTCCTGATTTTAAATAAGAATTTAATTTCATTAAATTTAATATATAAAAGTGTCAAATATTGGTTTTAAAAAGGGTTTTCCATTAGAAGGTGGTAAAATTGCAATTTTGAAAAATACTTCTTTTTTTGAAAAAAATAAATTTGTTCTTATATAATGTCGAAGAAACACATAATATGGATTATATAATTTTATAAAGTATATAAAATTCAAAATTGAGTTAATACAATTCATAACTTCTTTTAAACTACTTGTTTGGTAAGTCGTGGTGCACTCAAACTCGGTGTTGCATGTAGTGCAAGATATTGAATTACTTTAATGAAAATATCTTACTATGAAATCATGGGGTGTTACATTATTCCCCACTTCTTGAAATTGCATCCTCACCATTTTAAAATTGGGCTTGATAAATTCATTGAAAGTCCCACATCTGAAAAAGAGTCAATAAGACTATCACTTTAAAAGAAATAAAGAGAAGTACAAAGGTCACCTGAGATAACCCATAATAGGATTCCATGTAGGAAAACATCGATATGGAAGATAAACTACGTGTCATGTTCTGATGAAGAGTGATAGAAAACATGATCAAGATAAAGTTAACAACAAGAAAACCCCAAACTTGTGGTGGTATAAACGGTCATTAGTCTCCTAGTAAGAAAAGAAAATGGAAAACTATTTCTTTTGTTTTAAGTTCCATTTCATAAAGTTGAGGAATTTATTTATGAGATTGACTAAGTACATAAAGAGATATACATACTTTTTTATGTAGAGTTTCATCCTTTAATAAATATCTACTACGGAATCATCTTTTTTTTCAAACAATGAGTATTCAAGATGACTTGGTCACACCTGAAGCACTAGAATCAACTTTTAGAGAATCACATGATCCACAAAGTATAAAATATATATTTACATTGTATTTAGAGATTAACTAAAACCAAAATGGTTAGTACAATATCAGATGATTCCCAAAAAGTATAATCCTTTAGAGAAAGGAATACAAATCATAATTTCTAAAATTATACCAACAATTCCAAAAGTTCAATAAATACCATTCAATAAAAAGTTGTCCTTAAAAGCCTTCAATATAATCTAATATAATATTTAAACTCAAAACTTAGAATAATTTGATTAGGTAGTCTTCCACATTAAATTGTGTCTCCAAATAACATTAACTACTATTAAAGTCACATACTTAAATCGATTAACCTAATCACATATTCTCTATGATTGTTTAATCATTTCCACAAATATTCCAAATCTCTATAAATCCATAATAAAAACATATATAAAAATACACCATTACTCCTCAAATGGAATTTCATTGTATTCTATTTTCCTTAGGCATACAGTGTTCCCAAAAGAGAGAACATCTTCCAAAATAACATTTATCACTTAATCACAAAATCATTTTCCTATACTAAGGATATCCATTTGATAGGACATAACATCCCAAATCAAATTATTATTGAACAATAAAATAATTTAACTAGAAAGAATTAGTCATGCTAACCAGGGACTTCGTGTATTATAGTGGTAATAAATAAATCCCAGTCGCACTCTGGTGGTGGGTTTGATTCCCACAGCTTGGTCCAATATGACAGGTTGTCACATGGTTTGTGTGTTGTCCTTTTTTCAAAAACTATATTTTATAACATTCCCAAAATGAGAAAAAGTTCTTCAAAATAACAATAACATAATTTCACCACAAATTTTATCTCATACCTCACATTTTCATCCCAAAATTTAATAACATGTAATGTCCTCAAGTTCAAGGATCATATAAACCCAAATGGTAATTTATAATAATAATAGAAAAGATAATTCTTCCTAAAATATCATTTTCACATAACAAACTATAGGGTTACACATACAAGAGAAAATACATCCAAAGTAATCCCATCAACAAAGAGAACTAATACTTTTAAATATTTCACTATCCATTTATTTCCACATAGGTTCTTCCTTGACCAAGAGGTTATCCTAAAGAATAGGTCATTCACTTAGGTAATGAACTAGTCCCGTACATTTATAGAAAACTACTATAAATGGATTCCTGTGATCATTTTTATTTTCTTCAATAGTACTATTCATTTTTCCTCAGTAATTCATTACTTTATGTCCTTCTTTACCATACATAAAGCATTTCTTTATTCCATTGAGACACTTTCATAGCTGTCTCCTTCCACATTTCCTACATGATGGAAATTGAGCTTTCTTTTCTCCATGGTTTCCACTGCTAGAGATCTTTTCATTCACTGCCTTTCTCTTCTTTGTTGAGCCTGGGAGTTGGTTAATATATATTTTGTTGATCATATTTTTAGAAAAATGATTCAGAATGAACATTATATCTTTTACACCTATCAACAATCCATTTCGTTGCTCATTTCCACCACCATGCCCACCTTGTACATCATGTTCAATGTTACTATGACATCCTTGGAATCCAGCCATTGACTAACACAAGAAATCATAATGTGAGTCATAAAATCATTTATAGAATGTGATAACACCTTTTTTATATTTGAAACACCTTAGGATTATCCCAGTTTATTTATTATCATCTTATATTAAAATCATTCAAATCAGTTTGTAATGAAAATGTGAATTATCCTAAGCATATCCCCGAGGAGTGTCATAATCAAGAGTGCAGTAAGGCCCATTTTCATGTACCGAGATACCCTGGGTCCAGCCTAAAACTCCTTGTTGGAGTATTCACTCCTTGGTACATCTGTGCCAGAGCCACCTCTACCTGATCATATTGAGACATGTATGTATTGCTGGGAAAAACCACATAATATTTACATTACCAAAATTTTTGGATGTTCTTCTATACTAATCCTCAATTTCTATCTTAGGGTAGTGTTTTATAATCAGAGTTTCTTTCTAAATCTGGCTTCTACAGTTTGTACTAAACATTCTCTGATACCAACTATAACACCCTGACCCCAGTTACCTAGATTCGGTCCATAATTACAAAACATTGACATGATACAAGGAATGATGTCCTCAAAGACCAATCAGTTTAGTATCCTTGGAAGTACTAAATACCTACATAAGTTTTACATTACATCATGAAGTAAAAAAAACATTGTGTGCCCTTTGAACACTCTTATATACCTTAGCCTATTCCTACATGTTATTCCTAAAATAATTCTTTGCATATTGGAAAAAATAAAACATAAGAAAGGGGTGAGCTTAGATTCTCAGTAACGATAACAATATAGCATAAATTGTCATAAATAAGAACAAAAATTTAAGGCAATGTATAAGACTATAACACATGGCTTTTAAACTTAAAAATCAATATAATATGGAAAAGATAAATCAAATAATTCCATTTAATTATTCACATGGATATTCTACTAGTGTAATAATCACATATAATATCAATATCCAATTTCATAATGATGTAATGCATAATTCCAGACTTCATAACAATATAGTCAAGGCCTTGTTCCAAGACTACAAATAAGATTTTGTCAAGGCCTTGTGCCAAGAAACTAGTTTGTCTCATGATACCTACCAATCCATCGATGAGCTATAACCGACTCCACCCATCACTTACAAAGTCCAATGCATTCCTCATATGAAAGGGTAAAACATAATCGAAACATTTGTATTAAAACTAGCATATAAAATGTCAATACTTTAACTATAAACCATGAATGGTCACATCCATAGTCAAACATAAATCATTAAAAACAATATTGATGATTGTATTGTAATAAATTAACCTCAATTGAGAATAATTAAGGATATTGACATAGATGAAAATAATCATCAAAACTATTTGAGAGAAATATTCCCTTTTTCTTGAAAACATTTAAAAGTATCACTATTTATCAAGAAGCTATTTAAAATATATTTTTGAATCAAAGTGTCCCATTCCAATTTGAAACTTTCAAAATTAATTTTAATTTTAAAGCATTAATGTACATATAAATAAATTTTTAAAACCATTTTTAAAACATGGAAATTAATGAGATCGATTTAGAAGAATAAAAGTTTAAAACATTTAAAATGATATTTTAGTTAGAGTTCCTAACCAAATGAATGATGCTTGAATAAAAATAATTGAGGTAATAAAGACATAATAATATCATGAGAATAAAGGGATTCATGATATAATATGTCAAAGTACAATATATACACCAAATAAAAGTGAATTAGCGCAAAACAACAACGATGTCACAATGGAATGTAAGTAGAGATAAAATCACTTATAAAGACCATATCCTTAGGTTAAGGATAAATCAATGACATAATTAGGTTTGAAAAATATAAGTACACTAAATATGATTGGATATTTAGTGTAAAATAATCATAGGACATGCAAACATATTCTTGTAACAACAACACCAATGACATGGATGTTTGACTCAATGGGTGAAAATTAAGTTAAGATTACTCTTATCAAGTTCATATCGATGACTTGGGAATTTATAAATGGAGTGATTATGTGTATCAAAAGAATAAACACACAAAGAGGAGTGGAAATTACTACATAAATATATAAATAGTGATTTCACACATAATCTTGGAGTAAAATAATCAATGAAGTTTACATAAAACCCAATGAGTGGAAATCGAAATTAGAAATTCCCTTACAGATTAGGTGACTTACGAAACATACACCCCATGAAAGAAGGATCATAAAATGAATATGTAAATACCCATAAATTAATGTATATTACATAAGAAATTCAATCATGGGAATTGCATACACCACACAAAAAGAAATAGTGACTATATAGCATGAATCTCACGGAAATAAGAAGTGAGATGAAAATAACTTACCATGTTATAATCAATCAAGTCATTTGACCAAAAATTGGTTACCACCAAATGAATTATATCATACCATTAATATAAATAGAATCATGATAATATATTTCAAATGGCAGTATACAATACACCACATCAAATAAATAAGTGGTGAACAATGGAAATCCCACAGAATTAAAAGTGAGATAAGAAAAACCTTACCATGTTGTAATCAATCGAGTCATATGAAAAAAAGTTAACAGCTAAAAAATTAATTCTATAATACCATGAATATAAATATAATCATGATAATATATATCAAATGGAAGTACAAAATACACCGCATGCAATAAATAAGTAGTGAACAATGGAAATCTCATGGAATTAAAAGTGAGATAAGAAACCCCTTACAATTTTGTAATCAATCGAGTCGTATGAAAAAAAGTTAATAAACACATAATGAATCATATAATGACATGAATATAAATAGAATAATGATAATATGTATCAAATTTCAGTACACAATACACCACATGCAATAAATAATTGACGAACAATGGAAATCTCCTGGAATTAAAAGTGAGATAAGAAACCCCTTACCTTTTACTTTTCTTTAGTATAGGGTAGGTTAACCTAATGTATAATGGTGAAATATTTTTTATTAAATTATTCAAGAACCAAATACATAAATATGATATCATATATTATCTTATAATATTTCTTTGTTAATAATATTTCAGTAGTATCATCATTCCGGGTGTTAACAAATTTGTTTTCCTTTATATTCTTGGTTACGTAATCCATGTTTGTTATGGATATTATGTATTTGATTCATATACAGAATGATATTATATTAATAAACATTATTTTTAATCATAAAATGAAAATTATTTTTGAATGATTACGATGGGGAATGAATCTCATCGTGTTTGTGGAGACGGTAATCCGTACAAACGCACGAGCGAAAATATAATTATATTGATTGTGAAATAATATGTAATTGGATAGTATATCATATATAATAAATCATTATAAATTTATATTTATTATTTAAATCATTTATACTCATTATTATATCCATCCAAATAATGATGTGTTTGAATAACAAACTACACCACGACGTGGAGACGGTAAGTTGTATGTACGAAGGTATGGTGACTTTGTCATTTATAGGATGAAAATAATAACGAATATGGTTGTACCATTTTTATAATAACATCAAATTATGTAGAAGGTAGTGGAATTATTATATTGGTATGGAAATAATAAAATAAAGAAGAAGTGGAAGAAGAGAATAACTTGAAAGAGGGTGGTGAAATTATTACCTCTTCCTCGGGTGTTTCCTTTTGAGTTGATCAAAAGAGTTCCTTAGGTAGGATTTTTGATCAAATTATTTTAATATATTTTGATTTGACGGAATTTGGGAAGATATTTGGGTAGGGGGGATCGAGCCAAATGGCTTTGGATGTGTGAAATTAAGAAAATGGAATGTACCCTTTTATAAGGGAGGTGAGGGTCACTTTAGGAAAACCTTGAAATATTATTTTATAATAAAATTATTTTCGGTTTCTAATGGAACCAAAATGAGTTATTTTGAAGATAAGGTGTGGATGGGTCGAAAAACTCTCAATCAACAGGTTTTAGACATGTTTAGGTTACCATTTTAATCTTATCTTATATATTTAACTCTTAGTTAAATAGTTTTACTTTTACCGGGTCTTCTAGTATTCTTACACTATATGGTTAATAAACTCACTCTAAACTTACAAGAGAACCTCAAGTGGTTCATTAATGACATATATAATATTATTTAAGCCCTTTGGATGAACCTTAGATGTTTAGGAATATTATATCAACCAATAATATAGTATTTGGTTTAACAACTCATTTATGTCAATTTTGACATTATTTAGTATTTGGTTTTTTTGAAACTAATAATTGCATGATTACTTTGAAAAAAATTATTCAATCAACCCTAACATGTCATATTATCCTAGAAAATTAGTGTAATTCATCAAGAGTTACAAATTACATTTATTTGGATTTTTATAATATCAATTATTTTAATCATTCATTAATAAGTTAATTACTGCATCATTATTGTGTCATAAATAAATTTAATTATTTATTGTCTAAAAATTATAAATAAAATATCATTATGTAGAAAATATTTTTTTCTTTCCGATGAATATTAATAGTAGAATTTATCTTATGTATGACCCTATATTAAAAATAGTTTAGTCACTAAACATTGAATTTAACTCTTTTAACTATTCTTAAAATAAAATAATAATAAATGCCCTAATATAATACAAGTGGACAAAAGAGGATCATATTTTATTCCTAATGTTTTTTTGGTGTAATTACACTTATCCAATAGAATTAGTACATGTGTTAGGGTAATTATAATATCATTTTTACCCTTAATTACCCTAATTACTTTTAACTATGGTAAATAAAAGTCAAAAGTTACTATTAAAAAAAATTATTTTCATCTTATTAAACAACATTTTACTTAATGATGTCAACCATGTCTCTCGGATTTTTGAAATTCAACAGGCAGAAGTGGTAAAATTATGTTTTACGCAAATTTGTAAATGCTCCTAGGTGGTGGGCAAAAGACGTTAAAAAGTTCAATAAAAATTTATACATATAATTTTATTGTAAAATGAATCCAATGAATTAAATTGAACTTATATGGGCATTATATATCTATTTGGACTGAAAATAAATTTAAATAAAATAAATAATTATTTAAATAAAAAGTCGATTGTAAACTATAACGCAGTGTTTTTCACTATTCCTCTAAAATTGAATGTTTTCAGAAAGATACCAAAAATTCACCCTAATATAATTTTGATATTCCAAATTCAAAAATGAATTCTATTTTACGAAATTAAAAATATATAAATTTCATTGATTAATTTAAAATTAATTCCTGCTGTCAAAACCAAAAAGTGGGTTTTTTAGAAAGTAAAAAACTATCCAAAGATTGACATGTGTTTATGTCAAATTTAAATTTGAAATTACTTATAATGACCTACATTGTATTAAATGATAAAAATATAATCTAATTATACATCCAAACCATTAAAATTCATAATTTAACCCTATAAATTATTTGGATTTAAAAATTTGTTTTCATTAAAAATTTAGTATTTTTCAGTATTCATCAAAATATGAAAGTTATCAGAAAAGTACCCAAAATTTATTTGAAATAAATTTTTATTTCCCAATTATAAAGAAGAATTTAATTTCATTAAGTTGAATATGTAAAAGTATAAAATATTGTTTTTAATAAGGGTTTTCCATTAGAGGGTGGTAAAATTGCATTTTTTGAAAAATACTTCTTCCATCTGAAAAAATGTATATGTTCTTATATTATGTCTAAGAAAAACATAATATGGATTCTAAAATTATATGGAGTATATAAAATTCAAAATTCAGTTAATACTATTCATAACCACTTTTGAAGGACTAGTTTGGTAAGTCGTGGTGAGCTCAAACTTGGTGTTGCATGTAGCGTAAGCTATTGAATTACTTTAAAGAAAATAACTTACTATGAAATCATGGGGTGTTACATATTCTATGACTATAACCCATCTATAAATTATGTAAGAAATTTTTACCATACCTTTCCCCTAGGAAAAAATTAAAACCTATTTATACCAAATTCCATGCAAATTCATTTCACATAAAATAATTGTTCCTTGAAAATCATTTCAATAGATACATTTCTTTCATCTAAGACATATTTTAATTCTAAAATTATAAAGAAAAATGGGTTTCTAAATGCCATCTAATTCATCCTTTTTAATAAAATGAAAACCAAAATGGCTTCATTCCCGAAATCACACAAAATTTCATTATAAAATAAAAGGAAACCTTATAATAAAGCAATGAATTAATATTCTTGAATAGTGGATATGAGAGAGTATCCACCTACCCATATAAATATAAAAAATAAGGTAAAGAACTTATAAATAGTAGATTGTTTCTCACAACACCATCCCATAAAAATATTCAATAAGATCTCATATAATTCACCTTAATAAACATGGACTCTCAATAAAGGACTAAATATATAGATCCAAGAGAGAGGATAATAGTTAACCTAAAAATAAGGAAGGGAAAGCAGTTACGAGAAGTCTTAGATCTCCAATGAAAAATGATTTATAAAAAATTCACTTTTTAATAAATAATAATCATCTTTGAATCCAAGGGATGACGTGGAATTTGATATCCTTGAATAATAGAAGACTAATGTGGATTATGGTCCATAATTTGAATTAAAACCATACATTACAAGGAATTAACTATATTCCTCATTGTTATTTCACTTGGTTTTCCAAATCATGTTCCAACGCATGTGAAACATGATTATATATTGAGATATTCATAGGTAGGCACCATGATTTGGAAAATCTTATTCCAACCATGTGATAATACTATCTTGAAACCAACGACCTGCATAGTTTCCTCAAATTGTATTTAGACCATGTTCCAACTGTGCTTCCCCCTCTATATCCAAATTCCTTGTTTACCCTATCATATGAATGATTTGGAAAACCTATGTTCTAATCGTGTCCCATACTAGTGACTCATAATATGTGTTACACGTTTTTATAAAGGTAATTCAAGGTTTTTACTAGCCGTTTTCAAAACATGCACATGGAAAAATATTTATAGAAAAAGTAAACCCCTACATGAAACATTTTATGATTACATAAAGAATTGTATAAAATAGAAATAGATATAACAAGGGTGAAGTAACAGAAATTGGGGTTGTCATATTCTCCAAATCATTGGTCTTTCAATATTCATGTAGTAGAAATCTCTGGTTGATCTGGAAGATCCTGGGACACTGCTCCATCACTTACTTTTCATGCTCCAATGTCTCTTTCTAAATGAAACAATGTTCCCATAATACCATTACTAAATATATGATTTTCCCAAAGAAGATTTTCTATTTCGTATCACCAGTCTATATCAAAAGATGAATCAATGTAGCATCTACTTATTGATCAATAAGGTCACATCAAATCACATGGTCAGTTTCAGGGTAGTACCTCTTTAATTGAGATTCATAAAACACATTACAAATAGACCATAACATTGGACTAAAATAAATATGATAAGTTACATCACCCAGTAACTCAAGTAATTAAAAAGGGCCAAAAAAACATCTACACATCCATTTTTGTTTACCAAAAAGTTGATTCCATATTCTTGGAGTGATTCTCAAGAAAATATTATCAACCATCTCAAACAATTAGAATCATTGATAATGATATGTATATGATTTCTAACAAAATTGATCCATTTTCATCCTTTTTTTATTAGATGAATCTTCTTTTATGTATCATACATGATGATGGGTCAGATAAGTGAACTCTCACTTATTTCTACCCAAAAAGTTGACTATGGAAAGGATTGATAAACAATGCACTGAAATGATCAATATGTATGAAATCTTGATAACTATTATTGTATGATAAATCCTCAAATGGTATATGATACTCCCATGAGACTCTAAAATACATCACATAGGTTCTAGGAATTTCCTCCAATTTTTTTTTATTTTCTATTTAGGTTTTCTATATGTGTTTCTAGGATAGGTTGTGTTCATGGTCGAATGACTTCCAAGGGTTTGTTGTAATGTTTTAAAAAATTGAGAAGTAAAATTTGGGCACTGATCAGACACAATTGTTACTAGAACAAAATGAATCTTTACAATATTTATATTGTATATTATTGTCAAATATTCCACCATTTTGGTTTCAGAAATAAGGATGAAGTGAGACAAATTCATGAGATGGTCAACTATCACCAATAGGGAATAAAGATTCATAAATTTTCATTGTAGAAAGATTATAAAATCCCTAGTTATCTACTCCTATTTCTATATGGGAATTGATAAAGATCCAAAAATACCATATGGCTATTACTGGTCCACCTTGACCTTCTAACATGTGAGGCATCTTGAAAAACAAATCCTCCACTATCCACTTTCTATCCCTCTAAAATAGTTAATTGCATTATGAATCTTCTAGATACTGAGATAAATATCCCTTTTCAAATGGTTTTTGGGGGAATGATGTTTTTTTTAATATATTGGAAGTACCACAATATGATCTCCAAAATTATGTATTTATTTCCTATCTACCATCCTTTAATAAATGGCATCCCCACTAATATTTTGTGATCTCAAGGTAAAACATTTAGGGTAGAATATTTAAGCATGTTTCACCTACTCAACTAAATTAGGAATTTTAGAAATTATGATGAAAACCACAACATGTAGCCCCCTGAACCCAGAATCCCTAAGTTAGTGCATTATTTTAATACATTGGAATGATTACAAGGAATCAAGCCCAGAAGGACTGATCAGTTTAACAGCCTTGGAAAAAATATTACATACATGAATGTTACATTAAATTATAAAATGACAAACAACAAAAAAAATTTCCCCTTTTGAACACATTCATATCCCTTAGCCTATCCTTGTAGATCAACCATAAAGCACTTCTTCACATCCAAGGAAAAATAAAACATAGAAATGGGTGAGCTAAGATGCTCAGTAAGGATAATAATATAGCAGAAACCTTCATAAATAAGCATAAACATTTAAGGAAATGTATAAGACTAAAAAAATCCATTTAAACATAATATTCAGCATAATATGGAAAATATAAAATCAAATAATTCCATTTACTTATTCACATTAATATTCTATTAGTCGAATAATCACATGCAATATCAATAGCCACTTTCATAATGATGGAATGCATAATGCTAGACTTCATAACCACATAGTCAAGGCCTTGTGCCAAGACTTCAAATACATTTTTGTCAAGGCCTTGTTCCAAGACACTAGTTTTTCTCATGAGACCTACTGATGCATCGATGAGCTATATCAGGCTCCACTCGTCACTTACTAAGTCCAATGCATTCCTCATATGAAAATGTTTAAACATAACATAAAAATTCATATTAAAACTAGCTTATGAAATTTGAATACATTTTCCATAAACCATGAATGGTATAAATATAACACACCCAGAGTCAAACATATCACAAAACCTTCAATACAATATGGAATATTTGTATCATAATAAATCAACTTCAATCAAGTTTAAAAATCCATCAAAGGATGTTGACATAGATGAAAATGATTTGTAAAACTCGTTGAGAGAAATATCTATTTTTCATGAAAATGTTTAAAAGTCACGAAATTTATTAATGAAGACATTGGAATAAATTTTTGAATCAATGTGTCCCATACCACTTTGAAACTTTTTAAAGGAATTGTGATTTTAAAAACATTCATGTCCATATAAATAAATCCTTAAACACCATTTTGAAAACACATACATTAATGATAATGATTTAGAAAAATAAATATTTAAAACATTTAAAATGATGTTTTTGTAAAATATTACTTTAAAATAACCCATTTAAAAAATATTTTATGAAACATGTACATGGATAATAAATATTTCCCAACAGATAATTACGTAAAAACAACCTCGGATAATAAAGATATTGTGAAATTAACCCCTAACTTTAACTTTCCATTGATCGAGGGTAAGTTTATCCTCCTGTATAATGACTATAGTATGTTATTTAATTATAACAGAACCATATTAATATTTATTATATCATACATGATTAATTTATGACTTTATAATACTCATTTAAAAATTATTTCTATGTTAAATTAACATTTTGGGTAATGATCGCTTTCTTTATCGTAGATGTTTTAAATTGTTATTCTAGATCATATCATTTAGATCATGATTTAAATACTTCCAGAATATAAACCTTGATTTATATATCATATATATTTTTAATATAAATATTTATAATAGATAGATATATGAAATGGAAGGCACCGTTTATGGAGAAGGTAGGTCGTACGTATGCATAAACGTTGTTTCCGTTTTCATATCGTATTGAATAGAAGTAAGTGAATAAGATATATTTAAGTACATTCATAAATACATATATATCTATTTCCATTAGTATTATTATGTCATATATTACGTAGTTATTAATAATATATATTTTTATAATCATCATTGAATGGTGAATGTGGGAATGAATCTCATCACGTCGTGGAGACAGTAATTCATACATACGCATGAGCGACAATATCATTATATTTATGGTGAAATAGTATGTAATTGGATGGTATATAATATATACAGAATAATTAACATTTATATTTATTATTTACATTAGTTATACTCATTATTATACCCATCCAATTAGTGAAGTGTGTGAATAACAAACTACACAACGACGTGGAGACGGTAAGCCATACGTACGCACGTATGGTGACTTTGTCATTTGAAGGATGGATAGAATAATGAATATGGTTGTACCATATTTATAATAACATCACATTATATAGAATATATTGGAGTTATTATTTTATAATGGAAACAACAATGAAAAATGAAGTGGAAGAAGAAAAGAACTTGAAAGAGGTGACGAAATATTTACCTCTTCTTCGGGTTCTTCCTTTTAATTTGATCAAAAGGGATACATAAAATGGCTTTATGACCAAAGGAAAGCCTTTAAGATGAATATAGTAAATTTGGGAGGATATTTGGGTAGGGTTTGGCCGATTTAAATGGCTTTGGAGGTGTGCAATTAAGAGAAGGGGAAGTACCCTTTTATAAGAGAGGTGATGGTCACTATAGTAAAAGATTGAAATATTATTTTATAATAAAATAATTTTCGGTTTATATTGGCTCAAAAATGAATTATTTTGAGTATAAGTTGAGTATGTGTTTAAAACCTCTCAAACAATAGGTTTTATGTAGGTTTTGGTCATAATATTAACCTTATCTTTTAGATTTAACTCTTAGTTAAATAGTTTGACATTACCATGTCTCTTTTTATTTTTATATTATATGGTTAATAAACATACTATAACAAGAAAATAGAACCCAATGTGGTTCATTATTAATATATATAACCTTATCTAAGTCCTTTAGTAGTGCCTTATACATTTAGGAATATTATATCAAATAATAATATAGTATTTGTTTTAAAAACTCAATTATGTCAATTTGGACAATATTTAGAATTTTGATTTTTTTGAAATCCATAAAAACATTATCACTTCGAATAAAATTTATTTAACCAACCCTAACATGTCATAATAACCTACATAATTAGTGGAATTTATCATAACTCTCAATTTACATTTATTTGGATATTTATAATATCCATTATTTTAATATTTCATTAATAAGGTAATTACTAGATCATCATTGTATCATATATAAATTAAATTATTTAATGTATAAAAATTATAAATAATATACCATTATATAGGAAATTTTTTTATCTTTCTAATGAATATTTATAGTCAAATTTATATTGTGTGTAACCCTATATTAAAAATGGTTTATTTATTAAACCTTGAATTTAATTCTTTTAACTCTTCTTTAAATAAAATAATTATAAATGCCCTAATCTAATCCAAGTGGAAAAAAGAGGATCATATTTTATTAATAAGGTCTTTTTGGTCTAATTAAACTTAACCAAAATAATTAAGACATGTGTTAGGGTAATTATAATATCATTTTTACCCTTAATTACCCTATTTACTTTTAACCATGATAAATAAAAGTCAAAAGTTACTCTTCACCAAAAATTATTTTCATCTTATTGAACCACATTTTACTTAATGATATCAACCGTGTGTCTCAGATTTTCAAAATTCAACTCACAGAAGTTGTAAAATTATTTTTTATGATAATTTTCAAATGCTCCTAGGAGGTGGGTAAAAGACTGTAAAAAGTTCAATAAATATTTATACAACTAATTTTATTGTAAAATGTATCCAATGAATTATATTGAACTTATATAGGTATTATATACTTATTTTGACTTAAAATAAATTTAAATAAAATAAATAATTATTTAAATAAAAATACAGTTTTATACAATAACACACTATTTTTCACTATTCATCAAAAATTGAATGATTTCAGAAAAATAGCAAAAAATAACCCTAAGATAATTTTGATATTTTGAATTAAAAAATGAATTATATTTTAGAAAACTCAAAACATATAATATTCGATAATTAATTTAGAATTAATTACCATTATCAAAACCAAAAATAGGTTTTTTAAAAAGTAAAAACTATCAAAAGATTAACATGTGTTTATGTCAAATTTAAATGTGAAAATACTTATATGAACTGTATTGTATTAAATGATAAAAATTTAATCTAATTATACTTAAAAACCATTCAAATGCACAATATAAGACTATAAATTATTATTATTAAAAAATTTTGTTTTCAATTAAAATACTGTATTTTCACTATTCATCAAAATATGAAAGATATAAGAAAAGTACCAAAAATTTATCCAGACTAATTTTTTATATCCTGATTCTAAATAAGAATTTAATTTAATTAAATTGAATATATATATAAGTGTCAAATAATGGTTTTAAAAAGGGTTCACCATTAAAAGGAGGTAAAATTTCATTTTTTTTTTGAAAAAAACTTCTTTTATCTGAAAAAATGAACTGGTTCTTATATTATGCCTAAGAAACACATAATATGGATGTTAAAATTTTATAGCGTATATGTGATTCAAAATGCAGTTAATAATATTCATAACCACTTTTTTAATGGCTAGTTTGGTAATTTGTGATGCGCTCAAACTCTATATTGCTTGTAGTACAAGCTATTGAATTACATTAATGAGATAACATACTATGAAATCTTGGAGTGTTATATTCTAATATCCTTTAATAAATTGCATCCTTGAAATTTGAAATTTTTCTTCAAAAATAAAAGGTTAAAAATAGAAAAATACCTTTGTGGAAAACCCACATCGGAAATTGGGTTAATAAAATTTAGTCATAATAAGTGGGAAATGGAATGAAAAAGTCACCACCCAATTATGATCTCGATTAGGTGAATATTGGTGGAAATTAGAGACACATAATTTGAGGAAAAATATAAATATTTATAGGGAGTTATTGAGGTCATCAATCACAAACAAGTGTAAAATTGAGGGCCTCAAGGCCGTCAATCTATGATTATTTAAAATATCGTTAGTTCAACAAAAAATAAGGTATTAGGATAACACATTTTTGGTTTTAAGATCTCTTCCCTAATGTTTAAAAGTAAATTTATTAATTGAATACCAGGGAAAAAAATATACTTGAAAATTATAGTTTCATCCTTCAACTAATTCCTACCACAAACTCATCTTTCAATCCAAAAGATAATAGAAATCAAAAACA
This sequence comes from Viscum album, assembly GCA_963277665.1. Lineage (NCBI taxonomy): Eukaryota > Viridiplantae > Streptophyta > Magnoliopsida > Santalales > Viscaceae > Viscum > Viscum album. Next base: position 496,687,852 of record OY728139.1, read on the forward strand.
TTCTATTTTACCTAATCGTATAGGGTTCCAAAAATAATGCATTTTTAATTAATTTGTCATAATCTTTAAAAAAACTACATTACACAAACCAGAACATCATGTAGGCCAGTGGTTGGCGATGCACCCTTGTCACCCTTCAGTTACGGGTTCAAGTCTTGCGCCCTTTATGGACACGACGGGTTGTCGCCCGACCTCCGGGTTGTCCTTTTTATTACAATAAAAAAATAATCTTAAGAAATAATTTTAATTTAAAAATAGTATCCAATGTCAAACTTAATCGATTCCAACCTTTAGAATTATCCAAAATACTTCTTTCCAATCTCACAGTCTAAATTTTTTAAGGACGGTAAACACAATGAAAATCCTTGTTTCCATGGTATAACATGTGAATACATTCATCGTGTATTCTTTTAAAACATTATAACACCCAGAATTACTATAAAACCATATTGATTAAATTCATGCTCCCTTATTTTTTTATAAAATACTAGATATACTCCTTCTATCCAAAAATTTTGTAAACTCCAATAATGATGGAATATACAAACCATTTGTTAGTTTAAATTAGTCATGAATATCAAATATTATTTATCCAAATCAATCATATCTTATTCACAAATCACCACCTCAATATCAGGATCCGATTGCTCTTGAAATACTGGATCTAAGACACTTCGCATTCCCCTCCCATTTTTTTGAGCAGATGAAGAATGAGCTTATCAATACTGATCTGGCTTGGAAATATCGATGCCCACCCTCAGGTCAGAGACCGGGTATTTCTTAAGCGTCTTTCTTTCTATGGTTGTGCTTATGTTTTCCAAGATTTCATGTTTCTAGTCCCCACTCAACCCACTTTGGTCTGCTTGAAAATCATTAAAAAAATGGATTTGTGGAGTGCCACTTTACTTGGTACCATAAAATCTCAAATCCTTAATGAAATAGTACTGCATTACAATTATTTTATACTCTATAATTCTTATAACATGTACATCATTAATACAATACTCAAATAACAGACTGATTTAATAACAACATAAGAAATCTAATCATTCATCTTCATCTTTGATAGCATCATAACATGATTATTATCAAATAGAATCATTTGGGGTATACTCCGATTATTTGGACATTGCTTCGCATCATGTCCCAACTCCTTGGAGATGAAGCACTGTACATTTGAAACCTTTTTCTTACCCCTACAATCACATAATTGGTGTCATTTTTCTCCACAATTATAACAAACTCCCATTACCTTCAATAATTTACCAAGTTGTTTCTTTCCACAGTTATCATATATGGGAAAATCCTTCTTTACCCTCTTCCATTTATCCATATTTCTCACTTACATAATTTTCTTCTCTTTTTTCCCTTCAAATCCATAGGAATCAGGTAATTCGTTACATATCTTATTAAGATGTGATAATATTTCTTCATATGATAAGATTACGTGAGATACTATTTCCCTTTTAAATTTTGGCTTAATACCATGAAATAAATGATCCTTCATAATCTTTGGATCATGAGTATTGCGAGAGTTCTCATTCCTTCTACTAGGAACCATTTCTAAAAAATAGATTACACTATGTTAGTTTGTGAATAACAATGAATAATTCCAAACTAGTAAAATACCTAATTTAAATTGAAAAGATTATGCATATAATATATAATCATAAAATTTTTTTTTGAGGAAGTATTTACTCCTAAATCATTCATAATGGCTTGTAATGAAAACGTGAATTATCCTAAGCATATCCCCCAGGAGTCTCATAACCAAGAGTGCAGCAAGTCCGGTTGTCCTGTACCAGGATACCCTATGTCAAGCTCGAAACTCCTTGTCATAGTTTTCACTCCTTGGTACATCTGTTCCAGAGCCGCCTCTACCTGATCGTATCTAGGAAGGGATGTATTGCTTGGAAAATACACAAAATCTCTACATTACCAAAATTCTAGGAAGTTTGTCTATACTAACCCTTAAAGTCTATCTTAGGGTAATGTTCTCTAATCAGAGTTTATCTAAATCTATTTCTAGGGTTGTTGCTAATCTTCCACTAATACCAACTCTAACGCCCCAACCCCTGAAGCCTAGAGTCGGTGCATTTTTTTAATACATTGACATGATTACAAGGAATCAAGTCTCGAAGTACTGATCAGTTTAGCAGTCTTGGAAAATAGATTACATACATGAACATTACATTAAATTGTAAAATGAAAAACAACCACAACATTTTCCCCTTATGAACACATTCTTATCCCTTAGCATAACCCTCTAGGTCAACCATAAAATACTTCTTCACATCCTAGAAAAAATAAAACATAGAAAGGGGTGAGCTCATATGCTCAGTAAGGATAAGAATATAGCGGAAACTTTCATAAATAATCATAAAAATTTAAAGAAATTTATAAGATTAAAAAAATACTTTTAAATATAAAATTCAGCATAATATTGCAATGATAAAATAAAATAATTCGATTTAATTATTCACAGGGTTATTCTTCTAGTCGAATAATCACATGCAATATCAGTAGCCACATTCATAATGATAGAATGAAAAATGCCAGACTTCATAACCACATAGTCAAGGACTTGTGCCAAGACTATAAATAATATTTTGTCAAGGCCTTGTTCCAAGACACTAGTATGTCTCATGATACCTACCGATGCATTGAAAAGCTATAGCGGGCTCCACCGGTCACTTACTAAGTCTAATTCATTCCTCATATGAAAAGGTTTAAACATAACCTAAACATTCATATTAAAACTAGCATACGAAATTTCCTTACTTTATCCTTAAACCATGAATGGTATAAAAATAACACATCCACAGTCAAACATATCACAAAATTTCCAATACAATATGGAAGATTTGTATTATAATAAATCAATATCAAATAATTTTAGAAATCAATCAAAGGATGTTGACATATATTAAAATGATTTGTAAAACTATTTGAGAGAAATATCCCTTTTTCATGAATTTTTTTAAAATTCACACAATTTAGAAAGGAAGAAATTTAAACAAAATTTTTAATCAAAGTGTCTCATACCACTTTGAAACATTTGAAAGGAATTAACATTTTAAAAACATTCATGTCCATATAAATAAATACTTAAAAACCATTTTGAGAACATGGACATTAATGAGAATGATTTAGAACAATAAATATTTAAAACCTTTAAAATTATGTTTTAGTAAAAATTTCAATCAATTTGAAAACTATTTTTTGAAACATGGATATGGATAATAAATATGTCCCAGTATATACTTACGTAAAAACAACCTTGTATAATAAGGAGATTGTGAAATTAACCCTTACGTTGCACTTTCCATTGGTCAAGGGTAAGTTTAACCTCCTGTATAATGACCATAGTATGTTATTATATTATACCAGAACCATATTAAAATTTATTATATCATACATGATTCTTTTATGACTTTATACTACCCATTTATTAATTATTTCCATGTTAAATTAACATTTTGGGTAATAATCGCTTTCTTTATCGTACATGTTTTAACTTTTTATTTTTTATCATTTCATTAAATCATGATTTAAATACTTCCTGAATATAATCCTTGATTTATATACCATATATATTTATAATATAAATATTTATAATAGATAGATATATGAAATGGAAGGCACCATTTATGGAGACGGTTGGTCGTACGTACGCATAAACGTTGTTTCCGTTTTCATATCGTATTGAATGGAAGTAAGTGAATAAGATATATGTATTTACATACATACATACATACATATATATATATATATATAAATATATATATATCTTTGGTATCATTATTATTTCACATATTACATACTTATTAATAATATATATTTTTATAATCATCGTTGATTTGTGAATGTGGGAACAAATCTCATCGCGTCGTGGAGATAGTAATTCGTACGTACGCATGAGAGAAAATATCATTATATTGATGGTGAAATCATATGTAATTAGATGGTATGTCATATATAAATAATCATTAACAAGTTATATTTATTATTTACATCCGTTATACTCATTGTTATACCCATATAAACAATGAAGTGTTTGAATAACAAACAACACCACGAAGTGGAGACGATAAGCCGTACGTACGCACGTTTGGTGACATTTTCATTTGTAGGATGGATAGAATAACGATTATATTTGTACTATATTTATAATAACATAAAAATATATATAATATACTGGATATATTATTTTAAAATGAAAACAACAAAGAAAAAGAAAGTGGAAGAAGAAAAGAACTTGAAAGAGGTGATGAAATATTTACCTCTTCTTCGGGTTCTTCCTTTTGATTTGATCAAAAGGGATCCATAGGTTGGATTTATGACCAAAGGAAGGCCTCTGGGATGAATGTAGGAAAGTTGGGAGGATATTTGGGTAGGTTTTGGGTGAGACAAAAGGCTTTGGAGATATGAAATTAAGAGAAGGGGAAGTGACCTTTTATAAGAGAGAGGGAGGGTCACTTTAGAAAAAGATTAAAATATTATTTTATAATAAAATAAGTTTCGGTTTCTAATGGCTCAAAAATGAATTATTTAGAGGATAATGTGGGGATGGGTCAAAAAACTCTCAACCAATAGTTTTTATAATGGTTTGGTTCATCATATTAACCTTATCTTTTAGATTTAACTCTTAGTTAAATAGTTTGATAATTACCATGTCTCTTTGTATTTTTATATTATATGGTTAATAAAATTTCTATAACAAGTAAATATAATCCCATGTGGTTCATTATTAATATATATAAACTTATCTAAGTCATTTTTCTGAACCTTATACTTTTAGGAATATTATATCAATTAATAATATAGTATTTGTTTTAAAAACTCAATTATGTCAATTTTGACACTATTTAGGATTTGATTTTTTTGAAATCGATAAAAACTATATCACTTAGAATAAATTTTACTTAACAAACCATAACATGTCATACTAACCTATAAAATTATTGTAATTTATCAGAAGTATCAATTTTCATTTATTTGGATATTTATAATATCAATTATTTTAATATTTCATTAATAAGGTAAGTACTGCATCATCATTGGGTCATAAATAAATTAAATTATTTATAGTCTAAATATTATAAATAAAAAATTATTATGTAGTTAATATTTTTAAATTTATAATGAATATTTATAGTTGAATTTATATTGTGTGTAACCCTCTATTAAAAATGGTTTAGTTATTAAACTTTGAATTTAACTCTTTTAACTCTTCTTTAAATAAAATAATAATAAATGCCTAATCTAATCCCAGTGGATCAAAATGGTTCATATTTTATTCCTATGGTTGTTTTTGGATGAATTAAACTTATCCAATAGAATTAGGACATGTGTTAGGGTAATTATAATACCATTTTTACCCTTAATTACCCTATTTAATTTTAATAGTGGTAAATAAAAGTCAAAAGTTACTATTCCCCAAAAATTATTTTTATCTTATTGAACCAAATTTTACTTATTGATATCAATTTTGTCTCTCATATTTTTGAAATTAAACACATAGAAGTGGTAAAATTAAGTTTTACGCAAATTTTCAAATGCTCCTTGGAGGTGGGTAGAAGACGGTAAAAAGTTCAATAAAAATTCATGCATATAATTTTATTATAAAACGACTCCAATGAATTACATTGAACATATATAGGTATTATATATCTATTTTGACTTAAACTAAATTTAAATAAAATAAATAATTATTTAAATGAAATGTTGGTTTTAAACAATGTAAAGACCCGGAAATTTCAAGGAAATTTTTTTCTTAATTTTCTTTGGAATTTTACAAGAACGCAGTTTCTGACGGTGCCTGATTCCGAGGCCCGGTGTGCCCGGAATTAATTTCCGAAGTTAGGCACAGGTACGTTCAGTGAACGAGCGAGCGGGAATTTTTATCTTTTGAACCGGTGCCCGGAATCGAATTCTGAGGGCACCGATGGAACCGCAGTGCCGGTAATTACTTAGGAACTCCTGTTCCGGAGTTGCGTTTACACGAGTGTTGATAATAAAAATTGTGGAAGTTTATTTTATAACTACACTACAATTTTTATTAACTTACTCTAAGTGTTAGCTCATGGTGGAAGTTAGGTAACCACCCAACCTCCCTTGGGAGGTTATTAGGGTGGTGGGGCCCACACGAACCCCACCTCTTCATATCCTCTAAAACCCCTAAACTCCCACTTAAATGTTTTTAACTTAGTTATAACTTATGTCTTAAATGAGTTGATTTTAATGTGGTGAGTTATGTGAGTCTTTTGAATTTCAAACACTTGAATTTCAAAAGCCATGGGAAGTTAATTAAATAAGTGGAGAACTTATTTCATTTGGTTGGGTTGTGATGTTTGAGAACTTTTGGAAAGAAGGCTTAGAAGTCTTGAAGTTTCTTTATCCTCTTGACAAAGAACGCGAAGAACAATCGGACATCGACGAAGAACGCCACGTTCTCGGGAACCGTCTTCCGCGACGCCATACCCGCAATACCGACGACGTCTTCTTCCTCGAAATCTCTTTTCGCGATGCCGAATCTCATCACCTCTTAAATCAAGGTAGGGGTTTTAACTTTTTAAAGTTATGTGGATCTCTCCTTCGAACTTGAAGGTTTATATTTGTCGGGCCTTGATTCCAAATCTTTTTATTTAATTTAAAAGATTGTGAAAGTTTATAGTTCATTAAAGGCCGATTGTTAGCAAATAACGCGAGGGGGCCGGACCGCACGAACACGACCGACTCTCCTCCTATTCATGTTGATTTTGTTGTGGATTGAAACGGGTGTGGCACGGTGCCGTCGCACTGCGCAGGATCATGCGGAAAGAAACGCGCGGCGCCGTCGCGCCGTGTCATTAAATAATGCAAGGACGCGACGCCGTCGCGCCGCGTCGAAGAAAGTTGAAGGTGCCGCGGCCGGAGCGGGGCCGCGGTGGAGGGGAGCGGTGCCGTCGCACCGCGCCGGACAACGAAGGCCGCGGCCGGTTCCGGGCCGCGGCAGAATGAGAAGACCGGCGGCCAGCCGGGCCGCCGGTGTCGGAAGCCGGAAGGGGGACCGGCCTTGCCGGTCCCGTTGAAGAAGAACCGGCCGGCCAGCTTGGGCCGGCCGGAAGGGAGAAAACCGGGGGAAATAATTTCCCCCGGCCAGCCTTAATGGCCCCCCATTATGAGGGGGTCGGTTTCACAAAGGGGGGGCAGGCGGCCCCCCGTTTTCTCGAAGGCAGGCCCCCCACGTGAGGGGGGGGGCATTTTTATTTAGGCGCGGCAGGTTGCCGCGCCGCCAGCTGAGGAAAGGCGGGGGCTTTGCCCCCCGCGCGCGGCACACGAACGACGCCCAGGCCGCGCCGGACCTCGCCGCCGCGCCGGACCGCGCCGCCGCACCGGACCGCGCCGCCGCACCGGCCCGCGCCGCCGCGCCGGGCCGGGTTTTCCGAGCCGGGCCGGGTCATCGGGTTGGGTCGCCGCCCGGGGCGGGTCGACCCGGTTCGGCCGACCCAGGGGGGGGGGGGGTCGGGCCGGGTCGGCCCGGGCCCAGACCCCCAGTTTCGGACCACTTTTTGTCAAATGCCCGTATCTTGGGCTACGGGCCTCCAAACGACTCGTCGTCCGCGGCAACACGATCCTTGGATCGAGACGGTCGTTTCGGTATACTATACTCAAGGTACATCTTCCTTTTCGGGAGCCTGCGTGGTTAAAACTCCATAGTTAAGCGTGCTTGGCCTAGAGTAGTGATCAGGATGGGTGACCTCCTGGGACGTTTCCCGGGGTGGGTGTGGAACGAAAAAGACAATAACTCTCAGATCGGGCGTCCGATTGACACGCCATCTGTTGCGTTGAGTTCCTGTTGATGATACGGAACTTTTGGCATCCTTCGCCCGAGTTTTGGATGCAGATGGATAGTGGCCGGGTTGGATCACACCGAAATCCAACCAGGCCCCTGGAACGGAAAAGCTGATATCTTTTTGACAGAACGTCCGTTTCACGAACCGTCAGCGACGTTGGTGATCTCGTTGAGAAACTGTCCCTATGAGTCTACCCTATGAGAGTTCAGGGTACAGTTGAGATACGGCCGGGTTTGGTTCACTCACAAAACCAACCGGGCCCCTGGGACGAAAAGGCTAATAACTCACAGACCGGGCATCCGATTGATGCGCCGTCTGTTGTGTTGAGACCCCTATGACGAGGCGGTCTTTTGAGATACTTCTTCGTAGGACTTTGAGATACTTGGAGTATCGACCTGTAGCTCGTGGAGCGGACCCTCCCAGTGACGAGCGTGCGGAGTACGGAGACCGTGTAACTGGCTGAGACCTGACGACTGCTTGACCGACTCGACTTGGGGTGAGTCGACTAGCCCAGTGGACGGAGCACTACTTTCTGAGGTGCAGACCCATGGCGGACGGAGCACTACCTGTGTGACAGTGCAGACCCGTGGTACTCGTCCGGAGAGTACCTCAGCAGGCTACTAGGGGGTGTGCACTACTGTGTTTGGGTGACATACCTCGGCGGGAAGCACTACTGTGTCTGGGTGGCTGACCCGCGGTACTCGACAGGAGGAGTACTTCAGCAGTCTTAGGTTAGTGAGCAGTACCTCAGAGTCGTGACAGGACCACTGTACACTCCAGAGACGGAGCTCTTCAGTAGTTATGGTTTCGATAATGAAAATACTGGTTTGAGCTGAGACTTTTGACCTTGTGTTTACCTCATGATTGAGATGGGTCACTTGCTAACTTAGGTATATGTATGGGCATATACCCGGGTAGTGGTTATCTGTTGATTTCACAATCCTTGTGTTTCCTCATGATTGAGATGGGTTACTTGATAACCTAGGTATATGTATGGGCATATACCTAAGTAGAGGTTATCTATTGAGATCTTATTTGTGGTTATCCTTGTTGGTTTAGTGAGACCTTGAGGGTCTCGGGGTCCCTACTGAGTATCGTTATACTCACCCCTGCACGGGCTATGCCCGTACCTCATTGTGTTGGTTGCAGACGACGGGCAGTGCTGACAGAGGCCGAGTGTTCGAGGACTGGACGGTACCTGGAGGTGGACTATACGACGAGATGGTACCTGGAGGAGGACCTCACGATGAGACGGTACCCAGAGGTGGACGTGACGACGAGGAGGTACCCGGAGGTGGACCACTGGGCGGGACATACTCGGAGCGGAAGGCGGGACCCGAGGAGCAGAGAAGCTATCTGTACCCACCCTTCAGGTGGGATTTCTAGTGGACAGCTCGGCGTAGAAGCTTTACTTTTCAGTTGCTGTTTTCCCTTTCAAGTTGTACTTTATAGTTGGGCTTGTATTTTCGGCCCCTTTTTACTTTCCGCACTTACTGTTGTACTCAGTTTTTACTTAGTGTTTACTTCTTCCGCTTGTACTCTGTGTGATTGTTTACTTTACAAAGGCAATGTCTTCCCTTTTTACCGGGATTTACGCCTTGGTGCTAGTCGCCAGCCCCTGGCCTATGGAAGGCGGGCTTGGGGTAGTCACGGCACGGGCCCTGAGGATGGGTTGTGACAAATTTTTATCAGAGGAGTTCGGTTCTACCGCTGAACTTATAACTCTGATGTTTCTTTCTGTGAAGCAATAGTGTTGAGAGTACCGAGTGTGGTTTTCAGTTCAGGGAGTCCAGTGTTGGTGCGGGCGGCCGACGTATCCATACACCAGGACCCTGACAACAGATTTCTGACTTTGTGCATGAAAACACTAATTGCGTGTGTGTTTTCAAATGTTTTCCCTTAAAACAGCTCAAACCAGGTCAGCTCACCAGGTATAAACGTTTGACCGTGTCACGATGTTTCTTTCAGAATGCCTTTTCACGGACGACCAGCTAGAGCCCCGAGAGTGGTACGTCCTGACAGCTCGCCGAGCGACAAGGCCTTAGTACAGGGCCCTATCCCAGTTGAGGCACCAGCGGAGGCACCAGTGGTACTGCTACCCGTTGGGCCACCGATGCCACCAGCCCCAGCAGTAGGCGATGCACGACGCTTGAGCGCGCTGCACGAGTTCCAGCGCCAGAGGCCACCCAGGTTCCGGGGAGAGACGGACCCGCAGGCGGGTGAGGTTTGGCTGGAGGCTGTGGTGAGAGTCTTCAGGCTAGTGGGGACGCCGACAGACTTCATGGTGATCTTTGCTACCAGCCTCCTTCAGGCAGCAACAGGCAGGTGGTGGAGCCACTTGTTACAGTTTTGCGATGAGATGAACTTCGCATGGGAAGACTTCGAGACGTTCTTCAGGGTGGAGTTTGTGCCAGTATCTCTACACCCCGAGCGTGTACAGGAGCTTCTACCTTTGCCGCGTGCTTTTCGATCAGTAGACGAGTCATCTGTGGGCAGTAGACAGATGATGTAGAGGTCCAGGAGGACCATACTAGCAGTTAGACGATCTCGGGTTTTAGGACCGGTGGTGCAGGGCACCCGAGGTGGGGTCAGAGCCAGGCGTGCCAGAAACGGACAATGTTACTCATGCAGCGGAAAGGGTCACCTGGAACGTGACTTTCTGAATCCTCGTACGGTTGATCAGCGGGTGTTGGAGGAGCCACTGAGACAGAAGCAGCGACTAGTGCTTGAGCGACAACCGAGCAGTGGACAAGGCAGTAGAGCTCCGAGAGCAGGTGGGCAGGAGAGGAAATAGTGGATATGTACTTTGTACTTCTAGTTCCATGTTGCTTTTGTATTCGTGTCTTTGTACTATGAGCTGCAATAATAAAAAGACACTTATCTTTGTTTGCTTTCCTGTCCTTTTGTTTGGTTGATACTGAGTGGTCCCGGTTAAACTGTTGACTTGACCCTCACATTCGAGATTTCTACTGGAGGGGACCCAGTGACCTCACACTGATGCTGATAGTGTGACTCGACCCTTGGAGGCGAGAGTGACAGTTGGATCCTTAGTAGATACGTCGAGGCCTTACGACGTCATCCATGGCATGAATGCATCATTCATGTCAGGATTGACTGTATTAGGCAACGAATGTGGTTCATCCAGGGGATGAGACCGGGTTTCTCTTATCAGCAAAGAAGAAATCATAGCAGCTCTTGTGAGACTAAAGGAGGTCCAGGACATCCAAGAGAGGATGAAGACTGCACAGTGCAGTAAGAAACAGGAAACCGGTGCGAGTCTTAGAGACTCGGGCGTGTTAAGAAGAGGAAGCTTAAAGGAGAGATGAGTCTACGAAGCAGTAGACGTGGAGGCAGAGCTAGGAGAGCAGCATGAGGTGGTGTACATCCTAACATGGTACAACCACCCGCCTTAGTTATCCCCGCCAAGCTCAGGGAGCTAGAGGGCGGTGGAAGAATGCGACTGCATGCGGTCAAGGAGTGTGACCCAATGGCTCTAGAAATGATTCAAGGGACAGTTTGTGTCCACTACTAGTTGCTGTAGTAACAGACGTCGATATGAATCATTCCTCGCTTTCACAAATCTTGTTCCAGACCTAGAGTTTCCGGTAAGCCGTGGACTTGACCCTCAGGTCTGGAGATAACTTGGGAGGAGACTCGATAATCACACTTACACCGACGATGTGGTCAGACCCTCGAGGCGAGAGTTCCGGTTGGAATCTATTGGTGACAGCGTCGAGGCCTTACGACGTTAGTTTGAGTATGGAATGGGCAATAACTGTTCATACTCAAATTGACAGTTTTAGGAAAACGTCAGGATGGGTTTCCCTTGGTCGGCGGAAAAGGAAACCCCAGGCAGCGCAGGGTAACTCTTGCACATGAGGGGGCGACCGATCAATCTTGAGTTGGCCAACCTTACCCTCGTGGTAGTAGCCTTTCGAGTTCCAGTTCTAACAGAAAATGGAGACCTCTGGAGTTCGAGGATGATGATCACGTCCTTATACGGGTCTCACCTCGACGAGGTTTACGGAGATGTGGCCAAGGCGGCAAGTTATCTCCGGATTTCAGCGGACCTTCTAAGGTCCCCAGCTGGGTAGGCGGGGTGGTTTACCATTTGACCCATTCACCGCAGTTGCACCTGGTGCACGACGACTTCCACGTATCTCAACTGAGGAGATACGTGCTCGACCCTTCGCATACCATCAACCATGAGGAGTTGGCCGATGGCGATGGGGTGTCTTTCACGGAGATTCCAGTGGGGATCGAGGATCGATAGGAGAAGATCCTACGAGGACGATCGATTCCTCGGGTGCACTTTGTTTGGCAGTATGGAAACCTCCAGGTGAGCACATAGGAGCAGAAGGCTCAGATGCGTGCTCTGCACCGCTTTTGTGACCCTAGTTTGTGTTGAAGCTTTACGGGGACGTAAATCCCTGAGGTGGGAGTAATGTAAAGACCCGTAAATTTCAAGGAAAATTTTTTCTTAATTTTCTTTGGAATTTTACAAGAACGCAGTTTCTGACGACGCCTGATTCCGAGGCCCGGTGTGCCCAGAATTAATTTCCGAAGTTTGGCTCAGGTACGTTCAGTGAACGAGCGAGCGGGAATTTCTATCTTTTGAACCAGTGCCCGGAATCGAATTCCGAGGGCACCGATGGAACCGCAACGCCGATAATTACTTAGGAACTCCTGTTCTGGAGTTGCGTTTACACGAGTATTGATAATAAAAATTGTGGAAGTTTATTTTATAACTACACTACAATTTTTATTAACTTACTCTAAGTGTTAGCTCATGGTGGAAGTTGGGTAACCACCCAACCTCCCTTGGGAGGTTATGAGGGTGGTGGGGCCCACACGAACCCCACCTCTTCATATCCTCTAAAACACCTCAACTCCCACATAAATGTTTTTAACTTAGTTATAACTTATGTCTTAAATGAGTTGATTTTAATGTGGTGAGTTATGTGAGTCTTTTGAATTTCAAACACTTGAATTTCAAAAGCCATGGGAAGTTAATTAAATAAGTGGAGAACTTATTTCATTTGGTTGGGTTGTGATGTTTGAGAGCTTTTGGAAAGAAGGCTTAGAAGTCTTGACGTTTCTTCATCCTCTTGACAAAGAACGCGAAGAACAATCGGACATCGACGAAGAACACCACGTTCTCGGGAACCGTCTTCCGCGACGCCATACCCGCAATACCGACGACGTCTTCTTCCGCGACATCTCTTTTCGCGACGCCGAATCTCATCACCTCTTAAATCAAGGTAGGGGTTTTAACTTTTTAAAGTTATGTGGATCTGTCCTTCGAACTTGAAGGTTTATATTTGTCGGGCCTTGATTCCAAATCTTTTTATTTAACTTAAAAGATTGTGAAAGTTTATCGTTCATTAAAGGCCGATTGTTAGCAAATAACATGAGGGGGCCGGACCGCATGAACACGGCCGACTCTCCTCCTATTCATGTTGATTTTGTTGTGGATTGAAACGGGTGTGGCACGGTGCCGTCACACTGCACAAGATCATGCGGCAAGAAACGCGCGGCGCCGTCGCGCCGTGTCATTAAATAATGCAAGGACGCGACGCCGTCGCGCCGCGTCGAAGAAAGTTGAAGGCGCCGCGGCCGGAGCGGGGCCGCGGTGGAGGGGCGCGGTGCCGTCGCACCGCGCCGGACAACGAAGGCCGCGGCCGGTTCCGGGCCGCGGCGGAACGAGAAGACCGGCGGCCAGCCGGGCCGCCAGTGTTAGAAGCCGGAAGGGGGACCGGCCTTGCCGGTCCCATTGAAGAAGAACCGGCCGACCAGGTTGGGCCGACCGGAAGGGAGAAAACCGGGTGAAATAATTTCCCCCGGCCAGCCTTAATGCCCCCCCCCCCCATTATGAGGGGGGCCGGTTTCACAAAGGGGGGGGGGGGGGGGGCAGGCGGCCCCCCGTTTTCTCGAAGGCAGGCCCCCCACGTGAGGGGGGGGGGGCGTTTTTCTTTAGGCGCGGCAGGTTGCCGCGCCGCCAACTGAGGAAAGGCGGGGGCTTTGCTCCCCGCGCGCGGCACACGAACGGCGCCCAGGCCGCGCCGCCGCGCCGGACCGCGCCGCCGCGCCGCCAACTGAGGAAAGGCGGGGGCTTTGCTCCCCACGCGCGGCACATGAACGGCGCCCAGGCCGCGCCGCCGCGCCGGACCGCGCCGCCGCGCCGGACCGCGCCGGACCGCGCCGCCGCGCCGTGCCGGGTTTTCCGAGCCGGGCCGGGTCGTCGGGTTGGGTCGCCGCCCAGGGCGGGTCGACCCGGTTCGGCCGACCCAGGGGGGGGGGGGGGGTCGGGCCGGGTCGGCCCGGGCCCAGACCCTCAATTTCGGACCACTTTTGGTCAAATGCCCGTATCTTGGGCTACGAGCCTCCAAACGACTCGCCGTCAGTGGCAACACGATCCTTGGATCGAGACGGTCGTTTCGGTATACTATACTCAAGGTACATCTTCCTTTTCGGGAGTCTACGTGGTTAAAACTCCATAGTTAAGCGTGCCTGGCCTAGAGTAGTGATCAGGATGGGTGACCTCCTGGGAAGTTTCCCAGGGTGGGTGTGGAACGAAAAAGCCAATAACTCTCAGATCGGGCGTCCGATTGACGCGCCGTCTATTGCATTGAGTTCCTGTGGACGATACAGAACTTTTGGCATCCTCCGCCCTAGTTTTGGATGCAGATGGATAGTGGCTGGGTTGGATCGCACCGAAATCCAACCGGGCCCCTGGAACGGAAAAGCTGATATCTTTCTGACAGAACGTCCGTTTGACGAACCGTCAGCGGCGTTGGTGATCTCGTTGAGAAACTGTCCCTATGAGTATACCCTATGAGAGTTCAGGGTACAGTTGAGATACGGCCGGGTTTGGTTCGCTCACAAAACCAACCGGGCCCCTGGGACAAAAAGGCTAATAACTCACAGACCGGGCATCCGATTGACGCGCCGTCTGTTGTGTTGAGACCCCTATGACGAGGCGGTCCTTTGAGATACTTCTTTGTGGGACTTTGAGATACTTGGAGTATCGACCTGTAGCTCGTGGAGCGGACCCTCCCAGTGACGAGCGTGCGGAGTACGAAGACCGTGTAACTGGCTAAGACCTGATTACTGCTTGACCGACTCGACTTGGAGTGAGTCGACTAGCCCAGTGGACGGAGCACTACTTTCTGAGGTGCAGACCCATGGCGGACGGAGCACTACCTGTGTGACAGTGCAGACCTGCGGTACTCGTCCGGAGAGTACCTCAGCCGACTACTAGGGGTGTGCACTACTGTGTTTGGATGACATACCTCGGTGGGAAGCACTACTGTGTCTGGGTGGCTGACCCGCGGTACTCGACAGGAGGAGTACTTCAGCAGTCATAGGTTAGTGAGCAGTACCTCGGAGTCGTGACAGGACCACTGTACACTCCAGAGACGGAGCTCTTCAGCAGTTATGGTTTCGATAATGAAAATCCTGGTTTGAGCTGAGACTTTTGACCTTGTGTTTACCTCATGATTGAGATGGGTCACTTGCTAACTTAGGTATATGTATGGGCATATACCCGGGTAGTGGTTATCCGTTGATTTCACAATCCTTGTGTTTCCTCATGATTGAGATGGGTTACTTGATAACTTAGGTATATGTATGGGCATATACCTAAGTAGAGGTTATCTGTTGAGATCTTCATTGTGGTTATCCTTGTTGGTTTAGTGAGACCTTGAGGGTCTCGGGGTCCCTACTGAGTATCGTTATACTCACCCCTGCACGGGCTATGCCCGCACCTCGTTGTGTTGGTTGCAGACGACGGGCAGTGCTGACAGAGGCCGAGTGTTCGAGGACTGAACGGTACCTGGAGGTGGACTATACGACGAGATGGTACCCGGAGGAGGACCTCACGATGAGACGGTACCCAGAGGTGGACGTGACGACGAGGCGGTACCCGGAGGTGGACCACTGGGCGGGACATACTCGGAGCAGATGGCGGGACCCGAGGAGCAGAGGAGCTATCTGTACCCACCCTTCAGGTGGGATTTCCAGTAGACAACTCGACATAGTAGCTTTACTTTTCAGTTGCTGTTTTCCCTTTCAAGTTGTACTTTACAGTCGGGCTTGTATTTCCGGCCCCTTTTTACTTTCCGCACTTACTGTTGTACTCAGTTTTTACTTAGTGTTTACTTCTTCCGCTTGTACTCTGTGTGATTGTTTACTTTACAAAGGCAATGCCCTCCCTTTTTACCGGGATTTACGCCTTGGTGCTAGTCGCCAGCCCTTGGCCTATGGAAGGCGGGCTTGGGGTAGTCACGGCACAGGCCCCGAGGATGGGTTGTGACAAACAATAACATAATGTTTTTCAGTATTCATCAAAAATTGAATGTTTTTAGAAAAATACCAAAAAATAATTTTAAGCTAATTTTGATATTACAAATTCAAAAATGAATTCTATTTTAGCAAATTAAAAACATATAAGTTTCATTAATTAACTTAAAATTAATTCCTGTTGTCAAAACCAAAAAGTGGGTTTTTAAAAAGTAAAAACTATCAAAAGATTGACATGTGTTTATGCCAAATTTAAATATAAATTTACTTATAAAGGATTACATTTTATTAAATGATAAAAATATAATATAATTATACTTCAAAACCATTCAAATACATAATTTAACACAAAAAATTATTTCAAATAAAAAAGTTGTGGCCCGTCTTATTGGGGTGGATCAGTGTCAGCATTGGAGCGGCTTGGAGGGGGTGGCTTGGATTTTCTGGTTCCTGGGTTTTTTCCTTTTTTTTCTGCTTGCGGTCTGTGTGGTTATTTGGAAGAGTAATTATGTTCTTGTGGAGTCTTTGTCACCAGAGCTTCCCTCTTTTTCGGCCTTCGTTTCACATGGTTCGGCCTTTTAGGAACCTGGGGTGGGTTCTTTTGCTGCCTTGTTAGGATCATCTTCATTCCCATGGAGGTGCTGCTGGTTCTGATTGGTTCAGACCCCCTCAACGGTGACTCTCCATTGATGTGATGTTCAGTATTCCTGTCATGTGTGATAAAGACATGGCTTCATGATCCTTGGCTTGTCTTCCTCTTTGGCTTCGTGCGGTTGTGATGATGAAGGTGCCTTAAGGATGCGGCGGGGCTTCAATGATTTGGATTCCAACATTGTGTGTCCTTTCACCAATGAGAAGTTTTGTTGTTTGGAATGATTTTGGGATTGATGATATGGAGATTCTTCCAGACTCGACCACAAGGAACATGCTTAAGGAGGTTTCAAAGAAGGGGATTCATCAGTGTAGACATCACAGATTTGGATGTTTGAGAGGGTATGACGAAAGCCATCGGATTGGGTCTGTGCTTTGACATAGGACACCTTCTTGTTGTACAGTCTTGCATCGGTGGAGAGTCTTATCACAAATCAAATGTTGTGGATGAGCGGTACTTGTTGTTTGTCTGGCTTTGTTTTTCTACGATCTTCTGTTCAAGTTATGTTTATGTCATGGAGTCTGTTTGGTTTCCCCCTTCTTCCTTTAAAAGGGGGTTTTATTTTTATAATAAAAAAATCTAAGGTCTTCGGTCCAAAAAAAATACAGTTAATACTATTCATAACTGCTTTTTGAAAGGCTAGTTTGGTAAGTTGTGGTGCGCTCAAACTCGGTATTGCATGTAGCATAATCTATTAAATTAAATTAATGAGATAACATACTATGAAATCTTGGGGTGTTACACAATATATTCTCACTTAGCACAATCTATGTGAATATCAGATATAATAGGCATTAGAATCCATTGATTTGAAGCCTCTTTCACAAACTGATTTTATGACATCCTTCTCAACGTATCAACTACATAATTTTTTATTCCTGGTGTATACATCAAGTCAAATTGAAACATTTACAACTAATCCATATATATGCATTACCATAGAGTGAAATAAATTTATGACAAAATGTATTTCAAGATATTTTGATCTCAAAAAACCATAAATTTTTAACCAAATTGGTAATGACATCAAGTGTTAAATGAAAGAACAATGAAATCCAGCTCAAAAAAATTATTTAGGAAACTTTTATCAATCACCCATAACTATCATGACTTATAATAAACAACATGATCTCTGTACATGAGAATACATCCCCACCCATATCCTAATTAATCACAAGAGACCAAATACCCTTATCTTAATTCTATATGTTTAAGGAAATATGAGGATGTCATTTTTAACTTATATTCATAGAAGGATTTATGAAATTAATCAACCCATTGGAATGGAACAATATTCCTTATAAAAGAAATCAGTGTTGATTCAAGATGTGAAAATTCATGAACAAAGCATCCATAGTATTCTGGTAAACCTAGGAAACTATATATTGCAAAAACACTATTTGATGGTTTCCAAGAGATAAAAACCTCTATATTTGGCGGATCTATGAAAAATCCTTTTATTAAAAATTCCATGACCAAGGAAATATGCTTCATGAATCTTCAATTTACACATTGAACTATTCTTATAATGGTTATGTTTACACAAGATACCCAACACTATTTCAATGTGTTATCCATAATTATATTTTTCATAGAATAAACTAGAATATCATCGATGATCACCAAAAATGTAAGCAAGATACCTATAAAACATATAATTCATAAATTCCATAGATTTAGATGATTCATTCATATGTCCAATGTGAATAACCACGTATTAATAATTTCCATATCTTATTGTGTTGGTTTTCTTTAGAATATTCTCCTTTTACACTAGTTGATAGTGATATCCCAATCATAAGGAAATTTGATAAACCCACTAGACTCCCCTAAATTGATAAAAATATCGTAAATTCATGCTAAAGGATAAAAACATTTATCATAAATTGGTTGACATAATGATAATACATGCATAGAATAAGATTTATATCTTCATTATTTAAAAAATAAATGATTTTTAAGGGACATGCTCTCTCAATTGAATCCATTTATTTCCAAGTCTTATAAATAGAAATAAATTCCCTCAATTACATGGGTTTTCTACAATGAGATGTTTCTAAAATTTCACTGGTCACTGGTAGGATATCAATATTGAACTTCAATTTTCTTTGGGATGTCAACCATGAGAATGGTTCATGAAAATCATTACCAAACTAGTAAATAATGGTTATAAAATCTCTGTTTCTAATCTCATGCATAGATTTCAAGTTAACCACTTCCAACTAGTGAGAGATATTCTAAATGACCAGTACCAAAGTTATTTCTCTACTTGTATTCATATCCCAATTTCTATTGGAGATTTGTTTCACATAATCCACTGATGTTTAACTAACCAACTAGGCATAATAGTCAGTATAGTCCTTGAATGATGTCAACCAATACATTACCAATATCATGTAATAGATATCCCTCTCAAGAGCTTAGAAATCCAAAACTAGTTAAACTCCATCAATTTTTACAGAACACAAATCACACATAAATTCTTGAAAATCCTATTTTCTTATAGGTGTTTGATGTTTCGAAATAAAAGTAATTATTTTGATATGGAAATTTGTATGATACACTACATGATATGTAATAAAGGGTGGGATTCACACATATCAAGCATGACTTGTAATATGATATGTTCAAAAAAATCATACCTTATACTATTACTATAGAAAATTCATCACCCGGGATCCAATTCTCAACATCATATTTTCCATAGTAGATCATTCAGAATACAAGCTTCTTTATAGAGGATTTATAACCTAGTGAGTCATGGTGTTACTAGATTCAACTTGGATCTCTCGGTTCTATGTTCATGAATTAATCTAACTTTATCTCCCTATTGAAGTGTCAGATGTCTGGGAAACAAGAGATGCATCTCCCCCAAAATACATGATAAGGATAGGAAAATAAAAATGGTGATGTACAATCTAATTATAGTTATAACATATCTATGTGGTTTCATCCAGCCTTTATTCTTATGATAGGTAGATCCACAATGAAAACATCTAGGCATAAAATTGGTCCGAAGATTGAAATTAACCCATCCTAGGGTCTGAAACATGGATGCTCCACTACCTTAGAAGTATGTTTCCCACTTCCAGTTAATCTTCTAATATGTGTTTCCACTTGTTGTTGTGGTGAAATAATACTCCCTCCAGCAAGATTTCCAAAAATTCCAATTTCCACGACCATTTCATTATTCACCTTATATGTAAAGTTCATAATAAAAAGAAAACTATCACAAAATGAATCTCAATTTTCTACTCAGACTCAATGATACATGCCCTTGAAGACTCAATTGATGCATATTTGTTTGAAATCAGACTAAATTCATTAACATAGTTTCATACTCAATCAAAGATATATTATCTTTCATCTAGAAAGATATATTCATTGGTATTTCAATTTTGGATGTGTAAAAATAGAATTTTTTAATGAAGAATTATTTAAAATACTAACACATAATTCCTTGGTCTATTTATTTTGAAGAGATAAATCCCATATTTTTTTGAAATGTATTCTATCATATAAGTTTCCATCTTATCATCCATCTTAGCAATAGTTCTATATGTATTTATTGATTCTATCCATCTAATTCAGTCATACTACTAAATTTTCAAGGTCACAATACCACTAAAATATATTTAGATTCTTCTTTTGAAACTAAACAAGGTGGTACACCTATTGATATTCATTGATCATATTTCCTCTATCTACCACTTGAAAATTGTGAGTAGTGATTTATTCCAATTACATATTCACCTATGCTTAGTTGGAACCATATTTTTAGAAAACTCTTATTTTATATTCTTACAACTTCTAATAGATGAAATTATATTTAACAAGAAACATTATTTACTCATTCATCACTCACTAGAAATAGAAGACATGGAAAATTGCAAATTATTATAATCTACAATTGTCGCAACACATATTTTAAAAAATTAACCATTTTAACAATTTCTATTAGTCATCAAACTCAAAATGAAAAGTTATTTCCTAGAGGGGTTTCTCATTAAACATGCATTACATGTAATACTCATTACCTAAACCTATGAAGATGAGATAAAAACACTCTAAGATGAGTTTTATAACACTTTTTTATCCAAAAGGATGTGGTGACTTTATATTAAGAAAAAATAGTTTAGCTATATATATTTAACCTATAGATTTCATGTTCCAATTTTTTTTCCATGTTATAATACCAAAAGAAAAATGGACCGACCAAGAGTGATACCACTTAAAATATCATGAACTAAACTCATTGGATTGAGAGGAGAGGGGGTGAAACTAACCTTAACTGACATCCCCTTGAAACCAAAGGTTGGATTTAATTGCTAAGGTCTTAGGAAATACATTGGTGGATAATTCTACATTAAAATATATAATATCCTAAAAACATAAATTAAAATAATCCATTTATCCTCTATGATGAATGAGTATATAAATTCCAAGAAAAAAACCAATATATTAGGATAATCAGAGTAACAATATAACATTGTATAATAACTGATAAAACCTATTACAATAAGTCTCAAATTATTCATTGATATAACTGTAAGTACCTCTAAAAAAGATCCATTATATTATGCTACCTTCCATGAAAAATTTGTAAACATGCATCACTAGATAACTAATATATCTTCACATTACCTTTCTATCAGAATATTAAATCTTCAAAAAGGGGAATATTCCTAGGTAGTTGGTGACTATAAACACAATTACAATTTCTCAAAGGTTTCTCAACATATGCCACTATGATAAGAAAAATTTAGAACTATAATGACCCCGGTATATATAGAATAATATATTTTAATATATATTAATATTTATCAAAAGGATATTAATTTTATATTAATAATGACACTATTTCTGATATCATTTCTAACTCACAATAACAAGTTTCTCCAAAATCTTACATTGCACACAATGTTGAGTTATATAGAAAAATAATACAATAATAATATTATTATTTTAAATTATAGTTAATGAATATCTATTATATCAGAGAAAATGAATAGAATTAACTATATTATGATTTTACATTTTTATTTATTGTTTTTACATTTATGCAACAAATTTTTGAAACATAAAATGAGAATGAATCCAATTTTATGCATGAAATACTCAAATATTTTTAACCGCCTTTTGAAGGATAACCCTTCTTAAATCTAGTTTTTGTCACTTTTATATGTTATATTTGAAAAATTAATTTTCTTATTTAGAAATGTCACATCAAAATTTACTTTGGTTTATTATTTTTACTTTTATGATAATGATCATTTTTAATGAATAGTGAAAAATGCTGCATTTAAATTCAAAACTGTCGTTCATATAATTTAATTATATAGTTATTTTGTATTTTTAATTAGTTTTATAGTTTAATTGGATTATGTTTTTATCATTTAATCCAATTTTGGTTACTTAAAGTAACTTCAGTTTGAAATTTGACATAAACATATTTTAATCTTTTGATAGTTTTACTTCATAAAAACCCGTTTTTTGGTTCTAACAATGGGAATTAATTTTAAATTAATTTCTAAAAAGTATGTGTTTTGTATTTGGAGAAATTAATTCCATATTTGGAATTAGAAGGTCCAAATTGTGTAAATAAGTACCATTTTGGGGCATTATAAATAGTAACTTTAGTAATATTTTAATATACCATGGTTAAAGAGAAAATCATTTAAATAAGAGTAAAAATATTATTATAATAATATAAAACTACCCTTAAACATGTACTAATCCTATTTGATGTCATGTGGATGACCATGGGAATACTTGGTTCAATTTTAAGACCCCATGGATCCACTTGGGTTTGATAGTGACCTTTTATAATATTTAATTTAAAGAAAAGGAAAATATAAGATAAACATGTAACTCCAAACTAAAACAATTTTAATTTGGATAATATAAATTAAATATTTAAGTGTAAATAGTAATTAGAAATCTAATAATATTTCTTACATAATGGTAATTTATTTATAATTTTTATACATTAAATAAATAAATTTTATTGTGACACAATGATGATACAATGATTTCCTTATTAATGGAATATTCAAATAAATGATATTTTAATTATTAAAATAAATGTAACTATACCATTTAAATTCCATCCAAGAAATATACATATGATTGGGAAATATTATATTTTATTTAATTACTTTTTTTCTAAGGAATAATGTTTTTAGGCCTTTAATAAAAATCAATTTCTAAATACTGTCAAAATTGAGATAAATGAGTTTTTGAAACAAATACAATTTAATTAAATGATAAAATTGTCCAAAAAACAAACATTCATACAAATGAATTATATAATTTGTAAAAGTTCATTAATGATCAACTTGTAGTTTAATTGGAATTTGATATTAACTTTAGTAACCATATATTGTAAAAATACAAGAAGACATGGTAAGAGTTGATGTTTTTAACTAAGGGTTAAACCTAAAAGATAAGGTTAATTTTGTAACCTAAATTTGTCTAATTTTAATTGGATGATGGGAATAGGACCCAATATAATCTTATATTTTAATGAAATTAGTTTAGTACCATTGGAAACTAAAAATTAATTTTAATAAAATAATATTTCAAGACTTTTCTAAAGTGACCCTCATCCCTCTTATAAAGGGCCTCCACCACTACACACTTACTCACACATGTAAATACCCTTGGCTCATCAAAATTCAGTTAAAATAATCTCAAAAAATCCATCCATTCCTCCTATAATCCTTAACATGCACTGAAGGCAATTCAAGAAATCCTTTTGGCACAAATCAGAAGGTGTTACCCATTTTATAGGTAGTGTCTTCTCTAAGGTTCCTTTCATTTATTTTCTTTATTCACTCCCTACGATCTCATTATGATATTATTAAATAAAAAAAATAGTATTCCCAATATACTAGGATGTTTTTTATGGGAATTATTATAACTAAACTTACACAAACCTCCATCTAATGGATATGCATGTACTGTTTCTTTGTATGACAAACTACTACCTCACGAAATGATGATTGTTCAATATATTCATACCACATCTCACAGTGTCCATTATAATTGAACTTTATTTATATATGATATATATTAAATATATTTTCTCTATTATTACTTAATTTTTTTAACACATACCTTTATTCTTTTCATGATGCATAAATACGATAATTTCATTTAGGGAAGTGTGGACTACTACACCCTCAAAGTGATATGACTCATTAATGCTATTCATAGAACATATAAAAGATGGTTTTATTAAACCTATGAGACCTACATGGCATAAATATAATACTGGTATTATAATATACATTTATATCATTTGATTTTTATTCTTTTAATATGACAATAAATGAAAATAGCGTTCATGCGCACATACGACCTACCGTCTCCATGAACCGTGCATTTCAATTCTTATATCCGAATATAATGGATATTAAAAATTTATATATACTGGATATATATGTTATTTATGTCCTGAATAATATTTTTTAGATGATTTAATATGACCACATGGACAATTTACATCAAGACATGTTCATTTTTGACTCTAGTACAAAATATCGACCAAATGACCGATTAGAATATAAATAATTATGTCATTTTTATAAAATGGTAATAAGTGATATAAAAGGAATATAAATATGAAAATGGTTATAAATAATGTAGAAATTAACCTATTTTTGTTATTTCAGAACATAATGATTTTACGTGACGAGTGGACTCAAGGTAAGGGAAATCTCAACTCAATCTCCATTCTTTCATTTAAATATCCATGTCATCTATTTTTTTTGTTCAAAAACATGTGTGAATGTACTATGCTTGGATTACAGTGAATATTCACTTATATTTAGTGTATTTATATTTTTCACACATATTTATTTCATTTATATATCCTTAATCTAATGATATGATCTTTGTAAGAGATTTCAACTCAATCACTTTTCATTTAGGCATATCTTGGTGTCTTGCACATTTATAATCCTATAATATGTATACACGGCCCTTTTGAATATTTATATCATTAATTAGTATATTTTCATGATATTTAAAGTTATAATTAATTATATTCCTTAATTATTTTTATTTAAATGCTCTCAAGTGGTAATGGACTCTTTAACTAACACATCATTTTAAATGATTTAATCATTTAATCATTTAAAACCTTCTATTTAATGTCCATGTTTTTAAAATGGGTTTTATGAATTTATTTATATGAACATTAATGTTTTAAAATAATAATTTATTTCAAAAGTTTCAATGTGTAATGGGACAATTTGATTCAAAAATATTTTATTAATGTGTTAAATGGTTTTGTAAAAGGGTTGAATATTTCTATACCTTAAAATAATATCTTACTGTTTCAGTGAAGAAATGTTATTTTTTATATTATACTTAACTTATGTTTTATTATTATTAAATGGTACTTGAAATTTGATGGGTGGTTATGTGATAAACCAGGATAGGTGGTTACGTGATAAACCAAATGATAGGGGGTTCTCTGATAAACCAAATGATCGGGGGTTCTGTGATAAACTAAGAATGATTGGTTACATTATAACCTCCAATGCATTGGGTATGAAAGTAGGCTGTATGGCTATACCATTTAATGTTATGTGTGGAAGTCAACTATATTGTTATTACATTAAAATATCTTTATGTTCAAATTTACCTCTATATTTTATATGTTTCTTTCTTTGGGAATTATTGTAATATTTTGGTTAACAAAAGAATAAGAAATTAACTTATATTCTATGAAGTATATTTACTAATCCTTTGAGGTGAAAAGTATTACTTCATTATAATGTATTCATGGGTTTCATGTTTTCCCAATACTAACCATTTTCCATCTTTGGGTATCCCTTACTGAGATTTTTATGCTCATCCTACATTTTTAAATATTTATCACCAGACTTAATGATGAATAGAGTAAAGGATGAGATCAAGGAAAAGATATACTGTTGAAACATGAAACGAATCCATGATTCCTTTTAAAGAGTTTTTGTTCTATGAAAATAATGGGTAGTGAGTAGAAGTGTCTACTTCTAATATTTATTTTACTATGAATGGGTAATGGGATAATTATCTAAAATTATAAACCTGAAAAGACCCCTAAAGTGAATTAATTACAAATTAATGACTTAGCTCATGAATATGTTACATTTAAGGCTCGGGAATTATAGTTGGTATCAGATGAAATGTTTAGAAAAAATTAGGTTTTAGGAGTTTTGGATAAACATTTCTAATATTCTATGACTTTTATTTTGGTTAAATCATTTTTATAGAACATTTTTAGGTCAAGGAAAGTTCGTTAAAAATAATAGGGGGAGGATCTAAAACAACATTCATATCACTTCATGTTGAACTCCTTGCAATAAATATTTCAAAGTCATGTATAGATGATTCTAAAACTTTTTCTGACATAAAAATCACTTACAATCAATTGTTTGAGATATCAAGGAGCTCCACTACACCTCGATACCACCATGGATCAAGGGTTGAATTTAATCAAATCATATTTTCTCAATATTCACATATTTTAAAGAAATGAAAAAATTATCAAGTAATTATTAAATATTTTACCTTAAAGAAAATTTTGAATCATATCATGATTTCGAAAAATGTTATGAAGAAGGAGACCTTTGTGAAACCTATTTATATTTCCTTTTAAAATATAGTCTTTCATCACATACTTATGAAATTTTAAAAGGACCATTGATTGAATGTTTCAACTCAAACTATGTAAAACTATTTTATTAAAATCATGTTTTATCAGATGTTTTGAAATTAAATGGCATACATGATTATTTTTTGACACTATTTTTCTATAAACACCCATATAACCCAAGTTGTAAAAGGAATATTTGGATAAAGTAATAAAATGATTTTGAGAAATATCTAAATAATTTTTGCAATGCATGGACCTACTTTATACATGAACAATATGAAAATGAAACCATATTGATACCACGATCATGGTATGATGTTATTTCTATTGGGAATAGTTTTATTTTATTAAATGTGGGTGAAATAAAAAAATGTCAATTTATATAAGACATCGTAAAATATGATGTTAATGTATTTCTGATTTGGGAAGAAAATGAGAGGTATATGAAAACCATTGAAGATAAAAAATGTCATGGTTTTTTTTTTGAGTTTTATAAAAGGGACAACCCACCAGATGGGTGACAACCTATTGTGTCCAACAAGGTAGTGGGAATCGAACACCTAACCAAAGGGAGACAAGGACACGTCACCTACCACTATCCTATCGAATGTATCTGGTTAGTATGACTTATTATTTTTAGTTAAATGATTTTATGGAATCATAATATGTTGATTTTGGGAACTTATGGATATAATTAGTATATGAAAATTATTTATTGATTAATTGATAAATGTTATTATGGATGATGTTTTCTCTTTTGGGAACACTATATGCCTAAGGAAAAAATAATACTACAGGATTTAATTTGAAGTGTAATGGCGGAATTTTAATTTTGAATAATATATGTTTTTATTATTTAAATATAGAGATTTGGTTTATTTGTGGAAATAATTAACCTATCTTAGGTAACATGTTATTAGGTTAATTACTTTTAAGTATGATACTTTAAGATTATTCAATGTTATTTAGAGATAAATGTAATGATTTATCATGGATGACTTTTGGAACAAATCTTTGTGAATTTTGTGTTTCAATCATAGTTTGGAATAATTTTAAGGAAAATTGATTATTGAATATTATTTTTTGAACATTGGGTATTTTTTTTAAATTTCTATGATTAAGAGTAGTATTTACTTTTATAAAATATTATAGTTTTTATGGATTATCTAATCATGTAATAACCAGTTTGGTTTGGTTAATGTATAATTAAAATGGAAATATATTTTTCAAATTTTTTAGATTATGTGATTCCTTAGAAATTGATCCTAGCACTTCAGGTATGGCTATGTCAACTTGAATACTCATTTTAAGATAAAAGATTAGTTTTTGGTAGATAAGGATGAAAATATACTTCGCAAGTAATTATATTTCCTTTTGTTCTTAGTCAAGCACAAAAATAAATTTATTAACATTATGAAAAGGAAATTAAAACAAAAAACATTTTATATTTAGTTTTATTACTGGGAATTCCAAGACCGTTTAACCCATCATAAGTTTTTTGTATTCAGATTGTGAACATTCTCTTGTTCATGTTTTCTATCACTCTATTAGAACAAGACAATTAATTTTTATTCCATGACCATGTTTTCATACATGGGATCCTAGTATGTGTTATCTTGGGTGAACTTTGTAATTATATTTCTTTCTATTAATGTGATAGTTTTATTTACTATTTTTGTTGTGGGATTTTCAATAATGTTTCCTCGCCTAATTTTAAAATTTTGAGGACACAAATTTCCAAAAGGGGGGAATGATGTAACGACCCATGTATTTATTGAATAATACAATTTCATTTATATTAATATTTATGAATAAGATATAAATTTTATGTTAATGAGTTTAATTTGTCTTATAGTATACCTGGAACACAATAATGAGTTTCTCCAAAAACTTACGTTGCACACAACCTTGAGTTATAAAAAAAAATAAAACAATAATAATATTATTATTTTAAATAGTAGTTAACACCTAGAAAATTTATCTCTAGGAATGAACAAAAATAACTATATTATGATTTTACATGTTTTTAATTGTTTTTAAATTTATCTTCTAAATTTTTTGAGGCTTAAAATATGAATGAATCCAATTTTATGCAACAAATACTCTAATATTTTTGAAAGTTCATTTTACTGCCTTTTGATGGAGAACCATGTTTAAATCTATTTTTTCACTTTAATATGTTTTATTTGAAAAAATAAAAATTTTATTTATAATGGGGACATAAAAATTTATTTTGGTTAATTTTTTGGTAATTTTCTCATAAAGTTCATTATTAATGAATAGCGAAAAATACTACTTTTTAATTCAAATCCTCCTTTTAATCTAATTTATATATATTGTTATATTTTCATCTTAATAGTACTTAATGTGCAATTAGATTATTTTTTTTATCATTTATTCCAATATTTTTCATTATAAGTCATTCTAATTGGAAAATCTACATAAACACATGTTAATCTTTTCATAGTTTTTACTTCATAAAAACCCGCTATTTGTTTTGACAACATGAATTAATTTTATATTAATTTTTGAAAATTTTGTGTTTTTATTTTGAAAAAATGGATACCTTATTTTGGAATTAGATGGTTTAAATTGTGAAAATAATTACCTTTTATTTTTTGGACATTATGAATTGTCACATCAGAAATTATTTTTATTTACGTTGGTTAAAGGGTAAATCAAGTAAATAAGTATAAAAAAATAATATTATAATAATATTAAAGTAACATAACACATATCCTAATCCCATTGGATGACATATGGACGACCCTGTTCATCCTTGATTCAATTGTAGGACCCCATGGATCCACTTGTGTGTGATAGTGACCCTTTATAATTTTTAATTTAATGAAAAAGGAAATATAACATAAACATGTGTCACCTAAATAAATATAATTTAATTTGGTTAAAATAAGTGGTATATTTTAATATAAATATTAATTATAAATTTAAAAATATTTCCTACATCATGATATTTTATTTATAATTTTTCGACATTAAATAAAAAATTTATTTATGACACAATGATGATGCAGTGAATACCATATTATGACTATATTCAAGTATACGATATTATAAATATTAAAATAAATTAATATTGAACCTTTTTATTCAATAGATGAATTTTATGTAATTTGTTTACATATTATCTTTGATTTAATTCCTTTTTTGAAGGATTTGAGATTTTAAGACTTTAACAAAAATCAATTTCTAAATCATGTTGAAATTGAGATAACTTATTTTTGGAAACAAATAATATTTTATTAAATGAAATAATATTCCTAAAAATATAATATTTGTCCAAATTACTTATATAATGTTAAATATTTTAATAATTATCCAGTTGCGGTTCTATTGGACTTTTATAGTAACTATAATAACCATATATTGTGAAAATATAAGAAGATGTGGTAAGAGTTAATTTATTAACTAAGGGTTAAAGATAAAATAAAATCATAGTTTTGTGACATAAGCCTGTATAATTATCATTGTATGATGGATATACTACCCCCAATATTATTTAATTTGAAATAAATTAGTTTTGGACCATTAGAGATCGAATATAAATTTATAATAAAATAATATTTCGGGATAATCCTGAAGTGACCCTCCTCCTACTCATAATAGGCCACCACGTATACCCAAAAACTCACACCTCTCAAGACCCTTGGATCATCAAAAATCAGATCAAATAATCTCCCAACATCCCTGAATTCCTCTCAGATTCCTTAACATGGGATGAAGCCATTTCCAGAAATCATTTTGTCTCAATCAAAAGGAGTTACCCGTTTTAGAGGTAGCGTCTTCTCTAAAGTTCATTTCCTTCATTTTCCTTCCTCACCCCCTATTATATTATTATTCTATAGTTACATAAGAAGACAAGAATCCCCAATATAATATAATTTTTTTTGATAATGACTGTAATAATACA
The DNA here is from genome assembly GCA_963277665.1 of Viscum album. Classification (NCBI taxonomy): domain Eukaryota; kingdom Viridiplantae; phylum Streptophyta; class Magnoliopsida; order Santalales; family Viscaceae; genus Viscum; species Viscum album. Next base: position 496,718,223 of record OY728139.1, read on the forward strand.
TACACATACCTTTATCTAATGGATATTAACATACTGTTTCTATGTAAGATGAACTACTACCTCAAGAAAGGATGATTGTTCAATTTTCTCCTATCACCTATCATGGTGGCCATTATGATAGAACTATATTTTTATATAATATATATTTTAATTATACTATAATTATTATCTTTTAATTATTATTTACAAAATACCATTATGCTTTCTATGACGTGTAAATATGATAATTTCATTTGAGGAAATGTGGACTACTGCCACCACAAAATGATATTACTCATTCATGCTATACGTGGAATGTATAGAATATGGTTTTATTAAAACTATGAAACATACATGAACAAAATATAATACTGGTTTTTTAATATACATTTATGTCATTTTATTATTATTCTTTTAATATGAAAAGAAATGAATGTAGTATTAATACGTATGTACGACCTACCGTCTCCATGCACGGTGCATTGAATTTATTATCTAAAAAAATTATAGATACTAAAAATACATATATACTGGACATATATGACATTTAAATGATGAATAATATTTTGGAGACGATGGAATTTTACCACATGAAAATTTTAAATGAAAACAATTTAATTTTCGACTCATGTACTGAATATTGACAAAATGATTGATATGAAATTTTATAATTCTATAATTTTTATAGAATGGTAATAAGTGATATAAAAGAAACAAAAAACAATATATAGTTTCTCCAAAAATTAGAAATTTACCCAAGTTTATTATTTAGGAACATAACAATTGTATGTGATGAGTCAGACTCAAGTTAAGGGAAATCATAACTCAATCTCCATTCGTTGAGTAAAATATCCATGCCATCAGTTTTGCTTTCCAAGAATATATGTGAATTAACTATGATTGGTTTACAATCAATATCCACATTTATTGAGTGTATTTATATTCACCACACATTGTTATGTCAATGATTTATCCTTGATCAAGTGATACGATCATTTAATGGATTTTGTATCAATATCCTTTCATTGAGGCATATCTTGTTATCATGAATATTTATTATCCTATAATGTGTATATATAACCCTTTTGACTTTTTATATCATGAATTAGAATATTCTCATGATATTTAAAGTTTCTGATTAATTTTATTTGTTAATTATTTTTCTTCAAGTGTTTCTCAAGTGTTAAGGGACTCTTTAACTAAAACATAATTTTAAATGTTTTAAATATTAATTCAATTAAAAACTTTTATTTCATGTCCATGTTTATAAAATGGTTTTTAGGAATTTATTTATATGGAAATTAATATTTTAAAATTATAACTTATTTTAAATGTTTCAAAGTGGTATGAAAAACTTTGATTCAAAATTCTATTTATTTATTATTTTAAATGGTTCTGGAAATGGGTCAAATATTTCAATTACTTAAAATGATCTCATGTGGTTCTAGTGTGAAAATGGTATTTTTTTCCAATATAATTGTTTTATGGGTTATGATTTTTAAATGGTACTTTTATATTTTATGGGTGGTTATGTGATAAATGATTAAAGGTGGTTACGTGATAAACCAAATGACAGGCGTTTCCTTGATAAATCAAGGATGGGTGGTTATGTTATAACCACCATTGCATTGGGTATGGAAGTTATTTGTATGGATATTCTATTTAGTGATATTTTTGGAAGTCGACCATATGGTAATTCCATTCTATAATTTTTATGTCCCAAGATTACTTTATATGTAATATGTTGATTTATTTAGTATTTATGGTAATATTTTGGTTGCAAATAAGGGTACAAAATGAGATTATATTTAGTGAAGTATATTTACTAATCCTTAAAGGTGAAAAGTCTTACTTTATGATAATGTATTCATTGTTTTTATTTTTTCCCAATACTAATAGTTTTCCTTCTTTTTTATCCCTTGTCAAGCTTTTTATGCTCATCCTATGTCTTGAAATGTTTTTCATATGAAATAAAGAAGAATATAGTCAAGAATGAGATCAAGGAAAAATTATGTTGTTAAAACATGAAATGATACCATGTTTATTTTTAAATAGTTTTTGTTTTGTGAAAAAAATTGATAGTGAGTATAAGGGTCTACTTTTAAATTTTATGTTACTATATATGAGTAATGGCCAAATTCATTAAAACTTTAAACCTGAAGAGATCATCGGTGTGAATTAAAGTAAAATTAATTACTTAATTCAGGAATATGTAATCTTTAAGGAATTTTCCTTATATAAACATTTTTAGTAGAATAGTTGGAATTAAATAAAATATATTATATAAATCCATAATTTAAAGATCTTGTGAGAAAACTATTAAAATACTTATTTCCATCAATTCATGTTTGGGATAACCTTTCCCATGTTCAAACACACACAAATAACTAACGACATAAACATACACTTGGGATTGGAGTTTCCATTATGGGTCGAGATCCATGACCATTACCAGTTAGACCTTGACGGTGGCACTTCCAACCATACATTTCCTCTTCAAACACACTCTAACCCATTTATACCAAATTACATGCCAATACATTTCATATAAAATAATTATTCCTTTAGCAGTAAATAATAAAATATTTTTCTTGATTTTAATCTATAACATCATTTTAAAATCATTATTCTAAAATAATAATTATAGGGATTATTTCAAAGGCAAAGAAATTCATCTATTTTTTAAAAACAAAAACCGAAAGGGTTTCTATAATTATTCTATAGAATATTTCCCTAGAAAATTTATGAAATAATTTTTAAATTAATTAATATATCTTGTTCTATAAAAGTGGATATTTTAGAGAATCCACATACTTCACAAAGAAATCCTAAAAATTAAGAACATCACAATGAAACTGTATATCCCAGCTTAAAAAAACATTCCCTTCACTAGATTCAATAATATCCCATAACAATTCAAATTCTAGAACATTGATATATCCATATTAGTCCCTATCTATATCTATGATAGGAATAAAATAATATTATATCAAAGAATAGAAGGAATAAATAGAATATTCCAATGATTATTTATATTCAACTCACATTTATTATTTCAAAATTCACTTTCGGATCATAGGTAATCATTATGGGGTTTGGAGGAGGAATATAAATTTGAGATCACAGATGAATAAGAGAATAATGAATATTATTGGCCATAATACTAATTAAAACCATAAATTTTGGTGCATTAATTGTACATCCCATGGTTTGGTCACAAAATTTTTCAAACATCGCACCAGCCATGCATGTGCTAGCAGATAAGATCTAATGATCAAAATAGTTAGGCTATATGGATTGGAAAACCACACACTAACTATGGAGTATTGTTATCTTAAGGAAAACATATATCATGGTAATACTACATGATTTTCCAAATTATTATCTATCCATGTTTCCGCTTATATCTATAAGTACAAGATTTCCCCGGGCATCCACTTTGTTTGGAAAAATAATTCCCCTATCCAGTGACTCCCAAAACAGGTTTCATGGTCTCTTGTAAGTGGTATATGGTTTTTATTAACCATTATGAAATATCTTACCTCCATAAATAATTCTGAAACATGTAAAATACATTCATAATATCTTTAAATTTACCTTAACCATTATATGTATGGAATTATCCTAAAAAATGGTGAATTACCTAAAACATGGGGTGTCATAATACCCCCAGTTATAGTCTCGCCTCAGATATTTTGGAATTCAATGTATAAATATTTGATCCCTCTATATTGAATAAAACTAAGTGAGTGAATTTATTACAATATTTGGTCACTAACTTGTTTCATTCATTCAATTAGGAAAAATTGATCATCTTTTCCTTCTAAAATATATACATATAGAATTTTTTATTGAACATATTCTAGAACCCTTCCCATGATTTTATCTAAATTTTCTTAAACCCTTAAATCCCAAAAATATTGTTCTAATTTCTATAGTTTTTCATCAGTATATTGAATTTCATTTTAGATGGGGTGTAGCTGAGGTTAAAAATTTTATTTATCTCAATCAACAAAACATCTACTTTGTTCGGTTCATGAATAACCTCAGAATGTCAGTGGATTCCACATAAGGAACTATAACGAGTGATTCATTTAAGTTTTATTTTCTTAAGGTCCCTTGTAAATGACATGTAATTCCTACACCATACATTGAACCAAATGCAATCAAATCTATGATTCAAGTGGAATGATATGTTCTTCTGAACACATAGTTTGGTTTCTTTTTCTTTGTACTGAAGTCATTTTCATTCCCAAACGACATCTAAAAATACTAAATATTAATAATATAAATATTTTTTACCCATTATTAGTTATATATAAATAAAAAAATCAATAAAAATGCTACAATAATAGAATCTGATAACCATTTGAAAATATAATACTAGTTGTATATCTCTTTATTAATGCATGATACTTACACACATCAGCTAACCCATGATGATGGGTAGATGACATGTCTAAAAGTTTTTTAGAACACCTTTTCCACCCAAACATCAATGGTAATTTAATATTTACTTGAAAAAAGTTAGTTATGACTTTTAATTCAATACATTTAAGGTTATGGAATGTTTATCTCATTGAGACCTTATTAAATCAAGGACTTAACAAAATAATACCATTTTTGACATCCTCACCCATTTGATTGGATTGTTCTATCTTAGAGGGGAGACTAACATTATATGATAGTATCAAAAAAAAATGATAGAAATAAATTTCAAGGGATTAATACAAGAATAAGAAGGGGATTTACCAATCATTACATGCACATGGTTACACTTATGAAAAAACCAAAGAAAACATTTAAAAAATGAAATATAAAACAATAAAATGATGGATTAGATAATACCCAATAACTCCAACTAATTAAAAAACTATTTCAAATTAATTTTAGAGAAAAAAATTACTAAGACTATAAGGTAGAAAAATAAGTTGTCATTGATATGGAACTACTTTAAACATTAAGGAATGACTACACATATAATCTGTATAAGTACCCATCCGTATACATTTCATAATCCAATTTTTTAAGTTAATAATTACTTATATAAGATTCAAGATCCTTATGGTTTAGAGTTTTAGATATTAGGCCATCATGTTTATAAAAAGAATATTACATCACAATGTGAACATTTCCTCTTTGTGTGAATTTTTCCAACATAACTAAACTTTTATGACATAATAAGTATCTTTTCAGGAAATAAATTCATAATTTTATCTAGACATCATACTTGTCCCAATACATCCACAATCCACTATGAAAAATATTTTAAAACATTTTTTATGCAAAAAAAAACTTAGTAATGGATATAAAAAACAATATAGAAACATCTTAGTCCATGAATAGATATACAAGATTTTTCATTTTCAAAATGAGAATCGAGGTTCAAAATAAACATTTCACAACACATGAAATCAAAATATATTCTAAATCATTTTTATAGAACATTTCAAAAGAAATATTAGACAAAAAATAAAACTCAGAAACATTCCTTTAAAATCATGAGGAACTTATGAAAGTTATTTTGAAATATTTAAACATTTTTCCATCACAAAGCCATATATACTTTCCATTAAACCTAAGATGATTTGTAATCAAATGGGATTATAAAATAAATAAAAACATAACATAATATAATGTGAAAACACGAAATGTTGTAGAATCACAAAACATAACATAAGCATAAGTCAGGGGTAGTGTCCAAAATAACATCACATGGTGGACATTGACCCATAATGTAATAGGTTTACTTCCTAATAAGGTACAAATATACTCATCAGACAAGTGTTTTTCAAAATGAATTAGAGTTATATGTGGGAACAAATATTATAACATATTCAAGATTATATGGGGAAATAAAAGGAAATTAATTATAATGCATAAACATAATAATTACCAATTGAAAAAGTTTTGTTGCATAATATTTCCTCATATCAAAATCAAAATACATTTCTTAATGAAGTTATATGGGATATGACCATAAGGGATGTGTTACCCCATCAAATGAAGATAAAATAATCTATATAAATATGTCAAATACATATATACATAATTTTGAATTATTCTATATCATTAATGATATTTAGAAAATAGGTTATTCAGATAATGGTTAGAAGAAAAAAAGATGGTTTAAAGAGATCCCTTACACCCATGTGGAAAACATTCCCTGATATCAAAATTTCCATTCCATTTAAAACCCGATTTGAATATATTTAGAACAAAGGGGAAGAGGTTTTTTCTTTAATGAAAATAGAGAATTATTTTAATGAAACCCAAATATCAAATAATGGTTTTCTTGGTGCGATAATCCTTTGATGTTGTATATTTTAAAATATAATATTCCTTTAATCTATTATAATGAAATTAAAATTGATTTATATAAAACGAAAAAAGATTAATTTTTATAACCATTGAATGAAAGTGAAAAAATATATTGTTAATGACATTATAATTTATTTATTTCTATATAAAACATTAATAAAATAATTTTAATAACAGGGACATGGAGTGGAATGATTACGAAAATAAATATTGAAAACCCTTAAAATGATATTTTCAAAATAGTGTCCCTTTTATAATACCTTAAAAGATTACTTTTTAAAAAAATTATAGTTAAATTTAAATATAGTAAAAATGTCCATTATCATACATTGATGCATAAATTAAAATGTTCTTGAAATATTTATAATAGCATGTACATGGATGAAAAAGTGTTTGAAATAAACATTAAGAGTATTTTTTTACAATAAAGTCCCTTAAATAAAGTATGAATCATAATGTACATTCATTATCTTCCTAAGTTATAAACATACATTAATTATTTACTTTCAATAAAACCTCTTTCAAATTTTATTGTTCCTTATATTTTACAGATTATGATATGATATTCGTTTTCCTAATCATTTATTTTCACATAAAATGTTTTTATAATATTCCACTTTCATGTTCAAAATGATTTTAGAAGTAGGACTATGGTTAATGAGATCATTATTTCATCATCACTTGAATAATAACAATGTTATAATTATTATTTTTACACATAAATCTTAATTTTATGTCCTACCATGAATTATGGTTATAAAATATAAACTACATTACAATCTTGAAGATGGTAGGTCATACGTACATATGAGTAACATTTCTATTTTTCAGTAATCATGATGGAAATGAGGTAAGTGATCTTTTAAGATTTTAAAAGAATAATTATTTAATAAATATAATATTATGTCTTTAATTATAATTATATATATTCCATCCATGTGTTGTGGAATTGAATAAAAATCATATCAATTCACGGATGTTATGGTTGACACTTACACATAAAGGACATTATCATATATCACTAAATGGGATGTTTTGAAAATATATGGCATATTGAATTTAATGAATGATAAATATTTATATAATATAATATATACATATATATACATTAAACCTACCATAATAAATTCACATGAGCGGTGGTGATGGGAAATGAATTAAATCATTTCATTTGGCAGTAGTATGTCATACACATGAATGATGGTTTAATTTCCCATTTAATGAAAGAAGATATTTATGCAGGTTATTAGATTAATATAATAATATCTAATTGTATGGGATATACTGACATTATTATATCATCTTGGTATGGATGTGGAAAAATAAATAAGAAAAAAATGCCTAAGTAAGAATGATGAATATTTATCAAGAAACCACTTTAGGACAATTCCAAAATTTCTCATATGAGAGTTTTATAATACAAAGTCCTTCATGAAATGTTATGGGATTTAAATAATATATTTTTATCAATACTGGTCAATTTTTTTTTAAAATTTGACAAAAATAGAAGAGGATGTTCCATTTATCAATGAGGGGGCACATTTGAAATTTCATAAAAGATTAAATTAAAGTTATTTTTTACGAAAAAAATGACCCAAAATGAATTAATTGTAATATAGGATTAGGATGTATCAAAATATTATCATACAGTAATATATGTAATATTTTATATAATGGACCTACCCTTATCTCTCTGTTCTAAACCTTGTTAACCCCTTTGGACAATTATTGTGATAACAATGTTTTTACACATTATAGGTCAATATAGTAACTATTAAAGGTTAATTGGACAATAAATGGGCCATGGTATTAATTTTAAACCATATACCAATATCTTTTCTAATGATATGATTTTTATGAATTTTAAATAATTTAAGAAATTAATATTTTTTAGAAAATATGATTAATGTCATTTTCATAAATATTCATTTAATTAGACTTTGAAAAATAAATTAAAAAAAATTCAAATATAATCCCATCACACAAGAATAACATGTCATATTTATACAAAAAAATCATGGAACTCAACAATTCATTAAATTTATATTAATTAATATTTTTTAAAATCATTTATTTTAGTTTTCTATTAAATAAAAAAATATTGTGTCAACACTGCCAAAGAATTTAATGTAATTATTTAATTACTATGAATTAAAAAAGTAATCATGATAAAAAAAGTATATATATTTAAAATTAATATTTATGAAAAAACATAATATTTTTATCTCTACAGTAAAATAAGATAATTATTAAAATCAATATAGTGACATTTTGGGCGTTATTATTTGCTTAAATAATATAAATGTCAAAATCAAATATATATGGAACAAAGTGGCCATATATTCAATAATGTGATGTAAATGTCATAAATAGACTAATATAATTGGATAAAAGTAATTTTTAGGGTCAATTTTAAGTCCTTGTCATATTCTTTTAAACCTTAATTACCATATTTACCCATACTATTCTGATAAATATTTACTAGAGTTACTATTATTAATGACTAAAACTAAAAGGGTCCTATTTAAAAAAATATGGACCTATTAATTGAAAATATATTATTGATTTCTAGATACTCAATTCATGGAAGTGGTAAAATTTAATTTAAAATAAATCATGAAAACATGATTAAACATGTTTTATTAGAGTAGTTCCTTTTATGAAATAAATTGTTTTTATACCAAAGTCACATGAAAAATTTATTTTAAGAGATTTAATTAGATTATATTAAATAAAATCAAACTATTTTAATTTCATAAATAATTCAAAACTGTATAATTCTTTTTAGACAATTTAATCATAAATACAGTATTCATTAAAAATCAAAACTTCATTTCTATTTAATGAAACAAAAGAATTTTCCAAAAAATCTCAACATTTGATCACAATATAATTATAATGTGATTATTTTTATAAGGATATAACTTTTATAAAATAAAATTTCTAAAATTTCTTGAAATTAATTATAGTATTTTCCAATGAAAATAAAAACAATCCATTTTGAATAAAACATATTTTTAGTGAGTCGAATGAGTTTAATAAAATTAGAGTGATTATTTACTATGAATTTATCAATAAATTTATATTAGGTTAGGAAATTATATAAATTTGATAAATTGTTTAATCCTATTCATTCCCTCTAATTTAATTTCATGCTTTAAATGGTTATATTTAGAAAATAATATTTCCTAGGTCATTTAGACTCGATTATGTGTGTTTTATACATAACTGAATACTATATATTTTTATAAATTATGGTGCCATTAAATTAATTTCTCCTTTAATATATTTCATCATCTCATACTGATCTCAGGCTTGTTAAATAGGGGGTTAAAATTTAAAAATTCCTTTTTTTGAAATCTAACATCATAAAAAAGGTTAATGAATCATCCTTTTGAAAAGGGATAAAATAAAATATGAAGGCCGTCACATAACAAGGATTCTAAATAGGTGAAAATTTGTGGGGAGTAAATGTATAGGGCTATAGAAAATATATAATGTTCAAATATTTATAGAAAGTGATAGGGATCCTTGATCACAAGAATGCGATTGATCAAGAGAATGTTAACAAACACCAAACAATAAACACCTAAGGTGTAAGAAACACCATCGATTTATCACAAATAAAGGTAAGTGGATGATATTTTCATTTAGAGATCCTTTTCCTAAAATTGAAGAATTATTTTACAATATAGATAAATAATGGAAGGAAATATAATTAATAAGTATAATTTTATCATTTTTTCAATTTCTACCACAATATCAGCTTTTTCTCCAAATAATGAGTATTCAAGATGAATTTTTAACATATAAATAAAATGAAATTATAAAGGATTACATAATCCAAAAAAGGATAACATGTTTCTCCTCTTAAATTTATACATTAAGAAAAACCAAAAACATTAATAGAAGATATTTCAAAAACATAATAAACAATAATATTTAAAAATTCAACATTAATCACCAATACCTCAATAATAACACACATATTTCATCATATATTATTTGGTATATAAGTATCCTTAATGTTATTAAAAATAATACATATTATTTGTGTGTATCTAGTGGCAACAAATGAATCATTATAAGATCACCTAGGAGCAGGAGACATAGATGTGATCCTAGTATCAGCACTATTTTTTATTTAGTTTTCTCTTTTGAGGATAAAATCCCGAAGGTGTCGATAATTTAATTACACATATTTTCATTTTATTATTTTTTAATACCATATGGATTATTTTCATGGAATAGTTTTCAAATTGTGTGGGATTTTAACACCCAATGTTTCCATAAGAAATTATTGAAATATTATATAAATATATTACATATCATGCGTGCATAATTTTCCTGAAAAACTAGAATAACACTTGAACTAGTGTTAGATCAGAATTCAGAGGATAACATTGAGCAAAGCACATTTTTTTTCACTTAGGGGGTCATAACCTTGGTCTCCATGATCCATTTGTTAAAAAGTCATCATAGACATAAATGAATGAAATAAATTAAATAATTCCATTATTTATTATTATTTTGACACAATGACTATTTTTTCATTTAAATATATGACTATAGGGCATACTTAGTGTTGTCCACTCAAACCCTAGAGATTTAGTCTACCATTAGAGTGCTTTCATGGTGAAAAATGATGGATCAGGACCGAATCATGGATTTTTGTGCCAACAGAGTACATGGATCTCATCAAATTAAAAAAATATAGAACCTTTCTTATTCATAAATTTATCCAAAATTCATATAGTATTTTTTTCATTTAATTTACCTCCCATTTCTTAAACTCTAATAAACATTGATAAATTCCATGAATAGAATTTATATTCCCTTCACCGGTAGAATTTACATGATATAATTTTATTTGTTCTTTTTTATTTATCCCTCTTAATTATTTTTCTTCTATGATAATTTATTGAGGAAAATGAATGATGTTCATGGATTTTTCCTCATATTTTGTGCCATTAGGATTAATTCCACCATTCATTGTAGGTTTATCATGTGTACCTTTTTAACATTTATTCAAATGAATACCTAGAATTTGATCGTTTCACAACCAATATTTGGAACACGAGATCAATATTGTCGGTTCAATTTATGAACGAAGTTGTGTTCAAGGTGTGATGATGATGGTGGGTAACCATAGGTGGATTAGAATGAATTTTTATTATTAATTCAACCCATTTCAGATGATGTGGATATGGTGGAATAATGAGGCTAATCCCGAGTGGATTCAAGTATGGATTTCCATCAATTGATTTTACAAAGTACTTTACAACCCCTTATCTATATGTTCTAGTGTGCTTGGACGATCCATTGACATGAAGGATGTTGTGGAATAATCCTCGGAAAATATGGAAATTCCTGAGAAACAAATCTTGTACTTTGGGTTTACACTCGATGTGGGTCCCTAGTCTACAACGCTAGAGTTCAAGATGAAATTAAATATATAACACTATGTTACTCTATCATAATCAATTTGACCCCTATGTGATGGATTAGTGTGTACATTGTAAATAACATGACATGGAAAAAATTACACGACCAGTGGAACATTCTGTACTTGGACATAAACGTGGTCAGGTGTACACTGTCTGGTACACGGACATGGGTACTATACAGTGACATGGCTAGACAACAAGGACATGTTGTCTTGTGTCTCTACCACAATCTCATTCTTCTACAATCCATGAACGTCGAGACCTTCATGTCGTGTTAGGCTTTTACACACTGGCATATTTTGGGATAGCTTGATGAATAGTGCACCACCAAGTACACATTGTGTATCCCTTTTAATAGTATTCATAGCTCTTTTTTTCTTTAGCTAGGGAAATTCTAGGCGTTTTTTATTCCCTTTTTCCATTTCTTCATTGGTATAGTTTGGAATTAAATCCACATCACAGGATTGGTATCATCTATAGTGGTCAAATATTATATAGAGTTTATCTCTCCCTCGGTGAGACTTGATTGTGATATTATATCATCCTTCTTCCCAAGGTGGGGTTTCTGAAACCAGCATGACCTCTCTGACCAGGGAATTTATCCTTCATCTAGAAGGACATATTGGATGGTTAGGTGGTATCATTGGCCTATGATCCTCTACATAGAGGGTTGATCAAGATTGGGTTCATGGTGTCCCCTAATGGTTCTAGGTGTGGCCCCTATCTGTGTATTAGGATTTTCATTGACTATTGGGAATTCTTAGGCAATACCCAGCGATCTATATCTATACATCAATTATCTCTGACGATGGAATTGATTATTGGGTAGAATCTATCGGAATGAGCATTTATTCAAGAAGAATGATTTGGATGGAAGTTGGTTATGACCGCCAGGTGGTGTGGTGTCTTTCTTCAGTATATCTAGTTATTCCTATTATACATTTATTTTTTTATTAATTTGAGTATACTTGGAAATACATTTTTATTGTTTTACGGCGTCCTATTAGATATTTGTTTAATCATCCCTTCATGGTATTTTCCCACATGTTCCATGCCTTATGTAGACGACAATCCATTTGACCGTGTCTGGGGGGAATAAAATGTTGGTGCAGTGTAGGTAGATATTTACATAGTGAGGTGTTTAGAAGGTGATTTCATTTAATTTTAGATTTTTATCTTGGATTAGTTTAGACTATTTAATGTTTTTGGTTGGTCTTTTATTTAGACCCTTCTTCTGTTATCAGTTCTTTATTTTCTTTCCCTTTTTTGTGATCTTAGATGTATGCATCAATTATCTTAGTTTTTTCTCATTTTATCATTTTTTGGCTTCAAGATATTTCATTTTATAAAGGTACTTTTGGATAATTACTCCCTTATTAGGGATATTCTTACTCAATGCTGGTTACCAGCCCCTGTGCTATTAGAGGTGGGATTAGGGAAGTCACTAGTTGGACCTCAGTGTGTCAGGTCATGACATAAATAATGTATTTTAGAAAATATTTTTATATTTTGGTATGTATTCCATCCCTACAAAATGTAAATTAAATAAATTATTTTTGAAAAATAAAACAATACCAACATTCAATACATGAAAAACACTAATATGGGTAAAAAAAATTCTTTCAATTCATATATATTATTATATTGACACATCATTTTAATATATAAAAAAATTCTAAAAAAACAATAAATTTTTTCTTATTTCTAAAATGATAAATAAAATAAATTAAACTGGTCTTTACGTCCATCCATGAAGTCTATTTATTCTCCCTTCATAGGGATACCTGGTCATATTGATCATTAGCGAATATATGTATAAATGAAAAGTAATATTTTTTAAAAAATCTATAAGATCAAGATACAAATAGTGAAATAAAAGGTAAATTAATAAAATTAAATAAATATATAAATATATGATGAAAATTACAAAACAAATCAATACTTGTAGTTGTAAATATGTTTGACAACATTTTAATGAATTATTTATTTCTTTAGTTTCTCTAGGTGCCCCATATCATTCATTTTCTTCATCATTTTTAGTTTTATCCATTTTATGGACACTTATAGTCTATCATTATGTAGGGTTTCTAGTTTGGGGTGATTAGATAGTACTTGGATTTTAAAAACATAAAAATTTTAAAATATTTTTTTACTTGAAAGAAATCTGTGTTATATTATATTATAAATTATTATTCACATATAACACAAAAATAATCTCAAAATAATAAATTTCATTAAAAAATATAGTTACATTCAATAGAAACTAATCCCAAGAAAATTTCAAATTTTATAATAGGAAATAAATGAAAATTAAAAAATATAGAACAATAAAACATGGATTTTACCAATATGATAGAATCATCTCCCCATGACCAACAATACAAAAATGAAACAAAAAATTATTAAATAATCAACACATTAAATAATGGAAATATATAACATCGGAAAAAATTGATATGAATAATGAAATAATGAATGATGTAGTATTTTTAAGAGGAAATGTAACAATTGTAATATTAATAATATCACTGGAATATTAACTTGACCATTGGGAATAGTAACATAACTGTTGGGAATACAAAATATCCCAATGGAAAAACAACATAACCGTTGGTAATAGTAATGTAAAAACACAAAATTTTCACTTTTTGATCTACTTATAAAGAAAAAAAAAATTCAAAAGTAATTCAATTTTTTCATTGAAAACTTACAACATCAAAAAGATTTATAATTTCTTCTACATACCAAAGAACCTTCTAGGTTTGTAGTTTTAAAATATTTTGGGAAATACTTAACGACTTGGGTTTATAAAAGCCGTTTTATAAATATAGTAATTATCTTCAACTATACCCACCTTTCCAATTTCATAATAGGTCATCCAAATCATCCAAGTGAAATAAATATTTAAATATTCCTTACAAATCATTCCCCATAAACTAGGGAAATTAAAAATATGAAAAGGTTGAGAAAAAATTCTTGGTAAGGTTAAAAATAAGATATATCAATCCATGAACATATGAAAGAATATGATGAGAATAATGGTATGTGATCATTACCAAAATAGTTTGAAATTATACCCATCATATCAAAGATCAAAATCACAAGTCATGGAATAAAATATGGATGTTCATAAATACATGAGTCACAAAATAATAAAAGAACATGATATATGATAGCATAACATATAACATGGAATTAAAGAAAAAATAAGCATAAAAAATAATTTCTATATAAGTTAAGTATCACTGCCAATACCATCTTAGTGGACAAAGTTCATTACTAAACATATTTCACTCCATTTTACATGTATTACTAGAGTAGGTTCACTCCCTGTTCATGTTCTCTCTATCTCATGATATTGAAATATTTACCCAATGCATTGGAGGGAAATATTGGTCCCACCCATCATATAATGAAAACCATAAATATGTTTTCTCTAGGAATATAAATCATTCATTATATCATAAACCATGAAATTAAATGGGTTTCATAAACATTTAATTATAACATAAACCATAAAAATTAAAAAAATCATAAATATAATGATAATGTAAAAGTAAACCATTCAGAGAAAGATTATAAATTCTATCCTTGGATCATATCACCATTACTAAATGAAAACACCAATGGAATTCAACTTCTATGGAAAATATTTTTGGAAAATATTTTTAAAACATCTCTTGAAGAAAATATCATATTGCCTTTGAAAACACCTTTTTAATTCAGAAAAAAATTCATATCTTTTTTATTCACAAAAACCTTAAAAAACATTTTACATAAGATTTAAAAATTATTTTTAACATCTTTGACATCCTTTTCGCTTAAAATTCCCAAAATATCATTTAAAACCATTTTTAAAGAAATTATAAAAAACATGGTTTTTGAATTTAAAAAATTTAAGATAAAAGAGAAAATAAAATTACATAAAATATATAATATCTTTAAAATAACTATATTAATCTTATAATATTTCAATTAATATTATATAAAACTTATTAAAGTGTAGAGTTTCATAACAAAACATTTGTCCCAAAGAATAAAAATCCATACAAAATTACTATACCGATTTGGTAAGTTTTGGACCGTAAACCCCATGAAATGGAGATCATAAAATAGATATTTAAATAGACCAAAATTTGAGGATAATAGTAACTTATTATATAAATGTTTATTATCTAAGATAAACAAAATAAACCAGTGGTGAATATTGAATAATTATCTCATAAATAAAACTGTTTTTGGAAATCTCCTTTCCTCAAGTACTGTCTTTCTTTGTTCATATTGAAAAGTCATGCCTTAAAAATTTGTATTTTTTTGAAACATATTACTTAAAAATAATAATATCATATCATTTATTATTTATTTATATCATTTATCATCCTTTTATTAATAATTTGTTATTAAAGTCAGAGTTCTGGGTGATAACTACTTCCGTTTCCCAGCATGTTTCGGTTCGACAGTCTTGGTCATTATAATTTGATTTTGATCTCACCATTTAAAGACTATTAATATTTTTATAAACATAATATATATGAATTATGTTAATATTAGTATTTATTTTTATAATGTAGAGATTAAAAAATGAATAACATCTTTTATGGAGACAATAGTCTATTTGTAGGCGTGAGCATTGTTTTTTTTGTCAATTGATAGAATCAAAATAAAGGTAAATAAAAATTTCATATTTACATAATAATTTTTATATCAATTATATTCCATATTTATTCATAAAATTCATAATTATATTCATCAATGTTAAATATATAAGAAAAATGAATCACATCACATCATGTAGATGGTAGTCCATATGTAAATGTGGGTAACATTATTTTTCTCAAAAGAGTACATTATAAGGATTTAGATATGATATTATCATTACATAAGTATAATTATATTATGAATATAATATATATTCATTAATCCCATCATATTACTCATCCATAAAATATGGTGATAAAAAATTTATTATGTCACCACATTGAGATGTTAAGCAGTACGTACGCATGAGTAATACCTTCACTTCTTGTTTCATGGGAAAGGAGTTGTATATTAGTGTGTTCATAATAATATTAAAATTTCATAACATTTATTCTTTTTATGTTTTTATTTCATGATTTACATAAAATATTCCTAGGATTTAAGGAAGTGTTGAAGAGGAAATTGATCAATAAGAGAAATTACCTCTTCTTTGGAATGTCTACTTTGGTTCTCCTAGAATGGGCTCCAGGGTTGGTCTTTTGAGAAGACTAGAACCTCTATAATTTGGATGGGTATTTTTAGAAGAATAATTATTAGATCATTGTCAAGATAGATTACTCAATGTGATTAAATTATGTGAGGTGGGAAGTGTCTTTTTATATTTAAGGTGAGGCGCACTTTTTCAAACTCCAAATATTTTAAAATCGTATATTTTAATTTCCATTTCCAAAATCGATTTGAAAGAGGTTATTTGGAATATAATATGATTATGGATCAAAATAATATCATAAAATATTTTTTAGAAGTTTTTTAGGTCACAATATTACCCTTATTATTTTTTTCCTTATTTAACACTTCTCCCTCTTACCATGACAACATTGATTTTACTATATAAGGGTTAATTTTTTTACGATAAATTAGCAGGAGTCCCGTAAATGGATCATTTGTGACATATTTTATAATATACCAATCATGGGGACAAATTTTATATTTTCATGAATTTTATATCATTTATTAAAATATTAATTATTTTTAAATATCATTAATGAAAATTTTGATACTACCTATTACCTTGACCCTTAAAAATATCAAAAAATTATGATATCATAAAAAAAGTGTTTAATATATTTCTATTATGTCCTGGTAATCTATAAAATACATGGTTGCCATTAATTATTTCATATTATACTTTTTATATATTTATAATTACATTTATTTTATTTTTCCATTTATAAAATAATTCTTACATTAATGTTGTGTAATTATTTAAGGTAATTATTTATTCACTAAAAATTGTAAATAAATTACAATTATTTGTATAGTTCTTATATTTTTTGAAGTAATTTTATTAGTAAATGTCATATTCTAGATAACGCCATATTAAAAATATAATAGCAATTAAAATCATGAATATGAAATTTCTGAATTTTCATTGAATAAAATAATATATATGTCATAATCTCTTCCATGGGGCCCAATAAGTAATAAATAAACATATATAATAGAATTTTTTTATTATTTTAATAATAGAAATATATATTCACTTTTAATGTATCGTATTTACCATGTGGACACATATGATATACTTAAGATAATGAAAGTGAAAATTTGTGATGTTCATTGATTTAAATATTATATATGTCATTTTAAAGGACTAATGTATATTAAACAAATAAATTTTTATCCCTAGGTGTTAAGGGGAAATTATATTCATAAAATATATTTTTTTCATGTTCTAGGGTCTTTTTATTCTCCATATTATTTTATTTTTAACCTACATTTCCCAACATACCTTTTACCATGGAAACAAAATTTACCAAGGTTACTATTCATATTGACAAAAAATAAAATAGATATATTTTCTAAATTTTAAAATTTTTAATCCAAATATTTATTACATTTTTTAGAATGGATGACATAGATGTCTCAGAACTTTATTTAAAATTAAACTGGAAAAATGCAAACAAAACATTTTTTCTAAAAAATTACCTTTTAAAATATAATCCTTTTATATTCTATTCAATTATAAAATTTATTTCAAAAACAGTAATTGTATTATTATTTGTAAAATTAATCTAATTAATGTTTAAATATATTTAAAATACAACTTTAAATTTTAATTAAATTAAAATAATATGCAGTTTTTAATTAAACCCTGTATTTGTTCAATATTCATTAATTTTTTTTAAATTTTCTGAAAATTCTAAAGAGATTTCTGGGGAAAATTCTTTGATATTTGAATTTCAAAATGTATGTTTATTTTAACACATATATTTATAAATTTTTAAGAAATTAATTATATAATTTTTATATAAATAGTAATAGAAATCAATTGTTTAAGGGAAAAAGTTTTTGTTGAATAAAATTATTTTACAAAAAATATAATATTTATATAAAAATATATGATAAAAAAATTTAAATGAGTATCAAAATAATATATACTACATAATACTATTCAATCACACTAATTTAAAGTCTGTGTTATAATATTCATATTAAAATAATAATATTTAGTTCTTCATTTAAGCTCGATGTGGTGGTTCTTATACATTATTGAAAATTATATTTCTTTTTAAGATCATGGGATATTAAATTCATCCACCCTATAAAAAATTATTCCCTCATAATTTGAACATGTTCTTGGTAACCATAGTTTTTATTTTCAATTTTTTTTATTGAAATCCCACATCAAAATAATTGTCTATAGAACAACTTCCTCATATGTGAGAAAAGGAATTACGAAGGTTATTTGAGTAAAAACTTACATGGTTTCCATAAAGGAATAGAAGGGAATGGAAGAGAAAACTAAAAAACAAGTTCTGATGGAGAGTTTTAGAGAACCTAGTTGATATAAATTTAATAATCACAAAAAAGTAAATTCATGATGGGTTAAAGGGCAATATAATTCTTACTAAGAAATGTAAAAAAATATTATTTTTATTTAAAGGTATATTTTTTAAATCTAGAAAAATAAATTGGATTATAAAATATGAACATAAGGTATCATACTTATTTGAAAACTGATTTTTCATAATTATTTCAATTTACCCCACAAAACACATCTTTTTCACAAATCAATGTGTATTTAAAATGAATTTTTAACATGAATCACTTTAAATAACTTATTATTAATCACATAATCCAAAAAATATTAACTATTTATTAATCATTTCTTAAAAAAATAATCAAAATGAAAATTGTTATATCAATATAAGATAATTATGGAGAAATACTAAACATTCAAATCCTGAAAACTATTTTCATCCTCAAAATTCAACAGTATTACAAAAAGTTCATCTTAGACCATTCAACAAAAAAAACATTAAAATTCCTAAAAAATATTCTAAACCATTTTTAAACCCAAAAATCAAAATAATCTGATCACATAGTATACCAAACTATATTTGTCTCTAAATAACATTAGTTTCTCTAAATGTCACTTTCTCAAAATAATTTTCCCTAATAATCATCATTGTATGCTTACTGTTTTCGTAAATTACCTGAATAACCATAATCTCTAAAATAAAATTCATCCGTTATTCCAAAAATAAAATCCCATAGTTTTCTATATAACTTAATCATATAGGGAATCAAAAATAGTGAACCTCATATGATGTAAAATTAATCACTTAATCACCATATAAGTTTACGATCCCATTGATATATCTTATATGAAATATATATTTCAAAAATAATCTTATTCC
Source organism: Viscum album (assembly GCA_963277665.1). Lineage (NCBI taxonomy): Eukaryota > Viridiplantae > Streptophyta > Magnoliopsida > Santalales > Viscaceae > Viscum > Viscum album. Next base: position 496,738,372 of record OY728139.1, read on the forward strand.
TTATCCATATAGTACTTTAATTAAAAACAATAAATCATACAATCTAGTAATTCATGTAGGCCAATGGAAGGAAATTCAATCATGTCTCCCTATGGTTTTGGGTTAAATTCATTCAGCATTGTTGGACATGATGGTTTGTCACACAGTCTACGTGGTGTCATTTTTGTAAAAAAACTATATAAAAAATCCTTAAAAAAATCTACAAACATGAGAAGAAATATTAAAAAATAACCTTAATATTTTTTAACGACAAATTGTTTCTCACAATTTTCATATTGCATCCCAAAATTTACAAACCCATTATTACCTTAAAAATAAATGTTTCTAAAAATATTATTAGTCATATTCAAATTTAATATTATAAAACCTCAAAAGGGTTAACTAAGATATTTTTCTTATGATCAACCATAAATTAAAAACCAATGATGCTTTCCCTAACACTATGGACTTCCTCACAATAAAATATCAAAATTTATAAATTTGTGTAAACACTTATTTGATACCAAATGTTACAACCTAGAATCCTTACTTCTTAATCTTGTGTTAAAGACATAAACTTTTCCAAAGTAACTTGAATTTTTTCATTGAAAATATACAACATCAAAAGGAAATATTACGTCACCTATATACCCAAGGTCGTTTTAGGTATTGAATTATGGAGAATTAGTAAAAATCATAAAAAATGGGATGATAAACAATGGGGTTATAAGGATCAATATTATCTCCTACTATACCTAGATTTTTCTTTTTCAAAATTGTATATACACATCTTTAAAGTGAAATACATCTAGAAAAAATCATTCAACATCATTCCTCATAAATTGGGGAAAATAAACAGAATAAAATGGTGATAAAAAATTATTACTGTGGTTATTCCTAGAATATATATATGTAACAACCCGAGATTTTATGAGAATTATTCTTTTTAATTTTATTGATGTCTTGTGTTGAACGCTACACCAAAGTGATCTTGTAGTACACACATCCATGACTTGGCTTGCATTACACGCAATCACGACCTTCCTCAATATCGCGTGTAGCACGCAATACCAGGTTTCACTAAAGAACGATATATTGTTATAATATTATTATGGACTAGTCATTATGAATAGTATTAACTAAATTTTGAATTTTATAACATTATTATTCATCTTACACATTTTCTAGAACATGGTATGAGAACAAAATAATTTTTTTGGGTAAAATAAGTATTTTTCAAAAAATACAGTTTTTCCGCCTTTTGGTGGAACACCCACTATAAATCTAGTTTTTGACATGTTTATAAGTAAATTTGACAAAATAAAATTCTTCTTTTAAATCATGATATGAGTAATAATATCAGGAACAATAAATCGAAACTCGTACGATAAATGAAATGATTTTACCAAAAAATGTTGCTTTAACATCGAATTTACAAAAGAACATTTAATATAAAGTCATAAGTGAACCATATATGATATCATAACAATGAATATGATTCTGTAATAAGTCAATGAAATTATTTAAATCATTATACAGGAGGTTCAGATACATACAAAGCATATCAGACATAAGGTAAGGGATAACTTTTCCAATGTCGTTTTTATCCGAGATTGTTTATTCATAAGTATTTACTGGGGTTATATTTATCATCCACGTCCCTATTTTATAAAAATGGTATCATGAATGTTTAAATTCCTTTTTACCCATTTCTTACTTTTACTACATGTCTTATAAGGAATCTTTTTTTTGTTTACCATACGTGGTACTTTTTGACTTTTCTGTTAAAAGTACGAGGAGAATGTTTTTTTACTTATACAACATGAATGAAATTTTATAGTTTTATAACGCCTTATTTTCATGAAGATTAATTAACAAGATTTCATGAATATTTTCAAAAAAATCCTTTTCTTTTAGAATTTCATGGAATTTTGTGAAAATAAAATTATTTTGTAGAAGAAAGGATATTTTCCTCAAGAATTCATTTCAAGTGTTTTATCAATAACATTTTCCATCTAAGATGACATTATTTCATATGTGTATGTTTCAAGTATAATGTATCTATGATTTACATATTTTCATTTTTCTTATGATGAAAGGATATCCATTTGTTTTATATGGATTATGTTATGATGGGATTATGTTTATGAAACCCATTTTATTCTTTGGGTTATGATGAATGATTTAGGTTTATTTTGTGGCACAAGTAAGAATGATTTCATTATGAGATGGGTGGGTTCTATATCTCTCTCCGATGCATTGGGTAAAGATTTAAATCCCATGATATAGACATGGATGGAATGGTAAGTTAATCCGGTTCAGTGATACAGGACTGGAATGAGGAGTAAACTCGATTCAGTAAGAGAGTTTGTCTACTAAGATGGTCTTGGATGCAGTGCCTTGGCTACTATGGAAATAATATCATGTGATTAATGGTTTTCCATAATTAAATGTTTTATTCCCATGCTATTTTATCATGATTTATGTTCTTTTATGATATATTCCTTATGTACTTCCAAGATTTATGTCTTTGCTCAAGATTTTGATGTTTAGATTTTATGTTCAAGTTTTTGCATCCAAATATTTATGGATTGTTTTATGTTATCTATGTTTACCCTTACTGAGAATTTGAGATCACCCTTTATATGTTTTCTTTTCCCCAGGATTTAAAGAAAGGTTTTAGGTAAGAAAACCAAAGGGGAGGATCTTTATGGGAGATGTTGAAGATCTTTCACCATGATTAGAAGATTATTTTTCCGAGTTTCCAAAGTCACTAAACTATTACAGTCCTTGTGTGTTTGTTCTTGTTATGTATTAAGTATTCTAAAAAAGTAATGCAATGTCTATGTACGTCAAGTATGGGTCTCTACAGTTGGTACCAGAGGAAAGGTTTAGTTAACCTTTGGAAATAAGGATTGAAAAACTTTATTGAATTCCCTAGAGATATTTCTAAGGTATGTCTAGGGATGTATCTAAGGTTAAGTATAAGTATAGATTATAGTCCTAGAATTATGGTAATAATATTAGAATTAAACCTAAGATGTTAGATATTGAAGGTACTCCCCCTTTATTATGTTGTTTCCCTAGAATGATTTTTTCCTCTCACACTATTCTTTTTGGGTTTTAGACGATGGCTGGAACCCGAAGGAACCATGTTGATCAATGTAATGGACAATGAAATGATTGTCCTCCCGAACAAACAAATGTGATGGGATATTGAGTGTAAAATCTTATTTCTATACTTACACAAGCTATGAATAATTCTAGATTTCAAAATGATTAAAGAAGGGAACAATATTCTATTGTGTCCTTCATGAGGCAACATCCACCTCCTTTCAATGGGTATTCTGATCCACTTGTTGCTGAACAATGGATCTATACCATTGAAAAGATATTTTCTATACTTCACTGTTCAGAACATGAAAATGTCATTTTAGCTATTTACCATTTAGAAGGTGAAGCAGAACAATGGTGGTCTCTAATTAAGCATACAAGGCCCCAAGATGAAATTGAATCCATGGAATGAGATGTGTTCAAGAACTTGTTTTTCAGTAAGTACTTCCCTCGTATTCTTCGAACAAAGATGGAAAAGTAGTTCCTTGAGATTAAGCAGAAGGATGATGAATCTGTTGGTATATATGAATCGAATTTTACAAGACTTTCAAGGTATGCATCTGGCTTTATCATCCAACCTGAAAGTAAAGTTGATAGATTCTTTAGTGGCTTATAACCAAGTCTTCAAAGGGAGTTAGCTATAAGAGACATCAATAGAGATGAATAAATTGTGCATTGTGCTATCAAGGTAGAACTGGAATTTGGTGTAAAATATCCAAGTCATGGGTTTGACAAGAAATAAAATATGGAGTTTATGGAAAAACCTCACAACAATGGTGAAAAGACGGTGAATTTTTCTTTATTCTCAAAGTGTAGAAAAAAGAATAGTGGAGATTGTCTAAAAGGTACTAGAAAATGTTTCATGTGTGTAAAAGAAGGTCATCAAGCAGCTGAGTGCCAAAGTAATGGGAAAAAGGTTTCTAATGACGTGAATAGAGAAAAGACTACAGAGAACGCTCCACCAACACTTCAATGCTTTAAGTGCAAGGAAATGGGGAATTATTCTAATAAATGCCCTAATCCAAGGGTTAATGATGATTGACATGAGCTACCTCTTAAGGCAAAGGACAAAGGGAAGTCGCATGCGATCACTATTGGCGATGTTGAGTATGACAATGATGTAGTGGGATGATTATGTGTTTATGTAATGGGATTCCAAAATAATGATGTAGAATCTAATTTATAGTACTATGGAATATTAGAATATCTATGTAATGGTTTATTATGTGTTTCAATAATTACATGGTACCAGTAACCATGAAAAGTAATTCAAATATTTTGGAAAACAGATGATATGCACATAATGAAGGGATAATGAGAAAATAATATGTTTGATAGTATTAATGAGCTCTTGAATGATATAAGGACAAAGTGATATCATGGTTGAGTATATAGAAATTTTGGGATTTTGGTATGTGGAAAGAGTTACCTTTTTATAGCATTCATGTTTTCACTATGCTTCTATGGTAATTCATATTGCAAGAGAATACAAGATTAAGATATTCACATGTTTGGAATGCAATCAACAAGATATATATTATGATATATGGGGGTTAAATGATGGTATTCACATGCTTGGTTGATGACATTTCTAGTAATCATTGTTTTATACTATGAGATTAGACAGATGTATTTTGTATAAGTCTGAAGACTAGAATGGATTATGTCAGACATCAAATAGTATTGTTTAATTCTAGAACTTTTTTTCAATATTATTTCTGTAATGTCATAATAGTGAAGTTTTAGAAAAAAGACAACCTGCAGGACCAGAGACAACCCATCGCATTGGACAAGGTTGCTGGAATTGAACCCACAACCGAAGTGCAACATGCCTTTATTGCCTACCACTGGGCTACAGGAAGTCCCTGGTTAGTAGAAACTAGTTTTATTTTATTAAGAGGTATAGAAGATGAAGTATAAGTCCATTTTTGGAATCATATATGATTAACCTCATAATAGATGGACTTATGTATATTTGATAACTTTTTATAACTTTTTATTTGAGATAGATGGAGCGACCCATCATTCTATCACATGATCTGCTAACACTTCACGAATGAAAAATTAAACTTCATTTCTTTCAGAGATGAATTGTAAATTGTTCAAGGCACGAGAAATGGTGAGATTTTACCGAAATAAATAAGTATTTATTCTAATTAAAATTCTTAAACTTTAGGGAAATCATATTGAAAACCAAAAATGTTGTCATAGGGCCCTTATATCCAAGGAATCAGATGGTACCTTAGATCATCACAAATTTATGGCTTTGTGATTACTGGATTTTTCATAGCCATGTTCTCTACCACTCTCCATCAGTACATGATGGTTAGGTTTCTCTTCCATATACATATTTTTATCTATATTCTCCTATGTGGAAACCCAATGATTAGTTCATTTGGGTTACTGTTACATTTCATACTTTATTTTTTAAAGTTATGTTTTGGAAATCCTTTTTACGATGTGGTTTTCTATGAAAGAAACTTTTAAGTAGTAAACCATTTATAACCCCGACGAATTTCAAGGCCGAAATTAATTTTAAGGGGGGTAGAATGTAACAAAATGATATTTTATACGAATTATTCCTTTTAATTTCATTGATGTCTTGTGTTGTAAGCTACACCAAAGGGATCTTGCACTACACGCGTACCTGACTTGGCTTGCATTACACGCAATCACGACCTTCCTCGATAGTGTGTGTAGCACGCAATACCAGGTTTCACTAAATAACAATATATTGTTATAATATTATTATGGACTAGCCATTATTAATATTATTAAATACATTTTTAATTTTATAAAATTATTATTCATCTTACAAATTTTCTAGAACATGGTATGAGAACAAAATAAATATTTTGGGTAAAATAAGTATTTTTCAAAAAATACAGTTTTGATGCCTTTTGATGGCACGCCCACTATAAATATAGTTTTTGAAATGTTTATATATAAATTTGACAAAATAAAATTCTTTTTTGAAATCAGGATATGAGTAATAATATAAATAACAACAAATCGAAACACGTACAATGAATGAAACGATTTTACCGAAAACATTGCTTTAACATGGAATTTATAAAATAACGAGTAATATAAAGTCATAAGTGAACCATATATGATATCATAACAATTAATATGATTATTTAATAAGTCAATTACATTATTTAAATCATTATACAGGAGGTTCGGATACATACGAAGTATTTCAGACATAAGGCAAGGGATAACTTTTCCAATCTCGTTTTTATCCGAGATTGTTTATTCGTAAGTATTTACTAGGGTTATATTTATCATCCATGTCCCTATTTTCTAAAAATGGTATCATGAATGTTTAAAGTCCTTTTTACCCATTTTTTACTTTTACTACATAGTATGTGAGGAATCTTTCTTTTGTTTACCATATGTGGTACGTTTTGACTTTTTCGTTAAAAGTACGAGGATAATGTTTTTTTAACTTACAGAACATGAACCAATTTTTACGGTTTTATAACGCCTTATTTTCATGAAGATTAATCTACAATAGTTCATGAATATTTTCAACAAAATCTTTTTCTTTTAAAATTTCATGGCATTTTGTTAAAATAAAATGTTTTTGAAGAAGAAAGGATATTTTCCTCAGGAATTCATTTCAAGTGTTTTATCAATAACATTTTCCATCTAAGATGAAATTTTCTAATATGTGTATGTTTCAAGTATAATGTCTCTATGATTTACATGGTTTCACTTTTATTCTGATGAAATGATATCCATTTGTTTTATATGGATTATGTTATGATGTGATGATGTTTATGAAACCCATTTTATTCCTTGGGTTATGATGAATGATTTATGTTTATTTTGTGGCACAAGTAAGAATGATTTCAATATGAGATTGGTGGGACCTATATCTCCCTCCAATGAATTGGGTAAATATTTATATCTCATGATATAGACATGGATGGAACTAAAAGTTAATCCGGTTCAGTGACATAGGACTGGAACGGGGAGTGAACTCGATTCAATAAGGGACTTTGTGCACTAAGATGGTATTGGCTGCAATGCCTTGGCTACTATGAAAATCATATCATGTGCATAATTGTTTTCCACAATTACATGTTTTATTCCCATGCTATTTTATCATTATTGGTGTTAATTTATGATATATGCCTTACGTACTTCCAAGATTTATGTCTTTGCTCAAGATTTTGATGTTTAGATTTTATGTTCAAGTTTTTTCATTCAAATGTTTATGGATTGTTTCATGTTCCCTATGTTTACCCTTACAAAGAATTTGAGATCACACTTTATATGTTTTCTTTTCTCCAGGATTTAAAGAAAGGTTTTAGGTAAGAAAACCAAAGGGGATGATCTTTATGGGAGATGTTTAAGATCATTCACCGTGATTAGAAGATTATTTTTCCGAGTTTCCAAAGACACCAAACTATTATGGTCCATATGTGTTTGTTCTTGTTATGTATTAAGTATTCCAAAAAAGTAATTCAATGTATATGTATGTCAAGTAAGGGTCTCTACAATATATCCATCATCATATGAAAACATAATATGATCACAAGAAAATGTAATCGTGAACATAACATTTAAAAATTATACCCAACATATAAAAGACCAAAATCATGATTCATGGAATAAAACATATATTATCATTAGAAAAGAGTAATAAAATAATCATATGAAATTATACATTATATCATAACATAGGAAATGAAATTATGGAAAACCCATAAGTATATAAAATTATTTTCATATTAATCAAGGATCACAGTGATGTCCAATATATGTGACAAATTTCATTACTGAACTGAGTTCACTCCTCTTAGTAGCCCTGTATTACTAAACCTAGTTCACTCCCCATTCTAGTCTTATATATCTCATGATATACAAATCATTATCCAATACATTGGTGGTTTATAAAGGTTCCACCTATCACATAATGAAACCCCTACATAGGTGTTTTACAAGAAGATAAGTCATTCCTCATATGATAATCCATGAAAAGAAATGAGTTTCATAAACATTTCAACATAACATAACCCATGGAAAAAATATAATTTAGAAACATCTAAGCATCATAATAATAAAACATTTAGGTAAATAACATGAACGGTATCCTTGGATCATATCCCTAGTGATGCATGTGTAACATCAAAAAATTTCATCATATATGGAAGATAATTTGAATGATATTTTTATTGAATTTCTTGAGGAAAATGTCCTCTTATTATTTAAAACACTAAAATTTATAAAAGACTAAGAAAAAATATTCATTGATAATAAACTTGAAAAAAATATTTAGTTATTTTCTAAAACTATTTTAACAATATATGAAATATTTTTCAATGAATAATCTTAAAATAAAATTTAAATGAATTTGACAACATTTTAATAAATCATGGCTTTGAATAAATCAAATTTCTAATTGAAGAGAGAATAACATTACATGAAACTTATAATATCATGAAAATAAGGATATTCAGGGTAAAACATGTCCTAGGGAAGTATATAAAACATCTATTAGAATATAGGTGTAAAACTAGAATTTGACTCAAAGAATGAAAAATGATAGAAAATTGCCTAGCCAATTTTGTTACATTTGAACTGTAAACCCCATGAAATAGAGATCATTCAACTGATATGTAAATACACAAAAAACTATTTTAAATGGTAATCTATAAAATTCAATGGTTTTATATACACCATATAAAATATATTTGTTTTGAATGTGGAATAAGTCTCGTAGAAATAAATGTGATACTAGAAATCCACTTCCCTCAAGTCTTTATTTTGTTTGTTCATGTTAAAACCTCCTATAAAAATGTATTTATTTTATATTTATTCCATAACATTAATTCTACAAAACCATGAATTATTTAGTTATGAAATATTTTCATCTATTTTGTTAATAACTTGTTATTAAAATCTCTATTCTAGATGATAACTTCTTTGTTTTACAAACATGATTCGTCTTTGATGTATTGGTCATTATAATTTGATCATGATCCCATCATTTAATTTTTTTTATTATTTTTATAAAATAAATACATAATAAATATATAAATTTTTATATTCATTCAATTATATTATAGAAACAAAATAAAATTAAAATTTTCATAAAGATGGAAGGTCATATATATGTAAGAATTATGTTTTCATTTTTCGATTGAAATAATAAAAGAAAGTTAAATAAAAATTAATATTTCCAGAATTTTTTTATTTCTAATATATATATATATATATATCATATATAATAATAAAATCCATCTTAATTATTACCAATGTGAAAAATAGTTTAAATACTAATCACATCACATCATATAGATGGTAGTTAATACGTAAACATGAGCGACATTATTGTTTCTCGAAAGATTAGACAATAAGAAGGTATATATGATATTATAATTTATGATGTATAATTATATTTCAAAAATAATATATTATCAGTAATATCATCATAATACACATCTATAAAATATGGTGTTGAAAAAATAATTGTATCACCATGAGGATACAATAGGACGTATGTATGCACGAGTAATATATTCACCTGTTGTTTGATGTGAGGTGAAATTTTGGAATATATCCAAATATTAAACAAATATTATTTAATTACCAATTAATTTTTTTCTAAATTGATATACTTAGGTTTAAATATGACTATGGGCCTAAATCCTCCCACACAGTAATTTATAATCATATTTATGTCGTATTATTTCCATTATCATTTAGTTTTAACCCATTTTAACACATTTAACTATTACCATGAAAACATGGATTTTACTTCATAAGGGTAAATATTTTTACTAAAAAATAAAAAACAACCCATAAGTTAATATATTCTAAAATAATTAATATTATCCCTATCAGTTATCTAAATTAAATATTTTTAGAATTTTATATCATTTAATAAAATATTAATTATTTTAAAATATCATTATTGCCAATTTTGAAACTATTCATTTCCTTGAATTTTAAAAATATCAACCCACATTATATCTTATATACAATTACTTTATTATATCACTATAATTTGAAGGGAATCTATAAAATTCATGGATTACATTAATTTTTGTTAACATCATTTAATTGATATTTCAATTAATAAATTAATTAGTGTATCAACATTGTGAAATTATATAAGGTAAATTTATCTTCATGAAAATTTATTAATAAAGTAAAATTTTGTAGTTAAATATTTTATATTAAAAATTAATATTTATAGAGAAATTTATCTTTCATATAAAAAATAATGAATAATTTATAGTCATTAAAATCACGAATATGACATTTTTACTGGTTTTTAAATAAAATAATATAATTTTTAATACTCATCCAAGTGGCCCCAAAAGTAATAAATAAATTTATATAATAAAAATAAGAATATTAAGTAAAAAGGTTACAATTTTTTCCATTCATAACCAACCATTTTCACCATGTTGGAACATAAGATTTATTTAAGAAAAAGAAAGTGACATTTTGTGAATTTATATTATTTAAATATTATATAAGTCATTTTCATGGAAAGGTGACCATAAAATTACTAAATCTATATAACTTGGTGTTATTGTTCGAATTAAATTTATCCAACAAAAATTGGGTAATTTTTAGGTTAAATTTATAGTCCATACCATTTTTTTAACATAAATTACAAAATTTACCATTACTGTGGTAAAAAAATTTACAGTGGTTACGATTAATATTGAAAAAAATTAAAAGAGAAATATTTAATAAGTTTGGACCTTATTAATCCAAATATGAATTCCAATTTTCAGAATTTAAAACATATATGTTTCATAAATTAATTTAATGTTAAACTGGAAAAATGAAATGAAATGTGTTTTTTTCAGAAAAATACCCTCTTAAAATATAAAATGTTTCATACCATGTCTAAGAATAAAATCTATTTAATAAACCATAATTAAATTATTTTAAATAAAATTTAGCTTGTAAATATTTAAAAATAATTTAAAAATTTTAACTTCTAAATACTTTAAAATAATTTTTTTTTACTAAAAAACTCTTTTTTCACAATTCATTAGAAATCAAACTTCTCATAAAATTATAAAAAATTCACCATAGGATAATTTTTATATTATGGTTTTAAAAAGGAATATAATTTCATAAAATAATATTTCTAAAATCAAAATAATTTATTTATTTTATTTTTACATAAAAAAACAAAAGTAAATTTTTAAGAATAAAATATTTTGATGAATAAACTAATATTAATAAAAAATGAGTACTTATAAAAAATAATTAATTAAAAAATTACAAATGAGTTTAACTATTATATATACATTATAATAATATTCATTCCAACCTTTTTAATGGAATGGTTATAAATGCCACATTTTTCTAACAATATTTAGTTGTTCGTTTTCACTCGATGTGGCTTTTCTTATAGACTGTTGAACATAATTATTCCTTTCATGACCTAGAGATATGATAGGTAACCAGACCGTTATAATATTAATATGACCACAAAATAATAAAACTAAATTTAAATCATATATATCATGTTAATTTAATTAAATATATATATCACAATTCCATGAAGAAAATATATCGTCATTAAAAACAACATGAGAATATAAGCACATTTTTAATAAACTATATTTTAATGTATATTATAAAAATATAAATTTTTTATAATAAAAATTAAAATTAGCTAAGAAAGAATATTATTTTGGAAAAATTATTGTGATTTTTTAAATCAACACATTGAAAATTTTCCGCATTTATTTTTTGTAATTTTATGAAATAATTCAATTTTATGGTGAATAGTAAAAATATAGTATTTTCAAAACTGGGGTATCATATATTATATAATTAATGTTGTAATAATAACATCATCATTTTTAATAATTTATTATCATCCAAAAAAATTATTTTAATTTATGTGCCATGAAAATAAAATAAACTTGTTTTCTAAAACTAAAATTTACTTTATAGAGCCTAAATTCAAAAGTATTCTTTTAAAAAACCATTTTATCAATTTTTCTACATTTCATATCAATAAAATAATAGATTAAAATTATCATCATGCTTATAGTTTGTAAGATATTATATTATATTTATATATTATTCATAATGTCAAAATATCACTATTACAAGGTTTACTTTGGAAGTTATAATTTATTCAATGATTTATTCTACAAATAACCACACTCCCCATATATAAATAACCCCCATCTCCCCCTATTTTAAAAACACTCCTCCCTCACATTAAAAATCCCAATATGTGTAAAAATACTCTATATTAATCCTATATAATCATTAAAGAAATTCTAGAGTAAATAAGTACAAATTTTCAAGGATGTCTAGTGACATACAAGAGAAGAAACATCGAGAAAAGAGTAAATTTTCATCCACTTTGATCTTGTTTCCTATTCTCATATCATTTTTCCAATTTCATTAAAAATATAATACAATTAATTTGGAATTTTTTAAAATTATATTAATTATTTTATCATAATGATGAACATTATATTTTTGAACTATTTAAATTATTTACATCTCTTCCACCTCTTTTTCACAATGTTACCGATAACGATTAGTTAACCCACAATGAGGACATTTAAAAATCATACCATATAACAAAACTTATGTATGGTTGTAATATATTATTTAAAATATATATATTTATAAATATGTTTATTTTTTAATTTTGTAATTAAAATTAATTGTCTATAAATAATAGATAACAAAATAAGAGAATGGAAAAAAACAGGGAATATTAAAGGAAAACATCGTATAATAATGTCTCCCACTTAATTAATAGAATTAAGAAACATAATTGAATGTTTATAATTGAGTAATAGTGACATGAATTAACATAACTCACTTCTAGTAAAATATTTTAATAGACCTTTGTTTATTATTCATGTGGTGTTAAAGTGACTAAATAAAGTGGAATTTAAGGTAAAGGAATTATAAAACCCATAATATATCATTTGGGTTATCTCCATTAACACATTTATTTCAATAATAATGTTCCTCCCATATCCAATATATGTATATTCAATATTAACTATCTTTTATTTCTTAGATATATATGTTTCTACCCATCTAATTTTTTTTCAAATCCAATTAGAATGTTTTTTCAAGAAGACATCAATTACCAAAAAATCTCCAGAAATCACATGATTTATTTATACATTTAATGAATAAATGTACATTTTATTAAAAACTCTGGTTAACTTAATTATTTGGTAATACTAATATTCATTTAATGATGTATGATATGTGAAATACTGTATGAACCCAATCATTTCCATGGGTTATTTCATGACCACGGTTATTGTCCTTATATGTAGAATGAATGATTATCATAATTTTATGAGGTGAAGGGTTGAATAAATTTATATAGCCTTAAAATTCCTTGGGTAATGTGACATATATTAGTATATAATGACTATTAAGAAAGAAAATGGTTCTAGAATTATTCATAATGATAATGTTAACATTTATTCAGATATGCAATTCTTGAACATTATACTATCTTTGTTCACAAAATTTGTAGTATTTACTACTATGAAATTATGTTTCATGTTTATGTATATTCCATATTCCATTCCAATATAAAATGTTTCTCTCAATATTTTGGTTTTTATCCCATGCTTGTGATATTATGATATTGATTATACTCTCTCATAGACTTCTGATTCATGTCCCTTATTTATCCTCTTATTGGGATTTTAGTCCACTGACTTCATGGATGTATATACTCATGTGACTTCATTTACTTAGAATATCAACATATATTTTGAAAGATAATTACTATGAATTTAAATATTTCCTAATGATTTATTATATACAATTGAGGTAGGAACGTAGTTTTCAATAAACACTAAGGCTTTGGATCCTAAATCTAACTAATTATTAAGTTGTCAATCTTAAAAACTATATAACAATAATGTGAGAAAATATTAGGTTGTTATATTTAGTATCAGATCACAATTTAGTTAATTTTTGAATTAAGATTAGAAAATTTTAATGAAAACCATGAGTATAATCCTATGTATACATAATCATCCCAGAAGAATATTTTTTTAAAATTGCTAAACATATGGATATTATAATATATACATTTTCAGTTTTTTTACATAAGAATAAAATATTTATCCATGATTTATAGAATTATTTTTTATTCAAACCTTTTTTATTTTTAAAAAATGATTTAATACAGGGATATTGGGACAATAATCTGTGTGAGTGATAATGTTACTATTTTCTGAACTATATCCCCAATTCCATTGGAGGTGGAGTTCAGAACAACATTTTAATTCATACCTCGAAATCTTAGGGTATGAATAGTAACCTAAAGAATTTGGAATATACAACTTCTCCTAAGATGGATAAATTGGATATGGATAATTTTATGTGGTAATGGCCACCGATGTTTAGTTGTTTTTTGGTCCACCTCTCCGGGAACAGTGGGTGAACTCAACAAAGAATATAGTATCAATGATCCACTATTATGATAAGGAGAAGGGGAATATATTAATCTAACATTTTGATAGAGAGGCTGATCAAAGGATGTCATTGTTAAAGAGTTAAAAGATAAAGGGGAAATGGAAGATATGGAGTGGGAATAATTTAATAAAATATTTATTAATAAATATTTCCCTAGAACTATTAAAATAAATGTGGAGATAACATTATAAGAGTTGATGAGAATGAAAGGTAAAAACATCATGAATTATGAGGTAAACATCACAGGGGTTTCAATATATACCTCAAAATGTTTTACCAATCATGATATTATAATATATTTATTCTTTAGTTGTTTAAAACCACACATTAGAAAGACTCTAGTTATCCAAAAAATGGGCAGTTATGAAGAATTAATTTGAGAAGCTCTAAATGATGAGATGGTGTTTGAATAATGGTCTCATAGTTGTGGAGATAAGAATATATTAATATAGTATCATACTGGTTGATCAAAAGACAATGTGGGAATGAGGATTCAACCAACCACATGTCAAAAAGTTCAAAAGAAGCATCATTGGAATTTCTTCAATGTGGCTGGGAAATGATACAATTGTGTGATAGAAGGCTACCAAGCTCATGAATGTTAAAGAGACATGAATATTCATACAAACATGATAGAGTAAATGAAGGATCATATTAAATTTCAACACGCAGTTCAACAAATCTACTACTTAGAGAAATGGATAAGTGAATTACATTTTGCTAATCCGTGGGACCTTATGGGGAATCAGTGTATACTTCCAAAAAAATAAAACGGAGTAGAGGAAATATTATTCCCCCATTATTACTGAAGTGGAGTGTGAAAATTAATTCATAAAAGGTAAAATTCATATTAACTAAAGAATGTAAATGTTTTTATTTGACTGTGGTTCTATATATTGTTTTACGTCCAAAAAAGTTTCTAGAACATTGGAATTGAATCCCTTATTTATTAACATAGAGATATATATAAAAACACCTTGTGGTGTGATCATTAGAACCTAAGTTTTTTAGTCTTCTCCTGTTAGAGTTTTTTTGGATGAATATCCCAATGAATCTAATAATCCTTATCTTGGTGGAATTTGATTCCATACTGGACATAGATTAGATATCTTTAAATAGAGAACATGAAAAATATCTAAAAATGTCATTACCTTTATATATTATAAACAATTACATGATCCTATATAAATTCTTGGATGAACTTGAATCTCTATTAAATAACACATCAATGGTGTGGGTGATGATTCTCTATGGATAAGGATACCTTCCCCAAATGGTTGGGTTGAAGGAAAGAATCAACCCCATGGGACATTCCATTTTTATGGAATACAATGTTCTATTTCTAGATGATTTTTTCAAACATTTACCAGTTAGTGAGGTAGATATATCAATAGATCTTATACATGGACCCACTGCTATATCTAAATTTCTCTACAGGATGATGCCTATCAAACTGAAGGGACTAAATATGTACCTACATGGTCATTTGGAAATTGTGTTAATACAAAGTAATGCATTGTGTTAAGTTGTTCCAATGGTCTTTGTAATGAAAAACGATAGATTAATGTGGTTGTGTATAGATATCTAGGAGATTAAAAAGATCACCACAAATAAAAAGTTTCCCTTTGTAAGTATTTATGAATTTTTTGATTAACTAATTCGAGATTTGTACTTCTAAAATATGGATCTTCATTCTGGATATCATCAACTGAAGGTGAAGATGGTTGATATTTAGAATTAAAAATTTCATACATGGTGAGAAAAAAAGGATTTCATAGTCATTACAAATGAAATTAAAAATTCCGCTTTAATTTTTATAGATTTTAAGAATAGAGTCTTTAGAGACAACTATGACAAATATTTGGTAGATTTTATCAATGATATTCTCATTTAATTGATGATCAAGGAAAAAAAATGAGAATTTATGGATTGTACATGTGGAATTGAGGAGGAAATAAATTTACTCCAGATTCAGTATGTGTGACTTTTGGATGAAACAAGTAACATTCCTTGGGAACATGATCAAATGTGGGGGAATTTTTTTGAACCCTTTGGAGAAAAATTCTATTGAGGAGTGAAACACAGCCACAAATGACCCTAAATTCCATATTGATATTGGATATGTTGGGTATTATATATGTTTTGAGATACATTTATCATGATTTTATATCCTACATAATATGTTAACATGGAAAGGAGTAATGTATATATAAATGGAATAATGTGATGAAATATTTATGGGGCACAATAACTGCCTAATAAATTTTCTTGTAATCACACTACCATCAACAAGAGATTCTTTGTGACATAAAAAGATGCTTCAAAAACGGATTGGTTTTGTGGAGGTATAAAAATGAAAAATTCATAGACAACACCTTATTATTAATGAATATCCATGAAAATAACTACCCAATATATCATCCAGAGTTGCAATATTCGATCTTCACATTGATTATTTTGTGGAAAAACCACTTGGGAGAGAATTTTGACATATATGGATCATAAGAGTCTAAAGTATAAATTCACATAGAAGAATATAAACATGAATCAAAGGAGATATTTATATCTAATTAATGACTATATTAACACTAATCACTACCATCCCAGAATGGTGAACCATGGTTCTAACTGTCATAGAATAAAATAACCATATACTTTATCCATGATGTTTATTGAGAAAGACCATATCATAGTTGATATGGAAATAATGGATCTATAAATCATAATTTATGGGAAGAAATCCTAGATTTCCCAATTTTTTTCCATCCATCAATACGTGAGAATATTTAGGAGGGACAATGGAATGATTTAGAGATTACAAATATGGTAATAGTTGTAAAGAATGGGAGGATAAACAAATTCTAAACTGATGATGATAGTGTTATATAATTTAGATTTAGTATTTTTGAGCCTTTATGACCTGATATAATTAAGTTGATATCAAATAATTCACATACATCATTGTTTTTTCATCCGTCCGGGATGCACCAAGATATATTGTTATCTTTGAGATATCTTAAGGTGGGAAAACATGAATAATGAAATTTCTGGGTAGAAATAAAACTTCTTAGACTATTAGTTTGTTAGAGAAGAGAAATAGATGTCCAAGGGGTTTTTGAAACCCTTTCCAATACCCACATAGAAATGAGAAATTTCACTATGGACTTTCTCACTGTTATCTCGATGGCTTACATATTAAACAATTATCAACGCATCATAGTGGATTAACTAATAAAGAATACCCAATTCATCAATATTTAGGAATATTTATCACTTAAACTATTTTTTAATATATACATAATTTTAATTATGAGGATTCATTAGGCACCACTATATATTGCATTAGTTCATGATCTAAGGATCACTTCAAAATTATGGATAAGTCTCCAATAGGCTCAAAATAATAAATTAAATTTCATAGTGGCTTACTGTCTCCCAAACTGAATACCAATGTTAAAGGAATATTCATACACATGTGGAAAAAATGAGATATTGATCAATGTAATTTAATGTATAATAGTATTAATATCTCTCTAGTATAGTTCTCATCAAACAATAGATTCCACCCATATTTTCAAATTGATAAATATAGATATCTAGATAGGAAATTTTATACGACTCATACTTGTTGGGACGGAGTCAGAGAACAAAATTTACATGGAATTGATCTTATGAAAGAGATGATAAGCAAGGTTCAATCCGTCAAAAAACATTTAAATTTTTTTCAACGTTGAAAAAAGATATATGTGAAAACTTTTAAAGGGACAAAGAGTTTCATGTGGGAGAAAAAGGTTTTCATCAATAGATCATAAAGCTAGAGATTCATGTGCTTTGAAATGAGAGGAAATAATAGCCTAAGACACATTATAACCTTTGAGATATTTGATTTCATAGGATAAATGACCTATCATCTTGAACATCCACCAAATATAGGTCATGCTAATGATGTGTTTCACATATCACCCCCCGAGTAAGTACACACAAGATCCCTTACATTTACAAAATCATTAGGTGGTAAAATTAGAGAATGAAAATCTGATGAGGCGTATCCAGTGAAGTTCTTTTCCTATAGAGACAATTTTCTATGTAACAATACAACTCATGTTGCCAAAGTATTATGGTGGAACCACAAGTATAGAGGCAATGTGGGATCCAAAGGAAAAAATTAAACAAAAGTACATTAATTTACTCTCAATAGATAATATGAATTCAAATTTTAGGTATGAAATTTTTTAATGTGGGAAATATGTAAAAAACACAAGTATATAAATGATATTTGTTCCTAAAATTAATTTTTTTATGTTATATTATATTATATAATACCTATAAATCAGAAAATGAAATCTAAAAGAATCTATTTCATTAATAACAATCATTAAATTAATCAATAACTAAGCCCAAGATAATTCCAAAACATACAGTGGTGATAAAATGTAAATTAAGAAAACTAGAATGGAGAAATATGGACCACTCCAATTTTCTAGAATTCCTCCCCCACACCCAAAGCTATAGAAACGAAACAAAATATTAGTAAACCAATTGACATTTTAGAAGATGGTAATATATAATATTGAGAGAAATTGTCATGAATAGTGAATTATGGAATGAAGAAGTATATATAGGAATAAATGTTACCATTAGAATAGTAATGTGTCTGTTGAAATAGTAACTTGGCAATTGGGAATTGAAAACTGACCATTGAGAACATCAACATGAATATTGGGAATATTAATATAACCATTGGGAATAATATTTCGACCATTAGAATAATAATTTTATCTCAAAATATTTAAATTTAATACATATATTATTTATCATGAATAATTTAATTAAATATAATATTATAAGGCCATGATAAAATAAATGATATTTTAAACACATTTTTAATAATCTTTATTTTAAGGTATTTTAAAAGAAAAAATTATTTATATTAAAAATTATATAAACATATGGTAGAAAATAATTTGATAAAATTGATTTTATTTTTAAAATTATCTCATTTAAATTGTTGAAGGGTGATTTCTTGGTAATTATTTAAAATAAATGAAACTTCATTTGAATAGTAACACTACAGTTCTGTTCATAACTGAGGCATCTTGAATTACATAATATGTGATTAATCTATTACATAATCATTTATTGAACATGAAGTTTGACAAAAAATATTTAATTTCTTATTTGATTCATTAATACACAATAACCATTTTTTCCAAACAAAAAATTTACATTAAAATGCCAAACATTAAATGTATTCCATTTAGAAGTCAATTTTCTGATTTTCTTACATTCTATTTTAATAAACTAGGGAATTAGAATTATTAAGATGTTTAATGTTTTATGTCTATTATTTTATATTTATATATTAATAATAATTCCTAAAATAACAATTATAGTTTTTCACTTTGATATAAAAATATTTTTAATATTTTATTCTAAAAAACCCCTCTCCTCATACATAAATAACACATATCCCTCATTTTGTAAAACCACTCCCCTCTCACTTAAGAAGGTCTAGTGTCTATAAAAATTTCCTCTCATAATACCTTATCATACTTTGAGACATACTGTAGTGTAGTAAATCCTCGCCATTCATCAAAGAAGTCTAGTGTCATGCATGAGAAGAAAAACCAATAAATGTGTATGTTTTACCAAATTATCTCCCATTGTCCTCCTATATTATCCATTTTTAAAAATTAATTTTAAAAAAAGTCTTCTAAGATTAATTAGGAGTAATTTTTACATTATATTATCGAATTAAAACTTCTATTATAAGTACATTTTTGAAGTATTTATATTTTATACCTCTCTTTATCCTCACAAAGACAACATTCCGATAAGGGTCTGTTAACAAGCATCGAGGAAATTTACAACTTCTTTCACATAACTCCCCTTATGGATGATTATGATAAATTATTTATAATATATAATTGTATATTTTTATATAATTTAAGGATCTATAATTATTATAACTATTTTATAAATGATTTTTAATAAAACATAGAAATTGATGAAAAATATGAAATATTTTATGAACACATGATATGAAAATATTTCACTTTAACAGATTGAATTATTAAACAAATCCAATGATTATAATTGATAAATAGTAACATAAATTAGTATATTTCACTTATGTTATTTTTTTTATGAATCATATTTTTTCTATTCAAGAGGTGTAAAAGTGTTGAAATAATGTGGGATTTAAGGTAAAGAAAATCTCAAACCAAACCCCTTTATTTTGTGTCATATTCTATTTCACATTGATTTTAGCATAAATGATTCTGAAATATAAAAAATATGTTCATTAAATATTTATTCTATTTTGGTTTTTGAATATATTTGTTTCTACCATTGCAAAAAAAATCTATTCCATTTATAATGCTTTTACAAAAAGTCTAAAATATGAAAATCAACTCTTCATTCAACATAGGTTGTTTCCCCTTCCCAAGAAGAAAATTATATTTTATGGAAAATAAAAACTCCCATTATTATTTGGTAATCCTAATTTTCATTTCATTTATTATGATATGTGAAATATTTTTGAAACCCATTACTTTTCTTGTGACATTTCATGCCAATAATTGTTATCCTTCCATGTTGCATGACTTATTATAATAATTTTTTCATGTTTATGGATGTTCCTAAAAATTTATTTCCCCAAAATAAATTATGTAATGTGATATATACCATAAGATACAATTTATTATCCTTTATCTTGATGATAGTAACTTTCACATCTTTCATATTATGATATATGCACATATTTTAAATTTGAACAAGATGATATTTTTTCAACACAATGTGTGGTATTGGACAACTATGATAGGATGTTTCATTTGTATGAATATCCCATATTTGATTCCCTTATATAATTTCTCACTAATTATAATGTTGATTATCCTATTATTATGATATAATTAATTTTATTATGCTCACCCATACATTATTGATTCATGAACCTTATTCATCCCCTTATTAGGATTTTAGGTCTCCACTTATTTAAAATATATCCTCAGGTGACTACATTTATGAACGATACCATGATAGTTTTACCAGTCTAAATAAGACATATTTAAATATTTTTTTCATTATTATGTACAATTGAGGATGAATATTAATTTTACAAAGTCACAAAACCATTGGATATAAGATTTGTGTCACTATTATGTTTTTTATCATAAAAATAATGTAACATTAATATAATAAAAACTTTTGATGAATTATGGATAACCTCTATGAGTATGATATCAAGTATTAACAAACTAGTTAATACCTTTTTGAGACCATATAGTCATAATAATATAATTTTAATTTTATTTAGAAATTTTTAAATTTAAAATATGTAAATGAAAGGACATGAGTAATATGTTCACAATGAGATGCATAGAAATAATAATGATGAAATAGAAATTAATATTAATGGATGTAAACTATATTGGAGTTCAAATATAATTGAGTGGGTTTCTAATTTATGAGAATAATGATATAATGGAGCTATAAAAAATAAATTAATAGAATATTTTAAATTTGGTAGATGAATTTTTTCATGACCCCTCCCACCAAAGATGCTACAATGAAGGGAGAGATAAAATGATCCCCCCCCCCCCCTGAGTTCCACCTTCATTGGCCCCTGGTTGGTAACTAGCCCCAATGGTATAAAAAATATCACAAATGAGATAACATATCCTCTTTTATATAAAAAATATTGGTTTATTATGTTAGTTCTTTATAAATATGATGAAGACAAAGAAACAATATGTGGTAACTTGTGCATTTCAAAAACATTGATATATTTAGATCACATCTCTTATTATTAAGTATACCTTTACATCTCTCATAACAATGATCATGTATTAGAAATAAATAATGGAAAATAAATAAATGAAGTATAGTAGTGTACGAAAAAATATCCCCTATTCCAATCCACCAATGCCAAACCCAACAAGGTTAGTGATTTCTAATAGTAGGTCCTTTTATCCATATAAAACTAAAAATAAAAACTATGTGGAGGTATTTAACAACTTAAAAGGGTTTTATATGGCTTTATAGTTTTTACAAGGAATAGAATATCTCAACTTAATATAAGAAGCTAATACTTTACCATGAAAGATTGTGTGTAGTCAAAACTCATATAAAAAGAGATTAATTTGAATGAAAAAAGAAGTTAATATTAATTGTTGAAGTATATACTGATATATGTGACTAATATTCAATAACACATAGAATAAAATAGATCATCAAAATTACACGTGGATTCCTAAAAAAGTAGTAAAGAAAACGCGAGTTAGATTTATGATCTTGTATGTCTCCATAGTGAATCTCGAAAAAATTATTCATCGTTCAGGAAGAATAATATGTAATAATAAGATGGATTTTCAGAAAAAACATGTATTGTGTGTCAAATAGATATATCAATATATGAAGTTCTCTAAAGTAGAGTTATGAGGGAAACATTTCACTTGTTGTTTTTGAAGTCCAACTTTTCCTTATGTTTATCAATTCTCTATAAATAATTTTTTTTGAAGAGCATCTCAATATTAATACTATAGGTTGAGAAGATCCATGTAAGACTAGCTCAAAAAATATAGTGTAATAAATCATTAATATCTGAATTACAAATCATTCAAGATAGTCTTAACTTCCTGTATGAGTGGAAATGACCTACTAGGTTGAATACAAGACTTTAAAGAAATCATAATGAGCATTAGAATAGATCATAAAATAGATTTAAATATATATTAAATTTATTCAAGACCATTTCAAAAATCTCATATAATAGAATATATTTTAAAAAATAATTGCGTAATAGTTAAACACAGGGTTCCATCATCTGATTACAAAACTCCAAACATAGGGTTGACAATTTACAACTCATTACAAAACTAGGGTTGATGTATTATATGTTTTTTTCCTAAAAAAGGGTTTCCTCCATATGTAGGGTTATATATCAATACATTCCCATCATTTTAGTGTACATTATCCATACAAGATGTTTCAAAAATAGGGTTTCTGATCCAAACATCATGCTTTCAATTGTATAATATGAACAATGTTTCCAAGAATATTATTAAACATATCAAGAATACTTCAACCAATATTCCAAGTAGATCAATGACATAAATAAATTTCTAGAATAAATATTTCAATAAATTTTACTTTTTGATAACTCAATTAAAAATAAATCCATTTCACTACTACAAAACTAGGTTAATCTAGTGTTACTGTTTTAACAGGGCTAGTTAAAAGCACTGTTAAACCCTATTTCTCAATGCTATAAAAAGAATTGTTAAAGGGGTTATTTAAAATCTCTTTTTAGTGCTGTTAAAGGGGGTATTTAGACATTCTATTTAATGGGTCCCTTTATTAGTGATTTTAATGAAATTATAATAAAGGCCCCCCATTTGCAGTGCTAGTAAAAACGTGCCAATAAAAAGAGAATTTATCAGCACTTCAAATAAAATGCTGATAAAGTTGGGTCTTTATCAGCAATTATAAAAAAGTGAAATAAATTTGTGGTATTTATCATATTTTTTATAAGTTCTTATAAAGCCCCCCCATCAATTATTTTTCACTGGAATTAATGTAGGGTATATTTAAAAAAATATTTTATTAATTGACACCCATAGTTGATGTTATAGTTTTTTGGATGCCTTTTGAGACTTTTTTGCCTAAATAGAAGTGATCGAGGATTATTTTGAGTTACCAAGGTGTATACTTCATCGTAATATTTGATATTATATATGGTAGCAGAAAAAAGGAACACATTTTTCTAATGTTATGTCCATTTGAAAGGACGTTGAATTTGAAAACCCATTAAAACCATTAAAAATTAACCATAAACCCCCAAAACCCTAAAAGGATCATAAAATTTGATCCATGCGTCTTTCTTATCTCCAAAAATAGTATAATAGAATATTTTAAAATTATTTAAAAGCCCACGAGATTGAAATCATGTGATAATTGTAAATCCCCAACCCTAGTTACCCTAGGTTGGTGCATTTTTACATAACATTGGCTTGATTACAAGGGATCAAATCCCGAAAGACCAATCAGTTTAGTTTCCTTGGAAGTACTAGTTACATATATAAGAATTAAATTACTTTATAAAATGGAAAAACAACAAGATTTTTTCCCCTTTGAACACACACATATCCCATAGCCTATTCCTACAGGTCAATCATAATATACTTCTTCTCATCTTGGGAAAAATAATACATAAGATAGGGGTGAGCTTAAATTATCAGTAAGAATAACAATATAGCAGAAATTATCATAAATAAGAAAAAAAGTTTATTAAAATGTATAAGACTAAAATACAAGAATTTTAAACTTAGTCATCGGCAAAATTTTGAAAAGATAAATCAAATAATTCAATTTACCTATTCACTTGGATATTCTACTTGTTGAATAATCACATGTAAAATCAATAGCTAATTTCAAAATGATGGAATACATAATGCCAGACATTATAACCACATATTCAAGGCCTCATGCCAAGAATAAAAACATATTATTTTCAAGGCCTTGTTCTGAAGCACTATTTTTTCTCATTTGACCTACCAATGCATCAAGGGGATATAGTGGGCCCCACCCATCACATACTACATTCAATTAATTCCTCATATGAAAAGTCTGAAACATAACATAAACATTCGTATTAAAACTAGCATATTAAATGTTAATAATTTAACCATAAACCATGAATAGTATAAAAATTGAACATCCATAGTCAAGCATATCACAAAACCTTCAATAAAATATGTAATTTTGTATCATAATAAATCAAATTCAAAACAAGTGTAAAATCCAACAAAGGATGTTGACATAGAAGAAGTTAATCCTAAAACTATTTTTGTTAAATATGTTTTTCTACTTTGAAATAATTTAAAATTAAAGAAAAAATTTATTTTGAACATATTCTTATAAGCTTATATGGGATTCATCTAAGGTGTATAATGATGGAAAATATTTTCACCCTTTATATAAGTTAAAAAACATATTATCCTTAATTTGTAAAAAAAGTCCTAAAGTACCTTATTTGAAAAATGACCAAAACATTAATTTCAAAACATTTAACAAAAAGACCAAAATGGTATAAATTACTTTAACCCATAGTCTATGAAATAGTAAAAATGTTTTGAAATACATTTTTAAGAAACACAGATGAGGATGATAATGGGGTCTCAATAGATACTTATGTATTAACAACCTTGGATAATAAATAAATTGTAAAATTAACCCATACCTTGTACTTTTACTTAGTCTGGGGTACGTTAACCTCATGTGTAATGGTGAAATAATTGGTATCAAATTATAAAAGAACCACATACATAAATATGATATCATATATGATCATTTAATATTGCTTTGTTAATAATATTTCATTAGTATTATTGTTTTGGGTGTTACTGATTCATTTTCCTTTATATGTTTTCTTATGAAATTAATGTTTGTATTGGATAGGATTTATTTTATTCATATCCAAAATGATATTAACTTCATAAACATTATTTTTAATCATCGAATTGAAATTATGATTTAATGTTTACGATGGGGAATGGAAACTCATCGTGTCGTGGAGACGGTAAGCCGTACATACACACAAGAGACCATATCATTCTATTAGTGGTGAAATAGAATGTATTTGGATAGTATATTAAATATAATGAAAAATTAACATGTTATACTTATTATTTAAATCAATTATACACATCATTATACCCATCAAAATAATTAAGTGTTTAATAACCAATGACACCACGACGTGGAGACGGTAAGTCGTACATACACACATATGCTGACTTTGTCAGTTATAGGATGGGAAGAATAATGTGTATGGTTATTAAATATTTATAATTAAATCTCTTTATGTATAAGGTACTGAATTTTTTATTTTAGTTTGGAAACAAAAAATAAAGAGGAAGTGGAAGATGAAAAGAACATTGAAAGAGGTGATTAAATAATTACATCTTCTTCAGGTGGTTCCTTTTGATTTGATCAAAATGTATCCTTAGGATGGATTTATGATCAAAGTTAGGCCACTATGTTGAAATGAGGGTAGTTGTGAGAAGATTTGAGCAGGGGTTGGATGAGACAAATGGATTTGGAGGTGTGAAGTTAAGAGAAGGGAAATTTCCATTTTCTAAGTGAGGTGAGGGTCACTTTTGGAAAAGCTTGAAATATTATTTTATTATAAAACCATTTTTAGTTTCAAATTGCTCCAAATGGATTTATTTCTAAGCTAAGTTGGGGATGGGTCGTAATATTCTCAACCAATTGGTTTTAGGCAATTATAGGTCCCCATATTGACCTTATCATTTGGATTTAACTCTTAGTTAAATTGTTTAACTTTTACCATGTCTTATTGTATTATTATAATACATGGCTAATACACATACAATAAAAATCCAAGATAACTAATGTGGTTCATTAATGACATATATATTATTATATATTTCCTTTGGATGAACTTTATATTTTTAATACTACTATATAATTTAATAAATATGTATTTTTTTTACAGAAACTCATGTCAATTTTGACACTATATTGTATTTGGTTTTTGTGAAAGTCAAAACAGTATAATTTTTTAAACAAAAATTCATTTAATCAACCCTAAAATGTCATATTAACCTAGAAAATTTATGTAATTCATTACAAGTCTCAATCTATATATATTTTAATACAGATAATATCAATTATTTTAATCTTTCATTAATAAAGTAATTACTACATCATTATTGTGTCATAAATAAATTTAATTATTTAATGTATAAAAATTATAAATAAAATAACATGTTGTATGAAATCTATTTATATTTATAATTAATAGTTATTATCAAATTTATCTTATGTATAACCCTATATGAAAATTATGTTAGTTATTATCATTTGAATTTAACACTTTTAACTCTTCTTTAAATAAAATAATAAAAAATATCAAAATCTTTTCAAAGTAGATAAAAAAGTATCATATTTTATTTGTATGGTTTATTTTGGTTGAAATACATTTATAAAATATAATTAGAACATGTTTTGGGGTAATTATATTATCATTTTTACCTTTAATTTCCCTATTTAATTTTAATCGTGGTAAATTAAATTCAAAAGTAACTGTTCCTAAAAAATTAATTTCATCCTATTGAAAAAAAATTTACTTACTGATGTCAATAATGTCTCTCATGTTTTTGAATTTCAATTCACAGAAGTAGTAAAATTATGTTTTATACAAATTTTCAAATATGCCTAGAAGGTGGGTAAAAGATGTTAAAATGTTCAATAAAATTTTATAAATTTTTTCTTATTATAAAATGACTCCAATAAATTACATTGGAATAATATAGGTATTAAATATCTATTTATTCTTTAAAATATATTTTTATAAAAATAATAATTATTTAAATACAATTCGGTTTTACACAATAATGTAGTGTTTTTCACTAATCCCAAAAAATTTAATGTTTTTAGAAAAATATCAAAAATTCACCCAAAGATAATTTTGATATTCCGAATCTAAAAATGAAGTCCATTTTAAAAAATAAAATTTATAAAATTTCAACAACTAGGTAATACTATTCATAACTGCTTTTTTAACATTTAGTTTGATTAGTCGGGGTATGCTAGAACTCAATGTTCCGTACAACGCAAGATATTGCATTATTCAAAGAGAAGCGTTCCATGGAAGCATGGGGTGTTACATTATCCCCTCATTCAAATAATTTTATCCTCAAAATTTCTAGAATATTACTACATAAAAAGATTTAGGTGGTTATTCGTCATAAGTTCCTTAGGTTCCCACATTGCCTCTTCCATTTTATGGTTTCTCTAACGAACTTTTAGTAGATGAGTCATCCAGTTTCTCAGAACTTGTTCTCCGACATCAAGATTCCTAATAGGATCTTCACAATATGATAGATCAGTTCCAATTATATTTCTTCATTAGTGAGTACATTCATTGTGTAAGGCATGTATTTTCTCATCAGTGATATATGGAACACATCATGATATTTGGATATACTTGGAGACATTACCAAATGGTACGCTAAAACTCCAATTTGTTCTAGAATTTTGAAAGGTCCAATATACCTAAGACTCAATTTAGCCTTCTTACCAAATTATATAACACCCTTCCATATAGATTCTTTCAAGAATATATGATCACCTACTTTAAATTCCAAATCCTTCCTTTGGTTATTAACATAGATTTTTTCCTACTTTGAGCTGTATTGATGTTAGTTTGGATAAACATCACATTTTTCACAGTTTCCTCAACAATTTCTGGGCCTACAAGTTTTCTTTCACCAACATCATCCCAAAACGATGGTGTGTGACATCTCTTTCTATATAACGCCTCATATGGTGCCATATGAATACTTTAATGGAAGCTATTGTTATAGGAAAATTATACCTGAGGTAACTACTAATCCCACAAACCATGAAAGTCAAGTGAGAAAGATCTCAAGATGTCTTCTAAGGTTTGAATAGTCTGTTATGATTGTTTATTAGTTTGAGGGTGGTTGAAAGTGCTAAAATGAAGTTTAGTATCCATGGAAATCTAATGACTTTTCCAGAATCTTGATGTAAAATGGAAATCATGATCAGAAAAAATTAATAGGGGTACACCATGAATTCTTACAACTTCATTAATAGATAATCTTACTGAAAGTTCAAGTGGTAAATCTTATCTTATAGAAAGAAAATGTACTAACTTGGTATGATGATTATCAATGACCCATATTGCATCATTCCTTCTAGATGTCTTTGTTAGCCCTATGAAAAAGTATATCATACTTCCCACTCAGTTATGGGAAGATGTTTCATGACTTCTCCAGGATGTTGCCTTCCAGCTTTCACCTGTTGACAAACTATACATCTTGATACATAATCAACAATATCCCTCTTCATGTTGTGCCACAAAAAATGTTCCTTCAAATCTCTATACATCTTAGTGTCACAATGGTGTATAGAGATATTGAATCTGTGACAATCATCACAAAATTCAATTTTTAGATCATGTATATAAGGAACACAAAGACTATTTCCAAAAATCAAACTTATAACTTCATATAAGATGTCAATAAATCTAATATCATTCACATCTTTCATTTTCTTTTGTAACATCTCATCATCAGTATGAGAACTTTGTATCCTTTATCGTAAAGATGATCTGGAAATAATTTGAAAAATATAAATGTTTTAGCTTCCACTATTATTCTCATATCCATCTTTTTTAAATCCATGAACATATGATCCATTTTAACTCTCATCTTGTTCAAAAATCCATTATCATTTCTTCTAAAAGAATGTTCCTCCTTATTTTCCTTCCTTGAGTGGTATTGTATAATGCAATCATAATCCTTGAGTAGTTCAAGACATTATCTTTTACTCATGTTGAGTTCTTTCTATTAAAAAATATACTACAAACTCTTGTGATTTTTATATATCTCACATTTTTTCACCATCGAGATAGAGTCTCCATATATTCCGAGAAAATATTATAGCTGATAACTCAATATCCTATGTAGGAAAGTTTTGTTTCTGAATTTTGAGTTTTCGTGATGCATAAGAAACAACTCTATCATTATGCATAAGGACACAACCAAGTCCTCTCTTTGAAGAATCACTATAAATAACAAATCCATCATTCCCTGATGGTAAATTCAAGATAGGATAATTTACTGATATTCTCTTCAATTCTTCAATACATTCTTCACACTCTTTTTTCCAAACAAATTTAACCCCTTTACATGAAAGCTTGGTAAATGGGTTAGACAATCGAGCAAAATTATGAACAAAATTCCGATAATAACTTGCTAAACCAACAAAACTGTATACCTTAGTTATACTAGTTTGTGCTGGCCATTCGTGGATTGTCTTTGTCTTTAAAGGATCAACAGAGATTCCATCCTTCTAGACAATATGCCCAAGAAAGGAAATCTCCTAAAGCAAAAATTTACACTTGCTAAAATTCACATACAATTCATTTATTCTAAGAGTATTTATAATTTTGCGCAAGTTATTTTCACGATCATCATAGATTTTGGAGTATACTAATATAACATCAATAAATACCACTACAAAGTCAAAAATATATTCCTTGAAAACTCTATTCATTAGATCCATGAAAATAGAGGGTACATTAGTCAGTCCAAAAAGCATTACTACAAACTCGTAATGCCCATACCTTCTTTGAAATTTTGTCCTTGGAATGTCTCCATCTTTCATGTACAACTGATGGTATCTAGATCGAAGGTCAATCTTTGAAAAATATTGAGCTCCCTGAAGTTGACCAAATTAATCCTTAGTGCGAGGTAGGGGATACTTGTTATTTATTTTTATAGCATTGATCTCCCTATAGTCAATGAAAAACCTTAATGATTCATCTCTATTCTTAACAAAATTAATAGGGTCTCTCCATGGAGAAACACTAGGGAGAATAAATCCTTTATTACTCAATTCATTGAGTTTTTTATTTAGTTCCACTAATTCAATAGTGGCCATTATATAAGGGGTCTTTGATATGGTCCTTGAACCAAAAATTATGTCAATGGAAAATTAAATTTCCCATTCTAGATGATGTATAGGTAAATCCTCTAGAAACTAATCGACAAATTCTTCCACAATAGTTACATCTACTATTTGAACATTTCTTTAATCACCCATATTTACTTCACTCCCTTCCTCCCCAATAATTGAATTTAGTAGAGCTATTGGGGGTGGATACACATAAGAATAATATGAAGATGCTTCTTCTCAAAACATAAGGTATTCTTTATCATAAAAAAAAATTGTAACCTCCTTTTTCTTATAGTAAATTTTTACATCATGGTATGAAATCCAATCCATACTGAGGATTATATCAAATTCAGTCATGGGTTTGACAATAAGATTAGTAGATAAAGCGCATGAATATGCCATAATGGTAAATAATTGACAATTTTTTTTGCAATGATACTTCCCTTAGGAGTTTTGACTGACAACTCTCTTGTTAAGTCAAATTGGAGATATATAATTTTCATGGAAAACTAAGAAAATATGAAAGAATGCGATGATACAAAATCAAATAAAGAATTTCTTAAATTTGAGTAAATGACTAATGTACATTCCACCACATCATTAGGAACTTCAACCTCTGTAGTTGTGATTTCATAATCTTCTCCTTGCTCCCCTAGCCTTTTCTGAGGTATGTTTTCTTGTCACTTATGACATTCATTTTCATAATGCCCCATTTATCTACAATTGTATCATTCCACATTGATAGCCTCTTTATTCCCCATGAAATTAGGAGCTTGGTGGCCTTTTTCTCCTCAATTGTAACATACTCTCATTTCCTTTAGTAAAGTACCAAGGTTTTTCTTCCAACATTTACTACAGGACAGAAATTCCAATCTACCCTTCTTCCCCTTATTTTCATTTCCAGAGTGTTCATCATATCTCTTCTTCTCTAGATTTTCTTTAATGTCGTAATAAATAGAGAATTCAATTTCTTTCTTGATATCACATGAGGCTATATCTTCATACGATGATAAGGATTTTGAGACTAATGCTCAATAGAGAAATAGTTTTAACACATCAATGAACCAGTCAATATTACTCCTTGGGTTATGAATATAATCTGCATCATGACTTGCTAACCCTTTAATGCTGGCCTCAAACTTTGTGACATTCTAATCCTCATTTTTCCTTAGACTTAGAAATTTTATTTTCATATCCACTTGAAGTTCATGAGGAAATTATTTTGATTAATAAAATCAGATTAAACTCCATCCATTACATATTTTATACTCCATCATCTTCCTTTGTGTTTTGATTTAATGACAACCATTGATCTACATCTCTTGTGGGGAAATAAACTTCCATGAAAACGTTTTCCCTTTCACTACTCCCCAATGCATAAAATATTTTTTATAAGGAACTTATCCATTGCTCAGCTAAAAATGTATCTATATTCCCATTGAATGTTTGTGGTTGTTGCCTCATGAATCAGTCTAACATTGATCATCATTATTGTGGATCAGGGTGCTCCATACGGGTAATGTCATTATTTATAACCTGAGTGAGTTGTCCCAGTATGGTTATAAGTTGTTCACCACTAGTTGCATCATCAGCTTCACTATAATTATATTTTGTAGGATGGAAATCCCTACGTGGATTACATGCATTTATATGGTTTATATTCCTTACACTATGCACCATTTCTAAACAATGGCATACAATAGATTAGTTTAGGAATCACAATGCATAATTCCAAACTTGTAAAATACTTAACCTAAATTGAACAGTTTATGCATATAATCCTTAATCATAAAAATGTTTTTTTTGGGACGTATTTACTCATAAATAATTCATAATGGTTTGTAATGAATATATGAATTATCCTAAGTATATCCCCCGAGAGTGTCATAAGAAAGAGTGCAGCATGGCCTGTTGTCGTGCACCAGTTACTATTTGAGTCTAGCTCAATGCGATGTTTTCAGGTGTTATCCCTTGGTACATATGTGCCAGAGAAACCTCTACCTGCTCGTATCCAGACAGTGATTTATTTCTTGGAAAATTCATAAAATCCCTATATTAGAAAAATTCTAGGAATTTCTTCTATTATAATCCTCAAAGTTTATCTTAGGGTAATGTTCTCTAAATAGAGTTTTTTCTAAATCTAGTTTCCACATTTTGTACTAAACTTCCTCTAATACCAACTTTGATGCCCCAACCCTAGTTACCCAGAGTCAGTGCATTATTACATAATAATGGCATGATCAAAAGTGATCAAATAATGAAAGACCGATCAGTTTAGTAGCCTTGGAAGTACTGGATACATACATATGTTTTACAATACATTATGAAATGGAAAAACAAAAAAATTGTGTCCCCTTTCAACACACTCATATATATTAACCTATTCTTGTAGGTCAATCATAATATACTGCTTTCTATCCTAGAAAAAATAAAACATAAGAAATGGGTGAGCTCAGACGCGCAGTAAGGATAACAATATAGCGAAAACTATCATAAATAAGCATAATCATTTAAGGAAATGTATAGAAATTAAAAAAAAACTTTTAAATGTAAACTTCATCATAATATGGAAAATATAAAAAACAATTCTATTTTCGTATTTCAAATGGATATTCTACTATTCGAATAATAACATGAAATATCTATAGCTAATTTCATAATGTTGGAATGCATAATGTCAGACATCACAACCACATAGTCAAGGCCTCATTCCAATAATACAAATAATAATTTTGTAAAGGCCTTGTTCCAAGACACTAGTTTGTATCATGATACCTACCGATGCATCAAGGGGTTATAACATACCCTGCCCGTCACTTTCTACGTCCAATGCATTCCTCATATGAAAAGGGTGAAACTTAACATAAAATTTGTATTAAAACTAGCATACGAAATATTAATACTTTAACCATAAACCATGAATAGTATAAAAATAGCACATCCACAGTCAAGAATATCAAAAAACCATCAATACAATATAGAATATTGTATAATAATAAATCAACTTCCAAACAAGCGTAAAATCCAACCATGAATGCTGACATAGATGAAATCAATCCAAAAACTATTTGAGTGAATTATCTCTTTATACATTGAAATAATTTAAAATTAAATAAATCATTTATCCAGAAAATATTATAATATTATTGTAAGGGAATATTTTAAGGTGTTGCAATGACAGAAAATATATTCCCCCGCCATATAAGTTAAAAAAAATTCTTTCCTTAATTTGTCTAAAATGTCATAAATTACCTTATTTGCAAAATGACAGAAAAATTTCTTTCAAATTTTTTTATAACAATTTAAAAAAGGGTATAAATTACTAGGACCCATAGTCTATAAAATAGTAAATTTTATTGAAATTCATTTTTAGGAAACACGGATGTGGATGATAAAGATGTCCCAGAAGATACTTACGTATTAACAACCTTAGATAATACAAAGATTGTAAAATTAACCCTTACCTTGCACTTTTACTTAGTTGAGGGTATGCTAACCTCATGTATAATGGTGAATTAATTGTTATTTTATTATACAATAACCACATAGCTAAATATGATATCATATATGATCTTTTTATATTGCGTTGTTAACAATATTGCATTAGTATTATTGTTTCGGGTGTTACTAATTCATTTTCCTTTATATGTTTTGTTACGTAAGACATGTTTGTTATGCATAAGATGTATTTGATTAATATACAGAATGATATGAAGTTCTTCAAAATTATTTTTAATCATTAAATAAAAATTATTCCTGAATGGTTGTGATTGGGAATGAAAACTCATTGCATCCTGGAGACGGTAAGCCGTACGTACGCACGAGTGAAAATATCATTCTATTAGTAGTGAAATAGATTATAATTGGATTTTATATTAAATATAAAGAACAATTAACATGATATATTTATTATTTAAATTAATTATACTCATTATTATACCAATACATATAATTAGGTGTTGAATAACAAACTACACCATCACGTGGAGAGGGTAAGCCGTGTGTATGCACGTATGGTGATATTCTCCTTCATAGGATGGATAGAATAATTAATATTCTTGAAACATATTTATTATAACATCTCAGCACATATAAGGTACTGGAGTTATTACATTATCCTAGAAAAAATAATAATTAGGAAGTGAAAGAAGAAAAGAACTTTGAAAGAGGTGTTGAAATAATTACATCTTCGGGTGCTTCCATCTTGATTTGTTCAAAAGGATTCCATATGTTGGCTTTCTGATCAAATTAATGCCTCTAGGTTATATTGACGGTAGTTGGTAAGAGATTTAAGTAGGGTTTGCTTGCTCCAAATGGATTTGGATGTGTGATGTTAAGAGATGGGGAAGTACCTTTTTTAAGAGAGGTGAGAGTCACTTTAAGAAATGAATGAAATATTATTTTATTATAAAATAATATTCAATTTCTAATGGATCCGGATGGATTTATTTAGAGGGTACGGTGGGAATGGTTCAGAATCATCTCAACCAATAGGCTTTAAGCAATTCTAGGTCACTATATTAAACTTATCTTTTAGATTTAACTCTTAGTTGAATAGTTTATCTTTTACCATGTCTTCTTGTATTATTATAATACATGTTTAATAAACTTACTATAAAATTCCAAGGGAAACTCAAGTGGATTACTAATGAAATATATATCATTATATAAGTCCTTTGGATAAGCCTTATAATTTTAGGACTATTATATAATTTAATAAAATTGTATTTTTTTAAAACTCATTTACGTCAATTTTGACACTATTTAGTATTTGGTTTTTGTGAAAGTCATAAAAGTATGGTTTATTCTAAAATATTCATTGAATAAACCCTAAAATGTCATGTTAACCGAGATAATTCATTCAATGAACTAGAAGTCTCGGTTTACATTTATTTTAATATATATAATATCAATTATTTTAATCATTCATTAATAAGGTAATTACTTCATTATCATTATGTCATAAATAAATTTAATTATTTAATGTCTAAAAATTATAAATAAAATACCATGTTGCAGGAAATATTTTTATATTTATAAGGAATATTTATAGTCAAATTTATGTTAGGTATAACCTTATATTAAATTTTTTTTAGATATTAAAATTTGAATTTAACAATTTTAACTCTTCTTTAAATAAAATAATAATAAATGAACTAATCCAATCCAAATAGATCAAAATGGATCATATTTTATTCCTAAGGTTGATTTTGATTGAAATACACTTATCTCGTAGAATTAGGACACGTTTCGGTGTAATTATAATATCATTTTTACCTTTATTACCGTATTTAATTTCAATCGTGGTAAATAAAATTCAAAAGGTACTATTCATAAAAAAAATTCACCATATTCTACAACATTTTACGTACTGATTTCAACCATGTCTCTCAGATTTTTGAAATTCAATTCATAGAAATGGTAAAATTATGTTTTATATAAATTTGAAAATGTTCCTAGAAGGTGGGTAAAAGACGTTAAAAATTTCATTAAAATTTTATATTTCTAATCTTATTATAAAATGTATAAAATGAATTACATTTGAATAATAGAGTTATTATGAATCTATTTTTTATTTTAAAATAAATTTAAATAAAAATAATAATTATTTAAATAAATGTCAGTTTTAAACAATAATGCTGTGTTTTTCACTATAGATCATCAATTGAATGTTTTCAGAAAAATATCAAAAATTCATTATAATCTAATTTTGATATTATGAATCCAAAAATGATTTCCATTTTGAAAAATGTAATTAATAAAATTTCAAAAAGTAGGCATTACTATTCATAACTGATTTTTAAATGGCTATTTAGATTGGTCGTGGTGTGTTAGAACTCGATATTGCGTACATCGTAAGCTATGGAATTATAAAAAGAGAAACATACCTTGGAATATTGGAGTGTTACAATAATTAAAGGAATAAAATATATTATTGTTTCAAAATTTTTGGAAATTAAACAAAAACTTCAAAAGACCACAACTTTTCGTCCGGGTGTCTCTTTGGGATGCACCACATATCAAATCGAAGTCTACAATAAGAAATATTTTGTAATGGTAAAGTGAAAAGATCAAATTTCTTAGGTAGAATTTAATCAAAACATTTAAGGTCCATAATTCGTCTGTAACTATGTTTTTAATTACCAACCCTAGGTTTTTTAAATTTAAATGCCTATAACTTCTAATTCGTCTGTCTCATAGGATTGAACAAAATATCATATCAAAGATCATTTAATGAGAATTTATTTAACTTGTTATGGCTCTAAAATTGAATTTTAGATGAGGCATTATGTCCATTTCATAGTTGTTTAGGTTTTAGGGTTTTCAGAGTTTCTTAACCTTTTATGTATTCTAAGGGTTTTTATAGTTAATATCCATTTTTAAATATACATATAAATAAATATATATTAAAAAATATATAATTGACTATATAAATAAACATATATATAAAAATATAAATAAATATGTATAAAAGTTTATATATAAATATATAGAAATATATAAATATATCATAAAATGTAAAACAAAAAAGTACTTCGGAGTGGAAAAAGAACAAGTGTACAAGATGGAGGTCTCAGGTTCAAAAATCACTGGATTTTGGGGCACATGTTGGGGGTGGAATTATCTAAAAAACTAATAATGGGGTTGGGTAAGCATTGATAAAGGTGGAAGTCAGGGGGAAGAACTGATAAAAGGGGGGTGTGGGGCGCAAAAAAACATTATACCCTTTATCATTGGGGCCCTTTTAGCACTTTTTAAAAGATGTTAATGGAGGAAATTGATAGAGTTAAAATAATCACTAATAAAGGAGTCCTTTAACAGTGTTGAAAAATGTAATGATAAAGGCCCCCTTTAGTAGTGTTAAAAATGCTGATAAAGGCCCCTTTAATTAGTGCTTTTTTAGCGCAGTTAAAGGGGGCCTTCATTATCACATTTTACAAGTGTTGATAAAACAAACCCTTAAACATTAGATACATTATAATCACTA
Organism: Viscum album; assembly: GCA_963277665.1. Lineage (NCBI taxonomy): Eukaryota > Viridiplantae > Streptophyta > Magnoliopsida > Santalales > Viscaceae > Viscum > Viscum album. Next base: position 496,776,434 of record OY728139.1, read on the forward strand.
CTAAAGCACTAATAAGTCCCTTTTTATAGAGTTGTTAAAGGACCATTTTTCAGAACAGTTAATAACATAAATGTGGGTGTTTGAGAGAATAAAAACAAAAACTAAATTAAATAAATTGTTAAACTAAAATATAATTTAAAATATAAATTTTATTTATTAACAAAAAAACCATAAAATGAATATATTTTTAAAAATAAATCGATATAGATATTTTGACAACCATAAATCTTATATTTCTCCCCATATATATTTATAATATTTCTCAAAAAGAATATATCTCCACCATGTTAGGTATATCATGTTGATAATGATAAAAACTTTTTGAAGTTCTCCCCCATGATAATAAACCTGTAAAAAAATATTATAATCTTATCCCACATGAGGAAATATAAACTAAAACAAAAAAATTGTATTTATTTTTAAATATAAAAGATTTATGTGTAAAAAATAATATAATAAACTCCCCTAAACTTCAGACATTGACAAAAATATTTAAATTTGTAACAAATGATTATATGAAAAATTTAATGAATAAAATGATCTATTTTTATGTACTCGTCTTATTTAATAGTGTATAAGATATTGATTGAATTAAAAAAATTATCGAAGAATAAAATATATTCAAGCTTTTTTTAACATGTAATATTTAAACCAAAATAATTATTTACTTACAATAAAATTAAAATTCTTGTAAAGAGGTAATCAATTATCAAGGTCACGCATATGTAAGACAACCAAAACATTAAAAGAAATAATGAAATAGCTTATAGCACATATTTTTACTTGAAAATAAATTATAAGAGTATATATAACACTAGATTTGAATAAAAAAAATAATATAAAATCAAAGGGTTATGAAGGAATAGATGGTTCGCCCGAACATCCTAAACATCAACTTTTTCACTAAAAATAGCTAAAAGTCATGATATATATTTTAATCTATTTTGAATAAAAATTATTATATGATATGTAGAAGTTGATCACTATTCTATAAAGAATAATTTTTCATTGTCCTGATCTTGCTTTGTAACAGATTCTCCACTAAATTACATCATCTAACATAGAATTTCAAATTTTGAAGCTTAAAAGTCTTCTTTTGAGATCAAACTGTTATTAATCTTCTGATATTCCCTTTCAAATTAATAAAAACCCATTACGACACAAATACATTATATATTTCTCAAAAAACCATTTGAGATGCTTCCAAATTATCTTTCATCTTCATTTTTCTTTATTCAATGTGATAACATTGAATAAAAATATTTTATAAGGAATTTTAAAAAAATATACTTCTAGTTATTCACGATTATGAACATCATTATTTCATTAAAAAGTGTTTTCAAATGAATCTTCATCAAATGAAACTAGCTGTTGATTTACCATATCATAAGGATTACCATTTTTCCTTTTTGAGAAAGGTTGTATTTTGAACTAGATGTATATTATCACTAAATATTTATGTGGCTTTTTTATAATTCATTAAAAAATATATTTCAAAAAGTATAGATAATTTAATTAATTTCAAAAAATTAGATGATACATTTTGGTTTGATGATTTTCAGAAGATGTTTCATATTATTTAGCTGAAAAATAGAATAATCATGATAAATTTTACATTTTTAAATTCCCTATTATGTAAGAGTTGTGTTCTAGTTAAGAAAACAAATTAAATTTTAAAAACATGAATTAAAAAAGTTTTAATTGGTTTAAATATATAAAATATAATCTATTTCATAATTAAGATATTTTTACTTTTTTTTCAATATACTAGATTCTTTTATTTTAAAATTACTAACATCTTACAATTATAATTTAATAATAATATCAAGAAAATGAAATGAAATTTTAGAGGAATTACATTTTTAATCTATAATATTTTTGACAAAATTTTCATTATCTATTAGAATCATGTCATAATTGTTTTTTAAATTTTAATATGGTATTTATATAAGGATTCATATTTATCATATAGAATAAATAAATACCAATTTAAGCCATTATATGAATTTTTTTCACAACTATTGTTTTCAAACAAAGAAGATTTTACCTCTCTAATAGGATCTATAGGACATACTATTTGACTTTTATGTTTAGTCTGAGAATATGTAGAAGATTCATCATGTGGAGCAAAAGTCATAATCCATATGTACTTTATAATTTTAATGCCTTTTACCTTGTAATCTTATTTCCTTTGAGTTTAAAAAAAATAGATTAATCCATTGTATGATCATTTTACTTACATTCACTGCATCATCGTTATTCAATCCTTTTCTTTTTTATTTATGTATGTATTTTCAAATAATTTTTCAACATTTGATAAATCATTATCTAATTCTGGATGACTTAAAAATATGATTAATACTTATTCTTTTGGTAGTAGCATCTTCATATTTTAAATTATTCTAAGATTCCTCATACATATAATCACTATTCATCATTAAATTACCAATAAATTCCTTCACATGTTAAATTTTCACAAGTATATATTGATTTATAGATGTATATATTCAATTACACGTAGAAGACAGTTGTTTGATTACTTTTAATGCATGATATAATTTTAAATTTGGATCCCCCAAAGAAGCAAAATTGTTGAAAATCTTTTTTAATTCTTAATTCATTTTTGTGATACATTCTACCTCATAAATTTTAAATGTTTCAAAATATAGTTTCATAGTAATGTACCTTAATGTTTTGATATTGTTAGTTCCTTTATTAGAAATATTAATATTATACCACATCTCAAATGTAGTATCACTATGAGATTACCAATGGAACTCTTCATTTCCTAAAACCCACATAATAAAATTCATATCCTTTGAATTGAGATCATATTATCTTTCTTGATCATTATTCCAATCATCCAAATCTATTATAGGAATCTCATAAATCTTAAAAATGTTTAAATAAATCCTTATTCCAATATTTTCAAAAAAATTATCACATGGGATTTCCAGCATCCATAATTATCACCATTAATGGATAGATCATTAATCATCAACATACCTTCTCTAGAATCATCCATTTCAAGATGACTTTGTCAAAATTATTAACTCTGGCCTGTTAGAGCTATTAATTATTCTTGTTTTTTCATTAGAGTACCATATATGATAATACTTGTTGATATCCCTTAGATAAATTTTTTTAGAAAATCAAAATATATTATTTTAAGGATAAAATATATTTCAATTGAGTACTGACTCTAATATTATTTGTTGATTTCAGATAGGTAAGAAGAAAATATACCTGTAGATACCTGCCTTTGATTATATTTGTTTAGATGGGATGATGATGATGATGTCAAAGTCAAAAGAGAGGGTGAATTGTGTATTTCAAAAAAAGTCATAGATTCCAAGAAAAACTCTTGTTATAAAATGAACATTTCCATCTATCATAAAGATGAATGAGCAGTGGAAATTAATAAAGGAGAATAACACGGTGATGTATAGTTTTTCAAGGATAAATGATCCCATAGTCCATTCCACCAATGTAAAATTCCACAAACATTGTGATTTAAACTAGCAAGACATCTTATTTAGAGACCTATAAAACAATAAATAAAATTAGTGAGTCAACACACTATAAGGTGTTTGTAGGTCCTTCTAGTTCTTTTACGAGGAACAGAATATCCACATTAGAGTACAAGATGAGGACATGTTATCATAACTCAGTAAAAGAAATTGAAATTCCATTAATTCCAAATATTATTATTTATTGAAAAGAAATCTTCACTGCACTAGAAACATTGGACATATTTAATCAATCGTTACCAATACAAAACAAAAAATATATTTTCAATGCTCTATAATGTTTCTTATAAAATGTGGAAAGAGAACATCAGACATATGTATAAAAATGGATATATCTAATGTTTATATCAAATAATTTATTCTTGAACCTTGAATTAAAAGATATAATAAGTAGATGTAGTAGTAACAACAACAATAACAGTGAGTCTTTTAGACAAGTCAAAATATGTAAGTCTCCATAGTATAGCTCTGAAGGAAAATACACACTCTTTATTATTAAAATACACCTTTTTCACTATGTATATTTCCCCTCACTATATATTATTTTTGAAGAGTGTCTCAAAATTTATACTATTGGCTGAGAAGATCATGGTCACACCAGATCCAGAAATATTTCACAACAAATCATAAATATTTGAATTAACATCATTCAAAAGATTCATAAATTCCAATAATAATAGAAAATATTTACTCCATTGAATATGATCCTTTAAAACAATCATAATTGGAATTTTAATAAATCATAAAATATCATTTAAAATATCATTAAATTAATCACGACTATTACATAAATCATGAATAATATCATATATTTAAAACTCTGTCACTAAATAGTCAAACATATCGATCATTCATGTGATGAAAAAACACCAAACTAAGGGTTGACAATATATTATTAAATTAAAAATTAGGGTTGATTTACCATAACTTTGTTTCAACAAATTTAGAGTTTCTTACAAATTTAGGGTTACATATCTGTGCATTCCCAACTTCATAGGTTATATGATCCATACATTCTATTTCAAACATACAGTTTTTGAATGATATGTTATTCTTAAAAATGTAGTGTGTGATCATTATTTCTGGAATATGTTTAAAAAGGTATAGAATACTTCAATAAATATTCCCAGTGGATTAATAACATTAATATATTTCCAGAATAAATACATTAATTAATAATATTTTTTTAAAATCATATAAAAGAAAATTCATTTGTAACATAAAGGATGGTGTTTGTGTGAATTGATAACAAAAACAGGTTAACAAAATTATTTAATCAACACATGCCCAATTGATATAATAAAGAACTACCGTTGAGCTATAATAGATAAAATAAATGTAAACCAAGAATCATCCCACAATGTATGAATAATTTAAAACTAATATACATAAATATATCCAAAGTAAATACCAAACCAAAATTCTGTGGTAGTGACCCAACAACAACTCCATCAAAACCATTAATATATTTCTCATTAATAAAATTCTCTCAAGAATCCTAAAAATTAGTTTTATACATAGTGTGATCACATATGTATACTCATTAGTTTCATAACAAAGGTCTCTAGTCTACATGTGAAAAGATATTTTTAATGCACCATTGATAAAAAAAAATAGTAGTAACAAGAACATATATATGTCAAGAAACCTGAACCCATCCTCAACACTACGTCTTTGCCCAATATTTTTTTCTCTCACACCATAATAATGATTTTTCTAGGTTCTCATACCTTCCATGCAAGTCACATCGCAACCAAATCACATATCATTACATCACATCACATATGAAGACTCCATGTCCATCTCTGATGTGGTTCAGGTTGCATCCCTACCAACCCTGACGTCATAAGGTATATCATCTAGTGAGAAATTTGGGTATCATCACATCACATCTTTCCCATAGACACCTATTACATATCAATACATATCATATCATAACATTTCCATAGTAGTAAGTTATAATAAATGTGAAGAAAATAAATTGTTTTCCCACCTCATACAATGCATGAACCCACCACCTATCACATCATATCACTACCTGATCACATCATGCCTAACAATAAAACACCAGAGCTAAAACTACTATGTAATATCAACACAAAACCATATCATCACTTATACTGATGGAAGACTATGGAAGAGGTGATATCCATCCATCTTTATCACCACCTTCCAAGATGTTTGAGAAAACACATAGAACCTAGAACATCTGGTCATTGATAAGGTTATCCAATTTTGATGTGTGATATTGAACTAATATAATGATTCATGATATATAGATAAGATGAAATACCCAACCTATGGTTTCACATAAACTCCATTAGAACTCACCACATCCGCACCATCATTCCATAAACCAAACATTAAAAATTCTTCTACCACTATATGTGTAAGAACTCGGACCATTGTTCAGGTATGTTTTTCCTTTTCCAGGAGTTTTTAAGAAAATTAATTTTTCTGGAAATTTTTGAAGTACACGCCGTGTACTTTCTGAGTACACGTCGTGTACTTTCTGAGTACATGCCGTGTACTCTTCTCGGGCTCGAAGTTGTGTGTTGACCATGCTTGGGCCACACACACGGTGTGTAGGGGTGATGTGGAGGCCGATTTTGGCAGAGTATGGAAAAACCCTCTACACACCGTGTACTTTAAAAATACATGCCATGTACTTTTTTTTCACTAAATGGACCTAGGTCGCGCCTCCTCGTGATAATTGTCCTCTTCTAGGTCTGGTTCGTCCGAGAACGACCCATACGATAGAATCTTCCCCGAACAGCCGTGCCTCCATCCGACCTCCGTTCCAGCCTCCATCGATTGCGTTGGAAGCGCCGCGGTGAGTTCTCCTTTCTGCTTGAGTCTTGTTTCATGATTCATCTTGGTTTTCAAGTTATCGTAGGTTGAGCGTTTTGTGCGTTTTGTCAGATCTATGTCGTTCTAAGGGGAATCCGTCATCATCGTTATCTTACATCGATCTCCAAGGATCGAGGTAGGTGGTTTGTGCCTTCCCGTAGAATGTTGAGGAATATTTTGTACAAATTCCACCAATACCCTTGAACGGGGTATTGCCTGTTCCTGTTTTGCCCTTGTTGTATTGGCTGCTTTGATTGATTGTTATAGTAGATGTTTTGCCTGTGATAATGGTAGCTTTACTGTACCTTGGATGTTTTCTGTGCTTGTTCTGAATATTTGGCGTTTTCCAGTTGCCATGCTTAGTCACAGGACAGTGTAACTGCTACCTTGTTATGCCGTTGAGCCTTAGTTGATAGCCAAGTAGTTATTGAGGTTTACTTGGAGGATGTACATGTGCGCTGAGCATGTTTTACCTTTCACTCAGGATTGTGAGAACCTAGATTAGTAGACCAAAGGGAGAATTGACAGAACGAATTCTCCAGAGTGTCTTTTAATTACAATGTGAGACCACAGGGGGAATTGACATTGAGTGCTTCCTCAGAGAGTCTGTAGTTCCTCAACACAGGCCACAGGGGGAATAGATGTTGAGTGCTTCCCTAGAGAGCCTTTAGCATGATACTAGACTATAGTGGGAATTGACGGTGACTGCTTCCCCAGAGAGTCTATTAATTTCATTGCTGAATCAGAGGGGTGAGACTGTGTGTGCCTCCTACAGGGTTGTTAGTACTTATATGTTGAACTAGAGGGGTGAGACTTTGTGAGCCTTCTCGAAGATCGACTTGAGGTCCGGTTACCATCAGTTGTGTGTTAGACCATCATATATACCGTTTACAGCCTTCAGGAGCAGGTATGGTCTATACAAGTATACAATCATGCTGTTCGGTGTCACGAACGCACCTAGAGTTTTAATGGCACTGATGAACCGAGTGTTCCATACTTATTTGGACTTCTTCATCATGGATGATATCTTGGTGTACTCTCACACTCGACACGATCATGCCACACATCTTGAGATCATTCAGAGTATACTGAGAGAGCATCATCTTTATGCTAAACTCTTGAAGTGCCACTTCTGGATGGATCAGATTCACTTCTTGGGTCACGTCATCTCAGAGGCAGGAGTATCTGTGGACCTAGAGAAAGTGAGAGCTATCATTTCCTGGGAGCATTCAAATAACGTCTTTGAGGTACGGAGCTTCCTAGGGCTGGCTGGATACTACAGACGCTTCATTCAGGACTTTTCTTGTCTAGCATCACCTTTGACAGGCCTGACCAAGAGGGGGGGGGGTGAAGTTCTTATGGTAAATTCTTGTGAGTCAGCCTTTCAAGAGCTGAAGGGGGGGGGGGGTTGACTTCAGCACTGATACAAGTCTTTCCGGAGATAGGAAAGAACTACACTATTTACTCTGATGCTTCAAGTATTGGGCTGGGAGCTGTGCTTATGCAGTGGGATGGAGTCATTTCGTATGGGTCTCGGCAGTTGAGGCCACATGAGAGGAACTACCCGACGCATGATCTAGATTTGGTAGCTATTGTTCATCACTTACGCTGTTGGAGACACTATCTGCTGGGGGATCACTTTTTGGTCTTCACTGACCACAAGAGTCTCAAGTATATCTTCACTCAGTGTGATCTGAATCTGAGGCAGCGTAGGTGGGTTGAGTATTTATAGTCTTTCGTCTTTGATCTTTCCTATACGCTGGGTAAGGGCAACACATTGGCTGATGTGTTGAGCAGGAGAACTCAGATTGAGGTAGTTCAGGAGGCCAGTAGTGAGTGGCAGCTAATAGCTCTGTTCTCTGAGATGCATCTAGAGGTGCACGACAGACAGGGACAAACCTTACTATCTTCTGTAACTGTTACCTCTACACTTCTTGACCGGGTACGGATGAGGCAGCTATCAGACTCTGAAGGCTTAGTCCTTTGGGAGCGTGTGTTAGGATAGGAGCCTCTTCCCGGAAGGACATTGGGCGAGGATGAGATCTTGTGTTTCCAGGGACGCGTATGGGTGCCAGCAGACATACGCAAGGAGCTGATGTGAGACTTTAATTCCTTAGTTTGGGCAGTTCATCCTGACATCACCAAGATGTATCAGGATCTTCATCGCTATTACTAGTTGCTAGGTATGAAAAAGGATGTTGCTAGTTTCATCATGAGATGTTCTACTTATCACCAGGTGAAGGCAGAGCACTAGTGACCAGTAGGCCTTTTACATTAGCTACCCATTCCAGAGTGGAAATGGAACGACATCGCGATGGAATTCGTAAATGTGTTGCTGAGGTCACCTCGAGCGAATGATGCTGTTTGGGTTGTCGTCGACTGGCTTACGAAGGTTGTTCACTTCTTGCCGATCAAGGATACCTTTAGTGTTGATGATATGGGATGACTTTACATCAGGGAGATTGTTCGTCTACATGGAGTCCCACACTCCATCGTTTCAGACAGGGATGCACGCTTTACCTCTCAGTTCTGGAAAGGACTTCATAAGGCCCTGGGTACACATGTACTTTTGATTACATCATACCATCCCCAGACTGATGGCCAATCCGAGCGCACGATCCGGGTGCTTGAGGATATGCTCCGAGCTTGCACCCTAGACTTTGGCGGTTTTTGGGAGAAACATATCCCTCTGGTGGAGTTCTCCTCCAACAACAGTTTCTAGGTGACCATTCAGATGGCGCCGTACGAGGCTTTGTATGGTAGGCCATGCCGATCACCCTTACGCTGGCTGGAGGTAGGAGAGGAAGCTCTATTGGGACCTCGTCTTTTTCAAGAGACCTCAGAACAGATAGAGCTGATTCAGAAGAGGATGGCTACAACACAGTCTCGACAGAAGTCTTATGATGATCAGCGGTGACGACCTTTGGAGTTCGAGGTCGGTGATTAGGTTTTCCTACGTGTCGCACCAAGGATGGGACACCAGAGGATTCAGAGACAGGGTAATCTTTCACAGCGGTACGTCAGGCCGTTTGAGGTCTTGGAGGGAGTTGGGACGGTCGCCTATCGGTTGTATATACCTCAGAGGTATCAGGCCATGCATGATGTCTTCCACATCTCTCAACTCCGATGTTACTTTTCAGACTCGTCTCACATCTTTCAGCCTGAGGAAGTCGATCTTGAAGCGGATGCGTCGTTCGAAGAGAATCCTATCCAGATTTTCGATCGCAGTACGAAGGTTCTCCGCGGGCGGTCTATTCCTTTTGTATGAGTGCTATGGCAGCACGGGTGAGTACAAGATGAGACCTGGGAGAGGGAGGCCGATGTACAATCGCAGTGGCCGGAGCTGTTCGGGTTTCTTCTTCTCTGCCTTGTTAGGGAAATTCGGGGATGAATTTATTTAAGGGGGGAAGCTTGTAAGAACCCGGACCTTCATTTAGGCATGTATTTCATTTTCCTGGAGTTTTTAAGAAAATTAATTTTTCTAGAAGTTTTTGAAGTACATGCCATGTACTTTCTGAGTACATTCCCTATACTCTTCTCCGGCTCGACGCCGTGTGCTGGCCATGCCCGGGCCACACACACGGTGTGTAGGGGTGACGTGGAGTCCGATTATGGCGGAGTACAGAAAAACCCACTACACGCCGTGTACTTTAAAAATAAACATCGTGTACTTTTTTTTCACTAAACGGACCGGGGTCGCACCTCATCACGATAATTGTCTTCTTCTAGGTCTGCTTCATCCGAGAGCGACCCGTACGGCCGAATCTTCCCCGACCTTTCGTTCCTCCATCCGACCTCCGTTCCAGCCACCGTCGATTGCGTTGGAAGCACATCGGTGAGTTCTCCATTATTCTTGAGTCTTGTTTCTTGATTCCTCCTAGTTTTCAAGTTATCATAGGTTGAGCATTTTGCACGTTTTCTCAGATCTACGTCATTATAAGGGGAATCTGTCGTCTTCTTTCTCGTATATCGATCTCCTAGGATCGAGGTAGGTGGTTTGTGTCTTCTTGTAGAATGTTGTTGAATATTTTGTGAAAATTCCACCAATACCCTTGTACGGGGTATTGCATGTTCCTGTTTTGTGCTTGTTGTATTTCCTGATTTGCATGATTTCTAGAGTATATGTTTTTCCTTTGATTATGGTATCTTTACTGTACCTTGGATGTTTTCTATGCTTGTTCTACCTGTTTGGCATTTTTCCAGTTGAAATGATTAGTCATGGGATAGTGGAACTGCTACCTTTTTATGCCACTGAGCCTTAGTTGATAGCCAAGTAGTTCTTGAGGTTTATTTGGACGATGTACATGCACGCTGAGCATGTTTTACCTTTCACTTAGGACTGTGAGAACCTAGAGTAGTAGACCAAAGGGAGAATTGACAGAAGGGATTCTCCAGAGTGTATTTTAATTACGATGTGAGACCACAAGAGTAATTGACGTTGAGTGCTTCCTCCGAGAGTCTGTAGTTCCTCGATGCGGGCCACAGGGGGAATAGACGTTTAGTGCTTCCCTAGAGAGCCTTTAGCACAATATGAGACTATAGGGGGAATTGACAGTGAGTTCTTCCCCAGAGAGTCTATTAATTTCATTACTGAACCAGAGGGGTGAGATTCTTTGTGCCTCCTAGAGGGTTGCTAGTACTTATAGGTTGAACCATAGGGGTTAGGCTGTGACAGCTACCAGAGGGTTACCTGTTTTCTTCTTGTTGCTGGCTGTTTACTTGTGTAATTTATTTGCTAGAACTATGGATTGTAGCTGCTTGTGCTTTCCTGGTTGCTGCTTCTGTTTTACTACTTGCCTTATATTCATTGACAGTTAGACACAGATCTTTGGGTGATTACCTAATGGTATTGTATCTCACAACCTCTTTGGGCCATGCTTTTGTTTCCAAACAGACTATGTTGTTACATGTATAGATAAGGGTAAGCGCCCTTCTACTTCGGGTTCTTGATTGCGCTGGAGTTGGGGATCATGGGACTGCGCCGTGGCTCACGATGTTGAGGATTTTATTTTGTTTTTCCTTTGAACTTTGTTTTAGTTGTATCCCAGCACATTGTTGTGTTTTCTGCTTTCCATATATACTTGTACCTGCTGCATCATTTTCATCATTGCTATATATATTCATTGCTTCCGCTATTTGGTTTCTGTCATTATGCATGTTGTTACTGCTTTCGCTATTAACGGTTGTTTTTCTCGCTGTATACCTTACCGAATGAGGGAATACTTTCCCCACTAATTCACCAAGGCCCTCGCTGCTAGGCGGAAGCCTCTGGAATTCAGGGAAATGCACTTGAGGTCATGTAGAAAACCGGGTACGGGGCACCAGTGGAGGAGCTCCGGACTCGGGTCGTTACAAAGTGGTGTCAGAGGAGTTCTTTTCTCTTGCTTTCTATTTAGAGAATTTATCCAGGGATAGGACAGATTCGGTACTTGGCATTAATCTATGCTCGGGAGTAGCTAACCCGTGTATATTGAAAATCCATACTACCTCGTTAATTGCAGTTTTTGCTGGTTTGGAGATTTTTTGGTTGATCTGATTTCACCTAGAGTGATTCACTTGACTTGTGCTATTATTATTTTGATACTTCGTTTCTATTTCTGTCACAACCCGATGAGATGAGGGTATTCAATCTCATTCATCATATAGGAACTTGTAGAAATCACATGTCATGCATTCTTGCCATGCCATATAGGGTGCATTTGCGATTGCATGCTTTTGTGATAGACTCTGTGTAGATTACGCATGCTGTTGTGATAGATGCTTGACAGATTCTCTTCTGTCATGTTAGAAAAATGTTTGTTTTGTTCCTTTCTTAAAAATGAATGCCAAATTTTGGTTTTTGAGGTTTTATGGGCCCTCATTAATCGAAAATTGCTGGGTCATGATCCTGTTTTCTCATGTATATTACTATGGGAGATGCCAGGCTATGATTCGTGGGGAGTATGGGCCCTCACGGATCGTAAATTGGCACCTCTTTCCCTTGTTTTTAGTGTTTCTGGAATTCTGTGCAGTTTCTTAGCTACTGCCCGAAAAACCCAGAATACACGATGTGTACTTTTTTTATACACGCCGTGTAGTCTTCAGGTCGTGTCACTGACCGTGTGAGAAGAACACGGTGTTGTGAAAGTATCTTCGGGAACACGCCATGTACGGTAGGTACACGCCGTGTATGTTCGGAGCCGTGTACCCAGTTGTGTCACTAACAACATGGGTCGGGGAAACTTAGGTATAAATATCCGTGTCTAGAGGGAACATGTCGTGTAGTCCTGTCCAGGTACCCGGCCGTGTCACTAACAATACAGGCCGACTTTACCTTTGTTTCCACATGCCGTGTTTGCTCTAAACATGTTGTGTAGTCTTTTCCAGGTACCCGACAGTGTCACGAACAAGACGGGATGATGTCACCTTCACCTACACACGCCATGTTTGTTCGGAGCACGCCGTGTAAGGTTCAACCATGTAGACGGCCGTGTTCTAACAACACAGGCCGCCAAAGCCTTGTCTAGTACACGCCGTGTTTGTTTCAAACACGCCGTGTAGTCTCAGGTTGATTCGGATCGGGAAGGGGAATAGTTTTTAGGTACACGCCGTGTGTTGGGGTCAATATGCCATGTAGTTGAGTTGTTACATGACTTTTAGGGAAGGCGTACACACCCATGTTAGTGGTTTAAGAAGACACGCCGTGTAGTTTTTATACACGCAGTGTAGTAAAGTTTTGTAAACTTGTGTGTTTTCCTTCCCTTGTTTCCGTTTTGTACTCTTGTGTTCTCGGTCCTTGTTTTCCTGATTTAAGGTGTGCTTTTGATCTTTCAGAGCTATCCCTACGAGACATCCTCTAGTCGTACGTCTGTTATTAGGCAGCGATCAGACGCCCGATATGGCTGATCAGGGACTTCCTATCGATCCTTCAGTCGGGCCAGCCTTGGCACCAGCTGTCATACCAGTTGCAGGCGCGGATGCACAGTTTAGGGAAGGTTTCGTGAGGATGATGTAGGCCTTCCAGGGAGCACCGCCTCCTACCATGTCTTCGGAAAACTTGACGTGGGTTTTCCAGCAGCAGCATCCTCCTACTTTCTTTGGGGAAGGAGGACCGCAGGTTGGAGAGTCATAGCTAGAAGCCATGCTGACTATCTTCAAGCATCTGGAAATGCCTCTAGAGATGCAGGTCAAGCTCGCCACCTACATGCTCTGAGACTCCGCCAAGAGGTGGTGGGATATGATCTCACAGGCGGGTTAGTAGTAGGCTATGGATTGGGAGGAGTTCCAGCGCGTGTTCTACGACTACTTTTACCCGGAGACCCTGAGGGCCGACCGAGCCTAAGAGTTCATGATCTTAGAGCAGGGTACTCTTTCTATCATGGAGTATTCTGCTCGTTTCACAGAGATGTAGTGCTTCACACCCCTCCGGGATGGGAGTGCGGTGTTCGTAGCATGAAAGTTTGAGGATGGTCTCAGGCGGGAGATCTGCTCACATGTGAACATCTTCCAGCTGACTTCCATTACTTCCATTGTCAACTAGGCACTGATTGTAGAGCACAATCTGAGAGACTCTAGAGTTGCGAGCCAGGGCAGTCCTGCTTCTAGAGATAGTTTTCCTCCAGACGACAGTAAGAAGCACCGTAGAGAGCCTACATGTGATGATCCGAGGAAGCGAGATGCATCGTCATGCAACTAGGTGACATGCTACCAGTGTGGTCGGTTAGGGAACACGAGGCCTTAGTGCCAGAGGGACCCCATGGAGTACTGATATTGCCGCAAGATGGGTCACCTTCAGTGTTTCTATCAGGTTTTCTCACCAGCAGCTGGTGACCGGGGTTCTTCCAAGACTCCTCATTCAGAAGCAGCACCGCTAGTTTCTCACCAGTCGGGGAACTGGAGTTCTTACGGACGTTAGGGCCGAGGTAGAGGTCGAGGCCGTGGCAGTCAGCCACTAGTTCCTCAACACCAGCAGGGAGGTTCAGCTCAGAGAGGTCATCCAGGGGCGCATGGCCGCGGTACAGTCCAGTCTTTCACCACGGAGCAGACTTATCAGGAGCAGGATCATAGCCCTTCTACTTTTCGAGGTACGATTTTAGTATCCTCAGTTTTATCTTCAGCCTTTTTGGATACTGGTGCTACACATAGCTTTATATCTATTGTTGTTTTGGAGATCCTTGGACTCTGCATCTTTTCTTCTGCCAACTCATTCACACTAGACACACCCTTGGGGACAAGGACATCTAGTGTACGCCAGTGTAGAGAGTGCCCTCTCGAGGTTGCAGGGTAACGCTTCTTATGGGATATCTATGTCCAAGAGATGACAAGCTATGATGTCATCCTCGGCATGGATGGGTTGGTTCCCTTCCAAGCATTCATCGACTGATATCTCCTCATAGTGAGTTTCATCTCACCAGAGAGTGAATCTTTTCTTTATATAGTCGAATGGGATGTTCAGGCGAGTCGAGCAGGACTCGAGCATCATGGGCTAGGAAGGGTGATAACCCATATTTCTAGTCTTTATCTGAATGAACCGGGGACTCCACAGTTGGAATTTCCTCCAGTAGTGGATCACTTCAGGGACGTCTTTCTAGAGGAATTTTCAGGTTTGGCTCTGGAGCGTGAGGTAGACTTATCTATTGAGCTCATGCCAGGAGCAACACCGGTGTCCATTCCTCCCTATGGGATGTCCACACCTGAGTTGTAGGAGCTCAAGAAGCAGTTGGAGGAGCTACAGGATAAGGGTTTCATTCGACCCAATACTTCTACATGGGGTTCTCCAGTCCTGTTTGCGAAGAAGGCGGACGGTACCCTTCGGCTTTGTGTGGATTATCGGAAGCTGAACCAGTTGACGGTCAAGAACTGATATCCTTTTTTGAGAATTGATGACCTTTTAGATCATATTTGAGGATCCAGGGTGTTCTTGAAGATTGACTTGAGGTCCGGTTACCATCAGTTGCATGTTAGACCATCAGATATACCATTGATAGCCTTCAAGAGCAGGTATGGTCTATACGAGTATACAATCATGCCGTTCGGTCTCACGAACGCACCTGCAGTTTTCATGGCACAGATGAACTGAGTGTTCCATCCTTATTTGGACTCCTTCGTCATGGTCTTCATGGACGATATCTTGGTGTACTCTCACACTCGACACGACCATGCCACTAATCTTGAGATCATTCTGAGTATACTGAGAGAGCATCGACTTTATGCTAAACTCTCGAAGTGCCACTTCTGGATGGATCAGATTAACTTCTTGGGTCACGTCATCTCAGAGGCAAGAGTATCTATGGATCCAGAGAAAGTGAGAGCTGTAGTTTCCTGGGAGCAGCTGAAGAATTTCTTTGAGGTACGAAGCTTTCTAGGGCTGGCTGGATACTACAGATGCTTCATTCAAGACTTTTCTCATCTAGCATCACCTTTGACAGGCCTGACCAAGAGGGGGGTGAAGATCTTATGGTCAAATTCTTGTGATTCAGCCTTTCAAGAGATGAAGGGTGGGGGGGGGGGTTGACTTCGGCACTGATAATAGTCTTGCTGGAGACAGGAAAGAACTAGACTGTTTACTGTGATTCTTCAGGTATCAGGATGGGAGCTGTGCTTATGCAGGGGGATGGAGTCGTTTCGTAAGGGTCTTGGCAGTTGAGGCCACATGAGAGGAACTACCCGACGCACGATCTGTAGTTGGTAGCTGTTGTTCATGCCTTACGCTGTTGGAGACACTATTTGCTGGGGGAGCACTTTATGGTCTTCAATGACCACAAGAGTCTCAAGTATATCTTCACTCAGCGTGATCTGAATTTGAGACAGCGCAGGTGGGTTGAGTATCTACAGTCTTTTGACTTCGAGCTTGCCTATACGCCAGGTAAGGGCAACGCAGTGGCCGATGCGTTGAGCAGGAGAACTCAGATTAAGGTATTTAAAGAGGCCAGTAGTGAGTGGCAGCTGATGGATCTGTTCTATGAGATGTATCTAGAGGTGCACGACAGACAGGGACAAACCTTACTATCTTTTGTAACTGTTACCTCTACACTTCTTGATCGGGTACGGATGAGGCAGCTATCAGACTCTGAAGGCTTAGTCCTGTGGGAGAGTGTGTTAGTAGAGGACCCTCTTCCCGAATGGATAGTGGGCGAGGATGAGATCTTGTGTTTCCAGGGACGTGTATGGGTGCCAATAGACATACACGAGGAGCTGATGCGGGATTTTCATTCCTCCGTTTGGGAAGTTCATCCTGGCGTCACCAAGACATATCAGGATCTTCATCACTAGTACTAGTGGCCAGGTATGAAAAAGGATGTTTCTGGTTTTGTCATGAGATGTTCTACTTGTCACCAGGTGAAGGTAGAGAACTAGCGACTCACATGCCTTTTAAAGCAGCTACCCATTACAGAGTGGAAATGGAACGACGTCGCGATGGACTTCGTGACTGGGTTGCCGAGGTCACCTCGAGCGAACGATGCTATTTGGGTTGTCATCGACAGTCTTACGAAGGTTTCTCACTTCTTTCCGATCAAGGAGGCATTAAATGTTGATGGTCTAGGACGACTTTACATCCAGGAGATTATTAGTCTGCATGGAGTCCCACACTCCATCGTTTCAAATAGGGATGCATGCTTTACCTCTCGCTTCTGGAAAGGAATTCAGAAGGCCTTGGTTACATAGGTACTTTTGATTACAACATACCATCCCCAGACTGATGGCCAATCCGAGCGCACGATCCAGGTGGTTGAGGATATGCTCCGAGCTTACATCCTAGACTTTGAAGGTTCTTGGACAACAGTTTCCAGGCGACCATTCATATGGCGCCATAAGTTTCTTTTTACGGTAGGCCATGCTGATCACCCTTATGCTGGCTGGAGGTAGGAGAGGTAGCTTTGTTGGGACCTCGTCTTGTTTAGGAGACCTCAGAATAGATAGAGCTGATTCGAAAGAGGATGGCTACAACACAGTCTCGACAGAAGTCTTATACTGATCAGTGGAGATGACCTCTAGAATTTGAGGTTGGTGATCAGGTTTTCTTGTGTTTCTCATCGAGGTTGGGACACAAGAGGATTCAGAGAGAGGGTAATCTTTCACCGCGGTACGTTGGGCCATTTGAGGTCTTGGAGAGAGTTGGGCCAGTCACCTATCAGTTGCAGCTACCTCATAGGTATCGGGCCATGCACGACATCTTCCACGTCTCTCAATTACGATGTTACTTTTCAGACCCGTCTCACATCTTTCAGCCTGTGGAAGTTGAGCTTGAAGTGGATGCGTCATTCAAATAGAATCTTATCCGGATTTTCGATCGCAGTATGAAGGTTCTCCGCGGGTGCTCTGTTCCTCTGGTATGAGTGCTATGGCAGCACGGGCGAGTACATGACGAGACCTGGGAGAGGGAGGCCGATGTACGATTGCAGTGGCCAGAACTGTTCGGGGTTTCTTCTTATCCACATTGTTAGGGAAATTCGGGGATGAATTTATTTAAGGGGGGAAGTTTGTAAGAACCCGGACCTTCGTTTAGATATGTTTTTCCTTTTCCTGGAGTTTTTAAGAAAATTAATTTTTCTTGAAATTTTTGAAGTACACGCCGTGTACTTTCTGAGTACAGGCCGTGTAGTCTTCTCCAACTCGAAGTCGTGTGCTGGCCATGCTCGGGCCACACACACGGTGTGTAGGGGTGACGTGGAAGCTAATTTTGACAGGGTACGGAAAAACCCACTACACGCCATGTACTTTAAAAATACAAACCGTGTTATTTTCATTTTTTCACTAAATGGACCGGGGTCACGCCTCATCATGATTATTGTCTTCTTCTAGGTCTGGTTCCTCTGAGAGCGACCCGTATGGCCGAATCTTCCCCGACCTGCTGTCCCTCCGTCTGACCTCCGTTCCAGTCACCGTCGATTGCGTTGGAAGCGCAGCCATGAGTTCTACATTCATCATGAGTCTTGTTTCTTGATTCTTCCTGGTTTTCAAGTTATTGTAGGTTGATAGTTTTGTGTGTTTTCCTAGATCTATGTCATTGTAAGTGGAATCCGTCGTATTTGTTCTCGTATATCGATCTCCTAGGATCGCGGTAGGTGGTTTGTGCCTTCCCATAGAATGTTGATGAATATTTTGTGAAAATTCCACCAATACCCTTGAACGGGGTATTGTGTGTTCCTTTTTTACCCTTGTTGTATTTCCTGCTTTTCTTGATTGATAGAGTAGATGTTTTTCCTGTGATTATGGTATATTTACTATACCTTGGATGTTTTCTATGCTTGTTCTGCCTATTTGGCATTTTCCAGTTGCCATGCTTAGTCATAGGACAGTGGAACTGCTACCTTGTTATGCCGCTGAGCCTTAGTTAATAGCCAAGTAGTTCTTGAGGTTTACTTGGACGATGTACACATGCGTTGAGTATGTTTTACCTTTCACTCAGGACTGTGAGAACCTGGAGTAGTGGACCAAAGAGATAATTGATGGAAGGGATTCTCCAGAGTGTGTTTTAATTACGATGTGAGACCACATGGGGAATTGACTTTCAGTGCTTCCTTAGAGAGTCTGTAGTTCTTCGACACTAGCCATAGGGGGAATAAATGTTTAGTGATTCCCCAGAGAGCCTTTAGCACGATACGAGACTATAGGGGGAATTTATGGTGAGTGATTCACCAGAGAGTCTATTAATTTCATTGTTGAACCAGAGGGGTGAGATTCTGTGTGCCTCCTAAAGGGTTTCTAGTACTTATAGGCTGAACCATAGGGGTTAGGCTATGAGATATACCCAGATGGTTACTAGTTTTCTTCTTATTGCTGGCTGTTTACCTGTGTACTTTATTTGCTAGAACTGTGGATTGTAGCTGCTTGTGCTTTCCTGGTCACTGCTTCTGTTTTATTACTTGCCTTGTATTCATTGACTGTTAGGCATAGATCTTTGGTTGATTGTCTACTGGGATTGTATCTCACACCCAGTTTGGGCCATGATTTTGGGCCCAAACAGACTATCTTATTGCAGGTATAGCTAATAGAAAGCGCCCTTCTACATCAGGTTCTTGATTGCGCTGGAGCTGGGGAGCATGGGACCGAGCCATGGCTCGTGTTGCTGAGGAGTTTATTTTGTTTTTCCTTTGCACTATGTTTCAGTTGTATCCCAGCACGTTGTTGTGTTTTCTTCTTTCAATAGATACTTGTACCTGATGCATCATTGTCATCATTGCTATATATATTCATTACTTCCGCTGTTTGGTTTCTGTTGTTATGCATGTTGTTACTACTTCTGCTATTGACTGTTGTTTTTTCGTTGTATACCTTACCGAATGAGGGCATAGTTTCCCCACCGATTCACCAAGGCCCTCACTGCTAGTCGGCAGCCTCTGGCATTCGGGGAAATAATTTTGAGGTCATGTGGAGAACCGGGTACAGGGCACCAGTGGAGGGGCTCCGGACTTGGGTAGTTACAATATGAATCACCCCACATCCCCAGAAGACAAATCCACAATACATTCACCACTTTCAATTACACACTCCCAAAATTTCCTTAGACATGCATTTAAATTCAAATTTCACATCCCATTCATTTTCTAAAATCATTTAAATTTTTACAAAATATAAATTTAATCCCCATTCATATTTATTTACTACATAATAATATATTCCATGAATAACTAGACAAATAACACAACAATGCCACCCCACAAATGGCCCAAAACACCTTAAAATCACTATAACACCACACTTCCCACATCATTTCTATGCCACATATACCATGGAATGTCACCCAAATAACCACACATCACAAATTCAAACCACATGCCATAAGAAAAAAAACCACACATGATAACCTCAGATCTCCACCATGCATCATCACCCCAATACACCAAAACTAATACAGACCAAAGCATATAACATCCCACATTGCATTGTTGCCTGCAAACCATTCATCATATCCCCCTGAACTACCAATAACAACTGGTAACATCCATCACTAAAAAAAACTCTATGAAACTATGAAGGGAAACACAAAAATGAGAAGCATTTAAAAATGAATCACACTATAAATTCCACAATTTATTTATTTTCATTCATTTCATTACTTATTTATTAATCATGTGTATTATAACAAAAATAATACTTCAATGGGAAATCAATTTATTTGCTAAAAATGAATTACATACCCTTTTATCAGGGGTAGGATAAAAATACAACACAGTAAGGGTATTTACCCACTATATGTAATCCATAAGAAAGGATCCTAACAGCCATTATTTTCATCAAGGAAACTACATGGAATAATATCATCAGTAAAAATGAAATGGAAGTAAAAACCTGAAATATCTCCCCAAACCCAAAAATTTTCATTATTTCATTTTACTATCTTATTAAGACAACCATAAAGAGAATCCTAGTTGAAATTAAAATCATTAAAATTCCCTATATAGCATGTAAAAATGGGGGGAATGACGATCCCAAACTGTAAAGAATATTTATAATCATGTTGTGTACTTCACGGAGAAGAAGAAATAGCTCAAAAACCAGAACTATATAAGGATTTAATATATCAATAATCCCTGAACCAAGGGATCATCTAAACAGCACAAAATACATACCCAATCGAAAACAAACATCACCTAAAAAGAAACCTATATAAGATCAAAAAAAAATTTGGGGTAAAGGAGAATAAATCCTCAATGATCATTGAAACTCCCCCAATAGAACCCAAATTTCAAGGAGTGGGAAGACAACTTAGATAGTGTACCAATATTTCCAAGAGTTCCTAAAAAAATAGAGGAATATGTGATGATTTAATGGATAGATAATCAGATGAAAAATGTATTTACATTGATCAATCCTATCCTTTTACATCATGAATCACATATCCACGAAATTAATTCGAAGGAGATGTAGATTTCAAGACATGAATTTATTTTAGGCTATGAATCTCTCATGTTTTCATCTTTGATTATATTCAAATATCCTCAGATCAATTTCATTACATGTCCTGAATTACCCTTTCATAACATAGATCAATTTCACAGACTACACATCTACCAAAAAGAATCCCTGAATCACCAGCTAAAAAAGTCATGAAACACCAACTCATGATATTAGTTCCACTTACACATCATCAACTACCCACTAATGGACTCATAAATATCCAACACCAACTTTTTCCCCTTAATCTTCTCTAAACACATCTAACTTCCAAAACTAGAAAGGTAACCATCAGGGATGGAATGAACCATCACATTAGATACAACTCAAATTATTCTCTCCATAAACAATCAAAATAAAACCTAGAATACAAGAAAGGGGTATAGATAATAACCCATGAGATACCACATGAAGTTCTCATAACACCTCAAATGCTACAACCAGCAAAAGAAAAAAACCAAATCACCCACCAACATCTATCACAACCACATCACCACATGACCACATAAAAAATATCACTTTGAAAAACAACACACATATAGTGTTATACACATTCACCACTACTCAAAAAACCATCTAAATCAAAATATAAACCTCCTCACTTCCAAAACCAACCACTACTTAAACTAACACAAAACACTTCCCTGAGCACAAAAATTATGGAATTTCATCTTCCAAGTCAATATATTATCCACATTGGGTGATACTAGTTCACTCACATTGTTTTATTAATGTTAGAGCATAACACATCTTCATTTGGAATAAATTCCCCCTTCAAATGTCACAATATTTATCACACTTCAAACATTAAGAAAATGAAACATCTCATAAAATAACAAGGTAAATATTCACATCCTGAAAATAGAACATAGTAATGAAAAATTGAAAATTTACCTAAGTACAGAGTGCCAAACTTCATATGTTGATCACATATACTCTCCTTTAGTACCCTATGCCTCTAAAAAACAAGAACCAATGGGATGGTTTGTCTACAAAGAACCCTCTCTCGATGATCTTGGATCTATATCGACTGCTCCAAAAATGACATGTAATCCTCGATATTCAATTCTTACTTTCAAATGATGCGTATTCGTTATGAGGATACTGATGAAGCTAGGAAACGAGTAATATTTCATGGATCCTCTCTAGCCATCATGATAATGAAAGTCAATATTCTACATCGTAAACACACACCAATGCCCAAAGGGTCTGAAAAACTGAGGAAAAATCTTACTCCCCTTTCAAAACACTAGTTCCCATCCCAAGTTGAGACACATATGATCCCATGGTTTAGAACATCAAAATATAGGTGCCACTACATATGAACAATATAGAATATTTAATGATCATTTACCACCCTCATCCTCTCTCAAACAAACCGGATGTTCTCGGTCATGATCTATAGCACATCAATACAAAGAAATAATAACTATGAAACCTCCTTAAAACACAACATAGAATGAAATGACTACCCTTAAAAAACCTAAAAATAAAACATGTAAGTTTTTATCATATAAAAACACGACTATAGGATTGTAACTTTCCCACAATCTTCCAAATTCAATGACATCAGCTCACAACATATCCTCCGGCATCTGGATGGTCCACATCATAGACCAATCTATCTAATATTGGAAATAAGTGCAAATGAACTATTGGGAACCAAAATATTTATAGAGACTTGAAATTTTCTTATATGTATATTAAACCATTTTTATGAAAAACAACATAATAGTGGATCAAATCTAGGATCAAAATTTTAATTATCTTGGGAAAATTAGGAAAATAAATCACTTGTACAGAAAATCACATATATGTTTATTTAAATAAATATTATTTTTTCCTTATAAGAGATCGTGTAATAATTATTAAATTTATTCACTTCAGGATATACATCAATGAAATGGGTAAGCGAAAATACCTATAATAGTAGGAATAAGGGACATGGATCAATAGTACATGGGTGAAAATAATCAACATCATTAAATCCTAAGCATAAGATCCTCATCAGCATCATGTGGGAAAAATTTGATAAATGTATGTAATATGGAATATTCATAATAATGATTCATCATAACACACTATTTAAATACCTCATTGATTTGTGAACAAATATACCATTACATTCACATGTAACATATGTGTACCATCATAACATCATAATTGTGAATAAAGATATCATATTTTCCACACAAAATACACGTTTTACCATTAGATACATCACATTACCAAATAAATTAGAGGTATATATAATTCTAGGCCCACAATTTTCATCATATAATTCTCATAATAAGGCATTCTATATAGATGGATAATAATTATTATCATATAATATCCCATGGAAATAAATGGGATTCAAAAAATGTATCACATAACATACATCACAAAATGGAATTTAGGATTCACAATTGAATAATGCATCTTATAAATTTTCATAAAATATTATTTTATTATTTTAAAGGATAAATAACTTAGGACAATTAAAGAGGTGTTTTTGGAATTGATGCCTTTTTTAAAAATAATTATAAATGAATTAGAATAAAATCTGTAATGGTTCAAAAATGTATATCCCTGAAAATAAAGATAAATAATATGTAATTGTAATATTTGTGATATTATAGAATAATTCATACTAAAATCAATTTTAAATAGATGATAACCCAAAATAAGTATTTGGGGGTTGAAAATCCCTTAAAAATAAATCCCTCTTTATTTCATTACTTCTAAGCTTCTTGAATAATAAAAATAGGTTAATTAAAATACTAGAATTGAATTGAATTTTGTTAATATATTTCACTATTCATAAAATATTATCATTGCATTAGGTTTTTCAATTCCCTTCACTATAGGGGAAACATTGTTATATCATGTTTTCTTTAAATATTTATTCATTTTAATTGATTTCGCTATTTTTTAAAATAAATTTATAATAAATTAATTTTAATTACAGATTCATAAAATAAATATATTTATATATTTATAAATTATAAATAATTTAATATAAACATCTGTAGGGTTGGTGAAATGACATAAGTAGCAAAATGTACTTGATTGAAGTTATCTAATTATTATCATGAACATTATCCAAAGGAGGATAAATTGTGTTATAATATATACATAGTTTAAAAATATTGTATTACTATAGGATAAATTCATAAATATAATTTCAACATAAATTCTTATTTATCAAAGAAGATTTGTAGTTGAATGAATTTCGAAAAAATTATAAGAGATGAGGAAAAATAGAGAAGTGTTGATAAAAAAACATAGTATTTTATCTATGTTGCTTCTCTTGTATGTCACTATACCTCCATGATGACTGGATTTGGATTACTCTATAAAATAATAATGTTCTATAAGGAATTACGATAGAGTATTGGGTTACAAATTGGGATGAATTTTGTGGGGTTAGAGTGGTTTTCGATAATTAGGGGAGGGGTTAATTATACAAGATGAGAGTGGTATTTTTAGAGTAAAATAGTGAATAAATTATTATATTAATGTAAAACTTATAATAGTTAATTTTTTAAATTATGAAACATATATAAATATAATATATTGTATTTAGGAATTCCAACCCTTTTATAATTAAAATTCACTGGCTTTATGAAACTAAGAGTGGAAAATGAGAAAATTGTTTTTTAATGGAATAATTTTGACATTACACTTTGTAATGTAATTTTTTAGTTTTAGAAATAATGGTGAAACTATTTTAAGGACTCATTAATAAAATTATAATTATTTTGGTTATGAGTCATGTTCTATAAATTATTATGTCATTATAACATCATGAATGATTTAATTTATGACACACAACTTACACAAAATAATATATTTACTATTCACCTTTTATATTAATGTACTATATAAAATTACTAATAAATAACCTTTAGAAAATTTTGGCATATTTATTTTAAAAATAAAATTAAATTCATCCAAATAATTTCTTTAACATATATTATTTTAATTTTAAATATATAAATACTATTTTTTTGTAAGAAATATCATAAAATAAAGTGTCATAAAAATGTGCTTATATTTTCATTGAGTTTTTATTCCTTAATTAATTTTTATAGAATTTTAATATTTAAATTTAATTTAATTAATCATGATAAATATAATTAATATTAATATTTTTATTTTTTGGTGAAATTAAATTTTTAATTGTCATGTTACAATTACCAATGTTTGGGTTACTATTCCCAATGATCAAGTTATTATTGTGATGATCACATTACCATTCGAAAGGTCACATTACTTCTAACAAATAATACTTTATAATTTCATTCACTAGTAAAAAATCAAGATATAATGTTAGTTTTTTCCATTTTTAACGTCTGTTTTATAAGTGAAGTATATAAAGGTGATGTTGAAAATAAGGTTTTCAGTATCAGTTTTACAAAAAATGATGCAAAAAATGTGAAACGGGTTATTTTTTGGAGTGGGTTTCTTTTAAAAACCAATTTATAAAATGAGAATAACCATAATTTTTAGTGTTTCTATTTTTCAAAATCGATGCTGAAAAAACTAGGGTATTTTTTAAGGTTCTATCGTCAGTTTTAATAAAAACTGATACTGACAGTTAAAAAAATTATTTTTTTCTTTTTAAACCCCTAAATAAATTTGATTCCATATAATATAAGAAATTTGTATATATACATCAAAAAGTATGTATCATTGAATAAAAAAATAAAAAAATATACTTTGATAAGGTTAATAAAAAAAATATCTATTCATTTGTATTATAAAAAAGAATTAAAAAACACATACATGGAATTTACAACATAATCATTATCAATTGATATTGAACCATTATTTCAATACCATTATGTTCAAAGACCTATTATAAGAAAGGATATTTTTTTTGAACACTAATGATTAGGAAAATGTAATACTAATCATAAACGTAACAATATACATTCCTTAAATCATAATCATACTTAACTTGTAATTCCGCAATAATGATTGAAGATGGGTAAGTTCATACTTCACATAATACTCGGCATCATTGAAGGTATATAATATTAATAAATGATATAATATTAAAAAATAGTATATTATGATAGAAAATATAAACTAATTAATATAACTATCCTTTTCAATTTTTTTAGTTGCCACATTTGTGCTTATCTCTTACATTAATCATTGAAAATAATAAATACATTCCACATATCCTTGTTGATGATTGGACTGTAGTTACAAAACATTAACTTGATAAAAAAAAAATATATATTTCAAAAACAGAATAATGTCTAAAATAAAAAATAATTACAATTAGTTTCACATATTTTATTTCATTTGGGTTCTTTATTGATAACTAATATTTGTTAAATGTTTTCTATGACCTTCATTTTCATATATATCATCTAATAGTACATGCATAAAAATTGTAATTAAATATAAAGAACTTAAAAAAAATGAAAACATACCTATCTAAAAAGGTGGTATTTCTTTTTACAAAAATCAACTAATAAAATGAAAAACCAATATAATGTGAATTAACTAGGGTAGATTAAAACTTAATTACAATGTCCCCAACAATACAAAAAGTATACAACATTGGTTCATGATTATTTTTTTATTACTACCCATTAGGAAATGAAAATAAACCCAACACCCAATCTCTGTCATTGAAAATATCTCACATATATATGTAACAATATCAGAATTCTTCACAAATTACATAGCCATTAAAGTGAATTTTTACTTTAAAAAACCAAAAAGGCATGTTTCTTCATTTTGAATAAGATGTGTGTTTAGATATGTAATTAAACATGTAATATAGTTTGTAAGTTTAAAGTATCTCTAATTAATGAAATAAAAACATACATATCAATTTGCTTACATGGAAAACAACTACAACACATGCACACTTAGATCTTTAAAATCTACTAGATATATGATATACTTTTCGAATATTTTTAATTGATAGTATCTTTCATGTGTACCATATTTCATCTGAATCCCATAGATATAATCCAAAGAAAATAAATATGATATAATATATGTATAACATAAAAAATACTAGAAGTATCTACAATTGTTTTTCCAAAACATTTTGTTTCCTTTGTGACATTTATTTTGATATGAGAAACTATAATATAAATTAAATTTCATAAAACATTATATGTAATTTCCAATCATATGTAAATAACATCTAAAAAATTCATACCTGATATAAAATATAATGAAGAAGGAAAGATAGAAAAAGATAAATATAGCCCATACAATCTCCAACTCCAGTAACTTACTTATTAGGAATATGTAATAGATAAAAGGATCAATAATATTATTTACTAATACTCTAACTCGAACCATCTTCGTAGGCTAGTGATGTATAGAATCTCCCAAAAAATGCAGAAATCGGAAATCTATAATATATAAATGAGGATCTCTATCATAAAACTCATAATAAAAGGTTGGGTCTTAAAAATGAGGTAGAGGATCATAGTAGGCATGACATGCAGGAAGGTACGATTATGAGGGATGTATAGTCTATACTACAAGCTGAAAAGGCTGGACAGGCTAGATAGGCTAGGAAGACTGCACAAACTTTGACGGTCTCATGAATTGATCAAAAACTGCTTGCACATTTGACTGAATTTGACCTCAAATGACTATTTTATATCTTTCTACTTAGCTTTTAGGGATAAAATTTCTATATTTCTTTATCTCATATTTTGATGACAAAAAATGTTTTAAATTCTAACACCCACCTCATATCCTCTTACACTACCTGGGTATTCAGTCTTTACTAAAATAGTGGTGAGGATGTCCATCTTACCTTTAGGGATAAATGTTCTCTCTGATGATTAATCCTAAAGTTCATCCTAAAATAAAAAATAAAAATGGTATATTAGTTATGTTAATTTATAAGATAGAAAAAATAATGAAAAATTAAAAATATTTACATTCAATTCTTTAAGATACATCCCTATCTTTCTCTATATGATACTTTTCCATTTATCATAATAGGTGGAGGGATATAGAGGACAGAACTGTAACTCATATGAACTACTATCATAATGATATCCTAGTGCTTCATATTTTTTATAAATAATTTTTTTCTCCAATAAATGATACCCTCCATGAGATAAATTATAAGGGTATACATTCTATAACTAGATTTCATGGTTGGATTTATTATAGAATGTTATAGAAAATTAAACTAATAAGTAAATTGGTACATATATAAGAAATTTTACAATATAATATAATTATCATACCATAAAGACATCATCATGTCAGTTGGAATAAAAATTCCATGTCTCTCTTTTTACAATCTCATACATGAGGTATGAGTTTTCATTTTGTCTCATAAAAAAACATAATATTTTGACAAATTTGTTTTGAAATATCTACATCAATCCACCAATAATTAAAGATATATGTTATAAATATATTTTTCTCTTCAAAATTGAATGTCATCTATAATTGAATAAAAGAAATATTAGTCATTTAAAATATATCATATTATAAAAATGATATAAAATAAATAAATTAAAATATTTTATAGTCATGTCCACCCAAAGAGGATTCATCACCATATTCTCAAGGAATATCCAATCAGTATATAAAATACTAATCCTATAATTACTTTTCATATATAAATAACTAATAAAATGCATTACATTTGGTCCAACTGAATTATTATTTTCATTACAATGAATATCCAATCACTCATTCCCTTGAGAAAGTGACAGTTTTTTAAAAGTGTAGTTTCATGTTTACCAAAACAAGAATATGATTTCTTAATAGTAAAAGTAGAAGACTCCACTGTTGAAGTCTAATTAATAGACATATAATTACTTTTTGTAAATTTAATGTTTGTTTTTGACAAATAATTATATCACTGGATATTAAGTAATATTAAAAAATACCACAGTACATGTTCTGTTGTCTCTGTATCTGTATCCATAATTGAAATAAGAAAAAGTAAGGAAATTCTTGTGTATCTACATATTGATAGAAAATTAAATAATTAGAAAATAGGAAAATAGAAATATGTATGTATTTAATGTGGCACAAAATTGTAGGATTAAAAACATTATTTTAGGATTCTTAAAGAAAAAATATTTACAAGTTGAACTATTAATTATAAATAGTACTTATAAAATTGTATAAAAATTTATAAATTTAAATATTAAAGTTCGAAAAATTTTTCTCATATGTTTTACTATTTCCAAAAATATAATAATGTACGTCAGGTATTTCAATGAAAAAATGTTTAACCATAAACATTGAATATAAATTTTTTTACACAAAACAACTTATAAATAATTCAATATATATAAATAAATATCAAATAGTTATTAAATAATAATGTTTTTACACATATTAATTTCAAAACATAAAGATAATGTAACTAATTACCACATTAATTTGGAATTTTATTTATTATTATCCCATATCCCTTCAGCATGTTCCTTTATTATGTTATTCACTATGTCGGTATTATAGTCTTTGTTATCCAGAAATCATGTAATAGATAAAGAAGCCTTATATAAATCAATAACATCATCTTAATATTCATTATCAAAATGAATTATTTTCCATTTAAAAATGATAGTACACTGATCATTTGATAGATCAATTACATAAAATATTTCTTTTAAATATTTGGCCTTGAAAAATGGATCCCCACTGTAACTAATTTTTTTTATATTAATGAGTTTAAAGCCACATTCATCCTGGCTCACAACACTATTTCCCGAAACCCAATTACACTTAATCACAGTGATACAAAATTTAATATAATCAATTTCTCATATGTCTTCAATAAGTATAAAATGTTGCGTTGATGTAGAAATTGGGTGTTCCTATTTTACTCTCAAAAAATGAAGTGCTTCATTGATGACCATTACACCATTATTTTGAACGACACCCTTTTAATCTAGTATTATTGAGTAAAATGTGTACCCAATAATATCAAAAATAGGCAATGAGATCAAATTTATAGATGGTCCCCTTCCAACCATTTCATTGATTCTAAAGATGATAAAGTTTTGAGGAATTTATCTTAAAAACACGAATTAATGATTTTTATGCTCAATAATTAGCTAATATTCATTTATTTTCAAATATCATAACTTTAATTCTGAAATATGTGATGATATATGATAGATCCTCATCTATTTTGTTAAAAATGTATATATATAGATATATCTACATAACTTCATTACATGTAATAAACATTAAATTTAAGCCTAAAATCCATATACATTCACAAACAACTATCATATGTTGATATATTGGGAGACCAATATGCACCACATAATACCAATAATCAGTATAGAACTCAATCACCGATTTTGATACATATTTTTAAACAATATAGGTCTCTTGTTGATAATGTGTTTTAAAATACCCCTATAAAATTTTCATATATCTTTCAACAGATATATCCTTCATGAATAAACATGCCCACATTTTTTTATCTAATAGACCATATGAATCTCTAAATATAGCATTATATCAAAAAATGTAGGTGGGAAATAAATTTCTATTTAAAAATGAATAATAACTGTTTGATTATCTAAAAAATATATTTTTTGGATCAGTGACTTTCATAAAAATGGATTTAAATAAATTACATAACCTGATGATAGTATTTATGACACCTATCAGAAATATACTACACGGTAAGACTTGTTATGTTATTGCATGAATACATGAAAATCATGATATTTCATAACTATTAATTTAAAATACTTAATTGACACAAAATTATTCAAATCTGAAGAATAACCATTGTATACATTAATACCATGAAGACACAAAAAAATCAACTTCTCAATCATTCTTAATGTTTGAAAAGTTAGTGGTAAATATGTTCTATTTCCTTTCATCACGTGATTTAACTCTAAATGTATCCCCATTGATATTAAGTCCAATTAGTTTGAAATACGTATTTTTTCATCCATTTTATATATAAGAAAGGTCCAGTAAAACTATCAAATATGTTTTTATTGACATGAAAAACATCAATGTTATGTTTAATCACTAAAAATCTCCAATAATGTACTCTAAAAAAGACAGAGTTGGGGATTCCTTCAATATATGCCTACTTCAAAATAGAATTGGGATGAAATTACTATATATTTTTTTCACAAGATTACCAAGGACTAAGAAAGAATGATGTAATATGAAGAATTATTTATCATCTTAACAAATCTGCACATTTCCATACTATGAGGGGGGATTTTACACTAGACATCCTTGAATGAAAATATACTAATGAAGTTGTAAGACTTCATAGAGCACCTTATTAAATTGTTTCTGATTATTATTCATAATTTACATAAAAATTATGGAAAATTATTCTAAAAGTGTTAGATATTGATCATTATTTGATTACTACTTATCACCCACACATCTATGGTAGAATGAAAGGACTATTCTAACATTAGAATACATATTTAGATCATGATCACTTGAACTTAAAGGTATATTGTACCATTATTGACCTTTGGTAGTGTTTTCATACAATAATAGTTTCTATTTATGTATTCAAATGGAATTATATTAAGTATTGTATGGAGATAGATTTCATACACCAAATTATTGGGATGAAGTTGGTGAATGGAAGCTATAGGCCCAGAGCATATTGAGTAAACAATGGAAAAGAAAAGGACTACTCAAAATCATATCAAATGTGATCAAAGTGTTGAAAATAAATATGCTATAATCCAATGAGGGATTAGGAATTTTAAGTGGGATATCATGTTTTACATAAAGTACCTCCATGGAAGGGTGTTATATGATATATAAATAAATGAAAATGACACCACATGTAAATCGGTCCTTTGGAAATCCTGGAGATGGTTGGATCTATTTTTTATCATTAAGCAAATCCACATATCATTTCTAAGGTTCATGAGGAGTTCCACATAACATTGTTAAGTAAGTAATGGCTAGACCAAACACACGTTCACACTTTTGAAGAAAAATAATTGGGGGTTTATTTATCTTAGTATGAATATCCTATAAGGATTCTAGAAACCTTAGAGAAGATCTTGAGGAAACATATAACATAAATAGTTAATGTACCTTAGAATAGTCATAAAATTTATGTGTTGACATGGGAACCAGAGGATTCTATAATTAAGAACTACCCAAATATTTTTTTGAGATTACATTTTGAAAATATTGATGATGAAATTATTATAGGATGGAAGAATGTAAAGGCTCAGAATTCCATCAATGAAATTTCACTTTTTATAATCATTTAATATTGTCTAAATCACATATAATCACTTAGAAAACACAATACAAACTTTATAGATGTATTTTTAATGAAATAAGTGGTATTTTAAGAACATATAAAACCTATACTAGTAGAATAGTAACATGAATGTTGGAAAAGTAATGTGAACCACAATAATAGTAAACCAACCAATAGAATATTAACCTCACCTATGAAATTATAAACAATATTTGGGTACATTCAAAATAAATATATGATATTTCTATATCTTTCAATGAGTTAATAAATATTTTAAAAATGATAAATCAAGAATTGGTTTTTTTGTAAGCAATAAATATATAATTACAATTATTGAATTATAATAAATGATTAAAATAAAATGTATCATCATAATATAGATTGATAAAATAATGTTTAATTGTCTTTGGATTATAGGATAATTTTATGTGACCATAGTTGATTTTTGA
The DNA here is from genome assembly GCA_963277665.1 of Viscum album. Classification (NCBI taxonomy): domain Eukaryota; kingdom Viridiplantae; phylum Streptophyta; class Magnoliopsida; order Santalales; family Viscaceae; genus Viscum; species Viscum album. The sequence goes on from OY728139.1 coordinate 496,809,364, forward strand.
AAGTATCATAAAATCAATTACAATATTTTAAATTAGTATTTTTCGAGTAAATGATTATCGTAATTAAAAATTAATTTTATCATATTTAGAAAATTATTTTCATAAAATGATTTTGTTTTTTTAATTACACATGCCGAAAAATGGTTCAGGTGAATTTTCAAGATTTTTCTAAAATACATGATTTTTTATAAATAGTAAAATATTTAAATTTATAGTATAAATACATTATAATTTTAATAAATTATTTCTTGAGTCATCAATAATGTTAGTACCATAATAAAAAACAATCCTCAATTATTTTAATATATTTAGTGACAATGATCAAACTATCGATAGTCTTGAGATAAAATAATAAACAAATGAATAAAATATTCAAAAACCCCATTTTCCTCTACTATAAATACCACCCCTCACCACCCCTTCTACTCACAGCTTTCAAGTGATGCAGATTATCCAATTAATTCTTTATACTATTCCTAATCCCCACCACCACTTCTTTTAATCCCTTGGTTTCTTCAAAATACAAAAACCTTTTCTCTAAGGAGGTTCTCAAAAGGGGGAGAAAATCAAGAGGTAAAACCTAATTTTTTTTAAATTTATTTCTGAGTTATTTTATTTACAAATCTTCTCCTCACCTATCTATCCAAAGTGACATTATATATCCATTATATACTATAAAATAGAATGTTATTATGTTTAGGTAATAATCCATCATCAATTATCTTCCCTCTCTTTTTGTTCTAAAAATTAAAATATCGTCTGTGATGTATTGATTTAACACATTCAGGGATGAAGAGTTTTTTTATTTCAATTAACATCTTCATGGATGGTCTTAAAACATTTTTTTTGGTTAAAATAGATTAAGAAATATGTATTATATCTTATTTAATTTTCTTGATCCATTATATATAGATGATGTAAATTAATAAAACAAAACTAGTGTGTGATGATTGGAAACCCGACAAAATAATCTAGATTATTATCACTAACACCTTATCTAATGGTCTATCCATACCCCAAATAACGAAATGTATTATATAAAAATTTAATATTAGAGATTATTTTTAATAACATATAACTTAAATTATGGATCTCTTTTCCCATTTTACATGAACTTCCATACTCATATACAAGTAAACAGATCATCAAAACCAAGGAAACAAATGCTCCTGAATGATAAAATTTTAGCTTATAACTCATTAAAAAAACCATTAATGAACATAAGAAAAATATATTAAATAAAATTCATGTATAATTTTTTAACAAATTAATTATTGTGTTTATGTTTATTATCCATGAAATTATGTTCATTTGAAGAACACTTTCGAACATAATGTTTGGGTTTCTTCACAAACCTCTATTTTCGTTCGGGTTTTACTTTATCCCCATATAAACCTAAGTAATTCTTAATAATTTTTTAATACTTCTTATAAATTATTTTTATATGGTAAAATATCATATATAAGCATCATATCAAATTTCTTTTATGTGAAATACATGATTTACAAGGTTCCATTCCCAATTCGTCCTTATTCACAAGCCCAATTAAAGGAGATGTCTTGATTTCTTACACATTTTCAAGTACCATACATAATATGTTTTAAGGAACCATTATTTTTATAAAATAAATAATTTACAGTTAAAAACTAAATTATTTCATTTATGTTTTTATAAAAATAATTATGACAAATATAAATGATTTTTCCAAGAGGACTCTTATTTCCAAAGTAAAAGGGATATTTCTCTCAGGAATTTTTTGATGATTTTATTATAGTATTTTATTATATATCAAAACCTATGTTTAATTGTATCATATATTAAAATTTATCTCATATTATTATCATTTAAAATATTTTATTAAATAGTTTATGGTCATTTTGACTATGGATGTACTATCTTGATACCATTCATTGTACTACACATAATAGTTCGTTATTCTTTTTATAGATTAGGTAATGTTAATTACATTTCACAAGAATATTTTTTTATGTTTAATCCCATTAATATGGGTTATTAATTGGACATATTAAGTGATGTGTGGGGCCTACTACCACCCCTAGATGCATTGTAAAGCATCATGAGACAAGATTGGAATGGATTTGGCTAAGACCTTAACAATTTATTTTCAGATGTATTGGTAGAAAATTCCCTATTATGTTTGTGAATCCCAAAATTAAAAATTATCTCATTATTATATTAGTAATTGACAATCGATTTGAATATTATACTAATATAATATCCATGGTTACGTGTTGTTATCATGCGATTATTTATATGTCATTATTTATAAAGTTTTTATTGTTTCCATATTATGCTCAAGACTTTGTTCTAATGTAATGTATTTTTAGTCATTCAATGTCACGACCAGTCCTCAGGGCCCATGCCGTGACTACCCCAAGACCGCCTTCCATAGGCCAGGGGCTGGCGACTAGCACCAAAGGCATAAATCCTGATAAAAGTGAAGGCGTTGGCTTTATATAAGTAAAAAAACACAACAGAGTACAGAAGCTGAAGTAAACACTAAGTAAACTGAGTACAAAAGTAAGTGATGGAAATTAATTAGGCCAGAATACAAACCCAACTGAAAGTAAAGTACAACAGTAAAGAAATAACAACTGCAGTAAAGTAAACCAGCAACCACTGAGTCGTCCTCCGGATATCCCACCTGAAGGGTGGGTATAAATGGTATCCTCAGCTCCACGGGTCTGGCCTTCCGCTCCGTGTACGTCTTGAAAAGTGGTCCACCTCCAGGTACCGTCATGCTCCACAATACTCCACCTCGATCAGTGATGTCTGTCGTCTGCATCCAACACAATGTAGTGTGGGAATAGCCCATGTAGGGGTGAGTATACGATACTCATTAGGGACCCCAAGACCCCCAAAGGTCTCCCAGAATCCACAAAGGAAAGATAAAAACACGATGTACCAACCAACTCTACTTAGGTATATGCTCATAAATATACCTAAGTCATCAATTCCAGTTCGGCTCCAAATCATGAGACCAAGTACAACCCAGTCCACACAGGAAAGTACAACTCACTCCACATATGAAAGCAAGTCAATCACATTGATGATAATGATTGAAATTCAAGACTCAGCTCACACATGTATACTACTCACGAAGAGGGGTGGAGATTATTATATGTAGTCTCTGAATCATCTCCTCTGCCAAACCCATGTAAGATCCAAGTATCAAAGTCATCGTTGCCGAACCCACATAGGATCCAAGTACAATAACCATCACTGCCGAACCCACGTAGGATCCAAGTACAGTCGTCATCACTACCAAACCCACAGAGGATCCAAGTACAGTCATCCTTGCTACCGAACCCATGTAGGATCCAAGTATAGTCGTCATCATCGTCAAACCCACGGAGGATCCCGACACGGTAGTCGTCACAGTCGCAGTTAGCTCTAGGGTTCCCGCACACAACATTCTCAATTTCGGGAGGGTCCACTCCATGAGTAAAGAGGGGGTCGATACATCAACTGCCACAAAGTACAGAGTTGATTTATCCCGAAGGTCTGCCACATCATAGGGGGCTAAACCAAACAAACGTGTCCAAGACACTGAGTACAAAATGACCAAGCCATTTTAAAAAAATTACACGACGTGTTGGTATGGTTACACGCCATGTCTTCAGACCTTGGGTACTGCCCATGTACCATGACCCATGTCGAAGGGTTGTTCATGTAAAAAGTAAGTACATGACGTGTGGTATGGTTACACGCCATGTCTTCAGTCCCTTGGTACTGTCCGTGTACCACCGCCCGTGTTGAGGGGCAGTTCGTGTAAAAATTATGTACACAACGTGTGGTATGGTTACACGCCATGTCCAAACTTCTGGGGTCGGCTCTGTGTATGCTGGACATGTGCCCGTACACGGCCTCAACCTGTTTTCTCCAACCTGTGTAATTGGTACACGGTTTAGCCCGCACCATTGGCCATGTTTGGCCATGTGGTAGAGTACATGACATTGTACTCCACAATGTGTCCGTCTATTCCCGGGTTACACGCCGAGTCTCGTATAGCTTCCACCTCCTTGCTATGTGGCGAGTACACGCCATGTGATAGAGGTCACACGCCGTGTGTTAGTCATCTGACGTCCGAAACCCTAGCTACAGAATGCATGCACTATACGGTGTGTTCTCCAGGAGTACACACCGTGTAGTCTGGAATTTTCTAGAAAAGACACCTCTGACCATCACACCTCCCTTGATGTCGTTTCTTCATTCCGATCTTTTGTTCATCACGAAACTTCAGACTCTAGGTCTCCCCATTGTCCCGAAGTTTATTGTGGCTTTCTCTGGCATCCGATCGGCTCCAAAAACACATTTTTAATTATCGTTTGAAGAACAGTTGAGAAACGGTCCATCCTGTTCCAGTCCAAACCGTCGCCCACTATTGTCATCGCACCTCCGCTTGGTTGCCATGATGATGAGTCTTCAATTTTGGATCATTGCATCGCTTAACGAACCCGTAACGATCCATTGTTCGTCACCCATGAAGAACACGAAGAACCGCCAACAGTTACAAAATTGGCGGAGGATTCAGACCGTGTTAGTTTGGCCCGGTCTCTCCGCATTAGTTCGATAGCAGGTAGTTAAAGAGATCAAAACAAGGAGGAAAGAAGATTCAATCATTGATAAAAAAACACACCCCTACCTCAACAAATGATTTCGAACATCGACGTCGTAGAAGACTGCGTCGTGAGGTGAGGATTCGTAGTCATTGTCGGAGTGCATCCGAGGAGGAAGCGACATCTCCACAATTGTTATAGAGAAGATAATGGAGGTGCGTTGTCGTTCTTCATCGGAGGGTTGGCGTTCTTCAACAAAGGATAAATCATCCTCTCGTTCACAAGAGTTCTCTCCCAAATCCCCACACAACAAGACAACCCAAAATAAAATAAGGCCACACCCTTATTTTAATTGATCATGCTATGAATTTCAAAATACAAATTTCAAACACATAATTAATTAATGAAATAGTTTCATTTAATTAATTAAATGTTAGGTTGGTAAGTTTAAATGAAGTGAGAGGGAGAGAGGAAAGGTCCTCATTACATTAGGGAAGTTGTCAAGTTTAAAGGGGGAGCTTATGAGAGTTATGGGAATGTGAAAGGTTGGGGATCTTGTGGCCCCCACATCACAAATATCCTTACATGGGTAGTTAGAAGCTTGTGGGTCCCATCCCAACTCCCTGATGTCGGATATAACCACTTAGATATAAAAATAAAATTGTCCCACAATTTTATTCACTTCTCATTGAAACCAAAAATTTTAAATTCACCTCCCAAGAAAACGCATCTATGGTAAAAGTTATCTTAAGCAATTACCAGAACTGCGAGTTAATCAGTGCCCTCAGATTTCAATTCTGAGCACCGGTTCAAAAGATAAAAAACCCGCTCGTTCTTTCACTAAACGTACCCAAGCTAAACTTCAGAAATTGATTCTGGGCACACCAGGCCTCGAAATCAAGTGTCGTCAGAAGCCACAGACTCGAAAAATTACAATGTATTTGTGAAAAAAATTTCCTTGAAATTTAAAATTCATTTCATTACTCCCACCTCAGGGCTTTACGTCCCCGTAAAGCGCTATAATAATCTAGGGGAAAAAATGAGGGTATTGTGCACACATCTAAGCCTCACACTCCCATGTTCTCTCCCGGAGGTTCCCATGCTTCCAACGAATGCGCACCAAAGGAATCAACTGTCCACGTAGGAACCACTCCTGTCGATCCTTGATCTCCATCGGGACCTCCGTAAATGTCAGACCGTCATCGATGTCCAGCTCCCCGTGATCAATGATATGCATCGGGTCATGCACGTATCTCCTTAGATGAGATACGTGGTAGACGTTGTGCACCCGGTGCAACTAAGGTGGAAGGGCCAGGCGATAAGCCACCTTTCCTACCTTGCTTAGGACCTTGAATGGCCCGATGAAGCATGGAGATAACTTGCCACCCCAGCCAAATCTCTGTAATCCACATCGAGGTGAGACCCATAAGAAAACATGGTTTCCATCCTCGAACTCTAGTGGTCTCCGCCTCCTATAAGCATATGACTTCTGTCTACTCTGTGAAGTATTTATCCACTCCTCAATGATCTACACCTTCTCTGTCGTATCCCGAACCATCTCTGGTCCTATGAGTGCTGACTCCCCAGGGTCAGTCTAGCACAGAGGTGATCTGCATGGTCGGCCATTCAGTGCCTCGTATGGTGCCATCCCGATGGTGGAGTGGTAGCTGTTGTTGTACGAAAACTCCCCCAAGGGTAGGTGATCCTCCCAACTGTGACCAAAGTCGAGGAAACATGCATGGAGCATGTCCTCGAGAGTTTGAATGGTCTTCTTTGTCTAGCCATCCGTCTGAGGGTGAAAGGCGGTGCTCAGGCGTAGCTGCGTCCCAAACGCCTTCTGCAACCCCTTCCAAAGCTGGGAAGTAAAGAAAGCATCTCGATCGGAGACGATAGAAGATAAAACACCATGAAGTCGTACTATATCTTGAATATAGAGGCGTCCCAAGCTCTCCACTGAGCCCTGCTCTCTGATAGGTAGTAAGTGGACTCACTTGGTGAGTCGGTCGACAATCACCCAGATGGAGTCATGTCCCCTTGAGGTATGTGAGATCCCCATCAAAAAATCCATGGATATCCCATACCACTTCCACTATGGGACCTCTAAGGGATGCACCAGGCATGCCGATACCTGGTGCCCCACCTTCACCTGTTGGCAGGTGAGGCATCGTGAAATGAACTCTTCCATAACCTTCTTCATACCCGACCACCAGTGATATCATCTGAGATTCTGGTACATCTTCGCCACTCTTGGATATACCACAAGAGGGGAAGTGTAAAACTCCCTCAGAACTTCCTCCTGTAGTGCAACTGGTACCATGGTACGTACCCTGAAGAGGATGACATGCTCTCCTCTTACAGAAAATCCATCAGGTTCCTGTCCTGTGGATATTTGTGCAAGTCGCGTCTCACAGTCAACGTCCCCATGCTATGCCTCTCTAACCCATTGAAGTAGTGGAGGAGTGACTGTGAGGGACTGTAGGAAGGATGCCCCATCTCTATCCATGAAGGATATCTGTAAAGCAGCTAACTGCTCCGTAACCTCTCTAAGTAGCTAAATGCCCGATCTCTTGCTGAGAGTATCAGCTACTACATTCCCCTTTCCAGGATTATAGATTATCTCAAAGTCATAGTCCTGGAGGAACTCGAGCCATCGCCGTTGACTCAGGTTCAGGTCCTTCTGCGAGAAGATGTACCTGAGACTCTGGTGATCAGAGTAAACTGTAAAGCAATCGCCAATCAGATAGTTCCGCCGCATTTTCAAGGCGAAGACCACTGATGCTAACTACAGTTCATGGGTAGTGTAGTTCTTCTCATGTAGCCTTAACATTCATGAACCATAGGTGATCACTGCCTGATCCTACATTAGGATACACCCGAGTCTGGTCCCTGATGCATCACAGTAAACTACATACCCTACGCCATCCTACGACAACCTCAATATGGGCGCACTGGTCAATATTTGTCTCTACTCCCGAAAGTGCTGCTGACATCTATCTGACCACACAAAGGGTTTCCCATTCTTCATCAAAGCTGAAAGCGGTGCTGCAACTCTAGAGAAGTCTGGCGCAAATCTCCAATAGTACCTAGCCAGACCTAGGAAACTCCGCACCTTTATCACACTCCTGGGTGGCTCCCTAGCCAGTACTGCCTCGATATTCACAGGATCCACAGCCACACCCGCCTTCGAGATGGTGTGCCCCAAGAAGTGAACCTCTCGAATCCAGAACTGGCACTTCGAGAGCTTACCATAAAGCTGGTGCTCTTGGAGTGTGTCTAGTACAACCCGAAAGTGGTAGGCGTGCTCCTCCTTAGTAGTCGAGTAAATCAGTATGTCGTCGATGAAGACTACGAAAAAAAATCGAGGTAAGGATGGAAGATCCTGTTCATGAGACTCATGAACACTACTAGTGCATTGGTTATGCCGAAGGGCATAACGAAGAACTCGTAGTGGCCATACCAACACCTGAAGGTCATCTTCTACACATCCTCATCTCAAAATCTGAGCTGATGATAGCCTGACCTGAGGTCTATCTTCGAGAACCATCGTGCTCCCTTGAGCTGGTAAAAGAGGTCATTAATCCTCAGGAGTGGATACTTGTTCTTTACGATCACTTGATTAAGGCGACGGTAGTCAACACATAGTCTTAAGCTCCCATCCACCTTCTTGGAAAATAAAATCGGAGATTCCCAGGGTGAAACACTGGTTCAGATGAATCCCTTTCCCTGTAAGTCCTCCAGTTGTACCCGTAGCTCACGAAGATCGATAGGAGCCATCCGATATGCTGGAGTAGATATCGTGGTTGTCCCAAGGTATAGGTCAATGTAGAAGTCTACCTCTCTGCGAGGAGGTAGTCCTGGAACATCATCAGGGAAAACGTCCGCATAATGATCCACCACAACAGGAAAACTAGGACTCCGCACATTAACCGCTCCGAGGATGAGACTAGCCAACTAATGTGTGATCGGCTGCCCTCACCTCTACATAAGTCCATCCAGTGCTACAAAGGCTCCCTTCTTGCCGGTGAAGGTTAACCAGCTCCCATCTGTGTGGACACACCACACATTGCACCTAAAACAATCAATCTCGGCATGGACTATAGATAACCAGTCCATACCCAAGATAACGTCGCAAGGCCTTGATGCCGCTACAAGAAGATCACAGCCGAAGCTCTCGCCTCCTAGAGTAAGCTCATACTTTCGGCACTAGTGTGTAATCGTCGAGTCTGCTCCCTTAGGAGTCTCTAGCCGTAAGGATCGAGCCAACGACTTTGTCAGAATCTCCGAGCTCCGAAAAAGGGAAACAACAATAAAATAATGACTCGCTCCCATGTCTATAAGAACTAAAACTGGAGTAGATTAGACACAGATAGTACCTCGAATCATCTCAGGTGCACCATGGTTGTAGGACTCGACTGCCTGGAGATGAGCCTGCCCCTGTCTGCTAGCTCCATGAGGTCAGGGTGGTCCTCCTAGTAGTGGTGGTGGTATAGACTCGAAGCGTCATCCACCGCCTGCTGCTCGGACAACTCCTCTTCCTCGTCCGCCTACTCCCTGCAGACCGACACGGTCGAACCTCTACCTCTGCCTGGGTGGTCCCTCAACTGTCAGCTGCTCCTCTGCATGGTGAGTCGGGCAGTCACGATCTATGTGGCCCTGCCCACCGCATGCATAGCACTACCTGCCTCTAGTATGACTAGATCTGCTCCATGTGCCCTGCACATCCGAACCAGTATCCTTAGGTCACCCACCTGATGTCCTGGTCCGCTTGGACCTCTATGTCATCTATCTACTACCTTCTACAGAAGACTCCGCTACATGTCGCCCTGTGGTAGGCCTCGCTGCTGGCGTAGGCTCTGCAAGGAAGCTCTCCACAAGAAGGGCTCGCTCTAGTACTCCTGCCTATGTCAGAATGATGAGGCAGATCATCGAAGCCCTGATCTCATTCCTCAGTTCCTGCTCAAATGTCCAGGCTCGGAAGAATGGGTCTCGTACCATGTCTGTGGAGTAGCGCGAGAGGTCGGTAAACCTCGCTGATTACTGGGATACTGTCATGATGCCCTACCAGAGCCAAAGTAACTCCTGGATGTGCACCGCACGGAGGGTGGCTGAAAAAAACTCCGAGTGACGGAGGCTCTCGAAGTCCATCCATAGTAGAGATGCCTCGTCGTGCACCTGGAGCATCAGGCTCCACTAGCTACCTGCTACTGCGTATAGGAGACTCGCGGAAAGGATCACCATAAGATATACTGGTGTCCATACCAATCTAAAGACTCAGACAATAGACTCAAGCCAATCCTCATCTGCCTGAGGATCCATCTCTCCGCGGAACCTGGGCAGCCTTTGTCGTTGAAACTCGTGCAAAGCACTCAGGCGGTGTGTACTCTTCGCTGTTGGGGCTGGTGGTATCGGTGGCCCAGTAGGTAGAGGTACCATTGGTGCCTCTACAGTAATGGGGCCCTATACCGAGGCCTCGTTGCTCGGTGGGATGCCATCTCGCACAAAGGTCGGAACCCTAGTTGGCTACCTTTGTGGGGCCATCCTGAAAAGAAACAGGTGTTCCAAGGTCAAACATTATACCTGGTGAGCTGACACAAAGTAATCACAAAGAAAACTTTTGAGACACACATGCAATCAGTGTTTTCGAGCACTAATTCAAAAATCAGAATTCAGGGTCCTGGTGTATGGATACGTCGGCCACCACACCAACACTGGACTCCCTAGACTAAAAACCACACTCCGTAATCTTAACACTATTTCTTCATAGAGAATAAATTATCAGAGTACTGAGTTCTACGGTAGAACTGACTCATCTGATACCAATTTTTCATGACCCGTCCTCTGGGCCCGTGCCGTGACTACCCCAAGCCCGCATTCCATAGGCCAGGGGCTGGCGACTAGCACCAAATTCGTAAATCCCGATAAAAGGGAAGGCATTTCCTTTATATAAGTAAACAAACACAACAAGGTATGGAAGCTAAAGTAAACACTAAGTAAAATGAGTACAAAAGTAAGTGCTGGAAAGTAAATGGGCCAGAATACAAACCCAACTAAAAGTACAGTACAACAGTAAAGAAAGAACAACTACAGTAAAGTAAACCAGCAACCACTGAGTCATCCTCTGGATATCCCACATGAAGGGTGGTTACAAATGGTCTCCTCATCTCCTCGGGTCCTACCGTCCGCTCCGTGTACGTCCCACCAAGTGGTCCACCTCCAGGTACCGTACCGTTCTACAAGACTCCACCTCGATCAGTGTTGTTTTTCATCTACATCCAACACAACGTAGTGTGGGCATAGCCCATGCAGGGTTGAGTATACGATACTCAGTAGGGACCCCGAGACCCCTGAAGGTCTCCCAGAATCCAAAAATGATAAACCACAAAAGAAAGATACAAAAACGAAGTATCAACAAAATCTACTTAGGTATATGCCAATACATATACCTAAGTCGTCAATTCCAGTTTGGCTCTAACTCACGAGCCCAAGTACAACCCAGTACAGACAGAAAATCATGACTCAGTCCACACAGGAAAGCAAGTCAATCACATTGATGATAATTATTGAAAGTCAAGAATCAACTCACAGAGGTATACTACTCACGAAGAGGGGTGGAGATTATTAGATGTAGCCTCTTATTCAACTCCTCTGTCGAAACCACGTAGGATCCAAGTACAGAAGTCATTGTTTCTGAACCCACGTAGGATCCAAGTACAGTAACCATCACTGCCGAACCCATGTAGGATCCAAGTACAGTCGTCATTTCTACCGAACCCAAAGAGGATCCAAATAGAGTCATCCTCGCTGCCGAACCCACATAGGATCCAAGTACAATCGCCTTCATCATCGATCCCATGGAGGATCCCAGCACGATAGTCGTCTCAGTCACAGCGAGCTCTAAGTTTTTCCAACACATCGTTCTCAATTCCGGGAGGGTCCGCTCCACGAGTAAGGAGGGGGTTGATACATCAACTGTCACAAAGTTCAGAGTTGATGTATCCCGAAGGTCTTCCATGTCATAGGGGGATAAACCAAACAAACGTGTCCAAGACACTGAGTAAAAGATGACCAAGCCATTTTCCAAAAAGTACATGGCGTGTTGTTATGGTTACACAACATGTCTTCAGACCTCGGGTACTACCCGTGTACCACGGCCCATGTTGAAGGGCTATTCGTGTAAAAAGTACATGGCGTGTGGTATAGTTACACGCCGTGTCTTTAGTCCCCAGGTACTGTCCGTGTACTAGAGCCCGTGTCGAAGGGATGTTCATGTAAAAAGTATATACACGGCGTGTGGTATGGTTACACGCCGTGTCCAAACTTCTGGGGTCGGCTTCGTGTACGTTGGCCATGTGCCCGTACATGGCCTCAACCAGTGTTCTCCGACCCGTGTAATTGGTACATAGGTTATCCCACACCATTGGCCATGTTTTTCCGTGTGGTAGAGTACATGCCCATGTACTCCACACCGTGTTCGTGTATTCCCGGGTTACACGCCATGTTTCGTGTAGCCGCCACCTCCTTGCTTTGTGGCGAGTACACGCCGTGTGACAGAGGTCACACGCCATGTGTTAATCGTCCGACGTCCGAAACCCTACCTTCAGAATTCCCACACTACACGGCGTGTTCTCTTGGAATACATGTCGTGTAGTCTGGAATATTCTAGAAATGATTCCTCTAGCCAGTGCGGCTCCCATAATGCTGGTTCTTCATTATGAACATTTTTTCATCACGAAACATCAGACTCTAGGTCGCCCCATTGTCCCGAAGTAGATTCTGGCATTCTCGGGCTTTCTATTGGCACCGAAAACACATTTAGAATTCTCCCTCGAAGAACGGTCGAGAAACAGTCCATCCCGTTCTGGTCCAAACCGTCGCCCGCTATTGTCGTCGCACCTCTGCTAGGTTGTTGTGATGACGAGTCTTAAATTTTAGATCATTGCGTCTCTTAACGAACCCGTAACGATCCATTGTTCATCACCCATGAAGAACACGAAGAACCACCAATAATCAAAAAATTGGCAGAGGATTTAGACCGTGTTAGTTTGGCCCGGTCTCTCCGCATTAGTTTGGTAGCAGGCAGTTAAAGAGAACAAAACAAGAAGGAAATAAGATTCAATCCTTGATCCAAAAAAAACACACCCATACCTGAACAAATGATATCGAACATCGGCGTCGTGGAAGACGGCGTCACGAGGTGAGGATTCATAGACGTCGTCGGAGTGCGTTCGAGGAGGAATCGACATCTCCTCACTTGTCGTGGAGAAGAGAATGGCAGTGCGTTGTCATTCTTCGTCAGAGGGTTGGCGTTCTTCGATAAAGGATAAATCCTCCTCTCCTTCACAAGAGTTCTCTCCCCAAATCCCCACACAACAAGCCAACCCAAAATAAAATAAGGCCACCCCCTTATTTTAATTGATCATCCCATGCATTTCAAAATTCAAAATTCAAACACTTAATTAATTAATTAAATAGTTTCATTTAATTAATTAAATGTTAGGTTGGAAAGTTTAAATAATGTGAGAGGGAGAGAGGAAGGGTCCTCATTAATTTAAGGAAGTTGTCAAGTTTAAAGGGGGAGTTTATGAGAGTTATGGGAATGTGAAAGCTTGGGGATCGTGTGGGCATAACCTCACATGTAACCTTACATGGGTAGTTAGAAGCTTGTGGGTCCCATCCCAACTCCCCCATATAGGATATAACCACTTAGATATAAAAATAAAATTTTCCCACAATTTTATTCACTTCTCATTTAATCCAAAAATTTTAACTTCACCTCTCGAGCAAACACATCTACGATAAAAGTTCTTTTAAGTAATTACCAGTGTTGCAAGTTCATCGGTGCCCTCAGATTTCAATTCCGAGCACCGGTTCAAAAGATAGAAAAACCTGCTCGTTCGTTCACCAAACGTACCCGATCTAAAATTCACAAATTGATTCTGAGAACACCAGGCCTTGGAATCAAGTGCCGTCAAAATCCACAGACTCGCAAAATTCCAAATTTTTTAAGAAAAAATTTTCCTTGAAATTTCTGGGACTTTACATTCAACATTACATATTGTTTATATTATCAAACCCTATATTACTTACACTTTTGAGCATCTAATAACCCCCTTTATGATGTTTTATTTTCCACTGGAAGTGATGATATATATTATGAATGACATTCTAGGATAATACAAGGGTTTATGTGAGTTTCCAATGGAGTTAATATATTGTATTTCATTTAAAGTGGAAATTATTTGTTCATGTATGTAATATAGATTCCAAAACTATTAAACCAATGGGTCCTTTTGTATTCTTTTATTTTATTTATTCTAATGTAATAAAGTAAAGCATTAGCTCTGGGTATTGGGGTTAGGGTATTTACATAGAACACAACCCAGCTACCCGAGGTGGGTCACATGGTGTATGGGTTCACCACATGACATTGGATTATTATCTACCCCAAACCCCTAACAACCATAGATAGGTGGGGTTTCATGATTTTTTTTCACTACAGTGCACGTCGTGTAGTCACATTTTTCGCATAATCTCAATGTTATTCATATGTTCAATAGATCTATATTTCCCAATTTTTTTTAATTTTAATGCTTGAAATCAGTGGGGTCAACTCTGGACATCATTTTCAAGCCTACGATGTCATAAAAATGAATTTCATCCATTTTCAAGAACAACACCTGTGTTTCTACTCTCCCAATCACCGAATATTAATGCCAGATCCCATATCCACTAGAATCATTAGTGACATCACACAATAGAACTCTACCCTTATGTAAATCATCATCCTAATTGTTGTTCTTGAAACTGCCTGGAATATATGGGTTATATTGTGATAAAATGCTCCCCAATAATGTCTAACATCGACATGATATTTCAATAATGAATAATGAAAATAATGATGGGGGAAATCACCATAATAATGGGTGATAGATATTATTGGCCAAGCATTCTCAGAACACTATTAGAAACAAGGATTTTTTTGATATAATTGAATAAAAAACAATAAATTATATAAAATGTTTTAATTATTCATCAAAGATAATGTGATTTTCAAGAAAACATAGATCAAAATATTATAAATAAATATTAATTATCAAACATTAAATCATGGGAAAAATTTGAATTTGAATATCCCTAAATCAATATCCGATTGATCATTAGTACAAGAAAGGTTAACCTAGGATTTAGGGATACCCTCCGCTCCCTGGATGCTGATCCACCATGATTCGATCTTTTTTTATCATTTGATTATGATATATTAAAAAATAATTATTTATATTTTTTCTCCATGTTCACAGTGTAATTGGGATAACGTTTGAAAATTTCTATGGTATTAAAAATATAAATGAAATTTATTGTTGGGTACTTAATGAATTAATATAATATTTTATTTAATAAATCCACTTAACGTACCAGGAAATGACTTCCTACCTGAACATCCAATGTCTTCTAACTTTAGGTTTAATTCTGGGTAATAACAATGTTCCGAATTCCAATTTGGTCTTAGATATTTGATTTATGACACTAAATGGGAGATAAAACATAATTTTAGGAAAACTACGCATGTATGATATTAATATATTTAATTTATTTATAATATTATTTCTAGGCTCAATAGGCCTTAGAATCTAATGACATATAAATTTATGGATAATAAAATATTTAATAAAATATTTAAATTCCATATAAAAAAAGGTTCACTACATTATTCCCCCATCTAGGGTTTTTATCCTAGAAAAGAATAGGTTAAATAAATAGGTGGGGACACTGAACCCTCATATAGCTTTACCTATCCTAGGATAGATCACAAATATTTTCATGATATATCCTAAATGAACCTTGGAGATGAAATTGGAATGTATCATCCTCCTGAGGCCTTCTTGAGTGATCTTGGTCATGACCCTATCCATATAGAAATGCTTGTGTACATGGCAATGTGCCTAGAAATTCCATCATACTAGCCCATGCATATGTACTCCTATTATACAAGACATGTCCTCCTTCATGGGGTTCTAGTTGTGTGATACATATCACAATGTTTTCCACCTGGGAATGTTCAAACGGTGTGTGAGACCATCGACATAGCATGTCATCCTTAACTTACCCAAATCAAATCCACTGTAGTTGGGTGGGTCTTCACAACATTTTTTCATCAGAGTACACACTGTGTAGTCATGTTTTTTCAATGAAGATATTGGTTCTTCATGAATTCTCCCAATACAGATTTACTAACAAGATATATAACGTTTTTTCCCACCCAAAATAGGTGTGGCTGACCTTCGTCCATCATTTCACACCCTCCAGTGGAAGGAAAAAGGATTTCATCCACTCGCAAGAAGCATGTATGTGCCTTCCAATACTCCAACTACATCCACTTAGTCTCATTCCTAGATCCATGGAAATCATCACCTTCATCCATTAACAAAACTCTATCTCTGCATAAATCACCATCTAAATCATTGATCACAAAAGAAAAATGAATCTAGAGGATCGATTAGGCTCAAACCCACCTTGACACTATCAAAACATAAAACCTTAGCTTAACAGTGAAAAATGAAAAGAATGCAGGTGAAGATCTCCGTAAGAAAGAGAGATAATTTTAATTGGCCAAGTGTTCTCCAAAAAAATTCAAACAAGTATTTAAAGGTGGGATCCTTAAATAAAAACGAATAAACTAAATAAAACAATTTAATTATTCAATAAGATCATGTGAGGGGAAGGAACACACAGATTAAAATAAAAATAAAAAAATACACATTAGAAAATATTTTATCCATGATGGAAACCACAATTTAATTTATCTACATAAATATTTCACCGATCATTGGTTGAGAATGAGTTCTTTAGTGATGTGGGGATCCCGCTACATTCAGTGGATACCAGTATACCTCAATATGATTGTCTTTCAACATCTGGTTTTGGTTTAGGGATTAAAAATAACATGAATCACTTATCCAACCTCCTAGATTTATGAAAATAATCAGGTATAACAACTATAGTATAAATTATATAGTGGGAATTTATCATTCTATATTAAATATATTAATTAATTAATATACTTATTTAATCCACTTAACATACCCATGAACAACAACCTCATATGAATGATTCATGATGGAAGACATTAGGTTGTTCCTAGTATAAAATCTACAATATAGATCAAAAAAGGGTATTAGATATCCATTTCAAGAATCAGTTTGGGATGAAAAAATTATTTCTAAAAAACTATGCATGTGTGATATCAGTATTATTAATATTTTTATAATATCAACTTCCATTAATCAGGATTTGGAATCCCATGTTGTCTCATCCCCTATCTCGGAAATTTTTTTTTTAATATATTTCAATATTTTTATGGAAACAAAGTTCAATGAACATTCCATAATCATCGATATAGAATTCATGACTATCACTTCCATTAGGGATTTCAAACTTCTTTAAAGCTCCATATCCTCAGTGTTTGCCTCCGTATATTTCTCTTGGTTAGATGGTCAGGAAATCATTCAAGAATGGTAGTTTATCTTCCTTATCAATATGATTTCCATATACATCTATTGAATATTAATGAAACTAGGGACTTTCTTAATCTACCTTAGGAAAAAAATTAGTTAATTGCTTTCTGCTAAGAGTAGTAGCTACCTTTTTCTCCCTTCCAGGATGAAAGTAAATAGAGAAATTATAGTCCTTAATTAGCTATAATGATATTCATTGTTGCATGATAATCTCATTTTGAATGAATTTATACTTAAAACTCTGGTGATTGGTTTATATGTCAAAATTCCCTCTACAGTGGTAGTTCTTCCAACTCATCAAGGTGAATATCACAATTGCTAAATCCAGATCATGAAGTTGGTTGTTTCTGCTCTTGGATCATAAATTTTTATGAGGTGAATGTTATTACTTTCCCATTATTCTTGAGTACACAACCTATTACTTTCTTAGAAGAATCATTGTATATCATAAAACCATTTCCACTTGATTGTAGTGTGAGTATATGTGCACTAATTAGCCTCTGTTTGATCTACTTAATTATTTTATAAAATTATATTATTCATACCTACGTTACCCCTTTCCATGTTAACTTATTAAGGGGTATAACACCACAAGATTTTATGTTCTGTATCCAAAAAATAAATTTAATTAATTTAATTGCTAATATTGTATACACAATTATTTTTTATTATATAAATAAAATAAAATCAGATAATGAACACAAAACAAACATTATAAAATAATAATGAATGAAATAAGAGGTTTTTTCTTGAAATTATGGAATATATAACAATTAAATAGTAACTTGATCGTTGGAATACTAATATGACCATTAGGAATACTAATTCAGCCAAATGAATAGTTACCTGACTAATGAAAGTATTAATAAAATTTTATATTCTTATAAATGAAAATATTATATAATTGTTTCATAGAATAGGTAAATAATTTTTTTGAAAATGATGAAATATTTTTTCTTATTTTTATAAAACAGAAATGCTTGCAAACATTTTTTTAATTAATATAATGATTTAAAATAAAATTTAGTTTCATAAAATTGAAAAATAAATTAATATTTTTTATTTTGATTATAATATAATTTAATGAGAAATTAATTAATATTTCAATGTGTTTTGAATTATGTTATAATTTTAAAATATGTATTTTTTAGTAAATGATAATTTTAAATAAATATTTAATTTCAAATATTAAGAAAATTATTTTTGTAAAATGTAATTAATTTTTTAAATTCTACACAAAAATAAATCATTAGGGATAAATATTGGAGTTTTTCTGGAATAGTAGTTTTTGGTGAATAGTGAGACACTATAATTTACAGTATATGTAATTAATTGAATAATTGAGCCATTGATGACATATGGATGATGTAAGAAACCTTGGTTCAAACTAACATAAAATATTTACTATATTTAGTAACAAGAATCCTCAATACTCAGAGTCTTGAGAAAAAATAATAAACTAATGTATAAAATAATATAAAATACCCCTCTCCTCCACTATAAATTCATCCCCTCACCAACTCTTCTCAAACCTATAAATCAAAAATATTTTCCAATTTTAGCCCAATTATACTCACAAACCTCTTTACCACATACATAATCCTTTGGTCTCACCAAAATACCTATCCAATTAAGCTTAAAGTGGTTCTGAAGGTGAAGAAATTGAATAGGTAAAATCCCATATCATTTTCCATTATTTTATTTTCAATTTCATTAATTTTATTATCACTACCCCAACTACTATATAAAAATATGATTGATAACTCCAATATATTATATACACTATAATTATATTATTTTAATTGAATATATATCATCAAATCATATCTCCTCTCCCTTTTATTCTAATAATGAAAATACCACTCATGATGTTCTGATTTACCACCATCATGGACGATGCATTTTCATTTTCCATTAACGCCTTCAAAACTGGTCATAAAACCATTTACATTGATAAAAATATTATAATACATGTATTATATCTCAAATAATTTTTTAAATAGTATATATAGATAATATTAATTAATAAAACAGAACTAGTTTTCAATGATCAAAAAACACCAAAATAATCTAAACTTTTATCATTAATGTTTTATCTTATTATTTGTCATTATAACATATAACAGAATGAAATATATAACTATTTAACATTCTAGAATACCATTAATAAAATATAATTTCATTTTTGGAAAAATATTCTCATTTTACTTGATTTTCCATACATGTATACAAGTAAACTGATCTTGAAAACTAAAGAAACGAACGACCCCAAATGATAAAATTAATTATTATAACCCAAAACACAGGCCATAAATGAACTTAATTAAAAATAAATAAATCATATACAAGTATAAATGGTTCTTAGGTAATTAATTTATGTATTTTATCTCCTAAAAAAGGTCATTAAGATTAAGTGTAGAACACATTCGGACACGAGATAAGTGTTTTTGTCTCAATTTCAATTTCATTAAGACATACATTGTAATGGGAATCGAATCACTTTATTTGGTTTATCTACTTCTCCTTTTAGATCATTTTAAATATGGAATTATTTTCCAATTAAATTCCCATATTATCTTGTATTATAGATATGATTATTATCTAAACCGTAGGCAATTTTTTAAATATAGTGTTTACTTTTAATGGTAAAATATTGATAAATCTATATCCACCACTAAATTTCGATATTTTTAAATGTCATATTTCTCCTGAATTGAATCTATGTATACAGAGTTACATGGACTTTTAGTGGTGGGTGGGGACCATTGTATCCCCTCAATGCATCTATAGGTCTCATGAGAGAAAAAAGTGGGCGAAAACCCATTCATGTGTCTTTACACGAAAAATCAGATGGGATTCTACCCACATGCATAAATTATCTTCATAGTATAATGGTTAATGTTCTAGATACATGATTTCACATGATTAATAATTTTATTCATTTATTATCCTGTTACCACTTCCCATGATATTTTTTCTGTGATAATATATATGGATTTATTTTCATTACTAGTTTATAGATAGAATGTGTTTTTAGTTCTTTGTCTTACCATTATTCCATATTCACATCTTTCACTTATTTTTTGTTCACATAACCTTTTATAAGTGTTTGATCTCATACATATGATTTTTTCCTTCCCCGTGTTCTAATATTGAAATGTTTGAATATGTGTCAATGAATTAGTTTATTTACTATTGTTATGTTCGTTGTTTAATTATCAATGTTAAATGTGAAACATATAGGTATCTAGTTCCTTAAAATATAGTAAACAGATAGATCCATATTGATGGGATCTCTTGTTTCTATGACATTGAAATAAAATGACCTCTGGATCTAGGCTACTAGGGTTGGGTTATTACTAATTCTATTAGAACAAGTTTTGAATAAACCTTGGGAACTAGATTTAGAATACATAGTTTAATGAACAAAATCATTAAATTGGCTTTGATGGTAAGAATAAAAAATTGTAGAATTTTAGTAAGGTTGTTATTAGGTGGGTATTCCTATAAATACATCCATGTATACTATAAGTTGACTTGGTTCTTGCCTAGATGTACCTAGTGGTAACAACACCAACAAGGTGTGTCGGCCCTGACACGACGTGAAATGGTACACAACAACATTCCCTATTACGCATCTGGTTTGATACTCTCGGGGGATATGATTAGGATAATTCCCATTATATTTACAAACAATTATGAATTATTTAAAAGTAAATAAGTCCCTCAATAAACCATGTTTGTGATTATGAGATTAGCTGTGAATTAATTTTCAATTTCTGTTATGTTTTTTTTCTACATAGAATTTATGAATTATGATTCATAACCCAATTTAGTTACCGTTATTATTTAGAAATAGAGCCAAATGGAAGGAAATAAATCAATGCTAATATAAAATGTATAGATTTCTCCACTGAGAATGTCAACATTTTTTGTGTTGTAGATGAACCTATTATGACCATATTAGTAAATTTTTTCAAATTACGATGAATAACCATACTAAACCAAAGTTGCATCATTTAATGTGGCAGAATCCCCATTATTTTAGAGGGATTACTTATCTAGTGTCAGATGAGGAGTGGAATGAGTCCCTTGAAAATCTATTTCTATAGTAGGGATGTAATGAAAATAAATAGGTTGTACTTGAATTATATTGTCTCTAGATATATGATATTCAATGGTGGTCTTTGATCCAAAACACTTTCGAGGAATGTCAAATATAAACATGGCGTGGATAAAATTTAATGAAACATTCTTCAAAAAATATTTACCTCATGAGAAATGATCAAAATAAAGTGAAAATTATTTAGCTTAAAGCTAAGGGAAGATGAGAGTGTCATGTAGTAAGAGGCTACCATCTCACGAATAACCTAGTATGAAATAAATAAAATATGTGATTTTGAATATAGGATTGAACATTTCATTGAAGGTCATAAACCATGTCTCCAAATGGAATCTGTGTATATAACATTTACATCATATGATGAAATATTATTAAGGTCAATGGAAACCAAGATAAAATTTTCAAGATCCTATTTGTTTAAAATAAATCAAGAAAATAATAGGTATTTTGAAAACCATTGAAAAGGATAAGCATCAATGATGAATAATGGAATGAATAAATTTCAATTTTATAATTTTTTTTACCAAATCGTCCTATTAAATTCTTGAAAATTATGAGAGTTTGTTGAAATTATGGAGAAATGGGCCATCAAGAAAATTAATGCTTGGGGAAGAAATAAATCAGTTATGTTCAATGATTCAATTGGAATTAAAATGGTCATTATTCAAATCAATGTCTCATGCATGAGGAAAATATACCACAAAAGAAGAAAATGGGAGATATCCATGTTTATGTAATCACTATAGCTAATGTAGAAGTACCCAATGATGTGGTGGAAGGTACATGAATCCCATATTCAAATCTAGAAAATACATTATTTGATTCAGGATCATCACACTATTTTATATCTACCTAGTTTTCCAATAAAATTAGACATTATGCTTTTAATTTATCAAGGGAATTATCAGTAAAAACTCCTAAGGGAAGTCTCATTTCAACAAAAATGTGTCTTTTAGTCCCCATTTATGGCACATAAACATTCTATAGTTGTAGAACTTATCATCATACCTATGGGGGAATTTTATATAATCCTCGATATGTACTAGAATTCAAATATGATGCAAACAATATACTAAAAGAAGAAGTAAATTACGATTTGTGAGTAATATATAGAATCCATTATCATTATAGATGAAAATTAATCATTTTATTATTATCTAGATCCACCACAAATAGATATACTAAATTATTTTCTTTACAAGGAAGAGATAAAAACATCTAGTGATGAGTAAATTCATCTTCAAATTGAGAAGGTACCAATTATATAGGAATACATTGATGTATTTCGTAAATAATTACATAGATACCCCAAGATCATGAATTTTATTTTACCATTTATTTAATACACAATTAAAGAACAATATCAAATACCCCTTGTAGAATATCCATTATGGAATTAGAGGAGATTAAGAAATTTGAAGAGGAGTTGAGTAATATGTGATTTATTGGACCTAGTGTCTCTATAGGGGGAGCCCCTGTACTTTTTGTCAAGAATAAATATGGATTCATGATGTTATTAATTGACTATAGAGAAATTGATGCAATTTATATAAATAAAAAGTATCATCCTCCTTGAATTTGTGATTTATTTGATTAACTACATGGAGCTCAATATTTTTCAAATATGGACCTTCGTTCGGGGTATAATTAATTCTGTGCGAGGAATGATGATACTAAAAATGAAACATTTTATACTAGGTATGGATATTATGAGTTTATAGTAATTCCATTTGGATAGACTAATACAGCCATTGTTTCTATGCATCTAATGAACATAGTGATCATGGAATATCTTGGTTATTTTCTTATGGTATTTATTGATACTATTTTCTTATATTATAAATGCTATGAGGACCATGATAACAAATTTAGAATTTTTGTAAAGACTCTTTAATGAAAAGAGTTATATGGTTTTATTATTGTGTGTGAATTCTGGATGTGAATAGTTTTATTTCACTACCATATTTTTGCTAAGGATGGAATATCGGTTCATCTTATGAATACAAAGGAAATCCCATAATGGACTATGCCAATGAACCGAACTTAGGTGCATATTTTTATTGGTTTATCATGTTACTGCCAATATTTTTTTCATAATTTTTCATGATTGTCTATCCCTCTAACCAAGTTCACACATAAAGTGTTTATGTTCATCTAGAAAAAAACAATGTACATATTGTTTTGAATAATTGTATAGAATATTGGTGAGTGATCCATTTTTCACTCTTCCATCAGTAAATTACGGGTTTATGATATATAGTAATCCATCATAGAATGGAAGGTGTCGTGCTCTAAGGAAAATTGATAATGTTTTTGCTTATGTATTAAGGTTGTTGAAGACAAATGATGAAAATTATCCAACTCATGATATTGAGTTAGAAGCCGTAATCTTTTCTCTAATTATTTGGAGTCACTATCTCTATGGTGAAAGATCTGAGATATATATGGATCACAAGAGATTGAAATACATATTTACATAGAAATAAGAAAACATGAGGCAATGGCGATGGAACTAGTTAATCAAATATTATGCTTTATCAATACACTACAGTCCAAAAGAAGAAACAAATGCATTATATGATTTATTGTGAAATGATAATGGAGTTCATAGAAAAATTAGTATTGAGAAATAACTTATATTCAAGGATTTAAAAAATATTGATATGGGAATTTTTAATTAAATGGAAATATACCAAATTTTCTAAATTATTTCAAAACCATGTTGACTAGAGAAGAAAAAAATCTATCTATTTGATGATGAGAATCCTGAAATGAATTTTAAAGCCATTAAAGATATAATATTGGAAGACTTCATGTTTGAGGATGGAGTTCTAAAACATGTAAAGGTATTTTATGTTCCATAAATACCTAATCTATAAAGGGGACTACTAGATAATGCTAATAGCTCCAATTTCTATATTCTCCCAAGTTGTACAATGATTTATAGAGAATTTAAGGAACATTTTTTGTGGGATATAATGAAGCGGAAAATTGATGACTATGTGTCTAGGTGTCTAGTTTTTCAAAAAGTGAAGGCCGAGAGACCACATCCTAGAGGAGTTGGGTAACTTAATACTAGTCTTATTTGGAAGTGGGATGAAATTAAAATGGAGTTTTTCAATGTACTACTAAGGATACCTTGAAGGAATGATGTAATATGGGTAATTGTTGATCTACTTACCAAATTTATGCATTTCCTCACTATAAGAATGGATTTTATACTAGAGCGCCCAACAAGACACTATACCAACAAATTTGTAAGATTTCATAGGGAACCTCAATAAATTGCGTCTAATCTTTATTGACATTTCAGATCAAATTTTGGGAGGAGTGTTTATAAGGATTTACGTTCAAATCATTATATGAGTACAGTTTATCACCCTAAAACTGACAACTAGTCTGGAGGGAGTATTCAAACATTTGAAGACATGATGAATTCATGATCACATAAATTTCATGGTATGTATGACTACTAATTACCTTTGGTTTAATTTTCCTACAATAATATTTTACATTCTATAATTCCAATGGAACTATATGAATAATTTTATGGAAAGAAATTCGTAATTTAACTGGTTGGGATGAAGCTGCTGAGAAAAAACCTATAGGCCCTGAATTTATTTATGTGACAACAAAATATTTAATGAATATTTACGCTTATATAAAAGAGGATAAAATTAATAAAAGAGTTATATTGACAACTATAGAAAGTTTTTTTTTAATTTCTTATGGTCAATCATGTCATTTGGAATGCATCTCCATGGACGGGTGTCTTAAGGCTTGGTAATATGCAGAAACAATGTCATAGGTACATTAGGTAATATGATATTACTGAATGAATATAAGAAATATATTATCTATTATAAATTATATAATGTCTCCCCGAAGTTAATAATGTGTTCCAAATATCATTGATAATGAATTATAAGCCATGCACAACACATGTACTCATATACGAGGAAATGGAATTAGAACCTGATTAGTCTTACTATGAAGATCCTATCAAGATTCTCGACACTAGAGATCAAGAATTGATAAATAATATGTATTGATAAGTAAAATTCCTTTATAGAAACCATAAATAATAGAAGAAAATTGGGAACTAGATGATTTTATGATGAAGAAATACCCTTATCCATTTAGAAGGCAATATTCATGAAAAATTTCAAAAATGAAATTTTTGAGGGAGGGAAGAATATATCACCCCATGATTTTGCAGTATTTATCCACATAAATAATTTAAATTCATTAGATGGATTAAATTGCACAAAAATGTATTTCATATATTATAAATCATATAAGTTCACATATAGAACACAAAACAGACTTTATAAAAGAATAATGAATGAAATATAAGGCTTTTTCTATAAATTAAGGAAAATATACCAATTAAATAGTAACATGACCATTAAAAATGTAATTTAACTATTAGGAATAGTGTTGGGAAAAAATCCCTCAATGCATCATTGAAGCATTTTTTAGGTGATTGTGCTTGTTGAAAAAGTGGACATCAGTGATGTGATTGTTGACAAAGCACACCATGACATACAAATTTGTTGAAAAAGGGGATTTCATGGTGGAATGTCGAGTTCAAGAACTGTGGGTAATGATCCATGTTCGATTCAAGAACTTCGACAAAGAGATGTATGATCTGGAGGCAGTACAAAAGAACAGATACAAGGCGGCGCCGTTTTCCAGTGTTTGCCAAATTTTTGGGCCTGAAAATCGAAAAATTAAGAAAATTGGTTTTTGGAAAAGGGACTTGCGCGCCGTGTACATTAAGGCTTGGAAACTTGCACGCCATTTCTTTTTCAAGATCAGATCATCAAAATATGGAAAAGGGATAAGTGTCGTGCAAGTATTGGTGGTGTCATGCAGGTGACTTGCACGCCACGAAGAGACTTGAGCGCCGATGACTTGGAAGCTTGAGAACTTGCGCACCTATGGTTTTTCAAGATTAGAAGATCAAAATATGGCAAATGAAAGAGGTTCGTGCAAGTTTGGAATTGGGTCGCGCAAGTGACTTGCAGAGGAAGAGACCTACGCGATGAGGAGAGACTTGCACGCCGTCGCGTAGGGGTGACCAAATGCCTATAAATACTGGACCACCCCTCTTCATTCTTTACCAGAGTTCAACACTTTGAGAAATCAGACCTCCTGTCACATAGGTGTGGTGGTCACGCAAGTGGTGTGTGGGTCGCGCAAGTGAAGTTGCACACTGGTGGTTGAAGTTGCGCACCAGTGTCAGAAGTTGCGAGCCAGTTGGTAGTTGCGCACCAATATTGGTTTGGGCGTAAAAGGAAGAGAGTCACGCAAGTTTAAAGTTGGGGAAGATTGTGTCACACAAGTTTCTGAGGTGGAATTGCGCGCCCGTTGTGACTTGCGTGACGATACTTTCACGCCAAGATTGACTTGCGCGCCAAGTAAGGTTTATTTCCAACAGTGATTTTCAGGCTGCGTGGAAGCTGGATGTTTTCCCAACAACTTCGGTGCAAAGAGATATTCATCTACGGGTGAATGTTGAGTTTCAATAGAGCATCTACATATAGAAGAAGATGCATTATTTCATGCAAGTGAAGAGACCTACATGTCTATAAACTATGAGTGGATCCTTTACAGAGCAGTGAGCGAAGGAAGAGGAAGAAGGTGATCCAATCCACCAGCAGTGAGTTAGAGAGAGTGAAATAGGGAGTGACCCTTGGGAATGTAGTGAGATGACCCTAAAACCTTGTAAAGGCAGTGAGCCTAGGACAAAGTGACTATGCCCGAATATTGTAATCCACAACTAGTGAAGTATAGAGGAATTTGGTACGACCGGCAACCTGTCGGCGTATGATCCTTGGACGTAGCCCTTAGTGGTGAACCAAGAAAAATTGCTGTGTCTTATGCTTTCTTTACTTTCTTTTTATATTTTTCAACAGGAAAGAGAGAGAAGTGTGTTTTTATTAATAGAGAAACAAGATCAGAACATGCTTTTATTTTAAATTAGTCATACCCTGATTCACTCCCCCTCTCAGGGTATTCGTCCTTGTGGACCTAATAGTTGGTATTAGAGGGAAGGGTTGATATCTATTCTTCTCTCAATAGAGGTCACTAATCATAGAGGGATTCTGATCTTCGACGGATGTAATTTTCAAATATGGAAGAATCGAATGCAACACTATTTCTGATCTTTGGGAATGGATGTGTTTTCAGCAGCTATGCATGGTATCACAACTGATATTATTAGTGGTGCATTATCAGAAGCTGACCATAAAGAGTTGGATGCTGATGTCAAAGAAATCAATGCCTTAGGGGGATCCCTTTGCAATCCCATATATACAAAGTTGTTGTCATGAAAAAAATCACGTGCCATGTGGGAAAATATTTTGAATATTTATGAAGGGGATACAAAAGTCAGAGAGGAAAAGCTGCAGGTGTTGTGGAACAAGTATTACGATCTATGAATGAACCCGAATGAGTCTGTTGATGCATTCTTTAACAGGGTAAATACTGTGGTAGAAGACATGTGAGGTCTTGGTGAGATTATTGAAGACATTAAAATTGTAAAGCACATCTTGAGAAAACTTCCACCTCGGTTCAATCCAAAAGGTTCGGTTTTGGAAGATAAAGATCCGAAAGAGCTGACATTGGATAACCTACACAACACTCTTGTTGCGTATGAAATGAGAAATGATGATAACGACACTGTAGAAAATTGGAAATCTAATGAGGTGGCATTTAAGGACATGGTGAAGCTCACTATTGAAGATTCTCAGGAGGAAGAAGAGACAGATGAGGTGATATCATTCATTTCTTCAAATCTGCAAAGAGGAAAAGGAAAGTTTAAAGGGAAACTTCCACTAGCATGCTTTCGATGTGGAAAGGTTGGTCATCTTGCGGCAAGATGCCCCAAAATTTTTCAAGAAGAAAATGATGAAGATGAAGTTGAAAATCCAAAGAAGAAATCTTTAGCCTATGTGAAAGGGAAGACGCAGTTCAAGAGAAATTTCTTTAAGAGGAAGAATCTTCTTTCACAATAAATAGACAGTTCAGATGAGTCTGAGGCTGAAGAGGTTGAGGAGTTTGAAAATTGTGAAGATCATAGAAAAAATGCTATGGTAGTGGTCGTCGGTAGTTCTCAGGAAAAGGAAGAAACTGGCGTTGGAGAAGAGGAAGAAGAAGTTGAAGGAAGAGTTGATATGGAAGCCGAATTGGAAGAAGCTCTTGAGGAGATAGATGTTTGGAGAGAAAAAGAAAAGAAATCCAATAAAGGTGTTCGTGATGACAAACTCTATATGCAGCAGCAGGAAGATGAGAAGCCTAAGTTGATGGAAGAAATTGAAAAACTCAAGTTATAAACACCAGAGAACTCAAAATCAGTTAGTGAGTATAAACTCAAGATTGAAGAACAGAAAAGGGAGATCAATGGATTAAACAAAAAAAGTGAAAGATCACGTCAAGCATATCGAATATATTGAAGAAGAAGTTGTCGGTCTACAGAGAAAAGTTAAAGACCAGGAAAAGCCTTTGATTCCCAATACATTCTTAGAAAATCAGATCATTCTGAAGACCAAAAAGATGAAAGAGGCGGCCAGTAGTTTAGCAGGAATGAAGCAGAAATTTAGCTCAATTGTTAAGGCTGATTCAGGGATTGATCATAAAGAAAAATATGTGCCAATTGAATTCATACCGCAAGCACCCATCCTGAGATTGAAGATTGATTCAGGCATAAAGAAAAATCAGAATATTCAGATATCCCAAGGGGAAACTCGGAGTGCTAATGTGTCACGAAGTAATGCACCATATATCAGGTGTTATTGTTGTGGGAAGATGGGACATTCACATTATGTGTGTTCCATAGCCAAGAGATATCAAATGGAACAAGAATAGTGGTGTCATCCAAACAGAGAACGGTTTTCCAGAACATATTTTGAAGGACACTGTTTTTGGTGCGGAGGGTTTGTGAACATGGCTAGGTACTGTACTTAGACCATTTAGAGAAATGTGCCAAAGCAGAATCAAAACGTTCGCAAGAAGCAGATCAATAAACCGATAGGTGAGTTTAAAATGCAGAATAGATTTACAGCTTTTCAAGATAAGGCTGGTCCATCATACCCTGAGAAAGAACAGAAGTCTCAATCCATGCCGAGTGTGAAAGGAAAAGTATGGACAAAGAAGAAGAAAAATGAGAAGGCCATGGTGGTGGAGATTTCCCTTAAAGCATCAGATCGATCTGGTGTGTGGATCCTTGACAGTGGTTGCACATCCCACATGATGGGTAATAAGGATCTTGTTATAGGCATAAAATATGACATAGAAGGAGTTGGGAAATTTGGAAATGATGAAGGCCTGAAGATTGTTGGCTCAGGGAAATCCAAGCTTGGGGGAAAAGAAATGAGACGTGCGGATGTCTTGGTAGTAGAGGGTCTTAGTCATAAATTACTCAGTGTCAGTCAACTATGTGACTCTGGGCACTCTATCCGATTTACCAAGAAGATGTGTGTTGTGAAAGGAAAAGATGGAGCAGTTGTTCTATAGGGAAAAAGGACAAAGGGAAATCTCTACCTTGTAGGTGGGGAAGAAGATACATGCCTTTTATCTAGAGAGGAAGAAAACTAGCTGTGGCATAAGCGACTTGGTCATCTATGCCAACCATCTATGGAGTATCTCGTAAAGTGTGATGCTGCTAGAGACCTTCCCAAACTATCACGTGATCGCACTCATACGTGTGATGCTTGAAAACAAGGGAAGATCATCAGAAAGACATACAAGCCAAAGGAATAGAAATAAACTAGAGTGCTCGAATTGGTTCATGCTAATGTATGTGGACCTATCTCACCACGAGCTATAAATGGGAAAAGGTACTAAGTTATTTTCATTGATGATTATAGCACAATTGCCTGGGTATTTTTCATTACCCATAAGACAGAGGTGTTCAGTTGCATAAAATAGTACAAGAGGGAATCAAAAAGGAAGCTTGGGTAGAAACTTTTGAAGTTCCGTACAGATAACGGTACAAAATTCACAAATAGTCTAGTGGAAGAATATCTCGAGAAACACGGGATAAGGCATCAAGTTTCATCAGTAAGAACTCCCCAACAGAATGGAGTGGTTGAAAGGAGAAACCAGATCATCAACAACATGGCCAGAATGATGCTTATTGATAAAGACCTACCAGAGAAATTTTGGAAGAAGCAGTTTTGACATCGGTCTATGTTTCGAACAAGTCTCTGTTGTGTCCAAAGTAAGTGAAGACTCCATATGAACTGTGGTATGGAAAAAATCCAACGTTGAAATACTTTCAAATCTTTGGAAGTAATTGTTGCATTCTCAAAAAAGAAAATCACAGGAAGTTTGAGGCACGAGGAGATGAGGGGATATTCCTTGGCTACTCAGGGAAAAGTAAAGCATATAAATGCTTCAACAAAATGGTGGGAAATGTTTTTGAGAGAAATGATGTCACTTTAGTCGAAAATGAACAGAATTCTCAAAGACCTAGTGAACAGTTTTTGGATGAATGTGATGATGAGGTAAGTGAAACAGGGGAAGTAGAAGTGGAAGAGCCTGACTCAGGAGAAGATACTGATGATGAACAAGAAAGTGTCAAGTCTGTGTTTGCAAGGATGCCAAATAGTCGAGCTGAAATTGATATGAAAAATATCATTGGTGATCAGACAGCTCCAGTTCAGACTCGAAGAATGAAATCATTATAGCAAACATTGTTTTTGTCTTAGGTAGATCCGAAATGTTTTTCCGATGTAGCTGAAGATGAAAATTGGGTTCAGGCTATGAATGAAGTGCTTGATCAGATTGAGAAGAACCAAACATGGGATATTGTTTCAAGGCTATCAGACAAGAATGTCATCAAGACTAAATGGGTCTATCACAACAAGATGAATGAAGATGGAAATGTGATTTGAAACAAAGAACGACTATTGTGCAAGGGATAATCCCAGATAGAGGGAATAGATGTAGATGAGACATTTTCACCGGTTGCAAGGATGGAGACAATCAGATTATTTTTTGTCCATAGTAGTGAAAAGAAAGGTCAAAGTGTTCCAGATGGACGTCAAATCTGCATTTCTAAATGGGGTTTTGGAAGAAGAGGTGTACATTGAGCAGCCAGATGGTTTTCTTATTCATGAGGATGAGAACAATGTTTGTATTCTGAAGAAGGCATTGTATGGGCTGAAACAAGCACTAAGAGCATGGTACTCAAGGCTTGATCAGTACTTGAAGAAGCTTGGTTTCTAGAGCAGTGGAGTTGATTACAATCTCTATTTCAACAAAAATAGTAATCAAAGGATGATGGTGTTGGTCTATGTCGATAACATAATATTTGGTGGATCAGATGAAGCTCAGGGCAGACATTTTTCCTAATTCATGAAAAATGAGTTTGAAATGTCAATGATGGGAGAGCTAACGTTTTTCCTTGGTCTACAGGTGACACAAGGAAGGAATGGATCATTAATTTCTCAATCTAAATTTTCCAAGGAGGTCTTGAGAAGGTTTGGAATGGATAATTTCAAGGAGATGAAGACTCCGGTTGCTACCCGGATGAAATTATCAAAAGATGATGATGACAAGATAGTTAATATCATAGAATACATGAAAATTATTTAAAGTTTGTTGTACTTGAATGTGAGAAGGCCTGATATTGTTTTCGCCACATGTCAAGCAGCGAGATATCAGAGTAATCCCATGGAAAGCCATATGCTTGCAGTGAAAAGAATACTTTTTTATATCCAGGGCACATTGGATTTAGGATTGATAGATACTGAAAAATCTCAGACAGAGTTATTGGGATATACTAATGCAGACTGGGCTGGTTCAACGGATGATAGAAAATCAATGTCAGGTGGTGCATTATATCTTGGTGGATTGTGTATTTATTGTCTTAGCAAGAAGCAAGATTGCATTTCATTGAGCACTGTGGAAGCTGAGTATATTGCAGCCACTCAAGCATACACACAATTATTTTGGATGAAGCAACAGCTTGAAGATATAGGAGTTGAAGTGAAGTCTCCGATCGGAATCCAGTGTGATAACTCAAGTGCTATGAATCTTAGCAAAAATCCAGTTCATCATTCAAGGATGAAGCACATTGAGATGAAATTTCATTTCATCAAGGAGAAGGTGGAGCAAGGCATTGTGAAGTTGGAGTATGTGCCTACAGAGCTACAGGTTGTAGACATTATGACAATGGCCTTACCCAAAGAAGCTTTTGAGAGACACCGACTAGCTCTAGGAGTTTAGTAGACTCCCCGTACTTGAAATAGTGTGGCTGGGGAAACCCCCTCCCCCTGAGGTATGATGTGTTTTTCCCTAATGTGCTGATTTGTTCTCTACTCTATTACAGCCTGCAAAGGAGTGACCTTTGGGTTCGTTGAAAAAGGGGGAGAAAATAGTGATTGTTCAAGGGGGAGACAATGTGTAGATTTGATAAATCGTGAATGATATGGGGAGAAGCTAACAAGTGGAGCATCCGGATAAGGGGAGTTGAAGATAATTGAACGTGCTTAGCCAGATCTTAGCTTGGAAAACACAATAAATAGGGCTAAAGAGGTTTTGAAATGGAAAAGGGATGAAGCTGTGACCAGAAAGGGGGGAGCATATAAAATCTGACGTTTCTAGAAGTGATTGAACAAAGAATAGACATCACGACAGGTGAGGATAATGATAAAAGCCGAAGAGTTGTGTTGGAGAGTGGTAAAAATATTTTCAAACCAAACATTGGTCTTCCAACAAGTCCTTCAACAATTGGTATCAGTTTAGTATAAATTGGTATCAGTTTGGTGTCAACATTGGATGTCAGAGATGAAGTGATTCATTGATGAACTTTTCATTTACTCTTGTTTCTCATGCCGAGCATTGCTCATGTGGGCTTAGAGTATTTGTTGAGTAAATCCTTGATCGCTATCAGATTCGAAAAAGGAGAATGGTTGCTGAAGAATTAACGATGAATATTTTTATGGAAGAGTTGTCAAAAAACCCAAAGGGAGAGATTGTTGGGCACAAATCCCTCAAGGCATCATTGAAGCATTTTTGAGGTGATTGTGTTTGTTGAAAAAGTGGACATCAGTGATGTGATTGTTGACAAAGGAAACAATGACATACAAATTTGTTGACAAAGGGGATTTCATGGTTGAATGTTGAGTTCAAGAGTTGTGGGTGATGATCCATGTTTGATTCAAGAACTTCGACAAAGATATGGATGATCTGGAGGCGGTACAAATGAAAAGATACAAGGTGGTGTCGCGCAGGTGACTTGCGCGCCATGAAGAGACTTGCACACCGATGACTTGGAAGCTTGAGAACTTGCACGCCTATGGTTTTTCTAGATTAGAAGATCAAAATATGGCAAAGGAAAGAGGTTTTCACAAGTTTGGAATTGGTTCGCGCAAGTGACTTACAGGGGAAGATACCTACACGCCAAGGAGAGACTTGCACGCCGTCGTGCAGGGGTGACCAAATGCCTATAAATACTAGACCACCCCTCTTCATTCTTCACCGGAGTTCAACACTCTGAGAAATAAGAGCTCCTGTCGCACAGGTGTGGTGGTCGCGCAAGTGGTGTGTGGGTCGCACAAGTGAAGTTGCGTGCTGGTGGTTGAAGTGGCACGCCAGTGTGAGAAGTTGCGCGCCGGTTGGCAGTTGCGCGCCAATATTGGTTTGGGCGTAAATGGAAGAGAGTCGCGCAAGTTTGGATTTGGGGAATATTGTGTCGCACAAGTGTTTGAGGTGGACTTGTGCGCCCGTTGTGACTTTCATGCCGATACTTGTGCGCCGAGATTGACTTCGCACCAAGTAAAGATTATTTCCAGCAGCGATTTTCAGGCTGCGTGGAAGCTGGAAGTTTGTCCGATAGCTTCGGTGCAAAGAGATATTCATCTACGGGTGAAAGTTGAGATTAAACAGAGCATCTACATACAAAAGAAGATGCATTATTTCATGCAAGTGAAGAGACCTACATGTCAATAAACTATGAGTGGATCCTTTCCAGAGTAGTGAGCGAAGGAAGAGGAAGAAGGTGATCCCCTCCACCAGTAGTGAGCTAGAGAGAGAGAAACATGGAGTGACCCTTGGGAAAGTAGTGAGCTGACCCTAAAACCTTGTAAAGACAGTGAGCTTGGGACAGAGTGACTGTGCCCGAACATTGTAATCCACAGCTAGTGAAGTATAGTGGAATTTGGTACGACCGACAACCTCTCGGCGTATGCTCCTTGGACGTAGCCCTTAGCGGTGAACCAAGTAAAATTGTTGTGTCCTTTTCTTGCTTTACTTTCTGTTTATATTGTGCAATGGGAAAGAGAGAGACGAGTGTTTTTCTTAACAGCGAAACAAGATCAGAACGAGCTTTAATTTTAAATTAGTCATACCTTGATTCACCCCCCTCTCAGGGTGTTAATCCTTGCAGACCTAACAAATAGTAATTATATAAACAGAATATTAACTCTGACTAATAAATTATAAAATAATATAATTTTTATTATAAATTAAAATACTATATAATTATATCAAATTACAAGTAAAAAAATATTTTGAAAATGATAAAATAAATGTTGGTATTTTTATAAAACATAATTGTTTCTTTAAAATTGAATAATTTATAACATTATTTTAAAAAAAATTATTTTCATCGAATACAATCTTAAATTAATATTTCATTAACTTATGATTATATGATAATTTAATAAGGCATTATTGATTTTTTCAATGCGTTATAATATAAGTTATAATATAACATTGGTATTTTTTGAGAAAATATTGAATTTTATTAAAAAATAAATTTCTCACATATAGAAACTTTTTTCATTAAATGGGTTTCATTTTTTCATTATACATGTCTATAAATGGTTAGAGTGAAAATTTGAGGTCTTTCTAAAATAGTTGATGTTTTGGTTAGTAGTGAAATACAATAATTTAGGATATAAGTAATTAAATGAATTGTTGAGTAATGGATGGTGTATTGATGGTTTAATAATAATTGGTTCAAGATAACATGCTCTAGTTACTAAATTTGGTAACCATATAACTCAATATTCACATTTATAATAAAAATAGTAAACTAATGAATAAAATAATCAAAAAACACCTCTCTGATCTACTATAAATACCACCCATCACCACCCATTCTCCTCACACATATAATGCCTCAAGTATTTTCCAATATTTGATTAATTACTCTTAAAGACACTTCGATACATCTAGAATCCTTTGATCTCCCCAAAATTAGAATCCCAATCTCCTTAAATAAAACCTAATAAAGAATAAATTCACGAGTAAAAATAAACTTTTGATTAATTTTATTTTATTTTCAGTTTCATTTCTTTATAATACATTTTCCAAATCCACATTAAAAAATGCATGATAACTATAGTATCTTATATATATTTTAATTTTATTAATTTTGAGAATATCCATCATCAATCCCCTTCTTTTATCCCTTTTATTCTAAAAATTAATACATCATTCGTGATGTCCTGATTTACTGACATTATGGACGATGCGTTTTCATTTTCTATTATCACCTTCACATATGATCATAAAACCATTTCTAAGGTTAATATATATTAAAGTATATGTATTAAATTTTATCAAATGTTTTGGAACTAGTATATATATGTAATAATAATTAATAAAACAAAAAAAATTCGTGGTGATCGAAACAATGCCAAAATAATCTAAATTTTTATCAGTAATGTTTTATCTAATGATTGGTCCTCATAAAATATAAAATGAGAAAATATATGACCACTTAAAATTCTAGTATTTCACTAGTAAAATATAATTTAAATTCATGAAAACTATTCTCATTTAACATGATTTTCCAAACATGTATACAAGTAAACCCACCGTGAAAACCAAGGAATATAATGCTCTCAAATGATAAAATTATATCATAAAACTCCTAAAAAAGGCCTTAAATGAGCATGAAAAAATTATACTAAATCAAATACAGGTAGAAAAAATTCTGAATTAGTAATTTAATAGATTTAATATGATTATCTATGAAAATGTGATCATGTGTGGAACACATTCATACATAAGCTAAGAAACATTGTCTCGATTTGAATTTCATTAAGACTGATATGGTATTGTGCACCCAATCATTTTTATATGGTTTATCTACTTCCCCATTGAGATAATTCAGCATTTGAAATTATATTACTCTTAAATATCGATATTATATTTTATCAAGGATATGATTATTATCTAAACTATATACCTTTATTTAATATGGTGTTTACTTTGAATGGCAAGATATTGATAAATCTATATCTTTTACACAATACTGATATTTTGACAAGTCATATTGTTCATGAATTGAATCTATGTATGAATAATTATTTGGACTTATGGTGATGGGTGGGGAATGTTATATCCCCTTGGTTCATCGATATATCCCATGAGACAAAACCATTGGCTAAAACCCCTTCATGTTTATTTCTATGAAAAATTAGACTGGTTACTACCCACAAGAATAAATTGTCTTGATTGTATAATGGTTCACGTTCTAGATACATGACATCATATGATTAAGTATTTCTTTCATTTAATATTAATTTATTAATTTCTATGATATTATCACTATGAAAAAAAATCCATGGATTTATTTTCAATATCTTTTTTATTGATGAAATGTGTTTTTCAGTTATTTACCTTACCATTATATGTTATTGACTTTTTTCAATTATTATTGTTTCTCATAACACTTATTGATAATTTGAGCTCAACCATTTCATTTGTTTACCATTCCATGGTTCTGAAGAAGAAACCATTCAATTAGTGTTGAGGAAGCATTTTATTTTATTTTTATTTGTACTATGTTTAATTACCAATGTAATAAAGGAAAACATTATATATATAGTTCATTAAATAATACTAAACTGATCAATCTATGGGGATGTGATCTCTTGTATATATGAAATTATAATTAAATGACCATCGACTTTGGGCTACTGGTGTCACGGTTTTTACAAGAAGGCTAGAAAATCATGATTAATTTTCACAAAACAATGTTAGTACACAACAAATCCAATAAAACTATGTATTTTTGTGTCTCTAGTGGGTATTGGCTTTTACTCAATTGGAATTGCCTTTGTAGGGTCTACATAAACTCCCACACTTGTGATCATGTGTCAAAATAAAATGAATTTCCATATCAATAAGTTGGACTTGTTAAATGTCGCATGCATTTTCTCTTTTTGTAATCTCCCTAGTACAGTCCATAGATTCTCTTATTGTTCTTACTTTCTATTATAGTAAATGAGAATATCTCAATAAGGACTATGAAAGGTTTTCAAGGTAATATCTAAAAACTTAACTCAGAAAATACATTAATATGGAATCAATATTAGTGTGTTTGAAGGGAATAACTATGTACTCATAGTTCCCATAACTAGAACAGAATATAGTATTTTTATTCTTTTCATTTTTCACATTTATCTGGTGATATCTAAAATTATGATCTATTTTTGAGAATTATTAAGAACCTTTTATTTGACAGAACAAGTCACCAGTCATTGGATAGGGATACTTATTCTTTATGGTGATATTTTTGAGCTCCCTGTAATCTACATTGATAAATCATTTTTACACTACAAAAGGAAATTGAAGAACCCAATTCAAAGCTCTACGGAATGTGAACCCTTTATCCAATGATCTTTTAGTTTCTTCATTATCTCCCCTAGTTCTATTGAGGTTATTGTATAGAATAATTTGAAGATAGTAGGGGATCTGAGTATAAGCAGTATTCTGAAATCCACCTCCCAATATAGTGGAATTCTATGAAACTCTTTGGGAAACACATCATAGTATACCCTAAAATGGTAATTTCCTTAGGTTTAGTGGTTTCTTTTGACTCAACAATTTTGGAATGATATGATTGTTCATAGGTTATCATTACCCACACCGTTGAGGGATTTTCCGAAGGTGATTAAATCTCATACTTTCATCTCTATATGATCATTAGATTATTTAGAATATAGAAAGTGATTTCCTTTTTTTAACAGTTGATGTGTGATATTTGTAATGAGAGACAATCCATACCTATTAATGATATGAATTTCACCATGTGAAGGAAGAAAAGATTCCATGGAGGAATATTCCCACATATCTTTGGAGGAGAAGAGTCCAACACATGGGTTACAATAATCGAACCACTATTTATTTCTATATATATCTCTATAAAAATGTATTTATGATTTGATTCAATAGTTCTAGAAAAAACATAGAATATAAACGAATAATATTTACGATATTTAAATAAAACTTCTTCCATTATTATTTTAATAAAAATTTAACCATTGATGACTTCATTTTCAAATTCCGGTTTTCTAATAGTGATAAAATAAGCATTCCTTTACACATTTAGATCTTCTAGTTACTAATGCTAATTTCAATCAAGGACCCATGTTTTAGTGCAGTATCGTGTATAGTTCCCTTTCTCCATAAAATTGAAGCATTGAAAAATGGGTGGTGAGTTAGGATGAATATTTTATTACTTAATCATATTGGTCATCATTTTCATGTATTTTCTTTTATCATGATTTTAGTGGCCTGTTATTTGATATTTGGAAAATTTCTCCATCCATTTGAGGAAATTATCATGATGCTTCATCCCATAATTGTTGCATGTGGGTGGCTGGATCCTCTTTCCCCCTTTATCAATTCACTATCCAATATGAGAATCCATTATTCTCTTCTTATCTCTCTAACTATGGGACCATTCTGTAAACTACATCACCACATTGAGTTTACATCAAGAAATTTATTACGGAATATAAAACTATTGGATAGATATATTACTTAAATGTTTTAATTTTAAACAAATAATGAATATTTCAACTATCATATGATTGTTATAACAAATATTAAGTCATGTATTGTAAGCCTTTTAATGTTTTTCTTAGAGGGCATGACAAAGTAAGTTTCATTTTTCTTCAGCCCTATGATTTCTATCTCCATATTTTTTCCAAGAGTTATAGGGAAATACTTATTAAGAAATATATTATTAGATCTATAACATTCAATTTATTCAACTTCATCCTTTATATTAATATTATTTATTGACTCCAACTAATAATTGAATTCTCCATCTAAATAATATACTCCCAGAATCACCTTTTCCTTCTCAGAATAGGGGAGAACCGAAAAGATATTATCTATGGAATTAAACCATCATTCTATGATTATTGGATTTGAATATCCATTAAAAAATGAGGGTGTTGCCTCATGAAGGACTCGATTTATAGTTTCCCCTTGTTTATTTAAGGAGGACATTCCATAGAGTTCAAGATATTATTCAAAACTGAATACAACTAATTAAGAATTGCATTGAATTTTTAGCTCCACCTCCCATGGAATTGAGGATGTTCTTTGTAAAATCATAGTGTTGTGACTCACATGGGTTATTATGTTTGTTTCCTCTAGTTCCTACCATATTCTAAAACAGAAAACGTTTGAATAAATTTTAAGTATACAAATCATGAGTAAATATTCTATTTTTATATGAAAATAAAGTCTAATATCATATCTTATGAGATCCATTTTATTATCCTTCTTTTAATAAAATGAACGAAGAATGTTTACCTACAAATAAACTTATCCTAACGGTTTTCACTAATGTTCTCTAACACTAATTCTTGAATTGACAAAATTTGGCTTCGATACCAACTATACCAACATAAAATTTTCATATAGGACTATTACATCATTTTTAGGATAAACAACATAATAATGATACAAATCCTTGATTCAATGATTTATATTTAGGGAAAATTAGGAACAAAAATCACTCGTAAAAATAAATAATTAAACATTAATTTAAATCCTTCTTATTTTCTTTATAAAATATCAGATTCTCCTTAGTACATGTTGTCAAATTATGATATACATAAATGAAATAGGCGATATAAGACACCATTAAATGGAAGAATAATGGAAATGAATCAATAATAAATGGGTGACCATAATCAAAATCATCTTATCATTAGAATAGCATTATAGTAGACATCATGAGTGAGACATTTGATTAAGTCATCAAACATGTCATATGTATAATCATGAAACACCATAACATAGTGTTTAAATATCACACATTTTTGTGAAAAATGGTTGCATCATGTTTAGACATAACATATCTGAATAATCTTAACATCATCATAGTAATAAAATGTAGCATCATTTTCATACATAATACACATTATTAAATAATATAAATCAAATTATCTAATGAATTAATGGGATATAAAATTTTGGGTTCACCCATCACATCATTGAATGCTTATAATAAGGCATGCCAAATGGATGGATAACAATCATAGTCATGAAATAAACCATGGATAAGAATGGGTTTGAAAATATATTTCACATAACATACTTCATGAAATGAAATTTAGGATTCCAAAACTGGTATGGGAGATTATACATTGTAATAATATTTCATTTTCTTTTTTAATGGAAAAACCTATCTAGAGGACTCAAGATGTGTTTTCAAAATTGAAGAATCTTTGAAAAAAAGTTATTAATGTCTTAGAAAACATTCTAGAAAGTGACATACATGTTTATATCAGGAAAAAAGAAAAATAATATTGAATATGAATATATTGAATATGTGAGAATAATTTATACTGACATTAATGTGAGATAGGAGAAAACCCAAAAGAAAGAGTTTGGGGTTGATAATCCACTTACATCAAATCCTCCTTTATTTCATCAATTTGGGAAAAATAAAAATAGTATTATATAAATATTGGAATAGATTTGAATTAAATTAATTTATTTCAGATTTGGTCAATTATAATAATTTTATTATTTTTCATTATTCCCTTCTTTGAAGGGGAAATATTTTGATATCACGACTTCATTAAATATTTCATGTTTTCTTTGATAATTATATATATTTATAATTCACTTATAGATATTTAATTTTAATTACATAAAATTAAATTGAATATATTTATACATTTATATATTATAAATAATTTATTGTAACCATATATTGTTGTGGTAATATGAAATTATTTAGAAACGTCGTCATTGGTGGTTATCTGGCCATTATCAGGAATGTTGACCAATGGTGGAGAAATAGAGATAAAAAATATAGATTCTTCAAAATATGTTTTTATAGTATTTAAAAATAAATTTATAGTTTTAAATTACTTATTCATTAATCATACGAAATTTGTATTCGATATAAATTGGGAAAAAGAGAAGACTTCAAAAAAGTGAGAGAAGATTTGATAAAATAATACACTTTTCTCATTATGATTTCTCCTGTACAACACTAGAATTATCTAGAGAATAGAGTTTGTCTACTCTAGCCCAAAACTATGGTTTATGAGGGAATATATGAGAGGATTTAGGTT
Organism: Viscum album; assembly: GCA_963277665.1. Classification (NCBI taxonomy): domain Eukaryota; kingdom Viridiplantae; phylum Streptophyta; class Magnoliopsida; order Santalales; family Viscaceae; genus Viscum; species Viscum album. The sequence goes on from OY728139.1 coordinate 496,850,933, forward strand.
AATATTGGGCTTTGGTAAGTGAGGGTGAGTAGTTTTCCAAGGGGGTGGAGAGGGTTTTCTTATACATGGGGCGAGGTATATTTTTATAATAGAGTTTTGAATAAATTATTATAAAAATGGTAACACTTGTAATTGAAAATTTTTCATATTATGAATCATATTTTAAAGTAATATTTTGGTTTTAGAACTCTAAAATCATTTATAAATAAAATTTATTAGTTTATTAAAAATTTTAGTAGAAAAATGAAAAAAATAGTTTTTTTGAAAGAATAATTTTGAATTTAGGATTTAAGATGTTGTTTTTAGGTTTGGGAAATAATTTGAACTTATTTTAGAGACTCATTTAATAAATTAAATATGTTTTGGTCGATCATATGGTTCTAGATATGATTAGGTCACTATTACCACATAAATGATGTAATTCATGATACACTGGTTTCAAAAATAAAAAATACTTTTTCTATTCACTACTTATTTATGAAATTTACCAAGATATTTCCCTTGGATAATTTTGATGTGAATATTTCTAAAAAGTAATTAAATTTATCAAAATAATTATTTATGATTTGTTATTTTAATTTTTAATATAAATATTATGATTTTATAATGAAATACAAGGAAATAAAAATTATTAAAATTATGATTATATTTTCATCCAATTATTAATAATGAAGTTTAATTTTTTATAATTTTAATATTTATATTTACATAAATTAATCAAGATAAAAATTATTAATACGATAATTTTTTTTATTCAGAGTGCAAAATATTATTCTAATGGTGATGTTATTATTCCAAATAGTCAAGTTATTATTCTGACGTCTACAATACCATTCCAATGATAGAATTACCTCTTATAAATACTACTTTATTAATTTATTCATTATTCACCACAATCTCTACAAAGGTTCTATATTTCCATTTTCTAGTATCTCAATTAGTTTTTTAACATTTTTTAAAATTACAATAGTGTTGTTCTTGGGGGTTATGATTCTAGGAGACTTTGGTAATCCAGTTTTCCCATTCCAATATCCTTGAATTCTATATTTTTCTCATTGTAATGTATATAATTTTCACAGTTTTAGTTTCTAATAAATATAATTATATTAATTAAATTTTTATTTTTTTATGTTTTTCTGTGTTGTATATGTTTGGAACTATATAATATAATATAATACACATTTATTTATATAAACTAATATCATTTATAAAATCCAGAGTGTTACGAGCATGTTACAATCCCCTCCCAACATATTAGGTAAAAAGTGGATCATGGTTAGATATGATTGTCATGGTACCTTGTGAATCCTATACACATTACCCAAATACTTACTCATTAATATTTCCACGTGACCTAACTCATAGATCACTATAAAATGAATTTATATCATCATTTAGTCCTCAATCAACAAAAATAGTAACACAACCTACCTGATCTTGTGGTATCATAGTGAAAAAAATCCATCAAGATATCCTCCCATTGCCACTCAGATACATCTATGGACTATGAAAAAAATCTTGTATAAGGGTTTTTAACTTTCACATATTAAAATACTGGACACCTCCCAACACAGTCTTCCAATAACCTTTCCATCACAAGCCTCCAATGTTGTCTCCTGGAGCCAGGATAAAACCACTAAATTTCTCTCCTCAATGGACAGTACATCTTTATCACACCAAGATGTATCTATATTTGTGAGTTTTGAATCATGTGGATAACTCAACCAGGCATCACCTGAAGGAAAAATACCCTCACCTAGAATAACATATGATTCTGACCAATCCATAGAAGAATCAATATGGACAAAAATATCACACATTCCCTCTACCTCTAATCCTCCTCAATGATACTCTTCATCTGGCTTCAACAATGTTCACTTTATGACCATCATAAAAAGAATAACTCATTCATTTCTCTCTCACATTTCAATATTTATGACTCTAGAATCCTACATCCCTTTCCAAAAATCTATAGACTCCCAAATCATATCTCCGCAGGAGATATAACTTATGTAATCATCAATAAAATTCCCATTTCTTATCGTATAAAATATTTAAAAATCAAAATCCTAGAGAATCTCCATACACCTATACTATGTAAAATCAAATCCCACTAAGATAAAATGTATTTTATTCTCATTTTTTCTATAAAAATCAAAAATCACTATCAGATTATGTAATTCCATAAAAAAATAGTTCAAAAAGAATGTTCACCAACTTCGGATTCGTGGTTGCAGAGTTCTGTATTTGGTGACACAACTATCTAGACCCTTAGGGGTAAACCTATCTCTATTTCATCCAAATTCATCCCAATAACTGATAGGATGCATCACTAAAAACATAAAGAAACAAAACTACCTTTGGAAACTAAATAACTAGAGAATTTAATAACATTTCCTTCAAGTAACTGATTGTTTTTTCACAGTTATTTGTGCCCACAAAATCCCAGTCCTTCTATGATGATATTGTTAGTGGGAATGTTTCTTGAGAGAAGTTAGGCACAAACCTTTAATTACATCCTGATAGTCTATGGAAACAATAAAGCTCTCTCCTGTTCATGGGTTATCCCGAAAAAAACAATTGTTAAGGACTTGGTGTTGTCTACAACCACTTTCTTATATGACACCACATGTCTAAGGAAACAGACCTTTTGAAACAAGAACATTAACTTGGATATATTCCCATAGATAAAGTTATGTTAAAGTAACTGAATATATATTTATGATGGTCAACATGCTCCTCTTATTAACTCAATTAGATCAATATATCGTAGATGAATATGATAATTAACTGGTCTAGGAACTCATGTAAAAGTGAGTTCATGAGCCTCATGAATAAGGATGGTGTCTTATGAACACCGAATGATAACAATACTGACTCGAAATTACCATATCTATATATGAAGGGTGTATTAAAAATACCACCATCCTTCACCATTAGCTAGTGATATTATGAATACATATCAATCATTAAAACCCTACTAGATCCTATTAAATTCCCAAAAATATCATTTATCCTCAAAAGAGGGTATTGGTTCTTGACCATTAATAGATTCAACATCCTATAATATTTAAACAACACCATACTATTACCATCCTTCTTAGTAAAAAACCCTAGAGAACCCAATGTTACACACTAGATCAGATGGATCCCCATTGCATCATGTCATCAAATTATGATCTAAAATCTCATATCTCATTATGAACCATCTGATAGGGATCTATTAAAATTATAGACATGTATTTCTGGAACTCTATCCCAAACTCAATGTCACAATGAGAGGATAATGTCATAAATTGCATTGGGAAAACATCCAAGAACACCTCTACCAAACATGGAATATCATCTTCCTAATCTACCACTTATATCTCTTCAAACATTGAAAAATGTGGGACCACTTTTCTACCTCCCAAATGATAACCTCTCTCCCCAACGAACACCACTCACTAGACCTCCACATCAAAAAATGAAACTCCCTAGAAATTTTCAATGATTTATCACATAGTGTAAAACCAATATATATTGAGAATAACATGGTATGGATGTATTGGAAATAAATGTATAATCTTCCACCGATTGGTGCTACCTCATCACCAATATACACACGTCGCACATATCAAATAATGAAGTCTGACCTCCATTGATTGTAGATAACACAAGATCAATTGGAAGACTCTCCAATTCCAATCCCAAAATATGTACCAATCTAGGAGCGACAGATAATTACGATACCCTAAAATTAAAAAACAAAAAAAATATTATATAAAATGATAATAGTATCTCAGACAACATTCCTCTCTACTAGAACTAATTCCTCTAATGCATGCATCTAACCAAACCCAGATCCATTGCCTCTCCACTACTAAAATGCACAACTAAATTTTGAACTATATCACTATAAAATTAGTCTACCATGAGGCTTCCCACCACAAAAACTATATAATCTTAGTTTCTAAACCATCATTGGTGACCCCTATAGCTAAAAATCCATTAGATGTAACTACTATAGTTAATACCAAAATGGGATGGGAACACCCACCTCACACTAGCCTATTTGAGTGGTTGAACATTACACCTGGTAGAACCTGTGTCCCCCTAAAACATATAATGAAAATAGAAGGCCTCATACTTGTGTTAGGGAGGAATATTCCTCAGTTTGATGAGAAAAAACCTTTCCTTGTCATTTCTCTACTTTCCTGAACCCTGACTACCTAAACACTAATGGCCCACTCACCGAATAACATCTCATAGAGACACCATGATATCCCCTATCATATGAATTAACTCATAGATAAATCATAATCTATATGACTAATTCATTTTTATACACCTTTAGATTTGTGGTGTGTGTAATTTTTTTGACTACATACCTGATCATTTGGTGTAAAGCCTTATTCAGTTTCAATGCTCTAGATTCTAGGTATGGGAAAACATATGGAGAAAAGTGAAGGAATTCATTGAACCAGATATTATGACCCCACACACATAAGCTACCATACTAAAGAAAATGAATCACTTTACTCATGGTTTTCTATAACCTCAATGAAAGTAATTATGAATATATCTCCATTTGAATGTTAAGAAATACCACATTTGTCTCCTTACTCCCACAAAGATATATAATCCACCACTAATGCACTTATCCAACCAATTGAATTAATTAAAATGGTACCTTGAACTTAGATCATGCTTGGATTAGACCAAAAGGGAAATTCATAACTTATATCAAGTGGTCTATCTCTGTATCAAATATTTTCCCCTTGTAGTTTCTTATAAACTTCTCCTAAAGGGCACACAATGCTCTCCCCCAAGTTTCATCATCCTCCATTAGGTCAACCCTCTAAAAATCAAATGAATTATCTTGTTGAACCTCTACAACCTTAACCACTCATAGGATATAACACCCTATGATCAATATGAAATATTTACCTTTAAATAATTTTTTTAATGTCAGTGTTACATGAAACAACGAGTTTAGAATAAACCTATAACATTATTAAATTATTATGAGTATGTTATCACCTAACTATTGAATTAAAGGGTATAAATAGTAATTGATAAATAATAAAAATATATATGATCTATAAAACTTATAATATAAAATCGTAATTAATCATATTAATAAAATTAACACAAATAATTTTTGAAAATAAAAGTGTTGTTTATTCTAAAATAAGATTTTTTATATGTCCAATAAATTTATATATTATTTTATAAAATTAATCACTGATGGTAAATTATTTTAAAAAAATTTAGTTGTTATTTATTTAAGAAATTTCTTTAAACATTCAAAAAGAAATTCTATAAACATAGGATATGAATAAATCATGATTTATTCTTCAGAAATGTATGTATTCTAAAAATCACTTTTGTCACATTTTACACAATTTCTATGAAAAAAATTTCTTCCATTTATAGGTATTTAATTTAAAAAATTGAATTACTTATTTATAATTTTTAGGTTCTAATTTGGTAAATAATAGCCTTTTATTTTTTTTCAATATGAATAGAAACTATAGTGAATTTTATCACCTTAGTAAAGGGTAAATTTGGATAATATAGATTACGAATAAGTTATAATAAAATAAACATTAATCATTATTATTAGTTAATAAAGATAACTAAATACTATTAATATTAGTATTAAAAATATATATTTTAATGGTCACTGCTCCATGAAAATAATTTTTATATTATTTAAATCAAGGATTGTTTCACAATTTAACTCTCTTAGTTTTAAATATTATTTATTTCTTCAAGTAGAGATAAAAAGTAGTTGTGGATGAATTTTAATATTATTTTTGTGGGAAATGATATTTTAATCCTCATGGTAATTTGTTTATAATTGTTATGTACTATATAATTTCCCTATATTCTAACACAACAACAAAATAATATTTATTCAACTAAAGGAAAAATAAAAGAAATTATTTTGCAATGAAGAAATGTTATTTAATTTTAATTAGTTATAGAGTTACACAAATTTTATTATTGAGTATGAAAAATTTATGTTTTGTTAAATAATATTATTCGAACTTGAACTTTGCCTATTTTAATTTTAGGAAAAATTAAATAAATAATCTCAAAATTGACAATAATGATATTTTATCAAAATAATATAGTATAAAATTATTTTAAAATAAATGAAATAAAAATATAATTTTTTTTTTGGATATGATACAGTTTAATGTTCCATAAATTTTACTTTTATGGGAATTTTTGCACCTTATAAGTAAGAATTAAAACCTTTAATATGATAAATGATATTACATAAATGAAATTAAAATTGGTTAACAAAGTGTTAATAAAAATAAAAATGTATAAAATGACACAAAACATATCAAAAATCAGTTGGTTGATGGTCTTTAAATCCTATCCTACCTTATATTTTGATAAAAAACGTTTAATAATTAATATATTAAAATTTAATCTGTTGTGAAATTCCAAAAGTGACCCTCACATCAAATATAAAAGGAAACAACATCCCTCACTTGATTAAACCACATTATATCATGTAGATTGTCCAAACTCTATCGATTTCTTTTCTAAACATAACTATATACATTTTATAGGTTTTCTTCATCCAAAAATACCAACCCCATTTATCTCTAGAGGAAATCTAAAGGAGGCATTTCAAAGAAGAGGTAACCACTTTAACTGATCACTTTCTTACATACTCATCTTTACCACTTCTAGATCTATGGTGTTTATCATAAAATAATAATTTCATTATAGAAAAAATTCTTAAATGTTATTTTAATTATGAACATGTAATTTGAAAAACTCTTTCCATAAATTGGGAAGTGACAATATTGCTCAAGCATGTGTTTGACATACCGTCTCTACATAGTGATAAAATTCATTTTCCACCATCATATTTTATGGAAATATTTTAGGATTAGTTTAATATTTAAATTTTATATTTATGAAAAAATAAGAATTTTTTAATGATAATATATTATCTATCATCTTACCTTCTAATAAATTTGTAAACCATAATGCCGCTCATTCGTACATGTGGACTACCACATCAATGAAAATATGTAATTAATTTTTAAATTTCCACATTAATTGGACGGTAATAAGGATATATTTAATGGATATATATTATATATTCTATATAATAATGACTATGGAAATTTGAGTTGTTATTTACCTTTCTTTCCATACATTCTTTGAAAGATGAAAACATCATTCATGTGTACGTATGAACTACTGTCTCCATGGATGTAGTAATTAGCTTTTAAGTATCTATCTTTTATGGATGACTATAAATACATGAATAATGATTATATATTATATTTATATATTCATTAGTATTATATATATTATATAAACAAGAAAAATAAATAACTACTATAACTACTAAATTGATATACTCAAGATAGATGAAATAGTTAACATGAGGAAATGATGATTTTTAATATCAGTTATTTATATAAAAGGATTTTAAAATTTTATAAAGGTATAATTTATGAAATTATAATTTTGAAAATTACAATATTATAGAATTATAATAAATTTAAATTTATTATACAATTGGTCAAGTTATTTCAAATGAACTGAAACTCAAGGTAAGGGGTTTCTGTTACACTCTCATCATTTTTTGGGATTATTTATGATTATTTTATGATGATAATATCTTATGGCAAAACTCAAAAGATACTCATGAACTTTAATATGATATATTTTTTATCAAAAATAAAATTTTGACTTTTATTTTGTTTATCTCATGTACTCTAGAGACTGAAAAAAATATTAAAATCTACTTTATTTCACTCTTTGGTTAAGAAAATATCATCCTTCCATATCATTTTTTTAAAAAAATTATTAAATAAGGGATTTAGTATTCTCATATTATTTTAATATTAACTTTTTTCTTTATATTTGTTTATATAAAATATTTTTAAAGAAATATTATTTTCATTTTCCAAAGGAGGCACTTTATGACTTTTTCTATAAAAATATAGAAGGAATGTTTTTACAACATATAACATTGGAGTAATTTCCTACCATCATTTCCACTCATTATTTTGAGGATTCTATTAAAAATTTCTATTTTTATTTATACTGAAATTTTTTCCATCATATTATTTAAATTTTTATATATTGAATAAGATATTTAAAAAAGAAACAATTATTTTATTCAAGAATTCTTTATTAACATTTTTATTCTTCAATGAATATAATGTTCATGGTTGATTATGATTTTTTAAGAATATTATCCAATGACACTATACTTTTCACATCTATGTATGTTTTTTTATAATGTCCTAATGTTTAAGAAACCCATTTGGTTTCTAAGGGTTATGTTATTATAAATCATTAATGAAACCCATTTATTTTCATGATTTCTGATATGATGAATGATTTATGATCTTATGACACACATATGTATACTTATTATGATGTGACTGGTGGGTTCTATATCTCCGAACAATTCATTAGCTAAATATTTCTATCTCATGTGTTAAATAGGACTAAAATGGAAAGTAAACCTAATTCATTAAGATAATTTTCCACTTTGATTATCTTGAGAGTAAACCATGACTACTACGATGGTTTGGGGATTGATCCGGTTCCTCTATGATATTTTTAGAAATGATAAATGAATACTAAAGAAAATATTTTCTATGATTATGGATATGTCACTATTTTATTTATTATTCTCATACCATTCTCCTGTGGCATATGATCTTTGATCCTTTTATGATTCATATCTAACAAAATTCCAAATTTTTTCACGAATCCATATTATTCTGTATGTTATGATTTGTATGGTTATAAAATTTTAAGATCTAATTCACATACCTTTTTTTAATATTATTCATATATGATAATTTATTTCTCCAATAATTACCTTTATTAAGCATCATATCTCACCATTTATTTTGTTTCACTTAACATTTTATAAAGAAATGTTTTCTGTATGATATATATTAGAAGGGTGAAAGTTATGAATCTCTATTTGGGAGCCTATTTGGAACTATAATGAGCTAGTTTTATATGTTTCCATTCTTCCAATGATACTATAACTTTATGATTATGGTGGGGATTATTATGTTATGTTAATAATATTCATCTATTAAGATGTAATATCTATGTATGAACATTATGGGTTACTATATATGGTATCAAAGATAATTTTATTTAACCATTAGAAACTATGATAACAAAAAATTAATAAAAGCCATTAGGATTAATTCATGTATAAGATAAAATCATAATGTTTTGGTAAGGATCATGAATGACTCTTTTTAATCCTAATGTTTCATATAATAATATGTCATGATTTTTACATCCTATAAATTATTTATATTGATTATATTGTTTTCATCCAAGATTATTATATTTCACATTATGATGTTAATTTTTATTTATTTTTTTAGAAATTGAACGAACCATGTTAAAACTAAATGGGATGGACAATGAAATGATTTCCCTCTTGAGAAACCAAATGTTATAAGTGTTATAATGAAATATTTTATTGATATTATCACACAATTGTATCATATTATGAATAATTCTAGTCTTCCAAATCAAAAAAATAAGGTAACAACATTCTTTTGATTCCTTTATGAGGCAACATCCACCCTCTATTAGTGGGTGCACTAATCCAATATTTTGTCTGTAATGGGTTAGTATCACTTTATATATACTTTACATTCATTAATTTTTGGAACTTGATAAGGTTATTTTGGTTATTTATCTTTTAGAAGGGGAAGAAGATCAGTGATATACTCATATCAAGAACACGAGAAAATAGTAATAAAAAAAATATGTATTGGGAAGATTTTAAAAGTTTATTTTTCAATAATTAATTTCCTCATATTCTTATTATGAAAATGGAAGGTGAATTCCCTGAGTTAAAGAAAAAGGATAAAGAATATATTGGTAACTATGAGGAATCTATGAAAATACATTAATGGTATTCTTATTATATTATTGTGTCACAAGAATTTATAATGTATTGATTCATAAATTTCATAAAACCAAATCTCTGATAGGATTATCTATAAGAAACATAAATAGTTATGAATAAATTTATTTATAGGATCTTGAGGTGGATATGGAAATTAACTATACCCATCAATAGAAGGTTTCCTATAAGAAATAATTAATAGAATTAAAAGTAAATTATAAAATCTATTGAGATAAGAATGTGGGCATTCCATTATGTTCTATATGTGGAAGGAATCAAGGGAGATAAAATTTTAAGGTAACTGTTAAATGTTTCAAGTATGTTTAGGAAGGCCATTGAGAAATAGAATAATAAAACTATGGGAAGCTATTATCTAACAATGATAATGAAGAGAAATATCCACATAATTTACCCAAAAAACTCTACTGTTTTAAATTCAATGAGTTTGTTCATTATGTAATCGAGTGCATAAATTGGAATGATAATGATAATGATTGACATAAAAAATATCTTAGTTCCAAAAAATGTGAAATATCTTGTGATCGCTATTTCTAATGAGGGTTATAATAATGATGTGATGAAATTTATATATACCCTCAACATTAGAAGTTCTAATGTATTAATTGATTATGTATCTACCTAATATTTTATATATAAAGGGGTTTTATGGTTATCTGAATGCCACATTAAAAATATAAAGTTTAATTAGAAGTAAAAACCCAGAATGATATGATGATTGATTCCCATGTATATGATTCTCCTCCAGTTTAATATTATGGTAATGTGTTCCCTGAAAATATTTTCATTATTACTCTAGAAGAATTTTATTTTATTTTGGTCAGGAATTATCTTTCATTAAATGAATCCTAACTCAATTTTTGGGGAATGAAAGTTACAATTGATATTCCCAACTATCCTATGATGGCTAATCGTTGTGATTAAAAAATGATCTTCTAATGGAAATTGCTTCCATTATATGGGTTATAATTCATATTCAAAATGTGCATTTATGTCAAATGGTTGGAGAAAAACTCAAATTCAAAGATTTTCCATTTGTGAAGGAGTTTATTTTTTTCATTCACGAAGATATTCTTGGTCATCCACCTAATAATGATGTTGAGTTTTCAATAGAACTCTTACATTGTGGAAAGCCTTTTTCCATTACTTCATATAGAATGTACCTGATTGTGTTATAAGACATGAGGAGGAAATTAAAGTGGAATCATGATAAGGGATTCATTTAGTCATGTTTTTTAACCATGGGGTGAACCTATTTTTTTAAGTGTAAATATGGTTCAATTTGACTTTGTATTGTAACCAAGAACAAAATAAGATCATAATCAAGAACAAGTGTCTTATAAACCATATTAATGAATTTTTTATCAACTGTATATAGGTCAATACTTTTCTTTGATTGATCTTCATTCTATATGTCATCAATTGAGGGTCAAGAAGGATAATATACCCAATACTATATTCTATACAAATAATGAAAACTATAAATTTAGAGTGATTTCATTTGACCTTACTAAGTCCCCCACTATATTAATGGATTTAATGAATACTGTCCTTAGATATTACTATTATCATTTCTTTATTTTTTTTAGAAAATATTATTATTTATTCAAATAACAGTGAAGAGTATGAATATTATTTTAGAATTATGATGAAGTCCCTTAGGAAGGATAATATTTATGAAAATTTTTCCAAGTGTTAATTTCAGATTTGGAAAGATTCATTCATGGGTCATATAACCTCATGTGATTGTATATTAGTAGACCGTTCAATGATAGAAGTTATTGGATATTTTCATAGACCAACCACTATGAAAGAGATCCATAGTTTTCTTAGTTTAAAAGGATATTATAAGTACATTGTGATGAATTTTTCATGGTTATAGAATCTATTCACCAAGTTTACTTGGAAGGGAACCAAGTTCATATGGTTTTATGGATGTGAGGAATTTTTTATGGAACTGAAGAGAAGGATTTTCAGTGCACCTATGCTTAAACTACCCTGAAGTGGAGAAGGAAATATAATCTGTAGTGATGTATCAAATAAGGGACATGGATTCTTCCTCATGTACAATGATATGGTTATAGCTTATTCCTCACAACAATTAAAGATCAACCCAACTCATTATTTGGAATAAACCTTGGTAATTTTTTCATTAATGATATGGATGAATTATAAATATAGTAAATGGTGAGACATAACTAATTCTTGATGTAAGGGGATAAATCTTATCATCCTAAAATGATTTTTCAATTATCTATCCAAATGAATATTAAAAATCCATAAACGCAAGATGTAGATCTAAAAAATAATGTAAAAATTTTCCCAAGTTAAATCATGATTATGATGGAATAATATGGTTTGGTAACCATACCCATGTCCATTCATTACTAGATTTGAAGAAGCTATGGGATGAGGCTCTTTGTTCTTCATTCTCAATTTTACATAGAATTACGAAGATATATAGAGATTTGAATGATTATTTTTGGTGGGATTCCATGAAGATGGATATTTTAGTGTATTTTTAATGGTTCTTAGTATATAAACATGTTATGCTAGATTGATATAATTATGATGGCATGTTTTAACCATTACCCATACCAAAATAGAAATGGAAAATCATCACCATATATTTTTTCATCAGACACCCATGTAACATCTAAAGTGGATAATTATATTTGGGTTCTATTTTATCTCTATATAAAGTCAAAACAATAAATTTCCATTATATGTGATTTTTCACTCTATCAACATAATTGGTTATAAATTAAAAAAGTTTTATGATTTCATGGTGTACCACTATTCATTTTATTTGATTTGTATCTGAGGATTAACCCAACATTTTGGTGAAATCATTAACATGATCAAGATAAAGGGTTATGTTTCACAGTAATTATCATTCTTATATATATAATCCATATAAGTGGACCATACCATCTCTTTATAACATCTTGAGATATTTATTTATGGAGTTAAATGGTTTTTGGGATCAACACCGAACTTGTGGGGATTTTATTACAAAAATAACATTCATTAAGGTACTCAGATGACTCCTTAGGAATCCCTATAACATAGGATGTATAGAAACAAAAAACACATGAATTATGATTTATAAGGTAATAAATTTGTAACTGATATAACTAAGGAAATATTAAAGAAGTTCATATCCATTATAATTCACATATGATAATCTTGGAGTCAATGAAATTGTTATGTTGAAAACTTTCAAATTGATATGTAGTTTAATATTGGTGAAATGGTATTCCAAAGAATATATTCCTATACGTGGGTGAGGATATTTTGAAAGAAGTGAATTCTATGTTCTATGTAAATAATTTCTTTTTTAATTAATGATCTTATCATAATGGTACCTTCTCGATTGGACCTTCCCCCAAACCTCTCTCATGTTCATGACATGTTCCATGTATCTCTTTTGAGAAAGTACATAATTTATCCTTCATATGTAATGAATTCATATTTCATACCACAATTGAATTATATTCATTATAATGAAATATGAGTACATATTCTAGATCATAAAGAGACTGTTATTTGAAACAATATCACTCAACTGGTAAATGTTTTGTGGAAAATATGATAGTTTGATGAAGCTATGTGGGAACCTAATGATGTTATAATGTAGAATTATAATCATCTGTTTGTATTAGATTGATGAATTTAGAGGGTGAAATCCATTTTAATGAGGTTATAATGTTACAACCTTTTTTATATATAAAATAATTCCCATTAAATAGTTTTATTTCATTGATAGCATGATTTATAAGAAACAAGGATTTTAGACAAACCATGTATCATTTTTAACTATTATTAGTCTATTATCACCAAGCTATTAGATTGATTGGTATGGATATTAAAAACAAAATTTTGAAAAATATTTGGTATATATATTTTGTAAAATTAATTCATTAGCTATCAAATGATCAAAACCAAAAACCATTTTTTTAACAAAATAAAAGTGTTTTTTCAGTAATATTATATCTTTTGTAATATATTTTTATATTTTTATATTAAATTAATATCAATTGGTGAATTAATATTATGAAATTTATATGTTATCTAAATAATAAATTTTTTAAAAAATTTAAAAAAATATTTATAATCCTATGATATGAAGAAATCTTGTTTTATGCATAAAAACGTATGTATTCTAAAAAATGTGTTTTCATCACTTTTTCTGAACAAAAAAAAATTAATTTATTTTGTTTATAGATATTTATTTATATAAAATTAATTACATATTTTGAATTAGGAGGTTAGAATTTTGTAAATAGGCCCCTTTTATTTCTGGTCGATATGAATAGTAATTGTGGTAAACTTCATAGACACATAAATGTGTAAATAGTTTTATTCTTGATTAGAAATAGGTGATAAGGTGTTGGGTTTTCATCATAATTTTTATTTGATGTATAAAATTAATTATTTTCTAATATTGGATATAAATTTATTATATTAATTTAATCTATTTAGTGGAATTGAATTATATATTATTTATATCAAATAATGTTAAAAAATGTCACTCTCTTGGTTTTAGATACCCTATATGTGTTCACATAGTTAACAACTAGATATGAATGATTATTGTTATTAATTTTTCTCATAGTGAAATTATATTCATTATGGTAATATATTTCTAATTTTGTATGTGTTCTATAATTACATTAAAAGCATGTGTAACCCAAAATAGTATTTATTCAATTGATGGGGAAATAAAAATAAGTGGTTTTTAAAATTATTAATGAGATATAGTATGAGTATTTTATGGTGTTTAAAATATATTATAATTGTCTGTGACATATTTTTTTCTATTATATTAACATATTAGAATTCAAACATTTTATTTTTTGTATTTTATGTAAACTTAAAAAATAGTATTAAAATAAAATAATGATATTTTTTCAAAATAAAATTTTATTAAATTATATGACAATAATATAAACCATGAAATAAGAAAATATGGATATAATATGGTCAAAATTTTCATTAAATGGCTAATTTTTTTTCCAATACTCATCATATATGTAAATATTTATAAATTGTAATTGTTGTTAAAATTATAATTGGTTATCTAAGTGTTAATCAAATTTATATGGATTAAAATGACTCCAAAAAATTTAAAAATAATATTGGGTTGTTGTATTACAACCAAATTAATCATTATATTCAAATACCAATAAATTTGGAGGCATTTTTATTTTGGAAGAATTTATTATAATAACTCTTTCAAAAATTCCCAAAGTTTTACTTGCCTAAATTATAAAAGAGAACCACACCCATCATTTTTACACCAATTTATCCTTTATAACTCAACCAAACTATACAATGTTTTATACTAAAATTCCATAGATAGATTATGTATGTTCTTTTCTTCCCAAAAGACCCACACTATTTCCCTTCATATGATATTTAATGTAGTAATTTCAAATAAGAGGCAATCTCCTTAACAGGTCAATTTCGTTTATAATCTTAATTACCTATTATAACCCTATCATATTTATCATAAATTAATATATTAATTATCACTAACATGTGGAAATTTTTTATTACAATGAACACACCATTATAATCCATATTCCTTAAAACATGAAGTGATTGTATAACTCATTGGTAAATATGACTTACCGTCTCCGCATAGCAAACCGATTAATTTTTCATCTCCATAATTTGCTGATGGGTTTTATGATTATTTTATTATTTATATATGATATTTATGACACAATAAAACCTATATAATGATAATATCATGTACGCCTTCTTACCGTCCAATTCGTTGGAAAATTATAACATTTTTCGTCTATACTTGGGGAATACAACCACCATAATGTGTTATGACTGATTCTTTCATTGCCATTATAATTGTATAGTTTAAAGGATATATTTAATGAGTAGACATGATATATATGATATAATAATGGTTCTATAGTTTGGTTTTATTATTTTTTTTTCATTTCCACCATTAAAAAATGGAAAAAATATTCATGTGAATGTATGTCCAACCGTCTACATGAACGTTGTAATTCATTTTTCTATCCCTAAATTGTGTTTATTATTATAAATATAAATATAATTATCATATATGATAGTTAGTTCATGAAAAATATTCTAGAGATGATGTAAAAATGGCAAATTTATATGGATTGAAACTACTAAACTAAAAGTATCATGATAAATGAAATAGTTAACACCTAGAAATGATAATTCTATCAAAGAATTAAGGATAAAAGTTGGTGTTTATATGTTATTTTCGGAAAATATATGGTATTATATGTATCAAAATAAATAAATTATAAATTATAAAAAATTAAATTTATTATACAGGATGTTACAGTGCTTTCAAATCATGGTGAACTTTAGGTAAGGGTTTTATGTTATAGTCTATTTCTTTTCAGGATTGTTTATTATTAAGTTGTGATGATGAAATATTATGACCATACAATCAATATACATATGAATATTATTTTAAAATTTTTATTTATTGAAAATATATATTTTAATTTCATTTCACTCACATTTTATGATCATTAGATCGAAAATATGTTTTTAAGGAAAATTGAAATTATTTGTCTCCTCAATTGAATAACCTATTTTATACTATATACATATTTTATAAACATGTATTAATTTGTTTTTAGTATTCACTTATGATTTTTTAATGATATTATTGCACAAGTGTGTATTTTTAAAAAATATTTTGAATGGAATCTTCTGATCATTATCCTAATTTGGTACATTGAGACTTTTCTCACAAAAATGATGAAAGAATTTTTTTAAATTATAAAAAAATATCATAGTTTCCTACCATAATGGCCACTAAATGTATTGAATAATCGTATACATATTTCCATTTTTATTTTGAATGAAAATATTTGGCATAGTGTTTTGCATATTTTTTTATTTTGAAGAACTGATTTCAAAAATGAATGGTTATTTATCTGAAAATTATTTTAATGATATTTTGATTCATCAATAAAAAAAATTAAATGATTATTATGATATAAAAGGAATATAGTCCAAGGATACCATAATCATTTTCTCCATGGACGTTTTATTTTTGTGATGGCATGATATTTATAAAACTCATTCCCTTTCCACAAGTATTTCTATGATGAAATGTTTCTAAAACACATTTCATTTCATGGTTCATGATATGACAAATGGTTTGTGATTTTCTCCCACACAATTATATGATTTTCATTATGGGACAGGTAAGACCTATCTCTCCCTCTAATTTATTAGGTAGTTATTGATATATCAGTAGATTAACAGGAATGAAAATAGTATTGTACCAGTCCAATAATGTAATTTTTCCATTATGATAGTCTTCAAAGTGATCCTTGACAACTACTATGGTTTAGGGAGTAAAAAATTAAACTAAGATAGTATTGGAAATGGGAATTGACTACTATGGAAATTAGTTTCTATGTTTAGGTGTATGCACATTTCCTTATCTTATGATAATGTTATGCTTCTGTGGATTAGGTAATTTAATACCCTTATAATTCATTTATTATCAACTATTAATCATTATTTCATGAATCAAGATTTCGATCGACGATATATATAGTATAGTTTTAAAATGTCCCGTTCAGGTTCTCATACTATTTTTTCTCATATAATATACATAGGATCATTGATATCTCCCACAATTTTTCTTACTAAGATTCAAATCTCAGAATTTATTGTGTTTATATTCCCCTTTTATAAAGAAATTATTTTTTCATGATACATCTAAGAAGTGTGATAGATATGTAGATATACAGGGAAGATGATATAGAACAAATATGTACCATTTGTTTATGTTTCCCTGATTCTATTGATACATGAACAATAAAGTTTTTTCATGTATTGTCCTGATATGTAAATAATATTTAACTATTAAATTTTAATATGTATATATGAAAATTATGGTTCACTATAGGGATGAAAAACATGAGCTATTCTTGAAAATAATGGAGAATATCTTACTCATATTAGCATGGAATTTTATCCAAGAATATTTATCCATTAAATTTTATTTTCACAAAACAAAAAAATTTATACATGAACACATTAAATCATGATGCATGTATGTCATATAGTTTTGTACCCTAAAATTATTTCCACCTCACATATTCATTGAATCAACTCATTTTTATATACTAGATCATGGGGAAACTAAAATATTGCATCCTAGGTGATCTCTATGGCCTTTGTGACACACCAAGAGTAGATAGAACCGGTACTCTACCAAACCAGGAAGTCCTTATTATTGATACCTCTAAAATAAATCCCATCTCTAAATAAAAAAAATTTGATACCACTCTGTCACAAACCCCTCCCACCAAATATGCCTCAATGAAGGGAGATATATATTGACCCTCTAGTCCCTCCACTGTTAGGTCATAGTTTGACGACTAGAGCTAAGGGAATAAAAATCTAAAAAATTAAAGGTATTTACCTATATAAAATAATATATTATATTGAGATAAGATAAAAAACCACCAAAAATTTGATGCACTAAAATTCTAAAGTAAGAACATTGTATTCGATAGCATGTATGACACAAAAAACAAAGCATGTAAGGGAACATATTATCCAAAAAAATTACCAGATAATTACTATTTTAAGTAAATTAAATCTATGATATTGGTTAGAATACCCACAATATTGAGTTATCTTGCATTACACACAATAAAAACATTCTTTTATATCTTACGTTACTCACAAGATCGAGTTTTACAAAACAATAAAATATTATTAAAACATTATTATTTAATATAATAGGATATAACTTTTCATTGAATTATAAGTTATGAATAGTACATAATAAACTATTAACATATATGGTTTACACTAATATAATATGAATTAATTGGTTTCCAAGTAATTTGATATTAATATATAAACCAATTTAATATAAAAGAAATATTTCCATTTTAATTCTTACAAAGTTGATTTATCCCAATAAATTTAAGTAATTGAAATTAGTGAGTTATAATATATATATATATATATATATATATATTTTATACTCAGTGAAATATTTTTCATATTCATCTAAAAGATTTTACAGCCCTAAGATATGAACCAACACAATATTTTTCATAAGAAACAATATTTTTATAAAGGAACTTTTACCGTATTTTATTAGAAAAACTATTTTAAAACCAATTTGTGGAGATTTTATAAATAATATATTAAGAAAATATATTTATTTTTGAAATAGAAATATAAAATATTGGTTAGGGTTATTTTTTGATAATTTTATGTAAAGTTTCATTTTTTTTATGAATAATGAAAAATACTAAATTTTAATTCAAAATTGTTTTTTTATATAATTAATTTATTAGGATAAATTATATTTATAATTAGATTTAAAGTCTAATTATATTATTTATACATATATTAATAAAATTTATGTCATTTGAATAAATTTCACTTTGAAATTTGATATAAAAACATAAAAAAATTAGGTTTTTTTTACTTTAAAACCCCGCTTTGTCATCCCGTATGAGGGATTAAATTTAACTTAACTTATGCCAATTATATTCTTAGAAACTAGAAAAATGGAGTCCAAATTTTTAATAATAATACTTTAATATTTATAACACAATCTTTATATTTGTTGGACAAAAATATTAATGAAAGTAACTAAAATATTTAAAACAATTAATGTGAAATTAAGCTTAATAGTGGACTAATCCTTCATCTTAAGTAAAAAAATGACATAGAAACATGTCCAAAATACCTTTTTATAATATTTATACTCTATATTCTCTGGTATTGAATTTAGTTTTTTACTAAATCCATATGATATGGAAAAATGGGACTGAAAATCCATTTTCAAAAAATAACAAGAGTTCCGCTCCTCCTCCACTATAAAAGAGACTCCTCTCCTCCCACTTCTCCACACCTATCAAGACACATTTTATCAAACAAGATCTACCAAAATAGTTCCTAAAAATATTTTCCCTCATCTTGGAATCATCTTTTTATGCATAATAGATTCCATGGAAGCCCATTGGTGAAAACCCAAAAAGAGTTACCCGAATAAATGGTAACATCCTTCTTCAACCTCTTTTGTTTTATTTCAATGTCCACTCTTTAGATTAAAAATAATATATTATTATATAATAGAAAAATTATCATCAAAATATTGATACATTTTTATATTAAGGGTTCTACCTACACTAACACACACTTCAATCAAATGGGTAACAAACTTACTGTTTTTGTATATGAAGAACTACTGCCAAACAAAATAATGTCGTTCATTCTTCCATTAACACCTATCATAATGGAAATTATGATGGAAAAGTTTTTTATGTATGATATATATTATATTTATTATGTATCTATGGTCTATAATTATTTTATAACCCATATTTGTAAGCTTTACCTTTTGTGTAAATACCATAACATTGTTTGAGGAAGTGTGGACTACATCCCCTCAAAGAGATATGATTTGTTTCTACTATAGATGGAACATATTAAGGTTGAATTTATTAAGACTATGTGAATTATATGTCATTAATATTATACTGTAGGTATAATATAAATATTTTTCATTTTTTTATTGTTTTATTACAACAAAGTAATGAAAGTAGCGTTCATGCGTATGTAAGACCTAGTGTCACCATGAACGATGAATTTTATTTCTTATATAAAAATATTATGTATTTTTTTAAATACATATATAGTAGATATATATTATATTTAAATATTGTTTTAAATTTTATATATTATTAAACTTTGATCTACTTAATAAGAACAATAAACAACAAGTCAAAACTTACTCAATAAAACATAGAAATTAACACCCAAAAATAGTTATAAAAATGAAAGGTTATTAAAAAACATGTAACAAGATATTAAAATTAGAATATATATGATATTATAAATATGATAATGGTTCTATATTTTTCTAGTAACATATTTAAATCCCTTTAATAGGAGGTCAATGTACGTTCACCTGAAAAAAATGCAACATAATGGATTCCTGTTTGGCTTTTCTTTTTATGAGGCATAATCCATTTTCAAAACTTAATTATTTGTGTGGTGTATATATTATCAAATTTTATATATTATATTATTATTTTTTCCCTAATGGTATCATAAAAATCCATTTAATTTTATTCCATCATGATCCTTAATATTCAAATGTTTTAGAGTGGAAATGGATGCTTTGGAATGTTTAATGATTATTTTCCTCAAGAATAAATTTAATGTTATTTCAATGGTGTTTCCATTCATTGAAACATACTTTGTTTCTATGCATCTAATTTTTTAAATATAGTTTAAAAAGTAACACTTTTACATGTTATATCACGATTCATTAATTCTTCTAGATCTTTCCAACCATTTTCCCACTTTTTGGTACAATTAACTATTCATGTCATTTTCTCATCATTATCCCTCCTTTTAGGTAATATTACATCCTCATTGACATCATTTTTCTTCCTTTGTATTGTTTTTGATTGATTTTGATAAGTATAGTATTGAAATTCACTTCATTGTTTCTTTTTTTCTTCCCCTTTATAAATTCAATTTCATATGATCATCGAAAAAGGAATTTACCCTGATTATACATATCATTTATCAGGTATATAAATATTTCATAATACATATTCTAATTTAGATATGGTGTCAAAATTGATAGTAGTTTTGTTATTTGGAGAACATATTGATAAATTAGTATTCCTTATTCAATATGGATATCTTATAAGTCATATTATATATTTTTTGTATTTTATATAAGGAATTTATTTCACTAGCAATGACATGTAGGGACTGGAATTTATATAGCCCCTTAAGGCATCAATCGGTTATCATGAGACAAATATGTGGCACAAATTAAATAGGTTTCTAACTATAATTTCAAAACATATTTGTAAAGTTCTTAACAGTATAGTTTTTCATGTACATGAGACCTGACATCAAATAATTTATCATTTCATTCATTTTTATTTAGTTTTTATTTTTCTATTATATTTTTTCACTGACATATCAATGTATTCATTTGATTCTCAGTTCTTTGATTAAATGTCATGTGATTCATTTTCTCAAGATGAGATATTTATTTATCTACATCTAGTTATTTTAACTGTTTTTTTTAGTTATTTACCATTCCTTTTTTACCAAATTATTTCTTAGATATTGACTACATTGAATGTGTTCTAAGTTATTTACATTTCTATATTGATTATTATCATTGATTTAATATTTCATCTGGTGTACTTTTACCTTAATAATAATTTGATTTATGATTTCTTTTATGAGGAATCCCTAATGTGTACTAAAAATGATAGGTAAGGATACACTAGAAGGAATAAAGTTGTTATCCATAAAAAAACAAATTATGTTGTAATTAGTGTTTTAGTTGGTAAAACATGTATGCTATATGTATCTAGTTTACAAGGTATACAAAATAGTTCGATCGTTGGGATATGATTTACTTGTATCTTATTCTATTGTAATGGTTATGCACACCAACTCTAGGGTTCTTGGGTCAGGTTTCTACAAACCAACTCCAAAAGATAGAATAATGGTAAATCAAAAACCTTACCCCAATTCATGATTAAAGTAAAACAATTAAAAATAATATTTTGTAATGTACATACCAAAATACAAGTGTATCGTAATGACTCCACAATAACTCAAACCCCTATTGTAATGTCTATATCTATCCCTTAATTCCTCCATAAAACCTAAACCGAAGTTTATATACATAGGATGACCATACAGGTATACTAAATAGGGATATAGCCGAAGTAAAAAAGTGGACATGTGAAGAGGGCATGCTAATGTTCCATTAAACAAATATATGAACCAAGAATCACCAATACAAGTCAACTAACTATAAACTAGCCTCACAATGGATCTCTCACCAAATCAAGCATCCAATATAATAATATATTATTGAGATCATAATAATTCAAGGATTCCCACTACTACTTTTCTAATGATTAACCACTACCATGCCCCAATGTAGAACATATTATACTCCCATCCATTTTATTCAGTTAAAATAATGACCAATTCACATCACTTAACATCACATCACATATCATATCAAGACATATTGTCTACATCTAATGTTTTTTGGGATGCATACCTGCCTACCCCACCATTGAATGGTATAACATCCAATGATAGAAACTGGTTAGATTACATCATATATAACCTATAAACACATGGGATATAACTTCACATACCATCTCATTACAAAACTAGATCAATAGGGTATCATGGTTATGAAGGACATAAAACTCACACCCTACTCCTACCATGAAAAACCCCGACTACATATCACATCAAATTACTACCTCATCACATAACACATTTCCCAAAAACACATGGTAAGACACTCTAATTTAGTCTCCAACTCTAATCCATATCATCATTAAGGTTGAGGGAAGGGTAAAAAATATGGGGTACCTAACCATATGAGTCAACACCATCCAAGATGTTGGGTAATAATGTAAATAATAAAAATTTCCATGTCAATTGTTTTTAAATAAATGGGAATTTTTCGAGTCCAACAAAATTTACAACGCCTGATTCTGAGGCCCGGAGTGCCTGAAATGAATTTCTGAACTTTTTTTTGGGTACATTAAGTAAAAATGAAAGAAGGTTTTTCTAAATTTTGAACTAGTGATCGGAATTGAATCTGAGGGCACCGTTGAACTTGCAACGTCGGTATTCACTTAAGGTGACTTTCACCTCGATGGTAGATGGTCGAGTGTGAAAGTTAATTTTTCGGTTTTTTATGTAATAATAATATAAAAATAAAAGTGTGTGACATTTTTATTTTTATTTTCAACACCCATGTCGGTGTTGGGAGGTGGGGTCCACCAGAACTAAACCTCAAAGTGGATGTTGAGAAGTGGGGACCATCAAACCTTAACCTCCTATGGGAGGTTATGGTGGTGGGGATCACCCGAACCTAACCTCCCATGAGAGGTTATGGTGGTGGGGACCACCCGAGGCCTAAACCTCTCAAATCCCACAATAAATGAGGAAGAGTCTCTTCAAATCCTCCTACATTTAATTGCGACAACCATTGGTATCCTTCTTTTTAAATTTTAGGCCAATGCAACCCATTATTTATTTCCAATTAATTAAGCCAACTGATTGCAGAAAAATTAAATAGACAAACATATTTTATTTGTTGGCTATTCATTGGTTGGAAAAGTATTGGAAATAGAGGATTGGGAGAACTAAGGAAAAAGCTCTCTAATTAAGAACGCTCCACCAATGAAGAATGCTGACCTCCTTCGACCTTCTTCCTTGGGACTTATTCTGACGTGGGAAGTTCTCATCTACGGCGATGTGACGACTGTACCACCTTCTTGAACCAATGACATCAAGCGAACAAGGAATGGGTTTAATTGTGTTTTATTATTTTTGAGAAGTTATAGGGTTGTTGATTGATATTTATCACTCTTCGATTATTGATTATTCTTTGAAATTCAAGGGGGAATTGAACCGCTTGCTACCACTTTAAACATGGAGGGTGCGGGCCAAACGAACATGGATCGACCCCTCCGTCATTCTTCTTGATATGTGCTTAGAAATGGAGGAAGGTGATGAAGGTGATGAAGGAAACGACGCCTCCACTCATAGCCTTCGCAACCCGTGCCACCCCCGCGGCGTTCTGGCCTCATGGCCAAACCGGCCCCATGCCCCCCACGACGTTCTGGACTCCTGGCTGAACCGGCTTAGCACCCCCACGATGCTCCGGCCTTCCTGACGAACCGCACCCCCGCCGCGGTGCTCCGGATTCCCAGCCGTATCGGCACCGTGCCCCCCACGATGCTTTGGGCTCTCAGCTGAACCGGCCCCACCCACCCCGTGGCCCTCCGGTCTCACGGACGAACTGGCCCCTCCCCACTACAGTGCTACGACCTCCCAACCGAACCACCCCTGCGCCCCCATAGTGCTCCAGCCTCCTGGCCGAATGGGCCCCGCGCCACCCACCGCGTTCCGGCCTCCCAGCTGGTCTGACCCCTTTCCCCAGACGATCTTCCCTCACCGCGACCCTCCGAGGCGCCCTGGCTCGCACCGCCCGCCGACCTTCTGTGCCACCTCGGTCGAGCCGCCCTGCGGCCTCATGCCATCGCGACCACCCGCGAACCTCTGCGGTCCCTCTCGGCCTGTCGGGCCAGGCCCCACTACGGGCCAGACCGAACCCAATAGGTCAGGTCGGGTCGGTCCGACCATGTCGGACTGGACCCAGGCCCACAACGACCCCCTTTTACATTCTTCTAGCCATATCTTTGGTACCTTATGTCCGTTTGACGAACTGTTAACGAAATTGTGAATCTTGGAATAAGGGGTACCTTTGAGTTTATTCCTAATAGTTTTGGATTGAGATGGGGAACATTTAGGTTGGATCGACAACGAATCCAACCTGGCCCCCATGACTAAATGGATAATAACTCACCGACCGGGTGCCCGATTGACACACCATCTGTTACTTAGAGATCCCTATGTTGTGGCAGACCTTTGAGATACTTATTAGTGGGACTTCGTGGCAGTTGGAGTATCGACCAGTAGCTTGTGGAGCAGATCCTCCTAGAGACGAGCGATCATAGTGCAGAGACCTAGTGGCTGGCTGAGAGTTGACGAAAGTTGACCGTTTGACTTAGAGTGACTCGATGGGACTAGTGGGGAGGACCATGGTGACATGGAAGACCTATAGTGGGAAGCACCTTGGTGATGCTGTAGTCCCACGATACTTGACAATAGGATTACCTCAGTAGATTTTGAGGGGGAGTGCCTCTGTGTGACGTGGTAGACCCATGGTGGGGAGCACCTCTGTGTGACATAGCAGACCCATGATTCTCGATAGGAGTAGTACCTAAGTAGTCCATGGATAGTGGGAAGTGCCTCTGTGTGACGAGGCATGCCAACTGTACTTGATAGAGGAGGAGTTCTCCAGAAACCGAGGTGTTCGACGTTGTGATCGAAATGTTACTTGTTACTACCCCTAGAATAAATCATGGTTTGAGCAGAGTCAGAAAATTTGCATTTTCTCATGATTGAGATGAATTAATTGATAACTTATGTATATGTATGGGCATAAACCTATGTATGGTTATCTGTTGATTTCATACTTTGTGTTTTATACTTTATTGATTTTGTGAGACCTAGAGGGTCTCGGGGTCCCTACTGAGTATCATTATACTCACCCCTACATGGGATATGCCCACACCATATTGTGTTGGATGTAGACGATGAACAACACTAACTGAGGCCGAGAGTACTAGGACTGGACAATACCTGGATGCGGACCTTACGACGAGTCGGTCCACAGAGAATACAGATGGATGAGAAGTAATGAGGAGGCCATCTGTACCTACCCTTCAGTTAGGAACCTCTGAGGACAACCCAGCAGCTGAATTCCCCTTTTCTTTAGTTTTTTTGTATCACATTTGTACTTGTACTTTCCAGTTGGGCTTGTATTCTGTCATTTTTTACTTTTAGCACCCTTTTGTTATACAGTTTACTTGGTGTTTCATCCATATGTGTGCTTTCTTGTGTGTGTGTTTACTAGTTATAAAGGAAATTCCATCCTAGTTTTAGGGAATTATGCCTTTGGTTTTATTCTCCAGCCCCTGGCCTATAAAATATTGGATTGGGGTAGTCACGACATGGGCCTTGGGGGATGGGTTATGACAAATTGTTATTAGAGAAGTCGGTTCTACCACAGATCTAGGACTCTAATCTTTTCTGTGAACCAATAGTGTTAAGGTTAATGAGTGTGGTTTTCAGTTCAGGGTGTCCAATGTTAGTGCGACGGACGACATATCCATACACCAGGACCATGACTTCTGATTTCTGACTCAGTGCACAAAAAAACTAATTGTGTGTGTGTTTTCAAAAGTTTTCTTTGTGATCTGTTGAGTCAGATCAACAGGTATAAATTTCTACTCACCAGGTATAAATTTTAACCATGGAACATTTCTTTCTTTTCAGGATGCATCCACACAGACAACCAACTAGAGTTTCAAGAGTTGTACGCACTAATATCCCATAGAGCAGTGAGGCCACGGTGCATGTCCCTTTTTCAGTAGAGGCACTAGCGGTACCACTCCTCATTGTGCCACTGATGACACCAGCCCCAACAGCAGATGGTGCACATCTCTTTAGCGCATTTCAAGAGTTCCAGCACTAGAGGCCTCCCATGTTCATGGGAGAGCCGGACCCGCAGATGACTCTGGATTGGTTGGAGGCTATGATGAGAGTCTTCCAACTTGTTGGGACACCATGCGATCTCATGGTGATCATTTCTGCCAGCCTTATATAGGCAGCAGGCAGTCAGATAGTGGGGCTTGATGCTCCAGGTTCAAGAAGATGTGATGCTTCTCTGGGAAGACTTAGAGAGCCTGTTTTGGGCTGAGTTTGTCCTGGAAACTGTTCACGTAGTGCACAAATAGGAGCTTCTTCATCTGCAGCAGAGCATCATGATTGTGTCTTAGTACTCAGTGAGGTTCACTAACCTCTCATGATACTCCACTAATATGGTGTAGGACCCATTCTTCAGGGCCATGACCTTTTAGTAGGGACTCGGGTGGGATATAAAGGCTTCAGTGATCTCACTCAGTATCTCGACGTAGGCGAGGGTGTTAGAGAGAGCCCCCTTGGTGGAGAGTTTCCTTGCTGAGCAAGCATCAGCGGTGAGACCCACTACCAGTCATCATGTAGCAGAGTCTTTTGTATCTGGAAGTAGACAGACATTAGAGAGGTCCAAGAGGACTATACCTATAGGTGGATGACTGCATGACTCAGGATCAGTTGTGCGGGTCCCCTGAAGCGGATCCAGTAATGCTAGGAGCGGTTAGTGATACACTTATAGCGGGTAGGGTCACATGGCTCGTGACTGTCTGACCCACCATTCAGATGATCATCAGATGGTCGAAGGACTGCCTAGGTAGAGATAGAGGTTCGATCTAGGAGGTACACAAGGAATAGACCGATGTGGCAGAGGAGCTGGCCGTGCAGCTGGCGGTGGGTGACAATTCTAGATATTATTGCCACCACCACTAGAAGGTCCACCCCGACCACAAGGAGTAGGTGTACATGGGAGAGCTCAGCTCCAGGTAGCTGAGGCACACGTTCATGGTGCTCCATAGGTGATTCGAGGTACGATCTGTGTCTACTCCTCTATAGCTGTAGTACATATAGATGCATGTTCTATTCATTGTTTTATTGCCACTACCCTCGTTCGGAGCTCGAAGATTCATATGGAGTCATTGGCTCGAAACAAATGGCCAAAGACTCCTACGAGAACATATTCAATGATTAATCACTGGTGCTGGTAGTGCGAGCTTACTCTAAGAGGCGAGAGCTTCGGCTGGGATCTCCTAGTAAAGGCATCGAGGTCATACAATGTCATCTTGGGTATGGAATGGTTATCTATATTCCATTCTCAGATTGACTATATTAGGCACAAAGTGTGGTGTGTCTGCATGGATAGGACCAATTTTACCTTCACCAGTGAGAAGAGAGCCTTTGCATTGAAGGATGGACTTACCTAGTGGGGAGTGTAGCCGATTGCTCATTAGTTGGCTAGCATTACCCTCAGATCTGTTGATGGGGAGAGTCCGATCTATCCTGTAGTGGTGGACCAGTACGCAGATGCTTTCTGTGATGATGTCCTAGGTCTACCTCCTCATAGAGAGGTATACTTTTACATTGAATTGTACCCTAGGACATCACCAATATCTACACTAGCATATCAGATGGATACCGCATAGCTTCGTGAGTTGTGGGTACAACTAGAGGACTTGCATGGGGAAGGGGTTCATCCGGCCTAGTGTTTCACCTTGGGTAGCCTCGATTTTTTTCACCAAGAAGGAGGATGGGAGGTTGAGACTTTTTGTCAACTATCGACACCTAAACCAGGTGACTGTGAAAAACAAGTACCCACTTCTGAGGATTAATGACCTCTCTGATCAGCTAAAGGGAGCACAGTGGTTCTCGAAGATAGACCTCAAATCAGGCTATCACCAGCTCAATGTTCAAGACAAGGATGTGCAGAAGACAACTTTCAGATTTCAGTAGGACCACTATGAGTTCTTGGTTATGCCATTCGGTGAAACCAATGCTCCAAAAGTGTTCTTGGGACTCATGAATAGGATCTTTCAGCCATACCTTTATCACTTTGTAGTGGTCTTCATAGAAAACATTCTGATCTACTCGACTACTGAGGAGGAGCATGCCTATCATTTACAGGTAGCACTGGACACACTCTGAGAGCACCAGCTTTATGGTAAGATTTCGAAGTGCCAGTTCTGGATCTGAGAGGTTTATTTTCTGGGACATGCCATATCGAAGGCTGGAGTTGCATTAGATCCAGCAAAGATTATGGTGGTACGTGCTTGTAAGCCACCCAGGACTGTGATGGAGGTATGGAGTTCCTTGGGTTTTTTCTGGATACTACCAGAGGTTTGGGAAATACTTCTCCAGAATTGTAGAACCAATATCATCATTAACGAAGAAGGGGAAACCCTTTGTTTGTTCCGAGAAATGCCAGCGGAGTTTTCAAGAGATCAGACAGTGGCTGACTAGTTGCCACATCTTGAGGCTTATAAAGGATGGCATAGGGTATGTAGTCTACTATGACACATCAGGGATCAAACTCAGATGTGTCCTGATATAGGAGGGAGTAGTGATCACATATAGTTCTCGACAGCTGAGACAACGTGAGCATAACTACGCTACCCATGAACTGGAGTTAGTAGCAGTGGTCTTCGCCTTGATGATTTGGCGACACTATTTGATGGGCGAGCATTTTACCATGTACTCTGATCACAGGAGTCTCATGAATATCTTATCTCAAAAGGACCTGAACATGAGACAACAATGTTGTCTTGAGTTCCTCAAGGACTATGACTTTGAGATAGTCTATACTCCAGGGAAGGGGAACATTGTGGAAGATGCACTCAACAGAAGGTCTGGTATACAACTGCTAGTTGAGGCGACGAAGCTGCTGGCCACATGCAAATATCCTTTGTGGATAGAGATGGAGAAGCTTTGCTTCAGTCTCTTATAGTAACTCCACCACATATTCCGTGATTCCAAGAGGCTCAACCTGGGGACATTGACTGCGAGACACAACATGCTCAGATATCCATAGGACAAGTACCTAATGTATTTTATGATGGTGTGGAGCACATCATCCTCTTTAGAGGGTGTACCATGGTACCGATGTCACTTTGAGAGGAATTGTTGATGGAGTTACACACTTCCCCTCTAGCGGTAAATCCAGGAGTGGTGAAGATATACCAAGATCTCTGAAGACAACACTGCTGGACGGGAATGAAGAAGGTAATAGCAGAGTTTGCTTCTCAGTGCCTCACTAGTCAGCAAGTAAAGGTAGAGCATCAAGTACCAGTAGTCTTGGTTCAGCCTTTAGAAGTCCCATAGTGGACGTGGGATGGGATATCCATGGACTTTGTGATAAGACTCCCACGTACATCCAGGGGACATGACTCTATTTGGGTGATCATGGACTGACTCACCAATTCATCCCACTTGCTACCTATCAGAGAGTAGGGTTCAGTAGAGAGATTTGGATGCCTCTATATGCAGTAGATTGTGCGGTTACATGGAGTAACATTGACGATTGACTCTGATCGTGATTCATGTTTTACTTCCTGGCTATGGAAGGGGTTGTAGGAGGCTTTTGGGATGTAACATTGTTTGAGCATCACCTTCCATCCTCAAGTAGATGGCCAGACTAAGTAGACAATTCAGACCCTTGAGGACATGCTGTGTGCTTGTGTCCTCGACTTCAGTCACAGTTGGGTGGATAACTTACCTTTGGTGGAGTTTTCTTAAAACCAAAGATATCACTCCACCATTAGGATGGAACCTTTAGAGATGTTATATAGGAAACCTTACAGATCAACTTTGTGCTAGACCTACCCAGGGGAGTCAGCACTAGTGGGACTAGAGATGGTACGAGCTACCATGAAGAAGGTGCAAATTATCCAGGAACAGATGAAGACTGCACAGATTAGGAAGAAGTTGTTTGCTGACAGAAGACGGAGGCCTCTGGTGTTTGAGGATAGTGACAACATCTTTCTATGAGTCTCACCCCAATGAGTTCTATGGAGATTTTTCCAAGGTAGCAAGTTATCTTCGAGATTCATCAGACCTTTTCTGGTCCTTAGCAGAGTTGGCGAGGTGTATTACCGCTTAACACTTCCTACTCAGTTGCACAAGGTGCATGATTCCTTTCACGTAATCCAGCCGAGGAGATATGTGCACGACCCTTCTCACATCATCGACCATGACGAGCTGGACGTCGATGATGGGGAAAATTTTATTGAGGTTCTAGTAGAGATTGAGGATCGGTAGGAGTGGGTCCTTCATGGATGGTCGATACCTTTGGTGTGCGTTCAATGGAAGTACGGGAACCTCTAGGAGAGTACATGGGAGTGGGAGGTTCAAATGCGAGCTCAGTACACACACTTGTTTACCTAGTATGTTTTGTGTCTTATGGGGATGTAGAGCCATGAGGTGGGGAGAATGTAAAGACCCATAATTTCTTCGTAATTTTTTTTAAATAAATAGGAATTTTATGAGTCCATGAAAATTTACAGCGCATGATTCCGAGGTGGTAGAACCAAGGTGGGGAGCGCTATGGTGATGCGGCAGACCCACAGTACTCGACAGGAGGAGTACCTCAGTAGGCTTTGAGGGAGAGCGCCTCTGTGTGATGTGGCAGACCCATGGTGGGGAGCACCTCTGTGTGATGTGGCATACCCACAATACTCAATAGGAGGAGTACCTCAGCAGTCAAAGGTTAGTGGGAAGCACCTCTGTGTGACTTGGTAGGGCCACTATACTCGATAGAGTAGAAGTTCTCTAGCAGCTGAGGTGTTCGACGTTGTGGTCGAAATGTTACTTGTTACTACCCCTAGAATAAATCCTAGTTTGATCTGAGTTAGAACCTTTGGGTTTTACTCATGATTGATATGGATTACTTGATAACTTAAGTATATGTATGGGAATAAACCTATGAAAGGTTATCTATTGATTTCATACTTTTTGTTTTATCCTTGTTGGATTTTGGGAGACCTAGAGGGTCTCGGGGTCCCTACTGAGTATTGTTATACCCACACTTGCACAGGCTATGCCTACAACTTGTTGTGTTGGATGAAGACGAAGGATAGCGTTGACTAAGGCTGAGAGTACCAGGACTGGATGGTACCTGAAGGTAGACCTTACGACCAGTCAGTGCACAGAGGATACAGACATACGAGGAGTACTGAGGAGGTGATCTATACCTACCCTTCACGTAGAAACCTTGATGAACGACCAAACAAATAACATGCCCTTTTCTTCAGTCAGTTTGTATCACAATAGTACTTTTAATTTTTAGTTGGGCTTGTATTCTGCCTCCTTTTACTTTCATCACCATTTTTTATATATTTTACTTCGTGTTCATCTAGTTGTGTTCTTGCTTGTGTGTGTATTTACACGTTATAAAGACGATACCTTCCTAGTTTTAGGGAATTAAGCTTTTAGTGCTAGTCACCAGCCCTTGGCATATGGAAGGCGGGCTTGGGGTAGTAACGACACATGCCCTACGGGACGAGTCATGACAAATAACATGGAACCCAGAACCTATAAACATTGGTAGAGTTTTTCAAATCAAGTGGGGTGTATATAGAAATAACAAAAAGATACATGATGTATAGATTACACACCATACCCAAACATGGGGATCACATCTACATCACTAGATAATACCACATCACCACTACTATACCACACACCAATAGTCACAATTGTGGCCACCACTATATACAACACACCACATCCCCACCACACACAATAACATAACATTTACCATTCCTAGATACACAATCCACCACTTTTATTTTTTATCCATTTCAATTAGTATTTCACATCACATTAATTTAATTGTTTCATTTAATCTATTTACCAAATATTAATTTCCACCCCATTTTTATTCATTTACCACAGAATAATTTATTCCATGTCTAGAAAGGAAACAAACACAACCATGACATGCCATAACTAGCCCAACATACATAACCTTCGTGACAACACCATGCATCCACCACATCATTATGACACATCAACAAAGGCATATCCACACAGAAACCACACTCAATACATCCCAAAAACATCTCACAACACAAACTCCATACACAAAAACCGCACATCACCACCACACAACATAGCCATAATCCTTAAAAACCACCACACACTACACCAAACAACATTCAACATCACTTTAACACCAACCGTCCATCTTATCATAGCCCCAGTAATTAAAAATCACATGTAATGAAATCCATCACCACCCAAAAAATAACCCAAATCACATATGAAAAAACAATAAGAAAAATCATGCACTACAACTAATCACACCAACATATATAATTTATCAAAATTGTTTCATTTTGTTCCTTATTTATTTAGGCATTGTTATTACCATAAAAACTGGCCTTCCTTGGAAACTGATTATTAACCAAATATAAATTCTTTACCCATTTATACAGGGTGTGACAAAAAAATAACATTAAAATGGTCTAAAATCATAGCATCAACTATTCATGAAAGGATTCAAACAACCATTATTTTCTTCAAGAAAAAAATGTGAAATAATATCATAAAAAATAAAAAAAGCAACTAAAACATACAATATCACCCCCATAAACAAAAATTTGAATAAGTAAAACTATTATCTTATTAAGGTGTCCCTGA
Source organism: Viscum album (assembly GCA_963277665.1). NCBI lineage: Eukaryota > Viridiplantae > Streptophyta > Magnoliopsida > Santalales > Viscaceae > Viscum > Viscum album. Next base: position 496,884,618 of record OY728139.1, read on the forward strand.
CTATCCCAAACATGGAAAGAAATATCATCAAATTCCCACAAGTATCATGAACAAAGGGAGATAACAAGGGTCACATACCTCAATGAAGCTTTCTGATATCATTATGCACCATAGGGAATGAAATAAATATTCATCATAACATATCCCCAGAAGGAAATGATAGATCAAGCAAAACTATATTTGGGGATCAATAAAAACAACCCAAAATACATCCTGAAGTAATTTTTTTTTGAAATGGAACCATAGTTAAGCTTCGAAGAAATAACTATGATAAATGAGGTGAATGCACCCCTGATTTCCAAAACACCACAACCATAACCTAATGATTGAGGTGATGGAATATGGGATGGAGTGTCTTCCAAAATAAACTAAAATTCATTAGAAAATGAGATGATGTGGTGATAGATAAATTAACAGAGATTTAGTCAAAAAAATTATTAACAACCTTGAATCTTCAACATTAACTACATGAATCACATATTTATTTCATGGATTCGACAAGGTCCATAGATTACAGGTCATGAATCCATTTTAGGTAATGAATCATTCCTATTTCCAAATTCATCTAAAATTCACATTTCCTTATGAAGACATAATTACATATCTTAAATTAACTATTCATGATGGGAATAAATTTCAAAGAATACACCTATACCAAGAAAAATCCATTAGTCATTAGCTATCAAAGAAGCGGAACACCAACACATGAGGTGAATTTGACATTCACATCGTGAACTACCCAGTACAGAACTCATGCTCGTTAACCCCTCTAGAACAACATGTTGCCTGCTCTGAACAACTCAAACTACACAAAACAGGAATTGATGGTGTCAGGAAGTCATAGAAAATTACAAATATTATTAAATTTTAAAATCACATCTTACAAGTGCATTGGAATATCTAATGTGGTCAATACAGACTTTGTTTTCCATCAGAGATACACATTGAATCCCCAAAATTTAATCTAGGGTAAATGAAAACTAATGTACATGGATCATGGATTAAAAGTACACACCCTATCATCTACAACTAATGTAAATAATTAAATTACATAAATTTTTTTATTTCAACATCAAATGTTTTTTACATTGAATATAAAAAAATGTGTTTTCTAATGTAATAGTCATTTTGATAAAATTTTAAATACTCAATTTATTAATTATAATTATATATATTTATTAGTTATTCCTTTTAATTCCATTAAATAATTTGATTATGTTTATTTATAAGAAATTTTTTATGGTTAATCAGATAAATAGATGTTAATTAATTAAGAAAAGCATGTGAATCAGAATAATAAAAAATGAATATAAATGAATTTTAACCAGTCTACTTTTAGAAATTCACTGCATGTGTAAGACCATTTTTGAGATTGACCAAAACCTATGTATTCCTCAGTTTAATATAATATAATTTATTACATTGGTTATCAGTAATTATTTCCAATAAAAAATTATGGCATGTGAGTCACCCCCTTTATTATGCCTGAAATTCATATCCGATGTTATTTATGTAATTCCCCTCCTCAAATATTTTAGTTTTGGTCACATATGTATTAGTAATAATTAAATTCAATAAAAATAAAATCCATTTTTTTGGGGATCCAGATGCTATTTGCTTCACATGTGGAATTAAGGGCCCTTGGAAGAGAAATTGCACCTAGGAAATGAATAATGTGGAAGCTTCATGTGTATTTGATATTGAGTGAAATTAATCAATTTCTAAAAAATTTGGTTTTAGAAAAAATATGTGGTTCTCAAATATATATAAAAATACAAGAACCAATTAGATTCATGAAGATTTACTAATGTGGGGATGGTCTATGAGTAGCAAATGGATTCGTACATTCTTCCATGGATATTGGGGACCATCACCTTATGTTTCCAACTAGAATGATGTTGGTTATAAGTGATTGTTATCATGTACCATATATTACCAAAAAAATTATTTATATATCCAAATGTTATATCGATTGATTTATTTTCATGTTCAAAAATAAATATTTCTTTTTCAATAATGTTACCATTTTTATTGTAAGGCATATTTTAATAACATGTTTTATGTGTTAAAATGCACACACTATGTTATCAAAATCAATAATGAAACTACTTCACATGACTTATACCACACCCAAATCAAGAATCATTGAATATGTCATCTTAATGAAAATAATTTGAATAAATTATATGAAGTTGAATATTTTGATACGTTTTGAACTAAAAAAACTTTGTGTTTTTCACCCATGTTTACAAGGAATAATGATGAAATCCCCTTTTAGTGTAAAAGGTGAAAATGGTAATAATATTCTTGAAATTTTTTATACCAACATGTATGGAACATTTCATTTGGAAAAAAGTGGTGGGTACACATATTTCATAAATTTAAATATATATTTTATTATATGTAGATATCCCTGTATGATGAGGTATAAGTATGATACTATTAATAGATTCAGGGATTAAAAGAATGATGTTTAGAACCAACATGTCAAGAATATTAATAAATACCACTCAAACCAAGGTAGAGACTATGTTAATTAATAAAACATTGACTATTTAGAGGATTTTGGGATTCAAAGTCAACTCAATCATTCTTATACACCTCAATGAACGTTTGTATGTGAAATAATGAACTACACCTTATTGGACATGGTGGGATCTATGAAGAGTCATTTGATCCTTCTATTATCCTTTTTGGGATATATTGTATTAATAAATGAATACATAAAAAAATAAGTTCCAAAAGAATAAGAAGATGTTGTTTGATATCAAATTTAGAGTGGAAATAAACTTGTTTTCTCGAACATTCATGTGCGGGGATGTGAAACAATTGTTAAGGCCTCTTCATGTGACACACATTTACCTCATGGTAAAAATATTTTCATTATAGGTTATCCCAAAAAATCTAGGGGATATTACCTATAAAAATATTTCAATTAAAATTTGGGTTTGGAAGACCTCCCATATTCCACGATAAGGATCATATCTCTAAAAGTTATAGTGTGTGTGAGATTTAATTTTATATATTATATGCTCATGATATACATGAGTATGCATAGGAACATATTCCATAAATCCTCACTATAATAGATGTTATATAGACACAAATAATACATAGAAGAATATGAGATGTTATATAACTATAACAGTATGGTTTTCAAGTCACTGAGGATGGTGAATCAATACTACTTGTTAAAAATGATGATGTAACCAACCTGGAAACAATAAATTGCACAAATTACGCCAAAAAAATTAATCAATATTTTATGTAATTGATTCTATTTATAAAAACAATTTCTAAATTCTTGTAGATACTTCAATGGATATAAACCCAATTTATTAAAAATTGTTATTCAAGAAGAAACAAAAAATTTATTGAAATTTATGTACTTATAAGGCATTAATGGTTGTAAATGTTTTTAAATATTTTCAAGGCATATACATCAACAAATCATTTTCACTTGTTTTTATGATGAAATAAATGAATATTCTATATTCCATTATCTGTTTCTAGGATTATGATATTTGAAAAAATGGATTTAAAAACAACCTTATTCAATGGTAAAATCCAATGATATTTCTATATCACACAAGGATAAGGGTTTAAGACTCTGAAGGATTCCCGAAACATTTGAAAATTTAAAAGATTCATTTATTGATTAAATATAATATCTCGGTCCTGAATCATTCATTTTGATGAAGCCATAATAGAATATATTTTCATCAAGAATGAATGTGATACTTCTATCTTTAAGTTGTATAGTGTGTTTTTAGATATTTTTATAATAGTGTATATTGTATTACTCATAATTTTTGTAAATGAGATACTATTTTTTTGATCTGTTAAATACTTTTGGAACAAATACTTATCCATAAAGGAATTGTAAAGTTTATCATATCTTTTTGGGATAAAGATCCATCATGACAGATCCAAGTGGCTTCTCAGCCTAATTCATGATACATATATTGACAAGATAAAAATGATACTCTATGTAGAAAAATCCATGTTGGGATTCTTTCTAATTTCATATGACAGTTCTAGAAAAATGATTCCCTAGAATCAAGAGAAAATACATTTAATGGAAATGATTCCATATGAATGTATGATTGGGGGAACCATTTATTATTAGTTATGTACTAGGATAGATATCACCTACACCTTTTTTCGGGTAGGCAGATATCAAGATGACCTAGGTAACCTCTATTAGGTTGAATTTATGACTATCCTTAAGTATCTGAAGCACACTACAGACTTATTTTTGGTTTATAAAGGGTTTGATGATCTAGTTATAAGAATATATTATTATTCTAAATTCCAAATAGATAAATTAATTTGTAAATCGAAAATATGATACATATTTACTCTCAATAGAGGTTCTATGGGATGGAAAAGATCAAATATGGTAATGATTATAGATTCTACATAGAGTTTTAGTATATTTATACTTTTAAGGTAGATAAAAAGTAGCATGGATATGATATTTACATTAATATCTTGACGTAGTTCCCAATAGTACTTATCTCAATAAAAATCATTGTAATAATACTATAGTATTAGCTCCTAGAAAATATCCAAGGTCACATCAGTGGAAAAATCATGCACTTTATAAGCCTCATATCTTGAGGTATTTTTTCAATAAGTGGAAATTTTAGAATGTGTAGAATATCCAAGGAAGAAATTGTGGTGGACCACTTGATGAATGTCTTAACTGAGCAGATGCAAGATTATCATGTATGGTCTAGCAGACTAGAATGCGTTGGTAGTTGGCTCTTGTCCAAGTGGGAAACTATTATAGTCAGTCTTCTATAACCAAAACATTTTTACATTGGATTATATATATATTCAATGAATTTAATAATAGTAAAAATAACTTATTAAATATTTTTCATTTTTTCATTAAATTAATATCATAATGTCCTAGTATATTTATCTCATTGATAAGGCTATTGAATTTCCCCACATTGTTGTGAACCTTGACACGCCATAAAGATATTATTTAATATAGTTATATTGTTAGATAGAATTATATGATGGGGAACATAGAATGTTGACTATCAGGTGCATGTACTCATATGTCGATGCAACCACTTCTCACAAAGCACATATTTGGAAATCTCTGGGGAAGGATAATATCATAACAAAACTCTACGTATGAATATTTTATGTTTTAGTATCATCAGATATTTGTATCTAAAATGTGTGTAGTGGTACTTATAATTTAATATTATTTTCAATACATATAATTAAAATACCCTTAAATGTATTTTCTAAATCTTTATGATATCATAAATTGATAAATTCTATATACTAGGTGCACCCCAAGTGATATATTATTAATGGACATGTTGATGAAAGATTTGTAGCATCCGTATTTATGTATGTTGAAATCAAATACATTTGACTGGAATTGAACCAACACACTAAATGAAAAGTCCATGGTGTAACAACATGTTAATTTTAGATAATTAAAGAATGGTTTATCAAGAATATAGGTTGGTGACATAGATATTTAACCTTGTTGATGGGATATTGTGACAAATTGACTATATTATAATATAAGAGATCATTGGTTTCTGTTTATATTGTGACATTAAAATCATTCTCTTGAGGGAATAAACCTGTTAGAGGATAGTAATCTCGGAATTTAGGAAATGTATCATAATTCCAATGAGAAATGGTCAAAGAGGGTCACACACTAAGAAAATATATTTTTATTTATTAAATTATATTTGAATTTTGTTAATTGACAAAATATTACTCTCAAGACTGTCAAAAAATTTATTCACATTTTATTAAACACATATATTTTTTAAATATTTAATAATCATTTATTTCTCTAGTTTTTTGATAAATTATTTATTTAAGAATAAAATATTTAATTGAGAATTTAATGAATGATAGGGAGTTTTAGCAGACCATTTTTTATTATAAATAATAATTTTTAAGATGGTTATATAATTATTACTATTATTCATGTCAGAAAAATCCATAAAAATAGTAATATATGGTTTATTATATAATTTTAGGGTTTTTTGAAAGTAATTAATATTATAACCAAACACTTACTCTATAAATCGATGGTTCAGCCTATTGTGTAGGGTTAACTAAGAATTGAGAATTTTTTCCCACAAAAGACTTCTCTCTTGAATTCCTCCTTCAATTCTCTCAATAATGAGGAGAAAAAATAGAATAATTCAAGCCTAAAGGATATTTTGGTGATCAATAAAACAATGAAATATTATTTATTCACCACTCTAGAACCATTAAATAAATTAGTGTCATTTATATATCAAAAGATCATGTGTGGATCCCCACTAGAGGGATTTTATACATTGATACTCCATATGAAACAAAGGTATTCTAAATGGGCTTCTTAAGGTCAAAAACATTAATGATAATAGATCCTAATATGAGGTAAAATTTTAGTCATTTCAGAACTAAATTAATTAAAAATTTTCATTCAAAGATCCTCTTTGGGTTTATATATTTCTTAGGTCTTTATCTTATGGGAATGATTTTTTTTGTTAATGGAATTCACATCATGTAAAATATGAAAATGATAAATTTCATCTAAAAAACCATTAGGTTTATAACCGACTAAGGTGTTTATACTATTACCATAACCATTAGTTACCACCTATATATAGTGAGGAATGTGTTTGCAGGTGTAATAAATAGTTGTAACAAGTATTAGGTATACAGATCGAACCTTGTTTAATATTTGTGTGTTTTCAATATTTATTACATTATTTTATATGGTGTGGTTGAGAATTAAATAAACAAGATCATAACAATAATACATCAAAGAGGATGAATTAAAAAAAGTCTTTGTAAAAATATCGAGCTATTGATTCACCCCTCTCTTAGTGGTATTTAACCTATCCATGGGTACTCCATAGATGGTATATGCGTAATAAATTTTATGTACAATGGGATGAGGTTAGAAAAGTAATCTAGTATAAAAATGGATGTTGGATTTATATATTTGTTTCAGTGGAAACCCAAGGGTATTGAATTTTTTATATATTGAATCTTCTTAACTAATCCCCATAGATCACTATTTTAGGTGTGGTTGGATTTTTACACTTGGAGGTAGAGAAATCTTTTAGGGTTCAAGGGAAAAAAATTTTATAATATAATACACAATGGATTATAATTTTATAACATTAGTAGATACTATAATGGATGAATAAATAATTATATCTATTACATCAATTAATCTATCCTATCCTATATTGATATATCTTGTTCATATACACGTTTATAGTGTTCAATATTTGTATTTGACATAAAATAATACATATAATAGATAGTTTAGACACATTGGTCAATGATATAAGTTTATATAGGTTTCCATCGTAATTATGGATATTATTAGATCAAGTAAAAGTTTAGTGGACCCAATATAAAAGATACTTTCAATGGAATTGGTATACAAAACTTATTAAAGGATCTGATTAAATTCCCTGTAAAACATTCACCAATGATGGGACTTAAACTCAACATTTCGAGATTTGTCATATATAATTTCAATGTATAAAAGTTTATTATAAAGGTGAATGAATCACTGAAGGTATACTAAATCCTAGAAAGGTGGAGTTTTTTCCAATTAAGAATAAGAAGGTGACTTTAGATATCTTAATGAACCATGGATTTTGAACAAGATGTGAATCAGAGATTGACTTTTTTCTTCACTTATATGAATTTTGGAGTTGGGCTGAAACAAGTATATTATGACATTAAATGTAAAACATTAATTAATAATAAGTGAAACATGTACATAATGGTGTGTAAAAGTTGATAGATAACTAAGGAAAATGAATTGAAATCGGTAATAAAAACTCATTTGATAATTAGAGTTACATGTTGAATATGTTGTCGACATGTTTCATTATTCAATGTTGATTTCAATCCACTATATAAAGGTTCAAAATTAAAAATAAATTTATTTATGTATTTTCATTCCATGAGAAAATTATTCTTTATTTGAAAAGGTTCATTTCAAATATTTTTAAATGGTGGGGGATTATTAGTTTTTGAAAGTATTAAAAAATATTGAAAGGTTTTATTTTATGCTTTTTAAAGGAGAGGGTTTCAGAATCCCACATTATAAAATGATTCTAATTTTGGTTCACTTTATTATAGGGAGCATATTATCACTATTTTAAGTGAATATAGTAAAGGGTATAATCTAATGTGGTAAACCACACTATTCTCATGTGTGTATGTGTGTGCATAAAGTAGTAATGTGACACTTTGATTGAACACATTTCACTTCGGATTATGAATCAATACATGGTTATGAAAGGTGCCCTTAAATTTCATGATGGATCCATGGGTCATACTAGTTTGGTCCAATTCCCAAACATGAACATATGGTGGGTCAAAATAGTTTTCTAAAAGTATATAATTTTTATTTTTGATCGAATCATATGTGATTTAATTTAAATAATGGTATTCTAAAGGATATGATCAAGGAAACATAATTGATGGGGTTTGATTCAAAAAAATGATTCAATATTTAATAAAAGCACTTTCCAATAATGAGTTTCTACAACTTCATAAGGGCTGGATAACTTATCTTAATGGGTGCATCCATTCTTATAAAATCGTGTCCTCATTAAATGGGAAAATATTGAATTGACTCCCAATCCTCTCAAAATTAAGATACCTCTGTATCCTTCAAGAAGAATAAACTTTATTTGTTAATGAATAATAATAAAATTCCTTCCAAATCTAACTCATTCCAGATATTCTTTATTTGAAACTCCCCACAATGAACTTGTGACGTGTACCGGGGTATAGTTTCATCATTAAAAGGGTTCAAAGAAACTCTATTGTACTACAAACTCAATTAGTGTGAATCGACTATAAAGAAGAGAAAGAACATATTGTGGTTTAGTGAGACCTATTTACTACTATCCAAAAATTGACTTATATATTATCTACTAATACATCCCATATATTTTAGACTATTGAACATTTGGAGTATGTGTGAATAAAGATCAAATGTTTTGAAACAGTTTATGTATGAATATGTTCAATGTCTAAAGGGATTTGATCTATTCTATAACTTCCTAACCTGAACAACCCAATTTGTTCTAAATATCCTAATGGTATAATGTGCACCCCTATGTAAAAGAGGATACTGAATATTAGTATGGGGTTTATCATCTTCAGTGGGGAGACTCTACCCTTAGTATTAACTACTAACATAAATAATAAAAATATAATTAATAGTTTATTAAATAGAGTATTATAAAGAAGACTGAATATCAAATGTAATAATAGATTTCACACATTTCCTAAAAATAAGTAAATGTTATCAGAATGTGGAAATCTAGAATCGAGTATAATAATTTTCTATGGTAGACCTCCTGAGTTCATCCTAGTACCAGTATAACATCTTACGCCTCATCTAAACCATGAAAAATGGACCACTTTCTCTTTCCTATATCTATATATATAAAATATGCATGTTCACCGAGATTATTATATTGGGTGTGAGTAATAAATTTAGTATAACACCATTAATGAGTCCTTAATATAATCATGCATGATGTAGAACATAGTATGATATTCCATAAATTAAATTCTCAAATAAACAAACAGCCACAAAAGTTCTGATTTATCATGCACTAATTATTCCACCACAGACATTGTCCCTATCTTCTTCACTATGATATCTGTAAGAATTTATAGTATATCAACACATGTATATAAATCCATACACCCCTTCCTGATGTCAGTGTTTATTAGAAACATTGTATACCCCACCCTAATGGGGGTAGTTATACTTATATAGTGGAATGTCCCACCAGAAAAGTTTGATGTAACTGGATAAACACATAAAAATGAATGGAATTCACTCATTTCTGATTTTAGATGAAAGATACTAATTTAAAAAGAATATAATATTCCTAGATCAATAGAAAGATAAATTATCTATCCCATACCTCAAAATTATTAATAGACCATAACTGTCAACATGTTATCAACCTCCCCATCTAAGGTGGTCATCTAGCTAAAACTATTCAACCTGTAATCCAAATTCCTAAAGAAAGGTTATGTAGTTTATTAAATTCTCTAAGAAATGTGTATCATAGTACCCCCACACATGAATTTATAATTTTCAATTGGGACAGAATCTCTAAAAACTAAAAAGTTATCTCACCTTAAAATTCATCAAATTCAATTTAAAGGAATGCAATTGATCAAATGAGAATTTAAATATTTGAGCATCACATAAGAATATTCATCAACATGTCACTTTTGAGAGAAAAGAATCAACCTTGTATTTTAATTTTATCTTATTAAATTTAAATATCTCTTCAATTTTCCATTTTATTTTTTCTATTTAATATTAATATACACGCCATTTTAGATTTACCTCACACGAATATTTCCACTCATCATCAAGGTAAAATTTTAAAAATAATTCAACACATAACTTAGAAACATGTCACTTCACATATGATGACATGGAATATAGATTCTCTGAAAAATAATGACAAAATTATAGATAATCATAAGGTATTCACTATTTAGGTTCTAATGAATCAAAGGATTTGGGAATGTAGGTATATGATGTAAACAAATAAGGCTAAAAAATTATATTTGTCTCTAAATAATTTTTCATGATATTAAAATATATTTTCAATGAAAATATCTCTCTAAAAATGTCATCTATCTCAACACCCCATAAATTTCAAAGTGGGTCCATGATATATTTAATCAAAATAATTGAATCAACCACTCCGGCTCTATTTTTTTCATTGTTTCCATTTTTCAAAAAATATTTGAAACCAAAAAATAACATTCACCACCTAATGACATATGATCAAAAAGAATGTGAGTCCAGAAAATGTCTATTTTTATCTTCCCAAGACAGAACCCATTTTTTAATTTTTATTTTATTTTTTTACCAAGAGAGGATATTAAAAAAAATATAATGAAATATACAGGGCCTCAACCGAAATAAAATTATAAAATATATTATAAAAATATACTCAATAAAATATATCATGGTGAACCCTATAAAATAAAACCCCTATACATATTATTTTAAATAAGATGTATCACATTTAGAGTAGGGTAGGAGTGAATATGATACAATTCAAACATGGTTCATTTCCTAAAAGGGTAGTTAATAAACTCTATGGGTATATAAAGGATCAATTTAAGGTGGTTCCAATGATAAAGGGTCAATAGAAAATAATACCTCAATCATTTTATAAGTTAATCCAAGAAATCATATATTTGATAATATATCATGAATATTTTAGAAGAAACCATGTTTGACCTTTCAATGAATTATACTACAGAATGAATGAGAGAAATATTGATTATTGGATGTCTAATTAATGGTATAAATTGTTGTGGAAATCACTCATGACATTTCATATGAATAATTAAAACAATGAATGAAAATATCCTCAATTAAATGCACATGAAATCTCTGATAAATTTTGATTACAATGATCAAAATGCTCCCCAAAAACATGATTTTCCAAAAATAATATATAATTTTATCAACTAATAATTATTTTAACAATTTTTCTCATTAAATTTTAGTGATAATTTAATTAAAAATATTGGATTTTAAATTATCCTAGGTGGTTTATGTCTCCTAGTTCATTTTATTAAGGAATGAATAAAATGAGGGCATGAAATTTGTTATTAAATCCTATGAATGTAATTAATTTAAATTCCTTGAAAGCATTAAATATTGGGTTCCCTATAGATAGATACACCATTTTAATAGTTTTTAGCTTGGCCATACCTAGGTTAGCTAGTTGGAGTGTGTTTTATAACTAATCATCTTTTGTTAATCCTATTCTGACATTAAAATTGACCGAGATTATCTTGAAATCTCCTCAATGGAATTCACAAGGAATTCGGAGGTGGTGACTAGAGTATTAATTTCATGAGTATAACAAACAAAATTTTGAAATCTATGGAAACTCACTAAAATTCATATCTTTCTCTAGTTGGAGGAATATGTTGGACTTTTTATATGATTTCTTCAGGGTTTCTAGTAAAAATATCAATTTATTATTTCCTTCTTCTTTTTTGGCCTCCACATAGTCAGTCGAAGGTGTAAATAGAGATTTTTTCCTTCATATTCCATCATCTATATTCTTAGTATTTCAAGGAATATTTTTGGCATCTCAATATATGAGCTTTCTCTTATCTCATTGTTTTATTATTCTTTTATTACTTCACATTATTCTACATGCTGTTTTATTGAATTGTTCTTCAAATTACTCATTCTCTGCAGCAATGTTACCCTCTTCATCATATTCTGAAGCTAAAACATAATGCACATTATAATTACTATTAAAACAATCTTTTTTAGTGATATATACCTCTGATTCAAAATGTTGTATTCTTTTCTCATGGGGATCCTTGTTGAATTCTAGATCTAGGCAATGGGGTGTTGTGCATTATAAGTTTTTTACGCATGTGGGTGCTCATTGTATTGATTATTAATCATTATATATTCATTGATTAGCTACTCCATTTCTTATAGAATGAAAGTGAACCTTCCTTTGGTAGTAAATTTTATCTATATCCCAATCATAAAAACCAAAAATACCCAGTTTAATAAAAATTAATAAAATGGATAAATTTTTTAGGCTAAAATCAAAAGACATAAATGATAGAAAATTAATTCATCTAAATTATTCTAAAAATATATTCAGTGTTCCTATCCGTATAAATGAGGGAAAAAAATTATATCCCATGGGGCATTGTTAATTAAAACAATATTACCAAATGTATAAAATATTAATTAAATAAAATATTATTATACTAATTAAAATATTATAAAATTGAATATAGACAATTGATAATGTCATTGGTGAAGAACATAGGAGTGGAAAATATTAAAAGGGTGTTTTAAAGCATTGAATCTAGGTTTGTCAGATGAAAATGTATGAAATAATTAATTAATAATTATCCAGTCATCATAATCTGGTTATAGCAAGTATAATGGTCATTTAAAATTCTCTCCCTTATATTTTTTTCTATTCTTAGGGTTAGAAACTTCAGAATACTAAGAATGGGTAACCATAAACATAATTTAAACATAGGGAAGAGACAAACCAAATGTACATGGTGGAATTATAAACCCTGGATCACACAATTAAAAAATTAATTCAATAAAATAAAGAAATGTCCATACTGAAATAAAGAAAGAAATTAAACCATTTTCCTAACATCAACCATAATGGTAAAGCAAGAAGAAATAGGGATGACAAAGAACTGAAGAAGTAAAATGAAATACCAACATGAATTTCCATAAAAAATAAAATACATTATACATTCAATACCCATTCATTATCTATGACACATCAAAGAGAAATCACCCCCTCATGATAACCATGAGAGGGTGTAGAAAATGAATTATGAAAAACCATACAGAAAGTGGATGCATCAGGGCTCTGTGGTAGTGTGCTTCAGTCTGGTAGGAATCTGTGGGTGTCCTCCCCTAAAGCTCTCCACCAAAGTGGTGGGTGATGGGTGATTTTTAAAAGAAATTACTTGAATACACTGATAAATGGATATAATGTTTTTTAGATTTCTAACAATTTAATGACAAGAAATTTTTTACATGACATGTAATCAATATTAGAATTGGGTTTTTCATATATGTGAATGTCTTAAACATTCACGTTTGGTATTATGAACACAACGTGTAGTATATTTTTATATTTTATTACTACTTCATGAGTTAAATTAGAAGAGTAATTTCCACTAATAAACTCACATTGTGTAAATAAATACACAACATGTAAATTGTATCTTTCTAGTTTTCAACCTACTCCATATCCAAAATTTATTTTTCTGATGCTTCTCTTCTCTCGTGATGTGAAGTGTCTTTAATATCATAATTTCATCCTTTTTCTTCCATATATATGATTATATTTTTTCCTACCATGAAACTTAAAACAACAAAAACATTCACAAATTTTAATGATTTATCAATTAAATTCAGAAATAAATGAAATAAAATACCTTGAAATGTATGCCTGAAATACAAGTATCACATAAAAAAGAACAATAAAGAAAAACATGAACAGTTCTATAGAGGGTACACACAAATCATATGATCACAAACTATCAAGGTCATTAGACCCCAAAGACACCAATATTAATTCACATAATAAAAAAAGGTTATCAAAGAAAAAAAATATTATTCTGGACAATATTTAATACAACATATATTATAGTAAAGAAATTCTTTCCTCGAGGTTGTCGAGAAAGAAATACAAAGTTCATAAAAGGATCGAAAAATGAACCACATAGCACATCCATATAGAAAGATCTCACGCATTAATGATCCCTAATGTGAGTTATGTTTTTCCAAGAATGATTTTTAAACTAATACTCAAGGGGAATCTAAGGAAATGAGGATTTTTATAGAATAACAAACCTTTAGGATTTATCCAATGGAACTGATTAAGATGTATGTGAATAGAGAGGTCATAGATTAAATAGATCCATTGTGGATTAAAGAATAGATAATTATTTTCTCACTAATTATAGAATAAACCCTTGGGTTTATCTAATGAATAATGATCTATCAGCAGACCAACAAGAGAAAATATATTCAGGAATATAATCAAGGAGAAGAGAGTCTCAAGATTATCTTTATACGGTGACTTACCTAGAAACAAGAATTGTTCTTGAGATTTATATATCTGGTTCGAGAGTGTAATTAACATGTTAATAACTCAACATATATATGGAAAAATAATCAATAAATTATGGTCATATCATCATTACATCATCAAGAAGAGGTTTATGAAGATTATTTATAACACATACCTTTAAAATTTATATTATTGATTATAGATCTCAATCTGATTCAAGATATTCCATTATATATACTCCATTGATCTATTTGGAGTGATGAATTTTTCATTTTGTTATCATACCAAATATAGATCAATCATAGATCCATGAACATCTCTAATGGTGTAAGATGTAATTGAAGGCGATCTAATAATAACTCGCCATTATAACATCACAAAATTGGTCTATGATTGAATAAACATGGGAGGATGTATAAGATAGATATAGTGTCAAGAGGTAATGTATATTTATACAAAATTAGTGTATGTTTGTGAAAAATTTGTATATATGAAAATGTGTCAAACATTATGAAATTAAAACCAATAGGGTGAATTTAAATAACCCTTGGACTGGGAAGACCAGTGAGACAATGGGCCTTAATGATGGGTTAGTGGATTCACTATCTATATAGTGGATTCCCATTAGATATCTGGTGGTTTATTTATTTTTTAAGACTAGATACTAGAACCCTTGGCGTGATGATTGATCCCCACCTGCTTTCCAATGGCCTTGTTTTAGCAACCGTGGAGCCCATATCATCTATCCCATAAACTCTTATCCTGAGACCCAATTTTACTAAATGTTGTCCACTTAATCACCAATTTTAGAGAAGAAATGAATTATCAAGTAAATTTCTACATACCTAAAAATATCATAGATAAAAAATAATCAATGATGAAACAATTCTACCCCTTTGATGATTTTTCATCTTCAAGATGTACCTTCAATGTTTCCTCTCAAACAAAATAGAGCCCTTTAGCCCTATAATTGGCCTCTCACACTAAAGTATACTATTGGATATATCCATGATATAATATAATATGATAATGTGGCCTTGTATTCAATTATTGTACATTATTTCTATGGTTTACAATATGTAGATACTACTCTATGTATGATTTGTTATGTTCCAACTCAACATCCTTATAGTCAATGACATGTAAGGGATAAAGTATGTACCTTTAAATTTGAGGAGCATGAAACACATTATTCATATTTTGGAAGGTATAAGGATGATGAAAATGGTACTGCACTATCCCAACCCATTCAGTGACCTCTAAGTGTCCATTATAGTGTAGGGTTATCATACCTTACTTCCTAAAAGTTTAGCGGCCTAACTGAGGAGTCACTCTCTGAAAAATATTGTCGCATATAGAAAACTTTTAAGGTATCCTACAATGGTTGTAATAAAAATTATTCATAATATAACCTATGTTCATCCAATTCTATATATGACACACTCACTAGGAGTTCTCCTATACTAATTTGGCCCCCACTACTACCGCCTCACTATCCTTAAGACAAAGAAGTGGTTAATAGCATGGCCTATAATAAAGATCCACATAATGATATATATGAATCAAATAATCATAAGTATTGTTGTATAAAAACTCAACAATAGGTAAGTGATCATTCCATGATCTATTAATTTCTGAAATTAGAGCTCAAATCATATTCACCAATATACAAATCATCCACTTCGACTATCCATCTATCTGAGGATTGTGTGTTGTGTTTAATCTCCAAAAATTCCCTAAGTAATTATCTATTACATTCTAAAATTGTGACATAAAACCTATATATATCTTCTGTAAAATGTTCAAATGAACTCCATGATATTATATTATCTCACATACATAAATCATTCCAAAAAAATCCACTAATTTCTGCACATAGATTAGTATGATATGTGAAACATTCATTATCCAGTCAACAATAAAATAAAAAAATCATGGATTCTAAGTGTCATAGGTAACATCACCATAATGGCCATTGTGAAATCCTCCCACATACACAAGGTCATAGGAAGAGTCTAGAGAATTCCCCCAGGATTATAGTGCTCAACCTTTATCCTCTAGCAGGTAATTTAACATGAAGTGAATTATGCAGCACCCCTCTTTATCCATGTTCACTTGGACAATAACTTAAGGTCATGTAAAATCATTTTTTCTCTTTTATTCACATAACAAATAAATGCATTGAAGTACTTTATTTCACATATCTAAAGGAAGCATGAAATATTACTATTCCATATAGTAGACTCACATAATCATCATCCAATGACAACTTGGGTACTGATTTACCACAGTCTAGTTGTCCCTACATTACACCACCTTCATGTTTAGATTCTTGACTAGTCATAACTCAGTTATATAATGAAAATGTTATCTCTAATGGAGAATGCATCATAAATTCCTGGTCTTAAAAACCATCGATTCCTTAATTAGTAAACAAACTCACCATGTGGCACTATTTATCTAATGGCTATTTTCCATGATCCCGATCTACATGTATCTTATGAATAAGATAATTTCAATTTAAATTTACAATACCATATGAATAGTCTATATCAATTTCAATCATCATAATATACTCTACCAAGAACCTCTAGCTCAAATTGAGGCCCGGTTGTGTGAAGATATAATGGATGATCTTATGGTTCATGTAGAAAAACTATCCTTTGGCTAAAGAGATAGATTCACCAAAAAATAACATTTTATACCAAAACCACCAACAAATCATAGGTAGGATATTTACACGCAAGTGGTCTCAACTGACATGAAACATAATGTACTACCCAATCCCTATGCATCAAGATTATGCCCTAGACAACCCTTAATGAATTACATTATACAATATTACTAATTCTTGGAACATGTAAAACACAAAAAACAATAGTTAACCTCTAATTAATCTACATAATTAATTAATCACATTGTATAACCAGTGAATCTTTACCCCTTTCTTCATCAGTATAATCAAGAGTGATGATAAACATGATATGTTTTGGATAAATCATCAATAATACCTAGATAGACCTTGAAAAATAATGTTCTAAAACTCATTCTAGGTATGTTCCCATGATATTAATACCTCTACATTAATAGGGTCCACTAATATACCATCCTCATAGACCACATCTCCCAATAACCATACCACATAAATACAATAGTTATATGTCGATATCTTAGCATAAATATGAAGGGAACTATGTGTACTGAGGAGCATGTTGGGATGTCTAGAATGATTCTCTAGGATAAAGGATTATATAATTTTGTCATAAATGAACATTATAACACCGCATGTTTTTAAATGAAGATCATTATGTTTGATAGTGTATATGAAACCCAACACTATACCTAAACAAACCAAAAAATATTATTATTTAGATATGAAAATTATGACCCAGCAATTGAATTGGTGGGTATGAATAGAATTAATCATATTATGACACCTACATAATTTTTATAATCACTATAAATTTATTGATTTATTAGCCCTCAATTTTTTAAGCCATCTTATTCTTCAAAAATACATTTTCATCAAAAAATGGTTTTATTTGTATTTGTGAAAAAGTTACAAATAATTTCGAGAATGTAAAGAATCATTATATGATAAAAAGGATTTATTTTATAAATAATAATTCAAGACTTATCATATTTTAATTTTTTTTTTAAATTTTACTAAAAGGATTTTTTTTATAGTGGACGGTGAAAATAATGATTTTTAATAAAAATAGTTTTTTCCAGAATCTACAGTCATATTTTTTATTAGAAATTTTAAACTAAGATAATTTTTTATATATTATTATTTATGAAACTAATTTTATTGGAATCTATTTTCTAGTTTAATTTTGAATAAAAAAATTTAATACATAATTTTTTTTAAAAAAACAATTTTTTAGCAGGTTTTGAGTTTTTAAAAAACATAATTTCTGCCACTTCAATAATATGGATCTTGAAAAACTTATTCAAAATTTGGAATTAAGAGGTCATATATGTTAAAATAGGCCCCTTTTATTATTGTTATTATAAATAATAACCAAAATATACAATGTCACCAGAGTGAGGGAAAATCGTGTAATTAATATTAAAAATAATTTTACAATGATAGAAAAATGATCCTAACTATTCATTTTATCCAATTTGATGATTTCGTTTCATTAATTTCTATAGAAGATTTGAAAATATGGTTACATGGTTCCTTATATAATGGACATAAACCATTATAATATTTAAGTAAAATATAAATCTTAAATGTCACACTCTTTTTTTAATATCAAAAATACGTTCTGATAGGAATAAAAAACAATAAGTTCGGTTATAAATAATTATTTTAAATATAATTAATTTTTTCTCATGGAAATATATTTCTAATTTCTTGTGATGAAAAAACCACCAAAAATATTTACGCAATGCCAACGAAGTATTTTACCAATTTATATAAAAATAAAATAAATAATTATAAAAATATTAAAAATAAAAAAATTTGAATGAATTATTGGGTTCTATATATTTTTCAGATTAATATAACATGTCATAAATGTTATAAAATATTATATTTTAATTATATTTCTTTCATGTTTATTTTAAATTCAAATTAAAAGAATACTATTAAAAATGAAAATAATGATATTTTATTGCAAATGATATATTATAATTTATTTTAAAAATCATAATAATATTGAAAAATGAAAATTAGGGTGATAAATTTTCTAATATAAAATACCATGGAAATTTATTTCTAAATTTGACCTTATATGTAAATTTATAACCCATTTATATTGAAAAAGTCAATATCATTGTTAAGATTAAAAATGATAATCCAACAGGTTAATCCAAAAGATATGATTTTAAATGATATAAAATCCATTAAAAATTGATTTTAAATATATTTTAATAAAAATATATTCCTTATGTTCAAATCAATGAAATTTTTGAATCCATTTTACATGATTTAGAAACATATTATATTATAATATTAATTGTAATTCCAAAAATGACATAAATTATGTTTTAAAATAAATAATTTTTTATTAGTTGATTAAGTATTCCAAAAAATAATAAAATTTTCATCCATGTGGATGGTATATGGTTTAAAATATCAAATATGATCCAATTATAGGACAATTGTCTTTTTTAATGTAAATATCTAGATCCCTAAAGAGTAAAAAGCTTCATTATCACTATAATCGTCCAAGGAGTTATTATAGGGTAAAACGAAACTATACTGGTGAAAACATATCCTAAAGTTTTCCAAATTATATTAGATGATAATATTTAGGCTACTAATCATCATGTTTTTTCAATATATTATTTTGATCCCTTTTTAAATTAATAATTATTTAATTTAATTTAATATTTTATCATATTCCATGAATGCCCATCCCCTCCCATATAAAAGGGAACCCCTCTACTCCATTATTCAATCATCAAGAACAAATTATTTAATCTAAGGCCTTCCAATTACCATAAAAAAATCCATTACTATATTATAGATTTATTATTTTTGTAAATAGTAAAAGTAATGTTGTGTTTAAGGGGAAAATAAAATGAGGTTTTCCAGATAAAAGGTATAGCTTTTAACTTAATGTTTTAGATTTATTTATTCTTATTAATCCTTAAAATATTCATAAAAATGATAAAATAATGACATAAAAATATTAAATATATTGGAATGTTTTTATGTCAATGAAATAACCTATATTTATCTCTTCTTCCATCAAATTGAATCAAACCAATCATTTATGTGTACATCGGAATACCGCCTTGTGAACCAATGTAATTTGTTTTCTATCACACACTATAATGGTAAATTATAATAATGGATATTATGAATATATATATATATTATATTAGTGAAATATTTATATAATCTAAATTTAATATGTCACATGTTTTCTACCAATCAATAAATTAAAAAAATGATAACCTCATTCGTGGGTAGTTGTGGATTACCACTTACATATAGTGATGTGATTTGTTTTTTCTTTACCTCATCATGTGGATGTAATATATAAGTTCATTTAAATAAATTATATGTTATTTATGATAGAATAATAATTATTAAATTCTGAAATAATAATTATCTTCTCTTCATCAAGATCATTGAAAAGATCGAGACATTACACATGTGTTGGTACTACCTATCATCTCCAAGATTGTAACATAGTTCCTTTTTCATAGCCATCCTTAATAGTCATTTTTAGAGTACAATTGTTGTTTATAAATTATAAATATTTCATTATTATTATTCAATATATTTCTTAATTATGAAATATTTGATTATTGTCAAACTAACTTAGTAATATTTGATATATATGTTTAATATCATCAGAATGAATGATTTTAACATAAATGATTAATTAATTAAATATAACAAGATATTAAATAAAATAAAATGAATTATAAAATATGAAAAGGTTATTGTGTAATTAAAAAATTAATATATCTTTATTAATAATGATAATAAGAAATTTATATGACAAGTCTGACTCGAGGTTGGGGACATTATACATTAAAACCACATTTTATATGTTTAATGAATTACTTTCTAAATATTTATCATCCATGTCCATATTATTAAAATTATTTTATTGTTATATTTATATAAATTAAATATAAATGAGATATTATTTCCCTTTGGACTTTTTTCAGTGGATTACAAGATGATTCGTCAAACATATTTTATTAGGAACATTTTGAAATTCTTAACAAAAGACAAAAATAATGTTCAACTTTGACATATATGTTGTCAATGGTGTTTCCCACTAAAATTAAAGTTATTTGGTTTTTTCATCCATTATATGATTTTATGAATTCATGAAATAGAACCCATATTTAATTTTTTTTTGTATTTTCATACAAGGTTTTTAAATTAGTGGATATTTAGATATTTGGAAATGTTTTTCTTATGGGTGTAAGGAGTATATTTAAAAATATTCAATCTTTCAAGTGTTATGATTATATTATTGTAGAACCCCTGGTTTGAGGTATATGGACTTTTTTATCCTCTTTTATGTGTTTCATGTTCTTGGGATGAGTTGGGAATGGGTTCGGAGAGTTTGGAATGGTTTTGAATATGTTTTGACGCTTTTTTAAGGGTGCCCAGTCTAAACACGGTTAAGGGAAATCGTGTGGGTTCCCCTGGATACCGTGTAGGGGGATATAGTGGGATTTTCAGAACCTATGCACAGTTTTCCAAACCATGTGAGGCATCCATGTGGACCCCTTCTCTTGAGGCAGTGGTGTGCTCATGGTTTGGAAAATTGTGCGGGATAACTGTGCTACCACTTAAGAAGAGGATTTTTAAATCTAGGCTCCCTTGAGTTTAACCTTTTTCACTCCAAATATTTTTCCACTCGAGACTCACTCGGTATTTTGGTTTCTCAATGGTTTTAGGTTCTATCCCATACGTTTTGGAAGCAAATCGAATGGGGTTCCTTGGTGAATTGAAGGAGGTTCTTCTCAGGTAAGTCTCCTCTCGTGGTTCTTTGTGGTTTTCTCTAGACCTATATTTCACTTTATCTCTTGATATTCTATATATATATATACCCATTTTGTGTATATATAGGGTTGTTTTTCCCTCAGTGTTGATTTTAAGGATTGATAATGATGATGAAGGATATCTTGAGTGGTTTTAGTGGAGTGTTTACCCGGATTGGGGTGCAGTTTAATGTGGGTCGAATTAGTGAGAACCCTAATGGTAGGTGGATTGTCTCTCAACTCCACATTGTTAGAACATAAATTTTGGTAAAATTATTTTTTTTCTGAAAATTAATTGTTTTAATATGTGAAATTGGTTTGAAATCCCTTGGTGATGTGTTGGGAATTTTTGGGAAAATGGGTTTTTTTTGTTAAAATGATCTTCTTATGAATTCAAAAATGGGAATTTATAATGGATTTGTGGGATTGATTTGTGAAAATGGATGAGGAAAATAGTTTTAAATAAATAGTATGTTTTGTTGAAATTTTTATTGGCATGGATAATTAGTGATAGAGTGTTTTCAATAAATTAATGATTTATTAACATGAATTGGCATGTGATGAGAATGATGGTGTGATTTTGTGTGGCCTTGTTACTTAATGCTTGTTGGGTGATTAAGTGTTATGGATTGTGTGTATTGAGTAGAAGTGGATGTGAAGTAACAATATAAAAAGGGGATGGATATTGGATGGAAGGGCCACCATTAAAGGATAAATGGATGGGAAGTACCACTAGTTGGAAATGTAGGGAATTAGATGGACAGAAGCCCAACCATTTTGGTTTCCCTGTAATGTGTTTCTTTGAAAGATGGGATTGTTGGGATAATTTGAAAAGGTGAAATGGATTGTGACATGGTTGTTTGGATTTCCTATGTGTTTTGAAAATTTTGGTGGAAATTGATTCGTAAAGGATTGTTTGGCTTTTTTACGTTGTTGCACTATTTACTATTTTTTATAAACTTCTTACTATAAATGTTCTAAAAATTGTATCCTAGTGCCATGTGTAGGGATTTCATTTGGGGAAACCTACTGATTATTTATAATCATCTCCTACTATGTTAGTTAGGTGCTTTTGTAGATTTTTTATTCCGGTAAATAGGCAAGAGTAAGGCATCTTAATTTGCTAGTGATTCAGTATGATGCTTTGGTAATGTTGGGGTGCATGGAGCATGGAGATTAGTATGAAGCTATAGATGGTGTCCTAGTTTTTTTAGAGTCTTCTATAGTATTCTTCTTGGTACTCTAATTTTTTCTGGGTTGTATTTGGCCTGTGGGATTGTTATGTAATAGTTTGATTTAATTTTTGGTAATGTATGAGTTGGATGTTCTATTCATATGCATCATGTAGTATGTTGATAGTGGATTGTTTGGTTGGATGGTTTTTCCACACGGAAAAATTGTTCCCCAATTTATTCTTGACACCCTCAGTATTTATTTCTAGCCTTTGGAGCCTTGGGAACATCACATAACTCCAAGTAACATTCCTTATCCCTCTAAAATCTAATGAGATGGGGAGGGATATTACAAGTTGTATCAATTTGATTGGTCCTTGGATTTAACTTTTGAAAAGTTTGTCTATTCCATGGAGTTGATTTTTGGTCTTGGTGTTGACATTTGTTAATGGTCTATTCCTTAATTCGTGATGGTAGCAAGGTGTAGGATTTTTGGAACATTAAATTTATAGAATAAAAGGATGTAGATGACCCTTTATGCTAAACTTCACGTTACCAGCTATTTGGGTATATAAGTGTTCTGGAGAAACTTATATGCATTGGAAACCTCATTGTCGTGGGTATAGACAATGAGATGAGCATGGAATGCAAGGTAGAAATGAATTCCCACTAAGATAAATATTTTATTAGGATATAATTATCTATGGTGTGATATTAATGTTTTGATTTTTAAAATATTTATTAGGTTTCAAAACAGAAGGATTTGAAACATGGAAACTTGTGGTATTTTAAAAATGGGTTGAGTTTCATAAAATAGTGAATTTTTCAGAATAGTGCAATAAGAAAAATTTGAACTTGTTGAAAGCCAGGTTGGGATAGTTTTTATGTAATTTAATTTGAAAATTTTATACCATTTCATGTTAAGGGAGTGGGACATATGGTTCTTTTTGTGTTGATAGAAATGCCACATGGTAAGCATCATTGAGACCAACCAGAGGATGCTTCAGAAACGATGGTTTCACCTAATCCCCTAGTGAACCAACTGTTAGTGCATAGTATAGTGCAAGAATTCCAAGCTGTGGAATTTGGGAATAAAGTGAATTAACCTTGGAATGTGGATCATGCAGTTCAATTTAAAAGTCAGAATCCACCCATGTTTAGGGGTGATTCAGGGCCAGAAAGCACTGAAGCATGGACGAGAAGAATAAATATGATATTTTACTTCTTTGGAACATCAGAAGAGATGAAAGTGAAACTTTCCCCATAGATGTTGGATGATCATTCCCTTAAGTGGTGGGATCTGGAAGTCCAGGCTGGGATAGATCAATGTGTGACATGGGAGGGGATTGTGGAATTTTTTAATAAACAATTTTCCCTTATATGTTCAGAATTTAGTGTACAATGGATTTCTTCAATTTGAATCAAGAGAACATGGAGGTGATGGAATGCGCAACTATGTTTATGATCTTAGTTTGGTTTTCAACTGAGGTGGTAGGTATTTAATCAATGAAGAAACAATTTTTTGAAGCTGGATAGAACATGGAAATTCATTCCATGATAGTGGTGATGTGTATAGATGATTACACAGAAATGGGGAATCAGGCTATGGTGGATGAGCAGGATCTTGTGGGGGTACCTTTTAGAATTCCATGGCAGGATCAATGAATCATCCTATGAAGCCTCAGAGTTTGTCGTGATGTTTTCATTGTGCCTCTATGAGCCAAATTAAGTGGGATTGTATGAAACAACCTCGATCATGTCATAATTTTATGTAGATAGGGAATCTGTAGTGTTATTGTCAGAATGCTCTGAGTTCAGGTGTCTATGAAACTTCTAAAGGGTCACAGGGGTCTTATTCCTTGATGGGTTGGGGGCTATTGTATACCCCTTTCCAGTACAAATAATCTGGTCATGGTGATTATCAGAATACCACGACGCCTTATCTTGGTAATAAAGAGTAGATTGTGGAAGGTAAGTAGTTGTTTGCAACTGAGCAGGCGGTGATGGATGATCAGTCAAGACCATCCACAGTGTGAGGTAAAATTGTTTTAAATTTATCTTTTATGCATGATTTGTTTGATACAGGTGGTTATCATTCTTTTATTTCTTCTCACATCGTTGATTTATTGGGTTTACATGTGGAAATGATTCCTTCAATTTTGAAACTACAAAATCCTCTAGGTCAAAGTGACATTTGAGCCGTCCTATGTTAAGGATGTTGTTTATTTGTGGATGGAATCAAATTGATGTGTGATTTCTCAATTCTTGAGATAGATTCATAATATATAATCTCAGGAATATATTGGTTGACAATGTTTAAGGACCACATTGATTTTTATGCACGGACGGTTAGTTTTGAGATAGAAAATGGTGTTAGAAATCTCTTTAGAGTGGAGATGTGTGCAATGTTGGGTGAAACAGATTTGTTGCCACCAACTGTTGGCATGATCTTGTATTAGTTAGAGGCATTGTCATTGGTGTCAGTGTAATGTGTTTATCAGAGTTTTATTCATGTAGTTTTGGATCTGTTTATGGATTTATTTTTGAAATAATTATATATGTTTCCACTTGTGAGAGAAGTGGAGTTTTCAATTGATCTACTTCCAAGGTCCAGTCCTATCTTACTTCCATCTTTCCAAACAATGCTAGAAAAATTGTGGGCATTAAAGGTGTAGTTGGAAGAGTTATAAAGAAAATTGTTCATCTAGACAAGAATTTCTCTATAGGCTCATCCGATTTGGTTTTATAAAAATGTTAATAGAACCTTGTGGGGATATGTTGATTATTAAAGACTTAATTAGGTTAGGATATAGAACTTATATCCACTTCCACGCATTGATGATTTTTTTGACCAGTTGAGGGGAGATCAGTGGTTCTCTAAGATTAAATTGACGTCGGGGTATCACTAATTGTGGGTGGGAGGGAGTATATTATGAAGACAGATTTTAGTAGAATATATGGCCATTACAAGTATGTGGTTATTCCCTTTCATCTAATGAATTAACTAGCGGTGTTCATGGAATTTATGAATCTGATATTTTAAATATATCTTGATTATTTTGAGATGGTATTTGTGGATGACACACTGGTGTATTCAAGGACAAGGGTAGAGCATGTGAATCACTTGGTGATAGTGTTGGGGATCTTGAGAGATCATCTATAGTACACCAAATTGGAAATGTGTTACTTTTGGATATAGGTGGTTCATTTCGTTGGCCGTGTTATTTCTTGGAGGGGTGTTTTAGTTGATCCATAAAAGATAAATGTTGTTATCTCATTTCAACCTCCAAAGAACATTTTTGAGATATGGATCTTCCTTAATCTAGCTAGGTATAATCAATGTTTTGTTAATGATTTCTCAAAATTGGATTCCAAAACTACATCTTTAACAAGGAATACTGTTCCATTTCAATGGAATGAGTAGTGTCAGAAATGTTTTGTAGAGCTAAAGGGTCACCTTACATAATCACCAATAATGGTTTTTTCAGAACTAGGGAAAAGGTACATTATTGTATTATAATGCATTAGGATCAGGTATGGGGTGTGTTATCATGTAGGGGGGATCCTGTGGTGGCATATGGCTCACGACAGTTGAGGTTGCATGAAATGAACTACAAAACAAATGATTTTGAGTTGGAATTAGTGGTTCATATTTTAAAGATGTGGCATCATTATCTCTTCGGTGAGAAATTTATAGTGGGTATTGACCATTATATCTTAAAACATATATTCTCACAAAGATATTTTATCTTGAGGAAAAAGATATTGATAGAATATATCTAGATGTTTGATTTCGATTTAATGTACACACCTGGTAAGGGAAATTCTGTGGCGGATGCATTATGTAGAAAATAATATGCTCAAGTGGTGAAACATGTATCAGATCATTGGAAGTTGAGGTGGGTCATATCTGACATGCGGTAGGAATGTGGGGACTAGTGTGACAAAGTGGTCTACTATCCTACCTCGTTGGTTCTTAACATGGTTTCTTTGGTAAAAGAGGCACAATAATCTTATTCAGAGTGTTTAGGGATGAGGTATAAAATCAATGGTGGGGAGACCATTGAGGGATGAGAATGGAATGAAAATTAGGTCTTGTGTTTTTATAATTGGATGGTGGTAGTAGAGTCTTTTCGGGAGGAACTTTCCATGGATTGTCATCACTCTTAGTGGGTTTTCCATCATGGAATTTAAAAAATTCATTGGGAGTTGAAAGCGATGTATTGGTGGGATGGTATGAAATGGGATTTAGATGGGTTTGTCTCGAGATGCTTGACTTTTCAAGAAGTAAAGTTAGAGAATCAGCAGTCAGCATGCATGATGTAGTATTTACCTATACTAGTGTTTAAATGAGAGTAGATAATAATGGATTTTCTGACAGGTCTCCCAAGAACAGTCCGATAGCACGATTCCATTTTGGTTGTTGTGGATTGGCACACAAATTTGGCCCATTTCATACCAATTTGTGAATCTCATACGATGGAGGATCTTACAAAAAATCAATATCAAGAAGGAGGTAATGACATGGTGTTCTAGTTTCGACCTTATAAGACAGATATCTGATGTTCACATCATGTTTTTGGGAATCCTAGCAGAAAGCCCTTGGGACATAATTGATTATGATCACAACGTATCATCCTCAGATGGACAACCAATCAGAGTGGATGATATAAACTTTGGAGGATATGTTAAGGGCTTGTTTGATGGATTTTTTTTGGTTCATTAGAGGTACAATTACAATTGGAGGAGTTCTCCTACAATAACAATTATTATTCTTTGATATATAAGGCTATGTGTTAGGCATTATATGGGAATCTATGACATTCTCCACTATGTTTGGTAGAAATTACAGGGACATAGATGATTCGACTAATCCTTTTCCAAGAGACTACAAAGAAGATCAAGTTGATTAGAATGAGGATGGAGACATCTCAAAGTTGTCAGAAATCATTTGTAGACCATCTTTGATGACCATTGTCATTCGAGGTGGGTGATCATGTGTTTTTGATAATCTCTCCCATATTGGGACATCGTCGGTTTGGGAAGTGGGGTAAGTTATCTCTTAGGTATATTGGGCCTTTTGATATGCTAGAGCATATTGGAGAGGTGTCTTATCATTTTTCATTTCCACCACAGTTTAGGTTGGTGCAATATGTGTTTCATGAGTCATAGTTGAAAAAGTATTAGCTGGATTGTGACCAAGTGATTCATTGGAATCATGTTGAGCCACAACCGAATGCTTCCTTGGTGCGCGTTCCAGTGTGGGTTGGGGATAGGAAAGAGAAAGTCTTCTGTGGTAAATGCATCTATTTAGTTCATTTTTTGTGGCTGCATGGTCAGATTCAAGAGTAGACATAGGAACGAGAGAAAGAGATGGAAGAGTAATGACACGAGCTCTTTCAATAATGAGAGAATTCCCTACTTTCCTAGGATGTGAAGTCCATTAGTGTGGAGATTGTAGAACCCTCAGTTTGTGGTATGTAACCTTTATTTATGAAGTTTTATGTGTCTAATGTTCTTAGGATGATTTGGGAAAATGTTTTTAGAGTTTTGAATGGTTATGAATAGGTTTAAAGAATTTTCTAAGGGTGCACGGTTTGAGCACGATTAGGGGAAACCACGGGGGTTCTCCAAATAAATGTGTAGGGGGAGATAGTGGGCTTTAAATGGCCTGCACATGGTTTTCCAAACCATGCGAGGAAATCATGCAGACCCTTTCACACGAGGTGGTGGCGGGTGTATAGTTAGCGTACGTTTTTCAAAACTGTTCGGGCTAACAATGTGACCACATAAAAGAGGGGTTTTTTAATCAGGATCCATAAGGTTTTACCATTTTCACTCCAAATATTCTCTCACTTGATCCTCACATGGGATTGCGGGTTCTCAAAGGTTGGAGGTGCTGTCTTACACATTTTGGAAGTAAATCGAAGGGTTTTCTTGGTGGATTTATGGTGGTTCATCTCAGGTAAGTCTCTACTCATGGTTTATTGTGGTTTTCTCTAGATCTACCTCTCCCTGTCTCTTAGTTTTCTAGATCTACACCAGTTGTGTATTGATCTGGGGTTTTGGTTTCCTTGGGTGTTGATTTTAAATCGTGTTGATGATAGGGAAGGATATCTAGAGTGGTTTTAGTGGAGACAATAGGGATGAAAATGTTTTTTATTGTGGTTATTTTTTATATTTTACGTTGTCTTTTGGCCGATGTTACTACAGGATATGTTATGAACATTTTTTATAGTGGTTATTTGAAAGCCGACGTAAAATCCAAAAATCTAAAGCATTTTTCACGTTGGTTCATAAAAAACAGCGTGGAAAATTTTTCAGAGTCATGATTTATTGTGTCAATTTTTAAATAATCATTGTTGTATATACTTTTTCACGTCTGTTATATAATGACCAACATAATAAAATGCGCCTATGAAGAGTTTATAATGTTTTTTCTTTCATAACCAACATGATAAACTAGTATGCCTAGAATTGTTCATGTCGGTTAAATAATAACTGACGTGGAAACATATTTACTATGTATGTTATATAATAACCGACCTAAAAAACTATTCCATTATGTTTATTACGTCAGTTATGAAATAACTGACATAAAAAACCATTCCCATGCATTTGTTATGCCAGTTTTCAAATAACCAATGTTAAAACCCTTTCACATACATTTTTTACATCGGTTATAAAATAACTGACGTAAAATCAAATTTTTTTAATAAAATCATTCAACCACAACTATGCCCTCTAAAAGAACACCTGAAACAGACCAAAAAAATTCCAAAACCAAACCAACCCACCCCCACCACACAGAATAGCCCTACCACATGCCTGGAAACCCCCACCACACTGGACACCCCCACACCCCAAGACATCCCCCACCCTCCTGGACAGCCCCACCCCCTAGACAGCCCTCCCACCCTCGTGGACACCCTCCCACCACCAAGGACACACCGGACACCCCCACCCCACTGGACAACCCCCCACACCCCTGGAAAACCCCCACCCCCAGGATAACCCCACACCTCTAGACACCCCCAGGACATCCCCCACCTTCCTGGACATCCCCTATTCCCCTGGATAGACCTCCCACCCACCTGGACACCCTCACACCCCCTTGGACAACCAGGACACCCCCACTCAACTAGACAGCCCTCCCACACCCCTGGAAACCCCTGACACCACTGGACACCCCCACACCCCTAGACACGCCATGTACACCCCCACCCCTCCCAGATATCCCCCACCCCCTGGACAACCCGCCCACTCTCCTAGACACCCCCACCCCCATGGAAACCCTGGACACCACCCACCCAACTGGACAACCCTCCCACACCCCTAGAACCCCAACCCCCACTAGACACCCCCAACACCTTTGGACACCCCCACCCTCCAGGACAACCCCCACCCCTAGACAACCCTCCCACCCTCCTGGACACCCACCCAACCCCATGGAAACCCTAGACACCCCACCCCACTGGACAACCCTCTCACACACAGGGAATCCCCCACCCCTAGAAATCCCTCCACACTAGTTGACACCCAATGTATAGCCCTTACTCTCCTTCACAACCCCCACTCCCCTAGACAGGCCTCCCAACCTCCCGGACACCCTCAAAGCCCCATGGACACCCTGGACACCCCCACCCAACTAGATATCCCTCCCACACCCCTAGAAACCCCCACCCCACTGGACACCACCTAGATATCCCCACAACCCTCCTAAACATCCCCCACCCCTAGACATACTGTCCGCCCTCCAAGACACCCCCAACCCCATGGACACCCTAGATACCCCCACCTCACTGGACAACCCTCCCACACCCCTACAAACCCCCTCCCCCTGGACACCCTACACCCCTAGATTCCCCCTAGACAACCCCCACGCACTTGGACAACTACCCACTCTCCTGGACAGCCCTCCCACCCTCCTGGACACCCTCCCACCCCCATGGTCTCCCTGGACACCGCAACCCCATTAATCTCCCTCCCACACCCCTAGAAACACCCACACCCCACTAGACACCCCCACACCCCTGGACACCCCCTTGACAACCCCCGCACTCCAAGATAACCCCCACCCTATTGATAACCCTCCCACCCTCCTGGACACCCTCCCACCCCATGGACACCTTGGACACCCAAACCCCATTGGACATATGTCCCACACCCCTGAAGCTCCCCCACCCCTAGGACAACCACCATACCCTTGGACCCCCTGAACTTCCCCCACCCTTCTTGGACAACCCCACACTCCCCTGGACCACCCTCCCACACCCCTTGAAACCCCCACCCCACTAGAAAGCCCTCCCACACCCCTAGAAACCCCCCACCCCCGTGGACACCCCTACACCCCTAGACATCCTTGGACATCCCCCACCCTCCTGGATATCCTCTCACCCCACAGAACAGTCCTACCACCCACTTGGACACCCTCTCACCCCCATGGACTCCCTAGACACCCCCACCCCACTGGTCATCCCTCCCACACCCCATACCCCCACCCCCATTGGACACCCCCACACCCCTAGACACCCCTTGATAGCCCCACCCTCCTAGATAGCCCCCACCCCCTGGAAAACCCTCCCACACTCTTGGACACCCTCCCACCCCTATGGACACCCTGGACACACCCCCACCCCACTAGACTGCCCTCCCATACCCCTGGAAACCCCCAACCTCCTAGACACCCCCCACATCCCAGAAAACCCCATAGAGATCCCCACCCTTTTGGACATCCCCACACTCCCTTGTACAGCCCTCCCACCCTCCTAGACTCCCTCCAACCCCCTAGACACACCCTAGATCCCCCCACCACACTAGACACCCCCACACCCCTTGGACATTCACCCACCCTTTTGGATAGCCCCTCACCCCTGGACAACCCTCCCACCCTTCGAGACACCCCCTGGATATCCCCATGGACACCCTGGTCACCCCACCCCACTGGACAACCCTCCCACACACCTGGAACCCCCCCACCCAACTAGACACCCCACACATTTCTGAATACCCCCTGGATAGCCCCCACCCTCCTGGAAAACCCCCACTCCCCTGGATAGACCTCCCACCCTCATGGGCACCCACCCACCCCCATATACACCTTGGACACCCCTAACACACTGGAATTCCCTCCCACACCTCTGGAACCCCCCACCCCACTGGACACCCCCCACACCCCTAGATACAACCTGGACAGGCCCCCACCCTTCTGGACATCCCCTCACCCCCTGGAAAACCCTCCCACCCTCATGGACACCCTCCCACCCCCATGGACACCTTGGACACCCCCACCCCACTGGACAACCCTCCCACACCCCTAGAAAGCCCCACCCCACTGGAAACCCCTCCAAACCCATGGATACCTCTGGATAGCCCCCCCACCCTCCTGGATAGCCCCCACTCCCCTGAAAAACCCTCTCACCCTCATGGACACCCTCCAAACCCCATGGACACCTTGGACAGACACACCCCACTACACAGCCGTCCCACACCCATGGAAACCCCCCACCCCATTGGACACCCCCAAACCTATAGAACCCCCCAAGACTATAATACATACCTGAAAACCCAAAAAAATAGACCAAAACAAGAATTAGATCAAAATTAAACATTCAAATATATAACATTCAAAACATATGTTTTCAAATAAAAGAACTTAAATCCAACCTATATGACATTCAAATACACAATTCTAATTATTTCATACATAAATATTAACCTATAATATCTGCATTCGACGATGCCTTGTTGTTTATGAAAATTTATCTTAAATGAGAATAGTTTCAAAATATTATTTTTATGTAATACATCCAAAAGAAAAAATTATAAATTGATATTTTCCTTTACTTTCAAAAATTTTATCTTGGAACTCCTTTTCTTTGTGTTTTTTTAAAAGTAGATCCATCCCCTGTTAAAAAATAATAAGAATAGGATAAATTTTAAACTAATTATAATATATACAATTATTAATAAATTGAAACTTACTTTTCTAACATATTCTTAAAACATTCTTGCAAATCACCATGGACAGAGAAAATCAAATAAAGTGTTTTCTCCCTTGGGAAAAAACATCTACAATCTAATGATCACTAATAAAAGAAAATTTAAGGTTACTGGTTCTTATCTTAAAATATATTGAACTCTTTTCTAGATATATGTTTCATAACTCTCCCAAAAATGCAACATCCAACACTGTTTAATTATATTCTGTTCAAATCTTTCATCAATATAAATAATTCATTGTTCCTCATCCAATGCATGTACTTTAGGGGATATCAATTTTGGGTCCATGAATCCATATGCATATGTCTTCTCATTCTTCTCACACATGTTATAAGGATACCTAATACTAAATAGACATAAGTATTAATTTTTAAAAAATATATCACAAAGGGAAAATGGGTTAAGGAATATATGGAAACAATTTGCACCATGATGATGCCCAACATATCCCTAGTAACAAGCTCCATGATATCATTTTACAGATTCCCAAAATTTATTGCATGTCCACGAACATGAGCTTCCTTTGGAAGCTGATAATGATCTGCTGACAAATTTGAATATCTTGAAAATCTGTCAAGACTACTAGAATGTATATATATTGTCATAGTCAATTGTCATTGTTGTTGTCAATACAATATTTCTTTACCTTTTAAGTATTCCTATCAAAATA
Organism: Viscum album; assembly: GCA_963277665.1. Classification (NCBI taxonomy): domain Eukaryota; kingdom Viridiplantae; phylum Streptophyta; class Magnoliopsida; order Santalales; family Viscaceae; genus Viscum; species Viscum album. The sequence continues at coordinate 496,918,586 of OY728139.1, forward strand.
AATAGAAAAATATATTATTTTTCAAATGTTAAAACAACTTTAATAAAAATTAAAATTGAATATATAACATACATACCTCTATGGTAATGAGTCGCAGAAGTCTGGATGGACAAATTAAAAAATGGTCGATACTGTGTACAACTATCATCACCTCATTTGTAGGTAATGGTACTTGAGATGATCTATCTATAATATCCTCTACAATAACCCTATGATGCTCTACCTCTAACTTTTGATGATGAACTGTATCTCTTATACAATATACCATCCCATATGAAACTATATGATGTTGAGGATCATCAATTTATAACTCAAAATAAGTAGAAAGCTGCAGAGGAAGAGTATGATAAATAATGAAGTTCAAAGGAAGAGGTGGGGGAGTGGGAGCTGCTGGAGGAGGTGGAGGATAAATAATGGGGTCTGTAGGGGGAGGTGGAGGAGTTGGAGTTACTGTATGAAATTGTCTTTTCATGTCTGCAAAGATAGAATGTACCAATGCCCTAAGCTTTTCCTCCATCATCGAATTAATATTATGAACTTCAGCCTCCAAGGGATTTATTATTTTCTAAACACCATCAACGGGAGAAGTTTAACAATGTGGAAACACTTTTCTTACAGATACACCTGTCAGATATTCTCATACATGACCAGGATGTTCAAGATTTCCCAATGCTATAGATAAAATATCATGCCTCCAAACAGCTGTAAATACCCCCTATGAAATCTTTTCCTTAAGAGAATCATGTATTAATTAATTGAAAAATTTTGTAACGTTTCAAATCATAACAAGAATATAGTTAACTTAAATAAATAAAATTATTATCTTACAATCCTCTCAGAGATGATTCTCAAATCTTCTGAAAGATATTACCCCTATTTTTCCATCTAAGCCATCTTCCATTTTTCATGTATAGATGGATGAGAAAGAGGGGATACCACTCCAGAGCTTGAAGACTCACCTCTCAGTTTTTGTAATTTTTCTACCATCATGTGTTCTTCTAATAATTTATACCCTCGCCGAGATATACTATGAGGGTATAAATTTTTATATTGGATCTCCTAATGAGATGTTCTTTTTTGATGTAAATTATGAATAATAAATCACTAAAAAAATTAGAAAGATCATTTATATAAGAAATCATATAAAAGTTTACATATCCTTTACCAAAAAATGAATATTTTCTTCTACTTTCAACAAACGGTCTCTATGTCTCTTCGTTTATGAAAGGATATATATGACATGGATTTTCATGAATCCTATGACTAAAAATGAAATTAGATGTGATGGTTGATTTGAAATCCCTCTATATCCTAGAATCCATCGATAAACATTTCTTTCTAACTCTTCCAGTATCAAGAATATCAAATGTCATCTTATAAAGAAGGCATAAAACATATTATACTAGAAAAATTTAAAGAATATGAAAACAATAGAAAAATATCTTACCAAAATCGTCTCCCCCAACTAAGATATTAGCTCTTTGTCCACACTTCTCCAATCACCATACAAAATTCATACTTTGATCTTACCCTGAGTTGATACCAAACTCTTAAAATATTTTTCATTTGTACCTCTAAGAATATCAATCTCCTCAAACTCAACGAGTATCCTCTAGTCCTGCGTATGGGCAAGTGATAATTTTGGTAAACGTGTGCACCCATGTTTATCAACTCTTGAACTCTTATTTTTCATTATGGGAGCACATGAGGAGGATTGGGGAACATCAAGGGGAGCATGTGAATTTTACTCCCCAGAGGTATGATCATTATGCTCATCTCCTGAATCATGTGGTTAATAAACTGATTGATCTGTCATTATCCTTCAAAACAAAAACAACAAACATTAGTTCACAAATATACAAATTCAAATACTACAATACTAATGTAAATAGAAAATGGAAAATTAATGTAAGTTATGTAACAGTAAACAAGGTTAATATGGTAAGTATGTTAAAAAATGGTAAACATGGTATACATGGTAAACATGGTAGTGAAATTCTCATTTAAAAAAATCAATAAATATATAAGTTACGTAAAGGTAAACTATGGTAAATAATGGTAAACATTGTAAACATGGTAAACATGGTAAACATGGTAGATATGGTAGACAAGGTAGACATGGTAAACATAGTAAACATGGTAAACATGGTAAACATTGTAAACATGGTATACATGGTAAAAATGGTAAACATGGTAAACATGGTAAACATGGTAAACATGGTAAACATGGTAAACATTGTAGAAATGGTAAAGATATTGTCATTCAACAAAAATAACAGATATATAACTTATGTAATTTTAAACATGATAAACTAAACTAAACAAATTTAATATAAACAAAAACTTCTACTTATTGGTTTTAACACATGTTTTAATAAAGAAAAAATTTAAAATATCAAACATTTTATGAAAATAATAAATTTAAACAAGAAATAAACATATGTTACCTCTAATATTAGAAATGTACAAATGGATTTTCCCAAATTCCTTCATCATGATTGTTCATTATGACACAAACCATGTCTTAAACATTATTATCCTTAGGTTCGGCTAATATTTCCATGGAAGTAGGGATATCACAAAAATTAGTATCTTAATCAAGTGGATCCTCACCAACATATTGTTTTTTCCCTTGTTAAACAACATACCACTGCATATCGGATTGATCAACTACATAGAAAATCTGTTTTGCATGTGTTTCCATTATAAAAGAATTTGTTCCATCTTCCAATCTATTCATATTAACAACTATCATTCCAAATTCATCATGTCTCACACAATTGTTACCAATAAACCATTTTTAGTTAAAAATAGGTACTTTAATTTTAAAGTAATCAACCTACCCTATTTCTTCAATGACACAATAATATGTAGTTGATGTAGAAATTGGGGGTTTCTCTTTAGAACTCGAAAAATGAATTCCTTTTACAAACACAAATACAACACTATTCTGAAATGTAATTCTTTTGTCCAGAACATTCGAATGAAATGTATATCTATTAATGTCATAACGGGAACATGTTATCACATTTAAACATGGACCACCCACTAACAATATTAATGTATCTAATACATCTGATCTACTAAGCATGGTCTTTTTAAACCATGATAAAAATGTCTTGTTATGATCATTCAAAATGAACATTTCTTTCTTCTTTAGATGACATTGATTCAACTCATTAATATGCAATTTGATATATGGTTGATCATCAACAATGTTATTCCAGATGTATAATTCTAACTTCTTCATCTGTTCAGTTGACAATGATTTGTCTTTCAAGCCCCAAATCCCCTTTGCCTCATTATTAACTTGTTTATGGAAAGATGTTGGCAAACCTATGTTCTTCACTCCATCCAAGTATCTTGTAAAAAACTTCGCAACCTCCTCAGAAATATACTTTTCAATAATAGGGACTTCAGGTTGATATGTATTCATAACATACCCCTTTAATATTTTCATATAACTATAAAAAGGATACATCCTAGAATGATATATAGGTCCATAAAGCATTATTTCTCGAACCAGATGAATCGTTAAATGCCCCATCATATCAAAAAATGATGGAGGAAAAAACATTTCCAATTGAAAAAGTATAGAAATTGAATCCTTTTCTAAAATGTTCAAAGAATTCACATCAATCACATTATTAAAAATTAAGTTGAAAAATAACCCAACTTCATTATAGTTTTTCTAACATGGATGGGAAATATTCCACACAATGTAACTGGTATAAGTTATTGCATCATGATGTGAAAATCATGAGATTTCATACCAATCAACTTAAAATCCTTCAAAGAGACAAATTTTTTTACATTTTCTGAATAACCTTGAGGGAATTTGATATAAAGAAGACACTGGAAAAAGATCATTTTCTACCTCTTGGATAATGTATGACAAGCTAGCGGGAGAAATGTTCGTCTTTCATTAGGAGTGGGAGCTAACTCCAAACATATTCCCATTAATAATAAGTCTAATCTTGCATTCAAACCATCTTATTCTTTTTTTTATTATATTAAAATGTTTCAATCAAACTATCGCATATATTATTCTCCACATGCATGATATCAATATTATGTATTACTTCAAGATATCTCCAATATGGTAGCTAAAAAAATATTGACATTTTCTTCTAAATATGTCTATCATTGCCATATTTTTGTGTCTTTCCCAATGTCACATCAAGGATTCCCACCTTCTCCAAATAAAAATCAGGGGATAATGGTTTTGGAGAAATATCAAATTATTGCGAGCCATTAAATACCTTTTTTAATCTTTTATAAGAGTTATTCATAGGCAAAAACATTCTATGACCCATGTACACTTTTTTTTCCCATGATGAAATTGACAATATGAAATCTGTAGTTTGAAAATTGGACATGATTTATGCCCCTTAACACTATATCCAGACAAATTTCCATATGTTGGGAAATCTTTTATAATGAACATAAGCACTGCATGAAGTTGAAAATATTCCATTTTAAAAGAATCATACACCATAATACCATCCTTCTATACAAGTTTGAAATCATCAATCAATGGTGACAAAAAAACATTAATATCATTTCTGGGTTGCTTCGGACTGAAGATCATTATACTCAACATGACATATTTTCACTTCATACAAACTTCATGAGAGAGATTGTAAATTACAAATAAAATAGGCCATGAACTATGTGTTCTATTGAGGGTTCGATATGGATTCATTCCATCTATGCACAAACCTAGTCTGAGATTTCAAATTTCATTTCCAAAGGTAGGATACTACCCATCAATTTTCATCCATTGTGCACAATCAACTAGATGGCGCTTGTTTCTGCCACATATCTGCTCATCAGCATGCCATCCTAACCTTTTTACATCATGTGAATTAGAAAATAAAATTTTCAAACGATGAATTATATGAAGATACCAAAATACCTTTGAAGGGATCTTTGTAATCTCTACATCAGCCTATGATTTTTCTTTCAACATATACCGTGATGTCTCATGTTTAGGACACTCTGAGAGAAATTATCATTCCTTACTATATATCATACAGTCATTTAGACATGCATTTATTTTCTTATATCCCAATCCCATTAGGCATAATATTTTCTTGGCCTTATAATGTGAATCTGGAAGACCGTTGTCTTTTGGATGAATGTCTTTCAACAATTATAGCAGCTCTATAAAACATATGTCACTCCATCCATGTTTTTATTTCCAGTTAGTCAATCTTAACACTACCAAAAAAACCATAAAATTCATATAACCCTGATACAATGGTTTTTCAGCATCACCATATAGATGCACAACTGTTGGTTCTATCTCAATTTGTTCTGCTACAATATCACAGATCATTTCTTCAATTCCATCAGAGTTACCATCTTATAAATCATCATCATCAGTAAAACTGACATTCTATCCAGTTTCACTATGCGAAATCCAAGGGCTGTAAGTTGGATTAAAACCATGAAAAATCAGATGATCTTTGATCTCTCTACATTTCAACTTCTTCATATTCAAACATTTCAGGCATGGAAAAAAATGTCACTACTTGGAACATTTTGTTTAGAAAATACAAAAAAGACATCAACGCATTCCTCATATTCATTACTCATTCGATGTTTCGTATTCCAACTTCAAATCATTATTACCTATAACAAATATCAAAATTATACATCTTATTAAGATAAGACAAATATATATTTATATGAAAGGTATCATAATTTTCATGTAAAACAATTTTGAAATATAATCCAAATAAATACGTATTTGAAAAAAATATGCATGAAAATGATTTTAAAAAGATAATATAGTTAGATATAATAGTTTTAAATTCATCTTGGATCCTTTCTTCTTAAGGTACATAAAGAATACATCATAGTGCAACTTGATACCAAATTTACCATGCCGTAAAAAAGAAATATGAAGTATAAATATTAAAATATGTTTACATTCACTACTAAAAATTACACATATCCCAATGATTAAAAACCATTGGTATAGCCCCTGAAATCATTGGGATAGAATACCCCAATGGTTTCACACACAGTTGGCATGATAGTCGTTGCAATATCCCTAATCCGGTGATTCTACATGTGGTGGTGGGGGTTATCCAAGCGGGTTGGGGGTTGTCTTGGTGAGTGGTGGTGGCTGTCCAAGGGGGTATGGGTTGTCCATAGGGGTAGGGGGTTTTCCATAGTGTCTATGGGGGTAGAGGGTGTCTAGTGGGGTTGGGGGCCTGTCCAAGGGGTGTCCATTGGGGTGGGGGTATCCATGGGGGTGCGTATTTGAAAACAATATGCATGAAAATTATTTTCAGAAGAAAATATAGTTAGATATAATAGTTTTAACTTCATTTTGGATCTTTTCTTCTTAAGGTACACAAAAAATACATCCAGGTGCAACTGGATACCAAAATCACCCTTCTGTGAAAAAGAAATACGAAGTAGAAATATTAAAATATGTATACATTCCCTACTAAATGTTACACATACCCCAAAGATATGAAACCATTATGATATCCCCTGTAACCATTGGGATAAAATACCCTAATAGTTTTAGAAACTGTTGGCATGATGGTCATTGCAATAGCCTTATACCAATTATTCTATAAGAATCGTTGGTATAGACTACCTGAAGTTAAAATATTCCAATGATTTCAACGAAACCATTGGGATATATATATATATATACCAATAGGGTGTCCAAGGTGGTAGGGGCTATCCAGGGGGTGATGGGGCTGTCCAAGGGGTAGGGGCTATCCACGAGGGATGGGGGCTGTCCAGGGTGACCAAGGGGTAGGGGGTGTCTAGGGGGGTGCTGGCCTGTCCAGGAGGTGGGTAGGTGTCCATGGGGGTGGGGGTGTCCAGGGGGTGGGGAGCGGTGTCCTGGGGGTGAGGGTGTTGTCCAACCTCCTACCCCATTGGACACCACCCCCACCCCCTTGGAAACCCCCCTGGACACAACCACCCCCAAGACAGCCCCACCACCAAAATAGCACCCCCACCCCACCCCCATGGACACACCCATCCCTTAAATACCCCCTACCGCCTTGGACAACCCACTCACCCCCTTAGACACCACCCCCACCCCATAGACACCCCACCCCCGGGACACCACCCCACCCCTACCCCCTTGGACACCCCCTTGACACCCCCACCCCATGGACATCCCCCTCACCCCTCGACACCACCCCACCCCTAGACACCCCTACCCCCTTGAAAATCCCCCTCACTCCAGTTGACACCAGCCCCCACCCTACCCCATTTGACACCCTTAGATAGCCCAACACCACACTGGAAAACCGCCACCCCCCTGGATAGCCCCAACACCCCCTTAACACTCCCACCCCTTGGAAACCCCCACCCCCATGGAAAGCCCCCTCACCCACCCCCCTTAACACCACCCCACCCCCTTGGACACCCCCTAGACACTACCACCCCTTGTACATCCCCCACCCCCTAGAGATCCCCCAACCCCTATAGACATCCACACCCCATTGTAAAACCCCCTCACCCCTAGACACCCAACCCCCTTGGACACCCCCTAACCACCACCACTCACTTGGACATGCCCCCACCCTCAGGACATCATGCCAACCCCTCTGGACAGCCCCCACCCCTGGAAACCCCCACCCCCTAGACACCCCATACCCCCTTGGAAAGCCCCTACCCCCTAAACAACACCACCACCCACTATGGACATGCCCCCCTTAACACCCCAACCCCTAGATACCCCATACCCCATTGGATATCCCACTCACCCCATGGACACCACCCCCACCTCCTTTGACAAACCCACCCCTAGACACCACCCTTCACCCCTACCCCCTAGGACACCCCCACCCCCTGGACAACCCCCTCACCCCCTAGAAACCACCTCTACCCTTAGACACCCCTAACACCTTGGAAAGCCCCCTCATCACCCTGGAAACCACCCCCACCCCTACCCCACTGGACACCCCCTAGACACCCCCACACCCCACTAGACACCCCCACCCCCCTTGACAGCCACATCACCCCCTGAACACCACCCCGACCCCTTGAACACACCCACCCCTTTGAAAAGCCCCCTCACCCCCTGAACACTAGCCCACCCCCTTGAACACCCCCTAGACACCACCAACCCCTTGGACAACCACCACCCCTGGATATCCCCAACCCCTCTGAATATCCCCACCCCCTTCGAAGACCCCCACAACCCCTAAAAACCACCCCAACCCCCTTGGACACCCCCTAGACACTACCACCCCCTTGGATAGCCACCCCATGCCTTGGATATCCCTCAACCCCTTTGGACATCCCCCTGGACACCCCCACACCGCTGGACATCCCCCTCACCCCCTGAACACCACCACCACCCCATTTGAAAGACCCCTCACCCCTGGACACCACCCCACCCCCATGGACACCCCCTAGACACCACCACCCCTTGGACAACCCCCATGCCCTGGAAAGCCCCCAACACCTCTGGATAGCACCCCACCCCCTAGACACCCCCACCACCTAGACACCCCATGCCCCCTTGGAAAACACACTCAGCCCCTTGGACACCACCCCACCGCCTGGACACCCCACCCCTTGGACAACACCCCCTCCCCTACCTCCTTGGACACCCCCTGGACACCCCCAAACCCTTAGACAACCCTCACCCCCTAGACACCACCCCCACCACATAGATTCTCTTACCCCATTAGAAATCCCCCTCACCCCCTGAACAGCACCCCCACCCCCTTAGACACCCTCTAGACACCACCACCCCTTAGAAAACCCCCACCCCTCTGGACAACCCTCCCTAGACAGCCACCCCACTGCTCTGGACAACCCCCGCTCCCTAGAGACCCCCACCCCCTTGGACAACCCACTCACCCTTGGACACTGCCCCCACACCCCTAGACACCCCTACCCCCTTGGAAAACCCCCTCAACCCTAGACACAACCAACCCACCCCCTTGGACACCCCAACCCCATTGGGAAGCCCCTGAACCCCCTAGACACCACCCTCACCCCCTTTGACACCCCTTGGACATCCACACCCCCTAGACAGCCCCCACCCTATGAACACCCCCTGTACGTGCACACAAATAAGATAGAACATAGAAAAATACAAAACATGCATGATATCACTTCCATAGGTTTATTTTTCAAGAAAAGAATTTTTCATTGTATAAATGATCATTATGAAACTAACCATGATAGCATGTACAAAGATAGAAAAATAACATCTTAAAAAATTAGTTTAGGGCATCATGAAAAATAAATACTGAAACAAAGCCGTGTGAGGCTTACTTGAGTGTTGCATGTCGACCTGATATATATGATGATAAGAAAGTTGATGATTGATGTTGTAAAAATGAGGTTGGAGGGAATGACATCGAAGAATCCTTCCTAGGTTTTCCGCGTGAGAGAGATGAGTCGCATGTTTCCCAACTGAAGAAAACAAAATGACTAAATACAGGGCATGATAAATCATTTAAAATCTTTATCATGTCGGTTTTTTAATAACCGAGTTGATAAAATATTTTTTTATATTTATAATGATGTTTATTTAATAATGGACATAGAAAATATTTTATCACGCCGGTTATTTTATAACTGATGTTATGAATGGTGCTTTATCACATTGGTTATAAAATAACCAATGTGATAAGGTGCCCAAATTTGAAGTTTCACGGCGGTTATATAATAACTGGTGTGATAAAGTTAATCTTAGTATTTTTTGTGTCAGTCATAAAATAACCGACGTAAAAAATAGATACTCATCGATTTATCCCATCGGTTCTGAAATAACTTACATAATAAATCTATTTTTACAGCTTTTCACATCGATTATAGAGAATTGACATGAAAAATGCCGACATGTTAAAAACAATTTCTACTAGTGATAGTTTTCTCGGATTGGGGTGTTGTTGCTTGTGGGTCAAATTCACCGGAACCCTAAAGGTAGGTTACTTATCTCTTGACTCCACATTGATAGAAAATGAAGCTTTGTTTCAATTATTCTGTTGCTAAAAATTAACTGTATCTTGATGTGAAATTTTTTAGAAATCTATTGGTGATATTTTGTGGATTTTTGGAAAAAATGGGGTTTTGTGGTAAAATACTAAATATTAAAATGGATATTTTTAAATGGGTTGTTGGGATTGATTTTTGAAAATGGTTAAGGAAAATGGTTTTAAATTAATATTTTGTTTTATTTAAATGTTTAATTTTTTATAAAATTGGTGAAAGGGATTTTTCAATAAATGGGTGACATATTGAAGTGAATTGTCATGGGTTGAGAATGATGGTGTGCTTTTGTGTGGACTTTGTGATAAATTATTTTTGGGTGATTAAGTGTTATGGATTATGTGGATTCTGTTGAAGTGGGAGGGAAGTAACAATATAAATAGGAAATGGATAATTTATGGAAGGGCCACCATAAAATGATAAGTGGGTTGGAAGTATCTCTAGTTTGAAATGTAGAAAACATGTCGGAAGGAAGCTCCACCATTTTGGTTTCCTTGTTATCTATAGCTCTGCAAGATGGGATTGTTTTGCTAATATAAAAAGTTGAAAATTATTGTGGCATGGTTTTTTGGATTTCATGTGTGTTTTTGAGATTTTTGTTGGAAATGGATTAGTAATGGATCATTTTGAATGTTGTATGTTGTTGCACTATTTAATTTTTTATATAAACTTCTTATTATGAAGGTGAAAATAATTTTATCCAAGTGGAATGTGTAGGGAATTCATTTGGGGAAAACCTTTTGAGTGTTTTTAATCATCCCCTACTTTGTCACTTTGGTACTTTTACATATGTTGTATTCCAAAACATAGGTATAAGTATGTCATGTCACATTGTAAGTTGTTCATCATGATTCTTTGGTGATGTTGGGGTTGTTGGAGCATAGTTCTTGGTGTGGAGCTATGGATGGTGTCCTAGTTTTTTGGAGTCTTGTGGTAGTCTTTCTCTTAGTACTCAGATTTTGTGTTGGTTGTATTTGGAATTTGGGATTGATATGAAATAGTCCTATTTTTTAGTAATGTATGAGTTGGATGTTTTGTTGACATGCTTCTGTTGTTTGTTGGTAGTGGGTTTTAAGTTGGTTGATTTTTATCTGAGGTGAGAATCATTCCCCAATTTATTCTCTTATCCCTTAACATTAATTTCTAGCCCTTGGAAAATTTGCAATGTCTCTTAAGGACATGTAACATTCCCCCACCCTCTCAAGCCAACGATATGGGCCAAGATGTTACAATTATTGTTCTGGGTAATTGTTTATTATTATGGGTGTTTCTGTTATTAACCAAGGATGGGTGTTTACATTATAAAAGAAGATGGGTGTTTAAATTATAAACAAAAAATGGGTTGTTCCACTATAAACCATGGATGAGTGGGTTATTTATAGCGATGAAATTCATTTGATAATTATTATGTTCTTTAGATAATTATAATGGAATTTGATCTTATTGCTTATTAAATTGGTATGAGTCATATGTACAATTATGTTCCAAGTTTCCAACATTATTTATTTATACCTCCTATAGTTTTTACCAAAATTTAATGATATTTTATAGTCAATTAATGTGATTATGATTAGGAATATTATTTTCTATAACCTAATTTTGAAAAGTAAAAATTTTGGAAAATGTTTTCATATGATTTTAATGATTGAAAATAAACATTTATGAGATTGTTTTATTTTTTGATTTATTATGACATATTTTAAGAAAATATTTGGGATGAGAATGTGATTTATTTGGTATGAAATGTTTTATTTAGAACCAAATTACTATTTTCAAAATGGAAAATTTTTATAAGTATTCATGGACTAGCAAGTTTATTTCACTCTATTTATTTTCATTACATATATTTTTAACTCATCGCATTTCATGAAAAAACTAATTTAGGGTTTTTAGGATGATTACGTAAAAGGATATGGTCAATATGATAATTTTGAAGAAATTTTAGGAAATAAAAATAAATTTTTAATGAAAAAAGTCTCATTTTATTGAAAAAATGTATACTAAGTAGATTTTTACACTTTGTGAGATAAAATTTATTTATTTAGGGTGGGTTTCAAAAATAACTGAAAGTATAAATCATAAATATTCTCAAATTTTTTGAAATTAAATTTTTAACTAAAAATCATGATTGTGTAATTTTGGAGGTTTAGTCCTTATATTGGTTATCAAAGTTTAGGTTTAGATAATATTTGAGATTATGAAATTTTTATTTGAGGTTATCTTAATAGTTATAGATTTTGTTAAAGGATTATTAGTTAATGTATTATCATAGGATCAAGGAATATTCACTCACTTTGAGGTTTTTTAAGTAGATTCTAAGGTGACAAGTGATTTTTTGGAGATTTTTTATTGTTTTGTGGTATATGAAACCCTTAGGTTTAACATGAAGTATTTTTTGAGAATCATAATATTAATTTTTTTTATATGTTTGATAAAAGGTACGAGATAACCATTTGGTTAAATAATTAATCAATTTTTAAGGTATTATGGTTTTTTAGGGTGTTCATCATATCATTAGGAATGATATAATAATTCTGTAGTAAAATGAAAACTCATTGGGAAGTTGAAAAGATATCATATCTAGCAAGGCCGAGGAGATTGAACCCACAACTGAAGTGATACAAGGGTGAAATGCCTACCACTAGCCTCTGTGATGTACTCTGTAGTTTGCTATTGTTTTTTACATAAACACCTTGAAATATAATAATTTCTTTTTGATATTGGGAACAAATGTTATATTATATAGATTACCATGTGTGTGAAACTTGATTTTATTTTTAAGGGATTAATGTTATTTTTTAAAAAGATCCCTATAATTTTGGGGAACCTTATATGTTTTTTAATATTGAGGAGTAATGGTTGAATTAAAATTTTGAACAATATATAATTATAATGTGGAGTTATGGTGATTTATGTTATTTGTGGATGTGATTGGAATATTTTAATGATTATTTGGTTTAAAGAAATTCAATTATTTGGTATGTGACATTATGAGTGAAAATTGAGAAAAATTATAAAATAATCTCAAATGATATTGCAGCATAATATTTCTAGTGTTTTTTTTCAAACTTGGTTTGGAATATTTTAATGAATTCTATATTTAAATGTCAAATTATCTATATAATAATATGGGTGTTATTAATGAGTGTTTTGATATTATTGTTTTATTTTTTCATATTTTATTATTTCTTCATATTAGTAATTGTAATATATTCAATTAAATTAGTTTATTTTAGTGTTATTTTTATATATAAGTAGAAGATATTTTAATCTTTTTTCTTAATTATAATATCCATTAAAAGTTGGTTTTACTAATTAATTCATTAAAAAACCTTATATACTCATTATAAAAAATATGATATTATGTTGCAAATTTTTTAAAGTATATAATTAAACTTTTAATTTAACTATATTTCAATATTTTCTCAGTCTAGATGGAAAATGAATTCTTTAACTGATGGAAAATGACATTGAAAAAGAAATATTTTTATTGTACCTCCATTTATCATCAATTGATGGTTATTTTATAATACTTTAGTTTATGTGAGCTGTAAGAATAGTTTTGGATATAATGATTATATTTTATATGATTTCTCTTTTATATTTGGGGAGGGGGGGATTCACTCATGGAATAAGCTTATTCCATGCTTCAAGGCTTGTAACATTTCAGATGAAAAATCATTTCGAATACTGTATGGACTCACTCGATTTACCTTAATCAGTCGCTCAGGTGTATGATCATCTATCTCGAGACTATTATCTATAAAATTCTACAATGAATGATTATAATTATAAATCAAGTCGAGATTCATCGCACATGGTGTGAAGGGAATAAAGAAGTGGACTACCATACCTCAAGAGTTGCTTAAGACCACACATTAGAATATATTTCCACCATAGAGTCACTACTTGATGAGTGTGTAAAAATTATAAGAGGTGATGATATTGGACTCCCTTTTTATAAACCCCCATAAAATCTTTCTGTATCCTAATGTGTTTTAATGGTTTTTTCACCCCCATGAATAAAGATTTTTTTCTGTGTTCATTAACTTTCACATGGTAATCCACTTAATGGTGAACAATGATTTCTATGAATCTTAATCATTACATTGAAATTTCACTTTTTCCATATTTATATTTTCAAATTCATGTAATTTTATCATATTAGGAATCCCAGTCATGTGTAATTACTTATTTTCTCCATACATTAATTTTTATTATTTTCAAGTGTATGTTTTATTATTCCTTTTAACGATGTTGGATTTCAACAATGGCATTTTGAACTTTCAAACTAATTTTTACAAATATCAAGTGAATATTTTAAGGTAACGATTTATTAAATGGGGAATTATATAACTCAATGATATTTCAAAATAGTAACATTCTGTTTAATAGTGTATATGAAACACAACATTAGTCTTTATCAAACCATGAAATATTATTATTTAAATATGACCAATATAACCATGACATTTAATTAGTGGATAATTATAATTTTAATTTATTTTTAAATATATAAAGATTATAATTAATATAATTTTATTTATTAATAATAAATCAAATTTAATTAATGTAATTTTGTTTTTCAAAAATATATTTTCATCAAAAATGATATTTATTTATTTTTATGATATAATAATATAATTAATTTAGGTAACAATAAATAATTTTTTTTTAAAAAAATTATTTCAATCTAGAAATAATTATATCAATTTTAAAAGAGTTGATTTTTGGAATTTTTCTGAAAAATTCATTTTTCATGAATAGTGAAAAATAATATTTTTTATTGAAAACTATATTTTTTATTCAATAATTTAAAAAGTTATATTTTTTATTCATATTATTTCTAATTAAAATGAACTCTATTGTAAATTTTTTAAATAGATTATGTTTTTTGGAATCAAATTCATTATTTAATTTGGAATAATAACATTTTAATACATAAAATGCAATTATCTAAAAAATAGTTTTTCATTATGTTTTGAGTTTTAAAAAAATTATTTATATCAAATATATAATATGAATAATAATAAATGTATTCCAAATTTTTTATTAATAGGTCAAAATATGGTATATTTTCCACAATTATTTTTTTTTCATTTTGAATAGTTAGCATAAAAAATAATTGTCACCACATTAAGGGTAAATTGGTTTATTATTGTTTAAAATAATTTGATAAGGACTAAAAAATAATCTTAACACTTGAATTTATCCTATTGGACAAGATTTTCACATCCATTTCAATCTATATTTCTAAAATATGGCAACTCGGTTCCCTATTTCTTGGATTTTGACCCTTATAATATTTGACTAAATGATAAAGAAAAAATTGTCACTCTCTTATTTTTAATATCTACAATATTATGTTACATGGAGAAAAACAGATTTCATTTCAAAATATATTTTTTAAATATAAATAAGTAACTTTTATCTAGATAATTTAACTCTTCTTAATAGTGATAAAAAAATTACCTAATATGCTTATGCAATGCTGGCATAATATTTTTTCAATTATTTGTTCAATAAATCAAATTATTCTAAAAATATTAAAAATAATATAATTTGAATGAAATATTTTTTTGATCAAATTTTTTTATAAATTTAACATTTTTTGTATTTTTAAAATTGTTATATTAAATTTATTGTATTGTCATACTAATAAAAAATTAAAATTAAATGAGTAGTGTAAAAAATGATGATAATTTCATTTCATGTTAAATGATTTTTGATAAAATTATTTAAAGACATAAAAAAATGAAATGGAAAATTTTGTATGATAAATGTAATATAATTTAATCCCTTTTCCATTTATGATTCAATTTTAAACGTATATATAAAATTATCACCCTTTAATATTGAGAAAATCATTAATATAGTTATTGATAAATTTTGTTATCGAAGATGAAAATATAAAAGATAAGTTTTAAAATGATATAAAAATCACAAAAATTGTTATCTTATAATTATTTTAACATCATATATTCCTTATCGTTGAATGAATGCCCTTTTATATATCATTTTACATGAGTTAGTTTCATGTTATATTACAATATTTCATGTAATTAAACAAATGACATAAATTATATTTTATAATAAACAATGTTTTATTAAGTGACATGAAATCACTCAAATTTTTATATTCATCCAATTTACTAGGATATGGTTGAAAATATCAACCATGGATCATTTATCAGCCAATTGTAATTTTATAGTAACTATCTTGACCCGTTAAGAGTTAAAAACATGGTTATCATGATAACCATCAGTGGAGTAAATATAGGGTTAAATATAAAAGATAAGGGTAAATAAAACAATAAAACTTATTAAGATTTTAATTAATGATAAAAATCCACATCTTATATTTGAAATATTTCATTTTGGATCCATTGTTTTTCTAAGATATAATTTATATTAATATAAAACTTTGAGAAATTCGAAGAATTCCCCTCCCCTATCTTGTAAAAGGAAACACCCTCTCATATTTTCTTCAAACATAAATAGCCATTTTGCTCATACATAACCTTCCATAATACCTTAATAACTTACCTTCCCATATTATAGTTGTATTTTTTTGGGATTAATTCCAAGTACAGTGCAATTAAAGGGAAAATAAATGATGTTTTCCAATTTTTTGGTATAACTTTTAACTGAATGTTTTAGTTTTATTTCATCTTCTTCTATCGTAAAATATTCATCAAATATTATAAAATAATATAACTATTGTATTAAATATAATAGAATGTTTTTATTTGAATGGTTTAACCTATATCTATAACTTCTTCCATGAAATGGGAAATAAAACCATCATTCATGTGTACGTAATACTACCTCCTCACGAATTGATATAATTAGTTTTCCATCCCCATATCTCAGTGATAATTATAATAATTTATATAATATATATATACATATATATGATATTAATGAAACATTAACATTCTATAAAAGTAATATATCATATATTTTCATACCTTTCTATTCAGGACATAAAAGTGGAATAAATGTTTATCCTTTAAATATTTATAAAATCTAATATATCATCCCTTTGATTGAAATGGAACCCTCACACTAAATTTCATGTAAATGGTGTAATGAATTGAATATTTCATATAGTAAAATAATGTTTTATCTAGAATATATGTTGATGACATAGATCGTAAACATGCATGATGATATATTGGGGAAAAAATGGATTATATTAAATAGTAATCATTTATATATGGTTGTTGATATTGTGAAATTCAGTTTTTTCTATTGGGTGACATGACCCATTAAAATTTTCTAATCTTAGAATTTATGCCGGCCCACATAATAGCAATGAGAAAGGATACTAGTTGGTCTTAGGATAAGTTTATCTATTGATCCCAATAAAATTTATTTTGGGTTTATTTAATGGAATAAATATTATTCTCAATATTACAGAATAATTTTATTCATATTTTGTTGATCACACAAATTTTATTGAATGGTTATAAAATATTTATTCACCAAATTGTGAATAAAATATTTATTTATGAATTAAATTTTCAATTAAATAATTAATAATTTACTTATTAAATTTCAAAGAGGAAAAGTAGACCAGGATCATGTTTGGTGAAGAAATATTAATTTACTACATGAAAAAATATTATATTTAATAAGCAAGTTAGCATAAGAAGCAAAAATATTAAAAATATTATTATTATTTGGAATGGGCTATATATATATATTATATTATTTAATGGATGTTATGAAATTAAAAAATATTTTAAATTGAATCCCAAACTCTTTAAATATATTGTTATATATATTATATTGGGTTACTTGAGAATCAAGGATTTAGAATCATTGCTTAGAATAAATTTCTCTCTTAACTCTTCCTTCTATCATCTTTTGAAGAAGAAAAAAAAACCTTCAATCCCTAAATATCTTGAAGCAATCAATATAAACAATTTAAAATGGTCAATTATCTATGATAGAACCTGATAATTATAATGATGTTTCTTGTTGTTCAAAACATAATATGTGGATTACTTCTTGAGGTATTCTACACATGGATCCTACAAGTGCAATAAAGAGAGTCTAGAAACATTTTTTATATGATCAATGATATATTAATCAAATAAATTTAATAATATTAATTAAAATTAATTTTGATATCTATAAATTAAATTTCAATTATATGTTAAAAAATATTCTCTGGGTTCTGAGATTTTACTTTTCAATAATTGACTGGGAAAAGTTCATTGGTCCTGGAATTGACATCATGGATAATATGTAAATGGTCTCCCATATTGGAAATAGTATATATGGTTAAACAACCAACAAGGAACATCTGATACACTCTAACCCTTAAATTGGTAACAAATGGTGGTTATATTTTAAATTTATTTCTATTCTGTTGATATATATGGGAAATAGTGGTTATATATTTCATTTCTAGAATAGTTGTTCTTTAAAATAATTTATAATTTACATTATTTAAATATTTTAATCACTTTATTCAAGATTAGTATTTTATTAAACTATGGTTAACCTTTAATGAATGATTGGATATTCCATTAGAAAGTGACTTGGATTATGGTCTATTATCATGGGTTACATGGTGTGTAGTTGGAATACATGTTGTATAACCTAATGAACTACACATGGATATGTAAGGGGATTTACAATAAACTGAGTGGAAAATTCACATGGTGTGATTATAGGATATTCCATGTAATCCATGTAAACATGGGTCATGGATTGTCAAATTATTTAGCGTGTAGTGGGTGTATATGTAATGAAGTCTATATGGTTTACTAGTGAAATTTGTGCTAATAATATGGTAAAATACATGGTGACACCTCTAGGAGAATAAAATCTTGTAAAATTAATTATTTACATTATGTGTTACCAATAAAAACATCTTATTACTCTTTATTTCTATTGTTTGTGATACATTTTGAGAAATTTGGTGATTTACATGAACACATGACAAGTAGAACACTCATCATATAGAAAAAGTAAACATCGTGTGGACTCACATACATTGAACATATTGATTGATTTAGTGGGATACTTAGACACATAAAATGTGTGATATATGTCTATTATATGGTGAGTATGCATAATACAGTTTAAATGAGGTACACACAGATGCCACAATCTTTTATCCTAGGTAGACAATATATGAGGTACACAATTTTTAGTTTATAATTACACACCATGTACTCTCCTCATAATGGGTATAATTACGTTATATTAAGAAAACAAATTAATTGCATCATTAAAATATAATTACAATATTGGAAACAAATGTGTTTAAACTACAAAATAATGGTTGTAATGAATTATTAAATGCTCAATTCATTTAATGTAATTAATTTTATTAATTCATCATGCTGTTTATTTTTGATGAATGAATTTTTGAAGGGCATATCTATGAGAATTTTTTCAATCCTTAGGATTAAAAAGAATAAATAAATTAATTAATGAAATAATGTTTATGAAAATAATATATAACAAATTGAACAGAATTTTAAAAAGTTTACTTTTTTTATTCATTCTCTATGTATGATGGTTCATGATCTTAACCAAAACCCATGTATGCATTGGTTTACTTAAATTTAATTTATCAAAAGAGTTTTAAATTATGTAATATTAAATTAAATATGATGGAATTTGATACAAATCTACCTTTATTATTATGTAGGACCTTTGTGATTTATGTGATTTATTTAATTCCTCTTAACAAATCCTTTGGTTCCCCACACCTGTGTATAAGTAATAAATACATGTAATTAAAGTATTATCACAAGGCACTTAGAGGTTTTTCAAGATGAAACTGAGCTAATTCAATCCCAGGTGATACATAAGTGGATTTTTGGCATTGTAAAACTCATTCCAAGAATGTAATTATGAGTTTTCCCCAAGTTGATTGATTTATTTTTTATCACCTCATTAAATCAACCATCAGATAAACTCAAAATCAGGTTATTTTTTATTCAATTAATTCTTGTACATTATTTATTTTATAGATGTTTTTACATGATAAAATAATTAAATAAACTAATATAAAAATATTTTATTTAAATAACTTGAATATTGGTAAAAGTTTTCTCAATTCATGGTTAATCACTCTAGTTAAATAAACATAATATAAAAAATAAATGTAACTTATTAAACAAAAAATATTTATGCATAACAAAACAAATAAGTTAAGTTAATATAAACTCATTACACCTTCAAACATCAAAATTACTATGAAACCATAATTAGATTTACATTTTAGGAAAATGTTATGGGATAATTTAATTATCCGGGAGTCTTTACAAAGATGGTTATTTGACTTAAATGAATGTCTATGAAATTTAATATCAAATGGATATTCAATACAAATTTGGAGGTAAGTGTTAATGAAATCTCATTTAGGATTAATTAATTCTTGAGTAAAATAAATGGATCATTAAAATGGGAGGCTATATATAGAAATATCTTTTACCTAAATACATTTTTACGGTGTTAAAGAAAAATGTTTGGATCATTTAAAATGTAAATATGGATCCTTTCCTTTGGAATTTGTTGAGTGCTATGAGATTCAAAAGCAAATGGTGAGGGCTGTTAAAAGTTGGTAATGTAGTACGATAATGAATAAAAATTAATTTCATTATTGTCACATAATTATTAGTCATGAAAATTACTAATTAACCCCTCCATTAAAATATAGAATAAATGTAATTTTCATGATCTAAATTATCCCAACAATAAATATTTTATAAATACCATTTTCAAATAAGAAGTAACATTATTGAATGGTTTAGATTCATCTAGGTTGTGTAGGACCATGAAAGGAAATATTATGTGTTAGAATCCTCATTTCCTGATCCGCCTACTTTGGAGGAAAGTGAAGAATATTTTATTGTGTATGATAAACACTTCAGATATGAAGATGATGTTCAATGTTTATTTCTTTCCTATATGTATAGTGTAATCATGAAGACTCATGATTATATGGATTTTTATAACATGCTCAACCATCATCATGGTTTATACTATGAGAGAGTAAGATAGTAATAGTATGAAATTTATATGGTTCTGTTTTATATTAATCTTGGATTTGTTGCACCTACTCATCCTCACATATGAAAAATGATTGGATACATTAACTACCTAGAGGTTATTGGGTTTGATTTTCTTAGTGAAATGTTGGATGATCATATTCTTTTATGATGTTATCAAATCCTCAACATCACTATTTTTAATTCAATATGAAAAACCATGAGAGTATCTTCAAGATATTTTCACATTACTCCACTATGTTGAATAGAAGACAAAATTTAAAATCCTTTCATCATTATAGTGAATGAAAGGAAAAACCATGAGAAGAGATATATCTCCAAAGTTATATAGAAACTCCAATACAATAAGAGAAATATCAAAGGACATGAAATTGAAAAAGATGTTATTTTTTCTGCATGTGGAAATAAGGTAAACCAGAAGAACAATTGAACCTAGGAAACTATATAAATGAAAGAACCATTTGAATTTAGTACTATTTACAATTTATCTATTTCAACTAATAATTAATTTTATATTGTTTGTTTGAAAAAAATATATAAACTCAAATTTATAAACCAAGTTTATCAATGAAAATTAGTCTAGGGTATATAGATATATCTGTAGCCAATAGAGTCAAACCTGTTGTTGTGGAAATTAGGGACACCACCCCACATTTCAATTTTTGACAAAAATATGTTTTTGTTGAGGAATGGAATGGTTTATTGAAGACTGTAAATTATTTCTATTTTTACTATAAAGTAGATTACATAGTCCATTCATCCATGTAGGGTTCACCATTTTTTATTCCTCTTGGAATTCATTCAACCGATGGTCGTTTGTAGGAGTTTGAGTTGTGTGAAATAATTCACATGATGTTCTGTATTTATTAACAGTTTTCATTGTGTTTATTTGAGGAACATGAAAAACCCAAGGGTTCCATATCCATAGGGACGTAATTAACCAAGGTATTATCTCATTAAAATAGTTTTTCCAATGATTCATGAGAACTTTCATTAGTCGAGAGGATGATATGTCGAGCTCATCAAACCATTAATGGTGGAAATATAGCCTACTCTGGGACTCTCTTAAAGATTTATGATGTGTTCATAGATGATTTTTTAATTCCCATGTATGATGTGGGTCACCATTGAATTAAAATCCAATTATTATCATGTGCGGAGCTATAAATCATCTATATGTATTCATGTTTATTCATCAATGGAGATATATGTATGTATATGTTATCCTCTATTGATGGTATACTCTTATATACTATATAGATATTATTTGTTCATTGTTACGGTGATGATGGATTTCTAGCCACACTTGTTGGTTCACTTTATTGTATGTTCATCTAGGGAGAGGTTAGTTACCCTAGATTATATCTTCATCCAGGGGGGACATAAGTTCTTTTGATGTTGGGATCAAACACATAGATGTGATTCCTACATATCCTAGTAAAATGAATAATAACCCATGTAGTCTTCTAATTTTTAAGGGAGAACATAATTCCTTTTAAGGTGATATTATAAAAACATCACATTATAGTTTAAATTAAATTGGAAAGGACATCTATGAGGAAGGTTCATAGTAAAAGTTGGTTTGAGGACTTATATGAAAGTATCCCAAGGAACCTAGATGAAACATGGATTCGCATATTGATGTAGTACCTACCAGGAAATTGGAACATAGGGAATATAGATGACTCTAGGTGTTGGTATTGGACCTCATGGAGGATTCCTATATATCCAATATGGATAGGAGTTAAATCCCACATAATTCTGTTATGAGGAGAAATGCCTATTGAGGCCCTTCAAGTTTGTCTCGCAGGGGAGTATGGCCCATTGAGAGGATAATGACTATTTTTACTCCGGAGATGGATTCCCAATGAAAGGTTTCATGAGTGGTGTATCAACTAATATTTTTTTGTGTCTTGTTCAAGGTTTACTACTAAGGAAGATATCCTTGATGATTTTAGGGGGATTTGGATGGGTATTACTCTTGATAATGATTCTAATTGAGCTTGAGCCTTTGATAAGAGTCCTACAAATCCTGGTTATATAAGGAATCAAAGTTCTCATAGTTAAATGGTTATGGACCAACACCCTGATGTGGCCTTTATGAAATGATCAAATGGGGTTACTTTTGGGGTGGATGCCCATTGATTTTTGGGATCATTTGGATGTCATGATAATCATCAACAACTAAACCCATGTGATTCATTCTATGTGTAAGAAAGAAGAGGAAAAAAAATCTTGTAAACCACACAATCCATATTTATCAGAGGATGGATACATTTCCTCGAGGGACTATGCCTTTGGAGGCCATCTAAAAGAAGGTGAGAGGAATATTTAGAGAATGTTCCCCTGGATAAGCACGCATTCCAATATGCGGGTTTTATGATCATGGATATCCTCTTATCCTATAATTCATGATGAATAATGCTTGGATATGATGGAAAAGAGGAAGAAAAGGATATTATAAACACACACAATTCTCCTCCTCAACTAGTGGATGTGCTTGGGGGTATTACACTTCCTTCTCTTCACTTTACTATGAAATGTGTCCCAGGTATGGAGACGGAAGTGGGACCCTCGATTGTGGCTGGGAGGTAGAGAAGAGAAATGGTGGAACCTCTTGAAAAATTGATTTGGGATTTCTCTAGGAGGGATGACCTAAAAATGTTCTGATATATTGGGAGGAGTACTTTATTCCATATCAAAAGGAATGGAATGTGTGATACTTACCCTCCCCAACTAGAACTAGAGGCTTATTGTCTCATAGAGGAGTAGGAGATGAGATGAATCTAACTATAGTATTTGAAACAAAATAATCCCTTAATCAATCCAAAGGGTAAGGGTCATTATGAACATTTAAATAAAAATCTATATGAACCCTGAGGATCCTAACTTTTTGTCCGAACGAGTTCCAGAATCCTATAATAGTAGAAATAAAAATCTAAATGTGATACATATTGGTGTGCCTTTTGCCATGGATTTTCATGTCCATAGGACTTGGTGGCCATTTCAACTTAATACACTTAA
Source organism: Viscum album (assembly GCA_963277665.1). Classification (NCBI taxonomy): domain Eukaryota; kingdom Viridiplantae; phylum Streptophyta; class Magnoliopsida; order Santalales; family Viscaceae; genus Viscum; species Viscum album. Next base: position 496,942,642 of record OY728139.1, read on the forward strand.
GACAAGGGAGCCGATGGGAGAGAATCCTTATTATAGGTTTCATGGAAGTGGGATCAAAGGGATAGCTCTCGCCGACTAGAGGTTAGGGTGAACAAAGGAGGTTCATGCTAGGGAGTGCTCCACAAATGTATACCCAGGCACACTCGTAGAACCATGGGTGATAGACCACCCAGAAAACTACACTTGGAAGGGACCTTAATCAAGGATTAAAGGGTCTAAATTGGTGTTCCTGAATGTGACTCACATAGGTCCCTGATATGATAAGGATACATCATGCTAGTCTTCATAAATCATTGGGAGAGTGAGTTCCTCACAAAATTATTGTGTATTTAAAGAATGGGATGAATTTAATTGAACTACCCCTTTAATTAATTATTCTTCATATTTTTTATAGATACCTAGAAGGCCTTATATGTCTTGAATGAAGCTCCAGGGTGAAAAGAGCATCAGTTAGACTTCATGATTTTCTTCCATAAAAATGAAGACCCAATGTCCTAAATATTGGAAAATATAGGACCATGGTAAAACGTTTTATCTCACTCTACTAGCTTGCTTAGGTGTCTCACACATGCTCTCGCTTAGGCTGTTCATCCAGCATGCTGTATAGGTACCTTGATGATGGCACTGCATTGGGGTACCTTAGAGAATGGCCATTAATGGCCTTTGTGATCATTTTAGCTCATTAGTTATTTTTCTATCATATCTATTAGGTATTCTCATTTTCCCATTTTTATCCATGTGAAAAAAGATAATTTTAGTAACCCCCCACCCTCAGGATTGGATATGATCTAGAGAACATGGTCTGATATGGATATAATGGGATGAGAAGGGTGATGGATCATGCTAGTAAGCCAGGCATGTCTTCCACATTGGTAATCTACACTGGTCATACTCATAGGTGGGTCATGTACATTTTCCATGTTGGTAGGATTCCCCATCTATAAATAGGGCCATCATTTCAACAAATGACTCTCATAACTCCATACTTTATACTATCATAGTGCTAGTCTCTTGCACTGACCCTCTGCTGAAGCCCTTTTCACAGAAGTCTTTATTCCCATTGATATGGTATGTATCAGTTTTTTCATTCATATTCTTGGGGGAGTTAATTTTTTAGGGACCATGAGTGATGTCCTTGTGTGGGAAATTTTTTTGATGTACTTGCATGATTTCATTACATTTTAAAATTTTCTCTATTTCTAAATCCATCCTTATGAAATGAACTTTATTGTTAATTAGATATTCGTAACTCATTGAATGTTTAATGAATACTAAAAATACACGAGTTTCTAATGAACCACCTTGGAATTACCTTTAGGAGATGATGTAAGCTGTGTTTCATGAATACTTTGATGCTTGATATACACCTATAACTAATGTGGTGAGTCATGTGAATAAATACTAACATGATTTCATTGAGATAATATATCTGCCACTTTATGGTCTTGGTCACTTAATCGATATATTTACATCATCCACTAAGAATTACAATCCTCTCTCCTAGTTTCAAGAGTAAAAAAATTTCACAACTACCAACATTTCAAGTGTGGGTTCATATATAAATCTTGAGACATTATCCACAACCAATTTCATGAACCAAATTCATTATGCACCAAATCTGAAGACACACAGACCTAAATTGAAGCCACACTATTATTCATCAGTCTTCTTTGATTCCCAAACTAACCAGTCAAAGGTTTGGTAGAAATATTTATTCTTCCACCTAGGAGGAGTTGTTAGGTATATGTGGATGTAAGGGTATTGGGTGCTTCATACTTGTGTGGAGTTAAAAAAGGAGCTGTAAGACAGTAGAATTTTTTGATTCATTGTGTTTAGGGAAGACATATGTATAAAATAAATTTTTAATTCATTCCGAGTTGGGAAGTCAATAGATCCCGTAGAATAATTATTTACACCTAATGCATGGAGAGTTCAGAATCAATTTTTGGGGTATCCAAGATAATTTTGGGACCTCGATTCCTAGATGATTGTATGATGAGTTCATCCTTCCAAGGGTGTTGTGGGGTGATTTTTGAGGGATGTCACCTCTAGTACATGACCTACTGGATATGGCATGTGAACATATTGAGGAATATCCCCATATAAGGGGGACATCCACCCAAAAGTGTGGAAGAGGACATTACATGAATCAAAGGGGAAATTTCCCAATTGAAAACATCTAATTACAGTCCCCAATATGGAGAAATTTTTTGATCTTGATAGCTTATGGAAAACTTTGGAAAATGGGGAGTACAACAGAGGGGGTATATGCCTAGGACTAGTGTTCCTACAATGAGACATCTCAAAAGGTTTCTATCCATTTAGCTATTCACTTATCTACTATCCATCAACAATTCTAATTGTTATTTAAGGCCAAAGACATTTTTTGTGCTCACCAAGTAATAAAAAATGATGTTTGAGGGGGTTTCAATCCCCATTCTAGAAAAGATTTACCCAATCCATCTGCATGTCCATATAGGGAAGAATCCATTAAGAATTTCAAGTCCATTTCAGGTGTTGTGGGGATGGTTTATTGACCATATTTGTACTTAAGCTAGTTTGAGTGTGATCAAGGATTTTGGGAGATCATTTGGAATGTTTGTTCAGGATATCTCTAGTATTATTCCTCTACTAAAACCTAGAGAGGCCATGTTGATACCGACCATGTTCAAGGAATTTAATCTTTTCCCTTTTAGGGAACCACCTACTCATACGTTCACTAACGACATTAAGGATATCGAAATCCAAGATTGTATATGATAGACTTCATGGATTGTGTTTTGGAGACTCATACTAAAGGCAAAGTTATATGTGATGTCTATTCTCTATATAGGTTTTAATGCCAATTTCAATGTCTACAAAAAATAACTATATCTCTTCTAGTGCATGTTTAACTAGTATATCATCTGATGGCAGCCTCAAAGATATGAATTCTTAAAACCATAGAGTTGACACAAGCATCGGTCAAAATACCTCTAGTGGGTGCAACCAGTATGCTGAAAATTGTTATACTGAAGACTAGATTTTATCATACAACAAATGGGTGTTATTGGACGTTGTTCCTAGAGTCTAGTATAGAACATTTGATCAGCATATAAAATGAGGGGGCATAGAATCTAATCCTATAGATGGTTATTCCTCTCCCCTAATGGATGTTTCATCATATTTGGTGGATTAGAATGATTAGGTACCAAGTAGTCCAAATGATCTCATGTAAGGTTTAGTCTATTATTCATAATCAAAAGGACTAAACCAACTAAGATTTCTCCTAGGCGGACCATCCTAAATCACTATGAAGAGTCCCAGATTCATTTTCCAACCCTTAAACTATGAATGAAAAGATTAGGAATGCCCATGAAATCTAAAAATATTGGATCATATTCCTAGATGCTTTGGAAAACTTTAGAATTCGAATGACTACATGTCATCCAATTGTGGAAGGAAATGTATTCTGATACAGAAATCACATGGGAACTTTTTCACGTGGGGATGTCAATTCCAATGATAAGAGATGTATGATCCCCACACAGTCTTCACATCAAGGATAGTCACATTGAGGTGGGGATATAAATCTAGGAGCTATATATTCTCATTTAGGTGACTAAAAACTAAATCATGGACACATGGTTGGTTTAGGACAAGATGATACATGGGACTGTAGAAGGGCTCAAACACTCATCTATTGATGATTGGTGTGATTATGACAATCCCAATGTATTAAGTTCCCATTTCATCATATTATGTATTTTATATAAAATATATTATTTTTATGAGGAGGAGGTAATTTTTTTTTTGCAGTGGGCTAAGGAGAAATCAATAGAGGTTCCTATGACAAAATATGGCCCAACTGGAACACGACTTGGGGTTGATTATTCACATACTAAATATGGAGAACAATCCTTATATAAGTAAGAAATGGGTTCTAATATGGTAGGAGAAACTCTATTTACCCTACTGACACATGTCTTTGATGAGGTTGATGATATCACTCCTCAATTAAAAAGTACACGATAGAAGGAATGCTGGATGTGAATGATTTGGCTAAATGCATCATCCGCAATGGGAAGTAATATTGACACCATTAATCTATTATTTATCGAGAACAAGTGTCTAATCCTCCTTGGATTTTAAGAGATCCTTCACACTCCTCTATGAAGGATATTTCAGATGATACACTATGAATAATGGAGGTTGTTTCAGACCAATCATAGATCCTTAATAGTGAATCACCTTCCTTGATAGAAGAGGTACCTAGGGTTTATGATGCATTATATTTTGAGAGTGTTTCTCAAATAATTATTTTAGTCACCGATGTAGAGGGGGAAGACAAATATGGTAATGTTAAAGGTATATCATTAGATGTCATATTCTGATGGATGAAATCCACCTCTATAATATTTTTGGTTCATATCATGCACCAGAAGACCATATGATGATTTTTTTTAACCTGCAACTAGCTTGAAGGATGTTGTTTAGGGTTTCAAGATGTCAGTGGAGTGTGATGTGTCAGGTAATGAGCCAAGTATTCCATGCATCTTTGTGGGTGATATTAACACGGGGAATGGGATGTCAATAGATTCCATGAGAAATCATGCAATTTCTTTTGAGGAAATTAAGTAACATATTAATATTCCAAGTAGTTTAGCGTAATTTGATTCACTTTATATGGAATTAAATAGACCCGAGACATTATTTTTTGGTAACCAATCCCTTTGTGCTTGATTCTACAATCATGAGTGACTGGAACTCACAAACTTATCTATGAAGAATGTAGAAGAGATGGCACATAAATAAGACATTAAATTACATCCCAATCACATCATTGAGTGGGGATTTAATAGGAAATCCTTTAAATGGAAAGTATTATTGAGCCTCATTTTGTGAACCCTGGGAAGACCCAAGAGAGTTCCCCTCACCAAGAGGATATGGTTAATACTTTTTATGTAGGGGATGATTGGGAGAAATCTACCTTAGCTGTTGACCCATCACTGAGAGAGATTCACCATATGTAAATAATTCCACTATACATTTTGGGGATTATGATGAATATTTTCCCCACTATTCAGATCCATCAATTTATGTGGATTTATGTGTGGGTGAAGCCTCCACACCCGAATAATCATTACAAGAACAAGAATACATGGAATACATAGAGGTAGAGCTGAAGGGTACATCAATATGTGCACCAATCCTAAAGTACATTTCACCCCCTCATAATGGCTCTATGTCAGATTTACCACTACAAAAATATCTTCCCATTACACACCTGAGGGATTGTCAGGATATTTAGAGGATGATCTCTAAGATTCCTCTTGATGGACTTCCATAAAAAATCCATAGAATTTCATTCCCATTTCACTTACTAAGATACAGAGGATTTTAATACCATATGATTCATGATGCTTTGAAATAGATTATTCAAAAAAGGGAGTGAGAAAAAGAGCATCAAATGGACTACATAAAAGTTAATTTACTCATCATTTTTGATGATATAAATGATGCATACTCCCATGTGGAGGCCAACCATACCAATAAGTTGGTGGAATGTAGACAGATGATTAACTAGAAAAATATTATAGTATAGAATTTTTTGGAGGAACTAGATGCCACTCAAGGGGATTATTTACAAATCCGCCAATCCTTGGAAGAAGGAAAAACTGAATTGTCGAATTTCATTACAACTGCATGGGAAGTTCTTCACCCAGCCAAGGAGACTGAAGCTGTTCAATTTATTGGGCTTGAAGTGGCAGCTGCTGGGGCCTTGAAGGCCATCATTCAAATGAAGACCTGTGTTGATGGTCTCTTATAAATTTTGATGGAGAGGCTCCAACTAGTGGATAATCCTATAGTTTTCCCATAAATGAAATGAATTTCCTTTACAGTCTTTTATGTTATCATCTCTACATTCCTTTTGAGATAATAAGGTGACATTGAATGAAATTTTCATAAAAAGGTATATCTCATAATCTAGTTATAATCACAGTGATAGGATAGGGAAATACATTAAATTTTTCCCAATCCATGAGTCTTGTCGAGCATAGTATGATGGTTTCTTGGGTCATACAATCTGACCTCCAAAATTTATGCCTTTTGGGTCATCATCATAATTTTTTTAAGATAAATATTAGTAGACTAATTATGGGATACATTATTCTTAGATAGACCACCCTATTATTGTTTCCAAACTAACAAGTTCTGTTCCTTTTATATTTTCATTGCTCAATTTTATCCTAAACCACTTGGAGTGTAGTTCTAGAAATATGAGACTCGACTTTTTTCCAGATTTTCCTTTGTGGGTTTTCAATATGTTGAGTGTTGTGTCTCTTTTTCAAGAAGTTTATAGTCTCGAATTCCATAATAATGAGACTAGTGTTTCAGTTCAAACAGCTTTAGCCATAAATTTTTGTGATAATGACACCCTCTGGGCTATCTGGTCAATAATGTTAAGATATTCTTCAGATACCTCCAAGGGTAATTTTTAACAACAATTTTTTTCATTTCAAATATAAAACATGGTATTTGGGAACAGAGGAGGTCTCTCCCGATGACGAAGTTAACAATGGTTGAAAACATGTTATGAGGGAAATTTTTATAACAGTCTTATTAGGTCATCCACTTCATAATCGATAGTGTCATTCTTTGGAAGATTGTCCCTGATATTTGTGAGAAACTTATGTAAATCCAAATGAGGTATGTTATAGAAAAATGAGGAAATGTAGTACTCATGAATTCAAGTGTTCAATAGATCATGAGTGAATTAATTTTATAGAGATTTAGATTTATCAAGACCACAGAGGGAGATTTATCTAAGGGAATGTATTTAAGAATTGAATCATAAACTGTATTGGAAGTGGCCAAGATTGTTAAACCACTCCTACATGAATTTGGTTCGAGTAATGGGGGTGCAATTTGTTGAATGGTAGATTTCAGTGGAGGAGTCCTTTCTAACAAATGTAATGGTATCATTGAGTTTAATGTCATGCAATCAAGACATTGACCATGAATTTGAACAAGATACATTGAGGATTTTACACTGTGTAGTTCAAATTCATTCAATGAGTACATTATTTGTTGTACTTTAAAGTCATAAAGAAAAGACATTATGATATATAGTTTAAATTCATAATATAAGGACATTATTCTATATAGTTAAAATATTTATAGAAATGAAATTATACTTTGTAATATAATTACATACATCAGATTATTAAGGGTGATATAAATTAAGTTCATTATCTATGACCGAAAGGTTTATGATTCCAACATTCTTGGTAATTAGTCAAACATTGATATACCATATTCAGGTGTGAGAAGATGAAGTTGTAAGTTGAGATTTTTGACTTCTAGATCTGAAGAGATGTATGGAAAAGAGTCTTATGACATTATAGGAGTTCTCTCTTGAGGAAGATGTTACCACTGGTTCACAAACCCATTTTATATTCTATCATATACAACAATGATTAAGGTGCACACTGCATATTTGGTAGTGGAATCCTTTGGCTGGAATGCCCTAAAATGTTTTAGAATCTTATGAGAAGCTGGATAGGGAGTGTTACCATATAGTCAAGAAAATAAGACATCATGAATTTTGATATTCTAACCCTAAAATATAGTGGATATTTATAGAGATTCGTATTTCCTTGTGCATAGTGTTTGGATAGAAAAAGTCACCTTAATATGAAAGTATAATTTCATGTAAATATTTAAAAGAATTAGAAGAATAGTTCTTATACAAATGTCTAACATAGGCATATGATGTATGATGTTTGTAGTTTTAACTCATTTGACTATGAACAAAATACCACGAAAATGATAGATGATATGTGACCTAGAAGGATAGAATTATTCATTTATGACTCAGACACGGGGGAGGAAATTATATACCATAGTTTTTGTGGTTTTTATATATAGACACAGAACATATGACAAATATGTGAGGGATAACCACTGACTAAGTTTAAATCAGGGGTTCTAGTCTATTAACATCAAATCATACAAGGACAAAAGTGGCTTCTCTTGAGGGTGAAATTAACAATGTTCCAAACACATAGTCAAATAGGGGAATTATTTGGTTAACAGATCCCTTATGATGATTTTTTATCCAAACTCTAGTAGGGTGTATTTTAGTATTGTTAGGAGGAAGATACCTCATGTATCAGACATTATTCCACCAGTAGCCGAGGAAAGATTATGAAGATATGAAAGTTTTCAAGATTAAGAGTATAAAATTAGTAAAGGATATATACAAGCACACATAAAGAATTGGGTATGATATTTTCCATTAATTGGAAGTCCCTTGTAGAAATATAACTTATATTTAGAAGGGGAAATTTATATTTCCTTGGTGGGTCCCTAATGAGGGGACCCAAAATAAAATCTTTTTCATGGACCTTTTCATGTATATTGGAGGGGGGATTTTTCTTTACCCTATTGGTGGGACTGGGACCTAATTCCTACATGTATTTATATATCTCAATGGGATAAGAATCAAGATACATGTAGTTACGAAAATAATGGTCCCCTATACTGATTGAATTCATGTGTGGAGGACACAAGAGTTTTTATATGGGTTTATGCATAAGGTGAGAACTAATATTAGAACTCCTCATATTAATCTAATTTATACATGGAAGATTGGGAAAACATTCTAGTAGTATTCTGTGGTTTGGGCCTAGGATTTATGATATGAACATCACTACATGTCTCATAAGGGTGGGAATTATTACATACATTATTCAGGAAGAACCATGGAATTTATTTTCATATGAAAAGGATGTGGATAATTCCAAAGAGAAATGGAAAATCATGGAATGACTGGGCGGAAGGACTCAGGAATCACTATGTATCTTTCTAAGAAATAAATCAAGCCACACATATTTCTTAAAAAGATCATGCATTTTACTACCATGTGATGAGGACATCTGGTGTGCTTATTAGGTTCTTACATCCAGGACAAAGATTATAGTGACCAAGTCTAAATGTACATGGAAATTAAATCAATTTTTCAGAATATTTAAAACATTATATAAAAAGACACCCAAATATAGTATTTTTTAGTGTCTTTGGAAACATGGAAACATAAACACCGATACATAATAGAGATGTGGTATCTTCAAATAGGTTCTTCATGACTATAACCAGTCTTATACACATATTATAATAAATATTTTCATAACCTATAGAATGAAATATAAGAAAGGGTGATCTTAGATTCTTAGTAACGGTTAGCAAGGGATACTTATAAGAACAAACATGAGCATGTGGGAATGATAATGCGATCAAAAAATTTGAAGATCATACCCTACATATTAAAGATAATTAACATGAATCATTTAATAAATATTAATAGTTCATAAGGCATGAATCATTATGAAATAATGAACACAATCTTTAAAAGCACAACATAGGATTAAAATATGTAATTATGAATAACACACAATCATGTAAGATAATTTCAATTATACTCTTAACATTACAACCAAGGCCATATTAGTAGCATGAGTTCGCTCCCCAAACCCTCTTAATAGTGATGGTTCACTCCCATAGACATATTAGTGGCATGAGTTTAGTCCACACACCATATTGGTAGTCATGGTTCACTCCCGTAACCATATTAGTTGTCATGGATAACTTCAAGAACCATATTAGTTTATCTCATAAGATATAAATCTTTACCCAATGAATTGGAGGGATATATAGGCCCCACCCTTCTCATAAAAAAATAATACCTAAAGTTTTCAAAAAATCATAAACATTAATCATAACAAGACCCATGAAATGAAATTGGTGTCATAAACATGTAATCATATCATAAAATGTAGAAAATATAATGGTTTCATAATCATTTTATCAAAATCCAAACCCATGAAGTGATATAGGAATAAAAATAATAAATTCCATTAATGAGAATTGGGTTTCATAAAATCATGCCACCAAAACATAATCCATTTAGAAATAGAATATGAATGTAAACACTTAATCATTTCCCTATAAATGCATGACTAACACTAATGAATGTCATCTTAGATTAGAAATAATTTTGAAAGATCATTTAAAAATTTTTATTGGGAAGAATATCCATTATTATTGAAAAATTATTTTTAAAAAATAAAATATTTTGAAAACCAGTTTCCTTAAAATATTGGAAAATGAAGCTTGAAATTTTATTGAAATAAATTTATTTGAAAATACATTAAAAATTTACAAACAAAGCTTGAAAAGTTTTTGAAAACCATTTCATTTAAAATAAATTGAAAACATATAAAAAAATATTGAATATGTTTTGAAAACCATTACATTGAAAAAACATTGAAAAAATATAAATTAATCTTGAAAAATTCTTGAAAAATGTTTTCTTTGAAATATTATGAAAGATCCCTGAAAATGATTTGAAAAACATTTTTCAAGAAAACGTTTGAATGAATACATAAAATGTTTTGAAATATCTTATATTAAAAACACTTCTAAAAATCATGAATATGAGGAATACATTTTCATTTTAAATGACTTTGTAATATTTTGATGGAATATTGAATGGATTGATAGTTATAAGGATAGATAAATCCATACATACAGAATATTCATTTTCCACATAAATGTTTCAGAAAAGTACCTCAGCTAGAAAAAAAATGAGATTTATTTTTTAAAAAACATTTAAAAAAAGTTGAAAATAAGAAAATATTTCATCTATATATTATAGGACAATAGTGGAATATTTTTTGGAAACCATTTTAAAAATATGTTTTTGAAGGAACACAAATTTTCAACCGAAGAGAGGTAAATTCAAACTTTCTTAAAAACACTTTGTTATCTATATTATTTACTAATGAGTTTTCAAATGTTAAATATATATGAAGATATCAAGAATACATATAGGATAAAAAAATTCATGGGATTGTTTGAGATATGGACTGTAAAATTTATCAAAGATACCAAAATCATAAGTAATCTCAATAAGCGATGAGATTGTCTCAATAAACTCTTACCAATTCATATCTCTGAACCACACTCCCCATTAATGAAAATGAAATTTCCTAAAGAGTAAAATATAATGTAAAGAAATATATTCATTATATATCATTTTGAAGGTAGTATATACATAAAATTGAAAAATATAGGTGCATAACAAGGCATGTTTCTTAAAGAAGGGAAATTGAGAAAAAATCATTTTACATATTTGGAAACATCAAAATTAAAGATGACATGAAAAAAAAATAATCAACTGGATATGTAAATACAAATTAATTTATGTTTAATAATCTTATAATACATCCACCAGAAGTATACACTACACAGAAAAGGAATGGGAGTTGAAATAAATCATATATCTGATTGAAACAAAAAAATTTAGATGAAATTCTCTTACCCTGTGTCTAGACTCCCATTATACTTATAAAAACAACTTGTATAATAAATTTATGTTTATTATAAATCCATCATTAAACCAAATTATTATATCTAGTAAACTATAAAATTTTAATATGATTTTATATTACCTCTTTGTGGATTCTCTCATGTTAAGGATGAACTTCATGTAATATTCTCTTTCCTTTTTTCATGTGTCAAAATTTGTTATATATTTAGTCCTTATACTTATATTATTATTTAATTAACTTAAATGATGATATAAATATAATTTATATTCAGTATACGTGTATTATAATAATTTATAGAATATATAAATTGTCAATAGAATACACCATTCATGGAGATGGTAAACCATACATACACAAGAACATTATATCAGTTTTTATTGTCGTATTGAAAGAAAGAAATAAAATTTCATTCATATATATATATATGTATATATTTTCATTACAGTAGGATTATTATTTTATATATATCTTAGTAAACATAAAAAATATGTTCGTTACCCATTAGATGGTGGTGTGTGTTACTATCAGAAGAAGCCTTAAAAAAATCTATGTATATTGAGTATAATGGTGTATTTTTATAATAAAAAAAAGTGTTGAGGGGGTGAAGAAATAAAAAAACAAATGGGATTCAGAGAGGGTGTTACCTCTAAATCAGTTAAAACATTTTTTCCAACAACTGGATTCATTGGAAGGATTTTTGACAAAATAGAGGATTCAAGGAGGAAGGGAATGATGTTGGGAATTTTATTCGGAATATATTTTCTAAAAATTTGTGTTTTAATAGGTGTGAGTAATGGGGATATGTGGTGGAAGTTTATTGGGGGGAATGACTCACTTGGTGTTTTTGAAAACATATTATGTGTACCTAGGTTTTTACCTAATAAACGTCATACAAAACCAGCGAAACTCATAAATGAAAGTTTACTGGCCTAATAATGGCCATATAATGTGTTTTTGAAAAGTGTTTTGGTCGTTTTGTGTCTTGAAATTATGGTTTAGTACTTTTTTAACATATTTTTTTTCTTAATCGTTATAATTAATAATAATCATGTTCAATAATATTTTTATCAAAAAAATATGTTGAACTTATGATATATTATAAATTATTCCGATTCCAAATTTGGAATCCAATTTTCCAAATTATAATCAGATAATTTTAGTAAATTAATTAAAAATTAATCCTAATGACTAGATAATAATGTGGGGTTTTGAAGTAAAAACATCTAAATGTTTGATTTGTTTTTCTACCCAATTTCAATGTGAAATTGATTCCAATGAACTAAATTGTTTTAATTAAGAAAAATATTATATAATTAAACATTGAAACAAATTTTAAATATTATAGAACATTATAAATAAATTATATGAAATGGTATATTTGAATTAAAATTTAGTATTTAAACTATTTGTTAAAAACAACACCTTATAGAAAAATATTAATTATTTATCATAAACTAATATTTAAGTTTAAATTTTAGTGACTATTTTAATTTTGACATATTAAATCAATAAAATAGAAAATAATTGTATTTTTTATGGGTTCTCCATTAATATATGGTAAAACTACTTTTATAAAAATACAGGGTTTTAAAAATAAAATTATGTTTTTTTCTTTTATTATGTATATCAAATCTATTGGATGAATATGAAAATTATTTTATTGTATATATAAAATATATATTACATTAATATCACTTCCTAATTGTAATTCATTTAATTTATTAGGGTAAAATATCATGGTCACCATAAAAATTATAATATTTCCCTTTATATTCAATCAGTTTTTATATTCATTTCTAATAAATTTGTAACCAATGGATTTGTCTTGTATTCTTGAAAACTATATACTTTCATAAATTATGAAATTATATTCATAATGGCTAATTTTATGGCTAGGTTATATCTTATTATATTAAATAATTAAATTTTATTAATATATTATTATTTATTAAAACTTTTCCTTGTGTGTTAAATAATGCATCAAGGAAAGTCGTTACAATGAGTAATTTTAGATTACCTCGGTGTTCGGTGTAGATAAATATAAAATATACGTTTCTTTTAGTGGACTATTAACATGGTTTAGTGTAAAATGAAAGCCAAACATAGTTCATTAATATAAAATAAATAATTTTTAGTGTTGTGTGAAAAAAATATCAAAATGTTTAAAGTAATATGGGAAAAAAAATAATTCATAAAATATATGAGTATTATATTCCACTCCCCTTAAAATTAATTTCTCTATTAAAATTCATCTCGATTATAAAATAAGTAATACTTGAATGTATCATTCATAGAAACCTAATTTATAAAAATGAATACTAAAACATCCCATAAAAAGAGAATGTTGGAACTATAATGGTCACCAAACATAACATATAAATAGGTTTCCACATCGGAGAACATAAGTTAGGATTCAATATTGGAAATGGAGAAAAATTTTAAATATTTATAGGGAGTGATTAATTTAATCAGTCACAAACATGTGAATGATCAAAAAAATATTAGGGCTACAAAGTAATAAATATGTGATAATTTAAAAAGCCATTGGTTCAACAAAAATTAAGGTATTATGAGAATTTTTATTACCATTATCTTAACATCGATTAATTTTTTAATTGACCAATAATATATGTATATACAAATAGATGATAAATTTAGATAAAAACAATTTAATTTTTTGGTTGTGATTTTATATATTTCTAATTAATCCATTATTTCAAGAAATTGATGTCCAGAAATTAAGATTGATACATAAAGTACTAAATTGTAATTTTATCAAATCATAAGGCCTAAAGATGAATTAAATGGATAACTATTTTAAATTAATATTCTTCAAAATCAATGTTTTTAATATATTAATATCTAAAATTAAAAAATAACACTACTATTTAATCATAAATATTTATTATCAAAAATAATTATACATTAATCGGGATATCATGTATTATAGTGATAGTCATGAAACCCGTATTGTTCATTGGTCATGGGTTCAAGACCCATGGAATTTCTAGACATGATTGTCTTTCACCTGACATACATTATGTCATTTTCTAAAACCATGTTAATATAATTTAAAAAATAAATTTGATTGACATCCTTGAAATAAGGTTAATCATTAAATAAACTTTTAACCAAGGTTTTCAACCCCATATCTATACATAAACACTTCCTCCATTTCATTACCTAATCATTTCGTGAATTTCTAAACTTATAACCCTTCCAAAATATGAAAACCCAATTCCTTAAAAAGAAATTCAGGAAATCATGTCAACATTGATTCCCAAATTATCAAAATGTAGTTCTTGGCTGACACATTCCAAACATGTGAATACATTTGTCAACTATTCTCTTGAAATAGGGTAATGACCTGAATTATGTTATATCCTTTGGGAAAACATTCATTATTCCTTATTTATAGTATATTGGATCAATTCCTTAAATACAAAAAAAGTTTCCAACTTTTTCAATGATAGAATTAACCTCCTGTCAACATGACCTTAATTAGTTCCAAGGTAATCATTATCTTAAAATTTACATATTCATATCCCACATATATTTATGAAAACAACATTATCATATCAAGATAAACATATTATGGGTTATCATTCCCTTAATCATTTTTCCATGGAATCATGCAACCATTAAATCATTTTTTTATTCCATTGGAAACATTCAATGTGTTCATGTAAATCCGTAGCAAAAAATAGAAATTGAACAATCCCTATATATTTAACTATTCATTTAACAAATTTTCTGATTCCAAATACTTAAAAACATTGATTATTCCACTTCATCCTTATTCCATTAATAATTATACCTCATCCTATTAAATACTACCTTGTTTCTTTCATATTTCATTAGTAGTCTAACTATCATCATCAATGTAACCATCACTCAAGCCACATTTCTGATTCTCTTTCAGAGAATTCATCTTGTTACACTGAGTTACATAATGATCATTTATTCCATAGTAAACTAAATATTTTCATGGATTATGCCCAAGGGAGGCTAGTATTCTCATCTATTTTATTAACAGAACTCTTCATTTTTCTTTTGTCATTACTTTATTTGTTTTCCATTTTTGTATAGTCAAAAAAACTTCTCATTCCCCAAATAAGTTCACATAGGTGATTATTTCCACATTCTCAACACAAACTAAATCAAATCATCTTTCATCCATGGTCTCCATTACCCAAACTATTAAAAAACTTTTTCCTTATCTTTCGTGGTGAGTCAGAGTGTTGGTTAAGGTACATGTCATTGATCATGTTCCTCGAAAACTGATTAATAATGTTCACAACATCTTTTACTTTAGTGGTCATTCTATTTGATTGTTCATTGACTGATTTTCCATAATACTAAATTTTTATCCAGTTCATTATGTTTCCCTCTATTGACTAAAACTATGAGGAATTTATTTGAAAATGATTATCATAATGAGGAATATCATAACCTTTAAAAAACATATATGATGTATAAATTATGAAACCATAAATAATTTATGAATTTTATGGATTATCATAGGTTATACATAACTATCTTCTATTTAAATCCTTCATGATGATTTTTGTAGATTTTGGAAATTCCTGAAGAAAATCCCCCAGGAGTGTCAAACCATGAGTGTAGAAAGGCATGTGATTATGTAATATATATTACCCAGATTAAGGCCTTGTGTACCATGTCGGAGTTTTAACCCCTTTTAACAAATATTCTATAGATGCATCAACTTTTATTATCTATAAATTTATGTATTTCTAGAAAACCTTTCACACTTTCCTATACTGAAATTCCAGGTTATTTTTCAATACTTTTCCTTCTCATTAGACATATCCTTAGACATGTCATTAGAGTTCTCACAAATTTTTTATCATTTATTTTTCAAAGGATAACTAATCCTTTTCTTTGATTCAAACTATATAGACCTAATGATTACATACATTTACATCACATCAATTACGAGGAATACATATAGAATTATAAAAATAGATTCCCAAATTCCATATTAGTTTAGTAACATTGGAAACATGGGATCCCAAACACTATTATATAAGTGAGATACATTATCTCTAACTGGTTTCATTATGAATATAACCCCTCTCAAACACATCATACTTAATACCTATCTCCATAACGTGGGGGAAGAAACATAAGAGCTGGCGGGCATAGATGCTTAGTAAGGGTAAATAAGAGAGACTTGGATGCATAAACATGATCATAGGAATATGAGAACGTGATTAATACATTATAAGATCATGCTATGAATATTAATTATCATAAACATGAATCCTACCACACGTATTTATTGGAAGATTCCCTATACAGGTTTGATTCGTACATATGGAGTGCGTGAGTTTTTTTTTATTTTTTTATTACTACAAGACCCAATATTGTAGATCTAGGTGTCACTATGTATCATGATTTAGAATGAATCAATACACACGTATTTCTAATAATATTGGATTTCCATAATAACTAGACATTTATGTGGGGAAATGGGAGTTAATGTTTTCTATTGTGGTTGTTAGTCCTAAAATAACATGCTTAGGCATTGTTACACTACTCATAATAATGGGAATATAACCACATGTCTAGGAATTGTTTCCTAATGAAGATCTGACTTTCTTCATTGGGAATAAGAAGGGTTTTTCCTCTCTTTAAATGTGGTTGGAAGCGATATTAGATATATGGGAATCCATGCATATCTCATATGGGTGATAATCAAGTCACCCATATTTCATAGAATAATTATGAATTTTATCTTCATGTAGCCAAGATGTGATAAATGTAGGTGATTATAACTATATAGGGACCCATATGCCACTATTGAGTGGATGTGATGCGAGTGGGGATTATTCTTAGAAGATTCTCATCCTTTCTTCCTCATGTTTCAATGACCATGGTGATTGTCAACGGGGGGTGTTTTTGTGGTTTCTTAACATCAAATGAAATGGGATGTTAATCGTGTCATATAATGTCTTGCAGTGAAGACGAATGGTCTATTAAAGTATTTTCTTATACAACTGGGATCGTATTTTATACAGTTTATCATCATGTTGTTTTAATGATAATGGCATGCACTTTAACGTCGGGTGGTGTGGATGTAACATCATTCCTTTTAAGTTCATGTGGTAAAGACATACTACACAATTTAACATCTTGTAGTCATGGAATATGTATTTTTATGAAGTTTATCATCCACTATTAGGTTATGTGATTACATTAAATATTTTTTCAGGAATCTTGCATTTGTTATAATTGTGATGATTTTTCCATCCAATGAGATCAAGGAATTAGCTCTGATAGAGTTGAACATAAGTAGGGATCAATGTCACTCCCACATTTCCTCGAGATTTAGAGGCTTCATTCCTAGTATCATTGGAGTCATAAGGATCAATTCCATTTCATCATGGAGGAATTAATGAAGGTAGTCCTTCTTGTTAAATGCTCATACTATCTGGTTTTGATTGACCTCCAAGTGATGTAAACTATGAAATAAATTTTCATTTAGTCACTCTAATTTATCTAATTGTTTCAAGGTTTTTTAATATGTAGATAAGTTCTCATAGATGGAAATTTGGAGTTATGGTAATTGAGTTAAATTGGTAGGAAATATTGTGTTCTACTCAGCAATGAGTATGTGGTCACTTGGGTTACGCTTTGGGTGGTTGTCTGACAAGACCAAAAGGCATGCCAGATCTTGTTAGACCAAGACTTATTATCCTTTTCCACAATAAACTTTAGTATTTTCACTGGGGTCCTGTAATATTCCATTATCTAATCATTAGATATTACTTGATAGTAGAATTAATGGTTGTATTATGTATTTTACACCTGATATATAATTTCTACCTTATTGGATCATAAATTGGTGTCATTGTCCATCAATATTTTATTAAGGCCACCAAATTGGGTAATATTGTTATCCTTTAAGAAGATAACAATGATTTTGGAAATAAATTCATTGAGTGGTATTGCTTTATCACATATGGAGAAGAAATCAGTAGATGTTGATATGTACCTGAATTGGTTAGACATAACTGGAGGGTATGTTCCCATAACATCCATCCCACATATGGAGATTGACCAGGAGTATTTGGATGTATGTATAAAATATAGGGGTAGATGGATGGTTTTGGAATTAAATTGGAAGGAATGAAATTTATTTGTGATTTATATGCATTCCATATTCATCATAGGATAGAATTATTCATTCATTAGGATTTGATCATAAATTTTATATCCTGATTGGTGGGAACCATAGGCTCCTCTTTGCACGTACTCCTTGATAGCCATGTCATCTTCTCCAACAAAATATATGAGAAGGAAACAACCGATTCTATACTTTTAGAGGATTTTCTATTGATTTCATCCATTAAAAAGAATGAAATTGGTTTCTCACTATTAGATATTATCTCTTCATTCTCTATCCAATGGGAGCACCCCATCTTGATTTTACTCCATGATGGGAATCATCCACCTAGTGGTAAAGACATATATTACATGGATGGGGACGATTTACTGGATATCCACTATTCAGACCTGAATAAATGGTGAGACTATATGAGGATGGGTGATGTTAATGATTGTTTCATCCCGATTTGTATCAACTAAATCCATAGCTACATTTTCAAATGGATCTACCCAGTTGTTTTGTGATCGCGGGATGTGATTCACTGATTTCTCTAGGAAGAATAATTCCATTAACACTTGTATATAGTCAAATAAGTGAATTACCTCCTCTTTTCAAATGTCATATTCCTTGTTGAGGTACATTATTACCAACTCTAAGTCACCTTTCCCCTATAGGTGTTTTTCCAGTATTAGAATCACCAATTACAAGACTATAATGAGGGCTTTATATTCTTCCTCATTATTGGTACAACCTTATTATAATATGATGGAACCTAGAAACCCTAATTTCTTTTGGGAGATAAACACAATCCCACTCCTTACTTTGCTGAGTGTAGTGTATTCAATTTCCTTTCCTATTTGACTTTTAGAGGAACCTTCCATATAAATTTCCCACATTAGGGGTTTCCTTGACTATAAAATATCTCTTAATTTGGAAAATTAGTATTTAATGACATTTCATCTTTAGAATTATGTTCCACAAGGAAATCTACCATGTTCTATCCTTTCATTAATTTTTTAGGCACAAACTATATATCAAACTATTTCAGAATAACCACTCCCCATGCCAGATGTCTTGTTTGCATAATACTGTTGAGGGTAAATTTGAACTAGTTAATGATTGAGACTAATTGTATCTTGTGGTGTTTCAGTTAGTGACTTAGTTCATCGACTATGAATATTAATTCATGTTAGCACCTCTTAATACCTGAATAATGAATCTCAGCATCAATCATGGATCAACTGAGAAAATAGATTTAGTTTTCATTCCCGAAAACATTCTGCTATACGAGGAAGGAACACAATGATTTCACAAAGGCGGTCACATAAATAATTAGTGGCTTCCCCTCAACATTTATCATTACCATGGTGTGCTCAAGAGGAATTTATTGAGATAGTCAAATGATTCTTAACAGTCAGTAGTCCACTTATATGCGACCGCCTTCTTCATTAATTAAGGGAAGGGAAAACACTAGCCTTCAAGGATGGATATAATGCATTAAATATAGGCCATATTTCATTGAATAACTCTAAAATAATTATGGTTTTGAGGATGGGGTATTTCAAGGATAACATTAGTGTTCTTAGGGTAAATTTCTATGCTGTGATATCATATAACGAAGCTATGAACTTTTTATGTGGTTACATCGAAATTACATTTTAAGGGGTCTATCGTCATTGTGTGTCGTCGCAACTTGTTGAATATTAATTATAGGATAGCATGGTGGTCATAAAATTTACTATACATAACCACTAAATAATCAATATAGAATTCAGAAAACATCCCTAAGAAGGGTTTTAATATACAACACATGGAACGTTAGTATGTGGAACTAGTATTCTTCATGACAGAAAGCATTACTGGATAGTAGAATAATCACTAGAGGATCTAAAAACATTATAGTATTCATCTTCTAGGTATATGAATTTTTTTTATACCTTAAATATCAATCCACGAAGGAGTGGGATTGATAAACAGCTATTGCATCAATCTTGATCTCTATGATAAAGACAACAAAATAATCTTTGGGATAGTGAAAATTGATATCTCTATTGTTAATGGATACTTAAATATTTCCATTCTTTATTTTTACTAGAAAAATTTGGGCTGTTAATTTTAGATATTGAACCACTCGGATAAAGTTTTTCATGATGATAATTTCCATGTCAGCATTAGTTTTCGAGGCAGGAGTTGGGTGTTTCCTCCTGGAAGCCTACTTGCATCACTAATGATCATATGGTAAACCCATGTTATCGTTAGAAACTTTAAGTTCATGTACAAAAATCTATATGTAATTTAAAAAAACAAATAAATATTTTTCTTTTGGAAGGAATTTTATACCTCTTTTTCCTTGGAGTTAATAGTTGTACTAACTAATGTGGTTCTTGGATACTTTTCTGTACCCAGATTCATTTCTCTAAGTTCTTCCAAAGGGGTGGAGATGCATTTTTCAAATGCTTTGTGGGAATCCTTGAGGTCTTCAACTTCTTCATCTTCCTTATACATTACATCTTTCACCACTACATCGGGCTCTCTTGCTGGCTGGAAGCATTCTTAGAGTCCAGAAGGAGAAATGATGGACTGAGAATGAACCCCTTCAATTTGTCATGTTGTCATGAAAACTTATTCTGATCTAGCTAATGAATCAATGTATTTTTGGTGCATATGTGATGCAATGAAGACATTTTCATCAAGAATTTCATTATCACTTGGTTATTTTAAAACATCTTCCGGGCCATCAGGCTTAATTGTCATAATAGATATCACCAAAGATACCAATAGAAGGATATAATTAGAACCCAACTATTCTATTTTATTGATTTGGATCTTTTACCTTAGGCCAAGTTGTTAGGAAGGTTTTTATGGAATCATCTATAGCCCATTTTGGGAATTAATCTAAGTAACATTTTCAGTCATGTATTTTTCCGTTTCTTTTTGTAGATCATATTTCTATGTATTATGTTTCATAAGATTTAAATGGGGCATTAACAAAATATAATTTCCCAATTTAATCATCAACACAGTATTTGATACCTTGGTGGTAGGATGAATGAATAGTCTCTTGATGAGGTAACCAATGTCTTCCCAAAAGGACATTAAATTTTGTATCTTATTAAAAAACCATGAATTCTGTATCAGACAAAAGTTCCCCAAACTGAGTTTTGATTTTAATTTTTTAGATTATTTTTCTCATTCTTGTCTTAAACCTATAGCACTTGGGTGGAGGGAAAAAATGAGATTCATTGAAACCTATCTAGCGAAGTGTTCAGTTCCAGATGAGGTTGACTCCTAAGTCATTGTCAATGATGGATCATTGGATATCAATTTCATTTATCTTACTGAATATATACAAGGGACGTACGTTCACCTATAAGATAAAATAATCATTACATTATATGAATGGGATTAACATATGGGATTATAAAGTATCATTATTAGTATTGTGTACTTTAGTAGTAACGAAATCAACTTCAAACTTCTGAGGGATTTACAGGGCCTTGATATGTACTTCTTGGAGAACATTGGATAAACAGAAAGCATCCATGATCGATAACGTGGGTGAAAATTAGGGTAGTTTCTTCAAAAAAAAATGTACCTCTGGTATTGTGATATCCACTTCCCATCCTGGGGTTGATCTTTTCTAGAAGATTTAGAATCCAAAGTACATGATGTGGATAGATTATCCCTTCGGGTATGATATGGAAGTGATTCTAGTCTTGGTGGGTTAGGTCGGCTAGGTCTACCTACCCAGTGAGGATTCCATGGATTATTATATAACTATTCTTATTTGATAATAATTTTAGGGTAGACCCAATCATATATGTAGGAAGTGCTCCCATGTTCCTATAGAGCTTGTTGTAGATATTTCCCATGAGTTTCTGCAGCATAGATGGTTTGAGCGAGGGAGTTGTTGAAGTAGTGACTGCTAGTATGACCATGTCATCCCATGTACCATCAATCTTGATAGACTCTTCATCTAGTTACCCAATAAAGTCTAGGTATATAGGGTTTATAATAATTATCATCACATGAAAGAAGATATATTAAGTGAATATTATTAACAAAACTGAATATAAAATCTCCATTTAGTGAAAATTTCATCTAACCAGTTGAATATTCATGTAACATTTGGCGGGATGGAGGATTTTCTTTTGGAATGCAGGAACAATGTCTAATATTGTTAAAGATAAATTCATATTCATAATTGAATAAAATTATTTTAGTTTCTTATTTCCATTATGTACATGTCAGTTTTTTGGTGACAGGACTTCAGATGACTGAGTTGTCGAAGAAGTTGGCTCTATTATGGTTGAAGTGGTTGAGGGAACCATTGGATGTGTGAGCTATACTCTTAGAATTATGTGATTTTAGTTATTCTTTTTACTAAATATACAGTCTCCAAACATTTATGCACACTTTATATTTACATAATTCCATTCTCTTTCCTCCTCTGGACGATTGTTAGAAAAAATATACTATATGAGTAGGAGAGTACTTTAGCTTTTATTTACTTGAGTTTTCCATCTTTAGCAAAAGGTATTTGAGAAAAAATCAATGTTAGATGTGGTTATACAACATATAATTGAAACAAAAATATTTTTTTAAATATTTATCACCATTCTTTCTAGGCCTATTGGCCATTGGAAATTTGAATATGTTTTATCTAATGTGGAGATGATGTTTTTGGGGACTTGGCCATATAAAAAACTACAAGTTTTAATATCCTAAAACTATTTCGACTTCAAATCTATTGGATCACCCTATCAAGAGAATAGTTTTTTCATGTTCTTGGGAGGCTTATCTATATGATATGATTTAGGAATTGAGGTTGTAGTGGGTATAGAGGCCGACATAAGTGTAATTGTACCAACCTTTTCTTTTCCTATTTTTTTGGAATTACATAAGACATTGCCCTAGTTTATGTAATGGAGTTGTATACCTATTGAGTGATTGAGGAATGGTCCTGAAACCCTTTTATTTTTTTTCACAGTAGTCATCAATTTTTGGATATTAACGGGAAGATTCTCTATGATGATGGGAAACAATTCTTCTTGAGGGAGCGGTAGGTTTAAGAAGTATGTCCGTTTTCTTCACTATGAAATGAAATTTGATAACCTTTCATTCACTCATAGTTTTTAGTTTTTGAGGAAAAATATTGTTCTATTATATGGAGCTGAGATGATTTGGAATATAATCATTTGATTGTGGTATTTCCATCTAGAGATCAATCGAGTCTGAAAACAAGTGTACTATAGAAAATATAGTCCTTATAGTGATTTCAAAATTCACTGGAGTTTCACAACCACATGTTGTTATGGGGTGCCCATCATGGTTTCATAGCAAGATATGAAATGAGTAAAATCCTTTTGTGGATCTCCCATGCCCAGAATGATTGGAAATGTGGGATTCCCAATGTTTGGTTGGGGGAAGAGTAAGATCTACCCATTTAGGAGAGAGATTATTTTATTGTTGTATTGTATGAATTGTTCCTGCCTAGACTCTAATCGATCAATCAGTGAATAAATAGTATTCATGATAATTCAAGGAATGTAATGCTGATTTGGATCTGTATATGGTGTGGAGACTAGATATTGAGAAGGTGAATTGGGTGGTAGGGCCCCTGGTAGAGGATCTGAAGGTTTCTTCTATTAGTGACCAATAAGGTAAGATCTTTTTTGATATGTCTGACCCTACTCTAGTTGCAAACCCAATGGAGGGAATTACTAAGCATCTTTTGTGGGATCTAAATATATTGGTGGTTGGTATCACACATTGATTGTATGTTCCTAGTCTACATCATTTGTTATAGAAACCTTCTATGTTTAGGTGCTACAACAAGAAGTGTGAGCTAAGGATCTTCTTATGGAACATATCTACCATGAAGGATGGATCAGAGTAGTTCTGCATTGTGTATCATCAATTATTTCATTTGTAAATCATTTTTACGAAATTAGTGTTCTAATGAAAATGATTTATCCTCTCCTGGCGGGAGGTGAGATAAGATTTAACACTTAACTTTTTTTCTTCCTTCAAGGGAGTAAAGGTGTATTATTCGAGGGAGTTCCAAATTTGATGGAATTCCTATAGTTTTGGGTATTTACACTTACTTAATTTTTTTATGTGTGTACCCCTTTGTGAACCAAAACTCCATTTTGAATTATATGAATTGGTCTCGTGTTCTAGTGGAACATCAATGGAATTGTAAATGACATTCCCCGATGCATAATGCATTTTAGGATGTATTTCAGTATTAATTTAAGATTCCCTTCTTCTATGCCCTCCTAGAGGCCTTATCATCTCTTTTCCGGATTCTCTAGGAGCTACATTATGGATTGTAATATGAAGGGAATTACCATTTTGTTAAGTCGTGTGTATTCCCAGTGAAGTCTTTGAATCACGTGATGAAAAAAACTAGGAGTATCTTATTCTGTGATACCTTACATAGTTGGGATAATAATGATTCTCACTATGGAAGGGATTATTGTTGTGAAAAATCACCCATCCCTAAGGGTTTTGGATGTTCCAATTCCTATTTAACAAGACTTTGGTCCGTTTTTCGGACCCTATGGGTGGGGTTAAAAAATACAGCATCCTGTGGTTAGAAGTTTCTCCCAAACTATCATAGACGATACTACCACGACTACCCTTATAATTCTATGGAGTTTTGTTCGAACACATCTTGGGTGCATCATTCAGAAATCACATGATTCACTTATTTCCAAATATCATTGAACTATTTCTGATATTTACATTATATTAAGATGATTTTACCTCAAACATGATCCTTTGTAAATATTCTCATATGTATGATGAAATATCATTTCCGTGAATTTCTCTATACTGGCCCATTGTTAGTGAGAGTCTGTCAGGGCCTGTTTTTGTTGAGCATGTCTTTGGTAATGAATAAATTCTATTTTTGAGATGACATGAGGCTATGAATTTTAATAATACCACCTACATCATGTATTTTATATTTGAGATCATGATGAAATGCAATTATTCATGTGCACCCCATTCTCTGATACGAACACTAGATAGTGTATCTTCGATCAGCTGCCACAATCTCATTAATACATTGTGGCTTTCATGTCAAAGGAATCTTTTTTGTCTCTCCATCATTGGATTCAAGGATGCCAATAGACATGACAAATCAATTTGGAATTTCAACCCTTCAATTACCTCTATGTGACATTGATACATATCCTAGGGTAATATCCTATTTAGGTGAAAATGATCTTTCCATATGTTGAGGAAGAGGTCTTCCAGTTGACTGATTGAGAATTATTATTTTTATTATATCATAAACCCCTTTTAAGGGATGAAGGGGAACCCGACATGACTTCAATGACATAAGACATAAAACTATGCTCCAAAGTATCAAAATCCATAAAACCAAATAAAATAAAAAAGGGCAGCCCCTCCCCAGTATAAAATAATCAGTCTAGCTTCCACCTTCTCTTCGCTATTTGGCTAGCTGTCCCGTGAAGTGATGCATGGGACTGGTACCGATGGAAATATCCATACCCTCTCAAACTTTGAATCCCAAATAGCCATGATCAGATGAAAAATTCAGATCTAAACCTCATCTAAAGCACCCCATGAAGCAGGTATGGAAGTATAGACCATTGCACCTATGACCTTATAAAAGAACACCCCACCCAACCAAAATCAACCAGCTTTAGACAAGAAATTCACCACAATAAGAATAATCACATAAACAAGAAACATCACAACATAACCTGATCCAAGCATATGAAACATCAAAGTGAAAAACCCATCACACAGGGAAAACCGAAAAACCTCCACCGAGGAGAATTCCTCCAACAACTTGTTCATCAAACAGTGCTTGAGACCCCCGCTTCCTCCATGAGACCGATGCAGGGTACCTCAATGACGGTGATTCACCAATTTCCAGAATGAAAACAACAAAGCCCCAAAAACTCACCTTGAGACGCAAATATCACTGAATGTCACAGAAGAAGAAATTAAAACCTGTCGCCACCATATAACCTCACACAGAGACCATATCAGACCACCCCACAGACTCCCAGCCGACAAATAAAGAAGAATCTGCGTCCTTAGACCGTAGATCCTGAACACGGGAGCATCACAGAGCTGCCGAGAAATCCTGACTGAGCTGAAGGACGACGACACCACCAGGATGCCGAGGAGAAGCACCATGGGTAGAAGCTGTAGAAGATTCGTGGTATAGGAAGATAGGTGGAGACGGGGGAAAAACTAGCATTGTGCTGCCCCTTACAGGCCCATAGGATCATAGAGCCTGAACCACATTGTATTCAAGGAAGAGGTCTTCCACACAATCATCAGACAATACTTCTAGAATACTGTGTTTAGGGGTTGTGAAGGGCTTGAACATGAATGGATTGTTGTATTTAGCTATTTAATATATCATATTTATCATGTATTCTTAATCTCTTTCCAAAGGCTCCTCTAACTGGTCTGACCAGAGTGGATGTTTTCTGTCATTTTTCAAATGTAGCACAAATGGTAGGGATTTCCTCATTTTCAAATGAATTTAAGTTTCCTATGAAGGGTTTAGATAGTGGCCATCACCTTGGTCTTTCTTCCAGTTGTGAAATTATTTCACCTACCAGTGATAAGTAATATGTCATGACTGACCTTATATTTATATGTTCCTCATGATAAGAGTGATTTCTCATCACAACATTCTTATTTGGTGAATTATTATCACAATGTGATACACTACTATGAAGAGAAGATTCAAAATTCATGACACCATGGGGGGGACCAACATAGTGTATTATAATAAGGATAAGACCACATTTCTCCATGATATTCATACCATGTAGATTATTTCCATGGATCTCATTATGATACAGGATTCAGAGATCAATCATATTTTATTCATGAAGTAATATTTCATGGTGATGTTTTTGAAGGGGACGATCAGATATAATAATACCACGCCCATAATTTGGTAATGAGATTTTATTATCTTGAGCTACCATAGATAAGAATATTAAGGCTTTATGAACTCCATTATTAAGGAAAGCCAAGTTGTAGACCAGATCATGATTTTCCAATCATGTATGATGTGGATTCTTCTTTGATTCTTTCACACAAGTGATTAGCGCCACATGTTAGGAGAAGTGATTTTCATGGGTAGGTGTATGTTCATACCTTAGAGTGGGCATTCTGTAAGGCCAATTACCTCCAGTTGGAGTTGGAGTATGTTCTTAATATGGTGTCCAAATAATATGGGAGAGTTTTCTGCATGAAACGTTTTTATGGAAGCATATTTGTGTATCTTCTCCTAGGTGAAATGATGGTGAGCCACACCACTTATGGGGATAGAGATTAATTTCCATCCCATGGGAAGAACTGCCATCATAATTGTGATGTCCTAAAAAATCAATAGAGTGTGGTAAGGGTTATTCTTCATCCCTTTCAAAATTTCTAATATATTTTCGATTCCATCAATTATTAGAAAATAGATATAATCCAATTATTCATTTGTAGAAGGTATATGTTTATACTCCTATCCTTCCTTTCCTATAAATGGGTGTTGATGGTACTGATGTGTGGGGGTATAGAGGGGGGACTTCCCCTACACATCATTGGGACATTCCGACTAACTTCTCCAGATGCTAGATGGTGAGTCTGCTAAAAGGATTTGTGGAAAAAAGTATGTGTATGTTCTTAGTCATGATAGTCCATTGGAATTTAGTGGCATGTTTCATTGGATTCTTCTTGGTTAATATGATTGTTGGCTAAATGAAGGTGGATGGGGGTATTTTCTAGCTCCCAATTTTCCATCAAATTTTGTTGGAGGTCTAATATTGAGGGTGTAGAGGTTTGAACATCCTCCATGTTGTCTGGTTGTTATCCATTGGGGGTTGAATTCCATGTTCATTATTTAGGCTCCTAGGATAGATAGAAGATGAAAACACCCTCATCATGTTGATAGTTCCCTATTGTACGTCCTTGGAGTGGTGATTACTGGAAAGATCCCCCGAGAAGTTCGCTTTTGACACTTTGATGAAACTATATGTGGCCTCTTGAATCACCTACCATAGAGGTGGGGGAGACTTGTTGTCAAATTCCAGATATAGGATCCTGAAATATTTGAAAAGGGAATTCATCTTCATCTACATTAGGACCCTCGGTCATCATTGATCAGACGATCAGGGGTGCATTATGGATAGGATGGCTCGTCGGGTGGCCTCTAGTGTCGAGATCAAACCTTTTTGATCGTATTCTGAGACCATCATGTTTAAGACCCAATGTTTAATATGTTGGTTTATTGATGACATACTATTTTTGGATGAAAATCTAATCTAAGAAGTAACAAGTGAACTCCTTGGTGAAAATTTTAATGATGCCATTGGATTGATGGGATATCTGAGAGTAAGTGCTCATAATATAAATAACATAAACATGAATTTTTTTTAACAAATAGTCCAATTTTAAGGAACAAATTCATTGCTGATTGTCTTGTCTGGCCTTCTTTTATCAAGTAAATTGGGCTTGATAGATGGGTGACACTATCATCATGGTGAGGGATTAACATCGGGTTCACCATTTTTTTCGATGGAAATTTTTTTTCATTGAGTAACATAATGGTCCAATGTTTATTAGTCAGTAAATATACTTTATTTTGTGAAGGAGATTATATTGTTATGTAATTCTCATCGAGTACACCATTTTTCTTCTTAGTATTCATTTTTCCGATGGTCGATTGTAGGGTTTTAGGTTTTTTCAATCATTTACATCCGGTTCTATATTATAAATGGCTTCCAAAATATTAATTCATGGAACTAGAAACACCAAAAGGTTCCATATCAATAGGGGCCTAATTTAAAAAGTTAGACCCTCATTTGGGAGTTTTTAAAATGATTCATAAGAACTCGCATTTGTCTAGAGAATTGGAGGTCGGGCCAATAGTACCCTTTTTGGTGGAATTATTTTCTACTTTGGGAATCTCTAACACATTTAAAATATTTTCACGAATCCTTTATTAATTTCAATGTATGATGTGGGTCACCCATAAATTAACAATAAACTATTAGCAAGTGTGGATCATAGAGTTATCTGTATGTTTGTGATGTTCATTATCAATAGAGATATATGTATGTATCTGAGGTTATCCATCGATGGTATCCTCTTACTTACAACTTATAAATTCTATTTTTGTTATTATGACCATGATGGTTTTCTAGAAATGAAGTTGGGTGCTTTATGCTGTATCATCATCCAAGGATATGAGAGTTACTCTAGAGTATATCATCATCTATGGTAACAAGAGTTATATTGATGTTGGGATTAAACCCATAGACGGGCTTCCAAAATATCCTTGTAAAATTAAACTGAACCAACATAGTTTGGTACCTTTTAATGGGTCACATCATACCTTTTAAGGTCATGTGATAAAGACCTAACATTAGAAATTAACATTATGTGGCAAAGACATGTAGGTGCAAGGTTTGTAGTCAAGGATGGGTGTGGGACATATACCAAAGAAACCAAATGATCCTATAAGAAACCTAGATTCTATGGATGAATAAAACCCAATGGGAAATTGGACCAGAGAAAATTGGATTGATTTGGGGTGTTAGGTTTAGACCTCATGGAGGCCTCGTACGTATCCAATATGGATAGGAAAAAATCCCATCTAGTTCAGCTTGGAGGAATTACACCTATGGGGGACCTACTTGATTTTCTCAAAGGGGAGTGTGTCCCTTTATGAGGATTATGTTAGGGCTTACTCCTAAAAATGATTCCCAATTCAAGGGGCCCTGAGTGATATACTAGATCAGAGTGATTTGGAAGCTTGTTCTAGTCTTACTCCTGAGGAGGATTCCATTGATTATTTTATGGGGATTTGGTTAGGGCTTAATTCGTAGAAGGATACCCTTTGAGAATGGGCCATAGATGGGTGTCCTTCATATACTGGTTATATTATGAATCATAGTTCTTATAGTTCAATATTGTAAAACGTACACCCTGTGATTTTCTTTGTGGAATGTTCAATGTTTTCAAGCATACACCCTGTGATTTTCTTTAAGGAAGGTTCAAATGTGGCTTACTCTAGAAGAGTACTCCCATTGAGTATTGGGATAATGGGTATGTCATGATCACCATAATACTCTAATACCATTTGATTCATTTCCAGTTTGAGAAAAAAATATAATGGATGATCCAATAGACCACACAATCCACATTTCCTTGAGTTTTGATACATGACCTTGAGGACCTTTTCCTATGAAGGCACTCTGAAGAAAGATGAGTGGATGATTTAAAGGACGATCCC
Organism: Viscum album; assembly: GCA_963277665.1. NCBI lineage: Eukaryota > Viridiplantae > Streptophyta > Magnoliopsida > Santalales > Viscaceae > Viscum > Viscum album. The sequence goes on from OY728139.1 coordinate 496,973,441, forward strand.
CCACTAAATTTTTCATCTGTATATGTGGGATTCATGATCATGGATATCAACTAAATTTGTATATCATGATGATTCAATAATTGATGTAAAGGTTAATAAGAAACCAAATATCGAGAAAACACACAAACTTATCCTATATCACATGTGGAATAGGTTGGGGGTACAAAACTTCACTTTGTTCACATTACCCTAAAATGAGTCTAGGATATAAAGAAGGATGCAAGACCCTTGGTGCTAGCTAGGAGGCATATTGGAGCATGGGTGAAACATACTATAACAAATGCTAGGGGCCTACACTCATAGGGATGTTATGAAATTATTCTATTAGTAAGGTAGGAGGATTACATTCCACTTCAAAATAAAATTCAAGATTGATCTATACCCTCTCTGTATGAAACAAGAGGATCCAGGTCTCATAGATGAGAATAATAGGACATGGTCCTATCCTTAGTATCTGAAACTAGGAACTCCCCAATATTATCTGTGGGGTAAGGGTCCATAGGACCTTGGAAATAAAAATCCACTTCAACCACAATAATTCAAATCATCTAGTTTTAAAATATTTGGAATCCTCTCACCATGTAAATACAGATCCAAATGGGAGACACATTGTTCTACCTTTTTTCCTTTGGTTATTCAAGTCTGAAGGCCTTGGTGAAATTTTCAACAAGGTTCCTTTCATACAAAGGAGATGAGGGGAATGAGTCCCTACAATAGGTGGCTTGTAAGAGTGCTTAAAGGGTTGGATCCCATAGGTAGGAGTTTATGGAGAAAAAATTATGTTCACACATGGGGTACTCCATGTTGGTATTCCTGGATGAACTGGTGGCACCTTGGGTGATATCCCATCCTAGAAATTATAATTATTCCAGAACATTCTCAATCCTTCAAGGGTCTCTATAGGTGATCCCAAAAGTGACTCATGTAGGTGCATAATTTTTGAAGGGTACCTTACTCTAGACTTTTCCAATAATGGGGTGAGCAAGTTCCACACACATGAATTGTTTATTTTAGACAATGGGATGACTATAGTTTCACTATACCCCATTAATTCCATCTTCTGCAAATTTTAAAAACCTACCTAGAAGGTATTTGAGTGATTTAGGGAAGCACTAGGGTCAATAAAGTGTTGGTTAGTATTCATGAATTTCAATCCATAAAAATGAAGACCCTAGGGTGGTATTTATAAAAAAATATAATAACATAGTTTAAGGGTTCATCTCTCCTAGTTAGATCAGTTTCTCTTCTCCTATAGGCTCTCACATAGGTTGATCATGCATCATTCTACATAGCTATGCTATGCAATGGAACTACAATGGGGTACATGGGAGAATGGTCTTTTGGGGCCTTTTCAATCCTTGGACTTGTTTAATTATTTTATTATCTTCTCCCTATGGTATTTCTCATTTTCTATTTTCATCAAAGTTTAAAAATATAGTTTCAACATTTTCCAATAAAAATGATCTTGGTAATGAAGTATTTTTCATTAGGTTTCATTTATTAACATATGTGTTCTTTATATATCCATACCTCATATAAATGTATTAATTGTTACATTTCAGAATAAATGTTTATTTTATTATAAGGATAAAAATTTTGTAGTATGTAACATTTGCATTATTTCCTCTCTATGTTGAATTACGCAAAAAAGTTATTGAAATTGAAAATGTAACATGTTCAAATGAATCATTCCACACCAAGAATTGGAATCAATATCTTGGACATGTAAAAAAACACATGACTAAATTTCACCAAGATGAATATTTATATAATTTTAAACTAAACCCATATTGTGTATGTCATGTTAGTTAACAATTAAAAAATTCACAAATACCCATTTAGTTGAAAAGGTGAAAGAGATAAATTGATTCTTTAATTAGTTCATACTGATGTTTATGTACCATTTCTTATTGAGGAAATGGGTGGGTAATCTTAATTCAGAAATTTCACAGATAATTTTAGAAGATATGATTAAGCATACATAATGAGGTGTAAGTGAGATTCCTTTTATAGATTCATAGAATATACGAATGATGTTGATAAATGTCATGGTATGAAGATTAAGAAACACTGCTTAGACTATGATTTAGAATATCTTAATCAATAATTCATATATTATTTATTGGAATTTGGGATTTTATTTCAAATCACTTCTCTTTATACACCTATGTGGAGTAGTGTATGTGAAAGGAGGAACCACACCCTATAAAACATGGTGAAATAAATAAAGAGTCAAACATGTAATCCATTATCCTTTTTAGGAAACACATTACAAAAAACAACATATATACCAATCCAATTTCCAATTAATGTGTTAGATAGTATCCCACACCAATTGGGGAATGTTAAAAACTCTTAGTTTCATACATATGAGTGTGGTGTTGAAAATAATTTGTTAATGTTATTTTTGAAAAAATACTTCCACCAAAGGCACTATGTGTATCATTATAGGGTATCCGAAAAAAATAGAGGATATTACCCATATAAAATTACATAAAATAATCTTATGGTTAACATAAATCCCAGATTTCAGGTAGGGGATGACTTACCTAAAATATATAGAGGGAGAAAGATGTAAAATAATGAATTCCATGCTCATGATATACAAGATTTCCTATACGACTATGTTATAAAAATCTCCAGGTTATAAGATGTTCTAGAGTTACATGTATTGTATAGGAGTAAAAGAGATATTAGAGAACTAGAGTGTTATGGAATTATAATCACCAATGACGATGACTCATTATAAATTTATAATAAGGATATTTTAGCCAATAAGGATGAAATATGTGGCATAAATGATGCCATGTGGAAGAATGATATGAATTCTAAAAAAAATATCCATATACCGAAACCATGCCTAGATTTTAATAGATCCTCCTATATATAAATCATATTTTTGTAATTAGGTATATAAAAATAAATTACACATCGACGAAAAATTCATTAATCATAAGGCATGAACTATTTCAAAAGGGTTAAAAAAGTATTAATGCCTAGAATATGAAACATTTTTTCCCCAGTTTCTATGATAAAATAAATCAATATTCTTCATTACATTGTAACTTTCCATGTCCATGAGATTTGTAAAATGGATCTAAAAAATACATCCTTAATGGGAACCTTCAGGAAGATTTTTATATGACACAACCCGAAGAGTTTTTGACCCCAAAGGACTTAAACAAGGGATATAAAGCGAAAGAAATCCATTAATAGATTTAAGTATGCATCCACGTCATGGAACATTAGTTTTTATAAATCCATAATGGAATTTGGTTTCATAAATAATTATATTGAGCATTGTGTTTATAAGTGATTTTGTTAGGGGGATCATTTTCTTAGTAGTATATGTTAATGTTATACTAATCATTAGAAAATAAATTCTAGTCTTACATTCTATTTTGAATTGGATACATTAGTGATTCTCCATAATGGACTTGGGATAGGAATCATATATCCTTGGGATTAATATCAATCATGATAGATCCCAAATAATTATCGACCAATGTGAATGTACTTATATTTACAACATACAAAAGATATTTAGCATTGATAAATCCAGGATGATAATGTTTACAATGTCACATGGAATTCATATTTCCAATAAAAAATTCCATTAGACATATGGGAAAATAGAAATGATTATAAGGATTCCATATATGTCTGTGATTGTGAGAGTCATGTATGTTTGACTATGTACAATGATATATGTCACATGCTCCTTAAGAGTAGTGGAAATATATCAAACTAACCCAGGTGGCCACAATTGGATGGTATTCAATTCTATCCTTATGCGTTTTAGGCATAATAAGGATATAGACCTAGTCTATAGTGAAGATATGGAACCATTCATTAGAGGATATGTTGATTCTAGTCTCCAAATAGATCAATATGATTTGAAATAACAAATAGGATACATCATCACTCTAAATAAAAGTGATGTTATCTTGAAATTCTCAATGAGGGTTGTGGTGAAAGATTATACATCAGAGTATGAGTATATTTAAACTTATAAGGTATATAAAGAAGTATTATGGTATAAAATTTCATCTATTTAATTGATGTGGTACCTATAAGAAAATATCCTATCACACTCTAGTGTGAAAATACTACAGTGGTATCCCTTACAAAAGATATAAGTTCAAATCAATGGATGAAGGATATAATTTGTAAGTATTATCTATTGAATAATTTTCTCAAAATGGGGAAGTAATAGTGATCATAAAATCCATAAAATAAAACATGGTATACCCCTTGACTAAATAATTATCATAGAATAATCATGATTATTAGATGAGGTCCATTGGCCTAAATGTCATAAGAAGTTGGCTCTTATCCATGTGGGAGGTTTTTGGAGAAGGTGTGATAGAAAAACCTATTTTTACATTTAATTAAATTCATGTTAATGTACATGAATATTAATAAAATGTCTTTTTTTATATTTTTTTCTACATGAAATAAATATAATAATGTTTTAATTTATTTTTTACATTGATAATGTTATAGTAGTTCCCTGATATGATGAGAAACATGATGTTATATAAAGCTATTTTTAAACATAGCTCCACTATCAAATAATATACTTTGAAGGGACACATATAATTTTAACTATCATTGTGAAATTACTCATATGTGGAAGAGGATTATTCTCATTAATTTCACACATGGTATTATACAATGTTGGAGAATATGATAATAGAAACCTTTGTAGGAATTAGGCATGTTTGTGTGTCATTATATATTCTAATCTATAAGAATTTTCTGTGTTCCACAAACATTATGATTTTTATTAATATATGTTATGACTCACTCACATTGAAGGATTTAATAAACCATAATGATATTAGTTCATAGTGATATTTGATATGTTTGGTATTTCAGTAGTGATATTATATTAATTAATAAGTCATTGAAGTATTTTTCCCATCCATACTAATAAAATATGATATATCGACCCATGGATTGAAATTGGACCATCCCATTAAATTTCATGTTGAATGTGTAATGATGTGTCAATATGAGATAGTTAAAGAAAGATGTGTCAATTATAGAGTTTGAAGGAATATATTTGAGACCCACTTCATGTGATATTGACATAATGGGATTATATTATACAGTATGCATTCTTATGTGTTTATTGATGTTGTTCGATTAAGTAGTTTATCTTAGGTGCCTTGAACTCTTTCTGATAGTGATCTTGAAATTTTGGAAATCCTTCCAAATTACAATAAAAAATAATCCTTGGGGTTCAAAAACTATATTTATCTGTTTCCTTGATTAAATTATATTTGAATTTAATTAATGGAATAAAAATTAATCTCAAGATCAAAGAACAATTTTATTCATGTTTTATCTATCGTAAATATTTACAGAATATGTGGTAAATATTTATTCATGATATTGTGAATGAAATAATTAATTATTAATTAAATATATAATTTAATGTCTTTTAATGTATTAAATAAATTTCTATAAGGCTAATTTTCCAATGATCATGTCTCATGAAAATACAAATTTATAAGTTGGTAAAATATTATATGTCATTCCTCCAATTGGGAAAAGAAATAAAAATTTTATTATTGTTTTATTGAATTGATTTATATAAATAATATTATAATATTAAAGTTCTTTTAGGAAATAAAATAATATTTTAAACCAAAACACTATCGTTTTTAAATAGTATTCCATGTCTATTATGTGGGGTTAATCATGTATCATTGTCTAATAATTGTTTTAGTCAATAAACATCTCTCTTTAATCATATCTAATATTCTCAACAACAATAAAAAATCCTTAAATACTAAAGGATCATGAAGCGATCATGAAGAAAAATTCAATAATATCGATTCACCATACTAAAACTGAAAAATCAATTTTTTTATTTTATTGAATAAGTGTTCATTTGTGGGTAACCGCTTGGGATATTCTATAGTTAGAGAATATAGGTATAATGACGGTATTATACTGCCCATATCTTTCATTTCATGCACAATATGTGAATGAACCATTATATATTGAAATAAAAATTAATTTTATATACCCACCAATGTTCATCCATTATTCCCAACACCATTATGTGAGAGGGAGCTCAGTCACATGTCTACTATGGGATGGAATTATTCCCGCTGCCCTATCCTCCTCAAGAAATTTTTCAAAATTCATTACCTTATAAAGAACATTATTTTATTTCATCATTTCAAAACCCTTGACCTGAAATATGGGATCTGGATTAAGGCATGTCACGAACTTTTATGCCTATGTGCCTCATTCCTATCTAGAAAAAGAAAAAGTTAACGTAATTCCATGAATTCTGAATAATTTGTAGTGACAGAAATAGAACCCTAATGCAAATTCATGAACTCTTAGAAATAGTACCTCATAATGTTTAGTAAATAATTTCTAAGGAAAAACATCTTGAGGGTCACCCAAGTGAGAAATTATCATCTTCCAACTTGATTTATAATAGCTCACTATTTATTGGAAGATCCACGGTATATAAAGGAATCCAGAATCACTCACCCTTCACCTGGAGTATAGAAAAAATAAAAAAATACTCCCTATGATATCCAAATATTATTATATATCATTACACAATAATTACCATAAAATACTGGTGAATATTATAGGTGATAATACTAATAAATATTTCTCTTCATCTTTTAAATATTTCTTCCTTCAATGGGAATAATTTGAAATATTCATACCTGATTGGGATCTGCATCCTAAATCATTGTTTACTATATTGGAATATAATAGGGTACATATCATTCCTCATTACTTTTATATCATCTATGTTCTCATATTTTATTATGGTTTCATTTCTCTTCAGGTGATAACTTCCAACCATGAATCGAGAGGATACCTATAATGGCAATGTCTGGAATCTATTCAATTTTGTATCTTGAAGAAGTTTTTTTTTATGCCTTTTATGTAGTTACATGATGTTTAATGGGATCAAATGATGCGTGTTGTCTGTCAAATAGATCCCATTAATTGAATACATAGATTATGTTTTTAATGATGTGTACTAGTTACATGTTGTGTATTATGAAAAATCATTTTTTAATCTAAGGTGATTCAATTTTTTTGTTAACCTAAAATAAAATTATTTCATGATGTGTAAGGTTATTACAGTCCATGTAATCCATAGAGTACTGTCATTTAGGGTGTTATATGGGTGATTGAGGTGTCATCCTATTTTTCATCATTCTCCTCTCAGCTAGAACTCTTACCCTAGGTGTTTTTGGGTGACTCCCATCCCTCTGGATCACTCAATTCATCAATTATAGAGCAAGGCTAGTCACTTATCCTATTTAATAATTTTCTATGACTTTCCATCAAGAGGTAAATATTTTGGCTTCCAATCACCATGGTCAAAGACAGTTAGGTTCTATACATCCTTTAGGTATGTCACAAACCAACCCGGTTCAACCTTGAATCGGTCACCTGAGCCAGTTCACAACTTTTCCTGAGGGGCATTACAGATCTCCCTAGGATGGCAGATAGTGTTGGACATCAAAACTAAACAAGTGGGAATGATTTAGACTATAAATACAATAATAGTAAACAAATAAAGATGAAAAATGAAAATGAAAACTAGCAGTGAAAATAAATTAAATTTCACATACCTATGTATGAATTCATAGGTCACACCAAGCTTAGAACCATGTTTGTAGTGAGAGTGATCCAACTCTAATGGAACATGAAACTAGAATGATAAAGTTGGGGTGTGCCACAAAATGACAAATATAAAGTCACCACAGAGTTCATGCACTTCCATTCCCAAAAAACATTCAATTGATTCTAGTTTCAACTTCATATATAAAAATAGATTTTTATATGCACTATGTATTTTAAAAAACTACATGCACCATTGCCCCCATAATTTAAAACATGCTACAATAAGAAAAAATTGTTTTTTTAGATTTCTCTTTCAAAACAGTTACATAGGATATACTTTTTAAGATAACCACACATTCATATTTTTTACAACAATACCAAAAACAGGTAAAAATAATAATATTCCACAAAATGAGGTCAACAACTCTAGTAATACAAGAAACAGGAAAACACATGAAATCCTAGAAATGAAGTGTAAAACTAAAATGTACTATACACATGACTTATCCTAAAGGAATTCCCTACCCAATTACATCATAACACCCTAAGTCCCACTGATCTCCCTACCTAGCCTGGTTGAAGGGCCCAATCCCATAAAAATAATAATAAAATATCCCCTACTACGGGCCACTAGCTAGTGCGTAATCTAAACTAGTGCAACAATTGTTCTCAGAAAACCTTTTTGTTATGCTATGTTCCGTTGTATATTTCACAAGGGGGTGTTCCATACCATTCAAAAAACAAGTCACATATTTGTATATAACCACACAAACCACATAAATCTAGCACCCCCTGACCACCTCAAGGGTTTGTATCTTTCTTCAAACTAATTACTATTCAAGGAAGTCACATGTCGAAGACCCTTACATCTCCTGATCTACCAATGATGCAAGAGACCTAACTCAAGGGGGTTTTCCAAAATCCATTTCAAAATTCCAAACATGCCTTTAACTATAATAATCCACTATACAGTTAAAAAATCACATTAAAAAAATAGTTTAAATGAAAAAAAATAAATGAAAACTCTACAGTAACAAAAGTTACAATGATAAAAACAATACTAATAATAAAATTAATAAAAAATTTATGCATTTAATTTTAAATTATAATTGTATTAATAAAAATATAATAATATTTATATTAACGACAATTTTAATGGTAAAAATATTATTATCAATGTTTAATAATAATAATAATAATAATATATACAGAAAAATATTATTATTATTTTGTTTTTAAGCATTTTAGTTATTTTATTCACCTAAAATTTTATCATTTTAAGCAGTGGGAAAGCACAGGGGAACCCAAGCTGATAGAATAGTTACTACCAACCGTTTAGAGCTTTTGTACCTATCGGAAACCCATCAAAATTATTAAGCATGAAAATATTTAGGTCAACACTCAACCCACACCTTTACGAGGCTAGCCTAAACCAATAAAGAATATAATAAAATAATTTTTAAAGGTATGAGGTGTGACAAGGTAGGTGGATCTATTTAAGTGGTATAATATCTTGTATTTTTTTCATTCATATTGATTACATCAAATTTGAAATTGAATTGAATGTGTATAAACTAAAAAAGAAGTGGATTCACATTTAAAATTAGGTTTTTCTTTGAAATTGTAATTTCTATGATTTGGAATGTAAAAATGGATTTTCATACCTTGATCATATTTTCTTGAATTTTAAAATGGTATTGCAATAATGTGAAATTTGTTTTAAAAACTAAAATAGTCAAACACTACACATTGGGAACCTTTAGTATGTTGAGAAAGAGAGAAAAGTACCCTTATTGTATACAACACCACAAGGACTTGGCCATTTGTATATATAGGGTTTATGGTAGGCTATGATGTTTGTTGGATATGACCATACAACTTTTTATGTTCGTGTGTTTCCAGCATGTATTTTCCCATGGCCTATAGTTGGGTTGGAATGTGAATTTCTGTTTCTGGTTGTTTATTACATGATATATTATTTCATGGATGTGGTATAAAATGTTTATTTATATTCACTATATTTACATTCATTTTCCCTTGATTTTTAAAAAGAGATAAGAAAACTTTTAAAACTGAATGATATATTCCAAAATATTTTTCAAATTTTTTTTCTATGAATTTTTTTAAACCTATTTATTTTAATGATTGATGTTGAGTATTCATGTTATTATAAAATGTATGTATCTCTTTGTGTTTTCTTACTAGTCACTACTTCTCACACCATATATCTTTCATTGGATGGCAGTAGACCTTTTTTTAAGGTTATATGTCATGTGAAGATCATTCTATTGCTTCCAACAATCTCTTTAAATAACTATTTTGTATTTGGATAGTTTGGAGGTGATGGTTGGTCATATAGAGACTACTTTATCTCATTTTTTTTTCATAATTTCATGTTTTTCATATATGGATCAATTTTACATATATATATTTCATCTTTTCACTTTGGTATTTTTTCTTTTACCCTTATATAAGAGACTTGTTTAGTTATCTATGTTTTACCCCACCCCATAATGTGATGACTTGGGGACTGGTCCAGTTGACCTGGGTTGATCTATTATAATTTAGTATCATAGGGGTTTTTGAGGCATAAGTGTGTCAACACTTCCTAAGATGATCCTATGTATTAGGTAGACTGAAGTAGGATCATCCGAAATTGGATTTTAAGAGCGTAAAAGGGTCATGGATAGATCAATATTGTGACTGGAACAAATATTCCAGGGGTGGATTGAAAATCATTACTATATCCAAGACCTAGAGTTTTTGTTCATTTGAATAAATTTTATGGGAATGTTATTTAAATTAACCTATTTACAATGTTTGGGGGAATAATGTATTTGGAAATTTTAATAAACTATTTGGGAGATTATTTAAATAAACATGCTCGTTTAGAGAGGCATTACCCTTTTAGAGTATAATTCATAACTTCTTTAATTTTTTATGGTTTTAAATGATTATTTTGGAATCTTGTTTTTAGTTCAATAGTATAGGGATTATCTCATGACTAATTTGTTATTTTCTGGAATTTAATAGAAAATTCCTCCAAGAAGAGATCTACAGAATATGATAAGATAATTCATGAGGAATATTTTATTTATGGATCCCCTAGTAGACCCTTATTGGGATAATGTAGTAATCCATACGATTTATTAGATGTCTTCAGTTGACCTAGTTAACCTGGGTTGAGTTGCAGAACATGTATCGGAATTTACCAAGTATTATCTATATTTATTTTGTGGTGAAAAGGGAAAAAAAGAATGAGAGGAGTTCAATTAATGGATTGATAGAATGTTTAACTTTTTGAAAACTCCTTAATATTCTCATGTGGGTATTTTCACACATATTCTCGAGGGACTATGAAGAATATAGTGGGATTATATGGAGAAATCTATGTCACACAGAGGCCTTACCATGGTTTATTTCAAGAAGATATTTATTTAGTAGTTTTATCATGAGAGTTTATGTGAAGAAAACACCCTTGAGATTCAGACTTTGGAGCAAGGGGAGCATATCGTTCTAGAGTACACAACTCACTTCACTAAGTTGGTGAATCAAGGAACATAGCATATCACTACAGATTACCAGAAGTATTGAAGGTTAAGGATTGGGAATAGTGTTGATGTTTAGTAAATGATAGTTATATTATTCCATTAGTCTATTATAGAGGCGGTAAATGAAGTAACACTGGATAAGGTAGACAAAGCGAGACATACATGTTTTTATAGAGCATTAGATGCTACAATGGTTAACCATGGGGCTTATTTTGGTCAGAAAAGGAAGAAAAAGAGTGTTCAGTTTTCTACATCACTAGTTTTAATGGAATCATCCAGGTAGAATCAGGTTATTTTCTACTTGTGTGGGAGGCGTGGTCATTATAGGACTCATATCACATAATCTTTTAATAATTTTCATCTTTTTGGGTGGTATGACAATAGGAATCATATATGTGATAATATCACCCAATGGTGTAATGTGAGATTCACATCCCCCAATGGGTCATAGAATTATGATAAAGCTTCCAAAAGTGGTGGGACTCATTCTCAATCCAAAGGGCATGTCTATGTGGCTAATTCAAAATTTAATTATGTGTTTGAGTCAGTTCCAGAATAATCTGATGTTGGTTCTGGTACTGTTAGGGGTATGGTGATATCTTTTTTGATACAAGTGCTAATAATTATTTTATATTTTCTAATTTGTTTGACATGTACGTATCACATTTGGAGATAATGCAATTCTTTTTGGCTGGTTTGATGAATTTGGAAAAGAAGCTTGAATATTGTTTCATGTGTCCTATGTGTTAGGGGTGATATGAAAATTTGAGGTGGTTTGGTAAATCAAAGTTCTTGATCTTGAAATTTTTTACATGACTATCATTATGGATTAGATGAAGAGTGTTAATTCCTAGATGTACTATTATCGGCATTGGGTATAGTTATTATATACCGATGGTGTCACTCATTTTTTCCAGGGTGAGAAAGACTCTAGATCAAGAAGTGTATGGATTGTTGTTCTGTATGCCAATATCATCTCGTGCGAGTTGTTCAAAATGATTCCTGATGGAGATGACCCTTTCTAGGGTGTCCAGTGACCTACTGTTGTGTATGCCTACCCTGGTGTCATTTAAGAATATTTTTATATTTTAAGACCACATAGATAGGTTGAGTTTATAATTGACCTGCTCTTTAGAATGACGCATGTTTCTTTGATATCTAATTTAATTTCACATGCCATGTTGGTATAACATGAGTTCTAGCTTAATAAACTATAATCTAAAGGATTTATTCATTCTATCATGTCACTATTGGCTTAACCTACACTCTTTACTATGAATGTACATAGAAGTCTCAAACATAGTATTGAATTTCAAAAGATGAATCATCTAACTCATAATATCATATATCCTTTACCCATAATTGATGATCTATTTAACCATCTATGAGGGGCTCGATGGTTTCCTATGATTTACCGGCATTGGGAGTATTACTAGTTTAGAGTTCCATTAGAGGATATACCAAGGAAATAATTTAGGATTTTATATAAGCATTTTATAATTTTGGTAATAGAAATCCATCTCACTAAATATCATGTGTAATTTATGGATTTGATGAACCAAATCCATTATAATTTCTTAGACTCTTTTATTTGTTTTTTCGTATTCAATATCTCAATATAGTCAAAGTTTGAGGAGGATCATGGAGTACATTTGAATATAATTATTCGATCCATGATGAAACATCATATATATAGTATGATTTCCATGTGTGAATTTTGGATCTGTAAAGTAATTTTTCTAGGGAATGACATTTTTGAGAGAGTTATCTTAGAGGATCCTAATAAGGTTCAGAATATTATGTCTTGGGAGTATCCCAAAAACATGTCTAAGATATAGAGATTTTTGGGGTTAGTATGTTATTATAGACATTTTTTCTAGGACATCCCCATACTTTCATCTTAGATGATAGGTTAATACCATAAGGTTAAAAGATTGAATGGAATGAAAAGTGTCAGTGATCATTTTGGTATATGACATTGAGGATGAATTTAGTACTAGTTTTGATTCTTTTAAAACCACAATTGGGTTATGTAGTTTTCTGTGATGAGTATAGTAAAGGTTTTGGTTCTGTCTTACTACTGGGGAAAACATTTTTGGATTATAGATCTCGCCATATATTTAATCATTAGAAGAACTACCCTTTACATAATCTTGAGTTTGGATTTGTTATGCATGAAATAAAATAATGGCATCAGAATATATTTAGAGAACAAATTATTATGTATTCTGATCACAACTTTCAAAATTATATCATTACTCAGAGGGATACGAACTAGTGAAGAAGACATTGGGTTTAGTATCATCAGGCTATCGATATTGATATCATGTGTACACCCATGAAATAAAATGTGGTAGCCAATGTATTGAGAAGAAATGTTCTGACAAATGTAATGAAGTAATTAGTTGAGAAGTGGTTTTTTGATTTAATAATTTGATGAGATTATCTTAATATTACAAGAGGTTTGTGGGAAGGTGTTCTTGGTTTTAATAAAGGTCAACACATATTTTGATTAGTGGGTTCGACCTTAGAATATTATAAACACATAGAGTTGATTATTAGGTGAAATCATAAGTGGTGGTGACCTTATGCCAACTGTCTCGGTCTCCCAATAGAGCTTTGTTCCTCTATAAGAGGTTGGTTGTTTAGTTTTCCAAGATACATGAGTTTTTGGATAGTGAACATTGTTCTTGTATGTCTATGTATGCTCAGGCTACGATGATGTTCTATTATTTGATACATTGGTATCAGTGGCCTGTGATGAGGTGGTGAGTTTTAGATTTGGTATCGTGGTGTCCCATGTGTAAAAGTAGTGTCATGGAACCCTATAGACTTGTAGGTTTGTTGAAACCTTCACCCATTCAGGTATAAAAGCAGGATGATGTTTATATGAAATTTGATGTTGTTTTACCACAGAATCCTAGAGACAAGGATTTTATTTGGGTTATTATTGAAAAACTCAACAAATAAATTCATTTCATACCAATAAAGGAAATTATGTTGTTGGATAGCTTGGGATGTTTTATGTCCAAGAGATTTTGAGGCTTCATTTTGTTCACTCTACGACTATTTCTAATTGGCACTCAGGGTTCACATATATATTTTAGAATGGTTCCCAAGAGTAAATGGGCTCTCATTTGAAATTTATCACATCTTATCATCCATAGATGACTTGGATTATAGAGTGGCCAATCGAGGTTATTAAGGATATTATCCATGATTGTGTGCATGATTTTGGTGGATCGTGGGATATGAATTTTCCATTTTTTGAGTTTTCCTATAATAATAGTTATTAAGACAAGATTGGAATGTACAAAACTTTGGTTTTATAGGATTCTTGTTGATCTACCTTGTGATGTGTATAGTTGAGAGAGATATCCCTGGTTAGGTCGAGTGTTGTTCAAGAGATTAAACTGGTGGTGTAGTTGATCAAGAGGTGCTTGATCATGGAAATATGTTGCAAGAAATATTGTGCGGAATGTTTTCATCAACCATTGGAGTTTAACTTTAGTGATCATGTATTTCTCATAGATTACCCTCAATTGGTATATCATTGGTTGGGTATGAAGGGTAATATGACACTAAGTTTTGTGGTCTCATATGAGAAATGTATCGACTTTGGAAGGTGGTATATTGGTTTAATTTACTGTATTTATTGTCATATAAACACAATGTGTTTAATATTTCCTTTTTGACGAATAATATACCAATTATTTCCCATGTAATTATATTAGAGGATGTTGATATTGATCATGATTCCAGTTTAGCTGAGCAACAAGGCCATATTAGCAATCACGGGGATAAGGTAACATGTAGTTAAATGATCCTCTATTTCGATATCTTTGATAGTGAAAATATAAGTACCATGAGATGTGGTAGTGGGAGTAATTTATGGGATAGTAGTGGCCTTTTATTTTTATATATCAAGGATCTATAACTCTTTATGGGGACGTAATGGTTTTATGGTGGGAGACTGTAACACCCAATTCACTTTTTTTCAGGTATTTTTTTTATACTTTCTGTTTGTTTCTTTTCTCATTGGGATGTATATCCCAACACAAATTTATAGGATACTTGTAATGATGAAGTAATATATTTTTTGGATTTTTTAGTATGAACCCATATTTTCTTTTACATTATGGAAAATTACATGATGTGTAATGGTTTTACACGATTAGTATTTGATGCATGAAAGATCCCATGTACAGAATATATATCATGATTTCTTATATGATGTGTAATTGTTATGTTTCATGTAATAGGAAAAATTGTTTGATTAATATAAGGAAATTTTTTTAGTGAAAAATAATTTAAAAGGATTTCATGATGTGTAAAGGTATTTCAGGCCATGTAATCCACCAATTTGTTGATTTAGGATGTTGTATAGGTGTCTGGGGCTTCCACCCCATTTTCATCATTCCACCAAGACAAATCTCTTACATTATGTGTTTTCGGGTGGAATCCATTCCTACATATCAGTTCATTCAGTGATTTATTATTATGTCATGGAGATTTGCGTCTTCTGTATTTTTCCAAGACTTATCTTATAATATAAACTCTTATGGTTTCTTATCCTGATGATTAAATTTGGTTAGGATCACTACATAATTGAGTTAGGTGGATCTATACAGGTTTTCTAAATTAATTACTTTCTTTTTGTTTGTATTGATTCTGTGTTATTTTAAATGTTATTTGATGT
This sequence comes from Viscum album, assembly GCA_963277665.1. Lineage (NCBI taxonomy): Eukaryota > Viridiplantae > Streptophyta > Magnoliopsida > Santalales > Viscaceae > Viscum > Viscum album. The sequence goes on from OY728139.1 coordinate 496,989,311, forward strand.
CATAGACATGAAAAGGGTTTGGGTTCATGTTAAGGAGGGGATTTATTTTCTTTTAAAACGTAATAACCATGATTTTAAATGGGAAAAAGTGTTTTCAAACTTAGAGGATGTTTTTTTTGTCTTTGTAAATGGTTTTATAAAAAGGTTCTCACAATTTTAATATAAAAAATTTAGAAACATTGTACTATGGGGTCCTTAAGTATGTTAAAAAAGAGACACAAGTAGACTTAGAGTGTGTGACACTATTAGGAGAAAAAATCTTTTATGTTGATGCTATATAATATTCCACAATGTTAGTTTAACCCAAACATATTCCTTTTTATGCTTCTCAGTGTCTAGTACATATTGTCACATAGAAAAGAGCCCAACTAGTATGTTTATTATTGTTTCTAACTTCGATTTACATGATAGATTAATTCATGGCTATTAGATCACATTTGTATTTGTATACATTATATTTACCTGATTTTCTATAGTATTAGTAAATATGAAATGAGATTTGTGAAAAGTAATGGTTTTTTTTTGAAAAAGGATTTCAAATTGTTTTCATTATAAAATTCTTTTAAAACAGTTTTATTTTTAATCTCAAACTTGTGAATTATTTTTTTACTTGTATAGATCTCTTGGGGATATGAGACTGTTATTTGTTTCTAACACCTAAATTATTTATTTTGGTGTCTTTAGACAATGGTTTATAAGATACTTGTAAAGGGAAGAGATTATTTTTGCATGTCAGTTTCTATTTACATTACTATTTTGGTTCGGGGTGGTTTAGTGGTGAAGGTTAGTCACATAGAGAGAAGTGTTTTTACATTTTTTCATACGTTCAGGTTTTTCCTATTTGGAAGCATTGTATCTCTCTTTTATTATTTATTGAACTTTTTATGTTCACCTTGTAATCTGGTAACTGTATTTCATGCATTCATTTATGGGTGCTTAAAAGTGCTAATTTTTGTATTTTAATGAATAATGTTGCTAAATTTTTATCGTTTTGACTTTTTTTATGCTTCATGGTAGGATTAAATAGATATTTGAAAAAGGAGTGCAAATAGAGGTGAATAATAGAGCTAAAGGATACTTCACACCATGATCATCACTCACAGCATGCAACAAATTTTAGAGGATACAATTAAGCTGTAAAACATGAGAACGATGGATACACACGGTGTAATTCATTCACATGTCATGAATTCATCTAGAGAAGTAGCTTCTCAAGGTAAGTTGTGATGAGATTACACACTTTAAAATTTACTTACACATCACGAGTACAAAATTCACATATTGAATGTAGTAAATGCCCTAAATTTAAAAATGAAATTCATGTAATATTTTCAAATATTTAAAAATATTGGAGGGAAACATGAATAAAAATTTCTTAATGTGATGCACCATTACACGTCACATAAATTCTTAGGATGAATTTTAGGTCACCAGATTTGATGTATCATTCAATTTTTACCAAATCTACTATGTGGGACTAGCCTGTTACCTCATTTAAAACAAATCTTAAGAAACCATATCAATTCCAGATCCTATATGAAGCCTATAAAAGGTGGGGTAAGATAATTTAATCAGAGGAATTTGGATAAAATCTTCTAGAGTCCAAATCTTAGAGCTAGACATTGCACCCTCCCTGAGTTCTTTTTCGCTTATTTATGATTTATTTTTATTTTATCCTTCCCTCATATTCTCTCATAACTAGGATGACGGGGCATACTCTCATTGTTAAAGGGTAATGCAATATAAGTGGTATAGATCCATTGGATTTATTTCTTTTTAATTTATTCATTTTTTTAGTTATCTATAATTTATTCTTCAACTTCCAATCCCTTTTATTTAATTTTATCTTGACTATTGATAATTGAACTAAAAGTATCATTAATATTTTACAATTGAAAACCCTAAATAAGGCACACAGATTGTCCAATTTATGAGAAATCAGTTTTAAATATTCCATCGAGACAAACCGGATTCATCAAAACCCTAAACTATTAAACTATGGGAAATAGGGTATTGTTGCGTTGAGAAGAAGATACCATGACTATTGGATCTTACTCATCTTGAATTCGACACCAATCATGAATCATCCTATTTTATAAAATATAATTTCCCTATATCCCTAATATTACAAAACCATGGCACTCTTTTCAAAACTATTTTATAACAAATAAATCAATCTACTACATTTTCATTCTGGTTTAATAACATCAATAAAAAATATACTTCCTTCACAACTTTATCAAATTTAATAAAACACAGTCTTTTAGAAAACCTAATAAAACTATTTTCACCGTCTTTTTGGATTGAACTCAACTATCTTATTAACTATGTTTTAATTAATTATGTATCCAAGATGATTTTTTATAAATTATTTTCATAAACCTACAAGGAATTAAAGACATTATCTTGGCATATCATATATATGTGTGTGTGTATATACATGTATTTTATTTTTAACAAAAAAATGATAATATTTAGACTAATTTTTTTCATATTCTATTATTTGATAATAATTTGATCCAATTTTTACCAAAGTTGTATGCGAATTTCCTCTAAAAATATTTTCTCCATGTTTTCCTTGAAAATATTCTTCATCCATGTAGTAATTCTTATAAGTGTTCCACTAATGTTCTTATTTTTTATTTAACCGTTTATAAATGTAAAATTAAAATATTTTTTACATACTATAGAAATGATTAAAATAATATATTTTTACTGTTTTCAATATGGGTTACTATTTACTTTTTGAACAAGTGAAAATAGAATGTTTTCATAATGTATAAATCATGAAATTTTTTCCACCATAATTAATATTATTAACTATAAATATTACTCCTAAATTTTACATGACTTCCAAAGTTATATCTAATTATATCTCTTAAGGTAATTTTTAATATTTATGTGTTTTCAAGGAATAAGATATTTCTCTATATGATTGTGTGAAAAATGATAGTGTTTTTTATATTTTTTAGAATGGTTTATCATGATTTAAAATCAAAATTAGATAATGTTTTTTTCGTGATGTGATACCTATGAATTTTAAATGATAAAATGTGATCCAAATATATCCCCCAAGGAATTGGGTAATGATTAAGTCCTCAATTGAAAAATGAAGAAGATAACTAGGTTGGTTAGTCCTATAAAATTTTAATATAGTTTAGATACATATATTATTTTTAAAATAATAGTGAGAATAGGGTTTAGAAATTATTATCCATTTAAAAATTTTATTTTGGAAAAAACATTATGAAAATATTTCACAATTAATAAAGAATGACGAATTTTCATAATATTTAAAGGATAATGGGATCTTTTCCAAGAAACAATTTCAGTGGTTTCATATTCCTAAATTTTCATCAATGATTATCTATAATGATAAACGGTTTAAATGTTTTTCTTTGAGGAATGTTTTATTTTTTTGTGTTGATATCTTATGTTTATGTGATAAATTTTCTATTTTGAAAATGGTAAATATTTTTATATGTTTTCATCTTTTTCACTAGGAAAAAGGGGTTTAATTGTTTTTTCTTACCATAATAGGATTTTAATGCTTATACACTGTTTTTAAATATATTTCACAAGTATAAATTATTATTATGAAATAATTTTAATATAATCTACGAATAAAGAAAATTATCCTTGATAGAGGAGTGTTTGTAGCTAATGAAGTAGAGTATTAAACATAAGAACACTATTTTTCAGTAAATGATAGGCATTGAGTGGAAGTGTCAACATTTTATTGAAAGGGTTAGACAAGTTAGTGTTTTTCCTAATTCATTAAAACTATAATCCTAAAATATCATGTGAAGGTATGAAAATTTAATCCTTTATATTTAACCCATACTCTTTCATTTTTATGGTATATTTACCTAGAGATGGTATTATAGAAAATGTTTAGAAAAATTTAATGTATAGGATTTTATTTAGTATAATTTGGAATTATTTTCTATAGGATAAATTGACATGGAGAATAATGGGTTTTTAATCAAAATAGTTGAATAGAAATGACAATTTTATAGATACCTTAGACTTTATCAACCTTATAGACAGTTTATTGTGATTTTATTTAATATAGTAACACTTACTATTATTGGTTTAAGATAAAGGATAGAAATATTAGTAACCAATTTAACAATGGTTGTGATGTATAACATAGTGGTTGTTTGAAAAACCATAAAAACAAGATATGATCTAGTATTAAAACTCATGTAGTTATGAAAAGCCTTATATATTAGTATGTGATGAACAATATGATCATATGTGAGCTATATGACAGTCCAATTAGGATAAAAATTGTGTTTAAATGATGTTTCATAGAATAGTGCCATGTCGGAAAAAAATGATTCAATATACGATATGTATAGAATGTGGGAAAAAGAACCCAGTGTAATGCCTTAATAGAAAATGAACATGTTTTAAATGATGGTTGAATGGGAATGAATAAAATTGACATTCAATGTGGAAATATCAAAAAAAACATTATAAATTCCATACATATCATGTTTTACCAATGTTTAGTATTATTGCAGTAGAAGACGAGGAAACTGGGAATGACATATAAAAGATATAAATTTTATTATGGATTATGTTTTGATATTGATGAATGAGTGGACATGGCTTATATTTTTTATAGTATTAAATACTAAGTAATAAGAAGGAAAATATTTTTTATTAGATTAAGAATAATGTTTATGAATTAATCTTTCTATATTTAATTTTAATGGAGTTATTTTGTAGTTGTATTATATTTGAGGGTTGTTAAATTTAATGATTTTAATAAGTTTAAATCAATTAGTGAACTATGTTTTAAATATATAAGAATTCCTTTGAGACATTTCTTGAGTTTTAATACACACACACACAGTTATATATATATATATATCACTCATAATATTATCATTTTTTAAGTAAAAGGTTGTGAAAGGAAGAATACATTTATATTTTCGGGACACAAGTTGAATGTTTTTGACAACCCTTATGGTAAATATGATCATTGGTGTGGAGGAAAATATTTTTAATTGGGATAAAAGGGTTATTAAATTTAATGAACATATTTTATATCATATATACAATCAAGAGATTCCAAAGTGACTTAGTTACTAAATATTTAGTTTTTGTATAAATAATTTCAATATTTTGATAAATTATATAATAATATTAAATAGAAATATTATTATGTTAGATGGGATTTTATTTGAGGATTAATTGTTCAGTGATATTTTGGATGCATATATAATTAATTTCATTACAAAAAATAGTTACAATGTTTTGAATATTTTATGACATGGGAAAACACATTTTTGGAACACGTTTTTATGAGTCATTGATTTATTTATAGATAAATGTAATGTTGATATTTGATGAATATGTGATCAAATCAATTTATTCATCATGTAACAATATTTCATTTAATATTTTTTAAAATTATAAATGTTTTTTTATTTATGGAATAATATAAGATGATCTTTTGTAGTTATTTTTTAGGCCTTATAGATTAATTAATTAATTCATAAAAACATTATTGTTTAATATTGGATTCTTTGTTCACTTTTTTATATGCAATTTTAGGAATTGGTTACTAGATTAGAATTGGAAATATAATATATAATAATATTTTTGATCTTACGATTCATTGAATGATGATATTAGTTCTTATGAAATGAAAAATTAATCTTTAATATACCTTTCTTGTAGTATGATAGAAGTTTGAAAATATCTCTACGCATAACCAATGATTGAAATTGTTATTATGGCATGGAAGGAAATTCTGAAATTATATTTTTCTCATATTCACTATCATGATGGTAATATAATCCCAGAACTCTATTAATAAATCATGAAAATAAAAACATCATCTATTTATAATCACTTTGGGTGAATTGGTGGTCTCTTATTTTATAATAATATAATAATTTTGTCTGTTAAATGGAGCTTGATTCCAAGTCTATATTCTCATATCAATTTTTTTCCTTTTTTGGGAACCTAATTTTTAGTTACTCTAGATGACCTTCATTTTTTCCATTTCAATATTTCGAGAAGTAGTTTTTTTATCCCCTTTCTCTAGGTGTTTTTTTACAAATGTATTTTTAAAAATTTGAATTGTTTTTCTCTCAGCATCGTATATTTTAACTTCCAATCCTTGGAATTTTATTTAAAAAATGTTTTAATCACATTTTGATATAAATAAGGTAAAATTATGGGGATGAATTTTTTTAATGTGGTAAAATGTAGTCCCCAAATATTTTTCAAATTTTCTGCATTAATTAATATATTGGATGACTTGTGGTACACATAGTGTTGAGCTTCAAACCAACTATGACATAATATTATATTAATATTATTTAATTATGGTTGTTATTACATAGTTTTTGGGTATGGTAGTGTGAATATAAAAATATACTGTCAAATATATGTTTAAATTTTTTCATTAATAAAATTAATAAATTATTATATATTTATTATCACTTTTTTAGAAATGAATATAATATATATTGAAGATAAAATTGGTATTTTTCATAAACCTATTTATATGGGTGAAATAAATTTTTATATTATTTTATTAAATTAATCACTATTTTTAAGTTATATTAATTAATTAAAAAGATTATATGTACCATAAATGAATAAACATCAATTTAATAAATTTTATTATTTAATAATGCAAAATAAAGTTGTCATATCCCTTTAAAAGACATATTCATCAAAATAGTTTAAAAAAAATCCATGCTTGGATATTATAATAAATTTATAAAACATATAGAAATTATATTTTAAAAAACAGAAATAATTTTTGAAATCATCATTTCATTAAAGGCTTAGAATGATTATATTGTTATTTTTATTAATATATTGACTTTTTAGTGAATAGAGAAAAATAATGATTTTTGTAAAACTATAATTTATATTCTTTAAATAAAATGTTTTAATATTCACATTCAGTTGTAGATTTTATTTTAAAGTAAAATAATAACTATTTGATTAAAATAATACAAACAGTTCTTTAGGAAAAAATATTATATTTAACTTTAGTATAAGATCATTTTAATGATTTTAAAAAAGAAATAGAAAAATACTTTTTTGTCTTTTGTATATTTATGTTAAAACTAATCACTTCCACTTCAAAAAAATGAATCATGGATATTAGATTCATAATTTTGATTTAGAATTTTTAAATTTATAATTTAGATTAATTTTATTTTTGTTCAATATATATAGTAACCATGGAAAAAATGTTTTACCATGATAAAGGGTAATTTAGATTAATTAAGTTAAAAGCTAAGTGATATGGAAACATAATCATATATAGTAATTCTTATTGATAGATCATACTTCATCCCTTATCACAATATATTAAACTAATTATAATTTTTTAGAAACATCACTATAATTAATACCTTTATAATATTTAAATTCTTTGAAAAATATAATGTGCGTCGCTAACCACATGTATAAATGGGAGCCTCCCCACTACTTTTACTCACCCTTTTTTATATACTAAAATGTATAATAATACTCAAGAGGGCATGAATTGAATTCTTCAATGATTATACGCCTAAAAGATCACACTATTTTGGATATGAATAACTTCTAATATTTTTTAACATAACTGGTTGTAGAAATTAGGAATAGAAATGAAAATAATCTGATAAATAGATGAAAACATCTTGGGGAATTGAAGTCACATAGTTTACTCCACCAACCCTATTCTCCTTATGTTTCGTGATTTGGACTAGATCAGTACTTTTTTAGGGCTTTGAATGAACTTTTCCTATGGAATGAAAATTTAAGTGCATGAAGTCAAAACTTTTTACAATATAATAGGATTCTTCATCCAAGATCTTCCAACAGTTTATTGACAATAGAATTGAGGTTCTTTTTACAGGGAGCCATTACAACAAAAGATAAAAAAAATATTTTTCTTGTTCAACAAACACATGTAAGATAAAATGTAATGAAGGAAGAAATCACCATGAGTGATGATAAGAAAACGCAAAAAACTCAAGAAGAGTCATCTAAATCAAAATCAATGTTTATCAATATCACACAATAATAGACCATTATGCTATTTTTTTTTTTGAAAAATAGAGAAACATATAGGTGATTTAAAAAATAATTATAGTATATAAAATTTTCATGTCTCTTCTTCTATACATATCTCTTATTACACGTGGGAGTGTGTGGTGCATATTGTATATCTAAGAATGAATTTTAAACTCCCTACATAAATAAAAAATTCATGATCTAAAAAAACCTATATTAGAAACATATACTTTTATTTTAAATAAATCAGAAAAATAATGAAAAATAAATTACACTTTAATATGTTTCTTTTCTGGGTACTTATATTTTATTATAAAATTTTTACTATAAAGAGGTAATCCATCATTAAATGATATCATGGATATACGAAAAGTTCCCTCATTTTCTTCAATAGTAATAAATAGATATTTTCATAATGATGTAGTAGATTTCCAATCAATGCATAGCTGAATATCATATTTCAAATAACATAGCTGAATTATCTATGTAGGTGAATTCACTCATCACGTATCTAATTTTCATAATGTAACTGAGTTTCCACATAGCTGAACTAACATTTCGAAAATAAATCTTGTAGTATTTTTACTCACATAGGTAAATCTGTCATAGTTAAATGGAACCAAATATCAGATTTACCATGTTCCTTGTTCATGTATATGAATACTAAATATAAATGATTCATGTAGTCAGTTGATTGATGTAGTTGATTTCTCATGTCACCAGTTTAAGGTCGAAGGAGGATTTCTCCTTGGTGATTTCAACATGTATTCAATTTTCATTGGTGATTACTTCATGTAAGAGATTTATAAAGAGGAATTATTGTATAACCATTTCTCTACATAGCCAAATTACTCACATAGCTGATTTTTTAATACATACAAAAATTTCATCATAAGTCTCCATAGTTCCAATCTTCATGTTTTTTACGTCCAAAACAATTATAACAATATAAATCCTGAAAAAATATCTTAACAACAAAATCATCCATGAATTATAAAGCATCTTTGAGATCATGAATTTAAAATGTAGATTGAATATGATGGAAAACATTAGTATTCCAACATTCTAACACTTATTGATCATAAAGACACCTATATGACATTATCATGAAATTAAGACAAAGGTTAATTATGATTTTTATCAAAAATATATAATATATATGTCTCTTTTAAAATGTATAATTTAACCATTATTTCCACCCTTAATTGCACACTTATCGCACATTAGTTCAAACATCTTCCCCTTTTTGAAAAAGGTAAAAACCACTACTGGAAAAATACCTTATACTAACGGTTCCAAACTGTTGGTATAGGTCCCCAAACCGTTGGTATAGCCTATACCAACGGTTTGGAGGACCGTTGGCAAGTAAGCCGTGACAATAGGTCTATACCAATGGTTTTGGAAAAACCATTAGTAGAGACCTATACCAATGGTTTTACAAACCGTTGGTATAAGTAATGAGAAAATATATACCAACGGTTCTCAAAACCGTTGGTATATATATTTCAAAAAAAAACATCCGTTCGGATTTGATCCCAGGACCTCTTTTTTATAATTGAATGACTTAACCAATAACCTAACATGACTTTTGTTAACATAATTTCATAAATATGTAAATGTATTATTATAATTATTTTAAATTTTGATTTATATAATGTTCTCGGTCAGAAGATTCCAAAAAAATAGAAGGAATTATACCAATGGTTTTCAAAACCATTGGTATTGATCTATACCAAAGGTTTTCAAAACCGTTGGTATAAGTGTAGCATTATTTTGGGAGTTTCTGTTGAAGGTTGAATTTTGGGAGGTCTTTCCCAACGGTTTGGAAAACCGTTGGGAATGGGTAACCTATCCCAACGGTTTGGCCAAACCGTTGGGAAAGACCTCCCAAAATTCAACCTATCCCAACGGTTTGGCCAAACCGTTGGGATAGACCTCCCAAAATTCAACCCATCCCAACGGTTTGGCCAAAACGTTGGGATCAGTGGCCAAAAATTGGGCTTTCCCAACGGTTTGGCCAAACCGTTGGGAAAGGGTACCTATACCAACGGTTTTACAAACCGTTGGTGTAGAAGCATTGGGAAAAAGGGTATTTCCAGTAGTGAACATATCCCCTTTGACTAAAATTTAGATAATCACATCTTACTTCTATAACATTTTGTTTCATTAAAAAGGATAGGAATTGAGAAGAAAACACATTAATTATAACACCTTTATAGTAACTATCTATTCAATAATATTGCTTGTAGTAAATATGGAATTATGAAAAGAATGAAATTTATTAAATGAGATAAAGATATTAAAAACCTAAAAATAGTCATTAAGAGAAACATTAGAAAAGAATATCATTACATGAAGATTATCTAAACAAAAGTTATAAAAATGAATAATAAAATATTTTATTAATTATTATCATGTAAAATTATATACACAATTAATAAGCACAAAATAAAAAAACAATACATCAGTGAAGAATACCTTGTCTTATGGATTGGTTTGAACTGAGCATGTTGTTTGTGTGGAGGTAGTTTCAAGGAAGGATCAGTTTTGGAGGTGGTTGGGGTCAACATTGATGAATCAATCACTTCCTTACATGTTGATTAGGTATCTCGATTTTTTAATCCAAGACTAGATTTTACATGTTAAAAATGAGTAGGACCACTAAGAATATTTTCAAGGATTTCTTCACTAACAATGAAGCCATATGTTCTAGTATCTTGAACATGAACCCTCATCTGTAGTTTGGAAGATGAGTAATTTTTCTTAAAATTATTATTATCCAAGGCTACATCATCTAGTTATTTATATTTATAATGTAACAAAGATGGTCCTAAATATCATTGATTCCATGTCTAGAACTTCTAAAATAATTAGGAGCATAATAAATAATATAATCTATTGTTTTTTTCAAATGAGGTACAAATCATTTTTTATTTTTATTAAATAGTATTTATGGCCTAATGATGATACCCAATGTGATCATTAGTGAATCGGGGGTGTTTAAGGATTGTTAAAATCTCTGATCCATACTCGTTGAAAAAAAAATACTTTTCCTTGTTTGGAGACACCATGCATGATATGCTACATGGTTACCCCAACCCTAGTAGTCACTGATATAGGGAAAAAGGAGCCTTCCAAGTTTGAGGAAACTATGTAGAAGGAGGTGATGGCCCATGCAATTGAATATACAGTTTTCGATAGTGGGTTGACACATCTTTTTTCACATGGATAGGAAAACTATGTTCACTAACCATGTAGGGTTCTCCTCAAAGTAGTAAAGGGAACATGGTTAGTGCACGATTCTAAAAACTGTGTGGCTAAACCATGTGGCCCTATATTTGGAGACAAAATGACTATTTTCCATAAAAACTTTTATAAACTAAATCCTATTCTATTTCCTCCACTTTTGGATATTCATGAGGCTTGAGGTGCTATTTTGATGGAAAATTTGTAGCCATTTCCAATGATTATTCATCCGAACTAATAATAAAACATGATCAATCACATTTGATTCATGTAGGTGAGTACATTATTTATATTTTTCCATTATTCACTTTCCTTGGTATCGGTTTCACTGATCATGTGCAATCCAGTATTCCCAATTTCCCGGTTCTTCATCTGTTCTTCATTTTTTTATGATATGGATCAAATTAGATGTCTTTATTGGATGAGAATTATTCCACAAGATTTTCATAAGTTGTCCATAACTTTACCACATGTTTTTTGTTTTATATATCAAATTTACATTATACCCCACTCTAGAATTTCAGGCAGCGTCCCATTAATAAATCAAATGGTTGAACTAAATTGATTGGATCTTGGTAGGGACACCCAAATGTTCCATTTTGTTGGATGGAGGTTGTTTCCCAAACCTAGGAAACCAATGTTGTCTGACTATGATTTTACCTACTATGATACCACAAATATGGTTTGTTTTTTTATATTTCCTAGTTTTAGGAAGATCAATTTTTAATGAATCGAATAGAATTATTAGGATATGGTTTTCCACCTTTACTATTCTACACATGATGAAAATTTCTTATCTTTTTAAAAGATATTTTTTATATGAGTTTGACAAACTTATGGTATAAAATGATAAATGAATTTAATGATGAAATTTTCTATAGGATTCCATGGGTGTGATACCATACGGTTCATGATAGCGGTAGGGGATGCCTTGGATTATATTTCTCCTTGGGTCTTGATTTTGTGGGATGTATTGGACCTTGCTACCCCTTGGATCAAGGTATCTTGGGCCCATAGTTGGCATGGTTTGTTTTCATGAAACTTGGACCCCATTTGAAGCCTGACTGAGTTTCCATCAAGAGTCTTCTTTGACTTAATAATGATTTCTTAGTTCATTAGAACATAAATTAGTCCTTGTGGGGTCTAATACTTCTGATTATAAGGCTCGTTTATAGTAAATGTATAACACTTGATTATAAGGCCCAGTCGTGGTTGATATAATATACAATTTATATGGAATGGTCATGAATGATAGGAGAAACTTTTTATATGTCATGGACTTGGAGTTAATTAGTTTTTATTTATAGATGTCCTATTATAGAAGATTCACGCCATATTTTGCTGGGAGCCTTGTTTTCTTAGATATATCTACTTTACTAATTTTATATATTCCATGTAAAAATTTTCATTTATGATATATAAGTGATATATATTTCACACTACATAGATTATATGTCATTTCCTGAAATTATTATAGTGAACGTTGTGGTGGCCTAATGAGAATTTATCGGACACCCTATCTTGGGCCATCACTAGGTACACAAACATAAAATATAGATACAAGTTGGGAATGGGGAAAGCTACCATTATAAGATTCATTAATTCTTATATTATAAGGATCAGTGGAGCACCAAACAGAGCTAGGGGTCGTAATTCTATATACAAGTAGTGTTTTATAGTCTTTTTGGTATTTTGGTACATGTATTTTGTTGATTCTTTTATACTTTTTTGGATTCTTTGTAGACACATGAAAAAACCTATCATCATGTTTATGAGATTAATTCAAAAAAAATTCTATATAACTATCTTTGGATGTTTATCTACTATTCAATTATTATTGTGGTTCAAATATAGTGGGTTACTAGTACACTTTTCATAGTTTCTATTCTTGATTCATATTCATTGTTATAATGCTAAAACTATTGATCTATTTGATTAATACCTCTATGTTACACTATAACATTATGGAATATTATCCTCATCAACACACCCTAGGACCATGATTGTAGTTGGAAGCCTCTAGAATTCAAGGATATGTTCTTGAGGCCACGTGGCCCAATGGATCGAGGCACCATTTAGTGGCATCCAGGTCAGGATGTCAAAAAGTGATATCATAGAAGTTTAATTTATTGAATTACTATCATGAGACAATAGATAGTGGATTGGGAATATATATGAATTTGGCAAAGAGTATTTCTAGGGAGTAGCTAACTCACGTATAGGAAAAGGTTAAATTTTTGTGAATGTGAATTGATTGTTTTCTAGATATTCTAATATTATAGTTGATGTGATTAAACTATTGGGTGATTCACATAAATAGGGATGTTTTAGTAGATATGATTTAGGATCTATTTTACAATTACCCAATGAGATAGGGGTATTCATCTCATGCACCATTTATTCACCTGCTATAATTCACCTGTCATTCAATTTGACAGACTGTGTTGGGTGCATTCTTGATTGAATGGCTTTGTGATTTGTGAATTTTGCGATATATCTTATGTTTTGATAGATATTTTGTTTAGGTTTTGGGAAACATGGTCGATACTTATGTTTTATTACATAAACAAAAGGTGTTTTTTCTGATTAGGTTACAGTAGACACCCTAAGCGGACAACTACAACATATTGAATCATGAACCGTTGGGCATATGGATTTGAATGTGTTATGGTGTGAATTATATATATATATATATATATATATATATATATCATATTTCGGTTCATGCGGTGTATGGGACCTTTTGGATCAGAATTGGTGACCCATTTAGTTTTATTATTTGATAGTGTAATGTGAAATGAATATTAATTCTAATGGAATTTTGAAGTGTGAAATAGAGAACATGACCTTAACATGGCTTTTTTGTGGGATGTAGGAAGTGCCACTGTTGATGTTTATAATAATTTATTTTACCAGTCTTGGATTTAGGATTATGCTATGTGGCATGACCTATTTATGAGAAGGTTTTTAAATGTCATATGATTTTTTGTGGTGATATTTTTTCTATCAATATTTTGTTAGGTGTGTGTTTCAGATTATAGAACCATATTACAATAATGTATTTTAGTCGAAGGCCTAGTGGGTGGCTCCGACCATGCATTAGAGGTAGCGATCATTGGACAACCTATTGATCCTCATGTCATTATTTCTAAATATCTAGTAGTGTTTCTAGACATGGGTGTTAACACACAATTATATGGTATTTTTATGTGATTCATGAAGACTATTCAAGGATAAAAAATGTTTTCCTAATCTATGGAAGATCTAAAATTGGGGTTCTTACAGTATCATACTCCCACATTTTCTAAGGATGGTGGACCAAAGGCTACTGATATATGGAATAATAGGGTGATTTCGATATTCTAGCATCCAAAGACCCATTCTTAAGTGATTGTGAAGTTCACGAAATATATGCTTCGGGGAAGAGCAATGTGTTGGTTGTATGTTTTGAACCAGAATTATGTGTTGCATGATATGATTTGGTGATATTTCCAAACCAAATTCATTAACATCAATTCCCCCATGATGCTGAGAGTAGAGAAGGACATTGAGTTCATGTGTCTGGAGTAGTTCATGATTACAGTTATGGATAATTAGAAATGATTTACAGAGCTACAATTATCATCATTGATATATAATTTTGATTTGACATCTAGGGAGAGATGGTTCAAGGAAGGTCTCAGACATATCATTGTACATCAAGTCAACATGTCTTGATGGACCTCATTACTAAAATAGAAATAAGGTGATAATTATAGAGTGAAACCTAAGAGAATCTAGGTGTGTAGAGTAAAGGAGTGTATTACCTTGGCAATTGAGTTAAGCTTCCAATTCCAGGATGTGATATTTTAAGGATTCCTATGAGATGAGTACCTACCAGGCTATGAGTACTGGTAGCTTATTTTTCTATAACCAGTGTGGGAGATGGGGGCAAGTATAAAATAAGGGTGATTGAGACCCAGTCGAATGTTGAGATTGTAGTAGGATTTAAAATATGAGAGCCCAATTATTCTTATGAGGTAAAAATCCATTATTTTTATATTTAAATGCATAAATATGGGATTTTGTGTATTCCCAACATGGTCACATGTGTTTTGGAGTTATTCAGGGAATTTTCAGAGCTCAGAACTAGAATTTGTCCTGAAAATATTATGGTTAACATTTAGTGAATACCATGTGGGGGAAATCCACATGGTTTGAATAAAAAAAGATGTAGTTGGGTAGAGGTGGGGTACATGCCACACAGTTTTATAAAACCATAAAAGAGGAGGCACAAAACTATACGACCAAGTCTACAATTTTAGCAGAACATGACATTTCTCATGGTTTGTGAATGGTTAGTAAACTGTGATGGAAACTATGTGATGTTCCCCAAGCCTTCAAAAATCCTTGCACAATTAGTGCATGGTTTCCCAAAACATGTTCCTATTCCGTGTGACCCATGAAGTGTTCAAAACTTTAACATTTTAAATTATATTAAAAATATTTTAAAGATAATACTTCACCCTTTCCTCATATGCCCATCATGGGTGGGTTTGTTGAGCTATCAAGGGTTAATAAACATATATATCAGATCTAATCTCTATCCAATCTCTGATTCGAGTGAATTTTTCCTCATTAGAGCCACATTAATAATTAATAAATTTATTTTTAGTGCTTCTTGATTCGTCTAGCTATTGATTTTGAAATTTGGTTTTTGGATCATATGACCTAATTTCTCATTCTTTATCTATTCTTCATATTTAACCTAAACTGAGTCTAATTTGGACAACATACTGGATGAGAAATCCACTACCGACCTAAGGTACATGATCTTTAATTTATTTTTTCATATTTAGTTCTTTATAGATCTTTTGATCCTCGTGTAGCCTACCAGAAATTCAGACATGGACATGAAATTGAACCGTCTAATTGAATTATATTAAATAGCACCTATTAGGGATTCCCATAGAATCATTAATATTCATTAGTGGTTGTTTCCCTAACCTAATGTCACTCGTAGAAACCACCTTACAATTTTACATTGGTTATGCCATGTCAAACCACCCAAGTGGTGTGTTTTTATCTTTCCTTGTTCAAGGAAGCCAATTATAAATGGAACAAGTTGAATAGGTTGATTATGAGATGTTTTTTTCTATTTTGCCTTGTTGTAAAATATTGAACTTGGATTTTTTAATTGTTAAACTTTTCAAATGTGTTATGTTAATTGTGTAATTGATTATGTGAGTGGGTATAATTTTTAAATTTCATTCTTGTGAATTTGGATTAATGGGTTGGTGTACCCATTTGATGTGTTTAATTGAAAATGGTGATAAACCAGTGGGTATAAACATGTGATTTAATTAAATTGGAGTAGAATTCATTAGTGGGTATACTAATTGAATGGAATTAAATGTATTTGATATTTGAGTAGGAAGAATAATATGGAATTTAATTGAAAAATAGAATGAAATGGATGAATGTTTTTATAGAATCTATGGATGACTCTCCATGGATCTGGAACATAGTAGTGGATTTCTTGAGTATTAATACTTCATGGGTCTTGATTCCCTAGGATGCCATGGGATTTTTAAAACCTTTAATATGACTTTATTATACTCATATAGTAAGTGTTGGTATACATGTACCTTGGACTCTAACCATTTCATATATAGAGTTTTAACTGAGATTCTCCCGGTACTAGTTGAGGATGCCTTGGACTTTGACATAATAGATATGGACCTTCATGGTCTAACAATTTGGTTAATACGGTGTGGTCGTAGGAATGTGATTCAATTCATTATATGGCATGGTCAGGGAATTTAGGACATGCTTGGTTGTATGGTAATGTCATAGGATATTGATATGGTTTCTTAGTATGGTACAGTTGTGGGAACATGATACCTATGGAAGTACAGTGAATCCATGTTGTTAATTCTTGTTTCCTGGAGCTGCCTTGTTAGGAGCATACAATTATTGTGTGGAGCCTTGGGAGGTTGATTGATATTACTTTTTTACTATAGTTTTATGCCTTGGGCATTCACACATACATTAATGCTTACATGCACCTTTTTAACTTATTATAATGTGCTTCTTAGAATAGTATATAAATATATGGGTGGTTTCTTACTAGGATTCTTATCTCACACCCTGTTTGGGATTCATTGGGGACCAAAACCGATAATATAGTTGCAGGAAATTATAGGGGAAATCATTCTAATATAGTTTATTGATTACAATGTAGGATAATGGGAGTAAAGGGCCAATGTATGACTTGAAAAGATACTAGGAAACCATTAAATACATTTTGGATTTTAAAAACATTTTTTATAATATATTTCCATGTTCATGTTTTGTGTATTTCATAGATACGTGAAAATATGTATCATTATATATATGCCATCATTTGAGATTTCTATATATTCTTGATATGTATCTATTTTATACTGGTTTTACTACTCCTACTATTAAATGTTATTACTTTTTATTATGTTTCACATCCGTCATGAAGTCACAGTCTCCTAGTGGATAGACCTAGGTCCTCTCTGCTTGTTGGAAACCTTTTGCATTTGTGGAAATGCATTTGAGTCCATTTGGCCAATAGGGATTGAGGAAAAATAGAGTAGCATCCGGTCTAGGGATGTTATGAAGTGGAATCAAAGTGTTTCATCAATGTTTTCATTAAAATTTGGAGGAAATATATAGGATATGAAGGAAATAGAGTTTGGTAATGATATTTTCCTGGTCACAGCTTACCCGTGTATAGGGAAAATCCAAATAGCCTCGAATAGATTGATGTTTTTTATATTTTGAAAAATAAAGATTATTTGATTCCAATATTGGGTGATTCAATAGTGTTGTGATATTATTATTAAAATTATTATGGTCTAGTTTTTGTTACAACTTGATGAGAAGAGGTCATACCTTGTCTTGCATCACATAGAAACCTTACAAGAAATCATATTCCATGCATTTTGTCATTCAATTTAGGATTCATTACATGATGCAAGTTGTTGTGAAAGGTGTTGGAATATTTGTGTCTCCTATTTTGATGAAAATTGTGTAGAGAATAGATAATTGACCTCATCATTCAATTCAAAAGATGATTAGGCCGTTATATACTATCATATAATACACCATTTACTCTTTTGTTTAATGTGAACATAATGAGATATGGTATGAATTATATGAGAGTAAAATTTTGGTTAATGTGGTGTCATGGGCCCTCCTAGAAAGGAACACGGTGAACCATTAGTTGTATAATTTTAAAAAATGACTGTTAAAAGAAAATAAAATTGAAACATTAAATAAATTCTTGATCTAGACATATATTTTTAGTGGGAAAGTGGTACTTTCTCTAGTGGGTTTTAGTTATCATTCATTATATAGTCCAAGTATTAGGATTATACTATGGGTTATGACATGGTTTTTGGTGGTTTTTTATATGACCTACACTTTTGATATGTGAAATTTTATGTTTTTCTTTTATGATGCATGAGTTTGTTATTATAGATGTATTCAACCACAATGACTTTTAGTGGTATTCCACGGGGTGGTGATGACCATTATCTAGGGGAAGTCGGCCATGGGATATTGGAGGATCCTCCATTGGGTCTAGATGTGACACCATAAGTTGTTCTGAATAGAATGGGAGGGCATAATTCCTCAAGGGATTCTATCATTTTATGCATACTTATTAGAGATCACCATAGCCTGCCTTGTTTATGTATCAGCTAATTCATGTGTTCCATTAACGGTATGTGCCAACGTATTATGGTGATGTTGGTCCCCAGTTTTTTGATGTTTGGGAAGAGACTAAATTGTAATTATTAGATAATCATGGGATTCATCTTGAGAGGAGTTTAAATCTCATGATATATTTGCTGTCTGGAGAAGAAAGGCCCCGGAATGATGTATTGAACTATCACGATAGGATACAAGATATCGATTGTACTGAATTCTAGACCCGATTGAATGAATACTTGAACCTAGATACTATGAAAGACGAGTGGGCTAGTGAGTTCATGCATTTAGGGGAGGGCATTATGACAGTAATGGATTACCCTTCATGCTTTATTGAGTTGCTCCATTGTGCACTGGCGTACCTTGGTAATGATCTATTTAGAGCCCGAAACATAGAAGAATGTATCTATTAATCTATCAAATCTAATGTTATAATGTTTAGATTGACATATATCACTGATATTGGGAATCATGTGATGATTAAAGAGAAAAAAATAGAGGTTATCTAGGGGAGTAGAGTAAGGAAGTGTTGTCTCTCGACCCACCAGTTTAGTGTCTTCATGTAGGAAGCACTATTTTGATTCTTCCCATGATATGATTTATAACTAGGCTATGATTGTTCGTAGCATAGTGTTTTCCAATCAGTGTGGATGGTAGATCAACGTAAAGAATCAGAGTTATCATGACCCAGTCAAGTGTCATTCTTTTATTAGGATGGGGCTCATGCAGCGGTTCCGTAGGACCCTCCCTTTAGCTATGAGTGGTAGGGGTTTCCTATTACACCAGGTACAAGAGATGGTTTCTCATATCTTCACTATGTAGGGAGCTGGACTAGTGTAAGCCAATCAAGCTGAGGTAGTGGTGATTATTGATGGCACATCTTGACACCAATTACACCAATATATCAGAGTGGACCTACTCTGGGCATTGAGGTTGTGACACAAGGCCATAGTACATTCCATATTTATTATATGCAGCCTAACCTAGAGGATTAGGGTGGCATACCATATATGGTTAGAGGTATGATATTAGTAGTCACTACTCATACATCATCTCTTTTTGATATTGGTTCATCTTTTAGTTTCAAATCTACACCTATATCAAAAAGCATTTGGCTTTTTTGTCTTCAAAGAGTGTTTTGAAACTCTACACTCCATTTTGGATTAGAGGAGATGGTGCATTATAGTAAAGTGAGTTCCCCCTTGAGTTTCGTGTGGGTAAATTCATCAGGGATCATTATATCCTTTATATAATAGGGTTTCACATCATACTTATGAGGGCCTGGAGAGTAGCTTGTCGATCTTACATTGACTTCTTCCACTAGATGGTGACTTTCACATCACAAGATGGTGTCGTGTATACTCACAAGGTCAATGGGATGTGATGGAAAGTTGAGCTGGAATAGAACATCATGGGACGGGTGGGATAACAATCAATGTCTCTAGCTTTTATATAGATGATCATGGAGTGATTACAGAATACTTTCCTCCAGTGGTTGATAATTTTTGGGAAATATTATCAAACAACATTTTTAGTATAACTCCTAGGAGAGAGGTTGAGTTCTCCTTCGATCTATATCATGGATTTGCATCGATATCCACTCTTCCTTATATGATGGCTATGTTGGAGTTATAAGAGCTCAAGAGGTAACTAGAGGATTTAGAGATTAATGGGATTATTCAAACTAGTACTTCTCTGTGGGGATTACTAGTCCATTTTTAGAAAAAATATGATGGTACCCTTAATCTATTCATGGATTATTATAGGTTTAACGAGCTTTCAATTAAGAATTATTATCCCTTGTAATGAATAAATGATCATATTTATCAGATTTGAGGATCTATATTGTTATTGAAAATTTATTTGAGGTTTAAATATCGCCAGGTAAATGTTTAACCTGTAGACATACAGTGTACAACCTTTCATATTAGGTATGGTCTATATGAGTATCAAGTTATGTCATTCGTCCTCATGAATTAACTAGTATTTTTCATGGCACTGATGAATTGAGTGTTTCATCCATACAGGGACTCTTGAGTGGTCATTTTTGTGCCCAATATCTTGGTGTATTCTCATAATCGACATAGACATTCCAACCATCTTGAGATCATTTTGAATACACTTAGATATAATTTTTTATATGATAAGATCACAATGTTCCACTTATGGATGGATCAGATTCACTTCTTGGGTCACATCATCTTGGAGATAGGACTATCTATAAAAGTTGAGAAGTTGAGAGCCCTAGATTCTTGGGAATATCCCAAGAATGTTTTTGAAGTATATATTTTTATGTGTATCTCAAGTTAGTACAGATGTTTCATACCTGACTTATCATGCCTGACAACACCACTAAAGGGATTGAATAAGAGGGGTGTGAAGTTTTTATGGTCATATTATTGACACAAAAAATTTTAAGAGCTAAAATTAAGGTTTAAATCAACACCAATATTAATACTTTCTGGGTAGGGCAGGAGATGCACTGTGTATTGCGATGCATCTAGTGTCAAACATAGAGTGGTGCTTGTGTAGGGGGATAGATTTATGGAGTACGAGTTTCATAAGTTGATTACACTTGAGATTAATTACCCTACACATGATTTTGATTTGGATACATTTACATATTTATAAAGTGTGATTTGATTCTAAGGTAGAAGTGGTTGCTGAAGTACCTGCAATATTTTGATGTCGACCCTGTCTACATGACTGTAAAAGGAAATGCAGTGGATGATGTATTGAGAAGAATGACATAGATACAAGAAGTGCAGTAGGACAGTAGTGAGTGGAATATTATGGAACTATTCATTGATATGAACATGGAGGTGAAAGACAGTCAGAGGAAGATGTATCAACACTATTAGTTCTGACCTCTACCCTACAAGATAGAGTGAGAATGGGGAAACTATCTAATTTGGAGGGAATATCCCTATGGGATAGTGCGTAATGTTAGGAGCCACATCTTGGTTGGACCATTGGTGTGGATGAGATCCTACGATATGTAGTCACGTTTGGAATCTGGTGGATATATGCAAGGAGATGATGTGGGAGTTTCATGAATTAGTTTAGGTAGTGCTTCTCAGAATCACCAAGTTGTACCGCGACATGCATTTTTAGTACAAGTGGATGGGTATGAATCGGGAGGGATAAAGTTTTGTTATAAGGTGTTCCAAAAATCACAAGGTGAAGGAAGAACATCAATGAACATCTAAAATATTATAGCACTAAACTATTCTTGAGTGAAAATGGAATGATGTCATTATGGATTTCACGACTGGTTTACCGAGGTCACCTCTAGGTAATTGTATTGTGTGGGTTGTTTTAGATTAGTTCATGACTATTTATCATTTAATTCCCATCAAGGAGACCTTTATTGTTGATGTTATTGGGGGGGTGTATATCCATATGATAATTTGACTTCATGGGGTCTTGTGCACTATCATTTTGGCTAGGGATACATTCTTAACATCTTCATTCTGGAAGATCATGCATATATCGTTGGGTAAACAGGTGCTTCTCATCATAGCATAAAACTCTCAGACTATTTTCCAGTCAAGGAATATGATATTGGTTCTAGATGACATGCTATGATCATGCATTATAGATTTTGGGGGCCCTTGGGAGAGGTATATACCCTTTGTTGACTTCATATAAAAAAGGTTTTAGGGGATGATTCATATGGTACCATACGATGTTATATATGGTTGGTCATGTCATCCAACCCTGTGATTTCAAGAGGATAGTGAGGGTTCATTATTGTGAATTCATCTCAAGTAGGTGATTTCTGAGAAGGTCCAGTTGATTCATATACAGATAGATACAACCAAATCTCATCAAAAATCATACAAAAATCACTATAGAGGACCTCTAGAGTTTGAGTTTGGTGATCAGGTATTTTTATATGTTTCACCATGGTTAGGAAATAGGAACATCAGGATATATGGTAAGCTTTAAATGAGATATATTGGTCCATTCATGATTCTGGAGATAGTCGGGTCAGTAGCCAATCGATTTAAATTACATTAGAGGTACCAATATATGGACAACATCATCTACATATCTCTACAATACTGCTATCATTTTGACATGTATCATGTTTTTCTACATGAGGTAGTTTATTTATAGATAGAAGTGTCCTTCAAGGAGGATATGATACATATCATTGATAGGGGGAATTTTTTCTCTGAGACCAATTAGTTTTTTTAGTATGGGGACTATAGAATCATGAATGTTTATAGGATGAGACTTGGCTGCAGGATTTTAACGTAATTTCTTAGTGGAATGTGTTGTTCTCAGATGAATTAGGAACACCCTTCAGAGAGTAATTCTGGGATAAATTGCAATAAGGGTAATATTTTAATAATCCATGTTTCCATATATGGTATGAATCAATTCCTTTTTTGTTTGAATTATTATATATAACTATATTTGAATTCCCAACTTGATCATGGGTGTTTTGGAGTTGTCTGGGACTTGTTAAGAGCCCAAAACTAGATTTTGGGCTGTTGATGTCCTAGCACATGGTTAGTGAAAACCATATGGAGTAGGCCATATAATTTGTATAGACCCTACGAGGGTAGACAAAGGGGGTGTACATGCCCCACAGTTTGAGGAAACTATGTGGGAAGAGGTGGATGATCATCTGACCATGTCTATTATTTTAGTAGAACATGACAGTGACTTTTCACATAGTTAGTAACCCATACAGGTAAATCATTCTCTATTACTAAAGCTTATAGGATTTTGTTAAAGATAAAGGCATGTTTTTTCTAAAAATGCTCTTATACCATTTGACACAATTTTTGTTTCAAATTTTAAAATTTCAAATTTAATTAAAAATATTTTAAACTTAATATTTCACCCTTTTTTCATATGCTTAGTGAGGGTTGGTTTGAGGAGCACTCAATTGTGTCAAAACATCGATTTCTGATCTACTATCTATCTAATCACTGATTCGAGTGCAATTTTTCTCATCAGATCCACATCGGTAAAATTTATAATCCTTTTTATCCATCATCAATTTTTCTAGATATTAATTGCATTATTTGTTTTTTAGGCTCATATTACAAAAATTTTCATTCTTATTCCATTATTCAAATTTTTCAAAATCTGAGTCAAATCTGGGCTTTATACTGGATGAGCAACTGATCTAAGGTTGGTATTCTATTCTATCATTTCAACATTTGGTTCTTTATAGAGTAATCAGCAGTTATTTCTGATAAAAAACTTTATAAAGAGTCCCCAAAATTGTAAAGACAAATTGAATTAAATGAAATAGTACATATTAGGGATGCATATAGGTTCCTTGATATGAATATGTGATTGTCTCCCCAACCCATGTTTACTCGTGGGGTTCAATTTATAAGTTTACCTTGGTTATTCCCTGTCAAAGAACCTAAGGGGTATGTTTTGAGAATTTATTATTCTTGGAACCAAATTATAATTCGAACGAGTGGAATTTATTAATTAGTAGGTAGGGTTTACTCAATTATAGTGTTATAAAATGTTAAACTGGAATTGGTTAGTGGTTGAATTGATCAAATGGGTTATGTTATTAGTGTAATTGATTATTTGACTGGGTATACTCATTAAATGCCATTCTTGTGAATTGTGACTAATGGGTGGGTATACCCATGTGATGTGTTTAATGGAAAATGGTGATAAATGGTTGGATATACCCATGTGAATTGATTAAATGGGAATGGAATACAATGCGGGGGTATACACATTGAATGTAGTTAAATGTTTTTGATTATTTGAGTGGGTAGACTAATACTGAATTGAATTGTTAGATTTTTTTAAATGGATGAATGTTTTTATAAATTCAATGGATGTATATCCATGTATTTGGAACATGGAATTGGATTACTTTAGTAGTGATGCTTCTTGGTTCATGATTTATATGGATTCTTAGGGATCGTCTAACCCTCCGATCAGGCATTCTTGGACTTTTGTACGACGTGTTGGTATAAATTTACCTAGGAATCTAACTAGTGCCTATACTAAGTTTCTATCAAGATTCTCCAATGAAACATTTAGTATTACTTGGTATTTGACCCCATGGATCATTCCCTTAATGGTATGAAACTTTATTTAATACATTTAGGCTGTGGGAATGGGATTCACTTTGTTATGTGGCACAACCATGGAATTTATGACATGCCTGGACGAACATGATGGTTGTGGGATTTTGGTATTGTTTCTTTGAATGGAATGTTCATCGGAAAAAATATACATATAGGATTACATTAAGGTCATGTTGTTTATTCATTTTTCTTATAGCATCCATGTTAATAGATATGAATTGTTGTACGGAGCTTTGAGAAGCTATTTAGAATTACTTTATTTAATTGGTTATATGCCTTGGGAATTCACAGTTACATTAGTTATTAGTTAAATTGTTTATCATATTAAAATTTACTATTTATAACTGTGTAGATCTTTGGATGGTTCCCTATTGCGATGTTTATCGCATAACGTATTGGTACCACCATAGGGATCCAAACTGATTATATGGTTGTTGGAAATGATAGGGATGAGTACCATAATATTGGTTTTTGATTCAGTTTAGATCATGGGATCATGTTACTGAGATGTGGTTTGCAATGCTATTGGGACACTTTTGGGCCTTTTATATTATGAAAACCTATATTTTACTATATTGACATGTACCTATTTTGTCTATTATCTAGACACATGAACATATTCATCATTGTATATGATCTATTATTTGATATTGTTATCTATTACGGATTTGTATCTACTATCTTCTTGTTTAAATTATTCCTATATTTACTATTTTTACTATCCACTATTTTCAACTCTCTTAATGATGGCATAGTCTCCCCACAGACACACCTAGGACCTCACTTCAAGTTGGAAACCTTTAGTGTTTTTGGGAGATGTGCTTGAGGATATGTGGTGAATTGGGCGCATGAAAATGTTGAGTGATATACCGGTCCATGAAATTACATATAATGGCCCATACATATCATACATAGATATTACTTCAAAATATAAATTATTGATATCAAAATATTACAAAACCATGCCAGAATCATATAGTTTTAGTGTCTTAGGAAACTGGGAAACATAAACAACTCGTTCATAAAACATCTACATCGTCTCCCACCCATTCTTCCATAACTAGAACCCCTTTTT
Organism: Viscum album; assembly: GCA_963277665.1. NCBI lineage: Eukaryota > Viridiplantae > Streptophyta > Magnoliopsida > Santalales > Viscaceae > Viscum > Viscum album. The sequence continues at coordinate 497,015,477 of OY728139.1, forward strand.
GACATATCTTACATAATACCCATCTTTATATCATGGGTATAGGAGAAATGAAAAGGGGTGAGCTTAGATGCCCATTATCGGTAAATATGTAAGATATCAATCATATCATCTTCATATGACATAAGATCATAAAAAACATTTGAAAATTATATCCTGCATATCAATGACCATAATATCATATCATGTGATGAATCATATAATTTTATTAATAACATACTTCATGATATTATAACATAGGAAATAAAATTTATTCATTAAAATAACAATATAATATAATTTCTGTATTAGTAAACTCTCAATTACAAGTCTATCATAGGGTAAACAGTTCTTTACTAAACTGGGTTCACTCCTTGTTCAATAGCTATATTAATGTGCCATGTTTACCTCCCATTACAACACTATATTACTAAAATGTGATAATTTATCATTCTAGTCATATGTGTCATGAGATGTAAATGTTTTCCCATTTTATCGGAGGGATATATTGGTCCCACCCATTACATGATAAAAAAATACTTTTGTTTTCCACAATAACATAAATCAATCATCATACCCTAACCCATATAATGAAATGAGTATCATAAACATAATTCAATAATAACATAACTCTTAGAAATAAATGGGTTTCATAAATATCATTATATAATAAACATAAACAAAAAAATATGCATACTATTGATAACATCCTTCAAAAACATATCCATAAAAACCTAAGTAAGATTTGAGATATCACATGAAAATAATTCTTGAGGAAAACATCCTTTATCATTTGAAAACATTTTTCATATATAAAATGAAACAGAATTTTATATGAAAATAATTTCTCAAAAAATAACCTTGTAATATTGTAAGGTAATATTTAGGTCATTACAATGTTATGGAAGCATAAAAATTCATTTAATCCAAAATATCTAAAAAATATATTTTTCTTGTACATTTTTATAATTATTAAAAATGAAAATTTTATGGAAAATGGAAAAAATTATTTGTTTCATACCATTTGTAGAAAATAAATAAATAAGTAAAAATTACATTAAAAAAGTTTAGAGTATTTTGAAATATATTTTGGTAATCAATTTTATGAACCTAGGACATGGAAGATAAATATTCCTTAGTAAATACTTACATATATAGAATCCCATAAATTAAAGAGATTGAGAAATTAACCCTTACCATAGGTCTGATTTCCTTAATACATATTTCAATCTCTTATATTATGGATTAATTAATGTTTTTAACTTATTTTAGAACCATATTAATATTTTTGATAACATATATGATAATATTATCATTGGTTTAATAATATATCATTATTACTCTTCTTTTGGGTGTCAACCGCATTTTATTTTCATTTTTGTTTTGTCAAATAACTCTCAATTATTGAGAATAATATATATTTAAATAATATTCATAATTTTATGAAGTTAATATATATCATATTTATTCATTATATACATTTATATAATCAGGTATTATTGGTAGACATGGAGAATGAATCACATCGTGTCATGGAGATTCTAGGTCATATGTACGCCCGAGTGTTTGTATCATAACCATAATAGTAAAAGGTTATAAAATTTGATGGTATATATTTTGATAATGAATAAATAACATGTTATAATTATTATATATATATATATATATATATTATTTACATCATTTTACCCAATTGAATAATGTTGTTATGAAAGAAATATTACTCCGCGGTGTCAAGCTTGTAAGTTGTATGTTTGCACGAATGGTACATTGGCTTTTCATACGATGAATTATACATTAAATATGGTTTCTTAATAATCATAATAACACCTCCAAATATTTTTCATATAGGATTTATTACATAATAATGGAAACAAAAAAGTAATAGAAAGTAGAAGAAGATATATGCTTAGAAGAATCCGTAATGACGATTACCTCTTCCTTGGAGAAGTTCCCTCAAATCTTCTCTTAGGGATACTAAAGATCATCTTTTGAGAATACCATAACCTCAAAAATGAGTATATATATGTTGAAAATAGAAATTAGTAGGGTATTTTCAAGCATGAATGTAACACCCCAAGCATCTACGGTACGCTTCTCTTTGAATAATGCGATAGCGTGTGTTGTACGCAACACCGAGTTCTAACAACCAATCAAACTAGCCATTATGAATAGTAATACCTACTTTTTAAAATTTTATATATATTTTATATTTCAAAATGGACTTCATTTTTGGATTCGGAATATCTAATTTAGCCTAAGGTGAAATTTTGGTACTTTTCGGATAACTTTCATATTTTGATGAATAGTGAAAATTACTAAATTTTAATTAAAAACAACTTTTTTAATAAAAATAATTAATAGTGATAAATTATGAATTTTAGTAGTTTTAAATTATATTTAGAATATATTTTTACCATTTAATATAATGTTTGTCATTGGACATAATTTTACAATTAAACCGAACATAAACAAGTGTCAATCTTTTGATAGTTATTATCTCTTAAAAACACGCTTTTTGTTTTGACAGCGGGAATTAATTTTAAATTAATTTCTACCACTTCTGTGTTTTGAATTTAGGAAAATGGATTCCATATTTGGAATTAGGATGTTCAAATTGTGTAAATAGTTAACTTTTATTTTTAGACATTTTGAATAATTACTGTGGTAAATATTTTATTTACCATGGTTAAGGGTAAATCCGGTAAATAAGGGTTAAAAAATAATATTATAATAATACTAAATTACCCTAAAACGTGTCCTAACCCAATTGGTTGATACATGGTCGACCATGGGCATCTTTGGGTCGATTTGGGGACCCCATGGATCCACTTGTAAGTGATAATGACACTTTATTTTAATTAAGTTAAAATGAATACAAAAATGACACAAGCATATATCTTTTAGAAAAACAATTTTTACATAGGGTTATATATGTTGGATTTTAGATTATAAATATTCATTAGAAAGATAAAAATATTTCCTACATAAGGATAGTTTATTTATAATTTTTAGACATTACATAAGTTATTTTATTTATGACACAATGATGATGCAGTAATTACTATAATAGTGAAAAATTAAAATAATTGATATTATAAATACCCAAATAAATATAATATGAAACTTTTAATGAATTAAACTAATTTAATAGGATAATATGATCTATTAGTATTGATTTAATTGACTTTTTTATAAGTAATCAATCTGTTATGAGTTTCACAAAAATCAACTATTGAATAGTGTCAAAATTGACATAAAAGAGTTCTTAAAACAAATATTATATTATTAATTGATATTAAATTCCTAAAAATCTTAGGTTCGGCCAATAGACTTATATCATGATAGGTTCATCATTAATGGACAACTTGGGGGTCTCTTGGATGTATGTAGTATGTTTATTAACCATATTATATAAAAATACAAAGAGACATTGTAAGAGTGAAACTAATTAACTTAGAGTTAATACTTAAAGATAAGGATAATATAAGTACCCAAACCTATCTAAATTCTATTGGTTGAGTTTTTTTCGACCCATAACCACCTTAAACTTTGAATAATCATCTTTGGATCCATTATAAACCGAATATGAATTTATTATAAATTAATATTTCTAGCTTTTCCAAAGGTGCCCCTCACCCCTCTTATGAAAGGGAACTCCTCCTTCTCATTTCATCACACCTTAAAAGCATTTTGGTTCGGCCAAACTCTGCCAAAATACTCTCCCAACATCCCTCACTACAACCTAGAGGTCTTAGTTTGATCAGAAAGCCAACCTAAGGAGCCCTTTTGATCAAATCAAAAGGAAGAACCCGAAGAAAAGGTAATGATTTCACCACCTTTTTTTCAGGTTCATTTCTTCTTCCACTTCTTCTTACTTTGTTGTTACCATTCTAAAATAATAACTACAGTATCTCACATATACTATGATGTTATTATAAATATGGTACAACCATATTCAGTATTCTATCCACCCTTTGAATAACATGTCACCATACGTGCGTACGTACGGCTTACCGTCTCCACGTCGTGGTGTAATTGTTATTCAATATATTATTATTTGGATGGGTATAATAATGATGTGTAAATCATGTAAATAATAAATATAACATGTTAATGATTCTGTATATATGATATACCATCCATTTATATCTTATTTTAATATCAAAAGAATGATATTGTCGCTCGTGAAAATGTACGGACTACCGTCTCCACGAACGCGATGAGATTCATTCTCCATCGTATCCATTCAAGTATAATTATCATTTGATGATTTAAAAATGATGTTTAAGGACTTGATATCATTCTGGATATGAATAAGATACAACAAACATGGCTTATGTAACAAAACATATAAAAGAAAATGAGTAAGTTAACACCCGAAACGACGATAATTCTAAGATATTATTAACAAATCAATGTTAAAAGATCATATATGATATCATATTAATATATATGATTATTGTATAATTTAATAACAATTATTTCACCATTATACAGGAGGTTAACCTACCCCAACCAAGGAAAAGTACAAGGTAAGAGTTATTTCACAATCTCTTCATTATCCGAGGTTGATTATACGTAATAATCTACTGGGATTTTTTTATCATCCACATCCATGTTTCTTCGAAATTTATTTCAAAACATATTTATTATTTACAAGAATATGGGTTAAAGTCATTTATACCCTTGTTTGAATTTTTATAAGAGGTTTATAAAGGAATCTTTCTGTCATTTTCAAAACAAGGTCCTTTTTAACCTTTTCGACAGAATTATGGTAAGAATGTTTTTTTAACTTATACTGCGGGTGCGGCTATTTTCCGCCATTATAAAATCTTCAAATCTTCCCTTACAAGCTAATAAGAATATTTTCAAAGAAAATGTTTTATTTTATATGGATCTTAAATGATTTCAAAATAAAAGGAGATATTTCTTTTAAAAGAATTTTGATTTCATCTATGTCAACATCCTTTGATGGATTTTAAGATTATTTGAAGTTGATTTATTATGATACAAAACTTCTATATTGTATTGAAGGTTTTGTGATATGTTTGACTGTGGATGTGCTATTTTTATACCATTCATAGTTTATAGTGAAAGTATTGACATTTCGTATCCTAGTTTTAATACGAATGTTTATGTTATGTTTAAACCTTTTCATATGGGAATGCATTGGACTTAATATGGGACGGGTGGAGCCTGCTATAGCTCCTAGATGCATCGGTAGGTCTCATGAGACAAACTAGTGTCTTGGAACAAGGTCTTGACAAAATCTTATTTGTAGTCTTGGCACGAGGCCTTGACTATGTGGTTATGATAGTCTGGCATTATGCATTCCATCATTATGAAAGTGGTTATTGATTTTGCATGTGATTATTCGATTAGTAGAATAACCATGTGAATAAGTAAATGGAATTATTTCATTTTTTATGCCATACTATGTTAAATGTTCAAGTTTAAAAGGCTTTTGTTTTAGTTATACATTGCCTTAAATGTTTATTCTTATTTATGAAAGATTCCGCTATATTGTTATCCTTACTGGGCATTTGAGCTCACCCCTTTTCTATGTTTTATTTTTCCCAGGAAGTGAAGAAGTAAATTATGAATGACCTGCAGGGATGTTATGTGGGGATATGAGTGTGGATTATGGTGACATTATGTTGTTGTAGTAGTTTTTCATTTTATGATGTAATGTAAGCTTATGAACATATCTAGTGTTTCCAAGGCTACTAAACCAATCGGTCTTTCGAGATCTGATCTTTCTTGTTATCATGTCAATGTTATGTAATAATGCACCGACTCTGGGTAACTGGGGTCGGGGCGTTACAGTTGGTATCAGAGGAAGTTTAGTACAAACCTTGGAAGCTAGATTTAGATAAACTCTGATTAGAGCACGTAGACCTAAGATGAACTTTGAGGATTAGTATATAAGAACTTCCTAGAATTTTGGTATTGTAGAGATTTTGTGAGTTTTCCGAGCAATACATCCCTGTCTGGATACGAGCAGGTAGAGGTGGCTCTGGCACAGATGTACCTAGGGGTAAAACCCGAAAACACCGCTTTGAGCTAGACTCGAACGGGAACTGGTGCACGACAACGGGCCTTGCTGCACTCTTGGTTACGACACTCCTGGGAGATATGCTTAGGATAACTATCATTTTCTTTACAAATCATTATGAAGGGTTTATGAGTATATACTTCCTCAAAGAAAACATTTTTATGATTATGGATTATATCCATAAATAGTTCAATTTATGTTAAGTGTTTTATAAGTATGGGATTATGTATTTTGATTCATAAACTGATCTAGTTTATGCCATTGTTTAGAAATGGCGCCTAGTGGAAGAAATGGAAACCGTATCAATGCACGCACTCCATGTAGGGATTGCCCTCCTGCTCAAGATAATTATATTGGGGCTGGTGATGCAACTGGTGCCGATCAACTAATCACCATACTGGGACAACTTACTCAGGTTATGAATAATAACCTTACCCGTATGGAGCACCCTGATCCGCAGCATGGAGGATCAATGTTAGATCGATTCATGAGGCAAAAACCACCAACGTTCAATGGGAATACAAATCCCTTAGTAGCCAAGCAGTGGATAAATTCCATAGAGAAAATATTTCAGGCTTTGGGGAGCAGTGAAAGGGAAAAAGTTATCATGGCAGTTTACCGCCTCACTGGAGATGCTGATCAATGGTGGTCATTGATTCAAAACCTGAAGGAAGATGATGAAGTATCAAATATGGAATGGAGGGTGTTCAAAGATCTGTTTTTAGAAAAATACTTTCCTCGCGACCATCGAGCAGATATGGAAAGGCAATTTCTAAGTTTGAGATAGAAGGAGGATGAGAATGTCACAAAGTATGAGGCTAACTTTACAAGGTTAGCAAGGTACACTGGTGATTATATACGTAATAAAAGAAGTAAGATTGATCGTTTATTTTATGGGTTAAAACCATTTCTCCGTCGAGCATTAGTCTCACAATCCTTTTCGTCGTACGAAGACATTGTCTCATGTGCTATCAAGACCGAAAAAGAATTCTCTAAGTCTTATGACTTTAAAGAAAAGCAAGAGAAGAAGAGGCCTGCTGATCAATCTGGGAATGGAAATAAGGGGAAGAAAGGAAAGGTTGAATATCCATCCTGTGATAAATGTGGGAAGAAACACCCCGGTGCTTTCTTGAAGGGAATGGGAGTCTGTTACAAGTGTGGTGAAAAAGGCCACCAAGCTCGTGATTGCAAGGGGAAGAAGGAAGCTACCAACGTTTAGTGCTATAATTGCAGGGAGATGGGGCATTATGCAAATGCATGTCCTAAGCGTCAGGAGAACTTACCTCAGAAAAGGCCAAGGGATCAAGGCCAGACTTATGCTATCACTACTGCTGAGGTAGAAGCTCCGAAAGACGTGGTGGCAGGTAATTTAATGGTTTCATCAAGTTTCGCAAATTCATTATTTGATTCTGAATCATCGCATTGTTTCATATCTTCCCAGTTTGATAAGAAAATTAGATATTTCCAATTTGATTTAATAAGGGAGTTGTCAGTTAAAACTCCTAAGGGAAGTATCATTGCAACAAAGTTTTGTGAGTTAGTCCCCATTAGAGCACATAAATGTTCGTTATCTGCTGATCTCATCGTCATACCTATGATTGAGTTTGACATAATCCTCGGTATGGAATGGCTTTCGGACTATGATGCGAAGATTTATTGTAAGAAGAAAGAGGTTACGATTCTTGATGATAATGATAAGGAACACCTTATCTTTAGAGCAGAATTGTCACCACCTAATTCTTATTTAGATCCACCCTCAATAGCTCAACTAAATTCAATTATTGGGGAGGAAGAGAATGAAATAACTGTCAGTGAGGAAAGGAATGTTCAAATAGAGGATGTACCTGTTGTGAAAGTATTTGTAGATGTATTTCCGGAATATTTACCAGGACATCCTCCAGAACGAGAAGTTGAGTTTTCCATTGATTTGATTCCTAGATCAAGGCCTATATCGAAGACCCCTTATAGAATGGCCACTGTAGAGTTAGTCGAACTAAATAAACAACTAGAGGAATTGAGTAATAAGGGATTTATTCTCCCTAGTGTTTCTCCATGGGGAGCCCCTGTTCTTTTTGTTAAAAAGATAGATGGATCTATGAGGTTATGTATCGACTACAGGGAGATCAATGCTATAACGATAAAGAACAAGTATCCCCTACCTCGTATTGATGATTTATTTGACCAACTGCATAGAGATCAATACTTTTCAAAGATTGAACTTCGATCTGGATACCATCAGCTGTGTGTGAAGAAGTAAGACATTCCGAAGATAGCATTTCGAACCAGGTACGGGCATTACGAGTTTACTGTAATGCCGTTTGGATTAACTAATTCACCCTCTGTATTCATGGATATGATGAATAGAGTTTTCAAGGAGTATCTCAATGAATTTGTGGTGGTATTTATTGATGATATCTTGGTATACTCCAAAACCTACGATGTTCATGAAAATCACTTGTGCATTATCTTGAAGACTCTGAGGAGGCATGAATTATATGGGAAGTTTAGCAAGTGTGAATTCTGGCTTCATGAGATTTCTTTTCTTGGCCATATTTTCTCTAAAGATGGAATCTCTATTGATCCTTCTAAGACCAAGGCAATCCAAGAATGACCAGCACCTACGAGTATAACTGAGGTACGTAGTTTTATCGGTTTGGCAGGTTATTATCGACGTTTCGTCCAGAATGTTGCCCGATTGGATAACCCATTAACGAAGCTCACACGTAAAGGGGTTAAATTTGTTTGGACAATAGAGTGTGAAGAATTTTTTGAAGAACTAAATAAATGATTAGTCAATGCTCCTATATTGACTCTACCATCGGGGAATGATGGGTTCGTCATTTATAGTGATGCATCAAAGAAAGGACTTGGCTGTGTCCTTATGCAGAATGATAGAGTTATTGCCTATGCATCACGACAGTTGAAAATTCATGAACAAAACTATCCTACTCATGATCTCGAGTTAGCAGCTGTGATCTTTGCTTTGAAGATATGAAGGCACTACCTCTATGGTGAAAAATGTGAGATTTATACTGATCACAAGAGTTTGAAGTATATTTTCTCACAAAAAGAACTCAACATGAGGCAAAGGAGATGGCTTGAATTACTCAAGGATTATGATTGCACGATACACTACCACCCGGGGAAAGCAAACAAGGAGGCAGATGCTTTGAGTAGAAAAGACCATGGAGTTTTGAACAATATGATAATTGAAAGGGATCCAATTTTCATGGATCTAGTGAAGATGGACATGGGAATAACCAGGGAAGGTGAAACATCAATGATTTTTCAAATGGTTGCCAAACCATCTTTACTAGAAAGGATTAAGAGTTCTCAGACCGATGATGAAGAATTCCAAAAGAAGATTAAAGCTGTGAATGATGGGAGATTGAGAGACTTTGTGTATGAAGATGGAATTTTGAAATTCGGGAAGAGACTTTGTGTTCCCGATTTACCTAATCTAAAAAGGGAATTGCTGGATGATGCTCATAGTTCCAATTTCTCTATACACCCTGGGAGCACAAAAATGTATAGAGATTTGAAGGAACATTTTTGGTGGGACAAAATGAAGAGGGAGATTGCTGATTTTGTGTCACGATGTATGGTTTGTCAACAAGTGAAAGCTGGAAGGCAACAACCTGGAGGAGTCATGCAACCTCTTCCCATACCGGAGTGGAAATGGGACAATATTACGATGGACTTTGTCATGGGGCTACCAAAGACTCCTAGAAGGAATGATGCAATATGGGTTATTGTTGATCGTCTTACCAAGTCAGCACATTTTCTTGCTATTAGAGAAGATATACCCCTGGAACGTCTAGCAAGACTATATATTAATGAATTTGTGAGACTTCATGGAGTACCCTTATCAATTTTTTCTGATCGTGATCCCCGTTTTACTTCAAGATTTTGGAAAAGTCTTCAGAAATCCCTGGATACTGAACTTTATTTGAGCACTGCTTACCACCCTCAGACAGATGGACAATCAGAACGGACTATTCATACCTTAGAAGACATGTTGAGATCTTGCTCACTTGACTTTCAGGGTATGTGGGATCAATATTTACCACTGGTAGAATTTTCCTATAACAATAGCTTCCATTCGAGTATTCAGATGGCACCATATGAAGCGTTATATGGAAAGAGATGTCGTACACCAACCTGTTGGGATGACGTTGGTGAAAGAAAACTTGTAGGCCCAGAACTGGTGGAGGAAACGGTGGAAAAGGTGAAAGTAATCCAAAATCACATCAAATCAGCTCAAAGTAGGCAGAAGAGCTATGCCGATAATCGAAGGAAGGATTTGGAATTTCAAGTTGGTGATCATGTTTTACTGAATGTATCTCCGTGGAAGGGAGTCATACGTTTTGGTAAGAAATGTAAATTGAGTCCCAGGTATATCGGACCTTTCGAAATTCTAGAACGAATTGGGGTTGTAGCTTACCGATTGGCAATGCCGCCAAGTCTCTCCAATGTTCACGATGTGTTCCACGTATCTCTGTTGAGGAAATACATGCCTGATCCAATGCATGTACTCACCTATGAGGAATTAGAACTGGAACCCGATCTTTCCTATTGTGAAGAGCCCATCAGTATTCTTGATACGAGAGAACATGTACTGAGAAACCGGACAACGCGTCTGGTAAAAGTTTTGTGGAGAAACCATAAGATGGAAGAGGCAACGTGGGAACCCGAGGAACTTATGATGAAGAACCACCCGAGTCTTTTCATGCGATAGTATTCTAGAAATTTCGAGGACGAAATTATTTGAAGGAGGGGAGAATGTAACACCCCAAGCTTCTACGGTACGCTTCTCTTTGAATAATGCGATAGCGTGTGTTGTACGCAACACCGAGTTCTAACAACCAATCAAACTAGCCATTATGAATAGTAATACCTACTTTTTGAAATTTTATATATATTTTATATTTGAAAATGGACTTCATTTTTGGATTCGGAATATCTAATTTATCCTAAGGTGAAAGTTTGGTACTTTTCGGATAACTTTCATATTTTGATGAATAGTGAAAATTACTAAATTTTAATTAATAACATCTTTTTTAATCAAAATAATTAATAGTGATAAATTATGAATTTTAGTAGTATTAATTTATATTTAGAATATATTTTTACAATTTAATATAATGTTGGTCATTGGACATAATTTTACAATTAACCGAACATAAACAAGTGTCAATCTTTTGATAGTTATTATCTCTTAAAAACACGCTTTTTGTTTTGACAGAGGGAATTAATTTTAAATTAATTTCTGCCACTTCTGTGTTTTGAATTTAGGAAAATGGATTCCATATTTGGAATTAGGATTTTCAAATTGTGTAAATAGGTAACTTTTATTTTTAGACATTTTGAATAATTACTGCGGTAAATATTTTATTTACCATGGTTAAGGGTAAATCCGGTAAATAAGGGTTAAAAAATAATATTATAATAATCCTAAATTACCCTAAAACGTATCTTAACCCTATTGGTTGATACATGGTCGACCATGGGCATCTTTGGGTCGATTTTGGGACCCCAGGGATCCACTTGTAAGTGATAAGGACACTATATTTTAATTAAGTTAAAATGAATACAAAAATGACACAAGCATATATCTTTTAGCAATACAATTTTTACATAGGGTTATATATGTTTGATTTTAGATTATAAATATTCATTAGAAATATAAAAAGATTTCCTACATAAGGATATTATATTTATAATTTTTAGACATTAAATAATTTATTTTATTTATGACACAATGATGATGCAGTAATTACTATAATAGTGAAAAATTAAAATAATTGATTTTATAAATACCGAAATAAATATAATATGAACCTTTTAATGAATTAAACTAATTTTATAGGATAATATGATATATTAGGATTGATTTAATTGACTTTTTTCGAAGTAATAAATCTTTTATGAGTTTCACAAAAATCAACTATTGAATAGTGTCAAAATTGACATAAAAGAGTTCTTAAAAAAATATTATATTATTAATTGATATTAAATTACTAAAAATATAAGGTTCGTCCAAGAGACTAATATCATGATAGGTTCATCATTAATGGACCACTTGGGGGTATCTTGGATGTATGTAGTAAGTTTATTAACCATATTATATAAAAATACAAAGAGACATTGTAAAAGTGAAACTAATTAACTTAGAGTTAATACTTAAAGATAAGGTTAATATAAGTATACAAACCTGTCTAAATTCTATTGGTTGAGTTGTTTTCGACCCATACCCACCTTAACCTTTGAATAATCAACTTTGGATCCATTAGAAACCGAATATGAATTTATTATAAATTAATATTTCTAGCTTTTCCAAAGGTTCCCCTCACCCCTCTTATAAAAGGGAACTCCTCCTTCTCATTTCATCACACCTTAAAAGCCTTTTGGTTCGGCCAAACTCTGCCCAAATACTCTCCCAACATCCCTCACTACATCCTATAGGCCTTAGATTGATCATAAAGCCAACCTAAGGAGCCCTTTTGATCAAATCAAAAGGAAGAACCCGAAGAAAAGGTAATGATTTCACCACCCTTTTTCCAAGTTCATTTCTTCTTCCACTTCTTCTTCCTTTGTTGTTACCATTCTAAAATAATAACTCCAGTATCTCACATATACTGTGATGTTATTATAAATATGGTACAACCATATTCAGTATTCTATCCACCCTTTGAATAACATGTCACCATACGTGCGTACGTATGGCTTACCGTCCCCACGTCGTGGTGTAATTGTTATTCAATATATTATTATTTGGATGGGTATAATAATGATATGTAACTCATGTAAATAATAAATATAACATGTTAATGATTCTTTATACATGATATACCATCCATTTATATATTATTTTAATATCAAAATAATGATATTGTCGCTCGTGCGTATGTACGGACTACCGTCTTCACGAACGCGATGAGATTCATTCTCCATCGTATCCATTCAAGTATAATTATCATTTGATGATTTAAAAATGATGTTTAAGGACTTGATATCATTCTGGATATGAATAAGATACAACAAACATGGCTTATGTAACAAAACATATAAAAGAAAAAGAGTAAGTTAACACCCGAAACGACGATAATTCTAAGATATTATTAACAAATCAATGTTAAAAGATCATATATGATATCATATTAATATATATGATTCTTGTATAATTTAATAACAATTATTTCACCATTATACAGGAGGTTAACCTACCCCAACCAAGGAAAAGTATAAGGTAAGGGTTATTTCACAATCTCTTCATTATCCGAGGTTGTTTATACGTAATAATCTACTGGGATTTCTTTATCATCCACATCCATGTTTCTTCGAAATGTATTTCAAAACATATTTATTATTTACAAGAATATGGGTTAAAGTAATTTATACCCTTGTTTGACTTTTTATAAGAGGTTTATAAAGGTATCTTTCCGTTATTTTCGAAACAAGGTCCTTTTTAACCTTTTCGACAGAATTATGGTAAGAATGTTTTTTTAACTTATACGGCGGGTGCGGCTATTTTCCGCCGTTATAAAATCTTCAAAGCTTCCCTTACAAGATTATAAGAATATTTTCAAAGAAAATGTTTTATTTTATAGGGATCTTAAATGATTTCAAAATAAAAGTAGATATTTCTTTTAAAAGAATTTTGATTTCATCTATGTCAACATCATTTGATGGATTTTAAGATTATTTGAAGTTGATTTATTATGATACAAAACTTCTATATTGTATTGAAGGTTTTGTGATATGTTTGACTGTGGATGTGCTATTTTTATACCATTCATAGTTTATGGTGAAAGTATTTACATTTCGTATGCTAGTTTTAATACGAATGTTTATGTTATGTTTAAACCTTTTCATATGGGAATGCATTGGACTTAATATGGGACGGGTGGAGCCCACTATAGCTCCTCGATGCATCGGTAGGTCTCATGAGACAAACTAGTGTCTTGGCACAAGGCCTTGACAAAATCTTATTTGTAGTCTTGGCACGAGGCCTTGACTATGTGGTTATGATAGTCTGGTATTATGCATTCCATCATTATGAAAGTGGTTATTGATTTTGCATGTGATTATTCGATTAGTAGAATAACCATGTGAATAAGTAAATGGCATTATTTCATTTTTTATGCCATACTATGTTAAATTTTCATGTTTAAAAGGATTTTGTTTTAGTTATACATTTCCTTAAATGTTTATTCTTATTTATGAAAGTTTCCGCTATATTGTTATCCTTACTGGGCATTTGAGCTCACCCCTTTTCTATGTTTTATTTTTCCCAGTAAGTGAAGAAGTAAATTATGAATGACCTGCAGGGATGTTATGTGGGGATATGAGTGTGGATTATGGAGACATTATGTTGTTGTAGTAGTTTTTCATTTTATGATGTAATGTAAACTTATGAACATATCTAGTGTTTCCAAGGCTACTAAACCAATCGGTCTTTCGAGATTTAATCTTTCTTGTGATCATGCCAATGTTATGTAATAATGCACCAACTCTGGGTAACTAGGGTCGGGGCGTTACAATGAAGGATCAATGGGATGTGAAGAATTTTGGGGGAGGTTACCTTTTATAATTGAAGTGACATGCACTTTTGAATTTTCTAAAAAAATTAATTAATAATAAATTCAATCCCAATAAAAAAAATAAAAATTCCATTTACTTGAATATAATATGTTATAATGTTGTAATATAATTGAATAATATATTTCAAACATTTTTTGGTATTAAATTTAACATTAACATTTTTATTAACCCTTAGTTAACCAATTTTAATATTAAATAGTATAAAAACTATTTCACTAATAAAAGCTTGTAATATTTACTTATTTGATATAAATTAAACAATAATTTAAAATTAGTAATATTTTAGATAATATTATATATTTTTTCAATATTATTTAGGATATTTAAATAATTTAAGAAAATATTATTTAATAAAATATTATTAGTGTCCATTTTGACACTATTCATTTCTTGGACTTTTAAAAAAGCTAAGATAAAAATTTAACATCGATAAAAATATTTTATTATATCCCCAATAAGACCATATAACCTATGAAAATCATTTACCACCTCAATTATCTAAAATTATATATTTTTTTTAATTTTTACAAACATTTATTTGATATTTCTGTAAACAAAGTAATTAATAAATCAATGTTTTCTAATTATTTAATCATATTATTTGTTCACTAAAATTAAAAACTAAAATAAAATGACAAATATAAATATTCATGGTTTCATAATAATATTTATTTTAAAATATATTTTTTTATAACATTATAAAAAATGACAAATTATTTAAAACATGAATGTGTCATCTTGAGTTTTTTCATGTAATAAAATATTATAAATAAGATAATCTCATCTATGTGACCTAAATATTCAGAAATAAATTTCAAACATAAAAATGTTTTTATTACTTGAAAATATTTCATTGTTATTAGTTCATTGCATACCTTTTCCCAATGTGTATATATAAGTGATCTTAAAGACGATTAAAGTGACATTTTGTGTCTTTCATTGATTTGAAAATTATATAAGTACTTTTCATGGAAAATTATCCATTAAACACATTAATTTAGATACTTAGTTTTTAAGTGTTTAATTTTATTCATCCAAGATTTTTTTTGGGATTTTTAGGGTCATTTTATAGTCCTTATAATTTTATTTTTCATCGAAATTACATAAAGTACCTTTTACCGTTGTAAAAAAATTTACCACAGTTACTATTCATATTGGAAAAAAATAAAAGGGATATATTTAGAAATTTTTTGAATTTTTTATCTAACATTTTTATACATTTTTTAAAATTTAATACACATATTTTTTAGAATGTAATTTAAAAAAACCCAGAACAATTCCCTGAAAAACATTGTTCTTAAAAAAATCACCATTTAAAATATTAAACATTTTTGTAATAATTTTATTTATAAAATCCGTTTTAAAATCATATAATAGGACTATTTTAAACTATAAATAACTAATTATATTTATATTTTAATCCAAACCATAATTTTACCTTGTGAATACTTTAAAATAAAATACAGTTTTCAATAAAAATTAGTATTTTCATGATAATTTTATGATAATTTTGACATCTTGAATTCAAAAACTAAATTAATTTTGTCAAATACATTTTCTATAACTTTTAAATGTTAAAAAAAACATGAATACATATTTGAGAATAAAACATATTTTTTAATAATAATTTTATTTTACTAAACTTTGTGATTATTTTCTAAGTGCTCACCAATACATTCATATTATTTTGGATCATTATTTTTATTTATAAATTAATTAAGCATACTTATTTATGAAAATTTTATTTTTAGGATATAATAATACTATTATACTAATAGCATCATGTGGTTCATTCAAACTTACAATTGCATTTAATAAATCCTATTGTTGAAATAAAATTATTTAAAGAGAAATATTTCATAAAAATATCCATGTGTTTGATTATACCCACATTAAACTGAATATTCCCATTGAAATTCATCACTTGGATACACATTGATGAGGATAAATCTACCTAATCACATTTTCAGTTTCCCATGTAGCTTCCTCAAATTGTTGGTTCTTCTATAAAACTTTAACGATGGGCGTAATCTTATTTTGTGGAACTTTATCTCAATGATCTCGAATCTCTATAAATTATTCTTCATAAAAAATACCCTAATTCAGAGGTACTACATTGGAGTTTAGTATATGAGAAGGATAAGTTATGTACATTGTTAAGATAGATATATGCAATACATCATAAACATGAGAGATTTTTTGTGGAAGTGCCAATCGATAAGCTACCGTCCAAATATGTTTCATAATTTCAAAAGGACAAATATAAATTGGGCTTAGCTTTACCTTCATTCCAAATCTAATAATTATATTCCTAGGAGATATTAATAGAAATATATTATTACCCACTTCAAAATCGATGTAATTTCATCAATTTCCATCATAAATTTTTTATCTACTTTGATTTTCCCATATTCATTGTTTAATAGATCTAACATTCTCTTCCATATATTCAACTTGATTAGGTCTCCACATTTTATTTCCCCAGTTTCATCCCATGATATTGGAGTTATGAACATATTATGATATAGGGATTCAAAAGGATCCATCTGAATACTAGTGTGAAAGCTATTATTGTAAGAAATTTCTACCAAAGGTTAGTGTTTATCTCAACCATCTTTGAAATCCATATAGAATTCTCTCAACATGTCTTCCAGAGTTTTAATTATCCTTTTATATTAACCATATTTCTTGTGATGATACATAGTGGTAAAAATTATATCTATATCTAGATCCTACAAAAGAAATGTCCAGAACATTGAGGTAAACCTGAGGTCCCGATTAGATATAATGGAAATTGGAACTTTATAAAATGTCACATCTTCTTTAAAATTTATTTTGGAAAGATGCTAAAGATAGAAAACTTATCTAAATGAAATTAAGTGTGCCATATTTGTAAGACGGTCAATTATAACCCATGTATAATTATGTCCTTTTTGGGTATTGGGTTGTCTGACCAAAAAATCCATGGTCATATTTTACCATTTATATTTTTCTATGGGTAATGGTTGTAATATCCCTTTTGAAATATATCTCTCAGCCTTAAATTTCTAAAAAACTAATAATTTAGAATCATATTATCTTATATCTCTCTTCATTTCATCCAACTTGAAATACCACTTTAGGTCCCTATACATATTTTTGATTCTAGGATGAATAGAGATTGACGAACTACTAGCATCATCCAACAAATCTTTCATTAATTCTCTTATGGGAGGAATACAAACACTGTTACTAAACCTTATTATTCTTTCGTAATCATAGTAGAACTTAGGAAAAAATTTCACCATCTCTTTTAGTTCTACATCTTCCACATGCACCTCCATAATCCCCACTTGTTTAGGTCCTTGAATATTCATTTGAGCTAGATAATATTTATCCCCTTTCATTAAAATTTCTATATCCATACATTGAAAATAAATAAATATTGGATCTTTTATGATCCTAAAGATAGATATGCTAGCATGGTCCTTTCAATTCAATGAATCTCCCACCTTGTTTTCTTTCTCAGGTTTGTAATTTATCTAGAAGTTGAAATATTTAATCAACTCTAGCCATCTCCACAGGTGAATATTCCACTCCTTTTGAGTGAAAATATACTTTAAAATTTTATGATTAGTATATATATCTCATCTTTCTATATAAAGACAATTACTCCATATATTTAATTAAAATACAACCATAGATAAATAAAAATCATGAGTGGTGTACTTCTTATCATGGATTTTTAGCTGTCAGGAGTCATATGCTATCACCATATAAATTTTTCAGGAGAACATATCCCTGTCCCATCTTAGATAAATCACTATATATGACAAACCTCTCTTCATAACTTGGTAGTGTAAGCACAGGTGCACTGACTATCGTTTTTTTACCTCTTTTAAATTATATTTGCATTATTATGTAGATATGAACATAACTATTTTCTGAGTCAACTTGGTTTTTGGATTATATAATCATGTGAAATATTTCAATTTTTTTGATAATATACAGCCAACATAAGAAAACATTAGATCTATATTACCATTGTTGGTCTAGGCCACCTTTCAATAACTTTTATCTCTTTACAATCCAAAAATATCCCCTCTTTTTAGATTATGTGATGCAAAAATGAAACTTTTAAAACCAAATTATACACATGGTTAATATTTCATAAATCTTTTCCTTTCTCGGGGTTTTTAATAAAATCCTAAATTGATCATCATGTTCTTCATTTCCCTCAGAATATAAAAGAATGCAGTATGTAAAGAATACCATAAAATAAGCAACATAGTCTCCAAATACTTTATTCATTTAATATATTAAGCTAATGGGGGAATTAATAGGACCAAAAGTAATAATTATAAACTCGTAATGTCCATACCTTGTATGGAATGTCATCTTAGTTATATCCCCATTCTTAACCCATAATTGATGATATCCAAAATGAAGATAATTCTTGGAAAATTATTGAGGTCCAAATAGTTGGTCAAATATGTCATCAATATGGGGGAGATGGTATTTGTTCTTGATAGTGATCTTGTAATGTTCTCAATAATAAATGCAGAGTCTCATTGGTCTATCTTTCTTCTCAACAAACTGAATAGGTTCATACCAATGTGATACTCTAGTGGGTATGTATCCCTTGTCAGTATTTTCATGGTGTTACTTCTTAAATTCCTACAACTAAATTAGGGAGATTCTATATGGAGTCATTGAAAAAGTCATAGTACTCGATAAGAGTATTATTGAAAATTCATCTTCATGATTCAGTGTAAGATCGAGTAGTTATTCTAGTAAGATAATAATAAACCTTGTATTGTAGTTGTATAATGAATGGTGAGTTTCTACCCAAACATCTGAGATATATAACCTTATTTTATAGGAATTAAGACCCGTAAGATTGAATTAATCTCCAATAGAAGTTCTTATTCTTCCTTGCATCAATAGAACGATCATATATTAATTCAAAATAGGAAATTTTACTTCCCCTCCTTTGAAAATGATATGATCTCCACATAGAGAAATATAATCCATGCCATGAATTACATTAAATTACAATAAAATATGGATTATATGATTGGTAGGTATCAGTTTCCCACAACCTTCTACCAGAGAAAAATTATAAACTTCTGATGTTAGCACTGTGCAATTTTTAGTATTCACAGTTAACATAAAATCTAATTATTGAGGTAATATAGTGATCCCCTTAACAAATTATTTTCAAATCAATGAGTCGGTGGATCCTAAATTGAATAAATCTTTATCATATTTAGAGTAAATTATATTTCTACCTTTCACCACTTCATTTTCATACTCCACCATGTTAGTAATGATCACATGTGATTTTCCTTTTACTTTTTCCATAAGATGATTTTGATATTGATAATCAACAATAATCCTTTTATTAGGGAAATGGATTGAATAATTACACATTTCCATGTACTTGTATCATTCAATTGTGGATGGTACATTCTGTGTAATCTTTTCTCAATTCGCAACATTATGTATCTTTTTAACATCACTATGGTAGCCAATTCCTCAATGGACTTCATTACCTCACTTTGAATATTTTATAGTCCCCTTAAGACAATTTCATCCATGTTACCTTCCAAACCATTATCATAATGAAGGTTCATCTTTGTTTCACTATTTTTTTCAGATTTTCTATTGAATTCATTTTTTATATTCCTAAACAATCCATAAGATTGATATATGACTCTAATGTCCATCTGCAACATTGAGGAAACACCAAATGATTTCCTAATATCTTATGAATTCCCTTATGGATAATTCCCTTTGGAGAATTGATTTTATACAACATCAATATTGAATAGTATTACTCTCTTGTTGAATGAATATTCTAGACGCATACCTTTTGAGCATCGTAAAATTTACATCATAGTTACCATTAGATTCATCATCATTTTTCTTATACTCTAGGAACTCCTTCACCATCTTCATTTGAATAATATGAGGAATGTAATTTTTGAAAAATTAGTACTTTAACTCATCCCATTCAATAGAGTCAATTTCATCTCATTTCCTAGTATTCTTGATGAGATTCCACCATTGATCATCTTCATAATCCAAATGATATACTTTCACGATGAATTTCTCATGTTCTGAACATTGGTGAACCTAAAATATAATTTTAGGGTTATTGATCCATTATTCATCAACTACTGGATTAAAAGACCCACTAAATGAAGGTGCATGCTGCCTCAAGAAGGACTCAACAAAATATCGTTCCCTACTTTTCAGATTTGGAATTCATGCAAGATTTATAGATTGAAAATGTTTTGTGAGCATAGAAACATGATTTTTCATTCCATATCCAATAACATGTCATTTAATTGGAGGAAAATCATTTCATTTAACATCACATTCATTATTAACTTTGTTCCTATTGGTTCTATTCATTTTTTGCAATCAAGAAAAATATTGGTTGGAAAAAAAATCATAATGAGAAAACTATATAATGAAGGGAAATAACATGGAAAGTTTCAATTTAGGACACCTTAAGTTTTATCCTAGGTTATTCATGATTGTTAACAAATCAGTAGGATTATAACCTATAAATTTTCAAGTCCATATAGATCTTACTAATAATTTACCATCCTTCTTTTTAGAGCATAACTAAAGTTTGCTCTAATACCAACTATAACGACCCACCCATTTCATATATAGATATTTAGTCAAAATGGAATAATATTTGTTACACATAAAATAAAAACAATGATATAATCTTGAATGTTTATTGTCTTTGGAAACTAATAATCATAAACAACAAGTCCATAAAACATCTACACCACCTCCCTCTAATTCCTTCGTAATATTTACCCCTGTTTGACATATCATACCCAATACCCTTATTCTCAACCTAAGGAAATGAAACATAAAAATATGTGAGATCATGTCCCCTATAAGGGTAAATTATGGAGATAAAAATAATATCTTACTCATAATACATATGATCAAAATAAAAAACATTGTAAATTTATATCCATCATATCAAAGATCATAATATTTTATCATGGTATAAATCAATCAAATTCAAAAATTAGATACTTAATGAGATCATAAAACAATAGATTGAATTAAAGAATACACATAGATAAAGAAAATAAATTTGTATTTTTAAAGGCTCAATTATAATTCATTCATAGTGGAAATAGACCATTACTAAACCAAGTTCACGCTTACTTCTATCCTTGAATTTTGAAATTGGATTACTTTATATCCCAGACCTGTATTACTCAACTGATATCATTTTCCATTACATTCCATTCATTATCATGAAATTTAAAAATATTATCAATTAATTGGATGGAGATTTATTTCACACTAGTCACATAAATAAAACCAGACACATGTCTTCCATAAGAACCCAACTAAATCTTCATATTAGAACACATATAATGAAATGAGTTTCACAAACACCATTCAATTATAACATGACACATGTAAATAAATCGGTTTCTTAATATCATTAAATCATAAACATAAAACAACCATAGGTATAATAGGGACATCATATTTAAAAAATATTCCCATTAAACAAATGTATCATTGTAGATATCACTTTATAATTATTCATAAAGAAAATATCCTTTCTTCTTTGGAAAATTTTTTCTTTACTTAGAATATCAAAAAAATTTAAAAGATAAAATTTTACATGAAAATATAAATTTCAACATATATTGGTGCGTTAAATTTATTAGGTAATCTTGTAATAAAAAAATCTATTCATTCCAAAAGTTAAAAAATTATCCTCTTAATTTTTTTAATAAGTCAAAAAGAACATCATATGACCTCCAAATCATTTTTTTGGTATTTTCATAAAATCCACTTTGAGGGTAGAGTGGGAACTAACCGAATTACACCCTACAAAGGGAGGTAAGGACATAAAAAATTCAAATTTCAGGGGCACAAGACCCAAAAACATAATCAAAAGTCGGATCGCGTTCCGGGAACCACAGCCTCAACAACAGATACCGCAAATCACGTGGGTTTCCCGATAAACTTGAATTGAGGCATCATGTCGAGTCCACTACATCATCTACATCATCTGCATCATCTACATCATCTACATCATCTGCATCAACACCGTTATCATTAAATCACCGTAATAATCACGTCATCGCCATCTATTCAAAACCTCATTTCCATTTCCATCTTCTTCCCACAAACAGAGTCGTCAGAGGTGTTTGCATCTTGCATAGATATGAAACCAACAGAGTCGTCGACCGTTGCATCTGTCGCAAGAACTCTCCTTATAGTCGCTGGTACTAGAACAAACAAATCATTGGCTTCGACCATCATCACAGGTACCAAAAACCTTTATCAAACACAACCAACTCAAAGAAAAGACGCCAACACTTCACTGTCATCATCACCCATTCCAAAAAATCACAAATTAACCAACAGAAACCCATAAAACATTATGAAAACCTCACTACATCACAAAAAAATAGAGAAACATCCAAAACAATGAACAGATTCAACACAATTCAAGGATTGAACCCATCACCAGAAAATCGCCTCCCCCATGATGAAGGAAACCTCATCGGAAACTAAAACGAACCAGAAACCCACCACCCACTGCCGCCATATCACCCGCTCAAAGATGCTACAAAATCAACCCCAAGCACTCGAAGCAGGCCTCAACCGCCGGAAATTCAATGCGCAGTCAGGGCGGCTGAGCACACGAACCCTCGCTAGATCATAATCACAATGTCGTAATTTGAACCGACCCAATCCCTCTACTGAAGGCCTCCCACAAGCACCTGGACCCCACTGAGCAAGGGAAGCCGTGCAATGCCACCTAGGGCTGTATGCACCACCACTGAGCCAAAGAAGACCTCTGAGGACGGCGCCTGAGACAACCCGACCCGAAATCCGCCACTACGGTCTTTCCAATGACCCAGGAAAGAAACAAGCAATCAAAATGAGATGGACCTCGAAAGATCAATAGGGAAGGGACTGAATCGGACCTCAACCACGACGTGAGACAAGAGAAAGCGGAACAGATCCGAATCCTCGATGTCATCACTTACCACATGCTAAACTCACAGGGAAGAAGAACAAAGGTGGGGGGAGGGCCGTAGCCACTTGATATCGATGAGAGGATGGTGGCGGCGGAAGAAAACCTAGCTGGAGACGCGCCCCTTACGGGATCATGATGATCATACCCTAATAAAATTCAGAAAGAACCTCATATGGAAAACAATAAAAACATTCCATTCAAAACATTTAGAAAAAGTTAATAAATTTATAGAAATGTATTTAAACAATTTTATAAGAATATTAAAAATATTATGGAAAAAAAATTTATGAACCATGAACATGGAAGATACATATTCCCCAGTAAAATAGTATGTATAAAAAATCTTATAAATTAAAGAGATTGTGAAATTAATCCTAACATTAGGTCTTATTTCCATTATACAGATTTGAAAGTCGTCCATAATGGATAAAATAATTTTATTAACTTATTATATAACCATATTAACATTTATTATATTATATGTCATCATATAATAATCCCTTTAACAATATTTAATTATTACTATAGTTTTTGGTGTTAACTACTTCATTTTCTTATACATGTTTTATCATATAAGTCCCACTTATTGTTATAGGATATATTTAAATAATTTAAATTATGATATTAAGGTAATATATATCATATTAATTTATTATATACATTTATATAATCCTGTATGAATGGTGGACATGATAAATGACAGCTCATCCAGGAGACGGTAAGTCGTACATATGCATGAGTGATGATATATTTCCCATAATATTAATGTTGTAATAACGTGGATGGTATATATTTTTCAATAATAAATATTGATTTATAATTACTAAATATATACTATTTCAACTATTATACCCATTCAAATAAAGTGAAGATGAGTAATAGATGACACCATAGTGTGGAGATGATAAGTATTACATACACACACGTGGTACTTTCATTTTTCATAAGATGGATAAAATATATAGTATGGTTGCTCCATAATTATAATAAATACATAGAATATATTTTACACTGGGTTTATTACATTATAATGGATATAACAAAGAGAGAAGATGTAGAAGGAAGAAATAATTTTGGAAGAGTCTGTAAAGATAATTTCCACTTCCTTGATGAACTTCCCGTATGTCTCCTCTTAGGAATACTAGGGGTGATTTTTTGAGAGGACTAGAACATAAATAACATGTCTAGGGAGGTTGAGAATATAAATTGGCATGTAATGTTCTATCGTGAAGGCATAGCGGGAAGTGAAGAAATGGGGGATGTTGTGCCGTTTTATAATTAAAGTGAGGGGCACTTTTGGAATTTTTAAAACTGTTAACTAATTGTCTATTCAATATCAATCCAAAAACATCCAAAAGAACATGAATTAGAATATAAGAATAAATATGTTTTAATCATAACAACCAATTTATTTAAGACAAGTATTGGTATTAATTTGGACCTTATCATTTTGATTAATCCTAGGTTATCCTAATTTATTTTTAACTAATATAACAACATTTTCAATATTAAAGGGATTTTATATATACTTATGTGATATCAATTAAATCATAAATGGATAATTTATAATATTTTTGACCATATGATATATTTTTTCTATATTTTTAAATATTTATTATGATTTTTAAAAAAACAATGAAGATATTATTTTTATTAAATATCATTACTGTGAATTTTGACACTATTCATTACATGAACTTTTCAAAATACAA
This sequence comes from Viscum album, assembly GCA_963277665.1. Taxonomy (NCBI): domain Eukaryota; kingdom Viridiplantae; phylum Streptophyta; class Magnoliopsida; order Santalales; family Viscaceae; genus Viscum; species Viscum album. Next base: position 497,040,852 of record OY728139.1, read on the forward strand.
AGATAAAAATTTAACTTCAAACCAAATATTTAATTATATCCCCAAGAGATCAATATAATCTATAAAATTCCTTCATCAAACTAATTATTTAAAATTTTATTTATTTTAATATTTTTATTAACATTTTTTTATGATATTTCCATAAATAAAATAATTACTACCTCAGTGTTGTGTAAATATTTAATATATACATATTTGTTAAAAATGAATAAAAAATAAAATACCATGAAGTTGATAAATATTTTATATTTTATAAAAATATTTATTATAAAATATATATTTTCATAACCATTTATAAAAAATTAAATATTATTTAAAACATTAATGAGACATCATTAGATTTTCATTAAATAAAATATTATAAATATTATAATGTTACCTATTTGAGCCAAAAATTCTGAAATAAATATATATAGTGAAAATATTTTTTTCATGTAAAAATTATATATATAGATTTTCAATTAAATAATGTATTCCCCATATGGAAATATAAGGGATGTTAAAGAAAAAGAAAGTGACATTTTTTGTATTTTGTTGATTTAAATATTATATACTCCATTTTAATGAACACAAATTTCCATTAAATTACTTAATTTTGATCCTTTGGATTTAAGGGTCGACTGTTATTCAACCAATATATGCTTTTCATGTTTTTGGGCCATACTATAGTCATTATTATTTTGTATTAAACATAAATTATATTATTTTTCCATTACAGTTGAAACAAAATTTACTATAGTTACTATTAATTTTTTCCAAAACATTAGTAGCCCTTTTTACCAAATTTTGGACATTATTAATCTACATTTTTATTCCATTTTTCAAAAATCAAAACAAAATTTATAAATTAATTTTAAAAAATGTAAAATTCCATGATAAACAGCTTTTTTTAAAATAAATTTTGAATCATAAAAGGTTTATTAATAAGTTTTTTTATAAAATTTATTTAAAAAACATAATAGAATTGTTTTAAACCAAAATGAACAAATTATGATTTAAAATTATTCAAAAATATAATTTTTCCTTAAAATTATTTTAAGATAATTTGTTGTTGATGAATTCAATAAATAAATACATTTTATAAAATATATTTTATATAACCTCTAAAAATAATAAGAATCTAAAAAAATTGTTATGAAAATGTATTTTTTAATAATAATGTGATTTTAAAAAAAAATTGATATTATTTTCTATGCACTCAACAATACATTTATATTAAGTCGGACCATTATTTTTATTTTATAAATTAGATATTCATATTTATTCACCCAAATTTTATTATTTGTGTATAATGGTCATTTCTTAATTATAGTGTCTCTTGGTTTCATTGAAATCATGATTATGTTCCTCACAAACTATTAAATAATTAAATTATTTAAAAGGAAATGTTTCATAAAAATATCTAAATGTTACATGATGGTCCACATAAAACATTTTTTCGGACCTTCCCTCTTGTAGTTAGTAGGAGAGGGCTTGATTAGACACTAGGTTAAAGAGTTGGTTTCATAGCTCCGTGTCAGGTTGGGAGATGTATTAATACTATCCGATCAGGCCAAGGTAGTGGTCATGGATGAGGAATCCAGGAACCAGTTGTACCTAAATAGTCGAGTGGTCTTGCTCTGGGTAGTGAGGTTGTTTCATAGGGGTAGGGTTCATGCCAAAAATATTTTTTACATCCTACCCCTAAAGAGTAGAGTGTCAGGTCCTATATAGTGAGAGGTACGATTTTAGTATCCTCTACTATTTTATAAGATATTTTTGATAGAGGTACTTCATAGAGATTTATATATGTACCTATGGTGGAGAAACATGGGATATTTGATTGGTTTTCTGATGGAATTTTTATTCTTCGCACTCTTTTGAGGATCAGAACAGAAAGTGTACACCGGTGTAGTTGGTTCCCCGTTGAGACTGGTGGGTGTCACTTCCCATGGAATAATATTATCCTAAAGATTGCTGGGTTTGATGTCGTACTCAGAATGGATTGGTTAGTGGAATATCGAGCCTACATTGATTGATATCACTAAAGGGTGCGCTTCAGATCACCAATGGGAAATGTGTTTGTTCAAACTGGTAAATTGGATTTCTATGCAATCTGAATTTCTATATAGAATTGTGGGATGGGATGGATGATAAACCAAATTTCTAATTTGTATCTAGATTATCATACTATGTGTAAGCTTAATATTCATCCAGTTTTTATATCATTTCTTGGATGTTTTCTCAAATTACTTTCCAGTTTTGCCTCATAAGAGTGTGGTGGACTTATCCACCCAGTTAGTTCCAGTAGATACTCTGGTATTCATTCCTCCATACAGGATGGGTACTATAGAGTTGCAGGGGAAAAATTGGTAGCATGAGGATTTAGAGGAAAGGTGGTTTATATAACTCATCACTTCTCTATGGGGTTTTCCAATCTTTTTTATGAAAAAGGGTAGATGTTACCCTTATAAAATGCATGGATTATCGATAATTGAACTAATTGATAGTTAAGAACCACTATCTTTTTCCATAGAAATATGGAATTTTTTATCTTCTCTGAGGAACATGGGTATTCTTGAAAATTCAGTAGAGATTCAGATATCCTAATGTGTGTGTTTAGCATGCATATATACCATGTACAACCTTTCACAAAAGGTATTGTCTATATAATTATTTATTAAATTTTATTCTATCACGAATGCAACAGAAGTTTTCCTGGAACTGATGAACCATGTTTCCATAATTATCCTGATTCATTTATCATGGTATCTATCCATGATATCATAGTGTCGTATCATAATTGACACGACCATGAAAAACAACTTGAGATCATTTTTGATACACTGAGATAGAATTTGTTAAATGATAAGACCATAATTTGATACTTGTGGATGGATAATATTAACTTCATGAGTCACATTATCTTACTAATAGGTGTATCAATTGACCAAAAGAAGGTGGGAGATGTATTTTCCTAGGAGAAGACCAAAAAAATCTTTTACATATATATTTTCTTACCACTAGATTTATATTCCATGTGTTTCATAAAAAAACTCATGCTTAACAACACCATTGACGAGATTGACTAAGAACAGTATGAATTTTTTATAGTAAGATTCCTACAATACATCCACTCTTGAGTGAAAATGGATATTGACTAAAACATCGATCTCAATTCTTTGAAATCTGGCCTGATTTTGCATTGTGTATTGCGACGCATGAGGTATCAGGTTTGGAGTCGTTATTATGAAGGGAGATAGATTCGTGGGGTACAAGTCTCATCAGTAAAGGCCACATGAGTGGAACTACCCAACACATGATCTTGAGTTACCTAGAGTTGTTCATGAATTGGTTTGATGGAGACATTATTCACTTGGAGAGCTTTTTATTTTTTATAGGGCCAAAAAAACATCAAGTACATATTTGCATAGTGTGGTCTGAATCTGTGGTAGTGAAGGTGCTTTGAGTATCTACCACTTTATGATTTCAAGATTGTCTATAGGCCTTGAAATGTAAATTATGTGGATGATGAATTGAGATGTATTACACATATATAAGTAGATTGGGAGGCCAATAATGAGTGGGAGATTATGGCCTTGTTATTTGAGATATACATAGCAGTGTGGGGTATTGAGGGGCATAATTTTATTTTAACCTTAGATATGACCCCTACCCTTATAGATAGAGTTATGAAGAGGATCCTATAAAATTCTAAGGGACTATACCTATAGGAGAGTATGGTATGTGGGACCCCCATCATGGTTCGAATATGGGTGAGGGTGGAATCCTTCATATTTATGGTTGTGTATGGGTTCTAGTAGAAATACATATGGGGATGATGTGGGAGATTCATGCCTTAGATTGGGAAGTGCATCTCTGTATCACCAAGATTCACTATTACTTGAACCATCAGTACCGGTGTCCATGGATCAATCAATAGGTAGATAGTTTTTTATGTGGTGTTCCACATGCCAGCAAGTGGGGTTAGAACATTGATGATGAGATGTGATTTTATAGTAGTCACCGATACCTGAGAGGAAATGGGATGATGTCATGATAGATTTCCTGAATGGTAAACCAATGTCTCATTGAGGTCATGATTATGTGTGGGTGGTTTTTGATATAATAAAAAATGTTTCTAATTTTCTTCTAATTAAGGAGTCTTCCTCGGTTGATGATATTGGGAGGTTGTTTAACCATGATATACAATGACTTTATGGGGTCCCTCATTCCATTGTTTCAAATAGATACACCCAATTCAAATTTCATTTCTAGTAGAGTTTAAAATGGGTGTTGAGTATATAGGTTATTCTTAGAACAACATTACACACTCATACTGACGGTCGGTTTGAGTGTTCAATTATAGTTATTACAGACTTTCTTAGAGCATGCATCTTCTATTTTGGGGGCTCTTAATAGAGTTATATTCCCATATTTTATTTTTACAAAATAAATAGTAATTCAGTGACTATTTAAATGGAACCTTATGAGGTTTTATATGGTAATCCATTTTTATCACCCATGTGATGGTTAGATGCACCTTTACTAAGATCACTTCTCATGTAGGAGACCTCTAATAGGATTAGAAGGTAGGGATAACTTTCACAATGATATTTTGGGTTGTTTGAGATTTTGGAGAGATTCGGGTTTATAGCCTATTAGTTTTAGATACCTCCGATGTACTGGGACATGTAAGATGTGTTCCATGTATCACATCTATGCTGTTATCACAAAGAGATATCTCCCTCTCTACCGGTGGATGAGGTGAAGTTATATGTTGTTGTATCCTTTTTGGTGCATATAATTCATATAGATGACATGAGAATAAATGTTCTCTGAGGTAAGTCAGTTCCACTAGTAAGAGTGCTATAGAAGAACAACCATTCACTAGTTTATAATTATGAAGGGGATGTTTATGTATGCATGAAGTGGTTGGAGTTATTCTCAGTTGATTCTTGGCCACCATTGTAGGTGAATTGAAGGATGAACAGTTTTCAGGGTGGATGAGTATAAGATATCAGGTGTTTTGTATGAGGTATACGTCATTTTTTTCATTTCAAATTATTTTTTAGGATATAATATGGGTACCCAAAGTGATCATGGGTGTAGTGGGGGATTTTGGGGATTTTATAGATCCAAGAGACTGACTTTTTGGATGAAAAAAATAGACTTCATTGATTGGAGAAACTGTGCAGGGACAAGCTGCACGGTTACCCCAATCGTGTGCGGCCTAGACTGAGGGATAAAAGAGCCAGAAATATTTGAGTAAATTGTGTTGAAGGAGGATTACTCTAGTGTGTTGGACTCTATAGTTTTTTTAGTTGGATGATAAATGGATTGTGTATGGTTAGGAAATCCATGCACAGTAGCAGTTCAGTGTGTCCCTTCAAGCAAAAAACGTGCACATGATTGGCGAACTCTTTGTCCAACCATGTGGCCTAAATATGTGGCCCCAAATTTTGAGTCAAAATGAAAATTTTACCCTTAAAATAATTTACATCTAAAAAATATTATATTCCACCCTTCATTGGATAAATGTGAGGCACAAGGATCTCCTTTGATGGAAAATTCATAGGCTTTGAAATTATTTCATCATTCTGACTAGGAATTGAACATCATCTCCCTTGTTGGAGTCTTTCCAAAGAGTACTTCATTTCTCTTGTGACTATACTCATTTTCCTTTGTATCAACTAAAATATGTTTATGGAATCTAATATTCCCTATTTTCATGTTCTTCATTTGTACTTTTTTTATTCTAATCTAGATCGAATCAGAAGCTGACATTGGATGAATACTCTTCTACATAACTGAGGTAGGTGGTTTATAACATTCCCTCACTGTATGGTGTCTCATATAGTTAAATTACATTGTTTTTATTTCCAAACATTTTTATGATTACCCTTTAATTAATCAAATTGCCGACTTCAATGGATTAGTGCTTATTTGGGATTCTCGCTTGTACCATGGAGTTGGTAAGAGGTTGTTTCCCCACCCTATGCCACCCATTGGGTGAGACTTTACATTACTTACTATTATACTACCCAATGGATTTGTGTTTAAGATTTCCAAATTATAGGAAGAATAGTTATAAATGAATTTATGTGAAATGAGTTTAAATGAATTATTATGAGATGGCTTTCCACCTTTTCCATGTAATACATGATTAGAATTAAATAACCGTTTAAATGTGAATTATTATATAATATGGATGAACTCATGGTATGAGATGATAAATGAATTTAATGACGAATGTTTCAATAAGATTCCATTAGTGTGATACCCCATGGGTCATGATAGTTTTATTAGATCCCTTGGAAGATATTTCTCTTTGGGTCTTGATTTCGTGGGATGCCTTGTGTCGTGTTGCCCCTTAAATCCAAAATTTTTAGGATTATAGTGGAAATGTTTTATTGATGTGATCCTTGGACCCTGTTATTATTATAACCGAGTTTACATTGAGATTATTTTGGGACTTGATGAGGATTCCTTGGTTCACAATAACTTTGGTCTGACCCCATGCAGTCTTACATTTCATATTATATGGATCGACAGGGGTAAATGTGACATGATTTGTTATAAGACAATAATATGGTTGATATGATATACACGTTATACAACATGGTTCTGGATGATATGGGATACTATGTATATGACATGGTCGTGTTTTTTATTTCTGTTTCATTATAGATTCCTTGTTATAGGGGATTGACACATTTTTATTGGGATCCTTTTTGGATTAGAAATATTTGAATTACATTTTTTACAAATTCCATGGGAACTTTTTCATTATTGATATACATTTGGTATACATTTAACATGGATTTTCTTACATTGCACTAACAAGATGTTTTATAGACACCATTGGTGGTAGACTATGGGGATTTTTTCTCACGCCCCATCTTAGGATACTATTAGGTACCTAGAAAACCTATTTGGATGTGGGTAGGAACATTAGAAAGTGAACATAGTATGATGGTTGGATTTTTCTATGCATAGGAGTAGGGGAGAACTTGACTGAGTAGAGGCCTGTGATTTTATATAAAGATGGTTATTTTTGTCCTTTCATTATTTTGACACATGTATTTTAGTGATAAATTTATTCATGTTTTGGATAATTTGTAAGAATATGAAATTACATATCATCATGTACATGAGATTACAACTTTAATTATTTTATATTTATGTCTTTGGATGATTATCACTGGTTTGGTTATTGTTATGCTTCTGATTAGGTGAGTTACTGGTCCAGTGGTCACAGTGTATATTCCTACCACTTATTCATTGTTATAATGCATATTTAATTGATATGTATGAATACTACCATTGTGTTACACTCTAAAATGAGAGAATAGTCTCCCCATCGACACACCCTAGGCCCTCTCTTCAAGTCTACATCCTATAGAGATTGGGGAAATGTTCTTGTAGAATGTGAACCGCTGGATCTAGGCACTATTTACTGGAATCCGGGTCAGGACTTTACAACCAAGATGCCTTCTTATTCACGTATTAAATAGGGATTTGGTACAGATGTTAATCCTTGGTATAATGTATGACTTTTACAAAATTAGGAGGATAATAAATTCCTATTTATACACAAGATCAACTAAATTTATAAAACTATTTGTTATTCCATTGAAGGATTGATTATTTTTGGATGAATGTTTTGAAGGGTGACTGATTTCATGAGGGCTATTCAAAGGATAAATGTAAATTTTAGTTAAACCTAATAGAGTAACAAATAAGAACATATTCATAATCTGGACCATTAAACCCTTGATAGATATCAGTCAACCATTCACATATTAAATATATCTATCATACATCCCATATTTTATATCAAAAATTTTAAACATATTTCATAGTACAGATAGAAGATTCTAAAATCTGAGCACTAAACAAAGTAGTATTGGGTTCATCTTTAATATATATCGTATGTTCTACAGAAACTAGTCCCTTTGAAGAAACATGGCTCAGAGGTTTGATGAAATCTACACTATCACTATAGAAGAAATAATAATACCTTGTAATTATTCTAATTCTTAACTATGTACCTCTTATAAATAACTATTTTTCATACATTCAACAATTTTATATAATTTTTACAGTAGTGTATCATAATTCTATTGGTTCCTTAAAACTGGAATAAGAATCCTAAAAACCATCCTTTGAGTATCTTTAGAAACATCTAGAATGAGTTCCATAATTCTATTAGAGTCATTGAAGCAATTGAAAAAATAAATTATGAACATATAAATTCCCATACCTTTCTTCCCAAAAACATATATTTTATAATGGTACTCACCCTTATGATATTTCTTTATTTATGGAAATATTCCTAGGAAAATCATCTCAATCTAAAAATACAATATTAGAGAAGAAATGCAATTAAAATATTTAAAAAAACTAATGAACTATAGTCTGAAAATTATGAAAAATTTAAGGATTCAAGGGAGAAAAAATAGAGGACTGGAATTTGATGATGATTTCAAATTATATTTTCATGAAATTTCATAATGTATGGAATTTTTCATTCATTTTAGTCTTTTAATAATTAATATAATAAGAAACTTCCTGACACAACTCTGATTTAACCATAGGAATATTCTGAAACATATATCTTTGGGATGGAACCATTAAACCATGTATATAAAATTCCAACTTAGTAGGGGGAGAATCCATCAATCCCAACACTAGATTTTTCATTTCTTGAGTGTCCATAAAAGATACCTTACATGATGTTTTCTAAATAGGAGGAATTGGTTTAATACTCTGTATAAACTCTATTTTGGCATCTAACTACACATCTAACATGTAAAAATAAATCTTTTTGATAGATAACACATTGCGTTATCGCATCTCATCCTTAGAGGAAACAATATACTCCTTCTAATAATAGTAATATTCTATTGGATGGAAAAACTCCATCATTACAGAAAAATAAAATAATCCCTTATTTGAGTTATCTATGCTTTTACTTTGGGCACTTCCTCATTATCATATGGTGGCGATGATGGTGCAAGTGGGTTGCGAGAACTATAAATAGTCTAAAGATCCACATAACCAACTATAGGTCTATAAACAAATGATCCACGAATAATTAGATCAACTATATGATTCTTCTTGCAAACATTACCTTGGACTTCAACATAATAAACACTATGAATAGTTTCCACTAGACTCTCCTAAAGAAATTTTACAATAACCTCAAAAATCAGTTCCTCAACATGATGACCAATAACAGTAAATTAAATAATATGTCTCTATCAAACCACTTCAACATAACTTGGAATGGGATCAAACATAGAATGAAAAACATTGGGAAACAAATGATTATAACTACTATCCACTATCTCCTCAACATTCCTATATAGCAAAATCATGGTTGGTGATGCACACCTATGTGGTGAGGGTTGAGACACATCCCCCTCTGCCACCCCTTCCAATCCCATTGGATTCAAGGAATTAAAAATAGTTTCCCACAAATACCTAATTACTTTCAATAAAATAGTATAATGGGTGTCACCTTTATGACACTTTACTGTATCTCATTTATTGAGATACTCATAATTTCTCTATAGAATTATGGAGATCAGACTACCATAAGGATAATAGTTGATCCTACACTTTCTATTACAGTAATTATGAATAAAATGAATCCTATTACTAAGAATGTAGGGAATAAAATTATTTTTTAGAATGTAAAATATGTACATATCCTAAAATAATACTTTCTCCATTACACTAGCTCTCTAGGCTATCTAACTTATGAAAAAAACTATACAAAACATTCCACATTTTGAGTAAACCATTCATGGGTTTCTTATCATTGGTATATGTACTAAAAATGAACATTAATACTTATTTCATTCTAACTGATCACAATACCAATAGTCTCATAATGAAAATAAACTCCCCCTCATTGGGATAATGAATAAAATCATCCAACTAAGAAGAGGAAAACAATAAACTTTACCATTTATTCTAGAGGGTACAACATTTTCTATATGATTCAATTAGATGTTATAATTATTCATAAACTCATTTATTTCTTCCATGAAGGGAAATCCTAAATCATTTATACAAATAATGAAATTATAACCTTTAAGAGTAATCACATTCTTTATCCAATTTTCTATTCTCTTCATCCATTCCATATTAATGGTCTTTATGATGAGTAATATTCATGGTGCATGTCCATTAGATTTCTTAAAACAACCAAAACATAAATTTTAACATCACCATGACACTCCCATAGTAGACTATATTGGTTAGAGGATAGGGAATGATCAATATTTTTGAGGATTTGAGAGACAGTTTGGATTTGGGAAGATGATAAATACCTGAATAGTAAAAGGGTCACATAAATTTCTAATTTTTGTTCACGAACCCTATTTAAAAAATGCATACTTACACTAATGGGTTTTTATGTCTTTTATAAACAATAAATAGATTAAATAAAATCTAAAATAAATAAATTTAATTATTTAAACATTCAACACTTAAACAGAACAACCAAACAGAAAAAACATTAATAAATAAATAAATAATAAATTAAGAAATAAGAAAATCATAAATTAATTTCAATTTAAATATAATAATCCTTATTCTATTAGGATAAAATCAAAGCATTCACAAGAATTTGGATTAGTAAAAATATCTGCTATATAATTCACAATAGTGATAAATTCAAGAGTATAATCACCTTTTTAATTGTTTTCTCTTAAGAAGTGATGTATTATGTCAATATTCATTATTATAGACTGATTTATAATATTAATTGAAATATTGATAGAGCTATTGATATCAAAATTAATTTATTCTTAATTATTATTGAATCCAAAATCCATCAAATTGTGCTTCAATCTGAATACATGCAAATAAAAATTAAAAGAAGTAATATATTCTACCTTAGTAGTGGATAATGAAACAATGTTTTGTTTCTTACTTAAGAATGTAACCAGGGATTTACATAGAAAATAAAGAGTTCCTAATGTACTCTTATATTCAAGCATACAACCAACAATTAATCATCTCAATATAAATTTAAATTAATATCATATGTTTGTGAAAAACGTATTGAAATATTGATTGTTAATTTTAAATACCTTAAAATATATTTGACACCTTAAAAATAAAATTCATTCATATTATCATTGAATATAGCACAATTATGTACTATAAACATAATTTTATGTCTAATTTTTGTTAAATACTATAATATTCTAGTTATTCCAAAATAAATATCATTGTTAATGTGTTTTACAAAATCTTTCAATTCAATAATTACATTATAAATAATACGGTCTGTATTTACTTTAGCACTTTTGAGTACAAATATTTTAAGTATGTAATTATTCTATTTTTATTGATTTAGTTTATTTCCATTTTTTTTGAAAAATATGGTAAATTGTAAAAATTATTTAACTCATATGTCATGATAATTTTATATTATTTTTTCAATAGTTTTGAAAATTCATTAAATAATAATTAATTTATTAAAAAAATTAAAAAATCATCAACAAATATCAAACCTAGAAAAATATTTTACGATGGAGTGTTTTTAAATAATTTGGGATCATAATTACATACTAAAAATTAATTTGAAAAAATAATAGAACTTATAAAATCAAACAAATATCTAGGTACTTGTTCAATGAGAAAAAAATCTATGGTAATGTTAGAAAATGAATTTGGAAAATGAAGATTTTCATAACCATGAGGATGTTAAACAAAAACATCCTCATTAAGAAAACCATTTAGAAAATAATATTTTACCTAAATTTGATATAACATGTAATAAGTGTGTGATGAATATGATAAGGGTGTCCTAATGGATTCTAATGTATCAATTGGTGTCAACATTACCAACGTATATATTCATAATACCCATTTTTTCAATAACTGTATTTTTATTTGTATATCAACTGATTCTTAAACCTTATTCCTCTTAAAAATAATTAATTCCTCCTACATTTCTACAACCAAATTCTCATCTTATAGGGAATCATGTATATTCGTAGGTTCTCAGTGAGATAATAAGGCAAGAAAAATCTATCGTGTTTCCAATACTCCTTCATGTCATCATCCCTTCATCTTGGATTCCTATAACTAATTACCAAGAAATGTTTCTTTAGGGTTATATGTTTTCAAGGATATATAATTTTAGGTTTTCTAGAATCTATCCTTTAAAGAGTTGGTTCTAGAAAATCAAGTTCAAATATTCATTAATTTATCTTTGAAAGAGAGGTTTCAGTCTCATGATTTCAAAAGAATAAAATTTTTCATCAACTTTAATTATTTTGTGATCAAAATTATAAATTTCATCAAATTTCATATCAGTAGATTCTTCAAAAATCATCGACCATTTATATAAAAATCTATATTCCATATAATTAGTAGAATATCTAAGAAATATTCCTTCATCTTCTTTTGGATAAAATATTCCAATAGTATCTTTAGGGTATAAAATATAACACATTCATAAATAGAATATTTTGAACTCGTGTTTTTTTATTACTCCATAAATGATATGTTTTTTCTTTAGAATATGTATTATTCGAAATATTTTTATGACATAACATGAAATATAAAATTATTCAACACAAAAAGGAGTTGTAGGTTATATTCACATTAAATTGTACTAATAATTTATTAAAAATTCACGATTCTCTAATCAAAAGAATCATTTTATTTTGATTTTATAGGGGAATAAAAACTATGTTTAATACATTGTTTTGATCAATAGTCATTGAACTCATGGCTTCAAAATTCTACATTATGGTTGCTTCTTAATAAAATAATATTGGAATCTTTCCCTAATCAAACTCAATTGAAAAAACATGAAATATAGAATAGTATTCACTCTTAAAACATAAAACTAAGTCCCTTTTAATTATAGGTAAATAATAAGTTAAAACCTAAAAAATATTTCATTCTCAAGATTCGAACTCAAGATGTCCCAAATAAATCCATGTGAATTAGCCATAGGAGTCGTCAAATATTGAAAATAGTATTTAATTTAATATATGACTTGTGTTTCTTTATCATTTGGTATGAAACACATAGATTATTTTTATTCAATTATTGTTGAGGTAAATCTAAAAAATCATTTTTTATAATTTTTCGATGAATAAAAAATTAAAATGTCTCATTTTTCTTTTCTATATCCAATAATCATTTAATTTGGTATTTAAGTAGTTAAATTTTCATCTACCCAAATAATTATGATATTGAGAATAGAAAGTCTTCATTCTATGTGACTTAAATTTCAATGTTTTGTTTTTAAAATAAAAAAAATCATTATTTGAAAAATCAACAAAATATCCTATAATAAAAAGTTCAAAGATACATGTTTGGTTATTCCTTAATACAGTCACAAGAGGATATTTATTGATGAGGAATGAGATAGGATTGTCAACAAATCCAACTACCATGATTTTTCCTTTATCATTGTCACAAAAATTGATATAACCTCAATCAATATTTGATAGAGTAAAAAATAGATAAATATACAATCATATTCCTGGAACATCTAATGTCCATATACTATATTTAACTGATTATCTTGGAAAACATTCCATAAAAATAAAAATGAAACAAAACAAAATTGTTAAAAATATTTTATTGGGTCTAAAATTGTTTAAAACTAAATATTTTGGAATCCAGGATTTTTTGTGTTATCTAAAAATTACAACACAAAATTTTGAAAATGGTTTTGAAAGAGAATAATTTTTAACACCATATAATTATGGGTTTGTTAAACTAATACTATTTACAAAATTTAAAAACTACCCAAAATGAAAATAAGTTATTTTAGATAGGTTTTTTTTCTTATAACTAGGATTAAATGTATTTTTTATTAAATTTTGTCTTTTATAATTGAATTGATAAAAATTTATATTTAAGAGTTTAATTATTTCCATGTATTGGATTTAAAAAGTTTTCACCTTTAGTATAAACACTGAAATATCCTTGAGGTCTTTAAAATAAGTTTCAAAATTTTTCATTCTTATAACTATGTTCTGTACACCATGTAGGAGAATTATGTGACTTGGTTTTTAGTTTAAAATATTATTATTTAAGTCTTTATTTTCATTTACCATATCAATATTAAACATTTTATGATCTATTTTTTTCAAGGATCCAGATTGATTTTCAATAATGGTGTAATTTTTATTCAAGTCCTCAAATGAAAAATTTTCATTTTCAGATTCATAGTCACGCTCAAAAGAATAATATGAATATAAAAAATTATAAGGTTCCAAAAAGAACATGTTTTACTTATTATTAGAGTGTTCATATTATTATTCTTAATATGTTTCATCACTAAAATCCTTAAAAGCACTCCACATATTTTTCATGGATTTTATAGTATTATTTTTATAACCAAAATTCTCAAAATAATTATTATTTAATTTTTTTTACCTTTCCGTTGTGGGAAATCCTACATGATATATCATATTTTCTTTTATTTATAGTTCCATAATTATTTAGAATTTCCAGAAAACATCTTCTAATTGTTTAGGGGTTTCAAAAAACCACCAATCTTATTATAGACATTCAAAATTTCCTAGAAATTTTAGAATCCTCATTTTCCAAAGAAGAACTACCAGATGTATTTTCATTAGATGAATCAGCTTATATGATTTATTTCCACTTCTTAAAATCTTTTTAAGTTGATATTTTCATAGAAGTTTTCTCCTTATTCACTTATATATAATCTCTAAAATATTCTTCCACTTTTACTTCACACATTATAAGCGTGTTACTAAGATATTTTATTTTAAAATTCCTTACCATTTTAGATTATATTATAGAATATAAACTGACACACCATCTAGCTGGTAGCATTCATATAACATTCCAGGATTGATCTATCTCAACAATTGCTTCTCACTGGGAAGAAACATTGTTTACAATTACTTAAAGCCTTCTATTTAATATGTTTACTCTATCTCTTTACATTATTCTGATTATATCAAAAATTAATTTATTATTATTATATCTATGATCTCTCACATTATCTATACATTCATATGAAATTGAAATCTTATTCTATATTTCATGGGTAATTTGTCATTGATAAACTCTATTGAACTCAATTGGACCAAGTCAATAAATTATATCACTCATAGATTTCAATTTTTAATCATAATTGGACTCATTATTTGTTTTCCATGATTTGGGTTGATTTTTTAGATTTTATTTGGCTTTACAGATTTATAAAACCCATTTATACCAAGGTTCTTTAGATAAATAATCATTCAATACTTCCAGTAACTATAATTTTCACCATATAATTATGGAGGTTTTATAATCGACACACCTTCTCTATAATATATCACTATATCCATTTTAAAGATTATATTTAATCATTAACCTTTCATAGTTAATAACTAAAAATTTACTCTCGTTGATAGTAATTTTTATCCCAAAATTTCTTCCAAATACTCATGAGGGATCAAAATTGAGTTCCTGAAATATTCTTCACATAGAAAAACACCGTATATTTTATATGAATAAAATCTAATCAATTATAAACATGATAACTAGTGATAATAAAGATCATAAAAGAAAAGAATCAAACACATATATTTATCATAGTTTGAGAAATAGAAGTCCTATAGTCCTCTCCACTAAGCCACACCACCATGAGTATGATTATTTTCACTAGATAAATTATTTTATAGGGTATAACTTATCCTTTTTCCAATGACTACATGATGGTGTACATGTGGTCGATACTTTTTACTATAGCATAGGAGCTTGAAACCAAGATCCATTAAGTTTTTGAAAACAAAATCATTTTGGTTCTTTTTTTGCGATCCTTTTTAATATAAGATATTAAAAGAAAGAGTTTATAGGTGTTGAACATAGTTGTAAGATATATCTAATATAAGGCATAAATCTCTACGATAAATTATAAATAAAATGAATGCATCTTGTAGAAATTCTTCTAAAACAATAACAAAGATGATAAATATAACATATCTAGATATTATAATGCATATTTTCTACTACAGTATATAGAGCAGTATACATGATCTCCAAAAAAAATTCATTTATATTGAATATATTACTATCTTATTCTCTACATATCTCCTCTTACGCTTGAGAGTGTCAGTTAAATATTGTATATTTGTGAATGCATGAAATAATATTTACCTAAACATAGAACACATGATCTATAAAATCCGGGATCAAATACATGTCATTTCCTCAAAAATACCTTGGACACAATAATCTGAAAGAAATTATCCTTGTATTTGTTTTCATTCTTATTATTTGTCTCTTATTTTATAGATTTTTACTATAAGGAGTTAAACAATCAGAAAAAATTTAATTCCATCATTAAAATAACACACATGTACTTCAACAGTATCTAATACATATAGTGTCACAAAATATCCAATTTAAGATCATTGCACATATGAATTTCAGATTTTATTTCATGTAGAAAAATTATCTATTAAATCGAATTCATATAGGCCTTCTTCACATAGATGATTTTATTTTTGTAACTAACATGTTCACATAAATCAATTGATGTAAGAAAATGATTCATGTCATATTTTTAATCAAAAGGGAAAATATAATATAATTAGATGGATCTACGTAGTGGATTTCAGCGCATACCCTATTTACAGAGCACATTACTCAATGTAAATGATTCATGTAACTAACTCATCTATGTAGTAGATTTCCCACATAGATTATTGAATGATGTAGGTGAATTTCAATTAGGTTATTTCATGATGTAACAAATTTTTATAGTGGATTTTTTCTTGTCATTGATTTACATATAAGAATTCTCATATAGTAGTTTCTTCATATTGCCAAATTCCTCATGTTGGTGATTTTTCAAAACATAGAAACATTTATCCCAATGATTATATAATGTAAAATGAATGGATTTTAACTGTTGAAATAATTAAAACTGGAGAAAATAAGTTGAAAATATTTAAAAACAATATAATCATTGTGGTATTAATGGAATCTGAGATCATTAAAATCTAAAGTACCTGGTATATGTTATAACGACATTAGTAGCCCAAAATTTTTGAGAACACTAGGCTGGAAAATAAATATTCAAATATCTCCAAATATTCCCTCCTCAAAAGATAATGTTTTTTCTCATCTAAAGACCACCCTTGGAAAAATTATAGTGTACAAAAAAGAGGTTTTTAAAATAAGTTTAATAATTTTTAAATGAGTGTATCATGTATGTTTCCTCTTTTACTTCCTTAAAATCATCATATTACATTCTGAAATAATAACCTTAGTATATTCCATATATTGAAACGTTATTATTATTATTATTATGGTATAACCATTTTTATCTCCTTTTTATTATATAGGGATAAAAAAATTAGCCACAAGTACATTTGGTGTATTTTTTCCACATTGTGATGTGTTTTTTCATCACTCCCATAAATGTCTAGTTAAAATAATTTATCAAATGAATATACATGATATTTATGACATCATTTTTTCCTTAGGTGAAAATATATTTCATTCCTTTCCCCTTACAACAGTTGGAAAATGATAATGTCTATCTTGTGTACCTATAAACTACCACCTCCATGAATTCATGAGAATTAATATATGTTACCATGTAATATGGATGGGCATAGGGGTAAATATAATGAATAAATATAGGATTTATAAAATTATAAAAATTAGGGAAAATAAAAATATTTTATACATTATTTTTATTTTCAAAAGTGTGTTTATAGGGATTTTTTGTCAACATGTCCATATGTGTTTATATGGAATTGTTATTTAAATAACATTGGAGATATTTGAGAGAAGATTTATTTCTATATATTGAAAAATATAAATAACGTCTTATGATTATATAATGGTCTTAGATGATCTAAAAATCATGAATATATTAACATTTCAAGAATTTTTTATATGGTATTTTTAAAGGAAGTGCAGTTTGTTCTCATACAAAAATAAACATGGTGTACAATGCTTAGGGTACGAAGTACAGTAGATTGATTTAAGCGGAATTAAAACCTTCAATCTATTTTTATCAGATAAAGAAAAAAAAATTTAATGTCATAATGTTATGAGATACTATTTATAAATATTAATTTATAATGTTGGGACTTTAAAATGGCTGAGTTACAATGTATAAATTCATCATAATAATACATTGAAAATCTATAATGGGGATCAAATAGTTTTATAAAATAGAGAAAGCCTGAATGAAACTAAAGATTATAATTTCATGAAGATGAAAAATGTATGATTATCTATGTAATGATCTATTTCCAAAGTCATAGTTGCTGAGTTGAAATATCTACCACACAGAGGATATATTGTCTATTATATAAGATAGAATAAACCCATGCATAGAACTAAATGGAGAAATCAATTAATAAGTAATGGATGATGGTAGACAAGATAAACACTCAAAATATCCATCATATTTAGTATTGTGATTTCTGTGGAAGGAGAAATAATCTTATTTTCTATACATGGAAAGGATGGGTTCAATAATATCGTAAAGAGAGACTATGAATCCTTACAGAATGGAATGCTGTACAAAGTCAACTAGATGGGGAATGTTGAGGATCAATGGATTACCAATATACAAACAAGAACATGATAGAAAAATATGATATTTTATAAAATGAAATGGAATGTGATATCTTCATATAGAGACATCCAAATTTATCAGGTAGATACATGTTTAGCCCGTTCGATAGAGGTTTCCTAAAAAATAAATTGATATAATTAATGTTTTTGATTCCAGTAGATGGATTGGGATGAAGGGGTTCTATAGATATTTAATCAAACACAAGAGTTCTAATAAAGTTATATCAGACATATCTACCTTAATGATTTTACACAATAAATTTGTTTTAGGAGAATTAAAGATCTTTGTATTGTTGGTAACAATGTAAGGATTTTTATGTTATTTTATAATTTTTCATAACTCAATAGTATTTTTGAAGATGTTTCAATAATTTTTTAACACTGGGTTTTTTGGAGTCTTTGTAATGATTTTTATTCCAATATTCCAGAGAGTTCATAGGTATTCATATGTAATTGTTTATGGAAATAAAATTTAAAATTTTAATTATTGGAGCCCTTTCTAACTCGAAGTTATTAGGAGGAATAGTGCCTATATAAATGTAAAAAATAAAAATAAAAAACAATTTTCCTACAAATGGAGTAGAAAATTTTTAATGGTTTTTTTCAATGAGTTATAAATCATGGAATACCATGGTTTAAGAATTTGAGTATCAAACCATGTTTCATCCGAAATTAATGAAGAAAATTTCCAATTTATAATAAAGTTAATAGTTTTATGGTGAAGAGATTTTTAGTGGGAAGATTTTCTGGTATAATTATTCCTAAAATATGTTTATCTAGTGGATGGAGAACCTGATAAAGTAGGAGAATCTAGTTGATCTACATTCAATAGTATAGGATCATCATATCGTGGTTCGTTGACTAGAGTGAATTTCACATAAAATAAAGAATGGAGGAATTTCTCATTCAAGGTTTTTAAAAAGAGACACTATACTAAGGAGATGCAAATGGATTATACTAAAAAGGATTCTATCATACAGAAATTATCTAAAGTCTTATTCCTGGAATTATTATAGTAATTCAAATAATGGAGTTTGTCTAAGCCCTTCAAAAATCTAGAGGTAGTTTGAAGACTAAAAAACATAAGTTTTTTACAGATGACCATAAATAATATTGTACACATGTGAAGTTGATCCAAAAATCATTTAGAGGAAGAAAATATGAAGAAGAAGATATTTCTAATTTTTTTTCAGAAAAGAATAATGAAAGGATTATATCTGGGGTAGAGAACAGTTTGCTGAAGATGATTTGAATAGGGCAGTATAAAAAATCAAGAAATAATTGGATAGAACAACGAAAGTTGTAGGTTATAGCCAATTTTATAAGAATAAATTATTTGTAGGGTATAGAACCATGTTTTCATATTTGAAAAATTACTGCGGTATATGACTTGTTTTTGATTCCACTATTCTACAACTAAAATTATTTAGTAAAAGAATCTGTGTTCGATAAGATAACCTATGTATACAAGAGTATTTATATATTCTCATCCAGATAAAAATCATGTGTGGACCACTATTTATATTTAATATATATGTGTTGAGTTTCAGTGATATATATTTTAGTTGATAAAAAATCTAACAAGTTTCATAGGTTGATATTAGATGATAATTTTTTTTAAAATAGATCACGGATTCAACTTCTCCCCATTATCAGTGATCTCAAACATATCTAGATACTCTAATTGGTATCAAATTTAGATTCTGTCGAAAGGATCCAACAATATATTAATGTTGGAAAAAATATATTCAGTGAATAGTAGGGTTGTTTCTATATTTAAAAGAAGTAAATATCATAATTGGATGAAAATGAAGTTTTTCTTATCATTTATTACATGTAATTCATGTTTAATATGATAAAACAGTGGTATTTATTCCCATTAATGAGATTTCAAAAAAATATAATGATTAAATTAATTTATAAATTGATGTAATTGTAAAAAATTTATTTTTAGGGGATCTTTATAGTAATGTTTTTATAAATATAATGGGATTTCTAAATACTAACATGATTTCTTATATGTTGAGAATAAGTTATGAAGGAAACAAGAAAGTTAGGTGGAAAAGGTAGAAATATTGGGGATAAATTTTGGAGTAATAAATATTTCTGATGAATAATGTGTTTATGAATACCTTACAGGAGTCATTGAGATCATCAAAAATATCCTAGGTTTTGATGAGAAGTTGGATGATTATTTTATTGTTAACAAATTCATGAGAAACATTTTATATAGATCTAATGTTGAGGATTTATATATTGAAAATTGAGTGGATTTATCTCTCTATTATCTTTAGTAAATTCACATGGAATATGAGATTAGAATATCCAATTATCATTAAGAAGAAGGATAATGATAAAATATCTATCAAATCATTGATAAAATAGTTATTTTTTAATAAAAAGTAGAATAATAATCATGTGATTTTGATATCGAGAAAGATAAATTGGAATAAAATAAAATCATTATTATTTTTTCTAATATATTAATAAAAGGAAAAATATAATGCAAAATGTACATTGTATCTTAAATTATATAATTTTTGTGACAGTGGTTATTTTTTAGTATAATATAATATGAATAATTTTTATTATTCTAAGTTAGTAGAAGAAGATTAAAAGTCTGAAAAAAATAAGAGGAAAAATATTTCAAAAATATTCTTATAAAGATAGAAAAGTATTTATTATAATAAGAGAAAATGATTATTCTTCATTTGGAATTGCACCAAATTGTCATACCTACTTCATTGCTCGTATTAGAATATATTGTTATTCGTTAGGTACAAATGATAATAGGGAAAACAGAAATAAATGTGAGTGGATTCTAGAATTTTTTTAGGAATTTATTGCAAAAATACATAACATAAGATGGAAATGAATAATTAAAAGAAATATGTTAATGATATACCATATGTGAATAATGGTGTATCAAAAGTGTGGGAAAAATCCAAAATGATATTAAACCCCATAACTGGATCTGTTGTCTTGCTTCTCATTTATGGGATTGTCATGACTAATTTATTTTAAATAATAAAAAATGTTTTTGTTTATTTTTATATGATTTAAATTAAATTTAAAGGATGTGTATAAACAATAGTTGGAATGGATAATCTTACCAGCGAAGAAATAACACTTGTTTAGTAATTTTGGAAAAATAGGAAAATGTTTATTGAATTTGATAAAATGGTAAACCATAATGGGATTGATTTCTTGATAAATAATAAGACTTTACTAAAAAACAATCAAATTTTTTAAGGAACAATGTGATTTGAGGAATATAATAATGCAAATCACCAAATAATTTTCTTTGAAGATGAATCATCTCAATCTGGTGAGAAAATGTATATATAAGAAGATTGAATCATCCATGACTAAGAATATTATTGAGAAATCATCTTAAAATATGTAAGAGTGTAATAATTCAATAATATTTACAATGGAACAAATATATCCATAGATTAAAAAACATCTTTTCATAATTACTATCAGCATGATAGATTATGATTTAGAGTTAATTATTAGTGTTGTAGAGTTTCTGAGCATGAGGCATTCTCATCTTTGTACAATATTCCACTACATGTAAAGTGGTATGTATAGAGGGTGTCTATGAGAAGTATATAAGAATAAATTATTCAAGAAATTATGATAAATAATAAAATAATGTTTTTAATATAAAGAATATTAATTCCACAAGGGATGTTTGTGAGATGATTAATAAAGTTAAATAAGAGAATGATCTCAATAATGTTGAGAAGGGTACAAAATTTGAGTAGGTAATGAAAGATTTATTTGATATTTGTCTACATCAAATGGACATATATAAAAAATATATAAGAAGAAAAAAATACCACTGAAGAAAAATATTAGAAAAGGATTCATATAAGGATAATAAACAGGTTAATAAGTTATCAACATATGGTTGTTTTATGATTCTAATGAAATTTGGAAGGTGAATGACTGATTAAAATAACAAAAAACATTGAATAAATTCATTAAAATCCCAAGAGGTATACATGAAGAGGATGTTACAAAATCATGCTCATGATGAGGTTAAGAAAGCTATATTGAAGTTGACATATCAATCTAAATATTAGACAAATAAGTAAAAAAATATTAAAAATTGATAATTGTAGATCATGGGAAAGAAATAACCTACCATGGTAAAATGAATAATCTGAAGAGGTAACGAATAAAAGAAGATCCTATGTCCAAATATTTGTTATAAAGATAATTGGGTTCCTCCTTATTCATGATATACATTTTAATTTTAACTATCTAAGAGATAATTTAAGAAGAATAAGAAGAGAAGATGGATAATTATTTTAGTTTTTTTAGAAATAAGAAAAATTTATCCAAAAAGTATTATGATTACTATGATAAAGATCAATGTAAAATAAAAAATTGGGATAAAATATGGTACTGATGTTTGAGTATCACAATAATATTAATAAATTATAATGATGATAATAAAGAAAAGATACATGGGATTTGTCTTCATTCACTTGAATTATTCTAAAATGTTTTTTGAGATCAGTGAATGTTTCATCTAAATAACTTAATTCTATTTATAATAATATAAAAAAGTTCAAGGAATCAAGAGGAAAGGATCACATTAGAAACATATTATTGATAACACTGATCATATTGATAATATATAACAGTTTTTGGCATCGAGTGAACCCATATAGAATTAGTGTTGTTTAGTTTTAATTTATTTGTAAAGAAAAACTTGTGATACTAATTGTATAAATATTTTTTGAAGAATTAAGATGATCTATGATGATATCTATGTTACCCTTTATTCATTATTTTTAATAAAGGTGAGAAAAACTATTTGGGTAGAGAAGAAAATGAAATTATTATATCGATATAAAGTATTGTGTTGACATATTGACATCAAATATATATATATATATATATATATTCATGGGGATATTGAATCCAAATGAAAAGGGGAATTTTTATTTTAAATAGTGTTTGGTTTAATTTTTTCACAATATGTCAATATATGTTTATAGAAAATTCACGTAGGGAACTTGGATTTTTTTGGGAAGAATTGTTTCTATGTTTAGATATACATAAATAATTTTAGATGATTTTATAATGATCATTAATGTTTCTAAAATAATTAAGATATGCCTGAATCAATCTTATTTTAAATGATGTTTTAAAAAGGTAAACATGATGGATTTTAAACAATGTTAGAGAGGGTGTACAATTCTCATGGTATGAAATACATCAAAATGAGTTGATCGGACTGAGTACCATCAAAATAATGCTATTCTATGGAGATATTTTAATTCAGTGTTACATATATTGAATATGTGTCAATATGAAGAATAATCAATGAAATTTCTTTGGTATAATGGTTGAGTTTAAATGTACATATACAAGATGATCCGATAGAGAAAATCTCTAATATTCCCAAGACTATGATTAATAGACTAAACATTATAGTAAAAATATCACCATTATTATGTTGTGAATTTGAAACCAATATTATTTTTTAAGGAATTATTTATATATAAATTCAATGATATATTGAAGAATGATTTACCAAATAAAGGATATATTTTCTTTCCAATCTGATGGTGGAAATCCATGCAGATCACTAAATATAGAAATCTATGTAGCCTCAATGGATAAACATGGAATATATAGACAAATGAAATATCTATGAGATGTATTATTTTAATGTTATAGGATAGAGAAATAAGTAGTTTATCTAGAAAGTGAAATTATTTGTTGAGTTTTATCAAATATAGGCCCTATGAATCATTTTCATACTAAGCATCATATATGTTCTTCCAGTCAGTGAAATCTTATGATCAATAAAGTATTAACGGATAAAAAATAATTTTATAGAGAAACATGATGTTGTAATGGACATGGAAGAATGCAATATCTATCAAAAAATAATTTTAAATTCATTAGATATAGATATGGGGATCCCATTGGATTGTGGTTTCATTAATAACCATTATAAGATGAAGAATATTTGTGAGTTCAAATAATGGAGAAGACTGAAGGTGTACCAAATAGTGTCCATTAGATATAGGAGATCACATAAAGGGATACTTGACATATCTTCCACAGTGGTTGTTCACGTGATAGAGGCTTTAGGAGCTATACACATATTTTTAAAGGCAATAACAATTTGAAAATATTGATATATTATTTATTCAATCTAAATTCATGATGACATCTATAGAAGTCTGAAGAAACCATGAACCCATTTTTTAAGGAACATATATTAAATAATTTTTACAACAAAGTTACATAAAAAATGTAACCACAAAATAAAATTTATTTGGGTAGAAAAATGATATTTGGTTTTTTAGGGGCCCATGATTTCTCAAAGTTGTTAGGAGGTAGAGAACTAATAAAAATGTTTAAAGGAATAGTAAAAACCATATTTATGCACATAATAGAGAAGAAGAAATAAAGGTGTTGTATAGTGAGATTCCAAACAAGGAATATCATAGTTGAATAAGTGGAGCATCAGACAATGTTTTATAAGATGAATTAAAATCAAATTTTTAGTAACCAACTAATTTCATAATTACATGAATAATAGAGCATCATATAGATGAACTTATGATATAGTTATTCAAAATAGAGGTATGTCTTATGGATAGAGTATCAGAAGATATAGGAGAATCATATTGAGTCAATTCAATGGATAGAGGAGAATCATATTGAGGTTCATCATATGGAGTTCATCATACAAAGCATAAAAACTATGGATTTTTTTATCACAGTGCATCTGATAGAGGACACCAGACTAAGGAGAAGTGGAAAAACAATACCGAATATAGTTATAAAATACTAATTATAGCTAAGTAAGTTTTCTAGAAAAACTTTTTGAAAGATGACAAAATGAGTTTATCTTGGACATCATAGAACTGGTGCATGTTTCAAGGCCAACAAACTCTTATGAGAGTTATTAAAGTGATTGAAGAATATTATAAATAGGATAAGGTGATCCAACATTCTTGTGCAGAAAAAAATCTGATGTGGAAGATATTTCTAATAGTGAATAAGAAAAAATTAAAGAAGTGATTTTAACTCGAGTGTAAAAATATTTATTAATAAATTATGTAGTTAGGGTGTTTATCCAGTGAGGATTGAAGCAGATACGAGGATGATAGTTTGGGATATAACCCACTGTAGCAATGGAGTTTATTGTTGGGGTGTAGGATTAGGGTCAGATGGTGGAATGATTACTATAGTGTAAAACATGATTCTTCTTATTCTTTTATTTTTAAATCCCATACTTTTCATACATAGTTATTACATCAATAAACATTTACAATTGTTATATAAATTTTATGTTCATTTTGGAATCATTTAGGTCCAGTCCCTTTGAAAACATGGACACACACAAAACAAGTTCATAATTATTCTATATTATCACCCTATATGATCTTCATAATTATCACCCTTCACTAACACAACATTTATAAAACAATTCCTCAGAACCTAGTGAAAAAAACATAAAAAATAGTAGTCTCATCCACTTAGTAATGGTAATCACATGAGATATCAATACATTATGATATGAAAGCATAAAATAATAATAAGGTTATATTATCATGGACATAACATAAAATGTTAATAATCAAAGGAACGTGTCATAGACCTTAAAAATGATTCATGACACAATCATTATCATTTTATATAACATAGACAATAAGAGTGAGAAAATATCATAAATAAAACATAAACTATAAGCTCATGTCATAAAAGTCTGGCACCATCATAAATATTGAAAATTATTCTATATTTAAATGTAGTCTACTGAAGCCAAAATACTAGTGGATCATGACATACCTATTTTCCATAGTTGATAAATCCAATTTACTAGTTTCCCATTGCTATCATTTGAGATATTTTGATTTACCCAATGCATCGGCGGAAGATATAGGTACCAACCATCTCATAATAAAAACAATACATACTTGTGCCAAAGGATTATAAATTATTCACCATATAAAACCCCATTAAAATAAATAATTTTAACAATAATATCATCATTACAACACCTATATAAAAGAAATGGGTTTCAAGAACATTTCATCGTATTATTACTCTTGGAAAAGTAATAGGATTCATAAACATCATGCCATCATAATCCTAAACGATCCATATAAAGAATAAGGATGGCATACTAATATAATATCCATAGTAAATAATAATTAACATCAAATAAATATGTAGAGGATAGAGAAATAATTTTTAAAGATTACTTGAAATAATTTTCTGAAAAATATACATGTTCCATTTTGAAAACATTTTTTCTAAAAATAAACACAATAAAAAAACAATTATTTTTAAAATAACCATGTAAAAATGAAAATGATTCTCAAAGACAATAGTATTCATGAAATCTAGAAAATATTGTCACTATGTATAAGTAAAAATCATTCCTTCCATATTTTTTATCGTCAAATTATCCAAGATCAATTTTTAAAAAAATGACAAAAATTATTATTTTCAAAACATTTTTAAAAATTCAAACATGGTTAGAAATAAAATTAATCAATCATAAGAAAATATTAAAAACCTTTTTGAATAAATTTTATAAAAAAATTACATATAAGATAACTTTATCTAAAAGAGAAGTAAAAATAAAAACCCAAAATAATAATGAGATTTTGAAATAAACCCTGAAAAATATTATATCTTCAAAGTGATCAGTGTTAGAATAAAAAAATAATTTAATTCTATGCAAATATACATAAAATAAGGTAATTAAAACATAATATAATCAAAATTAGTTTCCCAAAAAATCATAACAAGACATATTCAACGAAATATTATTTTATCCCAAAGAATTAAAAATGTGTTAAGAATCTCTTTAGCTCAAGTCTTGATATTATTTGTTCATATTAAAACCTAATGTATAATAAAATTGGATTTATTATAAATTTATTCCATAAAATATATTCTTTAATACCATGTTTTATTTATTTATACCATCTTGTCACCTGTTTTTTAATAATTTATTATTTAAATCACTATTATTGGTTCTAACAGATTCTTTTTCCAAGCATGTTTTGATTGTGAAGTATAAGTTGTTATATTTTTATCTTCACATCATCATTTTAATATTTTTAATCAAACAATACAAATATTATATAATAATTATATACATATTTATATTCATTAATAGAAAGTAAAAATTGAATAATTTGTTACATCATTCATGGAGATGTAGGTTGTATGTATGCATGAATTTTCTTTCCATTATTTCTATTGATGCATTGAAATAAATTAAAATAATAATTACCATTTAAAAAATAATTATTATATGATAAATATCATATATATCACTTATATCATATATGTATTCATTATTCACATCATAATACCCATCCACAATTGATGGTGATGAAAAATGAATTTTATTTCAATGTGGAGATGGTAAGTCGTATGTACGCGTGAGTGATACATTAACTTCTTATTTGATGGTAAATATGGTGTATAGTTGAGTTTTAATAATCATAATCAAATTTATTAACATTCCTGAAATTGAAGTTATTATTTTATAACAAACATCATAAATTTAGAAGAGGCAAGGAAGAGTATAAAATCAACGTGATCGGTTAGAGAGATTACCTCTTCTTCGAAGCCTCCTTTGGATATCCTGTAAAGTAATCTGGGATTGGTATTTTTAGGGGAAAAAGTCCTATAGATTGTATCTAAGGAATTTTATAAGAGAATGTTTTATAGTATTGGAAATATATAAGGCTCAATGTGGTGTGAAAAACTAAGGGAGTAGGTTTCCTTTTATAATTATGTTGAGGATTACATTGGGAATTTCTCAAAAAATTATAATAAATTTATTTTCAGTGAAAATGCCACCAGATTATCATGAATTATAATATAAGAGAATATAATGTAGTAATATCATCAATGAAAATATTTTAGAAAAATATAGATATTATTTTATACCCAATCATTATGATTAACCTGTAGTTAACATATTTTAAATTTAACTATTGTAACAAATGTTTTAATATTAGATGGTTTTTATTTTTACTTATATTATCTCAATGAGACCAGAAATGGAAAATTTATGATATTTTATTCCAAAAATTCTATATTTTTAATTGAGTATTTTTAGGATTTTTATTAAATTTAATAAAATATAATATTCATAAAATATTATTACTGTCAATTTTGGAACTATTCATTATATTGATTTTTTTGTAAGTCATGAAAATAATATAAATTTTTAAAAAATTATTTAATACACCCCTATTATGTCATAATAATCTATAAAATCCTTTAATAACATTAATTTATAAAATTATATTTTTTTTGAAAAAATAAATATCTTTTATTTGAGTTTCTATTTAATAGGATAATTAATTCATCGTCATTCTGTAATTATTTAAGTTAATTTTTTTCACTAAAAAATAAATATAAAATTCTCTGATGTATATAATTATTATAGATTTTACAATAATGTTTATAAGCATTCAAATCATCTGAATAACCCCATGCTAAAAATATAATATTTATTAAAACTAGAGTGTGACATGTTTTTGTTTTCATAAAATAAAATACAATAATGGTCGTAATCATCTATATGTGGCCTCAAAAAGTTCAAAATAAACTTTTATCATGAACTTTTCTTAATAAGTTTAAAATGGACACTTATATTCATTCATAACCAAATTTTGTCCTAATTTTTAAACAAAAGTTATATTTAAGAGAAAGCATAAGACTCTTTGTGACATTCTTCGATTTAAATAATATATATTCCATTTTCATGGATAAGTTTCCATTATACCACTAAATATAGAACTTTTTTCTTAATGGTAATATTTAATTCATCCATTAATAAATTGAATGAAAATATTAAGGCATTATAACTTATTTTTTATCCAGATTAACATGTTTTGTACTTTACTGAGGTAAAAAAATTTACTATATTTACTATTTATATTGAATATAAATGATATTGTAATATTTATTGAATTTATACCCAAAAATTATAAATATGCGAAAAATTTATATGAATTTTAAAAAATAATTTTCAGAATTTAATTTAAAAAGCTAAATCGGAAAAAAATGAAAATATTTATGTTGGAATAATTTTATTTTTTTATAAAAAAAAATTAATAAAAAATTCAATATTAAAATACACATAAAAAACAACTATTTGATTACTATAAATAAAAATGTACAAATAATAATTTAAAAGTAATTGAAAACATAAATTTCCCATTTATAATATTAAAATAAAATACAATTTTCACCAAAAATCATTATTTTTAACATTACCTGAAAAAATATATATTTTCAAAGAGTTAAAAGAAATTAATTTTTAGATAATTTTTTGAATAAAATTTTTAAAAAATAAATTAATTTTAAGAAATACATTTTCTATCAATTATATAAATTAATATTAACTTATAAAAAGAAGAAGATCTCATTTTGGGAGAAAAGATATTTTGGAAGAATAAAATGAAATTACTAAATTTTATGTTACTATTTTCTAAGAACTCAACAATACATTCATATTGAATTGAGGATCTATATATATTTCATATTTTTTTATTTCTATTCATTAATAAAAATTTAATGAATATTTTATATTGTACATATAATAATATGATACATGGTTCATTTAAAATCACTATTGTGTGCTATGCAAGATACGAAAGAAATAAAATTATATAAAACAATATTTTATAATAATATTTCATTGTTGAATTATACCCCCCTTAAAATAAATTTATACCTAAAAATTTGTCTCTCTGAACAATTTTTTAAGATTATATAACTCATTCATAGAAACTCACTTCATAATAGTGAATAATAAAACATCCCATAAAAAGGGATAGTTGGAATCATAGTGGTTTCCTAATGTAATGCATAACTAGGTTTCCACATATGGTTTACATTAGTGGAAACACTACGTATGGATTTTTATGAGAAAACTAACACCCGTAAATAAAATATGGTGATATAAAACATGATAAAGATAAGGTGAATGAAAAATAACCATAAAATAGTTAGGTCTCAAAAAGGACATTGATTTCATTTGAAATAATGATATTAGAAGAACATTTTATTTGAAAATACTTTTATAAGATATAATTACATGATTTTATTTCATAAGAAAAATATCACTTTTTTGGTTGTGCCTTGATTAATTTCCACTTCATCTCTTAGTCTAAGAAATGAATCTGAAATTCTAATTCCTGGTGAACTAGTAGATTATAAGATCCATACTCAGATGGTAATTCATTCATTTTGTCTCTAGTTATCATCATATAGAAATGGTTAACATAATTTATCCAATATAGATAAATATCTATATGGATAAGTAATTCATTATTCTCAAAAACCTCATCTAAAATTCAACTTAAATAATTTCGTAAATTGTTTCCCTTGTGATCCAAAAAAATACTTAAAATCCAAAACATTCCAAATAAGGTCACAAAATTTAGAAAATCAAATTATAATTTATCTCCCCGACCATTATCACACTTCTCTTAATGGTGCTGAACCAAATAGGGGAAGCCCATTATCATATATTTAATTTAAAAATCATCATAAAACTTTAGTGAAATCATTTATTCTTTCCAAAATTAAGTCGTTTCTCATACAATAAATGACAATTTATATAAAATAAATCCATGATATCTTCAACCACCTTGTCAACATATTTCTAATCTGTTCTATGTTTATCAACACTATCCCATATATTTTACCACAACCAAAAATCTCTTTATCATATTATTATCCCTAAAACATGCATATATTATGGGTTATATTTACCTTAATCATGTGATCTCCAAAAATATCATCTTACCACCTCAATCCCATTTCATTGTTATGAGTACCATTCCACATATCCTATAAAATCGTTAATAAAAAACTATAGTGTACCAATAATTAAACGTTTCATTATTTATATATAATACCTTAAAAGTACATATACATCATTATTCATGAATTTAAATACATAATAATTTTAATCCTTCCTCTTCATCGATTGGCATGGAATATGTCATTTCTTTGTTTAGAAGATAGCTCTTGGTTTAGGTAAATAAATTGGATAAATCCCATATTCACCATACATAAGACATTGAACTCCTAGAAAACTTTTCACCCTTTTTTAATTTTACACACAAATAACATCTTCCCCTCCATTTGAGATACTCATACAGGTTATTCGTCCCTCCATCTTGATATGTAGAAAGATTAATCTTTATTCCTCTATGTTCATAGCCACATACACTTTCATAAAACATCATTATCCATAAATTCTATGTATTATAAATCTTAATGAAGTTCATGTTATTAATAATATATAATGATATCTATCTAGGAATAGTCATAATATAATTTTCTCCAGTCAACATCCAAATTGTTTTCTCACATCCCCCGAATGTTCTATCTGATTCAATGATTACATGATTCCTTCTTGTTCAAGTAATAAAAAAACCAAACACATAACGTGAGAAAAACTAATCATAATAGAAAACTATATAATAAAATCACCTTATAATATGGAAAAACAGTGACAACTTTTTTTAATCATTGAAAGCATAGGTCTATACTAGGTCATTCATAGTCATTGTCAATTAAAATCCTTCATAATTGTTCATAAATAGTTTGATAATTTCCAAGGAATATACCCAAGAAGTATCAAACAAGGTGTGAAACAAGGTCCATTGTCATGCACGAGGGGATGATTGAGTCCAAGTAAATGCAGCTTTTTTAGTTATTACAACTATGCACCTTTGTGCTAAATCCACATCCAATTATAGTATCCATAAATGGATGTAATTTGTTGGGAACAACTTTCTATATCAATTTCTAAAATTTCTAGGATATTTTCAAATACATCAACTCATCCTTAGAATTAAACTTATATATATCCCTATAAATGTCCTTATAAATATACCCAATGATCTTACTATAGTTTGGTCATCTTAGTTTGAAAAGGATAACAAAAACATTTATCTAATACTAACTCTAACATAGCATAATTTTGATACATAGTTATTAAAACTACATAAATGAAAACTCATTATAAAAAATGTTGATCCACACCAGAATCATATAGGTCTAGTGACTTTGTAAATATTAAGACAAAAATATTGGTTCATATATTATCTATATCGTCCCCAACTATGTTCATCATAACTATCACCCTTCATTGAACCATCAGTTTTTAAAACCATTATTCCAAAAATAGGGAGAGAACGTATGTATGGGTGATCATAGATTATCAATAATGGTTAACATAGGAGATATCAATACATATTCATATAAAATAATGAGATAATAATAAGGTAATGTGATCATTTAGATAACCTAAAAAGTTCATAACCAACATATCATAGACCACAAACCTCATTCATGGCATAAATATTATCATTTCAGATAACATTGACCCTAAGAGTGATAAATCATCATAAATCAACCATGAACAATAATATAATGTTATGAAAGTGAGGAACCATCATAAAAAAACGAAAACAATAACATATTTCTTGGCTAACTAATGAGTCCATCGACATAGTTGATCAAGACACACATATTTCCCATAGTATATCAAGTTCATTGACTTGTTTCCCATTTAAATATCATGAGGTATTAATCATTACCCAGTGCATTGTATGGATATATATGTCCAACATTTCACATAATAAAAATCATATTTATGTGATACACATGATCAGAAATCATTTTTATATCAAAATAGATTGAAAGAAATAGGTTTCTTAATCATTTCATAATTTTATAACCCATTGAAAATTTATGAGTTTCAAAAATATTTCATTATATAATAACTCATTGAAATATAATCAGATTGATAAAAAATGACATCATATGCATAAAAAATCCATATATATAATAAGGATAGTATACATGGATCATATCCCTACTAAAGAATAAGTAGAATCAAATAATATAGTCTCAGATTGAAATATTATTTTGAATGATACCTTGAAATAATTCTTCGAAAAAATATCCCTTCAATTTTGAAAACATTTTTTAAATCCACATAATTCAAAAATAAAAAAATTCCTTGAAAATCACCTCGTAAAAATATAAAGTATTCCTCATTACATTTGGTAATCATTAATGTGAGAAAATATACTCAAGCTATATAAGTAAAAAAATATTCTCTCCATATCATTTTTTTAGAAAAGTATCAATGAGCCTTGTTAATAAAATAAAAAAAATATTCTTTTCAATCTATTTTTTGAAAAGTAGAAAATGTGTAAAGATGAATTTATAAATTCATAGTTTGATAGTAAAACCATTTTTATTATTTACAGAATTATGTACATGGACGATAAATATTCCCCAATTGAGTCATAAATATAAGCAATCATGGATAATGATGAGATTGTGAAATAAACCAATCAAATATAATATAATTGAAGTGAGAATTGACGAAATTAATATATTATGTTTATTCAAATTAAATCCTTATAAAAAAGTGAAAATATAAGATAATATAATCAAAATTCATTTCACACATAATTATATCCTGACATAATCAAGGAAATAATATTTTTACCAAACTAATTATAATTGAGATAAGAATTCCCTTACATCAAGTCTTCCCTTTTTTCATGTTCAAGGATATAGTATAAAAAATATGGATTTTTATAAATTGGTTACATATTAATAATTATTTTGTATAATGTATTATTTATTTATAACATCTTATAACATGTTTATTGATAATTTATTTTTTAATCACTATTCTAGGTGATAACAACTTCATTTTACAAGCAAGTTTCGGTTTGGAATTCTGGGTCCCTATACATTGATCATGAATTCATAAGATCCATTTTTTTAATCATGGTATAAATATAATATATAAAAATTAAATAAATATTTATATTCATTCATAGAAATTTGAAATAGAAAAATGAATAATGTCATTTTTGGAGATAGTAGGCCGTACCTATACAAAAATGTGTTTTCATTTATTCATTTAATGGAATAAAAGAATGATAAAAAATAATTCCTTTTTAAATAATAGTTTCTATATTGTATATATAAAATATATTTATTAAATCTATCTATATAATCATCCATAGATTTTGGTGATAAAATGAATTATATTGCTACATGGAGATTGTCAGTCGTACGTATACACGAGTGATTCATTCATTTATTGTTTTATGGGAAAGAGGATGTATAATGGCATTTTTATAGTGATATTAAAAATTATGAATATTTAGGATAATTGAGATATAATTTTATGATAAATATCATAGATTTGGAAGAGGTTATTAAGAGTACAAATAAAAGAAGATCGTTTAGGGAGATGACCTCTTCTTCAAAATGACTCATTTGGATCCTCTCTAAACTAATCTTGGGTTGTTATTTTGAGTGGATAATAATTACTAGAATTTGGATAGAGATGTTGAGGAAAAAAATTATTAGAGTATGGTCGTTATATAAGGCTTAATGTTGTGTACAGAAGTGAGGGAGGATTCTTCCTTTTAGAATTATTAGGAGGGGTAATTTTTGAATTTTTTAAATCATTCAATTGTAATTAATCCATTTTATATGAAAACAACCAAATGGTAATATATTTAGAAACATGGTATTATAAGGATTTAATATCATTGAAAAAAATATTTTATAAAATTTTTGGAATTATTTTATACCTTACCATTTTGATTAATCCATAGTTGAACTATTTTAATTTTACTAATGATAACAAATGTTTTAATATTAAACGGTATTACTTTTCACAAATATGGTGTAAATTGGACCATAAATGGACAATTTATGTTATTTTTGATGTAAAATTATATCTTTCCTCTTTTTCATGGTTTTTTATTATTTTTTCATAATTTAATAAAATATTATTTTCCTTAAATATCATGAGTGTAAATTTTGGAAATATTAATTACATTGACTTCAAGAAAATCCAAACAACATGATAAATTGAATATATTTCCTTTAATACAACCCTAATATTTCATATGCTTTATGAAAATTATTGTATCACCTCAATTAAATAAAATTATATTTCTTTTGATATTTTTAATATCTTCGAATTGATTGATTCATTAATAGAATAAGTATTTTGTCATCTTTGTGTAATTATTTATGTTAAATATTTATTCACTAAAAATAACAAATAAAATACTATGATGTAAATAAATATCTTATATTACTGATTAATATCTATAGTTTAACATATTTTGTGAATAAACCCATGTTAAAAATATGATTCTTATTAAAACATGAGTGTGACAAGATTGATTTTTCTTTAAATAAAATAATATAAATGTTCTAATCATGTCCATGTGACCCCAAAAGGTATATATATATATAATGAAACTAGATTTATTAAGTTCATAATTGATTCTTATATTCCATCATGACTTACATTTTACCCCACGTGGACAGTTAATCGACATTTAAGAAAAAGAATGTGAAAATTTGCAACTTTCATTGAGTTGAATAATATATAATTCCTTTTCTAGGAAACTTGTCCACTAAAAAACTAAATATATAAAAATTGGTGTTATTGGTAAAATTAAATTCATCTAATAAGAAATAGGATGAAAATATTATATCTTAACAACTTGTTTTTAATCCATATGAACCCATTTTAACAGAATTTACTATGGTTAATATTCATTTTGGGACAAAATAATACTGATCAATTTGATATATTTTAACCCATTGATTCCAAATATGGAATAAAAATCATTATTTTTTATATTTTTACATTGTAAAAACTATAAAATAAAATACGGTATTCAATAAAAATCATTATTTTTTAATATTTTTTGAAAAATAAATGTTTATTTGGATTTCTCAAAATTTAATTTTAAGTCAATTGTGATACAATTAAGTAAAAGATAAAATTAAAATTTTCATGTATATTTTATTTTAATTATATAAAATAATATAATCCCATTAAAATAATAAGAACTCATTTTTATGGAATCATATTTTTAAAAGAAAAAATAATATTACTAAAAATTGTGTGATTATTCTCTTATCAATTAACAATACATTAATATTTAATTAAACCTTAAATTTATTTCTTAAATTATATTTTACTAACTATTATCACCAATTTAAGGCTATAGTTATAACAGAAATATATTGTAATGTGACATGGTTCATATAAACTCACGGTTGTGTGTAATACAAACTTCCAAAAAAATAAATTTTTTTAAAAACTATTTCATAAAAATATGAGGGTTTTACATTTATAATCCTAAAATAAGTTAAAAAAATAATTCATATTAGGTTGGATAACCAACATGAAGATGATTTGATATTTATATCAATCCTTTTAATTATTCTGTGTCGATTTGTCTATATATTTACCTTGTATGAGGTCTAGATGAGAGATATATATTTGAGTGCATGAAAACTCTAACAAGTTTCAGAGGATGCTTTTAGATGTATAATTCATAAAATAAAGGGATAAACAATTCACCCCCTCGTCCACTCAATTACCTAACACTTATCATAGAACTACACTTTTAAATTGAGTAGAAAAGTCAAAACATCACACGTTTTTACATGTGGAATACAACCTCCATGATATACATTACATCATTTTTAATTTTTACCCTTCATGATTTGTTCTAAAATTTTATTTAATGTAACAAAATGATAATTATTTCTTGATTAATAAAACTATAATGATATAAAAACAATCCATTAAATCACGGTCTACCTATAGATCCTATTTTTGGATTATTAATCAAAAATCCCTAAAATATGATATAAAAATTACTGATTTAGAAAAAATTAAAATATAATGATATAAAATAAAAACAATATAGATAATCGAATGAACATTATATTTTATTAAAAAATTAAATAAATCACATTATTTCATTCTTTAGGATTCTAGATAGAATTTAATGTAAGGGATTTATCATATCAAATTCATTCCTTTGAGAATCATTCCTTCTTCACCATAAGATTTCATTCATGTGAGTAATATACTAAAATAAAGATGTATTTTATCTTTCATTTACAAAAATTAAACTGGATTACAAACCCTTTTTTTCTCTAATTCAACTATCTTTTAATTAAAAAATTTACAAAAGATGTATGAAAATGTATTTTAAGTATATTGTCTTAAGTTTTATATTCTAAATCATTTTCTTATATGTAAGTGTTAACTCTATGTAAAATACTTTTATTTCAGAATGAAATTTATTAAAAAAGGGGGAATCCAAAAATATTCAGAAAATAGAAAAATTCAATCCACATAAAAAATAATCAGAATATTATAGAACAATTTAAATTGTATAGAATTATTTATGGAAAATAGTTATCCATCGATTGAGGTAACATCTATATCTAGATTTTCCTCAAAGAGATCCTAGAAGTGGAATCACTTCGTTTCCCAAGTCTAATTATGATCTTATATGGTTGTTTTACCCTTATTAAAACAATGTTGTAAAATCCTATTCTATTTATAAATCTAAGAGGGTTGTTCTTCATTCAAGTCAACACTCAATGAAATTTCAAACATTTTGTGTGAATCTGAATTTGAAACCTTAATAATGATAGAATCTGAAATAATTTATTCATTATAATGTTTGAGGATATCTATGGTGTTTTCTTGTTCATTGGCCTTATTATTCATTAGGATGTCAACAACAGTAGTCAATCACTTTCTGGGGATTCTAACTTTTTATATGACTTTTTAACATGAGGAATAAGTAAATTCGAGTATTCATTTCATATTTGAGGCCTTTGCCTATGCTGAATAAACCCATTTGAATCCACAAATTTTTATTTAGATTTTTTGAAGATGATTGAAAGAACTCTTCCACAATTTCTATTTCCATGTATTCTGAGGACCAAGATTATGAGATAGAATCGTTGTTAATTACTATATCATCTAGCCTAACACATGAAGGATAGTTCACTTCATTTACTTCCTCCACAAAAATCTTTTCTCCAAAAGGAGATGGATCAACATCTCCTAACAATAAAAAAAAAATAAGAACAATCACTAGAAAATATTTCATTACTTATTCTAGGAATAGAGGGTGGATTCATGGCCACATATAGAACCTGATCTATCCACATTTTACACATGTTAGTCAAGACATTTTTTTTAATTTAATTCATCACCCTAATCTGCTAAAAGGCCCCTCATTGCAAATTTATTGGTACCATATGAACCATCATCACCAGAATCATGGATCATAACCCTATAAGGATCATTATTGTTAGACAATAGAACATCTATATATTAGGTAGAATTCCAAAATATTCTTCTCAAAACCATACACAACCACACATCTTCCCCTAAGCTGCCTTGAATCGTACTTGATGAAGTATTTAAACCTAAATAATTCCTCAATTTATAAAAAACATCATTTATCATTTTCCCTGAAAACATAGATCACACCTCATTCTGGGTGAAAATAGGATGACCACCTCCCCAATACCTTGTTGATCTACCTTAGGGTAAATTCATTCTATAACAATGTTCAAGGTAATAAGTCACTCTTTCCCTGCATCCAACATAGTTCGATCCTCTCCCAATAATGAAGGGCCTCTTGATGTTACATTTAAAATTTTATTTAAATGTTTTTAGAATGTTATTATTTCCTGTTCAATGTTTTATAATAGCCATTTCTGAATTTTTCATTTCATTTTTTACAAAGGATAAAATGAAATCTTTTTAGCATTTTACATATGGGTGTTTTGATAGTTTAAAAAAGTGAACATGATGCTATAAAATAATTTTCTTTATAAAAGGTTTTAATTGAAATATTTTGACTCCCTGAGGAATGAAAATCTTATAAACATTAGTGGTAATTCATTGTATTCTTAAGAAATATTTTTAAATTTTATCATTTCCCTCATGTTTCCTTTATTATTTTTTATGATTATATGAGGTTTCAAAGGTTTCTATTAGTAAATGGTTTATTTTTTTCAAGTGGATATATTTTTTGTTTGTTCTCAAATGTGTTTTTATTAAAAAAGAATTTTTTTTCTTTATTTTTCATGTTTTTCATCAGGCTAAAATGTTTCATTTATTTTGGAATCCATTTTCAAACATCTTATGTTCATCCTATATTCTTTAAAATTCCTAGAGAATAAAGATTATTTTGATCTATTATGATGTTTGAATTTTAATAAAGGTAATTAGCCGTGAATGGTGAAATAGTGGCGTGAATATAAAAAGTCAATAAACACAAAGACCATATTTTTATGGAAAAAATGGACATTGTGTTGAATTTCCACCTTGTATTGTATGGTTTTGATATGTAATATTTTTAAATAATTCTAAAAAACAATAAAAAAATGTCATGGGAATTTATTAAGAATAAATACCTTCTATTAAACTCATAACAATGAGTTTTTTAATGTATGATTCCTTATAGGTGATCTTTGTGAGCAATAATACCCATTTAAATAAACCAAGAATGTGTTAAATTCATTAAAATATAGTAGACAGAAAAACTAAGGTATAATGTGAATGTGACTTTAACATGGTTTATAAGGGAAATAGAGATATTGAATAAAGTATTCCCAAGAAGACTATATAGGATTATACAACCAAGAGATGTGCCTATATCAATTATGGGATAAACAACCATATAATATAATATTGTAAATAATCAATGATTATTGTTATTAATAGATGTAATAGGGAAAATCAAGTAATATAATAAATCAAAGAATCAAATAAATGGATTTATTTTTTCAAAAATAAATGTATTTATTTTATCAAAAATAAAATATATCAGAATAGTAAATAATTGTAATTTATTTTTAGTTCTTAAAATTAGGTGACCCATTATTTCCTGAGAAATTTTGTGGAGGGTGAAAAATTCAAGAAACGTTTAAAAATATTGTATATTTATGTTTCCAATTTTATTAGAAATCCTGAAATTGTTGATGTGGGAGAAATAAATGTAATCTTCTTTTTCAACTGATGTTTAGAATAATGTATCACACAATGATGAGTGTTTTAAAACAATTTATCTTGTTCCCCTGTTATTCTGATAATTTTTGTATGATTTTTATTATAGGTGATGCATTATAAGGGACATGAAATGATTAGTATTGTAAAAAAATTACAAAAATAAAAAATATCACACATAGAGTGATACATATTCAATTTCATCATTTTTTATATATTCTTATAAAAAATATTATTGTAATTTATTTAAACGACATATGATTGTCAATGAAGATATGATATATTATTCATATTTATGCTGAGAAATGATAAAACCTTTATGCTTCTTTATTTCATATGAAGAATGAAATTATTCAAAGTGCATGTTTTTTTCATTTTTGAGGAATGATAAAAACATTTTCCAATCTATATCTTGATTTAATAAATTATGAATATTTTTAGAGAAATTTTATGGCTCACTAACTTGTATAAAAGGGTATTTTTAGGGATAAAAAAATTTCATATATTAATGTAGGGAATTTAATTAGTCACTCATGTTTTCTATACTAAGAATTACTCACATAAACATAATGTTGATTAATTGATACAAAAAAAATTAAATCAACCTCTATAATTATTATGTATATATAATGTATAAAAAATTTAAAATTATTTAATACACATTGAAAAATGGTTTTTATCAGTGTTGATAGAAAATATAAAGGATGTTATTTTTTGTATGTTGGATAATGATATGTTGGATTTATTATTAAATTTACAAAATTCTATATGGGTTTATATGTGGATTTTGGATGAATATATAAGAATCCTCACAAGGAATACAATATGTGTTGAGTTATTTTGAAAACCCTTATCAATGATAAGAATGCAGAACTCATTGGACTAATAAAGTTGATATGCAACATGTATTTCAGATTGATTATCCTTATTATTGAATGATATTCGATATGTCATTATATACCCAATCGTATATTATAAAAATGAGAATAATAGGTGTTGTTAATGATTATATATATTAGTTCAATATTAATATTTCAATGAAGATTGAGTTTTTTACTATAATATAGAGTATGTGGAACATAGTTATATTGTAGTGTACTATGTTGAAAGATATCAATTTTATTTTATAATAATGTTGATTAATTTTTTATGTGAAGAATCTATGAACTATTATTATAATTTTAAATAATATAAGAACATTTAATTTTAATTATGGAAGTTTTTTCCCTATATAAAATGTTAGCTAATATGGATTCAATGGTGTATTGAAATTTCTATAACATTACATATTGATAATGAATGCGAAGAGATGACCATGAATTGTGATAAAGAAACCTAGTGGTTCATTTTTTTAGATTCATCATTTTCTATCAATAAAGAATACTAGAAAAATATATGCATGTATATTTTCAATAAATATCATGACTAAGAGCTCAGTTAGATAGAATGAGAAACATTAATTAATAGTTAATTAAATCATCATTGTTGATGCATTGGTTGAGTTTTAATTAGGGATGAAAAATCTATAGTAAAGTAAGAAAATTAAAACACACTAAGGAGTTCATATGTAATGATTTATCAATATAAATCATTATTATTTTAAAAAATATTATTAAAATTCTTCTTCATGTTATTTTAGATGAATT
This sequence comes from Viscum album, assembly GCA_963277665.1. Lineage (NCBI taxonomy): Eukaryota > Viridiplantae > Streptophyta > Magnoliopsida > Santalales > Viscaceae > Viscum > Viscum album. The sequence continues at coordinate 497,083,011 of OY728139.1, forward strand.
GAATTGGATAAAGATAATTAGAGAATGTTCTAAGTCAATGTTATGAATTTGGTATTTTTTTCAGAGTTAATATTTCAAGATAACTCAATTAAATTTCATATTATGTAATATCATGGTTTTAGTAAAAAAAATTAAAAAAGAAAATTAATGATATCTTACAAAGGGGAAATTGGGAAACTGCCAGAATTGTTTACACTGTGATGTGTAAGAGTAACTCTATGAAAAGGATAGGATACATAATATGAAATATCTCTTTGATGATATGTAATATATTATAGAGCACAAATAAGAATAATATGTAACATGATAAAGATAATCTAGTGATAGTTAACATTGACATTGATATTCCTTAGCACATATAAGAGTTGGCTTTAGGATAAATAATAGTAACTCTAACACTTCATAGAATACATAGGAAGAATTTTGGCCTACATTAGATTAACTCTGATGATTTGAAAATACATACATTATCATTCTATTGTATATGTAAGATTGTATAGTTTTTTCAAAGTGAAGAATAATATAAAATTTTATGATATAAAGTTATTCATTAAGGAATAATTATCATCATTCTTAGAGGATTTAATGAGGATTCATTTTGAGAATATGGATTATAAAAAAAGAATGATATTTTTCCAAAAGATGAATCATTACATGCTAATATTATTTTTTCATGTAGACATTCATAATTGGAAATGAAATAGTTGGATTTGTGGAATCTCAATGCATAAAAGTAAACTAGGGTTTGTGGAGAATCAGTGATTTTATCTTGATTTAACATTAATGTTATATTTGACTAATTTTAATAATGATATAGAACCAATGATAATTATGACAAAAAATAATCCATGAAAGATATTGTAGGAGATTAAAATGATAACCTATGTTTCCAATTTTTGAGGATTTTTGAGGAATTATTTGTAGAGGAAATTTGACCAAGAAGAAAAAATATGATATGAATATAAATATCACAATTTTGACATTGAAAGGTATTTTCATATTTTAATTATGCAATATTATCCATGTGGTAATTTAAGCCTATGAATAATTCAATGAGTAAAATTGAATAATCTTAGTAGATATTGTGGTAAAGTACTACTACTGAACATCTATTTTTGTGAAGAAGGAAGATACAGAGACTATGAGAGAGGATGATGTGAAAACTGCTGAATATTGGTAGGTTATCAATTCCTTTATATTTAAAATAGACTAGAGTGGTAGTTTTTTTCATTTTGTGGCACCATGATAGTTTCTAAAACAATACATGAATTTCAATGTCTATAATCAATTTTGATAGGTTTTTATTACTATAATTTATAATTTAGCTATCGTTTTTTCTGGATAGTTTTTAATTTAAATATTTATTTAAAAACTCTCATTTTTATATTAATTAAAAATTTAATTTTTAAAATACACAATTCATAATTATTTAATTTTTTTTAATTTTTAACCATTTATTATTTATTTTCTACAAATTTTCTTAAATAATTATATGTATAAAAACAAATATTTAAAAGTATGACCATCATTACACTAGCCTCACTCATTCTAACATAAGTATCTATGTACTTATTTCTCAACTAAATGATGTTATAGTTATTAATTTGTCAATAATGCTATTTAACCTACATGTTTTAGTATTTTTTAAATTATACAACAACCTCAGTGGTGGTCACCCATCCTTACACTACTCATATAAATTTTTAGTTAACTCTATAAGTACTCACCACTCAAAAAAATGATTTTAAATAAAATAATATATAAATAAATCTTATTTAATCACTTTGAAAAATATAATTTTGTTATACAAATAAATAATGAAAAAATTTGAAATTTTAAATGAATTAATCGTTGTTTAAAAACTATAAATTATAAAAAAAATATATTTTTTTATAAAATAATTTTAAAGAAAAATTAATTTATAAATATTAATAAACAATAAAAAATCATTATAAACATTTTATAAATAATAATAATAAGTAATTAAAATTTTTTAGTCGGTGATAGGTCAGTATCAAGAGTTTCCCTCTCATGTCACATATGGTAATCAAATATTTTATTGTTTATTTCATGTTTAGATGAATTGTACAAGTTCTAATATAAGAGTTACTCCAGCGCAAGGTTTTTCCCCTAATAAGTTTACAATAATAATAAGCCTATCGATCCTGAAGTGTTTGTGAAGTTGGTTGATTTAAGGGATCCCATGGATTTTCATGTAACAAATATTTCTAAGGAAAATCTAACATATGTTGTAGTAGGAAAATATGAATTAAGATTTCTTGATTCATCCATGGATATAATGGTCAGTTATTATTCATATTATAGTCCAAATTTAGGGGACATGTTTATGACTAATACCTCACAATGTATTCTAAATTATTGGGTATCTACTTTGTTTAGTAGATGTCATAATGAATTTCATGATCACAACCCATTGAGAGAGAGAGAATTCTAAAAAATGGGAAATAGAATTTGTGGATTCAATCATGTGAATCATATTTGAAAGGCCTTATGTTTATATGAATTCCATAATTTCTCATTTAACTATCTAGTTGTAGGAAAATATACTATATTTTCAAATATGAACTAGATATTGTTATAATGTTGCGACATTGATGATTGGATAATTTCATCCATGGGAAAATGATACTTCTATATCACCTTCAATTCTATGACCCTCAAAAAAAGGCATAGAAATTTTGTTTTTTCATCACAAATCCTGGAATTATTTGAATCTAGTACTAGATCCCCCACATTGAACCCATGATTATAAAAAACTATGTATCATAGGTCTGGATTTATATATGGTGGTTCTGCAGATATTCTTATAAACCTCATATTGTATTATAAATAGATTCTATTATTTTAATACAATGAAAAATGGTCAAGGAATATTAAATGGGCATGTACATGAAATTTTCAGGTGTTTTAACTAACATTTATCTTACTCATCCTTTAATCAAAAGAGTTTTTTTAATCTTGTAGAATTTATATTTGACAAGATGTATTAATATGAGAAGGCCCAATATTTTTGTATGGGGTTTAATAATGTTGGTCATGCCTTTATAAATGATATTGAGTTCAATATTCTGTGATATGTGGAATGATAGGGAATTCATAAGAAATAATTAGGAAAACATATTTTTTTGGATTTATTAACTCATTATAATCTGGTGTATGACTATTCAAATGCATGAAGGGGATCTAAATGATCATTATAGAACTAATGTATAATCAAAAATTGGAAATATTAAGATGGTTCATGTTTAACATGAATTAGATACTCATTAATGGAGAGATAGTGAGGTTGGTTTCATTCAAAATCAGTCTATCGTGTACGGTACAATTGAGAAGGAACCATCTAAATCTGGGATGGATTTGGAACAATAAGGAAGGAATGTTTTTTTACTCATGGAAATGATGTTTTCACTTCAATTAAGGATTATCTTATCAGTAATTATGAAATGAGCGATCAAATGGACGTAAAATATCATGAGGAGCCTAATAGGGAACCTTATTCTCAAATTATGTTTGATAATAAAACATTTCAGGAGTGTAAATTATACTCTAGATATTGATAAGGGATGAATAATCCGGAATGTTTTTTGAAAAATAAGTCATAAAATTTCATTACTGACATCAATAGGGTTAAAGCGACTAATACTTATGTTAAGACTCAAGCCTTTCATGGAGTTCAAGTTAATAGGGATTATCATCCAGTAAAGATATTCATCAAATGTGATAAAATGAATTGGCTAAAGTGGCAACTTCACCATCCACTTCTTACATCCAACCTCTTCAAGATAATGGCTTAATATTTTTTGGAATGGAAAAGGTGAATATACATCATGAAAGTGTGAAGGATCCCTGCACCATAGCAACAGCTGGCTATAGAAAACAACACTCTCAATAGAGGGTAAAATGGACTTAAATAATGGTTCATGATGTTGTTATGGGTCATGTAATATAACAAACTAAACTTCCACAATATGTTTCCATTTGAATAAAGTAGTAACTTGTGTTGTATGAAACATTGAGTTTTAACACACCACAACCAATCAAACAAGCTGTTATGAATACTAATACCCACTTTTTGAAATTTTATAAATTTTATTTTTCAAAATGGACTTCATTTTTGGATTTATAATATCAAAATTATCTTAGAGTAAATTTTTAGTATTTTTCTGAAAACATAATTTTTTTTATGAATAGTGAAAAACACTCCGTTATTGTTTACAAATAACTTTTTATTAATTAATTATTTATTTTATTTATTTTAATTCAAAATAGATACATAATACCTAAATTAGTTAAGTATAATTCATTAGAGTCATTTTTATAATAAAATTAGATGTATAAAATTTTATTGATCTTTTTACCGTCTTTTACCCACCTTTTAGGAGCATTTGTAAATTTGAATAAAATAAAATTTTACCATTTCGCTGAGTTGAATTTTAAAAATCTGAGAGACACTCTTGAAATTAGTAAGTAAAATTTATCTCAAGAAGATAAAAATAATTTCTGATGAATAGTAACTTTTGACTTTTATGTACCACATTTAAAAGTAAACAGGGTAATTAAATGTAAAAAATGATACTACAATTATCCTAACAGAAGTCATAATTCTACAACACAAGTATAATTCGACCAAAAACATCCATAGGAATAAAATATAATCCCTTTGGCACACTTGGATTAGATTAGGAGATTTATTGTTATTTTATTTAAATAAGGTTTAAAAGTGTTAAATTCGCTGTTTAAAATTAAAATATTGTTAATATAGGTTTACACAAGAGATAAATTAGACTATTAATATTAATTATATATATAAAAATATTTCCTACATAATGGTATTTTATTTATAATTTTTATACATTAAATAATTTAATTTATTAATGAAACAATGATGATGCAGTAATTACCTTATTAATGAAATATTAAAATAATTGATATTATAAATATCCAAATAAATGTAATTTGAGATTTTTAATGAATTAAACGAATTTTAATGGCTAATATGAAATGTTAGGGTTGATTCAATGATTTTTTTCACTGTAATCATGTTGTAATGACTTTAACAAAAACAAAATACCAAATAGTGTCAAAATTGACATAAATTAATTTTTAAAAAAATACTAAATTATTAACTGATATAATGTTCCTAAAAATCAAAGGTTATGAAAAAAGACATAGATAAGGTTTGATATATCAATAATGAACCACTCAGTGTTCTCTTGGTTTTTTATAGTAAGTTTATTATCCATTTATTATAATAATAAAGGAATTCATGGAAAAAGTTAAACTATTTTACTAAGAGTTTAATCTAAAAGATAAGGTTAATATGTTGACCTGAACCTATATAAAGCCTATTTGTTGAGAGGATTCAAACCCATACCCACATTAGTCCGTAAACGAGTCATTTTGGATCCATTATAATCAAAATATGGTTGTATAATAAAATAATATTTCAAGGTTTTCCTAAAGTGACCCTAACCGCTCTTTTAAAAGATTACTCCCCCTTCTTTCAAAATCACACCTCCATGGCCATTTGGCTTGACCAACCCATTCTCAAAAATCTTCCCAACTATAATCACTTCCACCTAGATTCCATGATTTTGATCATAAAGCCAACCTAATGATCCCTTTTGATCAACTCAAAAGGAAACACCCAAAGAAGGGGTAATAATTTCACCACTCTCTTTCAAGTTGTTTTACTCTTCCACATCCTCTTTTTTTGTTGTTTCCCAAAAAAAAATAATAACTCGGGTTAATTATACATATTGTGAAGTTATTATAAATATGTTACAACCATATTCATTATTCAATCCATCCTATAAAATAAAAAGTCACCATATATGCATAAGTACGGCTTACCGTCTCCACGTCATGGTGTAGTTTGTTCTTCAAACACATCATTATTTGGATCGGTATAATAATGAGTATAAATGATGTAAATAATAAATATAAAATTTTAATGATTCTTTATATATGATATACCATCCAATTATATATGATTTCACTATCAATATAATGATAGTTTCACTCGTGGATGCATACAGATTATCATCTCCATGAATGCGATGAGATTCATTCCCCATCATAATCATTCAAGAATAAGTTTCATTTTATGATTAAAAATAATGTTTAGGAACTTAATATAATTTTATATATGAATAAAATACATCCAATCTATAAAAAACATGGCTTACATAACCAAGAATATAAAAGAAAATGAATCAGTTAACAGTTGAAATGATGATACTACTAAAATGTTATTTACAAGGCCATATTAGAGGATCATATATGATATCATATTTATTTATATAGTTCCCATATAATTTAAAAACATTGTTGTAACTATTATACATGTGTTTAACATACAATAGACTAGTTAAAAGTAAAATTTAAGTGTTAATTTTATTATCTCTACACTTATCTTAGGTTGTAAATATGTAAGTATCTACTGGGACCTCTTTATCATCCACATCGGTGTTTTCATAAAAATAACTTATTAAAAACATTGTTACTATTTAATAGAATATGGTTTAAAGTCATTTATATCTTTATTTGACCATATATGTTTTTAAAGGAATCTTTCTGCCGTTTTTCTATACAAGGTACTTTTTGACCTTTTCGAAAAAAATTAAGGTAAGACTCTCTTTTTTAACTTATACAGTGGGTGCGACTTGTTTCTTCCATTATAAAATCAGCAATACTTCTCTTATAATATTTTAAGAATATTTTAAAAATTAACGTTTTATTTTAAAATAATTTGACTCTTAAATTATTTCAAAATAGAAAGAGATATTTCCCTGAAATAGTTTTTATTTCATCTATATCAACATCATTTGATAAATTTTACACATGTTTGAAGTTGTATTATTTTTATTACAATATTATGAATTTTATTTAAGGTTTTGTGATATGTTTGATTATATATGTGTTATTTCTATACCATGCATTATTTATTGTTTATTTATTGAAATTTTGTATGCTAGTTTTAATATGAATGTTTATGTTATGTTTCAACCTTTTCATATGAGTAATTCATTGGACTTAATATGTGACAGGTGGAGTCTGTTATAGCTCCTCGATGCATCAGTAGGTCTCATGATACAATTAATCATGAAATTGGATAAGGCCTTTCCCAATTTGATATATGGTTTTGGTTGAGACCTTAATCATTTTTAGACATCTTGGTCGAGGTTATGACAAAATGTTTCAGAATGTACACCATTATTCATTCCCTCATTATGAAAATAATATTGATGGTTTATGTGGTTATTTTACTAGTAGAATATCCATGAATATATTTTATTATTTCATTACTTACTTAGCTCATATTACACTAATAATTTTTTCATTTTTATTATTTATAAAGTCATGTGTTTTCAATCATTCACTATGCCTAATGTTTATGTTATATTTCTGCTGTATTGATTACTCTTACTGAGCTTCTAATCTTACCCCTCTATATGTTTTATTTTTCCCTGGATATGAAGAAGTTATTTATGGGTGACTTGCATGCATAATCTAGAATTCTTGGATGTTTCTAATGGAATAAATTAGTGTTGTATTTCTTTTCAGGTTGTAGTGTTGAACTTATGTATGTATCTTGTTTCCAATAATACTATACTGGTTAGTATTTTGAGACATGATTCCTTGCATCATGCCAATGATATGGAATAATGCAACAACTCTAGGTAACTGGGTTCAGGGCGTTACAATTGGTATTTGAGGAAGTTTAGTACAAACCTTGGAAACTAGATTTAGAAAAACCATGACTTGAGATCATTTACCAAAGAGATACTTTTACGACTAGTATAGAAGAATATCCTAGAATTTTGGTAATGTAGAGAATTTGTAAGTTTTACCATAAATACATACCTATCTGGATATGATCAGGAAGAGGGGGTTTGGCACAGATGTACCTATGTGTAAAAAATTAAAACACCGCTTTGAGATAGACTTGAATAGGAACTGGTGCACGACAACGGGCCTTGCAGAACTGTTGGTTATGACACTCACGGTGGATATGCTTAGGGTAATTCCCATTTTCGTTAAAAACCCATTATTAAGGATATATGAGTATATACTTCCTCAAAGAAAACATTTTTATAATTATGGACTGTATCTATAAATTGTTCAATTTATGTTAATTGTTTTAAATGTTTAGAATTATGTATTGAAATTTATAAACTAATCTTGTGAATGCCATTATTTAGAAATGGATCCTAGTGGAAGGAAGGGAAATAGTATCAATGAATTTAATCAATGTAGGGACTGCCCTCCTTCTCAAGATAATTATAGTAGATCTGGTGATGCAACTAGTGCTGATAAACTTATTACCATACTGAGACAAATCACCCAGGTTATGAATAATTACCTTACCCATATGGATCACATTGATCCCCAACATGGAGGATCAATTTTAGAATAAAACATGAGGAAAAGACCACCAATATGAAATAGTACTATAAATCCATTTGTATTAGATAAATTGATAAGTTATTTGGAGAAAATATTTCATGCTTTGCGAAGTAGAAAAAGGGAAAAAGTTTTCATGGAAGTTTATCGCCTCACTGGAGGTGCAGATCAATAGTGTTCACTAATTCAAAACACAAAGGAGGTTGAATAAGTATTGAACATGGAATGGAGGGAGTTTAAAAATATTTTAATATAAAAATACTTTCCACGGGGCCATTGAGCAGATATGGAAAGACAATTTAAAGTGTGAGGAAAAAGGAGGATGAGAATATCGCAAAGTTTGATGCTATCTTTTAAAGGTTATCAAGGCATGCTGCAGATTTTATAAATAACCTAAGGAGTAAGATTGATCTATTATTTGATGGGTTAAAACCATGTCTTCATTGAGCATTAGTCTCACAATCCTTCTCATTATATTAAGATATAGTCTCATGTGCTATCAGGATAGAAAAGAAATTATCAATGTCTTACGACTTTAAAGCCTAGTAAGAGGAGAAGAGGTATATTTAAGACTCTGGAAATAGAAATTAGGGGATGAAGGAAATAGTGGAATATCCACCCTGTGATAATTGTGTGAAGAAACACCCCAGTACTTTCCTGATGATAATGGGAGTCTGTTATAAGTGGGGTGAAAAAGTCCACCAAGCTTTTGATTGCAAGGGAAATAAATAGGTTTTCAATGTTGAATGCTATGATGGTAGAGAAAAGGGGAATTATGAAAACGAATTTCCAAAGAGCCAAATAATATTACCTCATAAAAGGCCAAGGGAGAAAGGCCAAGCTTATGCGATCACTACTGCTGAGGTTGAAGCTCCGAATGACATGGTGGAATGTAATTTAATGGTTTCCTCAAATTTAGCCAATGATTTATTTGGTTATGGATATTCAAATTGTTTCATATCTTCCCAATTTTCCATTAAAATTAGATTTTTTTTAATTTGACTTAACAAGGGATTTTTCAGTCAAAACTCTTAATGGAATTATCATTGCAATAATGTTTTGTGAATCAGTTCCCATTAAGGAACATAAATGTAATTTATCTATTGATTTCATCCTCATCCCCAAGATTGAATTTAGTATAGTCCTCGATATGGATAGGATTTTTGACCGTGATGTAAAAATTTATTATATGAAGAAGGAGGTTACAATTTTTGATAATTATAAGGAGTACCTTATCTTTAGAGTAGAAACATCACCATCTGATTCTAATCTAGATCCACCCCCAGTAGATTTACTAAATTCAATTATTGGGGAGGAAGAGAATGAAATAACTGTGGGTGAGGAAAAGAATGTTCAAATAGATGATGTACCTATTCTACATGAATATGTTGATGTGTTTCTCGAGTATTTACCAGGACTTCCTCTAGAATGAGAAATTGATTTTTTCATTGACAAAATTCATGGTTCAAGGACCATACCGAAGACCCCTTATAGAAAGGACACTATGTAATTTATGGAACTAAAAAAACAACTATATGAATTTAGTAATAAGGTATTTATTCTCCCTAGTGTTTCTCCATTGGAAGCCCCTATCATTTTTGGTAAGAAGAAACATGGATCATTGAGGTTGTGCATTGACTACAGGGAGATCAATGCTATAACAATAAAGAATAAGCATCCCCTACCTCGTATTGATGTTCTATTTGATTAACATCATGGATCTAAATATTTTTCAAAGATAGAACTTCGATCTGTATATCATCATTTGTGTGTGAAGATGTAAGACTTTCCAAAAATAGCATTTCAAACTAGGTACGAGCATTACGAGTTTACAGTAATGCCTTTTGGTCCGACTAATAAACCATATGTCTTCATTGATAAAATGAATAGGATTTTAGAAGAATATCTTGATGGATTTGTATTAGTATATTTTTATGATATATTGGTATACTCCAAAAGCTACAAAGATCATGAAAATCACTTGCACAATATTTTGAAAACTCTTAGATGAAATGAATTATATGTGATATTTAGAAAGTTTGAATTCTAGCTTCAAGAGATTGATTTTCTTGGCCATATTTTCTCTAATGATGGAATCTCTATTGATCCTTCAAAGACAAGATCTATAAAATAATGGCTAGCACTGATGAGTATATCTGAGGTATGCAATTATATTGGTTTTGCAGGTTATTATCAGTGGTTTTTCCAGAATATTTCCTGATTGGAAAACCCATTAACCAAGATCACAAGGTTTGGGGTAAAAATTTATTGGACAAAAGAGTGTGAAGAATGTTTTCAAGAACTAAAGAGAAGATTAGCCAATGCTTTTATCTTGACTATACCATCAGGGAATGATGGGTTTGTTATTTATAGTGATGCTTCAAATAAAGGACTTGGTTGTGCCCTTATACAGAATGATATAGTTATTGCATATGCATCACAACAGCTAAATATTCATGAGAAAAACTATACTAAACATTTTCTTGAGTTAGCAGGTGTAATATTTTCTTTGAAGATATGGAGACACAATCTCTATGGTGAAAAATGTGTGATATATACTGATCATAAGAGTTTGATGTATATTTTCTCACAAAAATAGCTCAATATGAGTAAAAGGATATGGCTTGAACTACTCAAGGAATATCATTGCACTATAAACTACCACCTGGGGAAGGATAATAAGGTGGCAGATGCTTTGAGAAGAAAGGATCACAGTGTTTTGAACAAGATGAGATTTGAAATAGATCATATTTTAATGGATCCTGTAATGATGGATATGGGAATAACCATGGAAGGTGAAACATCAAAACTTTTTCAAATGGTTGTCAACCCAACATTACTAGAAAGGATAAAGAGTAATCAGACTGATGATGACAAGTTTAAAAAAATTAAATCTTTGAATAATGGTAGATTGGTCAACATCATATATGAAGATGGGATTTTGAAATTTGGGGAGATACTTTGTGTTCCTAACATACCTAATATAAAAAGGGAGTTATTAGATGATGCTCATAGATCCAATTTCTCTTTACACCCATCTAGCACTAAAATGTATATAGATTTGATGGAAAATTTTTGGTGGGACAACTTGAAGAGGGATATTGCTGAATAAGTGTCAAGATGTATGTTTTTTCAACAAGATAAATCTAGAAGGAAACATCCTGGAGGTGTAACACAACCTCTTCCCATACCTGAGTGGATATTGGATGATATGACAATGGAATTTTTCATTGGGCTACCAATGAATCCTAGAAGGAATGATGCAATATGGTTCATTGTTGATCAACATACCAAGTCATCATATTTTATTGCTATAAGAGAAGATTTACCAATTCAATGACTATCAAGACTAAATATTAATGATGTTGTAAAACTACATGGGGTACCCCAATCAATTGTTTCTGATCATGATCCCTAATTTACATTAAGATTATTGAAAAGTCTTCAGAAGGGCTTGGATAATGAACATTGTTTAAGCACTACCTACCACCCTCAAACTGATGGACAATCAAAACAAACTAATCAAACCTTAGAATACATATATAGATCTTGATCACATGACCTTGAAAGTATGTGGTATCAGTATTTACCTCTGGTGGGATTTTTATATTACAATAGCTTTCATTCAAGTATTCATATGGCACCATATGAAGCCTTACATACAAAGAGATGTTGCACCCCAACTTGTTGGGATGATTTTGGTGAGAGAAAACTCATAGGCCTAGAATTTGTTGAGGAAACAATGGAAAATATGAAGATTATCTGAACCCAAATCAATGCAGCTCTAATAAGGAAAAAGATTTATGCCGATAATCAAAGGAAGGATATGTAATTTCTAGTAAGATATCATGATTTCTTGAAGGTATTTCCATTGAAGGGTGTTATATTTTTTAGTAAGAAGAGTAAATTGTGTCCCTAGTACATCAGAACATTCAAAATTCTAGAAAGAATTGGAGTTGTAGATTACCATTTAGTAATGCCGCTAAGTCTCTCCAAAGTTCAATATCTTTTCTATGTATCACTATTGAGAAAATACAAGCCTAACCTAAAAAACATACTCACCTATGATGAAATAGAATTGGAACTCGACCTGTCTTATTACAAAGAGCCTATCAGATATCTTGATACAAGATAAAAAATGCTGAGAACCCAGACGACTTGTCTGGTAAATGTTATATGGATAAACCATAAGATAGAAAAGGAAATGGGGGAACCCAAAGAACTTATGATGAAGAATCACCCGAATCTTTTTTTCATTAATATTCTAGAAATTTCGAGGACGAAATTATTGAAAAAGTGGAGAATTTAACACCCCAAGCTTCCACGGTACGTTTCCCTTTTAATAATGTAGTAGCTTGCATTGTAAGCAACTTGGAGTTTTATTACACCATGACCAATCAAACTAGCCATTATGAATATTAATACCGAGTTTTTGATATTTTATAAATTTTATTTCTAAAAAAGGACTTCATTTTTGGATTCATAATATTAAAATTAGCTCAGGGTGAAGTTTTGGTAATTTTTTGAAAGCTTTCAATTTTTAAGGAATAGTAAAAAAGACTATGTTATTGTTTAAAACCGACTTTTATATAAATAATTATTTATTTTATTTATTTTAAGCCAAAATAGATTTAGAATACCTATATTAGTTCAATGTAATTCATTGGAATCATTGTTATAAAAAATATTAGATGTATAAATTTTTTTTGAACTTTTTACCATCTTTTACCCAACTTCTAGGAGCATTTGAAAATTTGCATAAAACATAATTTTACTACATCTATGAGTTTAATTTCAAAAATACATGACACATGGATGACATCAGTAAGTAAAATGTTGTTCAACAAGATGAAAATATTTTTTAGTGAATCGAAATTTTGACTTTAATTTACCACGGTTAAAAGTAAATAGGGTAATTAAAGGTAAAACTGAAATTATAGTTACCATAACACATGTCTTAATTATATTGGATAAGTTTAATTTGACCAAAAAAAACCTTATGAATAAAATTTTATCCTTTTGGTCCACTTGGATTAGATCAGGGAATTTATTATTATTTTATTTAAAGAGGAGTTAAAAGTGTTAAATTCAATCCTTAATAACTAATCCATTTTTAATATTGTGCAAAAGAAAATATAATTTTGACTATAAAAATTAATTAGAAATCTAAAAAAAATTCCTATAAAATTTTATTTTATTTATAATTTTTATAAATTAAATAATTTAATTATTTATGACCCAATGATGATGCTATAATTACCTAATTAATGATAGATTAAAATAATAGATATTATATATATCTAAATAAATATAATTTAAGGTTTTTTAAGAACTAAACTAAATTTATAGGTTAATATAAAATTTTAGGGTTGATTCAATGTATTTTGTTTGATGTAATCCTGTGGTTATGACTTTAACAAAAACAAAATACCAAATAGTGTCAAAATTGACATATATTAGTTTTTAGAAAAATTAATAAATTATAAATTGATATAATATTCCTAATAGTATAAGGTTATGCCAAAGGACTTAGATATGGTTATATATATTAATAATTAATCAATTTTGGTTCTGTAGGCTTTTTATAGTAAGATTATTAATAATTTATTATAATAATACAAGAATACATGGTAAAAGATAAACAATATTACTAAGAGTTAAATCTAAAAGATAAGGTTAATGTGGTGATCTAAACCCATCTAAAACCAATTGTTTGAGAGGATTTGAACCTCTCCCCACTTTCTCTTTGAAATAAATCATTTTGGATCCATTATTAACCAGATATTATTGTATAATAAAATAATATTTTAGGGTTTTCCTAAAGTAACCCTCACCTCTCTTAGAAAAATGAACTTCCCCTTCTCTAAAAATCACACCTGCAATGACATTTTTCTCAGCCAACCTTTGATAAAATAACCTCCCAAATACGCTAAATTTGACCTCGAGTCCTTAAATTGTTCATAAATCCATCATTTTGAACTATTTTGATCAACATAAATGGAAACACCCAAATAAGAGGTAACAATTTCACCATCCTCTTTCAAGTTCTTTTCCTCTTCCATTTCCTATTTTTGTTATTGTTTCCATACCAAAATAATAACTAGGGTTAATTCAACATACTATGATGTTATTATAAATATGGTACTACCATATTCATTATTCTATGCATCCTATAAATGACAATGTCACCATACATGTGTATGTACGACATACTGTCTCCATGTCGTGGTGTAGTTTAATATTCAAACACTTCATTATTTGGATGGGTATAATAATGAGTATAACTGATGTAAATAATAAATATAACATTTTAATTATTCTTCATATATGATATACCATAAAATTATATATGATTTCACTATCAATATAATGATATTGTCGCTCATTCGTACATACGGATTACCGTCTCCACGAATGCGAAGAGGTTCATTCCCCATCGCAGTAATTCAAGAATAATTTTCATTTTATGACTGAAAATAATGGTTAAGAACATAATATCATTCTGGATATGAATCAAATACATCCTATTCATAACAAACATGGCTTACATAACCAATCATATGAAGGAAAACGAATCTGTTAACTCCCAAAATGATGATACTACTGAAATATTATTAATAAAAAAATATTAGAGAATCATATATTATATCATATTTATGTATACAATTCTTGTATAATTTAATAAAAAAGTTTTAACTATTATATATGAGGTTAATATACCATATACTAAGGTAATGTATAAGGTAATGTTTAATTTTACAATCTCTTTACTTATCTAAGGTTGTTAATACGTAAGTATCTACCAGGACCTCTTTATCATCCACATCCGTGTTTTCTTAAAATTGACTTATCCAAACCATTTTTACTATTTACTAGACTATGGTTTAAAGTCATTTATACCCTTATTTTACCTAATAATTTTTTAAATTAATCTTTCCTTTATTTTCCAAATAAGTTACATTATGACCTTTTTGACAAAATTATGATAAGAATGTCTTTTTTAACATATACGGTGAGTGCTACTATTTTCCACCATTATAACTTCATCGAGGTTTACCTTTTATTATTATAAGAATATTTTAAAAATAAATGTCTTATTTTATAATTATGTGACTCTTAAATGATTTCAAAATTAAAAGAGACATTTCTCTTAAATAGTTTTGATTTCAACTTTGTCAACATCCTTTTATAAATTTTACACTTGTTTGAAGTTGATTTATTATGATAAAAATAATTCATATTGTATTTAAGGTTTTGTGATATGTTTGACTATGGATGTATAATTTTTAAAACATTTATAGTTTATAGTTAAAGTATTGACATTTTGTATGCTATTTTTAATGGGAATGTTTGTGTTATGTTCCATCCTTTTCATATGAATAATGCATGGACTTAGTGTGTGATGGGTAAAGCCCACTATATCTCCTTGATGCATCGATAGGTCTCATGAGTCAATTATATGTGGAATTAGCTAAGGCCTCTCCCAATTTGATATATGGTTTTGGAAATGGCCTTAATCATTTTTAGACGTCTTGTCCAAGCTCTTGAAAAAATGTTTCAGAATGTCCCGCAATAAACACTGGCTCATTATGAAAATAATAATGATGGTTCATGTGGTTATTCAACTAATAGAATACCCATGACAATGTTATAATATGACATTATTTCCTCATCTCATATTCTGACCATAAAGTGTTCATGTTTATTAATTATAAAGGCATGTGTTTTCAATTATTCATCATGCCTAATCTTTATGTTATCTTCTATTGTATTGCATTATCTTACTGGGCATCTAAGCTCACCTCTTTCCATGTTGTAATTTTACTAGGATATGAAGACGTTAGTTATGAGTGACTTAATGGAATAATCTAGGAGGTATCGATGTTTCTAAGGGAATAAATTAGTATTGAATTTATTTTCATGTTTTAATGTTGAACTTATGTGTGTATCTTGTTTCTAATATTAAAAAATTGATTGGTATTTCAATAAATAATTCCTTGTTACATTCAAATGTTATGTAATAATGCACCGACTCTATGTAACTGGGGTCGAGGTGTTACAAGAACATATGTAGGAGTAGGTTACTAGAAAATGAGAGTCTATCCATATTCCTAACTAATAACATATGAGTGCCCGAGAAGAGGCAATAAAGCTGATCACGAAAGTGGTTTGTAAGAATTACCAACCCACCCCATTTATTTTTTTGACGAAATGGATGATATCAATTATATTTGTGGAATTCCCTCCCAAGAGGAATGTGACGAGGTGAGGATTAAAAACGACATGTTTTAACATGAGAAATTAATTCATGAATGGAGTCATCATAAAATTAATATTGATGTCAATGATTAGATTGACATGGAATATGTATTCATTTTTTTTTCAAACATGGTACATCGTATCATTATCCATAAATGTTACCTAATAGTTATGTAGTCTATATCCAACAATATCAAAGAAAATATCTAGTCCAATCCAATGATGGACATCAATGATTTCACGTGAAAATATATTAAGGATATTGCATTTTATTATAGTAAAATGACTAAATTATATATAAGAGGATGAAATCCTTATGGTTGGCCATGGAATACGAGTAACTGATAATATATCTCATTATAAAGTAATTTTTTGGTTTTCTTTATTTTTTTTTCATAGTTTGTTGTAGCGTATTTCCAATATTTCAATATGCCATGTCCTTTTAAACATTTTTTCATTTTAATTAATGAACTCAGACCCAACCTGTAAGTTGAATTAATTAAATATCTTAATAATATATAATTAATAATTATAAATAAATGATAATTAACAATTAAGAATTGACAATTGATAATTATTCATTAATGATTAATATATAAATAATAATAATTACTAAATACTAATGAATAATTAACAAATAATATTCATAAAATAATTAATATTTAATACTAATTAATAATTAATCACTGATCATTCCAAAAATATAATTAATTACTAAAAACTAGTTAATAATAAATAATTTAGTTTTGAAAAAACAATAACATATAATTAATAATAATTAATAACAATTAATTATCAATAAATAATTAATTAAAATCATTTTTTAATGGCCCAAAGTCCTTCATTTTTTATTATTTTTGATAATCCATCTTTCAAGGGTTGAGGTGGAACCCTTCCAAGGACAAAAGGCTTAGGGAAAATTACATGACATGTAGGTCTTAGAGGGAATCACCCAAAAAATACTACTTGGAACTGCTCCTCCCCAGAATATGTCATGAAAACAACATTCCACCTTCACAGGGTTGGTCGGCTAGTTATCCTATGAAATGCTGCATAGGCCTGGTACTGATGGTAAATCCATACCCTCTCATTCTTCCAATTCTAATTAGATCTGCTATAGTGAATATGTCTGCCCAGAATCCTCATCTAAAGCCTTGTCCCTTGTAGTCTGACTGGTACTTCTTCAATCATGTGGCCCGAAGGCCTTAATGTGTCCTGAAGGCCTTGAGAAACAACTGGACTGAAGGCCTTGGGTGGACTAAAAGCCTTTTAGGACCCAAGGACCAAACAGGTTTCCTAAAGGCCAAGATGGAAGAATAGTTCTGGCTGCTATAGTGACGAACAGTAACTGCTACAGTACTGCTACAATTCCTACAAGAGTACGTATCGTGAAAATTCGCATCCACCTGGATTTGATCTCAGGTCTCATGGATACACCTGTTGAGTCCTCACCAACTGGTCTGAGGCTCATGTGCTTAATTAAAATCATTAATAATTACAATTACTAATTACTAATTACTAATTATAAAATAATTAATTACAAATACATAATAATAAATAATAATTAATAATTAATAAATATTTAACGTTTAATTAATAGTTTTATTAATTATAAAGTTTTAATAAATAAATTTTACTACATAAGAATTAATTCCTTAATAAATATAACTTATTACTTAATAAATAATTAATATTTATTAATAATTAATAACAAATAATAACTAAAAAGTATTTAAAATTGTAAGATAACTATAAATAATAATTAGATAATTTATAATTCAAAAATCATAATTATACATTATAAATTCATAATTAATAATTGATAATAAATAATTGATAATTTATTGTTGATATTTGATGATTTTTAATTAGGAATTAATAATTTATCATTTAATTTTTTAAAATTTAAAATTTATATTTACAATATATTCCAAAATAATTAATAATTAAATAATTATATATAATAATCTGTAAATAATAAATTATTATATATAAATACTTTTGAATAAATATTAAAAAAATTAAAAAAATTATTAATTATAAGTAAACAATATTTTTTAGAAAATAATTTATAATTAACATGTACTGAAACGTTTTATTATGTTATTATTAATATTATTTTCAACTCCTATAAAAACATAAAAAAAAATATAAAAAAATATAAAAACATAATTTTCGATGATTTTAATCACCACTAAAAAATCATTGCAAAATTACATTTTTTGTAAGTAGTCATGAATTTAAAAATATATCTCAATACCACCAATAAAATACTACATTATATTATTGTTTCCTTTGGTTGGAGAGAGAATAATTATGAAGCTCACACTACTAAAATTGTATATCATGAGTCGTAATGTTCTTTAAGTAGAAGAAGAGATCCATCCATGAAATGATTACTGTTATACTAAGGAAGAAGACCTGATCTATTGAATAATTCTACTTATCCTATTGAACATACTTCATGGAGGACCCAAAAAGATCATTTTTTAAAGAATGGATTTTTTCAGTTCAAGTATTTATGAAAAACTATATTTGGATCCATACTAAGGTATTCAATGTTTTTCATTATATTCTTCTTGGTTCTAGGCATACCATTTCAAGGTTAGTCCCCTTACATTGGAAGTTATTCATAATGAAAGGCTGGTATTGTGTGTGGCATAAAAGCCATACAACACGAAGAACTCTCTCACAACTATTGAATAAACCTCAAAAAAATATGTGTATAGTGTTATTGTTGATTTTTGCAGTATTAAAAGCATATATAATGAGTGTTATATGGGATTTTAATATCTATTTACATTAACCAGAGAAAAGGTAAATGGGAAAAAAGTTTCAAATTTTTAAAAATTTTGAAACTTGATTCACCCCACCACTAAGTGTTCTAGCACCGTTCTTGTGGGAACAACACCAATGCCCTTTTATATTCAAAAACATTAATAGTTTTTATTCAAATTGACTAAAATTTATCGATGTTTTCCATACTAGTCAGTTTTTTACTTTAGAAAAGTAATTGGTTATTCAAATTGTAATAATGGAATATGCATCAAAAAAATAACTTCCAGAATATATAAATATAAATTTAATTATTAGAATTTCATTTGTTCTTGTATTTACCTTTTTTAGCATGTCTTATCATATTTGATTTTTTATAATAATAATAATTTTTACCTAAAATAAAATATTAGTATTCTCAGATCTAATTATGACATATTGATTTAAATTATATCATCTGTTTATTTACTGAATGTTCACAAAAATCCCTGATTAAGTTGTATTTATTGAAACTGTAATGGAGTAATATTTTGTATAAGTTAAACTTGGTTGAACTATGGAGACATGAGTGGGTTTTTCAAATTGGTGAAGACGGTCATCCCCACGATATATAAATCACCGTGGTGAATTCATCCAGGTTTTCAGGAATGTTGTTTAGGCTGGAGTTGGTGAGCATTCCTATAGAGATGGGCCATTTGATTTTGGAAGTCTTCTTTGTAAAACGCCCAAATGAAATTAACCACATAATTTCACATGTATTAGTGAAGTGGGAATCCTCATGTGATCCACATTTAATTAAACTATTATCATAGAGAAAGGCATGGTTAATTGGGAATCCACATGAGATCGGTATAGGGTTATGATATGTGAAATGAGAATGTCCTAGTGGACTAGGAATCCATTTATGATGCACGTCAAGACTCATAATGCCTGTGTTTAAGGTCGTGGTTTAGAGTAAGTCATAATATGTAAAATTTTCTATATAATAAGGGTATTGGTATGGTTTAGAGTGAATTGAGGAAAAATAGAGAATGTTATATCACCACACCATATAGTTAAATGTTTCTGAATTAAATTTGGAAAATATTAAAAAGGAATGTTGGGACATTATGGGATTTTAATGAAATTTTAACCATCGTTTTATGTGAGTTTGATTAGTTTTTTAGTACATTACTTCATGCTTAAATGGAATATAAAAATAACACATTTGATAGAGTATTTAAATGGTCGATCAATTTTAGGGCGGAAAGGACCCCTGAATATATAGGAAGAGTGGAGAGAAATTGTAGATTTCCACATGAAAGGATATGTCAAATTAGGGGGTTATCTAAGAGTTATAATATCTCATTGTAAATTTTACATGATCTTTCTAAAAAATAAACACCATATTAGGATGTCGTTTTTATCAATATTGTTTAAATAAGAAGTTTACATTGTGATTATATGTGAGACCCCTAGTGTACTAGAGAAATTATCTTCCCAAATGTTTATGTTAGTAAATAATTAGTTTTAATGATACCACTCCAACCATATAAAAAATTAAATAAATGATAATTAATTGATATTATTTAATAGTCACATTGCCATCCAAGATCCTTATATGTATCAGCATGTTGGTGAACCAAGAAAATTCATTAATGACATATACTATCATATTCTCTCCAGAGAAAAAGAATGTGAGATATTAAAGTGTTCTTAATGTTTAGGGAACAAGGTGAAAAAACAAGGATCCTACTATAATACATGGATCCCCCCTCAGGGTGTATTCCCCGATAATGGAAGAACATGTGGTAAAAAATTATGTTTTTTAGCATAATTTCTATCTCTTAACATATGGTGGTATTTTCAACAAAAAATTCATTCCTTTCATTAAATAAAACAATTTTCAATTATTGAAGAGTTTTATTCAATGTAATTTTCTATTTTTGGTCATGCATGTTTATGAGACTTCTATAAATGTTAATTTTTTATAATGGATTGTGTATATTTTTTAGAGAATGACCCTAGATTATTGGATACAAATCCAATGTCCATTAATTCCATTGGAGGCTCTCTTTTCAATTCCATTTACCCAATGGTAATTTATACTGAAACCTCACATGTTATATGGGAAACTTTAACAATAACAATAAATAGAATTCAATATTTTATAAGGCTAAGTGATACCTTTCATAGAAAAAATATGAAGAGTTTTGAATGATTCTAAGGGATATGATAGATTTATTTTTTCATCGCCTAATTATCTTTCTGAAGATATGTGTGGTCTTTGTGAGGATCTCAAAGATGAGAAGATTATAAAGAGAATATGGGGAATAATCCATCACCAGTTCAATGCAATGGTTTTGGAACTAAAAGAATAATACATGATTTCAATTTTCCTAGGTATATTATAAATATATCTTGGTGAATATGAGATGAAAAATTAATACAACAAGTCGAGGGTGAGTGAAAATTTTTATAAATATTATTTTCAATTTATTACAAATTTCATACTAATAGAGATTTCTCTAGAGGATGATATTTATGAGATAATTTCCAATAACAATTCTTTTTTAATTAGAAGAAAATTAATTTTTTAAGGTAATCTTCAACAAGAATTTATAAAATATGGATGGTTTTTATATGTTGGGTCCAAATTTCCTAATTTCCAAATGTATAATGAAAAAGTTATAAAGGAGAAAAGAAATTTCTAATAGAAAAAAAAATTATATTTCAAGAAGAAATATAATTTGATAAATTTGAAGTTGAAGTGGTTCAATATTTTAAAGATCTTGATGTATTTTCATTAGTAATTATTACAAAAGGTATTTATAGCATTGATGAAAATTATGTGAACAACATAGTTTATATTCATGATGAAACGAAATTATCCCTTGAAAAAATTGATGTCTAAAGGGTCTATAAGAATATGGCTATTAGAGATGTTCATGACATTTAATATTATATAATGAACTAAGAAAAAGTTACATTTGAATTAAAATCTAAAATTAAACATCTGAAATCTCTCAATTCAAAAATTTCAATGAAAGGGGTTGAGTTAAAAATAAAATTTGAGGAGAATATCCCAAATCCTTGTTGGATAATCTATGTTAGTGAAAGAAAAATTTAAGATAATTAATGTTCTAGAAGATGAATCCATGAAATGTAAATGAATATTTGAGAATCATTAATCTATTATCACACCTTGTATGGAATCAATCATCTCAATGATCATTTTTATTATCATTGGTGGAACATATTATAGGGAATTAACAAAGGAACATACACTTTTTCAACATGTATAATGATTTCAAGAAAATGGTAAGCCTATTATGGATTATGATAACATGAAAAAGATATCCAAGGATGGTTATAAACCTCAAACATCAAAACCATAGTGGAATATGTATCATTACATTGCCCAATATGGTACTTTTGGACTAGTTTATACTCTAAGAATATGATGTCAAGAATCAGATGTTTCTATCATGGGAGGATGTGAAACACCCAATATGTATGTTTTTGTTTTCATGTTATATCTCGAATAGTAACACTCACAAAAAAATAGTATACATTGTTAGAGATAGAGATGGCTCAGTCATTCTATAAGGAAAATGAAAGAAATGTAATCATTACCCTGATAGTGATGGTAATTTGTGTATATTTTCCAAGGAAGATGAAAATTTACTATTGCCCAAAAAATTACACACTTGAGGCTAATAACCTTGAAAAATCTGGTGAAGTATCATGCAGATATGGAATCTCAAATATTTAATATAATCAAGATGAAAAATATGATTCTTGTCAAAAGTGGAGGATTACTCGAATGGCAGTTAAGAAAATTAAGTACATTTCATTATGAAAAATGGAGCATGTGTATGTTAGTGTATGTGAGATTATCAACACCCATATACATAAATGAAAAAGTTATTAAATTTTTTTATGCTAATCATGACATAATGCCATGGGTATAGTTATATCTCACAAATATAATTTGTTTTTGTCCGTCACCCAATATAAAAGTCTGGATGAACATTTTCCTGGGGTAAAAATAAAATAATTTCAGGAAAATATGGGTATAAAATTTTTAAACACCCAATGGGAATAATATATTGATGATCATGAAGTTTTTTATCTATATTTAGTGGTTAAAACTATTTAACATAATAATGTAGTGGAAATAAGGAATAATGTCATCAAAAACATGGCTCAAACTATTCTTATTACCCAAGGATTAGTAGAGAAATATTTGAAGGAGGTAGTATGAGAAGTGTTATACATATTCTCCATAGTTATATTATGTCACAATGATGAGAAACCACCATATTAAATCTCTTATGTATGGATTCATACACTTAAATATTATTTAATGTTTAAAATTCGATGTTTCACACCGAGAAAAATAATTAAATATTTGAATCCTATTGAGATAACACATTCTATCATGGAAATTTGTAAAAGGATATATCATACTGGTTCATTAATAAATGTTAGAGAAAAGTGACTTAAAGTAATTAAGTGGTTGAAGTGGAAAATGAGTAGGTGTTAATTGAAACTTGAAAAAAAGACCAATTTTAGGTGACCATGTTTACCATGAAAAATATTCCATTTTTATTAATGAATTAATTGAAGAAGTTTGGGCATTAAATAGAAGTTCTTAGAGTTTTAAGAAACTCTTTCAATGTATTTAATAATGAATAAAACACAGTAGGAATTTAAAGATAAAGTGAACAATCAATCAGGGCTGAAATTGTTGACAATAGAATTATTGGATATCAATCAGTCCTATTTCATACAATAATGCTGATGGTACCACAACATGTGTCTTTCATTTAATTTATTTGAACTAACCAATTTTTAATAATCTTATAATAATAAAATCTATGTTATATATATGAATTAGTAAACTAATATAATATGAAGGAAAAAGACATGGGATTTTTATTGAGGCCACAAAAGAATAACATCATCATGAAAAATGGGTGTTTTAAAAGAAAATAAATGAATATGAAACATATATAAGGAGAAAATGCAGAATTTTTTGTGATGGGTATTCTAAAATCCAAGGTTTTGATATTAATGAAACATTCAAACTAATGGGAAGACTTGAAATAATATGTTTATTCTTTTCCATAGTGTCGATGAAGGGTTTCAAGGTGTACCAAATTGATGCTAAATATTCCACTAATAATGGGATCCTTGTATTGGAATTGGACATTGAGATACCATATGTATTTCCCATTGAACTTGATTGAAATTATATATGAAGATTTAATAATGAATTTATGGTCTAAATAAATCACAATGATCTTGGTACTCAACTTTAGGAAAATATTTATGAAATCATGTGTTTGAAAGGGGAGGGGATGATCAAAACCTAAAAATGATAAAGGAAAATGAGTTGTGGATGATGATTCTTGTAAATGTTGTTAATATTATATTTGGATTCAAATGTTAAATCCAATGCAAGGAATTTTCAGGTCTGTAGAGTTGTGAGTTTGAGAAGTCTTTTATTAGTGAATTTCCATTTTTTTCTTGGCTTACAAGTCACTCAAATACCTAATCGGAACCTCATATATCAAATGAAATATATAATTCCCGTGCTAAAAAAATTTTATATGGGTGATTTGATATCAATTGAAACTATCTAGGACATGTGAAAAAATTATCCAATGAAAAATAATACAATGTTATTGATTCCATAATTTATTAAAAAAATGATAGGAATTATACTCTACATGACCAACATGTGGCCAAATATTATGTCTTCCACATTTTCAGCCACATGATATCAAATATAACCGAAATAAAATCATATTAACAATATGAAAATGATAATTAAAAATATCTATAATACTATTGAGTATGGGAAAAATTACTAAAGAAGCTAAATGTAATTGTTTTTTGGTTATTTACATGTGAATTATAATGTTTAGTTGATGAATGATATTCAACATTTTGGGGTGCATTCTATATTGGGAATTCAAACATCTCATGGTTTAGTAAGAAATAGAAAACTATATATCATTCTATACCCGGAAGGATGAGTGTATTGTAGAAAATAAATCATGTACTCA
This sequence comes from Viscum album, assembly GCA_963277665.1. Classification (NCBI taxonomy): domain Eukaryota; kingdom Viridiplantae; phylum Streptophyta; class Magnoliopsida; order Santalales; family Viscaceae; genus Viscum; species Viscum album. Next base: position 497,108,528 of record OY728139.1, read on the forward strand.
ATTACATTGGATGAAACAATGTCTTGGAGAGATTATAATTGAATTTGGATGTTCTATTCTGACCACATTTAATAACTCAAGGCCTATAAACCATAGAAAAAACAAATAAAAATTTGAGAAAAAAGTACATTGAGATTAAGTATCAATTCATAATGAATTATATTGAGAAATATTTTCTAAAAATTGTGTATGCATTCACTCATAATAAAATTAAGGAAATAATAAAGATGGTTATACCCATGGTGGAATTTGGAAAGTTTTAGCTGGATCTCGAAGTATAACTATATCCATCTACATTGATACAACATGATGATCTCCTACTCCTTATATTTTCTTCACAAAATAATTGTATAGAACTTTATAAAATTTATATTTTTATATTTCTAACCTTCAGATGTAATCATTCATTGAAGTGATCTTGTTTTGTTCACTGATAAAGAGGTATATTTATCATGATGTTTGGAATGGGTAGATAAATATAAGAAACCATAACCTATGTTTAATTAAGGGGATAAAAGGTATTTAAATGGATTTATGGAAGATTATTTATTCTAGTTCTATTCTTATAATAATATTTTTTAAATACTAAATATTACCCTGAAAATTGGTCATATGGAATAGATTTAGTGATTTGAGGATCATTTATGCATGACTAAGATAGATAAATGTTAAAGATGATTTTATTTCTTATATTTCTTAGAATTTTTGGTTTTGGGGGGTTATAAAAAACAATATGGGGATATTGTTAGTAAAAATTCCCTATAAAGATTTTTTTTGAGAAATTTGACAGAGGATGTTTTCATAGAAGTTGAAGTTGGTTAAAAATGAGAATTAAGATATTTGTAAAAATTAGTGAACATGTCTTTCACTAAAACGTATAAAATTATTTGTTCCACTAAAATTAGCTGATTTGATGGTGTATATAGCTGTAGTATGAAAGAATTTCTGATGTTCTTTTCATTTTGGTCTGGGAAGTCATCTTTGTAAAATGAACAACCAGAGTGAACCAAGTCATTTCACTGGGTTTGGCGATGTGGGAATTGACTTGAAATTCAAGAGGATCTAAAAAATAGACTTGTTGTATTGAGTTTTGATCTAAGATCCAAGGGGAGTAACTCAATGAGTGTAGACATAAGTGTGTTGGATTAGGCATCCACTTGTGAAGTATGATGAGTCACACAAAGGATGTATTGAAGGTCAAAAATTAGAAGATTCCATCCTATGAAAAAAATTCTTTAATAGAAGCATATCAGCATGATTTTTTGAGTCCTAATGAAAATTATGAAAAAAATCACAACATCATGTTTCAAACCATTTTACTGTCCGACTCCATATCATAACCAAATATTCTCATTTATATTTGGTGTTAAAAATATAAACATTACATTTTAGGATTTGAAACAGATAAATGTACCCAATTTTTCCACCAAGACTTATAGTATTAATTAAATATATGATCAAATACATACCCAATAACCATTTAGGTTCATTTTTTGGATAATTTTGAAAAATTGATACATATATTAGAAAAGTAATCAACTATACCATAAATATCAATATCATATCTCAAAATTTCATCACATTCAGCACCCTTCTTAGATAAATCATACATAAAAAACTAATGGGATGGAAACATAAGAAATTTCTAAGATCAGATTCTAAATAAGGGTATACATAGAAGATATAAAATATTACATAATCATAATTGGATAATAATTTCATAAGAAGATGAATATAACAATGGAAAATTATACCCTCCATATCAAATATCATAATATTAAATCATGAAATAAATCATGGAAAATCATAATTCACGAATCAAAAAGGAATAAAAGAGAATTATCCATAAGGGAAAAACATGGAATTATGGAAAACTAAAAAGTAGAAAAAAATAATTCCATTAGTATTCAAGGATCATTTACAATAGAAATAAAGGAACTTTATAGGCAAACACACCTCCTGGGCGGGAAACACCATTGTCCCCAATGGTATCCATTTCCTCATAATGGAATGTGCTCACTTCCTAAACAATCACGGTGTTCAAGGTTCACTTCCAAGATAATCATAGGAGAAATTATGGTATTAAATTGAATTTAATCATTATTTTAGAAATTTCTAACTAAACTGAGTTCATTTCACATTCCAAACATGTTTTATTAAACTGATTTTACTTCAAATTTTAGTCCAATCTATATAAATCAAGTTCACATCTTGTTCCATTCATGTCTTACTAAACCAAGTTCACTCCACTTTTCAATACTATCTACTTAATGATATATAAATCATTACCCAATAAATTGCTGGTATATATTGGTACCACAAATTTCATAATGAAAAAAATACATATGTGTTCCACGATATCCTAAATCATTCATCATATCGGAACTCAAATAGAATGGGTTTCAAAACAATTTCATCATAATATAACTAAGGGAAGGGAAATGGGATTTATAAACATCATATCATCATAAACATAAACAATATAGATAAATAATACTCATAATATCCTCTATAAATCATATGTGACATTTAATAATGTTATCTTAGTTGAAAAATGAATTTAAATGGTCATATAAAATAATTTTTGAGGAAAATGTCATTCTTCTGAAAAATAAATATAAAAATTGCAACAAAACATTTTTAAAATAATTATCTTTGAAAATAACCTGAAAATATAATTAAAATATTGATTTTTCATGAAATTGGAAAACTCAAATCCTATCATGTACTTAAAAAAGATTACTTCTATATTTTTAGTAAAAAGAAAACAAAAGTTATTTTTTAAAATGACAATATTATTTTTTTTTAAATTTTTTTAAAAAATTAATAATTGTTAAAAAGGTATTTGATAATTCATTTTGAAAAGGTTTACTATATTTTTTGAAAATATTTTTATAGGACATGGGTTTTGAGGAAAAAGGATTTTTGACTGCTAAATTAAAAATTTCTTAAAAATATTTTTAAAATAATATTAAGTTCCAATGTCTAGAAAATGGTATTATTATTTTAAAATATCAAGTATTAACATATAATATGAAAAAATATTTAGTATAATATATAAATATTAAATAATTCCACCAAGGATAAAATTAACAGAAAACCCCCTGAATAAAGATGAGATTATTAAATAAACTCTTACCACTTTGGTAACATCTAAATCACAATACCCATACAAATAACTATAATAAAATGAAACATATAATATTAAATATATTATGATATTTATGATATGATATTACAATGTTGTTATATATACATGTCACAAAATAAATAATTTGTGAATAAGGGATATATATCATAGAAGTGAGATGACAAACCATTTCCACATTGTAATTAGTAGAATCCTATGCCTTATGAATGAATACAATTTTAAAAAACAGTTAATATAATGAGAATAAATAAATTCATGATATAACTTCATGATGGGATTATATATACTTCTTAGAAAATAATATAGGATCATAATATCAAAACATGCCTCATCAAAAGGAAAATTAGATGGAACATCTTATAAAGATCATATCATTGAAGTGAGCGTTAATAAAATGATAGATTATTTGTATCTAGTATAAATACTCATAAAGAAAGAGAAAATATAAATTAATAAATTAAAATTAAATTAACTCATAATATTATCATGTAATAATTAATGATATATAAGTACACCCTAATGAATGGAAATTGAGTCAAGAAATCCCTTACAAAGTCCATATAATTGAGGATAGAATTAACCAATGGGGTGATTCTATGTAAAAATATTATATCCACACAAATATAACTATAAATTAAAGAAAAATTAATCAGTAGTGATTCCATGATTGATATTTTAATTAAAAAAATAAATAAAGTTGATTTATAACCTAATCAATGAAAACATAGTCGAGAAACCACCATACCTCACGACTCCCTTTAGTTTTGATAAATTCACCTTCATTTTTAATGGTTGAACAAATGTTCTTAATTCATTATATTACTATATTCATACTCATAATTTTTTTATATGGGAATATTATATATTGTCACAACCAATTCATTAGTAATATTTCATTATTTTTAATGTTTTGGGTGCGTCTACTTCATGGTTTCATGGTCGGTTCACTTATGTGTAATTATGGATTTTATTTAAAAATAGAAATATACCTCCATATGATAAAGTAAAAGGTACTCATGAACTTAATTTTTTTTAATGTTCCCATATATAATTTTTATTTCTCACATTATGATGATCCATTTGATAAAATGTTAATGACAAATGTTTAATTTATTTCGGCGGTTTTTCTAACAATCATGAACTATTTTTTCATTTAATATTATGTATATATAATTGGTCTAAGACATTAAATATGTTATAATATACCTATTAAAATCAAATTTAACCATTATTATTCTTTAATGACCTTCATTAATGTAGGTAATGTAAAATGATAAATCATTATCCACAAAGACGGTTAATCGCCTTAATTTGGGCAATGGTTTTGGTTCTCTGAATAAAAGGATCTAAAAAAGGGGTTGAAAGATGATATTACTTCACAAATATTATTATATAAATGATATGGATGTATTATTATTTTATGGATTAAGTAGGTTAATATAATATATAAGAAAATAATAAATTAAGATTGGTTGTTTTATAATGTTAGCTATTAAATATCACCTCTTTAAATTTACCCTTAAGGATTTTGGTTTTGGAATTTTGGTGAGACTTATATAACATGGACATGGAGATAATGGTAAGAGAAGGTATATAAGAGATTAAAAATCCTACATATCTATTGAGGATTACAGGGTGGTGAGAAAATATATTTATACTAATAGTTGGGTTGTTCTATTTGATTAAATAATGAATATTTAATATTTAAAGCCAACCACCTATGGATGAAATTATTTTAAAATGAATTTAGTTGAAAATCAATGTTCAAAACACTGGTTATTATCAACAATCACATCATTCACCCATTTAATTATATATTTTTTTATGTATTTTATGCTTTAACATTTTAACATTAATCTCATACATTATTTTACCTATGTTGTGGTAAATATTTTTTTACCATGATAAATTATTTAATCCTAATAATGATATTGGGAATATTAATTAATTAATACCATTTAATTTCAAATACTGTATCTATGTTTTAAAATTAGAAAAAAAGATGACGGAAAATTATTTTTATAATTAAAATGAAAAAATTTCAGAGAAAACAACTTTTCATAAAAAAATCCAGTTTAAATGTAAAATGTTTCTATAACAAATTAAATTATAGAATATATTTTAAAAACTAATAATTATTTATTTTATGTAAAAAACTTATATGAATTTAAAACTATCCCAATACATAATTTTACCATGTAAATAAAATACATTTTCAATAAAAAATATTATTTTTTACGTTTCATTGAAAAAACAACATTTTTAGAAAATACCTAAAAATAACCCCAAGTTAATTTTAATATGTTTATTTACAAAAATATTTTATCAAATAAATTTCTTAATTGTTTCAAAAATTAGATATATTTATACTCTAAAAAAAGAAAATAAAAATCACTTTTTTTATTAAAACATATATTTGAAGAATAAATTGACTTTACGAAAAATTGTGTGTTTATTTTGTAAGAATAAATAAAAAAATTAGTATCGAATATGATCTTAGAATATCTATCATAATATATTTAATATCATTCAAATACACTAAATTAATATCTAGTTTATAATGGCCTTGTTAAAATAATACTATTTAAAATCAGGTTGCGTTTTACATAAAATCGGTGTTGTGTGCAATGTAAAATATTGAAGAAAATATATTTATTTTAAAAATTAAATACTATAAAATGTTGGAGTGTTAAATTATTCTAACCATAAAATGAATTTCAACATTGAAATTCATTACTCAATTAAAAATAATTGAAGATTCCTCTACCTTACCACATCCCCAGCTTCCAAAAAATAGTGAATGTCTTCTGAAATAACAGTTGATCAATTAATCACCAAATTTTTTTCTAATCCCATAGTAATCAATAAGATTAAACATATTCATACAAAAATTATCTCAACCTTTATACATGATATATTTAAAAAAATGTTTTTATTCTAACCACAACATCACGTAGTGTAGTTGTAGGTGATATACCCTTGCAACTCTTCAATTGTGGGTTTAGTTCCCATGGGCTTGCTAGACATGACAGGTTGTCCCCCATCATATGAGTTGTCCTTTTTCTAAAACTATATGAATATAATTCTTATAAAATTCTAGAAACATGAGATAATACCTCAAAAAAACCTCAATATAACCATATTAAAATAAATTTTTTAACCTAAAAGGTTATTTCAATCCTTTAAATTTCCATCCCAAAAAATTAAATAACCCATAATTACATCAAAATCCAAGATAATATAAACCCTAAAGGATATACATTCGATTAATATTAACTCTAAAAATTTAAAAAATAAATCTTATTCAAATAAATTTTTTATCCTGATATACTTAAGGTTTATATATATATATATATATATCAAAAAATTCATTATCCTCTTTAAAATCACATTATTTTAAACCATAGAAGGGTGATTCTAAGACTCTAAACATTTGGTCAAACTCAAATATATATACCGAAGAAAGTATCGATAACAATTTTTAATGCGTGTTTTGAAATTTTCTAATCTTTAATGATATCTAAACCCTACCTTGATACTAATTTAATATCCCAAAATCATTAATCCTAGATTCAGTGCTAAAAAAAACATTATATTTTTGGTTTTTAAACGGATAAAAGTGAGAAAATTTTTCTATAAAAACAAATCTAACTAAGGAAATATTGGTTTACTTATATAAAAAGAGACATTATAGGTTTAGACTTTTTGGATAACTAGAATTACTCTTACATGTATTAGAAAAATAATTAAATTTCCCATAAAAATATATATCATCTTGGAAAATTTCCTCATGCCTAGTTCCCTTCTTAGAAATATCAATTTTAAAATAATTATTCATGAACTAGATAAAAAGAAATATAAGGGTGGGGTTAGATCCATTTATAAAATAATGATGAACATAAGAGATATCAATGATTATTTAATCATAATGGTATAATAAAATGAACATAATAATTGAAAATGATACCAATAATATCAAAAAAACATAATCCTATGTCACGAAATATATCTTGTAAAATCATAATTTTTGAATCATAAATGAATTAATGAAACATAATTCATAACAACATAACATTGAATTGTGTCATATACATAAACATAAATAATCATTATATTAGTAGTCAATGCGCATTTATAAAATATATAAGATAATTATATGGGAAGCTACACCTTCTATGTGGGGCACACCACCATACTCAGTGGAAGCCATTTCTTCATAGTGGAAGGGGTTTATATTCCAAACAATTATAGTGGTTAAAGTTCTCTCCCAAGAACATGATATCAGACAATGTCCCTAACTGAACTAATTTCTCTCCCTATTCAAACATTTTCTAACTAAATCGTGTTCACGTCGTGCTCCAATCCAGTCTTAATAAGTGGTGTTCAGTTCCTATTCATATATTTTCAATATGAACTGAGTACACTTCCCATTCCAACACTATATTACTAAGGTTATTTCAATTCCTATTTCATTATAATATATCTCATGAGATATAAATCATTACGAAGATAATTTTTGAGAGATATAGGTCCCACCCATCACAAAATGAAAACAATAAATATCTATTCCATAATATCATAAATTATTTATCATATTATAACTCATAAAAATGTGTTTCATAAACATTTCATCATAAAATAACTCATAGAAAGGGGAAAAATTTATAAATATCATTCCATTATAATCTTAAACCATCCATAATAAAATAAAGATACTATTATTGGTAAATAATTAGTGTTATCAAATAATAAAATCTAATTTGGGTCAGGATTTTGAAAGATCGCTTGAATTAATTGTTGTGGAAGATATCATTTTCATTTTTAAAATAACATGTTTAAAAATTTACAAATACTTTTTAAAACTAATTTCTATTTAAAATAGCATTGAAATGTGTTTAAAAATCATTATTGGTTTTGAAATTAGAAAATTAAAGTCATACCCTACAAGTTAAAATAAATTTTCCTTTCATATTTTCATTAGTATCAAATTGGGAATTATTTTCTAACAGAAATGAGGATTCTATTAATTTTGATTTTAAAAAAGTAATAATGGGTAAAAATTTATTTTATAAATCATTTCAAAAATGTTTAAAACATTTTTCAAATAAATTTTTTTAAGACACGACTTTTGAAGAAAAATTATATTTGACCAATAATGTCGAGTTTTGTTAAAAATATATACATAGTCATTTTTAAGTGGAAACGATTTTAGAAATGGAACAACTACATGAAAATATTGTTAATGGCAAGAGAATAATAAAATTTATTGATTGTTATGTATAAATATTAAATAATTTCTCCATACGAAACTTAATAAAAAATAATCCTGAATAAATTTGTGATTATGAAATAAACTCTTACCACTTTGGTAACTTCTGAATATTAATCCCAATATAATATAAAATATAAAATTAAAAATCGTTTTCAATTGTGGTAATTATATTGATTATTTGATATACCATTGGGTCATTATATAGGCTATAAAAAATAAATAATATGAGAATAAAGTATATATTTTAAAGAAGTGAGATGAGAAACCGTTACCACATTGTAATCAGGTGAATCACAAGACCCAGGAAATAATAACAATTAATAACCATTAAATATATTTAACATAAATAAATTAATGATATAACATATCAATGTTGGGATATATACACATAAGAATTAATATAGGTTCATAAAATTAAAATATACATCAATAAATTAAAATGGAGAGGAAGTCCCTTACAAATATCAGGTCATTGAAATGAAAATTAATAAAATGAATGGAATATGGAAATCAACATTAAATAAACATTAAAATTGGAATAAAAAATAAGATAATAAATTTTCATTTCTAATATAATTATATCATGGAATAATCAATGAAGTATAAGTTTAACCTAGTGAATGGAAATTGAGTAATGAAATCACTTACAATTTTTATACCATTGAGGTGAGAATTAATAAATGGGTTGATTATGTTTGAATAATAATATCAACTCAAATAAAATTTTAAATGAAAAATAAATCAATCCATACCTATTCCTTGCATAAATTTTTATAATAAAATCAACAAAGTAGATGTATAAACTAGTGAGGGAAAACTGAGATAAGAAACCCACTACATTAAACTTCCATATCATTTTCCAAATGCTAAAAACCAATATAATTATTTAAATTATATTATCAATTCATTAAATAAATATATTAATTTTTATAACACCTTACATGATAATATTATAACATATTACCAACATTTTAGTAATATTATTTCATTATTTTCATTGTTGCGGGTGCGTTCATTTCATGGTTTTATAGTTGTTTCACATGGGTATAATTTTAGATTTTATTATGAATGGTAAATAAATTTACATAGTTGAAATGATATATTGTTAATTAATTAGTTTATTTTGGAGGTTTTTCTAACTATCAAGAAGTAGTTCCATTTTATTTAATATTACGTATATATATCAGTTCTAATGAATTAAATAAGTTATAATATACATATTAATATATAATTTAACCATAATAATTCTTTTATGTCCATCCGTGAAAGAAGTAATTTAAAATAAAAATTCATTATCCTAGATGACAGTTAATCGCTATAATTTGGATAATGGTTTCATTTAATTGAATTAGAGGAGATGATAATAAGAGGGGATATAAAATATTCCATTAGATACATATAATTTCAGTATATTCATTTTATTTAAATTATTTCTATTTTATGGATGAAGGAGGTGAAGGAAATATATATGAAGATAAAAAATTAAAAGAGGTTGTTTGAGATTGTTACCACATGATTATCACCTCTTTAAAGAAATCCTTAATGAGCTTAGATTTGGTATTTGGCTGATACCATAACCAATATTTTGTGGTTAGAGTGGAGAGGATGGTTTTTTATATAGATTTTAATATATTAAATGCTTTTTATTATAAATGGGTGGTTAGTGGTGGTATTTATACATGAGTAGGTGTGTTTTATGTGAATAAGTAATGATTATTTTAAATTTAAATCCAACAACCTCTAGGTGGAATTGAATCCAAATATTTTTGGTAATTAATATTTTAATTAACATTTATGTTCTATAAATATATTAAATTCCCTAAAATTCACTAGTGTTTTCGTATTTTAAGGATTTAACATTTAAGTTTAATGTGTAACATTATTTTACAAATATTGGGGTAAATCTTTTTAAACAATGATAAATTTCATATAAATTAATATAAAGACATCCATATTTTATATATTGTATATCCTGATTAAAAATATGGATTCAATTTTTATAAATTATAAACACATATGTGGAAAAAATAAATTTAAAATTAAACAGTTAAAATGCATTAAAAATCATTTTTTCATAAAAAATCCATTTTTAAATATAATATTTTTATGTACCAAATTAAACATTAATATATATATATATATATAATAACTATATTATTTTCAATAAAAATAAAAAAATAGAAATTTAAAAATAACCAAATACATTAATTTAAATTCTAAATAAAACAGTGTTTTCAATAATAACTAGCGTTTTCGATATTCATTGAAAAATAATATTTTCCAGAAAATTATGAAAAATTCAACCTAGGATATTTTTAATATGATTATTTAGAAATGGATGCTAATTTTATCAAATCATGTTTCTATATTTTTTTAAAAATTAATTATATTTTTGAAAAGAATGAAATAAAAATGGCTTTTTGATTAAAACTTATACTCGATGAAAGAAATGAATTTATTAAAAAAAAAATTATTTCATTAGAATGAAAAAATAAAATTTCCATTTAATATGACATTAAAATATTTTTCATAATATAGTTAATCTTATTTACACCCACAAAATTAATGGCTCTGTTATAATGGACTTATTAAAAAAATAATATTTACTAGTATGTTGGAGTTCTTTTAATAATGGTTTTTCATGTAATGTTAATCTATTGAAAAAAATTTAATTTCCCTAAAAAGAAATATACTAGAAAATAATTGGGTGCTATAGAGTTATAAAATCTATAAAATATATTTTTTGACTTTTTAGGCATTTATATAAGTTGCAACAATCATTTGATTGGGGATTTTCAGTCTATTTTGAAGACCTTAACATAATGAATTTATCATGTATAAAATGGTTATCCATGTGGGAATTTAAATATGGTATCGATTTTTGGGATGAATGGAGTACTAAATAAAAATTAAAATTTAAGAGAGATTCTATATATCTTTTAAAATTAATAACTTAATGAAGAGGGTGATCCAAGAGTTTCAATATCTTTCTAGGAATTAAACCCAACTTTTTGTAAGTAGAAAAAATATCTTACCTAAACATTTATATAAAAAATATTGACGTATAGGATTTCACCATGAGGATTATTGAGTTTTCTAATGTAATAAAATAGTTATATTTCTAAACAATAATGTCAATTTACATTAAGGATCAGAGAGACCTTTCTTAACTCATTAAATATTGAAGTAGTTAGATTTTATTATGATTAGGGTATAGGTAAATTTTCTTTAATCCTCTATGTATGTATCATAGTCTAGTCAGACCATGTAAAAATAGGTACTTCATTTAATAATTTATTCACTATAGATATAAATAAAAGGATAAATTGAAGTGTGCCTCAAATTAAGAAAACAAGATTGAAAAACGAGGATCATACTATAATACCCTAATTCTACCTCTAGCATATATTCCTAGATAAAGTTCCAAAATAGTAAATATATTAATATTTGATATTTAACACTACAAAACATCATATATTGATAAATATTTTTTTATAATAAAACTATTTTTTGATAATGAGTCAGTATATTTGTATTTATGAACATTCTTTAAATTTTCTTTGGATTTTAATAAACTATTTAGGCAAGATAAATATATTATTTCTAACAAATTAATCACTTCTACGTATGGTTGAAATATTTTTTTAATTAGTTATTCCCAATGAATATATACTCCAAATAGCTATATAACAGTAACATTAATCTTCTTTATTCTGATAAAATACTGTAAATAAATCTATAAAAATTATTTAGGTTATTTCCATTTTTATTCTATAAAATAACTCTTATATTTCTCGTATTTTCAGGATTTTTAATGTTATACCTAATGGTATCATTTATTTTAGATTTTATAAGGAATAATTTTTCAATCTCACCTTTTGTGTATTTACATGTTTTTAATATAATCTTGTGCATTTTTTAAACACGTTCCATATAAGCATCTTAAAATAATGTAAATATTTTTTTTAATATTCTAACAAAATAATATAAATAGTTATTCATTTATAATCGTATCTCTATAATACAATTTCATTACATTATAACAAATATGGATGTTATAAAATATGAAATTATACAAATTTAAGGGATACTATAATAAAAGTATTCAATTGATAAATAGATAAAGAAGAATCTGTTCTTCATTATCTGGGGAATCTGATCTTATGAATATTATAAAATGTAAATATTTGTTTCAAAATCGAATGAAAAATGGATATAATACAATTTTATGATAACAAAATTAACTCACAGAAATTAATCATGAAAAAACACATCATTTTAGTGGATCAAAAAACATTGAGGCATAATTGAGTGAGTCCACTATAAATAATATTTTGTATAATTCGCCAATTTATTCCCTAAAATGTGTTACCATGACTGTAAAAAAATATTTTCTGAATATGACACCCCAAATACATATATTTGATGACTCTTTTTATTATTATTTTGATAATATATCATCACACTAAGACAAAAATCCTAAACACTCATCATTATAGAACCACTCCGATCACTGATTGACTCTCCAGGTTATTGGAATACATAGATGATCATATAATTTTTAATCTTATAATTCCAACATATCTACAGATTCATTGATTGTTACTATAATAAAAAAATATTAAAAAAGAACATTATGTTTCATTGTATATATGACACACAACATCCAGCTTTCTTAAGAGAGGAATCCTATTATTTTAATTGTGATTGTTATAAAAAAGGTGTTTAATTATCACTACGAATAATAATTATCAAATTATAAAAATAAATATATATTTTTTTAAATATTTAACATTTATATTTTAATTTATTGTAAATAATTACTCAATATTCATTAATGTCATTTTATTCATCGATGAAAATTCATGTTATTATATTTTTTGTGAAGATATTATAATTAATTTTTCTAAATAGAATAAATAGTATTTAAAAATATAAACATCATTTTTTAAATAATCATATCAATATAACATATGGGATACGTTTTTTTATTTTTCTCAACAGATTTATTTTTTAGTTAGTTGTGATAAAATCTTATTTTTTAAATTTTTTTATTTATTTTCTATAAATAAATAAATTTAAAATTATCATTATATATTTAATTAGGTTTTAATTTAATATGATATCCATTTTACTAACCAATTTTCAAATAATTCCATATGAATCACTATTTTATTTGATTTTGTTATAAGTTTTTTTAATCTAAAAAAAATCAGAAAATTATTTTTAAGAGCATACTGTTTTTCAATTTTAATTAATTTAAATAATATTTATTGATGAATTTTTCAAATTAGGTATATAGAATATATATATCTTCATGAATTTAAATAAATATAATTATGATTACTAGTCTAAGAGTAAATGTAAAATAATATTTTTCTTGAAAAAATGTATTATAAAGAAAAATCACTTTCTATGACATTTTGTGAGTTAAATTTTTTAATCATTTTCCTCCAATTATAAAAATTAAATCCTGAGATAGTATTTTTATTTATCACTTTTCAGGATCAAATTTTATAAATATTTCAATTTTATTTTTGACATTAAGAATATTAACTCAGGAAAACACTTACAGCTACAATAGAGGTTAATTTAGGTTGAATAAGGTTAAAACTAATGTGTAAAGGCTTTAAAATATTCCTATAACATTCCTATACTATAATGGATGAGTTAATTTCATCCACCCTCATTTATATTTATAATTTATTCCCACATGGATCCTAGTTTCATTAATAATTATATATATAATAAGTTAATTAAGGAAAAATAAAAAATGCCACTCTCTATCTTTTAAGTTTCCCTTATATGTTCGCATTGGGGTAAGACAATGTTATAAGAATATATGAAAAAATAATCCTGAGAATATTAAATTAATATTAATTATATAAATTTATTTCAAATTTTTAGTGATATTATAATTAGCTAAAATTATTATAAAACGTTGACACAGTTCTTGTAGAAGCAGTGGAAAAATTAATGTAAATAATTTAGAAAAAAAATTAATTTTTTTATTTTGATGAAATATTATGACCCAATAATTTTATATTTAATAAAAATGTAATATTTTTAAAAATTAAATATATTTTAATTCCATTTCTTTCTTGATGTCTATAATTTAAAATTATATGAATAGTTCTCTAATTAACTTTAAGAGTATATTATATTAATAATATTATATTAAATAATATAAAAACTGTAATTGAATTTTAACAGGACAATCAGGATGAGATATGGTCCTAAAAATTTTTTATTGGACATTGATGATCCAATTTTTACCTTATAAGTAAAATTATAAACCTTTTAGTTTTAAAAAGTCATTAATGTAGTTATGGTTTACATTTTTCACCAAAGGGTTTAAACCAAAAGATAAGGTTTAAAATATGACATAAAATTTTCTATATTTTATTGGATAAGATTATTTTTAATATTAATTGTCTTATATTATAAATATAACATCGTGCTTTCAATTTCCAAGGAGAATTAATTTACATTAATTTACTACATTATGTAATTCCAAGTGTGACACTCCCTACACTTATAAAAGGTTTCCACCTCTCCTCTCTTCCTTGATAATTTGGAGAACTATATCATGTAAGTAGTGAACCCAAATAAAATAAAAAACATTTCTATTCATGACCTAGATTCTCTAGTCTCATCCAAATACTATCCAATATGGCTTGGGATGTAAGCTAAAGGTTGTATTTAAAGAAAATGAATAACTTTTAATTAATTGTCTCCATTATTATCATATTATTCTTCCTTGTAAAAATATTCATAAAACCTTAAAATATAATAAAATAAGTGTATAAAATAGTCCTAAATATTACTTTGAATAAGGTGAAAATTTCATTAATATCCTCTTCTATAATGTGGGGAATTAAAACATTGAACGTACATACTTATAGACTAACAAATCCAAGAATTGATGTGTTTTGTATTCAATCAACACATATCATGGGTATTTATAATTATCAATTTAAAAAATATATACAATATTAATGAAATGATTATCATTCTTTAAATATTATGTTTTATATTCCTTCATACACTTATGCCCATTAAAAAATTATAGTATCACTCATTGAAACATATTGCATACCACTTCCATTAGGTGATGTTATTTTTTCACATCCACCATTAATTGGTGATTATTAAATTTTATTTTATGTATAAAAATTATAATTAAGTTAATATTAATATTCTATACATTATGTAACATTGACCTATTTAACCATGGTCAACCTACCAAATAGATGTTGCAAATATGAACTGAGCATCTAAAAAAATAGGATGTGAACATAACCAATTAAGTAATTAAATATTTAATTGAAATAGATGAAATAAAAAATTGAATAATGATATATTCATAAACATATAAATTTTTGGTGAATAATTAAATAATTAATATAAACTGATTATATAGTAGTTATAGGAATAACATAGCATGTCATGAGTTATGTTAAGGGATTTCATAACTCAATTTCAATTAATTGGTTATACCATGAATCCATTGATTATATTATGTCAAGATTTTGTGTGAAAATAATTTTTTAATTCATGTTTTATTTTAACAGGTTTATTTGTATTTATATTTATTACATGTAACCACACAATTGATTAATTCCCAATGACAAGATATTATATTTGTATTGTTTTTTTCACAAATTTTCCATCTTTGGGAGATATTGTTATAATATGAAATTTTATTTTACATTGAGGTGTATATAATAATAATTTACATGTTATATAATGGATCTACATATATTAATTATATTTAATGTTTCATTATAAATCATTTCTTTCACAATCTTAATATCTAGAAATTACAAAGATAATAGGGATTTTTATGATAAAATCTCATCAAATATTAAGACTTTCTATATTTAAGGATCCCTTTTCAGGGATCATATACGTTTATTTTCATGAGCCATTTATTTTGTCATATCTATTTATTACAAATTTTGTTATGTGTTTAATTTCAATTTCTTCTATTTTATTTAAAGAAAAATCCAGAAATTTGTTTGTAAGTGATATAGATATTCTATATTCATATATATGAGAGTCTTTCTCTTTATATCCACATTTTCAAAAATTTATTCAAGAATTTTCATATTTAAATTTTATGGACATATAAAATTAATTTTCACATTTATTTTATTTTATTTTCAAATATTTTAAAAAGAAAGCTTTCTAACATTATTTTTATGACGCATTTTTACATTTGTTATGAATGTCTAAACAGATTTTTTTTTAATATATATGGATTACATATCTTTTCATACATCATGAATATTTTTTATTCAATAATATTATGAAATATTATGAAGTTATGTTGAAGGAAATGTGTATTTTTTATATTCAATAATTTTTTCATTTTTTAAAAGTTATTATCAAATTATAAATGGTGTTTCTATAAAGAATGATTTTGAGGACCTTTAAATAATATTTATATTCATCAATGATGAAAATACTTGTTGTTAATTACTCTACAATAGAGATATTTTGTAATTATACCATTATTATTATATGTCGGTTTAGATTATGACTCTTTTAAATATATTTTCATGGACCATTCTTATTTTCCCCTGTAAAATCAAACGACGAAAAAATAATTTTTTTTATATTTGAATATGTAAGCTTTAAATTATTTTTCACATTATATTTTTATTGGAATTATGTAGAAATGTTTAAAGGGTGGTTCTATTGTAAATAAAGGGTGTTAATTTCCATTATAAAAATATGATTGGTGGTTACGTTATAAACTAAAAATGGGTGGCTTCAATATAACCATTGAATGAAGTACATAACAGGAATGAGTTAACTAGTTATTGGTTCTTCCGAAGATATTCTTGGAATTTATTGGTTATATTAATTTATTTTTACTAATTTTTTAAAGGTGATATGATAATGGTATTAAAAATAACAATACATTTTCTTTATTATTCCTATGAGTTTCTAATGGATCATTTGTTCAAGGATTATTGTCATATTACTCATTTTCGATTTCTTTTATGAATATTATCTTATGATAAGTCTTTATTGTATGAATCATAGTTTATGTTTATTTTTGATGGGTATGAATTACATTATTTTATTCTAATAGACTTTTATTAATTTATCATACCCTAATTATTTTCTTTGGCTCCATAATGACTATAGATTAACAAGGATCATTGTTACCCATACTCAGTGTTTGACATCACCCATATTATATTTTCTTTATCCAGGTTATAAAGGATAGTGTTAAATTATTTTTTCTAGAAAGTTTTAATGTGTCAATAATTTTATGGGAGATGTTGAAAACATAATATAAAATAATAAAATTTTAATATTGAATGAAAAATGAACATTTAAAAACATTAATATTGTTTCATAAGGTATTTTCAGATTCTGAAAAACAAGAAACTATGAAGGTACATGAGTATGTATTTGTTCAAATATTTCTATTTTAGTATTTATATTTTTGAAGGATGATATTGTCTCATACTTATCAATATCATATCCAATAATGTAAATATTGTATTTTTATCACCGGATTTGGAAGTTCTGTTTCGAGTTAGTTATAGTTGGTAACATAGTAGGGTTTAGAAAACCTTTTTATAAGAATTATATCATGATTTATTAACATCTGTTTCATGGATACCGTCATGGGATTACAATATTAATATATGATCTTTGATCACACACTCCTAGGACTATTTCTAAAAATACAATCGTTACATTTATATCTTTGATTGCGGTAAACATAACCCAATTTAATCCCTTCAAAAATTAAAACATAAAAATTAAATATGGGACATCTTCTATACACAAATACCTTTTTGGTTTATTGTGTTAAATAATTGTGAAAAAATCATTCATAAAGGACAGTATCATTCAGTATCCATTTTTCCCCTAATACAAATCATTTAAAATAAAATTTAAATTATTTTCATTTTTTTCTTATTGACTATCTACTTTTCTTCTTATATACTATTACTCACCCATAAAATTGGTTTAAAAAATAAATAAAATTATTTTCATGAAAAACCAATAGTAAGGGACATAAAATAAGATTTTATATTTGTTAATAGAAGACTAAAAAATCCATAAAATATAACAACCCATCTTTTTAATACACACTGAAACATGATTTGTTACATAAAACCATAACATGATACAACATATAATATTTAGTGGTCTAATGTCTTTGGGGCTTAGTAACATTACATAACAACTTAAAACATGAAACAAAACATCTTTATTGAAACCTTCCTTTACATGACCACTATATTTTTTCATACTTAGCATTGAATGGGATAACATGAGGACATGAATAAAAAAACGGTGAGCTATAAATCATAGTATGGGAGTAAAAAAGGCATAAAAGGAAGAATAAATTACATTTTAGGACATAGTAACGTTAAAAGAGAATAATAGAAACATGAAAATAAAATCATCATATAGAATGAATATCATAACATGGAAATGTGGTCACAACAATTGACATGGTATTAGCATGAGCTAAGGGTCAGTGAACATGGAGCATGAGTAAACCACCATTGTACTTGAATTAGCATGAGTAAACCCTTGTTGCACTTGACGTATCATGATACTAATCATTAACTAATGTAATGGAGTTCTATCAAGGCGCACCCTTCTTAAACATTACATTTCATGCAAAAGTGTTCCTCATGGATCATACAACATAAGGTCATTCAACATCATCATTTATTCCACAGTAAAGGAATGCGGAATACAAACTTGAAACTCTATAAACAATTAGTAAATTTTCATAAAGGTGAATAACCTTGATATATAAATGGGCATGGTATTCACTACACAGTGACTTTGTCTTGGAAACTCGCGATGCAATTTTGGTAGCATAACGGTGTGTCATAAAAAACCATAAAACATGTTAATGACAGAGAGGGGGTGTATCATCATAAGAACATGAAATGGACCGTACATGTATCATATGGATACATGTCCCAACAAATTTTATGGAATTTAGAATTATAATACAAAATAATTGCTTGAATGTATTTGAGGAGAGAGAAATTGATTATGGAACTTCATCATGGTAAGGGGTGCACATGGGAGGCATTAATGGGAGAGAAAGGGGTAACTCGTCATTATGAAATAAATAGGTAATTATGGTGGAGGATATAAATCATAAAGCAACTTTTATTATTAAAAATAAAAGGGCATAACAATATTAATAAATTTTTATAAAATGAGAAAGGAATCCCTTACAAAATTTCAACAAGGTAATGAGTGTAAATGATAGACATTAATGAGAGATAAATTGGCCTCTCATCATTAAAAAATAAATAGAGAAATATAAGGGTGGTGATAAATCAAACCCCAACATTTATAATTGAATATAAAAGGACATAACCATATTAAAAAACATGAACAAAATGAGAAATGAAGGAATCCCTTACTTGGATGTGTGAACTCAAAGGATTGCGAGAGGCTTGAGAGTGGAATCGTTGGAGCTTGGGGCACCTTGGTAGAACTATAGAGAGAGGTGGGAAGAGATTTGGTGAACTACAAAGGCTTTGAGTGTAGATGAAGTTTTATATTGAGTGGGTTTATATAATAATAGGGAATGAATTCTTTATTATGTAGGTTTTGGACAACACACATTAAACTAATCAAAATAATAAACTAGTCCATGGTTACTGACCATGGTGTTTTCAAAAGGGGAGTGTAAAATATTATTTTATAAGGCTAATGGATGAACTTCTTAAAATATTAATTTTCCTTATGTGGAGGTGAGTCACACTCTCAATGAAATCAATTTAAAAAGATATAATGTTTTATAAGTCTTCAAGGGTCCACTGAAGCTTTTTAAAATAATCCAAAAAAACCTAAATTCACATTACTTTAATGTGAAAACATATACTATCCGAACATAATGTTTATTTCATTTTATTACATCACTATTGGTTTATTATGATGTCATAAAACACATCATATATTTAAACGGTATTTATTTTTTACCAAAAAATTCGACTCTCTCAATAAATTATGAAATAATCACCCATGTATAATTTAGAAATCCTGATTAAACAAATAATATTAATTTTATCTAAATAATTTTATAATTTTTTTAAATTTTACTTTTAAAATAAAAACCGACATTTATAGAAAATTCATGTGTTTTGACAAAAAGAGCTTTCAAACCATAATAAAAATTATAATTGTATTTATAAAAATTATATGATCATTTTTATTTAAACAATTTAATTTAGTAATAATATTTTATTAAAATATTATTTAATAAAAAAATCCATTTATTCATCAAAATTTGTTTTTTAATTTAATAATAACTAAAATTACCTTTTTGTCTTTAAAAATTATTTACAAAGAAACCAAAATAAAATTAATGTATATTATCAATAAAAACAATAATGTAAATAATTATAGAACTCGAGTATCATTACATAACCCCATATAACACCCCCATATGAATGAAGGTTAAGGTGTGCAATGGTAATAGACTCTTGGTGTGGCATAGATAACATCGCTCGGGTGGTAATCTCTATCAACTTCGACTTCTCCCGTAGGCAGTTCTGCTTGAGCTTAATGTGTTGAAGATTAGATAGGTCTTGTTAAAGTTTGAACCCCACTAAGACCACCTCCTATTTGTGCTCTGAAAAATGGTATTTTTATGGAGAAATTCTAGTGGATGAGGCCATCACTTCCTTTCTCTATGTAAATTAGATTTTTTAAAGCCCTAAATTATATGAATCATGTGATCACTATTTACCGACTATATAAAAAATGGTCATAATTCATAATGGTATTTTATAATCCAAAAACATAAAACCAAAGAAGTAAATATGTTATATAACCATTATACATAATAAGACATTTAATTGGATCAAAAGGAGTTTTCATTAATGAATGTTTGGGTGATTACAATCTTACCCCCTTAAGAAATTTATCCCTAGAAATTTCATTTTCCCGCACTAAAACATATGTGGGTAGCTCTACTACATCATTTAGTCTGATTCCCATGTTTCTTCTTCAATCATTTGGTTACACTAAAACACCTTGATGAGGGGAATTATCTTATTTCATAGAACATTTTCCATAATTTCTATGATCATCATTGGATTCTTTTCATAGGAGAGGTCATTATCCAATGGTACTGTCTCTATATTGAGTACATGCAATGGGTTAGGTATGTAATTCCTCAAGAGTGATACATTGAGTACATCAGGAACTTGGGATAGGTTCAGTGGGAGTGTTTTTCAATATTCCACTACTCCAATATGATCTAGGATCTCAAAAGGGCCTATGTACCATGGATAAAGAGTTCCCTTCTTCTCAAATCTCATAACCCTCTTCACGATGATATGCATAGGAATATTATGTCTCTGATATAAAACTCTAGGTCTCATTGATGATTATTAACATACCTCTTTTGTCGACTCTAAGAATCTTTACTGTGAAGATGGATGATTTTATCCTTCTCCACCATTTCTTCAACCATTTACGATCCTATGAGTTTTTTTCCCCAACTTCATCCCAACATTTCTATGTTCTACACCTCTACCCATACAAGGATTTATAAGGAGCAATGTAGATGCTTTCTTGGAAACTATTATTGTAAGAGAACTCAACTAGAGGAAGATATTTATCTAATCCATCTTTGAAATCCATTGAGAATGCTCTCAATATGTTATCAAGTGTTTGGATACTCCAATCAGATTGACCATTAGTTTGAATAGGAAAATTCATAATGATGTTTAGCTCAGTATTCCGAGCATGTTGAAGACTCTTCCAAAACATAGAGGTGAATCTTGGATCTCAATTGGATACAATAGATAGTGGAACTCCATGGATCCTTACCACTTATTTGATATATATTTGTGTGAGTTGATCTAATGAGGAATCCTCTTGAATTGGAATGAATTGTGCAATATTTTTAAGATGATCCACAACAACCTAGATAACATTGATTCCATTGGATGTCTTCAGATGTCCGGTAACAAAGTCCATGGTAATTCTCTCCCATTTCTATGATGGTATGGGTAATGGTTTCATCAACCCCTTATGGTTCTGTCTCACAGCCTTCACTTGATGACAGACCAGGAACATTGATGTATACTCAGTGATATTCTTATTCAGGTTATCCCACCAATAATGTTATTGGAGATCTCAATACATGTTCGCGTTTCCTTAATTAATGGATAAATTTAAACTATGTGCATCATCAAAATTTTCCTTATTTAACTCGGGATTCGATGTAACACATATTCTTGGCCCAAATCTCACAATTCAGTCTCCATTTACGTTGAACTCCACAAATTTTCCTTCATTGATACTTTGCACCTACTTCTAAATTCCTATAGCATCCTTTCAAGAATCCTTTAACCTTTCTAAAAAAGATGACTGAGAAATAATTTGTGAATGGGTTTATGATTTTCCATTATTTATTATTTTAATGCCCACATTCATAAGATATATAAGTATTGTATCCCTTACAATTCTCATCAATGATAGAATCACTATGTAATTTCTACATAGAGAATCCACAAACATTTTTGCCTTCCCAGGGTGGTAATGGATTGAGCAGTAGTAGTATTTGATCAGCTCTAACCATCTTTGTTGGCCCATGATCAACTATTTCTGTGTGAATATATACTTGAGGCTTCTGTGGTCCGTATATATTTCACACTTCTCCCAAAAGAGGTAATTTCACCAATCTTTCAAAGTGAATATTACAACAGCTAACTCCAGATCATGGGTTGGATATTTTTACTCATAAAAATTGAATTTCATTGAATCATATACATTGACTTTTTTATTTTTCAACAAAAAAACCTAAGACATTCTTCAAAGCATCACTAAATGTCACACAAGTTCTTCACTTGTGGGTAGTGTGACCATAGGCATAGTTATAACCCTCTTCTTCAACTCCTTGAAGCTCTCTTCGTATTCATCACCCCAAGAAATCTTTACTCCCTTTCATGTTATCTTGGTAAGAGGGTTGGATAACCATTATAAATTTCTCACAAATCAGCGATAATATCTAGTTAACCACTTGAAGCAATAGATATCTATTACTAATGTTGGCCTTGATCATCCCTCATTTGTAGCTATCTTGGAGGGATCCATAGATATCCTACTGATTGTGATGATATGACACGAGAATGAGACCTCCTTCTACCAAAACTCACACTTTCTATACTTTTCATAGTGATTATCCTTTCACAATGTCTCCAGTACAGTGTTTATAATCTCCTTGTGCTCCTCCTTGGTTTTAGAATATATTAGAATATCATCTGTAAAGACCATGACAAATTTTTCAAGGTAATATCTAAATTCTATATTCATCATGTCTATGATGATTGATATATCATTAGTGAGTCCGAATGGAATTACTATGAATTCATAGTGCTCGTACCTTTTATGAAAAGTAGCCTTGGGGATATCCTCCTTCATCACCCTAACATAATAATATCCCGACCGCAAATCCACCTTAGATAAGTATTTTCCTCCATGTAGCTTATCGAGAAATTCATCATTTCGTGGAAGAGGATACTTGTAATTTTTTGTGATTTTTTTGATCTCACGATAATCAATGTAATGGCACATTTTCCAATCCTTATTCTTGATGACGAGGATGAGAGAACCCCTTGGTGAAGCACATGGGAATACAAATGCTTTATCTAGATTATCCTGTAATTTTTTCTTCAGCTCCTCAAGATCCACGACATTTATTCTATACAGAGTCTTGGATATTGGAAATTCCCTAGGTATAAGGTAAATTGATAATTCAACATCTCATCTATGAGGAAGTCCAAAAAATTCATTGGGAAACACTTCAGTGAATTCCCTCACAATAGGCATGTCTTCAAGGATGGTTGATTTTATAGGCACAATCATCTGATCTAGATACATGTGCTCATAGGGCAGTAATATCCACAATAGAGATGATAGTGCTAAAGAATATTCATCTTTTCCTTGAAATTGTATAGAATTAGGGGTCGATTCTCTATATAGAGAGTCATTTCCTTATCATGGAAATTTATGTTGTCTTTATATAAGGAATGATAATCCCTGTTGAGAATTGCATCAAATTCTACCAGAGGGAGTTTGAAATGGTTCTCCAGGAAGTTAAATCCACAAATTATGATAGGTGAGGATTTATATTCATGGGATTCAATGATTTCCCCATTTTCTTTACTCATCGACATCTTTACATCAATGATTTGTGGTGGTGTTGGTATTGTTCTACTAAATATTCAGGATATAAAAGAATGCATAGAACTAGAATCAAAAATTATATTCGCAATTCTTGAATAAATAACTATCATACCTATCACCAATTCATCGTCAGGGTTCACTTCGGTGGTAATGATGGAAAAACTCACCCATACTACATTGGAGGTTGTTGGTTTCCTCTGAAAACCCTTGTATTATAGAACGAGTTTTCAAGGTGCCCTGTGGCTTTTCAATTGAAGCAATGAACATCACGTTGAGTTTTAAACAATGTGTTCCTCTCCTATATCACAACCAGGAGTTTTTCTTGTCAGAAACTAATAGCTAGGTTCCCTTCTCATCCACACCTAATTCATTTCCTTATCCCCATCATGAAATTTATGGGGTGCTTCTTTATGCAACTTTGGCATGTGGGGTGCTAGATTTTTTTAGCACCGTTGGATTTATCAACTGGACAACCAAAATTTAATTCCACCTTCTGTTTCATATCCCCATTATACCCCTAAGATTCACTGATCTATATTTCAACCTTGAGGGAAAATCAGAAAATTTCCTCAATGGTATCAAAGTCAGGAATCACCAGAGCATTTCGTAGGCTATGTTTCATCCCCCAATAAAATGGTCATCCTTGCATTTGGTGGTAACAATAAAACCTAAGGAATATCATGAAAACCTTGTAATGTTTTCCTTGTATGCACTAATGGATTTTTCCCCTTTTTGGTTGTGGGAAAGGAAGACCCTTTCTATCTGAAGTCGCAGGGTGCATGGAAAATATTTATTGAAAAACTGTTTTTGGAAATCCTTCCATTACAACACCTTGATCACTTCCTTATGATTCGTATTATTTATCAATGTCCACCTTTGATCAGATTCAACTTCCATATGATTAGCATCTTGGATAACCTTCTCTTATTCAGAAAATTGAAGGATAAATATGATCTTTTCAATGGATATTATCCATTGTTCAGCAATTGAGGGCTCAGATGATCCATTAAAAGTTGGAGGCCTTTGTCTCATGAAGCTATCAATTGTGAATTGTTGTTTATTGGGGTGGGGGGGGGGTGAACATTCCTCTTGGCCCATGTTTCTATTCCAAGATTGATTTAATAGAGAGATTGTCATCACAAAGTTCGTGATTCTCGCTCCCATTGGATTGAGCATCTCATTAGAACATCCATCATACTGATCTTCACATCAGTTCTTAGCTCGAGTCCTCCTATTATTGTCCATTGTCTGGAATAAAAGGAAATTTAGGGGTAGCACATAACAGGTAATCCAAGGACCAAACAGATGGCTTATAAATATCTTTTATTTCCTTAACTTATGAATCTATAGGATTCATCCTATGTTATCCATGATCTACTTCCCATCATTTTTTCATAGGGGCATTTTTTATTCCCTTAATAATAGTTCATACTAATCTTGTGAACTTTACAAAACATATCCTATGGGAGTTTCATAACCTAGAGTGGAGCAAAGCCCATTTTCGTGTACTAGGATACCCTGGGTAAGGCTTGAAACTCCTTGATAGAGTTTTCACTCCTAGGTACATATATGCCAGAGTTGTCTCTACCTACTTGTTTTCTAAAAGGGATGTATTTTCTTGATAAAATACATACTAAATAATCACCAAAATTTAGGTATGTTTTAATTATACTTATTATAATTTCTAAGGCTTCATTAGGGTTTCATAATCCTAAACTCAAAAATAATTAAACCTATCCTCTAATACCAACAATAAAAACCCTACTTTTTAATACACACATAAACATGATATATTACATTAAGCTATAAATTGATACAAAATAAAAGATTGATAGGTATAGTGTATTTGGGGCTCATGAACATTATATAACTTCTTAATACATGAAACACAACATCTTTAGTGAAAACTTCATCTACATGAACACTACATTCCCTCATATTTAGCGTTGTATGGGATAACCTGATGATATTCATAAGAAAAGTGTGACATATGAAGCCCATTAAGGGATTAAAAAACATGAATAATACAATACATGTTAGGCAATAGGCCTATCATATAAGCATAATATAAACATGAACATAAATGCATGATATAACATGATTATCATAACATGGAAATCTGGCTACAACACTTAACATGGTATTAACAGTAGTTAGGGATCATTGCACACGAAGTATGAGTAAACCGTCATTGCATATGAATTATCATGAGTAAACACTCATTTCACTTGGCGTATCATGATATTAATCTTTACCCAACACATTGGAGCGCAATCGGGGTACACCCTTCTTAAACATTACATTTGATGTATACATGTGCCATATGGATCATACAACATTGAGTCATTCAACATACAAATTTATTCCACGATAAAGGAATGTGGAATAAATACATGAAACTTTATAAACAATAGGTAAATGTTCATAAAGTTAAATAACCTTTATAGAAAAATGGGCATGGTTTTCACTACATAATGCATTTGGCAGGGAACCTCATGATTCAATTTCAACAGCATAACAACATGTCATAAAAATTAATAAAAATTATTGATAAGGGAGAAAGTGATGTCTCATCAAATGTATATGAAATGGAAAGTAATGGGGTCATATAGATACATGTACTAATCAAATTCAACGTAATTTAGATTCATAATACAAAATAATTTCTTGAATGTAAATGAGGAGAGAGAAATTCCTTACAAAATTTCAGCATGGTAATTAGTGTAAATGGAAGACATTAATGAGAGAGAAAGGGGTATCCCATAATTAAAACATAAAGTGGTCTGTATGGTGGAGGTAAAAAATCATACCCCAACATTTATGATTTAATATAAAAGGGCATAACAATATTAAGAAACCTGGATAAAATGAGAAAGGAAGGAATCAATTACAATATTTCGACATGGTAAGAGGTGTTCACGAGAGACATAAATGAGAGATAAAGGGGTATCTAGTCATTATAATAGAAATAGGGTAGTATAAGGGTGGTGAGAAATCATATCGTAGCATTTATAATTGAAAATAAAAGGACATAACAATATTAACAAAGTTGGATAAAATGAGAAAGGATGGAATCCCATACTTGGAAGTGTGATCACAATGGCTTAGGGGAGGCTTGAGAGTGGATTCTTTAGAGCATGGGGTGCCTTGGGAGGATACTAGAGAGAGGATGGAAGAGGATGGACGTACTCCAAATGCATTGAGTGAAGAGTAAGTGAGAGCATGGGTGGGTTGATATAGGAAAAGAGAGGGGATTCTTTATTATTTAGGTTTGGGACACCACACATTAAACTAATCAAAACCACAAACTATCCCTTCGTTTTTTCCAAAAACAATTTTCAAAGAGGGGAGGGAAATAATATTTTATATGTCCAATG
The DNA here is from genome assembly GCA_963277665.1 of Viscum album. Taxonomy (NCBI): domain Eukaryota; kingdom Viridiplantae; phylum Streptophyta; class Magnoliopsida; order Santalales; family Viscaceae; genus Viscum; species Viscum album. The sequence continues at coordinate 497,136,534 of OY728139.1, forward strand.
GCTGAACTTCTGAAAATATTAGCTTTTCTTAAGTGGAGAGGAGTCACACTCTCAATGAAATCTATTTAAAAAGTGAAAATATTTTATAAGTCTTAAAGGGTCCACAAAAACATTGTAAAAGGAACCAAATGAACCTAAAATCACATTATTTTAATGGAAAATCATATATTATTTGAATATAATGTTTATAGTATTTTATTACGTCACTATTGGGTCATTATGATGACATAAAACATGTTATATATTTATATGATATTTCATTTTTACCAAAAAAATTTACTATCTCTTAAAATTATGAAATATTCCCAGTAAGATAATTTAGAAATCTTGATTCCAAAATTATATTCATTTTATCTAGAAGATTTTATAAATATGTGAATATTTTACTTTTAAAATAAAAACTGACATTTATGGAAATTTATTGGTTTTGACAAAAACAACTATCAAACATTAATAAAAATTACAATTATATGTGTAAAATTTTTACAATAATTAATATTTAAAAAAAATTAATTTAGTAACAATATTTTATTTAAATATTATTTATATCAAAAATCTATTAATTCATCAATATAAAATTTTTAATTAAACATTAATTAAAAAATCAATTTGTGCTTTAAAAACTATTTACAAATTGACAATAATAAAATGAATGTATATTCTTTATACAAAAATAATGTACAAAATCATATTAATAGGGTCTCATTACAAAACCCCTTATAACACCCACATACTATCGAAGGGTAAGGTGTGTGATAGTGAGAGGATCTTGGGATTTCTTGGATAAAATCGCTCGAGTGGTAATCTCTATCAACTTCCAGTTATCCCACAGGTATTTATGCTTTAGATTAATGCGTTGAAGCTAGTCTTGGGCTTGGTATAGATTAAATCCCAATGACACCACCTACTTTATTAGCTATGAAAAATGGGCTTTTTATAGAGCAATTCTACTGGATGAGGTCTTCGCTTCCTTTGTCTGTGTAAATTAGATTTTTTAAAGCCTTATATTTACACTAATCATGTGATCATTGTATAATAACTATATTAGCAATTGTCCCAATTCTTATTGGTATTTTAAAATCCAAAAACATAAAACAAATGATGTTCATATGTTATATAACTACTTTATATAATAAGTTATTTAATTGGATCAAAAAGAAGTTTTCATTAATAAATGTTTGGGTCTTTACATAAAATATAAACCATTATCAAATATTACCTGATCATACTAAATAAATCATATCTTCATGAAGAAAAAAAGTATTTTTACTCTATTAAAAACATTAAAATAGATATATAACAAAAATAAGGACATTTTATGTCACACAGAGCATTGTATTCACTAACTGTGCAATACATAACATGAGTGAAGATAAATCCATATTAGAATCATTCCTAGTTAACTCCATATTTCTTTAAATTCAGGAGAAAAAACATTACCTAATCCATTATAGATATATAATTAGGATTACCCATTATATATTTTGTAGTGGGATCACTCGTTCGTATAAACTATATTGGGGTCACCCACTTAATAAGATGTATCGAGTTCACCCACTAGTACAAGTTACTTCGTTCTCACACAATCATCATTTATAAGGTGAAAGTAACATATTGGAAATAATTCAATTTAATACTTCATCCTTGAATTATAACAACCATGAAAAAAACTTTTAAACCCATATGAAAAACACAATAAACTATCAAAATACCCTTTATTAAAGAAAAATTCAAAACGTAAATATAAAAAAATGGATATAATATATTTATTTGAATAAAGAATTAAAATTAAAATTTAATTAAAAAAATAATATTTATGGTGTATGAAAATAGTATAGAAGTCATATACACTAAAAAATAACATTCCATTTTTCTTTTTGTTAATAAAGTCAAAATGTTTGTAAAAATATTTAAAATAATTTATTTTGGAAACCTTCTAAATAGAAATATAATATTCCTTATAATACAATTTTGAAAATAAATATGAATAATTATATTAATTTGAATAATATAGACATGAAAAAACATGATTTAGAAAAGAAATATTCAAAACATTTAAAATGTATTTTTATGATAAATTGTCCCTTACCTTGAGTCAAACTCATCATGTGTATTATTTAACATCTCGAGTAAAAATAATATTTCAATTATTTATTTTCTTAATAAACATTTTCCGTTTTATTATTAATTTTATATTATATATTACCATGTTATATTCAGCTAGGTAATATTTCAAGTTCATGTGAGATATTTTGTTAATATTCGACTCATATGTATCAAATAACTTTTCATGTTTAATTATTGTAAAAATGGTCGATATTAAATAATATATAGAATAACTATCAGGAAATAATTATCATTTTTTCATAAATTATACTTTTAAAACCAATTATTAATGATATTTATGGGAAATTAAATACATTATAGTCCAGTATATGATATAGCCTACGTACAAATGAGTAGCATTACCATTTTTTTGGACCGTGATGGAAATAAGGTAAATATTATTATATATATCCATAATGATAATTATATAAAAAATATTATATTAATTATATAACTTTAGTTATATTAATAATCAATGTGATGTGGTGGTGGAAAATGAATTGCATCACTTCATGGATGTGCTAGTATACACATACACACAATGGATGTTATCATATTTCAATTGATGTAATGGTGGTAATTTGATTGTAAATTTTATTATTATAATGATAAATATTAATTAATATCATAAATATAAATTAATTATGTCATTAAAACCATCCTCTATGGGTGGTGATGGGAAATGAATTACATCGGTTCATGTGGCAGTAGTCCACCACACACATAAATAATGGTATTTTACCCATTTTAATGAAGAGGAATTGTATATACATTATTAAAAAAATATAATAATATACTAGTATATTTAATATAATTATATTGTTATCAAATAATGTATGGATAATATTTAATGAGTTAAAAAAATAAATAAAATCAAAAAACATGGATGAAAACCATAACTCATATTTAGATAGCCACTTTTTGATTGTGATTAACATCTTCCTAGGATGGATTTTTTATCAATCCAAGGTCTCTATAATATGTTTATAGATTTAATTATCATACAATGAAGTTATATTATGAACCAAAATGTTTTATAATTTTGAATAAGAGAGGGGATGATTTGACCTTTTATAATGTGGGGAGGGGAATTCGGGGAATTTATTATATTATAACATTAATATAAATTAATTTTCAATTTAATGTACATAATTTTTTAATAAAATTAATGTATTATTATAATTATTTTAAATCCTTTCCTTCAATAAAATTTTGAGATGTTTATATTATGTTTTTACCCTTATCTTTTTTTGTTTAAACACATTTTAACCAATTGTGATAATTACCACAATATCAATGTCTTTTAATCACTTGGGGCCAATATATTTACTATAATAAGATAAATGGGGACTTAAATATACCATGAATGATAATTTATAATATATAATATTATATTTTTTGAAGATATGAATTTTAGAGATTGTAAATCATTAAATAAAATATAATTTCTTATAAAATATCACTAATGAAATTTTTTGGAAGTGCATAAAATATCATAATAAACTATGTATCTAAATCATGTAAATATTTCCAAAACAACATTAATTACAAGATAAGGAGGATATTATATGAATTTAATTACACAATCAAATTTATACAGGATTCTATATTATTTTTTACCATATTATTTTTCTATATCACTTCATTAACCAAATTTATCCTTAACTATGGAAAATAAATTTCAATATTAATGAGATAACAATATACTTATAAGGTGAAAATACATCATAAATGGATAGGGAATGAAATTTTAAATTATTTAGCATATTAATTATCATCTTGAAAGATTTTTTTATTTCCAAATACTTTAATTCAATATTATTTAACAAAAAATATAATTAGTTTCATTTTACGACCTCTTCACATAATTGTAATTTCAAAAAAACATGAAAGAAATTGAATTTGAATATTAAACCTTCATATATATATAAATAATTTGTTATATTAAAATTAAAAATACAAATGATACTATATATTAGAAAAAAAAATTAATTTTATGGTTATTAAATCCATTTAATTGATTTGTCTTTTGCGTGCAGAGGCACTATTATAGTGTTTCCTAAGAATTTAATTAATTATATTCATCATTAAAAATTTTAAATAAACTAAAAAAATTTAAAAAATATTTTTATATAAAAAGATAATTTATAATAAAACCAAAAAATTATCCCTTTCAAAAAAAATGTTCTGTATTTATGAGAACAAAATTGGCATTTTCCCATTAAAAATCACATAGATATTTTTTAGGTGTCACAGAAATATGGAAAATATTTCCCATATTTTAGAACCATGGAATGAATTTTCAAAAATATACTCATAAAATTGGATAAAAAAGGTTTTGGGTCATCTTCTTGTCCTTATCATATTTCTTTTAACCTTAATTAACAGATTTTTCCTTATCATGGTGATAATTATTTACTATTGAAGATATTCATAATAGAATAAATAAAATGAGTCATAATAGTATATAAATATGAATTATAAATATGGATTCCTTTTATAGTATTCAATTTATAAATGTAATAGAAATTAATTTTATATTAAAACAAAAAATGCAATAATTTTTTTTAATAAAAAATGCATTCTAAAGTATAAAATTGTTTTCATACCAAATTAATCCATTAAATGATTCCATTACAATTAATTGGATTATTAATAATATAATATAACTACTATTAAATTTATTTAATTATAAAAATAATTATAATTTTCAAATTCAAGAAATAAAATATAGTTTTCAATAAAAGTCAGTAGTTTTCACTATTCAATGATAAATCAATGTTTTTTATAAAATTAAGAAAATAAACTATATTGTAAAATTTAAATTAATATTTAAAAAATTATATCATTTTATCAAATAATATTTCTAAATGTTCCTGATATTATTGATTTTCATCCATCATAAAATGTAATAAAAAACATTTATAAGAAAATTAATTTTTGATGAAGAAAATGCCTTTTAAAAATGAAAACATATTTCTTAATAATTATTCAATAGATTTTTCTATAGGATGATATTTATATATATTTCATAATTTTGTTATTTATGTTCATAATATCCAATTCAATGGGTATGTAATATTGTTTATATTTAATTTATAATATTTTGTTGTTAATTTCAACTCAGTATTTTGTTTCTTATATAATATCAAAAATCATAATTCTTCCATAATATTTTGATTTATTATTTAAGGTTGATCATAATTTAAAATTCATATACATGCCTTTTAACTTCTTTATGTAATGTGATTTTAATTTGAACAATTTTATTTTGTGAGATGTTTTATTATGTTTATGTACAAGTAAGACTCATGTGTATAATGTGATTTATCATGAAGAATTATATGGAAAAAATGATATCATTTTTTTTTGAAATTAGATAAATTTTATAAGATAACCCTTTAGGCTAATATGTTTCTTTTGAGGATATTTGGGATAAATGGTTTCTTATATGTTGAATTATTTAATTCAAAGGTAGGTTATTATTGGTGATGTTTGTTGATTAATTTACTATTTATCATATTAATGTTTTATTCATTTTTAATATTATATTACCTTGTAGTAACCATTTTTTATTAGACATAGTTATAAAACCATTCTATAATTATATTCCACCCAGTCAATCATAATTTGATTATAATTCTATAGGCATTAAATTTCCATACTCATCATTTAGAATAAAAGAAGAGATCATGTTGGAAACTAATTGAAACAACCTTCCAAATGAAGAAATTTCCATTATGGATTAGAAGAAAATAAATTTATTACATTTCCTTATATTATCAGTCCATAGAGAGATTGAATTACTAAACTATATGAAAATGGTCTTTCAATAGAAATGTTATCCTATTAAATTCATTTTGGATGAGTTTAAGGTCTTTTCCACACCATATGGGTTTTTGAATTTCTAGTCATTGACATTCTCATGATCATTCAATTTCTTGTGATTAGTGTTCTATATATCTCCCCATCATTATTTAGACATTAAATTTTTCCTCCATGCCTATATTTTTACATCCCATGAAATTTATCCTATTTGGAAAGCTAATTATGATTCATTATAGATGACATTTTGTCTTCCATTTATGTCTTTTATGAAGTTTTATGTACTCTTTTTACCATGTGGGTTTTTAATAAATTTATTTTAAAATGTTAAACCCTTGATTATCAAGTAGAAGATAATTTCTTTTGATGTAATTTATCAAATGAGGGAAAATTTAATACCCCAAGTATTTAAAATAATATCATTTTTGATAGTGTACACTACACAAAATAATGATCTTTAATGATAGTAAAATAAAAATATTCTTAATATTACCATTTAAACCATATTGTTTAATTATAATCATGAATAAGAATAAAACCATTATTAAAAATATATATAAGTATTAATATATTTCATATTTATAGATTCATGCATAATAAAAGATTAATTAATATTCAGTAATTCTTTTTAAGCTTTAGGAATATGTTTTCTTCAAATATAATTTTTATGGTATTTTGTAAGTGGATATTATAATTAATTTAAATCACTTTTAATGTTCGGTTATAATTTTTAGGTTTCAAAGAAGCTAACAGATATTAGAATTCATTGTGCACCTGCTCAATAAAGATGATGTAGACTAGTTCATAGAGACAACGAGTATCCACCACTTGAGTGCCCTAATTGTGTATCCAATAGTGAAGGGACCCCATTTGGCTCACTAGGTGTGATTATCAGGTCTTAGTGATTAATATTTGTATATGCCTCTATTCCATATACTATAAAATGTGGTTTTATTCCGACTCATCTAAACAAGAGTCTAATTTATTTGATTGGAATGGGATAATATTCTCTAACAGTCTTGAGAATGGTAGTAGTAGGGTTCTGTTATGGGATCCTATAATTTTTTTTGGGCTCTATTCCATCATTTGTTTTTCATCATATGACCCTTCCATAGTGTCGTCGTCTTTACCAATATCAAGCTCTACACAACTAGTGGTGTCACCCATGACCATAGAAGTTTATTTACCTTGGACTAAGGGTAATTCAACTAGAAAGATTGACTCTTCATGGGTCTGCACGTCCATTAGGTAAGGTACCCTAGATTGTATTGTCTTGGACGATTACTAGGAATGAAATCATTTGAGAACTACTTGGAAAAGGTACAAATCTATTAATTTTATTCGAAAATGACATTTTGGGCTCATGTGATTCCAATGTGATAATTTCTGGAACAACAAAATCATGTAGAGGTTTGAAATATGTTAAATTGACTTTCAATTTTTATTTCTCAAAACCAAGAGAAAGGATATTACTTTTATAATTTAATATTAGTTTATTTAATATCTAATGAAATAAATACACTATATTTAGAACATTCTTCATTCATGAATTTTGATAATTTGAATGTTCCATTTTGAATTTACTTAATTACATTGCAATATAACATGAAAGAATCCCTCCAGTGATGATCCACTCTAGCTCCAATGATCATTGAGAAACCCCACTCGATCACCAGGTTCTATCCTGGAGAATTGAATTTCTTGCATTGTTTCTTCTTGATCTCTTTTTCTGGTCTTGAATAAATCTCTCTTTCGATTCTTGTTATTGAGAGGGAGATAGAACGAAGAGTTAATAGGAATTCTTTATACATAATGAATCTCAATTATCAATTTTTGGATCCTCTTCACAATAGTAATATCCATCTATTCATAGGGATTTGATTTAAGTTAAAAAATTATTTAATAACATACCATCCATTAAATAACATTTATTACTTTTAATAAACCTCAGTACACATAAAAAATAATTATGTTATTATTATTTTGATGTGTGTGAAGACATGTGTAATAAAATATATTATGTAATCGTATTGTTAATTAATATTTTCCACTAGACTATGTCTTAGTCCATTTGATCTCCTCTATAATTTACTGAAAAACTGAATAATTATCTTATTTATAACCTAGTGAATAAATTCTTATAAAAATATTCAACAAATATAATATATATTTTATTCACAGGATAATGAATAAATATTTATTTGATTTATGTGATCAATATAACTTAAATAATATTATTCCTTAGACATGAGAGTAATTGAAACACTTAAACTGTGACCCTTTAGGGTTCTTTCTCATTAGAATTAGGCGAGATTACATGATGTAGAAGATTAATATCTTTTACTGGGTCGATATACCCAAGATAAAGAACTTAATTCTGCAACATCAAAAATCACATATAAATTCGAACTATGTAATAAAATATCATAATCACAATATCTCATCAAGGAGGTTGCATGACTGTGTCACCAAACTTTATGATTTATATTTCTTTCTTTAACTATATGAAATCAACATTTCATTATACCATGTCTATAAAATTTTATGTGATGGTTTTATTATAATCGAAGGTCTGAGATAAAAACTTTTATAAAAATGGAAGGGAAAAAAGCCGTCACTGACTTATTAATTAATGACATTTCACTTGTGACACACCCAATGTATCCAACTTCCCAAATAATTATTATCATAATGGTTTAAAAAATAAATCTATGTACATGAGTTGTAACATGAATTAATAATAATCATAATGTGTAAGGACCATCACACACACTCGTAGATAGGAATATCTGATGACACAAAAATAGTTGGAATTCTTACTGGCGGGTATATTCTCACAAACTCAAATTTTAAGGATTTACAAGTGCTTACTTCATGAGAAGAAGCCTCTTATACTTACAAGTACTCACCTCTAACATTATATGTAATATGTGTCCCATAATAGAACATTATCCAATCAAGGAACATTAAATATTAATATCAAAATTGCACATCATGGTTCTCATAATAGCAGGGAACTGAAATGATTTTATCAATGCGAATTATACTCCAGAACATTATTACATTAGATTCATGCAAAACAATAAACAATACATAATAAGTTTTCTTATTAATATTCCATAAATTGAATATACGTGTAATAAAAGTACAAATAGTTTTTCATAGGACATCATCTCCCACAAATTACCACATTGACTAGAGCCAAATTCCTAATAACATAAATCTACTAAAACTCACATGATAGTCATGTTTCAAATGATTCTAGGCATTATTCTAGTATTACACCACATTGTATTCCTTATAAATAATGGTCATTGCAAATATACCTTTTTTAGAAAAATACCTCAAGAGATTATACTCCTAAAGTATCCACCTCTCCTGCTGATATAACCTCACCTCTTTTTCAACAGGAACTGATATAGTTTTATAACAATAGAATTTGATTGTATTTTTTACTTCTAGGTACCATGTTATGATCTAGGAAGAAGTTTCACATCCATAATAGTTCATTAGATTCCCTATAGGCCATAATATACTTGGAATATACAATAGAATAAGTAACCACAACATTTATTAAGCTCTTCTATCTCCCACAACCTCCATTGAAAGTGAAGATGTACCCTATTTTAGACATCATGTTATCATGATCAGTTTTGAAACTAGAATTTGTATAGCCTCTACATACTAGTTCTTCATCTCCACCACAAACATGGAACATTTGCTTTTATACAACTCAAATGTTAAAGGTTATTATTTAATGTTTCTCCAGGGAATTCACCTAGATTATCTTGATATCTTCTTACCTTAATTAATGTATAGGTGACATCTACCATATTACATAGTATAACATACATGACTAACCCATTATAATGACCTAGAATACTATTAATGATATTTAATTTCTTATAATTATTTTATATAGTATAAATCACATAAAATAACTTATAGAACACTATACAATCCTTATAATTGAGGTGTGAATGGAATACGAGTTATTTCAAGAAGTTAATGAACCAATACCAATGGAATTGTAACTTAACTTTTGGAATAGTATTATGACCCTTATGAATACTACACCAGTATATAGAATATTAAACTCACATATTGAATCTATTAATAAAATTTTGATATCTTCTAAATAAAAAATGATATATCAATATCTTGGAATACGTAAATAGATACTTAGAAAACGATAATTAAGAGTTAGTATTTTTATAATTAATAAATATTTAATTTCAATTTTATAATTAATATAATTATTTAAAATAAAATTTATTTTCATTAAATATATTAATATTGTTTTTTGTATTATGATTATAGGATAATTTTAGGAGTTCATAGTAAATTTTTTAATGTGTTATAAAATCAGTTATAATATTATAATTGGTATTTTTCAAATAAATGAAGATCTTATTTAAAATTATTTTTCATATAATTATGAAATTATTTTCATAAAATTAACTCCATTTATAAATTATACATTACAAAAAAATTTGAGGGTTGAATTTTTTGGATTTTTATAAATTACTTTAATTTTCCTGAAAAGTACAATATGATAATTTACGATAAATCCAAAATAAATGAATTTTTGATTAATTGTTTATTTATTTATGATGTAAGAAAAATAATATCGAAATAATCTTAATTAATTTAATATATTTGTTATAATTTCCAAACTATTCATAGTCTCTAGCCAAAATAGTGATCAAATGAATTAAATATTCAAAAAACACACCTCCCCTCCAACATAAATACCACCCATAGACACCCCTTCTATCATATCTTCTAAGCATTGTGCTTTTAAAAATTTCTACCCAATAATCTTCCTAATAACCTGTCCCATTTCCAAGATCCCTTATTCTCATTATAAGAACAATCACTTTTCCCTAATGAGGTTATTAAGATGTATAAAATCAAGAGGTAAAAACCTCTCTCTTTTTTTATTTTTATTCAAGTACTTTTATTTTCTTATATTCTCTTCACCTCCATATTTCAATGTGAAATAATAACATAAATATATTATATATACGTTAATGTTTTTATTTTGAGTGAATAATCCATTTTAAATTTTCTCCCTCCTTTTTTTAAAAAATTAAAACTTCATCTAGGATGTGTTAATTTTTCACACTCAGTGACGACAAGTTTCCAATTTCCATTAATGTCTTCATGGTTGGACCTAAAACCATTTTTTCGTAAAAAAGAATTCTAAAATATATGATACATCTTATTTATTTTGGGGAAGCATTATATATTCATGAGTTTAATTAATAAAACAAAACTAGTTTGTGATGATTGAAAAACCACAAAAAATAATCTAAACGATTGTCACCAACATCTTATCTAATTATTAACCCTAATACCCAATAATCAAAAGGATTATATAACAATTTAATATTTTTTATTTTCATTAACAATGTAAAACATTAATTCTAGATATCTATTCCCATTTTAAATGGACTTCAATACTCATATTCATGTAAACTGATCAAGATAACCAAGGAAACAAATGTTATTGAACATTATAATTGTTACTTATAACTCAACAAAATATATGTAAATGAACTTATTAAAATTATATTAATTAAAATACAAGTATAAAATTTTCTAGTTAATTAATTAATAGATTTAATTTTAATATCTCAGAAGTTAAGGTCAATTGATGAATGTAAAACCCCAAGCATTCACGGTATGCTTCTGTTTTGATAATATAGTAGTGTGTGTCGTACAAAACTTCGAGTTCTAACACACACCGCAACCAATCAAACTAGTCATTATGAATATTTATACCCATTTTTTGAAATTATATAAATTTGATCATTTAAAATGGACTTCATTTTTGGATTCGGAATATCTAAATTATCCTAGGATGAATTTTTGGTATTTTTCTGAAAACTTCCAATTTTTTATGAATAGTGAAAAATATAAAAATAAATTAAAATCAACTTTTTTAATCAAAACAATTAATAGTGCTAAATTATACTATTGAGTGGTTTTAAAGTACAGTTAGAATATATTTTTACCATTTAATCCAATTTTGGTCATTGGACATAATTTCACATTTAAACTAGACATAAACAAGTGTCAATTTTTTTATAGTTATTATTTCTTAAAAACACGCATATTGTTTTAACAACATGAATTAATTTTAAATTAATTTATGCCACTTCTGCAGTTTTAATATAGAAAAATGGATTTTATATTTAGAATTAGGAGGTCCAAATTGGGTAAATAGTTACCTTTTATTTATAGACATTTTGAATAATTATTTCGGTAAATATTTTATTTACCATGGTTAAAGGGTAAATCCCGTAAATAAGGGTAAAACAATAATATTATAATAAAATAAAATTACCCTAAAACGTTTCCTAACCCTATTGGTGGATACATTTCCTACCAAGGGCATCTTTGGGTTGATTTTGGGACCCCATGGAGCCACTTTTTTGTGATAATGACACTTTATATTAATTAAGTAAAAATAAATACAAAAATGACATAAGCATATATCTTTTAGAAAAACAATTTTTACATAGTGTTATTTATGTAATATTTTCTACTATAAATATTTATTAGAAATATAAAAATATTTCATACATAATGGTATTTTATTTATAATATTTATACATTGAATAATTAAATTTATTAATAACACAATAATGATGCAATATTTTCCGTATTAATGAAAGAATCAAATAATTTGTATTATAAATGTTATAATAAATATAATTTGAAAGTATTGATGACATAAAAAATATTTATTGGTCAATATGAAATATTTGGATTACTTAAATTAATTCGGTTTTAATTAATAATGTTTTTAAGACTTTAAGAAAAATTAATTATTAAATAGTGTCAAAATTGAAATAAAGGAGTTTTTAAAACAAATATTTTAATATTAATTTACATCATATTCCTAAAAATCTAATGTTTGGAAAAAAGACTTATATAATGATATTTTTATCATTAATGGACCACATGGGGTTCTCTTATAAGTATATAGTAAATTTATTAACAATATAATATAAAAATACCAAGAGACATGATAAATGTCAAACTATTTAACTAAGAGTTAAATATAAAATAGAAAGTTAATATAGTGACCCAAACCTATCTAAAAACTTTTGGTTGAGTGATTTTAGACCTATTCATATGTTAACTGTTAAATAATCCACTTTTGTTCCATTATAAACTGAATATGAATTTATTATAAAATAATATTTCGGGCTTTTCCAAAGGTGCCCCGCACCCCTCTTATAAAAGGGAACACCACCTTCTCTCTAATTCACACCTTCAAAGCATTTTGGATCGGCCCAACTCTACCCAAATATCCTCAAAATTGTCCTCCCTTCATCCTAGAGGCCTTACTTTAGTCAGAAATCAAACTTAAGGATCCCTTTTGATCAAATCAAAAGGAAGAACCCGAAGAAGAGGTAATGATTTCACCACCCTCTTTAAAGTTCCTTTATTCTTCAAGTTATTCATTATTTGTTATTTCCATTATAAAATAATAAATCCAGTATCTTATATATACTGTGATGTTATTATAAATATGGTAAAACCATATTCATTATTCTATACATCCTTTTAATGACATGTCACCATAAGTGCGTACCTACAACTTGCCGTCTCCACGTTGTGGTGTAATTGTTATTCAAAACATTATTATTTGGATGGGTATGAGAATGATGTGTAATTGATGTAAATAAAAAATATAACATGATAATGATTATGTATATATGATATACCTTCCAAATATATATTATTTTAATATCAAATTAATGATATTGTCACTCGTGCGTACGTACGGACTACCATCTCCACGAACGCGATGAGATTCATTCTGCATCATATCCATTCAAGTATAATTCTCATTTAATGATTAAAAATAATTTTTATGCACTTGATATCATTTGGGATATAAATAATATACAACCTATCCATAACAAACACGGCTTATGTGACAAAACATATAAAACAAAATGAGTAAGTTAACAACCGAAACGACGATAATACTAAGATATTCTTAACAAAGCAATGTTAAAGACCATATATGATATTATATTAATGTATATATTTATATTATAATTTAATGACAATTATTTCACCATTATACAAGATGTTAACCTACCCACTACCAACTAAAAGTACAATGAAAGGGTTTATTTCACAATCTCTTCATTATCCGAGGTTGTTTATACATAATTATCTACTGGGACCTCTTTATCATACACATCCATGTTTCTTAAAAATGTATTTCAAATCATTCGTAATATTTTACAAACTATGGGTTAAATTAATTTATAACCTTGTTTGAATTTTTATAAGATGTTTATAAAGTAATGTTTCTGTCCTTTTCCATACAAGGTCATTTTTATCTTTTTCAATAAAATTATGTTAAGAATGTCTTTTTTTAAAATTATACAGAAGGTGTGGCTATTTTCTACCATTATAAAATCATTGAAGCTTACCTTACAAGCTTATATGAATATTTTCAAAGTAAATGTTTTCTTTTATAAATATGTGACTTTTAAATGTTTTCAAAAAAAGAGATATTTCTCTCAAATTGTTTTGATTTCATCTATGTCAACATCCTTTGATGGATTTTAAGCTTATTTGAAGTTGATTTATTATGATACAAAACTCCCATATTGTATGGAAGGTTTTTTGATATGTTTAACTATGGATGTGTTAGTTTTATACCATTCATGGTTTATGCAGAAAGTATTGACATTTCTTATGCTAGTTTAAATACTCATGTTTATGTTATATTTAAACTTGTTCATATGAGGAATGAATTGGACTTAGTAAATGATGGGTGGAGCCCACTATCGCTCCTCGATGCATTGGTAGGTCTCATGAGACAAACTATTTTCCTGGCACAAGCGCTTGACAAAATCTTATTTGTAGTCTTGGCACAAGGCATTGACTATGTGGTTATGATTGTCTGTCATTATGCATTCCATCATTATGAAAGTGTTTATTGATATTTCATGTGATTATTCTATTAGTACAATATCCATGTGAATAAGTAAATGGAAATATTTCATTTTATTTCTGCCATATTTTCCCAAAGTTTAAGTTTAAAAGGCTTTTGTTTTAGTTATACATTGCCATAAATGTTTATCCTTAATTATGAAAGTACCTGCTATATTGTTATCCTTATTGAGAATCTGAGCTCACCCCTTTCTATGTTTTATTTTTCCTAGGATGTGAAGAAGTATTTTTTGAATGACCTATAGGGATAGTATGAGGGGATATGAGTGTGTTCTATGGAGACAAGATGTTTTTGTAGTTTTTCATTTTATGTTGTAATGTAAACTTTATGAAAAAATCTAGTGATTCCAAGTCTACTAAACTTATCGGTCTTTATAGACTTGATATTTTGTGATCATGCCAATGTTATGTAATAATGCATAAACTCTGGGTAACTGGGGTTGGGGTGTTATAGTTGGTATCAGAGGAGGTTTTGTACAAACCTTGGAAGCTAGATTTAGATAAACTCTGATTAGAGCACATAGACCTAAGATGGGCTCTGAGGATTTGTATAGAAGAACATCCTAGAATTTTGGTATTTTAGTGATTTTGTGAGTTTTCCGAGAAATACATCCATGTCTAGATACAAGCAGGTAGAGGCAGCTCTAGAACAGATGTACCTAGGGGTAAAACCTGAAAACCCCACTTTTTGCTATACTCAAATGGGAACTGGTTCACGAAAATGGGCCATGATGCACTCTTTGTTACGACACTCCCGAGGGATATGCTTAGGATAATTCTCATTTTCTTTACAAACCATTATGAAGGGTTTATGAGTATATACTTTCTCAAAGAAAACATTTTTATGATTATGGATTATATCCATAAACTGTTCAATTTATGTTATGTGTTTTACAAGTTTGGAATTAATTATTTGGATTCTTAAACTAATCTAGTTTATGTCATTGTTTAGAAATGGAACCTAGTGGAAGGAATGGAAACCATATTAATGCATGAACTCCATGTAGGGATTTCCCTCCTGCTCAAGATAATTATAGTGGAGCTGGTGACACAACTACTGTTGATCATCTAATCACCATACTGGGAAAACTCACTCAGGTTATGAATAACATCCTTTACCGTATGGAGCACCTTGATCTGCAACATGGAAGATCAATGTTAGATCGCTTCATGAGGCAACAACCACCAACATTCAATGGGGGTACAAATCCCCAAGTAGCTGAGCAATGGATAAATTCCTTAGAGAAAATATTCCATGCCTTGGGGAGTAGTGAAAGGGAAAAAGTTATCATGGCAGTTTACCTCCAAACTATAGATGCTGATCAATGGGGGTCCTTGATTCGAAACACGAAGGAAGATGATGAAGAATCAAATATGGAATGGAGGGAATTTAAAAAGATTTTTCTATAAAAATACTTTCCTCGTGACCATCGAGAAGATATAGAAATAAAATTTCTATGTCTGAGGCAAAAGGAGGATGAGAATGTTGCAATCTATGAGGATAACTTTACAAGGTTAGTGAGGCATGCTACAGATTATATACTTAAACCAAGAAGAAAGATTCATCGTTTTTTTTGATGGGTTAAAACCATTTGGCCATCGAGCATTAGTCTCACAATCCTTCTCATCGTACGAATATTTTTTCTCATATGCTATCAAGATAGAAAAGGAATTCTCTAAGTCTTATGACTTTAAAGAAAAGCAAGAGAAGAAGAGATCTGCCGATCACTCTGGGAATAGAAATAAGGGGAATAAGGGAAACGTTTAATATTCATCCTACAGTAAATGTGGGAAGACACACCCCTGTACTTGCTTAAAGGGAATGTGAATCTATTACAAGTGTGGTGAAAAAGGCCACCAAGGTCGTGATTGCAAGGGGAAGAAAGAATCAACTGATGTTCAATGCTACGATTGCAGGGAGATGGAACATTATGCAAATGGATGTCCTAATCATCAGGGGAACTTACCTTAGAAAAGGAAAAGGGATCAAGTCCAAGCTTATGCTATCACTACTGCTGAGGTTGAAGCTCTGAAAGACGTGGTGGCAGGTAATTTTATGGTTTCATCACGTTTAGAAAATGATTTATTTTATTCTGGATCATCGTATTATTTCATATCTTCCCTATTTCTCAAGAAAATTAGATAATTCCAATTTGATTTATCAAGGGAGTTTTCAGTCAAAACTCCTAAGGGAAATATCATTACAACAATGTTTTGTGAATCAGTCCCCATTAGAGCACATAAATGTTCTTTATCTCCTAATCTCATCGTCATACCCATGATTTAATTTGATATAATTCTCGGTATGGATTGGCTTTTGGACTATGATATAAAGATTTATTGTAAGAATAAAGAGGTTATAATTTTTGATGATGACGATAAAGAACACCTTATCTTTAAAGTAGAATAATCACCACCTGATTCTTATCTAGATCCACCCCCAATAGCTCAACTAAATTCAATTATCAAGGAGGAAGAGAATGAAATAACTGTGGGTGAGGAAAGGAATGTTCCAATAAGTTATGTACCTATTGTGAAAGAATATGTAGATGTGTTTTCGAAAGATTAACCTGGGAATCCTCCAGAATGAGAAATTGAGTTTTCCAGTGATTTAATTCAGGGTTCAAGGCATATATCGAAGAAACCTTATAGAATAGCCACTGTAGAATTAGGTGAACTAAAGAAACACCTAGATGAATTCAGTAATAAGGGAGTTATTCAACCTATTGTTTCTCTATGGGGAGCCCATGTCCTTTTTGTCAAGAATAAATATGGATCTATGAGGTTATGTATCGACTATAAGGAAATCAATGCTATAACAATAAAGAACAAGTATCCCCTACCTAACATTGATGATTTATTTGAGAAACTTCATGGAGCTTAATACATTTCAAATATTGACCTTCGATTTGGATACCGTTAGTTGTGTATGAAGAAGTAAGACATTCTGAAGAGGGCATTTCGAACCAGGTACGGGCATTACCAGTTTACAGTAATGCCTTTTGGATTAAATAATGCACCCTCTATATTCATGGATCTAGTGAACAGAGTTTTCAAGTAATATCTTGATGATTATTTAGTGGTATTTATTAATGATATCTTGGTATAATCCAAAATCTACGAAGATCATGAAAATCACTTTCGCATTATCCTGAAGACTCTTAGAATACATTAATTATATGAGATGTTTAGCAAGTGTGATTGTTGGCTTTAAGAGATTTATTTTCTTGGCCATACTGTCTCTATGGTTGGAATTTCCATTGATCCTTCTAATACCAAGGCAATCCAAGAATTTCCAGCACCTATGAGTATAACTGAGGTACACCGTTTTATTGGTTTAATAGGTTATTATCGGCATTTCATCCAGAATGTTTCCCAATTGGCTAAACCATTAACGAAGCTCACACATAAAGGGGTTAACTTTATTTGGAGGAAAGAGTGTGAAGAATGTTTTGAAGAACTGAAGAGAAGATTACTCAATGCTCCTATATTTACACTACCATCATGTAATGATGGGTTTTTTATTTACTATGGTGCTTCAAAGAAAGGACTTGGTTGTGTCCTTATGCAGAATGATAGGGTTATTGCCTATGCATCATGATAGCTAAAAATTCATGAACAAAACTATACTACCCATTATCTTGAGTTAGCTGTTGTAATCATTTCTTTGAATATATGGAGACATTATCTCTATGGTTAAAAATATGAGATATATATCGATCACAAGAGTTTGAAGTATATTTTCTCACAGAAAGAACTCAACATGAGGAAAAGGAGATGGCTTGAACAACTCAAAGATTATGATTGAATGATAAACTACCACCCAGGGAAGGAAAATAAGGTTACAGATGCTTTGAGAAGAAATGATCATGGAGTTATGAACAAAATGATAATTGAAAGGGATCCAATTTTCATGGATCTAGTAAAGTTGGATATTGGAATAACCATGGAAGGTGAAACATCGATAATTTTTCAATTGGTTTCCAAAGCATCTTTACTAGTGAGGATTAAGAGTTCTCAGACTAATGATGAAGAATTTCAAAAGAAGAATAAAGCTGTGAATGATGTGAGATTGCGTGACTTTGTGTGTGAAGAAAGAATTCTGAAATTTGGGAAGAGACTTTGTGTTCTCGATATGCCTGATCTAAAAAGGGAATTGTTGGATGATTCTCATAGTTCCAATTTCTATATACACTCTGGGAGCACCAAAAGATATATGGATTTGAAGGAACATTTTTGTTGGGAAAACATGAAGATGTAGATTGTTGATTTTGTGTCAAGATGTATGGTTTGTCAACAATTGACAGCTGGAAGGAAATAGCCTAAAGGAGTCAAGAAAAATCTTCCCATAACTGAGTGGAAATGAGATAATATTACGATGGACTTTATCATGGGGCTACCAAAGACTCCTAGACGGAACGATGAAATATGGATCATTATAGATCATATTACCAATTCAGCACATTTTCTTTCTATAAGAGAATATCTAACACTTGAACGTGTAGCAAGACTATATATTAATGAAGGTGTGAGAATTCATGGAGTATCCATATCGATTTTTTCTGATCGTGATCCCTATGTTACTTCAAGATTTTGGAAATGTATTTAGAAAGCCATGGATATTGAACTTCATTTGACCTCTTCCTATAACCCCAAAACTGATGGACAATCAGAACAGACTATTCAAGCCTTAAAATACATGTTGTGATCTAGCTCATTTGACTTTCAGGGTATGTGGGATCAATATTTACCTTGGGTAGAATTTTCCAATGACAATAGATTCTATTCAAGTATTCATATGACACTATATGAAGCATTATACAGAAAGAGATGTCACACACCAACTATTTGGGATGATATTGTTGAAAGAAAACATGTAGGCCTAGAACATGTTGAGGAAACAATGGAAAACGTGAGGGTAATCCAAACCCACATCAAATCAGCTCAAAGTAGGCAGAAAATCTATGCTCATAACCGAAGGAAGGATTTGGAATTTCAGGTTGGAGATCATGTTTTCATGATGGTATATCCATGGAAGGGTGTTATACGTTTCGGTAAGAAGGGTAAATTGAGTCCTAGGTACATAGGACCTTTCGGAATTATAGAACAAATTGGGGTTGTAGCTTACTGTTTGGAAATGCCGCCATTTATCTCCAAAGTTCACGATGTGTTCCACGTATCACTTTTGGGAAAATACATGCATCACCCAAAGCATGTACTCACCTATGAGGAAGTAGAACTGGAACCCGATCTGTCTTATTGCAAAGAGCCCATCATGATTTTTGATACCAGAGAACAAGTGCTGAAAAACCATAAGATGCAAGAGGCAACGTGGGAACCCGAGGAACCTATGATAAAGAACCACCTAAGTCTTCTCATCCGGTAGTATTCTATAAATTTTGAAGATGGAATTATTTGAATTAGGGGAGAATGTGACACCCCAAGCTTCCATGGTATGCTTCTTTTTGAATAATACAGTAGCATGTGTTGTACGCAACATCGAGTTCTAACACACACCACAAACGATAAAACTATCCATTATTAATAGTAATACCCACTTTTAAAAATTATGTAAATTTTATATTTTAAAATGGAGTTCATTTTTGGATTCAAAATATCTAAATTAGCCTAGGATGACTTTTTGGTATTTTTTTTAAAACATCCAATTTTTTATGAATAGTGAAAAATATAAACATTAATTAAAAACAACTTTTTAAATCAAAATAATTTATAGTGATAAATTATACTATTGAGTGCTATTAAATTATAATATGAATATATTTTTACCATTTAATCCAATGTTGGTCATTGGAAGTAATTTCACATTTAAACTACACATAAACATGTGTCAATCTTTTGATAGTTATTATTTCTTAAAAACACGCTTTTTATTTTAAAAACGAGAATTAATTTTAAATTAATTTCTGCCAGTTCTGCGGTTTGAATTTAGAAAAATTTATTTCATATTTAGAATCAGTAGGTCCCAATTGTGTAAATAGGTAACTTTTATTTTTATACATTTTGAATAATTACTTCGGTAAATATTTTATTTACCACGGTTAAAGGATAAATCCGGTAAATAAGGGTAATCAAATAATATTATAATAATATTAAATTACCTAAAACGTGCCCTAACCATGTTGGTTGATACAGGTCCGACCTGGGGAATATTTGGGTTGATTTTGGGACCCCATGGAGCCACTTGTATGTGATA
This sequence comes from Viscum album, assembly GCA_963277665.1. Classification (NCBI taxonomy): domain Eukaryota; kingdom Viridiplantae; phylum Streptophyta; class Magnoliopsida; order Santalales; family Viscaceae; genus Viscum; species Viscum album. Next base: position 497,157,670 of record OY728139.1, read on the forward strand.
ATGACACTTTATATTAATTAAGTTAAAGTAAATACAAAAATGACATAAGCATATATATTTTAGAAAATCAATTTTTACATAGGGTTATATATGTTATATTTTCAACTATAAATATTAATTATAAATCTAAAACTATTTCCTACTTAATGGTATTTTATTTATAATTTTTATACCTTTAATAATTAAATTTATTTATGTCAAAATAATGATGCAGTATTTTCCTTATTAATGAAAGAATCAAATAATTGGTATTATAAATGTTATAATAAATATAATTTGATAGTTTTGATGACATACAAAACTTTTATTGGTTAATATGACATTTTAGGATTACTTAAATGAATTTATTTCGAATTAATAAAGTTGTTAAGACTTCAAAACAAATTATTAAATAGTGAACAATTTGACAAAAAAGAGTTTTTTTAAAAAATATTATATTATTAATTGATATTCTATTCCTAAAAATCAACAGTTTGGTGAATGGAATTATATAATTATAGGTGTATCATTAATGGACCACTTAGGGGTCTCTATATAGTATATAGTATGTTTATAAACTATATAATATAAAAATACAAAGAGACATTGTAAATGTCAAACTATTTAACTAAGAGTTAAATCGAAAATATAAAGTTAACATAGTGATCCAAACCTGTAAAAACCTATTGGTTGAGTTTTTTTCAACCTATCCCCACATTAAAATTTAAATATTACACTTTTTATCCATTAGAAACCTAATATGAATTTTTTATAAAATAATATTTCATGCTTTTCCAAAGGTGCCCGTAACCCCTCTTATAAAAGGGCACTCCCCCTTCTCTCTAATTCACACCATCAAAGCCTTTTGGATTGGCCAAAATCTGCCCAAATATCCTCCCAAACTTCCAATATTCAATATATAGGCCTTCCTTTAGTCGAAAATCAACTTAAGGAGCCCTTTTGATCAAATCAAAAGGCAGAACCTAAAAAAGGTAATGATTTCACTAACCTCTTCCAAGTTACTTTCTCCTTCCACTTCTTCTTTATTTGTTATTTCCATTCTAAAATAATAAATACATTATATTCTATATACTATTATTTTATTTTAAATAGTGTACAACCATATTCAAAATTCTATACATCCTTTGAATAACATGTCACCATACGTGCGTGCGTACGGTTTACCGTCTCCACGTTGCGGTGTAATTGTTATTCAAAACATTATTATTTGCATGGGTATGATAATGATGTTTAATTGATGTGAGTAATAAATATAGCATGTATGATTATGTATGTATGATATACCATCCAATTATATATTATTTTAATATCAAAATAATGATATTGTTGCTCGTGCGTACGTACGGACTACCGTCTCCACGAACGCGATGAGATTCATTTCTCATCATATCCATTCAAGTCTAATTCTCATATTATGATTAGAAATAATGTTTAAGTACTTGATATAATTCTGTATATGGATAATACCCAACCTATCCATAACAACTATGGCCTTTGTAACAAAACATATAAAAGAAAATGAGTAAGTTAACACCCAAAACGATGATAATACTAAGGTATTATTAACAAAACAATGTTAAAAGATCATATATGATATCATATTAATGTATATGATTCTCGTAAAATTTAATAACAATTATTTCACCATTATATAGGAGGTTAACCTTCCCTCAACAAAGTAAAAGTACAAGTTAAGGGTTTATTTCACAATCTTTTCATTACACCCTTGATTGAAATTTTATAATATTTTTATAAAGGAATCTTTCCGTCATTTTCCAAACAAGGTCCTTTTTAACCTTTTCAATAGAATTAAGGTATGAATGTGTTTTTTTAGTTATACATTACCTTAAATGTTTACACTTATTTATGAAAGTTTACTCTATATTGTTATCCTTACTCTACATCTGAGATCACCCATTTCTATGTTTTATTTTTCCAAATATGTGAAGAATTATTTTATGAATGACCTATGGGGATAGTATGAGGGGATATGAGTGTGGTCTATGGAGACAAGATGTTGTTGTAGTTTTTCATTTTATGATATAATGTAAACATTAAGAATGTATCTAGTGATTCCAAGGATGCTAAAATAATCGGTCTTTAGAGACGTGATCATTTGTGATCATGCCAATGTTATGTAATAATGCACCGACTCTGGGTAACTGGGGTTAGGGCATTACAAAGAACACTTTTAGACATAACATAAACGTTTATTCCCAAACCATTACATTCATTCATGTTCTATTTTATCCCTATATAAACCATTATAATAGTAAATTATTTTTAATATTTTTTCTAAATTATGAATATACATTAAAAATTGATATATCCAGACCAATTTATCATTATTTTATAGTAAGTACATTTATTAAAAGGGTCTCACTTCAATTAATCTGGATACACATTCACGATTAAAGGGAACAACTTGGCCTCCTACCCATTTTCATGTACCATCCATAATATGTTTTAAGACACCATAATTTTATTAAATCATTAATATTTTAATGAAAAATCTATTTTTTCTTTTCATGTTTTAGACAATCAATTTTGGGTAATACAAATGTTTTTTCAAAAAGAAAACTTCTTTAAAACGTAAGAGGGTTATTTCTCTCAATAATTCCTCAATGATTTTATTAGATTATTTTCATATATTTCAACAACTCTATTTGATTTTATTATTTATTGAGATAGTTCTCTTATGATTATCGTCTAACAAGTTATATTAAATGGTTTATGATCAGATCTAATATAGATGTGGTATCTTGATATCATTCACCATACTACTCAAAACGGTTAGTGATTTGGTTAATAGATTAGGGAAATATATTTACCTTTCATATTTATATGTTGTTTTTAAACCCCATTTATATTAGGAATTTATTTGACTTATTCAGTGATGAGTGGGGACCATTATCACCCTTTTATGCCTTAGTATGTTTCCTGACAAAGACTGAAATGGATTTTGGCTGAAAAACTAACCATTTATTTTCAGATGTCTTAGTCAGGGCTTCGATAGTATGATTATGATGTTTGGAATTATGCATTCCCTAATTATGGTATTAATAATTTGTAATCCATGTGAATATTCAACTAGTATAACATCCATATACAAGCTTTATTCTCCTGTGACTATTTATATGGCATTATTTATTCAACATTTATTTTTTCCTTTTTATACTCATGATTGTTTTCTAATGTATTGTGTTTTTTTTCATTCACCATGTATTTTTTTATTATATTAGCTTCCTCAGTATTACATATCCTTTCTTAAAATCCGATCTTCCTCCTTTGATATGTTTTATATTTTTCCAAAATGTGAGGATGTATATTATTAATGGTTTATAGGGATAATCATTGAGTAAATGGTTGTTTCTAATGCTATTTATATGTTTTATTTAATTTCACGATGTAATGTAAATTTTTTGTATATAGCATGGGTTTTGAAACTACTAATATAATTGGCCATTTCAGATTCTAGTCTTGTATCTACGCCAAAGTATTTTTGTAAAGCACTATCTTCAAGATATTGGTATCAAGGTCTTAACACACTTTTTCTGATCCATATGAAATAAATTTCATTATATTTCATTCCTCATTTGTCTCGGGAAATTTTTTATAGAAAAATTAACTCAATTTTCCACTAAAAAACAATAACCTCTTAAATTGTTTTATTCTTAATATATTTAGTATCTTATCAATGTATTTACCTTGACACAGGTTGAGCTTCCCTGAGGATCAATCATGATAGACCTTGATCCACTAAATATATATATTTTAACCCGAATCCATCATTTGCAAGTATTTATTCACCCATGACATTATAGAAAGTATGACCAGTGTTCCCTTTCTAATGAGTAATATATCATCAACATATACTATTAATAAAATGATTTTACTCCCACTAAATATTTTATAGAAACATGATTCAAATTCATTCTTTATAAAAAACTATTCTTTTAATTTCTCATTAAAATGAATGTTCTATATCATTAATGATTTATTTAATCTGTAAATTGATCTTTTTAACATTCATAGCTTTTAGGAATCCATTGGAGTCATAACCCCTCTGGTATTTTCCATATTGACATCTTCCTGAAGGTTCTCAATATGGAAGGTTGTTTTGACATCTATTTTCTAAATCTCATAATCAAGGGAAGGTGCAATGTAATGTATAATATTTATGGATTTCATCATTTACACTAGTGAACTTTTTTCATCATTGTAAATGAATTAATGTTTTTAAACCCTTTTAAAATTTTTCACACCTTATAGGTAATAGTTTGTAATTCCTTGTGCATTTTATTCTTGAATACCCATTTTCGTACAACATACATTACACTTACTGGATGGTCTACTAAAATCTAGACATGGTTTTTATACATGGAATCCATTTCATAATTCATGACATGTTTCAACTTGGAAACGTCTTTTCAACATACTAATTACTTAATGGATAGATGATCATTATTATCAAGTAATAACGAGACTCCATCCCAAGGACTAGAAAACTATATTATTCTAGTTCATTAACCTCTCACATAATCCACTAAAGTAATCATGTCATTGGATTAGTTTTTTATTCCATATATCTTTTTCGTATTTTTTTCATGTGTTAACTCTTTTATATATTGAGCCATGACTTCATCAAATCCTTTCTCACATCATATATTTCTCATAGAGATAATATTGGCCTCCAAAAATTAGGTTTGTTTATCAACCACAATATTTTATTCAAAATGATTGTTTACTTAGTATTATTTTGTTTCATTGCAATATCCTATTAAGATAAACATTTTTCCTTGAGGTGAAATCTTGTTACATAAATAGGCTGTGAAAAATCGTTCGAAAACTAACCCAATTATGTAAGAAAACAAAAGTTTATTTCCATTAATCAATTGGTATGGTATACCTTCTGTTTCAATATTCATCACTCAGATAATTATTTAGACGGTTGTTTATAATATATATCCAAAGATGTATAATGTAATACATGCATTACTCATCATTGATCTGACCATGTCTAACATGGTGTGGTTCCTTCTTTCACTTAAACCATAATATGAAGGCGTATAATGCGGAGCGAGTTGAGATAATATGCTAAACTCTCATTAATATTCAGTGATTCCTTGATCACCATAGTCTGAGTGGAGTTTATTAGTCACTTAACTAAGATGGTTATCAACATCATTATTTCATTCATTGAATTTATCAAATGAATCCAAATTATACCTCATTAAGTAGAAATATCCAAATCTATTAAAATCATCAGAAAAAGATATGACATATGAGTACCACCTCCAGCTTTAATAAGAAATAGTCAACAGACATCCATATAAACTAATTCAAGAATCTCTTTCTCCCTTTCACACTTCCCACTAAATGGGGATTGGGTTATATTCCCTTGTAAAAATGTGTGACATACACCAAGTTTTTTTAGTTTTGGAGAATCTAAATATCCTTCTTGATTTAATTTAATCAGGTTATTTTTTTTCATGACCATGCTAGTGATGACAAAGTGGGGTGTATATACTTCATGTAAAGTAACATCATTATAGATTTCCATGAAATTTTTTGTGTAATCCAACTAAAAAATAATCCTATTTAAATGGGTCTTAACAGAAAAAATGTTTTATTTTCAAAAAAAGAAACATTTATTACCAAATTTGAAAATAATCCATCTGTTTCCTGTCTGGATAAATAGATAGTGTTTTTGATAACTTATGGAAAATAATAAGAGAACATTAAAACAAAGATCATTCTGGTTTATAATGTGCGGCGGTAGTCCCTGATAGCTACAACAGAATGTTTATCTCCATTTATTACTCTTAGATCTATTCCCCCTTCAAGAATTTCTAATCTATGTTTAATATTTTTTTATTACATATGTGATCACCACATGCCCTTTCTAATACCCAATTTTTTGAAACAAATATATTGCAATCAATAACAAATGCACCAGAAGATTCCACTTTCTTCTATGGATGGATTATTTTTTTCCAATATAACTTCTATCCCCATATGAAATAGACCACATTATGTTCCCTTTAATTCCAATAGATCTTTCACTCCATATAAGGGAGTGAAGAGGAATTGTTCCTAAATCTCTTCAATTACACTATCTATTTGTTCACTATAAGGGAGGATACTATATCACACTTTGTATACATATCTTCTTGGTGAATATTATTAAAAATATATGGAATGTACTTTTCATTGTGTTTTATTTTAAATTTCACAAAAAATCGTGATAATATCCAAGGGATCAATTCCAGAATGAGGTCATTCCCTAGTTCATTAGGGGGATCAATCCTTAGAACCTCTAATTTCTCATTATAGCCACTGAGCTTGGCTATGTGAGGCCTTAGATGGGGAATACTCTCCAAACATTATCTAAAATAGAACCTTGGAAATCTAAATATTTCTAGTCTATCTCTCTCATAGTAAATTCCTCCTTGGTTCTCAATAATGCTATTCATATCCATGTTTTCATGAGACATCATTATTTTAATACAAATCGATGAAAACCTCAAACATTGAACATTTACAATTTTTATAAAAAAAAATTAATATACAAAAAATGATTCATCAATATGATTTTTAGCTGTAAGATAATGAATTGTGAATTGAAGCATGTAAGATTTCCGTTCATGGTGCAGCACTATCCAAAGGCATCTAAACCACTTTTGGAAGTTACTACAAGTTTAGAGGTTGAATTTCTCCACTATTCATCAAAGGTATAGTGTGGATGTTGAACTTTCCCTTTTATTCTATAATTAAAAATAGATTATTGTTAGTAATTTTGATTGATTATCTATTAAGTGAGATATAATAAATTAAATTATTTAAATGAATCTACCACTATTTTATCACGTCCTAATATCCCTCACCATTGAAATCAGAATGCATAGCTTCTTTAGAATTATAGTGGAGAGGATCCCCATTATATTTCACAACAATCCATAATTAGGAAATGAAAACCATGATAATGTAAATATGTATGCAATCTTGCCAACTGCGGGCTTGCAGCTCCTTGCTCTATTGAGTGGATTTCTCCATCCTAAAATCCTAACATGGATTTCTTGAATACTTTCCTACAAATCTGTTCTGAATAGAATTTTTGTTTGTTAAAATCATTACATGTTTGGTTATGTCAACCAAAAATTCTCATGAGAACTGCAAGATAATAGAATGTGTCCATACTTTGTCTGTGTACTAAACACATATCAATGGCTTCATTCCAAATATATTAATGTAAGGCTTTGTGTATATTAATATTTAATTGAGATATTTTAATTAATTTTGAATAAATTTTACATTTTAATCATTTACATGTTTTTTTAATATTGTTTTAAATTTAATTATTTAATTGACCATGTTAGAAAAAAAAATTATGCATAATTTATTTACGTAATTTTCATCCTTTCATGGTAATTCGTTTATTTATATGATCACATCTTGCATCCAAAAAATAAATAATTGAAAATATAGAAATAATTAATTAATTAAATGAACCAGTCACGGTCTTTATCTAATTGTTGATTTAATGAGATGATATAAATTCAACCTTTGACCTAGGGGAAATAACTATAATTTTCAGTCATTCCATTAGTTTGAGCTTTCCCCCTCTCCACCTAGGTATCTCCTAGACTGGAATTATTATAGATCCTTTTGGAATCACAACCACATTCCTATCGAGGCCCTATTAAATTCAAATATTTATTACTCATTCATAGGTGATGGGAACCGATTGATTGAATAAAAGGGATTACATCAATATAACTAGACTCACAAGGCATACATAATAATGGAGGGAGATATGAGAGGTATAAAAATTTTTAATTCAATATAAAATAATTGAAAACACATGAAATAAATTAAATAAAATCATCTAACACATAGACATGTATTTGTCATGCTCATGAATGGTCATACATGAAATGAATATGAAAATGTAAATGGATGGTATTCATTACTGTATTCATTCTATCTTATTAAGATATATGTTATTGAATGATTTAATTAATTAATTGCCTTTCGTCTTAATGATCATAAGATCTTCATTGGAGATACCCATAATTTTTTGAATTCCTGGAAAATAGAATGGCATAACCAATAATGAAATATTAATTAAATAAATTAATATATCAATTAAAAATCATTCAAACCATTATTAAATTTGTAAGCACACGATAATATGATAATAAATAAAATAATTTTATAATGATAAAATGTTCAAATTTAATGTAACATTATTTTTTTCTATTTCTGAGAGTCTACTCTATGTGTGTATCCAGTTACACACTGTGTACCTTGGTTGCGGTGTACCTGAGCCACACATCTTGGGTTTTAGTGTTTCAAATCAGCCATACTACATGACATGTACATGATAGCTATACACCCTCTATCAACATTCTATGTTCGAGGTTGGCTAGATAAGCACAAGGTGTGTAATAAAACCACCAAATTTAATTAATTATACTATGCATCTATATAAAATGTGCATGGGTATATAGAATATGCTATGGATCACACCATGTAACCAAATTTTACCACAAAAAGATTTGGAACATTATGATGACATCTTCGGCCATTCATAATATGTTCTTAAATATTTTAAAAAATGTATCACTGAACCAAGATAACTAATATGTCGATAACATATTAATTCCAATCATATTAATGAATGAGTAACAAAAAATGAAAAATATAACCACAATTTCTTAGATATCAACAATCAAATAAATAATTATAAATTTAAATGGGGCCACTCTGATAACACTTGATGGTTCTGGTTATATAGGAAGCATGCAGAGCAGGGGATATATCTAAAAATAATAATTATTGTTTCAAGAAACCAAGAGATAGGATCTTTCATATCGAATTTGTAATTGATATATTTAATATGAAAAGAAATAATTACATGGGCTTATGAACATTATTTGTTGATGAATGTGGATCATAAAAAAGACCCTTTTGGGTTGCATTTGTTATATTGTTAGAATCCAATGACAGAATTCCACTAGTAAGGATACACATGTGCTTCATTGATCTTTGGGAAACACCATTCAATCTTTGAGTACTAGCACAGTGAATCCAATGCCATTAATTATTCTTTCATGATCACTAATTGTCCAAACTTGAATAAATATATCATGTGCTTCTCATTCTTAAGATTGAGAGAAAAGGACAATTAAAGAGATAATTCTTTGTGCGTTACAATTATCTACTACTAATTTTTGAATTATCTGCATAATTTGAATAACTATCTATTTATAGATATTGGATTTATGTAAAAATTTATTTTATTTCTTACTGGACATTACACAACATTTATTACTTTTAATAAACCCCATGACACATAATAATAATTACATTATTATTATTTTGTGGTACACACAATCTTTTGTAATAACAAATATTATGTTGTGGTCCTATTAAAAAATATTTTCAACCAAACTCTATCTCGGTCTAATGGAACTCCTATGGAATTTATTTAATAACCAAATTAGTATTTTATTCATAAATAAATATTTTTTTGACAATCTTTTGAATAAATATTTTTTAAATTATTCAATAATTAAAATAAATATTTTATTCACAAGCCGATGAATAAATATTTATTTAATTTATGTGATAAATATAACATGAATAAAATTATTCTTTGGAAATAAGAATAATATTTATTCAATTAATTAATCTAAAAATATAATTTAATCGAGATTAAGTGAAACACTTATTATGTGACCCATAGGATTCTTTATCATTAGCATTAGGTGTCCTTTCCTAAAGTCCAAGATTACTATCATGAAATGGGAAAAGGAACTTAAGAGAATGAACTTATTGTTGTAATGTTGAAAACCACATCAGAATAATCCCTATGTAATATAATCCATTTATCATAATATCTCATGAAGAAGGTCACACATACAAGTCACCAACCTATATGATTCTGAAGTCTTTCTTGGAATATCAGAAATAAACACGTCATTACACCATGGACATGAAATATAATGTGACTAATCTATTTCAATAAATGGGATGACATATCCCCTTTTATAAATATGGATGGGAAAATTCCTTTCTTGTCAAATTAATTAATGAAATGTTACTCATGATACACAAAAGGTATCTAACTTTACATTGAATTTATATCATTAGGGTTTATGAAATACATCTAATTACTTTTGTTGTAACATGGTTTGATAATAATCTTAAATTCTAAGGAAAATCATACATGCACGTAGATAGGAGTATCAGAAGACAAAAAACCTACAATATTCTAACTAGTGGGTCTATTATCATAATATCCTACCTTGAATATTACAAGTTGTGAACATCATGAGAAGAATACTCATAAGCTTATGAGTACTCGCACCTGATAGTATATGTACTATGTTTCCCATTATAGTATTTTACCTAACAGCATAAAATTATTTAAGAATATCATCATAGAATATAAAGGTTCTCATCCTAGTAAAGAACATCTAGGAACTTATAAATGCAATGTATACTCTAGAAAATTATTAAATTAGATTTATATATAACAATGAATAATACATAATAAGTATAATATTTAATATTCAATGCATTGAGTATACATGTATTAAAATTATAAATAATTGGTCCAAGGAGTCCAACTCCTTGAAAAATTACATATATATTCCAAGTATCTAAGGATTCATTCCTTTATTATTAGAAATAAGATTCATCACTAGATAATGAATACTTTGAGTTCATTACTCTAACTTCCATGACTGATCTTATAGCTGTATCAGCCTTGTTCACAGGCCCTTGAGCATTCTATCAAGAACCCAGTGGTTCACATTAGACCCCTCTATTAGGGTACCCTTTTCCATTTTTAATTTCATCATATAGAGAAAAATATTCATTTAGAGAATACATATAATGAAGGGTAATTATTGAGTGAGGCAGGTCAGATCATAGGCTTACCAAAAGAAACATGAACAAAAATTCACTAAAGGTGGACATTTCACCACTCTATACAGGACTCCCATGGTTGGTGGATGATATCCTTGATTCTAAAGTTTTTTATTCTTATACATCTTAAAATATAAATTCCTCATAAATGATTCATTGAAAGTTTGTATATCTTCTTGTTATGTATCACTTCAAAATATTACCCACACAAAGTTAAAAGGTTTTTTTGCACCCCCTTATTGGCACATGATGCCTTTCATGGCCTTTGATTGTGTATGAATCCCATCAAATATTACATTGGATATAATCCAAGGAAGCCCAATATTCAATATCTCAAATCCATCTTGGATCATCATTCTCCACATTTCCACTATCATCACAGACAACAGAAATGTCCTCTAATCCATGTAAAGAATAGGGTGGACAACATAAGCAGCTAGTTGTGAAAATTGTATTTTCTTATTCTCTTGACCCTCCATGGATGTGGTCGTCCTAGCCTGGGAGCCCCCTGATTCCTCCAAATATCGCTTTAAGTAGTATTCTACTCCATGAGGTTAGGATGCATCATAGCACTATTACATCCCTACTTCATACCTATCCTATTCCTCTCCAGCCTTCTGAGATGTTCCTAAGATATTAGACCACCTGAAAACTAGTTTCACTAAATCCTAATTTACTATATTGATCAATTATATGTTTTGATTCATGATCACACCTATGTATGTTTTCACCTAGTTGCTAGCATAATTCATTGATTAGAAAATATTGATGATGGATGGTGGAAGTGTGATCATCTCTCATTGCCTAATCCAGTAAGCATCCACCATAGCTCGAAAAGGATTAAAGGATTTAATTCCTTATGAATCTGAGTTTTTAATATCTTAATTGTGTTTTGGAGAAACCCAAACATCCTGTAGAAACATGATGACATATATAGTTTTTAAAATATGTGGTCATCAATCCGGGAAACTAAAACTCTGAGGTGAAAACTATGTATGTTATTTTTATGTTCCCATGTCCCATGAAGAATTTACATTGTGGTGGTAACAACGGTTGAAAATGGAGGGATGTTGATGTTAGAACGCTTTTTTATCCCAATCAAGATTCTAGTGTAATCCACCATCTTGGACCAAACCCTAAAAATGTTGAGTAGAGATGGATACAAACCAACATTTTTTGGGGTGATGGAATTCAGGAACTCATAAGCAGTGATTTGAACTATAATCCACCCATGATGGAATTGGAATGAGTAATAAGTTATCCTTATAAAGTATACACTTTCCACATGGAATCGCCCGATTTAATGCTAGGCCTACACGGGTACCCCTAGTTTCTCCCTATTTATGGCACCCAAGATTGTCACCATCAATAGTGCCCTTAGGCACAAGACCATCTATTTGACCCTAAATATGTATCTTGATTCTATTTAATGTGTTGATAAATATAGTGGAGTTTAAAATATCTCCCATCCTTTAACCATTTTATAACCTAACCCCTCATATAATCATCCCTCCAGGATCAACTAATATGATCCTAGTTTCCCCGATTGTGATGATGTTAGACATTTCCACCCCCACCCTAGTATCTTCATGGAAAAATCATTCTTCAGGAACATTTAAAACCACATCTTCAACATGATTTCCTTGTAGAATAGAAGAGTTTGGTCTAGACTTACCTTAAATTCCTACCAAATGTGATGTGTTGAAACAGAGGTTCACAACATGTACCCGAGGTGTTATGTGAGGGAAGAAACTCAAAATATTAGAACCCATCTAGTGGAATTTCATCGATGTAGTGTACAATTAAGAAGCTAATGACCACCTCTATGGGGTGGAGGATAACGGTCTTGGTGTCTGGGGGCTATCAACTAAGGATCTTGGGAACCATATCTAGCTAATGGTACATGTGGAACTGTGATTTCCACACCACCTCATATAGTCTGATCTAGAATAGCTATGATCAATACTCCAAGAATTTATATTGTTCCCAGTATACCTAGGAAAATTCCCATGTGAAATTTACTCCATACCACAATTCTCAATATTTTTGATATCCCATGTTGTTTTCCAAAATGATGGTCTGGATGATATAGGTGTTGTTGGCCAAGAAATAATCAACCCCCGATTCCTCCCATGTTACTATAATATTCTTCCCTTTCAGTGTATAGACCTACCTAGCCACATGAAATCATGTAGTGTGACCCTGATCGGTGATATTCCAATGATTGATCTAATCTGCACATCTGATCCAATATTGTGGTGTGATGAATATGATTTTAGGAATATTTGCCTCATTTATAAGTGAAATTTTCCATATTGGAAGGGGTATCATAGAAATTAGTTCTTATGAGCCTTTGTTAGCATTCCCTTGTGTACCTGGTTTTCTGAAATAACCCTAATAGTTCAGGGTATCTGAATTTTTCTTTCTATTTCATCCCTTTCATCAACATTGGAGGCTTTGATATCAGCTTGGTTCTATTAATGGGGAATTTCAGATGAGTTTGGAATGCTCAAGAAAGGTGCATACAAGAGAATGTTTTGGGCTAAAAAAGGAAAGTTAGCATCCACTATTGGAAATGTGTTTGAAAAATAGGCCATTGTAATATTAGATTCAATGAAAAATCTATTTCATAAAAATGCATAGATGAAGCTTGAGTTTTCAAGTACAAGGTCGACTTACATACACGAGAACCAAAATCACAATGCATTAGAAATTAAGGTACCATATAGAGGGTCACCCCCACCTATTTATAATCATGGACCACTGTATTAAGAGTATCCTGATCCCTCATACAAGACCGAAAGTAAATGTTTTATGCACCAATGGGAATGAACGACTCTCTTTGCTGTTTTTCATCAGAAGCTATCTTTATTATCCCCTATCAACTCAGATTCCTAGGGGTATTTATTAGATCCAAAATTTTAACTGAAACATCAAATGGGTAGTTTTTGATGAACCGATCTTGCAATCCACCCTAATGAATCATTCTAGGGTCGGTGATCATGGTGTGTACATGGTTCTGTGGTTACATATGGGGACCTCATTTAGCAAGAAATGTAAATGATATTTTTATTGTGTTCCCTATGTTTGAAATTATTTCCAAAGACAAAGTTCACAATAATATATGATTTTACATAAGAAATGAGAATACATGAAACAATCCCCTGGTGTTCTATATTCAATGTCAAGATGGGTGTGTTGCATGATTGAGATCCAATGAAAAAGAAAATGGTAAGTGAGATTATACATTCATTTCCATGTCCTGGTGTTATCACCTCTAATGATTTCTACTATAAATACAATCTCTCCTCTCTACCAGGGAGGCTCTCTAGAAGATGAAACACCATTATCATGAATAGAAACTATAATCTTCTTCGATAGAACACAATAAATACCACACAAGGTAGATACTATTGTGAAACATATCTTCTGTGGGCCCAAACATGACTTGGCCCACAATTGAGTAATCCTTAGGAAAATCCTATCAACGTAGTTGTGGGTATGATTAAGAGATGCTTCCTATGAGAAACCCTAATTTTTGCACAATGAAAATATTTTGTAAACCTACCCCTAAAAATATTATGGAATTACTATGTAGGGGATCCCCATAATCATGAAGCACTTGTTGGAAACACAACCCATATACATGTGACAATTTCCTAGTCCCCCACTCTATGTCCCATATAACATTAGATCACTAGTTTCCTTACCTATTACTTATGGGTGAGGGTAATCAAACCCATTTTTATTTTCAGAATGGGAACTCTAACATGGACCTCATCAGTGAAACTCATCCATGGAAGTTCCAATTCCATGCCCCGCCCAAAGGATCATGAGTGGTGGACACATATGACTTAGGGGAATGAAGTGAGTCCCCATCATCCGAGAAACATGACATATAATGTATTAGAACCACATTTTAGTTGTATAATGTTAAACTACATGACAAAAATCCTTATCACATGATTTAAAACATTATTATTATCTCGTGTGATTAACATGAGATTCCCATGTAAAATCATCATGGGATCTCACCCTCTCTCTCCTCGAGTCTCATAACTTTCTACCTAGGGTAGCTTTTATTCATAATCCCAACACCATCCCTCATTTACTCACCTTTATGGACACTATATTCTTTAATTAATGCCACTAAACATTATGAATCAGTCGTGTCACATGAACTTATACTATGGAATAGAATTGTGTGGTTTTATATACATATCTTCTGAGAAGGTTATGTAGGATTATTATACCTAAGGTTCATTCCCAACCATCAGTACACCTTTCATGTTTGAAATCTTCCCTCTTAAAGACACACCTCTTAGATCCTCATCAACGGGGCATTAAATCCAGCAATACTAGTTCCAGGTCTACTGGGATTAATCCAAAAACACTAGTTTTTCCTCCTCAAGGTGTTCATTCCATTTACTCTAGTTCCGCCTCCTTGAGATATTTGATCCATCCACTATGGTTCCACCTACAGATGGGGTTTGATCCATCCACCCTGGTTCTGCCTCTTCGAGAGATTCAATCTATCAACCCTAGTAACACCTCAATAGGGCATTTGATCTTACCACCCCGATTCCACCTATATGGGGTGTTCAATCCATCCACCCTAGTTTTCCCTCCATGTGGAATTCGATCCAGCCACCTGGGTTCTTCCTCAATAGGGAGTTGGATCCAACCACCCTGGTTCCACCAACATGGTATGTTTAATCTATCCAAAATTCTTTCTCCTCTACAGGGAATTTTATCCAACCATTGGGAAACTCTCAAGGAGTGACATCTTCCTTCCTAGTTCCATACCTCATGGATCTGGATCACTAAGTGTTCAATCAAAAAAATATATATTATCCATGCTTTCCCCTTATGGAAGAACATCCTTGATCCATCTCCATGGGGTATTATAATTAATCTTATTCAGCCTCCAAAGGATATTAAACTCATTCCCTGATCCATCTCATCCAAATTTTCGGATCCATCATCACAGGATGTGGAACTTGTGACCAGACCCAAAACACATGACTCATGAAAAATATACAATGCATAACGTAAAAAAAATGGAATAAATGTTCTTATGGTATTGATAACTCATGTTAAACAGGGAATTACTTGGGTTTCGGGCCTAAAGATTCCACATAGGATATGCCTTCCCATGAGGATGAATACCAGTGACCAATGGACCCAATATATAGGCATCCCCAATGAAGCCCAACGTGACTACTCTACTAACTGAAGGTTGATTTCCTATCGAGATATAAGCAGCGTAGTTAACATGTATCCACAAATAGAGGGTAAAATGAATGATTTCCATGAATATAACATAATATATGATGGAGACTCAGACTATCCAATGAGCTCGAAGGAGGAATCCATGGAGTAGGAACTTGTAGCTCATCATCCAATTTCGATGGAGTAAACATCATCGATTAATGTGACAAAAGATTCCCACCCTTGAAAAGTGTGAATGTGGGGAAAATAAAATTTGCACTTTTCACATCCCTAGTGAAAGTGTTGGATACTACCATATTGTATAATTTCATTATTTTTATGATTTTAAGATAATTTAATAAACTTTTATTTTGAAAAAATATCATTATTGTCAATTTTGACACTATTTATTTAATTTAACATTAAATGTATCATTACAGAGGGGAAATTTGAATCTATTACTTTAGACCATCCCTAAAATGACTTGTAGATCTATAATATTCATGGGATATAATAAATCTCCAAAATTATATAACTTTTAATATTATTAACAACATTTATTATATTTTTATTAAATGGAGACATAATGCATTGGTGTTTCATAAGCAATTATGGTCATTATATAATATCTAAAAAATAAAACAAATTATATCATGAATATAATTTTATTAAGCTAAAAAAACATATATTCATTTATAACTTATGTTATAACCAATTTGGACACATAAAAGATATTAAAAAATAGAGAGTGACATTTTGTAACATTCTTTTGATTTCAATATTATATAATCCATTTTCATGGAAAAGTGTCCCTTAAAAACAAAACATTAGAGCCTAAGGATTCATGGTTTTAGTTAATTTCAGTCATTATGAATTTAGATGATTAATTATGACTTTATTGATTAATTTTTATCAATATTTACCCTTTTTAAGGTGATAATTTCTACCATGGTTATTATTCATGGTGATGAAAAATTAAAGGCCCATATTTACCAAATTTGAACCTCCAAATTCTAAATATATAATTAATTTTACAAAATTCAATACCATGAAATAGAATAAATTAAGTTTAATTTATGTGCACAATATGTGAAAATTTTTTTAAGAACAAATGTATTTTTAAGCATAAAACTTGATTACTTCTTATCCTATGCATAGAAAAATATTTTTTAATTTCACAAAAAATTTGATTAAGTAAATAATATAGATAAATTTCATTAATATCATTCATTAATACGTGTTAATTTTAAATAGTAATATAAAAATACATTATTCACATACAAATAGATTTCATAAATGTATTTATTTTGCATTCAAATGATTTTAATTTTAATTTATAATCAATTTATATCCAGTGGATTTATTTTATACATATATAACCATATATTTTGATTAATTTATTTATTACTATTCATAAAAACAATTATAGTGGCTACTAAATGACTATAATATTAAATAAGAATATTTTAATAATATATTGTGGTTTGTTTAAGCTCGGTGTTGCGTGTAATGAAAGCTATCAAATTAATCATTTTCTCTAAAAACTTTATTTATTATAAATATTAGGATGTTATATTATACCACCCTTAAAATTAATTTTACCCTTGATGTTCATCCATTTTTTAAAAACATATGACAAAACATCAGCCACATCACATACTTAAGTTCCCACCTAGCATGCTCAAATTGGTGGTTTCACTACAAAACATTGACTTAGTGAGTGGTCTTGTAACATAGAAAATTCCATTTATAACCAAGAATCTCTACCAATTTGTTTCCATAATAATTATCTATCCCCAATATTAAAAATTATATATTTAGTACATGTAAATGATCAGTTATGTACTTCCTCGAGATAGATACATGGAACACTTCATGGACTTGATAAATATTAGGTGGAAGAACCAGTTGATATGTTACCATCCTAATATGATTAAGAATTTCCAAATGGCCAATATACAAAGAGGTTTGTCTCCCTTTATTCCCAAATCATGTCATCATATTCCATAGATATATTCATAAGAAAACCTTATTATCAACTTCAAACTCAATATTTTTCTGAAATTTGTCATCATAACTATTTTCTCGACTTTGAGCTACTCTTATGTATTGTTTAATGACTCTATCCTTTTATACCATCTCCTCGGCAATATCTACTCCCAATAGTGTTCTTTCTCTAGCTTTATTATGGATTGTTGTTGTTTTAAAATTTCTACCATAGAAGAATTATTAAGGTTCTATCAGAATACCAAAGTGAAAGATATTATTATAAAAAAATTACTATAAAGGATAATATTGATACCAATGAACTTTTAAGTACATTTTGTGATATATAAACATGTGTTTTATATTTTTAATACTCCGCTCATACTGAATATCTATATGTGGATGATATGCAATGCTAAAACATATCTCTATATCCATAACTAGCTAAATAATTCTCTTTAAAATTGACGCAAACCTTAGAACCTGATTAGATACAGTTGATTCTGATACACCACAAAATATTACCACTCAAATACTATATAACTGAGAATGTTTATCAAGATATAAATCTTTTCTCATGGAATTGTAGTGTGTTATATTGTTATGGTGAAAGAATACAACCAAAATATCATTATGAAATTTATATAATTTTGGGAGTATAATTATAAAATTCCTTATGATGTTTTCGAATTTTGATTTTGGTATGGGTAATGGTTGAAATATCACTTTATACTTATATCTCTCAACATTAACATTATTATATACAAAGCGCCTACAAATATACTCTATAATATCTCTATTCATGCCACCCCACTAAACACACTCATTTAAATAACTCTAAATCACCATACTTCTAGGATGAATATATAATGAAGAACAATATGCTTCATCCCTCATCTCCGTTATCAAATATATAGTTAAAGGGATGCAAAAATGGTTCCCAAACATTACTATTCAATCACAATCAATGTTGAAGTCAGAAACATTTCATGCTTTCTTTTTTAGTTCTTAATATTCCTTCCATGAATTTTTAATCATCACATGGATATATAGTTAAAAAATATTTTGATAAAATATAATATTTTTACAGTTCTATTAATATTTTAATAACCATCCTTTGTATGTCCATAAATAGCAGATCTGTTGTGATCCAAATCATACAGAAACTAGAATGATCCCTACAAGTCAAAGAATCATCCACCATATTCACATTCCAAGGGTGGTAATGTAGTGGGAAGTAAAAATTTGTAATCAAATCCAAACATATTATTTGGTTCAAGTTCAGATCTTTTTGAGTGAAAATATTCATTATAATTTTATTTTTAATATATATTTTACACTTTTCCATAGATAAAATGAATCCATATATTTATTGAAAAAATTATCGTAGCTAACTCTAAATCATGATTTGTTTAATTTTTTTTTGTTTAACTTCAATTATCATGAGGTATAATCTATTACCATATCATTTTTCATGAGTAAAAATAGAGTTTCCTCAAATGATTCATCACTAAATATTACAAACCGTTTTTCTTAGTATAGTAGTATAAGAAAAAGTATACCGACTATCCTTATCTTGAGTTCCTTAAAATATCTATACATTCAAAAATCTAAATGAAATTAGACATATTAAGAATTAACATGATGAGTTGATTCGATAGCTTTTAAAAATTCTACAAAAATAACTGATAATATATAGAAAACCCCAGAAAACAATGGATTTCATTCAATGTGGTTGGACTTGGTCAATGTCCTATAAATTTTATCATTGAAGGGTATATTGATATACCATCGCATGGGATTATATAACACTGGAATGAAACATTACGAAGACAAAATATACCCATCATAAATTTTTTCGTAAATTTTCTCCTTTAATAGGATATTTAGAACAATTATAAAATGATCGTCATTCTATTCATTACCCTCTGAATAAATAAAAATATCATCAATAAAACCCACATAAAAACTTATAAATGTAATCTATAAATAAACTATTAATTAAATTCATGATTATAGTTGTCCATTAGTAAGACCAAATATAATCATTATAAATACATATTTACTATACCTTGTATAAAATGTTTCTTGGGGAATATCCACATTCTCCAATATCAATTGATGATCTCCAGAGAAAATATCAATCATGGGAAAATTCTATGCTCTAAACAATTGATCAAAAAACTCATTAATACAGGGTAGATGATACAAATTCTTGATATTGATCTTGATAAGTTCATGATTATAAATATTTTGTTACATTGATCCCTCATTCTTCTTAACATACGGTAAAATATCACCCCATGGTGATGCACATGGTCGAATAAATCACATTTAAAGAATAACAGGGTTGTTCTTTCATAATTCTGGAAACTCCATCTGAGATATTCTATATAGATTCAGGGAACTAGGTTTAGAAGAGGTATTGTTTCTAATAAAAACTCAACATCATGATTCAATATAATACTAGGAGACTCTTCTATAGAAACACCAATAAAATATTAATTACATTGATGTTGATTTTCCCCCAATTTATTTGAGATAAATACCCCTTTGGAATTGGAATCATGACCCAAAAGATTGATTTAATTTCCATCCAAAGTTCATTTTTTAATCATACTAATTATCAATAAATATTTGGTTTATAATTTCCAATATAACCTACCTTCATCAACAATTGATTTGGGATTTCTGTATCGAAATCCACTCCATTCCCATAATGACTTTGAATTCAACAAGAGGATGAATGATTATATTTTAACGAAACACATTATGAGAATCATAAATCAAAAAAGAATCTTAAACATGGGATGAAATAGTAATACCATTAGGTGTTTTTACCACTAACCCAACATCTAATTTTTACGGTTGTAATGTGATACCTTTGGAAAATTCTTTATATGTAAAAGAGTTGATAGATCGAAAATCAATAAGACATTAGCAATTATATAGTGGATGGTAATTGTACCTTTCACAACATCATTATCATACCCCTCAAAAAAATAAGTATCACATTATATTTTCCATATTATCTAGGATTAAGTGGTTTTTGACATTGATCATCATGATTGACCTTCATATTTTCAAATTGGTTAGAAAAATTCCCAAACACCATTCATTTAAAACATCATTGTATGGGTATTGCATTATATGTATATTTATCTCTCTACACATCAGTTGATAAATTATTCCCATCACTTTAGCATTTAATTTTTTAATTACCTTTCTTTCTACAGTTGTCACATTTACCAGTTCCCTTAATAATATTTATCCCTTGATTCCTTCCACATTATTATTATAAAAGAGTGCTCATCTTCTTCTTTCAATGGTATGTTGATTTTTATGTGAATTCCATTTTTATTTTATTGATAAAACCATGATATTGATGTATAATTGTAATCCTGGTCAATAAATTGATAGCACATCGAATGATTTTTTATATACACTAATGTCTTTTATAGCCTTAACACTTATATATAATCCATATTAACCGATTTTAACAGAATTTACTATAGAACTATTTTTACAATAAAAAAATAAAATGGACTAATATACTAATTTTGAGTCCAATGATTCCAAATATGGAATAAATTTATCAAAATTAAAAATGTAGAAGATTTTGTATTTAATTCAAGACTAAACTGAAAAAAGCACAATGAATAATAGTTTTTTCGGAAATATGTCATTTTTAAACAAAAAATGTATTTATACTAAATTCAAGTACAATATCAACATAAAAAATCATAATTGTATTATCTAAAATAAAAATAACTTATTAAATTTCAATCTAATCCGAAACATAATTTGACATTGTAGTAACTCTAAAAGAAAATATATTTTTAATTAAAAATTTGTATTTTTTTACTATTCAATGAAAAATAAATGTTTTGAGAGATTTATAAAAAAATCATTTTTTTGATAATTTTGAAATTGAGAGTTAAAAAATGTTGTTATTTATTTCAAGTAAATTTTCTCAAAATTATAAAAATTGATATGGACTCATAAAAAGGAATAATAACTCAATTTTGATAAAAACATATTTCTAATGAATAAAATAACTATACTAGAATTCTGTGATTATTCTCTTATCACTAAAAAATAAATTTTGGTTTAATTAAATGTTAAATTTATTTCATAAATTAAATATTACTATTAACTATTTCAAATATTAAAGTTTAGTTATAATGGAAATATAATATAACCTGAAACTGGCCATATAAACTAATTGTTGTGTTCAATACAAGATACAAAAGAATGAAAATTATTTAAAAAACTATTTCATAGAAATATCAGGGTGTTACATTGATAATAATGAAAGAAGTTAGTAAAAGAATCAATTTTGGGTCTAATTAACAACATTAAAATGAGATGGTATTTATACTAAACATTTTAATTATTGTGGGTTGATCTCTCTATATATTTACATTATAAAAGGTTCGAATGAGAGATGTATATTTCAGTGGATCAAAACACTAACATGTTTCAGAGGATGAGTTTAGATGAAAAATTCATAAAATAAAGAGACAATTGATTCACCCCTCCCCACTTAATAACCTAACACTATTCATAGAACTATAATTTTCCACCATATATAAAAGTTAAAATAAAACAAATTTTTACATGTGGAATATATGATCCATGATATAAATTAAGTAATTTTTCATTTTGGTATTTTATTTTTTGTTCTAAATTTTTATTTAAATTATATTAATGATAATTATTTCTTGATTAATTTTCCTATTGTGGAGAAACAATGACTCATTTTATCAAGGTCAACCTACTAATGTTTATTTGGGGTTATGAATCGAATATCCCCACAAAAATATAAAATAAACATAACCAATTTTGATAAAAATAAAACAAAGTGATTAACAATAATAAAAAAATTGATAATTAAAAGAAATATGTTTTTATTAAGAAATTTAATAAGTCATATTACATTATTATTTAGAAAGCTCAATGGAATTAAAGGTAAGGTATTTATCTTATAAAATACATTCATTTGGGACTCATTCTATCTTCCACACATGTTTTCATTCATGTGATGTCTACATGAATATATTGACGTATTTTATCTTTCATTTATGAAAATTAATGTGGATTAAAAAACCTTTCCCCCCCTATTTCATTTATCTTCTTATTCGAGAATATTCTTCAGATTTATGGGACTTTCCTTTATGAAAATTGTTTTAAATTCTCCATTCCAACTCTTTTTCATAATATTAAAATTTAACTCCAAATAAAATATTTCTTTTTAGAAATAAATTTTTTAGAAAAATTAGGAATCCAAAAATGCTCACAATGTAGACATAGTCAATCATCATAAGAAATTTTGAATCCCTTTGAGAACAAATTAAATCAGCTACCATCTATTACCTTAAATAGTCATCAGTGAATTGATGTAACATCTATATCAGGATTGTCCTTATTGAGATCCTCAAATTAGAATCCCATATTGTACAAAGTCATAAAATTATATTATGTGGTTGTTTTCGCTTCATTGAAACCACATATCAAATTGTTATTTTATTTTTTAATCTAAAGGGATTGTTCAATGTTTAGGTTTACATGCAATGACATTTCAAAAATTCTATGTGCATCCTGATTGGAATATTTAATTATGAAATAATCCTTGAACATTTCATCATTAGAATGTATGAGGAGATTTTTCTGTGTTTTTTGATTCAATTTCATCTTTATTCATTGAGATGTGAATAATAAAAATCAAACATTTTTTAGGGATTTTATCTTTTCTAGATGAACATGTAATATGGGGACTAGGTAAATTTGAGTAGTTGTTTCATCTCTACGACCACTACATGTACTGGATAAACCATTCTAAATCCACAAGGGTGTACTTTACATTATTTTAAGAGGATCAAAGGTACTCTTCCACAATTTCTTTTTCCATGCAGCCTGAGGTTTAGGATTATGAGATTGAATCATTATATACTCTTTTATCATCTGGCATAAATTATAATGAATGGTTCCCTTCATGGACTTCCCCTTGAAAAATACCTTATCAAAAAGGGGTTGGATAAATATCTCCTAGCACTAAAATTAATTTCTAAAAACCATTATTAGAAAATATAGCTTTACTTTTTCTACGAAGAGAGGGAGTCTTCTAGGCCTCACATAGAACCTAAACTGCCCACTTTGGGACACTTTCTAGGCATGTTAGGTTTGCTTATTTCAATCCTATACCCCAATCCACTAAAATCTCATTCCCTTCATATTTTTTGTTATTGTATGAGCCATCCTCACTTGTATTATAGATTATAACCTCATAAAATTAATTATAGTCAGACCATGCAACATCTACATAAAAGGGAGAGTTTTTAAAGAAACTTTTAAAAACTGTGCACATCCAGTCCTCTTTACCAGAGCTGCCTTGTACCTTCCTTAATAAAGTATTGACACCTAAATAATTCCTCAATCTACGAAAAATATTATTTATCCTTGGCTCTAAAAACCTAGATCTCACCCCATTCTAGGTTGTATTAGGATTCCATAGCTCTCCAATACCCACCTAATCTACCTAAGTGTAATTTCACACTATAAAAAAGTTCAAGTTAATAAGTAATTCCTTCCTTATATTTTACATGGGCTGATTCTCTCCCAATGATAGAGGGCCTCCTAATCTTACAAGTAGAGTTCCATTTATTTTTTTGTAGAATATTATTTTATTTTTTTTAATATTTTCCACTGGTCATTTTATATTATTTTATCAATTTTTACAAAGGATTATAATGAAACCCTTTTAACAATTTCCATATGTTTTTTTCAATTTAAAAAAGTGAATAAATAATATTTCTTAACATATACAACTGGACTACCATTTCCAGCTATTATATCATTTATTAATTATAAATTCTCAACTATAATTTTTTATATATTTTCAATGTATATATTATTCCCTCACTTTTCAGAATTTTTCATATTAATTATTTTTCAAAGAAAAAGGATATTAATCCTCATGATTATGTGAAAATGTAATGTCTTTTCTTTATGGGTCCAAATGATGTAATATGAAAAAAATGTGAAATCCTATAAAAGTTTTTTCATGATACAACAACACAACATTATATATAATTGTGCATGGTACTAATATATATCTCGTTGATAGGTGAGTCTAATATAGGTGTCTAATGAAACGGTTAATCATTTAGTCTTTAAAGTTGAAATTGGTGAAGTACACTAGAAAGGTTACTCCTATGGAATTAATTAATATTTAGTTATTTTTATATAAGCTAGACATAAGTCATCATCGGCTATGAACAATAAACTAAAAAAGAAATGTTGTATTATAATAAAAATGTCTTATAGAAATATTTTTTTCCATGAGTAATAAAAATCATTTATAAATTGAATTTTGATTGGTTGGATTTTTAGGATATATTTTCGGGATTTATCATCTCCCTCATGTTTGCTTAAATATATTTTATGATTATAAGTGGTTTAGAAGGTTTTAGTTGGGAAATGGTTTATTTTTTCATG
Source organism: Viscum album (assembly GCA_963277665.1). NCBI lineage: Eukaryota > Viridiplantae > Streptophyta > Magnoliopsida > Santalales > Viscaceae > Viscum > Viscum album. The sequence continues at coordinate 497,183,302 of OY728139.1, forward strand.
TGGATATATTTATATTTTTTAAAAAATTATTATTGTTAAAAAATAATATTTCTTAGTTTTTCATGTTTTTTAATAGACTAACATGTTTCTTTTATTTTGGAATCCCGTACCGAGAATATTATGTTCATAATTTATTTTTCAAATGTTTTTCATAGGTACTAAAGATGATTATGATGTATTATAATGTTTTACATTGAATAAAGGCAATTTTCCGTGACTAAATAAATAATTTCAGGAAGAAAATAAGTTTATAAACGTACAAAAACAATTTATATAGAAAAAATAGATATTTTGTGGAACATCCCACCTTGTATTATAAGGATTTGATATGTAATATTTTTTTATAATTCACATAAACTATAAAACAAAAAGATCAATGGAATGTTTTAAAATTAAATATCTTCTATTAAACTTATAATTATGAGTTTATTAAGGTAAACTATCTTATAGGTGGTCTTTGTAATAAAAATGTACATTAAAATAAACCAATAATGCATTTAATTAATTAAAATAAAGTACACCTAAAATATAATGAATAAATAAAGAATAAGTAAAATTTATTGTACTATGGGTTATTAGGTAAAGTAAAATATTGAATAATTACACTTTCATATGGAGAAACAAGTAATATAATAATTCTATAAAACACATAAAAGGAATTATTTGGTCAAAAAAATATTATAATATTGAATAATTACACTTTCATTATAGGTTTTAAAATTTTATTTGCCTTAGATTTTATGAGAAATTTTGTGCAAGGAAAGAAATTAATGACACATTTAAAAGGAATGTATGTTCATGTTTCCAATTCTATTGGAACTATTAAAACTATTGAAGTGGGACAATGAAAACTAATTCTTTATTTCAACTAAAGTTAAGAAAAATTTATCACAAAATGATGAGTATTTTAAAAACTTTTAACTTATTCCCATATCTATTTGTTAATTCTTCTATGAAAATAATTAGAGGTGATAGATTATGGTGGATATGGAATGATGAGTGCTATAAAATGTTTACAAGAAAATAAAAATATCACATATATAGTGATACAACTTTAATATTAATAGTTTTTATGGATTATTATTAAGAGGATGCTTTGACTTTATTTAAACCATATATTAGTATCATTGAAGATATGAGAGTTTTTTACATTTTATGTGGATAAATTCAAAATCTTACATACTTCATTATTTCAATTGAAGAATGAAATTATTCAATGTGTGTGATTTTTTTACTATTTAGGTATGTTTAAAACATTATACAAACTATATTTTGATAAAATAAATTATGAATTTAAGGGAGAGAAATTAAATGACATAATAACATGTATAATGTGAATTTGTCGGGATTAACAACGTTGTTAAGGATAATATTGGGAAGATAATTAATTATTCATGTTTTATCCACTTGGCATTAGTAAGGTAAATATAGAGTTTATTAATTGATACTAAGAAGATTTTATCATCCTATATATTATTTATTATATAATTTAGAGAAATTTTATAATTATTTATGACATATTGAAAAGGGTTTTTTCTTGGTATTGTTGGAAAATCTAATGGGGGATATTATTTTTGTAGGTTAATGATATGTTTTATTTATTATAAATTAAATATATTTAAATATTTTTTTAATATGTGGCTATTGGATGAATATAAAAGTATCCCCAAAGTATTTTAATATGCATTAAATTAGGTTGAAAACACTAATCCATGGGAGGATCGAAGATTTCATTGGAGTAATAATGTTGATATTGAACATGTATTTTAGATTGATTATCTTTATTATTGAATGGTATTTGAATTGTTATTGGATATACAATCATATATTAGAAAAATGAGAATAATGGTAATTGTTAATGATTATACAGTTTAGTAAAATATTCATAGGTTAATGAAGATTGAGTTGTATCAAGTATAATATGGAGTAAATTGCATACATTCCTAGAGTTGTGTAGTCAATTGAAATATGGAGATTTGATTGAATACTAATGTCACTCAATGCTTTATATGAAGAATATTTGAATAATGATAAAGATGGATAATAAGATAAGAACATTGTATTTCAAGGAAGGAACACATATTACTTGGTTTTTAACTATATCAAATGTTTAATTTCATGAGATCAAGGGTGTATAGAAATTTACGGAACATTACATATTGATAAATATTGTTAAGATATGTCAATAAATTTAGATTAATAAATCTAGTTGTAAATTTTTTTTGATCCATCATTTTTTCATCAAGAATGGAGATTAAACAAATATTTGCAAGTATCATTTCAAAAAACATTATGACTAATAGCTCAATTAGAAAGTGTAACATTAACTAATAGATAATTAAATCATAATGGTTGATGCATTGGTTGAGTGTGAAATTAGGCTAAAACAACTGTGGTAAATTAATAAAAATGAAACAACCTAAGTAGTTCATATATAATGATTTAACTTTTGGAATCATTCTTATTTTAGTAAAGATGATTAAAATATTTCTTGATGTTAATTTAGATGAGTATAATTAAAAAATAATAATTTGAAGAAGTTTATAGTAGATGTGATAAATTCAAGATTTATTCTGGATTATTAGTTATAAATAACTATAATATATTCATTATTTTGTAATATCATTGTATTTGTAGAAAAATTGAAAGTGAATTTCATGATATCTGGGAAAGGGGAAATTGGGAAATTACCAGAATATTTTACACTGTGCTGTGTAAGAGTAACTATATATAAAATGAGATATACAATTTAATATGAAATATTTCTATGATGATATGTAATATATAATGGATCATAAATAATAATAACATCAATCATTATAAAGATAATATAGTGATACATACCATAAATATTTATGTTCCATAGTATATGTAAGAGTGATCTTTATGATATGTAATAGTTAACTATTATACTTAATATAATACATAAGAAGAATTTTGGGACACATGAGATTTACTATGATGATTTATATGAGTAAATTTTGGTTTTCAAAAGGTATAAATTATCATTATATTTTATATGTAAGATTAAATAGTTTTTCCTATGTGATATGTAATATTAAATTTGGCGGCATAGAATTATTATTTACAGAATAATTATCATTATTCTTGGAGGATTTAATCATGATTCAGGTTGAGATTACTGCTGAGAAAAAGAGAATAATATTTCACCATAAGACGAATCATTACACCATAATTACATTTTTTCATGTAAATATTAATAAATGAAATTTATGTAAGGTGTTTTATGGAATATCAATAGAGAAAAAGAAACTAGGGTTTTAGAAGAGTCAAAGATAATATATTGATTGATTATTAATGATAATTATGATTTATTTGGATGAAGAGATTGAACTAATGAAAATTATAATATAAGATAATCCAAGAATTATATTGGAGGAGGTTTCAATGAGAACACAAGTTTCTATTTTTTGGGGATTTTTTTGTGTATTATTTCTAGAGGGAATTTTTCAAATAATACGAGATATAAATTGAATATAAATATCACAATTCTTATATTGAAATCCGTTTTCATATTTAAATTATGTAATATTATCCATGTGGTTTATATGAGCCTCTAAATAAGACAATGAGTAAAAATAAAATAATGTGAAGAGAGATAGTGACAAAGTACTAATACGAAATATCTATTTTTCAAGCAGGAAGAGATAGAGATTATCAAAGTGTTTGATGTGAAAATAGCTAAATATTGGTAGCATGTCTATGCAATTATATGAAAAATGGAATATAGTGGTTGTTTTTTCATTTTCTTATTCCATGATTATGTCAAAACAATACATGATTGTTAAAGTATATAGTAATTTATAATGTTTTTAGTACTATTAGGACTAATTTAGTTACCATTTTTTTGGAATAATTTTTAATTTAAATATTTATTAAAAAAAATATATTTTTTATTTTTACTGAAAAGTCAGTTTCTAAAATTACATAATTCATAATTATTTATTTTGTTACTTTTTTACTAACAATTATTTATCTTCTAATTATTTTATTAATAATTATACAATGGACAACAAATTTTTAGATGTCTAACCATCATTACACTACACTCACTCATTCTAACATATGTCTCTATGTATCGATTACTCAACTATAGTTATTAATATGTTAATAAATGTTATTTACCCAATATATTTCAATTTTTTTACATTAGGAAACAAATTCCCTGGTGTTCACCCATCCTTAAAATACTCACACCAATTCTTAATTACCCTTATATGTACTCTGCAATCCAAAAATTGAATTTAAATAAAATAATTTATCAATAAATCTTATTTAACTACATTGATAAATAAATTTTTTTATTCAAATAAATAATGGATGAAATTTAAAATTTCGAATGATTTAATAGATATTAAATATTATTAATTATAATGATTTATTATTTATAAAAAGTTAATCAATATAAAATAAATTCATTTCTAAATACTAATAAATAATAAAACACATTAATAAATTTTCATAAATAATAATAAACTAGTAATCAAAATTTTTTAGTTGGTGATGGAAAAGAATCAATTGTTTCTCTCTCATATCTCATATGGTAATCAAATATTTTATTTTAGATTTCAAGTTTATATGTATTTTACATGTTATTATCTAAGAGTTCCTCTAGTGCATGGTTTTCCCCCTCCTATGTCTACCCAAATAATAAGACCATAGATCCTAAAGATTTTTGGAAGTAGGATGATTTTATAGATCCCATGTATTTTGGTATTAAAAAATATATATATAGACCCACTCATATATTTTTTTGTCCGGTAATTTGAATTAAGATATCATGATTCATTCATGGATACACTAGTTAGTGGTTATTTGAATGATAGTCCAAATTTAGGGGACCTGGTTGCAACTAATACCACACCAGGTATTCAACATTATGGGGTTTCATCTTTAGTTTGTAGATGTCTTAACAATTTTCATGATCACAACTCACTGAGTGAGAGAGGTCTAAAGAAGGGGAAAAAATTCTTGATCTAATCTAGGAAATAATCTTTGAAAATCCTAATGTTTTTATGGATTACATAATTTTTTATTTAACTTCCCAATGGTTGGAATCAATATTTTGTTTTTATAATATTATGTAGATATTTTTTGAATGTTAGGAAATTGATCATTGGAAAATGTCATTCTTGGGAAAACGATACATTCATATCACCTTCAATTCTACAACCCTCAAATAAAAGGCATGGGGACTTGGGTTCTTCCACATAAATCCTAGAATTCTATATATTTATTACTAGAACCCCCCAAATTAATACCATAATTAAATAAACTTAGTCTCACATGTCTTGATTTATATACGGTGGTTGTGTTGATTTTCCTAGAATCAAAAAATTTTATAATAAATAGATTGTACTATATTAATTCCAATAAAAATGGTTTAGGAAATATAAATTGATATATACAAGAATTTTTTAGGGTTACTAAATAATATTTATATTAGTAATACTTTACGCAAAAGAGTTGTTTTTAAATCCTAAAGAATTTAGATTTTCCATAATGGTTTACTATAAGAAGGCCTTAGGTTTTTGTAAGGTGTATAAAAATATTGGCCATGCATTTATAAAAATTCATAGAGGCCAGTTTTATATGAAATGTGGAATTATAGGGAATTATTATGAAATATTTAATAAAACATAAGTTCAGATTTATTAGTTCAGTATAATTTGGGGGATACCTATTAAAATGCATGAAGGTGATCTAAATGCCCGTGTGGAAACTAATGGATAACATAATAATAGAAATCCTAATAAGGTTCATGTTGAATTTGAGTTGGATGATCATTAATAGAGATATGGTGAGGTTGGTTTCATTCAAAATTATTTTATCAGGTAAGGTGCAGTTTAGATGAAACCTGCTAAATTTGGCATGGATTTGGGAACAATTGGGGAGCATGGTATTATTACTCCTGGAAAGGATGTTTTCACTTCAATTAATAATTATATTATTAATCGTTATAAAATGTGGGATCATATGGAGTAAGATTATCATAAAGAGTCTCATACGAGTCCTTCTTCTCAAACTTAGGAAGATAAGAAACAATTTAATTACTATAAATGACTCTCTAGTGGTCCATAAGGGAAGAATAATCTTGATTCTTTTTTGAAAAATAAATCATAAAATTACTTTATTTACATCAGTGGGGGTGAAGCGACGACTAATTCATGTCAGAATCATGCCTTTCTTGGTATTAGAGATAATTGGGATTGTCTTCCATTATGGATATTCTTCAAAAGTGAGAAAATACGGTGGATAAATTGGCTACTTCCCCAACCACATCTTATATCCAACCTCCTCAAGGGGATGGATTAATATTTTTAGGAATGGTGTAGATGTATATATGTCATGAAAGTGTATAAGATCCCTCCACCATAGCTAAAGATGGGATTAAAAAACAACACTCTCAAGGGAGGGTAAAAGGGACTATAATAACGGTTCATGATGTTATTGTGGGTCAAGAACAGACATTGGAGAAGGGTAATAAAAAAGGGAATCAATCCATATTATTAACCCATAATGTATAACATTCCAGACGTGGCAACAAACTTGAGGATATATGTTGTTAGTAAGATATACCCACCACCATTATTTTTTTGATGCAACAAATGTTATTAGTTATTATCTTGGAAATGTCTCAAATGAGGAATATGATGAGGTTAGGATTAAAAAATCTACGTTTTTACATGAGAAATTTGTTCATAAAATGATCCACTATAAAAATAATATAGATTCCAATGATTGGACTAGCTTAGAATATGTGTGCATTTTTTTTCAATGATGGAACCTCGTCTGATTTTTTCTAAAGAATACCTTGAAGTTATGGAGTTTATATCTGACAACATTAAAGACAATATCCAATCCAATCCAATGATGGTCATTCAAGATTTAACATGAAACTATATGAAGGATTTGAAATTGTAGGTTAGGAAAATCTCTAAATTATATAGAAGAGAATGACATCCTTATGGTTGGCCAAAGAATAAGAGTAATTGATGATACATTTCATTCTAAAGTCATGTTTTCCTTTTGAGTGTTTTCCATAGTTTCCTGCAGCATTTTTCCTATTCTTTTCATATACCATATCCTTTTGAACATATTTTTTATTTTAAATAAAAGTTTTCTACCGAACTAGTATGTTAAAGTAATTAATTTTTTAATAAAATATAATTAATAATTTTAAATTAATGATAATTAATAAATAATAATTGCTAATTGATAATTATTCATTAATTATTAATATATAAATAATAATAATAATTAATTTCCAATGAATAATTAACAATTAATACTTATAAAATAATTAATATTTAATAGTATTTAATAATTAATGTTTGATTATTCATATAAAATTATTAAATACAAACAAGTAATAAATAAATATTGATTTAGTTTTGAATTATTAATTGCTAATAATTGTCAAAAATTAAAAACTATTAAAAATCATTTTATAATTAATTAAAAAAATTAATAATTTATAATTTATAATTATAACATAATTAATTATAAAATCACAATAATTAATAATTAATAATTAATATTTAATGATTAAGTGAAAATTTTATTAATTATAAATTACTAAAAAATAAAAAATATAACATTTTTATAAATTAATAGATAGATTCTAAAATACATATATTTAGTAATTATATAATTTATAACTAAAAAATCATAAATAATTATTACTAAATTATAACTTATAATTGATAATGAAAAATAGAAAATTTATAGTTGATAAATGATTATTTCTAAGTATTAATTAATAATTTATCAATTATTATTTGAAAATTATAATTTATAATTTAAATTTTGTAGTTATTCCTTAATAATTTATAATTACTAATTAATAATTATTAATTACAAATTTGTAAGTAATAATTTTTAAAAAATAAATTATTATAAAAACTTGATGATGATTAAATATTCAAAAAATTTAAAAATATACTAATTATAATTAATTAATAAATGTTTTAAAATAATTAAAATTTATTATGTAATTAAATTTTTTATTATTATTATATTATTATTTTTTGTTTTTTATTAAAACGTAACTAAAAGATAAAAAATAGAAAAACATAGTGATTGTTGATTTTAATTGCCACTAAAAATTCATCGCTAAATTGCTTTTTATTAGTAAGAGTTCATGAATGTGGGGCTATTTCCTAAACCCACCAATAAAAGAATACCTTAAATTATTTTTTCCATTTGTTGGAGAGAGAAGAATTGAGAAGTTGACACTACTCCAGTTGGATATTTGGAGTCTTGATGTTAATCAAGTTGAAGATGAGATCCATCCATGAGGATATTACTTCTAGAGTGAGGAAGATTACTAGATCAATCGAAGACTTTTAATTAACCTATTGATGTTAAATCAAAGAGGACCCACACCCGATCTATTTTTAATGAAAGGATTTGGTTGGTTATATTGTCTACAGAAATCTAAACCTGGCTTCTTGCTAAGATAATTGATGTTGTTCATTATAATCTAGTTTATTCCAAGTATAATAGTTCATGGATGTTCCCATTCCATTGGATATTATTCATAATAATGTATTGGTTTTCTGTGTGTGTCATGATAACCATCACACACCGAGAACACTCTCAAAACTAGTGAGTAAACCACATAATAATATGTGTAACATATTATTTGTTAATTTTGTCCATAATAAAAGCATGATTACTATGTTTCATAGGAGATTTTGAGATCTATTTACCTTAACCATGGAAGAATTAAATTCAAAACATGTTATATATTTTTAAATATGTTCACACATGATTCAACCCACCACTATTTTTTCTAGCACCGATCTTGTAGGAACAACACTGATTCCCATTTATATTCCAAAGATAAAATAATTTTCTGTTAAATTAACTAAAATTTATCTATATTCGTAATACATTTCATTTATTTACATTAGGTAAATAAATTTTTATTCAAATTGGAAAAATAGAATATACATAAAAACTATCTTTAGGAATATATGAATATGAATTTAGTTGTTTAAATTTCATTTAATATCACATTTACCTTTCTACCATATTTTACCATATTTAATTACATACCATTAATAATGTTTTTAAAAATAATAATATATTTGTTCTCATATATAATTTCAATATATTGATTTAAAATATTTAATACATTTTATTACAACATGTTTACAAAAATACCATATTAAGTTGTATTTATTGAAAACTATGATTGAGAAATACTTCTTAGAAGTTAAACATGGTTGAACTAAGGTGCATTGAGTGGCCTGTAAAAATTATTGAGAATTTAATCAACATGACTTTGAAATCACTATGGTGAATTTATCTAGTATGTATCGAAGGTGGTTTTGGATGGAGTTGGTGACAATTCCTATAGCGATTGTCCATTCGATCTAGGAAGTCACTTATGTAAAATGACCAAATGAAATTAACCACGTCATTTTACCTAGTGTGGTGAAGTGGAAATCTTCATGGGGCCACATTGAATTACACTACGAGGAAATAGAAAATAATGTAAAATTGGTTATCAATGTGAGATCCACATAAATCCATGTTACGTGCAAGGAGAAAGGCCTGATTAATTGGGAATCTATCTCTGATGCACATGTAATCTCACAATGAACATGTTGAAGGTTATGGTTTGGAGGCAGTATTCATATGGATAATGTTCTATAGAATAAGGATATGGGTATGGTTTATAGAACATTGAAGAAAAATGGATATTGTTCTATAGCCATAGTTGTAAACTATTTTAAAATTAAATTTTGAAAATATTGAAAACGTATATTGTGACATTATGGTATTTTAATATAATTTTAATAATTATTTGATGGTTTTTTTGGTTTGTTTTTAAGGGAATAACATCATTATTTCTTGGAATGGATAAACAACACATTAAAAATAATATTTAAAAGGTGGATGAATTTTAGGATGGAAAGTACCTATGAATATAGAGGAAGTGTGGGGAAAATTCAAGATTTCTTCAATAAATGATATTTCAATGAAGGGGTGATCCAGGAAATATAATATCTCACTATAAATTAGAGATTATTGTTCTAAAGAAGAAACAGTCTATTGGTTAATATTTCTATCTATATTTTTGAAATAATAAGTTTACCATGTGATGTTAAGTGATACCCCTAGTATACCAGAGAAAATATCATTCCACATTTTTATGGTAGTAAATATGAACGGTTAGTGATGCCACTCCAAACATGTTAAAAATATAAGAAGTTATTTTTGAATGTGATTTTTTTCACCTATACATTTCCATCTATGATCCTTAGATGTATACCAAGGTGGTTGACCTAAAAAAATCATCTATTCCATTTACTATTTTATTGTCTCTAGAGAGAATGCATGGGGGATATTTAAGTGTTCATAAAGTTTAGTAAAAAAATGTCAAGAAAAAAGGATCATAATACAATAATTGGACCCCCCCCTCATGGTATATTACTTGAAAATAGAACCAAAAGTGGTATATAATGATGGTTTTGAGGATAATTTATCTCTATCTCAAATATATGGTGACATTTTCAACCACAAATTCATTCCTTTCCATGAAGGAAAAAAATTTCAATTATGGAAGAGTCGCATTCAATATTGTTTTCTATCATTGGGTGTGCACATTTATGTGGATTATATGAATGGTGTTTTTTTATAATGGAGTGTGTATATTCATTAGATAATTTTCATTGATAATTGGATACTGATCCAAAGGCTATTAATTCATTTGAAGGTTCTCTTATGAAACCAATTTTCTCAAAGATAATTTATTTTGAAACCTCACATATTATATAGGAAAATGTCTCAATATATATGAAGGTGATTTAATGTTTCATAAGTCTAAGTTATAGATTTCATGGAATAATTATTAAGAATTTTGAATGATTCCAAGGGATACAAAAGATGACTTTTTATAACCTAATTATCTTTTTGAATACTTGTGTGGTCTTTGTGAGGATCTTAAATTTTAGAATATTATAATAATGATATTGAGAAGAATTCTTCTTTAGTTCTTTTCAAATGTTTTTGTTTGAAAATAAAAATACCTTATGGAAATATACCTATAGAGATTATGTATATATCTTGGTTCATATGAAAAAAAATGAATATAATAAGTCAATGGTGAAGAAGAATTATCATGAAATTTATTTTCAATCTTTGATTAAATGCATACTAAAGGATATTTTTCTTGAAGAATAAATTGACGAGATAATTTCATTTAATTATTCTATCCTTATAAAAAAAAATTGAATGTTTTAAGGTAATATTCATTATTCCTTTATTAAATATGTAATGGTTTCATATATTGTGTCCAAATTTCCCAAAAAAATACATATTTATAATGAGAAATATGTAATGGGAAAAAATAACTTTTGAGAAAAAACAATATTTTTTCAAGAAGATATAAACTATGATTAATTTTATGTTGTATTAGTTCAATATTACATGGATATTGATGGATATTCATTAGTACATATTACCCATGATATTTATAGTGATGATTAAAATTATGGGATATCATAGTTTATCTTTATATTGAATGGAATGTATCCATTGAAACAATTGATGTCTAGATGTATAAGGAGAATATGGATAATATATATGTTTATTACATTGAACATTATATATAAAACATTGAAAAATATATGTTTGAGTCAAAATATAAAATATAAAATATAAAATATATAAATTCAAAAATTTCTAAGAAAGAGGTTGAGTATAAAATTTAATGTTCGAATAATTCTTGAATCCTTAGTAGATAATCTATTTCAATAAAAGAAAAAGTTAAGAGAATTAATGTTCTAGTATAAGAATCAATGAAATGTAAATGATATTGTGAAAAAAATTAATATATTATAACACCTTGTAAGAATAAATAAGCATAAATAACATTTCTAGTATCATGGGTGGAATGTCTTCTAGGAATTTAACTAAGTAACATACTCATATTCCATAAATATAATGCTTTAAAGATTAAGGGAAGTCTATTATGGTGCATGATATCAAGAACACGATATCCAAGGCTTGTTAAAAACCTCAAACTTCAAAACCTTGGAGGAAGATGGATCATCACATCGCTCAACATGTTACATTTTGATTAGTTTGCACTATTAAAAAAGATACTAATATTCATATGTTTATATTACCGACGGATGAGACACACCCAATATGTTTGTGTTTGTTTTCATGTGATATATCTGAATGCATGAATAAAAAAATATGGGATACATTTTTATATAATGATATTATGTGCTCATTCTATAAGGAAAATAAAATAATGGGAATATGTAACCTATTGGTGAATAGAATTTGTATATATTTTCCAAGATGAAATTGAAATTGGCCCAAAAAAATTTCAAACATGAGGCTAAAACCCTTTAAAAATAATTTGAAGTATCATGCAGATCAAGAATTCTCAAAGCATATATATAATCAAACTCATAGATATGATCTTTTCTAAAGGGGGAATATCACTCGAAAGACAAATAAGAAAAATAAGTATAATTCCTTATGAAATATGGAGCTTGTGTATATTGGTTTATGTGGAATGATTAATTTTCATATAAATAGATGGAAAAGTTAATAAAACATTATTTATTATAATTATGGTAAAATTTAATGAATAATAGCTTTATCTCACAAATATGAAGTGTTTATGTGTATCACTCAATATCAAAGTCTGGTTGAAAATTTTCTTGGTGTAATAAGTCAAAATTGGAATGCATATAAGGGTATAAAATTTATAAACACCCAATTGAAATAATACCTTCATGAGCATGGGTTTTTTTAACATGTTTTAGAGGTTAAAATTATTCATTATAACAATATAGTGGAAAGAAGGAAAAATGTCATCAACAACAAGGATCAGACTATTCTTATTAAGAAAGGGTTACCAAAAAAATATTTTAAGGAGGTAGTACAAGTAGTGGTATACATATATAATAGATTTCTACTATTTCAAAATGAATAAAAACTATCGTATAATATATGGTATGTATGGGAGAATAAAGATTAATACTTCTGGGTGATTATAAGTTGATGTTTTACTCTAAAAAAATAATAGAATATTTGATTTTTGTAGAGATGAAGGATTTTTCATGGAAATTTGTAAAAGATTATATCATACTATTTTATTACGAAATTTCAAGTTAAATTGATTTAAATTAATTATGTTGTTGTAGATGAAAATTAGTAGGTGTAAAATTACAATTGAGAAAAGTTCAATTTCTGGTAGCAATTATTGGCCTAAAAAATATTCGGTTTCTTATGATAAAATAAATGAATACAATTGTTCCATAGGGGTATTTTTAGGGTTTTTTAAATCACCTATAATAGTTCTAATATTTAATAAAATATAGTAGGTCTATAAATAAAAATTCAACAATCAAGAAAGCCTGAAATTATTCATAATAAAACTGGTGTTGATCAATCAGTCTTATTTCAGACAATAATGTTTAAGGTACCACATAAGGTGTCTCTCCATTATTTTTTAGAACTAATCTCTTTTTGAGAAGATTCTAATAATAAAATATAGGTTTAATATATGAATGATAATATTAAAAAAATAGAAGGTAACAATACATGGTGTTATTTTGAGTACACAAAAGAATGAAATCATTAAGAACAATGGGTGTTCCAGAAGAAAATAAATGAATATGAAAAATTTATGTGCAGAAAGAATGATCTCTATGCCATGGTTATTCTCAAACAAAAGGGGTTCATTTCAATGAAACATTCATGCTAATAGAAGGACCTGGTGTAATAAGATTATTCTTTTCTACAGTGGTAAGGAAGGGGTTCAATGTGTACCAAATTGATGCCTAATATTAATTTCTAAATGGGATAATTATATTGGAATTCTACATTTAGAAACCATATATATTTCCCATTGATAATGATAAAAATAAATTATACTTATTTAATAATAAATTTTATGGTTTAATGATATCACAATGATCGTGGTACTCTACATTGGGAAAATATCTAAAACAACATATGTTTAAAAGGAGAGGGGTTGATCAAAACCTGAATATAATGAAGGAAAATGAGCTGTGAATGATGATTATTATGTATGTGGTGGATATTATCATTGTATTATTAGGTTAAATCCAATGTAATAAATTTTCAGGTCTCATGTGTTGTGAGGTTTATATGTTTCTTATTTGTGAATTTCTGTTTTTCTTGTCTTACATGTTATTCAAATAAAGTATAGGTACCTCATATATCAAATAATATATAGAATTGTGGTGCTGAAAAATTTTCATATGCGTGATTTGATACCAATTGAAACTACAGATGATGTATGTAAAATATATCCAAATATAATGAATCCCAAGGGGATGATGCCACACTTTGTCAAAAAATTATTGGAATTATACTATACATAAACACCTATGGACAAATATTATGTATTCCACATTCCAAGCCACATGATATCAAATTCACACAAAATAAAATCATATGAATAATAGGAAAATGATACTTAATTATATCAATAATACTATATAAAATGATATTATTTACTATAGAAACTCAAAGTAATGGTTTTTTGGTTATTTACTTCTGAATTTTATTTTTTGGTTGATGAATTATATTCAATATTTTGTGGTGTATTCTATCATGGGAATTCAAAAATATCATTGTTCAGTAAGAAATAGAGCTATATATCCATATGTACCATGAAGGAATATTATATTATATAAAATCAAGCATTTAATCAATTGCTTTGTATGAAACAATAGCATTGAGACATTATAATTGAAGTTAGATATCATACTCTGAAAACATGTGATAACTCGAGTCCTATAAACCGTCGAAAAAACACATACAACATTTGAGAACAATGTACATTAAGATTAAGTACCAATTCAGAATGGGGAAGTTTGAGAAACAGTTTATACAGTTATAGTTATTTCATAAAAAAACTGAAAATATAACAAATAAGGTTACACCTAATGTTGAATTTGGAAAGTAACAGTTGGATCTTGTAGTCTAACCAGATCTATCAACATAGATATTACATGAATATCCCCCACTCCTCCTATGTATTTTTCCTCAATAGAATTGTATGTAACTTCATTAAATTTATATTTTTATATTTTTAACACTCACATGTAATCATTTAGAGAAGTGATCTATTTTAGTTCATCAATAAAGGGGATACTTATCTTCATGTTTTGAATGGGTGGATTAATTATGGTGTGTGTAACCTATGTTGAATTAGGGGGATTAAAAGCAAGTCGAATGGATTTTTTTAATTATTGGGGCTTCTATTTAGGTTCTCATAATTTATTTCTTAATATTATTTCCTACCCCAAGCATTGCTCAAGTGATATTAGATTTTATGATTTGTATATCACTGAGGCAAGAATAAGATAAATAAATGTTAAAGATGATTTTATTTATTATAGTTCTTGGAATTAGTTGATTTTGGGGGTTATAAACAAAAATTAAGGGGGATATTATTAGAATCAATCTGTTATTAGGAATTTTTGGGTTGTGTTTGTTGATTAATTTAATTGAGGATGTTTTCATTGAATTTGAAATTAATTAAAGAATAAAAATTAAGATGTTTGTTAAAATTAGTAAATAATTCCTTCCCAAAAACTTATAAAACGTTCTCTTCAACTCAAATAAGATGTGTTGATAGTGGTAATAGCTACAATTAATAATTTTTTCCATAGTTATAGGTGTTTTTATCTAGTATATAATCTATGTAAAATAGAAAACAAAAATGAATCATGTCATTTCACTGGGTTTGGGGAAGTTGGAATCATCTTAAATTCCATGAGGAGTTAAAAAATGGTTATGGTGGATTTAGTTTGGATCTGCTATCTATGAGGATTAAAAAAAATGATTGTGGAGATAGGTGTGTTGGAGTAGGAATCAACCTATAAAGTTGGTGGAGTCTCACTATGGCTATGTTCAAGGTCATGATATGGAGGACGTCTTCCTATGAATAATATTACACAAAAGAACGATACATGCATAGTTTTTAATTTCCTAGGGAAAAATATAAAAAAAAAATCACCACATCATGTTTCAAACCATTTTTTTGTTTGAGTTTGTAATAGCCCCAAATTCGCACTTCTAGATTTGGTATCAAAACATAGACATTAAATTTTAGGATTTGATACTAATAAATTTGACCCAATTTTTTTAATCAAGACATTAGATGTTAATTAAATATATGATCAATTATATACCAAAGAATGATTTACATTTTTATTTTTTGATAATTAGGAAAACATGTTACATATCATAGTAAAATAATCTATTGTTCAAAAAAAATCTATATAATATCTCAAAATCTTTTCACATCCAACACACTTCTTAGACAAATCCTACAAAAAAACCTTGGGAAAATGAATCATATCAAATTATTGAGAACTGATTCAAAATAATTGTATATAAAGATGATAGAAAATATTACATAATCATTACATGAGAATAATGGCCTAATAATATGAATAAAAAAATTGAAATTATACCCACTATATCAATATCATAAGCTTAAGTCATATAATAAATCATGTAAAACCATATTTCATGAATCAAAAAATAATCGAAGAGAATTATCCATAAGAGAGTGAAATGGAATTTTGGCATACACATAAGCAGAGAAAATAGTTACCTTAATATTAAAGTCTTGTTTCCCACGAAAATAAGGTCACTTTGAAGGCAAACACACCTCCTAGGTGAGAAACACCATCATCACCAATGGTATCATGTTCCTTATAATGGAATGCATTCTATTTACAAACCATCATAGTGGTTAGGGATGAATCCCAATATAATTGTAGTGGAGAAAGTATGTTGTTTAATTGATTTCACTCCCTTTTCTAGACATTTATAACTAAACTGAGTTCATTTCCCATTCTATACATGTCTTACTAAACCAAGTTCGATTCTTTTTTTAGTCTTGTATATCTTAACCGACATCACTTCTGGTTCCAATCATGTATTTCTAAACTAAGTTCACATAACATCTAATTATTTTATACCTTGTGATATATAAATCATTAATAAATGTGTTATATGGATATATTGGTCCCACACATTTCATAATGAAAACCATACATATGTGTGACATAATATTATAAGGCATTCATCATATTAGATCTCGTTAAAAATATGATTCATAAGAAATTCATTATAACATAACTAATTGAAAATAAATGGAATTTATAAAAATTATCCCATCATAAACATAAACTATGTAGAGATAAAATAAGGGTAATATACTTTGTAAAGATTAAGGAACATAAAATATTGTTATCTTAGTTGGAAACAAATTTAGAATGATCACATGAATTAATATTTTTGGAAAATATCATTCACATTTTTAAAAGTAAATATTAAAAAACCATTGAACCAAAACCTTTTTAAAATAATTCCCTATGAAAATAAAATTAAAATATATTTAAAAATATTGAGTGTTTATGAAATTAGAAAACAACATCCCTTCCATACACATTAAAAAACATTCCTTCCACATTTTCAGTAAATGGAAAATAGAATTTTATTTTAAAAATTATCTAAAGTTTCTTTTCAAAACATTTGGCAAAATGTAATAATAGGTAATAATTTCTTCGATAAATCATTTTGAAATTGTTTACACCATTTTTGGAAAAAATATTTATAGGACATAGGTATTGATGAAAAAAGGATTTATGACCGATAATGTCAAATTTTCTTAAAAACAATTTCATCATAATTTTAGGTATAAAAGAGTGGAAAATGTTATTATTAACTAAAAATATCATGATTTAACATATTATATGAAAATTTATTTATTTTTTCACATAAATATTAATTAATTATTCCAAGTATAAACTAAACCAAAATAATCCCAACTAATGATGAGATTATGAAATAAACTCTTACCCCTTTAAGAACATCTGAATTGTAATACCCATAAAACTAATTACAATGAATCAAAACATAGAATATAATAAATATAAAAATATTTAAGATATGATATAAAAATGGGATTTTATATACTAGACACAAATCCAATTAGTGTTGAATATGTGATATATCTCAAAGAAGTGAGATGACAAACCCATACCACATTGTAATTAGTCGAAATTGTATGCCCCGTGAAAGAATACAATTTAACAAAACATTTAATATAATGAGAATTAATAAATTCCTGATATAACATTTCAAAGGTATTATATATACTCCTTGTAAATGAATATAGGTTCATAACATCAAAATATGTGTCATCGAATGAAAATTAAGATAAACCCCCTTAAAAAGAACATATCAGTAAAGTGAGCATTAATAAAATGAATAGATTATGAATATCCACTATATATCAACATAAAAAAAGTTGAAATATAACATAATATAATAAAAATTCATTTGAAACATAATAATATCTTGGAATAATGAATTCTATAGAATTTAACCTCAATGAATGGAAAATGAGGCAAGAAATCCAATACCATGTTTTTATAATTGATGAGAGAATTAATCAATTGGGTGATTATGTGTAACAAATTTAAATACAAACAATGAGAAGTGGAAATAAGATATAAATTAATCAATAGTTATTCAACACATACTCCTATAATAATAAAAATAAAAAAGTAGACTTATAACCTAATTAATGAAAACATAGTTAAGAAACCTACTTACCTCACAACTCCCTTTAATTTTTAAAATTCCATATTAATTTTTAACATTTTCAAAAAAATTATTATTCATTTAAAAACAATATTATTATTTATAATTCCTTTTATAAAAATATAATAAAATATTACATACTATTCATTAATAAAATATCATTATTTTCAATGTTTCAGGTGCTTTCATTTCATGGATTCATAGTAAGTTCAGTTGTGTGTAATTGTGTATTTTATTTTAAAAAATAATTATGAATCCATAATATAAAATAAATGGTATTCATGGAACCAAATACGTTTAAATGGTCTTATATATAATTTTTTTATCTAACATGAGGATGATTCATTTGGTCAAATGTTAACGAAAAATGCTTAATTTATTTTGGTTGACTTTACTTTCACCAAAAACTTGTTTTGTTTCATTTAATATTATATATATATATTTGTTCCAAAACATGAAATAGTTTATAATATACCTATTAAAATATTATTTAACATGAATAATACTCTTTTTACTATCATTTAATGTGGTAATGTAAAATGATAAATCATTATCCATAGAGATGGTTAACGACCATAATTTGGGAAATGGTTTTGTTTCATTTGAATAATAAGATATTAGAAAAGGGATGGATAGATGATATTACATTATTAGTATAACATTATAGTATATATATGATATTGTAGATATTATTATTTCATAGATGAATAATGTTAATAGAAGATATAAAAAAAATAAGTTAAAAGAGGTTGTTTGAGAATGTTACGTCTTGAATATCACCTCTTGGAAGGAACCCGTAAGGAATTTGGATTAGGACTTTTTGTGATACCAAGATAAAATAGATGTGGGTATAATGGTTATGAGAGGGTCTAAAAGTGATTAAAAATTTATCATATCCTTTTTGGAGAAATGGGTTGTTCTATGTGAAGAAATAATTATTATTTTATATTTAAAACCAACCACCATTTTGTCGTATTAATTGAAAATGTATTTGGCTGATAATTAATGCATTAAATACTTGTTAGGATCAATAATAACATCATTCAACCATTTATTTTTTATTTTTTAGTAATTTTATGCTTTTACATTTTAAAATTAATCTGATATATTATTTTACCTATACTACGGTAAATGTATTTTTTAACATGGTAAACTTTTTATGTCGAATAATGAAAATGCACATATTAACTAATTTTTACCTTCATATTCTAAATATTGGATCCATTTTTAAAATTCAATATATTGTTGTTGAAAAATTAATTTTAAATTAAACCGATAAAATTCCAGAAAAAAAGTTTCGGGTAAAAAAATCATTTTTTAAATAAAAAAAGATTCTATATTAAATTAAGGTATATAATTTATTTCAAAAATAATGAATTAAATATTTTAAGTAATAATAAACTATAATATATTAAAAACTAACCTGAAGCATAATTTTACCTTATCAATAAAATTTATTTTTCAATAAAACCTACATTTTTCACTTTCCATTTATATAATACCTTTCCAAAAAATACATAAAAAATAACCCCTATTTTATTTTAATAAATTTCTGAAAAAAAAATTCATTTGTCAAATAAATTTCTTCAATGTTTCAAAAATTAAATGTATATATTTTATGAAGGAAGGAAATAGAAAGATCTTTCTGGTTAAAACTTATATCTGATGAACAAATTGGGTATAATAAAAAATGTGTGTTTATTTTATAAGAATGAATAAAAAAAATTAGTTTTGAATATGACCCTTATATATATAACATAATATATTTAATCTTATTCACATCCACTAAATTATTGTCCAAGCTATAATATAATTGTTAAAATAATAATATTTAAATGTATGTCTTGGTTCATTTATACTTGACGTTCTGTGCAATGTAAGATATTGAAGAAATTAAATTTATTTTAAAAATAAATACTATCAAATGTGAAATTGTAATATTATACCAACAATCAAATTAATTTCACCCATGAAATTCATCACTCAGTTAAAAACAGTTTAGGTTATCTCTGCCTTATCACATCCCCATATACCCAAAATAGTTAAATTATTCTTATATAATATTTGATCAATTAATCACCGAATCATTTTACAATCCCATGGTAATCAATATGATTAAACATATGTTACCAAAATTATCTCAAACTTTATCCTTGAGATAGTCTGAAAAAATAAAAAGCATGTTTATACTGACTAATAAATCACGTTGGCCAGTGGTATTTGATGTGTCATTGTCACCGTTAGGTATTGGGTTTAATCTCCAGGGGCTTTCTAGACGTGATGGTTTGTCACCCATTTTATGGGGTTTCCTTTTTCTAATAATATATGAATATAAATCTTAAAAAATTCTAGAAACAAAGGTTATTTCCTCAAAAACCTTAATATATTCACATATAAATATATTTGTTATCCTCAATGGTTATTTCATTTCTTTCATTTTCATCCAAAAAAATAAATAATATATAATTAAATCAAGATAAATGATAATATAAACCATAAAGTATATAAATTACATTAATATTATGTCTAAAAAAATAAAAATATAATTATTCATCAGATAAATTATTCAACCTGATATACATAAGGGTTACATATACATGTCAAAATATCATTAGCCTCTTTAAAATTACATCATTTAAAACCTCATAATGGATTCTATAAAATTATAAACATATGGTCGAACTCAAACATATATTACCATGATTGTATCTTTAACTCTTAGTAAATACTTATTATAAAATTTACAAATCTCCAAAGTTATCTAAACTCTATAATGACACCAAATATAATTTCCCAAAATCATCACATCTAGATTCAGTGCTCGAAAACAAAAACATTACATTTCTGGCTTTGAAAATGACAAATTTAATCCTTTTTCTATAAAAACTTAAAAAAATCCTAGAAATATTCGTTCACTTTCATAAAAAGGGACATTTTAGGTTTATAGTATTAGTGAAATTGTACAAACTCTTACATTTCTTAGAAAAATAATCAAATTTCCCATAAAAAATATTTCATCACCCAAAACATCTTCATGTATAACACCCTTTATTGAAATATTCTACATAATACCATTCTTCATGACCTGTACAAAGGGAAACATAAGAATGGGGTGATATAAGATGTTTAGTAAGGCTGAACATATGAGATATCAATGATCATGTCTGCAAAACATAAGCATAACGGTATAAGAAAATGACGATAATAATTTAAAAATATACCATGAATATCAAAAAAACATTATCTTAGGTTGGTGAATATATCTTATAAAATCATAATTCATGAAGCATAAAAGAATTAAATATTTATAATTTATAACAACATAATATAGAATTTTTTCATACACATAAACATAAAAAATAATTCCCTTAGTAGTCAAGGATCATTTCCAAAACATATGAGGTCATTCTATACATGGATACACCTCTTGTGTGGGACCCACCACCATACTCAGTGGAATCCATTTGTTCATAATGGAATGGGTTTACATATCGAACAATCATAGAGGTCAAGGTTCTCTCCCAATGATATCATATTAGACAATGTCCCTTAATGAACTGAGTTCACTCCCCATTCCAGCCTTCGCTAACTAAATCGAGTTCACATCCTATTCCAGTCCTATCTTAATAAACTAAGTTCACTTCCCATTCTTGTATTTTTTTATCTAAACTGAGTTGACCTCCAATTCCAACACTATCTGTATGAACTGATATCAATTACTATTTAATTCATGTCTATCTCAGGAGATATAAATCATTTCCTAGAGAATTATATATATATATATAGGTTATACTCATCACGTAATGAAAATAATAAATATTTTTTCAATAATATTATAAATCATTCATCATATCATAACTCATATGAAAATAGATTTTATAAAAGTTTTATAATAAAATTAATCAAGGAAATGAAATGGTATTTATAAAAACCACCATTCCATAATAGACATAAACTGTCCAGATTAAGAAATAATGACAATATCCTTATTAATTAATAAGAGACATCAAATAATTCAACCTTATTAGAGATTAGATTTGGAATGGTCACTTAAAAAAATTATTGAGGGATGTATCGTTTTAATTTTGAAAATAACATTTTCAAAAATTTCTAAATGATATTTTGAAAATACTTTATTTTCAATATAACCATTAAATAAGTTTCAAAATATTTACTGGTCATTAAAGTAGAAAATACCATTCATACAATACACATTATAATAACGTTTCCTTTCAAATTTTCATTACAGTCCAAATGTGAAATAGTTTGAAAATGAAAGGAAGATTATTTTAAAAATATTTTTTAATAACTAATCATCAGTAAAAATATTTTTGATAAATCATTTTTAAAATTTTTATTAAAAATTTAATACATCTTTATAATACATGTGTTTTGATTAAAAATGATTTTTGATTGAAAAATTCAAATTTTCTTAAAAACATTTACATAATAATTTTTATGTTGAAAAAAGAGTTTAAAAATATAACTATTTCATGAAAATATCATGAATTTCCAGTGAATAATAAAATATATTGAGTTATAAAAATAAATATTAAATATTTCCATTCATAAAAATCTTAATAAAAAACAATCCGAGATTATGTTGTGATCAAGAAATAAACTCTTATCACTTTGGTAACCTCTGAATCTTAATCCTCACATAATTAATAACCATAAAATGAAAAATTGAATTCAATTAGTGTAATTATATTCATGATATATTATATAAATGTAGAATTATAGATACCATATAAAAGAAATAAGTGGTGAATAAATCATATATCTCAATGAAGTGAGACAATGAACCCTTACCACATTGTAATCAGATGAATCATTTTCCCCATGAAATAACAACATTTAAAAAACACTAGATACCCTAATAATAAATAAATTCCGGATATGAAATCTGAAGGGAGTGATATATACAAATCAAAAAAGAATATAGGTTAGTGATATCAAAATATACCTAAATAAATTAAAATTGAGACGAAGTCCCTTACAAATATTACATCATTGAAGTGAAATTTAATAAAATTAATTGAATATGAGTATCTACTTTAAATACACATAAAAAATTGGAATAAAAAATAAGATAATAAAAATTCATTTCAAACATAATTGTATCATGGAATAATTAGTGAAGTATGAGTTCAACAAAATAAAAGGAAATTTAGTCAAGAAATCCCTTTTAAAATTTATATAATTGAGGTGAGAATTAATAAATGGGGTGATTATTTGTAAACCATGATATCAAATAAAATAAAATTGAAAATAAAACATAATTAACTCCATAGTAATTCCATTAATAATATTTTATAATAAAATCAACAATGTAGACTTATGACCTAATAAATGAAAAGTGAGTTAAGAAACCCCTTACCCCACACTTTCCTTAAGTTTTCCATGCACTAAACTACTATATATATATATATTTAAATTATCTTATTAATTAAATAAGTAGATATATTATTATTTATAACACCATATATGATATATTTATAACATATTACCACCCTTTCATAATACTATTTCATTGTTTTTATAGTTATGGGTGAGTTTATTTAATTGTTTAACAGTTGTTTCAATTGTGCATAATTATGGATTTTCTTATCCATGGTAAATAAAACTCTAGAAGTTAAATGAGATTTTATTTATATACTTCAATAAGTTTAAATGGTTCTACACACGATTTTTATTTCTGACATGAGGATGGTTCATCTGATAAACCATTAAATGATTAGTTTGTTTTTGTCCATTTTTTTGACTGTTAGGAACATATATCATTTCAATTAATATTATGTATATATATTACTTCTAAAAAATTAAATAAGTTATAATATACATATTAAATCCTTATTTAACAATAATAATAATGTTATGACCCTTTATGAAGGTGGTAATGGAAAATAAAAATTTCTTATCATATGAGATGGTTAATCGATATAATTTGGAAAATGGTTTCATTTAATTTAATAAGAGGATATGATAATAGGTATGTGTATAAAATATTCCATTATAAATATAAAATTTCATCATATTAATTATATTTATGGTATTATTATTTTATGGACGAAGGATGTGAATAGGAGGTATATGAAGCAAACAAATTAAAAGAGGTTGTCTGATAAAGTTACCTCTTGATTATCACCTCTTCAAAGAAACCCTTGTTTAGATTATATAGTTTATTTAAGTGATATTAGAAGAACTTTGATATATATATAGTGGGGAGGAGGGGTTTTGGTAAAAATTTTAAAATATTAAAAACCCGTTAGGAGAAACATGTGGTGAGGAGTGGTATTTATTATTGACCAGGTGTGTTTTTAAGTGATTAAATAATGATTATTTTATATTTAAAGCCAACAACATCTAGGTAGAACTAATTAAAAAATTTATAATTATTTTTTGAATGGATTTTTATGTTCTATAAAGTCATAAAAACCCTTTAATTTTGTAGTGTTTTGGAATTTTATAGATCATCTATTTTACATTAACCTGTAATAATATTTTACAGATTCCAAGGTAAATCTTTTTTACCACTGTAAATTAAATATTCCTAAAAATTTAGGAAACCATATTTCCTAATTTAGACATTCTGGTTAAAAATAAGGAATCCATTTTTAAAAATTAGAAATACAGATGTTGAAAAAAAAATTAAACATGTAAAATTCACTAAAAAAATTTTTAGAAAAAAATTCTATTTTTAATATAATATTATTATATACAAAATTTATAGATAAAATATATTTAAAAACAATAATTATATTATTTTAAATAAAAATTAACTAATTAAACATTAAACATAACCCGCAACATTATTTTACATTTTAAATAAAACATTGTTTTAAATATAAACTTTTATTTTTTCTATTCATTGAAAAGTAAAAAATTTCATAAAATTACATAAAATTCATCTTAAACTTATTTTAATATGATTATTTTTAAAGTGAAGTTAATTTTATAAAATAAATTTACTAAAATTATCAAAACAATTATAATATTTTTTATCAAAGAAATATTTAAAAATAGATTTTTTATTAAAACATATATTTGAAAGAAAAAATGACTATACATCATTTTTTTCCAATGAAAGAATAAAAAAATTATTTAATAAAAATACAAATATTTTTATTAATATAGATAATATTATTCACACCAACAAAATTAATGGATATGTTATAATGGTCTTTAAAAAAATATATTTAATAATTTGTTGTGGTTAATTTATGAATGGTTTTGTGAAAAATATATACTTTAAAAGGATTTAAATTGACCTAAAATGATACACCCTATAAAACATGGGGTGTTGTAGAGTAAGAAAATCAAGAAAATATTTTTTGTGACTTTCTAGGAATTTATGTATGTTTTAACCATCACTGGATTGGTGGTTTTTAGTCTATTTTAAAGGCCTCAACATAATTAATTGTATCATGGATAAAATGGAAATCTTGGTGTGAAATTAAATATGGTATCAATTTTTGAGATGAAAGGAGCACTAAATTAAATTGAAGAGTTAAGAGAGATTTCAGATATATTTTAAAATTGACAATTAAAGAATAGGGGGATCTGAGAGCTATAATATAATACTAGAAATTAAACAATATTTTTCATAAGTAGAAATAATATTTTTCTTAAAAATTTATATATATATATTTTTATAATTATTTTTTCATCATGAGGAGTAGTGAGTTCACTAATTTATGAAAATAGTGATATTTTTAAACATTCATGATAGTTTAACTTGAGGGTCATTGAAACCTTTCCAAACTCTAAAAATTTTGAAGTAGTTAGATTTTATTGTGATTTTTTATAGGTACATTTTCATTCATCCTCTAAGGATTTATCCTAGTGTAGATACACCATTTGAAAACATTTATTTCATTTACATGTTTATTCACCATGTGAGAAATAAATGTATATATTGATGTGTACTTGAAGTTGAGATTTCCAGATTGAAAAACAAGGATCATAATACAATACCCTAATTCACCCTCTTTAGCATATCCCATGATAATGGACCATAATAATAAATATATAAATATTATATATTTAACATTTAAACAGGAATACATAATATATGGATTAAGTAGTTTTTATAATAAAACTATTTCATTGATAACGAATAATTATATTTTTATTTATGAAAATTCATTGATTTTTCTTTGGATGTTAATAATTTATTTAATCATGAAAAATATGTTATTTCTGATACATTAAACACTTCTACGTTAGGATGAAATATTTTTTATTAATTTAATTTTCCAAAATAAAATATATTCCCAATGGCTATATAATGGTAACATTAAACTATTTCATTCAAATAAAATACCATAAATATATCAATAGAAATTATTTTTATCATTTACTTTTTTATTACATAAAATACCTCCTTTATTTCTAATTTTTTCATGCTTTATAATGTTATACCTAATATTATCATTTTTTAGGAGTCCAAAAGGAATAATTTTTCACCCTTACATTTTTCAATCTTACATTTTTTATGTTGTAATATTCTAATATAACAATGTAATGAATTATATATTTAAAAAGTTATCTCCGGAAAAACATTTTATTCAATAAAAACATATATGGATGTTATAAAATTAAAATTTATACAAATATAAGTGATATTCTATAGAAGGTTTGTATTTTAAAAATCTATAATGAATAAATTACGGTTCATTATCTTGGGTAATCTGATCCTAAGTATAAAAAGATTGTAAATATGTATTCAGAAATCAGATGAAAAATAGAGATAAAAAAGTCTTTATGAAAACAAGATTAATAGAACTAAATTAAAAATAAAAAACACATCATTTTAGTAGATCAAAAAATAATGAGGTAATATTGAGTGAGTCCACTACATATAATATTATGTTGAAATCGCTAATTTATTCAAAAAAATGACATATCATGATAGCATAAAATTAGTTTTTGAAGATGATACCCCTAATCCATATCTTTGATGACTATTTGAATTATTATTGTTACGAAAATCATCTCTCTATGATGACAATAATAAACACTCATCATCATAGCAGCACTCTAATCATCAATTTACACTCTTTATTATTAAATTACAATGATTTTATTATCATTATTAATCATATGTGTCACGACCCGCCCTCGGGGTCCGTGCCGTGACTACCCCAAGCCCGCCTTCCATAGGCCAGGGGCTGGCGACTAGCACCAAGGCGTAGATCCCAGCAAATTGGGAAGGCATTGCCTTTGAAAAGTAAACACACACCACAGAGTAAACAAGCGGAAAGTAAACACTAAGCAAGCAGAGTACAACTGAAGTGCGGAAAAGTAAATGGGCCAGAATACAAACCCAAACTGAAAGTAAAGTACAACTCGAAAAGGGAAAAACAGCAACTGAAAAGTAAAGGCCGCTACTCCGTGCTGTCCACTGGAAAATCCCACCTGAAGGGTGGGTACAGATAGCTCCTCTGCTCCACGGGTCCCACCGTCCGCTCCGTGCTCGTCCCGCCCAGTGGTCCACCTCCGGGTACCGTCCCGCTCCGCAAACCTCAGCTAAGGTCAACGCTGTCCGTCGTCTGCAACCAACACAACGTAGTGCGGGCGAAGCCCGTGCAGGGGTGAGTATAAGCTACTCAGTAGGGTCCCCGAGACCCCTGAAGGTCTCTCAAAATCCACAAAGGATAAACCACGAAGCAAAGTACAATCACGAAGTAACAACCAACACTGCTTAGGTATATGCCCATACATATACCTAAGTCATCAATTCAAATACGCTCCAACCTCCGAGCCCAAGTATAACTCAGTCCACGCAGGAAAGTATACGTATTCCACAAAGGAAAGTAACAGGATTCAGCTCACACAGGTATACTTCTTCAGGGACGATAAAGATGATCACTGATCCATCTAAGTCGTCGGACCCACGAAGGATCGATAGGTAACTAACCCCCGCAAGACCCACACAGGATCGGGCTCACACAGAACCTGTAGGCGCTGGCTCACACAGAACCGCTGAGCGCAAGGACCCACACAGGATCGGGCTCACACAGAACCTGTAGCACTGATCCATGTAGGATCGCTGAGTGCTGTAGTCGTCGTCGTCGAATCCACACAGGATCTCTGTACTGTCGTCGTCGAATCCACACAGGATCTCTGTACTGTCGTCGTCGCAGTCACAGTAGCAGTCGTAGCAGTAGAACAGTCGCAGCCAGCACTAGGGTTCCCGCACACAGCAAGCTCGTACGGAGGATCTGCTCCACGAGCCGAGAGGCTGATACATCAACTGTCACGAAGACCGAAGTTGATGTATCCAAAAGTTCCGTATCGTCAAAAGGAACTCAACGCAACAGACGGCGCGTCGATCGGACGCCCGGTCTGAGAGATAATGGCATTTTCGTCTCCGGGGCCCGGTTGGTTTTTAAGGCAAAACCAACCCGACCGTACTCCACCTGCGTCCAAACCTCGGGCGGAGTATGCCAAAAGATCCGTCTCACTAAGAGGAACACTACGCGACTGACGGCACGTCAATCGGACGTCCGTAGCTCAAGATATGAGCGTTTTCGCTCCGAAGGCCCGGTTGGTTTCGTGAATGAACCAACCCGGCCGAACTCAAAGTAACCCGAAACCTTGAGTGCGATATACCGAAATGATCGTCTCGATCTAAGGATCGCGTTGCCGCAGACGGTTCGTCATTCGGAGGTCCGAGGCTCAAGTTATGAGCCAAAAACCTAATCTGGTCCGAAACGGGGGGTCCGGGTCCGGGCCGACCCGGCCCGACCCCCCCCCCCCTCTGGACGGCGCGGCGGCCGGTGGCGGCGGACGGCGGCGGCGGACGGCGGCGGACGGCGGCGGCGGCTGGCCGCGTGGCGGCGGCGGCGGCGGGCCGCGTGGCGGCGGCGGCTGGCGGACCGCGTGGCGGCGGCGGCGGGCCGCGGCGGCGGCGGCGGCGGGCCGCGGCGGCGGCGCTGGGCGCCGCACGTGATTGGCACGCGGGGCATAGCCCCGCGTTTTTCTTCAAGCGGCACGGCTCAAGGCCGTGCCTTTGACAAAAACGGCCCCCGCAAATGGGGGCCGGCTTGATAAAACCGGGGGGCTGTTGCCCCCCCCTCTTTAAATGAACCGCCCCCCTCTTTAAGAGGGGGGTTTGAAGAGCCGGCCGGGGGTTTAAACCCCCGGTTTTTATGATATCCGGCCGGCCCGCTGGCCGGCCGGTTTTTACTAACGGGACCGGGAAATTCCGGTCCCGCCCTTGATTTCCGACGCCGGCGGCACGGCCGCCGGTCTTTCCTTCCGCCGCG
The DNA here is from genome assembly GCA_963277665.1 of Viscum album. NCBI lineage: Eukaryota > Viridiplantae > Streptophyta > Magnoliopsida > Santalales > Viscaceae > Viscum > Viscum album. The sequence goes on from OY728139.1 coordinate 497,213,226, forward strand.
GCCCGGAACCGGCCGCGGTCTCCTCGTCTCACCGCGGCCCGGAACCGGCCGCGGTGTTCGTCGTCCGGCGCGGTGCGACGGCACCGCGCCCCTTTCTCCGTGCCAAGAATCCTCCCAACGCGGCGCGACGGCGTCGCGTTCTTGAAATCTCTCCTCGGCGAAGCGCGACGGCGTTGCGGAAAATATCTGAACGTTCATCCGCGTGGTGCGACGGCACCACGTTACTTGTTTCCTCCAGCATGAACAACATGAACGATGGAGGGGGATTCGGCCGTGTTCGTGCGGTCCGGTCCCCCTCACGTTAAAGAAATAAAAACGGAACTTAAATAAAATAAGTCACACGTTAAGTCATGCTAAAATCCACGATTCAAGAAAGGAATAAAAATAATCAATAAAGATCATCCCCTACCTCTGGTTTCAAGAACGAAGATCGTCAACGACCCGCGGAAGACGCGTCGCGGTGGTCGGCGTCACGGAAGAAGGACGTCGATGTCGTGAAGCGAGGATTCGAAGTTCTTTGACGACGATTTCGTCGCGGGAAAAGATGACGCGGAAGAAGACGTCGTCGGTGTCGCGGGTATGGCGTCGCGAAAGACGATTCCCGAGTACGTGGCGTTCTTCGTCGATGTTCGAAGGTTCTTCGCGTTCTTCAAGGAGGAAAAAGAAGTTCTTCAAAGTGTAGAACTCTTCCTCTCTCAAATCTCCACACAACACAGCAACCCCCAAAATAAAATAAGCTACCCTTATTTTATTTTCACTTTGCCCACCTTTCAAAAATTCAAAAGTTGAATTTATTACATTAATTAAAATCTTGAGTTGTCAAGAAATTAAATGGAAAGATAAGTTGGCAAGTTTTAATGTAGGGGAGAGTCACAAATTAAAGAGGGGGTTTAGAGGGGTTAGGGAATTTGAAAAGGTGGGGGGTTCGTGTGGGCCCCACCTCCCTCATAACCACACATGGGAAGTTGGGTGGTTGCGGGCCCCACCAACAACTTCCCATGAGAGAGTCTAACCACCTAGAATAAAATAAAATTCACACACAATTTTATTTTACTTATCTTTTAATCCCCAAAACTAACTTTCAACCCGCAACATACGCAACTCCCGAAAGGGTCTCTTTAAGCGAATATCGGCACTGCGAGTTCATCGGTGCCCTCGGATTTCAATTCCGAGCACCGGATCAAAAGTTAGGAATTCCCGCTCGTTCGTTCACTGAACGTACCCGAGCCAAACTTCGGAAATTAATTCCGGGCACTCCGGGCCTCGGAATCAGGTGCCGTCTGAAACCGCGCTCTTGTAAAAAAAATCCAAAGAAAATTAAGAAAAAAATTTCCCTTGAATTTTACGGTCTTTACATTACTCCCACCTCAGGGCTTTACGTCCCCGTAAAGATACAACAAAAACTAGGGGAACAAATGAGGGTACTGAGCACGCATCTGAGCCTCCCGCTCCCAAGTGCTCTCCTGGAGATTCCCGTGCTGCCATCTGATGCGCACAAGAGGAATCGATCGCCCACGTAGGACCCGCTCCTGTCGATCCTCTATCTCCACCGGGACCTCCGTAAAAGTCGCCCCATCGTCAACGTCAAGCTCCCCATGGTCAATGATGTGCGTCGGGTCGTGCACGTATCTTCTCAGCTGGGATACGTGAAAGACGTCGTGCACCCGGTGCAACTGAGGTGGTAGAGCCAGGCGATAAGCCACCTCGCCAATCCTGCTGAGAATCTGAAAAGGTCCGATGAAGCGCGGAGATAACTTGCCGCCTCGGCCAAATCTCCGAATACCACGTCGAGGTGAGACCCGCAAGAAGACGTGGTCGCCATCCTCGAACTCTAGTGGTCTCCGCCTCCTGTCAGCATATGACTTCTGCCGGCTCTGAGCTGTCCTCATCCGCTCCTGGATGACCTGGACCTTCTCTGTCGTGGCCTGGACCATCTCCGGTCCCACTAGTGCTGACTCCCCTGGGTCTGTCCAGCACAAAGGAGATCTACATGGTCGGCCGTACAACGCCTCGTACGGTGCCATCCCGATGGTGGAGTGGTAGCTGTTGTTGTATGCGAATTCCACCAAAGGTAGGTGGTCCTCCCAGCTACGACCAAAGTCAAGGACACATGCACGGAGCATGTCCTCGAGAGTCTGAATGGTCCTCTCCGTCTGACCATCCGTCTGAGGGTGAAAAGCTGTGCTAAGACGTAGCTGCGTCCCGAACGCCTCCTGCAACCCCTTCCAAAGCCGGGAAGTAAAGCGGGCATCACGATCGGAAACGATAGATGATGGCACGCCGTGGAGCCGCACAATCTCCTGAACGTAGAGACGTCCCAAGCTCTCCACCGAGCCCTGCTCTCTGATGGGTAAGAAGTGTGCCGACTTGGTGAGTCGGTCAACAATCACCCAGATGGAGTCGTGACCTCTGGAAGTGTGTGGAAGTCCAGTCACGAAGTCCATAGATATGCCGTTCCACTTCCACTCCGGAACCTCCAAGGGCTGTACCAAGCCTGCTGGTACCTGGTGCTCTGCCTTCACCTGCTGACAGGTAAGGCATCGAGAAACGAACTCTGCTACAGCCTTCTTCATGCCCGGCCACCAATGCTGTCGTCTGAGGTCCTGGTACATCTTCGCCACTCCAGGATGTACCGCTAAAGGTGAAGTGTGAAACTCCCTCAACACTTCCTCTCGCAAAGCGACTGGTACCATGGTACGTCCTCTGAAAAGGATGTCGTGCTCTGCTCCAAGGGAGAAACCATCAGGTGTCTGTCCCGAGGATATCTGTGCACGCCGTGTCTCACAGTCAGCGTCCCCATGCTGTGCCTCCCTGACTCGCTGCAGTAGTGGAGGAGTGACTGTGAGAGACTGTAGAAAGGCTGCTCCATCTCTATCCACGAAGGATATCTGCAAAGAGGCTAGCTGCTCCGTCGCCTCCTCAAGTAGTTGAATGCCCGTCCTCCTGCTGAGGGCATCAGCTACTACGTTCCCCTTCCCAGGAGTATAGACTATCTCAAAGTCATAGTCCTGGAGGAACTCGAGCCATCGTCGCTGTCTCAGGTTCAGGTCCTTCTGCGAGAAGATATACCTGAGACTCTGATGATCGGAAAAGACCGTAAAGCGCTCGCCCATCAGATAGTGTCGCCATGTCTTCAGAGCGAAGACCACTGCTGCTAACTCTAGGTCATGGGTAGCGTAGTTCTGCTCATGCGGCCTCAACTGACGTGATCCATAGGCGATCACGGCCCGCTCCTGCATCAGAACACATCCGAGTCCGGTCCCTGATGCATCGCAGTAGACTACGTACCCTACTCCCTCCTCAGGCAACCTCAAGATAGGTGCGCTAGTCAATTTCTGCCTCAGCTCCTCGAAGCTCTGCTGACAACTGTCTGACCACACGAAGGGTTTCCCCTTCTTCGTCAACGCTGTGAGTGATGCCGCAACTCTGGAGAAGTTCGGCACAAATCTCCGATAGTATCCAGCTAGTCCCAAGAAACTCCGAACCTCAGTCACGCTCCTGGGTGGCTCCCATGCTAACACAGCCTCAATCTTCGCGGGATCCACTGCAACTCCCGCCTCAGAGATAACGTGTCCCAAAAAGTGGACCTCACGTATCCAGAACTGGCACTTCGAGAGCTTACCATAAAGCTGGTGCTCTCGGAGTGTGTCAAGAACAACTCGCAAGTGATAGGCGTGCTCCTCCTCTGTCGTAGAGTAAATCAGAATGTCGTCGATGAAGACCACGACAAACCGATCGAGGTATGGCTGAAAGATCCTGTTCATGAGAGCCATGAACACTGCTGGAGCATTGGTTACACCGAAAGGCATAACCAAGAACTCATAGTGGCCATACCGACATCTGAAGGCCGTTTTCTGCACATCCTCGTCTCTGACTCTGAGCTGATGATAGCCTGACCTGAGGTCTATCTTCGAGAACCACCGTGCTCCCTTGAGCTGATCAAAGAGGTCATCAATCCTCGGTAGCGGATACTTGTTCCTCACTGTCACCTGGTTCAGGCGACGATAGTCAACACAAAGTCGCAAGCTTCCGTCCGCCTTCTTGGCGAACAATATCGGGGAAGCCCAGGGTGAAACACTGGGTCGGATGAATCCCTTGCCCTGCAAGTCCTCCAACTGTACCCGTAGCTCTCGAAGCTTGGCGGGGGCCATCCGATATGCTGGAGTGGATATCGGGGCTGTCCCGGGGTACAAGTCAATATAAAAGTCTACCTCTCTGCGAGGAGGTAGCCCTGGAACATCGTCGGGAAAAACGTCCGCATACTGATCCACCACTGCAGGAAAACCAGGACTCCGCACGTCAACTGCTCCAAGGATAAGGCTAGCCAACTGATGAGTGATGGGCTGTCCTCTCCTCCGCGGAAGTCCATCCTGTGCTGCTAAGGCTCCCTTCTCGCCGGTGAAGGTGAACCTGCTCCCGTCGGTGCGTACACATCGCACCTTGCGCCTAAAACAGTCAATCTGTGCATGGACCGTGGACAGCCAATCCATGCCCAAGATGACGTCGTAAGGCCTCGACGCTGCTACAAGAAGATCCCAGCCGAAGCTCTCGCCTCCTAGAGTAAGCTCACACTGCCGGCACCAGTGCGTGATCGTCGAGTCTGCTCCCGTAGGAGTCTCTAGCCGTAAGGATCGAGCCAACGGCTCTGTCGGAATCTCCGAGCTCCGAACAAGGGCAGCGGCTATGAAAGAATGACTCGCTCCTGTGTCTATAAGAACTGCAGCAAGGGTGGAATAGACACAGATAGTACCTCGAATCATCTCGGGTGCGCCGTGGTCGTAGGCCTCTGCTGCCTGGAGCTGTGCCTGTCGCTGCCCGCCAGCTCCCTGTGGTCGGGGTGGACCTCCTGGTGGTGGTGGTGGTAAAGCCTCAAAGCGTCGGCCACCACCAGCTGCTCGTCCAGCTCCTCTGCCTCGTCCGCCTCCTCCCTGCGGACCGCCACGGTCGACCCTCTGCCTCTGCCTCGGTGGTCCATCTACTGACTGCTGCTCCTCGGCACGGCGGGTCGGGCAGTCACGAGCCATGTGGCCCTGTCCGCCGCACGAGTAGCACTGCCTGCCTCTCGGAAGACTGGCTCCGCGCTGTGTGCCCCGCACTGCTGAGCCAGTGCCCTGAGATCGTCTGCCTGAAGGTCTGGTCTGTCTGGACCCCTGAGTCATCCGTCGACTGCCTGCTGCAGATGACTCTGCCACGTGCCGCCCTGCGGTGGGTCGCTGTGCTGGTGTAGACTCAGCAAGGAAGCTCTCGATCAGAAGAGCCCGCTCCAGTACTCCTGTCTGAGTCGGTATGCTGAGGGAGATCAGCGATGCCCTGATCTCGTGTCTCAAACCCTGCTCGAAGGTCCGGGCCCGGAAGAATGGGTCCCGTACCATGTCGGTCGAGTAGCGCGAGAGATCGGTAAATCTCGCCGAGTACTGGGCGACCGTCATGCTGCCCTGCCGCAGCTGTAGAAGCTCCTGGATACGCACCGCTCGAAGGGTGGCCGGGACGAACTCAGAGCGGAAGAGGCTCTCGAAGTCCGTCCAGAGTAGAGATGCCTCATCGTGCACCTGGAGCATCAGGCTCCACCATCGTCCTGCTGCTGCGTGTAGTAGGCTCGCAGCGAGGATCACCATGAGGTCTGCTGGTGTCCTCACTAGCCTAAACACTCGAACCACTGCCTCCAGCCAGTCCTCTGCTGCCTGGGGATCCGTCTCCCCGCGAAACCTGGGCGGTCGCTGTCGCTGAAACTCATGCAGTGCGCTGAGGCGACGTGCATCGTCAGCGGCTGCTGCTGGAAGCATCGGGGGCTCGGCGGGTAAAGCTACCGCCGGTGCCACTACTGAAAAAGGGCCCTGCACCGAGGCCTCGTCGCTCGGTGGGCTGTCGTCTCGCTCGACCATCGGAACCCTAGCTGGCTGTCATCGTGGGGCCATCCTGAAAAGGAGATCAAGAGTGCCATAGTCAGAACAGTATACCTGGTGAGCTGAATTAAGTAATCACAAAGAAAACTTGAGACTTTCATTAAGCAGATCAGTATACCCGGTGAGCTGACACAAGTAATCACAAAGAAAACTTTGAAACACACACGCAATCAATGTTTCCGTGCATTAAGTCGGAAATCAGAAGTCAGGGTCCTGGTGTATGGATACGTCGGCCGCCGCACCAACACTGGACTCCCTGGACTGATAACCACACTCAATACGCTAAACATTATTGCTTCACATAGAAAAGATCAGAGTTCGCGGTAGAACCGAACTCCTCTGATACCAATTTGTCACGACCCGCCCTCGGGGTCCGTGCCGTGACTACCCCAAGCCCGCCTTCCATAGGCCAGGGGCTGGCGACTAGCACCAAGGCGTAGATCCCAGCAAATTGGGAAGGCATTGCCTTTGAAAAGTAAACACACACCACAGAGTAAACAAGCGGAAAGTAAACACTAAGCAAGCAGAGTACAACTGAAGTGCGGAAAAGTAAATGGGCCAGAATACAAACCCAAACTGAAAGTAAAGTACAACTCGAAAAGGGAAAAACAGCAACTGAAAAGTAAAGGCCGCTACTCCGTGCTGTCCACTGGAAAATCCCACCTGAAGGGTGGGTACAGATAGCTCCTCTGCTCCACGGGTCCCACCGTCCGCTCCGTGCTCGTCCCGCCCAGTGGTCCACCTCCGGGTACCGTCCCGCTCCGCAAACCTCAGCTAAGGTCAACGCTGTCCGTCGTCTGCAACCAACACAACGTAGTGCGGGCGAAGCCCGTGCAGGGGTGAGTATAAGCTACTCAGTAGGGTCCCCGAGACCCCTGAAGGTCTCTCAAAATCCACAAAGGATAAACCACGAAGCAAAGTACAATCACGAAGTAACAACCAACACTGCTTAGGTATATGCCCATACATATACCTAAGTCATCAATTCAAATACGCTCCAACCTCCGAGCCCAAGTATAACTCAGTCCACGCAGGAAAGTATACGTATTCCACAAAGGAAAGTAACAGGATTCAGCTCACACAGGTATACTTCTTCAGGGACGATAAAGATGATCACTGATCCATCTAAGTCGTCGGACCCACGAAGGATCGATAGGTAACTAACCCCCGCAAGACCCACACAGGATCGGGCTCACACAGAACCTGTAGGCGCTGGCTCACACAGAACCGCTGAGCGCAAGGACCCACACAGGATCGGGCTCACACAGAACCTGTAGCACTGATCCATGTAGGATCGCTGAGTGCTGTAGTCGTCGTCGTCGAATCCACACAGGATCTCTGTACTGTCGTCGTCGAATCCACACAGGATCTCTGTACTGTCGTCGTCGCAGTCACAGTAGCAGTCGTAGCAGTAGAACAGTCGCAGCCAGCACTAGGGTTCCCGCACACAGCAAGCTCGTACGGAGGATCCGCTCCACGAGCCGAGAGGCTGATACATCAACTGTCACGAAGACCGAAGTTGATGTATCCAAAAGTTCCGTATCGTCAAAAGGAACTCAACGCAACAGACGGCGCGTCGATCGGACGCCCGGTCTGAGAGATAATGGCATTTTCGTCTCCGGGGCCCGGTTGGTTTTTAAGGCAAAACCAACCCGACCGTACTCCACCTGCGTCCAAACCTCGGGCGGAGTATGCCAAAAGATCCGTCTCACTAAGAGGAACACTACGCGACTGACGGCACGTCAATCGGACGTCCGTAGCTCAAGATATGAGCGTTTTCGCTCCGAAGGCCCGGTTGGTTTCGTGAATGAACCAACCCGGCCGAACTCAAAGTAACCCGAAACCTTGAGTGCGATATACCGAAATGATCGTCTCGATCCAAGGATCGCGTTGCCGCAGACGGTTCGTCATTCGGAGGTCCGAGGCTCAAGTTATGAGCCAAAAACCTAATCTGGTCCGAAACGGGGGGTCCGGGTCCGGGCCGACCCGGCCCGACCCCCCCCCCTCTGGACGGCGCGGCGGCCGGTGGCGGCGGACGGCGGCGACGGACGGCGGCGGACGGCGGCGGCGGCTGGCCGCGTGGCGGCGGCGGCGGGCCGCGTGGCGGCGGCGGCTGGCGGACCGCGTGGCGGCGGCGGCGGGCCGCGGCGGCGGCGGCGGCGGGCCGCGGCGGCGGCGCTGGGCGCCGCACGTGATTGGCACGCGGGGCATAGCCCCGCGTTTTTCTTCAAGCGGCACGGCTCAAGGCCGTGCCTTTGACAAAAACGGCCCCCGCAAATGGGGGCCGGCTTGATAAAACCGGGGGGCTGTTGCCCCCCCCTCTTTAAATGAACCGCCCCCCTCTTTAAGAGGGGGGTTTGAAGAGCCGGCCGGGGGTTTAAACCCCCGGTTTTTATGATATCCGGCCGGCCCGCTGGCCGGCCGGTTTTTACTAACGGGACCGGGAAATTCCGGTCCCGCCCTTGATTTCCGACGCCGGCGGCACGGCCGCCGGTCTTTCCTTCCGCCGCGGCCCGGAACCGGCCGCGGTCTCCTCGTCTCACCGCGGCCCGGAACCGGCCGCGGTGTTCGTCGTCCGGCGCGGTGCGACGGCACCGCGCCCCTTTCTCCGTGCCAAGAATCCTCCCAACGCGGCGCGACGGCGTCGCGTTCTTGAAATCTCTCCTCGGCGAAGCGCGACGGCGTTGCGGAAAATATCTGAACGTTCATCCGCGTGGTGCGACGGCACCACGTTACTTGTTTCCTCCAGCATGAACAACATGAACGATGGAGGGGGATTCGGCCGTGTTCGTGCGGTCCGGTCCCCCTCACGTTAAAGAAATAAAAACGGAACTTAAATAAAATAAGTCACACGTTAAGTCATGCTAAAATCCACGATTCAAGAAAGGAATAAAAATAATCAATAAAGATCATCCCCTACCTCTGGTTTCAAGAACGAAGATCGTCAACGACCCGCGGAAGACGCGTCGCGGTGGTCGGCGTCACGGAAGAAGGACGTCGATGTCGTGAAGCGAGGATTCGAAGTTCTTTGACGACGATTTCGTCGCGGGAAAAGATGACGTGGAAGAAGACGTCGTCGGTGTCGCGGGTATGGCGTCGCGAAAGACGATTCCCGAGTACGTGGCGTTCTTCGTCGATGTTCGAAGGTTCTTCGCGTTCTTCAAGGAGGAAAAAGAAGTTCTTCAAAGTGTAGAACTCTTCCTCTCTCAAATCTCCACACAACACAGCAACCCCCAAAATAAAATAAGCTACCCTTATTTTATTTTCACTTTGCCCACCTTTCAAAAATTCAAAAGTTGAATTTATTACATTAATTAAAATCTTGAGTTGTCAAGAAATTAAATGGAAAGATAAGTTGGCAAGTTTTAATGTAGGGGAGAGTCACAAATTAAAGAGGGGGTTTAGAGGGGTTAGGGAATTTGAAAAGGTGGGGGGTTCGTGTGGGCCCCACCTCCCTCATAACCACACATGGGAAGTTGGGTGGTTGCGGGCCCCACCAACAACTTCCCATGAGAGAGTCTAACCACCTAGAATAAAATAAAATTCACACACAATTTTATTTTACTTATCTTTTAATCCCCAAAACTAACTTTCAACCCGCAACATACGCAACTCCCGAAAGGGTCTCTTTAAGCGAATATCGGCACTGCGAGTTCATCGGTGCCCTCGGATTTCAATTCCGAGCACCGGATCAAAAGTTAGGAATTCCCGCTCGTTCGTTCACTGAACGTACCCGAGCCAAACTTCGGAAATTAATTCCGGGCACTCCGGGCCTCGGAATCAGGTGCCGTCTGAAACCGCGCTCTTGTAAAAAAAATCCAAAGAAAATTAAGAAAAAAATTTCCCTTGAATTTTACGGTCTTTACAATATGAGTCTAAAATATCTATAAATTCACAAATTATTACTATAATAAACCAATATTAAATAAGAATACAATGTTTGAGAGTATACATGATAGACAACATCGAGCATTAACAATAGTAAAATAATATTATTTTAAATATGACTATTATTAACAAAATGTTTATTTGGTGTTATGAATAATAATAATCACATTATAGAATATATATATATATATTGAATATTTATATATTAATTCGTTTTAAATAATTACTCAATTTTTAGTAAAGTAATTATATTCTTTGAAAAATATACTTTCATAAAAAATGTTTTTATTATATTTTGAAAATAATTATTATAATTATTTTCTATAAATTGAGTAAATAGTACATGAAAGTATAAATAAAATTTTTCAAAAAATCATATCAATATTAAATTAGGGTTAATTTGTGGGATTTCTATCAAATGATTTAGTTTTTAGTTGTTATTGTATAATTCTGATATTTTGAAAACATTCATTTATTTTCATTAAATAAATTAATTAAAAAGTATCAATTTAAATTTTTTTTGGTTCTAAATCAATACAATATCTATTTTGTTAAACATTATCTATACAATTCCATATGAATACATATTTTATTTTATTTTTGTATATGTTTTTTTAAGCATAAAAACAAATGTTTTATAAAATTGTTTTTATGATCACAATGTTTTTCAATTTTAACTAATTAATATAATCCCTATTAATGATTAATATAAATAATATTTATAGATTCTATATATATATCTACAATAATTTAAATAAATATAACTAGGATAAATAGTCTTAGAGTTAATGTAAGATAATCTTTTGGAAGAAAAATGTATTATCCTTAAAACCCACTTTCTATCACATTTTGTGAGTTTATTTTTTAATTAATTTCTTACACTTATAATGAATAAATATTGAGAATTTATTTTAATTTATCAATTTAGGGATAAATGTTTTTAAATATTTCAATTTCATTTTTTTAATTTTGAATATTTACTATTGAAAACACTTACGTCTACAATTAAGGGCAATTTAGGTTGATTAAGGTTAAAACTAATTTGGAAAGGATTTAAAATATTCCAATTAAATTAATATACAATATTGGATGAGTAAATTTCATCCAGTATCATATATATTTATAATTGTTTCTGACATGGATCTTAATTTATTTTTTAATTACTTATATAATATTTTTATTAATTTAAAATAAAAAATATCACTCTCTATCTTTTAAATTTCACTTATTTGTTCCCATAGGGATAAAAATATATTTTAAAAATATATAAATACTAATCAGGATAATAAAAAAAATAAATTCAATATATAGATTTATTTATAATTTGTATTGTTTTTATAATTAACGTAAATGGTTATAAAATGATGAAACAGTTCATGTGCGAGCAGTGGAAAAATAAATGTCAATAATTTAAAAAAACATAAAAATTTATTCATTTGGAAGACATATTATGACACAATAATTTTATATTTAATAATAATGTGCTATTTTTTCAAATTAATTATATTCTAATTCCATTTTTGTCTTGATGTCTATAATTTCATATTATAATAATAGTATTTGAAATGTCTTTAAGAGTATTTTATAATAATAATATTTTATTAAATTATATAAAAAACATAATTTTATTACAAAAGGTCAATAAGGGTGAGATATGGTCTAAAAATTAATCCATTGGACATTGATGATCCAATTTCTTCCTTACAATTAAAATTATAGCCTTTTACAATTTAAAAAGTTGTTAATGGTGTTAAGGATAAAATTTGTTCCTTAAGGGGTTAAACTAAAAGATGAGGTTTAAAATATGGAATAAACTTGTCTATATTTTATTGGATGTGATTATATTATATATTAATAGTTTAATATTATAAATATAATAATTCGGTTTGACATTTCCATGAAAATTAATTTATATAAATTTAATACACTATGTAATTCCAAGATTGCCTCCCCCCTCACTTATAAAAGGTTATCACCTCTTCTCTCTTCCATAAAAATTTTGAGAAATATATCATGAAAATTCCTTACTGAAATCAAATAAAACCATTCTATCTATGACCTAGATGCTTTGGTCTCATCAAAATACAATCCTATAAGGCTTTGGATGTAAGCCAAAGGTTGTTTTTCGAAGAAGGGTTACTTTTAACTGACAATCTTCATCTAACTTATTATTTTACCTTGTAAAAATATTCATAAAACATTATGATATAATAACATAATTATATAAAATATGAATAAATATTTTTATGATTATGCTAAAACTGTTATTAAAATCATTTTTTATAATATTGGGAATGAAAATATATTCCGTACATACATGTAGACAACCACTTCCATGTATCTATGTGTCACATTTTCAATAAACACATCTCAGGGGTATTTATGATTATCGATTTAGAAAATATATATGATATTAAAAACATAATTATGATTTTATAAATATTATGTATTATATTATTTCATACCCTTCCACCCATTAAAAAATTATATTGTCGCTCATTCATGCCTGTGTTAAACCACCGCCATGAGGTGATGTGATTTTTTTTTCAAATCCCCCATTAATAGGTGATTATAAAATTATATTTTATGTATAATAATGATATCTAATTAATAAATAATGTTCATTATTTTATGTATCAATGACCTCTTTGACCTTGGGAATCCTACCAAATTTGTGATTCAAATATGAACCGAGTATCGAAAAAACACATGATGTGGACTTAAAAAATTAAATATTTAATTATTTCAATGAAATAGGTGAAATAAAAAATTATAATGATTAATTAGTAAATATGTAAATTTTTTTGAAACAATTAAAAAATTAATATAAGTTGATTATATAGTAGTTATAGGACATACATATCATGATATGAGTCAAGGTAATAGATTTATTTACACAATTCAATTTATTTGGTTATACTGCATATTCCATGATTATATTATTTCAAGATTATGTGTGAAATGAATTTTTTTATTCATGTTTTATTTTAACTTGTTATTTTATGGATTTATATTTGTTACATATAACCGCAAAATTGATTAATTCTCAGTGGTATGATAATATATTTGTAGTGCTTTTTCATTGAAAAGTTTCCATATTTCGGGCATATGTTTATAATATGAAATATAGTTATTATATGAATTATATATAATACTAATTTAAATGTTATATCATGGATCTCAATATATTCATGATATTTAATGTTTTATTGTAAATCATTTCTTTCACATTATTAAGATCGAGAAATTCCCAAAATAACATAGATTTTTATGATACGATCTCATCCTATTTCAGGATTTTTTATGTTAAAGGTTAATTTAGAAGGGATCATATAATTTTATTTTATTGATCCATGTACTTTTTCTTCTCTATTTGTTATGATTTTTTATGTGTTTAATTTTTAATTTCCTCTATTTTGATTAAAGAAACATCAATAATTTTTTGGTAAGTGATACAGATCTTCAATATTAATTTAGATGGGAATCAATAAATTTATATACAAATTTTCTAAAATGGATACAAGAATGTTTGTATTTACACATTATAGAAATATTAAGGTTATTTTAGTGTTTATTTTAATTTATGTACATATTTTTGAAAAAAATAATTAATATAAAATTTTTTGTATGAAACATTTTTTATTTATTTACCAATGTCTAAGATGAATATTTTTTTAATATATATGTTTTAACTGTATTGTGTACCATCTAGAATATTTTTTATTTAAAAATAATTCAAAATATTATGATGTTATTTTCATGGAAATTTTGGTTCTTAATATTCAAGTAATATTTCGTTTTTAAAACCTATTTTTAAATTAGAAATGGTGTTTCTCAAAATAATGATTTTAACTACCTTTTAATTGTAATTATATTCATCAATAATGAAAATACTTATTGTTAATTTTTCTCCAATTGAGATATATTTTAATTATACCACGATTATTATTTATTAATTTATATTTTGACTATTTCAAATATATTTTCATCGAACATTTTTATTTTTCCCAATAAAATCAAATGATGAAAAAATTATATTTATTGTTCAATTAGAATCTATAAGCATCAAATTATTTTCCTCATTCTATTTTAATTTATATATTTATAGATCACTGAAGTGTGGTTCTATTATTAAAAATTGGTGTTTATTTCCATTATATAAATATGAAGGGAGGTTAAGTTATAAACCAAGTATGGGTGGCTTCAAAATAATAGTCGAATGTAGTAGGTAACAAGAAATAGATAAATAGTTATATGTTCTTCATAAGATATTGTTGGAATTTACTTGTCATATAATTTCAATTATAAGAGTGATTTTGTCTTTGATATGATAATGATGTTGAAGATACTAGACATTTTCTTGATTCATCCTATGAGTTTCTAATGGATCATGTGTTCTAGTTTTATTTTCAAATGACTCATTATTATTGACTTAAATGACTCTCATTTTATGATAAAGATTTATCCTATGATTAAAAATTTGTGTATATTTTTTATGAGTATGAATTCTATTATTTTATTTCTAATTCACTATTATTCAGTCATTATACACTTATTCACTTATTTTTCACTCTAACAATATTAAATAGTTAATTCTTATGTTTACCCTAACATGGTGTTTGACCTCACCTATATTATATTTCCCTTCTCAACATAATTAAGGATAGTGTTTAATTATTTGTTTCTAGAAAGGTTTAATGTTTGAATAATTGTATGGGAGATGTTGAAAACTAAATGTGAAATAATAAAATATATGTATAGTAGGAAAAATGATCATTTGAAGACACTGGTCTTGTTTCATATGGGTGTTTAAAATTATCTACCACAATAAATGTTGAAGGTCCATGGGTTTGTAAGTGGTCTAATATTTCTAGTTAATTATTAATATTTTTATGGATAAAATTGATACGTGATAAAAAATTTAAGATCTACAAAAGTAATGATTATGTTTTTTCCACTAGATTTGAAAGTGCATATTCGTGGTAGTTATTGTTTATATTGGAGTAAGGTTTGAAAAAAAATTTTAGGATGTTCTCAAGCTATATTAACTTTTGTGTCTTGGATACCAACATGTTTTTATAAGATTAATTTAACAGGATTTAATCCTCACTCTTCGGACTAGTTTTTAAAAAATAATCCAATACATTATGTCTTTGATTCTGCTAAATGTGACCCAATTTGAACAATTAAAAAAATTAATACTTCAAAATTAAATATTGGATCACATACATACCCAAATACATTTTTGGTTAAATGTTTTAATGAATTTTGAAAAACTCTTTCATAAGGGACACTCCCATGTAGTGTCCCTTTTTCACAAAATATAAAACATTTAAAATGATTGTTTTCTTTAAATGGTTATTCTTCTTGATTTTCAAATTTACTTCTTATGTACTATTAACATTCGTGAAAACAAGTGTAAAACATTTATTATATTGGGAGGAGTGAAAAAGTATCAATAAGGGACATGAAATATGGATATATATTAGTCTTTTGGACACAAAAAAAAATCCATAAATTATTTACCACTGTCAAATATTCCTTGATCATATTTAATAAATCACATACACAAGAAAAATGCATACCTTTTTACTCTATTAAACCCTTTAAAAATCATAGATAAATTTTAGAAACAAATTTCAGGGTACATAGTGCATTATATTCATTAATTGTATAATAAATAATAGGGGAAAACATAAATTCATATGAGAATGATTACGAGTAAACTCCATACATCTTGAAATTAAAATTAAATAACATTACCAAATATATATGATTTATTTAATGAGGATCACCCATAATATAATTTGTATTGGGCTTACTTGTTTGTATAAATTTATCGATCCCACCCACTAATTAAGTTGTATCGAGCTCACCCACCTTTAAAAGTTGCTTTATTCTTATAAACTCTTCATCTATAATGCCCAAGTAACATATTATAAATAATTAATTTTAATACTTTAAATTTTAATTATAAAATCATGGAATAATTTTTTTAAACCCTTATGCAAAACACTATCAAGTATGAAAATACCATTTATTTTAAAAAAACATTTTACACAAAAAATTCCAATAAAAGGACATATTATATTTCATTGAATATAAAATTAATATTTTAATGAAACTCAAACAAAAAATAATGGTTATCGTGCTGGTAAATATCATATAAGTCATATACAGTAAAATATAACATTCCATTTTTCCTTTTGTAAAGAATGTAAAATCCATCTGTAAAAATATTTAAAATATTTCCTTTTTAATACCTTCTAAATGGAAATATAATATCTTTATAATAATTTTTTGACCATTAATATTTATCCTTATATTAATTATAATAATATGTAAATGGAAGTACAATATTTATAATAAATCATTAAATCATTTTGCACTTGATTTTAAGTTAAATTGTCCCTCACCTTGAGTCCAAGTCATCCTGTAAAATATTTATCATCCTCAGTAAAAAAATTATTTTAATTGGTTTCTATATTAATAACCATTTTCAATTTTATTATTAATTTTATCTTATATATTAGAATATTATATTCAATTATATAATCATTTATGGTCATGTTAGATTTTTTTCAAATATATGACTGATAAGTCCCAAATAAAATTGATAGTTTGACTATTGAAAATGAGGTTATTATTTCATAATATACATAATAATAATAATGGAATAATTATCCTTTTTAAACCTAAATTATAATTTTAAAATAAACCATCAATGATAGTTATGTAAAATGAACTACAATATAATATTAGATATGATATAGCATATGTGCACATGAGTAAAAATACCATATATTAAGGATCCTGATGGAAATAAGGTAAATTTTATCTTTCCTTTCCATAATCATAATTATATGATAAATAAAATATTATTTCATTAATTTAACTTATATATATCATCTATATAATATGGTGATGGAAAATGAATCACGTCACTTTGTGGAGGTGCTAGTACACACATACGCACAAATGATGTTATCATTTTTAAATAGATGTAACGATGATAAATTATGTTGTAAATTGTATTTTTATGATGATAAATTTATAATTAGTATCATAGATAATCATTAATTCCATCATTATAACCATCGATTAAATGCAGTGAAGGAAAATGAAATACATTGGTTCATGTGGCAATAGTCCACCCTGAACAGAAATAATGGTTTCATTACCCAGTTGATTGAATAGGATTTGGATATTAATAATTAAAAAATTTTATATTATCCTATTATATGTAATATAATTATTTTTTTATCTTGTAAATTTCGTAGAATAATTAATGGATGTAGAATAAGAAATAAAATAAAAACACTCGGTTAAAAACCATACCTCCTCTTTTTACAACCACTTTAGGTTCATACATAAAATCTTCCTTGGTTGGATTTATGATCAATCCTAGGAAACTATAATGTGGTTTGAGATATAAGGATAGTAATGGGAAGGTATTTTTTGAACCAAAGAGTTTCTTAAGTGTGAATAAGAGAGGGGAGGAAGTTCCCTTTTACAATGAGGGGAGGGTAATTTTTGGAATTTCATATAATGTTACATTGTTATATATTTATTTTTTATTTCATATGGATAAAAATTCAAATGGATTAAAAATAATATTATAATTATCCTAAATTATATCCTATAATAAAATTATTAAAACTTTCGATTATGTTTTTACCCAATTCACTTTATTTTACCCTTGTTATCCTTTTTTGACAATTACTGCAATTTGAATTTTTATTAATCTTTATAGATCAAAATATTTACTACTAAAAGAAAAAATGGGCCTTAA
Organism: Viscum album; assembly: GCA_963277665.1. Lineage (NCBI taxonomy): Eukaryota > Viridiplantae > Streptophyta > Magnoliopsida > Santalales > Viscaceae > Viscum > Viscum album. The sequence continues at coordinate 497,230,809 of OY728139.1, forward strand.
ATATACCATGTTTTATATTTTAAACCATATAACAATATATAGTTTGACGATATGAATGTTAGTAATTATAAATCATTAAATAAAATATTATTTCTTATAAAATATCACTAATGTCATTTTTGGAACTACATGAAGTATTATAATATATTATGTATCTAGATCATGTATAATGGTTCCAAAACCACATTAATTATAAGATAATAATTATATTATATGAATTTAATTACGCAGTCAAAATTTTACAGGTTTTTATTTCATTTTTGACTATATATTTTTTTATCCCTTCATTAAGAAATTTTTGCTTAACTAGATAAAATGAATTTCAATATTAACGAGATAAAATTTTACTTATAAGGTGAAACATAAATCATAAATGGATTAGGAATTAAATTTTAGATGTTTTATAAACCATAATATCCTCTTGAATTATTTTTATTATTTTCATATAACATAATTCAATATTATTTGACATAAAATACAACTAATTTTATTTTACAACCTATTAACAATGTTTCAGTTTCCAAAAAACATGAAAGAAATTAAATTATATTATAAATCATTAACATGTATATAAAATATCAAATTAAAATTAAAAAACCATATGATACTATATATCGATGAAAAATTACATTTATGGTTTTTAAAATCATTTACTTGATTTTTCTTCAGCTTGCATAAGCACTGTGATTTCATTGCATAAGCATTTAATGAAACAATTTCATTATTAAAAATTATAAATTAATTGAAATCATAAAAAATTATTTATCATTCAATTTATAATTTATATTCAAACAAAAAATATTATCCATTTCAAAAAAAGTATTTTATTATTTATTAGAAAAATGTGGCATTTTTCCCATTATCAATTACTTTGAAATTATATAGGTGTCAAAGAAATATGTACCTAGGTGACAATAATTTAGAAACTAGGATAAAATTTTCAAAACTCTACTCATCCAATTAGATAGAAAAAACTATTTGACTCATTCTTTTGTTCTTATTAAATTATTTATTAACCATAATTACCTGATTTTTCTTACCGTGGTGATAATTATTTACTATGGCTATTATGCGTTGTGGAAAAAAATAAATGAGTCATACATATATAGAAATATGAATTATAAATATGTAATTCTTTCCTAGGTTTCAATTTATAAAATTAATTGAAATTAATTTAATATTAAAACATAAAACACAATGAAACGCTAGTTTTCAAAAAAAATGCCTTTTAAAATATAGAAATGTTTTTATAGCAAATTAAACTATAAAAACGATTCCATTAAACATAATTAAGATATTCATAATATAAGATAAAAAATATTACTTTAATGTAATGATAAAATAAAATTAATATTTTTTAATTCATGAAATAAAATATAGTTTTCAATAAAAGACATTATTATTAACTATTCACTAGAAAATCAGTCTATCTATAAAATGAATAAAATATTCTATGATAACATTTACATGATAATTTCAATAATTATATCCCTTTTTCAACAAAAAAATTCTAAATGTTCCAGAACATAATTATTTCCTTCCCACACAAAAAGTAATAAAACCCATTTTTTAAGAAAAATTATTTTCGAATAATAAAATGCCTAATAAAAAATTAGAACTTAATACATAATAATTAATCAATAAGTTTTTATTGAGTATTAATTTAATATATATTTCATAATTTGGTTATTTATATTCATAACATCCAATACCACTAGTATGTCATGTTGGTCATATTTAATTAATTATATTTTGTTGTTAATTTAGGACCAGTTCTTGATATATTATACAATATCACACATAGTAATTCATCAAAAATGTAATGAAATAATATTAAACATTGATAATAAGTTAAAATTCATATACACCACATTAAATGTATTTATGGAATTATATTTTAAAGTGATTAATTACAATTTGGGGGATGCTTTATTATGTTAACATACAAGTAACCCTTATGTGTATCTTGTGATTTAACATGAATAATTATTTGAAAACAATTATATCATTTTTTTGGGATATTTGATGAATTATATAATATATCAATTTAGGTTAATATGTTTTTTGTGGTTATTTGGGATATATAGTTAATTATATGTGGAATGACTTAATTTGAACATTTATTATTATTGTTGGATTTTTTATATTAATTTACTATTTATTAATATTAAATGTTTATTCATTTTTGGTATTATATTACGATGTGGTAACCATTTTTTTATTTAAGGTATTAATAAAACCTTTCTATCCATATATACCCCCTATTAAATGATATGTTGATTATATTACATTAGGCATTGAATTTTCATACTCATCATTTCAAATAAAGCATGGGATTGTGGTGGAAACTAATTGAATCAAGCATACAAATGATGAAATTTCTTTTATGGATTTGAAGAAAATAAATTTATAATATTTTCTTATGTTCTTAGTCCATGTGGAGAAGTAATACCTCAACTATACGAAAATGGTTATGCAACATAAATGTTATCCTATTACATTAATTTCTAATGAGTTTATGGACTTTTACACACCACATTGGTTGATGTATTTATGGTCATTGACATTCTCATGGTCATTTAATTTCTTGTGATTAGTGTTTTATCTAACTCTCCTTCATGATTTGGACATTAACTATTTCATCCAAGTCTATATTTTCACATCCCACGAATTTTATCCACATTAGAAACCTAATTATGTTTCATTATAGATGACCTTTATACTTCACTTTCCCACATTTAGAAATGATGTTTTATTGAAGCTTATTATGATGTGGGGTTTTTAATAAATGTAATTTCAAATGTTAAACCCTTGATTATTGAGCAGAAGATAAAAAATATTTTGAAGTAATTTATCAAATGGTAAAATATTTTATACCCCATTATTTTAAAATAACATTATGATTGATAGCATACACGACACAAAACATCAAGCCTTAATTACTGTAAAATAAAATTATTCATGGTTTCATCATTAAAACCATGTTGTTTAGTTGGAGGTATGAATAATAATAAAAACATTATTAAATTTTTTTAAAAGGTTTTATATTATTAAAATTTATAGATTCATCCATAATAAAGTATTACTTAATATTCAGTCATGTCATTTTATACTTCATAAACATGTTTACTTAAAATATAGTTTTATTTATATTTTTTACATGGATATTATAATTAATTTCAATAACTTATTAAGTGATGTAAGATTTATAATAATTTTATGAATCATATAGATGTTGGATTTAATTGTTCACATTCTCAAGAAGGATTACATATCAGTTCCTAGAGACCACGAGCATCCACTACTCGGGTGCCATGATTGTTTATCCAACAGTGAAGGTACCCCATTTGGCTTTCCAGGTGCGATTATCAACTTTGAGTGATGAATTATTATATATGCCACCATGCCTTGACCAGTAAAATGTGGTTCTCTTAGTCTACATAAAAACTACATTCTTTCATTTCTTTGATTTGAATTTGCTATAATTCTAGAAAGGTCATGAGAATAGAAGAAGTTTGGTACTCATAAATGGTCCTCTCAGATGGATTTGGATCTAGGTCAAGAGTGTGGTTGTCCTCATCTGAAGCTTCCTTAGCATCCCCATCTATACCATCATCATTCTCTGTGCCACCAGTGGCATCAACCATGACCATAGCTAATTGTTCACCTAATACCAATGCGATTTTATTTTGAAAGAATAGCTCATCATGTGTCAACACAACCATTAGAGAAGGAGCTTTTGATACTCCAATTGTGGATACTAACTAGGAATTATATCTTTTTAGAACTACTTTTATCTGGAACATATCATCCAATTTGATCAGAAAATCACATTTTTGTCTCAAGTGAAGAAAAATCTATAGTTCCCAATATAGACGAATCATGTGGAGGTGGGAAATATATTAATATGTATTTAAATTGTAATTTCTTGATTCCAGATGCAAGGATATTTCATGTCATTTTTTTAATCACATTATTTAATATCTGAAGAAATAAATACAATGGCTTATGAACTATCTTTATAGATGAATTTTGATAATTCGAAAAGATCCATTTGGATTTCCTTCATTAAATTGTGATAATCCAATGACAGAATCTATCTACTAATGATCAACACAAACATCAATGATCATTGAGCAACACCACTCAATCATTGGGTGATACCGTAGTGAATCCAATGTATTGTGTTATTTTTGTTTGTTATTATTTTTTGTCATGAAGAAATATCTCATTCAGTTCTTATTATTGAGAGGGGATGATAAGTAGGAGTTTAGAGGGAATTAATTATACACAATGATTCTTCATTCTCAATTTTTGGATTCTCTTTACAATAGACATCGTTATCTATTCATAGAGTTAATATTAAAGTTAAAATATTTTTTAATTTCATACTATCCATTAAATAACATTTACTACTTTTAATAAACCTCATTCCATGTTATAATATTTATATTATTATTTTGAGGAATGTGAATAGTTTTTAAATAACAAAAATTATTTAATAGTCCTGTTAATTAATGTGTTCCACTAGACCCATTCATGGTACATTCAAACATCTCAATAATTTATTGAACAACTGAATAAATATTTTATTCATAACTTAGTGAATAAATAATTTTTCAAATATTAATTAAATAAAATAATTATTTTATTCACAAGACGATGAATTAATATTTATTTTATTTATGTGATCAATATAAATTGAATAAAACTATTCCTTAGACATGATAATTGTATTTATTACATTTATTATACTCAAATAGAGTTTAATTGAGATCAATAGAAATAGTTTTTCTATCACCCTTTTGGATTCTTTCTCATTGAAATTAGCCAGGATTTCTTAAAGTACAAAATTACTATCTATAAATGGGTCAAGGCACCAATGATAAAGAACATAATGATGCAAAAAACAAAAACCACAAGAAAATTATCACTATATAATATAATCTCTTTGTCACAACATCTTCTCAAGTAGGTTTCACATCCATGTCCCCGACCTATATGCTCAATACATCTTTATTTAACTATCTAAAATCAACATGACATTACACCATGGACATGAAATTGAATGTGATGATTCTATTCCATTCAAAGGGCCAAGATATCAACTTTGATATTAATGTAAGGGGAAAATCCTTCATTAACTTATTTATTAGTGACATGTCACTGGTGACACACCCAACGTATCCAACTTCTCTATGAACTATCATCATCTAGATTTATGAAATACATCTATGTATGTGAGTTTTAAAATGAATTAATAAAAATCTTAAGGTGTACAGACAATCACAGAAAATCATAGATAGGAATATATAATGACCCTCCTACTAAAAGGTTTATTAATATAAACTATTGTCTTAGAGATTGCGAAGTGTGAACTTCATGGGAAGATGCGTCATCTACATGGAAGTACTCACACATAAAATTTTATGTAATATTTGTAGGAAAATAATACATTATCCAATCATGAAATGTTAATTAAGAATATCAAAATAGAACATCATGGTTCTCATCCTATTAGGGATCTGTTACGATCTTATCAATGGAACATATACTCCAAAATATTTTTTATATTATATTCATGAAAAATAATGAACAATATATATTAATTACTTTTATTAATTTTCAATAAATAGAATATAAATGTAATCAAATTGCAAATAGTTGGTCATATGAAACCATCTCCAAAAAAAATTCCACATTGACTAGAGAAAAAATCATAAGGACTTTAATCTAAAAAAACCTCACTTTATAGTCATGTTTCTATTGATTGAATGCATTCATCAAGGGTTACACCTTATTCTATTCCATGGAAATACTCTTTACTAAAAATTTACCACTTTTTGAAATATTCCTCAAGAGATGATACTTTTGATGTATGTGATTCATCTACTGATGTGACATCAGCTCATTTCCAAGGGAAACCACTATAGTATTTTAATAATATAGTGTGATTGGATTTTTACTACTAGGATCCATGTTAGGATATTGAATGAAGTTTTGCAATAATATTGGTTCTTTAGCTACATTATGAGCCACAATACACCCATTATTTTGTTTGGAATCTATAACAATAACCTTCTTTGATCTCTTTCAACTAATGAAACCTATATTGAAGGTGCATATATACCCTTTTTGTGACTTCATGTAGTCATGATCAATTTGGAACCTAGAATTTTCATATCCTCTGGAGTCTCCACCATAAACATAGAACATATCCATTTTACACCTCAGATAATTAAATATATTCTTAAATTTTTCCCAATGGTAGTCACTATGATTAGTTTGATATCTTATTACCATAATTACGGGGTAGGTGACATCTAGCCTATTACATAGCATACCAAACATGACAAACCCATTGAAAAGACCCATAATAATATCATGACATTTCTCAACATATAATTATTTCATATAGTATAAATCACATAATGTCACTTATAAAACATAATAGAATCATTAAAAATGAAGAATGAATGAAATAATAGTTATTTATAGAATTTAATGAACTTATACTAATGGAATAGTAACTTGACCTTTAGAATAGTAATGTGACCCTAAAAATAGTAAACTGGTGAATAGAATAATAACCTAATCTATTTAAATTATGAATAAAATTTGGTTATCTTATAAATTGGAAAATGATATATCAATATCATGGAATAAGTATATCGATATTATAAAATGATAAATTAAGAGTTTGTATTTATTATAAGTAACAAATATTTAATTGCAACTTATAATTAATATAATTATATAAAAGAAAATTAATTTTCATCAAATATATACCTATATTATTATTTTTTGTCGTAATATTATTGGATAATTTTCTAAGACCATAGTTAATTTTTGAATGTGTCATAAAATCGACTATAATATTAAAATTTTTATTTTTCAAATAAAAGATTATTTTATTTAAAAATAAAATATCAAATATTTATAAAATTATTTTAATAAAAATGAATACATTTATGAATTCTACATTTCCAAAAATTATTAGGGTGTATTTGTTTTGATTTTTCTAAAATAAATGGTTTTTTAATAGTAAAATACAATAATTTAAGATAAATCCGAAATAGATAAATTTTTTATTAATTTTTTATTTATAGTTTATGTAAGAAAAGAAATATCTAAATAACCTTAATTATTTTAATATGTTAGTGATAATTATCAAAATATTCATAGTCTTCATCCAAAATAATGAACAAATGAATAAAATATTAAAAAAACCCCTCGCATCCACTATAAATACCAACCCTCACCACACCATCTCTTCATATTTTCCAAGCTTTCATACTTTTTTAATTTCTACCCAATACTCTTCAGAAGTACCTATCCCACATCAAAGAGCCATTTTTCCCATAAAAAGTTCAACCATTTCCCCTAAGGAGGTTCTCAAAGAAGAGAAAATCACGAGGTAAAAACATATCGATTTTTCATTTAATTTGTATTCAAGTTCTTTTTTATTCTTATATTCTCCTCAACTCCCTGTTAAATTATTAAATGGTCTCTTAAATATATTAAATATATAGTAATGTTATTATTTTTTATGAATAATATATTATCAATTATCTTCCATCTCATTTTCTTCTAAAAAAGAAAACATCATCTATGATGTGTTGATTTATATCATTCAAGGAAGAAGAGTTTTAAATTTCCATTATCATCTTCAAGGAGGGACATAAAACCATTTCTGATTAAAAAGGATTATAAAATATTTTTTACAACCTCTATAATTTTTTAGAAACATTATATATACATGATTTTAATTAATAAAAAAAACTTTTGTGATGATTGAAAAATCGCCAAATATAGTCTAAATGGTTATCAAAAACTTCTGATCTAGTGATTCATCCTCGTCAAAAATAATCAAATATCATATATTACCATTTTTTATTTTTTATTTTCATTAATAACATATAACATCGATTTTTTATATCTATTACCATTTTACATGAACTTTAATACTCATATAAAAGAAAGTTGATCATGAATATCAAGGAAATGAACACTACCGAATAATAAAATTATACCTTATAACTCTAAAAAAAGATAATAAATGAAATTAATAAAATTATATTAAACAGAATAAATGTATAAATGTTTCTGATGTAAGTAATTAATTGATTTAATTTTATTATCCATGACATTAAGGTCAAGTGACGAACACTTTCAAACATAAGGTATGAGTTTCTTCTCAAACCACTATTTTTAATCGGGTCCTATTTTCTCCTGATATAAACCATTGTAATACTTTATTATTTAAAAATATATTTTCAAAATTATGATTATACATTCAAAACTCATGTTTCCATACTATTTTAACTTTCAATTTTGTGAAATACATATTTTACAATGTCCCCTTCTCAATTCTTCATGATAAGCAAGCCTGATTAAAGGGAACATCTTGATTTCTTTTTCATTCTCAAGTACCATCCATAATATGTTTTAAGACAAAATTAGTTTTATAAAATCTTTACTTTTGTCATGAAAACTCGTATTTATTCATTTCATGTTTTGTACAATCAAAAGTGGTAAACACAAATGATTTTTTCAAAAGAACTCTTTTTTTTCAAAGTAAGAGGGATATTTCTCTTAAGAATTATTCAATGATTTTTTTATATTATTTTAATATATTTCAAAAAATATGTTTAATTTTATAATTTATTGATATTAATATATAATGTTTATCATCTACCATGTTTTATTAAATGTTTTATGATTAGTTGGAATGTGGATGTGATATCTTGAAACCATTCACCATACCACTCAGAATAGTTTTTGATTATGATTATGGATTGGGGAAATCTATTTATATTTCATATTTATATATTGTTTATGTATGAACCCATTAATATGTTGAATTAATTTTACTTATTAAGTGATTATTGGGTCCCACTATCTTCCATATAGGCATGGGTAGGTCTCATGAGAAAAAACTATAATGGTTATTTGTCGATGCATTAACCATTTATTTTTAGATGTCCTGTCCAAGACTTCTAAAATATGTTTTTATGTATATAATTATATATTCTCTCATTATAGTGTTAGTAATTCGTATTCTATGTAAATATTTAAGTAGTATAATATCCATGGTTAATCTTCATTATCTTGTGACTATTTATATGGAATTATTTATTCAGCTTTTATGATTTCCATATTATGCACAAGATTATGTTATAATGGAATTTGTTTTTTAATTATTCACCTTTACTTTTTATTATAATAGCTTATTATATATTACAGATCCATTCTATGAATTTAATCTCACCCCTTTCATATGTTTTATATTTTCCCTCGGATGTTAGGATGTATATTTTGAATGCATTGTATGGATAATATAGGGGTTAATGGTCGTTTATGTTGTTATTTATATGTTTTATTTACATTCAAGATGTTAGGTAAATTTTCTGAATATATACTAGAATTTAGAAATACTAAACTTATTGGTCGTTTGAGATTATAATGTTGTATCTATGACAATGTATTTTTGTAATGCATCGATTTTGGGGTACTAGGGTCAGGGTTTTAACACCCATTTATTGATCCACATAGAAAAATTTTCATTATTTTTATATCCTCATGCTTGTGAGGAAATATTTTCCTAGAAAGATTAATTCCATTTGAGCCTAGAAAGAATCCCCTCTTGGATTGTTCAATTCTGAATCTCCATTATATATTTTAAATGTATATACTTTTACTTAGGTCGAGATACCTCTATGATTTATCATGATAGATCTTGATCCCAAGAATATATGTTGCCTCACCCAAGAACATCATATGGAAGTATTTTTTCAACAATTCCCTAGTAGACTGTATGAATGGAATTTCATTTCCAACCTGTAATATGTCATCAACATATATAATTATGAAAATAAATTCAATCCCACTAAATTATTTATAGAAACATGATTCGAATTAGTTCTTTGTGAAACAGTATTCTTTTATTATCCCATAGAAATGAATGTTTCATATCACAAGTCCTTTATTTAATCCCAAAATGGACCTTTTCAACTCTCATAGCTTTTTGTCATCCTTTGGAGTCAGAAGCCCTCTGGTATGTGTCATATGAACAATTTCTTGAAGGTCCTCATTAGAAAAAGTTGTTCTGACATCTATTTTACAAATCTCATAATCATGGGAAGATGCAATGGAATTTATAAATGTTATGGATTTCATAATTGAAATTGAGGAAATTTTTTCATTGTAATCAATGCCTTGATGTCGTTTAAACCCTTTTGCAATTAGTCGCTTCTAAAAGGTTCTGATCTGTCCATCTATGTCCAATTTATTCTTCAATACCCATTTTCTACCAACAGAATTTACACCTACTTGAGTGTCTAAAAAAATATAGAGTTGGTTTTTGTACATGAAACCCATTTCAGAATTAATGGCCTATTGTCACGAGGAATCATATTTCCCACATAGTGCTACCTTTTTGGGATGTGGATCATTATTATCAACTAATAATTAATTTCCATCCTCAAGACTAGAAAACTACACAGTTCAAGTTCCCTATCCACTCTTGTACTCCAACGTAGTAATTTTTTCTTTGGAAAAGCTTTTTATTCAACATAGCATTTTAGAATTTCTTCATGTGTTGAATCTTATGTATTTTTATCCTGGAAGTCATCAAATCTTATCTCGCTCTAACTATATATTTTAGGGATAAAATCATCCTCATGAAATTATGTTTGTATTTCAACCAAATCCTTTTTTTCAAAATTATTTTATAGTTAGTATCCTTTTGTTTCATTGGGATATCCTACAAAGATACACATTATGGCTTGGGTTGAATTATTTTTACATAATGAGTCCTTCACAAATGCTTCTCAAACCCACCCAATTAAGTAAGATAACATAGGTTTATTTCCATTCTACAATTCGTATGGTATACCCTCTATTTCTATAGTTTCCACTAGGATTACTATGTATGCAGTTGTTTATAATGTATATCCCAAAAAGGACAATGTAAGACTCACATGAAACATCATTTATATCACCATGTCCAAAAAGGTGTGGTTCCTCCTTTCATATACACCATTTTATTAAGGCCCATAATATGGAATGAGTTTATATAATATACCAAACTCTCATTAATAGTCAATGATATCTTGATTAAGATATTTTCCACCATAATCTGAGTAGTGTTTCGTAGTCTTATAACTAAACTTGTTCTGAACATTATTATTGTAATATTTGAATTTATGAAATGAATCCAAATAATTCATAATTAAGTATACATATCCATATCTATTAAAATCAACAGTAAATATTATGATGTATGAGTACCACCTCATTATTTAATTGGAATTAGTCAACACACATCTGTATGAACTAATTCAAGAAGCTCTTTAACCCATTTACCTTTACCACTAAATCGTGATTTGGTTATTTTGACTTGTAAATATGTGTGACATACACCAAGTTGTTTTAGTTTTGGATAATCTAAATATCCATCTTGATTTAAATTAATCAAGTTATTTTCATTTACATGACCAAGCCAGTGAATCCAAAGTTGGGGTGTAGTAAGAGTCATGTTAAGTAACATTGTTATAAATTTCCATGACTTCGTTTATGTAAAAAAACAAAAAAATAAGGTTATTTAATTGTGTCTTACCATAAAAAATGATTTATTTACAAAAGAATAAACATTTATTACAAAATCTAAAAATAATCTATCATTATATAGTTTGGATACAAAGGAAATTTTTGGGGTAATTGAATGAAATAATAAGAACTATAAAGACTCATAAATTTCAATAATTTATTTAAATACTTTGTAATTTTACGAGTCTGTGGCTTCTGATGGCACTTTATTCCGAGTCCCGGTGTGCCCGGAAACAATTTCCAAAGTTTAGCTCTGGTAAGTTCAGTGAATGAATGAGCGGGTTTTTCTAACTTTTGAATCAGTGCTCAGAATAAAAATTTGAGGGCACTGATGAACTCGCAGCACCAGTAATTGATTAAGGGGACACTTACAGTAGTTGTGTTCTCAAAGGAGGAGAAGATAATTTTGGGGGTTTATTTAAGAAGTAAATAAAAATCGTTGGAACAATTTTTATTTTAGGAGGAGGTTATTTCCTCCCATGGGTTGTTAAGGGTGGGGTCCACAGCCACTTAACTACCCAATTGTGGATGTTAGAGATGGGGGGCCCACACGAGCCCCACCATTTAATTTCCTCTAATCTCATTAACAACCCCTCATTAAATTGGAAAACCCCCCATTTAATTTCCAACGTGTTTAATAAATGAGAACCTTCCCTCTCCCATCTTTAATTAATTGTCATCGCGTTTTATTAAATGTGGTTATTTAATTTAGTAGTTTCTTTGCGTGTGTAATGAAATAATAGGAGGAGCCTATTATTTAATTTTGGGCAGAGCTTCATTGTGCGAAAGGAAGATCGGGGGAGTGATTTTTAGTTTTTGGAAGAACGCCGACTTCTGACAAAGAACGACCTCCCCTTAGACGAAGAACGCTGGTTCTGCAAAGAACGATGACGCGCCACCCATCCTCTTCTCCGCAACAAGAGAGGAGACGATGCTTCCTTCTTGATGCACTCCAATGTCGCCAATGATTCCTTTCCCCATGACATCGACGTCCGACATCAACTGTTGAGGTTAGGGAATTTGTATATAGTTCGTTATGTGATTTTATACCCTCGGTATGGTGTGAAAATTGTTTGGTGACATTTAGAACCACTAACACGGTGGTTGTGGACTAACAAACAAGTCCGAACCCACCACTACTTTGTTCTTGATGTGCGGAATAGTCGGTGATGATGAAGCGGGACCGAAATGGAGATTTTAGGCCTTCGAAGTAATGTACGAGTCCCGAGGCGACCGCCGGTGTAGACGAGAGAAAAATTGGACCACCAGAATGACTCGGGTGGCCCATAGAAGTCCCCGGTATCACGGGCCGCCGCCAGCTGGCATCGGCCTGCCGCCGCCAGCTGGCATCGGCCTGCCGCCTGGAGGCGGCGCCACCTTGCCGCGCCCCCGGCAGAAGACCAACGCGGCTGAAGCCACGATGGCGAGAGCAAGATCTCACAGCCGCGTAGGATCCAGAGGAGATGCGGTGCCAGGCTCTGCGTCCGCAGAACAGAGGGGGGGCCGCGTCCCCCCTACTTGGCTCGCTGGCAGAGCCAGCACACCCCCTGGCAGGGCCGGAACGGGTCGCACGGACAGGGCCACACCGGCTGGGTCAGGCCGCGCCCAGCCGGTTCAGGCCTTGCCTAGCTGGGCCAGACCTAGACCCAGGTCGGGTCGGCCCAGGGGGGTTGTGTCGGGTCGGACCGGGCCCAGACCCCCACTTTGGACCATTTTCGTTATTTTGACCATAAATTGAGGTACGGACCTCCGATCGATGCACTGTAAGTTGCATAGGAATCCACATACTGATATGGTTGTTTTTTGTATCATAATTGAGGTTTCGGAAAATTTTGAGTATGGTCGGGTTGGTTCGAACCCGAAACCAATCGGGCCCTTGGAGCGGAAACGCTTATATCTTAAGGATCGTATGTCCGTTTAACGTGACATCAATTGAATTGAAATCCTTTTGTTGTGATAATTATTTTGGCTTAATCCAAATGAGGTTTGGATGCAGTTGGAGTGCATTCGGGTTGGGTTTAGGCTAAAACGCAACCGGGCCCCTTTGACAGAAAAACCAATAACTCTCAGACCAGGCGTTCGATTGACGTGCCTTCTGTCGTGTTGGGTTTCATTTGATAGGACTGAAAATTTGGATACATCGACTCTGGACATCGTGAAATTTGATTTATCGACCCTTAGCTCAAGGAGCGGACCCTCCTGGAATAGAGCATGCTGTGTGCGGGAACCCTAGAGCTGGCTGCGACTACGACGATAACGACTATACTTGGATCCTCCGTGGGTTCTGTAGCAAGGACGACTCTACTCGGATCCTCAGTGGGCATGGCAGCATGGAAGTCTGTACTTGGATCCTCTGTGGGTTTGGTAGCAAGAACAACTGTACTTGGATCCTCCGTGGGTCTAGCAGCGAGGATGACTGTACTTGAATCCTCTGTGGGTTCGACAGCGATGACGACTATACTGGGATGCTCTGTAGCGTCCGAAAGTGATGACTACTATTCTTGTATCCTACATGGGTCTGGCAGTATGACCTCTGTACTTGTATCCTGAGTGGGTCTGGCAGAGTAGCTGGTCTTGTATCCTATGTGGGTCTGACAGCTTAGTTAGTTATGTATCCTATGTGGGTCCAACATCATAGATGAATCAGTGACTACATATGATCATCTCTAACTCTATATGAAAGATGTATACCTGTGTGAGATGAGTCTTGACTTCAATATTCATCAATTATGTGTTTTACTTGATTTCCTGTTTGGAATGGGTTGTTCTTTCCTGTGTGGACTGGGTTGCACTTTCCTGTGTGGACTCTGTTGTGATTTCCTGTGTGGACTGGGTTGTGATTTCCTATATGGACTAAGTTGTGTTTTCCTGTGTGGAGTGAGTTGTGTTTTCCTGTGTGGACTGGGTTGTGCTTTCCTATGTGCACTAGTTGAGCTTGTTCTCGAGAGATGGAGGTGAACTGTAATGGATGACTTAGGTATATGTATGCGCATATACCTAAGTAGAGTGGGTTGAAACTTCGTGATTTTATCTTTCCCTTTTGGTTTATCCTTCGAGGATTATGAGAGACCTTCAGGGGTCTCGGGGTCTCTACTAAGTATCGTATACTCAACCCTGCATGGGCTATTCCCACACTATGTTATGTTGGATGCAAACGATGGACAGAACTGATTGAGGTGGAGGCTTGTGGAGCTGGACGGTACTCGGAGGAGGACCACATAGCGGGATGTACACAGAGCGGACGACCGGAACCGAGGAGCTGAGTAGACTATCTTTACCCACCCTTCAGGTTGGATTTTGGGAGGATGACTCAGTGTTGTTGTCTTACTTACTGTTTTTGTACTTTCCTTTCAGTTGTACTGTACATTCAATTGGGTTTGTATACTATCCCATTTACTTTTCAACACTTACCTTGTACCCAGTTTTACTTAGTGATTACTTCACTTGCGTACTCTGTTGTGTTTTTTAACTTTATAAAATGCAATGCCTTCCCCTTTTATAAGGATTTAGAACTTTGGTTCTAGTCTCCAGCCCCTGGAATATGGAAGGCGGGCTTGGGGTAGTCACAGCACGGGCCCCAAGGATGGGTCATGACAAATCGGTATCAGAGGAGTCAGTTCTACCACAAAACTTCATACTCTGATATTTCATTTCTGTGAAGCAATAGTGTTAAGAGTATTGAGTGTCGTTTTCAGTTTAGCGTGTCTAGTGTTGGTGTAGCGGCCGACGTATCCATACACCAGGACCCTGACCACCGATTTCGGACTCAGTGCATGAAAACACTGATTGCGTGTGTGTTTCCTTTCAAAGTTTTCATTGTGATTACTTTGAGTCAGCTCACCAAGTATATTGTTTGACTCTGGCGCACCTGTTTCTTTTTAGGATGGCCCCACAAAGGCAGCCAGGTAGGGTTCCTAGTTACACATGGGATGGAAGCCCACCGAGTGATGGGGCTTCGGTGCAAGGCCCTATTACAGCGGAGGCACCAGCGGTTCCACTACCCGCTGGGCCACCGATACCACTAGCCCCAGCAGCGGAGAGTGCACGCTGCCTGAGTGCATTGTACGAGTTCCAACGACAGAGGCCGCCCATGTTCTGTGGAGAGACAGATCCTCAGGCAGCCGGGGATTGGCTGGAGGCTATCGTCAGAGTCTTCAGATTGGTAGGGACCCCAGTAGACCTAATAGTGATCCTTTCCGCGAGTTTCCTGCACGCATCAGTAGGTAGATGGTGGATCCTGATGCTACATGTGCACGATGAGGAATCTCTACATTAGGAGAACTTAGAGAGCCTCTTCCTCTTGGAGTTCATTCCATCCACCCTCCGTGCGGTGCATATTCAAGAGTTACTACAGCTACGACAGGGCAGTATGTCAGTAGTCCATTACTCAGCGAGGTTTACCGACCTCTCGCGCTACTCCACAGACATGGTATGAGACCCATTATTTTAGGCCCAAAACTTTCAGCAGGGAATCAGACATGAGATCAGGGCTTCGATGATCTCCCTCAACATCTCGACGCAAGAGAGGGTGCTGGAGAGAGCCCTCCTAGTGTAAATTTTCCTCACTGAGCAGTCACCAGTGGCGAGACCCTCCGTAGGACGACATGTAGCGGAGTCTTCTGCAGCCGGTAGTAGACAGCAGAAGCAGGGGTCCAAGTGGACTAGGCTATCCAATGAGTGACTTCAGGATACAGGTTCGGTTGTGTGGGGCACATGGCATAGATCCATCCATACGAGGAGCATGAAGTTCTATACATGCGGTGGGCAGGGTCACATGGCTCGAGACTGCCCGACCTGCCCTGCAGATGAGCAGCAGGCAGTAGAGGGACCTCCCAGGCAGAGGTTTGACCGTGGTGGTCCTCTGGGAGTAGTCAGACGTGGCATAGGGGATGGACAAGCAGTAGGTGGTGGAAAACGTTTCGAGGCCCTACCACCACCAACACCACTAGGAGGACCACCACGACCATAGGGAACGACTGGACATGGTAGAGCTCAGCTTCAGGTGGCTGAGGCCTACGACCGTAGAGCTCCGGGAGTAGATGGGCAGGAGCAGGACTAGCTCTTGGAATGGAGACCTTTTTCATGTTTCTTATAGCTTGATAATGTTGTTTTTTTGGATGCTTTGTGTCTTTGTACTTTGAGCTAAAGTAATAAAATACACTTGTTCTTGTGACGTTTGCTTTCCTGTCCGTTTTGTATGGTTGATGATAATAGGCTCCAGTTAAAACCATTGATGTGACCCTCACTTGTGAGATTCCAACTGGAGGAGACCCAGTAACCACTCACTAATGCCTATAGTGTATCTCAACCCTTATAGGTGAGAGTAGTTGTTGGATCTCTTAGTAGTAGCGTTGAGGCCTTACGACGTCGTCTATGACATGAAATTGTACCGTTCATCTCAGGATTTACTGTATTAGGAAAAAAATGTGGTTCATCCAGGGGTGAGACCAGTTTTCCCTTTTTGGAAGAGGAGAAATCTCAGTAGCTCTTTGGTAGAACGTAGACAAAGAAGGGTGGAGATGAGTTCATACAATTGTCTAGTCTCACCCATTGTTTGTTGAGCGGATGGTTTACAGTTCTCACCAACTCAACAGTCTCAGGTGTATCTTCTCTCAGAAGGACATGAACCTAAGACAGCGGTGATGGATTGAATTCCTCTGGGACTATGAATTCGAGATATTTTATACTCTTGGGGAGGGGATCACTGTAGAAGATGCTTCCTAGTAGGAGATAAAATAATCAGCCGTTAGGAGTAGCGAGACAGCAGCTAGCCGCGTTGCAGATATCCTTTGTGTATAATGATGGAATCAGCACGTGTAGAACTAGAAGATGGTTCAGGCTATGATGGATAATGTTCAGATCATCCAGGAGTGGATGAAGACTGCACAGAGCTGGCAAATGTCTTATACTGGTAGAGGACGAGACCACTGGAGTTCGAGGGTGACGACCACGTCTTCTTACGGGTCTCACCTCGATGGGGTATGCAAGGATTTGGCCAGGGCGGCAAGTTATCTCCGCGTTTTATCTAGCGTTTCCACCTCAGATGCACTGGGTGCATGACTTCATCCACATATCTCAGTTGAGGAGATACGTGCATGACCCGACGCATATCATCGACCATAGGGAGATGGACATCGATGACAGGGTGACTTTTGCGGAGGTCCCGGTGGAGATTGAGGATCGATAATAGCGGGTCCTAGGTGGACGGCCGATACCTCTGGTGTTCATTCTTTGGCGGCATGGGAACCTCCAGGAGAGAACATGGGAGCGGGAGGCTCAGATGTGTGCTCAGTACCCTCATTTGTTCCCCTAGTTTATGTTGTAGCTTTATGGGGACGCAAATCCCATGAGGTGGGAGTAATGTAAAGACCCAAAAATTTCAAGTAATTTTTTTTTATTAAATGTATTGGAATTTTACGAGTCTGTGGCTTCTGAAGGAACTTGATTCCGAGGTCCAGTGTGCCTAGAAACAATTTTCAAAGTTTGGCTCAGGTACGTTTAGTGAACAAATGAGCCGGTTTTTCTAACTTTTGAACCGATGCTCGGGATTAAAATCATAGGGCACCGGTGAAATCGCAACGCTGGTAATTTCTTAAGGGGACACTTTCCGTAGTTGCGTTCGCAAAGGAGGAGAATATAATTTTAGTGGTTTATTTAAGAAGTAAATAAAAATTGTTGGAACAATTTTTTTTATCATGAGGTTATTCCCTCCCATGGGTAGTTAAGGGTGGGGTCCACAACCACTTAACTACCCAAGTGTGGATGTTAGAGAGGTAGGGCCCACACGTGCCCCGCCATTCAATTTCATCAAATCTCATTAACAACCCCTCGTTAAATTGGAAAACCCCACACTTAATTTCCAAAGCGTTTAATAAATGAGAACCTTCCCTCTCCCTTCTTTAATTAATTGTCAACACGTTTTATTAAATGCGGTGATATAATTATCGGAGTTTCATTGCATGTGTAATTAAATAAAATGAGGAGGCTATTATTTAATTTTGGGGAGATTATCCTTGTGAGAAAGGAATATTGGGGGTGAGCTCTTGAGTTTTTGGAAGAAAGCCAACTTCCGACAAAGAACGATTTCCCCTCTGATGAAAAACGCCAGTTCCATGAAGAATGACGACGCACCACCCATCCTCTTCTTTGCGACAAGAGAGGAGACGCTTCTTCCTCCTCGATGCACTCCGACATTGCCAACGATTCCTTTCCCTGTGACGCCGACGTCCAACATGAACTGTTGAGGTAGGGGAATTTTTGTATATTTTGTTATGTGATTTTATACCCTCGACATGGTGTGAAAACTGTTTGGTGATGTTTAGAACCACTAATGCGGTGGGTACGGACTAACGAACAAGTCCAAACCCACTGCTACTTTTTCCGAGATGTGTAGAATAGTCGGCGACAACAAAGCGGGACCGAAATGGAAATTGTAGGCCTTTGTAGTAATGTATGGGTCCAAAGGAAACCGTAGGCATAGATGGAGAAAAATAAGACCATTGGAATCACTATGGTGGCCCGCGGAAGTCTCCGATAGTGCAAGGCGCCGGCGCAGCGGTGCCAGCGGCCGAAGGCGGCGGCCGTCACCTGCCAGCATCCTGGAGGCGGCGGCGCCCTGGTGCGCCGCTTCTAAAGCTGTGAAAACAAGATCAGGATCCCGCATCTACGCGAGATCTATTAGAGAAGCGGCGCTAGGCGCCGCATCCGCGGAATAGAGGGGGGGCCGCGTCCCCCCTGCTTGGCTCACTGGCTGAGCCAGCGCACCCCCAGCCGGGCCAGAGCGGGTCACGCGGACCGGGTTGCACCTGCCGGGCCGGGCTGCACCCTTCCAGGCCAGACCCAGACCCGAGTCGGGTCGACCAGGTTCGGGCTGACCCAGGGGGGTTGGGTCGGGTCAGACCGGGCACAGACCCCCACTTCGGACCATTTTCAGTCTTTTGCCCATAATTTGAGCTAAGAACCTCTGATCGATGCACCGTTAGTTGCGTAGTAATACTAGAACCGAGATATCCATTTAGTCAAGTCACACGTGAGGTTTCAGAAAAGTTTATGTAAGGCTGGGTTGGTTCGAACCCGAAACCAACCAGGCCCTAGGAGTGGAAACACTTATATCTTAAGGACCAGACGTCCGTTTGACATGCCGTCAATTGTGTTTAAATATTTTTGTTGAGGTGGTTATTTTTTTTAATCCACATTAAGTTTGGATATATTTCGAGTGAGGTCAGGTTGGTTTTAGCTTAAAACACAATAGGGCCCCAGGGACGGAAAAGCCAATAACACTCAGACCAGGCGTCTGATTGATGCGTCGTCTATCGTTTTGGGTTTCTTTTGATGAGACGAAACTTTGGGATACACGAACTCTGGATATCGTGACAGTTGATGTATGGATCCTTCGCTCAAGGAGCAGACCCTCTCGGAATCGACCGTGCTGTGTGCGGGAACCCTAGAGCTAGCTGCCACTGTGACGATGATGAATGTACTTGGATCCTCCGTGGGTTAGGCAGTGAGGATGAATATAATTGGATCTTCCGTGGGTCTGGCAGTGAGGAATATTTTACTTGAATTCTCCGTGGGTTTGGCAGCGAGGATGAATGTACTTGGATCGTTTGTGGGTCCGGTAGCGAGGACGACTGTACTTGGATCCTCCGTGGGTTCTACAACGATGATGACTGTACAGGGATCCTCCGTAGGGTCCGACAGCGATGACTACTGTTCTTGTATCCTACGTGGGTCCGGCAGTATGAACTCCGTACTTGTATCCTAAGTGGGTCTGACAGAATATCCGGTATTGTATCCTATGTGGGTCTGAAATCTTAGCTAGTTATGTATCCTATGTGGGTCCAACAAATTAGATGAATCAGTGACTACATCTGATCATCTCTAACGCTATACGAAAGATGTATTCCTGTGTCAGCTGAGTCTTGACTTCAATCATCATCAACAATGTGTTTGACTTGATTTCCTGTATGGACTGCGTTGTTCTTTCTGGTGTGGAATGGGTTGTTCTTTCTTGTGTGGAATGGGTTGTGCCTTCCTGTGTGGACTGGGTTGTGATTTCTTGTATGGACTGAGTTGTGTTTTCCTGTGCGGACTACGTTTTGTTTTCCTGTGTGGAATGGGTTGTGTTTTCCTGTGTGGACTGGTTGAGCATGGGATCGAGAGTTGGAGGTGAACTTTAATTGATGACTTAGGTATATGTATGGGCATATACCTACGTAGAGTCTGTTGATACATCGTGATTGTATCTTTCCCTTGTGGTTTATCCTTCATGTATTCTGAGAGACCTTCGGGGGTCTCAGGGTCCCTATGGAGTATCGTATACTCAACCCTGCATGGTCTTTGCCCGCACTACATTGTGCTGGATGCAGACGACGGACAACACTGATCGAGGTGGAGGCTTGTAGAGATGGATGGTACCCGAAGAACGACCACTTGGCAGGACGTACACGGAGCAGACGACCGGACCCGAGGAGCTGAGGAGACTATCTATACCCACCCTTCATGTGGAATTTCAGTAGGACGACTCAGCGTTTCTATATTACTTACTGCTATTGTACTTTCCTTTCAGTTGTATTGTACTTTCAGTTGGGTTTGTATGCTGGCCCATTTACTTTTCAGCACTTACCTTGTTCCCAGTTTTACTTAGTGCTTACTTCACTTGCGTACTCTGTTGTGTTTTTGTTTACATTATAAAAGGAAATGTCTTCCCCTTTTATTGGGATTTACGCCTTTGGTGCTAGTCTCTAGCCCCTGGCCTATGGAAGGTGGGCTTGGGGTAGTCACGGCATGGGCCCCAAGGACAGGTCGTGATGACAACCCTTTAAACATAGGTCATTTTGGTCCTCATTGTGAGGTGGTAGTCCCCATTAGCTAAAATACAAATATTATCTCCATTGGATACTCTTAGATCAACCTCCCCTCAGTAAATAATATTGAATCTACTTGGTTAATATGTTTTATTACATATGTGAGCAGCACAAACTCTATCTAATACCCAATTAATATAAACAGATAGATTACACTCGATAACAATTGCACCTAAAGATTCACCTTGCTTCTTTGGATGGGTTTTTATCCAATGGAATATCATTACCCAAATGAAATTGACATCATTATTTTCCATTAAATTCACATTTATCTTCAACTTCTTAGAAGGTGGTAATGAAACATTGGTCTTAATTCTATTTGTTTACCATTTATATTTTTTCACTACTGGGGAGGAAGTTTTATCATGCTTCGTATCCCTATCTACATTGAGAATAAGGGTAAAAATATATAGAAGATACTTTTCAATGTAGTTTATATTAAATTCATCCCAAAATTATTATAATCAATGATGTATTGATACCAGAATGAGGTTAGTGCCCAATTCATTTGGGAGTTTAAACACTTGAACCTATAATTTCTAAATGTAGCCAATGAGATTGACTATTTGAGGCCCTAGATCAGAAAAAAAAACTAATAAATTTTTGAAAAAGAGAACCTTTCTAATCTGGACTCGTTCATGTTCAGATCTATCTTAATAAAGTCCTCTAAGGTGCTCAAGCATGATATACACATCCATTTTTTCATGAGACGACATCGGTCCACTAGACATCGATGAAAAAAATCAAACATTGAAATTCAACCATTTTTCTCATTGTTTTTTAATATATAAGGATATCTTCATCACTCGTATTTTTATAAGGAAGATTAGTAATTGACTATTTTATCATTTAATAGTTCCTTTAGGGAATAACACAACCCGAAGGCATCTAAACCACTACTAGAAGTTACTACTATTTTTTGATGTTGACATTCTCCAATATTCATCATAGGGATAATGTGAATGATGAACTCATAATTTTAGTATATAATTAAAAATATCATATTATTAGTAATTTAATTGATTAACAATTGAGTGCGATATAATATTTTAAATGATTTAAATAAATGTAACACTATTTTATCAAGTCCTAATATCCCTCTCCATTTAAATCAAAATGTCTAGCTTAATTGGGATTATAGTGGAATGGACCCCCATTAATTTTAATAATAATCTTTAATTTGGAAATGAAAAACCTAATAATGTAATTATGTAGGTGGTCTTGCCAACTGTGGACTTGTTTCTCCTTACTAGATTGAGTGGATTTCTCTATCCTAAAATCCTCACATGGATTTCCTTAATACATTCCTTCTAATTTCTATTGAATAGAATTTCTTTGTTAAAATCAATACATGTTTAGTTAAGTCAACCCAAAACTCTCATGAGAACTCTCCAATAAAAGTACGTGTCCAGAATTTTTCCATGTACTACACTTAGTTCTATGGTTTAATTCCCAGTATATTAATGTATGGTTTTGTGTAAATTAATATTTAATTGATGGATTTTAATTTATTCAGAACAAATTTTTTTCTTTTTTACCATTTTCATGTACTTTTAATAATATGTAGATGTTACATAATTAGTTTTACGTGTAGGATAAAAAATGTATGCCCAATTCATTTATTTAATTTCCATCCTTTTGGGTTAATTATTTTATTTCTATGATCACATCCTTGCATCCATAAAATATATAATTGCACAGATAAAAATAATTAATTAATTAAATGTCCCACTTGTGATTATTATCTAATAGTTGTTTTATAAGATGGAATTAAATCAACCTCTGACCTTGAGTAAATAAATTTTATTGTTAGTCTTTCCATTAGATACAACTTTCCTCGTGTCCACCTATGTGTCCCCTAGGTTGGACTTATTAGAGTTTTTTCTTGAACCACCTCCACATGCCTTTGGAGGCTCCATTACATAAAAATATTTATTACTCACACATAAGAGATGGGAACTAAAGGATTAACTAAAGAAGATTTCATAAATATCTTTGGAAACACAAGCCCTATGTAATAATGGGAGGAGGGATAACATGTTGTCGATAATTTAATTTAATATAAAATAATTGAAAAAAAACATGAAGTAAATTAAATTACAACATCTAACACATACACATGTTTTGGTCATTCTCATGAATGATCATGCATCCAATGAATATGTAAAATTAACTAGTTATCATTCATTAATTTATTCGTTCTTTATAATTAAGATAAATGCGCTTGAATTAATTAATTTATTAATTCAATTTCATCTTAAGGATCATTTTATCTTAATTTCATGATAACCATTTTTTATGGAATTCCTAGAAAACAAAATGTCATAACCAATAATGACATAATAATTACAATAAATTAATTGGGAATTTCAAAATCATTAAAACAATTTTTAAATTTTGAAACACACAATAGTGTGACAGTTAGTAAAATAATGTTATAATGACACAATTTTAAAATTTAGTGTAATTTGAATTTATTTCCATTTATGTTTGACTACGTGGTGCGTGTATCCATATATATGCCTTGTACCCCAGATTCATTGTTTTAGAGTCACACACCTAGGGTTTTAGTGTGTTAATTAGGGAAGACTACATGATATGTATATGCTAGCTACACACCCTCTATCTGCCTTCTCTATTCTATGTATGTCTGGTCATCACATGGTATATAATAAAAGCACAACATTTAACTAATTATTCAATTCATCTAGATACAATGTGCAAGGGAATATGATGTGTTCCCTAGCTACACACCATGTGACCCAATTTTACAAGACAAATATTTGGAACTTCTTGATGGAATCTCTGACCATTCATTATTTGATCTAAAATATTTGAGAAAAAAATACACTAAATGAGCATAATTAATATTTTTATAATGTGTACATTAAAAGGTTAATAAAGTATCAATAATAAGAAATGAAAAATATGACTACAGTTTCACAGATATAAACCATCACATAAATAATTATAAATTTCAATAGGGCCACTCTGATACCACTTGATGGTTCGGGGTGTATTGGAAGCATATAGAGGTGGTAGATGTATTTATAAAAATTAATTAATGATTCTATAAACCAAGAGTGGGGATCTTGCACATCAAGTTTATAATTAACTTATTTAATATCTAAAGAAATAAATAATGGTATTAGGAATATTCTTCAATGATGAATGTCGATAATAAAAAATACCTATTTGGATTTCATTTATTGTATTGTGATAATCCAATGATAGAGTCTTTATAGTAATGATCCATGTGTACTCAATTGATCTTTCTGAAACACCACTCAATCATCGAGTGCTAGCATGGTGAATACAATGTCTCGGGTTGTTCGTTCTAGATCATCCGTTCTTTAGTCTTGAAGAAATATCTCTTTCACCTATAAATCTTGATTTTGAGTGAGTATGATGATTCAATATATAATTTTCTATGCATAAGAATTAAAAATTCTCAATTTTTTTTATTATCGACACAATAGACATCATCTTATACTTATAGTGATTGGATTTCAATAAAAAAATAAAGTTCATACCGGACATTACATAATTTTTGTTACTTTTAATAAACCCTATGCCAATTAATAATGTTACCATTATTATTATTTTTTGGTACATGAAAACTTGTGCAATAAAAAATATTATGTAGTGGTCTTGTTAATTAACATTTTCTTCTATGCTTGATCTTGGTCTGTTGGAACTCTTATATAATTTATTGAATAAATGAATAAATATTTTCTTCATAAATAAATATTTTATTCAAAATCTAACGAATAAATATTTACTAAAATATTCATCATATAAAATAAATATTTTATACACAAGGCGATGAATAAATATTTTTTTAACATATGCGATGAATATAGCTTTAATAAAATTATTCGTCTAACTTTAGAATAATATTTATTCAATTAATTAAGATCAAATAGAATTTAATCAAGATAAATGGAAACAATTATTATGTGACCCTCTAGGATTCTTTTTCCTTGGCATTAGGTGACTTTCCCAACAATCCAAGATTACTGTCTAACAATGGGCCAAGGCACTAAAAAGAAATAACTTACTGTCTCAATGTCGACAACCACATATGAATGACCCCTTCGTAATATATCTTATTTATCAAAATATCTCATGAATAAAGTTTCATATATGTTTCACCAACCTAAATGATTGATATGTCTTTATTTGACTCTCTTAAAGAAACACATTGTTACACCATGGTCATGGTATTTTATGTGATTCCTATATTTAAATCAAAAGGATTACATATCACTTACCATAAATATGGAAGGGAAAAATACTTACATTATTTATTCATTAATTACATGTCACTCATGACACACCAAATGTATCCAAATTCTCAATGAATTTTAATCTTCAGGGTTTATAAAATACAATTATGTACGTGAGTTATAACATGTATCAATAATAATTTTAAATTCTAAGGACAGTCCCACAACCCCATAGATTGGAATATCTAAGGACTCCAAAACAAACAGAATTCCTTCTGGTGGGTCTATTATCATAATATACCATCTTGTATATTACTAGGTGTGAACATCATAAGAATAATAGTCATCATATTATTTGAACTTGAACATGATATTATATGTAATATGTGTCCAATTATAGTATGTTTTCCAACCGTAGGAGATTATTTAAGAACATCATCATGGAAAATAAAGGTTCTCATCCTAACAGGGAAATTCTATGATATTATCAGAGGGATGTATATTCTTGGACATTATTAAATTACATTCTTTTATAATAACTAACAATACATAATAAGTAGTTTTATTACTATTCAATGAATTATGTATACATGTAACAAAATTAGAATAATTGGTCCAAGGAAACAAAATCCTACTCAAATGACATACAGAGGTTGATTGTATAAGGATTCATTCCTTATTACATATAAGTAAGCTTCATCATAGAATAATGGATGCTTCGAGGTTGTTAATCTAACATCCTTGACTAGCTGAATAACTGCATCATCGTCAGGCATAGCCCTTAGAGAGTTCTCTTCAACACCCTGTGATGCACCTTGTCCCACATTAATAGGGGCCTCATTCACATTTTCAAGTTCATCATAAAAATAAAACACATTAATAAGATATTATGGATAATGAAGGGTAATGATCTATTATGGAAGGTTAGTTCATAGGCTTACCTTAAAAAGCACGAATAGATCTTCATTAGAGGAAACAATTTCACTACTCTCTTTGGGACTCCCTTGGATGGTGGATCATCCCCTAATTTCTTTATTACTGGAGACCTGTGTATATTTTCCAACCAATTACTCCACAAATAATTCATTAAAAGGAGTTTTTGACTCCTCTCATGGCTCACTACCAAATATTACCCATACTAGGTTGAAAGGGAGGTCGGATCCCCCACGTTGGCACATGGAGTCATCTATGGTTTCAGTAATTCATTTGTCTGCTATAATATTATCATAGAGATAATAAAAGAAATTGCAACATTTTATAGCTCAAATCCTTCTTGGATTAGTGTCCCCCACATTTACCCCATCGTAATGGACACCCACAATTTCTTCCATGGTGTGAAAAGCATGGTGTGGACATCATCATCAACAGGTGGAAAAAGTAGTTTTTTTCATTTTCGCAACAGCTCTTATGGTTCTGCTCTTCCCATCCTGGGAGCCCCTAATTCCTCCCAAGAACATTTTCATGATCCTTATCTGCCAGGATGTGAGGATAAAACTACACCTTTATCCATCCCTACAGCAGCCCTATCCTATACGGCTCCAGCCATCTGGGCTACTTCTTGGAGAGTATCCCACCTTCCACCTTGTTTCCCTAAAACACCATTTATTGGCATGATAACTTATATTTTTTAATGCATAATCACACCAAGGTATATTTCCACCCAATGGATAGTATAGTTCATCAATAGGGAAACATTTACATTGGTTGTTTGTAGTGTGATCTCTCTCATGAACCTAAACCAGAAAGCATCCACCATAGCATGAATGGGATAAATAGATTTAATTCCTCATAAACCCTAGTTTAGACTCTCTTAATTGGATTCTATAGAAACCCTAACTACCTATATAACCAAGATGTAATATATAGTTTGTAGTAGATGTGGTCATCGATCTGGTCCACCAGCACTCTGAGATGGAAGTTCTGTAGGTGCGTATTCTATTCCCATTTCCCATTAACTCTATCCATCGTGGAGAAAATTAGTGATCCAAATGGGTGTAATTTAAAGTAAGAATGATTTTTATTGCAATTGTGACCCTAATATCATTTAAGGTCACTTTCCTAACCCTAAAAATGTTGATAAAAGATGGATCTAAACCAATATTCAGTGGGATGATGGATTTTGGGAACTCATAACCTCAGATTTTCACTAAAACCCACCCTTTATGGAACTTTAAAAGGATAAAAATCATTCATTTCAGCTCTCTACATTTAACATGAAAAATCTGGTAGTAAAGATAGGTCATCATGGGGACCCCCAATTTCACCCTATTGCTGGCCGCCAAGATTATCCCCATCACCAGCACCATGGGCACATGACCATATACTTGTCCTTGAATATGAAACTATATTCTATGGAATGTGGTGAGAAACTAACTGTATTGTAAAATGGCTCACAACCTTCCACTATTCGGTACACCCACCGCTCATTTGGCCATTCCTCGAGGATCAACTTATATGATCCTAATCTCTTCTATTGCTATGTTGTCAGACTTTTGTTTCCTCACCCTAGTATTTTCATGACTAGATCCTTCTTTAGGAACATTTCAAACAACACATTCAACATGATTTTCATGTGTAATTAAAAAGAGTGTTGTCTATCCATACAATAAATTATTCCAAAAGGTGATGTGTTGGGATAATGGTTCACTATCAGTTTTCTGAAGTGATTTGTGATGTAATAAACTCATCATATTGGAACCCATCCAGTGGGATGTCACCATTATATTTTATATACCAAAAAATAATGATCACCTCCCTTGGTAGGGGTGGAAGGTGTTATTGGTTGTGGGAAATCAATTGAGTAGCTCTACCACCAGCTCCTACTGAAGGTTCTTTTGGAACTACAATGTCCACACCACCTCATATAATATGATCTGTCATAACTCAGATCTATACTACTAGAAGGTATATCATTTCCTATAAGCCTAGGACCATTCACTGGTGAAATTAACACCAGACCAAAAATCCCAATCAATTTTATATCCCTTTTTGTTTTCCTATATACTACTCTGGAAGATATAGGTGTTGTGGGATAATAATTATTTTCCCCCTAATTCAAACCCCATGACCATTAGATTATTCATATTCAGTATTTTGACCCACATGGCCTCATGATTTCTTGTATCATGACCCTGATTAGTGATATTTTAGTGGTTGTTCTCATCTACACATGTGAACCAATATCATTTTTTTGACTTTTACTCCTAGGTTTTCACTTCATTCATTAGTAAAACATTCCATAGTGGAGTGTTGTCTCTCAATGAGTAGTTCTTCCAATCCTTGGGTAGAATTACCATGAGTACCTGGTTGTCTAAAACGATGAAACAAGGTAGTTGGATCTGAGGTTTTCTTTCCATTTCTCCCCATCTTGCAGTTGTGTAATCTTTGATATCGTCTTTCTACTATTAATTGGTAATTTCATATGAGTTTATAATGCTTAATAAAAATTCATATGAGAGAATGTTTCGATTCACAAAAGGCAAGTTAGCACGCAATTATTAAAATATATATGAAAAAGTGGCCTTCCTCATATAAAAATCATTGAAATATAAAAGTGAGTTAAAGACACATCTAAAACATGGGTTTTCATGTCATAGTTTCACCACCTCCTATTTATTGGCATGAAAAAAATACAATGCAATAGAAGTCATAGTACCATATTGAGGGTTACCTCTACCTGTTTATAGTCATGAACTATAAAATTAAGATAAAACACATCCCTCATACAAGACTGATAGAAAATGTTGTACACTACAATGGGAATGGACCATTTTCTTCGGTGTTTCCCTCAGAAGATGGCCTTTTGGTCCCATATCATTCAGATTCTGAGGGGGGTTTTTATTAGTTCCAAACTTTCAACAAAATCTGCAAATTCCCAATTCTGGATGAACTGATCTTGCAATCCAACATAGAGGACCATTCTTTGGTCAATGAGCATGGTGCATACAAGGGTCAGTGGTTTTGCATGGGGACCTCATTGAACACGCAAAGAAACTGATATTTTTTCAGGTTCCCTATGTTTGAAATTATTTCCAAGGACATTGTACAAAATAATATTGGATTTTCCATAAGAAAATAATTCTTCATGAATAAATCCCCTAGTGTTTCGTAGTTAATGTCATTTTGGGCGTGTTTCATGATTGAGATCCAATGAAAAAAGGAAAATGTTCATGGAAATATACATTCATTCACATGGCTTTATGTTCCCACCTCTAAGAATTTCAACAACAAATACAAGTTCACCCCCTCCCTCGGGGAGGCTATCTAGAAGATAAAACATCACTCTCATGTATAAAAAATAGTATCTTCTGAGACAGTGCACCACATACACCACTAAAGGTAGATAATATTATGCAATAGATCTCTTATGGTCTAAAACATGACTTGGCCCACAATTGTGTAATCCTCATCCAACTCCTCTCAACATAGTTTTTGGGAACACTTAAGAGATGCTTCCTATGTGAAACCTTGATATGTGTGCAACTAAAATATTTTGTTTACCAACCCCTAAAGACATTATGGAATCACTATTTGTTGGATCCCTCTACTCATGAAAGTCAGGTGTGAAACACAACACATTAGCACACAACAATTTCCTAGTCCCCCACTTAAGGTCCCTTATGCCTCTAGTGCACCTGTTTCCTTACGTATTACTTATGAGTGAGGGTACTAAAACACCAATTTTTTTAGCATGGGTAATCTGATGTGGAACTCATGATTAAACACTCCTCCAAGATAGTTCCAAAACCATGCCTCATCCAAAGGAGCTTGATTGGTGGTCATGTAAGACATAGGGGTAAGAAGTGAGTCCCCAACATCCGAGCTACATGACATATATTGTCTTAGCAACACATTCTAGTTTTATAATGTTAAAAAAATGAAAAAAATCCACATCACATGATGTAAAACTATATTATTACATCATTTTATGAGAGTGGGATTCTGATGTACAATCATCATGGGACGTCACCCTCTCTTGCCTTGAGTCTTACACCATTCCACATAGGGTAACTTCTATGTGCAATAACCACACCATCCCTCAATGAGACACCATTCATTACACTATAGTCTTTATTGAAATAAATTAAACATTATGGATCAGTCGTGTCACATGATATTATACTGGTGAATATAACAACATGGGTTTTTATACCTGTCTTCTAAGAAGGTTACATAGGATGCTTCTCTTAAAGGTTGGATCCCAACCATCAGTACCCCATTCTTGTGTGACATATTCCTTCTTGATGACACACCTCCTAGATCCTCCATAATGGGGAATTCAATCCAGCCACACTAGTTCCACCTCCAAGTGGATTTTGATCCAAAAAACCCTAGTTCTTTCTCATTGTGTTGTTCAGTCCATCCACTCTAGTTCCACCTCCACGGGATGTTTGATCCATCCAATATGGTTCCACCTCCACTGGAAGTTTGATAGCTTCAACCTTGTTCAACCTCCATGAGGAAATCGATCCATCCACCCTAATTACATCTCCAAAAGACATTTGATCTGACCACAATGATCCCACCACCATGGGGTGTTCAATCCATCAACCCCAATTCTTCCTCCATTGGGAATTCAGTATATCTACCCATGTTCTTCCTCTATTGTATATTCGATCCAACCACCCTAGTCATTCTACCATGGTATGTTTAATCCATAGAAACATTTTTCACTTTCATAGGGTAGTCAATCCATCCATTGGAAAACTATCCAAGAGTTACATATCCCCTCCTTGTGTCATACCTCTTGGATCTTCCTCACGAGGTGTTTAGTCCAAAAATGCTAAACTACCCTGGGTCTTCCAACTTATAGAAGTTCCTCCTTGATCCACCACCATGGGGTATTTTGGTTATTCCTTTTCTCTCTGAAAAGGATGTTAGACTCATTCCCCAATCCATCTCAACCAAATTTTTTTATCCATCTTCATAGGATGTAGAACTTATAACCAGACCCAAAACACATGACTCAAACAAAATATGGGATGCATGACCTAAAAATCCATGGAAGAACTATACCAATGGTATTGATACCACATTTTCCACATGGGATTACTTGGGTAATGAACTAAAGATGCCACATATGAGATTCCATCCCATGAGGAATAATACCAAAGACCAATGGTCCCAATATCTTGCATGCCCAGTGAAGACAAATGTGGCTACTCTTCTAACTGAAGGTTGATTTCCTGTTAAGATATAAGCAGTGATGTTAACCTGTGTCAACAAATATATGACACCATGAATGAGTTCGTTGAATATGAACTAATCTGTGTAGTGTAATCAGACTAGGAAACGATCTCCATAGCAGAATCCATGGGAGGAGGAACCAACATCTCATCATCCCATTTTGATCAAGGCGTAAATATCATCGATTAAAGTGATAAAAGATTCCCACCCTTTGAATGTGGGAATGTGGGGAAACTACAAAATTCCATGAGAACACCCCTAGTAAAAGTGTTGGTAACTACCATATTGTATTATTTCATGATTTTTATGATTTTTAGATAATTTAATAAAATATTATTTTTATAAAATATCATTATTGTCAATTTTGTCACAATTTAATTAATTTAACTTTAAATACATCAATATAGAGGGATAATTTGAATCCATTTCTTTCAACCATCCCTAATATCTCTTATAGATCTATAAAGTTTTTAGGATGCAATAAAATCATTCAAATTATATCAATTTTAGTATTATTAATAACATTTATTATATTTTTTATAAAATGGAAACATACTGCATTGGTGTTGCATAAGAAATTAAGGTCATAATATAATAACACAAATATAGAAATAAATTTATATCATGAATATAATTTTATTATGATAAAAATATACACTTATATTCATTCATAATTTATTTTTTCCCAAATTCGGAAACATAGTGGATATTAAAAACAAAGAGAGTGACATTTTGTAACTTTCTTAGATTTCAATAAAACATAATGCCTTTTCCTGGAAAAGTATCCATTAAAAACAAAATTTAATGACTAAGGATTCATTGTATGAATTAATTTCAAATATTATTAATTTAGATTAATAATGGTAGCCTTATCGCTTGTATTTAATCTATATTTACCCCTTTTGATGTGAGAATTTATACCATGGTTACTGTTCATATTGGCAAAAAATTAAAGTGTGATATTACTTACATTTGAAACTCCTAATTAAAAATATTTAATTAATTTTACATAATTAAATACATAGGAATTGAATAAATTAATTTTAATTTAAGTTCAAAAAATGTGCCAAAAAATAATTTTTAGAACAAATATATTTTTAGCATTAAAATGTATTTATTATTATCATATGCCTAGAAAGATATTTTTTATTTCATAAAAAAATTTGATCAATTAAATAATTCAGAGAAATTTCATTAAAATAATTCTCTAATATGGGTTAATTTAATTTTCTAGGATAAAAATTAATAGTGCACGTAAAAAATGGCTTTTCATAAAAATATTTATTTTTCATTCAAATGACTTTGAGAACCAATGAATTCATTTTTTACATATATAACCTTAATTTCTAATAATTGTTTTGGTCATATTCATACCAAAAAATAAAATGGCTGGGAAATTACATTCATATTAAAGAATAATATTTTAATAATATATTGTAGTTTGTTTATGCTCGGTGTTGTGTGTAATGAAAGCTATCATATTAAAAAAATTAACTAAAGAAAAATATTTTATGTAAATATTAGGATGTTATATTCTTCCACTCTAAAAATTGATTCCACTATTGAAGTTCATCAATATTATAAAAAATATAATGGGACACTTCTTCCTCATCCCATCCTCAAGCTCCCACATAGCATTCTCAAACTGGTTGTTTCACCACAAAACATCGCTCGGGTGAGTGGTCTTGTTACATAGATGATTCCCTCTATAACCAAGTATCTATACCAATTTATTTTCATAATAATGATCTCACCCTAACAGTACAACCTCTATCTTCAATACATGTAAATGATCAGGTATGTAATTCCTCAAGAGAGATACATATAACACATCAAGGGCTTGAGAGAGATTTAGTGGAAGAACCAATTTATAAGATACCATCTTGATATAGTTATAAATTTTAATATGGTTAGTATACATAGGTTATAGTTTCCCCATATTTCCAAATCTCTTCATCGTCTTCCACTGAGATATTCATATGTATACCTTATTATCAACATGAAACTCTTTATTTTTCTAAAGATTGTTTGCATAACTGTTTTGTTGACATTGAGATACTCATATATGGTGTTTAATGACTCTAACCTTCTATACAATTTCCTCATCTATACCTATTCCTAATAGCTTTCTTTCTCCAGATTCATTATAGAGTGATGGAGATTTACACTTCCTAATATATAAGTCTTCATAAGGTTCCATCTAAATACTAGAGTGAAAGATATTATTGTAAAAAACACTAATAAAGGATGTTTTGGATTCCAATGAAATTCTAAGTCCATATAATGATCTATCAATGAGACTTTTAGATTTTTAATGCTCCTCTTAGAATGACCATATATTTGAGGATGATATACATCATTGAAAAAAAGCTTTTATATCCATAACCTACAAAATACATCTCTAAAACATTAAGGTAAACATTAGATCCTGATCAGATACAATTGATTCTGGTACACCAAAAAATATTACCTCTTAAATACTGTATGACCAATTATTTTGATCAAGAGATAAATATTCTCTAATAGAATAAAATTGTGCTAAATTTTTAAGTTGAAAGACTATATTCCAAATATCATTAAGAAATTAATATAATTTGCAGAGTCGATTGATAAAATCCATTATGATGTTTTCAAAATTCCATTTTGGTATGGGTAATGGATTAAATATCACCAAATAATTATGTCTATCTATGTAGAGACCCAAATATTGATGTACATAGACATTACATTACTCTTTCGGAATATCTAATACATAAAAAAACAGACACTAAAGGACTGTAATAGTTTAGTGTCTTTGGAAACTTGGAATATAAACTTCTAATCATGTTGAAAGATATTCAACATCTCCCATAACGATCTTCCCCTTTTGTTTCCTTAATAAAAACCATTCTTTTAATCCTGGGGAAAAGAAAACATAAAAAGGGTGATCTCAAATTCTCAGTAAGGGTAAGCATGGAGAAAATAAAATAGACCATATATATTTGAACTTAGAAACATGAATATAATGTTTAAACATCAAGATCATGAGAAATGACATAAAATATGGAAGTACGTAAGGCATATATCATAATGGAACATCAATCATGATAAAATAGCATGGGAATAAAACTTGTAATTGTGGAAAAACATTAAGCACATGATATGATTTCCATTTTAGCCAAGGCATTGTTGCCAAGACCATCTTAGTGGACAAAGTCCCTTTCTGAATCGAGTTCAATCCTCATTCCAGTCTTGTATCACTGAACCAGATTAACTTACCGTTCCAGCCATGTCCATCTAATGAGATACAAATCATTACCCAATGAATTGGAGTGATATATAGGTCCCACCAATCTTATATTGAAATCATTCTTATGTGTGCCACAAAAAAATCATAAATCATTCATCATAACTCAAAGATTAAATTGGGTTTCATAAACATCATTCCATCATAAGATAATACATATAAAACAAATGGATATCATTTCATCATAAGAAAAGTGAAACAATATAAATCATAGAGAGATTATACTTGAAACATACACAAATGAAATAATGTCATCTTAGATGGAAAATGGTTTTGATAAAGCACTTGAAATGAATTCTTGAGGAAAATATTCGTTCTTCTTGAAAATAAGTTTCTTTTCACAAAATGCCATTCATTTTTAAAAGAAAAGGATTTTTTTTGAAAATATACATGAAATCTTGTAGAGTACACATCAAGAAATTAAGGCGTTAAGAAACTGAAAAAACATGTTCATATTGTATAAGTTAAAAAAACATTCTTCTCGTACTTTTTCCAGAAAATTCAAAAAGCACCTCCTATGGTTATCAAAAAACGATTCCTTATATACCATGTAGTAAAAGTAAAAAAGGGGTAAAAAAGAAATTAAACA
Organism: Viscum album; assembly: GCA_963277665.1. NCBI lineage: Eukaryota > Viridiplantae > Streptophyta > Magnoliopsida > Santalales > Viscaceae > Viscum > Viscum album. The sequence continues at coordinate 497,266,575 of OY728139.1, forward strand.
TACATGAAAACATTTTTATAAAACTTGGACATGGATGATAAATATAACCCCAGTAAATACTTACGTATAAGTAATCTCGGATAGAAAACAATTGAGATTTCAACATTATCCCTTACCTTAGGTTCGATATTCTTCTTACATATCCGAACCTCCTGTATAATGATTTAAATAACGTCATTGACTTATTACAGAATCATATTCATTGTTATGATATCTTATATGGTTAACTTATGACTTTATACTACCCGTTCTTTTGTAAATCCATGTTAAAGCAGCGTTTTGGGTAAAATCGTTTCATTTATCGTATGTGCTTCAACTTGTTGTTCTTGATATTATTACTTATATCCTGATTTAAATAATTTCATAATTTAAAACATGATTTATATATAATAAATATTCATCATATAGATATATATGATAGATTGATAAATGGAATGAAATCTACCGTTCATGGAGACGGTAGGCCGTACGTACGCATGAACGTTGTTTTTGTTTCCTTATTGAATTGAATGGAATTAAATATATGACATAAATATATATATACAAAATACAGTAGCATTATTATGTCATATATTTCATTATTATTTATTATATATACTTTATTATCATTCATGAATGGTTAACATGAAGAATGAATCTTATCGCGTTTGTGGAGACGGTAGTCTGTATGTACGCATGAGCGATGATATCGTTCCCATGATCATGGAATTGTATTTAAATTTATGTATACTATTTCAGAATCAATATCACTTTACAATAATCACATATAGTTATTCTTTACACCATTATACCCATCCAAGTATGGTGGTGGTGGAAAACAGATTACACCACGGTGTGGAGACGGTATTCCGTACGTACGCATGCAGAGTGATTTCATTTTCCATAGAATGGATATAAGGTGGAATAAGGTTTTTTCATATTTGTAATAAAATATCAGTATATGAGTGATACTGATGTTATTACTTCATAATTAAACAACTAAAAAAGAGGAAGTAGAAGAAGAAAGAAATTTTAAAGAATCGGTAACGGATATTACCTCTTCTTCGACATGCCTCTAGGAAACCTCCTCTTAGGGTACTAAAATTTGTCTTTGAAGAAGACCAAGTCCTCTAGAATATTTATAGGGAATTTGAGAAGGGAAATGGGCAGGGTTTGGGAAAGATTTAAGGCTCAAAGTTGTGTAAAGATGAGAGGGAGGAGGTGCCCTTTTATAAGGGAGGAAAGGGGCACCTTTGGAATCCTCAAAAATATTAGTTTAGTATAAATTCAGACCACACATAAAAGCCTCCAAAAATGACTCAATTCAAACATTAGATGATATAGGGTTTTAATATCATCAACCAATCAAATTTAGACATGTTTTGACCTTATTTTAAACTTTATCATTTAGATTTATCCTTATTTAATATATTTATTTTTATTTGTGGTAATAAAATTATAAATTATAAATGATTATAAATATTCACTGATGTGTTGTTAATTTTCCATAATTGGATACTTTATGAAATTTTAGACTATATAAATTTCAATTTATAATTTTTAAATATTTTTTTGATTTTTAAACAATTTAATAATATGTTATTTTTATAAAATAACAGTAGTGTCAATTTTGACACTATTCATTTATTTTAAATTAAATAAAATCCCCACAGAGGATATATTCGAAATAAAATATTTTATAGGTTTCTAACATGTCATATTAATCTAGAAAATTAGTGGATCACATTAAATAGTTCATATAATATTTATTTTGCTATTTATAAAACCATTTATTTGATACTTCTCTTAATAAAATAATTTCTACTACATTTTTGTATTATTATTAAATATACTTATTTTATGCATAAAAAATAAAAATAAAATACTAGGATGAAGATAAATATTATAGATTTCATAATAATACTTTTATATGGATTTATATTCTAAAAATACCAGCTTTTAAAATGTTATATTTATTAAATTATGAAGGTGACAACTTTGACATCATTTAAAATAAAATAATATAAGTGTCAAAATCACTTTTATAAGACTCCAAACGGTCATATATTCTTTAATTGAATGATTATGGTGTATATATACACTACCAATAAGTTTTGGTCAGGTTTGTGAGCCTTTTAATGGGTATTATTATTTCAATAAAACTATAGTACTTATTTTTCACAAAATAAATAATTTTTGAATCATTAATGTATAAGCTATTAAGGAAATTAAATATCTCTTAAAAATTATAAATAAATTACCATGATAAATAAAAACATTTTATATTTAAAATGAGTATTTATAACCGAATTTATATTTTTTATAAACCTGTATTAAAAATACTTTAATTAATAAAGTTGAGTGAGACATATTTCACTTTCCTTTAAATAAAAAAACTAAATGTCTTAATCACCACCAAGTGGGTTCTAATGGATTCTATTTCGACCCAAATATGACTTGGGACGAAAAATAAGCATCCAATTATATTAAGACAAGTTTTAGGATAAAATTATAATATAATATTTACCCTTAATTACCCAATTTACCTTTTACTAGGGTAAATAAAATTTACCGTAGTTACTATTCATAATGACCAAAAATAAAAAGTATCCTATTAACATAATTTGGACCCACTGATTCAAAATATAGAATCCATTTTTCTAAATTCAATACACTAAAGTTTCACATATTAATTTAAAATTAATCCCGTTGTTAAGAAAACGATTTTTAAAAGTTAAAACATTGCAAAAGATAGAAATGATTTTACCTATGAATTCAATGAAAAATCAATGCTAATGACATATATTATATTAAATGTAAAAAATATATTCTATTTATAATTTAAAACTATTAAATATTCTAATTTAACCATATAAATTATTACGATGAATTTTTTTTTTAATTAGAATATAGCGTGTTTTTACTATTCATTAAAATATGAAAGTTATCAGAAAAATATCCAAACATTATCTAATGTAAATTTTTATATACTGATTCAAAATAAGAAGTTTATTTTGTAAAATTTAACTTATAAACTTTTCAAAAATTATATTTAAAATGGTTGCACCATCAAAAGGCGGCAAAACTATATTTTTTGAAAAATACTTATTTTACCCTAAAAATTTTAATTTGTTCTCATACCATGTTCTAGAAAATGTTTAAGATAAATAATAATGATATAAAATTCAAAATTTCGTAAATACTATTCATACCAGCTAGTTTATAATAATATTATAACCATATATCGATGTTTAGTGAAACCCGGTATTTCATACGACACAAGCTATCGAAGAAGGTCGTGATTGCGTGTAATGCAAGCCAAGTCAGGGTTGCGTGTAGTGCAAGACTCCTTTTTTGTCTTGTATAATATAATCCAACCATATTTCATTTATACATTAAATATATATATATATACACACACTCAATGTTGCGTAGAATAACTACTATCAAACAAACTTGAAATTGTGTGTAGCACGATCCAAGAATAGTGTTGTATATAATGAAAGCTAATAAGGTGTTGCGTATAGCACAAGATAATTTTGGTGTAGCATACAACACAAGACATCAATGAAATTAAAATAATTTTTTTCATAAAATCCTGGGGCGTTAAATTCTACCCTCCTTAAAATGAATTTCTCCCTTGAAATTCGTTAGGGTTATAAATGGTTTACTACTTGAAAGTTTCTTAAATAGAAACCCACATCGTAAAATGGAATACCAAAAAATATCTTTAAAAACATAAGTATGAAATGTAACAGATACCCAAATTAACTAATCACTGGGTTTCCACATATGAGACCATAGGTGAAATTATGGATATGAAAAGTAAATATAACCATCATGTTCTGATGGAGAGTGGTAGAGAACATGGCTATTAAGAAACCAACAATCACAAAGGCATAAATTTGTGATGATCTGAGGTACCATCAGATTAATCAAATATGAGGACACTAGGACAACATTTTGGGTTTTCAAGATCATTTCCCTAAAGTTAATGAATTAAAATAAATACTTACATGATTTTGGCACAATCTCACTATTGTTCACGATTTGAACAATTTCCACATCATATCTTAAAGAAATGAAGTTGAATTTGTTATTTGTGAAGTGTTAGCAGATCATGCGATAGAATGATAGGTCATTCCATATGTCTCAAACATAAGGTTTGCAAACGTTATATACATAAGTCCATCTTATTGTGAGATTAATCGTATATGGTTTCAAAAATGGACTTACACATCATATATCATACCGCTTAATAAAATAAAACTAGTTTCTACTAACCAGGGACTTTCTGTAGGCCAGTGGTAGGCGATAAAGGCTTGTCACACTTTGGTTATGGGTTCGATTCCCATAGCCTTTTCCGACGTGATGGGTTGTCACCCATCCGTTAGGTTTTCCTTTTTCTAAAACTACCTAATTATAACATTCCATCAATAATATCAAAAACAGTTCTAGCCTTAAACAATACTAACTTATGTCCAACTTAATCCATTTCAAATATTTAGGCTTATCCAAAATACTTATATCCAAGCTTATAGTATAAATAAAACAATTACTAGAAATGTCTTCTACCGAGCATGTGAATACTGTCATTTATCCTCAATATATCTTGTTGATCACATTCCAAACATGTGAATACCTTAATCATGTATTCTCTTGAAAAATGAATACCCATTGAACCTTAGTGAAAACATGAATGCTTTCAAAAGATAACTCTTTCCACATAAAAAAATCCCAAAATTTCTATATACTCAAACCCTGATATCAGTTTGTCCTTATGTTAGTCATGAGATCAGGATTACTATTATACATATTATTTTCTCTTTATCCCTTCATTATGCGCATTTCATCTGTTTTCCAAAAACAAATCAATCACTTTTATGGTTATCAGTACCATAAAATTATTAAAAATCACAATGATCCAATACATTGATATTCCAATATTCCATGATATTTTAAATGATATTCCATAACATTATCTCAGAATCCTATTACATAAACACTTATTCATTCCACAACATCGTTGTCATACTCAATATCACAAATTATGATCTCATGTGACTTCCCATTATCCTTTTCCTTAAGAGATTTCTCACATCGATCATCATTAACCCTTGGATTAGGTCATTTATTTTCATAATGCCCCATTTCCATGCACTTGAAGCATTGAAGTGTTGGTGGAGAGATCTGGGTAGTCTTTTCTCTATTCATGTCATTAGAAACCATTTTCCAATTACTTTGGCACTCAGCTGCCTGATGACCTTCTTTTCCACACTTGAAACATTTTTTAGTACCTTTTAGACAATCTCCACAATGGTTCTTTCTACACTTCGACCATAAAGAAACATTCATCTTTTTTTTCACCATTATACTGAGATTTCTCCTTGAACTCTATCTTTCATTTCTTGTCAAAACCATGAGATGAATATGTAATACAAACTTTTATTTCTACCTTGATAGCATAAAGCACAATTTCCTTATAGCTACTGAAGTATCTTATAGCTAGTTCCCTTCAAAGACTTGGTTTTAAGCCACTGAAGAATAGATCAACTTTACTTTTAGGTTGGATGATAATGCCAGATTCATACCTTGCATGCCTTGTTAAATTATCTTCTTATATACCAACAGATTCATCATCCTTTTTCTTAGGCTCAAGGAAATCCTTTTCCATCTTTGATTGAAGGATACGAGGGAAGTACTTATTAAAAAATAAGTTCTTGAAATAATACCATTCCATGGATCCAATTTCATCTCGGGGCCTCGTATTCTTAATTAGAGTCCACCACTGGTCTGATTCACCTTCTAAATGGTAAACAACTACAATGACTTTATCATGTTGCGAACAACGAAGTATGGAAAATATGTTTTCAATGGTACTGATCCATTGTTCAGCAACAATTGGATCAGAAGACCCATTGAAAGAAGGTGGGCATTGCCTCATGAAAGACTCAATAGAATATTGTTCCCTTCTCTTCTCATTTGGAAGTCTATAATGATTCATAGATTTTATAAGTATAACAATAATATTTTTCAATCCATATCCCATAATGTTGGTTTTTTCAGGAGGACAATCATTGCATCTTTCATTACATTTATCAAAACGGTTCCGTCGGGTTCTAACCATCGTCTAAAACCCAAAAAGAATAGTGTGAGAGCCCAAAATCATGCTAGGGAAAAAACATAATAAAGGGGGTGTACCTTCAATATATAATATCATAGGGTTAATTATAAGATTGTTACCATAATTCTAGGACTATAACTTGTACTTATACTTAACCTTAGGGAAATCCCTAGACATTCCTTAGAAATATCTCTAGGGATCACACTAATGTTTTCGCATCCTAGTTTCCAATGATTAACAAAACCTTTCCTATGATAACAACTGTAGAGACCCAAAGCTTGACGTATATAGACATTACATTACACTTGCAGAATATCTAATACATAACAAAAAAAGACACCAAAGGACCGTAATATTTTAGTGTCTTTTGAAACATGGAATATAAACTTCTAATCATGTTGAAATATCTTCAACATCTCCTATAACGATCTCCCCCTTTTTGTTTCCTTACCAAAAACCTTTCTTTTAATCCTGGGGGAAAAGAAAAAATAAAAAGGGTGAGCTCAAATGCTCAGTAAGGGTAAGCATGGAGAAAATAAACCAAACCATAAATATCTGAACTTAAAAACATGAACTTAATGTTTAAACATCAAGATCTTGAGAAATGACATAAAACTTGGCAGTAAGTAAGGAATAGATCATAATGGAACATCAATCATGATAAAATAGCATGGGAATAAAACTTGTAATTGTGGAAAAACATTAAGCACGTGATATTATTTCCATAATAGCCAAGGAATTGGTGCCAAGACCATCTTAGTGGACAAATCCCCTTTCTGAATCGAGTTCACTCCTCGTTCCAGTCCTGTATCACTGAAGCAGATTATCTTACTATTCCAGCCATGTCAATAACATGAGATATAAATATTTACCATACGTATTGGAGGAAGATATAGGTCCCACACATATCATATTGAAATTATTCTTACGTGTTCCACAAAACAATCATAAATTATTCATCCTAACCCAAATAATAAATTGGGTTTCATAAAAATCATTCCATCATAACATAATCCATATAAAACAAATGGATATCATTTCATCATAAGAAAAGTGAAACCATATAAATCATAGATAAATTATACTTTAAACATACACATATGAAATAATGTCATCTTTGATGGAAAGTGGTTTTGATAAAGCACTTGAAATGAATTCTTGAGGAAAATATCCATTCTTCTTTAAAATCATTTTCTTTTCACAAAATGACATTCAATTTAAAAGAAAATTATTTTGTTGAAAATACTCATGAAATCTTGTAGAGTAATATTACTTAATGTAAGGCATTATGAAACTGAAAAAATCCATTCATGCCATATAATTTTAAAAAAACATTCATCTTGTACTTTTGCTGGAAAAGTCAAAAAGCACCTCGTATGGTAAACAAAAAAAAGATACCTTAAATAACATGTATTAAATGTAAAAAATGGGTAAAAAGGACTTTAAACATACATGGAAACATTTTTATATAACTTTTACATGGATTATAAATATAACCCCGGTAAATACTTACGTATAAGCAATCTCGGATAGAAAACAATTGAGATTGCAACATTTTCCCTTACTTTAGGTCTAATATTCATCATACATATCTGAAACTCCTGTATAATGATTTAAATAATGTCATTGACTTATTACAGAATCATATTCATTGTTATTATATCATATATGGTTAACTTATTACTATATATTACTCGTTCCTTTGTAAATCCATGTTAAAGAAGCGTTTTGGGTAAAATCGTTTCATTTTTCGTACGTGTTTCGACTTGTTGTTCTTGATATTATTACTTATATCATGATTTCCTTAATTTCATAATTTAAAACATGATTTATATATAACAAATATTCAGAATATACATATATATTATAGATTTATAAATGGAATGAAATACACCGTTCATGGAGATGGTAGGTCGTACGTACGCATGAACGCTGTTTTTGTTTCCATATTGAATTGAATGGAATTAAATAGATGACATACATATATATAAACATGAATCCAGTCACATTATTTTGTAATTTATTTCATTATTATTCATTATATATACTTTATAATCATTCATGAATGGTTAACATGAAGAATGAATCTTATCGTGTTCATGGAGACAGTAGTCCATACGTACGCACGAGCGATGATATCGTTCCCATGATCGTGGAAATGTATTGAAGTGTATGTATAATATTCCATAATCAATATAAATTTACAATAATTGCATATAGTTATTCTTTACACCATTATACTCATCCAAGTAATGTGGTGGTGTAAAACAGATTACACCACAGCGGGGAGACGGTATTCTGTACGTACGCACGCGCGGTGATTTTGTTTTCCATAGGATGGATAAAATGTGGAATAGGGTTGTTTCATATTTATAATAACATATCATTATATTAGTGATACTGATGTTATTACATCATAATGAAACAACTAATGAAGAGGAAGTAGAAGAAAAAATAAATTTGAAAGAATCGGTAACGGATATTACCTCTTCTTCGACACGCCTCTTTGAAACCTCCTCTTAGGGCCCTAAAATTTGTCTTTGAATAAAACCAGGACCTCTAGAATATTTCTACGGAAGTTGATAAGGTAAATGGCCAGGGGTTGTCCGAGCATGAAGGCTCAATGTTGTGTAAAGATGAGAGGGAGGTGGTGCCCTTTTATAATGGAGGAGAGGGGAACCTTTGGAATCCTCAAAAATATTAGTTTAATATAAATTGAAACCCCACATAAAAACCTCCAAAAATGACAAAATTAGAAGATTAGACGATATAGGGTTGTAATATCATCAACCAATCAAATTTAGACATGTTTGCATCTTATTTTATACCATATCATTTTGATTTATCCTTATTTAATCTATTTAATTTTATTTGTGGTAATAAAATTCAATATTTGAAATGGTTATATATAATCACTTACGTGTTGTTAATTTTCCTTAATTGAATAATTTATGAAATTTTAGACTATATAAATTTCAATTTATACTTTTTACATATTTTTGTGATTTTTAAACAATTTAATAATATGTTATTTTTATAAAATAACAATAGTGTCAATTTTGACACTATTCATTTATTTGTATTTAAATAAAATACACACAGAAGATATATTAGACCTAAAATATTCAATAGGTTCCTAACATGTCATATTCATCTAGAAAATTATTGGAGCACATTAAATAGTTCCTATAAAATTTATTTTACTATTTATAAAACCATTTATTTGATACTTCTCTTAATAAAATAATTTCTACAACATTTTTTTATAATTATTAAATATACTTATTTTTTGCATAAAAATTAAAAATAAAATACTAGGGTAAAGGGAAATATTATATATTTCATAAGAATACTTTTAGTTGGATTTATATTCTAAAAAACAACTTTTATAATGTTATATTTATTAAATTATGAAGGTGACAACTTTGACATCATTTAAAATAAAATAATATTAGTTTCATAATCACTTTTATAAGACTCTAAACGGTCATATATTCGGTAATTGAATGATTATGGTGTATATATACACTAAAAATAAGTTTTTGTCAGGTTTTTGAGCCTTTTAATTGGTATTATTATTTCAATAAAAACCATATTACTTATTTTTCACTAAATAAATAAATTTTGCATCATTAATGTATAAGCTACTAAGGTAATTAAATATCTCTAAAAAATTATAAAAAAATTAACATGATAAATAAAAACATTTTATATTTCAAATGAGCATTTATAACTGAATTTATATTCTACATAAACTTATATTAAAAATACTTTAATTATTAAAGTTTAGTGAGACATATTTCACTTTCCTTTTAAATAAAATAAAATAAATGTCTTAATCACCTCGAAGTGGGTTCCAATGGATTCCATTTCGACCATAATATGCCTTAGGATGAAATATAAGCATCAAATTATATTAAGACAAGTGTTAGTGTAATTTTATAATATTATATTAACCCTTAATTACTTGATTTACCTTTTACAATGGTAAATAAAATTTACCGTAGTTACTATTCATAATGAGCAAAAACAAAAAGTATCCTATTAATATAATTTGGACCCACTGATTCCAAATATGGAATCCATTTTTCTAAATTCAATACACAACATTTTCAGAAATTAATTTAAAATTAATCATGTTGTTAAGAAAATGAGTTTTAAATGTTAAAACATTGCAAAAGATTGAAATGATTTTACCTATGAATTCAATGTAAAATCCATTATAATGACATAAATTATATTAACTCGTAAAAATATATTCTATTATTACTTTAAAAACATTAAATATTATAATTTAACCATATAAATTATTACGATGAAAGAAGTTGTTTTTAATTAAAATATACTGTGTTTTTACTATTCATTAAAATATGAAAGTTATCAGAAAAATATCAAAACATTATCCAATGTAAATTTTTATATCCTGATTCAAAAGAAGAAGTTTATTTTTTAAAATTTAACATATAAACTTTTCAAAAATTATATTTAAAATGGGTGCTCCATCAAAAGACGGTAAAACTGCATTTTTTGAAAAATACTTATTTTACCCGAAAAAAATTAATTTGTTCTCATAACATGTTCTATAAAATGTGTAAGATAAATAATAATGTTATAAAATTCAAAATGTATTTAATACTATTCATAATGGCTTGTTTATAATATTATTATAACCATATATCATTGTTTAGTGAAACCCGGTATTGCGCACAACACACACTATCGAAGAAGGTCGTGATTGCGTGTAATGCAAGCCAAGTAAGGGTTGCGTGTAGTACAAGACTCCTTTGTTGTCTCGTATAACAGAATCCAAACATATTTCATTTATACATTGAATATATATATATATATACTCAATGTTGCGTAGAATAACTACTATCAAAGGAATTTGAAATTGTGTGTAACACGATCCAAGAATAGTATTCCATATACTCCAAGCTAATACGGTGTTGCGTATAGCACATGTTAATTTTGGTGTAGCGTACAACACAAGACATAAATGATATTAAAAGAATATTTTTCAAAAAATCTTGGGGTGTTACAATCTACCTTAAATTTTTTATATACCAAGCACTAAAAAATATACTCTACAACTTCTCTCTTCAATCCATATAACCAAAATTACTTATTATCTCAATATAAGCCAACATACTTCCAGGATGAATAAAAAATGAAGAACAATTAGTTTAATCCCTCAAATACTTTATCAAAATAGTGTGTAAGGGACACATACATGGTTTCTGCAAATTATTATTCCATCACAATCCAAAATGAACTCTGGAACATTTCTCAACTCTTTTTCTAGTTCTGAATCTTCCTTCTATGCCTCTCTAATCGTCAATTGGATAGATGTTTAAACACTAATTAGAGAAAATATAATATGTTTACCCTTACATTAATATTTCAATACCCATCCTTTATAGGTCCTGAAATATCAGTTCTTTTTTTATCCAAATCATACAAAATCTTGAATGATCCTTTTAACTCAGAGCATCTTCTACCACGTTCGATTTACTAGGGTGGTAATTTATTGAGTAGTAAATTTTTTTAATCAAAATCAACTATATTATTTGGCTCATCTTCATACATTTTTATCTAAAAATATTCATTAAAATTTTGTGATGAATATACATGTCACACTTTTTCTATAGTGACAAAGTATGAATATATTTAATGAAAAAATTATAATAGTTAACTCTAGATCCTGAGTTGGTTAATTTTTCTCATTGACCGTCAATTATCATGAGGTATAATCTATAACCATATCCTTTTACATGAAGAAAAATTTATGTCCTTTAAAATATTAATCACTATAGATTAAAATCCCTTATCCATAGTAGAGTAGTGTAAGCACATATATACTGACTAGTCTTATCTTGAGATCCTTAAAAACATTCCTTGCATTCACACATCTAATGAAACTTACATACATTCTGATTTAAAATGGTGTGTTGATTATATAGCCATGAAAAATCTACAAAAATAACTAATAATATATAGAAAAACCTAGAAAACTATGGATCTCAATCATTGTGGATAATCTCTATTATTGTCCAATAACTATTGTATTAAAAGGGTTTATTGTTATACCCTCGCATGATATTATATAACCTAGAAATTAATCTTCCTAATGGAAAAAATAACCTATCGTAAAATTTTCATAAGGGTTACCCTTCCATTTGTTCTTTAGAACAATTATAAAATGATCTTCATTCTATTTATTTCTCTTTAAATAAATAAGAATCTAATCTATAGATATTACCAAAACATTTGTCAAGCTAATTTGTAAATACTCTTTTTAGTAAATCCATGATGATAGTGGGCTATTAGAAAGAGCAAATGGAATCACTATAAATTCATAGTTTCGATACCTTGTATAGAATGATTCCATGGTAATATCCTTATTGTTGACTATCAATTGGTGATATCAAAGAAAAAATATCAATCATATCAAAGTATTTTCCCACACACTATTGATAAAAAAACTCATTAATTCAAGGTAAATGATACATGTTCTCAATATTGATATTGTTATGTTCTGGATGATCAATATAGAGTTACATTAATCTGTCCTTATTTTAATATACAAAATAGGTGCACACAACGGTGATGCCCATGGAAGAATAAATCCCATATTTTTATTGTCAAGTTTGTTCTTCCACAATTAATGGAACATAGTCGGATTTATTATATATATATTATTGGAACTAGGTGTATTAGTGGAATTATTTATATTAAAAACTCAAATTAATGATTAAATGGATGACCATGAGACACTTCAAGATACACAACAGTTAGATATGAATATATATATATATATATATATATATATATTTCTTTTATATCTTCATAATCAATTTGAGATAAACTACCATTTTGAATTTAAATCCTGACCCATGTGATAGATGCAATTTCCATCCAAAGATCATTTTTTCATCACACTGATTAAAAATAAATGGTTGGTTTAAAATTTAATACATAACATCCCTTACTCAGAAATTGAAAGGTGATATATGTATCTGAATCCACTCCATTCCCATAATAACATCAAATTCAACTAAACTAAGAATGATTATATTTTAATGAATCACGTTATGAGAAACATCAATTAGAGAAAAATCATAGACATGGGATGAAATAATTATACATTTAGGAGTTTTATTACAAACTCACCATCTAATTTTTGTGGTTATACTATGATACCATTGAAAAATTCTTTAGTTATAAATGATTGGGTAGATTTGAAATCAATAAGAAATTAGAAATTTTAGAGTGCATAATAATTTTACATTTCACTACATCATTATCACACCCCTCGTAAAAAATATTTATTTCATGATATTTACCATTTTTTCTTGGATTAATAGTTTTTTGACATCTATCATCATTATTAACATTCATATTTTCACATTGGGTAGTATAATTCACAAACTCCATTAATTAAAAACACCACTATGTGTGTTTTGCATTATGTGGATATATTTTTTCTAGTCACATCATTGGATAAATTATTCCAATCACTTTACCATTGGATTTCTAAATTCCTATCCTTTCCATAGTTTTAACATTTACCAGTTCCCTTAAAAAAATCCCCCCTATGTTTCCTTCTGGATTTTGAGTACAAAGATAAGCTCATATTTATCTCTCAATGGCATTTTTAATTTCATTGATTTTTATTTTTCTTTTCCTAATAAAACCATGAGATTGATTCAAAATAGAAATCTATGTCTCTAAATTGATAGAACATCGAATTTTTTCATCATACCTACTACATTAATTTATCATTAACACCCTTCATAGATATGAATTTAAGTCACAGAAAAAATGGTCAATCTTATTTTTAGTTTGGATGACAATAAAAAAATGTACCTCACAAGTCTTGTGAAATTTTCCACATAAGTACTAGAATATTCATCATAAATATGCTTTAACTAAAGGAATTATTTATCCATTTTCATACAATGGACTTGAGTACTGTTCTTATGGAAAAATAAAATTTTAAATTCATCCCACTTCGTGGATCCAATTTCCTATCATTATACTGTGTTCTTGATAATATTCTAACACTGATATGATTCATATCCAAAATGATAAATAGCCAAAATAATTTTTTCACTTTCAAAATGTTAGAGAATAGAAAATATATTTTTAGTGGTACTTTTTTATTTCTCAATAACTAGTTGAATAGGAAATCCACTAAAAGAAGTTGGTCACTGCCTCATGAAGGACGTAGCAACATATTTTCCCTCCATTTATTATTTGAATCATAGTGTGATTAATGTATTTGAAATAATGTGTGATCAATGAAAAATTATTTTAAATTATGGCTACCACAATATTTAGTTTCTTTATAGTTATTTATGTCATTTTCCATTGCATTCATCATTAAAATAATTCCTTTGGGTTCCAACCAATGACTAAAAAATAAAATTATATTGTGGGAAGTAATAATCATGGTGATAAATCATATAATAATGAAAAAATATTTTATAATATGTATAATCCATGACACCATCATCTATTTTACATTTAGTTTGACATATTTCATTCATGGTCATTACCAAAACACTAGGATTTTATCTTATACTTATACATATCCCTATGGTACTTGATAATGATTTTTCATCCTAGTTTCCAAAAGTAAAATAAACCTTTCTTTTATTCTAAATATAGTGACCCATAATTTTCATACCTTGATATGAAATATTAATTTATAAATATTCATTATATAACATTTCAACCCGTTCTAGAATTGTTGGGGTCATTTATCATTGAAAAATTGGATTTATAAAAAATCGATTCATAAAATACTAAATAATATCATGCATATTTTGAGATACTTTTATCACTTCTTGGACATATCATAATTTATAACATTATTCATAACATGGGGAATAGATACATAAAAAAGGGATGAGATCATATTCTCACAAAGGGTAAAAAATGGAGATACCAATGATAACATAATAATGGAATAAGGGTATAATAATATGATATTAACATTTGAAAACCATAAACTACATATCAAATATCATAATTACAATTCATGTAATAAATATGGGTAGATTATAAGTGAATAGTCATTAAGGAATAAATGTACAAGAACCAAATGATCATAATATAGGTATAAGATATTGAATTTTGGCATACAGATAAGCATACAAAATAATTTCCTTAGTTTTCAAGGTTCATCTACAAGGATATCATAGTCTAATAAAATAACTCCCAAAATCATTATAGTAGTCAAGGTTCAGCCCAAGGACTGTCATAATGGATAGATTATCTTACTAAAATAGGTTCACTCTCCATTCTGGTCTTTTTTATCTCATGAGATTTTAATCATTAACCAATTCATTGGATGTAGATATAGGTCCCATCAATCACATAATGGAAATCATAATTACGTTTTCTATAATATCATAAATCTTTCATCATAACATATCCCTTGAAAATAAATGGGTTACACAAAAATTTCATCATAACATATCCCAAAGAATAGAAATGGTTTTCATAAACATGTCATTTTTTAATCATAAATATAAACAATCCATAGAAATATTAAATTTGGTTTCCCGAGATCACATACCAAGTTATGTACAAGTAATATTAAATAATGTTATCTTATATGAAAAATTATTTTGAAAAATTTCTTTGAGTAATTCATGAGTAAAATAGAATTTAAATTTTGAAATCATTTCTTTTTAAAATTACCTGATATTATAAAATACACTAGTTTCTTTGGAAATAACATTTTAAAAATGTAAATGGGGATTTAATGAAATATTAAATCATAAAAATTGGAAATATAATCATTTTCCATAAGTTTAAAAAAACATTCCATCCATATTTTTGTTGAAAAAGTCACAACGTACATCATTTGGAAAATGTCAAAAAGATTATTTTCAAAAAAATTTATAAAAAGTCTATCGTGGGTACAAATGATTTTAAAAAAAATATGATAATGGTAAAACAATTTTTAAAACCTTTTCAGGAAACATTGATATGAATGTGAAATATTCCCCAAAAGTAACTTAAATGTAATCAATCCCAAATATTTATGAGATTGTTAAATAATACCTTACCTTGAGTTCACCAAGATTCAAAAGAATTATACCATCCAGCTTCATAAAATTAAAATTATTATACTTCTATACCAGAGTTTTTTACACTTTTAAGAGCATATATTATCAGTTTATAATATTTCAACATCCCCCTTTATATGTGATTTCTTATTAAAATCATCATTTTTAGGTGTTAATGGTTTCCTTTATAATGATTATTTCTGTTCAGTATTTCTTATCCATGTAAATTTATCATGGTTCCATAATCAATAGAATATTATTCATGATATGAATGTAATATTTATTAATTATATACAGTATGTTTCATTTGATAAAATTTAATTATAGATAAATGAATTACATCACATATGGTGATGATAGACCGTACATACACATGAATGGTTTTTTTATTTTTTGACACATAGAAATAAATAAAAGTAAATATTAATTCACCTTTCAAATATCATTATTTTATCATATATATCTTATATATTCATCAGATATAGCATCTTTAAAATCAAACTAAAATATAAATTAAAAAATGTTCATATCAATTCATGGAGATGCTAGTCCACACGTACACTTGAGTGGCAATACCATTTCTCAAAGGATTAGATGGTATAAAGGTAGAGATGAAATTATTATTGTAGAAATATAATTGATTAATTAATATCTCACATGAATATTAATCATGTAACAATGCCCATCCATAAAATAAGGTGATGAAAAATGATTTGTATTGCTATGTTGTAATGCCCCGACCCCAGTTTCCCGGAGCTGATGCATTATTACTTTACATTGGAATTATTAAAAAAGAGTGGTATCATGAAAGACTAAGTAGTTTAGTAGTTTTGGAAAACTTAATACATACATAGGTTCAAAATTACAACATGAAATGAAATACAACATAAATTATTTCTGGGGAACATCCAAAACACTAATCTTATCCCTCCAGGTTATTCATTAAAACTTCTTCTTATCCTGAAAAAATGTATCATAAGAATGGGGTTAGCTTATATGTTCATTAATGGTATGAAAGTGAGTGGAATATGTCATAAACATAAACATTAGGCATGGTAAATAACTAAAACACTTTCCTTTAAAAATAAACATGAACACATTATGGTACGAAGAAGAGATAAATAAATAGTACCATAATAATTCATAATCATGGGTATTCTACTAGTTGAATAACTACATGAACTTCCAATTACTAGTTTCACAACGATGAAAATTACTATTTGGGAAATTATGAAACATACTGTCAAGGCCTTGTCCAAGATATCTTAAAATGATTAAGTCCTCATCCAAAACCATATAAAAATGGGAAAGGCCTCGGCCATATCCATATCTATTTGTCTTATGAGACATACCATTTCATCGAGGTGTTATTGAGGGCCCCTCCCATCACATTATATTTCCAATTAATTCCTCATTTTAAAGGGGTGAATACATTCATATTGAAACTTATAATCGAAATGTAAATAACATTCACCAATCATTTAACATAAACACAAACCATTCAGATCCAAATGGTGAATGATATCAAGATTGAACATCCAAAGTCAAATTAATTAGAAACCCTTAAACAAAATATTTTAGATGATATGATAAAATATATACCTCAATTATGTACAATATTCAAAAATATATGTGGAAATAGTAGAAGATACATTTAAATGAGATCATTAAAAAATTATTGAGGAAATAATCCTTAAACATTCCACAGTTCCCCATTCCACCTTGAAACATTCAAATCATAATAACATAGAATATAATTAGAAAAGGATACATTTGATATAATATACCAAAGGGAAGTTAATAGACCTCATTCATAGAATTAGTGGTTAACATGTAATATATTTCATAAAAGTTAACATGGGATGAGAAAGATACCTTTTACTTTTTATGAATAGTTCTTTTGGGAAATCATTTGTATTTTCCATAAAATCAAATTGTAATCATGTATATCCAAGAAAATAAAAGTCCAGAAAATTTAAATTATATTTTAGGCATAACTTATGTCCCAATGAAGTGAAATTATGTAAAACAAGTTCTCAAAAATATTTAAATATAAGAAATTTTAGTGTATTTAGAAGAGTATTAAATAGAATTTTGATGTGGAAAGGCATGTTTGTTCTAGTGAATATATTAACAACAAAAAATAATTTTTAATTAAAAATGAGTGGTTTTATAAATATAATTTTTGCTTAAATAATATTTTGGTGTCAAGTTGAAAATGGGTAAGAATTCAAGAAGTTCCCTTTCATCAAGTTTGTTTGTCGAGATAAAATTATGAATGATAGTTTTAAGACATGTAAATCCCCATAAAATAAACAAGGATTATAGTTGGAAAAAATATATATAAAATTAACACAAAATTTATGTGAATTATATAAGAATAAATAATAATTTTATTATGGTAAGTATAGAATATGTGTAACCTAACTGAAAATAGAGGTTCGGGTAGAAATCCCTTATCACATTGTAATCAATCGGGTTGTACACCCTAAAATTAATAATCTTAAAATGATACACTAAATTACATGAAGAAAAATATATTCTTGATTTTATATATCAATGTTATGTATATATACACCATACACATTTAATAGTAGTGAATAAAGAATATCTCAAAAAATAGATGTGAGATGAGGAAACCCCTTACATTAAGTCTAATGGTGTTCTTCACATGAACTTTAGGACCTGAATAATTAAATTTAGGTTCATTAATTAATAAATACATAAAATTATATAAATTTAATTGATTTATTATAACCTTATTAAGTCCATTCGTGGCCTTTTTGATAGATTAAGAGGTCCAATTTCATTGTTCTGGTCTGTTTGTTTCATGATTGGTATACATATTTCATGAATGGAGAATCATGTAAAATGAATTTGGTTTCCCATAGTTAAATTTTTATGTTATTATTGAACATATTTAATTTCACATGGTTTTGAATTTAATTTTTTTACATTATTTGATGATAATTCGTTATAAAAATAATTTAATGACAACACTTTGGTTTAATTGACGGCTTTTAAACACAACGAACTCATTTTTCATTATAAATCAAAACTATGTGTAAAAAAATATTGTAGAACCATAGATAAGACATAATAAATATATTATAGTCTAGTTCAACTATATTAATTTTTTCATGACCAGAATTGAAGACAATAATAGTAATTGAAAACCCATCATCCTTGAATGTCGTAAATTAGCACATCTCGGATGGCATTATTTACTACTTTCTTAAAAGAAGTGTAAAGTAGATATGATAATAAATTATTCCATTATTATAACAAAATTAAATTAAATATAAGTTACTATATTTTTAAAAACATTTGGATGAGGAGAGGTTATGATAGATAAGAAAACAAGGGAACATGAAAAGAAAGTAAAAGAATTGAAAATAGGAATTTAGCTCTTTAATTAATCATCCTTGAGAGCCACTTTAGTGGAGAGTATTTTGTCATTTTATGAGACCAAGGGCTAATGGAAATGGGAGATGATTTTGGTAGGATATTTTATCAGAATTTATTCAGGGAATAAGGTTTGGGAATAGTAAAGAGTAGAGGGGAGTGTGGGAAGTTTTTATAGTGGAGGGGAGGAGAGTTTTCATTATATTATAATAATTAGTATTTTATATACTAATAGAATAGGAAATTGTGATAATTCCATGAAGAAAAATAGTTATAAGTAAATATATATTCGAACCAAGGGTGCTTACATCAACAATGATGCTAGGAATAGTGTATTGAACTCATAATGTATTTATATGTTAAATTATCGTATTTCACTGTTCATCAAAAATTCAATTATTTAAGAAAAAACCATAAAATTAAACCCAACCATTTTTCAAAATGTAAAATTAAAAAATAAAACCAATTTTTAAAAGAATAATTTTTTATATATTATTAATTCAATTTTTTAAAAAAATTATAATTTATCAAAAATATTATAACTACAACTCATTTTATAACACCTTAAAAAGAAAATCAAGGTCTCATAAAATTTTAATATAACCCTAAGACAATAAAATAACAATTAATGATTACATTATATAAAAATAAATTTCAATTTTAAATTTATAAATTAATCATAAAATTGTAATTAAAATATTTATGACTTATAAAAATACCAATACTTGCGTTATGATAATTTTTTCACTTATATGATTTCAAAATTGTATTTATACATTCACGGGTGATGTTTCAGTTTTTTTCTAATTTACTATTCATTTAATATTCATATGGCTATGTTACTTTTCATAAGGGTAAGTTACTATTCACTGAAATGTGTGTTATTCTAATCCAACTCTAAATATCTTACTGAATCCGACCGTGTATGTCATTTTTTCAAAATTTAAATCACATTAGTGTAAAAAAAAATTATTGGACAGGTTATAAAAAAGTTTTATTTTGTAGTGACTTATTGTTTAATGCATTCGATATTTATTTCCCAAATCATGGGGTGTTAAATACATGGAGATAGTAAATCACACATATGCACGAGCGATACTATAACATCTCATTTGATGGGATAGAGGGTGTATAATGATGTTTTAATAATCATAAAACCATTTAAGTGTATTGAATATATATAATTTAATATTTTATGATAAATTCCATAGATTTATAAGAGGAAAATAGTTGTATAAAAGAAATTGATAGGGTAAGGTGGTTACATCTTCTTTGAATCGATTCCTTTGTATCTCCTCTAAATGGTTCTAGGTTTTTCTTATTGAGAAGAATAAATTATATACTATATGCACATGTATTTTTAGAAGTTATATTGGTATATTTTAGTCATGTTTTTAGGTTAAAATGGGGTTCATATGTGAGGCAGGAGGTTCCCTTTTTGTAATTTATGTGAGGAAAAGTTTTTCAATTTTTCAGAATATTAAAGTATAATAAATTAGTTCTCAATAAAAATGACTCCAGATGTAAATTTATTTGAATATAAGGTAGTATAATGATGTAATATTCTTAACCATTAAAATTTATGATGTTTTTTTTATAATTTCCAAATATATCACATTGATTAATCCATAGTTATCAAATTTTAATCTTATCTATTATAACACATTTGAAAATGTTGATGGGTTGTAAGTTTTACTTATATGGTTAAAATTGGATCCTAAGTGGGAAATTTGTAACATTTTTTACCATATCAGTACCAACTTGTCTATTATCATTTTTTTTATTTTTGTATTATTTAATAGAATATTATTTAGACAAGATATCAATATTTTTTAATATTATATTACTCATTTAATTTAGCATTCAATCCATTAATAAAATAATACAATCATAATATAATGCTGTCACACCTACATAATATGTCATATATATCTATAAAATTTGTGGGACAAATTAAATCATTCAAATCATGTCACTTTAATTATTTTTTAAATCATTATATATATATTTTTTTAGAAATATACATATAGTATCATTACTACAAAATCAATTAAGGCCATTATATAATTTAAAAAAATTAAATCTAATTTTAAACAATTAAAATTATTTTATTAATCACAAAATATGTACTTATAGTAATTCATAACATAGTTTTTTCACAATTTAGGTCCATAGAGAATACTTGAAATAGTGATAATGACATTTTTTTAAGTTTTTTATATTTAAAAATGTATGTCATGTTCATAGAAAATTACCTTTTAAGAAGAAAAAAATCAGCCTAAAGTGTTAATAAAATAAATAAATTCATTCAATAATATTTTTTATGAATATATATATCCTTAAAATAGATTTTAAATCTATATTAACCGATTATATCCTTTACAAAGGTCTTAAATTTTACCACGATTACAATTCATGTTGACTTAAATTAGAAGGAGAATATTTATCAAATTTTAAACACCTAATTATAATTATTTTATTCATTTATTTTAATTCAATAGTGATAAGTGGAATAAATTAATTTTAATGTAATTTTGTGAAAAGTGGAAAAACTAATTTTTAGAAAAAAATACATTTTAGTATTAAACTAGATTTATTCTTGTAATATTATAAGAAAAATATTTTTTTTCTCACAAAAATTTATCAATTGAAGAATATATTCATTGAATTAAAATAATTTCCCAATATGGTTTAATTTAATTTATTATGATAAAAATAACTTACATGGATGCAAACTATTTTTTAGAAATAGATTTCATTTTTCTTTAAAAGGATTTTTATTTTTATTTATAATAAATTGATAAAAATGAATTAATTTTATAAATATACTACCATAATTTTTTTATAGCCTATATATTCATATTCACACCCTCTAATCCAATAGATATGTTCTAAATATTGTCTTAAATGGTAATATATTTTTTTATTATGGTTTATTTAATCATGGTGTACAATGTAACGTAAGTTATCAAATCTATCAAATTATTTAAAGAGAAATATTTCATAAACAATTCTGGGTATTACACACAACCTACCTTTTACTATTTATTTTGGAATTTTCCAAATTGCCTCTAAGTATTATCCCTTTTAATATCTTGACTCATCATGGGAACTCATTCCCAACCATATACAGCAAGAAAAATACTCCATTAACATTGTATTTTATTCTTCTGACATTGGTTTACAACCAATGTAAATAAATTTGATGTAGTATGTGATAAATTATCTTTTCTATGCTAAATTAATGTAATTAAAGGTTGTATAATTCAATTAATATGATAAAATACATGAAAATCCTTTTCCAGAGGAGTCTGGGGAATGATTTTCGATGTAAGGTATTCTTATAACTGATTTAAAATATCTATTATAATATCTGCTATAAAAACTACCATTATAAGATGACTTAAATATCAATTAAAATAATTACTGAAAATATATATAATTTTTTTTAAAAAGTCTAATGAATTCACTTATTATAAACAAATACAAGAGACAACCAACAACAATATCAACAAATTATAGATTGAAATAATTCTAAAAAACATTAACAAAACATTTAAATATACAATAAAAATTCATGAAACATTAACTATACATCTATAAATTAACCATGTAGGATATTTTGTGTGTAAATAATCATTGTATATGGTCTAGGTAACTCCTATAAAAAAATTTACTATCATAAAAAACTATAATCATAAATAAAAATATTATCATATGAACACTATTAATAAATTTTAGTAAAATAAATGAGTTATCTTGAAGCTAATGTTTTAGAAAAGTTCCATCATTATGATCATGATCATTACCTTAATGAATCATAAAATATAATAAAACATTCTGTTATTTCACTTAAACAATGAAACTGTAGTTTTGAAATAATAATTTAAAAATATGAAATAATATAATCAAATTGAAGGAATACCTTGTATCAGTAAATATTAAAATAATAACTATACAAACTGATAATAATTTATATTTTTCAACTTTTCGAAAAAGAAAACCCAATGAAACACATTCCATGAAATGTTGTATTTTTATATTATGGAAACTTATGTAACATATTAATTTTAGTATTAAAAATAATAGTTTAAATTATAAAATTTCATTCCTAAATAAATATTAATTTTAATTGAACATCACCTAGTAAGAAGAGTAAGTAATATTTTGTGCATTTATCTGGGAAGAATACTGAAAAACCCCATTTTACACTAAATTAGAAGAGTACTACTTGTATTACAATGTAATAACAATTATTTTAAAATTATATGTCTTATTACCTATAATAAATTTTTTTTCACCGGGAAATAAATTTTTCCGATTTGTATCAATAGTCACAATAATTATATAATAATTTTTTAATATAAATGAATTCATTATTAATTTTATAAGACCTTAGGGAATACATAGGTGCTTCATAAGATGTTATTTATAAAACTTTTATTTCTTTTTTAGTGATTTTTTATATTAAAGATACTCCAACATAATCTAAATGTACGTGAACATATCATGTAATTTTAAATAAAAAGTAGATAATGAATATATATATGACCAATACCTCATATGTAAACTGTCGAATAATTATAACTAGATGTAGTATAAAAAATTGGAATCTATCCAATTATATCCATTTCTTATTATCATTTATTTTATAATTAATAAATTGGTGTCGAATGTTATGTCACCAGATTATGATGGTGATGTGGTTATTATCAATCATGAAATTTCATTCATTTTCATCACAAATATAGAATGAAGACTTTGTTTTCATTAGTGGACTGATGTTTTTTGGTCAATGAAAATTTGGATATCCTTTTACTAAATAAAAAATAACTTATTCAAAGTTTTAATTTACTTTTTTTAATCAATTTTGCAATTGTTTCTTTGAAATTTTTAATTAGATGAGCCAATGTGGACTTTAAAATTTCAATAATATGTCATAAATCACATTGAAATCTTAATGAATGATTCACTATAAGATATATATACACTCATTGGTAGTGGATAAAACGTCTAATGTTATTGATAATGAACTCAAAAAACTCTTAAAATGACCAATTGAGTTTATTATAATAGTGATTGTTAATTTGAATATGGATTTTTTAAGAAGAAAAAAATAAAAATTACAAGAATCTTGATGAGGAGTGAAGTAATGAATCATATTTTTTCCTTTTAATATTGGCATATTATATCTTTAAACTATACATAGAGATACTATTATAATAATTAAATTTTAATATTTGAGTTTTCATGTTATATTTTTTCATTTTATGATCCTTATGACTGATGAGACTTTGGTTAGGAATATAATACTTCTTTTTATTTCAATCAGTAAGATTCTAGGTATAGGACGTTGTTTCTTCTGGATACATTTTTCTATAAATTAACTAGGATTGTACATGTGACCATTCATGGACATCGGAGAGGAGTTTTAAGATAGAGCATCTTATTTCCGACTATTGGTTATGGATATTCGTATATTGTTACTTTTTTTCTTATTATAGGCTTACTATCAATGTAAATAGTTATTTATATCTTGTTAATACCTTGTATATAGTATACTTATCCATTGGAAATATTGGTTTAATAGTAATGACTCGTGTTTATTGCCATAAATTTGGTAATAATATTCCTTATGGGTTTTTGGACCGTTATCTAGAACTCTGCATGTTATTTTATTTTACAATTTAAATATTATTTGATAGTTTGAATATTTTTTACACATAGTTTCTGTTTTGTTTTAATTTTAATTACTTTAATTGTTTACATTGATATAATATGATTAACTAAATAATTATAAACTAAATAATCAACTGGTTGAGTGTTAAATGTTTGATTTTGACTATAGTCCACCCACATATAGATATTATATCATGTATATTTGGAACAAAATTTCTATATTATAATGTCTCTTGATATATGATCTATAATATATAATTGATTTATTCTCTTAGGGTATATAATTTTCATTATTTGTTCATAATTTATAATTATTAGTGCACTAACTATATAAAAGATAAAATTTACAGTTTTCCATGGATGGAGTTGTTTCATATTGAAGATTCGATATACAAACCATTGATATTTAATGGAAATGATTATGAATATAGTGATTATTGGATATAGATATCTCAAATTAATAATGGGGTGGAAAAGTATCTTTTTATTACCAATAGTAACAAAATTATAAAAACATTTATTGAATTTAAATGTGAGTAAAATCCATAATTAAACCATAATTTATGAATAAGGAATACATTCATATGCAAAGATAAATTGAATATATATATTAATGATTCTTTATGTAAATCTACTAATAGAATTTTGATCTATTTTATTAAACTCAAAACAGATATTTTCGGATGATTCCTTTTTATAAAAATATTCATTCAAGTTTACCATAATATATATTTAGAAATTATTTTTGAATGTAAATCAATTCATCTAGGTAATAGAATGATAAATTTTTATTTCAATATGTTCCACATAACTATTAGAATTTTTTTAGATGCACTCGATTTAGACATATGAAATCTAGAATTTAAGGCATCTAAAGATGATGAAAATGTAAAATCATTTTTTGTTCTTTTATTTTTCATCCTCTCTTTTAGGAATATTCACATATTTCAGGACAGTTATGATCCGATCATCAAAGATAATAATTTAAATTTTTTCATGAAATCAATTGGGATTCTCTTCGACACCTGTTTATTATATAAAATATTGATAAATATTTTCTCTAACTTATTGTAGAAAAATTAATACTCACTGAGATACTCAATATTATTTACAATATTCATAAATATTTGGTTAATTCAAGATACTACCACTTTATTATAAATACTATACAGAATATGTTTTTCCATAACCTAGGGAAAAGTAACATATGAAAGGGTGAGATCAGATTCTCAGCAAGGGTAAACAAGTAATATATGTATGCATAAAATGAACATAATGGTGCGAAAACTTGAGTATAACATTTTAAAACCATACAATGCACATCATGAGTCATGGAATACATATTGATAGTTCATAAGATAAGAATAATAAGGGATCCAAAGAAAAGGGGCCATAAAAGAAAATCCTTTCCTTGCGACCTATATTTTTGGCATACATATAATCCTAGGAAAAATTACAATAATATTTATGTACTGCTTCCAAATCTATCATAGTGGAATGGGTTCACTCCCCAGACCATCATAGTAGTCATGGTTCATTTCCAAGACCAACATATCAAATAATTTCCCTTACTGAACTAAGATCACTCCTCGTTCAAGTCATTTCTATCTCAAGAGATACAAATCATTAACCAATACATTGGAGGGAGGTATATTTTACACATGTCACATTATGAAAATCATATTTATAAGTTCTATAAGATCATTAAAAATTTATTATATCATATCCAATTATATAAAATTGGTTTGATAAAAATTATACCATATTATAAACTCTAAAAAAATCCATAGGTTTCATAATCATTTCCTCATTTCACAATAGCATAAACTATGAAAAGTAGTTGGTTTCATAATAATTCCATCATGGTGTAACCTGTAGAAGAGAAATAAGTTTCATACATATCATCCAATCATAAATGAAAACCATTTAGGGAAATAATAAGAATGGTATCCTTGGATCATATATGAAATAAATAATAGGTATTATCGAATGATGCCATCTTAGATGGAAATTTATTTTGAAATATCATTTTTAAAAAATTAGAGGAAAATAATTTTTTGAAACTAAAAATCCATAAAACATTTTTAAATCCTTTTCTTTAAAAATATTAATTAAAATTATAAAGAAATATTTTAAAAATCATTTCAATTTTCTCTTTAATAATATATACTTTCTTCTTTGAAATACACTTATAAAACATAAAACATTCGAAAATTAAATTTCTTTTAAAATAAAATTAAAAATACATAAAGGAATAATCAATTAAAATAATTTCCATGGTGGTAGGAAACATTATTCTGGCCATATACGTTAAAATAAATATTCCATTCAGATTTTTTTAGAAAATCCAAACATGTATTATTTAGAAAAGTACATAATGATAACATTCCAAATAAATTATAATAATAAAATCATGGGTGAACATGTATTTAATTAATCATTATAATAATGTTCAAAACAATTTTAAAAAACATGGTATTGGAAGAAAAATGGATTTCGAACTTAGAGAAAAATAAATATTACTTTTAATTAAAAAGGCCTTTTATACTCTTGAGTATATAAAGAGAGGAAAATGATTGTAAAATATAAATTCTAATGAAATTACATGATTTAAATAAATATCATGAGTTTTTTTGTATATAACATAAAATTTCATCACTGTAAGAATAATCATAAATAATCTTGATAAACTATGTGACTGTAATATAAAATAGTTACCACTTTGGTAATATTGAAATGTAATCCCCATGATAGAATAATGATAAAATTAATTTTAAATTTAATGATAATAAATAAATTATAAATTTTACATGTCAAAGGATCTATATATACATATCATTAAATAACAGAGGATCATAACAAAAAATATGTCTCGAAGAAGGCATATTTAATAAAATCCTTTACTGCTTGGGTAATTTTTGAACTGTAAAGCCCATAAAAGAGAGATCCTAAAATAGATTTGAAAATTCACATAAATTTGTGGAGAAAAAGAATTTATGAAATCATGTACATAATATACACCACATAAAATACACATGTTTATTAAACCATTTGTCTCACAAAAAATAAAAGTAAGGTGGAAATCCCTTACATTAAGTATCGACTTATATCGTACACATTCAACCCACTTATATAATAAATATATGTTTTTAACATATATTATATAACCATATATGTATATATATCATACCATATATTATTGAATTGTAACTATTTATTACCCATTAATTCACAATTAAATGATAATGCCATGTTTCGGGAAATAGTTTTTTTGTTTTTTTTATATTTTATATTTTTTTTTCTCCTATTAATTTTATGATGGTACCATAATATATAAAATTTTAAACATTATAAAAATATCATAAATATTTATTATATATGTTTCATTAGTAATCAATAATAATTAGAGATAAAAAATTAAATACCCCGTTTTTGGATACTGTTAGTTGTACGTACACAGTAGTGTCTTTTCAATTTTATCTATGGATTTAAATAATAACTTTTATGTAATTTATTACCATAAAATAATTATTTTTATGACATAAATATCAAAAAAATGTATCAAAACCATCCTTTTTACCTTAATTTTACAGCGTTAACAAATCACATCACTTTGCGAGGTGTTACACCACTGTACACTAGATCAACATTATCATATTCCCCTAGAAGGTAAAGAATATAGGTATATGTTATATAATAATTTCAAACTTATAATAATATATTATATATCACTTTTAAAAATTTAATCCATCATTATATCCAATTTTGAGAGCTGGTGATGGAAAATTAATAACCCAGGTTCATGAGGTAGCAGTATACTACACACACGAATTACGATATCATATCACCTTTTAATAAAAAAGAGATAGTCATAGGTCATTCACCTAACATAATAACATCTAATTATATTTAATACAATCTGGTTTTTATATTATCATAATTTTATAATAATTTAATTATAAGTATGATGAAATAAAATTAAATTCTTTGTTAGAGACTTTATTTCTTTTTCAGACAACTTCTTTTGGATTGAACAAAATGGCTTCTTTTGTTGGATTTCTAACCAAAATAAGGATTATATGATGCAATAAGGGAATATATGTATGGATTTGGTCAGGTATTGTATGATTAATATTTTTTTAATGAGTAATGTTCAAAGGATAATGGATTACCTTTTATATGTAAACTGAGTAGAACACTTAAAATTTTTTAAAATAGAAACTTATACTAATGTATTCTCAAGAAACATGTCTCCAAATTGAAAAATTGTGATCCAAGAATAGGTACTGTGTAAATAATCCTAGAAAATGTTTTTTTGGGTTAGTTTTTCTCATTTTTTATGCTTATATTTTTAGTTTAACCCCCTCCCCCCATGATAAACAAATTTTTACCTCAACTTTGGAAAATCTATTTTACAGTTTTAACAATTAATTATATTAAAAACATAATTTAAACTTATTATATTTTAAAAATTATGATTATTCCAAATATGAAATTTATTTTTTAATATTATAATGACATATGAAGGAAAATATAATTTAAAATTAAACACATATATGTTGCGAGAAAGAATTTTTTCTGAAGAGAAAATGTTCAAAATATTAAAACATTTTATATCAAAATTCAATATGAAAATTTATATAATTAACTATATTGGATTTTTGTATATATTATTGATATAATTTTACTTTTAGACCAATTTTAAAGAAAATATTCTTATAAATACTTTAAACGGGATGGAATTTTTCCATAAAAACCCATATTTTTTACCATTTAATAAAAAATTATACTTTTCAAAAAAGTACCAAAATATTACCCAATGTTAATATTGATATGATGGTTTAAGAAAATGAATCTCATTAAGTCATATTAAATTTATAAATATATAAAAAAATAATATTATAATTTTTCAAAAAAATAAATAAAAAACATTTTAATAAAATAGTATTTTCAATACATATAAATATATTACCAAAAGTCAAGTATTTTTTATTAATATGTGTTCATTACATAAAACAATTATATGAAATATTTAAAAATTAGTTATTTAGATTTATAAAAATAATTTTATTTTATAGGTTATAATGGTCATATTTAAGTAATAATATTAAAAATATAATGCAGTTTGTTAATATTTGGTGTCATGTGTAATTTATGATAAAATCGATGTTTCATTTAATGGAAGCTATCAAAGAAACACATTATTTATTTTATTAAAATCTATTGAAACAAATTTACATTACATGGAAAAATAATAATTCATAATATCTTTGGGGTGTTACATTCTACCCCTCTTAAAAATATTTTATCCTTCATAATTCCTCACGCTGATATAAACAAACAAGGATACATTGGCATTATTATATCGACATGTTCCAACATAGCATCCTAAAACTTGTGGTTTCACAATAATTTTTTGACCAAGTGGATGATATTATTTTATATAACATGCTTTATACAATCTAAAATCTCCACAGGTTATTCCTCATCATAAATATCATGCTCTAGTTGTATAAAATTTGACTTTAGTACATGTGAAGGGTCAGGCATGTACTTCCTCATGGGAGTTACATAGAACACGGTGTGGAATTTAGATATGTTTTTTGGAAGCCCCAACCGGTTTTCTTCCATCATGATACAATCAATAATTTCAATGAGAATAATATACCTAGATCATTGTTTTCCATTCTTTTCAAATCTCACTACCTTCATCAAGGTTGAAATTTTTAGAATCACATTGTCACTAACTTCAAATTCTAGATTATTTATCTAATTTTCATTATAACGTTTCCACTAACTCCAAGATATGTTGATGTGTATCTAAATTTCTCTCACATTATCTATCATTTCTTTAAATATATCAGGTCCTAATAGCTTTATTTCTCTAAATCCATTCCAGAAAAAAGTATTTTTAAACCTATTAATATAGTGGGACTCATAAGGATCCATCTTAATGTTGAGTGAATGATATTATTGTTTAAATATAAAACTATAGTAAGGTGTTGATCCCAACCACCTTTTAGATCCATAAAAGAAGATATATGCATATCCTCAAGGGTTTTAGTTTTCCTCTCAGCTTGACCATATATTTAGGGATGATATGTAGTGATAAAACTCAAATCTGTATCAAGAGTTTACTGAAGACTTCCACATAACAATGAGGTAAACCATAAATCTTGATAATACATAATAAAATGTGGCACTCCATAAAACCTAACCGCATCCTTAATGTATATTATGCAATTCTTATCAAGTGATTAATCTTTTTATATAGATATAAAGTGTGTTTATTTTCTTATACGATCAAATACAACACACATATCATTATTCCCTTTCGAAATTTTTGGGATTTAGCAATAAGAACCATGACACAAATTACTCACCATGATACGAACTATGTGTTATCTCTCTTCATGTTGTCCCACTGAAAATAAAAATTAAATTATCAATACCTATTGTTTGTTATAAATAGAATATATAATTAATAACTATGATATTCCTATAATAATTCCATTTTCAAATTTGGAATTGACAAAAAACATACATGGTTCATAATCCCCATCGTTTTACTGTGATCATGTTTTAACTGAGAAACATTTCTAACCATATTTTAAATTTCAACAACTTCTTTATGCTCCTCTTTAACCTTTACTAGGATATGTTTTTGAATATTCAAATTACCAAGATATTATTTATCCAATTAATTTAGGGTATCATGATCTATCCTTTGTCCATCCTGAAATATTGGATCTTCTGTGATCCTCATCATGGATAATATAGAATGATCCTTTCAACTTAAGGCATCGGCCACCATGTTCTGTTTCATAAGGCAGTAATGTATCGAGTATTAAAAATATTTAATATTTTGTAACCTTGTTCTATAAAACATATTGAAAACCTTCTGTGTAGATATATAATTTAAACATATATGAGTGGTATACACATCACACTTTTCCCCATAAAGATAGTTACTCAATATCAATAATTCAAAAATTACCATACCAAACTCCACATGATGAGTTGGGTAATTTCTCTACTGAACCATCAATTCATTTGAGGCATCAGCCATAAAAATTTGATTCTACATAATAACACATCTACATACTTTATGTATGAATCACTGAAGATTATAGACCCTTCTCCACTCTATGGAAATGTAAGCACAAGTATGCTAACTAATATTCAATTTAGTTCATTGAAATTTTCTTCACAGTCATATTCCTGGAGGAAATTATCTCCCTTCTGAGTTAACATGGTGAGTGTGTTGTATAGTTATGATATATTCTCCATAGACCATTAATAATGTACCTCCAAACCAAGAAAACTACATATCACAATCATAGGGTTTTTTATAAGCACACACTCATTAGCATCTTTCTTTTATGGATCTACCAATATACCCTCCCTTGAAATTATATGACCAAAAAATGAAGCATTTTGCATCCAAAATTCATGCTTTTTAAAATTTTTATTTATTTCCTCTTTCCTTAGTGTCTTTAGTACAATTCTCAACTGATCTTCATACTCATCCTTTCTATTGTAATGGATATTAATATCATATATAAATACTACCACAAAGTGATCTATCACTACTGGAAATCTGACCTTTCCCAATGCTTCTATACCAACGGTTCGTAAAAACTATTGGTATAGGTTCCCTTTCCCAACGGTTTGACCAAACGATTGGGAAATACCACTTTGAGGCCACCTTTCCCAACTTTTTGGCCAAACTGTTGGGAAATCCCACATTGTGGCCACCTTTCCCAACGGTTTGGGAAAACCGTTGGGATAGGTATACCCTTTTCCAACGGTTTTCCCACACCGTTGGGATAGGTATACCCTTTCCCGACGGTTTTCCCAAACCATTGAGAAAGGTCCCCCACAAATCAACCTTGCACCCAGAATCAAAATCTAGAATTAAAATCTATACCAACGGTTGTCAAAACCGTTGGTATAAGTCTATACCAACGGTTTTGACAACCTTTAGTATAGATCCCATGATTTTTTATCATTTCTTCTTACCCAGAACATTATATAAATCAAAATTCAAAATAATTATGAGAATACATATATATATTTATGTAATTATATTCACAAAAGTCATGTTAGGTTAGTGGTTAAGTCGTTCAATAATAAACTAGGGGTCTTGGGATCAAATCCCAATGATTGTTTTTTTTGAAATACATATACCAATGGTTTCATAACCGTTGGTATATATTTTCATATTAATTATACCAATGGTTTCCAAAACCATTGGGATAGGTCTATACCAACGGTTTTGGGAAAACCGTTGGTATAGACCTATCCCAACAGCTTACTTGGCAACGGTTCTCCAAACCGTTGGTATAGGTTAGTTTTCCAGTAGTGTATATAATCTCAAAACACTCTATTCATTAAATCCATGAATATAACATGTAAATTAGACAGAATAAATAGAAACACTGTATATTCATGTGGTCATACATTGTTTAGAATGTTCTCTTTTTTATATACTCTTTCATGACCCTCTATTTATTATACCCAAAATAAAGGTCAATCTTGGAATAGTATTGATCTTTGAAAAGTTGATCCAATTGGTCATCAATACAGGATTTTTGGACACTTTCACCAGGGTTCATCTACCTTATATTTTTATTGTGATGCTGGCATCACATTCTGTTTCCCCTTATTTCATCTTTCCAAAGGTGGGTGTCATTCATCACATTCCACAAAGATGTATGCCCCTTGATTGAAACGGTATAATGGGATGTCGGTTTTTCCTTCCATGGATTCCCCCATGTAACTCATCGCATAGTCATCATAGAGTTAATTAATTGTCATGGAACTCATTCTCAGTTCCATCTATCTGTTGATGTTGGTTAATTTCACAACTTCTTTCTAAACATTCTATGGGATATTGATAGGGATTAAGACGTTTGGTCTTAAGAGTAGTCATGTTGGGTATCGCAGGCATGTCCTAACAATAAGAACATTGGTCACCTATATTCTTCCTCATAGGAGGGCATATCATGGAGGATTATTTTGGAAAAGAACCAAAGGCATTCTGTGTCAATCCCATTGTATCTAATACCAAATGAAAATATTCAGAGGATTCACCTCATAAATCCCTTGTTTAGTATGAGTTTTCTAACATTGTAGGAACATATCTTCCATGGATTTCACCTTAGGCCTCCCATATCTAGAATGGTGTAGCAGTGCAGGATAGTTCATGATATAAAATCTTACGAAAATGGGATGAGACTTATCAGAATGCCTCATGGAGGATGATCAAGGATATAAATCCATAATATGGAGAACCTAAAATTTTTACTAGGTGGATAGATTAGGATGCCCTATTGAGGAAGATCGGAGAATTTCACCCCCCCCAGAAGAGTGGTCACTAAGGTTTACTATTGGTTGGGCTTGATCCTCATGGATGCATCTATATTCCCTGTCTTGACGATAGGGGTCAAAACCCATGTATTTCGATGGATTATGTGAGGATTATGTGTGGAGGATTACCTTCATAATATTATTTCTCTTGTATGGATTGTGTAGTTTAATGACATTTTCATTGGTACTCTAAGGACTGGTAATAATTTTTATGGGGCTTACGAGTGAGAACTACCCAAGTGGATGGCACGAGCTTTCTAAGATATGGCATCCTGAGGAAAATCTGTGTCGATATGGATGGAGTGTGGGGAGTGTATGAAATAGATGAAATGTATGGAATGGTTGTAATGGTGGGTTTGGACATCAAATAGGATCCCTACAAATCCCAATTAATTGGGAATCAAAGCCCATGTAGTTTGGAAAGTGGTGTTTGGACTTGAAACTGAGGAAGAGTTCCATCTGGTTGAGGCATGTGCATGAAATCTTCCCATTGGGGGGCATGTGATTGGGGATTAAATATAATAATGGACCATGGATGTAGTATAGACCGTTGTTGAGGATTATACTCATGATGTTTCCAATTAGTGCAGATGGATGGGTGTCTTGGTCACTACTATACTCTAATCCCATGTGAATCATGATCAGTTTGAGAAACAAGAGGATGTAGTTGACCTTATTGTCATGTCATGAAGAATGCACCAATTAAATATAGTGTGGTGAGTTTTCATAGAAGTTCCCATGGAGGATCTCACTCGATGTGAGGAGGATAAAATTTCATGTATGGAAGATATCATTCCTAGTAACTCAAACATGGATCAACCTAAGAAGGGTGTGTGAGGTTTATGAATGGAATATGGTCATTCGGGGAGTCATGTTTCTGATGGCGGGAGGAGTTGGAATCCCCTAATGATCCTACATGGGTCATATTAGGTGTGTCTCATGGGGTAAGACTTCATTTTAATTTCATGTGAACAAGAAGTTGGTAGCAGGAAATGTTACATCATATAGGGAGGATGTGGGGGACTCACTACATACCCCTTGGTTTTACATAAGTGTATCTCATTCACCATTCAGAGGGGTATGAATTTTTCCATTCTTAGATAGAATGGTGTGGACGAGTGGAAAATCACAAGGTCCACATTATTGTTCCCATTTTGAGAAAAAAATGCATTATTTTCCCTATGATGAGATGAAAAAGGTAAATGGGAGTCTTATACCATAGTTTAAATGTATTGGTCCATTGGAATGGGTGGAATAGGTTACGTGGGGTCTTATGGTAAAGATAGAATGATCATGGATATTTGTGGGGGCCTTAGGCACTTAGCCTTCATGAAGAGTGGTCAGCTGAAAGAAGGCATCATAAAGGATACCAGGAGAGGGGCTTCATGAATTATAGGAACATGCATATTGGTTCTTTACGAAGCTCTGGTGATTCATGGTTATTAGGTGATTTCCAAAGGAATATGATTCATTAAACATGGAAACCCTACCTTGGCATGAAGTCCTGTCTCAGTAAAGAAGTGATTCGTGGAAGATTAATGCTTTGCAAAGCCTCAAGAACCATGAAGTTCCTTCATCCTTCATGAAGGGTGTATGCCTTCATGAAAGGCATACCCCCTAGAGTTGGAGGAATTCAAGAATATGTGATCCATTTCGGCTTAGTTCACAGTGCTCAAGTGATCTATGAATTGGGAGAAATTCAAATGTCCCAAGATAGAGTAGCTTTTGAATTAAATCCTAATGAGATATGTTTTTATAGGAAAAAGGGGTTTGTGATGTTGGGAAGTGAGTCTGGATGAAAAAGTGGGATTCAAAAAGGGTAGGGTCTCTGTTTACCTCATGAAGCTCAACATCAATATTTTTAGGAATATTTTGGAATGTGGGTGTGTGGAGACCACTAGTACAATGACCTTGAAGAAGCATTGGCCACCATACACCTATAAATAGTGTAGCTGGGACCCTCAAAGGTGAGAAAATTGATCAAATGAAATTATCTAGTGATCTATTTTCAGGAATCTCATTACCTATGTGATCCTTACTCCACCATCACATTATTTGTGAACCAGACATATGAATGCTTTGTTCCATTAAAACTACATAATAAACTAGACATCATGAGACACATCATTTGGGAAGTGATTTTCATAACTCAGACCTAATTTAATTGAGATTTGAGAAAGGGATTCATGAACAACCTCTATAAACCAATTTTGAAAAAAACAATGTCCCATATTCAATTTCTTCTAAATATGTTTCTTAGGAGTTTGTACATATACTACATGAAGAGAGGAAATGGTGGAGAACATCATGCATAGAGAGTGAATTAAAAGCACCTGAGACTATGAATAGTTTTTGGGACTTCTTTTAGATTCATAGAAGGAGTATCCCCCATGAAAGAGGATGATGTTGTTTGAATTCAGTTTGAGAGATGAAAACTTCATCCCACTGGAAAGTTGGGACGAACCAGTTTACAAGTTCATGGGTGTACTAAGGTATCACCTCTAGCACAAGGGTATTGTGGGACATATCTGGAAGGATCATGAACCCATCAAGACTGACTACCTGTATAACCACATCAACAATATTGATTGATAAAATTTGTAGGATGAGGCATCAATTCCACAATACAATACAATCATGAAGGTGGGATTGGGGAACCCAGAGGAAGGATGAAATTATAGCTGATATCTATTCCATGGTAAAAAATTTGCAAATTAATGGTCCTTGTCCTACTAGTTATGTACATCGAAAGATGAAATTAGGGAAGATATGAGGTGGGTAGGACTCAACGAAGCAGACTGGACTTCTCAGTTCCATGTTTATAGGCCATGGGAGATCTGAATGGATCTATTGAGTAGGTGGTTGGTATGATCCAAAACATTATACCTACATCACAGGGAGGTTTCCACCATCCTTTTAGATCTTCATCATATCTCAGAAATCCCATATCTATGGTTTACATGTAGTTAATTTATCTCTATGTAGAATGTGTGGGATGATAATGATTAACTCTCAAATTTGGAGAAGGTGATAAGAGATCTTATGTAGGGAAGTGATGAAGATAATCTGGAGATGAGGGATGTTCACTTCTAGTAGTGGTTACATTATTTCATGAACATCCTAATATAGGAGACTACTGAGGGACATGAGGCAGTTCGGAAATTATTGATGAGGATACATACATTCCCATGTGGCCCCAACAATTCTTAGGGGGGTCCTGATAGCGCACTATGAAGTCTAACTAATGGAAAATGTTGGGGTACAACATCAATATAGATCCTAAACTCATAGTTAGGTTGACATGGTTCATCACGGTGCTAATATAGGTATGTATGCTCCTAGTGTGGTATGTGGACATGGGAGTGTGGACAATCACCTTTATAATGGTGGAAATGCTGGAAATATGGAATCTCATCAATCTCAAAATCCCAGTGTTGGAGAAGTTGTATAAGGTACATTAGCACATTAGTAAGGGGAAGATTCAATTTTTCATGTGTGGGATATTCAATTTTTTATACATATGGAGGGCCACAAACATGGGAGGCTAAAATACACTAACCCTATTTCCCCCTGTAAATAAAACTTCTTCCTTGAGATTCTGAACATAATAGGAAGTTTCCCATTCATGTTTGGTCAATCAGACGTGCGGAAAAAGTTTGGGCTAGGGGATTATTTTACCTTTCACCTATTTCCTCTATCGAGGGGGTTGGTAACTAATGACCACACATTGTCTAAGAATCAATTATCATATCTTCATTCCTTTTGAGTTGGGGTGCTGGGGGAAATGGTTGACTACAATCTAGGGTGCAGTCCATATAACCCGCACCAGTTTGTGAAGCAGTTCAGGTTCCTACAAAGGTTAACCCCATAGTTTTACTCAGAGTTGAATCATGATCTCCATAATTCGGTGATGATGAAGCTTTGTCTCATTCTCACATGGTAAAATGGAATGATTTAGGCTGAGCTGTCACTGCCCACTACTGCATACGAGCTAACCCATGATTATGAAAAGACTAGGATGAATACTTATCTTACTATAATTCTGAGGGAAAATATTATTTGTACCAATGAAGGGGTGAGAACTCCACTATGTGTATGGGGAAGAGAGGTGTCTAGAGTGCATCATGGTGGTAGATATTTCATGTTCGGATTGTCAGAAGTAGTGGTACTAGTGGTTCATGGGATCACATTGGATAGTAATTAAGAAGTAGGACCAATAAAATTTGGCCGAATTCTCTTTGACCAGATAACCCATGAGGAAGTGGAGAAATCTAGGGGGTTTATAGGATATCTATCAAATCCCCTAGAAATCCATTTTACTATGTGGACATTCTCGATGATGTCGTTTTCATGAGACTTAGGACAATTAGGATGTTTATATATAGTTCCATGATCTTCAAAGGATGTGGAAGTTCCTAAATAAGAATGGGATGTATCTTTATAGGATCATTCACACAAAGGTATTCTTACACTTTTCTCAGAAAAGAGGGGGAGTGTTATGTGACAGTGTGGGATGACCTTGTGCACTACTAGAGGATTGAACGTTTGCTTAAAAACTAGTTAATGGTGCTATTAGAGATGACCTCTTCTTGATATCTGTTAGTAGCTGAGCTGCATATGAATTCTCACCTTCTTGAGGAGTCTAAAAAATCTTGGGGATATGATGCTCATAATTTGATCCCCCTAGAGAGTTGTGAGATCACAATGACCATTGAATAAATATTTGTACTCTTCTAGATATGATCTAACGTACCTTCCCATGATGCATCAATACTCTCTTATTATCTAGATCCTCTAGCTAAAACCTGTTCTGTGTAAGAGAATCTCAATTAAGGGAACCCTACTGGTGATGATGAGAGTGCATAAAATGGTGTGTAGGTGTATGATCTGGTGCCTACACAATTAACAGATGTGACTAGTGGGCCAACTAAATTTTAAGAGGTTAGGGTGACCACCTCTGAATCTCTAAAGATCAGAGTCATCTATGGGGGCACACACCTTATAATCCTAATGGTGATGATCCAATTTATTGACCTATCACTGCTTAACTCCCATAAATCTCTTCTATCCAAAAAAATATTTCTCCTCATTTCCAGATCATTCTGACTAACATGTTCCATTCCTAAATAGTAATTGAATTATTGTGTGCTTCACTATTAGAATAGATCCGAGAATTTGGTGCTCCTCTTCTGATGGGGGTGTCGGTCCATGTGGATCTTGTCATCCAAGATGATCAGACCATAGTCTCCTGGGACCAATAAACTATTCCAATGAGCAGTGCTACTTGTGGGGGGGGGGGATTGGAGTGACAATTTTTCTAAGGTGGGATTAGGAGAGGATGACTAACCTCATGACCTAGAGCCCAACCCATCTGAGATGATTCTAGAAGATGATCCTATATCTGATTTTCTCATTGCTTTTCCATAGTATGAGGTTGTATATTTTAATGAGATGAATGAATCTAATCACTATGTGTATAAAGAGAATCACATCATCAGTTGCAAGACATGAAAGTGTTTCCAGGGATTAATTTACAAGATTCTACTGCTACAACTTGTGGAAAAAATGGTGTCCTATAACCATTGGATTTTCTATCTATAAACCAGTAGGGTGAAGGCTTTGGGTCTTCATGCACTAATCTGCGACCTTCTTTCAAAAATGATATGGGAGGGAAGCCAACATTTGGATGCCTCCTGGTATTGGGATATGTTCAAGATCATCCATAATCTATAGGAAGTCATATAAAAGAGGTATAATCTATAGGAGAAAGCTGGTGAGTGTACTTACTTCATTGATAATCAATCGAAACATGTCATCCAATCAAAGTCTCAAATAGAGGTGGATAAGTATTACATAAGTCTTGTGGTATATATTGTGGATTATCTTCATAATGAGTAGGAATGACCACAGATCAGGGTAGATGAGTATTTTACAGAAGTTGAAGAGTACGAAATAAGGATGGAGAAGAGGTAGTTAATACTAAAGTCCATAAGTCAATAGTTTATGGAGTTAAAGCACTCAATCATAGGAGCAGTGCTATAGGGGTAATTTTCTAGGACTAACAAGAGGCTCAAATATGTTGATGTCCCTGCTATTATCATATCCTATTTGATTTATTTGATACCTTCCTACATGCATGGACACGTTTATTTTCACTATATTAATTATTATAAACTATT
Source organism: Viscum album (assembly GCA_963277665.1). Lineage (NCBI taxonomy): Eukaryota > Viridiplantae > Streptophyta > Magnoliopsida > Santalales > Viscaceae > Viscum > Viscum album. The sequence goes on from OY728139.1 coordinate 497,307,392, forward strand.
CATACATGCGAGACAAGAAATTATCAATCCATAGGATAATGTGGGTCGTGCCCAGTGTGATAAAAAATTGATGACCACATGATATATCTCTTTTTATGAGAGTGTCGGATAATCATAAATCACTCGATGTATAGTATTGGTGACTGACAACTGAGAGTTGATCAGTCTGAGAGAGGTTATGGCTAGAAAATGTGGATCTCAGAATACATGAGCTATTTTTTACAACGTACACTAGTTACTGAAAGTGATAACACTAAGGGTGTAGGATTTATCTCACAGGTGCATGATCGGGGTAATACCATGGACTAGGATTTGACTTGAACAAAGTGTAATGGGAAGAGTGAATCATAATGCCTAATATTATAAACATATGGAGAGTGGTATGGAGGTATAATATAACTATAGACTATGTTCGAAAACATAATATCGATATCATTAGACAAGAATGGGGAATAATGATGGTCGATCGCAGAACATTTTTGAAACATGGAACTTGTCTTAGAATGTTTCCTAGAGTCTTTCGGGATGTTGGACCAAAACACTAGGTGATCTAAACTGGAATAATACTAATCTGTTAAGGGGTCCCTTCAAACATGGAAGATGATAGGGATCCAATTAGGGGCATGTGAAACATGGATATGGAGTGATGGAATATTCAAATTGACTTCAAATCTCTTTAAATTATGCCAATACGTCTTATAAAATTTGGATTAAGCATCTTGGACTGAATTAATATCAACCCATATTCCAGAGGAGTGTCCTCTGATATGTTTATGGATAGCTGAAAATGTGAACAATGTAGTAGGTGACCACAATCCGGGAAGGACCTCCTAGGCGAGGCACTGATATGATTTTTAGTTTTACATAACTAAAATTAGTATGATAGAAAAATAGTTTAATGTCATGTGGTCAAGATGTATCTCATATTTCAACATCATACGATTGTGATGTTGGATATATTTTTAGGTCGTTCTATCTAGAGACTGAAACAAAGTTTAAATTCTTGTTTTATAGACTGGAAATATCTATTCCTAGTACATTTTTGTGGCATAGTGGAAATAAACATGAAATGAATGAGCTAAAAGGGGCATTCATGCCACATATGTATTAGGAAACAGAAGGATGTGGATGAGGATTATAACCAAGGTTCACATGTATCAACACAAATCCCAAAGGTATTCATATGAATTTTAATGTATTTCATAGAAAAAATAATCTAGTTTAAGGTTGTAGAGTTTTTGACCATGGCGAAGGAAGATTCCCAAAACAGTAATATGTGGCACAGTTGGCTGAGAAACCCAATGTAAATGAGGTCCTAGGAGGCTTGGTGCCACACTACATTTTTCCAATGATTCTCTTAGATTAAGGTTATAGATTTTGGACCATTATGGCTCATGTGATGCTTGACCACATCGATACACTCTATTCCAGAAGGTGGACCAAAGAGAATCACACACCACATAGGTATTCCTAAGGAGGCTCTCATATAGTTTAAAGTCATGCTTCTTGGACTAGGATGGGGACAATGGACTAATGAATTTAAAAACATGTGATTAGTCCCAATGAAAAAGAATTTGGATATCTCTACATATCCCATGAGGATGGAAAAAAAGACACAAATTGTTCTGATTAAAAATAAATATTTGTAGGACTGACCTATACACAAGGAGAGAGGGATTTGTTTTCTTTCTATTTTTGGAGTGGAGTGATTGGATCAGGATATATAATCCATGTGTCTCTACGTATCCTGTGTTTACACGAATCAAGATATATGTAGTTCATAAAATATGGCATGGTGGATGTCTAGTGTCAAAGTAAATTTACTCTCTTGTGAGAAGATCATTATGTTGCGAAGTATATCTTCATACAGACATAATTATGGTTATTATACAGTATATCATAATAAAACATGGGAACTATTTCTATGAGGTTTATCATCATGAAGCTAGGATGTTATTATTAAGGTTTACAATCATGTTGTAGGGACGATGAGGTGGAAATATTCCAAAATGGGAGTTCGTGGCATGAAAACTATAACACTATGAGAATGGGGACCTAGGAGACCAATTCTACATATTACACTCCCAATGAAAACATTCACAGAGATTAATTTCATGATTCATATACTTTGGCATTTAGTTTAATGTCCTAGATCTCGGAATATGTCCCAATTTTAACATCGTGTCCATGAGATGTTGACACTATATAGTTTAATGAAATAAAAATTAGATTATAAGATATTAAAATAGTTTAACATGATTATTCTAGGACTTGAAAATAGTTTAAGGTTGTGTCGTCTAGACCATGGGATCTTAGATTAAGGTTATGGGGTTTTGACCATGGAAGAAGGCTCTCCAAGAGGATGTGTGTAGTGTGGTGTTATGGAAAACCCATCGTGTGTGGGGGTCAAAGGGACTCTATGATAGAAAAAACATTTTCAAGAAGGCATGAATATATTTTAAAGTCATGAGGCTTGGGTTGGGGTTATCAGTTTATGGTCATAGAGTTTGTAACAAATATGGGACTTGCTTTAATGGAATGTGCGTAGGGTATTGGAGTAACAAAACCCAAGGTTAATAAGGTCTTAAGAGACCTTCCACCATATGACACATTCCAAAAAAACCCACATGTAGTTTAAAATTGTGATTCTTTGTCTAGGGATATGTAGTTTAAAGTCATACATCTCAGTTATAGAAGCACATTTTAACATCATGTTGTTGGGACTATAGGAGATCCTTATGAAAATTATTTATTGGGGAAATTAGTATTGGTTAGAGGATTCATCCTTTCTCCATCCATATTGATCAAATTGTATTCACCATTAAGATAGACTATATGAATGATGTAAGGTCCTTCCCAGTTGGGCTCAAATATTGGAGGGTTCCTACTAGATATCATCGACATCCTCAAAGCCAGTACATTTTCACCCTAGAGGAAAGGGTGGAGGATAATATTGTTGTTGATCTCTCTTGATATATTATTATTGTGCCTCTCTATATTATTCAAGCCCTAGATCCTATTTTTTTCAAGATATTCTAGCTTAGCTAGATGGACATATTCCATTCTATCTGAAATATTCTGATCATAGATTGTTATTCATAGTGATGAAAATAGGATATCAAATGGTAGGGAGACCTTTATTCCATACAACATGAAATATTGAGTCACCTAGGTGGAATTTTGAGTTTTCATCTGATAATCCCAGAGAGCATTGGGGAGATTCTCCGACCACCTTTTCCCATTCTAACTCACCATCTTCTTAAAAATTTTGGAGAGAGTTTTTTTGAACACATTGATCTTCCCATTTTCATGTGTTATGTAGCGTTAATAATGGATGGAATGATTGTTATACATAGAGTACAACTTCTGCAGCAAAACTAATCAGAATTTTGTGTCTTTGTTAGTGAGAATAGCATGAGTGAATCTGAATTTATAAATGGTAATGAATCTCATGACTTCAATAGTTGATATGGCCTTGACATCCATGAGGTGAATCACTTCCTCTCACAATGAAAATAAATATTTCACTGTCATAATTAACCTACATTTTTGAGCTTTTTTGTTGGATAGGGTCCCACAACATCGAGTCCCCATACTACAAAGGGAAAATAATACATGGTTGTATAGAATGGATTGATTGGTTGGTTCACAATGTTTGCATGAATTTAACACATGTAAAACCTATTGGAAAACACAATACATTCACAAACTATGGTTGGAAAGAAACAACTCAGACTTCAAATTTAGTGGGAGATCATCAACCCTACCTAATGAGAACCACATGGACCAACATAAAATTCTTGCATAACCCAGGGAACCAAATCTACTTGTATGTCATAGAGGATAATTCCATCAAACCCATGTCTAAAGAGAGTCTAATCAAGGTTGGGCACACTTTGAAGGGTAAACATAGATGTGTTCCGATGGATTCTTTCACATTTTTCCAAGTCTGGATCGACAACACTGTGTTAGAGATACTCAATGGATGGGGTCATTATAGCATCCCGTCTTTTTATAACATAACTTTTCATTCCATTACATGGAACTGAGGATCTTTAAGGTTTAGTGTCTTGGAAATAAGGAACATAAAACATGAAACAAAAAAAACATTTTTCTTAAACACTTGAAAGGCTTCTCCTCATGTTCACCCTAGGCTCATTACTGCATCTTATAACCTGGGGACATACATCAAAAGGAAGGGTGAGCATAAGGCCCAGCAAGGGAAACAAGTGAAACATTGTACATATGAACTTGAGATACATCAATAAAGTCATGAAAAGAACTTTAATGCATGAAAATGAAATCATGAGGCATATCATAATAAAAATAAAACTTTTTCATAACATGAAGATGTGGCTGCAACATTTAATATTGACAATCGTTTCGTTTCACCAATGTCCATCCCCAAGGTGTCGTTAAAAATTACCAAGGTTATTCACCAAGGCGTCGTTAAAATGGTCATCTCTAGAGATTAAGTCTTTACCCAATGCATTGGAGCGCTATCAGGGCGCACCCTTAAATTTGCCTTTATTATCATGTGAGCCACATATATCATCATCAAACATTTCATAAATAACCCATATAGCATAAAATAAATGGGTTTCATTTCATAATCATAACGTTTTAAAAACTACTTTAAAGACATGATCTTTACGTCACTTTAAAACCCACAGAAAAGGAAGGTGGGTCTCATGTATGTAAATCCCAGAATTTAAAATAGAAAATTTTGGTATATATGTGAATACCCCTTTAGAAGAAAGAGCTTTGAGTATTCACTTAATAAAATAAAAGGACTTTAGAAAAAGAGATAGACATTTTGAGACAGAAATTCTGCAGCATAACGGCAATGTTCCGAGGTTTTAGAAGATATTAAAAGAGAGGTAAAATGGGTCAAACATTCATAAATGACCCATAAAATAGTACATGGACAGAATAAGAAGGATACATGATCATGGTAATGAGATTTCAAGGACATACCATTTGAAATGAAAAACATGGAAGGAAGAAAAAAATTAGATTTCTCTTATGAAAGTTCGGCAGCCTAACGGCGTTACTTAAACCTCAACAAACAATGATTTGAAAAGATCAAATAGGATCTCTCATCATGTGAACATAAGAGTTCAGTATGATAGATATAGAGATAATTCCCCAACATAACAAAAAGGAACTTGAAAGAATTGAAATGAAAGTAGAACTTCAAAACGAGAAGGGTGAAGAACCACTTAAAAATTCGGCAGCCTAACGGTGCCACTTAAAACATCAAAATACTAAATTGAAGAGATCAAATGGGGTCTCTCATCATATGAACATAAGAGTCCAGTATGATATATATAGATATCATACCCCAATATAACAAAAAGGAACTTGAAATAATTGACATGAAAGTAGAACTTCAAAACGAGAAGGGTGAAGAACCACTTAAAAATTCGGCAGCCTAACGGCGCCACTTAAAACATCAAAATACTGAATTGAAGAGATCAAATGGGGTCTCTCATCATATGAACATAAGAGTCCAGTATGATATATATAGATATCATACCCCAATATAACAAAAAGGAACATTAAATACTTGAATGAAAATAGAACTTGAAAACGAGGAAGGTGAAAGAATCCCTTAAAAATTCGGCAGCCTAACGGCGCCACTTAAAAATTCTTAAAACGAATTGATGAGAGCAAGGGGGGGTCTCTCATCATATGAACATGAAATATTCAGTAGGATGAATATAAAATAACATCCTCCAACATAAGAACATGGAGTATAAAAGAAAAGACATAAAAGAGATTACTTGAAAAGAAAGAGAGAGGTCGGATCCCTTACCGTAAAATGTAACTCTTAAACCTCAAAGGGTGGGACCTTGAGGGCTTGGGGGAACCTTGGGAGGACTCCTTGGGAGGTAATGAGACCAGAAATTCGTTGGGAATGAGTGGGGAGTCGAATGGATGAGAGGAGGGCCTGGTATTTATAGGGAAAGTGAGGGGACAAGGCATTAATGGCCAAGGGACACCTCACATGTGCTTTTCTCAAACCCATGTGCTCTCCCTTGTCATTTATCATGGAGTTAGGCCACATGGGCCCCCCAAAACAATAATTCATCACCCTTGGCCGGCCAACCCTCAAATGATCTCATGACATCATCATGACACCGTTATGATGTCATTAAACATACCGAAACCCTAAAACTGTATTTTTACTATTCACTGAAAATTCAACTTTCTCAGAAAAATCCCAAAATTTATCATTAACCAAATATTAATGCTATGATTTCAAAAATGAAATCCATTTTATAAAAATAATTTTCTAAATATTTTTAATTTAATTTTTAAATAAAAACACTATTCATCAAAAATTCATTTTTTTCAGAAAAAACCCCAAAAATTACCATAACATAATATCGATGCTCTGAGTTCAAAAATAAAGTCATTTTGATAAAAATAATTTTATAATTATTTTTAATTAAATTTTTAATTAAAAAACACTATTCACCCGAAAAAACTAATACTTGAATAATAATTAATGAAACCGTTATTTAACTATTTTATTGAATCACATTACTTAATCAAGGTGCCTAGATTATTTTAAAACTTTCTTTAAGTTAGATTACTAATCCATTTGGTCATATTACTAATCCTAATCATAAAATCACTATTCATAATTTACTATTCATCAAAAATCAAGTTGATCTTATTAGACTCTAAATTTAGTACTGAACATAATTGCAGAAGACCATTTTTTGAAAATCATTACACATTTTTAATTATTTAGGGTTTACATAAACATATTTAAAATATCTTTTTTCTAAAATTCATCAAAAATATGCATACTATATTTATCCGATCATTTCAAAATTCATAAACTTCATCATAAGAAGAAATCCCAATTTTTATTTAAAACAAGGATTACACAAGGTAGTTATGGTCTCGTTACATAACCCCTTATAATACCAGCATAGGACCTAAGAGTAAGGTGTGCTAGGGTGATAGAAGCTTGGGGCGGCTCAGTCAACATTGCCCGAGTAGTAATTTCTATCAGTTTGAACTTCTCACGAAGGCGATTTCGTTCCAGCTTCACACGATGAAGTTCGGTTTGGATTTGATCCAGAGCAAAGCCCAGTGGTGCTACCTCCTTCCCAAGCTCTGTTAGATGGGCTTCGATCGGTCCAAGACTACTAGGTGAGGACATCGAATCTTCTTTCTATAATAATTAACCAAGATTACTTATATTTAGAGACAATAATCAAAACATTTTGTTCACAGCGGTCATGTTGACCGATGGTTATATAATAGTCAAAACCCACTGATCTCATTTTAATTATAATCATGTTTATCAAATAAAACATTTTTGTTGAATATAAAAATAACACATAAAATTAGGAAACAAAATTTATTTAATAAATTTCGGGTCGTTACAATCTTCCCCCCTTAAGAAATTGCGTCCTCGCAATTTTAAAACTGAGTTTTGAAATTTCATTGAAAGTCCCACATCGGAAAAGGAGTCAGTAAAACTATTACTTTAAAATAAAGAAAGGGAAGTACAATGGTCACTCGAGTTAACCCACACTAGGGTTCCATGTAGGAAAACATGGACATGGAGGAAAAAACAAAGGGTCAAGTTCTGAGGGAGAGTGATAGAGAACATGATTAGGAGAAAGTTAACCATGAGAAAATCCCAAACTTATGATGTGTGTAAACGGTCTTTGATTACCTAGTAGGAAACGTAAACCAACAACATTTTTGTTTTACGTTTCTTTTCATTATTTTGAGGATTTCATTTACTACATAGAACAAAAACATAATAAAATATACCTACCTTCAAGTAGATTTTCATCCTTTAATAAGTCCCTACCAACACTAATCTTTTCTCCAAATGATGAGAATTCAAAAACACTTGGTCTCATAAAAGCACAAGAATCATCTTCTATAGAATCACATAATCTACAAAAGATTAACTATCTATTTCTTCTATCTTTAAACATTATCCCAAAAACAGAAAGGTTAAGGTAAAACAACTCTTCAAAAAGAAAGAATACCATAGGAATGGAAACTACTTTTAAATCATCAAAGTTCCATGGTACTACCCAAAGTTCATCATAGACCATTCCATAAATAACGGTCCTTAAAATTCCTCAAAACAAACCAAACTAAGATTGAAACCCAAATACAATAAGGATTTGATAACATAGTCTTCCAAAACAACTTCATTGTTCATCTCCAGACAACATCAACCACTCCTAACATCTTATAAAAAAGTAGCTAACCTAAATATATTTTACCCATGATAGGTTAGTCATTCCCATAAGTAACTTAATTACTATAAGTTCACCTTAAATTCATAGATTCTTCAAAATATAAGTCAACCTTACTCCTCAATGAAAATACCGTAGTAATCTATTTACCTCGATCAAATATGGTTCCCATAATAATGAACGTCTTCCAAAATAATAATCATATTTTAATCCCATAATCATCCCTGTCATATTAATACGAAAATCGTCGCATTTCCTATCACATTGTTTGTCGGAACATGTTCTTCCATTTCCCACCATTAACTAAGAAGAGACAGCATAATTAGGGGCTTAAGTACTTAGCTAATAATCATGAAAAGAAACTGAAAGCATATAAGGATAACTTGTATATGAAAGGTATACCCTAAGTTGTGATCTCCTAGGTTCCCATCTAGGTTATGAATGATCATATATTATTATGTGAACCTTTATTTTATTTTATCTTTGTTCCTTTAACAATGGTTCATACCAAGCTTATGAATTTACCAAAGCATATCCCCCGGGAGTGTCGTAACCAAGAGTGCAGCAAGGCCCGTTGTCGTGTACCAGTTCCCGTTCGAGTCTAGCTCAAAGCGGTGTTTTCGGGTTTTACCCCTATGTACATCTGTGCCAGAGCCACCTCTACCTGCTCGTATCCAGACAGGGATGTATTTGCTTGGCAACCCCTTACTCAATACTCACCAAAATACCAGGAAGATTTCATATATTAAACTTTTCTATAGGGTTCCTCCTAGAGTTTTCATATCCTAATTTCCACAAATAACTAAACCATCCTTTGATACCAACTATAGCATCTCGTCTTTTTATAACATAACTTTTCATTCCATTACATGGAACTGAGGAACTTTAAGGTTTAATGTCTTGGAAATAAGGAACATAAAACATGAAACAAAAAAAAACATTCTTCTTAAACACTTGAAAGACTTCTCCTCATGTTCACCCTAGGCTCATTACTGCATCTCATAACCTGGGGACATACATCAAAAGGAAGGGTGAGCATAAGGCCCAGCAAGGGAAACAAGTGAAACATTGTACATATGAACTTGAGATACATCAATAAAGTCATGAAAAAAACTTTAATGCATGAAAATGAAATCATGAGGCATATCATAATAAAAATAAAACATTTTCATAACATGAATATGTGGCTGCAACATTTAATATTGAAAATCATTTCGTTTCACCAAGGTCCATCCCCAAGGTGTCGTTAAAAATTACCAAGGTTATTCACCAAGGCGTCGTTAAAATGGTCATCTCTAGAGATTAAGTCTTTACCCAATGCATTGGAGAGCTATCAGGGCGTACCCTTAAATTTGCCTTTATTATCATGTGAGCCACATATATCATCATCAAACATTTCATAAATAACCCATATAGCATAAAATAAATGGGTTTCATTTCATAATCATAACGTTTTAAAAACTACTTTAAAGACATGATCTTTACGTCACTTTAAAACCCACAGAAAAGGAAGGTGGGTCTCATGTATGTAAATCACAGAATTTAAAATAGAAAATGTTGGTATATATGTGAATACCCCTTTAGAAGAAATAGCTTTGAGTATTCACTTAATAAAATAAAAGGACTTTAGAAAAAGAGATAGACATTTTGAGACAGAAATTCTGCAGCATAACGGCAATGTTCCGAGGTTTTAGAAGACATTAAAAGAGAGGTAAAATGGGTCAAACATTCATAAATGACCCATAAAATAGTACATGGACAGAATAAGAAGGATAAATGATCATGGTAATGAGATTTCAAGGACATACCATTTGAAATGAAAAACATGGAAGGAAGAAAACAATTAGATTTCTCTTATGAAAGTTCGGCAACCTAACGGCGTTACTTAAACCTCAACAAACAATGATTTGAAATAATCAAATAGGATATCTCATCATGTGAACATAAGAGTTCAGTATGATAGATATAGAGATAATTCCCCAACATAACATAAAGGAACTTGAAAGAATTGACATGAAAGTAGAACTTCAAAACGAGAAGGGTGAAGAACCACTTAAAAATTCGGCAGCCTAACGGCGCCACTTAAAACATCAAAATACTGAATTGAAGAGATCAAATGGGGTCTCTCATCATATGAACATAAGATTCCAGTATGATATATATAGAGATCATAACCCAATATAACAAAAAGGAACTTGAAATAATTGACATGAAAGTAGAACTTCAAAACGAGAAGGGTGAAGAACCACTTAAAAATTCGGCAGCCTAACGGCGCCACTTAAAACATCAAAATACTGAATTGAAGAGATCAAATGGGGTATCTCATCATATGAACATAAGAGTCCAGTATAATATATATAGAGATCATACCCCAATATAAAAAAAAGTAACATTAAAGACTTGAATGAAAATAGAACTTGAAAACGAGGAAGGTGAAAGAATCCCTTAAAAATTCGGCAGCCTAACGGCGCCACTTAAACATTCTTAAAACGAATTGATGAGAGCAAGGGGGGGTCTCTCATCATATGAACATGAAATAGGCAGTAGGATGAATATAAAATAACATCCTCCAACATAAGAACATGGAGTATGAAAGAAAAGACATAAAAGAGATTACTTGAAAAGAAAGAGAGAGGTCGGATCCCTTACCGTAAAATGTAACACTTAAACCTCAAAGGGTGGGACCTTGAGGGCTTGGGGGCACCTTGGGAGGACTCCTTGGGAGGTAATGAGACCAGAAATTCGTTGGGAATGAGTGGGGAGTCGAATGGATGAGAGGAGGGCTTGATATTTATAGGGAAAGTGAGGGGACAAGGCATTAATGGCCAAGGGACACCTCACATGTGCTTTTCTCAAACCCATGTGCTCTCCCTTGTCATTTATCATGGAGTTAGGCCACATGGGCCCCCCAAAACAATAATTCATCACCCTTGGCCGGCCAACCCTCAAATGATATCATGACATCATCATGACACCGTTATGATGTCATTAAACATACCGAAACCCTACAACTGTATTTTTACTATTCACTGAAAATTCAACTTTCTCAGAAAAATCCCAAAATTTAACATTAACCAAATATCAATGCTATGATTTCAAAAATGAAATCCATTTTATAAAAATAATTTTCTAAATATTTTTAATTTAATTTTTAAATAAAAACACTATTCATCAAAAATTCATTTTTTTCAGAAAAAACCCCAAAAATTACCATAACATAATATCGATGCTCTGAGTTCAAAAATAAAGTCATTTTGATAAAAATAATTTTCTAATTATTTTTAATTAAATTTTTAATTAAAAAACACTATTCACCTGAAAAAACTAATACTTGAATAATAATTAATGAAACCGTTATTTAACTATTTTATTGAATCACATTACTTAATCAAGGTGCCTAGATTATTTTAAAACTTTCTTTAAGTGAGATTACTAATCCATTTGGTCATATTACTAATCCTAATCATAAAATCACTATTCATAATTTACTATTCATCAAAAATCAAGTTGATCTTATTAGACTCTAAATTTAGTACTGAACATAATTGCAGAAGACCATTTTTTGAAAATCATTACACATTTTTAATTATTTAGGGTTTACATAAACATATTTAAAATATCTTTTTTCTAAAATTCATCAAAAATATGCATACTATATTTATCCGATCATTTCAAAATTCATAAACTTCATCATAAGAAGAAATCCCAATTTTTATTTAAAACAAGGATTACACAAGGTAGTTATGGTCTCGTTACATAACCCCATATAATACCAGCATAGGACCTAAGAGTAAGGTGTGCTAGGGTGATAGAAGCTTGGGGCGGCTTAGTCAACATTCCCCGTGTAGTAATTTCTATCAGTTTGAACTTCGCATGAAGGCGATTTCATTCCAGCTTCACATGATGAAGTTCGGCTTGGATTTGATCCAGAGCAAAGCCCAGTGGTGCTACCTCCTTCCCAAGCTCTGTTAGATAGGCTTCGATCGGTCCAAGACTACTAGGTGAGGACATCAAATCTTCTTTCTATAATAATTAACCAAGATTACTTATATTTAGAGACAATAATCAAAACATTTTGTTCACAGCGGTCATGTTGACCGATGGTTATATAATAGTCAAAACCCACTGATCTCATTTTAATTATAATCATGTTTATCAAATAAAACATTTTTGTTGAGTATAAAAATAACACATAAAATTAGGAAACAAAATTTATTTAATAAATTTTGGGTCGTTACAATCTTCCCCCCTTAAGAAATTGCGTCCTCGCAATTTTAAAACTGAGTTTTGAAATTTCATTGAAAGTCCCACATCGGAAAAGGAGTCAGTAAAACTATTACTTTAAAATAAAGAAAGGGAAGTACAATGGTCACCCGAGTTAACCCACACTAGGGTTCCATGTAGGAAAACATGGACATGGAGGAAAAAACAAAGGGTCAAGTTCTGAGGGAGAGTGATAGAGAACATGATTAGGAGAAAGTTAACCATGAGAAAATCCCAAACTTATGATGTGTGTAAACGGTCTTTGATTACCTAGTAGGAAACGTAAACCAACAACATTTTTGTTTTACGTTTATTTTCATTATTTTGAGGATTTCATTTACTACATAGAACAAAAACATAATAAAATATACCTACCTTCAAGTAGATTTTCATCCTTTAACAAGTCCCTACCAACACTAATATTTTCTCCAAATGATGAGAATTCAAAAACACTTGGTCTCATAAAAGCACAAGAATCATCTTCTATAGAATCACATAATCTACAAAAGATTAACTATCTATTTCTTCTATCTTTAAACATTATCCCAAAAACAGAAAGGTTAAGGTAAAACAACTCTTCAAAAAGAAAGAATAACATAGGAATGGAAACTACTTTTAAATCATCAAAGTTCCATGGTACTACCCAAAGTTCATCATAGACCATTCCATAAATAACGGTCCTTAAAATTCCTCAAAACAAACCAAACTAAGATTGAAACCCAAATACAATAAGGATTTGATAACATAGTCTTCCAAAACAACTTCATTGTTCATCTCCAGACAACATCAACCACTCCTAACATCTTATAAAAAAGTAGCTAACCTAAACATATTTTACCCATGATAGGTTAGTCATTCCCATAAGTAACTTAATTACTATAAGTTCACCTTAAATTCATCGATTCTTCAAAATATAAGTCAACCTTACTCCTCAATGAAAATACCGTAGTAATCTATTTACCTCAATCAAATATGGTTCCCAAAATAATGAACGTCTTCCAAAATAATAATCATATTTTAATCCCCTAATCATCCCTGTCATATTAATACGAAAATCGTCGCATTTCCTATCACATTGTTTGTCAGAACATGTTCTTCCATTTCCCACCATTAACTAAGAAGAGACAGCATAATTAGGGGCTTAAGTACTTAGCTAATAATCATGAAAAGAAACTGAAAGCATATAAGGATAACTTGTATATGAAAGGTATACCCTAAGTTGTGATCTCCTAGGTTCCCATCTAGGTTATGAATGATCATATATTATTATGTGAACCTTTATTTTATTTTATCTTTGTTCCTTTAACAATGGTTCATACCAAGCTTATGAATTTACCAAAGCATATCCCCCGGGAGTGTCGTAACCAAGAGTGCAGCAAGGCCCCTTGTCGTGTACCAGTTCCCGTTCGAGTCTAGCTCAAAGCGGTGTTTTCGGGTTTTACCCCTATGTACATCTGTGCCAGAGCCACCTCTACCTGCTCGTATCCAGACAGGGATGTATTTGCTTGGAAACCCCTTACTCAATACTCACCAAAATACCAGGAAGATTTCCTATATTAAACTTTTCTATAGGGTTCCTCCTAGAGTTTTCATATCCTAATTTCCACAAATAACTAAACCATCCTTTGATACCAACTATAGCATCCCGTCTTTTTATAACATAACTTTTCATTCCATTACATGGAACTGAGGATCTTTAAGGTTTAGTGTCTTGGAAATAAGGAACATAAAACATGAAACAAAAAAAAACATTCTTCTTAAACACTTGAAAGGCTTCTCCTCATGTTCACCCTAGGCTCATTACTGCATCTCATAACCTGGGGACATACATCAAAAGGAAGGGTGAGCATAAGGCCCAGCAAGGGAAACAAGTGAAACATTGTACATATGAACTTGAGATACATCAATAAAGTCATGAAAAGAACTTTAATGCATGAAAATGAAATCATGAGGCATATCATAATAAAAATAAAACATTTTCATAACATGAAGATGTGGATGCAACATTTAATATTGACAATCGTTTCGTTTCACCAAGGTCCATCCCCAAGGTGTCGTTAAAAATTACCAAGGTTATTCACCAAGGCGTCGTTAAAATGGTCATCTCTAGAGATTAAGTCTTTACCCAATGCATTGGAGCGCTATCAGGGCGCACCCTTAAATTTGCCTTTATTATCATGTGAGCCACATATATCATCATCAAACATTTCATAAATAACCCATATAGCATAAAATAAATGGGTTTCATTTCATAATCATAACGTTTTAAAAACTACTTTAAAGACATGATCTTTATGTCACTTTAAAACCCACAGAAAAGGAAGGTGGGTCTCATGTATGTAAATCCCAGAATTTAAAATAGAAAATGTTGGTATATATGTGAATACCCCTTTAGAAGAAATAGCTTTGAGTATTCACTTAATAAAATAAAAGGACTTTAGAAAAAGAGATAGACATTTTGAGACAGAAATTCTGCGGCATAACGGCAATGTTCCGAGGTTTTAGAAGACATTAAAAGAGAGGTAAAATGGGTCAAACATTCATAAATGACCCATAAAATAGTACATGGACAGAATAAGAAGGATACATGATCATGGTAATGAGATTTCAAGGACATACCATTTGAAATGAAAAACATGGAAGGAAGAAAAAAATTAGATTTCTCTTATGAAAGTTCGGCAGCCTAACGGCGTTACTTAAACCTCAACAAACAATGATTTGAAAAGATCAAATAGGATCTCTCATCATTAGAACATAAGAGTTCAGTATGATAGATATAGAGATAATTCCCCAACATAACATAAAGGAACTTGAAAGAATTGACATGAAAGTAGAACTTCAAAACGAGAAGGGTGAAGAACCACTTAAAAATTCGGCAGCCTAACGGCGCCACTTAAAACATCAAAATACTGAATTGAAGAGATCAAATGGGGTCTCTCATCATATGAACATAAGATTCCAGTATGATATATATAGAGATCATACCCCAATATAACAAAAAGGAACTTGAAATAATTGACATGAAAGTAGAACTTCAAAACGAGAAGGGTGAAGAACCACTTAAAAATTCGGCAGCCTAACGACGCCCCTTAAAACATCAAAATACTGAATTGAAGAGATCAAATGGGGTCTCTCATCATATGAACATAAGAGTACAGTATAATATATATAGATATCATACCCCAATATAAAAAAAAGGAACATTAAAGACTTGAATGAAAATAGAACTTGAAAACGAGGAAGGTGAAAGAATCCCTTAAAAATTCGGCAGCCTAACGGCGCCACTTAAACATTCTTAAAACGAATTGATGAGAGCAAGGGGGGGTCTCTCATCATATGAACATGAAATAGGCAGTAGGATGAATATAAAATAACATCCTCCAACATAAGAACATGGAGTATAAAAGAAAAGACATAAAAGAGATTACTTGAAAAGAAAGAGAGAGGTCGGATCCCTTACCGTAAAATGTAACACTTAAACCTCAAAGGGTGGGACCTTGAGGGCTTGGGGGCACCTTGGGAGGACTCCTTGGGAGGTAATGAGACCAGAAATTCGTTGGGAATGAGTGGGGAGTCGAATGGATGAGAGGAGGGCTTGGTATTTATAGGGAAAGTGAGGGGACAAGGCATTAATGGCCAAGGGACACCTCACATGTGCTTTTCTCAAACCCATGTGATCTCCCTTGTAATTTATCATGGAGTTAGGCCACATGGGCCCCCCAAAACAATAATTCATCACCCTTGGCCGGCCAACCCTGAAATGATCTCATGAAATCATAATGACACCGTTATGATGTCATTAAACATACCAAAACCGTAAAACTGTATTTTTACTATTCACTGAAAATTCAACTTTCTCAGAAAAATCCCAAAATTTAACAGTAACCAAATATCAATGCTATGATTTCAAAAATGAAATCCATTTTATAAAAATAATTTTCTAAATATTTTTAATTTAATTTTTAAATAAAAACACTATTCATCAAAAATTCATTTTTTCAGAAAAAACCCCAAAAATTACCATAACATAATATCGATGCTCTGAGTTCAAAAATAAAGTCATTTTGATAAAAATAATTTTCTAATTATTTTTAATTAAATTTTTAATTAAAAAACACTATTCACCCGAAAAAACTAATACTTGAATAATAATTAATGAAACCGTTATTTAACTATTTTATTGAATCACATTACTTAATCAAGGTGCCTAGATTATTTTAAAACTTTCTTTAAGTTAGATTACTAATCCATTTGGTCATATTACTAATCCTAATCATAAAATCACTATTCATAATTTACTATTCATCAAAAATCAAGTTGATCTTATTAGACTCTAAATTTAGTACTGAACATAATTGCAGAAGACCATTTTTTGAAAATCATTACACATTTTTAATTATTTAGGGTTTACATAAACATATTTAAAATATCTTTTTTCTAAAATTCATCAAAAATATGCATACTATATTTATCCGATCATTTCAAAATTCATAAACTTCATCATAAGAAGAAATCCCAATTTTTATTTAAAACAAGGATTACACAAGGTAGTTATGGTCTCGTTACATAACCCCTTATAATACCAGCATAGGACCTAAGAGTAAGGTGTGCTAGGGTGATAGAAGCTTGGGGCGGCTCAGTCAACATTGCCCGAGTAGTAATTTCTATCAGTTTGAACTTCTCACGAAGGCGATTTCGTTCCAGCTTCACATGATGAAGTTCGGCTTGGATTTTATCCAGAGCAAAGCCCAGTGGTGCTACCTCCTTCCCAAGCTCTGTTAGATGGGCTTCGATCGGTCCAAGACTACTAGGTGAGGCCATCAAATCTTCTTTCTATAATAATTAACCAAGATTACTTATATTTAGAGACAATAATCAAAACATTTTGTTCACAGCGGTCATGTTGACCGATGGTTATATAATAGTCAAAACCCACTGATCTCATTTTAATTATAATCATGTTTATCAAATAAAACATTTTTGTTGAGTATAAAAATAACACATAAAATTAGGAAACAAAATTTATTTAATAAATTTCGGGTCGTTACAGTCATGAAAATAGATGTATCTTCTCCTATGGAGGGATCTGGAGGTCTTAAAGAATAATAAGAACCAATGGTTCGATAGTTCGCCTTCTAGTTTTCATCATCATTTGGGATGATGGGAGAGATGAACCATTGATGTTCCACATGAATGAATAGGTCACCCAAGTTAGGGACTACAAGAAATGAGGCTACACTGGCCAGTGCATCATCTCAACAATTCTATGACTGGGGAATGTGATTCATCTCTAGTATAGAATTGAACTTGTCCATTAGATTTAAAGTGTGGTACAGTACAGGCACGAGCGCTTGATTCATGAAAATATAGTCGCCATTGATTTTCATGAAGACTAACTCAAATTATCCATTCATATAAATATGGGGAACATTAATCTCGAAGGGCCGTCTTGATATTAAAAATGAGAGCCTGATACTCTACCTCATTATTGGTGCAACCTTCTAATAGTAAGAATGAGTTTGGTCGAATGTCCTCTATATGCATAGTGATGATGATCCCAAGGCCTACTCAGTTGATATTAAGATCATTTATCCTTTTATTTTTTTGGGCTCTAGGAGGCACCATCAAAATTAATCTTCTAACACAGCATAGCCTAGTCTATTTAAAGGATGGCCTCAATTGGGAAATAGACATCTAGAGGTGATTCATTAGGATCCAGGTGGGTGGATAGGAAGCCTTCCAATGTTTGACCATTGAATTAATTCGGAAGAATGAACTTGATGTCAGACTGTTGAAGGATCATTTCTCAATGTACTATTATACCTATAAAAATTGGGTGATTCAGGATATAATTTATAATTTCCATGAACGACACCATCTATATCTCATGATTCTGTAGAAAATGCCATATCATACTCACTGTGAAAACTACTATGAGGTAGCTCTTCTCGATATAACAGTATTTGGACTACACGTTTAGGACCATGAAATTGAGATATAATAGATTTTTCTATTCCTATTAATTTTTCTTTTGAGTGAGAAGGTTGTCGAGCAATCATTCTATGGAAGTAATTTAGAAGAATAAAGGCTTCCTTAATATGGGTGGCATCAGAAAAACAGGATGTAGAATATATTGCTTAATATAATCATTTTTTGTTCTAGCAATCTTCACCCCACTTGTAGACAGTACCATTTTTCTTGATCCTAGAGAAGGTATTACACTCACTGGCCAAATTCACGATGAATTAGCGTAAATAGGAATAGTGGCCTTGAAGACCACAGAGATCCCTGAGGTTTCTCAAATGAGAAATATGGATGATGGAATTGATATTATCTTGGTATATCTCGATGCATGTAAATATTATGATGAAACTAAGAAATTTCTTAGACGTAACCTTGAAGGAACACTTCAAAGGGTTCATCATTAGATAACAGGAGCATAGGAAGAAAAAATATTTCTCATGATCTCTAATATTGTTGAAAGGATGGCTAGTTTTGGCCACTAATGTTTTCACATAGAATTAAACTAGTGTCCTAAGGATCAGTTGGATGATGTCGTGCATGTCCCAAAAAAATATACTCTTAATTTTTTAGACCAAAAGGAATTTCCTAATAATAAATGGTCCCAAGAGGTGCTCTGAATGTGATTGACTCTTTATCTTTTGTAATAATCTAGATCATTTTATACTTGGTGTATCCATTCATGAATGAGAGAGCATGGAACTCAGCAGGAAAATAAATAAACATCTCTATCATAGGAAGGGGAAATTCAACATTCAGATAGTGGTGGATGAGATCTTGAAATTTTATAGAGAGTATGATTTCCCCTTTATTCTTCCTAATAGGAACTATGTTGGGCCCCACATGGGGTACTGAACCACCTTGACGATGCTAGAAATGATAATCTTATCAACTTTGGCATCCACCATGGATCCATGAGAGGGGTGAATTTTTCTGGGAGGCTACATGAACCCACAATCACTCATTAGGGGGCAAGATAGTGGAAAATTAGATGGTGGTCTAGTCCTATCATTTCATTGTTTCTCCAAGTGAATATATCACAATGTTACTTTTGGAGATCTATTTATTGTTTTTATTCCAAAGCAGGAATGGATACACTGATCAGGGTAGGCCTCTGATTTATCTCAGTGTTGAGGTTCACCTGAACCTACTCCTCGACGTTGGTGGCGATGCACTCTTCAAATTCAAGAGGAGTGTCTTCCAAATATTCCTTATCATCTAAGTAAGGGGAATAATTGGTAGGATACGTTTCATTGAAGACAACTAAATATGGGGGGGAACTTGTTCCCACTTGAGTGTATGTGGAATCTTCACTAGGAGAATCCTAATCTGTTGAGACCATGGTGACCAATGCTATCATGTAAATATCATCAGGCCTTTGACTATGGGGTCCATTCTTGATTTCAAAGAAATGATGGAGGGTTGGTCCATGTCAGTTCAACCTAGGTTGGTGGAATAGAAGAGTATTTCATAAAACATCATCCACATTGAGTGAATTCTGATAGCTTATAGGAGTAGGTGATTCTAGTATCACCAAGTCCTGACCTGTGTATGATTACGAGGTAATCATCTTATATTCCTTATACATAAAGATGTAGCACCCTTTCCTATCATAAATTATAATGAAATTCCACAAGTCTAGTGTGTTAGCCTTCAAATGGTGAATCATGAGGATAAAATTATCATCCAAATCTATCCTTGGTCTGGATGTAATAGTGGTGTGCTCAACCTCATTTATCTAAACATTATTTTCATTCCTCTTGAAATATATGACTTCCATATTGTATCCTTAAAAAGATATAAAGGGAGACACATCGCCTTGCAGCATACCTACTCAACCGTTGAGGGTGTAATTCAGGCATTGTTCAGAAGAGGAGGTAATTGATGCATTCAAGTAGGGATAGTCTCTACCGATCAATATGTTGTAGGTGGTATCTTATGAGACAACCATGAATTCAATGTTTTTTATCAACCCACCGAACTGGGTATTTTGTAGGATTCTTCCACACAGTCACTACTCAGTCTGATCAAAACCCTGAATATTCATATCAAAGGGGATTAGATCTATATCAGTCAATCCAAGCATGTGAAGCATCGTGTTCAGGATAAGATTGATTTAGGAACATACATCCCCTATATAGTGACAAATATCAATATCATTGAAATATTTGATGATGTATAGTGGGTGAATGTAACCCTTCATGATGTATCCCTCAACTTCTACATAGAGTGATTTTATGTCCTGTAATTATAATAATTTGAATTCCTTACCATATAAGCTCTTTATGACTTCTACCTCAGTTTCAAATTGGAGGGGGAATTTTCAGTCTTCTATGGGAGCCTCAAACATTTTTTAGATAGGTGGAGGTCCTGGATGATCGATACCTTTTCAGTAATGATGGAGATGTGTTTTAGCACATCATACTTTGATTCTAGATTCCCATTTCTACCTATATGGGGTTTCTATTTCATGAGAGGAACAACAAGCACTACTGGTTGAACCATTGGATTTTGGAATCTTCTGGCGATGTACTTAATCACATTAGTAAAATCATCCAAAAAAACTAATGGATTATTTTTGGGTGGGTGATGCCATGATTTTTCTAGATATGGATGATCAGGATGTGGCTACAGCTGTTATCTCCAGTTAATTAACCTAATTAATTAGGGTGGTGTATCTAAATTGGAGTCCTAAGAGGATTTTTCCCCCTAAGATCAGTCTAAAAGGTGTTGTCTAGTCATAGTAACATGCACAACCTAGCTCGCAACATTTTCCTATGTATTCTGGTAGTTTGAATGACCTCAAATTTAGCTTCAATGAAATCAAATGGAGACACTTTGAGGTCTATCCTAAAAGCCTTTTCATCAGGGACCATGTACGAGTCCACCGACTCAATGTTATTAAAATATCCATACTCAAGATCATCATTAGGGGAGTCTTCAAATAAGGATTAGACACTAGTTGAAATTACCATCTATAGAGGCATGAGGCCACTGATGTTCCAAGAAGGATTGTCGGAGGAAGGGGTATTTCTTTCCCTTTCTCCATTTGCGCCTACTCTTATGAGATGGTTACGGCTGCGAAGTGGAAGTATATGTAGTAGCTGGTGAATGGATGGAAGCATCAAGAGGATTATGCCAACATAAAAAGGTATGGGTGATTCCATGGGAAAGAGAATATGATATTTGAGCTAACAAGTTGACATACTTCTGAGTCCCATGGCTAGAGACCAACTTCCATTCACCTTCACCATCGATTCCACTATCAGTCATGGTAGAAATTTACATAACCTATACTAGGAAATGTCCCATATTTACTACAACATTTTGCACCTATTCTATAGGACATTCCTTTAACACATATCATTATTTAGTGGTATTCCTAATGATTTTATGGTTGTCTAAATTGTCATAGAGATCAGTGAAATTGGACTCATGTTGTGTCAAACACTCTATAAATTTCACCACCCCTTGTTCCAAGACACTATGAAGAAATCTAGGAACATGTACATCATTAAAAGGGTTGGTATGGGTTCTAATATCTAGTAAAGGACCTCTGGGAGCATGGCCCTAACAAAGGTTTAGAGGTTGAAGAGAATCCAGACCCACATTTTATCATCGTGGATGTTGATCTTGGTGAGGTGGTGCCTACCAAATTTTCACTAGGTAAGGTTGATCCTAGTGGGGATGCTACACTCGGTGAGACTATAATTGGTATGGCTACTCTATAAACAATTATAATAGCTTTGGTCCCTCAACCTATACTATGGAAGTAGTCTCTTCCATAAAGATTCTTCATGAAGGAGATGGAAGAGGAAATGGATGCTCGTGATTGGCTCTATGAAAGGATTTCTCTTGGTGTTGAGCCCTGTCATAGATATCTCCAAGTAGACCTAGGATGTTTTGAGTGATGAGAAAAAGAACTAATTCATACTTTACATTCCCCACACACATCGCCAACAAATATTCATGGGTTTGTGGCATATCATGTTAATACGTGAGTCCCATACACCATGAAAAATAGTTCGTAATGCATTCATCAAAAAATATTTTTCACTTAAAGGGGTTATCAAGTCTTGTATTACATGTAGTGAAGCTAAACTGATAGAGAAACTTCTTTTGGATGTATTCAAAACCATTGATAGACCCAACAGGTAAATGGATTCACCAGAAGAATGAATGTCTTTCCAATGTAGGTAAAAAAACATTGGAGCTTGATGACATCCTACTATTTTGGGGTTTCCACCATGGGTCCATATATTGAGATGAAGTTCGTAAGATGCTTCAGTGGGTCTCCCATATCGATTAAAAGGGGAAAGTATGATTTCCAAAATCTTGGGGTGCATTCATATCAACCAACCGTTCCATATATTTCTCTTCATATCAATAGATCCCCATGTGTCGCATCTCAAGGAATTAATGGTGAGTTGTGAGAGTGGATATCAGATCATCTTGTTGGGGGTTCTTATCTTGATGGGGATTCATAACCACTAATACCTTTAATAGCTCATAAACACAATATGAAAGATCAGTTTCTTGTATAATTTCTTATAATACATCATACTGAGTGGCTTGATCGTGGTCTAAGTGAGGTTGTCACACTACTCTGTTGGATTGGGTGACGGGTACCTTGGTCTTTTTTCATAAACACCTACATTTTCTCTATTTGTTTCATAGGATCACTGAGATCTATTGGTATCATATGGCCATGGAGTACTTCTATCTACCCCTAATACCCCATGGGAATAGAAACATGATCTGGCCAAAGTGCACAATAATTTGGGTGTTACTCAATGAGAAGATTTTCAATGACCTTATTCTGATCAATGATCTATTAATGTAAGGTGGTGACTGCGATATTATCCTATGTCTTCTAGGAAACAACACATGGACCAGAGGGATTGAGAGGTCCCTTATCCTTGTTGAGATTCTAACAAATAGAGAATATTATAGAGGGTTCCCTGATGGTATGTTCTTTCCTTTGCCGGCGATTTTGAACACCAGTATGAGGGCCCACCTGATACTTTGATGCCCCATAGGGTGGGTTCTCCCTATCAGATCCTCCACCAGTGTTTCACCCCAAAGTTTTATAGATAAATTTAATATAGAATAAATGCATCACTGATTCCATGAGAAACAAACCATTTGTTGTAGGTGATAGTTATAACCTAGGAGATAAACGTTATCTTTCACCTTTTGTGAATTTAATTTAAAAAAAAGACATACACGGTTGTGATCAGTAAAATATTTAGAGTCTGGTAGGATCAACATACATTTTTGATGAATATTAACTTATATTATGAATAATAACTTACCATTATTAATATTAATGTACCCTAATGAATAGAAACCTCACCCATGCAAGTATACATAAAATCTAGGAACCATATAAATGAAAGTTAATATTATAAAAATAAATAATTAAGTGTTGATATTTGTTTGAGTAGTAAATATTTAATTACAATTTAAAAATATAATAAATTATTTAAAATTAAACTAATTTAAAATTAATGTTTTATTATATAAACATTTTTTTATCATATGGTCTAGGATAATTTAATGAGACCTCAGTAAATTTTTAAAAGTATTATAAAATCATTTTTAATTTTAGAATAAGTATTTATCATGTAAATAACGAATTTATTTGAAAATTAAATTTCTATTATTTTGAAAATTATTTTGATAAAATGGAGTAAATTTTTGAATTATACATGTCAAAAAATGGATAGTGGGAATTTTTTTTTATTTTTCTGAAATATTTGAATTATTGGTGAATAGTGAAATTTGATAATTTACAAAATATGCTAAATAAATGAATTTTTGCATCATGCAGGAGTCTTGGATGATGTAAATGGACATTTTTTCTAACTCACATTCATATATTACTATTTTTGGTCACAATAATAAAATACTATTTCTTGTCTTGAGAAATATTACAAAATAATGAATATGATATTCAAAAATCACTCCTCTAATCCACTATAAAAACCAACCATCACTCCCTCTTCTCTTAACCCCTCAAAGCCTTCAAAAATCTCAAAATTCTGCCAAATTACACGTCCCTAGTCTCTCCCCACATAAAATATCTCTTATACTTTCCAATAAACCAAAACCCCCTCCCTTCAGGAGGTTCTCAAATAGGTGTACTCAAGAAGAAAAATCCTCTTCTTTTTTTACTTTCAATTTCTTTTAAGTTCCTTAATTTATTATTATCTACCCCAACTCCCCTTTCAAAATGATCATGGTAACTCCTATATCATATATATAATGGAATTATATCATGTTAATAAAATATCCATCCTGAATACCCTTACTCTCTATCTCTATATTATTTTAATTATAGAATCATCATCTAGGAGGTGTCGATTTACAGCAATCATGGACGAAGAACTTTCGTTCTTCAATTTAATATTAAAGTCTAGTCATTAAATAATTTTTAAGGTCAAACCAAATTATAAAGTATTTATTATATCTTATGTAATTATTCGGGAACTATCATTTATACATGATATTAAATAATATAAAAAAACTAGTTTGTTGTGATCGAGAAACCTTCGTAAAAATCTAAATGATTATCCATAATGGTCTTCTCTAATGTTTCATAATCACACCATATAAACAAATGATATGTATAACCATTTACACTACTTGATGTTCATCAATGTCATATAAATTCAATTTTTGATAATTATAAACATTCTGCATGAACTTCAATTATCATATACAATTATATGAATCATGAAACCAAGGAAATGAACGATCCTTAGTGGTAAATCTGTATCTTATAACTCTGTAAAAGGTAGGAAATGAACATAATAAAAATTTTATGAAAAAAATAAATAAATAATGTTCTTAATTATATAATTAATTGATTTAATCTGATTGTCTAGGATGCTAATATCATCTGCAGAACACATTATGACACGGGCTTAGGGTTTTCTACCTGAACATTCTTTTTCTTTCTGGTTACTATTTGTCTATATAAATCCCAAAGAAATTATTAATTATTATAATTTACTCTTCATAAATTCGTTTTTAATTTTATATATATTATTATCAATCATATTATTTCATTATTATATGGGTATTTATATGTTTTATAAAGATATTTCACAATTCTTCTCGATAAACAAGACCAATTCACAGGAACTTCTCAAATTATTACCTTTTTTCAAGAACACTATATAATGTTTTTAAAACCACCAATATTTCTAAAAAACACTAATTTCATAATTAAAAAACTACCTTAGTTCTTTTCAATTTTTATTCAAATATTATTTCAAAATAACCCTTCTTTTCATTATAAGATTTTATTTATCTGAAACAATCCTCGATGATTATATTGGACTCTTTTCATCTTTTTCAACCCCATTGTTGAATTTTATGCCTTATTGAGGTTAATATATTTTTTTATCATCTAAAATATTGTATTAAAATTTCTATTATCATTTTGACCATGAATATTCTATTTTGATATCAGTAAATTCATTACTCAGAATGGTTAGTGTTTATATTTTTTATTAGATAAATTTATTTAAATTATATTTGAATATTATATTTATATTTAAAACCATTCATATGTGGAATGAATTTTACTTAAAAAGATATTGTTGGGGCTTGTAGTTGATTTTTGATGCATATGTATGTCTCATGTGGCAAAATAGTATTGGGGTTTGGCCAAGGCCTTACCCAAGTATTTTCATAAGTCCTGGTTGTGGCCTTGACACTATGTTTTATATATATAGCATTACAAATTCCCCCATTATAGTATTATTAATTGACAAACCATGTTATAATTAATCTAGTATATTATCAATAGTTATGCTTCATTCTATTCTGATCATTTATATGTCCATATTTAATCATATTTCATTCCTGTAATATTATTCCCAACTATATTTTTTAACGAAATTTTTTTAGTTTTTCCCCATAACTAGAGTTTATTTTTAAAATATCTTCTTCTATACTACTTACCCTTACTGATAATTTGAGATCACCCATTTTCTTATGTTTTATTTTCCCTTGGATGTATAGATGAATATTATAAATGACTTGAAAGGATAACTTGGGAGTCATAGATGTTTTTAATATAATTTCTATTATGTGTTTCATTTCAATTTATAATGTTGAACTCGAGTTTATATCTTGTTTTCCAAATTTACTAAAATCTACATTCCATCGGGATATGATTTCCTTGTAACCATTAAAATGTTTTAATATAAGGCATTAGATTTGGGAAACTAGGGCATAGTTCCATATAGTCAGTATTAGATGAAGATTATTACAAAACATAAAAACTAAATTTTGGAAATGTAGATTAGGGAATAAAGCCCATAGATAATATTTGAGTATAATCATAAAATAATATTGTAGAATTTTTGTATGGAAGATACAATGAGTATATTCTTAGAAAATACATCTCTATATTGGTAATAGAAGTAGATGTGGTTCTTAAATAGATGAACCTTGGAGTAAAAACTCTGACAAGGTATTTTGGGTGTGACCTGGGGTGACCTAGTACATGATAATGGGACTTACTGTGCACCTAGTTTTACACTCTTGGGGGTATTCTTAGTATAATTTACTTATCATTTATAGTCTATTATGAAGGATTTCAAAGTAATATTTTCCTCAAAAAACCATGTTTAGGATTATTGGATTTTCTATGTATAGGATTTATATTTATCTGAAGTATTATTCTAGTGGAGATAATGGAATGTGATTTATAACCTAATCATGTGTATTACATAATTTAAAAATGGTGCCTAGTGGAAGGAATGTAAACCACATGAACACATTTATACCATGTAGGGTTTTCCCACCTATGCATGGCAATGGTGTTTATTCAAGAGTTGTGACTTGTGCTGAGAAACATATAACTATACTTGGAGAGCTAACTCTGGTTATAAAAAATAACCTTACCCAAATGGATCACCCTCATCATCATCATTTCAATTTTTATTAGAGAGAAAAGAAATCCAACCAGAACCTCAACCCCACAGCCTCTCAACCCAAGAAGGGACCAAAAATGGTCTAAAATAGTTAAGGACGAGGGCATCCCCTTTGATAACGTTCACCCCTTCAGGTTTGAGAGTATGAAAATTATGTAAACAAACCTGATCCAAGCTAATGATCTCCAAAGAAGAAATATAGTTTTCCACTTGGTGTCCTCCCCTCCAAGAGTGCATCACTTTAGTAGTGTTAGAGATCATAACTCTACATTTCCTGATTATATAGGTAATAGACCATGGATCATGGTAGAGGCTATTTAAGGAATCGTGGTGAATTTTTTAGTCTGTTTCAACTTCTGAAATGGAAATACCTTCCGGTTGGTAGAGTGAAAGACCCAGCAGGAAGGCCTTGGCTTCAGCCAGAAGAGAGGAACTTTGGCTAAGATGAGAAGAGAAGGCCAACCAGACTGAGCCATGTGAGTCCCAGATATCCCCACCCCCTTGAAATACTCCCAAACTACAAGAACCATTGTTGTTCAGATTGAGACCTCTAGATGGAGGGTTCTATTAGACCCAATGATCTTTAACACTGGTTTACATCGCCTGGGTGCCTTGTTTCCTCAGATGCATCCATCGTAGAGAAGGAGCCTCACACCACATACTAGAGAGACAGACCGGATCAAGGAGGAGGTTATGCGTGCAGATGATGATAGAATTACCATAGGACTGGACCCTGTACTGCCTCTGATTGTTCCTATCCTACAAGATACACGAACAACCAGCCTCTATGATCAATGTACGAGCCACCTTCTCTAGGTACTTTTCACTCGATCCGTGGAACCAACTATCAATAAATGGGTGGTCCTCCATGTTGAAGTCTAGGAAACTAGTGAATTCCCTATAGAAGCTCCACACAGCGCATGCCCAATCACCATGGAAGAAGATGTGATTCTAAATTTTCTCTTGGCTAGCTCTGCAACAGGAACATCTAGACACATTAGGAATAATGCATCTTTAACATTCTCCTCCTTGGGGATGGCTCTTCTCCTGATCCGCCACAACATGAAATTAAATTTAGATGGGATGACATTGGACCAAAGGGTGTCGTCCCAGGGATCAACATTCTCCAGTGCTTCTCTGGTGCGGTGGTAATCATGCGTGTTGAAGACCCCTTCCCGGGAAGGATTGAGCACACAATTATCCATATTCAGAGATAGCTCAAGGAGGTTGAATAAGGTCTATTGATCTTCATTCAGCATGACACTGATGAGGTCTGGGTATGCACTGTCTTTCCTGAAGGTAAGAGAAGGATCATGACAACGTGAAAATCCAATCAACCCCCCCTCCCAGTTTTGATGACAGAATGAAATATCTCCCCTCCCAATGATCTATTTATAATGACAAAGAAGATTGTATGTGAGATAAGAAATATTATACCAGAAGGGAGATCTGTGGGTTTCCATCACTGGTTGAACATACTACGCGTGCATGGTTTTCCTCCAAAGCGAGCGTTGTTCCAAGACTACCCAGGCAAGCTTTGTGTGCATGCATGAAATGTTATCCTCTAGACTATGCACATTGATGCCTCCTTCCCTTGTCGGCCCAACCATTCTCCTCCATGAGGTCCAGTGCCACTTCCCTTTCTCATGAGGATCCCATATCAAATTTTCTAGAAGCTTATCAATATTGAAGAGGACACCCTTCAGGGATTGAATAACAGTGAGGGAATTGACCGATGTGACCACCTGGAAACTATTGATGAGGGAAATATGACCGCAAAAAGATAAGAACCAATTATTCCAATTGAGGATGTGATCTGAGATCTTGTTGGAAAGAAAATAAAAATCCCAGACCCGCACTCTACCTGGGGAAACTAGGGCTCTGAGATAATCCCTGGGGAAATTCCCTCTTTACAAGGTGAGGGACTACAGGACTTTTGAGCTGCGGTTGGGAGTGCATTTTTTTTAAATATAGGAAAGGCTCTTATATTTATTAATGAATTGACCACTCTAGTGACAATACAACTCCATCAGCTTGTTCAGGCCTCTGAGCAATGATCTCCTACCATTATTGAAAATGAGTGTTTCATCCCCAAACATTAGGTGAGAGATGGATTGATCTCTCATAGTCCTCCAGTGGGCCGTCATCTCCCTGTTTTTGATACTCCTATGAATGAGATGACTAAGGAAATATTGAACCATGATAACGATGCTTGGAAAAATCAGATCACCTTACCTCATTCCAAGAGTAGCCTTAATGAAACCATAAGACTTTCCCATAAAAGAGACGGACATCCATGGAGAGATTACACATCTGAAAATAAGGACAATATTCCATGAGTAAAAGCCCATACCAGCTAGCACCTTGTTGATGAATCCCAATTCCACATGGTCATAAGCTTTTTTATGTCCACATTAATAGTAATGTCGGAACCATGAGTTTTATGGTAAATATATCTGATCATTTCTTGAGCAAGAGAAATGGCCCATTAAATTGACAGACCCTTCACAAAACCATGATTCTCTATGGAGATCCATCATTGATGATGGAAGGACAACCTCGCATTGATGAGGATCAAGAGGATTTTATAAAGGGAGTTACACATACTTATTGGTCTATATTGCATGAAGGAGGATGGGATCCTGTTTTTTTGGGAGAAGCACTATGGTGGAGGTACAAGCAACTCGTGGAAGATTACCTCCCTTAAAGAAGTCATGGATTGCCAACATAAAATCTTCTTTCACCACATCCCACGAAGACCTATATAAAGATCCCAGGAAGCCATATATACCTGAGGCACTCTCCGGATGTAGGTTCATTATAGCATTATAGATCTCTTTTTCATCTACCATGATGTTGAGCCTTTCATTGTACAGAACAGAAACATGCTTATGGATGATCTCAAAGACCCCATTGTAACCTCCTGTATACTCATTCGACATCCAGGAGTAAGGGCCGGAAAGTATGTATTTGAAGAAAGAATGTTCCAAGGTACCCACAATGTCTCTATCATCCGTATAGGATACATCACCCAAAACAATGTTTAGTTTAATAGGTATTTTCCTTTCATTGATGTAGGCTTGGTAATATGCAGTGTTCATGTCACCCTATCTGAGCCATTAAATCCTTAAAGATTCCCTTGCCAAATGTTCTTGCTGCAGAAGCATTATCGCCACCACCTCCTTCCTTTTAGAAATCTCCTCAAAGGATTGTTCATCCCACATTTCCTCCAGGCTTGACTCAAGGTTGTACACCTCCTTCAAAGCGTCATTCAGGCCAGAGTCATTGGGTCGGATTTCATTCCTCCACATTTGAAGGTGAGTTTTGAGGCGCTTCAGTTTCTCATGAATAGAAACCCATGTGCGACCTTGCAAGGGTTTGTTCCATGTCTCATTAACCATTTTCTGATACCCCAATCATTCAACCCACTGATGGTAGAAATGAAAACATTCCCGATAATCCTAACCCAAAGAGATGGAAAACAGCAATAGAGAGTGGTCAAAAATCCCCTGAACCAAATGGCTCAGCGTTGTGTTCAAAAACATTGTCGTCGCTTGCATGTTGGCCATGCACCTGTCCAGAAAACTCCATGAACGATTGGGCCCCCGACAGTTGTTGCACCAGGTGAAACAGTCACCTACAAATCGAAGGTCGATGAGGAATTTCCCAGCCATGAATTGGACAAACTCACTGCTATAATTCCTCTGTAAAGGGCCTCTGCCTTTCCCTTATTCAGGGCAAGAAACCACATTGATGTCACCACCAACAAACCATGGATGATTATCAGTGTTAAAAGCATTTAACTCACTCCATAGAGTTTCCCTTTGATGATGGTCACAGATTCCATAGACAACCTTCATGAGGAGGAAGATATCACCTTTGGTAACCTTGAAGGTAATGAATTGATCACTCGCTTGAACTTTCTCAACTGAATAGTCCTTGTTCCAAAATATCCATATGTGCCTGTTAGAGGGGTTTGCATGCAGAGAGCCCTGCAACCTGAGCTTATAGAAATAGTCTCTAATTTTGGTAGGGTTCCTCTTGCGCTCAATGATGGAAACAACTCCAATATTATATTTTCTAATAGTAGAGAAGATAAATTCAGATTCGACTCAAGCACCCATCCCTTAGGTGTTCCATAACAGAACATGAATCATTGAAAGAAAAGAGCTCTGTATTTGGCTATAGGGAAAGTGGCCTTATGGAAACATGTTGTTTGATTCTATTTTAGGATACTAGATTGTGATTGCATGAATACACTTGTGGGTTTGTGCGGATCCTTACCGATGAGAGGAACAGAAAAATGAGGACATGAAATGGGTAGATAACGAACCTTAGGAGTAGGAGAGAGAGTTCTCTCTATTTAATGGAAGCACTGGATGACCACCTCAGAAGTTTCCTCCTGATCAGAAGCTGAAGTAGCAGGACAATCACCATTGGGGGACCAGCCTAGATCAGAAGCTACACTCATGGAATACGGTAGGACTGTAGGAGGGGGTGGCAGGGCCCAGAGACATGGGGGCTTGGATAACTGTACATCCGAGGTCACCTTTAGTCATAGGCCTTTAGGAACTTGAAAGTAGATATAGGGGGAAAGGCCCACCCAACCGGGAGACCAGACACTCCTTTTGGGATGTAAGGGACTATGGCCTGGCTGGTTACCGCCAATACTTCAAGAGGGGGAGAGGGACATCGAGTCATCCAGTCAGAAACAAAAAGCTGCACCATCCCTGAATCATCACCAGAAAACTTCCCTTTCATTTGAGACACTACAGGAGGAGTAGAACTAGAAGGAGCATTCTGCTTCTCTCTATGGGTGGAAACCTTGGGTGAATTTCTCCAGCCCTTTTGATGATGTCTTCTACAAACCTGCAGGTAGTGACCCATTAGCAGATAGTGGGTGCAGAACATTGGAAAGACTGGGTAACAGATCTCTTGACTACAGCAGCATGCGTCCTATACCTGGAGAAAGATTTTACTCAGCAGAGGCCGATTTGTGTCCGTCTCCACACATAATCGAGCAACTGAGTCATCCACGCAACTAGAGGTTCTGACATCACAACATAGAAAACATCCAAGGGAATCAAAACTTTCCTTCAAGAACCCACCATTTTAGAAACCAAAGGGATCACCTTGAACCACAACATGGAGGAGAAATTTTAGACATCTTTATGAGACAATAGCCTCTATCATTTAATGGGAATACAAACTGATTTGTAATAGCATAGTGGGTTAGTTCCTTAGATAATATATTTCTCACATTAGGAATTAATGAAATGGAGAATGTTTTCCTAGATTTTTAACATTTAATAAGAGATTTTGAGAAATAGAGGTCACCAATTCAAAAAAATGGATGAGGATGAGGTTTTAAATGTGGAATGGAGGGATTTTAAGAAAATGTGATTAGAAAAATAGTTTCCTCATGAACAACGAGTGGATATGGAATGTAATTTTCAGAATCTGTGGAAAAATATTGGATGATAATGTTGAAAATTATAAAGTTGTCATCACATGTATAGAATGTCATGTCACGGAATACATACATATTCCAAGTAGCAAGATTTATGGATTATTTTATGGTTTTAAAACATTTCAAAAAATGGCACTGGTTTCCCAAACATCATCATCATATGAATATATTGTCTCTTGTGCAATCAATCGAGAGATATAATTCTCGAAGACATAGTAATTTAAAGGAAATAAAAATAATATGAGGGTGGTAGATGAAATAATTGTAAGGGGGTGAATAAAATGTGGAGTTTTCCAACATGTGATACTTGTGGAAAGAAACATCCCAGAGTTTACTTAAATGGAAAAGGAGTATGTTACAGATGTAGAGAAAGAGACCACCAATCTATAGATTGCATGGGAAAGAAAGACACAACCAATGTTCAATTCTACAATTTCAAAGATATATGAAATTATTATAATGATGATCCTAAGAGTCAAGGAAAAATTCTCCATATAAGTCAAAGGGGGGAGACCAAGTTTATGCGATCGCAATTGCTAAAGTTGATGTTCCTAACAATGTAGTAGAAAGTACTATAATCATTTCCCTGAACTTTAACAATGCATTATTTGATTCAAGATCATCATACTGCAACATATCTTCCCAGTTTTTTATACAAATTAGATATTTTCAATTAATATTAATACAGGATTTTTCATTGAAAACCCCTAAGGGAAGTCTCATTCCAACAAATATTTACTAAGTAGTCCCCATTATGGCTTATAAAAGTTATTTATCTGCTGATTTTATCATCATACCTATAGTTAAAATTGACATAATCCTTGGAATATAATGGATTTCAAAATATAATGCAAAAAAACTGTTATAAGAATATGGAAATCATGATTTGTGAGAAAAGTATAGAATCATTTATCTTTCAAGAAGAAACATCACCATCTGATACTCATATATATCCCCCCTAATAGCTCTACTAAATTTAGTTCTTGTTAACGAAGAGAATGAAATATCTATGGGTAAGGGAAGAAATATTCAAATTGGGGAAGTACCAATTGTGAAAGATTATGTTGATTTATTTCCAAAGGATTTACCCCGACATGCTCTAGATTGGGAAGTTGAGTTCTCTATTGATTTAATTCATAGATTAATACCTATAAGAAATACCCCTTATTGAATGGATATTGTGGAATTAGAAGAACTGAAGAACCAACTAGAGGAATTGAGTGATAAAGGGTTTATCATCCCCAGTGTTTGCCCTTGGGGAACTCTTATTCTATTAATTAAGAAGAAATATGGATCTTTGAGGGTGTGCATCGAATATAGAGAAATCAATTCTATTAAAATAAAGAAAAAGTATCATATTTCTTATATTGATGGTTTATTTGATCATCTTCATGATGCCCAATATTTTTTAAATATTTTCCTTCGATATGGACATCATTAGTTGAATTTGATGATGGAGGATATTCAAATGAAATAAATTTAACTAGGTTTGGCCATTAAAACTTTACATTAATACCTTTTGGAATGGCTAATACACCCTCTATTTTCATGGATATAATGAATAGAGTTTACAAGGAATATCTTAATAAATTAATTGTTGTATTTTTTGATGATATATTGGTATACTCCAAAAGATATGAAGATCATGAGAATCATTAGTTCATTATTCTATATACTCTTAGATGAAATGAGTTATATGGGAAGTATAGAAGGTTTTAATTCTTTCATGAGACACTTTTTTCATGGCCATACTATCTCTAAGGATGGAATCATAGTTGATCCCGTAATGGAAAAGACTGTCCAGGAATGGTCTACTCCAATGAACATAATCTAGGTACATATTTTTATTGGTTTACTTAGTTATTATCAGTGTTTCTTTCAGAAAATCACCCAATTTGCCCACATGTTACCTATTCTTACTCATAAATGGATTAAATTCGTATGGAAAAAATAATTTAAAGAATGTTATGAAGAATTGAAGAAGTGGTTAGTAAATGAACTAATCTTGACTCTATCATTGGGTAATGGTGGATTTGTGATGCATAATGTTGCATCAAAGAAAGGACATGGTTGTGTACTTATGTGGAATGGTAGAGTTTTTCTCTATAAATCAAGAAAATTAAAAATTAATGAATAGAAATATAAAACTCATGATCTTGAGTGGTCATCTCTAATCATTTCCATGAAGATATTGAGACATTATCTCTATAGAGAAAATTGTGAGATATATACGAATCGAAAGAGATTAAAATATATGTTCTCACTGAAAGAACTCAACATGAGAAAAATGAAATTGATTGAAAAATATGTATGTATTACGATTATTCCATGCACTACCACCCCGGAATGGGAAACAATATAGGTGATACGTTGAGTAGAAAGGATCATGGATTTTTATTAAAAATGAGGATCGAAAGGGATTATGTATTCATGGATATAGTACTGATGGATATATGAATTTTCAAATAAGGTGAAACATCATTACATTTCTAATTGTTTTCCCAGCCATCATTAATTTAAATAATTAAAACCTCTTAGTCTGATGGTGATAATCTTAAAAAGGAAATTAATGGTGTTAATGATGTGAATTGGTTGACTTCGTGTGTGAAGATAGAATTTTAGAATTTGGGAAGTGGATATGTGTTCCCTTTATACGTGAGATGAAAATATAGTAATTGGATGATTTACATATCTATAATTTCTCTATACACCATGGTAATACTAAAATGTATAGATATTGGAAGGAACATTTCTGGTGGGAAAACATGAAGTTGGAATTTTAGATTTTTTATCAAGATGTTTTGTCTGTCCAGAAGTGAAGGTTGAACGACTACATCCTATAGGACTCCAAAAACCTCAACATAATCCTACATGGAAATGGGATCATGTCGCCATATATTTTTTCACTGGATTACCTAATACTCCATAAAATAATGATGTAATATGTGTATTTTTAGACAGTCTTACGAAATCTGCACATTCCTTTGCTATAAGGGAAGATTTTCCACTAGATACCCTTATGTAACTCTATATCAATAAAGTTGTAAGAATTCATGGATAAACTATCTCAAGGATTTTTTATTGTGATCCATAATTGAAATCAAAATTCTAGAAAAGTATTCAAAAATAATTGGATACTAAGATTTGGTTGAGTACTGCTTATCACCCTCAAACTGATATGCAACAAAAAAGGATGATCCAAAACTTAGAAGTTATTTTGAGATTCTGATCACTTAATTTTCAAGGTATGAGGGATCAATATTTACCTTTAGTATATTTTTTCAAAAATAATTGTTTTGATTCATGTATTAAAATATAACAACATGAATTATTGATCGGAAAGAGATTTTATACACTAATGTGATGGCATGAAGTTGATGAAAGGAGGCTTGTGGTCACAAAACATATAGATGGAACAAAAACAAATGAAAAGACTATTCAAACCCATATCAACGAATATCAAAGTAAAAAAAAGTGATATGATAATAATCAAAGAATTTATTTGGAATTTTAATTGGCATATTGTATTTTCTTAAATGTATTTCCAAGGAAGGGTGTTATAAGATTTGGGAAGAAATGTAAAAGATGCCCCATGCACATTTGTCCTTTTGAAATTCTTGAGATAATTAGAGCTTCGACTTATCATTTGAAAATGGAATATTTATAATATAAGGTACTCAATGTTTTCCATGCCCCATTTTTGAGAAATTACATTCTAGACGGAACACATGTACTCACATTTGAAGTTATATAATTAGAACTTGGCTTATCTTATAGTGAATAACCTCTCTGGATTCTGGCCGCTAAAGAATGGGTGATAATGAATCAGATGACTCAACATGTAAAGTTACATTGTAAAAATAATAAAATAGAAGTTTCAACATGCAAGCCAAAGGATGTTATGATGAATACCCTGCCAAATCTTTTTAAGAGGTAACAATCTAGTAATTTTGAGGATGAAATTTTTGTAAAGGTGGAGAATGTAACACATCAAGGTTTTAAAAATAAATTTAATATATAATGAATGAAAAACTATGACCCTATTAAAAAACATGTTTTATAGGATATTGTTATATACTATCCTCTAGACATAATATTTCCACTTTTATGATTTTAATTTTAAAAAAAGGACATATACAATTGTAATATGTAAGATATTTAGGGTCAGATAGGATCAAATTACATATTCGGTGATTAGTAACATATCATTAAGAATAGAAACTGACCCTTGTAAATATTAATATATCCTTATTAATAGAAACCTCACCCATGTATGTCTTAATAAATTTTCGAGGCTATATTAGTGGGAGCGAATATTTTAAAAATTAAAAATTATGTGTTGATATTATTATGGGTAATAAAAGTTAAATTTCAATTTAAAGTTAATAAATTTATTTCAAATAAATTTCATTTTTATAAAATTTATTCCTCAATAAATATTTTTTCCTTATGATTTTAGGATAATTATATGAGACCTAAGTTAATGCTTGAAAGTAATACAAAATCAGTTTAAAATTTAAAATATGTACTTTTCATGTAATTAATGATTTATTTTAAAAATAAGTTTTATTATTTAAAAAACCTATTTTGGTAATATGGATTTCATTTTTAAATTCTACATGTTGAAAAATGATTTGGCTGAATTATTTGAAATTTTTCTGATATACATTATTTTTTGGTGAATAGTAAAATTCAATAATTTATAAAATATGCTAAATAAATTAATTTATATATCAAGATTGAGTCATGGTTGATGTAAATGGCCATTATTTGGAACTAACATTCACCTATTATTGTTTTGGATCACAATATTAAAATACTATTTCATTCTATGGGGAAAATAATAAAATAATGAATAAGATATTAAAATATCACTCCTCTCTTCCACATTAAAAACTACCCATCACTCCCTCTTCTATTCACTCCTCTAAGCCTTTAAGAATCTAAAAATTATATCCAAATAAACTTCCTTAGTTTCTTCCCATGTCCATGAGCTCTTTTTCTTTCCAAAATACCAAAACCAATTTGCTTAAGGTGGTTCTCAAATAGGTGTACTCAAGAGCTAAAATCCTCTTCCTTTTTCCTTTCAATTTCTTTTAAGTTCCTTATTTTATTATTATTTCCTTGTCTCCTCTTTCCAAAGGATCATGGTTACTCTAGTATCATATATATACTATAATTATATATATTTTTTGAAATATCCATCATCAATATCCTTATTGTCTCTCTCTCTTATTTAAAAAAACATCACTCAGGAGGTCCCGATTTACAATCATTGGGGACGATGAAGTTTTGTTCTTCAATTCCATCTTCAAGGATGGACATGAAACCATTTTAATGGATGAAAAAGATTCTAAAATATTTATTATATCGTATTTAATTATTCTATAACCATCATTTATATATAATATTAAATTATAGAACAAAACTTGTTCATTGTGATCTAGAAACCGTTGTAAAAATATAGTTGATAATCACATAATTTATTATCTAATGATTCATATACATAATATATAACCAAATCATCTATATAACCATTTAAAATACTCTATGTTTATCAGTATTATAAAGTTTCAATTCAGTATAATTATACCCATTCCACATGAACTTCCATTATCATATACAATTAGATCGATCATGAAAACCGAGGAAATGAACACTCCCTAGCGATAAATTTGTATCTTATAACACATAAAAAGGACATAAATGAATGTAATAAGAATATAAAGAATTAAAAAATTGTAAATAAGGTTTTTAATTAATTAATTAATGGATTTAATTTTATTATCCATCATAATATGCTCAAGTGCAGAAAACATTCAGACACAAGGTAATAGTTTTCTACTCGAACCTCATTTTTCTCTAAGGTTATTCTTTTTCTCTCTAGATCCCAATTAAATTCTAAATTATCATTATTTAGTCATTATAAATTATGTTTTAATTTTCTATATATTTTTACCAATCATAATCATTCTTTATTTAATCATTATTTAAATTTATTAGAAAGATCTTTCATAGTTATTCACAATAAAAAAGCCTGATTCAAGGGACCTTTTCAATTCATAACAATTTTCAAGAACAATATATAATATTTTTTGAGCCACAATTATTTTTTTAAACCATAAATTTAATCATATAAAAACATCTTTAGTTTATTTCTAGTTTTATGAAAAGAATTTTCCAAAAGATCTATTCTTTTTAAAGTAAATGTGCATTTCTCTCAAATAATCCTCAATGAGAGTATTACTGTATTGTTTTTTATTTTAACACCTTTGTTGAATTTTAAAAAATATTGTGGTTAATATCTTATTTTCATCATATTACATTTTTTATAAAATGCTTTATGAACAGATTGATTGTGGATGTGATATTTTGATACCATTTAATTCATTACATACAATGGTCAGTGATTATATTTAAATATTGGGGAATGTTATTTGTATTGAATTTATATATGATGTTTATGATTAACACAATTTATATTAGGAATTTATTGGATAATGAAATTGATATTTGGGTCCCTATATAGCTGCTCGATGCATCGGTAGACCTCATTACACCAACAGAAATGAGTTTTGGATGAGGCATTACCCTAGTAATTTCAAGAGTCTTAGCTGAGGCCTTGATAATATGTTTGAGATGTACGACATTTTCAATTCCCTCAATATTTTATTAGTAATTGATAAACCATGTGATCATTGGACTAGTAGAATATCAATGGTTTTTTCTGCTTCTCTGATGATCATTTATATGGTCATATTTAATCACCATTCATTTCTATCGTATTATGCACTAGTATATTTTTAATGGAATATTTTTTTAGTTTTTCAAAATG
Organism: Viscum album; assembly: GCA_963277665.1. NCBI lineage: Eukaryota > Viridiplantae > Streptophyta > Magnoliopsida > Santalales > Viscaceae > Viscum > Viscum album. Next base: position 497,347,175 of record OY728139.1, read on the forward strand.
ACTAGTGTATATTTTTATGATAACTTCCACTATATTACTAACCCTTAGTGATCATATAATCTCACCCATTTTCATAAGTTTATTTTCCAAAAATTATTCATATTAATATTATAAATGACATACAGGGAAAAGCTAGGATTCGTATATGTTTCCAAATGAATTTCTATTATGTGTTTCATTTAAAGTTGTAATGATGAACTTATGCTTGTAACTTGTTTTCAAAAATAGTTAAATATTCATTCCATTGAGATATTACTTTCTTGTAATCATAAAAATGTATTATTATATGGTATTGGCTCTTGGTAACTAGGGTATAGTTCCGTACAACCATTTTCCCAATCCTTTTTTATCTCATGGAAAACCATATTTATTGTAATAATAGTTATAGTAATATACTAAATATCATTTGGTATGTCTGGTTTCTATGGTATTGGGATAATGTATAGAGAAGTGTACTATCCCGAACCCCTAATACTCACTTGTGTGGAAACATTAATAATAATTATATGGTGCACTTTGAATCTCTAGTCACGTCTTTATAAGAAGATACATTGGTAATCGGGTGATAGAAGGTGTTGATCACCTGGGAGTGACACCAGCTCTACCATGTGGAATTTCTAATCGATGTAGTAAAATTGTACTTATATTCTTTTTTAGGCCAACAAGTGGACAGATGTGTTAATTGGTATCATCCCTAAAGTTTGGATAAAGCACACGACCTGGCCTTGGGTGAGGGACTCCTGGATTTCATTTATGGGAGCCGCATTTATCCACAACTTGACTAATAACTGGCCAACATCCAGAGTGTCAAACATGCTTCCTTGATCAGAAGTGGGGATCAACTCTTATTTAGACCATGATTTTATCTATGGTAGTTGAGAAGCTGGTGGCATCACAGATGTCGATCGGTGTAGTAGTGGACTAGCTGGTGGAGGATTCATTGCATTAGCTAACTGATCGTCACATGTTGTCTTGTTTCTCAGTGTCAACACTAACTACATCCTGATATCTCCATAGGACCAACATTGTCTCATGTGTGAGGGTAGTGGAACTCATCTGTGGGTCTACTATATGATTTTTGTCTATATAACTCCATAATAACTCTCCATAGTCTTGGGTAGAGGTAGAGAATAAAACAGATGATGATAGAGATGACTGCACTGTGAGACACTAGATGGGAGCTAAATCTTTATCCCCTTACATGAAACTATAATGGGATTTAGGAAACATTCCTATCTAATGTTTTAGGATTTATAATTTCAAATTGAAGGATACATATGAATAATAAAATGTAGTTGACTGGGGATAAGGTACTATCATTGAATCACATTTAGCCTCAAAATCTGTGAAGTGAATGGGATTGACAACTCCCCCCTTCATGGAAGTTTTCCTTCAGTGGAAAATATTTTCCCTTCTTCCCTAGGATGGTTCATTAGGGATGGGTGATTTTTTCCATGGGGAGGACCTCCATACTAGTTTTAGCTTGAGTGGGGAGGACCTCCACATTGTCTATTTGGGATATAGGGAGGACCTATTCATTTTTTATCATCTATGTAGGGAGGAACTCCACTATTATTGTTATAGTATTAGGGGGGAACTCCACTCAAATTATTGACATAGTAGGTAAGACCTTTTTTGGTCGATGTGAACGTGGGGAGGACCTCCACGAGGACTAGTGGAAATTGCACGAGGAAGGCCTCCATACATGCCAGTGGAATCTTGAGGGGGACCATGGTACTAATCAAATTTTACACAGGAAGGTACTCAATGTTCACTCTCGAGGGAGCAGAGAGGACATCCTATTTGGTAAATGTTAGAGCAGGGAGGGCCTATACTTGTGATGGTAACAGTGAGATGAAGACCTTCATGTTGATGGTCTGTGACTTGAGAGAGAACCTATGTATGGGAACCATTGGCTTGGGGAGGACCTCCATACTGGATTTCAATGATATGGGGAGGAACTCTGATTTGATCGATACCGAGAACATGGGGAGGGACTCCATGTAGAGAGTGATAGAATGGATGAACTCCACACTCATTGGCTATGGTAAGGGGAGGGCTTCTTTATTGGATCTCATCATCATGGGCCATCCAATAATGGCTGATAGTGGTGCCAACATGAAAAAGAGTCAAACCAGACTATATGTGGGGAGGTTGGGGTCTTAATTTTGATTGATCATTAATGAGTATATGTATTAAATAAGCAGGACGTGATGGGAGTGGAAGCATACACTAGAGCTATGGAAGATGGTTCCCCTTGTCAGGAACCCTCTTGAGCATATTCCTGATGTTGTTGTTGGTTCCTTTGGACTAGATCCGATATAGCGGGGGTTTGCTCCACCTATTCCTCGTCCTATAGAACCTGTCATAGTTTTCATCGTCATAGATTTGTGGGGTCTCTTTTAAAAATCTCTTATGTAGCAGTCATGGCTGAGAATACTATAGAATCCCCTACATGTTCTTTGTAGGGGAGTGATTCATATGGTTTCTATGGGGAGAGGCTCCCGAAGTGGTGTTTTGTTGGTGTGGTGAGTAGTAGCTCCTTGGGTGGCCCTTGTGGGTGGCAGTGTCGGTGAGGCATAGAAGTCTCCAAGTCCTGGTGGGTCATATCCCTCATTGGAATTACCCCTCCATCGTATACCATCTATAATTCTGTATATCACTCTCTATTGGATGATCTATAAGGTTGTGATAGGGTCTGGGTTCCAAGGGTCTATTTTCATTGCTGATTCCAGGGCAAGGGTGAGTTGTGCGGGATAGTCATGTTAAAATTTCCCCTTCCATATAATCTGTTGGAGTTTTTTAATTGATTTCATTATGAATGGGTCTTTTAATGTAGGAATATTTAGATGTGAGTATTGATATATGGAAATAAATATCCAATACTCAAGATTCATCCAATCAAACATGGTTAAAGAGAGAGATACACATATAAAATGTCACAGATTAGAATGATCAACAATTAATTTCCCCAATTTATAGTGAGTTCCATGCCATGCTAACTATTTTCAAGGTGGGCTCCGGTAGAGGATAGATGGAACAAATGGAAAGTTAATATACTAATGTATTTAATGCTAAAAGTCCCCAAATTTAGTATAAGAGTTTTACATTTGGTTCACCATTACTTTTTTAGAATCTTTTGTTTGGGTGTGCTGGCCTTTCATTTTTAACAGGATGTTGTCATTACCTTCTATTGCCCTAAATTTCTACATTATAAATTTGAGAGAATTTCCTATCTTTTAATGAAGAGTTATTATCCTTGATTGAAATAGGATGATTGGATGTGCATTTCTCCTTCCATGGATTCATCCTTAGAACTCTTTTCCTTGTCTGGGTCTCCCTCATAGAGTTATGTTATATTCATGGAACTCATTCTTGGTTCTATTAAATAAGGATGCCAGTTAATTACACAAATTATGACAGAAAATTATAAGGGGTATATATAGGGATGTAACTGTCAATTAAGAAACTAGTCGTGTTGGGCATCACTAACATGTCTAGACATTAGGAACATTGGTCACATATATTCTTCCTCATAGGAGGGTATCTCATGATGGTTTCTTTAGCTGTAGAACCTAAGGAATCTTGTGTCAATCATGAGGCATATTCTACCAATTTTTAACAAAACTTATCCTCAATTACCAACTTTAGAGACCTTTTATTTTCATAAAAATTTATTACATCTTTTTAGATGAATATCCCATACATTACACAGACACATACTTAAGGATCATAAAGGTATAGTTCTTTTGGACACATGGATGTGTAAACAACTGGTCCATAAGTGATCCATGTCATATCCCACAATGTTCTTCTTTATTGGAACCTTCTTTATACATATCATAAATAATACATTTTTTCATAATCAAGGGAAGGAAAACATAAAAATGTTTGAGCTCAGATACTTAGATGGGTAATCTAGGGAGATACATAAATATAACATGGATATAAGAGTATAATAACATGTGAATATCATTTTAAGACCATAACCTAAATATAAATAATCATAATATAGATTCATGGAATAAATATTGTTAGTTTATAAGGAATGAATCATAATGGAATCAATAAATAGTGTTAGTAATAGTAGAATGTTATCATAAAACCTAGATTTGTGGAATACACCTAAGTATAGAAAATCATTTCCATATTAGTCAAGTTTCACTTCCATGTCTATCATAATAGATTTATTTCACTCCCAAAACAACCATAATAGTCTTGGTTCACTCCCAAGATAGTGATTGTGCGTATATTCCCTTACTAAACTAGGTACACTCCATGATCGATTCCTCTGTATCTCATGATATATAATGCTTTACCCAACTCATTTGTGGTAGGTATTGGTCCCACTCACCACATATTAAAAATCATATGTATATATTCTCTTTGATCAGAAAACATTCATAATATCATAACCCATGTAATTAAATCGATTTTATAAAAATTTCAACATATTAATATGTGTGGAGAAAAAGATAAGTTTAATAATAATTTAAACTTTTAATAATATAATAATCCATTAAACAAATACGGATTCATAATCATTTCCTCATGGTTTAATATATAGAAGATAAAAAAATAAAAAAAATCATGTCATCATAAAAAAACGATTTTGATAAAGAATGAGAGATGTATCCATGGACATACACCTAGTAAGTCATAGGTAACATCCAAATATGTCATCTTAGATGGAAAATGATTTTGAAATTTCACATGGAACATTTTTTTGGAAATACAATTTTTAAAACTAATAATTCATAAAACTGTTTGGAAATTAATTTCCATAAAAATTCACCCCTAATCATATAAAAAATTCATTAAAAATAATATAAAACATTTCATGAGGGAAATAACCATTCCAAATAGAAAAAAACATTTCAGAACATAAAAAAGATTTATAATTGTTTCCTTTTAAAATAACATTGAAAACTAATAACGGATGATTCAACGAAAATACTGGCTATGATGGTGGGAAATTTAGTTCATGTCGTGAACGTTAAAAAAATATTCCTTTCACATTTTTGGTAAAAGACTATGGAGAATATCTAATAAAATGATATAAATATTCCTTCCAAAATATTTGTTATAAATTCAAACAAGGGTAATAATATTTTTATTGAATCAATTGAATAATTTTAAATACGTTTTTGGGAACAATTTTATAAAACATGGTTTTGGATGAAAAATTGGATTTTGACTAAAGAGATAAATAAAGGATATATTTTATAAAACACTATATTTTTAACTATTGAGTACATAAAGGGAATAAAATAAAGTGAAACATTTATTCTAGTTATATAATAAGAGTTGACTTAAATTAATTAGTTTCTTGAGGGATAGATAAATATGATTTCATCATTGGAAGCATAATCATATAAAATCATGATAAACAATGATCATGTAACATAAAAAACATACGAACATGGTAACATTGAATTTAAGGAACATGAGAATAAATTTTTTCATAATATAACTAGTTAAGGGATCTATATATACACATTTTAAAAGAAGCAAGGTGTGTAACATATCATATAACTCAAAGAAGGAAAAATGAGACAAAAATACCTTACTGTTTTGGTAACCTTTGATCTTTAAACCCCATAAATGCATATAATAGAATAGATATGAAAATACATATAATCGTTAGGATAATAATCATAAAATACATTCATTTGCAGTATATAAAACACATAAGACAAACACATGGTGAATATGGCACATGCCTCCTAGAAAATAAAAGTGGTATGGAAATACATTACTATAAGTCTCGGATTCCGTAATAGAAATTAAAACCTCCTATAAAATAAATTTAAGTTTATTATACATATATTACCAAAAAATTAATAAATATTTCATTCTATATATGATTTACTTATGAAATTTTATTATCAATTTATTAAAAATTCACAGTTAATTTTGTGTTTTGATTAATAATTTCTTTTTTCATGTATGAATTTATTTGTTGTTTTTTTCCTATTAATTTATTTAGTTTTACATCATGTAAATAATTTAAACATGATATTAATATAATATACCTATAGTATATATAATTTTAATTTAATCAATATGAATTATATATAAAAAATGAAATATATCATTCATAGAGACGTAGGTTGTACGTTCGCGTAAACATTGTACCCATTTCCCCAAACAATTGATAAAATGAAGGGTAAGTAAAATATTACCATTAAAAATTATTTTTATGCCCTATATATCACATAATTTCATTAACCACATCCTTATTAACTTCCATGAAATTTTTTAACGAATCACATCGCCTTATGAGGTGATTGTATGTCGTACACATGAGCGACGTTGTCATATTTCTACAGAATGGAATGTATAAATTTATATTTGATACAATAATTACATATGTATAATAATATCATAAATATAACATTTATACATTTAATATATCATTATATCCAGTTGTGATAGGTGGTTATGTAAATTGAATTAAAATGTTTCGTGAGGCGGTAGTCTATCAAACACATGAATAATGACTTCATATGTCATTTGATGGAAGAGGATATTGTTCTTGGTAATATACATAAAATAAAAAACAAATATTCATATTCAATATACTAATTTTATTATATATCCCTAGTTTAAAAATAATTTATGAAGTTGTTGGAAATAATAAAGTAAAATGCCCAGTTAGAGACATTACCTCTTCTTCTGAAAACGTATTTTTGTTTTCTTCTAAATGATTATTATGATAGATTTATGAAAAAAAATAATCCTTAAAGGATTTGATTAGGTAATTGGGGAAGCGATTGGGGTAGGTTGTGGCTGATATAAATGGATTTTAAAGTGTGAAGTGTTAAGGATAAGGGGAGACCTTTTATATGTGGAGTGGGTGGAACCCTTTTAATGTTTGAAAAGAAAATGGTGTACCCACACTTTTCTAATGATAGAAGGATCCAAAATGGTCCTTAATTCATAATATTAGATAAAATGTCAAAATATTTCTATAATATGGTAGTTTAAAATGTTTTTGGTAATTTTAACCATTTTTATTTTATTTTAACACCCTCGGATAAACCAAATTTGGCTTTAACCACAAAAAAATATTTTTATGGTTTTTATAATTCATTATACTCAAAAATTAATTTTACCTTATTTAAAAAATAATAATTACCAATATTAAAAATATTTATTTAAGTATTAAAAAATTTATTAATAGAATTTTACAATATTGATTTAAAATTAAACCTGAAGATGTGATGAGAAAGTAGTTTTCTAGAAGATAAAATGTTCAAAAGATTAAAAAAAATTATATCAAAATTAAATATTAAAATATATCCAATGAATTAAATTATTATAATTGATATATAATTGAAATATTTTTTAAGAGTGGTTATTTCAATAAAATCAACCTTATAAGTTATTTAAATTAAAATTATGTTTTAAAAAAACTTGTATTTTTCTCTATTCACTAAAAAAATGACCGTTTCTATAAAATACCAAAAATGCACCCTATGAAAATATTTATATTAAAATATCAAAAATGATTTTTATTTTATCAAAATAATTTTCTATAATTCTCAAAAAGAATAATTTTATTATTTTTCCAAAAATATATAAAAACATTTTTTTTATAAAATATTATTTTCAAAACATATAGAGACATTACAATAAATTAAGTATTTGGTATAAATATGTTTTATTTATATTAAACAATTATACATATTATTTTAAAATTAGTTATTACTATTCATAACACTAATATTAATGGCTAGGTTTTAATTGTCACATTTAAATAATATTATAGTTTGTTAAAATTTGGTGTTGTATGTAAATAAAGTTAAACTTGGTGTTACATATAGTAGAATCCATCATTAATACTCATTTTGGTGCTTAAAATAATCAATTGAGAAACATTTACCATAATTAGAAAAACAATTATAGAAGCATGAGGTGATATATATGGGAAATATTTTGAGATAATTGATTGAAAAAGTTTCAATTCTACTAATTATACATTGAGATCCAGTTATGATCTATCAAATAAAATTAAAAGGAATTCTGATAGGGATGATATCTAAAAGATGGTAATATTTTATTTAATGGATCCTTGGAATGTTTTCTGTTTTATGGATAGAATTACTATGTATTCACCATTACAATTATCTATTAGTGCTAATTTATCTTTTAAATTATATAATTAAAAAAACACTTAATCATTAGATGATAAGGGTGATGATCATTAAATTGCGGAGATGGTGAAATTTTTGACCTTTATAGAGACAAGAATAAAATGTTGAATATATAATTAGATCAAGCTAAGGAAAAAATTTCCATGGTTTAGGACAACGTTTAGATACATTCCAAGAAATATTAGGAACATGGGATAGAAAATTTTGGAATGAAACTTGGGGATACTATATAAGAAATAATTTTTGAGATTGACCTCTAAAAGGATGGTTATGCCTTTTTTTAACAACTTCAGATGATATAAAAATGGTTGTGTGGTTGATATCTACATTTGACGGTTTCAATAAATTGGTGGTAAAATTTTCTTATAGTAGAAAATCAATTAATATTATGTATAATAAATTCACTCTAATGTTCAAAATGTACAAGTTATGAATTAAATACACTGAATGGTCTCATTATGTTTACAACTACATTGTGTCAAGCAGGTAACTATTCTGTAGAAAATTACACATATAAAAGAATTTAAATATTATGTTTTCTTTTACTAAAATTCAATCCTTTAGAACTCATTGACCATATATATCTAATGAAAATGATGATATTGAGAATTTAATACATAATTTGATTATAATGATTAATATTTCATTCTAAAGACCTCAAAATAAAATAAATTTTGTATCCAGATGATTGAATATCTGATCAAGGAATCTTCAAGATCTACCAGCACCAAAAATAAAATATCTTCTAATAAGTGAAACTTTTTAAAAGTATTCAATACTTATTTTTGATATTTTACACTTTTTTTATAAGTAACTTATAAATTTTTAACCATTACTTTTATATAATGTTTTTTATATTTATGTAGTTTTTTATATTGAATTCTCTTATTAATAAATTATTTCATTTTTATATGGGTTGAATTTTATTCCTTCTAAAACAATGATTATAAATTCATTTTTATCTATTTATTTCATAGAAAATGAATTTTATTCTTTTTTTTATTTTAATAATTTATATCATTTGAATATTTAATTTTATTTGTATTTATCTTATGAATTCTTTTATATTATTTACACTATTATTTACATTACATGTGTTGACAATAGTTGTTAGGTGAATGGATTTTGTTTTAATTATTTTTATTTTTTGGAATGTAACTGATATAAATATTTATAAATATTGTGCTTAATAATTTAAGAGATTAAATTTCATCATTTTATTAGTGTGAAATGATTTAGACCATCATATCTGGTTTGGAAAATAGATAAAAATATTTCTTATATAAATATATGAGTACTAGGTGTTGTTTATCATTATTCATTGTGAAAATCTTCTGGATTCAAATATCCTTTTGTATTTCTCTATTTAGTATTTTTAGAATTTATAATATCATCGTCTAGTGAGATCATAAACATTGTGATTACAAAATAATGGTGGATTAATTATGATTTGTATTTTAATAATGAATCTCTATTGAAGACCATAATATAATTAAATGTATAAGAAATTATCACATTACCCAGTGAGGTATATTAGTTATTTTACTGTAGTATTTTATAGGGATTCTATTCTAACTATAATTTTATGAGTCATATAGTATATGGAACATGTTTTTTCGTATTTAAGACTATCAGTTTATCTTTAAAGTGAACAATTTTTTCAAAGCAGTAATAATAATATTAAAAGAGGTGGCTATGTTAACTTAACATAATCTTTGGAATGATTCCACAAGCATAATTAGGGAGTGTTCTAGGAAAACGTTTTCTATTGGGGTAAAAATACTACCAAGAATTTCATCTTACATTGGAACTTTGAATTTATTTCTATTAGATCCATAGTTTTCGTCTCCCATGAATGGGTGACAAGGAGACTATTAAGGCCTAGGATGTCGTTGTTCATAATTTCCTAAAGGTTATGATATTTTCATCCTTATAAATTATATATGTAACTATATATAAGTTTTGTATTCCTATATATAGAATTAGGATATTCAACTATAATCAAGGACCCTAAACTGTAACGACCCAAAGTTTCATTAATGGAAATCCCTATTGATCTAATTAAATGTCCCTTTATGTAAAATGTTTATATAAAATGTCAACTTATTTGATTTTATGTTAAGAATTGTGACTGTTGCTTTAATAGAATTTGAATAGTGATCACATGATTAGTATAAATATAGGGCTTTAACAAATCCAATTTACTCAGACTAAGGAAGTGATGTCCTCATCTAGTAGAATTGCTCCATACCATGCCCATTTTTCGGAGCTCAGAAAAGAGGTGGAGTATTTGGGCTTCTCTATTGACCAAGCCGAAGCTGAGCTTCATCATGTCAAGCTCGAATGAGACCATCTATGGGAAAAGTGGAAGTTGATAGAGACTACCACTCGAGCAATGTAATCTGAGCCACCCCAAGAATCTGTCACCATCTCAAATCACACCCTTAGGTCTTATGCGGATGTTTGAAGGGGTTATGTAACAAATCACTAGTACTATGTTCATGTACATTATTTTTGTATATAATAATGAATATACTTTCTTGTCATTATTGATACATTGTAAATAGTTTTTAAAGTACAAGTAGTGTTTTTAGTTATTATTTAATTAAGAAATCTATTTTATTAAATTAAGGGATTTTTTAATTAAATTATGTTTTAATAAAATATTATTATTATTATTAAATTAATTTTATTATATATAAATGATCATATAATTTTATGAATGCAATTTTAATTTTTATAAAGGCTTGAAAGCCATTTCTTTCAAAACTCGTGAATTTTTTATAAATGTCAGTTTTTATTTTAAAAGTGAAAATAAACATATTTATAAAAATATTCAAATAAAATAAATGATATTTCTGGAATTAGGACGTCGAAATTATCCAACGGTGAATTTTTCATAATTTTCTGAGACAGTCAAATTTTTGGGAAAAAATTAAATACCTTTTAAATTTATAATGTGTTTTATGACATGATAATGACCCAATAGTGATGTAATAAAGTACTATAAGCTTTTTTTTGGCCAATATATGTTTTACCATTAAAACAATATTATTTTGGGTTTGTTTGACTTACTTTTCTAAGAATTAATGGACCCCTCAAGACTTATTAAACATCTTGTCTTTGTAAATTATTTTCCATGGGTGTGTGACTCACCTCCACATAAGAAACCCCATTATTTTAAGAAGTTAGGACTTTGGCCTTATAAAATATTGTTTTTCTATTACCTTTTCCAAAAACCATGGGCTAAAACCATGAGCTGATTTGTGGTTTGGATTAGTCTAATGTAAGGGGTCCCGAACCTAAATAATAATGAATTCACTCACCTTTCCTATATAAACCCACCCAAGATCCCACTTCCTCCTCACTAAAAGCCTTTGTATTTCATCCAAACTATGCCCTAATCTCTCTATAATGCACCCAAGGTGGCCCAAACTCCCAAGAATCCTCTCTCAGTCCTCTCTCAAGCCTTTGAAGCACACATCCATGTAAGGGTTTTTCTTCCTTTCACCTTTTTTTGTCCAATTTTCTTAATATTGTTAAGTCCTTTTAAATTCAATTATAAATGCTGGGGTATGGTTTATCACCTCCCCAATACTACCCTATTATTGTTTGAATGATGGGACAATCCTTTATCTCTCATTTAATGCCTCCCATGTACACATGTTACTATGCGGAAATTCCGAAAGGAACTTCTCCCTCTTCATTTACATTCAAGCAATACTTTTGTATCATGAATCTAAATTCCATTACAATTGTTTGGAAATGTATATATATGACCCCCTTACTGTCCATTTCATGTAAATATGATGAGAGACCCCTTTATCTCTCATCATCCATTTTTATGAATTCTTTTGTCACGCCATTACGCTTCTGAAATTACACCGATTTTCTAAGACAGTGCCTTTGTGTAGTGAATACCATTCCCATTTCTCCATCAAGGGTATTCACCTTTATGAACATTTAATTATTGATTATAAAGATTCATGTATGAATTACACATTCCTTATCATGGAATAAGTGGTTTTATTTAATGAATCCATGTTTTATGATCCATGTGGCACACTTATGCCTCAAAAGAAATGTTTAAGAAGGGTATGCCCTTATAGTGCTCCAATGCATTGGGTAAAGTATAGTATCATGATACATCATATGAAATGAGTGTTGAATCATTCTAATTCAAGTGCAATGAGGGTTTACTTGTTATTCATGTGTCAAGAGAATTTACTCATGCTCCATGTGCTATGATCCTTGGCTCATGCTAATTCCAAGTTAAGGGTTGTTGCCACATTTCCATGTTATGATTATCATGCTTTATCAGGACTTTATGTTCATGTTTATCTTGATCTCCATTGATATTTTTATTGTCTATCATGTATTTTACGCCTCATTTATTCCATGTTTATTCCCTTACTGGGCTTCATAGCTCACCCCTTTTCTTATGCATGTCCTCAGGTTATCCCATACAATGCTAAGTACAAGGGAATGTAGTGGTCATGTAAAGGATGTTTTCAATAAAGATGCTTTATTTCATGTTTTAAGTTGTTATGTAATGATCCTAAGCCCCAAAGAATCTAGACCTCTCGATCTTCCATGTTTTATCAAGTGAATAGTTTATGTAATAAATCATTTTTTTGTTTTTAATAAAAGAATGGTTGTCATAGTTGTTATCAGAGGATAGTGTTAGTTATTTTTTGGGATTTAGATTAGAAAACCCCAATAAAGCATTAGAGACAAGACTATGTATAATAAAAACATCCCTATGTTTTGGTAAGTACTGAGTGAGTGTTTTATCACGAAAATACATCCCTATCTGGATACGAGCATGTAGAGGCGGCTCTGGCACAGATGTATCCTAGGGGTGAAACACGAAAACACCGCTTTGAGCTAGACTCGAATAGGAACAGGTGCACGACAACAGGCCTTGCTGCCCTCTTGGTTACGACACTCCTAGGGGATATTTTTTGATAAATTCACAAGCTCATTATGAACCCTTATTAAGGGAATTAAAAAAATGCCCCTAAGAATATATTTTAGAAAGTAGATCACGAAAAACCTAGATTAAAGCCCATAGACTCATGAGTTAAGGAAATAAAAGTTTATTTATAAGTCATCAAATTTTGTCTATGGATTACCCTTTATGTGATACCACCTAGATTTCCTTTTATTCCAGCCAATGGCCGGTAATAGGAGGACTAGGGCTAACAATCGATGTGAAGATTAGGGTGATGACTGTACTAATGAGATTCCCAATCCAATGGGAATGGGAATCAAAAACTTTGTCACACTTCTCTCTGAGCTAACTCAAGCTTTTAGTAGAAACACGTGTCAAGAGGAATGTCCAAACCCCCCTAAGAAGGAACAAGTCTCTATCAAGAGCTTCATGAGACAAAGGCCTTCTACTTTTAGTGGATCATCCGATACAACGATCGCTGAACAATGGATCAAATCCATTGAAAAGATCTCCTCCATCCTTCAATGTTCTGAATAAGAGGAGGTTCTCCTTCAAGATTATCATATGGAGGGTGAATATGATCAATGGTGGACGTTGATCAAAAATAAGAAGCCTGAGGGGGAGATCGAAGCATTGGAATGGAAGGATTTCTAGAAGATTTTTTTCGATAAATATTTTTTCCACACCCTCTAGCTTAAGATGGAAAGGGACTTATTTTAACTCAAGAAAAAAGATGAAGAATCTATTGGTGCGTATGGAGAAAACATAAAAAGGCATGCATGATACGCTTCCATCATTATTGTTACCCCTGAATGCAAGGATGACCGCTTCTTTTGTGGGATGAAGCCTAGCCTATGGAAATCCTTAGCGATTCGTGACTTCGACAGCTATGAGGAAATTGTTCGATGTTCCCTCAAGGTCGAAATGGAGAACGTGGAATCACAGGGGTATCATGGGGACAAGAAGAGTAAGGTGGACTTCAATGCTGGTGGTCCAATGGATAAATCCAATGGTGCTAAGAAGATCCAACACCCCACTTGCCAAAAGTGCAGATAGAAGAACCCTCGAAATTGCCTCAAGGGGACGAGGAAATGCTTTAGCTGCGGAAGAGAAGGGTATCTAGCTGTTATCTATGAGCATGAAAGACCCACGACTGCGATAGAGGAGAGGAATGATCCGTTCTAACTTCAACATGTTTTTCATTTCTATAACTACAAATAAATGGGGCATTTTTCAAATCAGTTCCCTAATCCAAGGGTTTTTAGAGGCAACCAACAACCTCAAAGGCAACAAGGAAGAGCTTTTTCCATCACTTTTGCCGAAGTGAATCCCGAAAATGATGTGGTGACAGGTACCCTTGTTATTAATTCAAGAATAGTGAACGTACATTTCGATTCAGGTTCTACACATTCTTTTATATCTTGAAATTTTAGTAGAAAAATCCCAGCACCACCACAAATCGTGGAAGTAAAGATGTCAGTGAGTACCATAAATGGGGCAATCATTGCATCCCATGAATATAACTCCTCCCCTGCCATAATCTGTGGATTTAATTTCCCAAATAACCTCGTCATACTACCTCTAGTGGAATTTGATGCAATTATTGGCATGGATTGGCTTTCCTTATATAGAGCCAACATAAATTTTTGGGAGAGGGAAATCACACTCCATATAGAGAATCGACCCCCGATTCATTACAAGTGTAAGGAGTAAGATGAATATCCTTTAGCTCCATCATCTCAAGCATGGATATAACTACCCTATGAGCACGCGTATCTGGCTCAGATGATTGAGTCCAAAGAAGAAACCACCCTTGAAGAAATGTCTATTTTGAGGGAATTTGCTGAAGTGTTTCCTAAGGAACTGCGTAGTCTTCCTCCAAAAAGAGACGTTGAATTCTCAATTCAACTTATACTAGGGGTGCTAGCAATATCCAAGACTCCATATAGAATGGCTGTCATGGAGCTTGAGGACCTGAAGAAACAACTACAGGAGAATCTGGATAAAGGGTTTATACGCCCAAGTGCTTCACCATGAGGTGCACCAGTCCTCTTTGTCAAGAAGAAGGATGGGTCAATGTGGCTTTGCATCGATTATCTTGAACTTAACAAAATCCTGATAAAGAACAAGTATCATCTGCCACGGATCGATGACTTGTTCGATTAGTTGTGTGGAGCATAATACTTCTCTAAGGTATATTTTTGGTCGGGATATTATCAAGTAAACGTGAAGAAGAAAGATGTACCCAAGACTGCTTTTCGTACAAGATACAGGCACTATGAATTCATAGTAATGCCTTTCGGACTCACTAATTCTCCAACAATCTTCATGGACTTGACGAATAGTGTATTTAGAGATTACCTTGAAAAATTTGTTGTAGACTTTATATATGATATTCTAATATACTCCAAAACCAAGGAGGATCATGACGGGCATTTATGAATTGTACAAGAGACTTTACGCAAGAAGAAGCTCTATGAAAAGTATAAAAAGCGTGAGTTTTGGTTGACAGAGGTCTTATTCTTGGGCCATATCATTACAAGCAATGGGATATCTATGGATCCCTCCAAAAAAGATGCAATTGAGGGATAGCCGAGGCCAACATCGGTAACGGATATCTGTAGTTTCTTGGGGTTAGCTGGATATTATCGACGATTTGTGAGAAATTTCTCACGATTGTCCAACCCTATTACCAAGCTAACTCGAAAGGGAGTAAAGTTTTCTTAGAGTGATGAATGTTAAGAAAGCTTCAAGGAGTTGAAAAGGAGGCTTATCACTGCGCCCGTGCTCACATTACCCACAAGTGGGGAACCTTTTGTGATATTCAGTGATGCTTCGAAGAAAGGCTTAGGCTGTGTGCTGATGCAGAATGATAAAGTGATATCCTATACCTCAAGATAGTTGAAAATCCATGGGCAGAACTATCCAATGCATGATCTGGAGTTGGTGGTGGTGATATTTTCTTTGAAAATCTAGCATCATTATCTCTAGTTGGAGAAATATGAGATATATACTGACCACAAGAGTCTTAAATATATATTCACAGAGAAAAGCATAGTATGCGCTAGAGAATATTGATAGAGCTCATCAAGGATTATGACTATTCAATACATTACCACCCTGGGAAAGAGAACAAGGTGGAAGATGCCCTAAGTAGAAAGGACACATCGATTCTATCAATGATGAGAATTGAGAAGGATCCAATCTTCTTAGACTTGATGAAGATGGACATGGGAGTCATACAGAAGGTAACATCATCAATCCTTTCACAAATGATTTCTCAACCATCTATTTTGGAATGGATAAAGTCTGATCAAAAGGATTATGTGGGAATTCAGGAAGAAGTGGAAGCTATCGAAAAAGGGAAATCCTTAGAGTTTAATGTTAATGAAGAAGGAATTGTGCCATTTGGGAAAAGACTATGTGTTCTGTCAAGTCCGGAACTGAAGAAGGAACTTTTTTATGATGCACATAGTTTTAATTTATCTATTCACCCAAGGAGTACAAAGATGTATCGAGGTATCCGAGAAAAGTTTTGGTGGGATAATATGAAGAAGGAGATCGTTGTATATATATCAAAGTGTCTGGTGTGGCAGTAAGTGAAGGCCGAGAGGCAGAAGTCTAAGGGTATGATGCAACCATTTCCCATACCAGTATGAAAATGGGATAACATCACCATAGACTTTGTCACTGGTCTTCCGAGGACATCCAAAGGTAACAATGCAATCTAGGTTATGGTGGATCATCTTACAAAGACTTCACACTTCATTTATATTCGGGAAGATTTCTCATTGGATCAACTGGAGTAGATATATAGCAGGGAAGTGGTAAGGATTCATGGAGTACCACTATATATTGTGTCTAACTGAGATCCAAGATTCACCTCTATGTTTTGGAAGAGTTTTCAACATGCTTTGGATACTGAACTAAACTTCAGTACGACCAATCATCCTTAAACTGATGGCCAATCCGAGCGGACTATCCAAACACTTGAGGACATGTTGGAGCGTGATACATGGACATCAAAGGGGGAGGGGATCAACATCTTCCTCTGGTTGAGTTATCTTATAATAATTGTTTCCACTCGAGCATCCAAATGGTACCATATGAAGCCCTTTATGGGAAAAGGTGCAGAACACCGGTGTGTTCGGATGAGGTTGGTGAACGTAAGCTGCTGGGACCAGAAATGGTCGAGGAAATGGTGGAGAAGGTGAAAACAATTCAACAGCATATCAAGGCAGCCCAGAGTCGACAGAAGAGTTATGTATATAATCATTGATGTGACCTTGAGTTTAAAGATGGAGACATGTTTTTTCTATGCTTATATCTATGGAAGAAGGTCATGAGGTTTGGAAATAAAGGTATGTTAATTCCAAGGTACATCGGCCCCTTCGAGATTCTTCATCATGTCGGGCCTATGGCCTATTGACTAGAACTTCCACCTACGATGGCCAAAGTACATGATGTCTTTCATGTATTCCTCTTCACGAAGTACATACTAGACCCTTTACATGTACTCTCTTATTAGGTGGTACAGTTGGAGGGTGATCTTTCTTATGAGGAGCAACAACTGAAGATCTTAGATCATAGAGAAAAAGTTATATGAAATAATACAATGCCCCTCATCAAGGTGTTGTGGTGAAACCACAAGTTTGAAGAAGCGACATGGGAATCAGAGGAAATGATGAAGCTGTGTTACCCACATCTTTTTTAGTGTGGGAAAATGAAATGTCGAGGGAGAAATTTCATAATGGGGGAATATTGTAATGACCTAATGTTTCATTAATGGAAATCCCTCTTGATCTTATTAAATGTCTCTTTATGTAAAATGTTTATATAAAATGTCATCTTCTTTGGTTTTATGTTAATAATTGTGACTATTTATTTTATAGTCATTGAACAGTGGCCACATGATTAGTATAAATATTGGGCTTTAACAAATCCAATTTACTCAGAAAAAGGAAGCGATGGCCTCGTACAGTATAATTTCTCCATACGGAGCCCATTTGTCGGAGCTAGAAAAAGAGGTGGCATCTTTGGGCTTTTCTCTTAACCAAGCCCAATCTGAGTTTCATCATGTCAAGCTCGAACGAGACCGTCTATGGGAAAAGTGGAAGTTGATAGAGATTACCACTCGAGTAATGTTATTTAAGCCACCCCAAGAGTCTGTCACCATCAAAAACCTTACCCTTAGGTCTTATGCGGCTTTTTTAAGGGGTTATGTAACAAATCGCTAGTACTATGTTCATGTACATTATTTTTGTATATAATAATGAATATACTTTCTTGTCATTATTGATACATTGTAAATATTTTATAAAGTACAACTAGTGTTTTTAATTATTATTTAATTAAGAAATCTATTTTATTAAATTAAGGGATTTTTGAATTAAATAATTTTTTAATAAAATCTTATTATTATTAAATTAATTTTATTATATATAAATGATCATATAATTTTATAAATACAATTATAATTTTTACTAAGGTTTGAAAGCCATTTCTGTCAAAACCTGTGAATTTTCGATAAATGTTGATTTTTATTTTAAAAGTGAAAATTAACATATTTAAAAAATTATTTAAATAAAATAAATGATATTTATGGAATTAGGACATCAAAATTATCCAAAAGTGAATTTTGCATAATTCTCTGAGACAGTCAAATTTTTGGGTAAAAATTAAATATCGTTTAAATATATAATGTGTTTTATGACATCATAATGACACAATAGTGATGTAATAAAATACTATAAACTTTATGTTCAGACAATATATGTTTTACCATTAAAATAATGTGATTTTGGGTTTGTTTTACTTACTTTTCAAAGCATTAATGGACCCCTCAAGACTTACTAAACATCTTGTATTTTTAAATTATTTTCCTTGTGAGTGTGACTCACCTCCACATAAGCAACCCCATTATTTTAAGAAGTTCAGACTTTGGACATATAAAATATTTTTTTCCTCTTCCCATTGACAAAAACCATGGGAAAAACCTGGAGCTTTTTTGTGGTTTGGATTAGTTTAATGTAAGGGGTCCCAAACCTAAATAATAAAGAATTCACTCACCTTTCCTATATAAACCCACCCAACCTCCCACTTCCTCCTCACTCAAAGCCTTTGTAGTTCATCAAATATCATCCCTACTCTCTCTAGAATCCTCACAAGGTGCCCCAAGCTCCCAAGAAGCCTCTCTCAAGCCTCTCTCAAGCCTTGGAAGCACACTTCCAAGTAAGGGTTTTTCTTCCTTTTACATTTTTTGGTCTACTTTTCTTAATATTGTTATGCCCTTTTAATTTCAATTATAAATGCTGGGGTATGGTTTCTCACCTCCCCCATACTGGCCTCTTATTTTTTTAATGTTGGGAGACCCCTTTCTCTCTCATTTAATGCCTCCCTTGTACACCCGTTTCAATGCCAAAATTCTGAAAGTAACTTCTCTCTCTTCATTTACATTCAAGAAATAATTTTGTATCGTGAATATAAATTCCATTAAAATTGTTTGTACATGTATCTATATGACCCCCTTACTGTCCATTTCATGAAAATGTGATCAGACACCCCTTTCTCTCTCATCAACCATTTTTATTAATTCTTATGTCATGTTGTTACGCTGCCGAAATTGCACTGATTTTCTAAGCCAATGCCTTTGTGTAGTGAATACCATGCCCATTTCACAATCAAGGGTATTCACCGATATGCACGTTTACATATTGATTATAAAGTTTTATATATGAATTCCACATCTCTTATTGTGGAATAAATGATTATGTTTAATAAATCTATGTTTTAGGATCCATGTGGCACACTTATACATGAAATGAAATGTTTAAGAAGGGTGCACCCTTATAGCACTCCAATGCATTGGGTAAAGTATAGTATCATGATACGTCATGTGCAATGAGTGTTGACTCATGCTAATTCAAGTGCAACGAGGCTTTACTCATGCTTCATGTGCATTGAAAATTTTCTCAAGCTCCATGTGCAATGAGCCTTGGCTCATGCTAATTCCATGTTAAGTGTTGTTGCCACATTTCAATGTTATGATTTTCTTGCTTTATCATGCCTTTATGTTCATGTTTCTATTATTCACTATTGATATGCCTTTTTTCTAACATCTATTTTACTCCTAATGTATTCCATGTTTATTTCCTTACTGCACTTTATAACTCACCCCTTTTCATATGCATGTCCTCAGGTTATCCCATGCAATGCAAAGTACGAGGGAATGTTGTGGTCATATAAAGGAAGTTTTCAAAAAAGATATTGTATTTCATGTTCTAAGTTGTTATGTAATGATCCTAATCCGCAATGACACTAGACCTCTTGATCTTACATGTTGTATCGAGTGAATAGTTTATGTAATAAATCATGTTTAAGTTTGTAATAAAATCAGGGTTTTCATATAAACTCTATAGTGTTCAAAAACTCAGAGAAGGGTGGGGTTAATGTCATTATGGATATGTAATGGGTAATGTAAAACACCCTAAATCATTAAATTATAACAAGAATGATAATTTTATTTTATCTTGAAGAGAATTGATTTTATAGGTTGAAGAAATATTCACTTCTATAATCATATGAGAGGAAGAGGAATGGTACAGAAAAGTTTTACAAAGCACAAAAAAGTGTTCTTAAAAATAAATCCCAATCTAATAAAAAATAATTTTATTTAAAAAAATTTTATACATAGATTGAAAATTTTGGAGATTAATTATAAAATGAATCTAACGAGGAAAAAAAAGAATATTTAATAAAATAATTTAAAAAATAATCTTTTTGTTTGTCAAAATAAAATAAAAAGGCATTAAGAGAAGTTGAAGTTAATTATTTATTAGAAGAGAAGAAGAAGAAAAATTATTTAATATCAATAATTACCAATATTTATTTCCTCTAGTGACTATTATAGAACCATCTATCAATATACCGATGATGAAGATAGAATTTTTCCAAGAGGTTTTAGTGAAATGAACAGAAAAGTTAATGAAAGTTAATCAATTTTCAATTGAAACTCATCTAGTTGTAGATGATGGTGTAATAGTATTCTAAATGATATGTATTCTATTATTACATCCTCCCATAGTCCCTTAACTTCTCGTAAATAATTATATTCATCAATATCTAAAATCTCTCATTCATCATGTTCTAGATTATCTATATAATATAGATTATCAAAATATAATTATTGAATGAAAAAAAAATCATCTTATTAAGATCAAGTGTCAAGTAAATCATCAATAAAGGATGTTCCATTCAAGGATAAGTCAGTGCAGCAATTGGTGTAAAGGAAAAGTTATCTATGGGTGACAATTGGTGTAATGGTAGCACTATTTAAAATATCTAAAAATATGTATACTAATGTCTCATGGATTTTCTGAACAAATCACATAATAAAATAGTTTAATCATAAGGGAAATTATGTGTTGAAATATATTGATCTAGAAAATAATGTTAGTTTGAATGGATCTCTTTTTAAGGTAGTTCATGAATTGAATAAATTGATAAATAGAATGACCTGATGTCTAAAAAATACAAAGTGTATCCAACATTAAATACCTCCACCTACATGTTGATTTGAGAATAAGAAATATTTAGGATAGTGATGTGAATATTCAAGATTCATAGATTTTACAATAGATAATTGATAAAAAATTCAAAATAAAATCTAAAACATCTAGATCTAAAGAAGACTGTGATCTTCACTTCCTAAATATTATGAAAATGGACAATTATGAGATATATCAAGATTAAAATACTTGACACCTTATGGATCATAATGTCTCATTAGGAAATGATTTTGATAAATCATACAATCATTTTGATCTTTTATAATGGTAGATATAATAGATTTACGAAAAGTTATATGAATAGGATCATAAATTAATAAAATAGATGGGAATGAAATAATATATTGAGAAAGAATAATAGCAAGTTTAAACATCATTAGAATATAATATAAAGTGATTAAGGAAGATGAAGATATTGATGTCCTAAACTTCTAAAAATAAATAAAAATTCCTTTTTATTTTCTGAATGTGGTATTATTCATTGAATATTGTAAAATTATAAAAACATTTGAAGGTTTATGTAACTATTTTTTTTGCATGCTATTATTTTTAAAAATTCATTAATTATTGGTTTATTGAATGATTTAATAAATTTTTCATGTAATGATAAATTTAATTATCTTAATGTGGATAATTTTTTTGGTTTCTTATAATTATTTTAGGTCGGGG
Source organism: Viscum album (assembly GCA_963277665.1). Classification (NCBI taxonomy): domain Eukaryota; kingdom Viridiplantae; phylum Streptophyta; class Magnoliopsida; order Santalales; family Viscaceae; genus Viscum; species Viscum album. The sequence continues at coordinate 497,369,524 of OY728139.1, forward strand.
TGATCACCAGAAATTATAGAGAAGAAAACGTCCTGCCATTTTAATATTATGAAAATAAAAATGTAGATGACCCATCTTAAAGGGATATATTTAAATTATAAGGTTTATAATTGAATACTCATTGGATTATTTTTCTTAATGTTATGTAATTAATCCTACTCAGCTTATCATTATTTAGCTATTTTTTAATCACAACTAAGAACAAATTTGAGAATACAATGTTTGTTTGAACAATATTATTTTTTTGAAATTTTTTAAGTGGAATTGAATTTAAAAACATCCAAAATATTAAATATTCATGGTGTTAAACCTATAAGAATATTCATCAAAATTTATTGTACGTTTATCATTAAAATTATATGTTAACATGTCCACTTTTTTTAGAAATGTTTTATCAAATATGACGGGATTGTCTAGTCAAATATAACATTCAAAACCAATTTTTGAAAAAAAACAAAACACACTTATTCTAAGATCATATTTCCTATATATTTTTATCTCATTTATTATGGAATGTTTGTATCTTTTGATTTTAAAATCTGATCAACAAAACTAGAATATATAATTTTTGGAACGTCCTATATAGTTTTGTTATGGAGTTCAAAAAGCATTATCAGAAGATAGTGACACACTCATCAGTAGGTGATGATGCTTCCAATACTATTGAAACAGAATCCCAAAATAATAAAAATTATCATTTGAGTTTATTATAATGGATCCTATAAATTATACTATTATATTTTGTATGAAATGAGTTAAAATTACCAAAAAGTTGATTATGAGTGATGCAAAGCATAATATCATTATCTTTGAGTGTTTATAAATTTAATTTTTTTATTCATACTTATAGATATTTATTGATGTTTTTATTTTTAAAATTTTATGTTCACGAATTTTTTTTTCATTTTTTGATCCTCGTGAATGAAGAGATTCTAGTATCAAATATATGACATTCAATGACACTGATCAAATAAAATTTGGGAGGTGATATTGTATATGCCTAAGGGATTATTTTTTGAAATTATTTGGATTGGTCTTTCTACCAATTGAGGAGAAAAGAGAGGAGATCAAGCCTATAACATCATGTTTTCAATCACCAGTTGATTAAATTCATAGTTTCAAACATGATACATTCCCATTGGTATGAAATTTATGAATTTTTCTAGTTTTTATTACTAATACCTTTAATTTGATTTACTGATACAAATATTTCAATGGATAAAAAATAAATAAATAATTTTATTGAAATTGGTTTAGTAATAATATTCCATATGGGTTTAAATATTAACATCTAAAATATCCCCAAATATTTTAAAATTGATGTTTTCATTTCTACTGCAAACATTTTTTTGAGCAGACCGATTATCAATAAATAGTTTTATTTTCATTGTTCTTTTACGAGTTGTAAACTTATTCTTTGATATACATGATTAATTGAAACTTTTAATATATTATTTATAGGATTTTCAACTGAGTGAAAAATTAATTTTTATTTTAACTAAACATCCACTTCCCCTCTTATAACATATATCTTAAATGCATTTGGGATAAAATAGGTATACATGGTGTTTTCATTTTTTGAATTATTTATTGCAAAGTAAATTTTGTTAAAAGGTGGTGAAATTATGTTGGATATCATTCAATGTGTCGTTATATCAATAAGGAATTATCACAATTATTGAGGGATTATTTGGTGGAATATTAGAGTTATATGGATAAATAAAAATTAATATTCTCTCACATTCATCAATATATCCCCAACAAATGTTATCGCTACACAACAAGAATTTCAAAGTATTTTATTATTCAAGATTCATTTTATCAGTTGTACCATGATACTAAAGTCTATGGTACAATATCTTTCTAGTAAGATTAAATGATTATGTGGTATCTTGAAAGCATGTTTCATTAGTAATGATTGTATATATAAAAGGATAAACGAAATATTAAGATAAGAATTATAAATTTTATATAAGAATAGAATTATTGAAAACATAGTTTTACGTAAGAGTCACTCCATATTTGAAAATGATGCATACAATTAAATTAGAGTTCAATATATAAAATGATTAAATGTGTTGATTAATAAGAATAAATTAAGGTTATTTATGATTATGAAAGAGTAATTAGGTATTTTAAAAGGAAATATAAGTGTAATTTTTAAAATTCAAAAAAGAAACATCATATTTTCAAATGCAGTGTCAAGGTAAATTTGATATAGAATCGGATTAATTTGGATTTCTTAATGTAAGTGTAACAATATCATGGTAGTTTCAGATTCTTATGTATATGTTTAAAAGGACTTATGAATGAAATCTAGATATTATTGTTTACGTAAGAGTAATCTAAACATTATTAGAGTAATCATGGTATTTCATAGGATTTAATAGTTATTTACTAATATGAAAATGATAGATTTGATTATGTTGTGTGTCATGATAAGAAAATATTATTGGAGTAAATTAAAATATTAAGAGATGATATATTTTCACATTTAAATATATGAAATTCATAATGATATTTTCTATGCCTGACTCTTGATTTAAAGAGTAATAAATGTAATGATTCATTCCATATCTAATGACTAAAAATGTACAATTTTATTGAATCTATTCATATAGAATATTTAATTTTGTTTTATGTTATTAATATTTTCATATTTTTTCATTATTAAAGCTTGGTGAAAAATATGGAAGGACTAATGAAATTAGAAGACTGATTCTTATATGAATATTAAGCTATAATTTGAACTACCCAATTACTTTTTTGTGAGGTTATATTAAGGACTATTGATGCTTTTTTTATAAAGTAAGTTTCTCACACTATAATATGTTTTTTAGATATATTATATGTTGTAAATATCATATATTTTTCTAGAAATTTTTTACCTTGAATGGAAAGAGTTTTTCATGGATTTCTAATACATAGATGGATAGTTCTTCTAATGTTATTTGAGGTATAATGTTGATGTTAGTCATCGTAAAGATGACAAATTTATTTTTTATTAAGGAAAAGGAAATATAGTAAGAATAAACAATTGAGATATCTATATCTATTAATATTTCATGATTAAAATTGTTTAAAATAGGAGGTAAAAGAAGATTAAGATTAATTAAAATATCATAAAAGAAAAATCATCCTTATAAGTGGGAGAAGATATAAGGTAAAACAAGGAAACATTCAATAATATTCCCAGTGAAAAGAAGATGGATTTATTCTCTGATGATTAAATAAACCTTATCAACAAAATAAAAATATTACTGGTAATATATTTAAAAATATTCTTTTTAAACAAATGCAACATGTAGAGATTAATGGGTCCCTCTTCAAACTTGGAGACAAATGAAAATGGTTATAATGTTCTTTTACGGCATTAAATTCCAATGTTTTCATTTATTGATGTTGTTATCATTGAGAGTGGAGTAAGGGAGTAACCCTTGGGAGGTAGTTGGTGCTCCTTAAATCTTATAGAATACATGATCATAATTACTGATTTTTTATAATGAATTGGAATATATTTTCTCTAGTGAATTCAATAAATGTATTTTAAAATGTAGTTACCAAACAAAACATTATAGTTATGACTCTTTTCCAATAATTATTTCCATGATAAACATGCTATCAATGTGTATCATAAGTTAAATTCTATTAAAATTAAAGTAGAAAAATAGTGAACATTAAATGAAAAATATATTCTTTCAATAAATCGATTCCATGGGCCTATTGGAAAAAATCAACAAGTTGAAATTTGCTTAAATAAATGTTAAAAATATTTTTTTGAATAAAAAGTGCCTTCTAAAGGCAAGAATAATGTTTTGAAATATTTAAGTAATTAATGTATTGAAAAGGAAGTATACTAAACCGTGGTTTGTTATATGAACATAATTATTCTTGCAAGGATAAAAAGGTATCAAGATGGTTTGGAGGGGAAATATTTTGGCATTGATTAGTGGAGAGAACCTTGATGGAAAGAAAACCCAAGGAGGAAAATATTTTAAATTGGGATATAAAAAAGGGAAAATACCAATCATATTGAAGAAGCATTAGATTCTATCATGTCTGTTCCATATCAAATAAATTAATTCCAATGTGAAGGATAAAGGGAAAATAGACACCCATTTGGATTCACCGTCTTTCTTAACTTGGGAAAATTAGAAGATCCCTGCTCCCTATTTATTTGTGTTCTAATAATCAATATTGATATATTTTATTTTTTAGGGGGAGATATGAACCATGGAGATAATGCATCATAAGATAAGATTGGCACCATGGAATATTATGGATTTCTAATTGGTGCTGGTGTAATTATTGGGTGTCATTATGATTATAAAATTTAAAATACATGAGGGAAAAATGGTTTTAGAGCATAAACAAATTTATGTTGTTACATCCCATGCACTAGAAAACAAGATATTATAGTTATGTTACATTATTTTAATAGATTATATGAGTTCCAATAGGATCTAATAGCTTTGATTCTTGGAAGACTAGATGCATACATTCATTACCTTTTAAACCATACGATAATCATGGACACAATGTGAGAATATAATTAGACGTTACACTACGGGAAAAATGTGTATTTGCGACGGGTTATTTGCGACGGGAATAAATCCCGTCGCAAATAGCCCCGTGAAAAACGTATTTGCGACGTGGGTATTTACCCGTCGCAAATAAGTAGGCTTTTGCGACAGGATTGCTTTCCCCGTCGCAAAAAAACTGGCGCGCGTTGCGCGCCAAATCACGGGGAAACTATTTGCGACGGGGGAATATTCCCGTCGGAAATACCCGGCGGCGGTAAAAGGTATTTGCGACGGGAATATTCCCCCGTCGCAAATAGTATGTCGGCAGGTGGTTATTTGCGACGGGTCCCGTCGCAAATAACTTTTTAACCGTTGACCGTAATAAATGTTGGCTAAGGTATTTACGACGGGTATCGTCGCAAATAACACTATTTGCGACGGGAATCCCGTCGCAAATGGACCCGTCGCAAATAATCTAACCTATAAATACCCCCATCCGTTTTTTTCAAATCATTCTCAAACTCCATCTTCTTCTTCTCTCAAAGTTGTATTTCTAAAGTTCAGTTTTTCTCTAGTTTAATTTTTTTCTCCGGAGTTGATATTAAAGTTTTGAAGAACGATCAGAGCAGATCAATTTTCAATGTATTTATGTTCATTTTAATTTAATATTTATTTTTAATTTTTTATTAGTTTCAATTATTCTTAATTAGTTGTAATTTAATTATGTTTACATTGTTTTGTTACTTAATAAATTTAAATTATTAGTATTGTTCATAGTTAATGGTAATTAGGAATAATTAGTAATAATTTTTAATAATTAAGAATAAATATTAATAATTAATAATAAATACCAATAATTAGGAATAATAACATTATTACAGTATTAGTATATTTTATTATTAATATTAAAATAATATAATTTTATATATATATAAAATTCTCTTTTCATCTGTGTGTTTGCTGTCTTCACATGTATTATTTGTATGTGGAGATAGAAAATGCACATATGAAAGGAGAATTGTATATAAATTACAAAATTATATTATTTTAATATTAATAATAAAATATACTAATAATGTTATTATTTGTAATTATTGGTAATTATTCCTAATTATTGGGAATTATTCATTTAATTACTAATAATTAGGAACAATTACCAATAATTAGTAATAATTACCAATAATTAGTAATAATTACCAATAATTAGTAATAATTACCAATAATTAGGAATAATTACCAATAATTAGTAATAATTACCAATAATTAGTAATAATTAGTAATAATTAGTAATAATTAGCAATAATTAGTAATAATTACCAATAATTCGTAATAATTAACAATAATTAGTAATAATTAACAATACTTAGTAATAATTACCAATAATTACCAATAATTACCAATAATTAGTAATAATTAGTAATAATTAGTAATAATTACCAATAATTAGTAATAATTAGTGATAATTAGTAATAATTAGTAAAAATTAGGAATAATTACCAATAATTAGTAATAATTAGTAATAATTAGTATTAATTACCAATAATTAGTAATAATTACCAATAATTAGTAATAATTACCAATAATTAGTAATAATTACCAATAATTAGTAATAATTACCAATAATTAGTAATAATAACCAATAATTAGTAATAATTAACAATATTTACCAATAATTACCAATAATTACCAATGATTAGTAATAATTACCAATAATTACCAATAATTGGTAATAATTAATAATAATTACCAATAATTAGTAATAATTGGTAATAATTAATAATAATTACCAATAATTAGTAATAATTATTAATAATTAGTAATAATTAATAATAATTACCAATAATTAGTAATAATTACCAATAATTAGTAATAATTACCAATAATTAGTAATAATTACCAATAATTAGTAATAATTAACAATAATTACCAATATTTAGTAATAATTAGTAATAATTAGTATTAATTACCAATAATTAGTATTAATTACCAATAATTAGTAATAATTACCAATAATTAGTAATAATTATTAATAATTAGCAATAATTACCAATAATTAGCAATAATTACCAATAATTAACAATAATTACCAATAATTAACAATAATTACCAATAATTACCAATAATTAGTAATAATTTGTATTAATTACCAATAATTAGTATGTATTACCAATAATTAGTATTTATTACCAATAATTAGTATTTATTACCAATAATTAGTATTAATTACCAATAATTAGTAAAAATTACCAATAATTAGTAATAATTACCAATAATTAGTAATAATTACCAATAATTAGTAATAATTACCAATAATTAGTAATAATTAACAATAATTAGTAATAATTACAAATAATTAGTATTAATTACCAATAATTAGTATTAATTACCAATAATTAGTAATAATTACCAATAATTAGTAATAATTACCAATAATTAGTAGAAATTAGTAATAATTACCAATAATTAGTAATAATTAGTAATAATTACCAATAATTAGTAATAATTAGTAATAATTACCAATAATTAGTAATAATTAACAATACTTACCAATAATTACCAATAATTACCAATAATTAGTAATAATTACAAATAATTTGTAATAATTTCCAATAGTTAGTAATAATTACCAATAATTAGTAATAATTACCAATAATTATTAATCATTACCAATAATTAGTAATAATTACCAATAATTAGTAATAATTACCAATAATTAGTAATAATTACCAATAATTAGTAATAATTACCAATAATTAGTAATAATTACCAATAATTAGTAATAATTACCAATAATTACCAATAATTACCAATATTTACCAATAATTACCAATATTTACCAATATTTACCAATATTTACCAATATTTACCATTATTTACCAATATTTACCAATAATTAGAAATAATTACCAATAATTAGGAATAATTACCAATAATTTGGAATAATTACCAATATTTACGAATAATAACATTAGTACATTATTTGTATATTTTATTATTAATATTAAAATAATATAATTTTCTATATTATATACAATTCTCTTTTCATCTATGTGTTTTCTGTCTCCACATGTAATATTTGCATTCTTTTTCAAAATTATCAACCTACTTGCCAATGGAGAGGTGAAAGTGAATGCAAATATTACATGTGGAGACAGAATGTTAAACACACAGATGAAAGGAGAATTGTATATAATATAAAAAATTATGTTATTTTAATATTAATAATAAAATATACTAATAATGTAATAATGTTATTATTATATAATTAATGTTTATGAAAAAATTATATTAGTATTATTAAAATAATAAAAAATCAATATAATATTAAAATTATCAATATTTGTAACATGTTTTGATTAATTCTCAATATATTCAATCTTTACTTGAGTGTTTTTTCTAACAAATTATTCAAAACCAGTAATGCTTTTATATTTTATAGAGAAATATGGAACAACAAGGTCGTCAACAATCATTATTAGGTGACCGCATATGGATAAATCAACGTAGAAATCCAAACGGTTCCGGTTTAAATCCAGTATATGTTGAGGGTGTGGAGACTTTTTTATCATTTGCGGCATCAAATCTAGAATTTGTTTCAGAAGGCAAAATAAAATTCCCTTGCAGAAAATGTGCATTGAGAACGTTTGACACGTTTGACAAAGTGGGAGAATATCTCTTGCGTTTTGGTTTTCTATCAGATTATGTTTTTTGGTATCAACACGGTGAACGCAGTTCCAGAGCAGGTGATACCAACTTGATTCTGGATCCATCCCGGTTTCAAGATTTAGTACATGATGTTGCAGGTTCATCTATTCAACATATAGAAACTCCGGCTGATATAGCTTCAAATCCTGAGTTGGCACCTTCTGAATTTTATGAGTTGTTGAAATCTGCTGAGGATGCATTATATCCTGGCTGCAAGATGAGAAAATTAGAAGCATTTGCAAAATTTATGGCTATCAAATCAGATAACAGAATGTCAAACACCTGTTTTGACCAGATATTTTCTTTGCTGAAAACATTGTTACCCGAAGGAAATGTTTTACCTGCAAATTATTATGAGAGTAAGAGGCTGGTTCGAAATTTGGGACTTACTTGTCAGAAGATTCATGCATGTTCAAATGACTGCATTTTATATTCTGGGGAAAATGAGTCGTTGGATAGTTGTCCTACATGTGGGCAACTGAGATATAAATAAGGACAACACGGGAAGTCTGGTTTGATTCCTGTAAAATAGTTGAGATATTTTCCGCTTACATCCAGACTTCAGCGTTTATTCATGTCTAAGAATACAGCGACAATGATGTCATGGCATAAAGATAATATTTCAACCGATAAAAGCTTGAATCATCCAGCCGATGGTGATTCATGGAAACATTTTGATAGAGTGCATTCATCCTTTGCTTTAGAAGCTAGAAATGTTCGACTAGGCCTTTCCACTGATGATTTCTGTCCGTTTGGATCTTATGGTAGTCAATATTCATGTTGGCCTGTTTTTTTAACTCCGTACAATTTACCTACATGGATGTTGATGAAGGAGCCATATATCTTTTTGACTTTACTAATTCCAGGACATCCGAAGAAAAATATTGATGTTTATTTGAAGCCATTGATTGATAAATTAAATTTATTGTGGAGTACTGGTGTCAGTACATATGATGTTGCAAAGAAACAGAATTTCATACTGAGAGCAGCATTGATGTGGACAATAAGTGACTTCCCGGCTTATGGGATGTTATCTGGCTGGAGTACACATGGTCAGAAATCATGTCCTTACTGTATGGGAGAGAACAAAGCATTTATGCTCATTCATGGAAATAAACCTTGTTATTTTGATTGTCATCGCAGATTTATTCCAGCTGATCATCCTTTTTGCAGAAACAGATCTCATTTCAGAAAAGGAACAGTTGAAAGGGGTGGACCTCCAAAAATGCTATCAGGTTTGGAGTTAAAATCAGTTGTATTTTCATTACCTACCATCACTTTTGGTCCCACAATAAACCAACAGAAAATTTCTGGTTTTGGGAAAGAACACAATTAGATTAAACGTAGCATATTTTGGGATTTGCCATATTGGTCTGATCTGTTGGTCCGACACATGTTAGATGTCATGCATATTGAGAAGAACTGTTTTGATAATTTGTTTCATACAGTTTTGGATACGCCAGGAAAGAGCAAAGAGAATGTAAATGCACGTTTAGATCTTGCCCAAATTTGCAGGCGTCCAGAATTAGAACTATTTGAGAATGTCAGAACAGAAAGGTTACTGAAACCAAAAGCAGCTTATGCACTGTCTAAAGAAAACCTTTTATTATTTTGTCAGTGGATTGTAGATTTGAGACTTCCAGATGGTTGTGCTTATAATTTGGGTAGATGTGTAAAGAATGGTCATATTACTAGATTAAAAAAGTCATGATTGTCATGTTATAATGGAGAGACATATACCCATTGGATTAAGAGGTCTGTTGAATTCTGTGATTTGGGATTCCATAACAGACACGTCTCATTTTTTTCGGGAAATTTGTGCGGCTACGACAGATTATGATGCTCTAGGAAAACTGGAAAAAGATGTTGTTGTAATTATATGTAAACTGGAAAAAATATTTCCGCCGTCTTTCTTTGACTCAGTGGAACATTTGATGTTACATTTTCCATATGAAGCCAAATGTGGTGGTCCGGTACAGTTTCGATTGATGTACCCATTTGAAAGATGCATGCAAAAATTGAAAAGAAAAGTACGTAACAAAGCATCTGTTGAAGGATCTATTGCAGAAGCTTATTTGCAAGAGGAAATATCTTTTTTCTGCTCCCATTATTTTGAATCTGAGTATCCTTCAAAACACAACCGAATGGGACGGAACGAGAGGAATATTGATGAAATCGACAATCAATTATCTATTTTCAACCAGTCATAGCTTGGTTTTGGTGGAGTTTATGAACGTTGGCTTTCCGATGATGAACATCAGAGAGCTCATACGTATGTTCTGCTCAACTGTGAAGAAATGAAATCAGTTGTACTGTAAGTGTTTATATCACTTATTCTATCATTTATGTTATAGTAAATAACTTTGGTTTTTATAGGTTGTATGATAATCATATCAAGAAACAAATTCCACAAATTACAGCAGCTGCTCTCGAAGAACATCGACTGAAAAATTTCTCTCAGTGGTTTCAAAAACTGGTAACATAAATTCTTTATCTTTTATCAACTCATTCAATGTATAATTTACTATATTGATAATTATTTCACAAATTTTCAGGTGTCTCGACATGCTGATAAAATTGACAAACGGCTGTGTGTATTGAGTAACCCACCTTCCAAACTTGTTAAAATTTATAATGCATATGTGGTGAATGGATTTCGATTCCACACACATGCATATGGGGAATCGAAAAAAACAATGAACCGTGGAGTTAGCTTGAGAGGATCTCATCATCGAGAAAATGAAGTTGACTTTTATGGCATACTTGATGAAATCATTGAACTCTGTTATCTTGGACAACATTACATAACAATGTTCAAATGTCGGTGGTTGGATACAGAGAGAGGCGTGCGTGTTCATCTGACTCATGGAATCATCGATATTAAATGTAAAAGTGTTCTCGCAGTAAATGAACCATTCTTATTGGCTCAACAGGCATATCAAGTTTATTATGCAAAGTACTGTGCAACATCAAGAGACTTGACTGATTGGTGGAGTGTAATAAAAATCAAAATTCGGGACAATCAGTTTAGTCAAAGTGAATGTGCTTTCACTGATGTGCAAAGAATTGAAGTTTTTCAAGAGAGTACTGAAAATCAATCTTTTTTACAAAGAGACATGAGTATCGATGACGACACCCCACATTTAAGAGTCGGTGATGACGATGATGTTAATGATGTCACATATGAATTTGAAATGGTAAGAGATGAAGCAACTGTAACTCGAATGGATATCGATGATGTTGAGGAGGAATATGAAGATGACAATGAAATATATGAAGATGATGATAAAGATGAACACTGATAGCATTACATGGTATTTATATACAATCATAATATGTATATATGTATATAAAATAGTAATTATCAATTATTTGCTAACATTAACATTTTCTGTTTCAGATGGACGATGCCACATTTCGTGAGTTGGTGGATGCTGACCTGACTTTCGATGCGGATGAGTTGCTGACAGATGACCCTCAGCCTGCAGGCGCTCCAGGGATTACGCGGAGGGGGCGCGGTCTTGCACGATTGATGATTCCTGACACCGTCCCTGAGCGACGTCCACGTCTTGGGTTTGATCCATGCACACGGAGGTGTGATAACCTGTGTGATAACCTGTGGATTTGACTAAGATTTCATTAATCTATTCACATAATAAATGTTTATTATTTTTTCAGTTTTTCGCATATAGCAGTCGGACAGGGCAACGCTATTTTGCACAACTATTTCTCTCAGCCGCGGACCACATGGGAGCAGATTCCCATTGATGTGCATCATGCCATGTTCGGCCATTGGTTGGTACGTACGTAAATAAATAATTTTTATTTTGAAAATTATTTCATTTCTAACTTGATATTTTGATTTAATTGTAGGGTTTATGGTATCCGATCGAGGATACCATGCGTGACGCCATCCACGAGGCATAAGAGGTGGCCATGCGTGATCGCCTTCGTCAGTTTTTGCACAATTTATGAAAAGCTGCGATGAAGAAAGCAGGAGTGTCAGATTTTGAGGAGTCATATAGAGCACACCGACCAGAGTATATTTCATCCCATGTATGGGATGGATAATGTGCGCACTGGTTGAGTGGTGCCTTTCAGAGGAGATCATCGGTGGGGAGGCAGAATCGGGGGAGACAGGAGGTGACTCATTGAGCTGGGAGTCATTCTTTCAGTACTCATAGACAACATCTGGTACGTACATTATTTATAAATATTTTATATAACTATAAATATTAACTGTTTATTTTTTATTCTTATAGGCTGTCGAGCACCCCGATATTACAGAGTACGACGTATATCGGAGGATGTATAGTGATCCTGCTACTGGGGAGCTCAGAGGTGATCGTCAGCATCACATCGTGGTCAGTATTATTTGTTTTCATGTTTAAAAATTAACTGCATATAATATATTCACAATTTTAATTTTAAATTGCAACTATAGGAGTCATATGAGGCCGCAGCATCACAGGCCCGGCCTGAGAGTCAGGCCGAGTCATCAGATCAGACCACTACCCGTCATTTTGATGAGGCGTCATGGATGCAGGCCACCCAGTATGCCGTTGAGAAGGGCCAGGTAGTTGGTATCGGCTCTCGACTGACTCCCGGAGATTATTATGGCAGTGCTGCGATGTCGGCGTCCAGCTCGAGAGGAGCTCGTGCATCTTCTTCTACTACACAGTATGAGGATCAGTTGCGATCTCAGACTGCACAGATAGAGAGTCTCCGACAGGAGCAGGAGCAGATGCGTCAGCAGCATGAGGAGGAGCGTCGATGCCAGCAGCAGTTGTACGAGGAGCAGACGAGTCGGTGGCAGCAGCAGCATCAGGAGCAGATGGAGTACATGCGCCGACTCACTCATGCTTTAGGGATGGAGTTTCCTCCACCACCATCTGCAGATCCCCCACCTACCCCCCTCCTGCAGATTAGAGTTTGTATTTATGTTATAAAACTTGGGAAATCAAAATATTTTTTTTTCTATTCTTAGTTTTTGTCTCATTATAAAATATTAATAATATTATATTTTTAAATAACAATATTAATATAAATAATAATATTATTTATATTTTATAATATTAAATTTTATATATATATTAAAATTTTATAATATTATAATTTAATTATATTTTTTGTAATACTTGAATTATTTTAATATTTGAATGTAAAATAATTCTATTATTTTTATATTAATTAAAATAACTTATTAATATTTTTTTATTTATGAATTATAATTCTAATATTATTATATTAATTAAATCATTTATTAATATTCTATTATTTTTTATTTTCGAATTATAATTCTATTATTATTATATTAATTAAAATAATTTATTATTTTTATTTTTGAATTATAATTCTATTATTAGATTAATTAAAATAATTTATTAATAATTTATTTTTTTTATTTTTTTTATAGTATTTGCGATGGGATACTATGCCCGTCGAAAATACTAGTATTATTATATGCATTAAAATAATTTATTAATAGTTTTTTATTTTTTTTAAAAAATAGTTTTTGCGACGGGTCCCGTCGCAAATACTATTTTAAAAGTTTTTTACAAATATACGGAGTACTATTTGCGACGGGGAGAATAACTGTCGCAACAAAAGGCTTTAGCGATGGGCCCGTCGCAAATAAGTGTTGTTGCGACGCCGTTTTCAGCAAAGGGCCATTTGCGACGGGCCCCCGTTGCAAAAAGCCATTTTCGACGGGATCCCGTCGCAAATGACCCGTCGTAAATACCTGTTTTTCTAGTAGTGTTACATCATCTTCATGAAAATCACATGTAGTTTTCCTCTAGGATTCCAAGATATTTTGGAAAAATATTGTCGATCGTAGATTCTCAGTAATGAGTATTGTATCATGAAATATATCATAAAATAAACATGGAATAAATGATATTGTGGGTATAAATAAATAATATTTTGGGAAAATCAAATAAAACAAAGGCCATGTATAACCATGATAATAAATGACAACATGACTGACTGAAAGATAAATTTTATAAATCCTGAAGAAAATAAAGTACAAATGAGGTATCGGAGGGGGGGATGAGGAAAACCCTAGAAATCCCCAAGAATAGCTGCCTTACACTTGATAGTAAGTGAACCCAAGCTATCATAAATAACAATATCCTCCTTAAGACAAACTATACAAGTGAGTACGTTCACCACATAATTTGACTCCCTCTAAATATGGTGAAAAAACATTCTATAGTTAGTCTCTATAATGCGTCGATGAATAAGATAGTTCAATTCCCATGGCATTGTATGGCGCCCTTGAATGGATGTCACCGTAACGTGATAATCTGATTCAACTTCAGCCACCTTCATGCCATGCCTTCTGAAAATTTTCATACCTAAAAAATGAGAACATACCTATACACATATGGAATCTCTAGGTCCCTAGAAGGTGTTGAATCCTTGTTGGACCAAGTCCCACGAGTCATGAAGCACCCTTCCACCTCTCATTATCCCTCACATCAAAGACCCATCCACCTTATGTTTTAAAGCATCAAGGGGGGAGTCCACCTGATTCAGCAACCCACCCTCCTACTAGGCACTATTGGAATGTTAGAAAAGTTTCATATCATAAACATATTCTGACTCCCTTTTAGAAGAGATAAAAACTATGTGTCTCGAATTATATCCTCATCTTGAGATATAAGAGAGAACATCTGGATCCTATCCAAGTGAGGATTCATACATCAAAACTAGTCCAACGGACTGATGAAAAGATAACTACATGAACTTTACATTCCATGGTCCTATTTCAACCCCATGGATCCAATTTTCATAGAAACCAAGAAAGTAATCATCACTGTTAATGTAGGGAAGTGGGGAGAAAAAGGTACTAAGATAAGTGGCCAAACTGTTTGGAAAAAGTAGACATATAGATGATTCTTCCCATAGGTTCTCACTTCAAAATCATCGATGATCCAAGGGAATGATATTCCATTGGATATTCTTGTCCATATAAAGATGCTTGTTCTTGATATTCCAAGCTAAGAAATTCATTTTTTCAGAATATCGTTGCACCAAACCTTTGATGACCACGCGATGTTACGGTTCATTGCCCGAAGTCGCTTCTTGTAGTCCTGATTGGTGAACCAAATCGAAGATGAATCCATGAAGAAACATATATTTGGTTCTTAATTCATGATAATACCTTTTAGAACTTTTATTTGTTCAAGATTGAGGTTTGAATGAATGAAATCAGGTCTTGTGCACGCCTCCATAAAATAAATTACCAGATTAGGGAATCCTAAAAAATCATGCAGTTTAACCCCCCCCCCCAATTTTCCAACCTGTAGCTAATTTCCCCTTTCCCAATGATCCACCAAATATATCCTATAAGAAACATAATCTAGGAGTGAATACACTTATCCAAGCATGAAAATGGATAGTCACGGACACTAAAAACCTCCCAATTATAACCATAACGTGTCCAAAAAAATGATGCCCACAAATAGTCCCCCAATATAATATCCCAAGAAAGCTAGAATTTCAAGCCTTGAATGGCTTCATTAAGGTTCAGAATCCCCACACCCCCAACATCTACTGGATTAGACATTTTGGACTAGGATGGCCATTGGCAGCATCCCACTTGGTCGGCATACCAGAAAAATGAGGTCAGAATTCTCTCCATATTCTGGATGACTCCTTTGGGAAGCTTTATTAGTGAAAAAAATGCATCAGAATCAATGTCAAAATATTTTTGACCAAGGCCACCCTCCCTCCAAATGATAGGAATTTTTCCCAATTTAAGATCATTCCCAGTAACAAGTTTGTAGTATCATCAAAGTGTTGTATCTTTATGTGACCAAAATAAATTAAGACACCAAGATATACCAATGGAACCTAATTCTATTATAAGCTATGGATATCCTGAATTCCCTTGCATTGCCCTCAGGAACACCTGTTGGATATGAAAACATGGATATTCATTGTGTTGACCCTTGCCACTCAAGCACCCATAGATAGAGATTATCTCCATGAGATTATGTAAGGACTTGCGCTTTCCATTAATGATGATTAATATATCATAAGAAAACATTTAATAGGAAATACCTTCCATATCACACATACTATAATAAAGAGCCATCCTGCCATTTTCTACGCCTATATATAGATTATGAGGAAAGACATCTCAGCCAATATGAAGAGGCTTGGGGATAGAGGATCTCCCTGACTAACCACTCGAGCCGACATAAAGAAACAAAAACAATTCCCTATAAGCGAAAAAGGATGCAAAGGGTATGAGAAGCATCAAAACCATAGATTGAAAAACCATTATAGATATAAATTCATTCATCTCACATGGATTATGAATCTCAACTCATGTTTTACATAAGGCTTATCCATATCCACAATAAATATCACATTTGATCCCACTGATCCCTTATTGAGATCATTCACTAGTATAGTAGCTATCACAATCTCCCTTTGCATGCTATGTTTTTTGACAAAACTATGCTACTCCCTCAAGACCAACCTTTTGATAACCTCACTCAATCATGTTAAAATTTGAGATTCTAGAATCTTGTTATAAACATTGAAAACCCCCAATATGAGGATAAGGTATATACCGAAATCCAAGATGTTTTTCTCATTAATGAATATTTGGATTATTAAAATCATGGTTATCCAAAAATGATATATTCAAAAAATATCCAAATTCAATAGAATGATTTGGATGCCTTGTACTATATCCCTTAATCAAGTTAAAATTGTGGGGTACCATCAAAGTAATAGGAATCATCTGTATCAAATAAATATAGGGGGTGATGTTACATTAAATATGTTGGGATATCCATGGAAGATAATATTTGGGTTATATAGTTTTTATTGGTATGAGACCAAGAAAATTGTATGAGAAATCCTGGATCATGGTATATAAAGAGTTTTTAATGATTCTAAATCATATCCCCTTGGAGTGTCTAGCCATGTTTTCTACCTTTGGCCCACTCATCCTGAATTAGGGTGATTATTTAGGAAATTGTAAATGTAACACCCCGAGATTTTATGAGATATATTATTTATAATTTCTTTGATGTCTTATATGATACACTACACTATGATTATCTTGTACTATACACAACACCGTATTAGCTTACAGTATACACAACACCATTCTTGGCTCGTGTTACACACAAATTCATGTTTGTTTTGTGGAAATTATTCTACGCAACATTAAGTATAGATTTTGTTTATTGTATAAAAGAAATAAGTTTTGATTATGTCATACGAAACACCAAACGAAGCTTTCACTATACATAGCCCTGAATTGGCTTGCATTACACGCAATCAAGACCTTCTTCGATATCGTGTGTGTTACGCAATACCAACTTTCACTAAACGGGATACTATTATAATATTATTATGAACAAGCCGTTATGAATAGTAATAACCACTTTTTAAAATTTTTTAAATTTTATCATTCAAAATGGACTTCATTTTTGGATTCGGAATATCGAAATTAGCCTAGGGTGAATTTTAAGAATTTTTTTGAAAACTTTCAATTTTCGATGAATAGTTAAAACACTTGGTTACTATTTAAAAACCGACTTTTTATTTAAATAATTATTTATTTTATTTAAATTTATTTTAGGTAAAAATTGATACATAATACCTATATATGATCAATTTAATTCATTTTAGTCATTTTATAATAATTTTAGATATATAAAAAGTTTATTGAACTTTTCACCCTCTTTTACCCGCCTCCTACGAGAATTTGTAAATTTACATAAAACATAATTTTACCACTTCTGTAAGTGGAATTTCGAAAATCCGAGAGGCACGGTTAATATCAATGAGTAAAATGTGGTTCAATAAGATAAAAATAATGATGGGTGAATAGTAACTTTTTACTTTTATTTACCATGGTTAAAAGTAAATAAAGTAATTAAGGGTAACAATGATATTATTATTAAACTAACAGTTGTCCTAATTCTATTGTATAAGTTTAAATAGACCAAAAACAACCTTAGGAATAAATATTACCCTTTATTTCCACTTGGATTAGATTAGGACACTTATTATTATTTTATTTAAAGAAGAGTTAAAATAGTTAAAATCAAAGTTCAATAACTAATTATTTTTTCATATAGGGTCATATATAAGATAAATTCAACTATAAATATTCATTATAAAGATAAAAATATTTCCTACATAATATTATTTTATTTATAATTTTTAGACATTAAATCATTTAATTTATTTATGACACAATGATGATGTAGTAATTACCTTATTAATGAAATATTAACATAATTGATGTTATAAATACCCAAATAAATGTAATTTGAGACTTTTTATAAATTAAAATAATTTTCTAGGTTAATAGGACATGTTAGTATTGATTCATTTAAAATTTTTAGAACTAATCATGTTGTTATGATTTTCACAAAAATCAATTACCAAATAGTGTCAAAATTGACATAAAATAGTTTTTAAAACAAATATTATATTATTAATTGTTATTATATTCCTAAAAATATAAGGTTCCGAAAAATGACTTATATAAGGCTATATATATTAATAATGAACCACTTGGGGTTCTTTTGTCTTGTTATAGTAAGTTTATTAACCATATAGTGTAAGAAAACAGGAAGACACAGTAAAAGTTAAATTATTTAACTTAGAGTTAAATCTAAATGATAAGGTTAAAATAGTAACCTAAACTTGTCAAAAACCTATTGGTTGAGAGTCTTTCGACCCTTACCCACTTTATCTTTGAAATAATTAAATTTTGAGCTGTTATAACCTGAATATGACTTTATTAAAAAATAACATTTTAATTTTTTCCAAAGGTTACCCTCTCCTCCCTTATAAAAATGGCACCACTTCCCTCTTATCTTCACACTCTTTTGATCATTGAATCTTGGCCAACACCTGCCAAGTCTTCTTCTAAACCTCTCTATTTATATCATAGAGTTTATGTTCTTCTCAAAAGACCAACTCTAGTGCCCTTAGAATAATTTTAAAGGAGGTGCGTCGAGGAAGAGGCAATCTCTTCTACCGAATCTTTCAAGTTTCTTTCTTTTTCTAGTTACTCTTATTTAGTTGTTTCATTATAAAGTAATAACATAATTATTACTTATATACTTATATGTTATTATAAATATGAAACAACCACATTTCACCTTCTATCCATCCTAGGGAAAATGAAATCATCGCGTGTGCGTACGTATGGAATACCGGCTCCATGCCGTGGTGTAATCAGTTTTTCCACCACCACCTTACTTGGATGGGTATACTGGTGTAAAGAATAACTATATATGATTATTATAACATAATAAAGATTCTAAGATATTATATCATCCACCCCAATTACATTCAATAAATATGGGAATGATATCACCGCTCGTGTGTACGTACGGATTACCGTCTCCACGACGTGATGAGATTCATTTTCCATGTTAACAATTCAAGAATGATTATAAAGTATATATAATAAGTTATAATTAAATATATTACATAATAATTAAAATGTATTTATGTACATATATATGTATGTAATGTACTTAGTTCTATTCAATTCAATAAGGAAACGAAAAACAGCGTTCATGCGTACGTACGACCTACCGTCTCCATGAACGGTGTATTTCTTTCCATTTATCGATATATAATATATATGTATATTTTGAATATATATTATATATAAATAATGTTTTATATTCTGCAATTAAGTAATAATTATCTAAGTAATCATATTAATAATTACAAATCAAAACACAGACGATAAATGAAATTGTTTTACCCAAAACGCTGCTTTAATATGGAATTGACAAATGAACGGATAATATAAAGTCATAAGTGAATCATATATGATATCATAAATATTATTAAGGTTCTGTAACAAGTTAATAATATGTTTAAACCCACTATACAGAAGTCTCAGAAACATACAGAAGAAATTGGACATAAGGTAAGGGATAATTTTTTAATCTCGTTTTTATCTGAGATTGCTTATACGTAAGTATTTACTGGGGTTATATTTTTCATCCTTGTTCATAAAAATGTTTTTCATAATGTTTAAAATTCTTCCATGTATGTTTAAAGTCATTTTTACCCATCTTTGACTTTTACTTTGTGTTATGGAAGGGATTTTTCTTTTTTTACCATATGTGGGACTTTTTGACTATTAGGTTAAAAGTACGAGGAGAATGTTTTTTTAACTTATACAACTTGAACGTATTTTTAAAGTTTCATAACGCCTTATTTTCATGAAGTTTACTCTACAGGATTTAATGGTTATTTTAAATAAAATACTTTTCTTTTAAAATTGCGTGTCATATTGTAAAAAGAAAATGATTTTTAAGAAGAAGGGATATTTTCCTCAAGAATTATTTTCATGTGTTTTATAAAAACAATTTTCCATCTAAGATGACATTATTTCATATGTGTATGTTTAAAGTATAATATCTCAATGATTTACATGGTTTCACTTTTCTTATGATGAAACAATATCCATTTTTTTTATATGGATTATGTTATGATGGGATGATGTTTATGAAACCAATTTTTATTCTTTGGGTTGTGATTAATGATTTATGATTATGTTGTGGCACAAGTAAGAATGATTTAATTATGAGATGGGTGGGACATATATCTCCCTCTAATTAATTGGGTAAAGATTTATATCTCATGATATAGACATGGATGTAATGGTAAGTCAACCCGGTTTAGTGTTGCAGGACTTAAACGAGGCGTGAACTCGATTCAGAAAGGGACTTTGTCCACTAAGATGGTCTTGGAAGCAATTCCTTGGCTATTATGGAAATCATATCAGATGCATAATGGTTTTCCACCATTAAATGTTTTATTCACATTCTATTGTATCATGATTAATGTTCCTTTATAACCTATTCCTTACGTACTACCAAGATTTATTTCACAACTCATGATTTTGATGTGTAAACATTATGTTCATGTTTTGAAGTTCAAATGTATATGGTTTGTTTTATTTTCTCCATGAATACCCTTACTGATCATTTGAGCTCACCCTTTATATTTTTTATTTTCCCCATGATATAAAGAATGGTTTTAGGTAAGAAAACAAAAGTTGAAGATCTTTGTGGCAGATGTTGAAGATCTTTCACCATGATTAGAATATTATGTTCGGAGTTTCCAAAGACACTAAACTATTACAGTCCTTGAGTGTTGGTTTTTGTTATGTATTAAGTATTCAACAAAAGTAATGTAATGTCCATGTACGTCAAGATATGGGTATCGACATTTGGTATCATAGGAAAGCTTTAGTTAACCTTTGGAAACTAGGATGTGAAAACATTAGTGATATCCTTAGAGATATTTCTAAGGCATGTCTAGGGATGTGCCTAAGGCTAAGTATACGTATAGGTTAGAGTATTAGAATATTGTTCACGATCATGAATAACCTAGGGTGAACCTATGGTGTCATGTATTAAATAATTTTTGATATGATAGACATCCCATAAGTGACGTTTTATGATTATGTGGTTCCTCGTTATTTTAACTGTTTCTTACACCATGGTTTTTGGTCTTAGTCAATGGAGAGAACGAGAAGGAATTCAGTTAACATTGATTCCAATGGAATATTGGTGACTATGAACAACGAAATTATGTAACTCCTGGAGAGAAAGATATTGTGATTATGTTGAATCAGTCATCTCGATATATGATTAACAAGGTGAACTCTAGTTGTATTCCTAAGTCATCAAATATAAGGAAGATGGAATTTTATGCTTGTTTACATGGTGAGGAGCATAGAGAAAAGAATATTTAGATTTCTAAAAAGGTAATAAGAACCTTGAGGAATACCTCAAATAGATGGGTTGATGTTATCTATGTGGAGAAAAGGGGAATAAATTGACAAACTATTATGGAGTCCAATGTCTTATCTGTGGAGAACATGGGCTTTACCCAACTCAATGCCCTCACCTAAGAAGTTACTTTTAAATCGAGGAAGTACCTATTCCATTCCAATCATTTTAGAGGATGTATTGCAGGGCTTATGTATTGGAATTCAATAATAATGTTGATAATGTACTTTTATAGAATACTGAAATATCTGTGTATTGGTCCATTGTGGTTTTCTATAAGAATATGGTACCGATAACCATGAAAAGTGATTCAAATATTTTGGAATGCAGATGATATGTCCATAATGAAGGAATAAGGAGAAAATAAATTGTTTGATAGTATTCATGAGCTCATTATTGATATAAAGACTAAGTGATATCATGGTTTGAGTATAAAGAATTTTTGGGATTTTGGTATGCGGAAAGAGTTAACTTTTAACAGCACTCATGTTTTCACTAAGGTTCTATGGTAATTCATGTTTCAAAATAATATATTATTATGGTATTCACATGTTTGAAATGTGACCAAAAAGATATACCTTATGATATATAGGGGATAAATGATGGTATTCCCGTGCTTGTTATGTGACCTTTCAAGTAATCGTTTTCATTATACTATAAGATTGGACAGATGTATTTTGGATAAGCCTAAAGATTGGAATGGATTATGTTGGACATTAGATAGTATTTTTTAAGTCTAGAACTTTTTGTTATAATAGTATTGTTTTAGAAAAAGGACAACTCGTTGGACGGGCGACAACCCGTCGCGTCGGACAAGGTTGCGGGAAGTAAACCCACAACCGAAGTGCGACATGCCTTTATTTCTTACCACTGGCCTACAGGAAGTCCATGGTTAGTAGAAACTAGTTTTTTTAAGCGGTATGATAGATGAAGTATAAGTCCATTTCTGGAATCATATACGATTAAACTCACCATAGATGGACTTATGTATATTAGATAACTTTTGCTAACCTTTTGTTTGAGACATATGGAATGACCATAATTCTATCACATGATCTGATAACACTTCACAAATGAAAAATTCAACTTCATTTCTTTAATAGATTAAGTGGAAATTGTTCAACGAATGAAAAACGAGGATATTATACCGAAATAAAGTAAGTATTTCTTCTAATTCAAATTCTTCAACATTAGGGAAATGATCTTGAAAACCAAAAATGTTGTCCTAGTTCCATTATATCTGATTAATCAGCTGGTACCTTAGATCATCACAAATTTATGGCTTTGTAATTGTTGGATTTTTCATAGCCATTTCCTCTACCACTCTTCATCAGAAGTTGATGGTTATATTTCACTTCCACATCCATATTTTCACCCAAGTTGTCCTATATGGAAACCCAGTGCTGAGTTACATTGGGTGCCTGTTATGATTCTAACTTCCCTTTTTAAAATGATGTTTTAGTATTCCTTTTTACGACGTGGATTTCTGTGAAAGAAAATTTCAAGTAGTAAACCATTTATAACCCCGATTAATTTCGAGGGCGAAATTCATTTTAAGGGGGTAGAATGTAACACCCAGAGATTTTTTGAGATATATTATTTTTAATTTCTTTGATGGCTTCTATTATACACTATACCATGATTAGCTTGTACTATATGAAACACCATATTAGCTTCCAGTATATGCAACACTATTCTTGGCTCGTGTTACACACAAATTCAAGTTCATTTTGTGGAAATTATTCTACGCAACATTAAGAATAGATTTTGTTTAATGTATACAAGAAATAAGTTTTGATTATATTATACGCAACACCAAACAGAGCTTTCACTACACGTATCCCTGACTTGGCTTGCATTACACGCAATCAAGACCTTCTTCGATAGCGTGTGTAGTACACAATACCAAGATTCACTAATTGAGATATTATTATATTATTATTATGAACTAGCCATTTTAAATAGTAATACCCACTTTTTAAAATTTTATAAATTTTATCTTTCAAAATGGACTTTATTTTTGGATTCAGAGTATAGAAATTAGCCTAGGGTGAATATTTGGTATTTTTCTGAAAACATTCAATTTTTGATGAATAGTTAAAACACTGGAATACTATTTAAAAACCGAATTTTTATTAAAATAATAATTTATTTTATATAAATTTATTTTAGGTCAAAATTGATACATAATACCTATATAATTTCAATGTAATTAATTTGAGTCATTTTATAATAATTTTAGATATATAAAAATTTTATTGATCTTTTCACCCTCTTTTACCCGCCTCCTAGGAGAATTTCAAAATTTACATAAAACATAATTTTACCACTTCTGTAAGTGGAATTTCAAAATTCTGAGAGACATGGTAAATATCAAGGAGTAAAATTTGGTTCAATAAGATAAAAATAACTTTTTATGAATAATAACTTTTTTACTTTTATTTACCAGAGTTAAAAGTTAATAGGTTAATCAAGGGTAAAAATGATATTATTATTACCCTAACACATGCCCTAATTATATTGGATAATTATAATTAGACCAAAAACAACCTTAGGAATAAAATATTATCCTTTAGGTCCACATGGATTAGATTAGGACACTTATTATTGTTTTATTTAAATAAGAGTTAAAATAGTTTAAATCAAATTTTAATAACTAAAACATTTTTAAAATAGGTCTATACATAAGCTAAATTCAACTATAAATATTAATTATAAAGATAGAAATATTTTATACATAATGGAAATTTATTTATAATTTTTAGAAATTAAATAATTTCATTTATTTATGACACAATGATGATGCAGTAATTACCTTATTAATGAAATATTAACTTAATTGATGTTATAAATACCAAAATAAATGTAATTTGAGACTTTTTATGAATTTAACTAATTTTATAGGTTAATATGAAATGTTAGTATTGATTAAATTAACATTTTTAGAACTAATCATGGTGTTATTATTTTCAAAAAAATCAATTACCAAATAGTGTCAAAATTGACATAAAATAGTTTTTAAAACAAATATTATATTATTAATTGTTATTATATTCCTAAAAATCTAAAGATCGGACAAATGACTTAGATAAGGTTATATATATTAATAATTAACCACTTTGGGTTCTTTTGGATTGTTATAGTCTGTTTATTAACCATATAGTGTAAGAAAACAAGAAGACACGATAAAAGTTTAATTATTTAACTTAGAATAAAATCTAAATGATAAGGTTAAAATAGTAACCTAAACTTGTCTAAAACCTATTGGTTGAGAGAATTTAGAACCATACCCACTTTTTCTTGAAATAAATAAATTTGGAGCTATTATAAACCTAATAATACTTTATTATAAAATAATATTTTATGTTTTTCCAAAGGTGCCCCATTCCTCCCTTATAAAAAGGGCACCCCTTACCTCTTCTCTTCACACTCTTTTAAGCCTTGAAGCTCAGAAAAACCCTGAAATTTCTTCTTCTAAACCTATATAGTTATATCATAGAGGTTTGGGTATTCTAAAAAGACCAACTCTAGTGCCCTAAGAAGAAGTTTAAAGGAGGTGCGTCGAGGAAGAGGTAATCTCCTCTACCAACTCTTTCAAGTTTCTTTCTTCTTCTACTTCCTATTGTTTAGTTGTTTCATTATAAAGTATTAACATAAGTATTACTTATATACTGATATGTTATTATAAATATGAGAAAACCCTATTTTACCATCTAACCATCCTACAGAAAATGAAATCACCGCACGTGCGTATGTACGGAATACCGTCTCCACGCTGTGGTGTAATCAGTATTTTTACCACCACCTTAATTGGATGGTTATAATGGTGTAATGAATAAATATATATGATTATTAAAACATCATATGGATTATAATATATTATATCATCCACTCCAATTCCATTCATTAAATATGGGAACGATATCATTGCTCGTCCGTACGTACGGATTACCGTCACCACGGCGCGATGAGATTCATTTTCCATGTTAACAATTCAAGAATGATTATAAAGTATATATAATAAGATATAATGAAATATATGACATTATAATTCTACTGGATTTATGTATATATATATGTATGTCATCTACTTAATTCCATTCAATTCAATAAGGAAACGAAAAATTGCGTTCATGCGAACGTACGACCTACCGTCTCTATGAACGGTGTATTTCATTCCATTTATCGATCTATTATATATATGTATATTATGAATATATATTATATATAAATCATGTTTTATATTCTGAAATTAAGAAATCATTATCTATGTAATCATATTAATAATTAAAAGTCAAAACACGGATGATAAATGAAATGATTTTACCCAAAACGCTTTTTTAACATGGAATTGACAAATGAACGGATAATATAAATTCATAAGTGAGTCATATATGATATCATAAATATTAGTATGGTTCTGTTACAAGTTAATAATATGTTTAAACCCACTATAAAGGAGTCTCGGACACATACAGAAGAAATTGGACATAAGGTAAGAGATACTTTTTGAATCTCATTTTTATCCGAGATTTCTTATACGTAAGTATTTACTGGGGTTATATTTTTCATCCATGTCCAAAAAAAATATTTTTCATAAAGTGTTTAATATTATTAAATGTATATTTAATGTCATGTTTACCCCTATTTGACTTTTACTTTGCATTATGGAAGGAATGTTTCTTCTGTTTACCATTTGTGTCACTTTTTGACTTTTCCGTTAAAAGTACGAGGATAATGTTTTCTTAACTTATACGGCATGAATGGATTTTTGCGGTTTTATAATGCCTTATTTTCATGATGTTTACTCCACATGATTTCATGGTTATTTTAAATAAAATAATTTTCCTTTAAAATTGTGTGGCATTTTGTGAAATGAAAAGGATTTTTAAGAAGAAAGGACATTTTCATTAAGAATTATTTTCAAGTGTTTTATCAAAACCATTTTCTGTCTAAGATGACATTATTTCATATGTGTATGTTTCAAGTATAATATCTCTATGATTTACATGGTTCCACTTTTCTTATGATGAATCAATATCCATTTGTTTTATAGGGATTATGTTATGTTGGGATGATGTTTATGAAAACCATTTTTATTATTTGGGTTGTGATGAATGATTTATGTTCATGTTGTGGCAGAAGTAAGAATGATTTAATGATGAGATGGGTGGGACCTATATCTCCCTCCAATGCATTGGGTAAAAATTTATATCTCATGAGATAAACATGGATGGAATAGTAAGTTAACCCGGTTCAGTGTTACAGGATGGAAACGAGGAGTGAACTCAATTCAAAAAGGGACTTTGTCCACTAAGATGGTCTTGGCAGCAGTGCCTTGGCTACTATGGAAATCATATCACGTGCTTAATGGTTTTCCGTAATTAAATTTTTTATTCCCATGCTATTTTATCATGATTAATGTTCCTTTATGACCTATGCCTTACGTACTACCAAGATTTATTTCACAACTAATGATTTTGATGTGTAATCATTATGTTCATCATTTGAAGTTAAAATGTATATGGTTTGTTTTATTTTCTCCATGATTACCCTTACTGAGCATTTGAGCTCACCCTTTATATGTTTTCTTTTCCCCAAGATATAAAGAAATATTTTAGGTAAGAAAACAAAAGGTGAAGATCTTTGTGGGAGATGTTGAAGATCTTTCACCATGATTAGAATATTATGTTCCAAGTTTCCAAAGATACTAAACTATTATGGTCCTTGTGTGTTGGTTTTTGTTATGTATTAAGTTTTCTGAAAAAGTAATGTATTGTCCATGTATGTCAAGCTTCAGGTCTCTACAGTAATCCAAATAATTTTTAGGTGATTACCACCCAAGTGATTGTGTACCATAGACGAATCCAATTTCTAGTATTAATAAATGGATGTATTTTCTTTGAAACTTCGCACACCTTTACTTTTATAAAATATATGATGGTTTTACACTATAGAAAATAATGATTTTTACAATAGTCTATTAACTATTAAATAAAAAGAATATAAAGGAGTAATAAAAATATTCACTTATAATTCACTTACATTTCATTACTAATAAATTAATGATATTTACATGCAATCATATACACCACAAAATATGAAATAGGGGATAAATATAACTATATTCATGAAAATTGAGATGAAAAAACCTACATATGGCTCTGGTAGCAATTGAATAAAAACCACATGAAAGACATTCCTCCAAATTGATCTTCATATACCATGAATAATATTAATTTCAAAATATAACATCTCAAATAGGTAGTATATACCCCACTTGAGGGAAATTAAGTGCATAATAGAAAACCTATCCCAAAGAAAATAATTTGATATGGAAATTCCATACCTCATATCATAACATCTGTGAACAAAATTATACATAAATTATCACAAGAATATAAATCTTCATCAAAAAAATTTATAACCCTATAAATATCCATTTGCAATTTTAATCTACATAAATAGTCATTCTGTCTATGAAATCTCTCTATATTCCTCATCGGGTTTTTAATGTTTTTAACATTTATACTAGTATCATAATATTGTATTTTTTATTCATCCATATTCTAAATTACTTCTATAATTTTTCCTTAATCTTAATATTAAGGATGATTAATAATTATTTATGATGTTTCAAATTCCTTTCATGAATGATTTATTATTTATCCTTATAGAGGAAATCTATTAAAACATGTTCTCGTGATTCTTGATGATCAAAGGTTGTTTTCTTAATTAATGAAAAAATTATTGATATAATATCTCAAGAATAAAATAAAATAATTATTTATAAATTAAGTTTTATTATACAATTAATTAGTTAAAATTGTCATTCATGATATAAATTCAAGTATTTTACATGTTGGTTGTTAAAATGATACAAACATAGATATATCCATATTAAAGGGTGGTTATTTTGCAACAACATTATACAAGAAGAATAATGATCTTATTTAGTGTTTATTTGGGTGAAATATTATAATTATAATGTAAGTATAAGAATAATTATTGGATTATATAATATTATATAATGTGAATAAAATATTCAACTCTTAGCATGCTTATTTGAAATAATTGAATTATAAATGGCCATTAATTGTACTTAACATAATAGGAACTCCAATTCTTAATAAAATTAATAATTATATCTAAAAATAATATTTAACAATCAAATAAATTCTTGGATAAATTAATGATTGTGGGTGATGAAAATGAAATTCATTTCTCAAGGTTGTTGTAGTTTGCATATATGCCCAAATAAATTGTTTTATTTGTAGATGTGATATATAATTTGATAAAGGTAATAAACTTAATATAGTAACATTAAAGTATATAAATTATTCTAATGTAATATATTATTGTGTCTATAAGAAATTTGAATGAGGTTTATTATGATGAAAATAAAAGTATTTTATAATACTCATTTCATGGACTTGAATTTTTCATGGAATTCAACTTATAAATGAATTCCTTATGTAACCAATAGAGAATAGAATATTTCAAATGTGGTATAGCATTATACAAGGATCATTGTGGTATACTTGTTAAGAGAAATTATAAATTAAAGTTATTCTTGAGTGGTATGTAAGTTAAACTTTTATAAGTGACGAGAAGTGTAGTTTTGAAAGTAATCCTTATAATTTTAATAATATAATGTTAAAATTTAAGGTTCATTGAAAAAAACATGAGGTAATAGTGATATTGGATTAAAAATAACCACAATCACTCCTTCATGAGAAAAATTTGAGTGTTATATTGTGTTTTATTTTTTAATATTTATCTTTCACTTTAATTTTATTTCAACTTGGTCATTAATTAATAACCTTGGTAAATAATTATAAGAAATAAACAAAGATTAATAATATTTTTAAAATATAATCATTTTCATTTCATATATTCAAATTATGTTATTAAGTAATCTTATAATGGCATTGAATTTTTATTTTAAAATAAGCGCATTTAATCATTTAAAAATAGTTTTTAGAAAAATAACATTTTAATTATTAAAATTTACATATAAGATAAAATTACACTGGATACTAATTTTAAATATAGATTTTGATTTATAATAAAAAAATTAATTTTATGTTTATTTGAAATTAATCCAAACCCAAATTTAACCATAAAAACACTTAATTAATAGAAAATACTGAAAATAATTTCTATTAAAGAACAATTTTACTTTAGTTCTAAAAATAATTTCCATAGATTTCTTAATGTCAAAAAATATTATAAAATAAATATTTTTATTCAGTTAATATATATTTAATTTATTAAATAGTTTTAAAAAGGTAAACCTATTATTAAAGAATCATAATGTCATAAAAATTATACGTTTCTTGAAAGCCATACTTTTCAATTAAAAACCAACTATTTCAAAAAAAGATCAAAAGTTCATACTAAGATAATTTTGATATTATGAATTTATAAATTAAGTTAAATTGAAAATTTTCATAATATAAAATTTAAATTTTTAATAAATTTTTTTAATAAAGGATTTTTAGAGTTCATTATATTCAATAGTTTCGAGATACATAATTAACCTAATATAGTGGCATCTCGAGTAATACATCCTCCACCCTAGAAGATGGATAAAATTTATTCCTATAAAATGGGTTTTATATCAAATGTTAAAACAATTTGGATATTCATTCACCATAGATTTTTTAAGTACCCATGTTTCCTCACCATGTTTTTAATTTCTCTAATAGAAATTCACCAAACAAGTTTTAGGATTCTAAAATACGTTCTCTCTGCTATTAAGAATCAATAAAAATTATGCATTATAATAAAATTAAGAATCTATCTTTCTTCCCTAATACGTGAGAGCGTGCATTTCATTTTTCATTTTTTCCCTCTATAACAAAATATAGAAGATGTTGGTACTTATGAAAAGATGGAATGTATTATCATTTTTTATTCTAGAGATTCAATTCATTATAGTATTTCAAATGTCCCAATGTATACATGGATTATATTTCCCTTTATACCAAATCTTATAACTTCCTTTCATTGTGAAACTATCTATAATACATGATCCTCAACTTAGAACTCCAAGTATTTTCTTAGTTTATCTACATTCCCATTTTTTCTACCCTGGGAATCCTTAATATGAATTTAGTTGGTCAGTACATCAGTAGTCATCTCACCCACATGAACTATTCCATATAGCTTAATTTCCCCAACCTCTTACCAATAGTTTAGAGTATAACACATATTCATGTATAATGATTAATATTATTCCATCTAGATTCTTTAATGTAATAAATGATTTTATGTTAATTCTTCCAAAGGTTGTTACTTATCCAACATTCCTCGGAAGTCAAGAAAACCTAATATAATTAGGTCTTACAATGTTTTGATTGTCCTTTTAAACTTCCCATCAGTTTAGGGATTATTTGTGGTCCTTTAATATTTCTTCATTTTTATATTCCTTTAAGGACTCTGATAATATTTCTTTGTTAACCAAGGTTCATGATTAGATACACTCTATTGAGATTCCCTATGATGCCTTACAATCTGAGTGATATAGATCTTGGACTATTGGGAAAGGGGTAGATCTCATCTTAACATTTTGAAATTTGCTGACATAGTAACATGTTCAATGATTACTCGTATATCATCCATATTACATGGATTATTTTGGTATCTATTGACAAAGTCATGTAATATTCTTACACTTCCACATAGTTATAGGTAGAAGTATCTCGAATCCTTTAGTATGTTTTAATTTAGCCAATACCAATTTTCATACTAAACATCTAGACACATAGTCTTCAATTTCATTCTTCATAATATCCCACCGTAATATTTCTATTAAATCACAATATATCTTCAGGTTTCCATGTTTTATATAGAAATTAGATCATTTTACATCATTTAGTAGTTCCCACTTCAATTATGGAATGGATGAAACATATAAACTTTTTCTAAACATCCTCAATCCTTCTCTATAGATGCAGTTTATCAATTTTCAATTATTAAATTCTTTAATCATCCCTTTTAATTCATTATAATCCTTTTGGTACCTCTCAAATTAAATAGTAAAACTTATATAGATCTGAGCGGAAGATACCATTTTTCAAGTACATCATCTAGTAATTTCATTAATCCCCTTATCATGTGTATATAAATGGATAATTGGAGTATTTCATTATGATTGTGTTAAAGATATTGGGTAAAATAGTGAATATACACAAAAAATATTAACCTAAAAACATATCAATGCTTTATAGTCATACCGAACTACATTTTATATCCTGACACAAGCGCCCCATATACACTATAGAATATGATAGGGGTAGATTTCATATTGAGGGTCAATTTCCTTCACTCCTAATAAAAATTTATTACCAATTGGATAATGATGAATTTTCATATATCTGGTTATAAGAGTCAAAGTAACATGATACATTATATACATTAAAAAATCTTGAATTTCCTCTGAATTATATTATATGAGAATTCAACAAAACGGTTCACTTTTACTTAATTCTCCATATATAATTCAGGTTAGCCTAATGGAAGACAAAGAAAACTAAAAAGAATCCATTCAAGTTTGAACCTAAATGGTAAAGACCTTACATCATACAAAAGTTCTTCCCAAATAGGGTATACTACTTAATTATGATGAATGGATAATTTATCACACCTCCCAATAATGTGTGGTTTGTTATGAAATAATTCTCTAAAATTCATGCTGGGTTCAATGTTCTATAACTCATAATTGTAAATTTAATGGAATTTGGTCATAATTTCTAAACCATAAACTACATACATTGTCGAATATGTAGTTGTGCTGAAACATAACCTCAAAAAATCCTATGTTTTGATTCCCAAAAAATATATTAATTAATATATTAATTAATTTCTTTTAATTATGACACATGTTGTGTATTTAAATTTTTAAACATGGGTTATTCGTACATAGTCATAGATATTCAGAGTTTACTCATACATGATGTTTTTTAAAAAGAAAAATATCTTTCCTTTCATAATGTTAATCTTAATTTAAATTTCATAAAGTAAAATCAAATAGAGAGATATAATTTATTCTTACATAATTTTTTTTTTGTAATTTAATTTTATTACATAAGTCTATATTTATAAAAATAGAAGATCAAATGGTATTTATTCATGTGAAAACTTCGATAAAATAATGTTACACTTCTATAACCTATTATTGAAAATATTATTGACTAAAATAAAAGGAATTTTTCTGTACTTAAAATTAAAAGATATTTTAATTGTAATTCTTAGTTTTTAATTTATAGTCATTTATTTCATAATAATAAAATGATTTATTCCTCATAATTTTGGATCGTTTAGAGGAATTTTGACTGATATTATTCCAATAAATTTTAAGGAAGATAAAATATTTTCTAGAAAGTACTTATCTCAGTGCATTAAATAAAAAATCAATGAAAATTTTAACATCTATCACTGGGGTTATTTAAAAATTATACTATATTGGGTAAATATAAAACAATTAGTGCAAATATTAAATGATTTTTGGGACTCTGTGATCCAATCAGGACTGGATAGTTGAGCAGTCATTTGTTTAAGGCTGGATGACATGCCTTTTATGATTCCTATATCAATCCTTTCAATATAGAATAAGACGGTAACCATTTCAATGCTTACCATGGATATGGTTTCCTGATCCTTTCTACTCATAGCATCTACCACCTTATTAACCTTCCCTAGATGATAATGAATTGAATATGTAATGACCAATGTTTTTATAATATATTTATATATAAATTTTATTTTTTTCCATTCAAGAAATAATATAAATTTCATAATTAAAACATTATTTTTTGAATTATGAAATTTTAGTACAATAATAGTGTCATTCATGAGATATTATGTAATTAATTTTTTTATGGGTACTATGTTAATTAAATTTATCAATATTTATTTTGAAAAAATTTATCAATATATGAATGTTTATATTACAATATCAATTTTACATTTTTCATGAAAAATAAATTTTAATATGAATTGAATATATTTATGAAACTAAATTATTAAAATTATATTTGTATCTTTCAATGATTATTTGAGAAATATAAGTGTTATGATATATAAACCAATAAATTTATAAATAGTAATATTACCAAAGAAATATATTGTATAAATAAATATACAGAACAAAGTTATAAATATGTTCTATACAATTTAAAAGTATAATATAATTTATTAAGGTAAAAAAATTAGTATGTATTTATTATAAATAAATTTATAATAACAATTTTAAGATAATCAAATTAAATAGTACATTAGTATGTCAATAATCCAATATTGTATTATTTATTTTGGTAGTAATTTAAAACAAATTTTATAATAAAAATAATATTAGTAAACTATTATATGTACACATAATTCTATGTATATATATATATACATACACAAATATATTTGTGATATGCAGATTATAATAAAATCCATAAATCCATAAAACAAAATGTTAATAAAAAAAATTGTGTTAATAGTAAATAATAAATTTCCAATAAATAGTTCTAATAGTAGTAATATACATAAGTACGTAAATATATATATTCACATACCCCCCCCCCACACACATATATATGTGTGTGTGTGTGTGTGTGTTTGAATATAGTAACTAAGAATTAAATTTACATAAAAAAGTAAAAAATTATATTACAATTTAAAAAAATTGAATGATGTGTGTATATATATGAAGTCATATACATAAAAATATATATACACATGATTATTAGTCGAAAAAATTCAAATATATGAGTTTGTGTGTGTGTGTGTGTCGAGTGTAAAGAGGAAAAAGATAATAAAAATTAATAATATATATATAGTGTGGAACAACAAAGAAATAAATAATATTTGTGTGTGTGTGTGGTGTATTCATCATGAAATGGACAATGATGAATCATTTTTGTGGGTCTATTAGTATGTGTTTGTGGGGGTTATATATATACTTGGAATAAAGGTCAGGTATATCAAAAAATTATAAACATTAAAATGAAAAAAAAACAAAATATAAAGTCTTATTGTGATACTAAAATGAATAGATATAGCCACTACTATTTGAGGGTCTTCCAAAATAGTTGATTAAAATTTATTAAATAAATAATTTAAATTATTAATTAATATATAAACATGTGGGGTTATAAAATGGTATCTTATTCTACTCAAAACTCCAAAGAAAATATATCTCTGGAAGTTCATTTCACTGAAATTATAAATAGATTATTATTATAGAGAGAGATATTTTGAGAGTGAGTTAAGGAGTTCTATAAATTAATGTTATGTTAGTAGTTAAAAGTAATGATATTAATCCTTTAAAAAGTTTTTTTCTTTTTTATTTTCCAAAACCCACTTTGTATGAGGAAAAATGTTTTATAAATTTTATTTCAAGGATTCAAAACCCCTCAATGTAAATTTTTTTAAATCACTTTTAAAATTTTATGCATCTAATTTTCTAATACTAGACCCTTAATGTATGGGAAATTTTATTTTAATATTCTTAATGAATTTCTCTATTTATTCCTAAAAATCTCATTAAAAACCTTATTTTCAAAAGTAATGTTTTATTTTATGATTTTTTTTAAAAAAATAGTATTTTTTGAGTTATAAAATCATCATTTTATTATTCAACATTTTTATCTAATTATCATGTATGTTTTTAATCTCATAAGTTTTGAGTTGACATGCACTATTTTGTTCTGATCGATATTCCATGTTTCTTTTGAAAAGCATTACTCATCTCGAATATTTATTTTTAGTTTTATTCATATTTTTGATAGAGAATATATATATATATATATATATATATATTAATTTATATATATAAGGGCTCTTTCTTAAAATATTACATAATCTTGTATTTTTGTCAATAATTTATATTCTTTCACTTCGAGGATATTTTTAGGTTTGGAGTTTAAGATAATTAGGTCACAACTCATACATTATAAAACCACATAATTAAATGTGTACACTTCTAATTAATATCCATTTCCACATTATATAGTACTTTTAAAATAAATCATGATTTTATTCATGGTAAATCCTCTCTACTTTCAACCTGACACCTTCCATTACCTTACTCATCCTTAAATCATGTGAAAAACATTTTAAAAATTGGGAATATTAAAAAAATACCAGTAAGGGATACATAAGGACAAAAAACCTTTAGTCTTAAGAAAATAGGTAAACCCATGAAAATTTTATAAAAACTTAATAACTTTAACCATTAAGAATTATTATATTCATTTCGTTGAAAATAAGATTATTTTTTACCCTTTTGTAAACACAATAATACCAAAAAATCCATAATAATCATTGATAACTCACAAAAATATATTTGGACATAATTATAACCATCATTATTGAAAATGGAATAACCATGCGGTTGAGTACCATAAATTTCACTCTTATAAATGGAATAACCATATGGTCGACTTTGATACCCAATGTATTGGACGGCTATAACGGACCCACTCATCATTTGTTTATAATATAACCCTGAATCATTAGTCTTTAATATAATAAACCATCATATTTCCATATACCATTAAAAAATCCGAACACATTAAGTCTTGAATTTCATCATAATCTCATAGTATTTTATTTTATATTACAAGTTAGTAATTTAAGTTTTGGAAATAATCAACCCATTTTCAAAACTAATTTTCAATACCAATATAAACAAAAAAGTAGAAATAAATGTTTTTTTTGTTTTAAAAACATGATGTCTTGTAGATGAATCCCAATATAAGTTAATGTACATAGTGAAAGATATGTTTTTTAGCTATATTCATTAAAAAGTACATTCCTTTTGTCATTAATAATTAATGTTAATTTTTTCATATAGAAAACATACAAATATCCATCTTTTTGAAAATATTTAAATAAAATTAATGATATAAATAAAATTTATACAGTAACAATTTTATATATATAAAAATATCAAATAATATCATGAATATTGATTGAAAATAAAATATATATAAATTAAATCTTTAAACTTTTAAAAAGATATTTTAAAAACAAAGTGTCTAGTACCACTATTAAACATTTTGAATCATAAGCCATATGAAAAGGTAAAATTTATGAAAACATTAAATAAAATGATTATTAAATTAATTAATGATATAATATGTCAAATTTTTTGTATATACACCTAATAATATAGGGTTGTATAACATAAAAATACGCATCAATGAAAGGAGGTTGAAACAATGTCTCTTTCCTTGAGTATGACTTGTCACATGTGTCTTTATATCCAAAATACTAAATATAGGATAATTATTTAATATATTAATAAACTTTTTTCAATGTTATTATTAACTTTATTTCACATAATTTTATGTTATTTATAGTTTCTTAATCAATAAATGTGACTGAGGTGTTTTGGCCATATTCGGATTATGTGTCAAAACGACTATGGGAGGTCAAATATGTTCAAAGGGGTCATTATTTAATCATCTAAAGAATAATAATCATGAAATAACTATAATATTACTTCCTTAATCATACTAATATATATCATTATTTTTTATGTGGTGATGAAAAAAAATCACCACATCTCTTTGAGGAGCTGTAGTCCACACATCCACAAACATAGTTATTACTTTTTCAGTGTGTGAGAATGTAAGAAAGAAAGGTAGATATTATATTTATAGAAATATAAATAGATAATGAATATAATATATAGCTTATATATATCATATTTTTTTATTAAACCCGGTCTTATTACATTCCATGTAATGTGTGAATGAATCACATCTCTTTGCGGAGTTAGTAGTCCACACATCCACACATTATGTTATAATATCCCCAAAAATGGAAAGCGTGAAGGAATATGTGATATATCAATTATATAATCATAAATAAATCATAAATATAATATATAAATATAATATAATTTTTTTATTTCCGTCATTATTACAAAACATTAGAGGTGATATTGTAATAATGAACAACACCAATTCATGAGGTGGTAGTCCACCTTACACATGAATGATGATTGAAAATCCCATTTGAGGGAAGGGTGGAAAATTTTTGGTCATAAGCTTAACATAAAATACTCTCATTAAATTTAGGATGATTTTTTATCACTCAATAAAAATATAAAAACAATTGAATGGGATTAATGATGAAATAAAACAAAGAGGTTTGTTAGTGAACGTTACCTCATCTTTGGGTAACCCCTTATGCTTTCCTACCAATGAATTAATGGTTGAATTTATTCTCATTATAAGGATTCAAATAGGAGATAATAGAAGTGGAGAATTAAATTTGTTATTTATTCTCCAATCCAAAGAGGTTGTAAGGTGTGAATAGAGGGGGAGAGGTGGTGACCATTTATAAGTGGGAGAGAGGACACAATTGGAATTTTTCAAAAAGAAAGTTAGAAGAACCCATGTTTTTTCCAAATGAAAAGTTTAAATAATAGAAAAATAGATCCTATAGGTGTAAGGTTATATATACTGATATAAAATGGGTATTTTACTAGTGTAGGTTCATTTTTACACCTAATATTCTATGTTCATCCATTAAGTAAACTTGTTTTTAACTTAATCGTTCTAATTAATTTTAATTGCATTCAATGAAATTTTTTATCCAAATATAAATTAGTAATAATATAAATTATGAATTATGATGAATAAAAATATGGAATTCATTTTTAAAAATTCAATTCACGTTATTGGAAAATGTTAATTTAATATTCTCATGAAGGGGGCCAGACCGCAGGTTTTTAAGGAGATATTTTAGAACATTTGAAATGATTTTATATCCAATTTAAATTTTAAAATAATTTAAATGAGATAAATTTTATTTATTTATTTATAATTGAAGTAGTTATATATTAATACCATTTTGAAATATAATTTAACTATAAAGATAAATTAAATGAAAATGAAATTTTCAATCAAAATTCAATGTTTTCACTATTCATCGAAAAGGAAACATTGCAAAAAATACCAAAAATTATCACAAGGTAAATTTTGATTTTAAAAATTCAAAAATAGTGTTTATTTTCTCAAATAAAATTTATAAAAGATTCAAATTTTACATTTAAAACAAGTAAGATTGTAAAAGGTGGAAAAACTGCTTTTTTTAATACTGTTTTAAACCATATAGCAAAATTTACTGTAATATTATCCAATTAAAATATATTTAATGAATTTTTTATGCCCATTTTGTGTTTTCATTTTATTTTCTGTCAATAGATAAATATTATTATTATGTGGAATAAATTGTATTTGTTAAATAAAGTAATGTAAATCTAGATTTTAGAATTGTGTTTATGAAAAATTTTAAATCAGATCCAGAACAATCAGAATAAAGATCATAATCACAATTAAAATCAAGTGATCAAACTCACAATGATTAAGAAATTAGATCATATTGAGAATATTTTGATGGGAATAAAATTTTTATCAGACTCACCTCAGGTCCAGAATTAAAAGAAGCTCGTAATGAGAAGAAACTTTTAAGTCTACACGGATCTAATGAAATTATAACCATGCTTTGCTTCTATCTAATACCCACATATGAAAAGTATTTATAATGAATTGGATGAAATCATTATAAAGGAAAGGGGGAGTGATTCCAATTGTATTTAGGCTGAGGATGAAGAAAAGAAGTGTGAGAAGAAATGTAAGTAACAATACTTCCCAATGTAAGTTATATGGTGCTTTGCTAGTCTTCTACTTATAAAATGTCATGAGTATGTCATGATACACGTAAAAGTTTTGTTGAATAAGTATGTTGCTGACGTTGAAGATTTATGGTCTCATATCACAGGTGTGAGATCATAGGATGAAGATATGTTTGAAGGTTCTAAATTTTTGTTCAAAACATGGGAAGTCATATATTATGGTAATTATTCATACTAATGAGGAAAAATAATTAAATATTTAGAGAATAGAAGTTATTGGTAAATTAATTAGAAGATAAATGAGGTTTCTATTTCTAAAGGTGACTGGACTATTGGATGTGGAATTCCAGTAATCATTGGAGGTATAATTGTTTGTATTGGGAGATATTGGGACAATTTAATTTGAAAATAAGAAAAATATGTTGGTACCAAAGTGAAGAATAAAATAAGAGACCAATAAATAATGTATTCAACAATTTTCATCAAGATAAATTTCTGGTTATTTATAAATGGGATAAAAAATAAGAACTCTGATCTTTTTTATCACGTGTTTTTATTAGTTGGGTAAAGAACCATCATACTAGAGATAACTCTGATTCATCAAAGTTAGACTGATACTAATCAATAGTCTTGAGAAAAGAAGAATAATAATCTTGATTGGGGGTTTTTGGAAAAGATTTCTAAGGGGTTTAAGAATATTTCTTGAAGAGTTTAAAGTAAATTCCAAAATGTATTCAAAGGGATCCTAATGCTTGATATGTTTTGATGAATCTATTTTCTTCATATAAAAAATCAGAATAGGAAAACGAGTCCATCATTTGATATGTAGACAAATGTTTTGAACATAATTTTGAGAAGATATATATTTATTCATATATGTAATTGGTATGAAGAATCATAATGAAGAAATAAAAATGGGAAATTAGAATAGAACTAAAGATTTTTAGAAATTCTAATGTTATATGATGATGTGAGAATATTTGAGAAGGATCGAGAAGATTTAAGAGGCATTGAAAATGTCAAAATGTATCTTGAATTTAAGAGAAATATAGATTTCTATAAATTTGGATATATAGAAAATGTTTCTAGGATCCCACCCAAATCTTTTTGGGATCACCTATAGAAAGAGGATGTACTATGTAATTTCATAAATCAAGTATTGTTCAAGAGAGAAGTAGGAGGGTTTTATGTCTGTAGTGTGGAGAAAATTATAGATCAGGCTTACGTGAATAAGTTTCCTAGAAAAAAGTAAGAAATTAGAAGAGAAAATATGAAAATCATAGTTTTCATATCAGACTGGGAAATCAGATCGGAATTTACAGAATCGAATAGAATCCATTTAGAATTAGATTTGTGGTATTCTAATACAATTTTATTTTTCCTATTGAGAAATATAATATGGGAATCATACTAAGAATTTGGATAGATTATAATTAAAAATTCTAGTATATTTTCTTACCTATTATAGGGTAAGAAATCGAGTATTTTTATTAAAGATTATATTGTTCATTGTTGATCTAGCAGCACGATAACATTTTTATAACATAAATTTTATTACATTATTTTGTGCTACTTAAATCACATGCACTGTGGCATTGAACATAGTTCATCATGACTGTAGGGACATATCTTACACATTTTATTCTTCACCTAAAAGTTTTTTCTAGTAGATTTTGTATCATCAGATTGTTTCTATACCATACCAAGGACGTTTCTACTCTTACGGAGTATTAAGCCTTGTAAATTCTTGTATTCTTCCAGATGTGTTTTCTTTTGTTTTTGGATATGTAACAACTCTTTATCAGTAAGAAAATTATGTTTCATTAGTAAGGAACCTTAAAAGGAAAAATTTATCACTATTTCACCACTCCCCCTCTCAGTGATACTTGATCTTGACGAGGAAATTATAAATGGTATCATGTTCAAAGGTTCCCTTCATTTACTCTTTTTTATAATCATTGAAGAAGAAGTTGTGATGGATAATCTAAGTTGTGTGAATAGTATGGGGATTCCAATCACAAATAATATTAATTATCCTGTATGTAAGGGAATAATTCTTCCATAAATTATATCCCTTCGGTATTTTTCTTCAAAACATTCTAT
Organism: Viscum album; assembly: GCA_963277665.1. Classification (NCBI taxonomy): domain Eukaryota; kingdom Viridiplantae; phylum Streptophyta; class Magnoliopsida; order Santalales; family Viscaceae; genus Viscum; species Viscum album. The sequence continues at coordinate 497,411,307 of OY728139.1, forward strand.
AGATGGTTTTCCCGTAATGTTGAGAATGGTCCTCTTACAAATGTTGATAAGGAAAACCAAAAAAAATGATTTATGATCTGATAATTATTTAATCTCATCCCTTTCTTAAAGTGAATTTTTAAGAGAAAAATTAGTTTTCATGGCCAAAGTTATCTAAGACAAGATGATGAACATTTATGAAGGTAACATAAAACTAAATTAGGCATGGTAACAAATTAAGATATTGGCATATGAAGATCTCAAAATGGGTGATTATGAATCAGTTGGTGATTTATTTACCCAGTAAAATGACATTATTAGAACTATTATATGTCTTCGTTAATATTTGGAATATTATATTATTATAGAAAAGAAATTGATAATTATTCTTGACAATTTTGATGCTAATGTTTCTTCATTAGAATATAGAGATCTTGAAACATTGCCTCAGTATGATTTTCATAGAACTATAATTTCATATGAAATAAAATGGTGATGTTTTAAGAAAGTAAATGAAAAAATATAACATATAAATTTATATCAAGATTTCCAAGAAATGAATTTCTAATAATATTCTTGATGAAGATAAAGTTATTGAATCTGAATCCAAAAGTAAGGTATGAAAAAATCATGATGAAATTTTAACTTTATTCTATAAAAATGTGAAAAAAGGAATAGAAAAAAATATATGGAACCTTCCCATAAAATGTTTTAGATATGGATCCAATGGACACTTTTTTACTGATTGTCCTCAAATATGTGATGAAGATTAATCTGATGAAGAAGGAGGTGATGGATAAAAATGAAGGCCAATAAGATATTGGAAGAAAAATAGTGATAATGTAAAACCCTATTCTAAGAGGAAAGATAAGAAGTTATCAAAATACAAAAGGAGGATATTTTGGTATAAGGATCATGTTGGTGAAGATAAAACAAATAGTGCTGATGAGGACACATTTATTTCCTTAACTAATGATGAATTTCTTGTTAAAAGTGAACATTGTTGTTCTGAAAGAGAATAATAATAATAATTCTGTAATGAAAAATTCAAAAATTCTACTGAAATTTATAGGGAAAATACATTTATTACTATAGTTCACAGTGAAGAATACTAAAACTAACGTTCTGAATAAGAAGAAACTAAATTCGAATTTCATCTAAAAGAATACTTGAAATAATGTATGAGGAATATTGGAAAGCTTAAGAAGAAATGAGAAAATTGAAAAATGGAAATGATTAAAAAATAAAAAATAATGTTTTCCTTGTGATAATGTTAAGGTACTCGAAGATATTGATGAATTTAAAAGATATTCTAAGAAAGAATGAAATAATAATGAACATCTAGAAGTTATGCTGATGGAAAAATGAAAGTGTTATATCTTGTCCACCAAAAATTATCTAGAGATAACAGAGAGTCACAATGATTAAAAAATTATATCTATGATGTTTGTGAAATTTATTATAAGGGTGAACCTGATGAGGATTAAAAAAATAAACATCAAAGTTTTAGAAGAATGTTGGAAGTCCTTTGGAGAATAATAATTTGGAAGATTTTTGTTTGTGGCCAAAATCAAAAAAGTAAAGAAGTTATGAATTTTTAAAAAATATTGAATCTCAAAAAGTTCCATTTACGTATGGTTCCCAAAAGGATAAAAAGAAAATGAGCTGAGAATTATGGTTTTGAGAGAAAACATTAATTTTGGTGGTAAATAATGTTTTGATAAGAACTAAGAGTTGGTTTCTATGAAACAATATCACAACTCTAGGCATTATGAATGTTATAGATTAAATATTTTTTCTATGGGTTCTACTCGTATTATTCTAGATATGGGAATATAGAAACAATGTGTTAGTATAATTATCATTATCACAACTATTCCATGGGCTATTAAAAGAAATGTTTAAGGGGGATATATGGTCGGGAAAGATGATTAAATATTTTTAAAAATTATATGGAACCAAGAAGAAATTCTCCTCAAGTAAAGAAAGTTTAATCTCCAATCATGAAAAAGGAAAAATTAAAGAAGCAAAGAACAGTAAGAAATTAGAAACAATAAATAAAATAGATTATAAATAAAATACTATGTTTTTATCCATTTGGACAGAATAAGTTTCCATGGTAATAAAGTTAAAAAAAAGCACAAAAAATTAGTGGAAGAAAAGGAAAAAATTATTTTTGAATATTTGAGAAGAGTTGAGAAAAATATATCAATATATTTTTGTTTGAATATTAAGAAAATATAAAAGATATGTTAGAAAGGATGGAATGTTACTTATTTTGGTTTGACCATACTCCCATTCCATGATGAGGTATAATGAAGATGTTATAATAAAATTATGACAAATATGTCACTAAATTTGAAAAAAAATTACACAGACTCATTAGAAGATTCCACATATGCGAAAAAAGTTGTTATAAAATCTTAGAATGATGAACATACAAAATAAAATACATCTAATATGTAATCTAAAAAAATATGAAAAATTCAAGATAGAGAGAGGACTCTCAGTCAGATTGTTTATTCTAAGAAACAAGTGAGATTCATACTTCCTAATATTTTTGTATACATTTATAAACATGATTGTTATTGAAGGAGTAGAAATAAAGGAGCTACTGTTGATGTTTTTCATACTAGTTTTTCTAAAAAAAGATGTAAACTATGTGAGTTTTTTAAGTTTTTTAATATAAAACCAAAAATTATGAAGTTTTTATTGAGATTGGTGCATATTATTTTATCATAAAAAAAATACTTTCGATATTTTCCCATTATTTGGAATGTTAAAATAATCATTAAAATTTATTACATGATTGTTTTGTTATGAATAACATTTATAAAATTGATCACACAATCTTGTTTTCTATACCCGGTTCTCCCTTATAGATATATATTTGTTTAGTTAAAGTATCTTTGATGAGAAACTCATTTGAAACATATGTTCTCTTAAATTAGAGTTTTATAATTTTAAGATGAAAAGTTATAACCCTTGTGAAGGGGATCAATTTTTAATAAGAGAGAGGTGGCCCCTCTGAATTTTATTATCAATAAGAGTGAGAGAAAAGAAATAGTGGGAGAAATAAAGGAACATAAAGAGGAAAATATTAGAAAAGAGAACTATATGGTGTATTGTTTTGGAAATGGTTGAAGCACATATTGGAAAAAAACACAAAGGGGGATAATGTTAGGAATACATTGTGTTTTGGTTGTATTTTTTATCAATTAATAAATATGTTTCCTATATTGAAGAAAGTATATTTGTTAAATAAGGTACTGGATGTAACACCCCAAGCTTCTACGGTACGCTTCTCTTTGAATAATGTGATAGCGTGTGTTGTACGCAACACCGAGTTCTAACAACCAATCAAACTAGCCGTTATGAATAGTAATACCTACTTTTTAAAATTATATAAATTTTATATTTCAAAATGGACTTCATTTTTGGATTCGGAATATCTAATTTAGCCTAAGGTGAAATTTTGGTACTTTTCGGATAACTTTCATATTTTGATGAATAGTGAAAATTACTAAATTTTAATTAAAAACAACTTTTTTAATCAAAATAATTAATAGTGATAAATTATGAATTTTAGTAGTTTTAATGTATATTTAGAATATATTTTTACCATTTGATATAATTTTGGTCATTGGACATAATTTTACAATTAAACCGAACATAAACAAGTGTCAATCTTTTGATAGCTATTATCTCTTAAAAACACGCTTTTTGTTTTGACAGCGGGAATTAATTTTAAATTAATTTCTGCCACTTCTATGTTTTGAATTTAGGAAAATGGATTCCATATTTGGAATCATGATGTTAAAATTGTGTAAATTGGTAACTTTTATTTTTAGACATTTTGAATAATTACTGCGGTAAATATTTTATTTACCATGGTTAAGGGTAAATCCGGTAAATAAGGGTTAAAAAATAATATTATAATAATACTAAATTACACTAAAATGGGTTTTAACCCTATTTGTTGATACATGGTCGACCATGGACATCTTGGGATCGATTTTTGGACCCCATGGATCCACTTGTAAGTGATAATGACACTTTATTTTAATTAAGTTAAAATGAATACAAAAATGACACAAGCATATATCTTTTAGAAAACTTTTTTTTACATAGGGTTATATATGTTGGATTTTAGATTATAAATATTCACTAGAAAGATAAAACTAGTTCCTACATAATGATATTTTATTTTTAATTTTTAGACATTAAATAATATATTTTATTTATGACACAATGATGATGCAGTAATTACTATAATAGTGAAAAATTAACATAATTGATATTATAAATACCCAAATAAATATAATATGAAACTTTTAATGAATTAAACTAATTTTCTAGGATACTATGATATATTTGTATTTATTTAATTGACTTTTTTCGAAGTAATCAATCTGTTATGAGTTTCAAAAAAATCAAATATTGAATAGTGTCAAAATTGACATAAAAGAGTTCTTAAAACAAATATTATATTATTAATTGATAGTAAATTCCTAAAAATCTAAGGTTCGTCCACGAGACTTATATCATGATAGTTTCGTCATTAATGGACCACTTGGGGGTCTCTTGGACGTATATAGTATGTTTATTAACCATATTATATAAGAATACAAAGAGACATTGTAAAAGTGAAACTAATTATCTTAGAGTTAATACTTAAAGATAAGGTTAATATAAGTACCCAAACCTGTCTAAATTCTATTAGTTGAGTTGTTTGCGACCTATCCCCACCTTAACCTTTGAATAATAAACTTTGGATCCATTAGAAACCGAATATGAATTTATTATAAATTAATATTTCTAACTTTTCCAAAGGTGCCCCTCACCCCTCTTATAAAAGGGAACTCCTACTTATCATTTCTTCACACCTTAAAAGCCTTTTGGTTCGGCCAACCTCTGCCCAAATACTCTCCCAACTTCCCTCACTACAACCTAGAGGCCTTATTTTGATCATAAAGCCAACCTAAGGAGACCTTTTGATCAAATCAAAAGGAAGAACCCGAAGAAAAGGTAATGATTTCACCACCCTTTTTCCAAGTTAATTTCTTCTTCCACTTCTTCTTCCTTTTTTGTTACCATTCTAAAATAATAACTCCAGTATCTCACATATACTGTGATATTATTATAAATATGGTACAACCATATTCAGTATTCTATCCACCCTTTGAATAACATCTCACCATACGTGCGTACGTACGGCTTACCATCTCCACGTCGTGGTGTAATTGTTATTCAATATATTATTATTTGGATGGGTATAATAATGATATGTAACTCATTTAAATAATAAATATAACATGTTAATTATTCTTTATATATGATATACCATCTATTTATATATTATTTTAATATCAAAAGAATGATATTGTCGCTTGTGCGTACGTACGGACTACCGTCTCCACGAACGCGATGAGATTCATTCTCCATCGTATCCATTCAAGTATAATTATCATTTGATGATTTAAAAATGATGTTTAAGGACTTGATATCATTCTAGATATGAATAAGATACAACAAACATGTCTTATGTAACAAAACATATAAAAGAAAATGAGTAAGTTAACACCTGAAACGACGATAATTCTAAGATATTATTAACAAATCAATGTTAAAAGATAATATATGATATCATATTAATATATATGATTCTTGTATAATTTAATAACAATTATTTCACCATTATACAGGAGGTTAACCTACCCCAACCAAGGAAAAGTACAAGGTAAGGGTTATTTCACAATCTCTTCATTATCCGAGGTTGTTTATACGTAATAATCTACTGGGATTTCTTTATCATCCACATCCATGTTTCTTCGAAATGTATTTCAAAACATATTTATTATTTACAAGAATATTGGTTAAAGTCATTTATACCCTTTTTGACTTTTTATAAGAGGTTCATAAAGGAATCTTTCCATCATTTTCAAAACAAGGTCCTTTTTAACCATTTCGACAGAATTAAGGTAAGAATGTTTTTTTTAACTTATACGGCGGGTGCGGCTATTTTCCGCTGTTATAAAATCTTCAAAGCTTCCCTTACAAGCTTATAAGATTATTTTCAAAGAAAATGTTTTATTTTATATGGATCTTAAATGATTTCAAAATAAAATGAGATATTTCTTTAAAAAGAATTTTGATTTCATCTATGTCAACATCCTTTGATGGATTTTAAGATTATTTGAAGTTAACTTATTATGATACAAAACTTCTCTATTGTATTGAAGGTTTTGTGATATTTTTGACTATGGATGTGCTATTTTTATACAATTCATAGTTTATGGTGAAAGTATTGACATTTCGTATTCTAGTTTTAATATGAATGTTTATGTTATGTTTAAACCTTTTCATATGGGAATGCATTGGACTTAATATGTGACGGGTGGAGCCCGCTATAGCTCCTCGATGCATCGGTAGGTCTCATGAGACAAACTAGTGTCTTGGCACATGGCCTTGACAAAATCTTATTTTTAGTCTTGGCACGAGGCCTTGGCTATGTGGTTATGATAGTCTGGAATTATGCATTCCATCATTATGAAAGTGGTTATTGATTTTGCATGTGATTATTCGATCAGTAGAATAACCATGTGAATAAGTAAATGGCATTATTTCATTTTATTTATTCCATACTATGTTAAATGTTCAAGTTTAAAAGGCTTTTGTTTTAGTGATACATTTCCTTAAATGATTATTCTTATTTATGAAAGTTTCCGCTATATTGTTATCCTTACTGGGCATTTGAGCTCACCCCTTTTCCATGTTTTATTTTTCCCAGGAAGTGAAGAAGTAAATTATGAATGACCTGCAGGGATATTATGTGGGGATATGAGTGTGGATTATGAAGACAATATGTTGTTGTAGTAGTTTTTCATTTAATGATGTAATGTAAGACTTATGAATATATCTAGTGTTTCCAAGACTACTAAACCAATCGGTCTTTCGAGATTTGATCTTTCTTGTGATCATACCAATGTTATGTAATAATGCACCGACTCTAGGTAACTGGGGTCGGGGCGTTACAGTTGGTATCAGAGGAAGTTTAGTACAAACCTTGGAAGCTAGATTTAGATAAACTCTGATTAGAGCACGTAGACCTAAGATGAACTTTGAGGATTAGTATAGAAGAACTTCCTAGAATTTTGGTATTGTAGAGATTTTGTGTGTTTTCTGAGCAATACATCCCTGTCTGGATACGAGCAGGTAGAGGCGGCTCTGGCACAGATGTACCTAGGGGTAAAACCCGAAAACACCGCTTTGAGCTAGACTCGAACGGAAACTGGTGCACGACAACGGGCCTTGCTGCACTCTTGGTTACGACACTCCCGGGGGATATGCTTAGGATAACTCTCATTTTCTTTACAAATCATTATGAAGGGTTTATGAGTATATACTTCCTCAAAGAAATCATTTTTATGATTATGGATTATATCCATAAATAGTTCAATTTATGTTAAGTGTTTTATAAGTATGGGATTATGTATTTTGATTCATAAACTGATCTAGTTTATGCCATTGTTTAGAAATGGCGCCTAGTGGAAGAAATGGAAACCGTATCAATGCACGCACTCCATGTAGGGATTTCCCTCCTGCTCAAGATAATTATAGTGGGGATGGTGATGCAACTGGTGCCGATCAGCTAATCACCATACTGGGACAGCTTACTCAGGTTAGGAATAATAACCTTACCCGTATGGAGCACCCTGATCCGCAGCGTGGAGGATCAATGTTAGATCGATTCATGAGGCAACAACCACCAACTTTCAATGGGAATACAAATCCCTTAGTAGCCGAGCAGTGGATAAATTCCCTAGAGAAAATATTTCAGGCTTTGGGGAGCAGTGAAAGGGAAAAAGTTATCATGGCAGTTTACCGCCTCACTGGAGATGTTGATCAATGGTGGTCATTGATTCAAAACATGAAGGAAGATGATGAAGTATCAAATATGGAATGGAGGGAGTTCAAAGATCTGTTTTTAGAAAAATACTTTCCTCGCGACCACTGAGCAGATATGGAAAGGCAATTTCTGAGTCTGAGACAAAAGGAGGATGAGAATGTCACAAAGTATGAGGCTAACTTTACAAGGTTAGTGAGGTATGCTGGAGATTATATTCGCAACCCAAGAAGTAAGATTGATCATTTCTTTGATGGGTTAAAACCATTTCTCCGTCGAGCGTTAGTCTCACAATCATTTTCATCGTACGAAGACATTGTCTCAAGTGCTATCAAGACCGAAAAGGAATTCTCTAAGTCTTATGACTTTAAAGCAAAGCAAGAGAAGAAGAGACCTGCTGATCAATCTGGGAATGGAAATAAGGGGAAGAAGGGAAAGGTTGAATATCCATCTTGTGGTAAATGCGGGAAGAAACATCCTGGTACTTGCTTGAATGGAATGGGAGTTTGTTACAAGTGTGGTGAAAAAGGCCACCAAGCTCATGATTGCAAGGGGAAGAAGGAATCTACCAATGTTCAGTGCTACAATTGCAGGGAGATGGGGCATTATGCAAATACATGTCCTAAGCGTCAGGAGAACTTATCTCAGAAAAGGCCAAGCTTATGCTATCACTACTGCTGAGGTAGAAGATCCGAAGGACGTGGTGGCAGGTAATTTAATGGTTTCCTCAAGTTTAGCAAATGCATTATTTGACTCTGGATCGTCGCATTGTTTCATATCTTCCCATTTTGCTAAGAAAATTAGATATTTCCAATTTGATTTAATAAGGGAGTTGTCAGTTAAAACTCCTAAGGGAAGTATCATTGTAACAAAGATTTGTGAGTCAGTCCCCATTAGAGCACATAAATGTTCGTTATCTGCTGATCTCATCGTCATACCTATGATTGAGTTTGACATAATCCTCAGTATGGATTGGCTTTTGAACTATGATGCGAAGATTTATTGTAAGAAGAAAGAGGTTACGATTCTTGATGATAATGATAATGAACACCTTATCTTTAGAGCAGAATTGTCACCACCTAATTCTTATTTAGATCCACCCTCAATAGCTCAACTAAATTCAATTATTGGGGAGGAAGAGAATGAAATAACTGCGGGTGAGGAAATGAATGTTCAAATAGAGGATGTACCTGTTGTGAAAGAATTTGTAGATGTATTTCCGGAAGATTTACCTGGACATCCTCCAGAACGAGAAGTTGATTTTTCCATTGATTTGATTCCTGGATCAAGGCCTATATCGAAGACCCCTTATAGAATGGCCACTGTAGAGTTAGTCAAACTAAGGAAACAACTAGAGGAATTGAGTAATAAGGGATTTATTCTCCCTAGTGTTTCTCCATGGGGAGCCCCTGTTCTTTTTGTTAAATAGAAAGATGGATCTATGAGGTTATGTATCGACTACAGGGAGATCAATGCTATAACTATAAAGAACATGTATCCCCTACCTCATATTGATGATTTATTTGACCAACTGCATGGAGCTCAATACTTTTCAATGATTGACCTTCGATCTGGATACCATCAGTTGTGTGTGAAGAAGGAAGACATTCCGAAGACAGCATTTCGAACCAGGTACGGGCATTACGAGTTTACTATAATGCCGTTTGGATTAACTAATGCACCCTCTGTATTCATGGATCTGATGAATAGAGTTTTCAAGGAGTATCTCGATGAATTTGTGGTGGTATTTATTGATGATATCTTGGTATACTCCAAAACCAATGAAGATCATGAAAATCACTTGCGCATTATCTTGAAGACTCTGAGGAGGCATGAATTATATGGGAAGTTTAGCAAGTGTGAATTCTGGCTTCATGAGATTTCTTTTCTTGTCCATATTTTCTCTAAAGATGGAATCTCTGTTGATCCTTCTAAGACCAAGGCAATCCACGAATGGCCAGCACCTACGAGTATAACTGAGGTACGCAGTTTTATCGGTTTGGCAGGTTATTATTAACGTTTCGTCCAGAATTTTGCCCGATTGGCTAACCCATTAACGAAGCTCACACGCAAAGGGGTTAAATTTGTTTGGACAAAAGAGTGTGAAGAATTTTTTGAAGAACTGAAGAAAAGATTAGTCAATGCTCCTATATTGACTCTACCATCGGGGAATGATGGGTTCGTTATTTATAGTGATGCATCAATGAAAGGACTTGGATGTGTCCTTATGCAGAATGATAGAGTTATTGTCTATGCATCACGACAGTTGAAAATTCATGAACAAAACTATCCTACTCATGATCTCGAGTTACCAGCTGTGATCTTTTCTTTGAAGATATGGAGGCACTACCTCTATGGTGAAAAATGTGAGATTTATACTGATCACAAGAGTTTGAAGTATATTTTCTCACAAAAAGAACTCAACATGAGGCAGAGGAGATGGCTTGAATTACTCAAGGATTATGATTGCACGATACACTACCACCCGGGGAAAGCAAACAAGGTGGCAGATGCTTTGAGTAGAAAAGACCATGGAGTTTTGAACAATATGAGAATTGAAAGGAATCCAATTTTCATCGATCTAGTGAAGATGGACATGGGAATAACCTGGGAAGGTGAAACATCAATGCTTTTTCAAATGTTGCCAAACCATCTTTACTAGAAAGGATTAAGAGTTCTCAGACCGATGATGAAGAATTTCAAAAGAAGATTAATGCTGTGAATGATGGGAGATTGAGAGACTTTGTGTATAAAGATGGAATTTTGAAATTCGGGAAGAGACTTTGTGTTCCCAATATACCTGATCTAAAAAGGGAATTGCTGGATGATGCTCATAGTTCCAATTTCTCTATGCACCCTGGGAGCACAAAAATGTATAGAGATTTGAAGGAACATTTTTGGTGGGACAACATGAAGAGGGAGATTGCTGATTTTGTGTCAAGATGTATGGTTTTTCAACAAGTGAAAGCTGGAAGGCAACGGCCTGGACGAATCATGCAACCTCTTCCCACACCGGAGTGGAAATGGGACAATATTACGATGGACTTTGTTATGGGGATACCAAAGACTCCTAGAAGGAACGATGCAATATGGGTTATTGTTGATCGTCTTACCAAGTCAGCACATTTTCTTGCTATAAGAGAAGATCTACCCCTAGAACGTCTAGAAAGACTATATATTAATGAAGTTGTGAGACTTCATGGAGTACCCCTATCGATTGTTTCTGATCGTGATCCCCATTTTACTTCAAGATTCTGGAAAAGTCTTCAGAAATCCCTGGATAATGAACTTCATTTGAGCACTGCTTACCACCCTCAGACAGACGGACAATCAGAAAGGACTATTCAAACCTTAGAAGACATGTTGAGATCTTGCTCACTTGACTTTCAGGGTATGTGGGATCAATATTTACCTCTGGTAGAATTTTCTTATAACAATAGCTTCCATTCGAGTATTCAGATGGCACCATATGAAGCGTTATACGGAAAGAGATGTCGTACACCAACCTGTTGGGATGACGTCGGTGAAAGAAAACTTGTAGGTCCAGAACTGGTGGAGGAAACTATGGAAAAGGTGAAGGTAATCCAAAATCACATCAGAGCATCTCAAAGTAGGCAGAAGAGCTATGCCGATAATCGAAGGAAGGATTTGGAATTTCAAGTCGGTGATCATGTTTTTTTAAAGGTATCTCCATGGAAGGGATTCATACGTTTTGGTAAGAAAGGTAAATTGAGTCCCAGGTACATCGGACCCTTCGAAATTCTAGAACGAATTGGGGTTGTAGCTTACCGATTGGCAATGCCGCCAAGTCTCTCTAAAGTTCACGATGTGTTCCATGTATCTCTGTTGAGGAAATACATGCCTGACCCAACGCATGTACTCACCTATGAAGAATTAGAACTGGAACCCGATCTGTCTTATTGCGAAGAGCCCATCAAAATTCTAGATACGAGATAACAAGTGCTGAGAAACCGGACGACGCGTCTGGTAAAAGTTTTGTGGAGAAACCATAAGATGGAAGAGGCAACATGGGAACCCGAGGAACTTATGATGAAGAACCACCCGAGTCTTTTCATGCGGTAGTATTCTAGAAATTTCGAGGACGAAATTATTTGAAGGAGGGGAGAATGTAACACCCCAAGCTTCTACGGTATGCTTCTCTTTGAATAATGCGATAGCGTGTGTTGTACGCAACACCGAGTTCTAACAACCAATCAAACTAGCCGTTATGAATAGTAATACCTACTTTTTAAAATTATATATATTTTATATTTCAAAATGGACTTCATTTTTGGATTCGGAATATCTAAATTAGCCTAAGGTGAAATTTTGGTACTTTTCGGATAACTTTCATATTTTGATGAATAGTGAAAATTACTAAATTTTAATTAAAAACAACTTTTTTAATCAAAATAATTAATAGTGATAAATTATGAATTTTAGTAGTTTTAAAGTATATTTAGAATATATTTTTACCATTTAATATAATGTTTGTCATTGGACATAATTTTACAATTAAACCGAACATAAACAAGTGTCAATCTTTTGATAGTTATTATCTCTTAAAAACACGCTTTTTGTTTTGACAGCGGGAATTAATTTTAAATTAATTTCTGCCACTTCTGTGTTTTGAATTTAGGAAAATGGATTCCATATTTGGAATCAGGATTTTCAAATTGTGTAAATAGGTAACTTTTATTTTTTAGACATTTTGAATAATTACTGCGGTAAATATTTTATTTACCATGGTTAAGGGTAAATCCGGTAAATAAGGGTTAAAAAATAATAATATAATAATACTAAATTACCCTAAAACGTGTCTTAACCCTATTGGTTGATACATGGTCGACCATGGACATCTTGGGGTCGATTTTGGGACCCCATGGATCCACTTGTAAGTGATAATGACACTTTATTTTAATTAAGTTAAAATGAATACAAAAATGACACAAGCATATATCATTTAGAAAAACAATTTTTACATAGGGTTATATATGTTGGAATTTAGATTATAAATATTAATTAGCAAGATAAGAAGATTTCCTACATAATGATATTTTATTTATAATTTTTAGACATTAAATAATTTATTTTATTTATGACAAAATGATGATGCAGTAATTACTATAATAGTGAAAAATTAAAATAATGGATATTATAAATACCCAAATAAATATAATATGAAACTTTTAATGAATTAAACTAATTTTCTAGGATAATATGATATATTTGGATTTATTTAATTGACTTTTTTTGAAGTAATCAATCTGTTATGAGTTTCACAAAAATCAACTGTTGAATAGTGTCAAAATTGACATAAAAGAGTTCTTAAAACACATATTATATTATTAATTGATATTAAATTCCTCAAAATCTAAGGTTCGTCCAAGAGACTTATATCATGATAGGTTCATCATTAATGGACCACTTGGGGGTCGCTTGGATGTATATAGTAAGTTTATTAACCATATTATATAAAAATACAAAGAGACATTGTAAAAGTGAAACTAATTAACTTAGAGTTATTACTTAAAGATAAGGTTAATATAAGTACCCAAACCTGTCTAAATTCTATTGGTTGAGTGGTTTTAGACCTATCCCCACCTTAACCGTTGAATAATCAACTTTGGATCCATTAGAAACCGAATATGAATTTATTATAAATTAATATTTCTAACTTTCCCAAAGGTGCCCCTCACCCCTCTTATAAAAGGGCACTCCTACTTCTCATTTCTTCACACCTTAAAAGCCTTTTGGATCGGCCAAACTCTGCCTAAATACTCTCCCAACTTCCCTCACTACAACCTAGAGGCCTTAGTTTGATCAGAAAGCCAGCCTAAGGATCCCTTTTGATCAAATCAAAAGGAAGAACCCGAAGAAAAGGTAATGATTTCACCACCCTTTTTCCAAGTTCATTTCTTCTTCCACTTCTTCTTCCTTTGTTGTAACCATTCTAAAATAATAACTCCAGTATCTCACATATACTGTGATGTTATTATAAATATGGTACAACCATATTCAGTATTCTATCCACCCTTTGAATAACATGTCACCATACGTGCGTACGTACGACATACCGTCTCCACGTCGTGGTGTAATTGTTATTCAATATATTATTATTTGGATGGGTATAATAATGATGTGTAACTCATGTAAATAATAAATATAACATGTTAATGATTCTGTATATATTATATACCATCCATTTATATATTATTTTAATATCAAAAGAATGATATTGTCGCTCGTGCATACGTACGGACTACCGTCTCCACGAACGCGATGAGATTCATTCTCCATCGTATCCATTCAAGTATAATTATCATTTGATGATTTAAAAATGATTTTTAAGGACTTGATATCATTATGGATATGAATAAGATACAAAAAACATGTCTTATGTAACAAAACATATAAAATAAAATGAGTAAGTTAACACCCGAAACGACGATAATTCTAAGATATTATTAACAAATCAATGTTAAAAGATCATATATGATATCATATTAATATATATGATTCTTGTATAATTTAATAACAATTATTTCACCATTATACAGGAGGTTAACCTACCCCAACCAAGGAAAAGTACAAGGTAAGGGTTATTTCACAATCTCTTCATTATCCGAGGTTGATTATACGTAATAATCTACTGGGATTTCTTTATCATCCACATCCATGTTTCTTCAAAATGTATTTAAAAACATATTTATTATTTAGAAGAATATGGGTTAAAACATTTATACCCTTTTTTGACTTTTTATAAGAGGTTTATAAAGGAATCTTTCCGTCGTTTTCAAAACAAGGTCCTTTTTAACCTTTTCGACAGAATTAAGGTAAGAATGTTTTTTTAACTTATACGGCGGGTGCGGCTATTTTCCGCTGTTATAAAATCTTCAAATCTTCCCTTACAAGCTTATAAGATTATTTTCAAAGAAAATGTTTTATTTTATATGGATCTTAAATGATTTCAAAATAAAAGGAGATATTTATTTAAAAAGAATTTTGATTTCATCTATGTCAACATCCTTTGATGGATTTTAAGATTATTTGAAGTTGACTTATCATGATACAAAAATTATATATTGTATTGAAGGTTTTGTGTTATTTTTGACTGTGGATGTGATATTTTTATACCATTCATAGTTTATGATGAAAGTATTGACATTTCGTATGCTATTTTTAATACGAATGTTTATGTTATGTTTAAACCTTTTCATATGGGAATGCATTGGACTTAATATGTGACGGGTGGAGCCCGCTATAGCTCCTCGATGCATCGGTAGGTCTCATGAGACAAACTAGTGTCTTGTCACAAGGCCTTGAAAAAATCTTATTTGTAGTCTTGGCACGAGGCCTTGGCTATGTGGTTATGATAGTCTGGCATTATGCATTCCATAATTATGAAAGTGGTTATTGATTTTGCATGTGATTATTCGATTAGTAGAATAACCATGTGAATAAGTAAATGGCATTATTTCATTTTATTTATTCCATACTATGTTAAATGTTCAAGTTTAAAATGCTTTTGTTTAGTTATACATTGCCTTAAATGTTTATTCTTATTTATGAAAGTTTCCGCTATATTGTTATCCTTACTGGGCATTTGAGCTCACCCCTTTTCTATGTTTTATTTTTCCCAGGAAGTGAAGAAGTAAATTATGAATGACCTGCAGGGATATTATGTGGGGATATGAGTGTGGATTATGGAGACAATATGTTGTTGTAGTAGTTTTTCATTTTATGATGTAATGTAAGACTTATGAATATATCTAGTGTTTCCAAGACTACTAAACCAATCGGTCTTTCGAGATTTGATATTTCTTGTGATCATACCAATGTTATGTAATAATGCACCGACTCTGGGTAAATGGGGTCGGGGCGTTACACTGGAAATCCAAATTGAATAATGGTGTGTGTAAAATGTATTCAATCGGATCCAGAACCATCAACATGAAAATTGGACTTACTATCTAAATCATGTGATCAAACTCAGAAATCTTACAAAATTTCATCATATTTAGAATATGTTGTCTATGAAAAAAGAATCCTCAAACTCTTAACAGGTTTGAAATTAAAGTAATATCGTAATGGGGATATTCTATGGAGTCTACCAGACTCTGATAAAAATTTGACAATGCTTTTATATCTTTTAATTTTCCCATACCATATGTTTTATGAAATCTTGTGATGCCAACCTTATTAAGGAAAGGGAGAGTGATACAAATCATATTCAGGATGAGGAAGAAAGAGATATGTTCCTGAATAAAGGTATGTTACAATAATTCCCAATGTAAGTCAGATGATGGTAGTTAAATATTGTACATATTCAAATTCATGAGGAATACATGATATAAGAATTTGTTTGTGGTAAAATGATGTTTCTAAAGCTGATGATTTCAAATCTTAGGTCATTTGTGTGAGATCATAGGATAGTGATATGTTTGAAGGATATAAAGGTTTGGGTAGAATATATAAAGATGATTATGTTTATTTTCAGTCAAACCAATAAGAAAAAACATTCGAATCATTAGAGAATAGAAGTTCATTTGTATCAAAATAAAAAAAAGAAAGAAGTTTTTGAAGTCGAGGTTTATATCAGTCTATCAAACATGATGATCCACAAAACATTGGAGGAAGAATTGTTTTAGTGGGATATGTTGGTTCCAATGAATTTAAAATAATAAAGTTTATTGGGACTAATGTGAAGAATAAAATCGAAGATCAATCAATAATTTAGCCAACCATTTTTATCAAGATAAATTTTTGGTTGTTTTAAATTAGGTCAATAATGAAAGAATAAATTAAATTTTTTTATGTGTTTTTAACTGTCTATTCAAGATCAATCATATTGGAGTTTCACTAATACATTGCAGTGAAGCCAAGATCAATTATGGATCTGGAGAAAAGAAAAATAACAGTATTATTTGTAGATTTTTGGATGTTTTTTTGAAGGGGGATAAGAATACTTGTTGAAGAGTTTCTAGGAAATTCAAAAGTGTTGTAATAGTGAGCTTGAAGTTCGAAGAATATATCTTTTTTTTACATCTGCTGATATATAGAATCAGAAGGGAAGGACACTTCAATTTTTTATTTACTTATAATTTGGTGTAGAGAAATTTATTCAAGAATTTTTTATCATCAAAAAAATTAAGAAATATGAATAGGCATATTAGTCTTTCATTTGGTATAGAGAAATATGGTCTGAAAATCATATTGGGAATCTATCTATTTCTTCATATATGTAATTCGTACGGTGCATTGTAACGATGAAATTGGAATGAAATTTCAAACTTAGAGTGATGTTATTTAAAATTTCTAAAGATAGATAATGTTGTGAGATGATTTGAGAAGGATTGAGAAGGGTTGAGAATCATGGAAGAAGTTGATGATATAACTATATTTAAAGAGAAATTGTGATTTTTGGAAATTTTTTGGAGTAAGGTATTATTTCAGAATCTCACCCAAACCATTCTTGGGTCACTATAAAAGGTGTAAGTACTTTTTTACTTTCCTAACACAAGTACTATTGAAGAGACAAGGAGGAGCACTAGAAGTATGTTGATAAAAGAAGATTCCAGATTGAACTTACCTGAAAAAGTTTTCAGGATAGATGAAAAGGAGAAGAGAGAAGATCATAATCAGAGTTTCTAGATCAGACTAGGAAACTGGGATGGGTTTTCTGGGCTTAGATAGAAGCAATGCTGAATTTTATTAGTGGTATTATATCAGATTTATTTATTCAATATTGAGAAATTAGACATGGGAATTAGACTGGTAAATTAGATTTAGTATCATTACGAAGTCCATAAGATGTTATTTCCTGCTACTGGGAGTGATAGTGAGTACTTTTTTCTAAGATCAAATTTTTGAAATTTGATCAATAATCATAGTAACATGTTTTTCACACAAATTTTATTACATTATTTTGTGATACATAAAGCACATTAACTAATATAATGAATATAGTGTTACACAAGTGTATGGTGATATCCTACTCATTATATTACATATAAGATGACTGTTTTCTAATGGATTGTGTGGTATCAGATTGTTTTCATACCATAAATAGTGTGTAGAAACACTTATTGAGTATTGAACCTTATAAATTATTTTTCTCCTATGTATGTGTGTTTTTTCACCAAGGTAACTAATCTTTAACTGGAGGTGAATATTTTTTCTGAGGTAAGGAAACTTAAAAGAATCATTGATCTTCCCCTCCACACCATAGAGATACTTGATCATGATTGGAAAACTATAGAGTGTCAAAGAAGTTTACAAATGTGTGTAAACATAATATAGTTAGTCATATTTTTACCATCCAATATAACATCTAGGAAATAATTCCATAATAAATAATATTGTTAACATAAAGTTATTGTTCAGAAAATCACATTCTTGTGTGAAACAGAACAATTAAATGAAACTTATTATTTTGTTTCATGTAATCTATTGAAAAGAATAGAAATTTTAATTTAAAAATCCAATATAATTTTAAATATTAATAAATTTTAAAAATACCTATTCAATCTATACATGGTTTGTTACATTCATCCATGATTTTTTAAATTTTACCTCAAAAGTTTAGTCACTTATTAAAAAATTAGAGATATAATTTCCCCATATAATTTTAGATTCCCATGTTGCTTCGTCAACCATATGGTATTTTCTTTAAACCCTATCCTAGTGAATTACATTATTTCACAATAATTGATATCTACGATCAACAATCTGAATCATTTTTTAATTATAATAATGTTTCTCTTCATGCTTAACTACTTTAGGGATCAAAACATGATATTAATCTAGTACATACTTCCTTAACATTAAATCATGAAATACATTGTATATTTAGAATAAACATAGAGGTAAGGCTATGAAATAGGGAATTGAGCCAAATTTCCCAAGGATTTCATATGGCCCAATGTACCATAGACTCAACTTACCCTTATTACCAAAACACATTACACTTTTCCACAGAGAAACATTGAGAAAAATATGATCATATAACTTAAATGAAGGATATTTACTCTAGTTATACACAAGAATTTTCAACCTGATAAGTGTAGTTATCCTGTTTTGTTAAATCATTTAAACATTACCTATTGGTTCCTCCACCAATTTTTGATCCATCAACATCCTCTCTCCTAAAACAATCGAAAAGGATGGTGTCCAACACAAATTTCCATATAATGCCCCAAATGGTGCCACATATAAACTGGAATTAAAATTGTTATTATAAGAAAACTCAACCAAATAAATATTTTTATTCCAAATTATATGGAAATACATTGGGAAATAAAGAACCATATTTTACAAGCTTTGAATTTCCTGTTAAAACTATTCATCGAATTGAGTATGGAAAGTTGTACATAAATTTGATTTAATACCCAATGACTTTAAAAAATCATTTACCAAAATTTTATGTGAACCAAGGGTCATGATATGATATAATAGAGAGAGGCACTCCATGTACCCTGAAAGTATACTTTAGATACAACCTAGAAATATGATCTAAATAAATTTTATCTCGAATAGGAATGAAATATATAGATTTAGTTAATCAATCTAAAATAAACAAAATATCATTATGTAACGCCATGACACCAGCTACCTAGAGTCAACGAATTGTTACACAACATTGGCATGATACAAGGAATCATGTCTTGAAAGACTCATCGGTTTATTATTATTGGAAAAAAAGATACGTATATAAGTTTAACATTACAACATGAAAATAAATACAACACTAGTTTATTCCATTATAAACATCCAAGCCTTCTAGATTATGCCTGAAATTCACTCATAACCAAATTCTTCATATCCTGGTAAAATGAAACATAAGAAAGGGGTGAGCTCAAATACTCAGTAAGAGTAAGAAATACAGTAGACGATAACATAAACATTAGGCATAATAAATAATTGAAAACACATGCCTTTACAAATAATAAACTTGAACACTTTATGGAAGGAGTATGTGGTGAGTAAATAATTCCATAATAAAACATAGTTTTGGGTATTCTACTAGTTGAATAACCACATGAACCATTAATATTATTTTTATAATGATGGAATGTATAATGCGGGATATTCTGAAACATTTTGTCAAGGCCTTGGCCAAGACATCTAAAATGATTAAGGCCTCGGCGAAAACCATATATCAAATTGGGAAAGGTCTTAGACAATTCCACGTATAATTATCTCATGAGAAATATTGATGCACCGAGGATCTATAAAATTCACTACCCAACATATACTAAGTCCAATACATTCCTTGTATGAAATGGTTGAAACATAACATAAACATTCATCTTAAAACTAGCATACGCAATGTCAATACATTAACCATAAACCATGAATGGTAAAAAAACAACACATCCATAGTCTAAAATATCACAAACCCTTAAATAAAATTTAGAATATTTTTATCATAACACACAACTTCAAACAATTTTAAAATTTATTAATGGATGTTGATATAGATGAAATCAAAACTATTTGAGCGAAATATCTCTTTCTATTTTAAAATCATTTCAGAGTCATATAATTATAAAAGAAAACATTTATTTTGAAAATATTCTTATAATTTTGTAAGGGAAACTTTGATGATAATTTAATGTATGAAAATAACTACACCCATCTCATAAGTTAAAAAAGACATTCATACCTTAATTTTGTTGAAAATGTCATAAATTACTTAGTTCGGAAAATAATGGAAAGGTTCATTTAATACATATAATTTCAAATAAGAATATAAATGAATTTAACCAATACACTAGTAAATAGTAAAAAAAATTGAAATACATTTTTAAGAAAACATTGATGTGGATGATAAAGGGGTCCCAGTTGATACTTACGTCCAAACAACCTCAGATAATAAAGAGATTGTGAAATTAACCCTTACCATTTAATTTTCCTTTGTAGAGGGTGAATTAACATCCTGTATTATAGTTAAACATTGTTATTAAATTATAGTAGAAATAAATACATAAATATGATATCATATATGATCTTCTAATATTTCTTTGTTAATAATATTTCTATACTATCATTGTTTCTGGGGTTAACCGATTGTTTTCCTTCATATGTTTTGTTACTTAAGTCATTTTTATTATGGACATGATGTATTTTACTCATATTCACAATGAGATTATGTTCTTATATATTATTTTTAATAATAAAATGAAAATTATTCTTTAATGGTTACGATGGGGAATGCATCTCATTTTGTTCGTGGATATGGTAATTCGTACTTACGCGTGAACGCAACCTCTATTTCATTTTTTTATTTTAAAAGAAAAGAAATCCAAATGATAAATAGGTATATTATTCTTACAGTATAATATAATATTTCATATATGTTATTTAAGTTAATTAACACCATCGTTTATAAGTTTCATGTATGGTATGAATGAGTTATATCACTTTGAGGGGGTTGTAGTCTACACGTACTCAAATTAAATTATCGTATATATATGACATGAAAAGAATAAAGGTATGATATAAAATAGTATTATAGAAGCTTATATAAAAAATAAATTTCATAAATATCAAATATAATAATAGTTCCATCATATTATCCACCATAAGAAGCGGTAGTAAAATATTGAACAATCATCGTTTCTTGAGGTAGTAGTTCACCGTCCACAGAAACATTATATTTTATACCCATTTTATGGAGGTGGATGTAAGTGTAGTTCAAATACTTATATTAAAAACAACATAGTATATTTTATTATACTGTTGTTTCTATAAAATTATGCAATAAAGAGAGTTAAGGGGGTTGGAGAAGTAAAATAATGTAAAAGAACTTAAGAGGAGATGTTACCTTTAAATCGGATAACCCCCTTTGGTTTGAACCAAAAGGCATCCTTGAAGACCCTTCTGCGTATGGTAAGGCTTTTATAAGTAAGAGAGGTATGTAGAGAGATTAATTTGGTATATTTTGGATGAGCCAAGTGGATTGAGATGTGTTAGAAATGGATTAGAGTTGAGGGATTTTTATAAGGTGGAGGAGGGGCTCTTTAGGGAAGTTTGAAAATATTATTTTATTATATAATGTTTTTAGGATTCTAATGGTCTAAAACTTATTAAAGTTAAAGATAAGATGCCTCATGTTAGAAATAAAATTATCCAATAGGAATTTGACAGGTTTTGGATATTGTTTTAATTTTTATAATCTCATTTATTTAAGTTATTCATTAATGAGTTCAACACTACATCATTATTGTTTCATAAATAATTTTATTTATTATATCTCTAACAATTATAAAAATCACCATGATGTAGTAAATATTTTTATATTTTAAATTAATATACATAGTCTAAGATATTACTTATATAACCTCATGTAGTTGTTTTTACTAAAAGATATATGTTTATGTAATTTTTTTCTTTACTATATATTAATTAATATAAAGTGTCATTATCACTCTCATGTGACTCCATGGAGTCCCAAAATTGACCCATAGATGACCATGTTCAGACATGTATCCGTAAATAGGGTTAGGACATGTGTTAAATTAATTTAATATTATTATAATATTTTTTTCTACCCTTATTTACCGGATTTACCCATTTAACCACGATAAATAAAATATTTACCAAATTAATTATCCATAATGTCTAAAAATAAAAGTTACCTATTTAAAAATTTTGGACCTCCTGATTCCAAATATGGAATTAATTTTCCCAAATTGAAGACACAGAATTGTATGAAATTATTTTTAAATTAATTCCCATTGTCAAAAAAAATGTGTGTTTTTAAGAAATAATAACTATCAAAAGATTGACAATTTTTTTGTCCAGTTTAAATGTGAAATTATATCCAATGACCAAAATTATATTAAATGATAAAAATATAATCTAATGATACTTAAAATCTATTAAAATGCATAATTTAACATAATAAATTATTTCAATTAAAAAAGGTTTTTTTTAATTAAAATTTAGTATTTTTCACTATTCATCAAAAATTGAAAGTTTTCATAAGAGTTCCATAAATTCTCCCGAAGCTAATTTTGATATTCCAAATCATAAAATTAATTTCTTTTAGAAAAAAAATTAAAATTTCAAAAAGTGGGTATTACTATTCATAACAGCTAGTTTGATTGATCGTGGGGTTTTAGAATCTCGAAGTTGCGTAAAACGCAAGCTATTGCATTATTCAAAGGGAAATGTATTGTGGAATATTGGGGAGTTACATTATTACCTCCTTCAAATAAATTTATCCTTGAATTTTCATAATACTACTACATAAAATGATTTGGGTGGTTCTTCATCAAAAGTTCCTCAGGTTTCCATGTTTCTTCTTCCCTCTTATGATTTCTCCCTAGAACTTTCACTAGACAAGTCATCCGGTTTCTCAACACTTGTTCTCTGGTATCTAGAATTCTGATAGGCTCTTTGCAATAAGAAAAATTGGTTTTTAGTTTTATTTCCTCATAGGTGAGTACATGCATTGGGTTAGGCATGTATTTTCTCAATATTGATACATGGAAAGCATCATGAACTTTGGAGAGACTTGGCAGCATTTCCATATGATAAACAACAACTAAAATTCGTTCTTAAATTTCGAAACGTCTCATGTACCTAGGATTTAAATTTCCTTTCTTATCGAATCATATAACACCCTCCCATGGAGAATCCTTCAAGAAAACATGATCTCCTACTTGAAATTCCAAATCGATCCTTTGATTATTGGAATAGCTCTTTTGCCTACTTTAAGCATCTTTGATGTGGGTTTGGATAATCTTCACCTTTTCCATTGTTTCCTCAACATGTTCTGGTCCTACGAGTGTTTAGTCACCAACAACATTCCAACAAGTTGGTGTGCAACATCTCTTTCCATATAATGCTTCATATGGTGCAATCTAAATTCATGAATGAAAGCTATTGTTATAGGAAAATTCTACCAGAGGTAACTATTGATCCTACACACCTTGAAAGTCATGTGCAAAAGATCTAAACATGTCTTATAATGTTCTAATAGTACGTTCTGATTGACCATATTTTTAGGGTGGTAGGTAGTGGTCAAACTAATTTTAGTATCTAGGTATTTTTTGATACATTTTTAGAAACTTGATGTAAAATAAGGATCACGATCAGAAATAATCGATAGGGGTTCACCATGTTGTTTTAAAACATCATTAAAATATACTCTTGCTAAATTTTCAAGTTGTAAATCATCTCTCATAGAAAGAAAATGTGATGACTTGGTATTACAATCAACAATGACCCATATTGTGCCATTCCTTATAGTATTGTTTGATAGCCCCATCACAAAGCCCATTGTAATATCATCCCATTTCCATTCGGGTTTGGGAAGAGGTTGCGTGATTCCTCCCGGATGTTACCTGCCACCTTTCACTTTTTGACAAAATATACATATTGAAACATTTTCAGTAATCTCCCTCTTCATTTCCCCCCCAAAAATGTTTCTTCAAATATCTAAACATTTTAGTACTACTAGGGTGTATAGCAAAATTGGAGCTATGAGAATCATCCAACAATTCCCTTTTTATTTCAAGTATGTTAGGAACACAAAGTCTCTTCCCAAATATCAAAATCCCATCTTCATAAAGGATGTAGATCCATCTCCCATAGTTCACAACATTAATTTTCTTCTGAAACTCCTCATCGTCACCCTGAGAACTTTTTATCCTTTCTAGTAAAGGTAATTTGGCAATCATTTGAAAAAGTATCGATGTTTCTCATTTCATGATTATTCTTATATCCATTTTTACTAGATCCATGAACATAGGATCCCTTTTAACTCTCATTTTGATAAAAAAAACCATGATCCTTTATGATCGAAGCCTCTACCGCCTTATTTTCCTTCCCCAGGTGGTAGTATTTAGTGCAATCATAATCCTTGAGTAGTTCGATCTATCTTCATTGCCTCATATTGAATTCATTTTGTTAGAAAATATACTTCAAACTCTTATGATCCGTATATATATCACATTTTTCACCATAGATATTGTGCCTCTATATCTTCAATGAAAATATTAGAGCTTCTAACTCAAGATCATGAGGAGGATATTTTTTTCATGAATTTTTAGCTGTCATGATCCATAGGAAATAACTCTATCAATCTGCATAAGGGCACAACCATGTACTTTCTTTGAAACGTCACTATAAATATCAAACCCATCATTCCCCGATGGTAGAGTAAATATAAGAGCATTGACTAATCTCCACTTCATATTTTCAAAACATTCTTCACACTCATGTGTCCAAAGAAAATTAACCACTTTACGTGTTAGCTTGGTTAATGGATTAGCCAACCGGGAAAAATTCTGGACAAAATGCTGATAATAACAATCTAAACCAATAAAACTATGTACCTTTGTTATACTTGTCTATGTGGGTCATTCTTTGATTACTCATTCCTTTGGAGGATCAAAATAGATTCCATCCTCAGAGACAATATGACTAATACAATAAATATCCTAAAGCTAGACTTCACACTTGCTAAACTTCCCATATAATCTTTTTCTTCTAAGTGTTTTTAGAGTACTGCTCAAGGGATTTACATTATCATTGTAGTTTTTGAACTATACCAAGATATCATCAATAAATACCACTACAAATTCATCAAGATATTCCATGAAAAAATCTATTCATTAGATCCAAGAAGACATTGGGTTCATTAGTCCTCCCAAAAGGCGTTATTGTAAACTCATAATGCTTGTACCTGGTTCGAAATGATGTCTTTGGAATGTCTTCCATCTTCACGCAGAACTGATGGTATCTAGATCGAAGGTCAATCTTTGGAAAATATTGATCTCCATGAAGTTGATCAAATAAATATTCAATTCTAGGTAGGGGATAATTGTTCTTTATTGTTAAAGCATTGATCTCCCTGTAGTAAATGAACAACCTCGTAGATCCATCTTTCTTCTTGAGAAAAATGATAGGGGCTCCCCATAGAGAAGCACCTGGGAAAATAAATTCCTTATTACCCAATTCCACTAGTTGTTTCTTTAGTTCCACTAATTCCATAGTATCCATTATATAAGGGGTCATCGATATGGGCCTTGAACCATGAATTAAGTCAATTGAATACTCAATTTCTCATTTTGGATGATTTCAAGGTAAATCCTATAGAAACACATCAACATATTCTTACACAATAGGTACATCCTATATTTGAACATTTCATTCCTCACCCACAGTTATTTCATTCTCTTCCTCCCCAAAAAATGAATTTAGTAGAGCTACAAGGGGTGGATCTACAAAAGAATTATATGGTGACATTCTTGCTCTAATGATTAGGTACTCTTATCATCATTAAAAATTGTAAACTCCTTCTTCTTATAATATGTTTTCACATCATGGTCTGCAATCCAATCCATAATGAGGATTATTTCATATTCAATCATGGGTATGATGATGAGATTAGTGGATAAAGAACATTTATATGACCTAATGGGAACTGATTCATAAAACTTTGTTGTAATGATACTTCCCATAAGAGTTTTGACTGACAACACCCTTGTTAAGTAAAACTGAAAATATCTAATTTTATTGTAAAAATAGGATGATATGAAACAATTTGACACTCTATAATCATATAATGCAACAACTAAATTTGATGAAACCAATAAATTACCTACCACCACATCATTCGTAGATTCAACCTCAGTAGTAGTTTTCACATAATCTTGGCATTCTTCCCCTGGACTTTTTTTAGGTAAGTTTCCTTGGAACTTATGACTTTCATGTGCATAATGTCCCATCTCCCTACAATTATATCATTGAAAATTGGTAGCTTCTTTCTTCACCTTACAATCACCAACAAGATGGCCTTTCTTTCCATATTTGTGACATACTCATTTTCCTTTTAGATAGGCACCAGGGTGTTTCCGTCCACAATTATCACAGGGTGTAAATTCTACTATTTTATTCTTCCATGTTTCCTTATTTCCTTTTCCAGAGTGTTTAGAAGATCTTCTCGTGGTTTTCTTGAAAGTCAAAATGCATAGAGAATTCCTTTACAATATTGATAGCATATGAGATAATATCTTCGAATGATGAGAAAGATTGTGAGACTAATGCTCGATGGAAAAATGGTTTTAAAACATTAAAGAATAGATAAATCTTACTCCTTGGGTTATGTATATAGTCAGCAGCATGCCTTGCTAACCTTGAAATGTTATCTTCATTCATTGATACATTCTTATCATTCTTTACCTTAGACTCAGAAATTGTTTTTCCATATCCACTCGATGGTCAAGAAGAAATTTTATTTATAATAAAATCTCTTTGAACACCCTCCATTACATACATGATAACTCTTCATCCGACTTTGTATTTTGAATCAATTAACACCATTGATCTACATCTCCAGTGAGGCGATAAACTGCCCTAACAACTTTTTCCCTTTCGCTAATCCCCAAAGCATGAAATATTTTAACTAAGAAACTTATCCATTTCTCAGATACAAATGTATTTTTAGTCCCATTGAATGTTGGTGGTTTTTGACTCACGAATCGGTCTAACATTGATTCTCCATGTTGTGGGTTAGGTGATCTATATGGGAAAGGTTATTATTCATAACCTAAGTCAGTTGTCCGAGTATAATGATAAGTTGATGAGCACCAGTTGCATCACCATCTCCACAATAATTATCTTGAGTCGAAGGTAAATATATACATGGATTACGTTCATTGATATGGTTCCCAATCCTTCAAATAGGTGCCATTTCTAAACAATGGCTTACACTACATTAGTTTATGAATCACCATACATAATTCCAAACATGTGAAACACTTAACATAAATTGAATAGTTTATGGATATAATCCATAATCATAAAAATGTTTTATATGAGAAGGAATATACTCATAAATTCATCATAATGGTTTTTAAAGAAAATGTTAATTATCCTAAGAATATCCCTCAGGAGTGTCATAAATAAGAGTGCAGCAAGTCCTGTTGTCATGTACCAGGATACCCCAGGTCAAGCCCAAAACTCCTTATAGGAGTTTTCACTACTAGGTATAAATGTGCCAGAGCCGCCTCTACCTACTCATATCAAGGCATGGATATATTTCTTGGATGACTCACAAAATATATACATTACCAAAATTCTAGGATGTTATTCTATTCTAATCCTCAAATTCTATCTTAGGGTAGAGTTCATTAATCTGAGTTTTTCAAAATATAGTTTCCAAGGTTTGTACTAAATTTCCTTTGATACCAAATATAATGCCCCGAATCCAGTTACCCAGAGTCGTTGCATTATTACATAACGTTGGAATGATACAAGGAATCGTGTCATAAAATACCGATTATTTTAGTATTACTGGAAACAAGATACATACATAAGTTCAACATTACAAGATGAAAAGAAATACAACACTAATTTATTCCATTAGAAACATCCAATCCTCCTAGATTATCTCTCAAAGTCACTCATTACTAACTTCTTCATATCCTATTAAAATGAAACATATAAAAGGGGTGAGCTCAAACACTCAGAAAGAGTAAGTAATATAGAAGAAGATAACATAAACATTAGGCATGTTGAATAATTTAAAACCCATGCCATTACAAATAATAATCATGAATACTTTATGGAAATAATATGAACTAAGTAAATAATTTCATAATAAAACATAGTCATGGTTATTCTTCTAGTCAAATAACTACATGAAACCTAAATATTTTGTTCATAATAAGGGAACGTATAATGGGGGACATTCTAAAACATTTAGTCATGGCCTCTGCCAAGATGTCTAAAAATAAATAAGGACTTGGCAAAACCATATATCAAATTGGAAAAGGCCTCAGACAATTCCATGTCTAATTGTCTCATAAGACATACCAATTCACTGAGGAGCTATAGCAGGCTCCACCTGTCACATTCTAAGTCCAATACATTCCTCATATGAAAATGATGAATCATAACATAAACATTTGAATTAATAATAGCATATGAAATGTCAATACATTAACCATAAAACATGAATGGTATAAAAATAACGCATCCACAGTCAAACATATCACAAAACCTTAAATACAATATATAATATTTGTATCATATTAAATTAACTTCAAAAAAGTGTAAAATTTATCAAAGGATGTTGACATAGATGAAATCAAAACTACTTGAGAGAAATATATCTTTCTATTTTGAAATCATTTAAGAGTCACATAATTATAAAATAAAACATTATTTTTAAAAATATACGTATAAACATATAAGGGAATATTTGATGATATTATAATAGCAGAAAATAGCCACACATTCCATATAAGTTAAAACATGCATTCTTACCATATTTTTGTCAAAAAGGTCATAAATTACCTTGTTTGGAAAATAGCCAAACGATTACTTTAAAAACATATAATGTCAAATAAGGGTACAAATTATTTTAACCCATAGTATAGTAAATAGTAAAAATATTTGTAAATACGTTTTTAGGAAAACTTGGATGTGGATGAAAAAGAGGTCCCAATAGATACTTACATAAAAACAACCTTGGATAATAAAGAGATTGTAAAATTAACCATAACCTTGTACTTTTCCTTGGTCAAGGGTATGTTAACCTTTTATTTAATAGTTAAATCATTGTTATTAGATTATAAAATAACTAAATACATAAATATGATATCATATATGAACTTCTAATATTTCTTTGTTAATAATATTTTAGTAGTATCATTGTTTTAGGTGTAAACTGATTCGTTTTCCTTTATATGTTTTGTTATGTAGGTCATGTTTTTTATGGATAAGATGTATTTGATTCATATATAGAATGAAATTATGTTCTTATATAGTATTTTTAATAATAAAATTAATATTCTTCCAGAATGGTTATGATGGGGAATTAATCTTATCGCATTCATCGAGACGGTAATCTGTATGTACTCACCAATGCTACTTCCATCTCTTTTTTTATTTTAAAAGGAATGAAAAAAAATGATACATAGGTATATTATTATTCCATTATGATATAATATTTTAAATATGATATGTAGGTTCTTTAACACTGTCATTTATATGATCTATGTATTGTACGAATGAGTCATATCACTTTGAGGGGGCGATAGTCCGCACTTCCTCAAATGAAATTATCGTATATATAAAACATAAAAAGAATAAAGGTATTATATAAAATAGAATTACAGAACCTTATAAATAAAATAAATTTCATAAATATGATATATAATTACATTTCTATCATAATGGCCCCCATAAGTGGTTGTAGTATAAGAAGGAACAATCATCGTTTCATGAGGCAGTGGTTCACCGTCCAGAAAAACATTTTGTTCTATACCCATTAGATGGAGGTGTGTGTAAGTTTTGTTACAATAATTATCATAAAAACAACCTATTATATTAAGGATATTTTTTTTATAAAAGAAAATAATAAAGAGAGTTTAGGGGGTAGGAGAAGTAAAATAAAAGAAAAGAACTTTAGAGGAGATGTTACCTTTAAATAGGTTAACTGCCTTTTGTTTGAACCAAAAGGATTTTTTGAAGTGCCTTATGCCTAAGGTAAGGCTTCTAGGTGGAATAGAGGGATTTAGGGAGCTTAATTGGGTAGGGGATGGAAGATCCAAAGGGCTTAAGATGTGTTAGAAATGGGTTATAGTTGATGACTTTTTATAAGGGGGGAGGGGCTCTTTAGGGAAGTTTGAAAATATTATTTTATTATGTAAAGTTTTTCAGTATCTAATGGTCCAAAACAAATTATTGTTGAAGATAAGATTAAAAATGTTAGAAATAAAATCAGTCAATAATATTTGGATATGTTTGGGATATTTTCTTAATTTTTATAATAACATTTATTTAAGTTATTCATTAATGAGGTAAACACTACATCATTATTGTGTCATAAATAATTTTATTTATATGATGTCGAAAAATTATAAAAAAATACCATGATGTAGGAAATTGTTTATTTCAAATTAATATTTATAATCTAATATTTTACTTATAAATTCTAATGTAAAAATTATTTTACTAAAAGACATATGTTTATATAATTTTTGTCTTTACTTTTTAATTAATTAATATAATGTATCATTATCACTCTCAAGTGGCTCCAAGTGTTCCCAAAATCGACCCAAGGATTCCCATGGTATAACATGTATCAGTAAATAGGGTTAGCAGATGGGTTAAGGTAATTAAATATTATTATAAACTTATTTTTTACCCATATTTAATGGATTTACCCATTCAACCATGGTAAATAAAATATATACCGAAGTAATTATTTATAATGTCTAAAAAAGTTAACAATTTACACAATTTGGACCTCTTGATTCAAAATATGGAATTCATTTTCCAAATTTAAAATGCATATGTCGCAGAAATTAAATTAAAATTAATTCTCGATGTCAAAAAAGCTTGTTTTTTAAAAAATAATAACTATCAAAATATTGACACTTGTTTGTGTCCAGTTTAAATGTAAAATTACATCCAATAACCTAAATTATATTAAATGATAAAAATATAATCTAATGATAATTAAAAACTGTTAAAATTTATAATTTAACACTATATATTATTTCAAGTAAAAAAAGTTTTTTTTAATTAAAATCTAGTATTTTTCATTATTCATCAAAAATTGAAAGTTTTTAGAAGAGTACCAAAAATTCACCCTAAGATAATTTTGATATTATGAATCAAAAAATTAATTCATTTTTGAAAAATAAATTTATAAATTTCAAAAAGTGAGTATTACTATTCATAATGGCCAGTTTTATTGGTCGTGGTGTGTTAGAATCTCGAAGTTGCATACAACGCAAGATATCACACTATTCAAAGGGAAAGGTACCGTGGAAGCATGGGGTGTTAAAAATTATTACCTAGATAAGTCATTGGAAATACAACCATAAAATACATTGATATATTCTACCATTTCAACTCTATAACTAGAAAAGGATGAACTAACCCCTTCAGTAACATTCATTTTACTTCGACTTATTGAAAAGTCAAACACTTCAATGTAAATTCTACAATATCTATTTTCATTCCATCCAATCAGAAATACTCCTGAATGTCTTTGTATGAATTTATTTTTCATAGATTAATGGAAAAAATGGATCAATGAGCTTTAGGAAACAACATTTTCCTCAATTGGTAATCACAAGTCACACATAATCTTTTTTCGAATAATAAAACACCGTCTTTGTAAAAATTAAAATCAGGAAACTTACCCTTATTAATAGATTCTACCATTTCTGAAAAATATTGATCCTCTTAATGATCTTTATTAATTATTTATGAGAAATTATTTTGCACTAAAATCTATAATAATAAAGGAATACCTCCCACCTATATCTTATAGGCCAAAAAATTTCAAATCATTTACCAAAGTGTCATGTTCTAAATGGAACATGGTTAACGTAGCAAGATTGTTTTGACTCAAGGAATTGGCCACCTTGGTTTTATTTCTTAGGTAATAAGGAATCATAAAATCATAATCATTGATCAGTTCAATCCATATTCTTTGACTCATGATCACTTATTTTTGTGTAAATAAATTCATTAAACATTTATGATGGATATATAGTTCACATATAACTCTGTAAAAAAGATGAGTCTAAAATTTTAAGGCATAAATAAGAGAAACTAATTCCTAATCATGTGTTGGGAAACTTAACTGATGAATTTTAAACAGAAATAAATCTATACTGATTACCTTATCGTTCTTTATTAGAAAAAAACAATGTCCATTTAATATAGAACCATTATAGATGAAAAATTCCCCATTTATAGAAGGAAGGTCCAAAACTGTAGCATTGAGCACTTTACATTTTAGTTCCTAAAAACAAACATAAAAATATTCAATCTAGATTAACTGACCTCCCTTTTGAGTAAATGTATTTAGTGGTCTGGTTAAATGAATTTGTTTTCCAAAAAATCATCAGTAATAATCGACTAGTCAAAAAACACTATAAATCCTTGTGACATTGTTAGTTCTTGGACATTATTCAACAAATAAATTAGCAGAGTCAATAGTTATGCCATAATTATAAAAATTATTTCCGATGAATGAAATTTTTTTACAACCAGAATTTACACTTAGTAAAAATTCTATAAGTTTTCTTTTCTTTTCGGGTTTTCAACACAATAATTATGTTCCTTCCATGTTCCTCCTTATTCTTAGAATTTTCCAAAATATCATATATTAACATAACCACAAAATAATCCAAAATATATTGAAGAATCTATTCATGAGATTAGAAAATATAGTTTGTACATTAGATAAACCTATGTGAATAACTAAAAACTCATAACTCCCATATCTTGTATGAAATGATGACTTCAAAATGTCATCCTCCATTACCTACAGCAGATGGTACTCAGACCTCAAATCAATCATCAAAAAATATTGATCAATCTATATATGATTAAAAAATCATCGAAATGAGTTAAATGATACTTATTCTTATTATTTATGTTATTCAATTATCTATAATCAATGAAAATTATCATGGAACCATATTTTTTTCACAAATAAAATAAGAACACCCCATGTTAAAGTGCTACATCAAATGAAACTTTTATTGAAAACTTTTTGAAACTGTTTATTCAATTCAAAAAGTTACACATGATCCATTGGATAAAAGGGTTCATAAATAGGCTCAACCTTATGAATTAAATCCACAATAAATTCAACAACAGGATTAGGAATACAACCAGGTAATTCATTATGAAAAACATTGGAAAATTCATCTACTTCTAGGATATCACAAATCAGACATATTTTTTTATTTTTGACCACATGAGCTTGATAACATTAGTTTCCATATTTAATAAACTTATTAGCTTCATTTAATGACCTCAAAGTTATTAAATCATTAAATAAAACATTTTTTGATTTGTAAATGATTTTATCATGAAAAACTATAATCCAATCCATGCCCAAAATGATATCAATATCTACTACAGAATGTTTATAAAAATTTGTAGTAAAGGCCATATCATTAATGAAAATAGGAAGAATCCTATACATATTATTTTCTTTAATACCTCAACGTGGTTTTTTTTCCAAATTTTCTATATCACATTAATGTGACGATATTCCCAATTTACATGAACATTTCTCAAAAATGAATGAATGTAAAGATCTAGAGTCTAAAAGAGTAATGGAACAACTCGAATAAATTTTTAACATACTTTTCATCACATCATTTGATCAACCAACATCAACCATTGTTGTAGAAAAATATTTCCCCCACTAGTTTGATTTTGACCTCGATGGTTTTCACCCTGGATGATAAAATCCAGACACACATTGGCATAATTCCCTAAGTAATTCTAACTAAAAAAATTACCATTGGATTTTAATTACTTTCAGTATCATCTCCCTCACAATCATGAGCTATATGACCAATATTACCATATAGGAATCACTTCCTAGACATTTAAAAAACATTCTTTACTATGCTTTTTACCTAGCTTCTAATAATATGGGAATTATATTTTCCTACCTCCAAACTTATTTGATGAATACATTCCCTTTACCTGAAAACTGGACCACTTCTTTTGCATGTTTTTAGGGGACACATGATAGTCATAAAACTCCAATTATACCTTCTCATCCCATGGAACAAGTTTCTCCTAAATTTTTTTCTCATGAGAATATAAATACCTTCAGTATCTTGGTTTCAATATTGACTAAAACCAATTTATATTATTATCAATACTTAGAAAAAAATGGATATATAAATCACTAATAAAATGAATTTTTCTTCATATTCAACCAATAAATCTTACTCATTTTGTCTCAATTATAATAATTGTATTCCCATCCTATGTAAAATAAAATTGGGAATATATTTCTTTAGTAAAATATTCTTAAATTCATCCCATTATCAGGGACCAATATCTTCAATTTATCTGATTTTCTTAACCATTGAACAGAATAGGATGACTTCTCCTTCAATAGGATAAATTGAAATAGTTACCATTTTTTATCTAAAAAATCCATTACATCATATATCTATTCTGGTAATTTAATCTATCCTTCAGCTAGTATAGGGTTAAATGATCCTCTGAATGAGACGGTTTTGTCTCATAAAATTATCTACTATCCCCATGTTCCTACGTGGTAGTTCTAATTTCTATATTGCACGGACACCACCACCATTTATATCTTCTTTCAAATTATCTATTACTACAACAAACTACTCAGTTCCAGTTCCAACCATTTCAAGATGTTGATTCAGAAGGATATTTTTCTCTCGGTTGGTTCCCACTATATATTCCTTATTTCCTTTGCAAAAAACCATTCTAAACCAACATATTTTATATGTAGCAACATTATAATATTTAAATTTCATACAAATTAAAACTAACTATAAAGTAAAATATTTTATGGTAATAATACCAATATTATCCTATATTGTAAATTTATCGAAACCTTTCCTTTGATACCAACTATAAGGTCCAAGTAGTTAAATATTAAATAATCTTGAGTATACATTAGATGAAACAACCAGGTATTCATCAAATTCTATATCAATTCAAACTCACCATAAAGTAAAATATTTCAATGTCATGCTACTAATGTTAACCAAAACTCTAAATTTTTGTAAACCATACCAATGATACCAAATATAAGGCTCCAACCATATAATATTACATAATATTCAGTTTTAGTGATGAATTTAATTTCATTCACTTTGAGGATCTTTTTAGGTTTTGTGTTTTAAAGAATGGGGCCATAACTCATTCATTACAAAACCACTTAATACAGAGTGTAAACTTCCAATTAGTGTCCATTTTTCTAAAATATATTAATTTTAAAAAGAATCATGATTTATTTCAGGGAAAACCTTATCGACTTTTGACAGGACTACTTCCATTTCCTTACCCATATTTTAATCTTGTGAATTATAATTAAAAACATGCGATGAGAACAAAATATTAATAAGGGATAGATAAACAAGGAAAAATATTAATCCTGTGAAAACATGAAAATATATGAAACATTTATCTCAAAGTAATATTTTACCCATTAAAAATTAGTAAATACTTTACTTTAAAAAATATCATTGCTTATCGTTTTTTATAAACAAAATATTTCCATAAAACCCATTTCAATCATATATACCACATAAAGGTATCTTGGGAAATAATTTTACTTTTAATTCTTATAAATGAAATAATCATGTTGTCGAATTCAATATATTCCACTCCTAAAAATGGAATAACCAAACAATCGAATTCAATACCAATGAATTATAAGGATATCATACACGCTCTCATAATTGGTTTAATATTGAACCCCCCTTCATTAGATTATAATTTAACAAATAATAATTGGTTTATAATGTAACCACCCATAAAATTACCAATTACCATTACCAAATCATAATAGATAAAATATTTCAATTTATCATAGACACATAAGAATTCATTTCCACTTATAAGAAATAATTACATGTAATTTAAATAATCAATACATTTTCAAAGCATATTTTTAATAACGAAATACCCAAAACTGGAACGTGGTGTTTTTTTTAACACGATGGATTAAAGATTAAGTCAAATATCATT
Organism: Viscum album; assembly: GCA_963277665.1. Taxonomy (NCBI): domain Eukaryota; kingdom Viridiplantae; phylum Streptophyta; class Magnoliopsida; order Santalales; family Viscaceae; genus Viscum; species Viscum album. The sequence continues at coordinate 497,447,719 of OY728139.1, forward strand.
TAATTTTCATGGTGGAAAATAATTTTTTGTTGTCATATACATTAAAAAGAACATTAGTTTTGTCATTTGGAAAGAAAATCAAGCAATGCATACAAAAAACATAAAATGATTTCTTTTAAAATCACTAAATGATATTAATAGTGGGAATAAAATTACAATAATAATACTTCTATATCTATAAAAATATATAATAATATCAAAAATATGGACATAGAAGAAAATAGTTATAAATTAAATCATTAAAATTTTAAAAATATATTTTCAAATCAACGCGTCTCATACCACTTTGAATCATTTGAATAATAATCACCATGAGGTAATAACATTTGAAAAAACATTAAATAAAATGAGAAATAAATGAATTAATTATACAATATTATAAAGGGGATTTATATACACCATATAAAATAAGGTGGATGTATCCTATCCAAATATGCCTCAATGATAGAAGATTGAGATAAAGTCCCTTACCTTGAGTTGGACTTGTTATGTCTGTCTTTATCTCCATAAATAATAAATTAAATATCATTATTTACATTATTGAGAACCATTTTAAAGTTCATTATTACTTTTATTTCACAGAATAAAAATGTTTATAAGGTTTATTAATCAATTACGTTCTTGTATGGTGTTTTTGTCTTATTTGGTTTATGTGTAAAAACGACATTGATTGGTCAACTATGGTCAAAGTTGTTGTTATTTAATTAGATATAGAAAAATAATAATAAAATAATTATAATACTAATTGTTTAATAAAACATATATATGTCATTTTTTTATTTGGTGATGATAAAAGGAATAATCACATTAGTTTAAGGAGGCGGTTGTCTGCATGTCTCCCAATGACATATCACTTTTTCAGTGTGTCAAACGGTAAGAATTAAAGGGGTATATTATATTTCCAAAAAGATAATTATTTCATGAATAATATATATATCTTATATTTCATATATTTTTATTAAAATCATCCTTAAATCATTTTATGTAAATCATGAATAAATCACATCACTTTGAGGATGCGGTTTTCCACACGTCCACAAAATATATTATCATATTCCAAAAAATGGAAAGAATAAATTTATGTTTCATATACCAACTAAAAAATGAATAAAAATTAAAAAATATCATATATTTTATATAAGAATTATTTCCATCATTATTCCTAAACATGATAGGTGGTAATAGAAGAATGATTGACATTAGTTCATGATGCGGAAGTCCATCGTACACAAGAATGAAGAATACATATCCCATTTTATGGAATTGTGTGAACTTATAGGTCATAACCTTAACATAAAAAACATATCATTATATTCAAAATTATTTTTCTATTATAAAATCATTATATTAGAATAATTTTTATGGTTTTAAGGAGGAAATAAAAAAAATATGTTTATTAATGAACATTACCACTTCTTCAGGTAAAACTTTTTGGTATCCACAAATGGGCCAATTGGATTGATATGTAACCAATGAAAGGATTTTGTAATTTTAGGATGGAAGTTGGGACGTTAATTGATCAAGGTTTTACTAAACCAATGTGGTTTGGTGGTATGAAGAGAAGGGGTTATGTGGTGGCCATTTATATGTTGGGGAGAGGAAACACTTGGAATTTTTGAAAAGAACGTAAGGTGTACCCATGATTTTTCCTAATAAGAGTCTTAAATAACACACAAAATTAGATCCTAGTTGTTTAATAGACGAAATATGTACATCCAATGGTTATTGGACAAGTTTAGGTTCATTTTTAATCATCTAATTTTATCCATTAACTATAATATTTTTAACATAGTCATTGTAATTAGTTTTAATTTCCTTCACTAATATTTTTGGTAAATATATAAGTTAAAATTTTGAGACATTATAAATTATTTTTAATTATTATATGTAATATATTTCTCATAATTAAATTCACATAAGGGGAAAATAATTAAATATTAATATTGCAGACGCATCGAGACAATAGGATTCATAGAAGAAATGTTCAACAGTGTGAAATGATTTTATATAATATTTCAATGTGAAAATGATTCTAATGACCTAAGATGGATCAATGTTTGTATAATTTTACTAATTATACTTTAAAACCAAATTAAAATATAATTTTTCTATATAAATAAATTTTATGAAAATACAGTTTTCATTTAAAATTCTGTGTTTTCGGTATTAATAAAAAAATAAAACTTCAAATAAAAATACTAAAAACTCATTGAAGGTAAATTTGGTTATTCTATTTTTAAAAATGAATTTTATTTTGAAAAATATAATTTACATAGGTTTCAAAATTTATTTTCAAAACAAGTGCGCTATTAAAAGGGGGTAAAACTACTTTTTAGAAAAATTCGGTTTATAAGCATAAAACAGGATTTATTCTTAACTTTTGCTAATAAAATATATTGGATGAATACAAAATAATTTTAAAAACATGTGTAAATTTAATATAGTTATTCACATTTATACCCACAATATAATATCTAGGTGACAACTACCATATTAAATTATAATATTTATACAATATTATTGTTAGATATAAATCAGTGTTGCATACAATGCAATATTTCATAGAAAATCAATGTGGTGTATTATATCCTCATCTGAAAATTCAATACCTTTTAATATAAAATTATTATCTAATTCATGAATATCAATAAATATACAAAATACTATTTCAATTATTACTTGTTTTGTTACAATATATACATATGTGTTTTTTGTAAATATGCAATGGGTAATGATTTAAAAAAATTATGGTTTTATTGGAAAGACCTAGTGGATAAATGTAAAGTGATAAACAAATTACGAAAAATTAGTCCTTGGACTTTGTAAATAGATTCGGAATAGGGAACGAACAAATTCGTTAAGTGACTTTTTGTAGAATGTAACAGATATACCCTATATATCCTTTAGAATTTCAAGCCTCTTGATAGTTTTGTTTTCTAATCTTGTAATTTTTATTACAAATCTAAGAATTTATTTTATAAAGTATTATTTTATATTTTTTTATTAAAGAGTAAAATTTTCATGTATTTTTATAAAAAATGATTTCCTTGTTTTAGAAATATAAAATGTTTTTGATTTACAGAAACTGAGTTGTTTTTAAGAAATATTTTTTTAAATCGAGAAAAATATTAAGTATTTTAATTTCTAACAGGTTTTTTCAAATGAATTTTATAAAACCCATTTTTGGTCATTTTTCACAACCAATTCTTTTAAATGTTATTCATTAGACATGGTTTTTTATTATGTTTTTTAGTCAAGATGGAGGTGAACCTATCATAGAAGTATTTTGGTTCTGAAAAAAAAAGAAATATTATAGTGGGATTGAGTTTTTTTAATTTACCTAATTTTTCAAAATTATAAAACTAAATGGTCCTCAACAATGTGAGAAATTTATATTTTTCAAAAATGTTAGAAATTTTTTATTTAAGAAAAATATACTCTATTTTTAGCATAAGATATAAAAGAATGGTTAAGGAGAATTATAGTTGGTATGAAAGTGATCATTTAGAAAACATTGGATATTATGATGTCAATAATAATTTAAGAGTTGGATATTTTTTTAGGTTTATGGTGATTAGACTTTAAGGTGTTCAGAAATTAGGGTTATATATATAGATAACCCTTCTGATATAAGAAATTAATTCCATGAAACTTCTATGTTTTCAATGACTTGTATTTAGGAATCAGACGACCACTTTCGTGATAGAAACTTTTTTCCAGTAGTAAATTCTTATAATTGTTTCTATGAGTATTATTTTTATTATTACTATTATTATTATTATTATTATTACCACTATTATTATTATTACTATTCTAATAAATCATAACTACAAAATTATATGTTTTCTTTATGCAAAAACTGGATGTAAAAAAAAATTATAGATGGTCAGAATTACTAGGATGCAATTTATTTAAAGAGGTAGAACGTAAAGACCCACGTTTCTAATATATATATTTATATTTATATATAAATTTTTTCAATCGCGAAATAATATAATTTTTATACATAATACATTATTCTTTTATTATAAAGACCTATTTCAATAATATAAGTATTCATGAGATACTATATAGTAAATTTTATATGGTTACTCTCTTAATTAAATTATGCATTTGTGATTTAGAATTTAAATTAAAATAAACGATAATGTAAAATATGATATTAATATACAGTTTTTTAGAAAAGTAAATAATAATTTGAATTGAATATATTTATTAAATATTTATTAGAAAAATAAATATATGATTTTAAAATATATTTCGAAAAATAAATTTAGTATAATATATAAACCAATGAATATGTTAATAGTGATATTACTTAAGATATACCATGTATTAATAAATATACATAGGATAATGAAAAATATAAAATAGGGAATTTAGTAGTAAAATATTATTTATTAAGGTAAAACAATGTTATAGAATATTTATTTGAAATCAATTTATATAAAAAATAAAAAAAATTAAATTAAATGTGAGTATACTATTTTGTCAATGATCTAAAATCATAATTTTTATTATGGTAGTAATTTGAAACTAATTTAACAACAATTTTAATGATATCCGTAAACTAATGTATATACACATAAATATTTTTATACATACATATATATATACATGTATGTGTGTGTGATATATGGGGATTATAGATAAATCTATAAAAATTAAAATAATTAAATGAAATAAATAGTAGTTAGTATTAATCACTAAATTTAAAATAACTAGTTATAATAGTTGTAAAATAAATACATACATGCATATATATATATATCCACACATGTGTGTTCACACACAGACACACACACAGATATATATATATATATATATGACTTTAGTAATTAGGTATTAATTTTATAATAAAAAATTTATTATAAATATATTATAATTTAAATAATGATGTGTGTGTGTGTGTATGTACATATATATATACCCACATGTAAGTATAGACACATGAATTTTTGTCCGAAATAATTTATGTGTTTGTGTGTGTGTGGGTATTTATATTTTTATGTGTGTGTCTGGAGAGTAATGATAAAAAAGAATAAACAAATAACATATATATAGTTTGGTACAATAAAGGAAAAATATAAATATAAATATATATATATTATAAATATAAAAGTGGTGTATGGGTTTTTAAATGGAAAAAAATATAAAAAATATAAATATATATCATAAATATATATATGTGTGTGTATGGCTTAATGGTTAAGGAATATCAAAAAAATAAAAAATTCCAAATGACTAATAAAATGGAATGAATTAATCAGAAAGTAAATGTATTGAATAAAACTCATGCTATTTAGATGTATTCTCAACTAATTTATTAGTAAAAATATACTAAATAAGTAAATTAAAGTTAAAAATTATTGATAAAAAAGTCGACTTATAAAAGTTAGATCCTTCTCCTTGGACCTCGTGAAAATGATATAATTATAATTTCAATTCACTATAATTATGCATCATTTCAAGTTATAGTGAGGGATGGTGTGATAGTTAGTTTATGAGTTCTACAAAGTATGTTTTTTTTAGTAGTTTATCTTAAGGGGGTTGACCATTTTGAAATTATGTTTTATTTTTAATTTTCTAAAACCCATTATTTATAGTGAAAATATTTTAAAAATTCTATTTTAATTATTATATATCCCTCCTTGAAAAATGTTTAAACAATTTAAAAAATTATGCATTGAATTTTTCAAAACTAAACCCTCAATGTAATAAATTATATAATATTTAAATTTTTTAAATAATTCATATATTGGTTAATAAAACTCTTTTTAACAACTATATTTTAAAAAACAATGGTTTTTGATTAATTTCCATTCAAACTTAGTATTTTAGAAGTTTTAAAATATGATTTTATTTGAAAATAATTTTAAAAAATTATCATTCATGTTGATTATGATAAAATTATAGTATCCCATGTGTTATTTTATTATGATCATAGTTTCATGAATATTTTCAAAATCATTACTCATGTCTACAATTTATTTTTTGTTGCCTCTTTTTTTATCGTTTATTATTTATGTTTAATTATTTTTTTCTAAATATGTTAATGGTTAATAATATTAAAAACTTGGTTTTAATGGAAAACACTATTAGAAAAAAGTACATACTATAAAATGTATTTGATAAAATAAGCACCTTGTCTTAATAAATAGATGAGGAATTTTTAGTGAAACCAATCATCAAGGAACACTGTAAGAAATTTGATGGGTAGGTCATGTATAGCATTTAATGTTTTAAATCACATATTTTTCTAAATAATTTTATTTTTGAAAATCACTTAATTTATTTTCCAAATTATTATATTGAAATATTTTTATAAATATAAAGATGTTTAAATTCATCTTTATTAAAAAACATGTTTTCTTATATTATTAATAGCAATGGTTTTTGTTTTATAATAAATGAAATATTTTTATGACATCAGATTTTATTTTATCAGTGAAAATATTTTAATATGGTTTTTAAGTCTTTTATAGGCTACCATGTTGGGTCAAATTTTTTTAAAATCCTATTTCTAATAATTTTTCTCACCCCATGCATTTAAAATGTTTTTCTCAAGGATTTTTATTGAGTATAATTGTTTTGGAGTTAATTTGAAATAATGTGTTTTACTCAGAGAAGAGCTGGAGATGTCATGCAAGTATTTAGGATCTGAATAAGAAAGCAATGTATATTATAGTAAAATTGTTTTTTAAAAACATTCTTAATTTTAAAAATCACTAGAACTAAATAGTCCTTCAGAATTTGGGGTCAATATATTTATCTTTGTTATTTGATATCATTTAATTTATAGAAATATACATTGTTTTTAGAACAAAATCTAGGAATTTTGGTCTAGGTATTATAGAAATATCATAATCCTCGATCATCACTAACCATCATTATCATTATGTATTGGGTGCCTTTTTGAGAATACATACATGAGTCTCTTGTAATCCTTTTATATTTCAGACTTCCTCCTTTAGAGATAATGTTTCCAAGTCATCAATGATAATATCAAATCAAAAAATTATATGTCACACATTATATAGTTCTTCTCATTAATCATAATTTGTGGGAGGCATAAGTAATTATTTTTCCCATTATCATGATCACAAAACCCAAGAAATTTTTGGATGTATCTCTATGGATCTCAAATCCATCCCTACTAGTGGGTATGTTAGTACAGCTGTAGAGATTAGACTCTTATTTAACTTTTTTAAATATATCCTCAAATTCATCAGTCCAAAAAATCTTCACTCCCTTCACCGTTATCTTGGTTACTGGGTTTTTTAACCATGAGATATTTCTCACAAATTGATGTTAGTGCCAAGCTAATCCACAAAAACTATAGATATCTATCACATATTTCGGTCTATCTTATCATTCAATTGCCTCTATCTATTAAGGATCCACAAGTATACATTTATTGGTGATAACATTCCCCATGAATGTTACTATATCTAAAACATGCATTTACGATACTTCTCAAATAAATTTTCCATTCACTATTTCTTAAATATAGAATTCAATTACTCCCCATGTTTCTCAATGATTTCTTTAATAGATATTAATATCATTTATAAATAATAAAAAACATATTGAGGTAATCCTTAAAGGCATTGTGAATTAAGTCTGTGAAGATATTTTGGTCATTACATTGTCTAAAGGGAATCACTATGAACTCGTAGTGCCAGTACCTTATATAAAAATCATTCATGGGGATATCCTAATTATTCACATTTTCTTGACAATATCCCAACCAATTTTCAACCTTGGTGAATTGTTGGCTTCAAAATATCTATTCACACAAATCATCAATCTATATAGTAGTTACTTATTCTTTATCATGATCTTGTTGAGCTCATGATAATCAATGTAAAGGACCATTGACTCAACCATCATCTTAATAAAAAGTAGTAACGCACTTCATGGAGATGAAATTGGGAAAATAAACCCCTTATCCTGATTCTATTATAGTTACTTATTTTCTAATTCAAGTTCAATAGTATCCATTATATATAAAATATTACATATTAGTAATGTTTAGGCTAAAAGTATGATAGTGAACTCAAACCTCTTAGTTAGGAGGAAAATTGAGAAATTATCTGGGGACACATTATCATATTCTATTTCAATTACCATGTCATCAAGGATTATCTTTTCTTTAGTCTCAATGATTTCTTTTAGATTCACTTTCTCAAAAGGAAATAATATGTTTTTTAAGATGATGATTTCAAAATAGATCCATCCTACTCAATAAACTTTATAAGATTAGTTGGTGATTTATAACATGGAGGGTGATTATCTTGTTTTGAAAATTTATGTTGGATATATATGAGGAAGGTCAATCCATACCTGAATAACATTGAGTTCTTCAAAAGGGATTATGATAAAAATTTAAAGAAAAAAAATCCCATAATCATCACCATGTGGTAAACTAATCATATGATTTTCCCGAATGATATCAAATAATTTATGGTGTTCACATAATTATTTTAAAAAATTCCTTGATATATTAGTTTTCCATTTATAAAAATAAAAAATACAAACAAAATGATAGGGTGGATTATTATTGTGACATTATTATCAGGATTCATCATAGTACTCATCATACTATATTCCCTTAGATGTTCCCTTAGTCCTATAGATTTTTATTTCTCATCATCCTTGTTAGCCCATAGAATATTGAATTTTTATTGATGGTGCCTAAGTTCCCTACATTTATTATACTAATCTATGATTGGTGTCTTAGTTTGACATTTATTTCCCTCCATCTTGTTAATATAACCCATTATTTTTCAAAGTAATTAGATACTTTATATCTTACTTTTCCAAAATTAAAAAACCTTCTAGTTACTTTTTAGAATTTTTTATGGTGCCTCAATCCCCATTTTTTGCACCTTGGAAACACAATATTCTATTGTTTATCTTCTAAAAATCTTAGATACATTATTCTCATCTTTATTAAAAAAATTGTACATTCATCTATGTGACAATTGTTATTCATTATATGTGATATAAATTTTATCATAATCACATGTTCTCCCATTTTAGATCCCGTCATGTTATGTGTTTCAATTTTTAAATCATCTTATTTCCCCCATATTGGTTTTTGACTCTATTTTGTATATTTCCAATGATTGAATAAAATAATTGAGTATTAGGGATCAAAATTTTCAAACTATTAAACATTTTGAAGGAAATTATGAACATTGAAGGGATAATTGTTATATGAAATATATTCCTTAACCTATTAATTTCATGATTTAAATCAAATCTATCGATGGTGTATTTCCATATATTAAATTGCACATCAATTTTTTCCCATCAAAATGGGTTGTACAATGATTGTGATGAACCAAATCATATCCCTTGGGAATGTCTGTCGAGGTCTGGGGACTTAGGACTCTTTTTTGTGCACCAAATATAGGTCAAGTTAATACCAAATGAGAACTTTCCGAGGTATTACCAAAAGGTATGTTTTCGCATATCCACATCCACTTTACAGTTTCTATATCAGGATGTATTTTCATGAAAACCCAAGCACTTTTTACATTACCAAAAAATAGATATGTTTTTATATGTTTAGTTTTATCCCTATGTATTTATTAAGGTTTTATATTCCTAATCAAAAAATAAATTACTAGATATTTATCTGATATAAAATATGACAAAACATTTCTTTTTTATATTTTATTTCATGATTTATTACATAATTATACAGTAATTATAATCCTATAAAATCAATAGGTATGGTTTCTTTGTGAAATTAGATACAAATACCAATAACTTGAAATAATAATATAGTGAAATTATATAAAAAATATCATAATATTCCCTTCAATTCCATTGACTATCTAATATTACATAGGATAAAATGGGGATGTATATAATAAGGGGATGAGATATAAATCCTATTAAGGATATAATAAAATCTTATTAGGAAGTAAATTATTACATCTAAATCAAGGGGAAAACATGGTGAAATAAAAAGGTGAGAATATTAATCATAAATCGAAAAGAATGATATAAGATAATAATAAAATAATAGGAATGTAGAAGTTGTATAAAACATTAATTTATAATAATAAGTCAAGATGAACCTCTAAGACATCATAACATAAAGCTCTTATGACAACCACTCGCTCACCATACAAGGCACCTCATGAGATAAATAATTTCCCAATGAATTAGAGGGCTATATAATTACAGTCTCACCCATCATAATAATATCTTGTACATGTATATTTTGTCCACAAAGATCATATAACAAAATAATTACTTTTTTACATTTAATACCATTATTAAAGTGTGTGGGTTGCAAAATATTATTGGAAACTCATGGGATAATTACAGAAGCATAGTGGGTCAATAAAATAGTTCATGGGAGGGATTAAAAACAGTTAAAGGTGGCGTCTAATTACTTTTTAATCATTAGGGTAATAAATGTATGTGAATAAAATATTTCAGCATGAATAATTGGAAATCAAAATTCTCAATAAAGATAAAGTACATGAATAAAGAGGGATAGTAAGAGAAACCCTTACTCTGGTATAACATCAGCTTAGGTAAAGGTTATAAAGAGTGGGTATAAATACTATCTCATTATCATACATTCAATTGGATAGAAAAATCATATACATATATAAACACAATAAAATGTAATCAATTAAGATTCAAATGCCTAAATATAAAGGAAGTACATGAATAAAGAGAGAGAGTAAGAGAATCCCTTACTCCGACATTGCATCAGTTTAGGTAAAGGTTACAAAGAGTGGGTATAAATTGTATATCATTAATATAACATCAATTGGATAGTAAAATCATATATATAAACACATTAAAATGTAATGAATTAAGATTAAAATCTTTAAATATAAAAGAACTACTTTAGTGAATTTAAAAAAGAAGAGAAACCTTACTTCGACATAATTACAGATTAGGTAATCTTTATAATAAGAGTGGATAAATATTCTATCATTCTTATAAAACAATTTGAAAAAAAAATGATATTTATAAACACATCACAACATAATAAATTGAGATTAAAAAGGCTAAATATAAATTAATTACATGAATGAAGAGGAAAAGGAATAGAATTCCCTACTTGAGTTGTTACTTCTAAATGTATAGGTGGAGATTCTTTATATATTGGGAACACCATCGGAGGGATTTAAATATGCATATTGAGAAGAAATTAAGGATTAAATATTTTTTTAGTGTAAATGGAAGAAATAATGGAATGGTATTTATAGAAAAAGAGAATAGATTTCTTAATTAATTCTTGAATGTAAGTTATAGATGCTGAATAATAAAATAATCAAAAGACCCAAAACTAATAAAGGGTTTTTCTAATGGTTTATGAAAAAAAGGAGTTTCTTCCCTTATTATATTATGTTAATAACTAAAATAATTAAAATAATATCATTCATGATTTCAAATTTAGACATGTTTATAAAGAATTGTTTTTAGAACCAGAAAATATAATATAAGTTTTTGAGGATTCACTATAGGTTTGTAAAATAAATGAAATAAGTTGAAAAGAAAATTATTTTAAAGTGAAATCCAATTTTTGTTTAGGGATGACTTTTGATGTTTTTATTCTATTAATTTTTGGAAATTATGATATAATAATACATAAACTATTTTTATATGGTATTAAATTTATACCTAAAAATTTCACATTCTTAAAAAATTATGAAAAATAAAAAATTTGATAATTTCACCATGATGATGTCAAAAATAAAATATAATTTTCCAAAATAATTTTCAAAATATAACAATTTCCACTTTAAAATAAATAAACTTATTTATTAAAGTGATAAGATTTAATAAGATAGAAACAAATTTCATATCTATATACAAATTATAATGGACTCCATTACATTATAATAAAATTTATAATTAAATAAATATTATTTAAAATGAATATTTTATAAAAATTACATTTTCTTAATTTCTATTAAAAATATAAAAAATATTTTTTAAATTGAAACTATTTATTTCTTGAAAATAAATGTTTTTTATTCATATTCAAATCAATTTTTTGTCAAACTCATAATTTAATAATTTATATAAATAATGTAATAAATTAAATGGATCAATATAATCATTATTTTATAAGAAATAAAATTTATAAACACATACTACAAGGGTTTAGATACATATCTCATTATTACAGCAATGTAAGCCCTAAGGGTATAGTGTGAAATAGTAGTATTTTCTTGGGGTGGCTCTATGAACATGGTTTGGGTGGTGAGATCCATAAGATTGAACTTCTCTTATAAATTTTTCTCCTCGAGATTCAATTATTGAATATCAAATTTTACTTGGTCAAGGGAAATTCAATGTGGTGTTATATCCCTTGGAGGCACGAATAAGTAGGATTTATAGGGTACTATTCTACTGGTTGAGGATTTAGTTTTAAAAATGTTAATGGTAATTATAGTATGAATATATTAACAATAGTTACAGTTAATAACATTTTTTAATATCAATGCATAAAATCTCCATCTATTTTATAATTTTCAAAAAATAATAAATAAAATATAGTGCTTGACTTTTCTTTACCCAAAAAAAATAATGAGGTGTTCATACATTCTAAAGGGAATTCCCTTTATAAATATTTGGATCCATACAAAAAGATCATGTGAGAATAAAATATTAAAAAAATTGAAAAAGATTAATATTTATTAATATACAACACAAAATAATTTAGAACTCATGTTTCTTCATATACGCCAACCCCATCGCACATAATATTTAATTAGAGTAATAATTATAAATTATAAGGTCATATCCTTTTGTAAGTATAACTTTCAGAAGTATAATAAAGTTAGTGATACTCTTATAATTCTAGCCATTTTCCCATTTTATGTTAACCAATTTTAGTATTGTTGACAAATCATTGAATTTAGTACAACCTAGGTATAATGAATTTTCAAAATCATCATTTAATCATTTCACCATAGATGTTTTTTAATGGTTTCAACTCCAATATCAGGTACTAATTCATTAATATATTCTATTCTCTAATACTGAAAATCATCATGGTCATTAAGTATTTAATTATTTATTATTTTACCATGAATTATCAAATTACCATAACTCGTATTAAAACCTTTTAAAATCAAATGATCTTAAATTTCACTATACCCTACCATTATCATATTCAAAGACTACAGGTATGTACTATAAAAAATTCCTATTTAAAGGATTTCATTTAGCTAATTTCATGAAATCACCAACCTATTTGTCATATTTTTTCACTTATTGTTCGTGTATTTAAATAACTTTGACCTATTAATTACAAAAAATAAAACTATAAATTAAGAAAACACTTAAAAAAATTCGTAACTTATATTTCTTTTTTTAATATTTTTTTGTCTAAAGAAACAAAAATATATTTCATTAAATTTTAAAGAACATATTATTAAATATATAAATGTATAAAACATGAAAACACACAAAAACACATATAAAACATAAATTAATTTATATAATTATTTATAATACATATATGTGTGTGTGTGTGTCTGTGTAGTTTTTATTTTATAAACATAAATATATATAAACACACATATATAAATAACCACTTATAAAAATACATCTAAACATTTACACATATATCAATTAGTATAAATAGATAAAGATATGAAAATTTACACCTATTTAGATATATATAAACGTATTTAAACTTGTAATTTGATATATCTAAACATGTAACCACAAATACAAGTTTACGCTACATCCATAGTAAAATATCCTTACTATATATCATAAAATAATCATTATAATTTATAGATAATTTTTATGGAAATATATATGTAGTCACTATTAGGATAGGTATGGAATCATTATTGATTAAATAACCAAAATGTAGACAAGATATAGAAAAATTTTTAAACCATGACTACATGTATCTAGATAGAATTTATAGTCAAGGATTTAAAATCCATGATTATATTTAAAATAAATATATATTTATTATTAAAATCATAAATATGTCGAGGGTAAAGTCACAGTTCAAAAATTGTGATTGCAGGTTAATAGTTTTTTAAAGAACCACTAAATAGCCCATAAACCTATTAAAAAAATATTATATGTTATCAATTGAACCATACTTCAATTTACATTTCCAAATTGAAATACATTTTTGAATCAGTCCCATTTATCATAAAAAACATCTTTATTAATAAAAATTCATCCAAAATTATACATGTACATAAACCTAAATAAACATTCTAAAATAATAACAAAACAACATAAAAATACCACATATAATGAAAACTTCTCCTATATATATATATAAAAACAACTAATACTCTGTGTGAAATATTTTCATAGAATTAGTAGTTTTAAATGTAATAGTACATTAACAAATCAACACTCATCAAACTCATTATAAAATATCAATTCCATTATAAGACATTTTAATAATTCATTTTTAGGATAATATAAAACATCTTATATGCATTTAAATTTCTAAAAAATAAACTCAAATATATAGTTTATTAAAATACATTAAATATTAATTATTTAAACTGATTTGTGATGGTATGAAGTTGAATATAATCACCCTAAGGGCGGTGAATCAGGGTGCACCTTGATTGATGATTTTTCTCTAATTTTAGTCTCCTAGGCTATATAGATCTTGTAACATCATTGGACGAAATAGATTCAATATATATTTTTCTTATTTTTTATCATATATAATATTATATATGAAAATATAAGAAATTATATCACATGTGAGGCAAGGGATTTTACATAGTTCACAACTAATGGATAAATTGTGGATCAATCATATGGTTGTGAGTTAGTACAACAAAATTGACTAGAATGGACTATTTTGTGGATATGGATTTTAATTCATGTTCACCCCATTCCAAGGTAAACTTCCACATAACTTAAGGAAAGAATCAGTGTCGATCCAAGGACCACTCAACCTTATTCTCCTCCACCCACTACTTTGGTGAAGATAAAGCCAGTTTATAGATGTAAGGGTGCCATCAATAGTTAACATACATGATTGTGTCTTCCATATCAATATGTGATTTTGATTGAAAAATATTAATAGAATTATTGATCCATTATATTCCATTTTTTCTTCTATTCCAATCCATGAAGCCTGATGGGAATGACTACTCAATGTGAGTTCAATTTAGTTTTCTTCCACTTGAACACAATAGTAGATTTTCCTCCTTCAAATACAGAATATCCCACACTATAATTATTTTATTTAACTCCATTAATAATCAGATATATTAGTGATTCTCCTTATTATTTTCCTTCTTTTTACATGAACCAGATACCTCAATAAACCACACAACTCTCTATCATCTTCAATTCATTTTGAAAGATATATATTCAACTGTTTTCGTAAATCTATCTTTATATAATTAAGATGTTTAGTTTATATAAATAATTTTAAGAATCCAACCATTGATTAATGGTTAAAATTGATTTTAATTTACTCGGATCATTCTATGTGTTACACCATGATATGTTAAAATACAATATGATCAATAGTATATTTGACAAAAATTATTGAGCTTAAACAAACCATGAAAATTTATGAGTAACTAAATTATAATATATATTTATAAAAATAAAAATAAATAAAAATTTAATTGATAAATTCATAGTAATTACGTATTGAATTTCTACTAAAGTTGTCATATACTTCAAAATATGTTTTTTAAAAATTGGGTTTTTTTTTATTTTTTTGAGAAAGTATTCTAATTAATTTCAACCAATTTGTGAAATATTATTAGAAAAAATGACATAATTTTTTAAATCAAGAAAAAAATACCTTAGGATGAAATTTAAGGATTTTTCTGAAAAAAACATTTTTCAATGAATTGTGAAAAAATAATTATTTTTTCTTATATATATTTTTTCATTTCACAAATATAAAAGGATCCATTTTTTTTAAAATGAGTTGAAAATAAACATAATTTATTTATATTTTCCATAATCTAGTTAAGGTTATTAGAATGAATTTTAAACTTAAGAATACATTTTTTCCTAGAAAACACATTTTCATCCCCTTTTACAGGTTTAATTTTAAATTAAATTATACCACACATGTGAATAAAATTTGATAATATGTATTCCATATTTTTATTTTGAGTAATTAATATTTGTTAAATTGGACCCATTTATTTTTTTCATCATTAATAGTAACTATCGTAAATAGTTATAACCATAATAAAGGGTAAATCAGTTTAAATAAGGTTAAAAATATTGTTAAAAAAGCATTAATATCTACATAACACATTACATTACCCATTTATAAGAGTTTATTTTGAATAGACACAACTATTTTTTGAATTTATTTTCACTGGGATCCTCTTTTTCATAATGGCCATTATATAATTTTACATTGTGAAAAATACCAAATATCCATATCTCACTTTTATATTTCTCATATATATGCACATAGGGATAAAAATAAGTTGTGGAAGAATATTAATGTTTAATTTAAATTAAAAAAAATTATTATGGCAATTTATTTCTTATTTTTAGTGATAATACAGTTACCTTAAATTATTAAAATATGTGGACACGGTTCTTATGTCAGAAGTGGAACAATCAATGTAAATAATGATATAAATAAATAAATTTATTGAATTTTGTATAAAATATAGTGCCACATGAATTTTTTAGTATATTATAATGTATTATTGATGGTAAAATGGATTATATTATAATTCCATCATCAACTTGAATACGTTGAGGTCAAATTAAATGAATTGTTCCAAATAAAACATTATTGATATTCTATGATAAAAATAATTAATTAAATTTTTTGACAGTTCATAAAAACCCTATATTTGGACAATATAATGTTATATGGTTTATCATAACATTTATTTTACATTTATGGGTTAATTTAACATTTATAGAAACTTTAGTATCCCCAAAAGTGTAAAAATATTGGATATCATGATATTACTCAAAAGGTTTAACGGAGGTTTAAACATGTAATAACGGTGAATACACGACCTATAATTTTAAAATTGTTATTTTATAATAATATTTTGAATCAGAAATTTCCATTTTAAAAATAATTCAATTTTTTTAACATTTACATTAAAATTAATTTATACTAAATTAACACTTTAAAAAATTTCATGAGTGCCCATCTCCGAACTTATAAAAGGGAACATCCTCTCATTTATTCCTCACACATTTTGAGTATTGTAGATCCAAGTTGACCGACCCAAATACCTTATTAAAATTCATCCCCAAGTCCTAGAGGTCTTATTTGGGTATAATACGAACCTTAGATGACTTAAGGTGTAAAGTAAAGGAATTGTTTTGAAGAAGTGGTATAGATTTTAACCAAATATTTTATTCTTATTTCTTATTTTTCCTTTTAAATAATATTCTAAAGATTTTTTTATAACAATATAAATATAGTCCATAAAATAAAAATGTTATTATTTTTATGTATTAAATTTAACCCATCTCACTATCCAACTAATGTTAAAAAAAACCATCACATGTGTGTTTATCGGTCTACCCCCTCACAAACGGATGTAATTTATTTTCCATAACCCCCTCTTACAGAAGGTTAAAAATGTGGGTTTAATATATATATATGATATTCATGAAATAATTATAATTTTACATTGATAATATATCATTTAATTTATTTCCATTCAATCCATTAAAAAATCATAACATCATTCATATGTATGTGTGTAATATCACATCTAAGAAGACATGTGATATATTTTTCATCACCAACTTACATGGAAGGTATCTATAATAGTATTAAATTAGATAATATTATATTTATTTCATAATAATAATTTTGTAAATATATAATTATTCTTTCCATGTTTCTCAAATTTATGTTGAAAAATGGAAGTGTAACTCATTTGTGATTAGGGCCTACTGCCTTAATGATTACAACGTAAATCATTTTTCTTAAACATATTTCATCATTGGTTCTAAAAATGTAATTAATTGATAAAATTTAAAATTATTTACTTATAATTATTCTACAGATAATTCAATTATGACTATTTTTCCACATTCAAAGCACTGTATTCATTTTGAAATTATGAACCAAACATCCTAAAAAACACTCAATGTTGACTTAACTATTTATGTAATGAAATTTTTCATTAAAATAAATTAAATTAATGGTTTAATTAAAATACATGAAACTAGAAAAGGTAAATAAAAAAATAAAATTATTTATGAATTCTTATCATACATGAGATGTAGAAAATATTTTATATGTTTGACTAAATATATGAGACTCTACATTAAAAACATCATTTTAAAGGCATTATTATTTTTGCTTATAAATATTTTTACCCCATTTAAATATTTATTAAATTATTTTAATGATGTATCTATATAGTAATAAATTATTTATAAATAACAATTATATTTATTTTGAATTTATTTTAATGGTTTTAAAAGGACTGTTTTTAGGTATTTTAGACAGAAAATTTTCATAAAGGAAAATATAAATGTTTTGTTTCAAAATATTTGATGTTAATAAAATTTCACTACATCACAACCATTATATTAAAATTTTATTTATTTCTATGATTTAATGTTTTCTTCAAATATAATCTCTTCTTCCCCTTTTTATAGGTATTTTCAACAAGTTTTTTATATGTAATGTCTATTTCTATACCCAAAAATATTTTTCTTAATTATGAATTGAATATTTTTTTGAGTATGAGGATGAAAATTTAAAATTTCATTGTTTTTGTGCATATTTATATTATTAGGAATTGTTTATTATTATTTTTCCGAATTATATTGCAATGACCCATAAAAATAAATTGAAATTGCCTTATTATAATTACTCTATATAGTATATATCACAAAAATAGTATAATGAAAACAAAAAAAAACATTACAAATGAAGAATGAATAAAATAAGAGGTATTTTTAAAAGATAACTAATCTTTATTGGTGGAATTTTAATTTTAGCTTTGGAATAGTTATGTGACACATATGAATAGTAAACTAGATAACATAATAGAAACCTCACCCATGAAAGTATAAAAAAAATGTTTAAAAATACTAGAAATAAAAAACTGATTTAATGGTATCATTGTATAAGTAAATGAATGTTTTATAAATTATAAATTAAGAATTGGTATTTTTAGAAGTTATAAATACTTTACTAAAACAAACTAATTAGAATAATAGTTTAAAAGAAAAACAATTTACTTAAACTGTATTCATAAATTTATATTTATGTGGGTCATGATTTCAATATAATTTTTTGAGACCTTATTAAAATTTTCAAATTTTTTTAAAATGTGATATAATTTTAAAATTGATATTTATAAAGTAAATGATGATTTTATTTAAAAATTAAAATTTTCATATATAGAAAATTAACTTCATAAAATGAAGATTATTTTTTAATTCTACACCTTAACAGTTCTTATAGTGAATTTTTCAGATTTTTCTAAAATACATGATGTTTTGGTGAAGTGTAAAATACAGTAATTTACAATAAATGCAAAATACATGAATGTTTAGTAATTTTTTGTTGAAATTATGAGCTATGTACCATTATTCATAGCTGAAATGAATTATTTATTGTTTTTATTTATAATAATCAACCATATTTCTGGTCTTGATCCAAAATAATAAACTAATGATTAAAATAATGAGAAAACACCCCTCTCATCCACTATAAATACCACACTCAACACATTTTCTCCTCACGCCTTCCAAGCATATTGAATTGTCAAAATACTTCCCAATACTCTTCCCAATACCATACCTTATGTCTTGGATCTCATGGTATAATCAAAATAACAAAACCATTTCCCGATGGAGGTTTTCAAGGATGAGAAATTCAAGAGGTAAATTCCTCTTTCCTTTTCTTTTAATCTATTTTCATGTTCTTTTCTTAGTTTCTCATCACATCCAATAATATAGAAGGTATGATAACTCTAGTACCTAAAATATATTTTAAATTTATTATTATAATTTAATAACCCATCATTAAACCCTTCTATTCACCATTTTATTTGAAAAATGAAAAAATCGTTCGTGAGGTGTTAATTTATCACCTTTAAGGACAAAACAATTGTCATTTTACATTAACGCCTTCTAGGATGGTCATAAAACAAATTATGGTTAAAAATTATAATATATTAATTACATCCTATTTTATGTTTTTTAATAAATATATAAACATGGTGTTAAATAATAAAACAAAACAAGTTCATTGTAAACGAAAACCACCGAAAATAATCCAAACAATTATCAGTACCATTTTATCTAGTGATTCATCCTCTCCCAAAATAACCAAAAGAATTATATAATAATTTAATCTTATGTATTATCATTGATAAAATATAACATAAATTCTGGACTTCAATTTACATTTTACATTAACTTCTATACTCTTATACAAGCGAACCAATCATGAAAACTAAGCAAATGAGCACTCCCGAAAATAAAATTGAACATTATAACTCATCAAAAATGTATTAAATGTACATAATAAAACAATAATAAATAAATTATATGCATAAAAAGTTAATTATTTATTAATTAATTAATCATTTTTTATTATTAAGGACATTAATATCAAGTGTCAAACCGTTTTATACATAAGGTAAGGGATTCTACCGGAACATCCATTTTTCTTTCAGATTACTTGTTCTCTCTCATTACCACAATATAAATCTTATTTATTTTTATATAACTGTTTTAAATTCTATTTATTGTTTGTTAAATCTTGTTTCCAGATCATATCATCCCTATTTGATGGATTAGTATGTGTTTTTGAAAGGTTCCTTTTTCAATCCATCTGGATAAGAAAGCCAGATTCAATGGAACATCCCAATATATTACCCACTTCCAATTTCACACCATAATATATTTTAAGAAACCATAATTTTTAAAGAATCACCCATTTTATCATAAAACCCCATCTTTGGTCAATTCTTGTTCAATGAAAACAATACTTCATTTCTTCTTTAAAATCACATTAGTATTTTCTTTAAATTGCACTAAAATGTTTCAATTGTAAAGATTCCTAAACACCCCTTTTACTTGTTTCCACATAAATTGGACATAAATTATCATGATCCTTTCCTATTTTTCCTTATTAATTTCCATGTATATTTTGGATCCATTCATTCATTTAAAATTTATTAAAATGCAAACTTGTTATTCCTTGTAGCATGACTATGATACCCATTTAATTACATGGGTGAACCTTATATTTATGTTTGATTATTCACGTGGCACACATATTCATGAACATGTTATGATGGGTGCACACAGATAATGCTCCTATGTAGTGGGTAATGTTTAGTATCATGATATGTCATTTTTGGATAGGGAGTGAACCCGATTCCTTCATGGGACTTTGTCCACCATGTTACATAGTCGAGGTGGTTAGATGTGACTCATGTTTATGTAATTTTATATGTTTTTTAAACATTCCTATGATGAATTGATTATATGCTCCCATGTTATGCAAGTTATTCTTCCTTGTGTTTGTTTATGTTTCATGCCTTTTATCCAACCATGTTATGCCTTCTAACCCATGTGCTATGTTTTATTACTATGCTTGCTCCATTCCTAGGATCCTTAAATCATCCCTTTATTCATGTATTTACCATGGTATCCTCTGGATATGTATGAGATCAATGGATGTTAGGGTCACATCATGGAGATTAAATAAATAATTTTTTTTATTTTGGGTTTCATAATGTTTAATTTTTTACATTATCTTCCAATGACACTAGACTCTATGATCCGTTACTTGTAATGATTAGTTAATTATGTAATAAAATGTAAAAATCCCACGGTCTATATAGTTGGTATCAGAGAATAATCTGGTTATTTTTGGGATTATGACTATAAAACTCTACCAAAAGCATTTGGGATATGAGTAAGTATGATAAAACATCTATAAATTTTGGTTAGTATAGAGTAAGTGGTTTATCAACCAAATACATCATTTCTTGGATACAACAAGTGTAAGTTATTCCAGCATAAATTTAACAAGGAGTAACAGCTCTAAAAAGGTGTTACAGGCCTTACTTAGGGTAACCTTGTACAAAAAACGGGCTTTACCATGCACCTAGTTTGACACTCATGGGGGATATGATTTTTTAAATTCATAAGATCATTAGAAACCATTATTTGGGAACAAAAAAGTCCCATAAGAATAATTTTTAGGAAATATAATCTGGATAACCTAGATTGAAACCTAGGGAATCACATGTTAGGATGTAATTTTCTTATAAAAAATTATACTTTTAGGTTAAATTTTTCTTTTTATACACTTATTAGCTAAGTACTCAAGCCCCATAATTGTATTTTTCCTATTCCTTACTAATGGATTGAAATAGAAGATCTCTTTCTAACAATCAATGTGATAGGAAATGTGATTATTTCCCTAATGATATGAAAAATATGATGGTAATGGGTGCTATAAAAATTATGACAGTAATTGATTAGATTACTCAAATTATGAATAATAACTTCAATTTTGTGCAACATCATCCTTCACCCAAACAATAGTATGTTGTTGTTGAATCATTCATTTATAAAAGTCCTACCTTGTTTAGTGAAACTTCTAATCGCCTCTTCAAAGAACAATGTATTAACTATATTGAGAAGATATTCTATATCCCCCAGTTACTAGAAGAAGAGAAAGTTGTATTTGTAGTTTATTGTTTTGATGGATAATATGATCAGTGGTGGAAACTCATCAAAAACAAAAATTATATGGAAGAAATCGACTCCATGAAAGGAGATGATTTAAAAAAAATATTTTTCAATAAATATGTTCTCTACAGCCTCTATCTCATGATGGAAATAGAGTTCCGTGAACTAATGCAAAAGGAATATTAGTCTATTAGGGATTATGAATAAAACATCACAAGGTTGGTAGGATACACCTCCAGTTTTGTCATGAACAATTAAACTATGGTGAAACAATTCTTTAGTGGACTAAATATGCATCTATGAAAAGAGTTGGTAATTTTAGAAATTGATTGTTTTGATGAAATCATTTAGTGTTCTCATATGGTTGAAATGAATATTAGAGACACTTAGTGGTCTCATATACGAGGTAAAAAGGTGTAAAATGGAGTTTAATATTGGTGATAAATCCCACAATGGAATGAAGAACTTGCATCCCATGTGTCAAAAGTGTTGGAATAATCATCATGGAAAATGATTAAAGGAACCCAAGAGATTATTCAAATGAAGAATAGAATAGAATATGGCTAATAAATTTTGAAGGTGTATAAAGAAACCCACTAATTCAAAAGATTAATGGACGGTTCAGATCAACAATAGACCTATAGTGTAGGGTTTCCACTATAAGGAAGATGGGAATTATAAAAAAAATTACCATAATCCAAGGTTTGATGGAGGCAACATAAAATAATGACCACTAATGAATAAATGAAAGGAATATGTTAATAGTAATGCTGAGGTAGAGGCTAATAATTATGCGGTGATAGGTATGCTGGTTATTTATTCTATAATAAGAAACATAATGTTTGATTCTATTTTTATGAATTCTTTTATAGGTTAAAAATTTAGTAGAACTATTCAATCACCATCTCAAAATATGGAGGTATAGTAATATATGGGAATAAAAAAAGGGAAATTATTACATCAAAAGTATATTACTCATCCTAGATTAATATTCATGGACTGAACCTCACAAAAAATCTTTTCATACACCCTTTGGTAGAGTTTGATTCTTTTTTGGGAATGTATTGTAAATATTTATATAAAGCTAATTTCAATTGTTTGTAAAGGGTGATCACTATTCACTTACCAAAGCATCATCCAATTATGTAACTATTTAATCAGGAGTATATTTCTTCTTTAGAATCATAGTATCAAGTGTTGATATTATTACCTTATAAACAATAATATCTAGCTAAAAAATTTAGACAAAGAAGAGAGTTGTGATCAAAGACAGGACCATCATAAGGGATTATGCTGATATATTTCTTGAAGCATTTCCTATTCTCCCTCTAGATTGGGAGGCTATATTCTCAATTGAACATATTCTTAAATCCTTGTCTATATCAAATACATGTTGTATGATGACCACCTTTGGGATGAAGGAACCGAAGAAGTACTTATAGGAAAATCAAGACAAGGTTTGGTATGCTTGATTTCTTCATTATGTGGTACACCAATCTTATTTTTCAGGAATAATGATAGATTAATATGCCTTTACATTTATTATCATGAGATCAATAAAATAATGATAATGAACAAATATCCACTAGCACATATAGATGAATTATTCTATCAGCTATGTGGGACCAGTAATTTATCTAAGGTGGGCCTTCGGTCAGGATATCACTAATTAAATGTGAAGAAGGAATATATTCCAAATACATTGTTTCCAACAATATTTGAACACTATAAGTTCACATTGATACTTTTTAGAATCACTAATTCTATAATAATTTTTATCTATTTAATGAATAGAGTCTTTAGAGATTACCTCGAAAAATTTGTGGATGTCTTTATAGATGATATTCTAATATACTCTAAGAGAATGGAGTAACATGGAGAGTGTCTGAATATTGTGCTGCACACTTTTCAAAGGGAGGAACATTATGAAATGTCTATTAAATGTGAGTACTGGATGAATGAAGTATCATTCTTGGGGCACGTTATCACCAGTAAAGGGATATCACTAGACCCTTCTAATGTAAAGGAAATAGAAGAGTTTCTAATACCAACATCTATAATGAAGATCTGTAGTTTACTTGGTCTACCTAGGTATTACCAATTATTTATAAAGAACTTATCACCAATATAAAACCCACTAACCAAGCTGACTCAGAAAGAATTAATGTTTTTCTGGACTAGTGACTGTGAAGACTTACTCAAAGAGTTAAAGAAGAGTTTTATCACTACACCAATACTCACACATCCAAAATGTGGTGAACTTTTTATGCTGTATAGTGATTATTAAAATGAGGTCATAGGCTATATAATAATGTAAAATGAAAAATTGATATCCAATTCCTCAATGCAGTTGAAAATTCATGATAAAAATTATTTCATGCATGATCTGGAATTAGTAGTTGTGATCATTGCATTGAAAATATGGTGGTGTTATCTCTATTAGGAGAAGTGTGAGATATATATTTCTCATAGGAGAATAAAATATATATTAACACCTAAAGAGATTAATTTGCACTAGAGAAGATATTTAGAGCTCATTAAGGATTAGGTTTACTTAATTCACTACTATCATAGTAAGGCCAATAAAGTAGCATATTATCTAAGTGAAAATGATCTTGCATCATAATCTATGATGATAATTGAGAAGGATCCCATATTTATAGATTTATAATGGGATGACATGGAAATAAAAAGTAATTAATAACATAAATCCTTTCCCAAATGATATCTCAACCATCCCTTATGGAGAAAATAGTGGATTCTCAAAGAAATGATGTGGAAAATCAAAAAAAGTTTTATGGTATCAGAAATGGTAAATCATTATAATTCCAAATTGATGAGGAAGGAGTCATGAATTTGTGTACCATATAATACAGAGATAAATAAATATCTTCTGAATAATGCACATAGCTCAACCTTATCTATTCACCTAGGGATCACAAAGATGTATTGAGATCTATGGCAAAACAATCAGTGATACAATATGAAGAATTAGATCACCTAATATTCATAAAAGTTTTTATTATGTCAAAAATGAATGATAAAAGACAAAATTCTAAGGAGATAATGCAACCATCACCCATACCAACATGTAAATAGGAAACATCACCATGGACTTGGTCACTGGACATCCAAAGACATCCAGAGGGAACAATATTATATGGTGTGTTTTGGATCATCTTATAAAGACTGATCACTTTATCGCAATTTAAGAGGAATAATCACTTGATAAACTTGGATGGATATATATCATTGAATTGGTAAGGCTATATGGATTGACACTATAGATTGTATCTGATCTAGATATGAGGTTTACCACCAAGTTCTGGGAACGACTCCAACATGATATAAACATTGATTAAAAATCTAGTACAACTTATCATCATCCAACAGATGGGAAATCTATGAATATTATTTATACACTAGAAGAGAAGTTGAACGAATGTTCAATAGACTTCCATGGATGATTGGACCAATAACATCCTCTAGTTCAGTTCTCTTTCAACAATAATTTCCACTCAAGAATCTAAATTGATCTATATGAACCCCTTTATGGGAGACTATATAAAAAATTAGCATGTTGGGATAAAGATGGTGAAAGTAAGCTACTAGGACAGGAAATTTTCAAGAAAAGAGCGGAAAACGTGAAAACCATTCAGCAACACATCATGGAAGCCACAAGTCGAAAAAATATATATTCATACAATCATAAACATGACCTTATGTTTTAGGCTAGAGATATGGTATTCCTCTACACTTCTCCATGGAAGAGGATCATCGGATTAGGGATGGAAGGAAAGTTATGTCTCAGGTGTATCATCCCCTTCGAGATCATTAACTATGTCAGTATGTAGCCTGTAGACTAGCACTTCCTCCTATCATGTCTCAAGTACACAATGTTTTCCACGTATCACCCTTTGGGAACTAATAGAGGATCGTTAAGATGTACTGAATTCAGAGGTGTTTCAATTGTAGAATGATCTCTCTTAGGAGGAACAGACAGTGAAGACCTTAGACCATATAGATAATTTTCAATGAAATATTACTACTCACCGGGTCAAAGTAAAATGGAAGAACAATAAGTATGAAGAGGAAATGTTTGTTCCAGAGGAGGCGATGAAGGTTAAGTAGTGTAGACTGTTCTCCACATAGTGTGTAAAATGAATTTTCAAGGGTGAAATTTTATAAGGGA
This sequence comes from Viscum album, assembly GCA_963277665.1. Taxonomy (NCBI): domain Eukaryota; kingdom Viridiplantae; phylum Streptophyta; class Magnoliopsida; order Santalales; family Viscaceae; genus Viscum; species Viscum album. The sequence continues at coordinate 497,474,588 of OY728139.1, forward strand.
GAATAATTCAATGCCCAAAAATTATATCAATGAAAATTACCATATTAAAATTATTTAATATATTATAAATCACAAAAAACACATAAAGGACACAAAAAACATTATAAATATAGAATGCATAAAATACGAGGATTTTTTATAGAAGTTAACGAACCTTTATAGATGAATAATAACTTGATCTTTATAATAGTAATGTTAACCTTATGAAAAGTAAACTGGACAATATAATAGTAACCTCACCCATGAAAGTATAAAAAAATTATTCATCAAATAAATGAAATAATGATATTATCATATCATAGTATGAGAAAATAACTGTTGAAAAATTAATTAATTAACTATCGTTATTTTTATAAGTTATAAATATTTTATTAACATTTTTTTGAATAATATAATTATTAAAATTAAAATTTATTTACATAAAATGAATTCATAAATTAATATTTTATTTCATTATTATTTCAAGGTAAATTAAAAAGACTTTATTTAATTTCACAATGTTTTATTAAATCAGTTATAATTTTCAAATCTGTATTTTTCTAGTAAATAATGATTTTATTAAAAAAATTAAATTTATCATATTTTGAATATTATTTTCATAAAATGGATTTCATTTTTAAATTATAAATTTTAAAAAAATATTGTAAATTCGTATAATTTTTCAAAAATACTCAAATTTGGGTGAATAGTAAATACCCTAATTTGTGATAATTGTTAAATACATGAATGTTTTAGTCATTTTTGATGTTAGGATGAGATAAAACCCATTATTTCGATATCAAACAAACTATTTACTCTATTTATTCACAATATTCAACACTAATTGTGTTCTTGATCCAAAATAATAAACTAATGCTTATAATAATTAGAAAACACCCCTCTCCTTTGATATAAATACCACCCCTCACCACCTCTTCACCACACACCATCAAAGCATTGATACATATCAAAATTATTACAAATACTAATCCCAATCCCATCCCCCTCGTTTAGGAGATCTTTTTTCTATAAAAATACAAAAACCTCTTCCCTATGGAGGTTTTCAAGGAGGAGAAATTGAACTGGTCAATTCTTCTCTCTTTTTATTTTAATTTATGTTCAAGTTATTTTTGCATTCTCTCTTGGACTCCCCTTATACAAATGGTATGATAACTCAATTAAATCCCACAAAATATTATTCTATTATTATATTGGAATGATCCATCATTAAACCCCTCTCATATTCGTTTTATTCTAAAAATGAAAATGTTATTTGTGATGTGTTAATTTATCCCCTATACGGATGCCAAATTTTCATGTTCCATTAACACCTTAAAGGATGGTCCTAAAACAATTTTAATGGAAAACCATATTATAATATATTTATTGTATAATATTTAATGTTTTTTAATCATTATATATACATGATGTAAAATAATCAAACAAAACAAGTTTGTTGTGAGCAAAAAACTGCCCAAAATAATCCAAATGATAATCGCTAACATCTTATCTGAGGATTTATCCAGTCCCAATTAAAACAAATTAATTATATTATCATTTGAATGTATAGATTATAATTAATAACTTATAACATAAATTATGTATTTCTCTTTCAATTTTACATGACTTCCATACTCTTATGCAAGCAAACTGATATTGAAATCTAGGAAAAAGAGCACTCCCAAATGATGAAGTTGAACACTATAACACATAAAAAATGCTATATATGAACTTAATAAGATAATAATAAATCAATAAATGTAGAAATTTATATGACCTTATTAATTAATTAATCTTATTTTCTTATTCTGAACATTAAGATCATGTGTGGAACCGTTTCGTATGTAAGGTGATGGATTTTACCCGAATCAACATTTTTTCTTTCAAGTTACTATTTATCTCTTTTTACCACAATGTAATTATTCATTATTATTATATAATTCTTATAAATTCGGTTTATATGTTCCAAAATATTTTTTTTCATATCATATCATCCCTATTTGACTAGGTAATACATGTTTTAGAAAGGTTCCTTTTTCAATTCTTCTCTATAAGCAAGCTTGATTCAAGGAAAATTTCGGATTTTTTACCCACATCAAAATGAACGATATAATATATTTTAAGCCACCATTATTTTTAAAAAGTGACCCATTTTATCATGAAAAAATATATCGGTTCATTTCTAGTTTTATGAAAGCAAATATCTACTTCATATATAAATTCTCTTTAATATTTTCTTAAACCCACACTAAAATATTTCATTTATAAAGTTTCTTAAACAATACATTTACATGTTTCCTTTTTAATGGGACATAAATTATCATTAATAAGTACTATTTTCCATTTTTAATGCCCATGTAAGTTTTTAATCCATTCATTCAGGGTAAAATTTATGATATGCTCATTTTTTATATGTTGTGACATAATTATGATACTCATATCATTCCATGGGTAACCCTTGTGTTTTGGTTTGATTTTTCATGTAGAACACATATTCATGAACATGTTATGATGGGTTTGAACATATATCACTCCAATGAATTGGGTAACGATTAGTGTCATGATAAATCATGTTGGGATAGGGAGTGAACCTAATTCCTTTATGGGACTTTCGCCACCATGTTATATTGTTTTGGAAGTCAACCATGAATCATGTTTATATTATGTTATAAGATGTTTACACATTCTTATGATGCCAAGATTATATGTTCTCATGTTATTCATGTAATTATTCCATATTTTTATTCATGATACATTCCTTTTATTGTATCATTTTATTCCTTCTAGCCCATATGATATTTTTAATTCCTATGATTACTCTCTTACTAGGCTACTTATCTCATACCTTTTTTCATGTATTTCTGAGTCTATTATATGAATATGTATGAGATTAATATAATTTATGACCAAATTATAGTGATTAAATAAAATATGTTTTTATTTAGGATTTCCTGACATTTAACGTGGTACTTAATATTATAAATACACTATACTTTATGATCCTTAACTTATAATTGTTCGTTTATTATGTAATAATATGTTAAAAAGATAGGGTCACTATATATATATATTATTATGATGGGGGATCCAAATATAGATCATGATGAGTAGTGACCTTGATATATCTAAAAAATGCATTGGGTAAAGTAATGGAGTTAACTCTTTTTTGGTTTCTACTGAGTGATTATTGGTATTTACTAGGTAGGTTATTCCATTTGTAATATTTATTATAATATTAATATGAAAATGATATCCCATGTTACTTATGTGACTTTTATGTTGATGATAACGATTTTTCATGGAAATATTTTAAATTCACTTAGTAAGATAATGGACTTTGGTTTTAAAGGAATAATTATTACGTTTTTGAAAAAAATGGTGTGTTTTTTAGAAAATGATTTCAAGGGTTGTCATATTTTTCATAAACCCCCCTGAATTATGTTTTTTCCATTAATGTTTTCTTAAATAGTGTTTATGGAAGTATTTTGGAAGTAATACTCATTTTATGTGTATGTAAATGATTATTTTAGCATTAAGTTTATTATTTTATAGGAAATAAAATCTGATATGACCTCATGGTTTTGAAATGGAATAATGGGTTTCCTTTTTTATATATTTCCATTATTGAGCTCTATTTTTATTATACCAAATTTTCAAATGGATTTTTATAAGGATTATGGATTGTTAGATATGTTAATAAATTCTTAGTCCTAGATATATAAGTTCTAATGAATAAAACAAGAATGTATTTATCAATATCTTTCTTTGGAAAAAATTGATACTATGTGTAAATGTAAAATTTTAAATAGACATTCAAAATTATTTAATTAAACAAACCCAAATTTTCCTTGGGTTTTTAAGTTAACAAATATTTTATAAATCATTTTATATGTTTTGGATGTAAAAAATGTGTTCAGGTTTATGAGTGTCAAATCGAGAACTATAAAGATGAAGTTTTTTTCAACAGATCTAGGACAATGGGTTTATGGAGGTTATATTTTGAATAATATATTGGTTTAGATATCATTAGAGATTTTAATTCTTTTATTATATGATAGATTAGTTGTATTCTATATCATCATAGGTTTATAATTTCATATTTAATCATAAGTTCAAAGGTATAAACATCAATTTTGGGGTTTTATGTGATGAGATTACAAGGTTATTTATTGTATTTTGGGAAAAAATTATATTAATTAAACCATTATGTTTAGTATTTTAAAAAAAATTATTTGACTAATATTTCATTTATATTTTATGGTCAAATGTTTGAAATTATTGACAACCTATAAGGTTAAAATGATCTATGATGTTGAGGTAGTTTTGATTAATTAATATAAATGGTTATTATGTTTTATGAACCAATGATATATCATATAGATAAACATGGGATTGATAAATGATTTGGGTAAATGTGACTAATATTATTTTTGTATAAGTTCATTATTTTTGGGTTATTATATTAATGAGGAAAATATAATTTTTTTACTCAGATTCATTTTTACAAGAGAAATAGAGGTTGAAATATATTTTGGATGTATACATGATTTTGTTTAAAATTTATGGTTATTTAGGTAATTTATAGACAAGATTAGTATTTAATAGATTATATTAATTGAGAATATATTTATTTTATTTGATTTTACGAGTTATTGATCATATTTATGAATGAATGTTATGTTTATCTTGGATGATTACATTATAAAAACTTTCTAATTTTTTGAATTTTTAACTTTCTCAAGAATATGTTGAAAATTTTTAAGGATAGTTATTTGTCAAATATATTATGTTGAATTTTGGGTTTTTTGGTTGAGGCTTTGGAGATTAATTTGGAATTACATTAAATGAAGGTTTATTTATATTAGATATTATCCTACCTTTTGCTAACCATTTCATTTTTGGTTAATATTCAAATAAAGGAGGAACATATTTTTATTCTTATAATGATTATTGGATTGGATAGAAGCTTATTTTAAATATTTATTCATGAAATAATATTTTTAAAAGTTCATTACTTATAGTATGACATGAGATCAAAGTGGAAATGGATTCCAAAAATGAAATAAAATTATGAAATTATGATTAAGGATTTGAATAAAATCATATAAGTATATTACCATACTTACAAAGTCTATATGGTATGGGAATTCCACAACTATATAGTAGGTATATTGAAATAAAAATATTATCCAATTATAATCATTTAAGTAAAATTCATTGTATTTTATAAACCTCATTGGTTTATGGTTTTTTGATCATTAACTTTCTCATGATTATTCACTTTTTTATGATTGATGTTTTCTATCACTCTACATCCCTATATCAACATTAATTTTTCATATGTGTCAATATTTTTAAATATCTATAACATTATCCTATTTGGAAACCTGATAATGTGTTATTTCTACAAACTATAATATTTTTCTTCTCCTACTTTCCAAAAGATATTTTATTAACCATTTTACGCTTTGCGTTTTCTACACACGTGTTTTCAAAAGTTAAACCCTAGATTACCATAATGAATATAAAATTATGATGATTATATATATTAAATTTATAGACAATATGACACCTTGATATTTTTCAAAGAAAGCTATTTTCAATAGCATATATGACATACAATACTAGGATTAAACTAACCATAAAATATTATTATTTAAATATGAACATTATAAGGTTGTCATTGAATTATAGAGTATTAATAAAAGTAATAAAATTATGAAATATATATAAATTTTCTAATCAATAAAAAAATTTATTGATAAATTCAATCTAAATAATCTTCCAATTTTTAGTTATGTTATTCTATTCTTCAAAAATATTATTTCTTTACAAATGGTTTTTATTGAATTTTGTGAGAAAATATTAAAATTATTTTCATACACCTGTATAAATAGTATCTATTAAAAAGGATATAATTTTTTAAAATTATAATATTATAATTTTCTTTGGTTGATATTTTTATATTTTTTAAAAAGATTATTTTTTCGGTGAATAGTGAAAAAATACACATTTTTATTAAAAACTCTCTTTTCATTGAAAGAATTAAAAAAATTATATTGAGTTTAAAAATATTTTCAGAGTAAAATAAAATCATGGATATTATAAATAATCTAATTAAGGACATTTTAATCAATTTTATTCTTTAATTCATTACAAGAATATTTATACTTAAAAATATTTTTTTTACGGAAAACCCCTTTTCATCGGGTTCAATTTTTAATTCAATTTTGTCACTTATATGAACTTAATTTGGTAAAATGGATTCAATATTTGGAATAAATATTATTAATATATGTCAAATAATACCCTTTTATTTTTTTTAATATGAATTGTATGTATGAAAAATATTTACAACCATAGTAAAGGGTTGATCAAGTTAATTAAGGATAAAAAAATCAGAAGAATATTTAAAATATTCTTAAATCTTCAATTTAAACTTTTAGATGAGTTTATTTATTCCATATTCATCTATATTTCAAATTTATCGCAACATAGATCCTTTATTTTATTATAATTACCTATATATTATTTTAAAATATGAAAAATATAAAAAGTCGCTCTTTTTTAAATTTCTATTATATGTTCCCATTAGGAGAAAAATATTTTCTGAATTAATATTAAATTTTATTTATAAATAATTATATTATATTAATTATGGGAATTTATTTCAATTTTTTTATGATCATATAATTCACTTAAATGCTTATACAATGATAGAACAATGCTGGTGGAAGTAGTGGAAGGATCAAAGTAAATAATTTTATAGAAATAAAATTAATTTATTTTGGATGAATTATGGTGAAAAATAAATTTTATATTCTATAATAATGTATTATTTGTTGTAAAATTTATTATATTATAATTATGTTGTTATATTGATGACCTTAAATTCAAATTAAAATAATAGTCTCAGAGATGACAATAATGATATTTTAAAATAAATAATAAATGTATTAAATGTTTTAATATTCCTTAAAAGAAAATATTTTTAAATTTGTATGTAATTCACTCTATAATATCACCATTTTTCAATTATGTTTTACCCTTACTTTTATAGTAACTTTCTTGACCCCAAACGATTAATAAACTTTGATATTGTGGTAATCATCAAAAGGGTTATCAGGGGGTAAAAAATAGATATGGTTGAAAACATCACCTAACCATTATAGTATGATATTTTTAAGACTCACTATTATATTATATTCTAAGTATATCAATTTAGTTCTATTATTACATGGAAATTAATTTTTATTAATTTAATTATGTTTAATTTATGATAGTGGACCTCCCCTCACTTATAAAAGGGAACATCCTCCCCTCTATTCCTCACCCCATTTTAGAACTATAGTTCAACAAATACCTACCAATATCCCTTAATAAAATCCCTAAACACTTCCTAGAGTTCTCAGATTCAGTATAACAAAAAAAAATATCCTATGGTGTAAAGTAAAATATATTTTCTGAAGAATACATATAGTTTTTAGGAAAATGATTTAGTTTTATTTCATCTTCGACCTCATTCAAAAATACTGTAACCATTTAATATAATAAAATAAATATATATCATGTAAATATATTTTATTATGTTGATGTATTTACTTTTATCTCTATCCTTCTTGATCTAATGGTAAATGAGACCAACATCCATGTGTATGACAAACTACGACCTCGCGATCCAATGAAATTCATTATCCATTACCACCATTTAAAGAAGGTGAAAACGATGGTTTCAAAGTAAACATATGATATTCATGAAATAACTTCCATTATATAAATATAATATAGCATCCATTTTATTAATATTTAATCTATTGAAAAATGATTACATCGTTTGTGCATATGTATTGATTTCCACTTCCACAAAGCGATGTGATTGATTTTTTCTTCACCACATCACATGGATAGTATATATAAATATATTTGAATATTTAATATGATATTTATGATATAATAATCATTTTTTAAAGATAAAAATATTATTACCTTCTTTCCCTCTCATTCCTCTAGAAAAAAGAGGCCTTTAATAGCTCTAGAATAATCCTTTCTCAGCACTTAAAAAACACTAATAATTATAGCGTGATTAAAAGCATAGAGCTTTTAGCATTGATAAAAAATCATTGTTAAAGTCCCCCTTTAAGAATTCTTTTTATCACTATTAAAGGTCCCTTTTGATGACGATTTGTTATCACTATTATTGGGGCCCTTTAAAATTTCTTTTTTAGCACTGATAAATGAAGTGCTTTTAAAGGAGGTAAAATAATATTTTTTCAGACATCCATGATTTTGACTCCTTTATCAGTGTTTCCATGACACCTTTAATTGTTCTCCCACCATATTTATCTAAACGTTTCACCACACCAACCCTTTAATTAGTGATTTCCAAATTTTCAGCCTCATGTGCACCCACTTGGATTCAAACCCTGAACCTCCCAATCAAATATCGAACGCCTTTACCACTACACCATATTGTTTCGTTATTTTTTTAGTGATATATATATATATATATATTCTTACATATACATTTATATATATGTTTTTAAACCATATATTTATATAATTATTTTTTAATACATTTATATAATATATGTCTGTGTGAGATATATATATACTTATATTTATATAAATATACTATATATTATATTCATTTACATATACTAAAATATAATATATAGATTTTTATTAATAAACAATAATGTGTATATATAAACATTCTAAATATATTAGTATAATGTTAAAAATGGTTAGATATTGTTTTCAATACATTCTTAGAATATGTATTGATTTACATATATTTTCATATACATTTTTATATAAATATATTGATATATGTATTTATATGAGTGATTTGTTGTTTTTAAAATATTAGAAAACATGCATATATTTAATTATAAATAAAATTTCACCACGAAAAATGTTAAAATTTCAAAATCACTATATCAATATGAATGAAATACCTGGGAATAAATTCAGTCTTCACCAAAAAAAGGAAATAATACCCCAATAAATGTGGTTGAAATCTTTCAAATGTTAAAAAATTGGGGTGCCCGAATAAAAACTCAGTTTATGAGACCTTATAGTTCTTTTGTACTTTAAAATGGGGTCAAACATTTACCTATGTCACTCTAGGAATAGATCGCATCATAGGATTCGATTTTTTATATGGTAGAACCCAAATAGAATCTCAGATCAAAATTTCTAGTCGTTTAAAGTTCAAGTTATGTTTTTTACTTATTTTAGATATTTTTTTGATTTGTTGATTTTTGTTATCATAAAATTGATATTATATGACTATTACTCAGTTTTAATAAGTTAAATTGTTTGGATTTATTTTATAATCCATTTCAATAAATATCTTATCTAATAAGTATAAATTCTTATTTACCTTATCCAAAACATACTATAAAAAATATACTTTATATTTTTATCAATAAAAATATTTTTTTTAATAATATATTATTTATAATGAAATAATTTTTTTGAATAATATCCCTATCAGCACATCTAAAAAAGAGATAATAAAGGGATATATTTATCAGAAGTATTAAAAAATCACTAATAACCCCCATATTAACCATTTTTTACACGAATGGATAAAGGGTGGTCATTTATCAATGTTTATAAAAAGCACTAATAAAGGCCCCCCTTAAACAACAATTTTTTTAGTATTGTTAAATACCCCCTTTTTTAGTGCTAAAAAAAGTATTTAATACCCCCTTTAATAGCACTTTTTGTTAGCAGTGTTAAATCCCTAGGGCTAGATAAAACATAATTTTGTATTAGTTTTTGTCGAAAAACGAAAATGTTACGCATGCGTACGTCATCCCTTCAATCTCCATGATTGTAAAATAATTTATATTTCATTTCCATATTACATATTTGGTTCTAAAAGTATTTTCAATGTATAAAACTATATTTATTTAATGATTATTATTATGTTTATAGTGGAATAAGTAACTTTTATTCCATAGTAAAAATACCAAAGTCATTTTGAAATTTGAACTGAACATCCTCAAAAAACCTGACATGGACTTAACTAATTATTTTATTAAATATTTCATCAAAATAAAGAAAGTAAATGGATTAATAAAGGGGTATTTAACCTTGAATAGTTCTTAAGATATTAAATATTTTCCAATTTATTATTTTAGAGGTGATAAATAATTTACATGACATGTCAGAAACATGGCAAGTGACACTTTACATAAAATCCCGTATTTTAAATGTATTAAACATTTATTTTATTAATATTTTTTCCATATCCATATTCTTAAAAAATTTTATTGATGCATTTATATTTAAATAAAATAATAATGAAGAAAATTTTATGTCTCTTTTTAAATTCATTCAATGGATTTCAAAAGGAATATTTTTATGCATTTTAGAATCAATGTTTTGACAATAGAAAAATAAAATATACTATTTTAGCATATAATATATAAGTATTTTTTCCCATATGCACAAATTTTATTTTAAATTTGGATTGTTTTACAATCTTCTATTTAATAAAAAAAATAAAAACAATTCTTCTAAATTTTCTGTGTATTTTCAAAAATGATTTTAAATTAAAATGATTTTTTGATATCAAAAAATGTTTTTCTTATTTTTGAATATATTTTTTCAGCGACTATAATTATGAGTATTTAAATATCTATGTGTTCGGTATATGTTATGTTTTATGGGAATTGTTTATGATGATGGTTGATCCTAATATTGCTCATAACGATGGATGATCCCAATATAACTTACAATAATGGGTGAGCTCGATATAGATCGCCAATGTATTGTGTAAAGGGTCAGAGATAACCTGTTATAGGTTTATCCTAAAATATTATTGGAACTTGCTCGGTCGGTTATTTAATTTTTTAGATTTATTGTAAGAGTGATATGAAAAGGATATCACATGTTACCTACTTGAATTTTTTTTGCTTTCTAATGAGTCTTCATATAAATATTTTTATTTCTCATGGTAAGTTAATTATTATTTGTTTTAAAGGAATTATTATTCCCATTTTGAATAAAAAGTAATGTTTTTAAGAAAAAAATTCATGGTTTATCATTTTTTCTATGAAACCTCCTAATTTTGGTTTTTGCATTATATTTTCTTATAAAGTATTTTAAGAAATTATTTGCGTAGTAAAATTGATTTTATGTTCATTTAAATGATTATGTGAGATTTAATTTTATTTTGTTAAAGGAAACATAGTCTTATATGACCTCATGGTTTTGAAATGAACTAAAGGGTTTCCAGTATTTTTCTATATGTCCAATACTTAGCTTTGTTTTTCCCATTCCACATGCCCAAATTATTTTTTTTGGGCTTATATATGAGTAAAAAAGTTAATAAAGTTAGAGTTTTAGATATAGAATTTACCATGAATAAAGTAAGCATGCCTTTATAACAAGAATGTTTTGTGGGAAAAATGGATATACATTGAAAATGTCAATTTGAATGATTTTTTCCATGTTATTTAAAACTGTAAACCTCATATTTCATTATGAATATAAGTGATCTAATATTATTTTGGAAGATGTTATATGTAGGAGATGGCTAATATTAGGTCACATTTATCGATAATGAATCCAAACAAATTATTTTTTAGTAGAATATATAGGAGTTAGAATCTGGGTATGTTATTTTATGTGTCCTATATATTTTACTATCCTGAAATCCTTTTGAACGAGTCAGGTATCTCTCCAAAAATTTCAACCATATCTTCACCTTTTAATATTCGAATAGGATATTCAATGTATTTTGGAAAAAAATAAATCAGGGTGTGATGATACTCTCAGCATTATAACATGACTCACCTTTATCCACTACATTTCATAATAATTTCCTTTGTTTTGTGGTGATCTAAAAAATAAGAAAAATCTAACAGAATCACATTTAAATATCCTCAAAATATTGTAGTGTGGCATTTCAAATCTCCCCAAATAATCTCTTCTCTTGAAATCAATGTAGCATGGAACATTTATTTTGGTCGCAATTATTGATATTTTCATAAAATACATATCTCATTCATTATACAAAAATTTCATATTCCTTGATGAAACAAATATATTATAATGTCTTCCTTTAAAACATATTTAAAATTATAGTGTAATATTCCTGGTGTGGTGGGATAGTCCTAGAACATCACATTCTTTTCTCTCAAGTTTTTTATTAGTTTATTACTATAGTGTGGATTCTCCACGTGATTATAACATTATAACATTGTTTAGAATTCCATAGCTTTAATTATGATGTGGAACATATTTAATAGTGTAGCACATTAGAATCATTACCAGTTTCATCACACATAGATTTTTATTGGCATCAATCTTTAACTCTCTAGATCATTCACCCCTTCCAAAGTGTTGTTATGTTATATGCCTCTATGGTTTGGTATTATCTGTCATATTGAAACACTTAATCAAATTTCATAGATTCATTATCCTAATAATTCATTTAATCATCTCAATCCTCATTCATTGTGTGGTGTATATGCTCATGAAATGAATAATATTGGTGTAATCTTATATAGCCTATATATTCGGAAGTTAATCCTACGTAACACTTTTGGATGTAAAATATTAATCTCAATTAGGTCCCCTTTTTAATGTGATCACTATTATTATGGTTTGATTTATCTCTCCTTCAAAAAACAAATTCAATAATTTTTTAAAGAGATCCAACAATTCTCAACCTTCATCTAATACCTCATTGAACCATAAATAGAAATGTTAATCATATCTACAATCCACCAAGGATAAATTCATCATCAATATCTACCACATAATATTCACACAGCATAACCTTGATATCCAACTGTATCCAGGTTTTCTGTTCACAATATCCATATATAACCATTTTTTTGGATTTAATACCACATCACAATATATGAGATGACTATCCTCGAACTCCATTTTTGTGTATGTTATTTTAAAACAACCTTTAAAACCAAAATATTGTCCCATGTGTATAGTAACCATACTATTACTTTTTTATGACACCCTAGTTTTTGGTATCAATATTTTATTACATTTGATTCAATATGTCTTATAATTCCATTCAACATGCACTTTTTAATAAATATAAGATTTCTTATCAAAAAATAAAATACTAAACCTCATAGTTGTATGATTCTCCCCCTTAGTATTTTTTTCCAAATACTAGAATAAATCCTAACAATCCTTTTATGTCTATATTATTAAAAAAATATTTCATGGATATAGGTAAAATTCTTATAACTCTCTTTTTGTTATTAAAATTCAATGAATTTCACACTCCTGGAATTGTCTTTTCATTTTGTGAACTTTTACCATTGAAATTCATGGGGATATCTTCTCAAGCCTACTCCCCCTTGATCTATACAAATATTTAGAAGTATATTCTATATTCTACACTACGTATGGGTTGAAAAATGATAATTCATATCAAATTAAATAATTTAGATTTAAAGAGTATGGTCTTTCCTTTTTTCATGAAACACTTTCACAACATAATTGATATTGGGATCCTTCAACCTATTTGAAAAACATGTTTGACTGTTGAACACTTGGCTCTATTTACCAACTTCAAAACATTAGGTTTTCCCTCAACCACTTGTTAATTAAACCTTTTTCCTTTTTACAACTTTCAAAACTTTTTGTTTTTCACTTCAATATTGATACATCTTTTTGAACAAAAAAGACATAAAATATCCACCTTTCAATATTAAAACCACTTTCCATATTTAGTTGCATTTTACTCGAATATTCTCAATGAGTAAATTAACAACATTGAAATGAGTTGTTAAAAAATATCTAATACTATTATGTTATAAATCAATGTAAGAAACATGATTCTATGTTTATAACATCAATGCTTTACAAGTCACTCACTTTCATAAACATGTCCATATTTTTATTTTTCTTCATTTAATAATTTTGTTTATGATATCAATAACACGAGTACAAGATCATCAGTGAATGAAAAATAATGTACGAACTATGTGAATTATTCCATATGTTGAAACAATTAATACAAATTATTAATGATAAACTTGTGATACGAACTTAAATCTATGTCCATCCTTTAATCATTTTACTTCCCATTTCCCGAATAAGGATAACCAGCCTTCATATTCTATTTATCGAAACCCCATAAATTCCTTCAAAACATGAATCTATTTGTTGAAATAATTTTCAATATATAGAACCAAAATTTTTACCATAAAACACTCTTCCAAGTAGCTTCTAGTATCTAGAATAATAATAATATATTCTATATTTTTTATCTTATAAAAAATAACACATGATTTTCCTAAATGTTTCTAGTTTTTATATAGATTTTTCTTCCATTTCATGGTGGTATGATACCACATAATGTGTATCCTGATACTATTTATTGATTAGAAAGTTTATATTGATACGAGTATATTTTTCAAATAATTATTTGAAACCACCTTAATTCAGGATCAAGCACTATATCTTTTGAACATTTTTATGACTTAATATCATTGGGGTTTTTCATGACCCCACTCATTGCATGAATTCTATTTTAACAAACTCCTTTCATAGATCATATCTCTACATTAATTATAAACCACTTCCAAAAAGTATAGGAAAAAATAATGTAAATTGTGAGAGGAAAACCTCCCTTACATCCCCAATGTGAGGAATATAGTTAGTCTTGGTGAACCAACCCCTTGATTTTGACATAGTTCATTAGTATTCGAGTGCCTATCTGTAAAATAAAACATTAAAACTTTTTTATTCATGATAATTTCTTTGTAATTATTTTTCATTCTTTACTTGTTATTGACCACTATTGTGATACTAATCCAACAAATTATTTTTTATTAATTTGATTCATCATTATTTTATACTTTACTATGATTCCTTTTATTTTTATGGGATCCTCCACTGATATTAATCTCTTTCCTTTTAATTTTATTTGTATGACCACTATGGAATGACTCAGAATCACAGTTTTGATAACCATAATGACTTACATCGTAATTTTTTATTCTTAGTACATCTTCCTTTAAGTTCTCATCTTTCTTTTGTTCACTGTAAGAAACATCATTATTTTTAATCATATTTGTTTTTATTCTATCAAGGATGTTTTTTGTGAATAATTCATCACTGGTTCTTTATGTTCCCTTCGTTGAGATACATTATCATTTTCCTTTAACTCGGTCAATATTGTTTTTCCATAGAATAAATTTTTATACGATTTAGACATTAATCTAATTTTCTATTGTTGTGGGGGGTTTTCTTCTTAACATTAACTATATTTCTCGTTTTGAAATATATTTTCTTATAACCAGGGACTGAAAAAATAAAACAGCTCCCAATTAAATCATACCTTATTATGTTATTCCTCAGTTGACATGTCTTTGAAGAAAAGTTTCTTCCACCCTTTAGCCGTTTTTATTTTGGGAACACATACATTGTGTGCACCCAGACTCTATAATAATATCACATTATTTCCAAATTCCTTGTGGAGCCTTTAAATTGATATTTAAAGAGAATATTCCATTTAATCACTAATTCCATATTTGAAACATCGCATACACAAATTATTAAGGCTGATATGAGATGGTTAACCATCATCCTATTTTATAATTTCATATTCATTTCATGTTCCGGGATCTTATCATCCTTCTACTTTAGTGGATAAGACAACTTATCTAACAATGTTCTCACATCCTTTCAAAATTATAGTCGGCATTCAATTTTTTGGGAGGGATAATAATTATTTTTACTTCTTTCATCATCTCTATTTTCACTCAACTTCATATGCAATTTCATTAAGTCACTTTGACCATTTATCTTTTCATAAATTTTCATTATGAATTCATTCAAATTCAGATTAAATTTCTTCAATATTTTATTCTTAATTAAATAATATTCTATAAATTCAAGGTACACTCTATGTATTAATTTCTATTGAACCCCCTTTTCATGTAATGTTTAGATCTCCATTGGATTATTGTAAGAGAATTCCTTGGATTACCACTTGTTATTTTTTTCCTTTTCTTCCATGAAATCTGCATCAACGTTAATATCCATAGTGGAATATGTGTTTCCTTATTAGAAAGTTTCTCCTAAAACATTGGTAAAATCATATTTATAAAATTATTCATAGTTGATCGCCTAGAATGAATAGTTCATCTTCTCAGGATTCTTTTTCTTAATCGTCATTTTATAATTGCCTTTTTACATAAGGAAATTTTAAATTAATTTATTTACTTATATATATTATATATTTATGTTTTTCATTTTTCTCTTGTGTTATTCTTGAACAAATTCTTAGGAACCCCTAATTTCCAAATATATATTATAATTTTTTACACTACTCAAATGTCGTGAAAAAATGAGTTGTTTTCTTGTATAGAACATATTTTAAGGATATACCCAATATCTTCTCCTTCCATACATCTCCAATTATTTTACTGTTCTTAGTTAAATCCATATCTCATTATATATACACTAGAAAACCTTTATTGTAATCTTGTATAAAACAAAACATCTCCTTCTTATATCCATTATATTTTTATCCACTAATAATAGGATGCCTCATCATAGATTCTATATGTAAAAAAATCAAAAAAAATGACATTGAACCCCAAGTCAGATCCTATAGGCTCTGATACCACATAATAGGACTAATTTGAGTGAAAGAACCCTGAGAGGGGGTGAATCAGTGTTCACACTAATCAACACTTTTTCTCTTCATTCAGTATCCTATTTTATAATAACCTTATTACTTAATTAAAAAAACATGTTTAGCCTCCTTTTCTCTAATTGATGATCACATTGAATAATAAATATGAATACGTAGGAAAGTAAAGTGCAAATGACACATGGATTTTACATTGTTCATAATAAAGGGATAACATAACTATCATACATGTATTAGTGTATTAGTGTACCAGAATCCATTATCATGTATTTTTCAATAGATGAAAATTTTAGGCCACCTTCACTATGTTAATATAATCACTACCCAAATTGATTTTGTAAAGAGTCATTATTTATCTAAGGGACACTCCCTAATCTTCTACTCCATGCACTACTTTAATGAATAAAAAACAAGTTTATAGACATGAGGGTCACATTAATAATTTATTGACATAAGAGTTTCTTCAAAATCAATAGGTGGTTTTACATTCATGACCACTATAAAATTGATGCTTTCTTATAGTGTAAATTCACTAAAATTCAAAAAAACGAAATATTTTTCAGAATGGGTGCTCAATGTAAGAGTTTATGGGTTGTCTTTCACATGAATAAAGAATCATTACTTCTTCGTCTTCTTCTAGATAAATATAACACCACACTAGAATTATCTTATTTCTCCCCATATTCAATATTTATATGTATCTATGTAACTCATTCTTATTTTCCTTCTTCTCTCTCTTAACTAGATCTTTCCATAAATAATATGACTCTCCCTCTTCCTCTTTCCATTTTCAAATCCAAATATTGATTTTTTTTAATATATCATCCCTAGAAATTCTCTAAGAAATATTTATAATTTCTTATAAGCATAAAATCATTAATATAATGGATTTGATTGATTTTCCTTCATCATGGTCAGGTCATATAGTTACCCTATAATTTTTCACAAAACATTACATGATTTTATGCATAATTATACATCTGAATACAAGTTAAGGATTGTGAAGTGTAATTTCTTTGAAGACTAGGTACATAAAACTAAAAACATAAAATATTTCTTAATTTAATATTCATGTTGATATGTGAACTTCAATTATGCCCATATATCGTTATAGGATAACCTGGGGATAAAATGGACAAAGGGTTTAGTAAAAATCCTTGTAAGGGAATAAGCATAATAATCATGTTTTAACACATTGGTTAGGAAGCATGACATAATGAAAGAAATTTTATATAACGTAATTGTAGAAATGGAACAATAACATGTATAACTAGTTATCTTATAAATATGGGATCATAGTAATGTCACAAAAACATAAAAAATTAATTTAGCATGATTTAACGCTCGTTTTACTTAGAGGAGCACAAGTTAAGGGTGACCAGCTAGATCATTGCAAATGATAGCACAATTCAATGCTAACTGCCAAGATCATTGCACTTGGTAGCAAAAGTAAAGGCTAACCGCCAAGACCATTGCACATAATGTCTCATGAGACTATAAATTAACCAATGAATGGGAGCACTATCTAGGTGCACCCATCTTAACATGTTCATGAATACTGCTTCCACATATTTAATCAAATATAAAAAATTATATATAAATAGAAAGGGAACCCATGGAAAGAATTGGGCATCGTAATCATATTATAAAGCATAATTTAATAGGTGTATCATAAAAGTATCTATGAAGTAAATGAATTAGAACATATATAGGCATATATCATGGTATGTGATTTCAAATAGAAGTGGTTTCATGTAAAAATAGTATTTGAGAAATTTTAGCATTAAAACATTTTATTGTGTTTTTAAGGAAAATACTAAAGATAATTTAAATTCAAAAAGGGAAACATATTTTATATAAAAGAAAAAGTGAAAAAATAATTTCTTCATGATATAAAGACTGATAGTTATTAATATATTGGGTTCTTACAAAATATGGTATATTGAACTTCAAATTGGGTAAAAATTCCGAAAGTTCCCTCAAAACGGGTTTTCTTATCGGGAAGTATTGAGGGGAGAATCATTTTAAAGCATAGATATCCTAGAAAGAGAATGATTAATGGATCTTGATACATGAGTTTGGAAATATAAATTTAAATAATTATATGTGAATAAATAGAATATAGGATTTTATTTGGGTAAAAAGAGAGTAAGAAAAACATTATGGAATAATAGTGGTTCGGGTAGAATCCTTTAACTTAAGTCCGATAGTGTTCTACACTTGATATTAATGGAATAAATAATAAAAATAGGTTCATTAATTAATAATTACCAAACCTATTTTTCAATAAAATTTACTTATTATCACCTTTTGAATTCATTCATAACCTTTTTGATTGGTTATGAGGTTCAATTTCATAGTTCGTGTTAGTTTGTTTCAAGATGAGTTAACTAATATACATGAATGGATAATCATGTAAAATGATGATGTTTTTCCATAATTGGAGTTATATTATTTAAAATACATAAGGTTACTTGGTTGTAAATTTCATTTGGTTACTTGGAGTGAAGTTAAATCATTATATAAAACTTTAGTGATAACCTTTGGGGTTAATTGGTGGTTTTTGATCACCCTAAACACATTTTGTTTAGTAAATCAAAACCATGTGAAAAAAAATATTACAGAACCATATATAAGACATAATACATATATTATAGTACATTTCATTCATAATAATGGTTTCATGACATGAATTGAAGATGTAATGTAAACTGAAAACACATCATCCTTGAATGTGGTAAATTAACACATCTCATATGGAGTTTTTACTACTAATATAAAAGAAGGGTAAATGAGTGATGGTAAAAATTTATTCCATTATCATAACAAAATTACAATACCTATATGTTACTAGAGTTTTCATTACATATGGATGATTAGAGGTAAGGATAGAAAAGTAACCAAATGAACATGAAAGGAAAGTAAAGGAATTGAAAAGAGTAATTTACTTCTTGAATTAATACTCCTTGAGAGTCTCTTAAGGGGAGAGGATTTGGACTTTTGAGGAGAGAAAGGGATGATGGAAGTGTGGGAGGATCTTGTTGAAATGGTATGTGAGTATGATATACTCTATAATACCAAATGTAGGATCGAAATAATAGAGATATAGTTTGGAGTATCTAATGATGCTCAATATACAAGAGGGGGTGAATTGTATACATTAAAAAAATACTTTGGAAATTCTAGATAAGATCATGTTTAATAGGGTTAAACAAGGTAATTCACAAAACATCTAGATCTACACAATTGCTTTATTCAGGATATATTATTCCGAGAAATTAATTTCAGGAAAGATAGTTCCTGAAATGAAACTTAATGAAAGTTTACAATGATGATGATTCTACCTTAAAGCGTATAGAATCTAACTAAATCAGATTATACAAGTATAAGGAAGTATAAGATTGTTATAATTTCCCCAGCAATTCAAATATAGTAGATAATTTGAAACAAATGAGTAAAAATTAGTAAATCTTTTAACCCAAAGTGAAAGGTATCCAACAACCTTGGATTAAGGTCCCTTGATTTATACTTTTGAGAAAGTCTTTCTTACCCAAACTAGGGTAATCCCTCGATATGAAGATCGGAGTATGTCTTCCTATCCCCACAAGCCCTCAACTTCAAGGTAGTCTGAACCTCTGTCTTCCTCTGCAAAGAATCCCTCAACATCAAGGTAGTTGACACGCCTGTATTCCTATCCCTGGAAGCCCTCGATTGTACACCACAACAATCGGAGTTTCACAAAGAAAATCTGAACAAGAAGTTCAGTACGCACAAAGCATTAAAGCCTTTCTCTCTAGAAATCACTTCAACATCATGGAATTTATAGATTGATCTACTTGTTGTGAGATCTTTCAAATGATCTCTTATTTATAGGCACAACTTCAATGGTCGGTTCCCTCCTTCAATGGTCATATTTTTCCTTGAATTTATGAGGGACCTGTACATGTGTGACTCAAAGAATGGTTAGTTAGTAACTGAAATCATGAAATCATTTTATAACAAAACAAGTGTAAGAAAAAATATGGTTACGTAAATATAATCCAATATTCTGAATGTAAGGAAATATGAAAGTTCAGAGTCTAACCAAAATTGAATTTAGAGTCTATAATACAAGGATATTCAGATTCTGTTATCTAGGAATTCGGAACCTGAACTCTATAGAATTCCGAAGTCTGGATTTTAAGGAAATCCAAAATCTGGATTTTCTGAAATTCGAAACCAGAACTTACAAAGTTTGAAGCCAGAGCTCATGAGAATTCGGGGTCAGAACTCGTAAGATTTTGGAGTCTCTATTCAGATAACTCATAGTCAGAACTTGAAAAAGTTTGTAACCAGAATCTGTATTCATAATTTAGTGATAGAACATGAAAAAGATCTTAACCAAATTTCGTATCCAAATTTTGGAGTCATAACTTCAGAAGAGTTCATAACCATAATTCGTATTCAGAATTGGGAGTCAGATCTCAGAAGAGTTCCTAATCAAAATTCGTATTTAGAATTCAGAGTTATAACTCAGAAGAATTCGTAACCAGAATTCGTAATAAGAATTTGGAGTTAGAACTCAAAATATTTTGTAACCAGAATTCGTAATCAGAATTCTAAGAATTCGGATCCTAAAAAAGAATACGTCATATCTAGGTATTTCTAGGATTTCTAGGTTTTGGTTACAAACCAAATTTTACACATGGACAAATTATGATATGAACAATGAAAACATGGCAAGGATAAATTTCCATGAGGAAGAAAATTTTTCCTTATAGAAGTAAAACACATGGAAAGAATGATATTTTCCTTGAGATAAGGTGTTTGTGATTTTCAAAATAATAAGGGATGGTAAATTCATAAGGAAGCCTTATTGTCATAATACTCTCCCCCAAGTATCTTGAAATGGAAATTTCATAAGGAAAACCTTATTGGCTCAACAATCACCCCCTTTTTGGAAAGCACAAACATCCTTACTAAAAAGAATATAAGGACTTAGAAATATTTCCTAGACTTTGAAATAAAACTTATCTCCCTTTTAACATTGGCAATGACGAATACGACTGACTCCCCCTTAGGATTTGTAACACTAAGAATCGTATTCTAGATTTCTAGAATAGAATTTTTCATTATCTTTAGTACATAAATCTCTGTATGAAAACTCCCCCTTAGATAAACTTCCCCTTATATAGGGATATTTCTTCTTTACTTAGAATTATTTTTCATTTCTCCCCCTTTGTGATTTTTAAAAATAATTTGAGGGAATGGAAAAAAACATGGTACATGAAATATTAGTACAACCATAAAAACTAAAACGATCAACCACAATTTCATTAATATTGGAAGAATTTGTACAAGGAATGAAAATAAAACATAAGATCAGATTTATTTTCCTTTCTTTTCCTTGGGTATCAATTTCTTGACAATAGTTTTTAACGTCTTTATATCCTTGTGATCTGCCTATACATGATTCTCTAATGCTTTTATCCTATCATCCTGAGCCTTCAGAGCCTCTACCCGAACCTTCAACAAGTCATCTTGTTTTACAATCTTTTCTTCAATCTCGATCTGGAGATCCATTTCTATTTTCCAGCATTGAGCAATAGAGTTCAACTTCCCATTCAGATCCTTGACCTCCTAAATCTGAATATTTTGCTCGAGATTTAGTGTTTACTCAAAATTATTCATGAGATCCTTGATTTTGGTGTCTTGTGTATCAAAATTTTCCTTAACATCATCTTGGAACTCATCAAGCTCTCTCAAATCTTAAACTATTTTCTTTGACCAGCTGACCACATTCTTACAATATTTTCTATGGGCATTGTAGTTGATAAGGAAGTTCTTGAAATCAGCCTCAATCTTTGTGCACCTATCCATCACTAGGGATACAAAATATGATTTTTCATTCAAGCTATGTTTTCGCATCCAAAATTTTGAGTCAATGGTTGGAAAGATCAGAATGGTGTCAATAATATTTTTCAGAGATTGAATGACAAAATCATGTCCTAGAGCTGATGATTCCAAAGCTGACACTTTTTTTGGTAATGGTTCTTCCTCTAGCTCAACTAGCTTCCCCTTAAAAGATCCATCAACTTCCTTCTTCAGTACAATTGCTTTCATTGGGGTATTAACAACCACATGTTTTCCCTTATTGGTTCTCAAAACAGCTTCTTCATCTGGAGGCTCGTGCTCACTTCTAGAAAATTGAACAACTCTATCTTCATCAATTTTTTACTTCTCAGATCTAGCCTCAATATCATCAGGATAAATGAAGTCATGATTATGACTCTCTTCCTTAGATAATTTGTTCACTTCCTCTTCATCATTTTCATCAAGCCCAGGGGTATTAAGACTTGAAGTTTCTGATTGAGAAGTCCGGATTGATAATTTCTTAGAATCTCCTTTTTTCTCCTGAAATTATTCAACTTCTTATATCAGATCAACTGTATCATCACTGCTTTCAGCTAGTTGTACTTCTTCTATATCTTCCTTCTCTTCAACAACTTTTTCAAGAACTTTTTTTATAGTGAGAAATTTCTTCCCCAGTGTCGGGTAAAGGCTCAACCAAGAAAGCTTTAATTACAGTAATATTTTTGGATTCTATTTCAGTGTCCCTCAGAAGCAATTAGACAATTTCGGCCTTAGATATTTTCTTCTTAATATTATTTTCTTTGGATTGCTTGTCAAGATCAACAGAAGTATTCTATTTTAGATCATTGGCCTCAGTAGGATCTAGAACAAATTGTGGCACTCCTTCCTTCTGATTCTTTTTGTCCTCTTTACATTTGGATACTACCTCATCCGGATAGGCTTTCTGCTTCTTGGGATTTGGAGGTGTGGATTGAGTTTATTTGGCCTTAGGTTTTTTCTCTGATTCTTCCACTTCCTTCAGTTTCCACTTCATTACATCCTTCTTCGATGGTTCATCCACTTCTGCATTCCTCGGAATGGCTTCTGCTTCATCAACTAGTAGATCATAAAACTCTCCAAAATCTTTATAAATGCTGATATTCATTAATTTAAAAGTATCATCGCTTACTAACATGAATTTTAAATTCCTCGTCTTGGTACCACATGGAATCTTGAAGGACTCAAGACATCAAACAATCATCTTGGAGAGTCGGGAAGGATACATAATTATATATGCTCTCAAATTCCCATTCTTCATATTCTCTATCATAATGAGAATATGCTTCATCAGATTTCTCTTCCTTAGATTTAACAAAAAATACAAGATATACATATCACTTTTATTCATCATTTACTTGTCACCCATTCTTGGTACGATAAAACCCTGAACCCAAAACTCAAGGATCCGATTATTTGTAGACAAATGAGCAATCTTTGTGGTCTTTACATCTATAAGTCCAAGGCACTCCATAGTGTTCAACATTACAAAACTTACTTCAATATTGGGTAGCTTGTGGGAATAGAACATGGCTTCCCCTTCATAAGACATCCCCACCAAGCTAGCAGCCTTGGTGTATGAAAGGGCATAGGTTTTTCCATAACTCTTTAATGAAAACATATCTCTCCCTTCTTCCTTAAAGAAACTTACTGACTCATAGAACTCTATAAGAATATATGGATACACCAATTCTTGAGATCTAGGATTTGATATGGAAATAATTTCCCATCCATTAAGCTTGATGTTCTTGGAGATAATGGTGTCCTACTTGTTGATGAAATTCGGATGCACCAGCCATTCTCTGTATACATTCCACTCGACAATCGGCTTGACAGTAGACATATCATTCTTAGAGGATTCTTCTGCAGACATTCGGACTTGAGAAAACTCTGAGAAGTTCATAATGGGATTTTGTAGGAGGGGCAGAACTTCGACATGAAAAGGCTTGAAATCGATGTGGGGAAACCTTCAGTTTTCCTTTATATATGTGTTTAATGGGACAGTTCATCTTCCTATCTCAATCCAATGGATAATAATTATTCTGATTAGATCTGATGGTTGAAAATATAGCCTCAAGTTAAATTTGATAGGATCTGATCTTTTGAGGTTTTTAAATAAAAAAATTCGGATTTAAGAAAATAGAATCTGAGAAATTTTAAAAAAACCACAAAAGAAAAAACCAGAAATTAAAAGGCGATAACGAAAACTCAAGAAATAATCATACCTTTTGGATTTTCTGGAGAATTTTTCGTATTGAGAAAAAATATTTTTGAAGGACTTTAGATTCCGGAAAAAAACTTGAGTACGAGAAAAAAAATGAGTACGCCGATCTTCAATATGAAAAACATCATTAGGAAAATATTCATTACGAAAATCTTCATTATAAAAATGTTCATTACGAAAATTTTAGACTATGAAATTTTTTTTAGCAAATCCTCATTAAAAAAAATATGACAAAATTCATTATGAAAAATATGAAAAACTTCATTATGGAAAATATGAAAAACATCATTAGGAAAAATATAAAATACTTCATTATGAAAAATATGAAAAACTTCATTACGAAAAATATGAAAAACATCATTACGAAAAATATTAAAAAATTCATTACAAAAAATATGAAAAACTTTATTATGAAAAATATGAAAAATTTATTGAGAAAAAAACATGAAAAACACATATGAAAAAATGTACCCCCCCCATGAAAATGAGTTAATTACTGTAAAGAGATTGATTCATCATATAGTTAAAAAGGAAGATTAACTTATAGTTATTATTCCTAACTTCTATTTAATGTATTGAAATCTATCGGAGGGTAAAGATTTTGTGAATATATCAGTATGCTGATCTTGCGTTCCGATAAATTGAAGAATGATATCTCCTTTTATGTTTGATCCCTAAGAAAGTGATGCCAAATATCTATGTGTTCTGCACGAGTGTGATGTGTAGGATTTTTAAAAATGGTAATGGAACATGTATTATCACAAAAAATTTGTGTTTTGGTAAAACACATACCATAGTCTTTGAGTGTGTGTTACATCCCCAACACTTT
Organism: Viscum album; assembly: GCA_963277665.1. Lineage (NCBI taxonomy): Eukaryota > Viridiplantae > Streptophyta > Magnoliopsida > Santalales > Viscaceae > Viscum > Viscum album. The sequence goes on from OY728139.1 coordinate 497,500,163, forward strand.
AGCAGAATAACTTCTAGCTGCTACATATTCAGCTTCAGTAGTGGAAAGTGCAACTGAGTATTTCTTCTTGAATGACCAAGAAACTTATGAATATCTTATGAAATGAAATGTTCCGGATGTACACTTTCTATCCATTCTACATCCACAAAAGTCATCATCTAAAAAACTTTTTAAAAAAATCATTTCCATAAGTATAGAGAAGTCATACATCCATGGTTCCATTTAAGTTTCTAAAAATTCATTTAATTTCCTTTAAATGAGATTCTTTAGGATTGGATTAATATCTTTCACATAAGTATACTGAAAACATTAATTCTGGATGACTAGCTATCAAGTAAAGTAAACTTCCTATCATACCTCTAAAAGATGTTTGATCTACTGGTTTCCCAGCTTCATCAAGATCAAGTGTGTTTAGGTACCTATAGGAGTACTAATACACTTAGTGTTTTCATATCTATACTTATTAATAATATCTTCAATATACTTATATTGAGATATATATATTCCTTCTGGTTTTTGAGAATTTGAAAACCAAGGAAAAATGTTAACTCACCCATCATACTCATTTCAAAATCAGATTTCATTAGATCCACAAAGGAATTAGTTAAAGATTGTTGTGATGAAGAAAATATTATATCATCAACATAAATTTGAACAATAAAAACATTTTTCATATCTTTCTTTATAAAAAGGGTTGGATCTGCAATTCCCTTGACATAATTAGTTTGAAGGAAAAAATATTTTAACTCTATCATACCAGGCTCGATGGGCTTGCTTATGTCCATACAAAGCTATGGTAAGTCTAAAAACATTATCATGATGTTTTCTATCATTAAAACTATGAGATTGTTCAACAAAAACTTCCTCTTTTACATAACCATTAAGGAATGCATATTTCACGTCCATTTGAAAATGTTTTAAATTGAAGAATGATGCAAAGACAAGTAAGATATGAATAGATTCAAGTCTAGCTATTGGAAGATAGGTTTATTCATAGTCTATTCCCTCTTGTTGATTATATCCTTTTGTAACTAATATGGATTTATTTCTTACAATGATTCCACATTCATCACACTCATTTTTGAAGACCCATTTTACTCCAATAACAGAAGTTTCATTAGGTCTTTCAACCAAGGTCCATAATTTATTCCTTTCAAATTCATTTTGTTCAACTTGCATGTATTTAATCCAAAAAAAGTCACCTAAAACATCATTAGTGTTTTTTGGTTCTAATTGGGAAAGGAATGATAGATGTTCTACTTTATTCCTTAAGGAACTTCTAGTCCTTACGGGTTGATTTTCATCACCAATGATATTATCACTAGGATGATTCTTAAGAAACAACTAATTTGGGTTTTGTAAAACCTGTTCATTAACATAGGGTAGAAAATATTCTAGGGTAAATACTTCAGAAGTATCTTCTTGGATATTTTCCTTATTAGAAGGATCTTCTAACAAAGGTTGATAATCAGTTTTTGAAAACACATCCAAATATGTAGGTTGGGGTTGTTTAAAAACAAAAGGATTAGTTTCTTCAAGTTGTAAATGTACGGTCTCTTCAACAGTACATGTATTTTTATTGAAAAATCTATAAGCCTTAGAAGTTGTGGAGTAGCCTTAGAAAATTCCTTTATCATATTTTGGTCCGAATTTATGTAAATTATATTTAGTATTCAGAATGAATACCTTGGGACCAAAAACAGTGAAGTAGGAAAGTCTAGGTTTTCTACCATTCCATAACTCATAAAGAGTTTTATTAATAAAAGGTCTAATAAAAACTCGATTTATAGTATAACAAGATGTACTTACAGCTTCATCCCAAAAATGATTGGCTATTGAATATTCACTCAACATGGTTCTTGTTATCTCTTGAATAATTCTATTTCTTCTTTCTAAAACACCATTTTGTTGAGGTGTTCTGGGTGCTGAGAAGTTATAATTAATTCCTTTTCTACTACAAAAAGTTTCAAAATATGAATTTTGAAATTCACCACCATGATCACTATGAATTGTTTCCAATTGAAGGTTTTTCTCATTTTTAACTTGGGCTCTAAAACATTTAAAATACAATAAGTCTTTAGACTTCTTTTCTAGAAAATAGACACACGTAAATATAGTGTAATCATCAACCAAGAAAAATACATAATACTTGCCTCCAATGCTTCCAGTTTGTGTTGGAACAAATAGATCCATATGCACTAACTATAATGTATCAGTATTTGAGACTTCACAAATTGATTTCAACTGTGATTTATGTTTCTTTCCATATTGATAAGGGTCAAAGACTATTGAAGAATCAAATCTAAGCTCCGGTAGATCCTTAACTAGTTTTTTCTTAGAAATTTTTCATAGGTTCCTAAGGTTACAGTGTCCTAACCTTCTATGACATAACCAAGAATGATCCTCCATTTCACTAAGGAAATGAAGATCTTGGATCCTATAGTCTTCTAAATTTATTGCGTATACATTCTCTTACCTATGGGTAGAAATAATAAACTCTTCCTTGGAATTATGTACTAAGAACTAGTCATTCCTAAAATTCACATGGTAACCTTCATCACATAACTGACGTATGATACTGAGGTTGTTCTTAAGACCCTTAACAAATAAAACATTTGAAATCAAAGTTTTTCAAAGAAGAACAATGTTACTTATAACAATAAATTCTCCCAGACCATTATCTCCAAAAGTTACTTTTCCTCCATTCGTCTTGATAATATTTTAAAAATAGTTTTTGTTACGAGTCATATGTCAGGAACATCCGCTATCCATGTACCATGTATTTCTGTAGGTACCTTCCCTATTTTCCTGAAAACAAAATAGTTATACTTTCAAAATCCAAACTTTCTTGGATCCAGAATTCTCAGAATGAAAAATTTTAGGCAGCCACATTTTCTTAGAAAAGTATGCTTTATGAAATCCTAAAGATTTTTATTTGCTTAAGGAATAATTTTCTACCCAATGTCCACCACACTGACACTTAGTGCATAATGGAGCACTTTGAGGAAAAAAATAATTGTTACTAAAAATCGGTTTAGAACCAATATAACCAAACCAGAACTATTCCTTTGATGTCAGATTTGAGAATACATTCTATTAATGTTTTCCTTACCTAAGGTAAAGTTTGACAAACACTTCCACAAGGAAAAGATTTTGGATTTTAGTTTTATAACCAAGTTCTTTTCTTATAAAACATTTGATTTGGAACTAGAGTTAGGCTTGAAAACATTTTTGTTAGAAATTACATTTTATATATCTATAGAAATTTTATTCTTCTCAGAATTTACTTCCTCAAGATTTTTTGAAATCTTTTCAAAATCAATATTTTTCTTATCAAGATATTTATAAATATCTGATATTTATTTAGTAATAATAGTATTCCTAGATTTTTAATTATCAAGTTTTTTCATGAGCTTTGAGTTCTCTATTTCAAGGAGTTTGGGAAGCCTAGAAAATTATTCATAAGAAGGTAAAGTATTATCTTTATTAGAAGAATATTATTCATCAGAAGAGTTATAATATTTAGTATCATTAGCATTCAAATATATATTAGTCATAGATTCATCATTGTGTACCTTAGAAATAAAGTAATGATTATCAATAGGTATTCTGGCTATTAAACCAATATTCTTCTATCCCGAAGATTCATAATATGAAGATTCATCTGAAGAGTTTACCACCACTGGCACTCCAGGTGTCATTAGCTTTCATGACATTCTTAGATTTACCATTGTAATACTTCTTTCTGTTTCTCTTAGAATGCTTTTATTTATTTATTTTCTTTTGAGCATGGGGCAATCAGGTCTTACATGTCTAGCTCTCTTGCATTCATAACAAGTAACTTCTCAATCTTTCTTATCTTTCCTTTCTTTCTTCTTGTATCTAGATTAAAAGTTCATCTTTCTAGCTATCTTGTTCATCCTTCAAGCAATATTTTCTAACTCATTCTCTGAGGATTCACTTCCACTAGATTCGGATTGGATAACAACCTTCTTAGATTTGGATCTAGTAACTCTCTCAGGAGTCTTAACCTTCATATGATTTGAATTTGTAGTAAAAGAAAAACTACCATTTCCATTCTTCTTCTTTACATTATCAGCATCTCTCTTCATTCTGGTCTCATGTTGAAGAAGAGTTCCAAACGTCTCATCTAAGAAAATCTGAGTAATCTTTTTGTTCTCATCTATAGTTTTCCTTTTGGATTCCCACTCATTGGGCATGAGTTCTTTGATTTTATCAATAAGAGAATCATCATCTAATCTTTTCTAACCCATGGATTATAGACTATTCACAAAAGTCATGAATGTTTGTTGCACCTTACACATGGGTTCTCCATCAGGAAATTTAAAGCCATGATATTTAGCTCTGAGCATGGCTCTTCTTGTCTCAATAACTTTGGAATTACGAAAATGTGTAACTTCAAGTTTCTTCCAAATACTATTTACTGCTTCACATGCTGAAATTTGGCTATATATATTTCTAGTCATGGAGAAAAGAAAAGTATTGCGTACCTTATAATTCAGTTGATATTCATGCTTTTCTTGATTTGTGAATGTATTAACTTCTTTGTCAGGGATTTTATATCCTCTAGTAAGCATAACAAAATTATCAACACCAGTATTGATAATGAAAGTATTCATGCAGTCTCTCCAATATTCATAATCATTTCCTTCAAAAACAGTTGGTCTAGTTGGATTGAGATTGTCTATGGAACTAACATTTATTCCAATCATCTTATAAAAAAAACTTTCCATAAAAAACATGTTAGTAATAAAAGTTTTGTAAACAAGGAAAGTATTCCTCAGTAAGGAAAATGAAACTAGATTATCTCTAAGCAAAATATGAATCCAAACATTATGAGTTTAAAAAATATGATTCCGAAAAATAGAATAAGAATATTTCTCTTCTAAATCTAATCATGAGATTAATTCAGATTGAACCAAAATTCTGAATCCAATGGTTAGATTGGTTCAATATTGAAGGTCACGTCCTCTGATACCAATTGTTGAGATGATATGTGAGTATGATATACTCTATAATACCAAATGTAGGATCGAAATAATAGAGATACTGTATACATTATCTAATGATGCTCAATAAACAAGAGGAGGTAGATTTTATACTTTACAAAATTACTTTGTAACTTTTAAAGATGATCATGTTTAATAGGGTTATCCAAGTTAATTCTCAAAACTTCTAGTTCTACACACTTGCTTGATTCCAGAAATATGATTCTGAGAAAGTAATTCTGGGAAATATGGTTCCAGAAATGAAACTTAATGAAAGAATAAAATGATGAAGATTCACTCGTAAAGCGTATAGAATCTAACTAAATCGGAGTATACAAGTATAAGGAACTATAATATACGTATACTTTCCTCAACAATACAAATGCAGCGGAAAACTTGAAACAAATGAGTAACAAGTAGTAAATCTTTTAACCAAAAGAGAAGGGTATCCAACAACATTGGATAAAGGTCCCTGGATTTATACTTTCATGAATGTCTATCTTACCCACACCAGGGTAAGCCCTCGGTACGATGATCGGAGTCTGCCATGCTATCCTCGAAAGCCCTCAACATCAAGGTAGTCGGCACCTTTGTCTTCCTCAGTAAGGAATCCCTCAACTTCAAGGTAGTTAGAACCTTTGGCTTCCTATCCCAGGAACCCATCTATTGTACACAACAACAATTGAAGTCACGCAAATAATATCTGAATAATAAGTTCAGTATTCACAAAACATTAAACCCTCTCTCTCTAGAAATCACTTCAGCAGCATGTAATCTCTAGATTAACCAACTTGTTGTGAGCTCTTTCAAATGATCTCCTATTTATAGGCACAGCTTCTACGGTTGGCTCCCTCCTCCAACAGTAATATTTTTCCTAGAATTTTGGAGGGACGTGTACATGTGTAACTCAAACAAAAGTTAGTAAGTAACTTAAAGAAAAACATCATTTAAAAAAAATAAGTGTAAGAAAAAATATGGTTACATAACTAAAATCCAATATTTGGAATGTAAGAAAATATGAAAGTTCAGAGTCTAACCAAAATTGAATTCATAGTCTATAATTCAAGGATATTCAGATTCTATTTTCTAGGAATTCAGAACCTGAAATCTATAGAATTCAAGAGTCTGAATTTCAAGAAAATTCAGAATCTGTGTTCTTAGGAATTCAGAACCAGAACATACAATGTTCGGAATCAGAGTTCATGAAAATTCAGAGTCAGAACTCATAAGAGTTCGGAGTCTATATTTAGAGAACTCTAAGTCGGAACATGAAAAAGTTCATAAATAGAATTAATATTCAGAATTCAGAGTCAGAACATGAAAAAGTTCTTAACCAGAATTCATATTCAGAATTTAGAGTTTACACTTCAGAAGAGTTCGTAACCAGAATTTGTATTCATAATTCGGAGTCAGATCTCATAAGAGTTCATAATCAGAATTCGTATTCATAATTTAGAGTCACAACTCATAAGAGTTCGTAACCAGAATTCGTAATCAGAATTATGAGAATTCGGATCCTAAAATAGAATGCATCATATCTAGGTATTTATAGGATTTTGAGGTTTTGGTTACAAACCAAATTTTACACTTGGAAAAATTATGATATGAACAATGGAAACATCATAAGGATAAATTTCCTTGGGGAAAGAAATTATTCCTTATTGAAGTAAAACACATAGAAAGAATTATATTTTCCTCGAGATAAGGTGTTTGTGATTTTCAAAACAAGAAGGGCTGGTAAGGACATAAGGAAACCTTATTGACTTAACAATATTCCCAAAGTATGAAGGAGTGGAAAAGTCATAAGGAAAACCTTATTGACTCAACAGATCTTTGGGTGATATTTGAGAGAAATTTAGGCAAGGAACAAGGCTTCAGAGGAGTGAGGAGAAGAGGGGAGTGTGGGAGGTTTTTATAGTGGATATGAGGAGGGTTTTCTTAATATTTAAATAATTATTTTATTATTTCTCTATTAGACAAGTAATAGTGATGACTTCATGACCAAAAAAACTAATATATCCACGTTTTTTTGAATCAATGGTTCTTAAAATAAAGAGATATACAAATTTTAATTTATGAACACCTTTTTGGAAAAAATATTTTATTTTAAATTAATAAATTAATTTTAATTATTTATTTATGACTAAAAAAATACCAATACTTGTACTATGGTCATATTAGCACTCATAAGATGCCTAAATTTTATTTATATACTCAAGGGTGAGGCTACTATTCTTTTGGAATATTTACTATTTATAAGGGTCATATAACTATTCATATGGTTAGATACTATTCATAATGGTATTTTACTATTCTGCTAAAAATTATGCTTCTTCCATCAGACCCCAAAAAATACCCTGAATGCAACTTTGTATGTCAGATTTTTAAATTTCAAGACACATAAGTCGTAAAATTATGTTTAATAGTCACAGATTATTTAGTATGATGATATGTCACTATGTTACCTAATGTTATTATACAATAAGGAGTGATTATAAGAAAGGAATTTCATTGAAAAAACATTGGGTCGTTAAAATCTTCCTCCCTTTTGAAATTTCACCCTTGAAATTTCATTGTACATTCTAAGCCATAAAAGGTGTTGGTACTTTTCATTCATTGCTTTCTCCAGTTCCCAAGATACCTCTTCGTACTTATGGTTCCACTATAAAACCTTAACTAATAGATTAGTCTTATTGAATAGAAATTTATCTTTATGGTCCATGATATTCACTAGAATCACCTCTTATAAAATATCGTTATCCAACTGTAGAACCTCTATAGTCTATACATGTGAATGATATGGAATGTAATTTCTTAAAAGGGATACATAGAAGACATTGTGCCCTTTATATATGGTGGGCGTATGTGCTAGATGATAGTTCATAGCTCCAACATGATCAAGGATCTAGAAGGGGTAGAATTAACTGGGATATTAATTTCCTTTCTTCCCAAATCCCATTTCCTTCTTCTATATAGATATACAAAGAAATACCATGTCTCCAACTTAGAACTCAATGTCTCTCCGACGATTGTTTGCATAACTCTTTTTTCACCTTTGGATTGTCTTGAAGTGATGGTGAATGGTTTTTTCCTTTTCCACAATTTTTTCATCCATTTTAGGTCATAAATTATTAAACTCAAGAACATTATCCCAACATGTCAGTGTTCTAAACCTTTAACCATAAAGGGATTTGAATTGTGACATTCGAATAATAGAGTGGAAATTGCTGTTATAGGAGAATTCGACCAGTGGAAGATGTTGGTCTCACCTCCTTTGAATTCCATATATCATGATCACAACATATTTTCTTGTTTCTAAATAGTTAGTTTTGATTGGCCATTAGTTTGTGGATGATAGGTCATAATGAAGTTCAGTTCAGTGCTTAGAACATGTTGGAGACTTTTCCAGAACATTGAGGTAAATATGGGTTCTCTATCAGATATATTATATTGTGATACTCCATTCATCCTTTCCAAATTTTTGATATATATCTGTGAAATTTGATCCAATTATAAGTCCCCTCGAATTGCAACAAAGTGAGTGGTCTCTGTAAGATGATCCCTAATGATCCATATAGCATTGTTTCCTCTATATTTCCTTATATGTTTAGTGACAAAGTCCATGATGATGTTATCCCATTTCCATGTTGGTTTGGGTAGTGGTTTCATCATCCCCTTAGACATATTTATTTTATCCTTCACTTGTTGACATGATAGGCACTTTCATGTATATTGAGAAATCTCTTTCTTCATATTGTCCCACCAAAAGTTCTCGCAGAGATCTTGATACATCTATGTCCTCCCAGGGTGAATAGAGAAGGCTGAGCTATGTAAGTCATTCAAAATATCCTTCTTTATATCTGGATTTTCCGGTACATATAATCATGACCCCAATATTACAACTCAATCCTCATCAATCTTGAACTCAGATGATTTACCATTTCTGATACCTTCCACCCTTTTCTGAATTTCTATATAATTTCTTTGAGAATCCATTATTTTATACATGATGAATGTTTTAGAATCAATTTGAGAAAGGATTGATGATTGTTCTCCCTTAATTATTCCCATGTTCATCCCCTTCAAATATAAGATGTTTAGATCCTTTTTAATTCCCATCATTGATAAAGATGTAGGATCTTTTCTACTTAGAGCATCTGTAACATTATTTTCCTTATTCGGATGGTATTTGATTGAGAAGTCACAATCTTAAATGAGATTTATCAATCTTTTTCTTATTCATATTAATCTACTTCTATACATATATATATATTTGAGTCTCTTGTGATTAGTATATATTTCACAGTTTTCCCTATAGAGACAATGCCGCCATATTTTTTACACAAAGATCATTTATTCCAACTCCATATTATTTGTAGGATAGTTTTCCTCATGGTTGTTCATCTACTTTCAGGCATAGGCTATCACTTTATCATTTTGCATTATCACACAGCCTAATTCGTTCTTCTAAGAATCATTATAAAACATAAATAGTCCTCAAATTATTGGGAGTGTAAGTATTGGAGCAGTGATAAGCCTCTTTTTGAGCTCATTAATTCTTTCCTCACATTCTTGAGTCCAGAAAAACCTCACCCCCTTCCATGTCAGCATGGTAATTGGGGTTCAAAATCATGAAAAGTTATCCAAAAATCATTGGTAATACCCAGCTAGACCAAAAAATATATGGATATTTATTACAGCTGTTGTCCTGGGAAACTCTTAAATTTACTTAGTCTTAGAAGGATCCTAATATATTCCTTTTCTAGTGATAAGATGTCTCATGAATGATACATCCTCCATCCAGAACTCACATTTACTATACATTGCATACATATTCTCCATTCATAAAGTATTTAGCATAGTATTCAAATTCTCTTCCTGTTCCCCCTTTCTCTTGGTGTACATTACAATATCATCGATAAAGACTACCAAAAAAATTTCAAGGTAATCAATAAAGAAACAATTCATTGAATCTATGAAAATTTCTAGAGGATTAATGAGTCTGAAGAACATCACTACGAATTCTTAGTTTCCATACCTTGTTATGAAGGTAGTCTGGGGAATATCTTCATTCCTCACCATTAATTAGTGATATCCCAACTAAAGGTCCAACTTACAGAAATTAATGGACCCACAAAGCTGATTGAAAATATCATCTATCTATCGTAGGTGATACTTTTCTTATCATAATTTTATTAAGATCACAATATTCAATGATAAAGTGAATTGATCCATTATACTTCTTGACAAAGAGGACTAGCGCACCCCATGGTGAAGCACTCAGACGTATAAAACCCTTCTTTAGATTCTCTTGTAAATGATTCTTCAGATCTTCCAGCTCTATGATGCCCATTCTATAAGGTTTATTTTATATATGCATATATCCATGAATAATTTCAATTGAGAACTCAACCTCACAGTTATGTGGAAGACTAGTCATCTCTTCAAGGAATACTTCAATGTAGTCAATCATGATGGGAATATCTTTGAGATGTATCATCTCCTTCATCTCAATTATTTGAGCTAGACCTCCTTTCCCATAAGGTAGTAATATAAAAACATGAGACAATTATTCTAAAGTAGATTCATATTTCTCCATAAACTTGTAAGGAATTATAGGATGATTTAGGATGTGAAGATTGATCTCACTTTCCCAATAGTTGATGTTTTTTTGGTATAATGATAGCCAATCCATGCCTAAGATAAAATTGAACCCTACTAAAGAAAGTATGACGATATTTTCTAGGAGGTTCAGTGCATATAAGTTAACCGGGGAGGAGTTATAACCCCTAGATTCAATAATTTCCTCATTCTCCATTCCCATAGATAATGTATCCTACATATTTTGACATGGTATTTGAATATTTCTACTAAACTTACCAGATATAAAAAAATAAATAGAACTAGAATCAAATAGTACATTCTCTATTATTTAATGAATAAATTTTGTGCATATCACCACATCATTGTCCTACTCCAACATAGTAGTAGTTATAGAAATATCTCTTCCTTGATTCCTTGTAGGATTTTGTTCATTACCTTTGACAACCCTCTTTTTAGGGGAATCATTCGCAAAATGCCCAGGTTCCTTGTAGTTTTAACATTGCACCATTTGTTGAACTTTTATCTGAACCATCATTTCTTATTCCACATTTGTAGGATTCTTCATATTCCTTAAGCATTTTTTATCCAGATGTCCCATTCTTTTACATTTGAAGCAATTAGGGGTTCCCTATAGGAAGTTCCTAGGATCCTTCAACCCATAATTTTGATGTTAGGGATTTTAGATCTACTTTCCATCATAGGATTTATTTTCTGATCCACCCATATTAGACTCCATTTTCTGCTTCTTTTCACTGGGACCATGAGACCATTTGGAGTCTCTGATCTCTATTTCAAGATTGTGGGCACAATGGGAAATCTTCTCATAACTGTTAAAGTCTCTAGTCGCCAGTGATTTTCATATACTCAACATTAGTTTTACTTTTGTTGTTCATTACAAATCTAGGGTAGTACCTTGAAATCTTCGTAATGTTTATTCAAATGCCTCGATAGAGTCATCTTCTATCTTCTTGATTCTGATGATCTACCTTTCCATATTGAGATAGTGGGTTTAGGGAACATATTTTTTGAAAAATATTCTCTTTAATTTCTCACTATCCATGGAACTAATTTCATCCTTGTACATTATATTTTTGATCAGTGTCCAACATTGGTCAACTTCCCCATCAAAATGATAAACTACCATTACAACATTATCTTCTTCCGAGCACAGTTGGATAGAGAATATCTTTTAAATGGAGTTAATACACTATTCAGTGAGGATGAGGGCATTCCACATGATTCCATTTATTATTCATAACTTGATCTAAATGAGAAAGTACTATCATGATGTTTTGAGAACCCATTTCCATCATGTTTGGCATGACATTAAGGAAATATTCACATTCCCTATCACATTGATTGTTGGAACATATTATTCTATTTCCCTATATTAACTATTAAAATTAAGATACAATTAGGGGTCTTTATTACTTATCTAATAAACATAAAAAGGAAACTTTAAATAGAAAACAATAAACACTTAAAAGAAATGTATGTCCTAACTTATGATTTCATAAGTTTAAATCATGGTTATCCATGATCTGTTTCCTAACATATGTTCTTATGGGATTTTATTGTTACATTAATAATGTTTTATACTATGCTCATTAATTTTCAAAATCATATCCCTTTAGATTGTTGACCTAAGAGTGCAGTAAGGATCATTATCGTGCACCGGTTACCGTTTGATAATTTCTCAAAGATTTATTTTTGAGTTTTACCCCTAGATTCATCTTTTCTAGAGAAAGCTCTACCTATTTTTATCCATAAGGGGATGTATTTTCTTGATAAAACACTTACTCTATGCATTCAATAATCTAGGGATGTTATCTTCTACTTAGCCTCGTCCTTAATGTTCTTACTAAAGTGCTCTATTCCTACTCTCCAAAAATAACTAGATCATCAACTAATACCAACTATAGAGACCCTATCCTTTTCCACATAACATTAAATGATTTTAGGCATAATTATACATCATAATACAAACCAAGTATCGTGAACTCAATTGTCTTTGACGACATGGTACATAAAACTGAAAACAGAAAACATTTAAATATTCAATCTTCATGTTGAGCTCCTAAAATCCATTGAGCTCATACATCGTCATCAAATAACCTAGGGATAACATGAATTCATGGGTTTTTAAAAAATTCCCAATATGGGAATAAGAATAAGAATAAAACATTAGCACATTGGTTAGGAAGCATGACATAATGATATCAAAAGGAATATAATGTAATTGTATATATGGAACCATAACATGTATATCATGGGATCATATAGACTTGGAATCACAGTAATTTTTTAGTAACATAAAACATCAATTTAGCATGATAGAAGTCTCATTTCTCTAAGAGGATCACAAGTCAAGGTTAGCAACCAAAACCATTGCGTGTGGTAGCATAATTCGAGGCTAAACACAAAGACTGTTGCACGCAGTAGCACAAATCAAGGCTTGCTGCCCAGACCATAGAATATAATTCCTCATGATACTCAATATTACCCAATTCATTAGATATCTATCTATATTAACCCATCATAACATGTTCATAAATATACATTCCACATAATGAATCATATATAAACATAAGAAAACCCATGGAAAGAAATGAATACCATAATAATGTCATAAAGAATAATTTAATTGGAGTATCATACAAGTATACATGGTGGAAATAAATTAGAACACAAATTGGAGGATGAGGGCGTTCCACATGATTCCATTTATTATTCATAACTTGATCCAAATGAGAAAGTACTATCATGCTGTTTCGAGAACCTATTTCCATCATATTTGGCATGTCATTAAGGAAATATTCACATTCCCTATCACATTGATTGTTGGAACATATTATTATATTTCCCTCTATTAACTATTAAAAATAAGATACAATTAGGGGTCTTTAATACTTATCTAATAAACATAAAAAGGAATCTTTAAACAGAAAACAATAAACACTTAAAAGAAATGTATGTCCTAACTTATGATTTCATAAGTTTAAATCATGGTTATCCATGATCCATTTCCTAACATATGTTCTTATGGGATTTTATTGTTACATTAATAATGGTTTGTACTATGCTCATTAATTTTCAAAATCATATCCCTTGATATTGTTGGCCTAAGAGTGCAGTAAGGCTCATTATCGTGCACCATTTACCGTTTGATTATTTCTCAAAGAGTTGTTTTTGAGTTTTACCCATAGATTCATCTTTTCCAGAGAAACCTCTACCTATTTTTATCCATATGGGGATTTATTTTCTTGATAAAACACTTACTCTATGTATACAATAATCTAGGGATGTTATCTTCTACACAGCCTCATCCTTAATGTTCTAACTAAAGTGACCTATTCCTACTCTCCAAAAATAACTAGATCATCCACTGATACCAACTATAGAGACCTTATCAATTTCCACATAACATTAAATGATTTTAGGCATAATTATACATCAGAATACAAACCAAGTATCGTGAACTCAATTGTCTTTGAAGAAATGGTACTTAAAACTGAAAACTGAAAACATTCAATTATTCAATCTTCATGTCGATCTCCTAACATCTATTGTGCTCATACATCATCATCAAATAACCTAGGGATAACATGAATTCATGGGTTTTTTTAAAAATCCCAATATGGGAATAAGAATAAGAATAAAACATTAGCACATTGGTTAGGAAGAATGACATAATGATATCAAAAGGAATATAATGTAATTGTACATATAGAACCATAACATGAATAACGTCGGATCATATAGACTTGGAATCATAGTAATTTTTTAGTAACATAAAACATGAATTTAGCATGATAGAAGTCTAATTTCTCTTAGAGGATCAAAAGTCAAGGTTAACAACCAAAACCATTGCGTGTGGTAGTATAAGTCAAGGCTAAACGCAAAGACTATTGCACAAAGTAGCACAAATCAGGGCTAGCTGCACAGACCATAGAATATAATTCCTCATGATAATAAAAATTACCCAATTCATTAGATATCTATCTATATTAACCCATCATAACATGTTCATAAATATGCTATCCACATAATGAATCATATATAAACATAAGAAAACCCATGGAAAGAAATGAATACCATAATCATGTCATAAAGAATAATTTAATTGGAGTATCATACAAGTATACATGGTGGAAATAAATTAGAACAAAAATTGGAATATATCAAGGTAAGTTATGTCAAATAGAATTGATAACATGTAAAAAGTGTATTTAATAAATTTTTTCATTAAAAAAGTTTAGTTTAGTTTTAAGGAAAATACTAAAGGGCATTTAAAATTTAAAAGGAAATAATATTTTACATAAAAACATAATTAAAAAAAATATACTTTTAGTAATATAAATATTTCTTTTTATAAAAACAATAGTGGCATAAAACAGAAGGTACAGTGCACTTAAAAGTTGGTAAATGTTCCATAAGTTCCCTCAAAACGAGTTTTCTTATCGGGAAGTATTGAGGAGGGAATCACTTAAAATCAGGTATATCCCCAAAAAAGAATGATTAATGGATTTAGATACATGAGTTTGGACATATAAATAGAAATTATAATATGTATATAAACATAATATAGGATTTCATTTGGTTAAAAAGAGAGTAAGAACTACCCAAATGAATAATGGAGGTTCTGGTAGAATTCCTTACCATTAGTCTGATGGTGTTGTCCACATGATATTAATGACCTGAATAATAAAATTAGTTTCATTAATTAATAATTACATAACCTATTTTACATATATTTGATTTAGTATGGCCTTTTTTAGTTCAATCATAACCTTTCTGAGTGGTTATGATGTTCAATTTCATTGTTCGAGTCTGTTTGTTTTTTGATTGGTTTACTTATATACATGAATGTATAATCAAGTAAAATGAATATAGTTTTCCAGAATTGGAGTTATTTTAATGAAAATCCATAAGGTTACATGGTTATAATTTTCATTTGGTTACTTGTATTGAAGATGAATCATTATATAAAACTTTAGTGATAGCCTTTGGGGTTAATTGGCTGTTTTTTATCACGACTAACATTTCAGTACATATAGGATACTATATTTTTCTTAACATTTGGATGTGGGGGGGTATGGATAGAAAGGAAAACAAAGGAACTTGAAAAGAATGTAAAAGAATTGAAAATAGGAATTTACATCTTGAATTAATTATCTTTGAGAGCCTCTTAAGGGGAGAGGTTATTTTCTTTTGAGGATAAAACAGACTTAATAGCGTGGGGGATTATCTTGGGGAGAGATTTGATCTGAAATTAATTAAATATCAATGCTTGATAGGAGTGAAGTGATGAGGGGAGTGTGAGTGGGTTGTATAGTGGATGAGAGGAGGGTATTCTTAATATTTAAATCATTAGTTTATTATTTTTCCATAAGACAATAAATAGTGATGAATAACAAACCAAAAATAGTAATATGTACATTTGGGTTCAAACCAATGGTGCTTACATTAGCTGAACATCACCCATGACCCAATAATTATTGTATTTTTCTTATTTTGTAAATTATCGTATTTCAGTAGTCATAAAAAATTCACCTATTTCAGAAAATTACCAAAAATTCACCCTAACCATATTTCAACATGTAAAATCCAAAAAATGAAATCCATTTTTCAAAAATAATTTTATAATTATGATTTATTTTTTTATTTTAATTAAAATCATTATTTACTTGAAAAGTACAGATTTTAAAATTATAACTGATTTTATAATGCTTTCAAAAATTACATAAGGACATATAAAATTATCATAAAACCAAAATACATAAAATTATTAATTTATGAACTCATTTTAGTAAAATAAATTTTATTTTAAATTATTTAATTAATTTTAATTAATTATTTATGACTTACAAAAATACGAATACTTTTATTTTGGTTATATTATCACTTATAAGATGCGTAATATTATTTATACATTCGTGAGCTAGTTTAATATTCTTTTGGAAGATTTAATATTAATAAAGGGAATATTAATATTTATAATGGTAGGTTACTATTCATAAGGGTAGGTTTCTATTCACCAAAATTTATGTTTGTCCCATCAGACACAAAAAATATCCCTAAATGCAACCATGTTTGTCGAAATTTTGAAATTCAAGACACATAAGTAGAAATATTATATTTAATGATGACATAGTATTAAGTATAATGATATCTCATTTTGTTACCTAATGTGGTTATATTATAAGGGATAATTATAATAAGGGAATTTCATTGATAAAACATTGGGTCATTACATATCTTTTGTCCCATGAAATTAGATGTTTTCAAATTCTTCCAAATAAGTATGGTATATCTCTCAAATTTCAAATTATATCTTCTTCTTTTCAAATTCAGACTAAACCATTAAGATATTATATAAATACCAAATCAAATTTTTATACTCCTCACTACTACACAACATTACTTGACTCTAGCCACTCTGTGGCATGATCTCCTCCACTCTATTGTGGTACTTAGTAAAACACTAGATCCAAAAAATATAGTATAATCTCATTTAAAATTATTTTAATGATCAATGATTGATCATTTAATTTTCATTAAATCCTCTTGAATCTTAACTACATCATGGAAATCTATTTTCTTTATAACCCATGTCCCTGTATCTATCTGAAACCCTAATCTATTTCATTCTATTGAAATAAAATCCTCCATAATAAAACTGATATGTTGAGACATAGGCCTTATCATTGTTCACCTAGTAGAATTTGGTCTTTAAACTATGAAATGATATTCAGAGAACATATATTCTAGGCCCAAATATACTTCTCCTATATTTTTCCAAGGTGTTTCTTCTTCCCCTATTTTTTTATTCAGGATTTGTTTTAACATTTTATAGAATTATTTGTGATGTGGAACTTATTTCATGATACAACACATCTAAGCCATTATTGGATTAATATCATGCAGCTTTTCATTGGAATCACTGATTAAGTATTCGTAGCTTTTACCATTTCTAATGTATTCCTATGAGATATCCCTTTAAAAGATAATATATTTTTCATGGAATAAAACATTATCCAACTTTGTAGATTCAACTTATATATAATTAATTTAATCATCCATATAGTGACCCAAGATTAACAAACATGGATATTACATCATTTTAGAAAAATATTTAGTACATTACAAAAATACATGCTTGATGACCATAATAGTTTACTATCTTTGGAAACAGGGAAACAAAATATTCTATCATAGTGAAATATCTTCCACATCCCCCATAAATATCTCCACCATTATCACTTCTACCTAAAACCTTTCTTCATAACCTATGATGAATAAACGTATGAAAGGGGTGAGCACAGACGCTCAGTTTGGGTAAATAATAAAAATGTGCAAGCATAACATGAATAAAATGTTATAGAACATTAGAATAGCATTTGAAGATTATACCATGCATTTCAGATATCATGATAAAGATTTGTAATTTATAACACATGAATCATAAGGAAATAATGAACACAATACATGAGAGCATAACATAGGAATAAAACATGATACTGTTGCAAACACATATAAATATCTAAATTCAAGGTGGCCTACCGAGTCCTTTATACCATGTTAGTCTTGGATTAATCACCTGTATACCTACTTTAAGCTTGGGATTCCCACTCTAGTACCATTTTGATTAAGGATTGGTATTTCCTCCCATGATCCCTCTTGTTTTAGGTTAGATATGTCCTCTTGTGTACCCTCTTCTTTTTGGACTGGTATTTCCTCGAGTTTACAATCTCCATTCGGGATATGGATGTTCTCCCATATTCCATCTTGTTTTAGGATTTGGATGTTTTCCCATTTCCCTCCTATTTTAGGATTGGGATGTTCTCCCATGTTACCTCTTGTTTTAATCCTGGGATGTCCTCCCATGTACCATTTGAGCTCATAAAACATTTATTGTTAACCAATGAATTGGAGGGAGATATAGGTCCCACCCATCACATAATGAAATCATGCAAGAATGTACTACAAAACATTTATCATATCATGACCCTTGAAAAAGAGATGTGTTATATAAATATCAAATCATACTATATAAAATGAAATTATATTCAAAAACATTTCATCACATAATAACCTATCAACATATATAGGTTTCATAATCATTTCATTGAATCATAACCCATGAAGAGAATCATGTTTCAAAAGCATATAACCTGTGAAATAAAATGGATTTCATAAATACCATGAAATTAAGAATAACGCAATCAAAGAAAGGATATGAATGGATTGTTTAGATCATTTCAAAAAAAGGCATGAGTAACATCAATTGATGTTATCAAAGATGTAAAACATCTTTTGAAATCGTTTCATAAAGAAAATATCATTTCTTGTTTGAAAATATTTTTTATACCAAAAACCATTTGAAAATAAATTTCTTATAAAATACCTTGGAAACATATAAAATCATTTTAAAATCATTTTTATGTGCAAACATATAAAATAATATTCTCAAAATTTAAAAAACCCTTATATTTAAAAACATTTTAAAAAATTATAATGAATGATTACAAATATTTTGAATCCCATTTCATTAAATATACCTCGAAAACTTCTAAATAAAGCGTGAAAACATTTTGAAAATAATTTTCTATGAAAAAATATTAACGAATCTTGAAATCCATTGGAAAACAGTTTTCCATGAAAATTAACTTTTTTAAAAAAATCATAAAGATGAAACATTTTAAAAAATGCAATGGAAGATTCAAAGAAATGATGGAAGATAAATCTGTACATGTCGTATGAGGTAAAAGAACATTCCTTTTGCTTGGTAAAAATGTTATAATGATTCCTTGTTTGAAAAATGACAAGAATATTCCACTGAAGATATTGGTAAAATACAAAAAGTTTAAAATTTTCTTTTAGATATTATAGGAGAATGGTATAATATTCCATAAACCCTTTTTAGAAAACATAGATTTCCTATTGAAGAGAGGGTAAAGATGGGCTTTCCTAAAAACTAATTTCTTAACTATCTTACATACCAAAGAGTTGAAAATGGTACCAATATAAGTTTATGTCATGAAATAATAGATGATAAGGAAAATCACGAATATTCTTGAGATATGTGTCATAATATTGAATCAAATAAATCATAAACATAAACAATCTCGAAAGGCAATGAGATTGTCTCAATATACTCTTATAACTTGTTTTCTTGGGATCATGATCTTCGTGTAAGGAAATGAAATTACATGATGAATATAATATCATAAAATTATTTGTATTAAATATATTGTGTTAATAATGGAAATATATTCACCTAAAAAAATATTTTAGGTGCATAACAAAACAAGAGTCTCAATGATAGAAAATTGAGAAAAAACATTTTACAAATTTGGTATCTTTTGAAAGTTAACCCCCATGAATGAAGGATAATAAATGGAAATGTGAATACCCATAAATTTAATTGTAAGATAAATAAAATATAATCATGGGAATTACATAAACCGCACAAAATGAAAGAGTATAAAACATAACATATACCTCATGAAAATTAAAGAGTGAGATGAAATCCTCTAACCTTGTGTGTGGACTCTCTCTGTACTCATACAATATTCCTACATAATTAATAAAATTTTATTAAAAATATTTTAAATAAAAGTATTATGATATCTATTAAAATATAATTTTTTATTAAAACATTATATTACCCACGTCTTAACAGACATATGTTAAGGTTTCACTTCGGGTAATATTCACTTTTCTTTTCTTAAGTGTATTATTTTTTTATATCATTACTCCGTATACTTATATCATGATTCCAGAATATATATAATGATGTAAATATAATTTATCTCCATTAAATGAATATTATAATAATTTATATCATATACATAATTATTAAATGGAATACATAATTCATGGAGACGGTAAGTTATAAGTACGCATGAATGTTATTTCCATTTTTATTATCATATTGAAAGGAAGTATGTAAATTAAATATGTATATATATTCATGTATATACATATAATTATCCTAGTAGAATAAATATATTATATATATAATATAATTTTACTAAACCAATCCTTAATACATTCAATGTGGTGTGTGAAAGAATCACATCGGTTTGAGGGGGCGGTAGTCCACACTTCCTCAAATGAGATTATCATATTAACAAAAAATGGGAATTAAAAAAGGTATGTGTTGTAAAAATTAATAAATAAGATTAAATAAATAGTAGATATTATATATAACATATATAAATATAGTGTCTATCATAATGGCCACCATGATTGGTGGTAATGGAAAAATGAACAATCATCATTTCGTGAGGCAGTAGTTTGTCGTACATAAAAACAATATGTTCGATATCCATTAGCTAGAGGTGTGTGTAAGTGTGGGTTTAAATACTTTCATAACATCATCCTAGTATATGAAGGATACTGTCTTTGTTACATAATAAAGTAATAAATATAGTGTATGGTGTGAAGAAGGGAAATAATGGAAATGAGCATGGGAGAAGATATTAACTCTAAATCAGGTAACTCCTTTTGGTTTGTACCAAAAAGGATTCATTTATAGGATATATTACAAAATTGATACTTATAGGTAAAAAGTTAAATTTTTAGTCTATATAGGCATATATGTTTCTTTCATAAAATGTTTGATAGGTGTGAGTAATGGGAAGAGGTGGTGGCCATTTATAGGTAAGGAAAATGACTCACATGGATTTTTTGGAAACAAGTTAGGTGTGCACATGTTCGTACCTAACCAAATTCTTACAAAATAAACCAAAATAAATAATTTATGCTTTATAGACAAACTATTCGAATAAAATAGGTGTGAAACTAGTGTTGTGGTCATTTGGGCCCTTAAGTTTATGGTTTAGTCTCTAATTAATCTTAATTTTTCCTTAACCATTGTGATTAATTATAATCACTTTTACTAATCATTTTGGTCAAAAATTAACTTGGAATTATTCAAATTAGAATATTAGTATAAATACAATGGATTATGTTGGATTTTTGAAATTCAATCAATAGAAGAAAAAAATTTATGATTAATGCTAATCTCGTAGACATGAACGAATAACATGATTTTAAAGTAGGAAAAAGTTCAAAAGTTTGTTAATATTTTATTTTAAGATTCAAAGTGAAATTGTTTCTGAAGAAATAAATTTTATTAATAGATGTTATATTTATCAAATTTGACATTAAAAATTATAATATCATTTTCAATTAGTAATTAATTATACAAAAGGTAGTTTTAACTAAATGCAGTATTTATCACTATTCATTAAAAATGATGTTTCTCTGAAAAATATCAACAATTCACCTTAAGATAATTTAGGGATTCTGAATTGAAAAATGAAGTATATATTATCAATTTAAAATTTTGAATATATCTATAATTAATTTTATTATTAATATTGGTTTATTCACAAAAATAGTATTTTTAAAAGAAAAGTACTTCACCAAAAATATTATCTTTCATTATCAATATGTTTTATTTATATAAATTGATTATAAAAAATATTTGAAAATTAACTATTACTATTCCTATAACTATATTTTACATTTAGGTTATAACTTTATCATTTTAATAATTATATATATATATATATATATATTTATATATCTTCGTGTGTGTGTGTGTGTAAGAAAAAGTTTCATAGAAACTCAGTATTGTGTGTAATGTATGCCTATTTATACACCAAGCCGGTGTTTCATGTAATGTAATCCAAGAAAATGTTGTATGTAAAATAATCGAAGTAATTGTTCCATGTGAAAGGAATGATTGACTTAGTGTTTTAATATATATATATATATATATATATATATATATGAAGAACTATTTCAAATGTCATGTGAAATGAAAAATATTGAAAGTATAAATTTCTTCGAAAACAATTTCACGAAATCCCGGGGCATTATAAAGCACAACCTCTTTTATAACATGGTGTATATGATAATATTGTTATTGATCCTAGGGTAATTTTATACAACCTATATATTCAAAATATAATAAAATAAAGGTCTTTTGGATGTCATAGATTAATCTGGACTAAATCCCCTTTTTGGAGTGAACATTATTATTATGGTGTGATATATCTCTCCTTAGTAAAACTACTTCTATCCGTTTCCAAAAAAAATCAACTTTTCCCAAACATCCTCTATTACCATAGTGGACTCAAATAAGTAATGTTAACTAAATAAACCATCTAGGAATAAAAAATAAATCATCATGATCCAACTCATAATCTCCTCATGTCATTACCATGATATCTTGAGCAATCATGGTGTCATCATTCCCAATATCCAACATATAACCTCTATTGTTACTTCAATTATTCCTCAAAAAATATGATATGATAATATTTAAACTATATTTCCATTAATTTCATTGGAATTCATCCTTAACTACCCAAATATTTTCCCCATCTATATGCAAACCGTAACATCTCGGCCTGAGTAACAATAAAACCAGTAGTTGGTCCAGTCTCCACATGGACTCAAGTGTGCCTCCCTGTACACAATAGGTTGTTGACTAATAGCAAGCTCAGATGATGGTAAGGTGGCAACACTACCCTCATTATAATAGTTTCATAGTGGAATAATAATGAAGAAACAAAATACAACAATAGAAGTAATACTAAAATAAAGGATATATAATTAAATTTTATATATAATAACCTAGTAAAGAAAAATTATAATGCCCATATTCAAAGAATTATTCATGTCCAGATGATGATGCATAACCTAAACTATGAAAAAATGTATCAATAGATAAAATCTAATACATTAAAATAGAAAAGAAATTAAAAGAACAATAATTCCCAATGGATATCTCCATGTGCATCCTGAACTCTAGATTATTCTTGTCCTCCTAAGCTCTAATCTATAATGCACCACACAATCTATCATCCAAGGACCTACAAACATGATGTCTTCTAGAGTACCCCAATGCAACAGAGTCCCATTAAGGTTGAAGGATATACTCAGTAGAACACCACCAATGATGTTGAAATCGTAACCCATTCCATGACTATAACTTATAGAAGTGTTCATTTATAATGAATAGACCACAAAATAGACAAATAAACATAACAATTCGGGCTCAGGGTCCTCAAGGAAACCCAGTAGACCAAACCCACTTCATCCTATGTTAGAAAACATCTGAGTATAGATATTAATAAATATATATATTTGCTAAAATCATAGTTCCACTTATATTTAAATATATTGATATGTAGTATTATCCAGGACCTAGGGGGTAACTCAGGTGTCCATGAATAATTCCACTAATAATAATAATAATAATAAGGGATTTCATTCGTAAGGGTCATGTGTCGCTCAAGGATATGATTCATGAACCAAATATATAATCAATAAAATTTTGTAAACTAAGTATAATAAATAATATAAAATGGTCCATTCCCATATAACATTAAGAATATAGGCCGCTATGATGAGTATCATGGTCAATAGTGAGGTGGTCCATACCCCATTTCCTACATGAGGGGGAATGGGACATCATTCCCAATAACCCAAGTGATGAGGATTCCATTACAACCATAATTGACCAATGGGGTGTGAAATATCATGGAAAATAACCCTACCCGAGTTCCCTCGGTCATAATTCAATACAATTAATTTTTTTTCAATGATCCCTTAGCCCAGCCTTCTATAAAAAGGAAAATGGAATCCCTCTAGGTGAATTAGATCCATTTAATATAATTCATTTATTATTTAGATCCAGACATGTATTAACTTGTACAAGTATTACAATACAAATATAAATAACTACGTTCATGCCCATAAACATGAAATATCACAAGCAATGTCCCGATCTGAGTCTATCCCCCTATATCACATCACTTTATATATTACCCATAAGATTAATAAAATACACCCACACCAACATGCTAATAAATATGTAAAAAATTAATAATTTCCCTTTTAGTTTAGAAGAAAAATCACAAAATTGATGGGTTTTATTATAGAACATGACATTATTATCACACAATCATTAAACATGATTAATAATCTCTTTCAAGATGAACCACTTAATACACTATGGAGGGGAATTATAATGCAAGGAAAACAAAGGGTTGTACACCATAAGAATAACCACAATAATAATGAACATCCCATTGGTGGATTATTAATTAGACTAACTGTATTCATTAGGAAATTTAGCAAACCCACCCTGATGGTATGGTTTAGGTTGAGGTCATAACATCCATCTGTATTAAGAGGGGTTTAAATTCACCACAAGGGGGTCTAGGAATTTCATTTAAGGCACTTTATAAATGAAGGGTGACACCCAGAGAGTCCAACGAGCAACCTAATAGTGATACTTTATTAAATAATGAATCTTGAGAGGAAAGTCTACAGACCACCAAGTTTATTCGAAGGACTCTTCACTCATCCAATAATAAGCAATGATTTTTTCTGGTTCAACAGAAATATAAGTAATGGAGAAACTTCATTAAAATAGGTTGACTAATCTCACAAAAAATATAATTGGAGATGGGTTGATAAATAATGGATAGAAGGAAGGGGATTAATTCTCTTACCATTAGTTATCCAATGCTTCTGATGGAAAAATAAACATAGATAATATGAAGTAGTTATCAAAATCTAAGGCATTTCTACATAGGATTCCAAGTACCACTCTATAATAATCATGATTCTAAACATATTATGATGATGAATCATAACTCCAAGATTTCAATTACTATCCCAATGAAATTTAAAATATAGAACAGTGTATAACTAAAACTCTTTCATTACACCCATGCAATGTCAAGGTAGGTGATATGATCATTAAAATGTAAATAGTGAAATAAGAGGATTTTCATGATTTAAAAATAGGACCCAAGACACTCTCATTTCCCCAATAATGAGGTTTTTGGAACATTATTGAACCAACTAAGACTAAAAACTATAGAGTAAATCATTTGAACCATCATAGACTGACTTTCTTAAACAATATAAACTACACTTATCTACACATCACCATTATCCAACCATAATTCATTTACAATTCGAGGCATTTTGTGATCACCTAAGAACAACCACTAAAGTCCATTCCTGACCAATGGTGTTTTTATAGGTTTTCATACCCACACAACTGCCTCATTGTTATGTTTCTTTGCAAACACTAACATTATTCAAAAACTGACCATCCCAAAGGGCATGCAAAGAAACACTGGACATATCCTAATGTAACTCCTTGGTTGTATCCTTCAACATGGAATGACACACCTTACCATGATCAGAATGACACTACACACCTTAAGATAGGCCTAGTCATTGGAATTTCAGAAAAAAAAACCCATCCCATGGAACATGATCCATTGACCACTAACCTATGGTCCTAGAGGTGGAAGACATGATCTAGAATGTGTAAAACCAAAGGAAGGGACATCATAGTTGCTTACAAGAGAAATGGGATTAGATTGAATTTAAATGTACATGTGAAACTTCTCCCAGGTTATGTCCACATGAACCATAACATTAGGCATAAAATAAAAAATGAATGAACAACATGTTAAAACCCCTAATAATATTTAAAACCCCATATCAAGAAATGGAACAAGTCTGATTTCCTCTAATAACTATGCAAAAAACTGGAAAGGGAAGCGCTACCCCTTTATCAGCGCTTCCTTAAGTAGTGCCGATAAAAGGGGGAATTTATCAGCGCTTTTACCGAGCGCTGGTAAATGTTTAGATTCAAAAAAAATTCATGAAAAATAATATTTTGTTATATAAGTATATTTATATTGATATAAATAAAATTATATATTTTAAATATGTTATAGATACTTATAAATAGACTATTACATTTAATATATATGAAATTAGTGAAAATGGCTTCAAAGTATTTTAAAAAAATATTTCTAATTAATAATTTTCTAATTATTATTAATTAAAAATAATTTAATAAAAATTTTAGGACACGAAAAATAAAAAAAAATTAATAAAAGATCTAAAATATGTTGAAAATGTAACTCAAACTTCAAACGGACACAACTTTTGATCCGGGTGTCCTTTTGAGCTCTACAGCATATCAAATCGAATCATGTGATGAGCTCTACGCGCTAATGACTTAGGAAAATCCTTTGTCACATTATTTGATCTCAAAAAAAGTCCTAGAAGGCCTCCAAAACTGAGTTTTTAGTCAGGATAACCATATTTGTTAACATTCAAACAAGTATAACTTCTGATCCGGATGTCCATTAGGCATGTACCACATATAATATCGAAGATTGTTTCATTTTATTCGATTTGACTGGTTGTGGCATTGAAACAGAATTCTAGATTATAAGTTATGGTCGTTTTAACATTCTATGGATTTTCAAATACACATATATATGTATTTATTCGTAAATATATATCTGTATGTGTGTGTGTGGGTGTCTATGTGTGTGTCTGTGTGTTGTGTATATGTATATATGTATGTATTTATTTTTTTACTTACTTATAAACACATATCAAAAACATATTTTTTCTTAAATGTATTTAAAACTTATTAGTACATTCTATGGATATTCAAATACACATATATATGTGTTTATTCGTAAATATATATGTGTTTGTGTGTGTGTGTGTGTCTATGTGTCTGTCTGTGTGTTGTTTATATCTATGTATGTATGTATGTATTTATTTAATTATAAACACACATAAAAAACATATTTTTTCATAAATGTATTTAAAACCAATCTTATAAGTATAGATTAATATACAAATAAATATACGTATAATAAATTATAACTATATATATATACAAATTAATATATATATAATAATATATGAATAAATATATTTATATTAATATGAATCTATATCAAAATACGAATAAATATAACTATATATATATAGATATATCATTAAATAGAGAACAAAATGAAATGGCATAGTGGCAAAGGTGCGGCCACGAAAGGGGGAAGGTCCCGGGTTCGAGTTCGGGTGGAAGCGAAGGGGGTGCCAGCGTATGGGAGATGCGCGGGAAGGGGGTGCGTGCGTATGGGGAATGCGCAAAAAGGGCAGCACGCGGGAGACCACCTAGCGCTGATAAAAGGGGTGTGAAGCGCTGATAAAATCACTCCCCCCATATTATTTTTAATTTATAGTTTTATTTTTAAATTTTTTTTTTGACCTTTATCAGCGCTTTTTGGAGCGCTGATAAAAGGGACCCCCCTATATGAGCACTGAGCTTTACAGTTATTTTTTAGCACTGATAAAGCCCTTTTTTAGCACTGATATAGGTCGTTTTATTAGTAGTAATCAAGTGACACTACCACAAAGATGACCAATGATTAAAGTGTAATTGAGAAATAATTTGTTATTCCCACTAAAATCATGTGGTTTGATGTACCATTTTATCAATATGAGGGGAACCACATGTACCAATGTATACCACCCAAAGGTTTCACAAGAAAAATGGCACATCATTTGATAATATCTATTGGTTTATCAAACCCATGCATCTAGTATCAGATGGAATTTAAGAATAATTAGACCAAAGTTATATTATCCAATATTACTACAGTCTAGTTGATGATGTATTGATTCATCCATCACTAAAGGATAAGAAAGGTCACATGACCTACCATGAGTTAGGAAATTCCCTCGTAATGTCCAACTTGTTGAAATAGAGCATTACATGATTCTCAAGCCTGTAACAAGGTTCAAAAGATAGCATGACCATTGATCCATCCTGAGTGTCGATTTATAAAATAAGAGTCTAACTATGGAAAAACAGAACCTGAATAGTACCACATGTCTGAAATGGTTCAGAACAACTTATAAAAGCATTAAATTTTAAGGAATCTAAATACACTAGGATGGCCCCTTATAAAATAATAAAGTATCGATCCTATAGATAGGCTATGCTGAAAAGGTAACTAGGCTTAAGGGGATATCAATGCATTTCAATATATAGATTAAGGGGAATATGGGTAACTATCATTTTCCCATGTCAATGAAACTCTAGGAAGTGATTAACTACCCTTATGTGCGTGTGTAAAATAATGAACCCCTCTTAAGGTTCCATTTTATGTCATTTTCACTTATTTAAATTTTCTCTGTAAATAAATTAAGGCTCAAATACTAAATATTATCAAGAACCGATCATAAGAAAAATCTTGGTAAGTTATTTAGTTAACTCCACCAGGAAACATTGGAAATTTCTTTAAAACTGATGTGTAAAATTTATTAATTTCACTGATATCCTACCACAAATTGGAGATTAATCACATAAATTCCTTTTATCCAATTTAGTCAACCAAAAGGTTCTCATGATTGGGCTTGTCTAAATAAAGTTTCACTTCTAATATATAGAGAAAAAAAATCCTTTATATTAGAATTGGAATTTTAATTAACCAACACCTCATATTAGTATAGTTGAAATGTAGATATAGTATATTATAACATTAAGAGGGAATTATTTAAGTAGCATGTCATCATACGTCTATATTCATCCATATAAGTGGTTGATGAATCTTTAAATGACCATTCCAATATAGTATAATTATACCCCCCATGGGGTTAAATACTAAGTCATAATAGATAAAGTGACCTATGAGGGCCCTGTTAAGCCAATTTAGGTTCATCAGAGTACCCCTAATAGTAGTTGTTTAATTATTAATGTTTCAAAGAACCTATAGTGGGTTATATCATAAAACAAATCCCAAAATGACCTATTTGGGTCCATTTGTGCATTTAGGAAGTTAATCATACGAGTTTCCATGCCAAAATGATAGGGTGACAAGATGTTATAGTGGAATCCATCAAAATTTTAAATTTTAAAATCATAGTTAATGGTTTTAATCTAATAAGCGCAGGAACCATAACGACCCTACAAGGTTCGAGTCATTTAAAAGGTCCACAAAAAACCAAATCATTTAAGGTAAAAATTAAGCATATTATATATTTAAAATAGTTACAAAATATCACACTCTTATATAATGGTTTTCTTATATGGGTCACCATTTTCCAATTTATAAAGCACACATACACTATAAATTATAATTTGGATCCCATTTAATAAAAAAATGTTTTTCCCCATGAAAAAAATGGTTTATGGATCAAACATCGCATTATTAGTTAGTTAAGGTGTCATCATAAATCTGCATAGGAAAACTCCATTTATATTTTTATCAACACTTTACTAACAAATTTTATATAAAATTTATAACCATGTATTGCATAACGACCTACAAAAATGGGAAACATGTGATTTAAGACCTGAATCATGTCAATTTAACAAGGGATCTACCAAGTTATAAGGGAATCATTGATGAATGGCACATAGATAAACAAAGTATTCATAGTAACAAAATGACAGAATATTATAAAATTGGAAAACATACTAACAAAACTAACACCGGGTTATATAACAATAATTCTAATGAAATGCCTAAGTAGGTATATAACTAAGCACATTACAAAAATACCTATCGTTTTATATTACATTCTTGCTAATAAAATACACAGGGCACATTAATACATCTCAAACATCCTAATAATTCAATCTAAAGTGCATGGAATATACATGGAAAGTGTATCCCTAATTGACTAGAATGATGCATGTAATGTTATATCCTTTTTCATACCAGGACACGAGAAAAATACCATATATCTCATAAATTAGTAAATAGTGGAATGTAAAACAATCACTCAATAATGAAGTCATAATAAATTGTAACAACAAATATTGTGGACAACAATATCATCCCTAGAAACATGGAATTTTCCCTGAGCGTGGGTTGATCACTCCCAAAAATGGATATTTAAAAAGTGTTGAAATATTCCTTGTAGCCTTTCTACTAATCCAAAATAGTAAGATAAAGGAAAAGAAAACATCTCTGGTATCACTTTTTAACATCCCAATCCGACTAACTATAAAATTGGTAGCCAAGCTCGTCACCACATGTCCTCAAGCTCACCTACCCATACGCTAGAGGCTTCCAAATAGCTGTGAGGGTCTGATGGTGCTACAGTGGGGATACAATACCCACATTAACAAAGTAGAAAAGTGGTATAGTAATGAAGAAACAACAGAAAATATCATAAGAAGTACTAAAATGATGGATAACGAATCGAGAGGAAAATATAATAACTAAGTAGAGAGAATGGTCAATGCCCATGTACAATAGAGTATTAATGTCCAGATGTTGATACATAACCTAAAAAAGAACAACATATAAAAGGATATACAATGTAATATATGAACATAGAAACAAATAAAAGGAACAAAAAGACCTGGGAGATAATTCTATGAACATCCTGATATCTAGATCATTCCTATGCTCCTAGTCTCCCACATATAATCCATATTATAAGAAATCATACAAGGTCCTATGAACATGAGGTATTCTCAGTTACCTTGGTGAAATGGTGGCCCAATAAGAGTATCATATATACTCAGTAATACAAATAAAATGTGGTCAAAAGCATAATATAGTCTCTAAGTATAAAGTATCATAGTGTACAGGTATATTGAATTGATAAGAAAATACATAAATAAATATAAAAAGTTTGGATACAATGGAATTAAGACCTCCCATACCTAGTGAGAGGGAAATAGGGCATCATATTACCTCGCTGCATGTGACCTTCATGTCTCATAGTGCTTATTTTTTCATGACATTCACAGCCTTCCACTAACTAGTAAGATTATTTGTAAAGAATATGCCCTTGGTGTTCACCACTTTAGACCCCCATTGTCTTGTCTGTTTCGAACCCTCATGGGGCCTTTGTGTGTTTCCATCTCTTTGAATAAAAATTTTCATGATGATGATGAACATAACAAGTTAGGATCAGATTCCACAAGGAGGCCTGACAAACCATACTAGCTTTAGCCTTAGCCAGTATACCTATCAGTATAGATATAAATACATATATATGTGTAAATATATATTCACTATCGGTATCGTGACACTTATAGCCATATATATGGATAC
This sequence comes from Viscum album, assembly GCA_963277665.1. Taxonomy (NCBI): domain Eukaryota; kingdom Viridiplantae; phylum Streptophyta; class Magnoliopsida; order Santalales; family Viscaceae; genus Viscum; species Viscum album. The sequence continues at coordinate 497,531,709 of OY728139.1, forward strand.
ATTGTTGTCATCCCCACTAGGTTAAACACCCTGAGAGAGGGTTGGATGAGGGTGTGTTAGATTAAATCAAATTCACCATTGAATATTGATTCATTATTACAATAAAAACTCATCTATCCCTTTATTATGGAAATGTATTAACAGAAATGAAATCATTCAATATATACAATAATTTTTACTTGTTTCACCCTCTTTTGGATATGTCCAAGAAATATACAACATCAATGTTCTGATGTACCAAATCCACAAAGTCTCACTGCCAAATTAAAGGTTAATACTAGATCACTTCTATTATTAGGATCACTACAATTACAAATTTAGGAGTGGGCTCATTGTCCCTCCTAGTTTACAACGTGTCAAAATTTGAAAACTCACTCCTCTCTCACCGGAAGTGTGATCATTGATCCATCAGATAAATCCAATTTGATCCCTCGAATCAATATATAATACATATCTTTTATTGTATCATTATGTTTCACATTAATCTACTTTATGAATTACCATTTACCATATAATTATAAGGAATATTCTATATTTATCTTAACCTTTGGATCTCTCTCATTAAACTTTAACACTTTACACACAACATTTGAGTTTAGCTGTTAAACACCAAACTTCCACACATTATCGCAAAAAAACCTCCTACGTGTAACTATAATGCTTTTTGTACAACACTATTTATGTGAAAATCCCTTTTTTCTCAACACATACATGATTCAGAGCCACAGATTTCTCTAAGGGTTGAACTTACTGAATGAGGGGGGTAGTCTGTTATTTATAGACCCGGTCGATCCTGTGTGATATATTCTCGCATGCTGATCTCCCAAAAATAAAAATTTTCCCAAGCATGGAAAAAAATAATGTGCATTGGTAATGTAAGTATCTTTCATATAGATCCCTTAATCTCTATGTTTTAGATGTGAACAACAAGGTTTTTTGGCATGCAAACTCATATTTTATTAAAATTCAAATCTTTCGTGCACATTTTCCATATTTTGATGCTATGATCCCTAAACATGCCGTTCATGAAAAATTACAAACCACAATTAATATTTCATGCAACTTCATTTTCCCAAAACATGTTTCTCTATTCTACAGATTTTAGACCAAAAAAATGAAAAACATTAGGAAATGACACCACCTTATATACGTGTCTTTTTGTACCACCACATGAGAATCTATTCATTTTTCTTGGATATTTTTCAACATACCATTTCAAAAATATCTTTATAACTAAAAAAATTATCATGGAAACATTCTTTATCAACAAACAAAATCATCCAAAAAACACTGTATTGTTACCTTGATGGATTCTTCCAAATAATATCCACCTTTGGGTTTGCTGAAAACTCTTCACACTTTGAAATCACGTTAATGCTTATTCCCTATTCTACTAACACATGCATCTTATAATTAAGATAGTAGTCAAATATTTACACAACACACACTCAAATCTCACATTATCCATTCTCGGTTTGGGAAACTAGAGTCGCATGTAAATCTCTTCAATGATTCACTTTGTTCTTAAAACTAGTAATTTATTCTAATCATAAACTCCATATATCATGATATATATCCTTTTATTAATGACCTTTAGCAACATCATATTTAAAACTCCAAAAACTTCACTACATATGTTATCATGTTTTGGAATGCTTAATGTTGTCCATGCTAAGCTCTGATTATTTCCTCATACCATCATATTCTTATCATGCTATAGAATCATTCCATTGTTTTTAAAATACCTGCAACTTCATTGATCCCAAAATAATATTATCCCCTTATATTGATTAAAAAAATACTCCCCTTTTAGCCACAACTTTTTTCCCTCTTTCAATGAACCCAAAGATTACTCCTTTCTGATCTACAATTGGGTACAAAATACAGTTTAGAGAAAAAACACACCATACCTCAGAGAGTGGGGTCCCACATCCACCCTTTTTTAAGAGTGGGGATTCAACTAAACTCCCATATCCATTTGATGTTTTGAAATTGATTCTATGGATAAGGAATTCATTAGAATTTCTACAACCTATAGTTCTATTGGGAAATACTTCAATATCATTGTCCCTTGCTCCACCTTCTCCTTCATAAAGTGATATTTTATTTTAATGTGCTTTTTCCTTGAGTGATAGTATATTTTTTTTGAGATTTGTAACACCTGAATTATTTCAATGGGTTTATATTGGAGGATCACTTGAACTCCCATATCCTTAATGTTTTGTTTTATCCATAATAATTATGTGCATGCTTGACTGGTCGCAATATATTCCTCTACTTAGATGATCCATTAGACGCACTATTATTTCTCACTTATCCAAGATATACATAATATTTTATCATATAATGAACTACATAACATTGATTTTCTATCATCAGCTAATCCAGACCAATCTATTTCTGTGTAACCTATTAACTCTTGTTGAGATTTTTCATTATAAAGTAAGATGTAACCCATTGTGCCCTTGATATACCAAAGTATTCTTTTTTACTGCAAGAAAGTGTTTTCCTTAAGAATTAATTGATACCATGTTGTTCGGAATGTGGAATAAAAATATATGGTTGTGTTGATGTTAAATAAAACATAAGTCCAATGATATGTCTGTATTCTATGGCATTAACCTCTTTTACCTCACCATCCTGTGACAGTTTCGTCTGTGTATCCACTGGAGTCATCATCACCTTGGAACTCTCCATTCCAAATATTCTCAAAACCTCCTTCACATATTTAGATTGATAAATAAATGTTCCATTTTTCCTTGTGTCACTTATAAACCAAGTAAAAACATAATTTCACCAGTCATTGATGTTTTAAATTCACTTTTTAGGAATTCGGTGAAATTTTTACACTAATCTTTATCTAATCCAACAAATATTACATCATCAACATACACCAATACCATAATCCTTTTTTTACAATCATTGTTGGCATAGATATTATAATCAAACACACCATGCTGAAAATCGAGTTTCCTCAAAAACTGATCAAGTGTGGAATACCTTGCTCTTGATGCTTGATTCCACCCATATAGTGATTTTCTCAACTATAAAACTATATTCTCATCTTTATGAATTAGAAAAACATCTGGTTTTTCAATATACACTTCTTATTCGAAAACCCCATTTATAAATACTGACTTAACATCCATTAGGAAAACGCTGATCTTTGTTTGAATAACTATTTCGAAGAATAATCTGATTGTCTCTAGCCTCACAGTAGGCGGAAATGCAACATAAACATTGATACCCTCTATTAGGGAGAACCCATTCCACATGATCCATTCCTTGTTTTGAATCATAGTATCATCTCCGTTAATTTTTATTTGAATGACCAATTTGGACCCAATGAAATTCATCTCTGTCATTCTCGAAAAAAATCTCCCATATCTGATTCTTCTGAATTTGGTCATGCTCTTCAGTCATATCCTACACCTAGTTCTCATCTCTATCTACTTCATCAAATAATTTTGTCTTCACCCAATATAAGAAGTACTCCTGTGGAAATGACTTCATTATTCATGTCTGAACTGGTGTTGCTTGATCCCCCAGGATGTTGTGACTGTAAATTTGTGATTGAATCTTCAGTTTTCTTGAATATATATATTTTACTTCCTCTTAATCTTCATTGGTATCTTACTCTAAATCATCATTTTCCACTTACACTCCCCTGAGTTTCCTACCTCCTCAACACTTTAATCGGGGACCTGTTCATTTTTTTAGAAGTGATAATTCATTGTCAACTATAGTGACACTATTTCTTCCAACTACTTTTACTAGCCTCTATTTAATGAATTTATATGCTTTTATTTTTCCTGAGTATCCAAGGAATATTCCATCATCTCTATATAACATAAATTTAATTTTTTCACCTTATTGATAATAAAACACCAACTTCCAAAAATTTGAATGTATTTTAATGTTGGGTTCATCCCCTACCACATCTCATATGAATTACTTTCTTCCTTCAAACATAATAGATCCCTGTTGGATATATAAAACAATGTCAATACTGTTTCCATCAATAATTTCTCTAGTAAGTCACTTTCAATGAGCATTTTTCTAGCCATGTTGTTAATTACTTGTTTTTTCCTCACAACCACTCCATTTTGTTGAGAAGTTCTCACTACTGAAACATGATGCACTATCCCATCTTTCTTGAGATAATCATCCACTTTACTATTGGTGATTTATGTACAATTATTAGTATTCAAATTTGGAATCTTTTACCCAATAATACTTTCATATTCCATCCAATATTATTTTATTCAACTGAATATATCGAACTTGTGGGAAATGAAAAATACCAATGTCATCCAACTGAAGTAATTAATAGAAAGATAATAATATCTCTTCCCATCAATAGATCTTGGTGATATTTTTTCACATACGTCTAATGCACCAATTCAAGCACTCTGATTGACATCTTTCTTTTTTACTTGTACCTATTTATGATGATCTTTCCTTATTGAAAAGTCTTGTACATAAAAGTTTGATCATATGATTTCTTTGGGAGATCTTGAGTTGCATCACATTTTTTCAGATATTCCAGGGATGGTTGGAATAGATGACTAATTCATTTATACAATAACATTTTTTCTTCCTCTCTAGATAAAATGAACATATCTAATTCTCCACATACAATGTAGAGATTCCCCTTTGTTCTTTTTCATTATAGAACAACTAAACAATATCTTCCTTTGATGATAAACATATTCTTTGTAAATCTTATTTCATGCCCTAAGTCACATAGTTGACTGACACTTTGTATGTTTTGAATGGGACTTTCAATAATTAATACTTCAACTTGTCTCATTTCCTTTCCCCCAAATTTATCTTTCACTAAGAAAATAATCTTTTTTCCTTCATCATTTCTAAATTTTAAAACACATTCCATATCATATTTTATGTTTATAACAACATAATTATTACCTTTTATATGGGATGTGAATTTAAGGATCAACACACAAGAATGATCTAATTATTTAATAGAAATCTCTAAAACCCCTCCCTATTCAGCTCAGTTATTTTTTATCTATATTTGTATCCTCATACATAATATAGATTGATAATCATGATCTTTATCATAGTATGATATACCGGCCTCATCTTATAGAGTGGTAAATTGGTTTTTCACTGAAAAATCTCTTAACGATTAATTGAGTTACTACTTGTGGCCAATTTGGTTCTACTTTGGCACATTCCTTTATCTAGTTGATAAATAATATCATTTCATTGACCGCATATTGATTTATTGTTATTTATACCCTCACACCACTATTTTAAATTGGTTTTTATTGAGGATTACAATTAAAATAAAAAAATTCACTTCATGCTTGATTAAATAATTTAAAATTTATCACAATTAAATAGGTAAATTTTACTTGTTTTAATCATTAAATTGTAGGAGGTAGTGATTTGGAGATCCCACGATGGGGTTCGATAAAAACAGGCCAAACTGCCCCAAAATCTTGATAACTCTTATGAACTTAGATATCAATTGTGGATAATTCATGCATCCAATTTGGTTAAAAATGAGATTTCAAGTTAAAAAACATGTGTTCTACATTTCAATAATATAACATGGTGCCCAATTATTCCATTTGGAGGCCCAAAAGTGGTCCAAAATGTGAAAGAATTTAAGGCTAGAAAGAATGGACCACCCTTATGTATTTGGGACATAGTTCAGGCCTTGGACCTTAAATTTTGTTTACTCTACCTCCATTGGATGAAATAGAAAGTCCCACATGTAAAAATAATTTTATGACATATTCACTCATTTTTTACCGTCAACTAGCTGGATAAAGTGGTAGTTAAAATTTTTACACAAATAGTCACCTAGCCCCTTAGATACTTGACTATTTTTTTGAGGAAATTTTGATTTAATTTCTATAAAATCACTTATACACCTCATTATCATATGTTTCATGACCATTTGTAATTGTTATTCAAATTGTATATCTCTCTCCATCAATTTTCTCCCACTTATACATGTTCTTCTAATCTTTTCAGTGATCAATTTTGGTGGTGTTCTTTATTGTAAGACCAAGATACATTATTGTAATATTTGCTGGGTGATTGAATTTTTAGGTTTTTAGTATATTAGTATTCATTTTAAAAAATTTATTTGTGTTTATTCTGGTATGATAAAATACATATTAATGTGACAAGAATCCTCATGCTTCCATGCATAACCTAGATCTTATGATTATTTGAGCATGTTCATCTATTTTCTCACCCCTTCCATTTCATGAGTGTGAAAGTGGGTTATACTGGTCGATAAAATCGAGAATATTGAACCCAAGAATGTGAATTTACTTATCTTATCAAATATTTTATCATTCAATCAAATCAGTTCATCTCATCACCTTTTTTATGTGATTCCTTGGTTGGGTTCGATTTCTACATCAATTCAATTTTGTTGATTTTTAGAACTCAAAGATAATTAGTATAGTTTAACTTTCAAATGATTATTTTTAACTTATTAATAACTCACATTTGATACTGGGTTCAGAGTGTATAAATTAAGTAATCAAATATCCTTCCCATTCCCTTGAGAGTGATAATGAATTGAGCAACAAGGGACATTCCCCTGGGTTGATCAGGATTTCTACAACTTATTCCCCTCACATAGTAATATAGTATCATTTTCTATTTTGGAATCATAAAACCCCCAAACACATGATCCCATCCCCATTTTATTTTCATAATCAAAACCTTATTTGTAAATTAATGATCTAAGGCTCTATCAAAAGATGACATGGGGTTACAACTATAATGCATAAATTATTATAAAACCCAAACATCTAATTTGACATTATTGACAACATGGTAAAATTTTGGTGTTGTTTCCAGGGATCCAAGATAATTTTTTCAGTTTAAATCCTCTATTTAACAATTTGATTATTACTCATTTCAATCCCCAGTCAATTTTTTTTGTTTTTGTTTTTGTATGTATTTTCTGTCTCTCCCACTCTCACTTCTTCTTTTATCTGATTCTAGTTCTAAAATATAAAATTCTATTTTCTTTTTTAATTTCATTCCTATTATGTTATTATTTTTATCAATATTCTATAATGAAATAAAAAAGAATATAAGAAAAGAAACATCATAACTTATTTTTATGACCTGGTCAATAAAAGAAAAACTGCTTGGATTTGACGCAGAAATTGAATTGACAGTTCACTCCCAAATGAGGTCATCTAGATTATGGCAGTCAAGTCACATTAGGAACCCATTTTTGAACCTCAATTTGTCCTAACCAATCAAAAAATGAACCAAATAAAACCCATGAATTCATGGATGCAAATAATTAGACCTTAAAAGAATTAACCACCCCGGGTTTGGAGTACCAACCTGTGTTGATTCAATATCCTGAGGAAGTAGCCAACATTGATATGAGATCAGGCCTCATACACCTCCTATAGTGTTCTCCACCCTAATACCCCAAAATGTTCCTATTTATCTCATATTTTTAGGTCCTTCCCTTTCTCCTGTAATGGTGTAGCCAAAGACTGGCAATACTATCCGCCTAACACAATTGTGGGATGGAATAACCAAAAATGAATATTTCTTGAGAAGTTATTCCTTACCTCTTGAACTATATAAACTAAAAAAAATTGAATAAGGAAATCACAAGGAGAGGCCCTACAAGAATAGTAATAGTGATTTAAAATACATTGTTCATATTTCCCCCACCACAAGATTAGTAAACAATTTATAATTCAGAACTTCTATGAGGGAATTCTCCCCATGGATCATGGAATGATATATGTTGTAGAAGGTGGATCCTAATCGATGAAAACAAATCTTTTTCTCAATACTTAATAGATAACATGGTTCAAATTTCAAAAAAAAATCTACATGAGTAGTTTCACCATCCCGATGAGTTCATGAGGTAATCCATTCATTCGTTGGAAAAAGTTAAATAGTAAACTAGATGAGATGCAAAAAATTATACAGAATTTTTTAATAGAATGGTAATTAACACTCTCCATATGTTCAATTTCATTGTGGTATTATTTCTAACAACATTCATTTTTTTACCGATGTCTCCAACTTCATGATTCATCCGTGACTTTTTCTGCAGCATTATCTAGGAATCTATTCCAACAAACACCACCCTTCAAACAGTATCCATTTAGGCTAAATCCAAATCCCGAGTGGAAACCAGAATTATAGTACAGACAAGCAGGCAACATGTGATACCCTAAATAGAATTAGTATTAATAGTGAAAAGTTAGGATAACTTCTTATCCTCCACCATCTAAAAAAATTCCTCATCCTCCCAAGACTAAACCAAGCTTAAAGTATATAGTGAGGCAAATGGAAACCCAAAACCTCCAATTCCAACATACCAAAAAATAATTTATTCAATACCAATGAACTCAAGTGGGAAAAGTGGAAAACCCATTGTTGAGATTAAGATACAAGGTTATGGAAATCTACCATCCCAACCCTTTGTTAATTTGAAGGAAAAAAGGTAATGTATGTGAAATAATAATTCATAGTGATTAATAATATTATTATTCTACTAATTATACATAATAGGTATGTCCCCCACTTGAAAACTCTATCTCCCTTACCTCAAAATATCCATGTAATGAAAAAAGGAAAAAAGGGAAAACAATTTATCATTTTGGATTCCCATTAACAATATATCCTCTTCCATTCCCCTAAAGACTCTTTAAGTCAATGAAAAATTTTATAATGATATTGATTATGAAATAATGGATACATATAGAAAGGTGAAAGTTAACATTCCATTATTGGATTTAGTTAAACAAATACATCTCTATGCCATATTTCATAAATATCTTTTCACCCAAAGATGGTGATTGAAGGGGAATCAGAGAGTCAACCTGAAAAGGAATATCTTAAATTTGATAAAACTAGTAATGCCACCCAAATGAAAGGATACGGGCTCATTCATGAGACATTTCACTATAGGGGTAGATTCTTTTCAAATGAAATGATAAATTTTGGTGCTTCTATTACTATAATTCCTCCCTCCATGTATACTTCTCTTCAGGTTAGAGAGCCTCAACAAGTTGGAATTATCCTACAAATTTCCAATTAGATCACAATGCACTATTCTAGAGTGATCAAGGATATCCTCATTAGAGTGGAGAATCTCATTTTCCCTATAGAATTCAATATTTTGGAGTTGAAAGATACCCAAACATAAGAACAATCCCCTCTCATACTTGGGATTCCATTCCTCAAAACAGTAAAGATGATCATCAATGTTTCCAATGGTACACAATCCACGATATTCAATGCAGAAAATGTATGTTTTAGTATCCTTGATTCCATGAAACACACCATTGAAGACCACCCCAATATTACTATCTAGTGGACTCCTCATGTATTACTCATGTTTTAATGATCACAAATCACAATAATAATTACACATCATGTTTTAATGATAGAAAATATTATTGATGTTAATTAATCTCACTATTATTTACAAATCTTATTCATGATCACCAATCTCACTTATCTTATCAAACCTTTGTATTTATGTTTCAAGTTATTTTAATTTATAATGGTTAAGATTAATTCATATTCAGAATATTACTGTTTAACTCTATATACAGATATTTTCCTAAGTATCAAGACACTGTGATGTTTGACACAGTAAGACAGACTATGTGTAAAACATAGTCACACCCAAATAGACACTGTGAACAGAAACACTGAAGCAGACACTGTGAATTCTAAGTCTCAGACACAGTGAAGGACACACCGTGACCCAGACACCGTAAAGGAAACAACGTGAGAAACAAACCATGAAGCACACACCGTGACTAAGACACCATGAAGCACACACTGTGACAAAGACACTGTGAGTCACATACTATGAAGCACATACCGTGAAGGAAATACTGCGAGTCACATACCTTGAAGCACATACCGTGAAGGACATACCGTGATTCACATACAGTGAAGAAAATACCGTGAAGGACATACCGTGAAGAAGACACTATTTATATAATAACTGTGACACTGTTTCTTAACCTTTTTTTCAATATTATTCAAATAATACTAACGGTCATATTTGATGTTTTTAATCCAATTAATGTTATTTAATGATAGTTGTTGGTCTATCATGAAACCATACCTCGTATCTATGGAAAGGAAATCATTCCTATTGTCGGAGATCGTGGAATATAAATAAGATTGAGCTACAGTTGAGGAAACACGCGCACTTGACACATCTCGACACACATACTACAATACACGCAATCCCTGTACTGAACTGAAGAACAATCCTGATAACAACTGTGAAGAACACATTGCATGATCCTCAAAAAATTTCGATACATGGAATCCTACATTACAGAAGAACACACGAATTACTCTGGATTCAAGAGAACATCTTCCCTCCTGGAGAAACAAAAGCTGAACCATGACACTCTATTTTTCAACAGAAAAACTAGAGAAGGACTCAGAAGCATTTCTGCTAAATCCAACGAGTCCAGAGCTACAATTCCAATCACTAGAGCTTTCTAACTTTCATATAATTTCTCTAAGTGATTTATTATTTACTTTTCGAGCAATGTGTGTATATTGTTTATTTTACACATACACTATCTCATGTGCTAAACTAGAGGAAATCACATTCCTCATACTAAAACTCCTAACTCGTGTTTACCCACGACAACTGTGGAAGAGTTCCTTATATGGCCTAGTCTTTATTTTCATTTCCCACAAAGAATAATGGTAGAGGTCCTTGCGTGGCCTGAACAGTCATGTACTGCTGTTAACCCCGATCTAGGGTGTGGATCAATTTTATATATAAATTTGAGAGGACTAAGTATCGGTTTGAGACTGAACCTCTTGGTTATATCTGCTAAGTATTTTTAGTTTAAGTTCAAACTATACATTATCAAATTTATATTCTGTTGCCTATTACATTGAAATACAAATCTGTTTTAAAGTTACTTTGATAGTTAATCTAGCATGTTTTTGTATCTATTGTCAATCAGTAGGTTAGTTTCAAAAGATAATTTAATCTTCTGATTATATTAACTGAGAACCAATCAATCTTTTGAGAATCTAATTGAACTTTTACAGTTATATAAATTCACTACATTTTAACCTGTTTTATAATTTGGGGGATTTTAATAGAAAATATTTTAACAGAAATTTTAATTGGAACTCAATTCACCCCCTCTTGAGTATCCACTCCAACAAACAGTTGGTATCAGAGGTTGTTTTTATTAATAAAAGTTTTCAAAACACTATGTTTTAAACTGTGATTTTAGTTGCATCTTTAATGATCTTAAATTTCTGTTAATTCTAAATTTTATCTCTTTAAATTTACTTTCTAAAATCTAGTTATGGACAATATACTAGAAGGAGACTCTACAAATCGGCCACCTTTCTTTAATGGTACAATCTATACCTAGTGGAAACTTAAAATGAAAATTCATTTGGAAAGTATGGGTTTTGATATCTAGACTGCTGTAGAGTCTCAATATAAAATTCCATAAATTGAAAGAAAACCTTGATATGAACCTACCAAAGTATCTTAAAATAATTACTATAAAGCTATGAATACTTTGTATAGTGCTTTAAGATATGAGGAATTTAATTGAATATCTGCTTGCAGAACTGCTTATGAAATTTGGGATACTTTGGGTGTTTCTCATGAAGGAACAACCAATGTTAAAGAAATGAGATTGAATACATATACTATTAAATATGGTAATTTTAAAATGAAGACTGAGGAACTTATTTATGATATGTATATCAGGTTTAATGATATAGTTAATACAATGAGTTCACATGGTAAAGTTGTTCCCGCAATGGAACAAATTATGAGGATACTGAGATGTCTACCAGACCGATGGAGAGGCAAATCTGTTTCAATCATAGAATCATGTGACATTGGAGCTCTTCCTATCAAGGATCTTATTGGTAAATTAATGGTGTATGAGGAAGAACTCAAAGTGAATAAAGAGGAAGATGATGAACCAAAAAGAAAGTCTATAGCTTTTAACTCTACTACTTATAAGAGCAAGGATAAAAACAAAGTTCAAATACAAACTGAAAGCTCAACCAGTGAAGATTCGGATTCAGACGATGATTATGAGATGGCTCAAATTGCTAGAATAATTAAGAAGTTTTATAGGAAGAAGAAATTCTTCAGAAAATAAAATTACAAAGGAAAGTATGACAGTAATGGTCATTGGAAAAAGGACTGGAAGAAAGATGATGAAAATGATGAAGGTTTCTGCTATAAATGCAAAAGAAAAGGTCACATAAAAGCAGATTGTCCAAAACTGAAGTTCAAAAAGAAACATGACTATAAGGACAGTAAGTACAAGAATGTAATGAAAGAAACCTGGAGTGCTTCAGAAGACATCACAAGTGAATCTGAAGTTTCTAATTCTGAAAAAAATCATTCCAACTTGTGTTTCATGAATAATACACCAGAGGTAACCTTAGATACTCCGGGTTTAAATTATTATTATTCTGGAGATGATACAGAATCTAATTCTGACTCTGAAGATATATCTAAAGCTGAATTATCTTAATATTGTAACATACTAGGAGAAACATGCAATGAACTTAAGGACAAATATAAGTCATTAATGAAACAACATTATCTCACTACAAATGTTAAATCCACACTTGATATTAGAAAAGAAAAGAATTCTCAACTTTTAATGGAAAATATAGAATTGAAAATGTCTAATGAGCCACTTAGAAAGGAATTAGAAAAATTCACAAAGGGAAAAGTTACACTTACTCAAATGCTAGGAAAGCAAGTTGCACCAAAATACACTACTGGAATAGGCTACTGACCTGGATAGAGACAAATTACTAATAATAGATTTATTCCTAAATCTGGAAAGAATACTATTAGTTCCAGTTCTGAAAATTCACATGCTTTAACTGGTTATTCACATAGTTATAGATCAAATAGAGTTTATCTTTCAAAATCTTTTGATTCTGTAAATTATATGAGACCCAAAAGACAAATTTGGGTACCAAAATCATTGATTGCTAACTTGTCTAGACCCAAGGAAATTTGGGTACCAAATTCATTCCCCATCTAAATCTGTTTTATAGGAAACCTATTTGAAGAGTTCCCACAAGAAGAAATGGTATTTGGGCAGTGCATGTTCAAGACATATGTCTGGGGATTACACATGCTTCAATACCCTAATCAAGGTTGATGGAGGCCATGTCACCTTTGGTGATAATTCTAAGAGAAAAAGCATCGTCCAAGGCCAAATTAGTAACACTAACTCAGTATTAATTTCTAACGTTTTATCTGTTGATGGATTGAAATATAACTTGTCAAGTACATCTCAATTATGTGATGATGGATTTAATGTTAAATTTGAAAATAATTATTGTAATTTTTTTAATTCTATGAATGTTTTAGTATTTTCTTCTTTAAGAAATGAAAATGTTTATGCAGTTGATTTGAATTCTTTAGCCAAACAAAATGTTACTTGCCTAAATGATTTTCATAAAGAATCTTGGTTATGGCATAGAATATTAGGACACTGCAACATCCACTCACTTAGAAAACTAACTAGGAAGAACTTAGTTAGAGACTTCCCCAAACTTGAGTTTCCAAATGACAATGTTTGTAATCCCTTTCCAAAGGGAAAGTAACACGAAATCTCTTTCAAATCAATGAAAGATGTTTCAAATTCTCAACCTCTCGAGTTGGTTCACATGGACTTGTTTGGACCTTCTAGAGTTTCTAGCTTAAATGGGAAGCACTATGTCTATGTCTTAGTAGATGAATTTTCTAGATATACTTGGGTATACTTCTTAGATCACAAAATTGAAGCTTTTTATTACTTTATTAAATACTCTAAGTCTATAGAAAACCTTAGTGGACTTAAGATTAAGACCATGAGAAGTGATCATGGCCGTGAGTTTGAAAATTAAGAGTTTGAATCTTATTGCTCATATAATGGCTATAGTCACAACTTTTCTACCCCTAGGACACCTCGAAAGAATGGTGTAGTAGAAAGAAGAAATAGAACCCTTCAAGAAATTGAAAGAACCATGATTAATGAGTATTACCTGCCTATTTATTTTTGGGATGAAGTTGTAAATACAGCTTATAATATCATCAATAGAGTCTTAGTCAGACCTGTTCTCTGGGATACCCCATATGAAATATTGAATAATCGAAATTCTAAAGTCGATTACTTTAGAGTCTTTGGTTTAAAGTTTTTATTCTTAATAAAAATGATAATCTGGAAAAGTTTTCTCCTAAGAGTGATAAATGAATCTTTTTAGGATATTATTTAAATAGAAAAGACTATAGAGTTTTAAATAAAAGAACCATGTGTGTGGAAGAATCTGTTCACATCAAATTTGATTAAACTGATCCACATGAACCTAAGTCATCTCTTGAAAATCATGAAGAAACATTATCTGTTCTGAACCTTAATGATAAAATCAATGAACCTTCTGTAAAGACAACCAGTTCTGGAAATATTTCAGAATTTTCTCCTAATGAACCCGGACCTAGAGAAGAACCTGAAATTTCTAGTCCTAACATTACTAGATCAACTAGAAATCTAAAGAATCATCCTTTAGATGTTGTTGTTGGTAATATTGATATAGGGACAGAAACTAAAGCTTCTCTTAGAAATTAGGTTGAACGTCAAGCCTTATTATCACATCTTGAACCTAAAAACATTGATGATGCTGTTAATGATGAATTTTGGGTAATTTCTATGCAAGAAGAACTCAATCAGTTTGAAAGAAATAAAGTTTGGAAACTAGTAGAAAGACATAAGGACACTTTCATCAGAGTCACTAAATGGGTATTTAGAAATAAAGTAGATGAATCTGGAAATATAGTTAGAAACAAGGCTTGATTAGTTGCACAAGGCTATAGTCAAGAAGAAGGAATTGACAATGAGGAGAATTTTGCTCTAGTAGCTAGACTAGAAGCCATTAGGATCTCACTTGCTTATGTTGCACATATAAATTTCAAACTATATCAAATGGATGTCAATAGTGCATTCTTAAATGGTTATATAGTTGGGGATATTTTTGTTGAACAACCACCAGGATTTAAAAACCCTCATTTTCCAAATCTTATTTTTAAATTATCAAAAGATTTATATGGTTTAAAGCAAGCTCCAAGAGCTTGGTCTGATAGATTATGTACTTTTTAAACTTCTAAAGGTTTTAAAAAAGGAATAGATGATATTACTCTTTTTATAAATTGAATTTCTAAATATGTTTTAGTTGTACAAATTTTTACAGATGATATTATTTTTGGATCTTCAAAAACATCCCTATGTACTGATTTTTCTAAAATGATGCAAAACGAATTTGAAATGAGTTTAATGGGTGAACATAAATACTTTCTTGGATTTAAAATATTTCAAAACAATGATGGAATTATTTTAACTAAAAGTAAATACACTAGATATCTTTTAAGACACTTTGGATTTGATAGCATAAAATGTAGTGACACTCCCATGGGTACCACCTGTAAGTTGGTTCTTGATGAAGATAGAAAATATATTAATCAAACCACTTATAGAGGAATGATTGGAAGTATACTCTAATTGACTAATAGTCATCCTAATATTATGTTTAGTGTGTGTATGTGTTCTTGTTTTCAATAAAACCCTAAAGATTCACATTAAAATGTTGTAAAGAGAATTTTCAAATACCTCAAGCATACTCTTAATTTAGGACTATTCTATCCAAATGGACAATTGTTTAAACTAGTTGGCTATTTTGATGCTGATTTTTCTGGATTCAAGGTAGATAGAAAAAGAACCTCTGGAACATGTCACTTTTTAGGCAAGTCACTAGTATCATGGTGTAGTAAGAAGCAAAATTCTGATGCATTATCTACTGCAGAAACTGAATACATAGCTGCTGGTAGTTGTTGTGCACAAATTTTTTGGATGAAACACAATTTACTAGACTATGGATATCAGTTCAGACATGTACCAATAAATTGTGACAACACAAGTGCTATTAATATTTCAAATAATCCTGTTTTTTCATTCTAGGACAAAGCATATTGATGTAAGATATAACTTTTTGAGGGGTCAGTACAAAAAAGGTTATATCACTTTGGAATTCATTGGTACTGAATATCAACTTGATGATATAATCACCAAACCATTAAATTATGAGAGATTAGACTACATCATATATGATCTTGGTATGATCAATCATAAATAGACATCCTACAGATCTTACTGTTTACTATTTTTCTGTATTTTACTTTACAGTTTAATATTCACTGTTTCTTAGTTACTGTTTCATGCTTACGGTCTCACAGTAAACACCTTGTGTTCACAGTCTGTCCCTTAACTATCTCACCATGATAGAATAGTTCACTTACTATCCCACTATGACTGCACATAATGATTACTGTCTCACCATGACGACCACCAACTATCTCACCGTTATGACTGTTTTTCATCACACCATAACACCTACTCACGGTCTCACCGTGAATATTATTTATACTTCTACTTTAACCCGTATCGTGGTAATTTGTATTTCACCTCTATTTGATTTCCCGAGTTTTTGTTTTTATGACATTTGACATTCCCAAATGATAAAACATAAGGGTTTTCAGTCGATTCCTTTCCTGAGCTCTCTCCTGCTCACTCTCTCAAACCCTCTTTACCTTTAAAGCTTTCTCTTCTCCCTCGCCTGAACCATCAGTGAATTCCAAGGATGAAGCGTCCATCTTAACACTCTTCTGAGAAGCGCCACTCTATGAAACAGAAAAGAGCATCGAGGATAGCACCCGAAGGACCTCTAAATCTGAACCTTGTAAGTCATATTGTAGTACCTGAAAAGGTGATTTTCCCTAAGTGGCTGCTATCTAGAAAGTCTTTGGTCCTGAAAATTTTAAGAGAACAAGGATGGAGAGATTGGTTCTCTAGACAAGATAGACCAATTTACCCAAGGTTGGTATCTCAATTTTACAAGTATGTAAAGTTTTCCTTTAATACTGAAGAAAGCTATATGGTAACAAGCTGGATCAGTGGAAAAAAGTGTTCATTCTCTTCAAGGCTATGGGCTGCATGCCTGAGGATTCCTCAGGATGTAATTTGTGATGATTACCAAAGAGACCCTCCTCCAACAACTGACATCTTTGATCTGGAGAATTCCTTGGAAATCCTAACAGGAAATAGCACCAAGCGATGGGCCATAGAAGCTGAATTGAATGGGGTGACAAGAATACTATTCAAATTTGTTCAGAATTTTATTTGTCCAAGAAAATGAGATTTTTCTATGTTGAAGTATCATGATTTTTTCCTGAGTCATCTGTCGAAGAATGTGCATAAGATAAATTTGTGAAAATATGTCATTAACCATATATGTGAGCTGATTAAAGTGACTTCTAATTCCACCTTCTTGTTTTATTCAAGGATGATTTCGATCATGTTAGTTTCCAAGGGAGTGGTTGGACCTAATGAAGAAAGGAAAGGGGATTTTGATTTCTGTTTATCCAAGCCTATCATCAGAAGGATGAAGATTAATTGGAACCCCTAGAAGAAGCGGTGTGTTGAGTAAAATGATCAACCATATAAAAAGTAAAATCCTATTGATTATCCAAGAAGTCCAAAGACTACAACTAAACCTCTTTTGGAACCAGATGAAGTGGCTGAGTACCCAGAAGAAGAAGAGGTAGAAATATCTCAAGAGGAAGAAGATCCTGTTTAGAAATAAAGTACGGTTGTCCCTGCTGATGTTCCTGATGAAATACCTCTTAGAGAGGAAGTTGTTGATGTTTTTAGAGAAGAAGAAGCTCATGATTCTAGAGATGATTTTGATCAAGAAGTTCAGTCTGAGGCTGCACGAGATTTGATTATCCCTGATTTAGAGTAGAAAGTCATCAAAGAAGCTGATCTAGGATAAATCCATGATAGGGAAAATGTTAATCAAGAGGATCTCCCTGTTGAAAAAGAAGCAAGCCTGGAAGCACAACCAATGGAACAATTGGTTCCTGAGTAAATACCCTCTGCTAAAGAGAGGATGAAAATCTCCTTTCAGTTGGCAAGTCAAGAATTTCCTGAAGAGAGTAGAGCTGATCTTGTGGATCTTGATCATGCAACTATGGCTCAAGAACCTGAAATGGAAGCACATTTTGAGGGGGAGGAACCTCAAAACCTTGAGATTGAAGAAGCTGGATCTGCTGGAACATCTCAACCGATTATTACACATTTTGTTTACACTCAGTATGAATTTCCACGTTTTTATGATGTGAGTGAATCACAGAAAGTGACTGCAACTTCTATAGGTCTCTCTTCTTTATTTCAACTGAATTTAGTAGCTCACCCAGAACCAGAACCAGAGCCTCAACCTTAACTTTCATCTGAATCTGAAACTGAAACTAATTCTGAGTCGCAACCAGAATCTACATCAGAACCTGTACCACTACATTCACATACTCTCTTAACCGAGCTACAATCCTTTGTAACTATGTATGATTTGAATGTCTTTGGAGATACTATCTTGGCTGGTGTTGAAAAGATTTTATCTACTCAACCTCGACCAGTGACTCAACTAAGTCAAGAAGAGGCATCGATTCTTTTGGAAAATATTATTTTTCATATTCAACCCAGGATGATCTGTGAAATTCAAGAAGTCAGATTTGAAAATAATTTTCTTAGTGATGATGTTGAAAATTTGAAAGGTTTGGTGGAAAATCTTCAAAGAGAATTGTCTTTAAGATCAGAGCATGTTCCTGCTCCTGTTTCTGCTTTTTCACCTGTTGCTGATTCTCATAAACCAGATTTTTCCAACCTTTCTTGAGAGATTGTCGCTCAAGTGAATCCTTATCTGCTATCTTTTGATGAGAATATTGGAACAAGACACACCAAGATGCTACAACACATGAGAGAGCTTGTCGAAAATCTGAATAAGCTCACAGATGAGTACACTGGATGTCTGCAAAAAGATTTGAAACAGCTCAAATTTCTAACCGAAGTTGTCAAGGCTTCTCCTCCCTCTGGTTAGACCTCCACACCTTTGGATGATTCCTTGCTTAGGTCCATAATCAAGGATGAAATTCAGAATGCCCTTAGTGGTTTCGATCTGTCTCCTTTGTGTTAAGTTATGAATAATATTGATGGATAACTAGATCTTTTTCTGATTCATTCTAAGATCAAAAATGATTCTCAACAGGAGATCACCAAGAATATATAATTTTATCTCACCCGAATTTTCTCTAAAAGTGACATGAAAAATCACTTTATGTATCTTGTGGAGAACCTGAAAATCCATCCAGTGAATCAAGATTTTAAAGCTCAAATTTAAAATCTTAAAGAATTCACCAGATTGTTGGACAAGTTCATGGAGAATAAGGACATTTTTGAAAAGGCTATGAAATATGGTGGAGAAATCATTACTAATTTCATCAATCTTTTGAAGCCATATCTTCTTGTACAGAGCACTGCTATCATTGCTCCAACTGCTGCACCCCTCAGACCTGGTCTACCTGCCTTAGCCTCAACTTCCATGTTAGTCAGTCAAGCCCTTTCTCAGATCTGGCCAGTCATTCTTGACCAACCACTGTATAGATCTTCCACTGCTCCTACTTTGGATCCTTCTATTTTTGAAGTTCTACCCTTACCATATTTGTCTACCAAATATATGCCTTCTTCTACATTAGCATAAACTTCTGCTAATGATAAAGGCAAGGCAAAGGCTGATCCCTGAAGAGTCAAGTGACTACATTCTTTTTTTATGGGATGTATTTTGCTGTTTACTATTTGTATTTCTACTATATCATGTATTTTGGATGTTTTTAATGACAAATGCGTTGTTTCACTCCATTCCTTTTGATTCACTTTTTGATAATCCCAAAAGGGTGAGAAAGAGTACATGTATTAGTACTCTAAAGATATATGTTACTATAGAATCTATTATTCTCTAAATCTATTATTATATATGTTATTTTCTCTAACATTGCATTTCATTTATATTTTACCTATACATGATTTGTGATCATTAAAAAGGGGGAGATTGTTGGACTCCTCATGTATTAGTCATGTTTTAATGATCACAAATCTCAATAATAATTATACATCATGTTTTAATGATAACTAATCTTATTGATGTTAATTAATCTCACTATTATTTATAAATCTTATGCATGATCAAAAATATCACTTATCTTATCAAACCACTGTATTTATGTTTAAATTTATTGTACTTTATAATGGTTAAGATAAATTCATATTCTTAATATTACTATTTATGTCTAAATACAGATATTTGCCTAAGTATCAAGACATCGTGATGTTTGAAACAGTAAGACAGACTGTGTGAAAAACACAGTCACAGTCAAACAGACACCGTGAATGAAAACACTGAAGCAGACACCATGAATTCTAAGTCTCAGACACCATGAAGGACACACCATGACCCAGACATCGTAAAGGACACACCGTGACTAATACACTGTGAGCAACACACCATGAAGAACACACCATGACTAAGACACCGTGAAGCGAACACCGTGACTAAGACACCGTGAGTCACATACCATGAAGCACATATCGTGAAGCACATACCGTGAAAGACATACCATGAGTCACATACCGTGAATCACATATCGTGAAGGACATACAGTGAGTCACATATCATGAACCACATACTATGAAGGAAATACCGTGAAGAAGACACCGTTTACATAATCACTATGACACTGTTTCTTAACCTTTTTGTCAATATTATTTAAATAATACTAACTGTCATATTTGATGTTTTTAATGCAATTAATGTTATTTAATGATAGTTTTTGGTCTGTCAAGAAACTGTACCTCATATCTATGGAAAGGAAATCATTTTTATTGCTGGAGATCATGGAATATAAAGAATATTGAGCTGCAGTAGAGGGCACATGCACTTGACACGTCTCGACAAACATACTACAATACACGCAAGCTCTGTACTGAACCAAAGAACAATCCTGAGCACAACTGTGAAGAACAAATTTCATGATCCTCAAAGAAGTTCGATACATGCAATCCTACATTACTGAAGAACACATGAAGTACTCTGGAGTTAAGAGAACTTCTTCTCTCCTCGAGAAACAAAATCTGAACCACAACACTCTGTTTTTCAATAGAAAAACCAGAGAAGGACTCAGAAGCATTTCTGCTGAATCCAACAAGTCTAGGGTTGCACTACCAATCACTAGGGATTTCTAAACTTTCATATACTTTATCTAAGTGATATATTATTTACATTTCAAGCAGTGTGTGTATCCTGTTTATTTTACACATACACTGTCTCATGTTGTAAACTGGAGGATATCACAATCCTCATACCAAAAATCCTTACTCTTGTTTACCCACGACAACAGTGGAAGAGGTCCTTGTGTGGCCAGGTCTTTATTTTCATTTCCCACAAAGAATAGTGGTAGAGGTCCCTACATGTCCTGAACAGTCCGGTACTGTTGTAAACCCCGATCCAGGGTGTGGATCACTTTTATATATAAATTTTAGAGGACTAAGTCTCGGGTTGAGACTGAACCTCTTGGTTATATTTTTTGAGTATTTTTAGTTCATTTTCAAACTATACAGTATCTAATTTATATTACGCTGCCTATTTCTTTGTATATATTGTAAATTAGTAGGTTAGTTTGAAAATCTAATTTAATCTTCTGATTAGAATAACTGAGAACCAGTCAATCTTTTGAGAATCTAATTGAACCTTTATAGTTTTACAAATGCACTACAGTTTAACTTGTTTTATAATTTGGGGGATTTTAATAGAAAATATTTTAACAGAAATTTTAATTGGATCTCAATTCACCCCCCCACCCCTCTTGAGTATCCACTCCAACCAACTCTATCTATTCAATGAAAGTGATATCTAAACACACACAAACACACAAAATTATCACCTCATCCCATACTTTGATTCATTTTATTCATATTCAACATTAGATGATATGATTTTTTATTTAGGTTCGGAGTTTTCTGTAGATTCAAAAAAGATTAAATTTTCTCTGTTAAATAAATAATGTCTTCATTCTGAGGTACCCATGACCATCAATGATTCTATAAAATATGAATTTCTTGATGGTAATGAAAATTTTCCTTCTTCAATCAAAAAAACCACTGGTGTTGGAATAGAAACCACTTCCTTCTAATTTAAAATATGCATGTCTTGATGGTAATGAAAAATTTTCCATCATTTCTTCTAATAACATCTCTCTACACAATGAATTTAAAATACTAGACCTTTTGAGAGTGTTTAAAAAGAAAATAGGATGGAAATTGGAAGATATTTATAAGATTTGACCATCTATTGTTATGCACCATATACTTTTACATAATGAGGTTTCACCCATAAGGAAAGATCAATGATTATTAAATACCACTCTCCTTGAAGTGGTAAAATTGGATGTTAATAAATTACATAATTTTTGGATCATTTATCCTATATTTGATAGTAAATGGCTTAGCCTAGTGCAAATAATTCCTGAAAAACTATAATAATGGTTGTGTCAAATGAACAGAATGAATTGGTTCCAACACGTGTGAAAAATAGTTAGTGAGTCTGTATTGACTATCATCAATAGAATCAAGACACTCAAAAATACCACATTACACTACATTTTGTTGACATAATGTTTGAAATACTGGCTCATAAGTCCCATTATTGTTTCCTTTATGGCTATTTGTGTTATTTTTAATTCCATATAGCACCTGCAAATCAAGAAAAGACCACATTTACATGCTCACTTGGTATATTTTCATACATGAGGATGCCTTTTTTAATCTGTAATTCTCTTGGTACTTCTTAGGGATGTATGTTGAGTATTTTCTTCAGGAATATGGAATTAATTTCTACCCTTCCATATCCAAAATGTGTTCATGATGTGTGATCTTTCTTGCTTAATACTGTTTTTATCACTGATTCATTAAATAATTTTGTAAGATCTCACATCAATAATCTAAATTATATAAAAAGTATTCCAATTTTTTTTATAAAAAAATATGAGGATAAATTCAATTAACTAAAAATGTTTATCAGGTAACCTCCAATAATCCAACCACTAAAGTGGGATCTCCCCTTCAAACTTGTGTGTGATGCCTCTAGATTTAAAATCGGGGAAGTTCTATCACAATGTGTTGAGAATTATATTCATCTAATTGTGTATTCCCCACATACCCTTGAACATTCCTAGAAAAACTACATGACCACTAAAAATGAACTCTATTCAATTGTGTTTACCTTGTAAAATTTCTCTTCATATCTTGTTCTATGAAAATTCATTGTCTTTTATGATCATGATGCAATTCAATTTTTCTTTACGAAACCTTAATCTAAGACCTACCTCATACTGTGGATGATCCTCCTAATGGATTTTTATTTTTAGATTCTAGAAAAGGGATGAGTGGAAAATGTGCAATATGAACCTATTATTAGGATTTTCCCAACATTAAGAAATCATGTTGACTCACCCCTCACCATTGGAGAATTCCTCCCTCATGAGATCCTTTTTCATGTTGTGGACCTTACCCCCTAGTATATAGACATTATAAATTTTCTAGAAACATCTTTCATCCCCACATATTTTATCCCTTCCCAATCTCAAGGACTTAATAATGATTCAAGAGGGTACATTTAGGATTACCCTTACTTGTATATAATTTGTAGTTCCCATGTTTTTCATTGATGTGTTATAGTCTGTGAGTTCACCTTTTTATTGAATTTATGTCACACTTTGGCATGTGGGTGCCACTTTGGATCTCAACATATAGCTCAAAAGGTCATTGACTCATGAATTTATTTGATAACATTTTATAAAGATTCCCATTGTGTTCTATATCATTTACACGATACTAATTCATATGGAATATCACTAAGAGGAATTAGATTCTCCAACAGCCCGTGTGATTTGTTGAAATCATCAATTCATGGAGCATTGAATTCATGGGGTCTTTCCCAAATTCCTTTGGATTTTTGTACATATTACTATTTTATGACTACTTATATAAATGGGTGGACTAAAAGGATTCTCGGGCCAATGAATCTCGAATGGTTGCAGATTTTGTAAGGTCTTAAATTTTTAGTAGGTTAGGTTTACAAAGATTTGCCATTTGTGATCAGGGTTTAAATTTTTTAAATAAAAACATTAAAAACATGCTCCATAAGTAATGTTTGTTCATAAATTATACATTTCATATCACCCCTAAATTAACAAACAAGAAGAAATCTCAAATTAGGATGTTAAGAGAATCATAGAAAAAATGGTATAGCCCAATTAGAAATATTGTAATTAGTGCTATGATGATTCACTTTGGGAGTACCCTACAAATTTTAAAACCACGATTGGAATGCCACCATATAGTGTTGTGTTTTAAAATTCTTTTCAACTCCTAGTTGTGGTATATCACCATGAATATTGGGTTGTTAAATAATGTAATATGAATCTCTTAGATGCAGGAGATCATAGGATGTCACAGATTCAAGAGTTTGATGAAATTTGGCATGATGAATTTGATAACACTTGATCCTACAAATATAATACGAAGGATATACAAGATTGTATGACTTATCATCAGATGTGTCATTTGGTGAGAAGGTCCTCATGTACCATTCTAGGATAAATCTGTACTCAGGTAATCTTTATTCCCAGTGGATTGTTCCTTACACTATTTCTAATATTTAACCTTTTGTGCAATATAGGTTTTATATGAGCATTATAGCCAAAGTATTACCATTAATTGGTAGAGACATAAACACTTTTATGAGGATTTTTCAAGGAATCTGGTGGTGTAAATCCACCTTTATGAAGCAACATAATTGTTAAACCCATCAGGTTTCATCATTCCTTCCAATATTATCTTTTTACATTCAGGATATTGTGTACTCAAGGTGTTGGGGATGGGCATATTCCTAGGTTAGTTATGAATTTTCATCATTTTTCTCCTTGTTTCTCTTTTTGTCTTACAAGATAGTATTGTTACTTTCCCCTCACTATTATTCCAAAATTCTATTTTTTATGTCCACTTTATCATGGAATGTTATTCCACTTAATCATGACTAATATTGAAAATGTATGTGGAATTTTCAATTTTTTGATGGTTTTAACATTCCAAAAAAATCAATAAAAAATTTGTTTCTTATCATGAATAAAATATTGATGTGTTCCTTTTCTTATAAAATTGGTTTCTTTTAGATGATATAAATGGTTGTATCATTTTGAAACCATTGATAAGAATGGTACCCATTATGATAGTATTTTATGGGAAATTTGTGCCACTTAATTTCACCACAGATTTTTGAACCAACCCATGGAGTGTGGATATTTCATAATAAATAAAAGTTAAATATAATTTAGGATAATATATATAATATTTCCAAAAACGTTTTTCCTTATGTTTTTTCCTTATTTTACTGTTTTATTACTATACCAGATTGACCTACATGTGTGTACTTGTTATCCAACTATTATATGGCCTAGAAAACTAAAAAGAAACATTAAAACATGGGTTGTGTATTGGTAGGGTAAAAACCCACTCTTACTCAACCTTTTATATTGTTATAATTATTACAATTAGTGTCAGGAAGAGATAAAACAAGGTTTGAGAGGTGAGTGTGAGATTTGTTCCAAGTGAAGCTTTTGAAAAAAAAGTAAACAAAAACAATAATAAATGAGGGGAGTGATTAAACGTAAAAAATATGTGGTTATATAAGTTAGGATCATAATTTTTGACTTCTTGGAATGTTTATGTGATTGGGTCTTGAAATTTTATTTCAAATGATGCAGGGATTGTTCGGTGGAAATAATAATTTAAGAAAAAAAAGATAAAATAACCTATATTTGATGGATAGAAAATGGAAAGAATATCAGGGAATGGTTTGCACACACACACATGGAGATTTAGTTGAATGGTTGACTTGGGAATTCCTTGGTCATATTGGTATCATGAATCTATTTGAATTTTTTTCTGATACAACCTATGAGATATCTTTTTCCATGATCACTAGGAATAAAACCTTCGTATGGTTTCTGATTTGATCAGATTACATAAAAAATTAAAATTTAATTTATTGTTTATTCTTAATGAAGTTGGGAATATCTAAATGGATGGTTTTTCTAAAATGTGACTTTGCTTAGGAGTTCAAATGTTTAGGTATCAGGTGGAATTCTTAGTGTTTAACTATTTATTTCATCTCATACACCATTATTTTAAACCAGTTTTGTATTGAAAATTAAAATTATAATAATAAATTAAATATCATGTTTTATGAAATAATTTAATTTTTATCATCGTTAAATTGGAAAATTATATAGTTTTTATTGTTTTCATTGTAGGAAGAGGTGATTTGGGGACCCCATGACGGAATTTGATCAAAATGGGAAAATTGTGAAAAACCGCAAGAACACTTATGTACTTCAATATATATAGATAATAATCCATGAATCCAATTAGAATCAAAATTAGTGTCCAAGTAAAGCACTATGTGGGATACATTTGTCTATAATACCATGGATCCCAATTAATCCATTTGAAGGCCCAAAATAACTCAACAATGTGAAGGAATTATGGGAGGTCCAAATTGGACCACCCTTATGTATTGGGGACATAACATGGACCTTAGGCCTTCAATTGGACTGGTTAGACTTCAATTGGATTGAAGAATAAAATTCCCACATCTACACCTAATTTCATGACATTTTTGTATGTTTTGGTCAATCAAACATCTAGATATAAGAGTATAAAATCTTGCAAGAATAGTCACCTAGACCCTTAGATACTTGACTAGTTTTTGTGTAGATATTGATATAATTATTTGTAAAATCAGCCCTCTCCTGATTATAATGTTTTGAATGACCAATGGTAAGGGTGAGTCTAATTTGAGAGATATATCCATCCATTTTCATCCTATTCTACATCATGTACATCTAAGATTCTTAGTGATCAATTTGGGGGGTATAAATTGTTGAAATCATGAGCTTCATGCTTGAAATATTTGTAAGGTGATTGAGTTTCTTGGTTTGTAGTATATTTTTCATCATTTATACTTTTTTTTTGTTTATTCTGTTATGATAAAATACAAATCAAAGGAACAATAATCCTCATGCTTCCTTCCATAACATGGATATTGTGACGATTTGAACTTGTCTATCTCTTTTCTCAACCCATCCCTTTCATGAGTTTGGGGATGGGTTTTGTGAGTTGATAAAATACAGAAGTATAAACCCATTTATATGCAAGTTCTTTTCTTGTTCAAAATGTTATCATTGACACAAATCTGGTCATCTCATCATGTTGTTGATGTGATGCCTTAATTGAGTTTGGTTTCTTCATTGATATGTTTTTATTGATTTTGAGAACTCACTAGTAATAAATATCATTTATTGATAAAATACTAGGTGTTAAAATTTTAATAAATAACACGCCATAACGGTTTTAGTGTTTATAAATCATGTAATCAAAGATCCATTCCATTCCCGTGGGAGAGATGGTGAATTGAGAATGAAGGGACACTCACCTAGGTTAATCAAGATTTCTCCAACTTATTTCTCTCACTTAGTAATACTATTTAAAAATATATTTTGAAATCATATTACCCCCAGACACTTCATCCCCTTCCAGATTTATTTTCATAATCAAAATTTTATGTTTTTTAATTAGTGATTTAAGACTCCATTAAGAGATAACCAAGGGTTACTACTATACTACAGAAATTTTAGTAAAAATTAAGCATCTAATTTAATGAACTAAACAATTCTATTATCCATATGTCCAAATCCTCCACAAGAAAAATGTAATCATCTAATGATATTTATGCATATTGAGATCTATTTGGCATCCTCTATTGTTATTTTTACCTTCATTGTCTCTTGGATATAAAATAAACGTTTCATGACTGACTCTCCTTTCCACAACAATAACCCCGAATGTGTGCTGAATTCTTGCATGTCACTTCTACCCTACTATTTTTCCCGTAGGTCCTCAGAATATTTGGATTCATCAATATACCAAAATCAAACATCAGTCTCAAAGTTGGTGTTTTTGGTCTAACTTCAACCATTACTACTTTCCAACTTCAATCAGGCTTCAAAACAACATTATCATTTGGATTTTACTGTTGCTTTCGTTCTACAATATTCTTATAGACCACTTTTATCATTCATGTTTCTTGAATGATATTCTCTCCCAATGTCATAATAGGAGTCAAGAGTTGTTCCTGATAATTAAAACTTCTAAAAAGTATGGAAACTTCCTCATTGAGTTCCTCAATACATTTTATTTGAAATTTTTCTATGTTATTCCAACCACCAATCACCCTTTTCTATTCATCAACTATTATATTGTACTCATTAATAATTTTTGAGTTCTCTAATAATGAATACATTATATTCTAAATCTCTCCCATTAGAACAGACTTCTATTCTTCATGATACTGGATATCGAGTGTGAAATCACAAAATAATTTGTTGGATTTATTAATTTTGGATCTATAAACATCTATCTCTTCAGTATCAACTTCTAATTCAGACTACATATTGACTCTTCCTTTATATTCTGCTTCATTATTTTCAATTTCTCCCCTTTTATGGGTGCTATGTACAAATGCCACAATTGAATTTCCTCCAAAATCCTTGTAGTATTATATCTCTTCAACCTCAGATTCATCTAAACTATCATATTCTTATGAAATAAGATGTTTCTTTTTGATAATGTTTCTCTATATTTTTTATTTCCTTTCACATAGGCTGAATAATTATTCATTGGAATTTCTTCTTCATCATTTACATCTTCTTAAACATTATTGAGAAACATTACTATAAGATATCCACCCTTTCCACATTGAAATCATGAATGTGGGAGTTTACCTTTGAAATTTTAGTTTCCTCTTTATAGATTTGAATAAATTAATTACTTCACCTCATCTATCACTTCTTCTTCCTAGATATAATCAATCGAGATATTCTATATGGCCTTGAATGAATCATTTTTTGAATTCCATTTTTTCATAGATTCAATGTTCTCGTTTATCATCTCATATGTAATAAGTGTATTGTGAATGTTATCTAGTTTCATATCCTTTGGATATTTGTCTTCAAACACAGAAACATTCAGATATAACTAATGAGGAAGTCTTATCATGATGTGCTTAACAATCTTTAAATATTCAATATTTTCTATGATACGACACATGTCTTACAAAACAATAATCACTCAATAAAAGGTTACATCAACAAACTCCTTATAGTTCATTCTAATATCCGCGTACTTGTTCCTCCAAACCTATAGCTTTACCTCTCTAACTTTTGATTCACCCTCTTAAATATTTAGAAAATTTTCCCACATAGAATATTATTTCTTTCATGGAATCACCATTACATATATTCCATTGGATAGGAATACACCTAATGCATTGATTCCTTTTGTGTTAGTGTCTAATTCCCTTTGGTTAGCATCTGGTAAAGCACCACTATCTACACTAGCTAAAATAACCATGCAACATTGTTGTAAATACATCCATTACTAAAGATCAGATGTAGTGTCGCATTTGATTATTTCACAATTGAAAATTATTTCCATTGAATATTGGAATCCCATTATGGTTGAAAACCTCAATTAATTCCCCTTATAACGAAACACTGAAATTGACCTTTGGATTTGATACCAATTTTTTGCCCAACTAGGCTAAATACCCTAATAGGGTGTGAATCATGGCATGAAAGTTTCAAATAACTGCCCCTACAAATCTATTTTTTCGTTAAAAAACAATATCTGCTCCCCTTCTCATGTAAATGTATATACATAAATGAAATAAATCATGAGATACATGAATTGTTATGTAGTTCACCCTCATTGGGATACGACTGTTGGCCATACAATAAAAATGTGCCCATATACCAAATCCACTAAGTCTTACTACATAATTCAAGGTTCGGTCTAGATCACTTTCATGACCAGTCTCAAACTCCTTAAAATTATCAGAGTAGAATCATTGTCCCTCCAGTTTTACAACGAATCACAATTTTAAAACACACTACTCTCCCAACAAATGTCTTCTCACTTCTCCTTCGGAAGAATCGAATTTTATCTCTTAGATCTATGTGATTTACACCTCATTTACTGTATAATTGTGTTCCCCATTAATCAACTTGATGAATTAAAATTTACCCTAGAATTATTATCCAAATTCACTATTTTTTGTAACATTTGGACATCTTGTGTGCAACATTAACACTTTTCAAACAACATTAGATTTTAGGTTTAGAACTCCAATCATTTGTACACTGTCATGGAAAAACATCTTGAGCACAATTTTTATGCTTTGTGATCCCCACTCTTTATGTAAAACTCCATTTTTGTGTAACTCTTTCCTGATTCAGAGCCATAAATTAATATAAGAGTTGAGATTCTTGAATTAGGGGGGAAGTCACTTATTTATAGACCCAGTCGACCTTATACATAAGATTCTCACCCATCGACCACCTTCCTTGCAACATTTCCCTGAGTGGAAAACCCATTTTTGGAATTTCATAGGGTGTGTAAGTATGTTAAACATGGAGTAATTCATCAATATTTTGTTGACACACGAAACTCAGCATATATCACACAATCTCATATTTCGCATCAATTCAAATCATTCACGTGCTTCCTACCTTTTTAAAATTTTGATTTGGTGATGCCCAAGAATTCCTTGCACAAAAAATTCCAAACCACCTTCAATATTGTATGAAACTTCTTTTTCCAAAAACACGATTTTCCATTCTCTAAATTGTTGTTTCAAAAATTTGGAAAATGCTATCAAAAGGCATCCAGAATCACTCACGGTGCAATTGAATCCCTTTAATATATTTCCTATATCATTTGGATCAGGCCATGCATTAATTCATACCACTATTATGGTCCAAATATAAATAAATAAGTTCATTACCAAAAACATTCCATAACCAAAGCAATATCACTATGAGAGGCCATTCCCCTCTATCAATTTACATTAATTATTAACAATAAGATTCGTATAATACAACCATGCCATCAATCCATGAAAGATAGAAAAAATAAATTATTTCTCATTATCAATGATAAGTAAGAACACTTCAGTGAGGGGTTTTATTAGAAAATGTGAAATTATCATCAAACAATCATTAAACTTGATTTAAGCATATCATTCAAGAGGAACAACTTAATACACCAAATTGGAGTGAAATAGAAGGTAAGGAAAATAAAGGGGAGTACACCATAAGCATAACCACTATAATAACACATATCCCCTTGGTGGATTTATCATGAGACCGATGATAATAATTATGAAATTTATTGATCCCACCCTAAAGGTGTTTTTCAAGTTGAAGTTATAGCCTCAATTCGTATCAAGATGCGCCAGAATGCCCAACAAGGGTGTCTAAAAATTTTATTTAAAGAATTGTAAAATTTAAAAGTGACACCTGGATAGTATAGAACACATATTAATTAAAATAATTAATTGAACAATGAAACCTGATTATAAAAGCTATAGACCACCTACCTTATTAAAAGGATGATTCACTCGTCCAATAACTAGATTTGATTTGGTCATGTTTGAGACAAATTGATGAAACAGAGATACACCCTAAAAATAGGTTGAGTGATCTCATACCAAAATAGAATATGTTATGGTAAGATAATTGATGGAAGTTAGGAAGAGGGTTAAATTTATTACAATTATCTATACAAATCTTTTCATGGTGAAGGAATCCAAAAATGATCTGATAATTTATAAAAAAATTCAGGTGGAGAAGAGGGGGAACTCTTACTTGGGTAAGAGGTACTGTATTAACCAATTTAGAAAATAGAAATAATATTAATTAAGGTAAAGAGGGGAACATTTTAGTTTACACACTACTTAATGGGTTTCATAGTTTGGCCACATGGTTGGCTAAACCTTGCACCAATTGTGATCCTAGCACTACATAAGAACCCCCTCGCATGGGCTACACACATGGTTATATTAATAGTACACAACCCATGGGAGATGGATCTATAAAGAAAATTCAAGAAACTACATGGTCATAAAACCTGGGGAACACGGTTAATCAAAACCATGTGTCACCCCAAGCACCTAGGAATTGGCCACATTGTTTCCTTGGTTGGGCTACAAGGTTTCAGATGTGCCATGGATATCTTCTCCCAATTTTGATACTTCAAATCCTAAGGCTTCTGAAACTCAACTAAACACTGAAGGAAACTCTCAATCCTTTAAAAAAGAATCTAAAACCTTATTTAGGTGTTCCAAATCTTGTATTTTAACTCTGAATCATGGTTTAGAAAACGTCCCATTCACCAAAACAACTAAAATATTATCCCCATTTTTATGGTAACCATCTTTTTCATCATTCATGCCACCCATGTTTATGGTAACCATCATTTTATTAATTTGTGTCATTATATCTTATAATTTTATCCTTCATTTAAAAAAATTTAGCATCTATTTTCAAAAAAAACCATTACACGTCATCCATATTTCAATAAATGAAAATGTAACTAATTTACAGGCCTATAGACTTCTAAAATGCACAAATGATGTTTTTATGAGTTAATTATCTATCACGTTCTTTAGATAAATACATTTACAAAAATTGAATTTATTTAATTTAGGAATTGAATTTTAAATCCAATCTAAAATTAGACTATGGAAATTTTACATACAAATAGAGAAATCTTTATCATTAAAAAGGATTTCAAACAAAAATGTACATTCAATATTACTTTGAATGAAAATTTTTGTTTGAAATCCTTTTTAAGGATATAGATCTTCCCTATTAGTTTGTAAAATGTCCAAAGTATAATTTTAGATTGGATTTAAAATTCCATTACTAAATTAAATAATTTTAATTTTTGTTAATGTTTTTATCTGAAGAACGTGATAGATAATTAACTCATAAAAACATTATTTTCACATTTTAGAAGTCTATAGGCCTGTAAAACATCATTTCAATTTTTGATAATGTTTTTTTTGAAAAGATGGGCCCGTAAGGGGCACAGCGGTATAGGGCGCTCTCCTCGTCACTACCTCATTCCCTAGGTTTTTCGCGGTGGCCTTCCATCTGCTCGGTGAGTCCTGGCAGTTCTTCAGTTCTGGTGGCTTCAGGGTTTCCATCGTCTCTCCCGCTCACCATTTCGTACACTAATTGCCTGATTAATTTCGCAGGATAGGGTTTTCATTGGCGGCGTGGTGTCGTCCCGAGACAGAATCCAGATCCATTCGCCTAAGGTCCTGGCCTTGCTTCCGGTGTGGGCGGTTGGTGTTTTGTTACGGCTCTCGAGGTCGAAAAGGATGGCAGTGGCGGGATCTGTGTATCGGGTTTCCTCTAGATTGTAGTTGTTTCCTGCTCCCTCGTGTTTGGTGAAACTTGATTCCTTGATGGTGATAATACTGTGCTGATGAATCTGAATGCTGGAGTCTAATCCGCATACGGTTTGAAGTTTTGAGTTTTGAATTTTGAAAGTGTGATGTTTGAATTTGTTCTTGGATCTTTCCTCGTGATGATTTCTGGAACGGGATGGGAACGCTTCCTGGTGGTTGGCCTCACCGGCTCTCTGCTCCGGTGGTGACGCTTGACGGCGCTGCTAGTCGGTCCTACAGGTGTAAGATTGGTTTTTCACCGACATACTCTTCGGAGCATTATGGGTCCTTCTCGGTATCGCGTCGACGTCTTGTGTGATCAGGCTCTGGTGACGACGATGGTGGATGGTTCCACTAGTGTCCTGCTATGAATGGTGGCACGTGGAGGAGTTTGGTTCGTGACATGGTTCAATGGTTGATGCGGACAGGTGAGCGGATAGGTGCGCGGTACCAGGGTTGGTGTGCAGCTCGAGGAGTCTCATGATTTCTATTTTGGTTTTTGAAATTTGAATTTTGATGTTGGTTTGGATGGTTTGAAGAGGTGAATTGGTGGTGGTGAAGTCCTATATTAGGTACCAATAACCCTTAAACCGGCCTTAGAAAATGAAAAAAAAAAATTTCCCCAAATTTCTTAGAAACTGATTTCAATTCATCTTTATGTATAATTTATCATATATATAAAGGTAAAAATAAAAGTTACACCTAACATAGACACACTAACTCAAAAGTAATAAATATATAAACCCCATTCCAAATAATCCTTACAAAAACAATCTACATATATATATGAACATAATAATAGATTATAAAACAGTAAATAAACAACATATATATATACATGATACAGATAAAAATACATGTAATACTAAAATATTTAAATATATATACACAAAAAATAACTATAATATTTACTAATGTATATAAATAATCAATATCTATTATAAAACAGACCATACCATGAAAAATTTATTTTCAACCAAACAATAACCCATTGAGAGTTAAATCAAAAAATTTATATATGTCTTCATTAAATTAATTGGGAATGTTACTAATTTGTAGACCTAGAAATTGTTTACAATGGAAATGGATGTTCTCTAAGTTAATTTTTTCCTTTATTCCTCACCTACAAACATTATGAAAAGTATAGAGTACTCAAAGTATGAATTCAATTATAAAGCCATTCTCAAACTGAACTATATGAATTTTAACTACTCTTAAATAAATTCTATCTCATTCAAAATAAAATAATCCAAAAATATACCTTCACAAATACTTTGAAACTCATTCAACTTCATTATTATATATATTTATATTTATGTATATAAAAAAATAAAAATTACACTTAACATAAACACACTTAATAAAATACTGAATAACATAAAAACATCATTCAAAATCATCCTTATATAAATAAATATTTAGATAAATATAATACATTCTAAAATAACAAATAAATAATATAAAAATACATGATACACAAAAATGTTCATGTCACAACTAACATTGTTCATATATATTCCCATAAAAATATATGTTACACACATTAAAGAATATTACTAGTCCAAATTCTAAATAATGAAATCCTTACCTTATATATTTCACTTTCAACAAAACAAAAAAAACCCTAAAATATTTATGTAACTGAATTAAAAATTAATTGTTGAGATCTCTAA
This sequence comes from Viscum album, assembly GCA_963277665.1. Lineage (NCBI taxonomy): Eukaryota > Viridiplantae > Streptophyta > Magnoliopsida > Santalales > Viscaceae > Viscum > Viscum album. Next base: position 497,566,736 of record OY728139.1, read on the forward strand.
TGAATGTTACTAAATTACTGACCTTAAATAAACCATTAAATATTTACATAAATATGAAATTACTCCATATATGGATTGAATTACAAATGCATTCCAGAGTTGGAATATATCCATATAAATTACTTTATAACCTTCCAAACCCTATTTTTGACAATTATATTTTTCCAACTCAAGGTTTTATATAATTCAACCAAAAAAAATTGTTTCAAGTATATAATTCAATATATAGTAAATCAATATCGAATATAAATCATTATAAGGTTAATAAATTTCAAATAAATTATGAAATCAAAGTAATGTTACTAGAACTAATATTAATTTCTTAACAATACATCGGGTCCATAATTTTCCCTATCATTATAAATGTGTTCATCAAAATATACATGACTATCATGGTCACCTACACGCACATTATGAATAGTAATATCATTTGAACCATAATAAAAATTTTGTAACATTATTGTTCTAAAAACACAGAAATGGGGTTTTAATGGAAGTTTTATATAGAGCACTAGATTTTCATTGGATGATAGTATATAAGGGATATCAATTTAAATATAATAACCCACATTAACTACTGTGAAACCATATTTTTCAATACGATTTCCTTTTTGAGTCAATGTATGATACCACTAAAATTTAAAATTATAAATAAACCATAACAGTAATAATTTCATATAATTATTTTCTCCACTAAACCATGATATGATACATCACATGAAAATAGTTTTCTATCACCTTTTTTAGCAGATGAATCTATATCTATGCTTAACATGGCACTGTTATTTGGACTTTTTTTATTGGATGAGTATTAATAATAAATTGATATCTGTTGATCACAAAAGATTAAAACTCACATTACACCTTATTAAGAAGAAATGATAGTTACCTAATCATATAAGATATCACACTACATTTTAAACTTTCAACTAACCATATATATTATTATTTTTTATTTTATTAGCCATTAGAAATAAAATTTATCAAACATAAGGACATTCGTGATATTTGAGTCTTGCAATAAACTTCAAAGTATGTATCTTCTCTCCCCTCAAAAGAGGTGTCAAATGATGCCTTATAATAATAATTTTTTTATGATGTTTATAATATTTTTAATAGTGAATTAATAAAATAAATTTACCAAAAGAACTATTTTAATGTTACTTAAAATTGATCTTACATTCTTGATGCTTTCATCAACGAAATTGGAATTAATTAACATAGTATATTGAACTATATCCATATCTTCAAGGCTAAAATTAGTCAATGCACCTAAACTTGGAACCCCCATGATTGTTGATGTGATTTAAATGCTAACTCAATTGGATCATAATTCTAAACATCAATTATTATTATTGGTCAATTTTACAGTATATCAAAATTATTCATTTACAAATAACATAAAACCAGGGGCTCATATGCCAATTAACCTTTAAAAATGGATCCATAATGATAATTTTTATTTCTATCATAATACTTCTTGTTTTCTGTCATTATTTCAGGGGGATACATCCAATGAAAATAAATGGGACACCCAAAAAAGAAATTTGCATCTTATTTTATTTTATTCACATATTATTTTCTCAATCATTTATAACGGAAATATTTATATTATTGTTAAAAATGAATAATAGTGACCCTTAAATTTTATTGTCAGTATGTTCTAAATGATTATTAGAGGAATCTCAGGTAACATGATGTAATTTTCCTAAAATTTTAGTGAAAACATCATCATTTCTCCTGCATTAACTCATTTAGATAAGTTACATAAATAAACATATAAAAACATGAGATTCCCAAAAAAAATTGGTAAATGTTTTTTCTCTATATATGTCATAATTTTATATTCATATAGAACCTAGGACTTACTTATATTAATTAATTTACAATGATACCCCATTCATGAAAGTATGAATTTCCTCTTATGAAATCCTTATTTTTTCACTTGATATTATGAATTATGATAAGTAACAATTTAGATACATTTTTCGATGTTCATCGCATCTAAATAATATCACAAAGGGTTTATGGACTAGTAAAGAACTCCAAATTATATACTTTTCTACTCCAATTTAAGTCATTGTCATTTTTTGTTCTTTTTCCATTTCTAATGTAATGACACTCCAAAACATGAACAAAATTTAGTCTTTCAACCTCTTCCATGTATTACATTCCCAACAGATGTATATTTGGGTTCACATTCTCAATAATAACATGAAATTGGCATCTATTATTTCTATATTAAGTCATTTTCGATAAGAAATGATGTTTTCCCAAGAAGCGAAAACTTTTTTGATGATTCATTCTTCTTAACAAAATATTTTTTTCATAAATTAGACAAGATATTATGCCCTTTATACTCTAACCAAACATCATTCCATAGGCAATAATCTAATTTATAGTTTATTTTTTGAGTAGAACACATTAGAAATTACTTCTTTTTTATAGTGTCATACATTAAAATATAAATACCCCTAAATGATTAAAATGTACAATCCTCGGTTGAATATTCACATGTATATCTTTTTTCTAACCATTAATTATAGCAATAAATATATTAATGAAATTGTATGGGATCTTCATGTCCATACAAATTTTATAAAAAAAATATAGGCCATGTATTGTGCACCTTATGAGTCTGTCTAATTGGATTTAACCTTATCACATAATTACTTAGGTCTAGAATTATATGTCTTAGATGAAAAATAAAAGCTAGTCCATCTGTTGGTTTCACTAAATGCTAATTTTCTTCATTTCTTTCAATTTGTTATCTCATATCTTCCTCTATTTTATTTGACATATTCATTCATTTTTGTATACTTGTAAAATAAAAGTGGAATAAAACCAAATTGGGTACTCAAGATGATGTGTCATTTTTTTAGTCTCCATATACCTATACGTCGTAGTTTATAGTTATTCAAAGAAACAATTTTATTCCAATATTGCATATAATCATTTTGATTGAAATGTATTTCATTTATTGAAAATCTCATATATTCTATTATCCTCAATTAATCAAAATAAAGTTTTTGAATATTTAGAATATCAAGAACTATGTTCGCTATAAATTTAATCAGGTAATCAATCCCATTATTACTAAATCCATACACCATTTTCCCGTGAAATAAACACTTCATAAATTCAAGTTTCTTTATCTTCACATGACCAAGATACATCAGTTTGTCTGAATCCTATACAACCTTTTAAATTTATCAATGCCATCAATCTAGTTATGTGTTAATGAACTTGACTTTGAGTTTCTGATCAGTACTTCCAATTGTATCATGCGTTTACACTCAAATTGAGAAATAAAAGTTAACTGGCCAAAGATTATATCATCCACACCACTACTCTCAAGTAATCCGACATATTTATGATGTTCAAATGTTTCTCGGTTATAGTGTTGTTCATCATAGTTGTCTGAAATCCATCTCTTGTGGTATTATTACTTACTTAATTATGAGTAAAACATGGTATATCGATGGAATTATAAAAATGTAATTGAAGAATCTCTTACTCTATTGCATTGTCGAACATGAAATCCAAAAATATTTCAAGCTGATTTATTATCTAGTTGTTTTTAAAATAACTTTTCCACATCATGTTTTGTCTATTCATTCTCATTTTATTATTAAAATAATGCATCTTACTTAACAATTATAAATTTTTTTCTCTTATATATCAAATTGTTAAAAATATTTTTCATGTTAAATGTATTTTTTAGTGTTTATTTTTGATGTTTTGGAATAATTTAAAATTAATTATTTCGTTCTATTTTTAATTTCATTTTTTATTTTTTTAGTTTAATTAATAATAATGTTTAATTTTTTATTATTTTAATTCTTTTATTATTTCTATAATTATATTTATCTTGCTTTATTTTTTTATTTTTATATCAATTCTTAAATTTATTTAATTCATTATTATTTTCTTCTAAATAAATAAATTTTTGGTTTTTTCAAAACATTAAATAAGTAAACTAAGTTAAAATTTTAATTATATTATTTTAATTTTAATAGTTACATTTTATTATAATATAATTCAAATTTTATCATTCATTTTGTTTATTTAATTTAAGAAAACTAAGATGAAATATGTATTTTATATTTATTTATTTGTTAACTAATTTTAATCTATATTAACTCTTTATTGAATAATTTGAAACTAAAATTATTTTAATTTTTTAGGATAATTAAATGTAAATTAGAAATTCAGTTTCACTTATTTTATTTATTGTTTGGTTAATTTAAAGTAAATAATGTTGAATTTCATTAATAATTGGTAATTAATTTAATTTTTATTATTATTTATATTTTTTTTAATTTTTTTTGTTTTATATTTTTTTTTCAAGTGTTGTCGTCATATTCCCACCGTCAAAATTTTCGGTGACTTATGAGTCACCGTCATCTTCTTCAATGGTCACACAAATGGGTCATTGTCGGCCCCCTACCCACCGTCACCTCCCTTTTCAAAAGATTGAACCCACAATGGTAACTCCCTGAGTCACCATTCCATCTAGCACCCAACGGTGACTCATAGAGTTACCGCTAGAATCATACCCGACACCATTCCACTGTGAACCGTCTCCCAAGATACTCACTAACTGACTCTATTTTTTTCATCGACTAACCATTCCAATAATAACCCACTACCAAAATAGCACTCAGAGTTCCCTTATCCTCTTCCCACCCTCTACTGTTACAACCCAATGGTAAACCATGTGAGTCACTGATAAAACACTATTTTATTGAATATTTTATTGATAATAAATGATATAATTTCCTCACATTGTGTTAAACATGTTTATTTATAAAATATTTGGGATTTGATCATTCATTTGAAAATTTGGTGAAAATTCAAGTTTTACCCTTAATAGTGCACTGTAGTATTTCGAAGATAAATATTTTTATATTTATTATTTGAATTGTACATTTTGTAACAGTGTTCCTAAATTCATTATCTACAACTTTTATTCAGGACACTAAAGCTAAAGAGTTCATCTGTTTGTTGAAATTGGGCCATGAAGTCAAAGTTGGGCTGGGCTCGCCAGAATGGAGAAGGTTCTATATTTGGGCCATATATTCTACATACGGGCTTGGAGTGAGCCCAAATTTGATGAACGCTCGGGGACAGGATGTGGCACAAATAATCCTTCTGGAAGGCCGGCCAATTCACGCGTTTTGGTGGTCAAATGGGCGGTGCAAGTTGGAATAAAATATTTGGCCGAATTTCCACATTCACACTTGAAACCACTTGTAACCTCTCCTCCCCTACCCTCTATAAATTGGAGTTTTTCTCATTTGGAGGGGTTGGGACGTGCATTGGGAGATTGGAGGCAGAGGAGAATTTGTTTCACCCAAATTCTCCAACCATTGTAAGAGGGGTAGCTCTTGAAGCAAGGATCCCCTCATCGAAGCCTCCTTCTCTTCTTCATTTTGTAATATTTTCATTTGTGTAATAAACTTCATTGCTCTTCTTATATTTCTTCTATTTTCTTCTGTTTTGTTTAAATTTCTTCTTCTATTAATCTTCCTAATTGGTCTGGAATTCTTGAGTAGAAGCGTTATTGGGTTATACCCATTTTAAACCTTTGCACATGCAAAACGCTTCTACGATGATTACGCCACCCATGGAAGAGTAGTCTTTTAGTAATCGATCTATCTTCTACCCTCTTCATTTAATTATTTTGAATCAATGAGCTACTGTAATTCCCTTAATATGATCCATGAATTGTGTTTTTAAATTGTAAGAAACTAAGCAAGCAATTGAACAATTAACACAAAAACACGCGAGGTTGGGATTTTGTGTAAATTGTGAGAGCGCGATCTTAATCGGTAATACAAGACCACACGGGATAAATTTGTAAAGTTCAAATATAATCCCTAAACACAATTCATCCTCATTTCCAGAATGGATATGTGCCTTAATTTACCACTGATCATAAGCTAATCTTAGAACATCAATCAAAGCAGGGTGCTGCGATTGGACGTTCCAAAGTTAGCCTAGGTTTAAATTCACATCATCTTTGTGGTAAAGTTAATTCTCGTAGGGTTTGGGATTTAACAAATTAAGGGATTATAATTAAGTGAATGATAATTTAAATGATAATGATTAATAATAAAGTGAAGAGGTAGAGTTAGATCGATTACACTTTTTAAATAGATTTCTAAAAAAACATCTTCTTGTTGTGTCATTTAAATTGAAATTCATTTCAAAACTAAAAACAAAAAAAAATATACAATCTTCTTCCAGCAAAATTCTTCTAGATTCATAAACTACAAAAAACCCCAATCCTTTAAAGTAGTGTTTTTATTCTATTCTATTTTATTTTATTTTTTAGAATACCTCTAATAAGTTGTTAAATTCACTTCCTCCTTTGAGAGACGACCTTGGTCAGCCACTATGCTGCACTTAAGTACCCCAAATCACACTAATCATTTGAGGGCGCCCACGACAGCGCTCATTCAAATTGGCACCGTTGCCAGGGAGGTAAGTAATTATTTCAACCAATTAGAGGTATTTATTTTATTTTAAATTTTATTCTCTTCCTCTCTTCTTTCTTTCTTCTTTACCCAATCTGAATTTTCTTCTTCTTCTTTTATTTTCTTCTACTTCTTTTTGGACCATCAACTCAAACTTTTCATTTTTATTTTACTATGGTCCACTTTCTTTCTTTTCATTTTTATTTTATCTATGACACGAACTAATCCCAAATATCTCTTAGATCTTGACCCTGAGATTGAACGTAGCCTTAGGGCACGAATCAGACATTCTCAATCTACGGGAAGTTTCAACATTCAACCAGTTGGAGAATTACTCCAATATCAGAACATTGAAATTGGAAACAATTCAAATTCAACCATAAAACAAGAACCAATGGCTGGAAACAATGGAAATGAACTTAATAGAACCATTCGAGAATTGGCTGCACCTGATATTAACTATCAACCAAATTGTATTGCATACCCAAATCTCGAATCGGACTTCGAACTGAAATCTGGGTTAATTCACTTACTTCCAAAGTTTCATGGCCTCTCTGGTGAGGATCCCAATAAAAATTTGAAAGAATTTAATGTGGTTTGCTCAACCCTAAAACCTATAAATGTATCTTAAGATCAAATCAAACTAAGAGCATTCCCATTCTCACTTGATGGAGCTGCGAAAGATTGGATGTATTATTTACAACCCAAAGATGTAACTTGTTGGAATGATTTGAAACGTCTTTTATTGCAGAGATTTTTTCCAACATCAAGGACAAAATCCATTAGAAAGGAGATATCGGGGATCAAGCAAGCCCAAGGGGAGTCAATGTATGAGTACTGGGAGCGATTCAAGAAGTTGTGTGCAAGCTGCCCACATCACCAAATCAGTGAGCAACTCCTCATCCAATACTTCTACGAAGGACTCACACCCATGGAGAGGAGCATGGTAGATGCTGCGGCTGGAGGAGCATTGGTGGACAAGACACCAGTAGCTGCGCGGGCGTTGATCGACAAGATGGCCCAAAACTCCCAACAATTCGGTGATAGAGGTACACCACATGTTCGAGGAGTACATCAAGTAAGTCCTTCTTCTCTTGAAAGTCATTTGATTGATACTAAGTTAGAAGAGTTGACAACTATGGTGAGGCAGATTGCATTGGCTCAAAAGACATCCCAACCCCCTCCTTCAAGGCCTTGTGGTATTTGCACTGAGACAAGCCACCCAACTGACTGTTGCCCACAACTCCAAGAAATAGAAGATTGTGCAACAGTGTTCCTTGGGAGACCATTTCAGCAGCAGCAACAACAACCATATCCCCAAAAGAAGTTTGATCCAACATACAACCAAGGGTGGAAAGATCTAGCAGACATGAGGTATGGCTCTGGACAACAACAAAGGCCCCCTTTTCAACCAAACTTCCAGCAGCCTCCACCTTACCAACAGGGTTTCCAACAACCCCAAAGGAGATTCGAAGCTCAAACATCAACGAGTCAGCAACAAGGGAATATCCAACACAAGGTAGACTCTAACACTGATGATCTTTTGAAACAAATTGTTCTTAATCAACAGAATGAGCTGAAGAGTCAATGTTCGGAGCTGAGAGAGTTGAAGACTCAAATGAGTCAGATTGCCACCGCCCTCCATGAACTTGTGAGTAAGAATTCTGGAAATCTACCTTCCCAACCCACTCCAAATCCAAAGGGGAATGTTAGTGCCATCACATTAAGAAGCGGGAAGCAAATGAACGATACATCTGCACCTACCATTCCACCGGGATTCACCTCAACTTCAGAGAAGCCGCATTCCATACCAACTGATGAGCAATCCAAGGAGAAAGATAAAGGTAAGAAAAAGATTGATGATGTTCCTCCTAAACCCCTTCCTTTTCCAAACAGGGTTGTTCAAACCAAGAAGATGGCTAAAGAAGCAATGCAAAAGGAGGTTTTGGACACATTCAAGCGTGTGGAGATCAACATTCCTCTACTTGAAGCCATTAAGCAAATTCCAAGGTATGAAAAATTCTTAAAAGAACTTTGTACCAATCGAAGAGGGCTCAAGGGGAATGAGAGAATCAACCTTGGAAGGAATGTCTCGGCACTCATTACACCAACTCTAGCAATGCCAACAAAGTGCAAGGATCCTGGGACATTCACCATCCCATGTACCATAGGGGAGTTGCACTTCTCTGATGCTCTTTGTGATTTAGGTGCTTCCATAAATGTGATGCCTCACTCTGTATTCTCTTCCTTGCAGGTTGGTGAGTTGAAGCCAACAAGAGTAGTGGTGCAATTGGCGAATAGAGCTACGGCATATCCAGCGGGATTCCTTGAGGATGTACTTGTCCGGGTAAGAGACATGATCTTTCCAGCGGATTTCTATGTTCTTAACATGGAGGATGATCAGGTAAGTTCTCATGCCCCAATTATCTTAGGTAGACCCTTCCTCAATACTACAAAAACTATCATAAATGTAAATGAGGGTACACTTTCCATGGAGTTTGGAGATAATGTTGTGATATTTAATGTTATGGATTCCATGAAGTACCCCTCAGAGGACCATTCTGCTTTTGTTATCTCCCATTTTGAACCACCAAATAAAAACTCCATAGAATTTGATTGTCCGATGCTTAGGGAGATTATGAGTATTGGTTCTAGTTTGATGTCTAAGAATACTTTTACACCCATTTTTAAGGAACAAGACACTCTAAGATTTGATTTTGAAATGGAATCATATTCTGATTTTGATCATGTGAACTCTGATTATGACATGGCTATTGAGTATGCTGATGGATTTGGTGCTTTATTCTCTGATTGTGATGATTTTTATTCTGATATTGATGTTACATGTGCAGATATGTCTGTTGCATCAATTTCTCCATCCATACATCACCCACCTACATTGGAACTCAAGCCATTGCCCCCAAATCTCAAATATGCATACTTGCTCAGTGGAGATAGATTACCTGTCATAATTGCTAACAATCTCTCTTTTGAACATGAAGAAAAACTTTTGAATCTTTTGAGAGATAACATTAGGGAAATTGGTTGGACCTTGGCTGACATATCAGGTATTAGCCCCTCCATTTTCATGCATAGGATTCTCTTGGAGGATGGGGCTAAACCGGTGAGACAACCACAAAGGAGACTCAATCCCACCCTCCTGGAAGTTGTTAAAAAGGAAGTTGAGAAATTGCTCGAGGCAGGTATAATCTTTCCCATTTCAGATTCACAGTGGGTAAGTCCAATTCAGGTTGTGCCTAAGAAAAATGGTTTTACTGTTGTTAAAAATGAGAAAGATGATTTAGTTCCAATGAGGGTGCAAAACAGTTGGCGTGTGTGTATTGATTATAGGAAACTAAATCAGACCACTCGCAAGGACCATTTCCCCCTCCCATTTATTGATCAAATGCTCGAGAGACTAGCTGGGAAAACACACTATTGTTTCTTGGATGGATTTTCTAGATATTTTCAGGTTCCTATAGCTCCAGAGGATCAGGAGAAGACTACATTCACCTGTCCCTTTGGCACATTTGCCTACCGGAGGATGCCATTTGGACTTTGCAACGCCCCAGGTACCTTCCAGAGATGTATGGTGAGTATTTTTTCTGATTTTATTGAGACCTGCATGGAGGTATTTATGGATGATTTTACAGTGTATGGGTCTTCATTTGATGAATGTCTAAGTAGTTTGGGAAATGTGTTGAATCGTTGTATTGAGAAGAATCTGGTCCTGAACTTTGAAAAGTGTCATTTTATTGTAGAGCATGGCATTGTCTTAGGGCATGTGGTGTAAAAACATGGGATAGAGGTTGATAGATATAAGGTAGAAATTATTTCATCCTTACCCTATCCTTCATGTGTGCGTGATGTTAGATCTTTCCTAGGGCATGCAGGATTTTATCGGCGCTTCATCAAAGATTTTAGTAAGATCGCTCTTCCTATGTCACGATTACTTCAAAAAAGATTCTGATTTTGTGTTTGATGATTCTTGTAGGACTTCCTTTGATGAGCTAAAGAAGTGTCTGACCACTCCACCTATCATACGGCCCCCACGGTGGGACCTTCCATTTGAGCTTATGTGTGACGCCTCCAACTTCGCGGTTGGAGCTGTTTTATCTCAGAGGGTGGAAGGACGTTCACATGTGATCGCCTATGCATCAAGGACACTAGATTCAACCCAATCAAACTACACTACCACAGAAAAGGAGTTTCTTGCTGTCATATTTGTTTAGATAAATTCCGTTCATATTTATTGGGCTCTAAAGTAGTTGTTTTTTCTGACCATGCAGCTTTGAGGTACCTCCTAAAGAAGCCAGATGCAAAGCCACGACTTATCCGTTGGATGCTCCTTCTTCAAGAGTTTGACCTTGAGATAAAGGACAAGAAGGGGTCAGAGAATTTGGTGGGAGACCACATGAGTAGGCTTACTCACACACTAGAGGGTGACACCTTGGACCATGTACCACTTCGGGACACTTTCCCCGATGAGCATCTCTATACCATCTCAGGTAAGCATCCTTGGTATGCTGATTTAGTTAATTACATTGTTGGCTCTGAAATCCCAGTAAATTTGAAGAAGCATCAAGTCCAAAAATTAAAAAGTGAGTCTAGGTATTATGTGTGGGATGATCCATACCTCTGGCGCATGTGTAGTGACCAAGTCATTAGGAGGTGTATTCCTGATCATGAGTTTGAGTCTATTTTTCAATTCTGTCATACACTTGCATGTGGTGGACACTTTGGACCCCAATGGACAGCTAGGAAGGTTTTAGACTCTGGATTATATTGTCCTAGCTTGTTCCATGATGCCCATTTGTTTTGTAAGTCATGCTCTCGTTGCCAACACACTGGGAACATTTCTAGGAGACATGAGATGCCCCAACAACCCATACTATTTTGTGATATTTTTGATGTATGGGGCATCGACTTTATGGGTCCTTTTCCTAGTTCATTTGGTTTTTTGTACATTTTGGTTGCTGTTGATTATGTGAGTAAATGGGTGGAGGCCAAGGCCACCAGGACTGACGATTCTCATGTTGTTGTGGACTTTGTCAAAGCACAAATTTTTTGCAGGTTTGGAGTACCAAACGCCATCATCAGTGACCAAGGGACACACTTATGCAATAGGAATTTTTCTTCCCTCCTTCGAAAGTATGGGGTGACACACAAAACATCAACACCATACCACCCCCAAACAAATGGCCAGGCTGAGGTTTCAAATCGTGAGTTGAAACAAATCTTGGAGAAAACTGTGCAGCCAAATAGGAAGGATTGGAGCAAGCGCTTGGATGATGCATTGTGGGCTTATAGGACAGCATACAAGACCCCCATTGGTATGTCCCCATTTCGGATTGTTTTTGGGAAAGCGTGTCATCTCCCCGTGGAAGTCGAGCATCGGTCATATTGGGCTATAAAGAAATGTAACATGGATTTGGCCCAAGCTGGAATTCAAAGGAAGTTGCAAATTCAAGAGCTTGAGGAGATTCGATTGTCATCATATGAGAACTCAAGGCTCTACAAGGAAAGATCAAAAGCAGCTCATGACAAAATGATCCAACAAAGGGAGTTTCATGTTGGAGAGAAAGTCCTTCTCTATAGTTCACGGCTGAAGTTGATGCCTGGTAAGTTTCGTTCCAGATGGTTAGGTCCTTATATTGTGTCTAATGTTTTTCCTTATGGTCCAGTGGAGATCACACAAGAGGACACTGGAAGGATCTTTACAGTCAATGGGCAATGTTTGAAGAGATACATTGAGGGACATCCTACTGATGCAGTGGATTTTATCACACTGCATGACCCCATCATCACTTGATCACATCAGGCTGTTCCTAACCCTTTCACTTTTATATTATTTGTCCTATTTAAAAAATTCTGAATTTCATGTGCATATATCATCTCACGGGTTCACATTGAGGACAATGCAATATTTTAAGTGTGGGGGAGGGAACCTTTTAGTTTAGTAATTTCAATTGTTTTCCTGTTTAAAAAAAAACCAAAAAAAATTGTGTGTTTTTCAAATTTTGTGTGTTTATTTTACAATTTTCTGTGTGTTTTTGAAACTTTTGAGCTGAAATGATTCTCATCACCATTTTTAAATCCATATCAATAAGTGAAACAATTTACCCCTTGAAACTAAGCTTAAATGAATGCTGAAATGACTCTGTTTCAAGTTCAAATATTTAGTAATTTCATGCAAATTACGCTGAATTTTGAATCTCATGCCAATCTCACTATCTTTATATTTGAAATCACTTTCCTGTGAGGCTTCTAAACCATTATTTTCATATTCTTTACATTCACCTCACTTCTTGAGAGAAACAAACCATACTTGATTTAACCAGAATTTGATCTATTCCTGTCAAACCTTGAGGGTTTGAGGTACTTGTGTTTAAATGATTGATGCATTTTTTTGGTATTAAAGCCCCTATTTCAAAGAATCCTTTTTTATAATGGCCTACCTTGAATATTTAATCCTTTTAGCCCTTAGAAGCCATGCACAGCCTGTTAGGTTAAGCCACATTACAAGCCAATTTTCCCTATCCAACCAACTCTTGAAGTGAAATTGCATAATCTAGTTGAGCTTAAGTGTGGGGGAAGTTGTCTTGTGTTGTGCCACCACATTATGTGATACTTTGGGTGGAAAATAAAATTCTGAAGAGATGTGTTTGCTGCTAAAGAAAGTCATTATATTGAAAGCTGTGCCTTTTCTGGAGATTTCATGACAAGTGAAGCTGTGCCTTTTCTGGAGCTTCTAATTGAGGTGGAAAGTTGTGCCCATCTGGAGCTTTCAAGAAAATCATGTTTGAGAAGATTAACATTTTTTATGCTGAAATGATGAATGGTGTAAACCTTTCATGACTTTTCATGATGATGGAGCTGAATTGATAATATGGGGATTGAAGAGAAGACCATATTTAAGTGAAAATTAGATTAATGCAATTTTGCTTTAAAAGAGTCAAGCCCTCCTCATTCAGCCTCAGAGTTTTTCATATCTTAATCCTACCAACCGAAAGCCACAGAACAACCCGGAAAAGTCCTCATGATAAACATATGTCCTTGACTCACATCGGGTAGCGATGTAGGAATCTATCAAGCCTATGGTGACCCTTGTATGAGTTTGGATGAGAAAGACATTGCAAAAAAAAATTGATATTTGAGTGATGAGAGAAAATTCAAGCGAGGTAAGTGTTTTGTGCATGGGCGGATAAATGAAGTGGAAATATATTGAATGATATAAATGGAGAACTTGAAATAAGGTTTTTTATGAGGCATGATATCTTTTTTTATTTTTGGTGTGAAATTGATTGATCTTAAAGATATGTGTTTTAAAATTGGTTTTGATTTGATATTGATGTTTACTTGATATGAGGTTTTTCCCAGGTGTGCAAAAGGGTAAGTGTGGGGGAGTTGATAAAACACTATTATATTGAATATTTTATTGATAATAAATGATATAATTTCCTCACATTGTGTTAAACATGTTTATTTATAAAATATTTGGGATTTGATCATTCATTTGAAAATTTGGGGAAAATTCCAGTTTTATCCTTAATAGTGCACTGTAGTATTTCGAAGATAAATATTTTTATATTTATTATTTGAATTTGTCATTTTGTAACAGTGTTCCTAAATTAATTATCTACAACTTTTATTCAGGACACTAAAGCTAAAGAGTTCATTTGTTTGTTGAAATTGGGCCATGAAGTCAAAGTTGGTCTGGGCTCGCCAGAATGGAGAAGGTTCTTTATTTGGGCCATATATTCTACATACGGGCTTGGATTGAGCCCAAATTTGATGAACGCTCGGGGACATGATTTGGCACAAATCCTCCTTCTGGAAGGCCGGCCAATTCATGCGTTTTGGTGGTCAAATGGGCGGTGAATGTTTGCATAAAATATTTGACCGAATTTCCACATTCACACTTGAAACCACTTGTAACCTCTCCTCCCCTACCCTCTATAAATTGGAGTTTTCTCATTTGGAGGGGTTGGGACGTGCATTGGGAGATTGGAGGCAGAGGAGAATTTGTTTCAACCAAATTCTCCAACCATTGTAAGAGGGGTAGCTCTTGAAGCAAGGATCCCCTCATCGAAGCCTCCTTCTCTTCTTCATTTTGTAATGTTTTCATTTGTGTAATAAACTTCATTGCTCTTCTTATATTTATTCTCTTTTCTTCTGTTTTGTTAAAATTTCTTCTTCTATTAATCTTCCTAATTGGGCTGGAATTCTTGAGTAGAAGCGTTATTGGGTTATACCCATTTTAAACCTTTGCACATGCAAAACGCTTCTACGATGATTACGCCACCCATGGAAGAGTAGTCTTTTAGTAATCGATCTATCTTCTACCCTCTTCATTTAATTATTTTGAATCAATGAGCTACTGTAATTCACTTAATATGATCCATGAATTGTGTTTTTAAATTGTAAGAAACTAAGCAAGCAATTGAACAATTAACACAAAAACACGCGAGGTCGGGATTTTGTGTAAATTGTGAGAGCGCGATCTTAATCGGTAATACAAGACCACACGAGATAAATTTGTAGAGTTAAAATATAATCCCTAAACACAATACATCCTCATTTCCAGAATGTATATGTGCCTTAATTTACCACTGATCATAAGCTAATCTTAGAACATCAATCAAAGCAGGGTGCTGCGATTGCACGTTCCAAAGTTAGCCTAGGTTTAAATTCACATCATCTTTGTGGTAAAGTTAATTCTCGTAGGGTTCGGGATTTAACAAATTAAGGGATTATAATTAAGTGAATGTTAATTTAAATGATAATGATTAATAATAAAGTGAAGAGGTAGAGTTAGATCGATTACGCTTTTTAAATAGATTTCTAAAAAAAGAATCTTCTTGTTGTGTCATTTAAATTGAAATTAATTTCAAAACTAAAAACAAAAAAAAAATATAAAATCTTTTTCCAGCAAAATTCTTCTAGATTCATAAACTAAAACAAACCCCAATCCTTTAAAGTAGTGTTTTTATTCTATTCTATTTTATTTTATTTTTTAGAATACCTCTAATAAGTTGTTAAATTCACTTCCTCCTTTGAGAGACGACCTTGGTCAGCCACTATGCTGCACTTAAGTACCCCAAATCACACTAATCATTTGAGGGCGCCCACGACAGCGCTCTTTCAAATTGGCACTGTTGCCGGGGAGGTAAGTAATTATTTCAACCAATTAGAGGTATTTATTTTATTTTAAATTTTATTCTCTTCCTCTCTTCTTTCTTTCTTCTTTACCCAATCTGAATTTTCTTCTTCTTCTTTTATTTTCTTCTACTTCTTTTTGGACCATCAACTCAAACTTTTCATTTTTATTTTACTATGGTCCACTTTATTTCTTTTCATTTTTATTTTATCTATGACACGAACTAATCCCAAAAATCTCTTAGATCTTGACCCTGAGATTGAACGTAGCCTTAGGGCACGAATCAGACATTCTCAATCTACGGGAAGTTTCAACATTCAACCAGTTGGAGAATTACTCCAATATCAGAACATTGAAATTGGAAACAATTCAAATTCAACCATAAAACAAGAACCAATGGCTGGAAACAATGGAAATGAACTTAATAGAACCATTCGAGAATTGGCTGCACCTGATATTAACTATCAACCAAATTGTATTGCATACCCAAATCTCGAATCGGACTTCGAACTGAAATCTGGGTTAATTCACTTACTTCCAAAGTTTCATGGCCTCTCTGGTGAGGATCCCAATAAACATTTGAAAGAATTTAATGTGGTTTGCTCAACCCTAAAACCTATAAATGTATCTTAAGATCAAATCAAACTAAGAGCATTCCCATTCTCACTTGATGGAGCTGCGAAAGATTGGATGTATTATTTACAACCCAAAGATGTAACTTGTTGGAATGATTTGAAATGTCTTTTCTTGCAGAGATTTTTTCCAGCATCAAGGACAACATCCATTAGAAAGGAGATATCAGGGATCAAGCAAGCCCAAGGGGAGTCACTGTATGAGTACTGGGAGTGATTCAAGAAGTTGTGTGCAAGCTGCCCACATCACCAAATCAGTGAGCAACTCCACATCCAATACTTCTACGAAGGACTCACACCCATGGAGAGGAGCATGGTAGATGCTGCGGCTGGAGGAGCATTGGTGGACAAGACACCAGTAGCTGCGCGTGCGTTGATCGACAAGATGGCCCAAAACTCCCAACAATTCGGTGATAGAGGTACACCACATGTTCGAGGAGTACATCAAGTAAGTCCTTCTTCTCTTGAAAGTCATTTTATTGATACTAAGTTAGAAGAGTTGACAACTATGGTGAGACAGATTGCATTGGCTCAAAAGACATCCCAACCCCCTCCTTCAAGGCCTTGTGGTATTTGCACTGAGACAAGCCACCCAACTGACTGTTGCCCACAACTCCAAGAAATAGAAGATTGTGCAGCAGTGTTCCCTGGGAGACCATTTCAGCAGCAGCAACAACAACCATATCCCCAAAAGAAGTTTGATCCAACATACAACCAAGGGTGGAAAGATCTAGCGGACATGAGGTATGGCTCTGGACAACAACAAAGGCCCCCTTTTCAACCAAACTTCCAGCAGCCTCCACCTTACCAACAGGGTTTCCAACAACCCCAAAGGAGATTCGAAGATCAAACATCAACGAGTCAGCAACAAGGGAATATCCAACACAAGGTAGACTCTAACACTGATGATCTTTTGAAACAAATTGTTCTTAATCAACAGAATGAGCTGAAGAGTCAAGGTTCGGAGATGAGAGAGTTGAAGACTCAAATGAGTCAGATTGCCACCGCCCTCTATGAACTTGTGAGTAGGAATTCTAGAAATCTACCTTCCCAACCCACTCCAAATCCAAAGGGGAATGTTTGTGCCATCACATTGAGAAGCGGGAAGCAAATGAACGATACATCTGCACCTACCATTCCACCGGGATTCACCTCAACTTCAGAGAAGCCACATTCCATACCAACTGATGAGCAATCCAAGGAGAAAGATAAAGGTAAGAAAAAGATTGATGATGTTCCTCCTAAACCCCTTCCTTTTCCAAACAGGGTTGTTCAAACCAAGAAGATGGCTGAAGAAGCAATGCAAAAGGAGGTTTTGGACACATTCAAGCGTGTGGAGATCAACATTCCTCTACTTGAAGCCATTAAGAAAATTCCAAGGTATGCAAAATTCTTAAAAGAACTTTGTACCAATCGAAGAGGGCTCAAGGGGAATGAGAGAATCAACCTTGGAAGGAATGTCTTGGCACTCATTACACCAACTCTAGCAATGCCAACAAAGTGCAATGATCCTGGGACATTCACCATCCCATGTACCATAGGGGAGTTTCACTTCTCTGATGCTCTTTGTGATTTAGGTGCTTCCATAAATGTGATGCCTCACTCTGTATTCTCTTACTTGCAGGTTGGTGAGTTGAAGCCAACAAGAGTAGTGGTGCAATTGGAGAATAGAGCTACGGCATATCCAGCGGGAGTCCTTGAGGATGTACTTGGGTAAGAGACATGATCTTTCCAGCGGATTTCTATGTTCTTAACATGGTGGATGATCAGGTAAGTTCTCATGCCCCCATTATCTTAGGTAGACCCTTCCTCAAAACTGCAAAAACTATCATAAATGTAAATGAGGGTACACTTTCCATGGAGTTTGGAGATAAAGTTGTGATAGTTAATGTTATGGATTCCATGAAGTACCCCTCAAAGGACCATTCTGCTTTTGTTATCTCCCATTTTGAACCACCAAATAAAAACTCCATAGAATTTGATTGTCCTATGCTTAGGGAGATTATGAGTATTGGTTCTAGTTTGATGTCTAAGAATACTTCTACACCCATTTTTAAGGAACAAGACTCTCTAAGATTTTATTTTGAAATGGAATCATATTCTGATTTTGATCATGTGAACTCTGATTATGACATGGCTATTGAGTATGCTGATGGATTTGGTGCTTTATTCTCTGATTGTGATGATTTTTATTCTGATATTGATGTTCATTGTGCAGATATGTCTGTTGCATCAATTTCTCCATCCATACATCACCCACCTACATTGGAACTCAAGCCATTGCCCCCAAATCTCAAATATGCATACTTGCTCAGTGGTGATAGATTACCTGTCATAATTGCTAACAATCTCTCTTTTGAACATGAAGAAAAACTTTTGAATCTTTTGAGAGATAACATTAGGGAAATTGGTTGGACCTTGGCTGACATATCAGGTATTAGCCCCTCCATTTGCATGCATAGGATTCTCTTGGAGGATGGGGCTAAACCGGTGAGACAACCACAAAGGAGACTCAATCCCACCCTCCTGGAAGTTGTTAAAAAGGAAGTTGAGAAATTGCTCGAGGCAGGCATAATCTTTCCAATTTCAGATTCACAGTGGGTAAGTCCTATTCAGGTTGTGCCTAAGAAAACTGGTTTTACTGTTGTTAAAAATGAGAAAGATGATTTAGTTCCAATGAGGGTGAAAAACAGTTGGTGTGTGTGTGTATTGATTATAGGAAACTAAATCAGACCACTCGCAAGGACCATTTCCCCCTCCCATTTATTGATCAAATGCTCGAGAGACTAGCTGGGAAAACACACTATTGTTTCTTGGATGGATTTTTTGGATATTTTCAGGTTCCTATAGCTCCAGAGGATCAAGAGAAGACTACATTCACCTGTCCCTTTGGCACATTTGCCTACCGGAGGATGCCATTTGGACTTTGCAACGCCCCAGGTACCTTCCAGAGATGTATGGTGAGTATTTTTTCTGATTTTATTGAGACCTGCATGGAGGTATTTATGGATGATTTTACAGTGTCTGGGTCTTCATTTGATGAATGTCTAAGTAGTTTGGGAAATGTGTTTAATCGTTGTATTGAGAAGAATCTGGTCCTGAACTTTGAAAAGTGTCATTTTATTGTAGAGCATGGCATTGTCTTAGGGCATGCGGTGTCAAAACATGGGATAGAGGTTGATAGATCTAAGGTAGAAATTATTTCATCCTTACCCTATCCTTCATGTGTGCGTGATGTTAGATCTTTCATAGGGCATGCAGGATTTTATCGGCGCTTCATCAAAGAGTTTAGTAAGATCGCTCTTCCTATGTCACGATTACTTCAAAAAGATTCTGATTTTGTGTTTGATGATTCTTTTAGGACTTCCTTTGATTAGCTAAAGAAGTGTCTGACCACTCCACCTATCATACAGCCCCCACGGTGGGACCTTCCATTTGAGCTTATGTGTGACGCCTCCAACTTCGCGGTTGGAGATGTTTTATCTCAGAGGGTGGAAGGACGTTCACATGTGATCGCCTATGCATCAAGGACACTAGATTCAGCCCAATAAAACTACACTACCACAGAAAAGGAGTTTCTTGCTGTCATATTTGCTTTAGATAAATTCCGTTCATATTTATTGGGCTCTAAAGTAGTTGTTTTTTCTGACCATGCAGCTTTGAGGTACCTCCTAAAGAAGCCAGATGCAAAGCCATGACTTATCTGTTGGATGCTCCTTCTTCAAGAGTTTGACCTTGAGATAAAGGACAAGAAGGGGTCAGAGAATTTGGTGGCAGACCACATGAGTAGGCTTACTCACACACTAGAGGGTGACACCTTGGACCAGGTACCACTTCGGGACACTTTCCCCGATGAGCATCTCTATACCATCTCAGGTAAGCATCCTTGGTATGCTGATTTAGTTAATTACATTGTTGGCTCTGAAATCCCAGTAAATTTGAAGAAGAATCAAGTCCAAAAATTAAAAAGTGAGTCTAGGTATTATGTGTGGGATGATCCGTACCTCTGGCGCATGTGTAGTGACCAAGTCATTAGGAGGTTTATTCCTGATCATGAGTTTGAGTCTGTTTTACAATTCTGTCATACACTTGCATGTGGTGGACACTTTGGACCCCAACGGACAGCTAGGAAGGTTTTAGACTCTGGATTATATTGGCCTAGCTTGTTCCATGATGCCCATTTGTTTTGTAAGTCATGCTCTCGTTTCCAACACACTGGGAACATTTCTAGGAGACATGAGATGCCCCAACAACCCATACTATTTTGTGAGATTTTTTATGTATGGGGCATCGACTTTATGGGTCCTTTTCCTAGTTCATTTGGTTTTTTGTACATTTTGGTTGCTGTTGATTATGTGAGTAAATGGGTGGAGGCCAAGGCCACCAGGACTGACGATTCTCATGTTGTTGTGGACTTTGTCAAAGCACAAATTTTTTGCAGGTTTGGAGTACCAAAGGCCATCATCAGTGACCAAGGGACACACTTTTGCAATAGGAATTTTGCTTCCCTCCTTCGAAAGTATGGGGTGACACACAAAACATAAACACCATACCACCCCCAAACAAATGGCCAGGCTGAGGTTTCAAATCGTGAGTTGAAACAAATCTTGGAGAAAACCATGCAGCCAAATAGGAAGGATTGGAGCAAGCGCTTGGATGATGCATTGTGGGCTTATAGGACAGCATACAAGACCCCCATTGGTATGTCCCCATTTCGGATTGTTTTTGGGAAAGCGTGTCATCTCCCCGTGGAAGTCGAGCATCGGTCATATTGGGCTATAAAGAAATGTAACATGGATTTGGCCCAAGCTGGAATTCCAAGGAAGTTGCAAATTCAAGGGCTTGAGGAGATTCGATTGTCATCATATGAGAACTCAAGGCTCTACAAGGAAACATCAAAAGCAGCTCATGAAAAAATGATCCAACAAAGGGAGTTTCATGTTGGAGAGAAAGTCCTTCTCTATAGTTCACGGCTGAAGTTGATGCCTGGTAAGTTGCGTTCCAGATGGTTAGGTCCTTATATTGTGTCTAATGTTTTTCCTTATGGTGCAGTGGAGATCACACAAGAGGACACTGGAAGGAGCTTTACAGTCAATGGGCAACGTTTGAAGAGATACATTGAGGGACATCCTACTGATGCAGTGGATTTTATCACACTGCATGACCCCATCATCACTTGATCACATCAGGCTGTTCCTAACCCTTTCACTTTTATATTATTTGTCCTATTTAAAAAATTCTGAATTTCATGTGCATATATCATCTCACGGGTTCACATTGAGGACAATGCAATATTTTAAGTGTGGGGGAGGGAACCTTTTAGTTTAGTAATTTCAATTGTTTTCCTGTTTAAAAAAAACCAAAAAAATTGTGTGTTTTTCAAATTTTGTGTGTTTATTTTACAATTTTCTATGTGTTTTTGAAACTTTTGAGCTGAAATGTTTCTCATCACAATTTTTAAATCCATATCAATAAGTGAAACAATTTACCCCTTGAAACTAAGCTTAAATGAATGCTGAAATGACTTTGTTTCAAGTTCAAATATTTTGTAATTTCATGCAAAGTACGCTGAATTTTGAATCCCATGCCAATATCACTGTCTTTATATTTGAAATCACTTTCCTGTGAGGCTTCTAAACCATTATTTTCATATTCTTTACATTCACCTCACTTCTTGAGGGAACCAAACCATACTTGATTTAACCAGAATTTGATCTATTCCTGTCAAAACTTGAGGGTTTGAGGTACTTGTGTTTAAATGATTGATGCATTTGTTTGGTATTAAAGCCCCTATTTCAAAGAATCCTTTTTTATAATGGCCTACCTTGAATATTTATTCCTTGTAGCCCTTATAAGCCATGCACAGCCTGTTAGGTTAAGCCACATTAAAAGCCAATTTTCCCTATCAAACCAACTCTTGAAGTGAAATTGCATAATCTAGTTGAGATTAAGTGTGGGGGAAATTGTCTTGTGTTGTGCCACCACATTATGTGATACTTTGGGTGGAAAATTAAATTCTGAAGAGATGTGTTTGCTGCTAAAGAAAGTCATTATATTGAAAGCTGTGCCTTTTCTGGAGCTTTCATGACAAGTGAAGCTGTGCCTTTTCTGGAGCTTCTAATTGAGGTGGAAAGTTGTGCCCATCTGGAGCTTTCAAGAAAATCATGTTTCAGAAGACTGACATTTTTTATGCTGAAATGATGAATGGTGTAAACCTTTCATGACTTTTCATGATGATGGAGCTGAATTGATACTATGGGGATTGAAGATAAGACCATATTTAAGTGAAAATTAGATTAATGCAATTTTGCTTTAAAAGAGTCAAGCCCTCCTCATTCAGCCTCAGAGTTTTTCACATCTTAATCCTACCAACCGAAAGCCACAGAACAACCCTGAAAAGTCCTCATGATAAACATATGTCCTTGACTCACATCGGGTAGCGATGTAGGAATCTATCAAGCCTATGGTGACCCTTGTATGAGTTTGGATGAGAAAGACATTGCAAAAAAAAATTGATATTTGAGTGATGAGAGAAAATTCAAGCGAGGTAAGTGTTTTGTGCATGGGCGGATAAATGAAGTGGAAATATATTGAATGATATAAATGGAGAACTTGAAATAAGGTTTTTTATGAGGCATGATATCTTTTTTTATTCTTGGTGTGAAATTGATTGATCTTAAAGATATGTGTTTTAAAATTGGTTTTGATTTGATATTGATGTTTACTTGATATGAGGTTTTTCCCAGGTGTGCAAAAGGGTAAGTGTGGGGGAGTTGATAAAACACTATTTTATTGAATATTTTATTGATAATAAATGATATAATTTCCTCACATTGTGTTAAACATGTTTATTTATAAAATATTTGGGATTTGATAATTCATTTGAAAATTTGGTGAAAATTACAGTTTTATCCTTAATAGTGCACTGTAGTATTTCGAAGATAAATATTTTTATATTTATTATTTGAATTTGACATTTTGTAACAGTGTTCCTAAATTAATTATCTACAACTTTTATTCAGGACACTAAAGCTAAAGAGTTCATTTGTTTGTTGAAATTGGGCCATGAAGTCAAAGTTGGGCTGGGCTCGCCAGAATGGAGAAGGTTCTGTATTTGGGCCATATATTCTACATACGGGCTTGGATTGAGCCCAAATTTTGATGAACGCTCGGGGACATGTTGTGGCACAAATCATCCTTCTGGACGGCCGGCCAATTCACGCGTTTGTGTGGTTAAATGGGCGGTGAAATTTTGCATAAAATATTTGGCCGAATTTCCACATTCACACTTGAAACCACTTGTAACCTCTCCTCCCCTACCCTCTATAAATTGGAGTTTTTCTCATTTGGAGGGGTTGGGACGTGCATTGGGAGATTGGAGGCAGAGGAGAATTTGTTTCACCCAAATTCTCCAACCATTGTAAGAGGGGTAGCTCTTGAAGCAAGGATCCCCTCATCGAAGCCTCATTCTCTTCTTCATTTTGTAATGTTTTCATTTGTGTAATAAACTTCATTGCTCTTCTTATATTTCTTATCTTTTCTTCTGTTTGGTTTAAATTTCTTCCTCTATTAATCTTCCTAATTGGGCTGGAATTCTTGAGTAGAAGCGTTATTGGGTTATACCCATTTTAAACCGTTGCACATGCAAAACGCTTCTACGATGATTACGCCACCCATGGAAGAGTAGTCTTTTAGTAATCGATCTATCTTCTACCCTCTTCTTTTAATTATTTTGAATCAATGAGCTACTGTAATTCACTTAATATGATCCATGAATTGTGTTTTTAAATTGTAAGAAACTAAGCAAGAAATTGAACAATTAACACAAAAACACGCGAGGTCGGGATTTTGTGTAAATTGTGAGAGCGCGATCTTAATCGGTAATACAAGACCACACAGGATAAATTTGTAGAGTTCAAATATAATCCCTAAACACAATTCATCCTCATTTCCAGAATGTATATGTGCCTTAATTTACCATTGATCATAAGCTAATCTTAGAACATCAATCAAAGCAGGGTGCTGCGATTGCACGTTCCAAAGTTAGCCTAGGTTTAAATTCACATCATCTTTGTGGTAAAGTTAATTCTCGTAGGGTTCGGGATTTAACAAATTAAGGGATTATAATTAAGTGAATGTTAATTTAAATGATAATGATTAATAATAAAGTGAATAGGTAGATTTAGATCGATTACGCTTTTTAAATAGATTTCTAAAAAAACATCTTCTTGTTGTGTCATTTAAATTGAAATTCATTTCAAAACTAAAAACAAAAAAAAATATACAATCTTCTTCCAGCAAAATTCTTCTAGATTCATAAACTACAACAAACCCCAATCCTTTAAAGTAGTGTTTTTATTCTATTCTATTTTATTTTATTTTTTAGAATACCTCTAATAAGTTGTTAAATTCACTTCCTCCTTTGAGAGACGACCTTGGTCAACCACTATGCTGCACTTAAGTACCCCAAATCACACTAATCATTTGAGGGCGCCCACGACAGCGCTCTTTCAGTCACGTTTGTCACCCCATCTCAATTGAAAATTGCAAACCATCTCCTCTCACCACTAGAGAAACCAAGAGACTTGAAATCCAACCAAAAACTAATCCATATATTCGATACTAACCAAATCAAAGCATCCAAAATTAGATCAAACAGATGAACCCAATTACAACGATTTACCTAGATCTGAAGAAATTCATCCCACCATTGAATATGAATAGACCAACTGCATGATCCAAAATCCTCATACGATCCATTCCCAATCACACCAAACCACCTCTGGCCACCGATCTCTCCACTAGAACAACCATCAGGAGTCCCAGTGCCATATTCTACCGGATATAGCATCAAACCCACTCCACCCATGTTTCCACAACATAATCATCTCTTGAATTTGCCAGAATCCTTTCAAGGCACGCTGCTCCCAATGCTGAACTCCCTAGTTCACTTCCAACTTGCTAATTTTTGAGCTGAATTTAATCTGCTGGTTTTTCGAGATACACTACTCTTCCTGATAACCCCCTCCCCGTCTCCTTTATTTTTTGTACACCCGCTTTTACATCATCTTTTTATTTTTAATAATATAATATAATATATAATATATAATTATAATACATAATAATAATAAATAAATAAATATTGAATATATATATATATATAATAACTAATTTAATTTCATTAATAATAACTTATATATTATTATAATACTAATTACTATTTATAGAATTATTATAATAAAAAAAAGTAAATTTAAATATATTAGTGGTATATAAGTATATTTATATATATATTATTAAATTTGTTTTTGTATATATTTAATAATTTAAATTAAAAAAATTTATTTTATAAATAATAATAATATATTTCTAATAATATAAATCATAAAAATATATATTTATAAATAATATATATTTTTAATATTAACATCTTTTTTGAATATTTCAATATTTATAAATAAAATGTTTGTTAATAATAAATATGTATAATAGTAATTATATTTATATATTTTAAATAACAATAATAGGATTATGTAAAAAAATTAATAAATATTTTTATTTAAATACATTTTTATTATGTAATATTTATTTTTTCGTTTAATGCTTTTAAAAGGATCATGTTGTATGGTGCAAACTTTGAATCTGTTAAGGGGATTGTTCTCAGGTCACCACAATGCTGGAGGAGATACTTTGAAGGTGCCATACAGAGGCAAGAAAGATGATTTAGGAACAATAACAGGAATAGGAGAGGGTGAGTATAGGAACCTAGAAGGAGTAGGTGATGTTGAAAGGGGTATTCCTCACATTCGAGTGAGTTATATCGACCACAAGGAGTAATTCCCCCACCACTTCCAGGAGAAGAGAACCATACCAATTCCAGATTCCCATGGCAAGAGAACCCTATACAACTTGCCATTCCATACACTATTTAGGAAGTTGGTAGAGAATAGAGATCAGAGGATTCTGTGTTCTAGGAGTTCGAGTAGAGATATAGATAACTCTTTTCTTTATTTCTCTATTTTTATCAGTTTTCTTTCAACATTAGATTT
Organism: Viscum album; assembly: GCA_963277665.1. NCBI lineage: Eukaryota > Viridiplantae > Streptophyta > Magnoliopsida > Santalales > Viscaceae > Viscum > Viscum album. The sequence goes on from OY728139.1 coordinate 497,593,059, forward strand.
CTTTTATTAAATTTTGTTAATATGTTGAATTCAATTATGATGATTGGCTAATCTCCTTAGGGGGAATAGGCTGATCTAGTGTCTTTATGATTTTCTTCATTCCTTAATTCTTTTTCTACTCGATTGCCTTTTTATCTCTCTCATTCTAGAAAAACATTTTTTAAAAAAAACATCATGAATTAGGGAAAACAAATCATAATCGGGTTTAAATTCAAATTTTTACCAATCTGAGGATTTCATTGAAAAGTTAATCATGATCAGGAGATAAATTCACACTGATATCAACCTACAATTTGAACTCAATTATAACTGATTTTTCTCACATAGTGATGGAATGGTTTATACAGTTGATAAAATGTGCGTGTTATTTTTTAGAGGCGGACTAAATGAAAAAATCTTGTCAGCCTCTTTTAGTTAGATCCAGATTTTTAAATTTTAATACATGAACAAGGTAATGTTAGTTTATAAATTATACAATAAACTTCCCCCTTTCATTCATATTAGTAGTTTTCAACTTTCTTTATTTCTTTTATATTTTACTATTTTTCTGTACTCACATTTACTTGAACTCTGACACAGAAATCATCACCCTATACATTGTTTCTCCACTATCCTCCATTATTTCTTTTTTTAGTAGGTTTTAATTTTTTTTTTCTTTGTTTCTGGTCACTAGAAAGTAATCAGTCCTTTCTAGTGGTTTGATACCATTCTTACCAATAAACTAGTAGCAAATAGGTTTTATAAACATAAATATGTGCATGCTCAATGAGTGCACCATCAAATATTGACATTGTTTCAAGGGAAGTCATGTGATAGAAGTTACGAAAAAAAATCACATATAAAGAACAAAAAACATAAAAACATAAAACATATAAATACTATAATTATAGAATAAAATTAAAAAATAAAAATAAAAAACTATTAAAAATTCAGAAATAATACACAATTTAAAAAATTTCTAAATACAAGAAAAAAATTTAAAAAACTGTCAAAGGAATTTTTTAAGAAAATTAAAAAACTATAAAATTACTGATGTATGAAAACTAAATCTAAGACAATGAAAATTGAACCTTTCATTCCTAAAATTGAAAAATTTCTTAAAGAGTATAAAAATAACAAAAAGGAAATCAAAATTAATATTAGCAGATTGGTAGATAACAAAAACCCGAACAATCCACCACTTGTAAATGTGAACCCACTATGTAATCTGATGGTTGATAGACATCTTTTGAGAGAATTTTTAGTACTTGTCGTTTCTTGAAGTATATCCAACATTTAGATCTCACCTAGAACAAGAAATTTTGAAATCAATAAATCCATATTTTCCTAGAACCCTACCTTTAATGGAATTATAAGTGAAGACTCTCTTAAAATTATTTGTGAATTCTATGTTAGTGTCTAGTAGCTTCCAGAATGAGGCCATAGTGAGGAAAAATTGAAAGTAAGTGTGTTCCCTTTCTGCCTAAATGGAAATAATATTTCATGGTTTCAACAATAAGAGGAAAAACTATTTGTCACCTAGGATCAATTCTACAATTCCATTTCTATGAAATTATATACTAGGAGAATAACCTTTGAGTTTTCCCCAAAAATCATTTTTTTCTTGTAAGATGAGGGGGATTTATTCCATGAAGCTTGAGATAGATTTAGGAGATTATTAAGATAAATTCAAAATAACCATTGCACTCCCTAATTATTTGTAGAAACCTTTTATAATAGCCCCAATCCTTACCATCACACATTGGGGGATCATCTACTGTAGGGTATTTTAGTTATAGGACTGCTGAAGAGTTGAAATATATCTTTAACACATTGGAAAAATTCTTACAACACAAATTCTCTAGGAGAATAATCATAGTGAGGAATGAACCAAACCCTATTCCATAAGCTAAATCCCAAGCTATTGATTTTTTCAATGACAACAATCATAATACACCTATGGAGAAATTCTACTATTTTGGATTGTTTGTTAACTCGCAAAATTGTTTTCTAAATTTTGATATTCATATCCATGATTTTGAGAATGATAATTTTCCTAGGTATGGTCCTAGGATGAAGCCTAGGTAATATACTTTTTCTAACACTTATAAACAGGGGTATGGGGACCACTCAAACCTCTATTAGAGGGTGTAGAGAGTATTTCAACCTACTTTCCCTCCTGTTTTCTAGAATCCTCCTAGGTAGTAGTTCCAATGTCAAACTGAGGTCAAGTCATCAAATTAAAAAAATGAAGTGAGAAGAATGTTTCAATAGTTTTTAGAAAGATTTGAAAAAAATAAAATTATATTGATAATTTTCAAATGGATTCAAAAATGAAAAATATGGAAAACCAAATGGGACTGTTGGCTAGGGATGTTGGTACTATAGATAAGGTGAAGTTCGCATGTACAACTAAAGCCAACCATTGGCAACCTTTCACGGTTTTGACCACCATAAGTGGTCTCCAAAAACAAAAATAACCTAGAAAAGAACCCCAAACTGCTGAAAATTAAATCCCATATGAATCAGAAAATTAAAATATAGAAATTAATAAAATTGTAAAATTGGATAGCATATCTATATCCACTATAGTCCTTGTTTTTCCAACTGAATGACACAAATAAAATGGTTTTAAAAAAAAGGATGAAAAATAATTAAGAGGAAGTTGAAAGGATACGCAAAATTATAAGAAATTTTGCTCCTATAATCCATTTTCCACAAATAATTAAAAAATAAACCCATGATTCAGAGTTTTTTGAAGTTTCTTAAAGTTTTCAAAAAAACTCAACATTAATATCCTATTCTTATAATCCTTGATTCCAAGACCAACATATCTAAAATCTGTCAAAAAAATCTTCTCAAAAAAAGACCCTGGAATAATTCTCCCCATATAGTTTAATATATTAGTGTATTGTTGTGTTGCAGAATAGGATTACTCTGAATCTTCAAGACCTGGGGAGTTTTTTAATCCCATAAACCTTTGTAGATAGATACAGTTAGTTCAATTGTTAGTTAATCTTGGAGCTGGAAAAAATCTGATCACTTTATCTCTACTTCCACACTTGAGATTTGGATTTTCCCAAACCACCATTGTTCTATTCCATCTTGTTGATCAATACATTACTCTCCTATTGGGTTGGGTATATGATTTTCTAGTGGGATTATGTATACTCTTCTTACCTTCTATCTTTTTGATTCTATATATGGAGTGTGACCAGGAAGAACCAATCATTCTCGGTGGGACCTTCTTGTCCATAGGGGGATATGTCATAGAGGTCTCATTGGGTAAGTAAATTTTCAAACTAGGTGAAAAAAATAGGATCTAAAGTTTTTTAATAAATTTAAAAAACCCACCACCCAATATTTCTTAGAGATGAGTTGTTAGTAGCTAAAGGTTCTATTGATGGGGAGGAAAAAGAGTTTATAATAATGCTAGAGAATATTAATGGTGAACCTAAGATCCCGATTAAATTATTCATGGGGATAATCTCTATTATGTATAAGGATCATGTTGATGAGTTTTATAGGGATTTTATGGAACATCTAGATTATTTTACATTGGAACAAATTTTTTCCCAAAAATAAGATTCTAAATTTGAGGAAGCTTTTTATAGAATTAATAATACGAAGGAGGAAGCCTTATAAACTTACTTATTTAAGAGGAAGAATAAATTCCTTACTCCACCAAAGACCAAGTGGATTCTCTCTAGTCCATAACCACCCATTCTAGAGCTCAAAAACCTCCCTGTCAATGTGAAATATTCTTTTTTAGGAGAGAGTTTCACACTTCTTATGATCTCCCCTTCCAAGATAGAAGGAAGCCAAGAGTAAAACTTTGTGAGTTTTTTGATTAAATTCCTATAATTCATTGTATTTTCAATTTTTGATATAAAGGATATAACTCTACCCTTATGCCTACATAAAATACCAACGCGACCTTTCTCTAATCAAAGAGTGGTATCCAAAAGGAGACTCAAGCCAAACATAAAAGAAGTGGTGAGAGAGGTAGTTATCATATTGTTGGATACTAAAATAATTTTTTCCATTTATAATAGTCCCTAGGTAAGTTATTACCAGGTAGTTCCCAAAAATATTGTGGTGACTTTGGTGAAAAATGAGAAAAATGAGAAAATCCAAATAAGAGCTGTGAACGAATAGAGGATTTGTATTGATCATAGTCACCCCAATTTTATAAATATATTTTTATAATGTAAAAAATGGTAAGATATTGTTTTAAATACATTATTAAAATATTTATTGATTTACCTATATTTTAATAAAAAAAATTTAAATAAATATGTTGATATATGAATTTATATGTGTGATTTATTGTTATTAATTATTTGAAAACGTGCATGTATTTAATGATAAATTTAATTTAATTATAAAAATGATAACTTTTCAAATTAATGATATAAATATGAATGTAATACCTAGTAATAAATTCATCCTCCACCAATAAAAAGAAAATAATACCCCCTTAAACATGGTTGAAATCTATAGAATGTTAACAAATTGGGGTACCCAACTAAAAACTCAGTTTCTGAGACCTTATAGGGCTTTTGGCCTTTAAAAGGAGACAATGGCTTAACTACATCACTATGAAAATAGATCACATCATAGGATTCAATTTGGTATGAGGTAGAGCCCAAATAGACACACAGATCAAAATTTATGGTCATTTCAAGTTCTAGTTATTTTTTAACTTATTTAAGATCTTTTATTGAATTTTTTATTTTTTTATCATAAATTCAATATTATATGTATATTAATCATTTTTAATAAGAAAATTACTAATTAAAATAATTAATTAGAGTTTTTTTATAACCATTTCATGAAATATCTTATCTAATAAGTGTAAATTCCTATTTACCTTATCTAAATCATATTTTAAAAATTACACATTATATTTATATCAATAGAAATATATTTATTTATTAATATATTATTTATACTGAAATCGATTTTTTTTGAAGTATAACCTTATTAGCACTACTAAAAAGAGATGTTAAAGGGACACCTTTATCGGAACTTATAAAAAAGCACTAATAACCCCCCTATTAACCATTTTTTATAAGCATTGATAAAGGGAGGTCCTTTATCAGTGCTTGTAAAAAAGTTCTAATAAAGTTCCCCCATTGACAACTATTTTTTAGCATTGTTAAAAAACCCCTTTATCACTGCTAAAAAACTTTTAAATTCCCCTTTAATAGAACTTTTAGCTAGCACTGTTAGCTGGATAAAAATATTTTTGTAGCAATTTGTGTCGAAAAAAAATGTTACTCATCCATACTTCTACCCTTCCATATGCATGATTGTTACGTAATTCATTTTTCATATCTATATTAAAAATTTGGTTCCAAATTTATTTTCAATGTATAAAATAATATTTATTTCAGGATTATTATTATATTTATGGTTGAATAAGGAACTTTTATACCACAGTCAAAATACGAAAGTCAATTCAAAATTATGAACTGAACATTCTCATAAAACCTAGCGTGGACTTAACTAACTATGTTATTAAATATGTCATTAAAATAAAGAATGAAAATGTATGAATAATATGGGATTACACCTTGAATAGTTCTTAATAAGTTAAATAATTTCTAATTTTTTATTGTATAGGAGATAAAAAATGTACATGACAAATCAGACTCAAGGTAAGTGACAATTTTCATTAAAACCCTCATTTTAAATATATAAAAAATTTATTTTATTAATATAGTTTTTCCATATCCATATTCTTAAAATTATATTATAGAAGTATTTATATGTAAATAAAATAATAATAAAGATGTTTTATGTCTCCTTTTACATTCATTCAACGGATTTCCAAACGAATATTTTTATGTATTTTAGAACGAATGTTTTGACAATGGAAAAATAAAATATACTATTTTAACATATACAATATATGAATTTTTCCCGTAGGAACAACTTTTATTTAAAATTTGGATTATTTTACAATATTCATTTTTAAAAAAATAAAAACCATTCTTCAATATTTTCTAAGTACTTTCAAAAATTATTTTAAATTAAAATGATTTTTTGTTATCCAAAAATGTTTTTCTTATTTTTGAATAGAATGTTTTAAAGACTATAATAATGAGAATCTAAATATCCATTTTTCATTTATATGTTAATTTTTATGGGAATTTTTTATAATGATAGGTGATCCCGATATTTATCATAAAGATGGGTGATCGTGATATAACTTACAATGATGGGTGAGGACGATATAGATATGCAATGTATTATGTAAACGGTTGAAGCTATTCAGTTATAGGTTTCTCCTAAAATATTATTTGAACTTACTTGGTATGTTATTATATTTGAAAAATTTATTGTAAGAGTGATATGAAAAGGATGTCACAAGTTGCCTACTTGAGTTTTTTATGCATTAAAATGAGTTTTCATATAAATCTTTTGATTTCACATGGTAAGTTAATGATTATTATTTTTAAAGGTTGTATTATTCCATTTTTGAATAAAAAGTTATGTTTTTAATAAAAAAATCATGGGTTGTTATTTTTTGGAAGAAACCTCATAATTATGGTTTTTCATTTATATTTTACTATAAAGTCTTTTAATAAAGTCCTTGGGTAGTAAAATTGATTTTATGTGTTGTTAAATGATTATGTGAGCTGAAATTGTTTTGTGTTAAGGGAAATATAATCTTATATGACTACATGGTTTTTAAATGGACTAAAGTGTTTCCTGTATTTTTTTATGTCCATTTCTAAACAATGTTTTTCTCATTTCAAATTTCGAAATTATTTTTTCATGGGTTAATGTATTGGTAGAAAAGGTAATAAATTCAGAGTTTTAGATAAGTAGTTTACCTTTAATGAGGTAATAATGTCTTTATAAAGAGTATTTTTTGTGGGAAAGGTGGATATACTATGAAAATGTTCACTTTGAATGAATTTTTCTAAGTTCTCTAAAACTATAAACCTAATATTTCATTATTTATATAAGTGATCCAATTTTCTCAGATAATGTTATATGTAGTAGATTGATAAAATTAGGTCACATTTATCAATAATGAATCCAAAAAAGTAAACATTATTTTTTAGTATAGTATCTAGGAGTTAAAATCTGTGTATGTAATTCTTTGTGTCGCATATATTTTTCTTTCATGAAATCATTTTGAATGAGCCAGGTATATCTCCAAAAGTTTCATCTATATCTTCACCTTTTAATTTTCAAATTAAATATTCAATGTATTTTGGAAATAAATAAATCATGGGGTGATGGTCCTCACAACATCATAATATTCCTCAATATCATCCACTATATTTCATAATGTTTTCAATTGTTTCATGGTGATTGGTAAAATAAAAAATCTACTAAAAAAAAATTAAATATCCTAAAAATATTTTATTATGGCCTTTCAAATCTCCCCGAATCCTCTCCTCTCTTGAACTCAATATAGCGTAAAACCTTTATTCTAGTCAAAATCTTCTAGATTGTTATAAAATACATTTCTCATTCATTATAACAAAATTGTTTCTTCCCTAATAAAACAAATACATTATAATGTTAGCCTTTAAAACATATTTCAAATTGTAGTTTGATCACCCATAGGTGGTGAGAGAGTCCTAGAACATCATATTCTAGGAGTTATAGTTTTTTTTTTAGTTTATTATTATAGTGTGGATTTCTTGTGTGATTTTAACATTATAATTCCTTTTATAATTCCATAGCATTAATTGTGAGGTGGAAATTATTTAACAATGTAGCTCATTAAAATCATTCTCAGTTTAATCACACATATATTTTTATTGGAATCAATTTTTAACTCTCTATATTATTAACCCCTTCTAAAGTATTATTATATTATAAGACTATATGGTTCGGTATTATCTATCATGTTGAAACACTTAACAAAACATCATAAATTAATCATCCAGAGAAATCATTTAATCATCTCAATCCTCATTCATAGTGTAGTGTATATGCTTGTTACATGATTAAACTTGGTGTAATCTTATGTAGCCTATATATTCACAAGTTAATTTTATGTAACACTTTTGGATGTAACATATTAATCTATATAAGGTCCAATTTTCTATGTGATCACTATTATTATGGTTTGATTTATCGCTCCTTCACAAAAAATCTACAATAATGTTTTTAAAAAGTTCCAAGAATTCCCAACCATCATCCAATACCTCAGTGAACCATAAATAGCAATGTTAATCATATCTACTATTCACCATGGACAAATTCATCATCATTATCATACTCATAATATTATCATGGAATAACCTTGATATCAAGTAGCATCAGGGTTTTCCATTCACAATTTCAATATATAACAATTGTTGTGGATTTAATGATACATAAAAATATATGAGATTACTATCCTAAAACTCCATTTCTATGTATGTTATTTTAATACATCCTTATGAACCCAAAAATTGTCCTATGTGTAAAGTAACCATCTTATTTTTTTTATGTAACCCTAGTGTTTGGTATCCATATTATATTGTATTAGTTTCAATATGTCTTACAATTCCATTCAGCATGTACATGTTAATAAATCTATAATTTGTTATCAGAAAATAAAATACCAAACCTCAGTGTTGAAAGATTCTCCCCCTATGGAGTTTTTTTAAAATAATACCATAAATCCTAACTAACCTTTTAAATCTAGATTATTAAAAAATATTTCATGGATATATAAAAAATTCTTCTAAATCTTTTTTTGTTATTAAAATTCATGGAATTTCACACTCCTGGATTTTTCTTTTCATTTTATGAACTTTTACCATTGATATTTATGGAGATATCTTTTCAAGACAACTCCCCCTTGATCAATACAAATATTTCGCATGATATAATACATTATCCACAATATACTAGTTGGAACATTATAATTCATGTCAAATTCTAAAATCTAGATTAAAGGAGTTTGTTCTTTCCCTTTTTCATGAAACTCCTTCACAAGACAATTGATATTGGGATCCATTAACCTATTTGAAAAACAGGTTTGACTATTTAACTTCTGTCTCCATTTACCACCATTAAAACTTTAGGTTCCCTCTGAACCACTTGTTAATTAAACCATTTTATCTTTATACCACTTCCAGAACTCTTTATTTTTCACTTCAATATTGATATATCTTTTTGTAAAAAAACCTAAAATATTCACCTTTCAGGATTAAAACTGCTTTCCCTATTTACCTATATTATACTCAAATATTCTCAGTGAGCAAATTTAAAACTTTGAAAAGAGTCATTAAAAAAACACTAATACTATTATGTCAGAAATTAGTGAAATAAACATGATCCTAAGTTAATAACATCAAAGTATTACATGTCACTCACTTATTTCCATAAACATGGGCGTGTTTTTATTTTTATTACTTTAATAATTTGGTTTTGGATCTCAATAACACATGTTCAAGATAATCAGTGAATGAACATTAATGTACCAACTATGTGAATTTTACCATATTATGAATCAATTAATTAAACTTATTAATAATAAACTTGTGATACAACTTTATACCCATGTCTTACCTTTAATCATTGGACTTCTCATTTCCGAAAAAATCCAAAAAACCTTCAAAATATCGTTATCAAAACCCCCTAAAATCCTCCTGATCTTGAAACCATTTATTTATATAATTTTCAATATAAAGAAATAAATTTTAGTTATAAAACATTCTTCCTAGTAGCTTTTGGTGTATAGAAAAATAATCATATGATGCCATATTTGTTAGAATAAAAAAGTAACACATGATTTCCATGAATGTTACTAGTTTTTTTAATGATTTTTCTACCATTTCATGGTTGTATGATGCTACATAAAGTTTATCTTGATACTATTTACTGATCAGAATGTTTTGATTGATGCCAACAGATTTTTTAGATAATGAATTTAAACCACCTTAATTTAGGACCAAGTACTATTCATTTGACCATTTTTATAATAGTTTTGATTTAAAAATTCATATTTGAAACCCAAATGGTTACACTAAACCATTTTTTGATATAGATAAGGACATAATAACGTTGGTTTTTTCCTTGACCCAACTCATTGCCTAAATTCCCATTCAACACACTCACCTCATAGATCATATCTCTACATTAATTATAAACTACTTCCAAAAAAATATAAATAATAAAGTAAATATGGAAAGGAAACCCTCCATAGTATCCGTAATGCGAGGAATCTGGTTAGTGTTGGTGAACTAACCCATTGATTTTAACATAGATACTTAGCATTCCAGTGGCCATCTGTAAAATACCACTTTTACACAGTTTATTCATGACAACTTCTTGGGAATGATTTATCATTATTATCTTGGTATTCACCTCTGTTGTGATACCAATGCATCTAATTCTAATTTATTCCTTTGATTCATACTTTTTTTATAATTTACAAAGCTTCATTTTCCTTATAAGGGATACTCCACTGATATTCATCTATGTCCTTTTAATTTTATTTGTATGAGCACTAAGGCATGCCTTGGTATCTCTATTTTCATAACTGTAATAAATTACATCAGAATTGTCTATACTTGGAACATCTTCCTTTAAATGCACCTCCTCTTTTTGTTCACCATGAGAAGCTTCATTATTTTTTCCCATTTTTTTATTCTCTCAATGAATTTTGTAGTGAATAATTCATCATTGGTTCTTGATGTTCCCATATTTGAGATACATCATCATTTCCTTTAACTTGGTCAATATTTATTTCAATAGAATAAATTTTTATTCCATTCAGACATGTATACAAATTTCCATGGTAATGGGGGTTCTCTTATTAAAATTAACTATATTTTTTATGATGTAGTGTCTCTTCATATGACCATGGACTAAAAAAATAAAAAATTTCCCAATAAAATCATACCCCATTAAGTCATTCCATGTAGGACAAGTCTTTTAAGAAAATTTTCTTCCACCCTTCATCCCTTTTTATTTTAGGAACACATACATTGTGTGCACCAAGACTCCACAATAATATCACTTTGTTTCTAAATTCCTTTGGTGGCCTTGATATTGATATTTAAAGATAATATTCGATTTAATAACTAATTCCATATTTGGAACTTCACATACACCAATTGTTAAGGATACTATGAGTGGGATAACCGTCATTCTATTTTATTATTTCATATTCATTTCATGTTTTTTGATCTAATCATTATTCTCATTTAGTTGACTAAACAACTTATTTAACCTAGACCCCATTTCCTTTCAAAATTATATCCTTTATTAATGTTTTTTCAGAGGTATAATAATTATTTTTACTTCATTCATCATCTCCATTTTTAGCCAACTTCATATGTAATTTCTTTAAGTCACATTGACCATATATATTTTCCACAATTTTCATTATGACTTAATTAAAATACACATTGAATTTCATTAATATTATATTCTATATTAAAACATATTCTATAAAATCATGGTATACTCTATGTATTAACTTCAATTGAACACCTTTTTCATGTAACGTTTAGATCTCTCTTGGATTATTTTAAAAGAATTCTTTGGATTGACCACTTGTTATTTTTTTCATTTTCTTCCATGAAATCATCATACAATTTAATCTCCATGTTGGAATCTGTGTTTCCATATTTGAAAGTTTCTCCTAAATAATTTTTAAAATCGTATTTAAAATTATATTCATAGTTGACCACCTTGAATGGATAGTCCGTCTTCTTAGGTGTCATATTCATAATTTTCATTTTCTTATTTCCTTTTGACATATGGTAATTTAATTTTAATTTCATTACTAATATCTAATCTCTTTATTTTTTTTTCATTTTTGTCTTGTGGTATTATTGAACTAATCCTTTGGAACGTCAAATTTTCCATATATATTATAAGGTTTTAAACTCCTCAAATGTCGTGGAAAAATTATTTGTTTTTTTGTATACCACATATGATAATGATATACCTAATATCTAATCATTTCTTACATCTCCAATTAATTATCTATTCGTAGTTAGATCAACATATCATTATGTATACATTAAAAAACCTTCATTTTAGTCTTTTATAAATCAAAACATCTATTTCTTATATCCATTATATTTGTGTCCAATATTAATAGGATTCCTCATCATTGATTCTATATGTTCAAAAAAATATAAAAAATTACATTGATCCCCAAGTTAGATACTTTAAGCTCTGGTACCACATACTAGGACTTATTTCAATAGAGGAACCCTAAGCGGGGGATGAATCAGTATTCACAATGATTAACCCTTTTTCTATTCATTTGATATCCTATTCCATAATAATCTTATTCCCTCATTGAAAAAAACATGTTTAGTATCATTTTCTCTCATTTATGATCACATTGAATAATTAATATGAATATATAGGAAATTAAAGTTCAAATGACACAAGGATTTTACCTAGTTCACTATAAACGGAGAATATGATGATCATACATGCATTGGTGTATCAATGTACCAGAATCCATTATCATGAATTTTGCAATAGATGAAAATTTTAGGCCATTGTTACTATGTGAAATGAATCACTACCCTTATAGATTTTGTAATGATTAATTATTGATTTTAGTACCACTCCCAATTCCTATACTTCATCCACAACTTCCATGAATGAAAATATAGTTTATAGACATGAGGGTCACTTTAATAATTTATTAACATGAGAGTTTTTTCAAAATAAACATGTGGTTATACTTTTATCACCAATATAAAATTTAATATTTCTTATAGTGTACATTTACTACATTTTAAAAACTCTAAGATTGTTGATAATGAGTACTCAATGTAAGTGTTTATGGGTTGTCTTTCACATGAACAAGGAATCATTACTTCTTCTTCCAAATAAATATAACACCACACTAGAATTATATTATTTCTCCCCATCTTAAATATTCATATGTTTCAATGGAATTCATTCTAATTTTCCTTATTCTCTCTATTAACTAGATATTTCAATAAATCATATTAATATCCCTCTTTCTCTTTCCATTTTCAAATCTGAGTGTTTAATTTTTTTTCTTTAATATATCTTCTTTAGAACTGCTGTAAGAAATATTTATAATTTCCTATAAGCATAGAATCCTCAATATAATGTATTTTATTGATTATCCTTCACCATGGTCATGTCATATAGTGATATTAGTATTTTTTACAAAACATTGCATTCTTTTATGCATAATTATACACCAGAATACAATTTAAGGATCTTGAAGTCTAGTGTCTTTGATGACAATGTACATAAAATATTTCATTATTTAATCTTCATGTTGATCTCTCAACTTATATTATGCTCATAAATATGTATAGGATAACCTAGGGATAACATGAACAAAGGGGTGAGTTAAAAATCCCAGTAAGCAAATAACCATTAGAATAAAGCTTTAGCACATTGGTTAAGAAGCATGATATGAAGATATAAAATTTCAAATAATGTAATTGTACATATTGAACAATAACATGTATAACTTCGTATAAACATGGAATCATAGTATTTTGAAAGAAACAGAAATCATTAATTTATCATGATTAAAGGCACATTTCACTTAGAGGATCACAAGTCATGGTTAGCCACCAAGACCATTTCACATGGTAGCACAAGTCAATGATAACTGCCAAGATTATTGAACATGAAAGCACATGTCAAGGCTAACCACCAAGACTATTGCACATAATGTCTCATGAGACTAAACATTACCCAATGAATTGGAGAAATATCTGGGTTCACCCATATTAACATTTAAGTGAATATTATTTCCACAAAATGAATCATACATAATCCATCATATATTAACATAAAGAAACCCATGGAAAGAAATGGGATCAAAATCATGTCATAAATCATAATTTAATGGGTGTATCATAAAATTATCCATGAATTAAAGGAATTAGAACATAAATAGGCACATATCATGGTATGTGATATCAAATAGAATTGATAACAAGTAAAAATACTATTTGAAAAAATTTAGAATTAAAACATTTTATTGTTTTTAAAGAAAATACTATAGAGAATTTAAAATAAAAAAGGGGAAAATGTTTTATATAAAACCAGAAGTGAAAAAAGTTGTTTTTCATAATATATATACATATTTTTATAAAAATAGTTGTGTCTTAAAATAGATTGTAGAGTGCACATCAAATTGGGTAAAAATTTGGGAGGTTCCCTCAAAACGGGTTTCTTTAGCGGGAAGTATAGAGGGGGGAATCACTTAAAATCATGTATATCCCAGAAAGAGAGTGATTAATGGATCTTGATAAATTTTTTTGGACATATAAATATAAATCATAATATGTGCATAAATATAATATAGGATTTCATTTGTGTAAAAAGAGAGTAAGAAAAACCTGGTGGAATAATAGAGTTTCAGGTTGAATCCCTTACCATAAGTTTGATGGGGTTCCCCACATGATATTAATGAAATTAATAATAAAAATAGGTTCATAAATTAATAATTATAGAACCAATTTTGAAATTAATTGATTTATTATAACATTTTTTGGTTCATTCATATCCTTTTTTATTGGTTATGAGGTTCAATTTCATAGTATGGGTTCATTTGTTTCATGATCAGTTTACCTATATACATGAATGGATAATCATGTCAAATGATGAAGTTTATCCATAATTGGATTTATATTGTTGAACAATCATACTTTTTATTGTTTTAAATTTCATTTGGTTACTTGTAGTTAATATTAATCATTATATAAAACTTTAGTGATAACATTTGGGGATAATTGGCAGTTTTTATCGCAACGAACACATTTTGTTTAATAAATCAAAACCATGTGCACAAAAAGATTACAGAACCATATATGAGACATAATATGTATATTTTAGTCTTTTTTAACCATAATAATTTTTTCATTACCATAAAAAGAGATTTAATGGAAATTGAAAACCCATCATCCTTGAATGTGGTAAATTAACACATCGCATACGGTGTTTTTACTACTAGTATAAAATAAGGGTAAACGAGATATTATAATAACATATTCCATTATCATAAAAAAATTAAAATACCTTTATAGTACTAGATTTTTCATTACAATTGTGTGATTATAGTTAAGATACAAATGAAATTAAAGGAACCTGAAAGGATAGTAAAAAAATTGAGAAGAGAATTTTACCTCATGAATTAATGTACCTCGAGAGTCTCTTAAGAGTAGAGGATTTGGTAATTTAAGGATAAAAAGGGCTGAAGGAAGTGGGGGAGACTCTTTGGGATATATAAGAAACAAAATTCAAGGCACAAGGCTTTAGAGGAGTGAGGAGAATAGGGGATTGTGGGGGGTTTTATAGTGGAGGGGAGGAGGGTTTTCTTAATATTTAGATCATTTGTTTATTATTTTTCCAAAAGACAAGTAATAGTGAAGACTCTAAGACAAAAAAACTAATACGTACATGTGATTTAGAACCAATGGTTCTTACATTAGTATAACATCACCAATGACTCAATTATGAATGTATTTACCTTATTTTGTAAATTATTCTATTTCACTATTCATCAAAAATTAAATTATTTCATAAAAATCCCAAAAATTCAAAATAACCATTTTTCATTTTTTAGAATATAAAAATTAAATCCATTTTTTAAGAAAATCCTAATTATGATTAATTTAATTTTATTAATTGAAATCATAAATTACATAAATAAAATAGATTTTATAAATATTACTAATTTTATAATGCTTTCAAAAATTAAATAATGACTTATAAAATTATATTAAAACAATAAGATATAAATTTGTTAATTTATGAATTCCTTTTAGGAAATTTCATTTTTTAAAAATAAATTAATTAATTTTAATTAATTATTTATGACATAAAAATAGCAATACCTTTACTATGTTTATATTATCACTTATAAGATGCCTAAATTTTATTTATATATTCATGGGTGAGGTTACTATTGTTTTGGATGATTTACTATTCATAAGTTTCATATTTCTATTCATTAGGGTTGGCTATTATTCATAAAGGTAGGTTATTATTCCCCAAAAATTAAGTATGTTCCATCAGACCCCAAAAATTACCTTGAACGCAACTGTGTATTTCATATTTTCAAAATTCAAGACACATAATTAGTAGAATTATGTTTAATAACCACATAGTATATAATATCATGATATTTAATTGTGTTACCTAATGTGATTATACTATAAGGAATAATTATTAGAAGGGAATTTCATGGATGAATCTTTGGTTCATTACAATCTTCTCCCCTTATGAAATATTTTTCTTAAAATTTAATTTTACATTCTAAGCCATCAAATGTCCTGGTAATTTTCCTTCATTAATTCCTCCAGAACCCATGTTACATCTTCATACATATGGTTCCTTTATAGTGCCTTAAATAGGTGAGTAGCCTTATTTCGTAGAACTTTATATCAGTATTCTAATATATTCATTGGATGCTCATCTTAAGAAAGATCATTCTCCAACTTTACCACCTCTTAAGACTATACATGTGAATGATATGGTATGTACTTTCTTAAGAGGGATACATAAAAGACACCTTTAACTTTAGACATGGTAGGCGAAAGTGCCAGTTGATAATCCACAGCTCCAACATGATCAAAGATCTAGAAGGGGTAGATTTACTTGGGACTTAGATTTCATTTCCTCCAAAATCTCATGAACTTATTTCATATAGATATACAAATAAATACCATGCCTCTAACTTATAACTCAAGGTCTCTTCAATGATGGTCAGCATAACAATTTTCTCGACTTTGGACTATCTTTATGGGCTACTAAATGGGTTTTTTCTTCTCTACAATTTCTTTGGCCATTTTAGTTCCTAACAACTTATACTCAAGGATTTTATCCTAAGATGCATCTGTTCTGAACTATTTCCCATAAAGGCCTCTATATGGTTTCATTTGGATGCTGGAGTGGAAAATGATGTATAAGAAGAATTTGAAAATTGTAAGATGTTGGTATCATACTCATTTTAAGTCAATATAACATGATCTCAACATATTTTCTAGTTTCCAAATAGCTCGTTCATACTGGAAATCAATTCAGTGCTTAGAACATGTTGGAGACTTTTCCAGAATGTCGAGGTAAATCTTAGTTCTCTATCAGATATAATAGATAGTGGTACTACTTGCATCCTTACCAACGCTTTGGTATATATCTGTGAAATTTGGTCCAATGATAATTTCTCTTGAAATGCAATATATTGAGTTGTCTTTGTAGGACGATCCACAATGACCCATATAGAATTGTTTCCTCTATATTTCCTTAAATGTCCAGTGACCAAGTCCATGGTGATGTTCCTCCAATTCCATGATGGTGTGGGTAGTAGTTTCATCTTCCCCTTAGATTTATGCCTTTTAGACTAATATTATTGACGTACTAGGAACTTTCAGGTATATTTTGAAATCGTTTTCTTCATATTGTCCCACCAAAAGTTTTGTCAGAGATCTCAATATATCTATGCCCTCCATGGGTTAATAGAGAAGGTTGAGCTGTGTGAGTCATTCAAAAGATCCTTATTTATCACTGGATTGTATGTTACACATAATCATGACCTAAATATTACAACTCAGCCCTTATAAATCTTTAACTTAGATGATTCCCCATTTTTGTTAGCTTCCACCCTTTTCTGAATTTCCATATCTTTTCTTTGAGAATCCTTTATTTTCTACATGATAGATGGTTGAGCAACCATTTGAGAAAATATTGATGATTTTCCTACCTTAATGATTTCCATTTCCATCCCCTTAAAATTTAAGAATATTAGATCATTTTTAATTATAATCATTGATAAAGATTCAAGATCCTTCTACATAGAGCATCTACAAAATTATTTTCCTTATCTGGATGGTAGTTCATTGAGAAATCATAATAATTAATGAGATATATCCCTATTTTTTGGAAGAATATTAAGGTCCTTATATGTAAATATATATTTGATACTCTTATAGTTTATTTATATATCTCACACTTATCCTGATAGAGACAATTCCGCTAGATTTTTCACACATACATCATATCTGCCAACTCCAGAACATTTGTAGGATATTTTTGCTCATGGATGTTCATATACATTGAGATGTAGGCTATCAGTTTGTTATTTTTCATCATCATACAACCTTGGTCCTTCATTGAAGCATCAATATACCCCACAAAGTTTCCTCAAATTATTGGGATTGTAAGTACTAGCACAGTGATAAGAATCTATTTGATCTTCTTAAGGATTTCCTCACATTCTTGAGTCCAGAAAAACATCAACCCCTACCATGTTTGCATGGTCGTGGGGTTTCACAATTAGGAAAATTTCCCCAAAAATTATCTGTAATATAGAGCCAGACTATGTAATCCATGGATCTTCATTATATATTTTTTCATTGGCCACTCTTCAGTTTCATTTTTATTAGAATAATCCACAAATATTCATTTTCTAGTGAAAACATGCCTCAATAATGATACATCTTCCATCCAAAACTCACCTTTACTATACATTCCATACAGCTTCTCTCTTCACAATGTCTTTAGCACAGTATAAAAATTCTCATCATGTTCCCCCTTTCCCTTGGAGTATATCATAATATCATTGATAAATACAACACAAATTTATCAAGGTAATATCTAAAGAATATATTAATTAAATCAATGAAAATTTCTAGAGAATTAGTTATTCTGAAATACATCACTATGAATTAATAGTGTTCATACCATGTTTGAACAGCAGTCTTGGTAATATCTTTCTTCCTCACCTTTAATTGGTGATATCCCGACTGAAGGTCCACCTTACTGAAATAACTGGCCCCATGAAGCTGATCAAAAATTTCATCTATCCATGCTAGGGGATACTTGTTCTTTATTGTGATTTTGTTGAGCTCCTGATAGTCAAGGCTAAATCACATTTATCTATTCCTCGGTCCACATACATTAACTATGGAGGAGTTATAAACCTTAGAAGAAATAATTTCTCCATTCCATGTTATCATAGATAACTTATCCCCCAAATTTTGAGGTGGTGTTTGAATGGTTCTACTAAACATCCAAGATATGAATGAATACCTATAACTAGAATAAAATAGTACATTCTCTATTCCTGAATGAATAACTAGAGTGCATATCACCACATCATTTTCTGACTCCAACATAGTAGTAGTGATAGAAAAATCCCTCTCTTGATGCCTTGTAGAATGTTGTTGATTACCTCTGACAACCGTTAGTTTAGGGGAATCTTTCTCATAATTCCTACAT
Organism: Viscum album; assembly: GCA_963277665.1. Classification (NCBI taxonomy): domain Eukaryota; kingdom Viridiplantae; phylum Streptophyta; class Magnoliopsida; order Santalales; family Viscaceae; genus Viscum; species Viscum album. The sequence continues at coordinate 497,612,244 of OY728139.1, forward strand.
TACTTGTAGTTGTAACACTAAACCACCAGCTAAGAGTGTATCTGAAACTTCCTTTCCTCTTCCACATTTGTGGTATTATTCATATCCCATAGGTAATTGTTTAGCCAGATGCCCCATTCTTTGACATTTGAAGAAATTTCATGTTCCCTTTTAGTTGTTCCTAGGATCCCCCGTCCCATAATTTTGATACGTGGGATGTTCAATCTTCTTTCCATAAAAGTATTTATTTTCTGAGCCACCCATATTAGACTCCATTTTCTGCTTCTTATCACTAGGACCATGATACCATTTTGATTCTATGATCTGCATTTCAACATTGAGGGAACAATGGGAAATCTTCTCAAAATTGTTCCTTAATCGCAAACACATTTTTTAGACTCGACTTTATTTTTCTAAAGATGTGATCCAACTTACATTCACTGTTAATGAAAAAGATAGAGGTGTTCCTTTAAATCCTTGTAAATCATATTCATATGCCCCAATGGACTCATCTTTTGTCTTCTTGAGTCTGAAGATCTGCCTTTCCATATTGAGATAGAGGGTTCGGGGGAAATATTTAATGCAAAATATTCCCTTGAATTCCTCATAATACATGGAATAAATTTAATTCTAGTACTTTATATTTTGATTAGTTTCCATCATTGATTAGTTTCCCCGTCAAAATAATTTACTTCTAGTATAAATTTATCTTCTTCTAATAACTCACGAATATAGAATATCTTTTCAATGGAGTTAATCCACTATTCCGTGAGGAGGGGATAAGAAGATCCACTAAACATGGGAGGCCTTTTCTCCATTAAGTTCTTAGATGAAACTTACTCTTTCCTTGGAGGAGGACGGTGTTCCACATGATTCTGGTTATTATTAATAACTTGAGACAACTTGGCAATTTTTGTCATGATGTTTTCAGCACCTATTCCCATAATATTTTGCACATCATTAAGGAAATATTCACATTCCCTCTAAAATTTATTGTTGGAACATATTATTCTATTTCACACCAATAACATTGAAAAAGGATGTACAATTAGGTGGCTTTAATACTTAGCTAATAATAATAAAAAGGAATCTTTAAACAGAAAAGGATAAACTCTTAAAGGAAATATATGTCCTTTATGATTTACTAGGTTTAAATCTAATTTATTAATGATCCATTTCCTAACATATATTCTTATGGGATTTTATTGTTCCTTTAATAATGGTTCATACTATGATCGTGAATTTTTCAAATCCTATCCCCTAGGAGTGTTGAACCAAGAGTGCAGTAAGGCTCATTATCGTGCACCAATTATCATTCTATTCTTTCTTAAAGCAATGTTTTCATGTTTTACCCCTACATACATATGTTCTTGATCCACCTTTACCTATTCTTATAAATATGGGGATGTATTTTCTTGATAAATCACTTACTCTATACATACCAAAATCTAGGGATGTTTTCTTATACTTAGTCTCGTCATTAAGGTTCTTATTAAAGTGATATATTCATACTCTCCAAAAATAACTAGATCATCCTATGATACCAACAATAGAGACCCTAGCCTTTTGAACATAACACTACATGAATTTATGCATAATTATGTATCATAATAAAATCCATGGATCGTGAATTCTATTGTCTTTGAAGATATGGTATATAAAACTGAAAACATAAAACATCTCATTATTTAATCTTCATATTGATCTTCTATCTTCCATTGTTCTCGTACATCATCATAAAATATCCTAGGGATAATATGAATTAATGGGTTATCTAAAATCCTAATATGGGAATAATCATTTCAATAATTCTTTTTCACATTGGTTTGGAAGCATGACATAATGATATAAGAAGGTATATAATGTAATTGTACATATAGATCCATAACATGTATAACTTCGGATCATATAAACATGTAATCATATTAATTTCATGGAAATAAAAAACACGACTTTAGCCTGAGTCAAGTCTCAATGCGCTTATAGGACGACAAGTCATGGTTAACCACCAAAACCGCTACACGTGGTAGCATAAGTCAAGGCTAAATTCCAAGACTGTTGTACACCGTAGCACAAGTCAAAGCCTGCCACCAAGACAGTTTCACATAACGTCTCATGATACTCAACTTTACCCAATTAATTGGATATCTATATAGGTTAATCCACCTTAACATGTTCTTGAATATTCTTTCCACATAATTAATCTTACATAATCAATCATATATAAACATAAGGGATCTCTAGGAAAGAAATGGGTAACATAATCATTCAAAAAGAATAATTTAATGGGTGTATCATACAAGTATCCATGAATGAAATAAATTAGAACATAAATAGGAATATATCATGGTATGTGATGTCAAACATAATTTATAACATGTAAAAAGTGTTTTTAATAAAAATTTTCATTAAAACATTTAAGTGCGGTTTTAAGGGAAATACTAAAGAGAATTTAAAATTGAACAGGGAAGAATATTTTATATAAAACCAAAATTAAAACAAGATGGTTTTAATAATATAAAAATTTATTTTATAAAAACAATGGTGGCTTAAAATAGATGGTAGAGTGAACTTGAAATTTGGTAAAAATTCGGGAAGTTCACTCAAAACGGGTTTTCTTATTAGGAAGTATTGAGGAGGGAATCACTTAAAATCATGTATATCCCCAAAATAAAATTATTAATGGATCTCTATACATGATTTTTAATATATAAACAACAATTATAATATGTACAAAAACTGAATGTATTATTTCATTTGGTTAAAAAAGATAGTAATAACAACCTCAAGGAATAATGGAGGTTCAGGTAGAATTCCTTAATATTAGTCTGATTGTGTTTCCACATGATATTAATGAGATTAAAAATAAAATTAGGTTCATTAAATAATAATAAAAAGAACCTATTTTACATTTAATTTATTTAGTATAGCCTTTTTTATTTCATTCATAACTTTTTTGATTGGTCATGAGGTTCAATTTCATTATTCGGGTCTGTTTGTCTCTTGATCTGTTTACTTATATACATGAATGGATAATCAAGTAAAATGAAGATGGTTTTCCATAAATAGAGTTATATAATTTAACCTACATAATTTTTCATGGTTTGAATTTTTATTTTCTTACTTGGATTGAAGATGAATCATTCTATAAAACATTATTGATATCCTTTGGGGTTAATTGGTTGTTTTTGATCTTGAAGAACACATTTTGTTTTTCAAATAAAACCCATGAGGAAAGAAAGATTCTTGAACCATATATGAAACATAATACAAATATTATAGTGTTTTTAAATCATATTAATAGTTTTTTGACCAAAATTGAAGACGGTAATGGAAGTTGAAAACCCATCGTCCTTGAATGTGGTAAATTAACACATCTCAGACTTTGTTTTTACTATTAGTATAACAGAAGGGTAATTGAGAGATGATAATAACTTATTAAATTGTCATAAAAAATAATTATATATAAGTTACATTGTTTTTCATAACATTTTTATGAGGATAGTTAAGGATGTAAAATAAAATAGAGTAACTTGAAAGGAGGAAAAAATAATTGAATAGAGGATTTTACCTCATGAATTTGTCATCCTTGAGAGCCTATAAAGGGAGTGGATATGCTCTTATGAGGTTTACAAGGACTTATTTATCTGGGGGAGTATCTTGGGGTAATATTTTAGTTGAATTTAGGCAAGTCACAATGCATGACAAGAGTGAATAGAATAGAAGAGCGTTGGTGGGTTTTATAGTGGTGGAGAGGAGGGTTTCTTAAAATTTAAATCATTATTTTATTACTTTTCCATAAGAAAAGAAATAGTGATGAATACAAGAACTAAAAAATTAATATGTAGAAGTGGATTCAAACTAATGGTTCTTACATCAGCATAACATCACCCATGAATCAATATTTAGTGTATTTTCCTTATTTTCTGAATTATCGTATTTCAGTATTCTTCAAAAGTTCACGTATTACCGAAAAATCCCAAAAATCCACCCAATCCTTTTTTAAACATGTAGAATCCAAAAATGAAATCTATTATTCAAAAATAATTTTCTAAATATGATTAATTTATTTTTTTTACTAAAATCATAATTTACATGAGAGATACATTTTAAAAACAATATTCGATTTTATAAAGCTTTCAAAAATTACATAAGGTCTTATAAAATAATCATAAAAACAAAAGACATAAAATTGTTAATTTATGAAAACATTTTAGGAAAATACATTTTTCATTAAATTAATTAATTAATTTTAACTAATTATTTATGACTTACAAAAATAAAAATACTTTTATTATTGTCATATTTTCCCTTATAAGGTGCCTAAAGTTTATTTATACATTCATGGGTGAAGTTTCTATTCTTTTGGATGATTTTATATTAATAAGGGGAATATTAACATTTATAATGGTAGGATACTATTCATCAAATATTATGATTGTCCCATCAGACATAAAAAATAACCTTGAATGAAACAGTGTATATCAAATTTTCAAAATTCAAGACACATAAGTAGAAAAAATATGTTTAATGATCAAATAGTATTCTATATAATGATATTTAATTTTTTTAAATAATGTGATTATACTATAAGTCATAAATATAAGAAGATAATTTCATTTATAAAACATTGGGTCATTACATGTCATGTGTCCCTTGCAATTAGATGTTGTCAAATTCTTCCAAATAAGTCAGGTATATCTCTCAAAATCCAAATGATATCTTCTTCTTTTAAAATTCAGAATAAACCATTAAGATATTATAGAAATAACCAAATCACATTTTTATACTCCTCAATACTAAATGGCATGTCTCGACTCTATCCACTATGTGGCCTGACCTCCTCCACTCTATTGTGGTACTCAGTCAAATACTAGATCCAAAAAATATTTTATAATCTCATTTAAATTTCCTTTTAAGATTAAAGTTCGATCATTTAATTTTCCCAAAATCCTCTAGAATCTTAACAACATTGTGGAAATCTATTTTCTTCATGACCCAAGTCCCTATATCTATCTAAATTCCTAATCTATTTCATTATATCAAAATACCATCCACCAAAATAAAAACGCTATGTTGAGACATAGGCCTTCTCATTATTCACCAAGTTGCATTTGGTCATTAAAATATTAAATAATCTTCATCGAAATTTATATTTTAGGCCCAAATATACGTTTCCCATGTTTTTGAAAAGGTGTTTATTCTCCCCATAAATTTTAATTTAGTTTTGGTTTTAACCTTTTATAGAATTATTTGTGATGTGGAACTTATTTCATGATACAACACTTCCAAGCCATTATTGGTTTAATCTCTCATAGATTTTTATGGGAATAACTAGTTAATTATCAGCATCTTTTACCCTATCCAATGTATTCTTATGTGATATCCCTTTAAGTGATAATATATATTTCATTGAATAAAACATTATTCATCTTCATAGATTCTTCGTATATAGAATTAATTTAATAATCCATATAGTGACCCAAGATTAACAAACATGAATATGACACCGTTTTAGATAAATATTTAGTAAATTACAAAAATACAATCCTGATGACCATAATAGTTTAGTGTCTTTGGAAACTTAGAAATAAAATCTTTTATCATGCTAAATTATCTTCAATGTACCCCCATAAAGATCTACACCATTATCACCTCTTCCTAAAACCTGTCTTTATAACATAGAGAGAGGAAACAAATAAAAGGGGTGAGCACAGATTCTTAGTTTGGGTAAATAATGAAAATGTGTAAGAATAGCATGAATAAAAGGGTATGGAACATGAGCATAACATCTGAAGGTCATACCTTGCATATCAGATATCATAATAATTATTTTTTACTTTATGAGACAAGAATCATAAGGAAATAATGAACATAATCCATGAGAGAATATCATAAGAATAAAACATGGTATTTTTGAAAACACTAATGAAAACCCTAATTGAATGTGACCTACCAAGACCTTTGAACCATGTTAGGCTTGGATTAATCACCTATTTATCTTCTTCAAACTTAGGATTCCCACCCGTGTACCATGTTGTTTTAGGATTGGGATTTCCTCCCGTATTCCCTCTTATTTCAGGATTGGGATGTCCTCTTGTGTACCCTTTTCTTTCGAAATTGGGATTTCCTCTTATTTATGCTCTTCTTTTAGGATTGGGATGTTCTCCCATATTCCCTATTTTTTTGATTTGTATGTTCTCCCATTTTCCCTATTATTTTAGTATTGGTATGTTCTCCCTTGTCCCATATTGTTTCAATCAGAGGATTTACACATGTTTATCTTTTGAGCTCATAAAAAATTTATCATTACAAAATGCATTTTAGGGAGATAAAGCTCCCACCCATCACATAATCAAATCATGCATGCATATGTTATAAAACATTTATCATATCATGACCAATAAAAAAGAGATGGGTTCTATAAACATCAAATCATAATCAATAAAATGAAATGTGGGTCAACAAAATTTTATCACATCATAACCTATAAAAAATATATAGGTTTTATAATTATTTCATTGAAGAATAACCCATGAAGAGAACCATGTTTCAAAATCATATAACCCGTGAAAATAAACAGATTTCATAAATGCGATGAAATTAAAAATAAAACATTAAAATAATGCATATGTATGGATAATTTGCATACATTCATAAAAAGACATGAGTAACATCAATAGATGTTATCATAGATGTAAAATATCTTCTAAAAACGTTTCTTAATGAAAATATTATTTCTTGTTTGAAAAAGGTTTATTATACCTAAAACCATTTGAAAATAAATTTTTTAGAATATACCTTGAAAACTTATGATATCATTTTGAAAACCTTTTTATGTGAAAACAAAAAAAAATAATATTCAGAAAATTATAAAAACATCTTTCATTGAAAACATTTTGAATAATTTTGAAGTAATACTGAAAACATTTTCAAACCCATTTCATTGAAAATACCTTGAAAACATGTAAATAAGGCTTAAAAACATTTTGAAAATATTTTTCATTGAAAAAATATAAAATAATCTTGAAATTATTTTGAAAAGAGTTTTCCAAGAAAATTAATTTTTTTTAAAAAAATCTTAAAGATTAAACATTTTAAAAAATACAAAGGAAGATTCAAAGAAATGATAGAAGGTAAATATGTACATGTCGTATGAGGTAAAAGAACATTCTTTTTTCATGGTAAAAAGGTTATAAAAATTCCTTGTTCGAAAAATTACATGAATATTCCTTTAAATAGATTGGTAAAAAAAATTTTAAAAGTGTCTTTTAGGTATTATCGGAGAATGTTATAATCTTCTTGAAATGCTTTTTAGGAAACATAGATTTCCAACTGAAGAGAGGGTAAAGTCAGGCTTTCCTAAAAAACAATTTCTTTACTATCTTATGTACCAAATAGTTGAAAATGGTACCAATATAAGTGTATATTAGAAAATAATAGATGATAAGGAAACTCATTATTTTTTTTAAGATATGGATCATAATATTTTAAAAAATAAAGCATAAACATAAACAATCCCAAAAAGCTATGAGATTGACTCAATAAACTCTTATAACTTGTTATTGTGGGATCATGCTCTCTATCTAAGGAAATTAAATTAAATGAAGAATATAATACCTTGAAAATATTTATATTCATGATATTGTGTTAAAAATGGAAATATATTAAACTCAAAAATAGTTCAGGTTCATAAAAAACAAGATTCTAAAAGAAGGCAAATTGATACAAAACATTTTACTAATTTGGTATCTTTTAAATGTTAAACCACATGAAAGAAGTATAATAAGTGGAAATGTTAATAACCATAAATTTAATTGTATGATACATATAATACAATCATGGGAAGTTTATACACCCCACAAAATGAAATAGTATAGAACATAACATGTATTTCACAGAAATTAAAAAGTGAGATGAAATACCCTTAACTTATGTCTGGAATCTCTCCGTACTCATAAAAGATTAATACCTGATAATTAAACATTTATTAAAAATATTTTAAATAATCATATTATTATATATATTACTGTATACTATTTTATTATAACCTTATATTACCCACTTGTTAACAATCATATGTTAAGGTTTCACTTCTGGTAATATTTTCTTTTCATTTCTTATGTGTCTTAATTTGTTATATCATTGGTCCTTATACATATATCTTGATTCCTTAATTTATATAATGATATAAATATAATTTAAATCCATTATATGAATATTATAATAATTTATATCATTTATACGTATAAAATAAAGTACACTGTTCATGGAGACTCTAAGTTGTGCGTACACATGAATGTTGTTTCCATTTTTATTGTCATATTAAAAGAAAGTATGTATATTAAATATGTATATATATGTATTTATATATATATAATTATACAATTATAATTAATATATTATATAAATTTATATAATTTCACTAAATACATCCTTAAAACATTCCATATGGTGTGTAATCAAATCACATCGCTTTGAGGGGGTGGTAGTCTACACTTCCTGAAATGAGATTATCATATTGACACCAAATGGGATGAAAAAAGGTATTTTTTTTAAAAAATTAATATATAAGATTAAATATAATAATATATATATCATATAAAAAATATAAATATAGTTTCTATCATAATTTCCACCATCAATGCTGGTAATGGAGAAATGAACAATCACAATTTCGTGAGGCAGTAGTCCGTCATACACAAAAATAGTATGTTCAATATCCATTAGATGGATGTGTGTGTAAGTGTAGTTCTAATTAATTTAATAAAAAATCCTAGTATATTAATTATATTTGGTTTTTTATATAATAATATAATAAATAGAGTGGATGGTGTGAAGAAGGGAAATAAAGTAAATGATCTTGGGAGATGATGTTACCTCTAAATCAGGTAACTCTTTTTGGTAACTGCCAAAAACGATTCCCTGAGAGGATTTACTCCCAAAGGAATAATTAATGTTAAAAGGGAGAATTTTTTGGAAGATATTTAGGCATATATTTTCCTAAATTATAAGGTTTGATATGTCTGAGTAATGGGTAGAGGTGGTGGCCATTTATAGGGAAAGAAATGACTCATGTTGAATATTTGGAAACAAGTTAGGTGTGCAAATTTTCCTACATAAAAAATTCATAAAATCAACCAAAATAAATAATAAAAGCTTTATGGCCGAAATATGGGCATAAAATGGTTGTTGGACAAGTGATGTGGTCATTTTGGTCCTTAATCTTATGGTTTACTCCCTAATTAATCTTAATTTGGCCTAACCACGTGTGATTAATTTTAATCACATTTACTAATCATTTTGGTCAAAACATAACTTGGTATTATTTGAATATGAACATTAGACTAAATAAAAAATTTTAAGTCTAATTTTTTAAATTCAATTCATAGAATTGAACAAATTATAATTAGTGCTAATCTCACAGACATGAAGAACGAACGACATTTTAAAGTAGAAAAAAGTTCAAAATTTATTATGATTTTATATTTAATTTCAAACTAAAATTGGTTATAATTGATTAAATTTTATTAATAGATGTAATATTTATCTAATGTGACCTTGAAAAAATTATAATATCATTTTCAATTAGTTATTAATTAGAAAAAAGGTAGTTTTTACTAAAAGCAATATTTTCACTATTCATGAAAAATGATATTTCTCTGAAAAATATCAAAAGTTTTCCATAGGATAATTTAGGCATTCAGAATTCAAAAATGAAGTTTAATTTATTAAATTAAATTTATAAATATATCTAAAATTAATTTTATTATTAATATTGGTTTATTTAATAAAATAGTATTTTTAACAAAAATGTACTTCATCAATAATTTTATCTTTCATTATCAATATGTTTTATTTATAAAAATCGATTTTAAAAAATATTTGAAAAGTAATTATTAATAGTACTATATATATTTTTAACATTTTGGTTATAACTATCTTATTCAAATAATTATATATATATATATATATAAGAATATGTTTCATAGAAATTTAGTTTTTCGTGCATTGTACACCCAGTCGGTGTTGTGTGTAATGTACACCAAGATGTATGCCAATGTAGTTTTTCATGTAATGTATGCCAAGCCGGTATTGTATGAAACATAGTCCAAGTCAGTGTTTCATGTGAAGGATTTTTTTACTTAGTGTTTTAATATATATATATATATATATACCTATTTCCAGTGTCATGTGAAATGAAAAATATTTAAAATAAAAATTATTTCGAAAAAAAATAATTCAAAAACTCTCAGGGTATTATATTCCACAAACTCATTTACAACATAGTGTATATGTTAATATATTTATTGATCCGAGGATAATATTACACAACCTATATATGTGAAATATATTCAAATATATCTCTTTTGGTTGTCATAGAATAATCTGGCTTAAATCCCCTTTGTGGTGTGATCATTATTTTTAGGGCGTGGTATATATCTCCTCAATAAAACATCTTCTACCATTTTCCAAAAAAAAATCATGTATTCCCAAACATCCTCTAATACCATGTTGGACTACAATATGTAGCTTTAACTAAATCAACCATCCATGAATGAAAAATTCATCATCATGATCCAACTCATAATATTCTCAGGTCATTACCATGATATCTTTAGAAATCATGGTTTCATCATTCAAAATATCCAATATATAACCTATATTGTTACTTTAATTATTCCTCACAACATATGATATAATAATCCTTAAACATTACTTCCATGTATTTTATTAGAATGCTTATTCAACTACCCAAAAAGTGTCCCCATTTATATGGTAACTGTATCATCCTGGACTGACTAACTATGAAACTAGTAGTTGGTCCAGTCTCCACATGGCCTCAAGTGTGCCTCCCTGTATGCCATGGGCTGTTGACTAACAACAAGGTTTGATGATGGTATAATGGGGACACTACCCTCAATATAACACTATCAAAGTGGTATAATAATGAAGAAACAAAAGACAATAATGTAAGTAATAAAAAAAGATATGAAATTAGATGATAAATATAATAACTGAGTAAAGAAAAATACCAACGCACATATTCAAAAAAGTATGCATATCTAGATGATGATACATAACCTAAACAATGAGAACATGTAGAAGGATATAAAATGTAATACATTAAAAAAATAACAATAATTCCCAAGGGATAACTCCCTGTTCATCCTGAACTCTGGCTTATTATTATGATCCTAATCTCCCACCTATAATGCACAACACAATCAATCATTCAAGGACCTATGAACATGATGTATTCTTCTGTATCCCAATGAAACGACATCCCAAAAAGGGTGTTAGATATACCTAGTAGGACACTACCAATTATGTTGAAATCAAAATCCCTTCCATGAGTATAAATTATAGACATGTTAAAGTATAATGAATGGACCGGAAAATAGGCAAATAAACAAAACAATTCAGGATCAAGATCCTCAAGGACACCCAGTAGACCATACCTGATTCAGCTTATACCAAAATACCTCTAATTATAGATATAAATAATCTTATATATTCACTATAATCAGAGTGACATTTATATCCTTATATATGGATATATAGTATTATCCCGGACCTGGGATGAAACTCAAGAATCCATGAATAATACAACTAACAATAATAATAATGATGATGAGGGAGTTCTTGACCAAGGGTCATGTGTTTCTTAAAGATATGAGTCATGTTCCAAACATATAATAAATAAAATATGCTAAACTGAGTATCATAAATAATTGAAAAATGGTTCATTCCCATATCACATCAAGAATATAGGCCGCTATGATGAGTATCATGGTCATTAGTGAGGAGGTCCATACCAAACTACGTACATGAGGGGGAATTAGAGATCATTCCCAATAACCCAAGTGATGTGGATTCCATTATAAACATACTTGACCATGTGGGTGTAAAATATCATGCGAAATAACCCTACACGAGTTCCCTCAGTCATAATTTAATACAATTAATTTTTTCCCTATGATCCCTTATCCCAATGTTCAATAAAAAAGGAAACTAGAATCCCTCATGTTGCATTGAATCCATTTAATATAATTCATTTATCATATAGACCAAGAATTGAATTAAATTGTACCATTATTATAGTACAAATATAAATAACTACGTTCATGACCACATACATGAAATATCCCTGGCAATGTCTCTATCTGAGGCCATCCCCCTATATCACTTCACTTTATATATTAACAATAAGATACATCGAATACACCCACAACAACATGCCAAGAAAGATATGAAAAATTAATCATTTACCTTTTTATTTTAGATGGAAACACACTATATTGATGTGTTTCATTAAATGACGTGAAATTATTATCACACAATCATTAAATATGATTAAGCATCTCATTCAAGATGAACCACTTAATACACCAAGGAGGGAGAATTAGAATGAGAGGAAAACAATGGGGAGTACACCATTAGAATAAAAACTATAATAATGCACATCCCATTGGTAGATTATGTATGATACTAACCATAATCATTAAGAAATTTAGAAAACCCTCCCTAAATGTATGGTTTTTTTTGGGGGTCATAACATCCATCGGTATCAAGAGGGGTTTAGACTCTCCACAAGGGGGTCTAGGAATTTCATTTGAGGCATTTTATAAAGTAAAGGTGACACCCAGAGAGTACAATGTCCTGCATAATAGTAATAATTTTTTAAATAATGAATCTTGAGGGGAAAATCTATAGACCACCGACCTTATTCCAAGGACTCATCACTCACCAATAATAAGTGTTGATTTTGTCTGGTTCAAGGGAAATATATGTAATGTATTAACTTCATTAAAATAGAATGACTGATCTCACAAAAATGTAGAATTCGTAATGGGAAGATACGCGATGGAAGGGAGGATGAAGATTAAAGCTCTTGCCGATAGTTATCCAATTATTCTGATGGAAAACTAAATGGGGAATAGATAGAGAAGTTATCAAAATCCCTAGCTAGAGAGGAGGATAAACTCTCACATGGGGAGGAGCTTCGACACAAGACAAGGTAGGAAAAAGAAATAAATTTACTTAATGGAAATAGGAGAAGGTTTAATTATTATATCATTTAAGGGGTTTCATGGTTCTCCAAACCATGTTCCAATTGTGCTCCCAACACTACCCATGAAACCCCATCGTATGGGCTTGGTTCAATGTTAGACTAACTGTGTGAATCCCATGTGAGATGGCTCTATTAAGTAACTACAAAAAACCACATGGTCAAGTGTTTTACTATGTGAAGTTATAAAAACCATGTTAAACCCTAGTATCCTATGAACATGACACATGGTTTCCTCTAGTGGGCCACACTATTTTAGATAAAATGTGCACCCTGGCCAGCTTCTCTTGTCTTTACTGTTTCGGATCCCACTATTCGGGAAACTCAAAAAAAACACTCAAGGAGCCTCTTGGAACATTAACCAAGTCAAAAAATCACATTTATGCATTTAAAATATAGATTCTGATTATGAATCATTTTTTAGAGAACAATCCATCCACCAAACTCCAAAATTCGAATTCCCTTGGAATTCTTCCTTGGCCGAAAACATGAGTTGTTGCATCCTCCCCAGCTTAGAACATCTCATCCCTGAGAATCCTTGGGGAAAAGAAAAAAACATCACTAAAACTACTTGGGACCTTAAGTCTCATAAAAATGGTCATGTTTTGTTTCTAAATTCTTGATGAACCGATAAGAATTTATTTAAGTATCAAGTACATAATCCACTCAATATCAATCCAACGCTCATACTTAAAACATAATCATCAAGATAGATATTACTTGAGACCATCCTACCTAATTAAAAATTACATAATTTTATGCTTCACCACCATAGGTTCTAGAATCTTTAACCAATTCTGAACAATGGTATTCATACCATAGGAATTTTCTACTTAATCATTCCCTTAGAATTTTAGTGATAACCATGCCATGATTCTTAACATGAGGAAGCGGTTATCTTCAAACCAACCCCATTTACCCAGGTCAAGCTGGATTTTCATGAAAACCCTTGGATGACTTTTAAATTTCACTCATCGTAGCCTATTAGTGTTCTTGAAATGGTTACTCACTTATCATATTAAACATAACAAAAAAAATATGTTGATCCATTACTGGCCAATAATCCTCTAAATTCTAGACTTAGGGAGATGGTTTATACCATAATGAAGTATAATGTATTCTTCCAAGGATCCTTTTATTAACCATGATCATGACCATGGAAGATATATTATAATATCCAGTGATGTTTCGATCCCATCATCCGTGTTAATCTATCATTCCTCCCAATGAACCAGGGTGAACACCCAATCCATCACGCTTTTATCATCACCCATAAAACATCTTATTTGGGACTGAATAAAACTCGAGAAAACTTTTGAATAATCAATTGGAGTTTAAGGAGAACATCAAAGATATCCCATTATATAATGTTTTAAACAATATATAATTAAAAATAAAAAACTTCCATGTATCTAGAATATTATTTTATCCCCTAGAGGACTTTGCATGGCGGCCAAGTAAAAGGAAAAAATGGATGTTGTCCATGAGTATGTCCAAGGAATTACTACATGGGATTCCATGTACCACTCAAGACTAAACATGATACAAAACATATTATGATGCAAAAGAATAACACCTGGATTTTACTTACCAATCCCAATGGTATTTAAAATTTGGCACAGTGTATAACTGACTCTCTCCCAGTGTACCCATGAAATGTCAAGGTAGGTGACATGATCATTACAATGTAAATTGTGCACTAAAAGGATTTTAATGATTTAACAATCGGACCTGAGACACTCCCATTTACCCAATGATGATGTTTTTGGCACAACATTGAACCAACTATATATAGAAACTATAGAGGAAAATAGTCAAACCATCATAGGCTTCCTTTCATGAAGAATCTAAACTACACCTATCGACACATCACCCTTACCTGATCATAATTACTTTATCATTAATGGAATTTTGTGATAACCTATGAAAACCCACTAATGTCCATTACTGACCAATGGTGTTTTTTCAAGGGTTTCATACCCACCCAACTACATCATTTTTATGTTTCCTTGAAAGAACTGACATGATTCAAAAACTCACCAGCCCAATGGGCCTTCAAAGAAACATCGGGCATATCCAAATTGTACATCTTCGTGATATCCTTCAACGTGTAAGGAAACAACATACCATGATCAGCATGAAACTACACACCTTAAGAGGGTCATATTCATTGGATTTTCTGAAAATGAAAACTCATCCAACATAACATGCTCCATTGACCACTAACCCTTGGTCCAAAAGGTGGAAGACATGCTCTAGAAAGTGTAAACCCAAAAGAAGGGACATAATAGTTTCATACAAGAGAAATGAGGTCATATTGATTTTAAATTTTTGTGTGAAACTCCTCCCGAGTTACATCCACATGAACCATAACATTAGGCATGAAATACAAAATTACTGAAAAACATGTTAAAACACCTGATAATATTTAAAACCCCATATCAGGAAATAAGACAAGTCTAATTTCCTCTAACAATCAGGTCACACTACCATGAAGATGACCAATTATTGAGGCGTAATTGATAAATAATTAATTATTCCCACTAAAATCATGTGGTTTGATATACCATTTCAGCAATCTGAGGGGAACCATGTGTAACAATGTATACCACCCAAAGGTTTTACAAGAGAAATGGAACATCATTTGATAATATCTATAGGCTTATCAGGACCATGATTCAAGTATCTAGTGGCCTTTAAGAAGAATTAGACGATAGTTATAATTTTCCATATTACTACAGTCTAGTTGATGATGTATTGATTCATCCATCACTAAATTAGAAGAAAGGTCACACCACCTAAAAAGAGGTAGAAAATGCCCTTGGGATGTCCAACACATTGAAACAGAGCATTACAAGATTCTCAAGCCTGTATCAAGTTTCAAAAGATCGAATGACCACTGATCCAACCCAAGTGTTTATTTATAAACTGAGAGTCCTATTAGGGATAAATATAACCTGAATAGTACGACATGTCTTAAATGGTTCACAAGAATTTTGAAAAGCATTAAACTCCAAAGGAGCCTCAAACACCAGGATGGCCCCTTATAAAAGTAGAAAGTTTTGACCATATAGATCGGCCATAATGAAATGGTCAATAGGCATAATGGGCTATAATTTAACTTCAATATATAGATTAAGGGGCATGTGGGTAACAATAATGTTCCCATGTCAAGGTAATTCAGGGAAAAGATTAACTACCCTTACATGTAGGATAAACCCATGAACCCCACTTAAGGTTACATTTTAAGTCATTTTCACTTATTTAAATTTTCTCTATAAATAATTTAATGCTCAAATCCTAAATATTATCAAGAAACTATCATAAAAAAATGATGGTACTTTAGTTTGTAAATTTGGAAAGGAAACATTGGAAATTTTTATCAAACGTCCTTTTAAAATTTATTCATTTCCTGGATATCCTACCATAAATTATATATTTATCAAATAAATCCCATTTATACATTTTATTCAACCATAAGGTTCTCATGATTGGTCTTGTTTGAATAAAATGTCACATATAATATATAGAGAAAAAAAACCTTTAGATTAGAATTTCAATTTTAATTAACCAAGGCCTCATATAAGTATAGCTCAAAAAGAAAATATAGTATATTATAACTGTAAGAGGAGACTATTTCAGTAACATGACATAATACGTCTACATGCATCCATATAAGTGATTGAATACTCTTTAAATGACCATTCCAATATAGAATAAGTATACCCCTCCATGGGGTTAAATACTAAGTCATTATAGATAAAGTTACCTATGAGGGCCCTGTTAAGCCAAATTTGGTTCATCAAATTACCCCTTAAAAGTATTTTATTACTTATAAATGTTTCAAAGAACCTATAGTGGGTTGTATTAAAACAAAACATGCTCAAAATAAACTACGTGGATCCAGTTATGCATTTAAGAAGTTAACCATTTGGGTCTTCATTCCCTAATTATAGGATTACAAGACGTTTTAGAGGAATCCATTAAAAGTTTCAATTTTAAAATCACACTTAATGGTTTTTATCTGATACGTTCAAGAACCATAACAGACCAACTAGGTTTGTGTCATGTAAATGGCCCATAAACAACCAAATCATGTAAGGTAAAAATTAAGATGAATTTATATTTAAAACATTCCCAAAATATCACACTATTATATAATGGTTTTATTATATGGGTCACTATTTTCGAATTTATAAATCACACACACACTATAAATTTTAATTTGGACCCCATTTAATCGCAACCAATATGTTTTATCCCATGAAACCATTGGTTCATGGATCAAACATCATATGATTATTTAGTTAAGGTTTAATCATAAATATATATGGGAAACCGCCCCCTTTATATTTTTATCAACACTTTACTAACCAATTTTATATCAAATCTATATCCATGTATTATATAAAAACTACCAAAAAATGGAAGCATGTTAATTAAGCACTGAATTTAGTCAATTTAACAAGTAAGCTACCAAGTAAGTAGGGAAACATTGTAGCATGGCACATAGATAAACATACTAGTCATAGTACTAAAATAATAGAATCTTATTGAACATGAAATCATTAAAACAACACACCCACCGTGTTATATAACAAGAATTCCAATGAAATACCTAAATAGGTATAAAACTGAGAACATTACAAAAATACATATCATTTCATATAACATGAATGCTAATAAAACACACAAGGCACATCAATAAATCTCAACATCTTATTAATTCAATCTAAATTGCATGGAATATACATAGAATGGGTATCCCTATTTGACTAGAATGAAGCATGTAATGTTACATACATTTCATACAAGGACAAAGGAAAAATACCATATATCTCATAAATTAGAAAATAGTAGAATGTAAACCAATCACTCAATAGAGAACTTATAATAAACTGTAACAACGAACATCATGGAAACAATCTCATCCGTATAAACATGAACTTTTCCTGAGCATGGTTTTATCACTTCCAAAAATGGATATTTAAAAAGTGTCGACACCTTACTAGTATCAATTCTACCAGCCCAAAATAGTAAGATAGAGGAAAAGAAAACACCTCTGATATCACTTTGTAACATCCTAGTCTGACTAAATATGAAACTGGTAGCCAGGTTGGTCAGCACATATCCTCAAGAACTCCTTTCCATATGCCAGAGGAATCCAAATAGCTTTGAGGGGATGATGGTGCAATAGTGGGGATACTACACCCTATTTATCAACGTATATAAGTAGTATAATAATGAATAAACAACAAAAAATATCATAATAAGTACTAAAATGAAGGATAACAAATTTAAAGTTAAATATAATAACTGTGTAGAGAAAATGGTCAATGCCCATGTACAACAAAGTATTAATGTCTACATGTTGATAAATAAACTAAAATAGAACAAAATATATAAGGAGATAAAATGAAATAGAGAAACATAGAAACAAATAAAATGAACAAAAAGACTTGAGGGATAACTCCATGAGCATCCTGATCTCTAGCTCATTCTTATGCTCCTAAACTCCCACATATAATGAAATAATAAGAAATAATTCAAGGACATATGAATATGAGGTCTTCTTGGGTACCCTGGTGTAATGGTGGCCCAATAAGGGTTTCATATATACTCAGTAATACACCAAAAATGGGGTGAAAAGCAAAATATAGTTTGTGAGTATAAATTACTAAAGTGTTTAAGTATAATGAATTGATAAGAAAATACCTAAATAAACATAACAACTCAGGATCAGATTCCTCAAGGAAACTCGACCAACCATACCGGCTTCGGAAAAAGACAGAATACCTATGAGTATAGATATAAATATATATTTATGTGTGTGTGTGTACATATATATTCACTACGGGTATAGTGACACATATCCATATATATGGATACATTGTTGTTTTCCCAAGAAGGTTAAACACTCTGAGAGGGGGTCAAATGAGGGTATAATAGATTAAATAAAATCCCCCTTATGATCATGTTTTATTGTTAAACAAAACATTATTCTATCCCTTTCCTATGGAAATTTATTAACATAAATTAAATCATGTAATGGATATATTAATTTTTACTTGGTTTACCCTCAATGGGCTTTGTCCAAGGAGCATACAACATCAATGTACTAATGTACCAAATGCACTAAGGCTCACTACCAAATTCAAGGTTCATTCTAGATCACTATTTTACTCAGGATCACTACCCTTATAATCTTAAAAGCAGACTCATTGTCCCTCCTAGTTTACCACTAGTCAAAATTTAAAAAACTCACTTCTCTCTCAATTGAAGCGTTCTCACATCTCCATCAATAGAATCCAATTTAATCCCTTGAATGAATATGTTTTACAACTCTTTTATTGTATCATTATATATCACTTTAATAGACTTGATGAATACCACTTTACCATAGAGTAATAGGGAAACTTCTCAATTTCTCTCAACATTGGGATGTATTTCATGCAACTTTAACACTTTACAAATAACATTTGAGTTTTGGAGTTAAAATCACAACTTCCACACATTTTCACGAAAAATACTCCTACGTGTAACTACAATTCTTTGTATACAAAACTCTTTATATGAAACTCCATTTTTTATCAACTCTTACGTGATTCAGAGCCTCAAATTTCACTAAGTGTTGAGCTTACTGAATGGGGGGTAGTCAATTATTTATTGACATAGATGACCCTTTAAGAAATATTCTCACATACCGATCTCCCTACACAAAAAATTTCACAAGTGTGGAAAAACATTTTTGATGTGTAATGGGAATGTAAGTCTCTTTCACGTGGATCACATAATCTCTATTTTATAGATGTGCACAACTTAGTTTTTATCACACAAACTCATATTTTATGAAAATTCAAATATTTCGCGCACTTCCTGCATTTTCCATATTTTGATGATATGTTCCAAAAACATGCCTTGCATGAAACATTACAAACCACCTTTAATATTGTGTGTAACTTATTTTTCCAAAATCAAATTTCTCCATTATATGGATTTCGGATCAAAAAAATTGAAAAACACTAAGAAACAAAACCACCTTATATATGTTTTTTTAACCACCACCAGATCATCCATTCCTTTTTCTTGGATCTTTGTCAACATAAATTTTCAAAAATCTCTCTAGAACTCCACAAATGGCCATGGAAACATTCTTTATCATCAAAAAAAATCAACCCAAAAACAGTGCAATTTTACCTAAAGAGATTTGTTCCCAATAATATCCCCCTTTGGGTTTGTTGACAACTCTTCAGGCTTTGATATCACGTTAAAGCTTATTCTATCTTCTACCAACACTTGTATCTTATAATTCAAATAGTAGTCAAATATTTACTCAACACAAACTCTAATCCCACATAATCCATTCTTGTCTTGAGAATAAAGGGTATCATGTAAATATCATCAATGAAACACTTCATTCTTAAAACTAGTAAACTATTCTAATCTTGACCTCCATCTATTGTGATATATATCCTTTGATCAATCACCTTTAGCAACATCATATTTAATTCTCAACAAAAATCACTTCATAGATTCTCATGTTTTGAAATCCTTAATGTTGTAAAAGCTATGCTCTGATTATTTCCTCATACCATCGAATCACTTCTTTTATAATATAGAATCACTTCTTTTATAATACTCTGATTTATCATAAACTTTGTGATTACAATTATTTCATTATATACTCTGATTAAATCATTTTCAAATATGAATATGATTAAACTCTTTTTACAACATTTGGAACACATATCAAAATCTACTTGATTAAGACAATTTTTTTATAAAACCCTAGGGAAAAGTCTAATTACTATTTAGACACTTAAGAGGTATTCCAAATATTATTTGTTTAATCGTGTTAAACTAAGATTATTTTAAGGTTAAAAAAGAAGGTCTTTAATCATAAATTTCACTACCATCTTATATTTATCCATATTTATATACATTATAATCCTAAAATATTATTAATATTTCAACCCCCTCTTGCTCATCATACTTCTCATACATCAATAATCAACTAGAGTATCTTGGTATGTATCCCTATACCTAAAAGGAACCATTATGTTTCCACCTCATATTTTACTTCACATGGAATATAACTCATTTCAATGATGAAACTCAATTATTCTAACACCAAAACACAACAACCAAGGAAAAGATCAGAAACTTCAACCTCAATGACATTCTATATTAGGGAATTACTAACAAAAAAAAGTTAATATCTCTTGCTCTATCCATAATCAATCAATACATTGAACATATTCATTCATAAAATGATTCCTAAAGGAATCTATAGATAATAAATTGAATCCCAAATCCAATATTCCAAAAAAATATCAATAATGCCATCCCATGTTACATAAGATAATATATATATAATTCCCCTTCTATCTCCCATAGAGTATGAAAACAAAATAAATGTGAAAAAATCTACAACCCAACCATATCACATGGATAAACTAAACAAATTATATACGTAATTGAAGGAGAAATCATGCTTCACAGAGGGATAACATCCCCACTACCAATATATAATCCAAGGAGCAAACTCACTATGCCCTAGGATAAAATTAACACTTCCAAGAAACATCATTGTATAACTAAACACCACCAAACAACAATTATTGCATTAAAAAATCAACGACTATACATAATTTCATCCACATTCATGGAAAAACAAATTTTCTTCCAAAAATAATATTTATCCACAACAAGTTTCTCACCATTTACAAAACTTCTATCATTTCTAAAAGATACTACTCATAAAGTCTTGATACATTTTTCAAAAAAATTAGAATAGAAAATTTGTCAATCACATCATTGTGAAAACATTCCATGTCAAAACCAACCCATTTATGTGGTTAGATAAGACTTATGAATTTACAATCATAAAACTCCAACTCAAAATAACATGTTCATTAACATGTCAATTAAAAACCAAATTTTTAAAAATATTTCTATGCAAAAAGAAACATGCCACATGGTTTTTTAATAAATCATTTTCTCTAAAACACTAGTTTTATAACATTTAACCCTATCCAATATATTTTTAATGACCACTGTAAAACATGTATAACTTCAAAAAATCCTCTTTTCCCCAAAATAAATTTTGGAAAAACAACATTTTTCAAAAGAAAAATACACTTTTACAACCAGTTAAAAAATTTGACCAAACACATAACCAATGTAAAAAACTCATTACCCCTAAAAAGTCTAAATGATTCAAAAAAATTGAAAACAACCATTTCATTCTAAAAATACCATGTATCCAAAAATAACATATAAAATCATGAACTACGAGCATTTTTTTCCACAAATCCATTAATCGCCCCGAGAAAAATGAGTTAAACCACAAAAATCAAATGGAAATTCTATTTCCACACCCAAATGAGAAACCAAATTCAAATATCATATAAAAAACATAGTAAAATTAAATTATAAAAAAGGTAATACCATAAAATATTTGAAAAACATTAGTGAAACATAATTAAATACAATATTCACTAGAAAAATGAGATTTTTTGCATTAGATAATGATAAATCCATAGATCTATCCAACTCTACTTGGATATATGATTTATCTAAAGGGGAAAGAGGAGATCCACTAAGTACATGAATAAAGAAAGAAGATCAACCTCTTACCATGAATCCACATGAGTTAACTAATCTATATCCACTAAATTTGGATTACAAAGTGAGAGAAAAATGCCAACAACCACAACTAGATTCCCTAGGTTCGATATAACAAGGTGTAGGAGGAAGAATTGAGATTTTGAAGGAGGTTCTATGTTAAAAACATAATTTTTTGATTAATTTAATCTCCATGAAGGGATTTTCCTTCTGATTTACAAAACCATGCACCCATAGTTTAAGGATTACTACCTCTTCTAGAAACCCATATGGTTTGGATGCACATTTTTATAAACCACCCACAAATGAAGAATTTTTCCTCTCTCCTGAGTCACATGGTTTTTTGTAGAAGGATTCATAATTTTCTCCAACTGAACACCCATCATGCACCATCCTTTATCTTTCTCTAACAAGCCATATGGTTTCTAGGGGAGAACCATATGGTTTCCCCTAACTACGAACCAACCATGAAACCCCCTTAAAATCCCATAAATCCCAATAAATACAACTTGTACCTACGTGAGACTTCACCCAAAAAACATGAATAAAAACACTCATATAAGGGAATAAAATATGGTGTAAGGTACTTAAAGATTTGGAGATATTAAATAAAACAAAGTTAACCCACCACAAATCTATATTAAACTTTAAATAAATAAAATTAAAAAAATTATAGAAACACCTCAAAAAATATTCACCAAATAAAAATAAGTAATTTTCTAAAACATAAACCCCATAAATTCTATATTTTATAGAAGATAATGACATACCTAAAAAATAAATGTTCTTCTCTTTGAAATAAAAAACAAACAAAATCCATAAGTTCCAAAACACATTTTTAAATAATTTTAAATCCACTTTTAAGTATTTAGTTTATAAAAAATATATCATGATATGAAATATAATTCATCACATAATAAAATAAATGAGAAAACACCTACCTCGATATTTATACCAATGTATAATAAACTTTTCTTTACTAAGATCTCACCTTCATTCTCCATTAATCAAAGTATAAAAACAAAAGGATAATTTTTAAATCATTTCAAAAATCCCATAAATCTGAAATTGATAAATAATTTAGAGATATTTATTTAGTGGCATAGAAACATTGATCAACAACATGGAATTATAAATGATCATTATTTATCCCACTTATATAGTTCCCAAAAAACCCCATATATTAACAACTATTTTCCACTATTTTAATAAAAACCCCAAGATTAAGGTTCCATGAAGAGATAAGATGAAATAGAAAAGTGAAATAATGGATATGTTACCTTAAATACAAGAATTTAGAAAAGATGAAGAAATAAATATACTTGTAGGTGGAAAAATAGTTTTTAAAACCTTTTAAATTCATAAAATTATTACCTCTCTGTATTTTGGGGAAAAATGGGTGATGTAATAGAGCTTATAGTAATAAAAATGATTTTTGGGATAATTAAAAAATAAATAGTCATCATACATTGTTTTTGATATCATAAAAAAGATTATTCATACATAATTGTCTCAAAAGAAAAATGTACAACACCCCTACTAGGTCTTAAAGACCATGTAAGAGAGAGTTCACTTTCTACCATAACTGATTTCACCGTAATTCATCTGCATAATTCATTGAACACATTCCTACTTTCTAAAACGTAATTCTAAGGATCATTAAGGACATCAAATTCCCAAATAACACTCTAATAATACTTCAACACCATTCTACAATATTTTCTACATACACACACGTTTACATTGAACATATCCTCTAAATTCAACTAATCACACCCTAACATCCCAATAAACTCCTTAAAATTACATCCAAATCTTTTAATAATTTAAAATACCTTTAAAAATTTTCCAAACATGATATACCTAGATATTTTCCTAGAATCCCTTAAATGGGGCCCAAAATCCTAGTGGTGTGTTCGTCCTTCAACCAAAACAAGTTTCATACCGATAATTATTTAAATTTATTGATTCATGATATATTTTCATTTAAATATTTCTCTAAAAGTATCTATATCTATAATTTCATAAAAAATAAAAGGAACCATATATTGAAAAAAAATCATCTACGTTATACCTTTATTTTAAAATATTTTCAGTCAAACATTATCATTATCACCCTTTATCGCATCCGAGGGGTTATATCATCTAATATATTACGTTGGAAAAAAATTGTTGGCATTAAACAAACAATAAAACTATATACAGATTATGATAATATTATTTTAAAATTTTTATTCAGAAAATCATTATAAAAGAAAACGAAAAGTAAAATCCTTATCATAGTAATAAATCGTCACTTACAAAAAAATATGAAAACCAATAACATTTTTCTCCCATAAAATATTGATCGCAATATTATTTGGAGCATGTGTATGAATTAAATTTCCCCCAATCTCAATATTCCCTAAGAAAAAAATATCACTAGACCATATAAAATAGTTATCACATCGTACCAATATTAAAAATTAATCTTTTCTTATCTAGTATCAGTATTTAATAAAATAAATGTTTACAATATATTAAACCACTCATAATCTACGTGGATTTCTAAAAAATTCATAATAGTAAACTTTCTTCAACTCATAGAGAGTGATCAATCATGCCAAAAATTAATATGATGAAATATTTTCACTGTTTAATTAATTGTTTCATCACACAACTTGACCATATTCATGCATATTTTATTAATCATCAAATTTATTCTATCTTGTAGTGGATATCCCAATAGTTTCTTGTAATTTATAAGATCAGGTCCCATCATATCTTTTATTTTATTTTACATCATCATGGTATTTTTTATTAACAGTTGAACACTTTCCATATGTGGGTGTACCTTCATCATTTACGGTTTAGTGTTTTCCGTGTGGACATACATGGTATTTATCAATTTCCTTGTTTAATGGGAGACTATTAGATTTATGGTTGAATATATTTTGCTCTATTTATTATTGGGATTTTGTGTTTTGATCTATTATATTGGGGTTTGGATTGACAGTGTGGATTCTTTTTTAATAGATTTTTTTATTAATTTTATGATTTTATAGGATCCATTAGCTATAATGATGGTGTTTTGGAATTGTGTCCCCTAATAGCTTCTTTATCTAGTTTATTAATTCACATACTTAAGTTATATTTTAATAATTAATTATATCCTTATTATATTTATTTCTTTTTTTATTTTTATATTTTTTAGGTTGTTATATTTTTAAAATCATCAACTTTTATTTTTATTTTTATTACTTTGGTATACTGCTACCCGAAAAGTGAATTTTTAATATATGTGGGAATTATAATTGGTTCATTCTAGGAAATGGGTCTTTGAAAAACACCCATGAATTTATTTTCATCAAAAAAACAAGTAAAAAATATGGAATATATCATGCACATGCTTTATATCCCTTGAATTTAGAATACATCCAACATTTGTAGTTATAAAAATATCACTAACTCCAATGAAAATTATAAAATATTCATCACCCACCGTAAATATTATATATTCACCATAATTTGGTAAATGAATTAATTATAAATTAGGTGTAATATAGTAAAAATATTTTGTAACCCCCCCCCCTCCCCCAATGTTTCAATATGTACTTCTCCCTTAAATAATACTATGTTCAGTAGCATGTACCACACCCAACATTTTCTTAAACAAACCACAAAACATAATAAAATTATTACTATTCAAATATTATCATTATAACATTGTTATCGGTTTAGATGGTATGTGTATGAATAATCATATTTAAAAAATATGTGTGGGAATATCTTCCATAACAAAATGAATAATAAATCACACATTTATTATCGATTGGATAGAAATTAATATAAAATTTTTAATAGGTACAAATATATTTTTCATAAAACTATTCTTATGTGAATAATGAATTTTTATATTATATATTAAATTAATAACTATTAAAAAATAATTCAAAATAAATAATTACATAATATAGTCAATAAAAATAATTAACATTCATTTCATTATGGTTATTTTGAAATGAAGGAGTTTAAAGACATTTCATTCTATAAATATGTATTTTCTACAAAAATGATTTTTATTCCATATTGTTCAAAGATATTATATTTAATTGAATAAAATTTAAGAAGTTATATTTTAAAAATTGGAAAAAATTAAATTATAATTTCAAAATTATATAAGACGTAATTATTTTAATTATTCTTAAATGACTGATTTATGAGTGAATAGTCTGAAATGAAAGTTTTTGGAAAACTATCATTTATTTTCATTATATATTTTTATTTTAAATACCCTTTAAATATTATATTTCGCTTTAAAATAACATAATATAAATTTTATTAAACATATTAAAATTAATTCCATATGAATGATCATTATATTTTTGTTGTATATTCATTTTTATACTTAAAATGCATTTTTACTAAAAATTATTTTTCATTTTGTTTTTCATACATATGTTAAACTTAATTTATTATAATTATATAAGCTTCCAATTTGAAAATTTATTTTATATTTTTATTCCTAAGGTTCAAATTTACTAATGATTTCTATTTTAATGTTTTTATTATGAATTGTAGCAATGATAAAAGCTTATCACCATAGTAAAAGGTAAAATGGGTAAAATGGGATTAAAACGATGGGATAATATCTCCAAATCCATATAAACCTTATCATTGTTTAATTTTATGATTTTATATAAACCAAAATAATACTTGATTCAAAAATATTTAAATTTAGAATCATTTACCATTGATAATGAACTTTATATATCATTAAGTAATGAATAGTTCTAAAATGTCATTTTTTCTTTTAAAATCTATAATATGTTGTACTTGGGATAAAAAGAAGTTATAAATAGTACTAAATTATTATTTTGAATATGAATAAATTATTTTTATGAATTTAATTTATTTTTAACTTTTAGTTATGGTATAATCACCTTGAACACTTTTGTATCATCGATGTAGCTCTTGTTAAGGCAATGAAAAAATGAGATAAATTATTGAAAAAAACTAAATGTAATATTTTATAAATAATTTATGTATTTATATGAATTTATTATATAATTATAACATATAAGTGATGTTTAATTATCTTATATTTTAATTCCATTGTTTTCAACATATGTTCAAAGGAAAATATTGTGAATAGTTCTGAAAATGACCTTAAATGGTTTTTAATGTTCCAAAATTATTTTTAAAATGATATAAAATCATAAAAATACTATAATAACGCAATTATATAAGAAATTATCAACTATTTTAGGAATTTTTTATTTTTATTCGAGTATATATTTTTAAATTTAAATTCATGTGCTTAAAGATTGAAAAATGTGTCATAAAGGTTAAGGCTAAAATGGGTTTATTAGGAGGTTTAAACAAAAGATAATGATTTAAATGAGAAATTGACTTTTCTAAATTCTATTTATTTTGTTTATTTAAACCTTATCCTCCTTTTTATAAAATCTATGACACATTGGCTCTATTTTATAAGATTTATACACATATTATATTTTAATATTTCAGGTATTTACAAAATTATCACCCACCTCACATTCAAAAGGGCACCTCCTATAGTAATTTCCTCACACCTAATAAGCCATTTATTTTATCCAATATCTTCTAAAATGCCTTCCTATCCTTCCTCCTCATGTCCTAGAGGTCCTAGAATCACTAAAATACCATCCTAGAAGGATTAAGGTTAACTAAGTTCATTCATTTTTTTATTCATATAACTCCTTCAATTATATCCTAGCCATGGTGATATAATATCAAATGAAACTTAAATATTATGAAATTTTGTTATTTTGATGTCACAATCCTTATTCATCTCCATTTCCATCCTATGGACAATGAAAACATTGATTTTATGTATGTGTGGAATACCACGTTCAAAAAATGATGTGCTTTATTTTTCATCACTATCACTCAAGTCTTGTTACTATGATGGATTTAATTAATATATATGATATTCATAATATAATTGTGAATATTGAAATATAATATATTACATACCTTTTTAACCTTCATCCCATCAAAAAATATTAATATTACTCTGGCATATATGTGGACTACCACCTCCAAGAATCAACATGATTGGTTTTTCATGTGTGCCATTCATGGTTGACTCTAAAATTGTATTTAATTTATAAAACTATTAATAATGTCCTAATATAAATTATTTAGTTAGTGAAACCATTAACCCTTTTATTATGTACAACCTATTGATTTGTTTTTTGTAATTATAAACCTAATGTCTTTAAAACGTATACGTAAACTTAGCTGATTTAGAAACAAAATAAGGCATGGTAATAAATGAAATAAAAGGAATAATGATAATGGAATAAACATGGAAAGGGTTATCCGTCAAGTTAAAAAATAATATAATTTTATTACTCCAAATTCATAGAACACAAAAAAAATGGGGAATGTGGTGAAGGATTATACTTTAATTTTTTTAATGTTTTCCTTTCAAAATCAATCTCCTCCATGTCCATATTTATAAAATGTATCCAGAATGTTATTATTTAAATTTAAAATATTATTAATGTTTTTTTTGAAATAATGTCGTATTTCTCTACAGATGATAAAAGTAATATTTTAAAATTCTTTTTTTATACAACTCAAATTAATCTTTTTACAAAATTTTGAAAATAATTTTCTCTAATAAGTTAAACAACATAAATTGATATTCCCACCATCAAAAAAATTATTTTATTTTAATCATCATTATAATTTTCCATGGTTATTTATAAAGAAATTCATTTTATCATTATTCTATAAATTTTTATATAAACTTTTATCATTATAAAGGGATATTTTATTCATGTTTTAGAATCAAATGTTTGAATGTTCAATTAAAGGTATTTTTCTCTATGTAATCATACTCTGATGATTATTATGATTTTATAGAGATATAATCTAGTTAAAACTTCTAATATATTTCTATTTTTGGGTTATGATCATGTTGTTATATTTATTTATTCTAGAAAATATTATAAATTTGAATGATATTTTGTTAATATAAATGTTCATATAGATTATTGATTGTGTTATTATTCATTTATTTCATATGACTAATGAAATAGACTTATTAAATGATGGTTGGTGCCAATTATATCCCCTTGATGCATTGGTAGGTCTCATTAGACAAACCATTCTGGTTATTTGGTGTATGACTTCCAAATTATTGACGATATCTTTTCTCGAGGCCTTAGTAATATATTTACGATTTCTTGGCCCAAATAATTGATGGTATGATTATAATGTCAAAAATTATACATTCCATTATTGAGAAATCAATTATTATTATCCATTTTATTATTTATATTATTATACTTGGTTATATTTTATGTTCTATTTATTGGTGGTTTTTAGGTAAATATTTTTATTTCATAAGATAAGAAAATGAAGTTTTATTTAAAAGAATGTTTTTAATCTCTTTGGGTAAAATGTATTTTTAAATTTTATGCATTCATTTTTTTAGAAACCCACATAAATTTTAATTTTTCCATTACGGTTGATTATGAAATGTTTTATGAAAATTTTTGTGAAAAACATTACTTTCAAGATTAAGTATGTGATTATTTTAAACTAAAAATTTATTAAGGTAAAATGTAAATATCCTTATTGATTTTCATGCATTTTAAATTGATATACATGTTTCTTTTTCCCCTTATGGAGGCTTTCTTTATCTCACATTTTTAAATGTTTTTCATAGGGCCTAAATAATAGTAAGATCTATTGAAATTAAAATCTTTTTATTATGTGGATCTTTATCAATATAATTATAAGTGATTTGAATGAACTACGAGATTAATTTTTTGAATCATGTTTTTTTGAAATTAAACAGACATTGATTTAGACTGTCCAATTTGTATTGTAAGGGTTTGATTAATAAGATATTTTCTTATTTATCTCAATCTCTTAACCAAAAAAGATCGCAAAAATTTAAAAATGTCTAACTCTTATCATAAATCATATATGTATGGGTTATTTAACTTAAAGGTCATTATATTTAGTATTAAAGGAAAATATTGGATAAATCTTGTGGTTAGGATAATTTAGATGGGGTTGTTTTAAGATTTTTAGCTACCATCATTTGTTAATAACTCTATAGAAAATCATAAGTTTCAAGCAATAGATATCCCTTTTAAGGTTTTATTTGATAGGAGTTTAAGATGATTAATTATATTTTCGGAGACATTTATGGGAACAGAGCCCTTGGGTTTAGTATGTGTTTTAATGAAAGGGTAATTTAAATATTAATTCTTTTATATTTTTTAAAGATAAGTTTAAGGTTATTTAAAATCATTCATATTAATATGACTTTGATGTTAAGTTAATTATGGTTAATTAGATAACATTGTGATTAATGTTTTAGGAGAATATGTTTAATCATATTAACAACCATGGAATTGAAATGTAATTTGGAGACTAGTTGATCGATGTTATTTTTTAAGAAGTTCACTATATTAGGAATGTTATATGATTAAGTTAAATGCAATTATTTTAATTCTATAAAGGGAATTTATATGAAGAATAATGGTTGAGTTATCTTTTGTTTTCAAATATGATTTTACTGTGCCTTTATGGTGATTCAGGTTATTTATGGGAATGATTATCATATCTTATAAATTATATTATTATGAAATTTAGATTTTTGGTATGTGAATCTCGGAGTAATTAATATTTTTTTAGAGATAAATGTTAAATTGATCTTAGATGAATATATGATCAAATATTTATAGTTTTTTGGGTTTTCAACATGGTCAACCATATTCTCAAGAGTTTTAATATTATTTACTTTTGTAATGAATGAAGTTTATCTTTGGGTGGTTTTGTTTAGCCTTTTTAGATTAAGGAACATTTCTTCAAATCAAGGATTATTAAAATTTTATATTATCTTAAATCATGATATCCATTTTTTGTTTTCTTAATACATAGCAATAAGAGAAACATGTTTTTATCATTTTGAGGATCTTAAGATATGTTATAGGTTGAATTTAGTATTTTAAGATTGAAATTCGTTTTCCTGATCATAATGATTCACATTGAAGGATGAAATAATAGTTATAAAATGGGAATAAATCAAGTACGTATATTTAATAGCATTTTATACCCCATTCACAATTTTTTTCTCAAATTCAATCAAACTGATTATAAATACATCAAGTCTTATATAGAAAGTAACACTCTTATTATGGTAACTCATTCCTTTGATACACATTGTTTAAGGATCTATTGTGATAAGATACACATAACAGAATACCAAAAGTTCGAGAGGACTATTCTATTTTGTGAAATTAAATACATATCATAATAACATCATATAGGAATACAATGACAATATTTAAAACATCATTTCATGCCCTTAAATTCCATTAATCTTCTATTATGATAAGGGATATATTGGGGAAAAACTTAAGAATCATGTTAGTTATAAAGATTGGTAAGGGAAAAATAAAATTATAGAATATAATAAAGAATTTCATGGGAGTTTACAGACATAATATAAAGGTTATAATCCTAACCATGAATGTCGAAGAATGGTATAAGATGATAACATCAATACATGAATGGAATGTGGTGACAACATAAAAAATTACGTTATAAGAATAAGTTAAGAATTTCCACCAAGACATCATAAAATAGTATTTATATGATAACCTAAATAGTTTCATACATGGTATCTCATGAAATAAAAACATTACACAATTCATTTTTAGGATATATGATTATGGGTCCACCCATCAAATACATATCAAGTACATGAAATTTTGTGCCCTGTAGATCCTAAAACTTAAGATAACCATTCATCAATTTTAATCTCATGTTTATGTTTTATGGGTTATTTACATATAATTCCACAATAAATGAAGCATTGTTACAAATATTTTAATATCATTGAGTGGAAATTCATATGTGTATTTACAACAAAAAAGTTGGGCATGGAAAATAAATGGATAATTTATCTAACATAATGAGTGTAAATAATGTTTTGTGGAAGGGTTTACTGAATGTTAAAGGTGTTATATAGTCACATGGGAACCATAAGGACAACGAATGTATGTCTAAAAAACATTAAAATGTTAAAAATTAGAAATGAAAAGGTGCAATACTATGAACATACTTGAATGAAATGGAAGAATGGAAGAATCACAGACCTGGAGAGGGTTTTTATAAAATCCTGGGAAGATCTTATAAAGAGATTGGGAATACCTTTGGGGGTAATAACATAGGGATTTTGAGAGTAAATACATGATAAATGGGCTTTTACATAATTTTAATTTGAGTTTGAGTGGGTATTTATTGCAAAAGATAATGGAATTATTTATTAACATCTAAACATAGGTTTTGGACTCTAAGTGATAAAATAATCAAAAACATATTCCTTCATATTTTTTTACACATGGTTTCTAACAAATAATATTTTATATATATATTATATTATTATATAGACTTAACTCCTTAAAATAATACCATTCATGGTGTGGAAGTGATTAATTTTCATAAAGAATAATTTTTAAAACATTTATATATAATATAGGTTTTGGTGGATTCATTATAGGATTGTAAAATTGATCAAATAACATAAAAATAAAATATTTTAATGGGAAAATATTTTTTGTTTTTGTCTTCCCTTACATAATATTTATTACATCACTTTTGGGCTATTATGATATCATAATAAAAATAACATATTAATATAGTATTTAATTTTTACCCAAAAATATAACTATCTTAGAAAATTATGAATAAATAACCATTGGTTAATTTATCCATATTTATATCTAAAATAATATTTATTTACCCAAAATAATATTATAAATATTCTCATTTACACTTTTAAATAATTTGTTTATCAGAAAATTCATGTTTTTACGATGCTTACAACTTTCTGACACTTATAAATATTACATTTGAATTAATAAAATAATATTATCATATATATTTAAATAAATAGTATTTATTATTAATATTTCACTAAAATGAAATTTATTTCAAGTATACAAAAATATATCAAAAATTGTGGTTTAATTGAAATTATATATTTCCAAAAAATGAAATTGTTTTTTCATCAAATCAAAGTATATTTTTTATCAAACACAGTATGCAGTTATATTCAAATTAACACTATATAGGTACAAATATAAAATTTATTTTACTAAAAATATATATATATTAAATTCATACTATTAGGGTCTAGATACAAAACCTCTTATTATAGCAGTGTAAGTCCTAAGGATAATTTTGGAAATTATGCTACTTTATTATAGAGGTTTGGTGAACATTGTTGGGGAGGTGATCACGATAAGATCAAACATATAAAATAAATTCTTTCACTCATGTTTAAGTGGTAAAATATCATATTGGTCTTGGCGAATGGAAAATACCAGTGTGTCATCTCCCTCAGAAGCTCTGATAATTGGGCATTATAGGGTATGATCCAACTAGTCGAGTCCCCCACTTCTTTTTGTTTAAATTAGATATTGTTATACCCCTTAATATATAATAATCATAATGGTCACTATATAAAGGATATATTGTCAACAAATTTGATTCTTAATGGTGTTTTAAGCTTAATAGGATATATTTTATAATGGTCCAATATAACCAATGTAGTGCATTTGTTTTCTTAAATGCATTAATAAATAATGAATTTATTTATTTAAAATTTAATTTCATTAATAAATGTTTGGATAATTACATTATTCCCCCATTTATAAATTCCAACCATAAAATTTCATTTTGTAAACATAAAAAAATCAAGGTACTTTTGTTTCATCGCCTCTTTTAGTTCCCAAGTTTCCTCCTCAAACTAATGGTTATTCCATGGTAATTTGACGAAGTGAGTGATCTTTTTTCATGTACCTTTGTCTCTATAATATAAAAACATCACTAGATTCTTCTTGAAAGGAATATAGTTCTTCAAAGGTACCACATATACATTCAGTACATGTGTTGGGTCTAGTATATACATCCTCAAGAAGGATACATGGAACCCATCATGTACTTGAGATAGGTTAGGTGGGAGTTCTAGTTGATAATACATAAATTTGACATGAAAATTTGTCTCAATGGGGGTGATTTATCTCAGAATATTATTTCCCTTCTTCCCAAACCTCGTGAATTTCATCCATTGTGATACAAAAAAGAACATCTTATCTCTGATCTCAAACTCTAAGTCACATAAATGATTTTCCATGAAGCTTTTCTGTCAAAATCCCATGGATTTCATTTGATGTTTAATAGATTTAACCTTATCTATCATATATTGGGTATGGTAATGTCTCATAAACTTCTAATCTCTAACTTCATCTCGATATATTGGATTCAAACTCCTCCTCCCATAAAGATCCTCACAAGGTGTCATTTGAATGTAAGTATAGAGACTATTGTTATATGATAAATCCCTAAGGGAATGTGTTGATCCCAACATCCATGAAAATATATTTATCAGGTTCTCATAATATATCCTCTATAGTTTGAATATTTCTCTTAGACTGACCAAACATGTGAGGGTCATACACATTACTTAAACACTACTCTATATCCAATACCTGTGGAAGGCATCTCCATAACAACAAAGTAGACCTCATATCTTAATTGTATACAATGGAGAGTGGTACCCCTTCAAATATTACCACTTCTCATATGTATATCATAGTGAGTAATTCAAGAGATAAATCTTTAATGATGGTAATGAAATGCAATAGCTTTGTAAGGTGATTGATAACCACCCATCTGAAATTTTTTCCTTTGGATCTCTTGGAGAGTCTTATGACAAAATGAATTGTAATTGATAACCATTTAAAAACTAGTATGGGAAATGGTTCCATTATAGAGTTATACTTATGGTTTTTTTCATTACCTTGTTGTTATACCAGGAATCAAGATACAATTTAAACAATACCTCTAGTCATTTTACACCATAATAATTTTTTCTTCAGATATCTACAAATCTTAGTGATTCCTTAAAGAATATGGAAAGGTGATCTATTCACGTCATCTAGCAGTTAAATATTTTCTTCTAGTTTCTATTATTTATATATACTGGTTTAAAAACTTATAACCCCATATTTAGAAACATTAATTCTTGAATATTTGATACCTTTCTTTATAATTCTTCAATATCTTTTTAGGGAGCCATGATCCGCTCAGGAATGGATTATTGATCCGTTATTTGAGAAATATTAGATGTAGTTTCTTTTACCACTCCCATGTCCATCCTTTTTACATTCAAGAAGATTATATCCCTTTCATTCCTTATTCTAGACATTGCTTTGGGATCCTTTATACTCAGAGCATCTTTAACATTGTTTTCCTTCCCAAGATGGTGATGGATTTAATATTCATAATCCTTTATTAACTGTAACCACCTCTATTTTTTCACAATGATATCCATTTGTGTGAATATATACATGATGATTTTTTATCCATATATATGTTATACATATCCCCATAGAGATGATTTCTCCAAATAATTTGTGTAAAGATCACTACAGCCAATTTTGAGTCATATTTCATGTACTTTTACTCATAGATCTCTAATTGGTGGGAGGTATAGTTTATTAATTTATTATTTTTCATGAGTACACAAACTAATCCTTTTTTAGATGAATCACTATAGATAAAAAATCCTTCTCCACTTGTTGGTAATTTGAGAACATGTGTAGTTATTAGCCTCTTCTTTAACTCTTTAAACCCCCCTACATTCATTAGTCTAGAAAAAATGCACCCCATTATATGTTAGTTTGGTTAGAGGGCATGAAAATCATGAGAATTTTCTAAAAAATCGATGATTATACCCTATTAATCCAAGGAAAATATTTATCTCAATGATAGATATTGTTATGGAACATTTTTAAAATGCATATGCCTTTGAAGGATCCATATATTTCCCTTTGGTAATGATAACATTCTCAATGGATGTTACATTATCCATCCATATATCTCATTTACTATACTTCACATATAATATTTCAACATGAAAGATCTCCATTAAAAAATTGAAATGATCCTTATATTACTCCTTAGTTTTAGAGTGTAAAAGAATATAGTAAATACATACTACCATTAATTTTGTTGAGGTAATCCAAAAATTCTCAATTCCTTAACTCTATAATTATATCTAGAGCATTTTGGGAGTCTAAATTTCATCACTATGAACTTCTATTTCCCATGTATTGTATAAAAATCATCCTTGGGGATATTTTCCTTATTCAAAATTACTTGATAATATCTCAACCTAAGATCCACATAGTCTTTAGGCACCTGATCATATAATTTTTCAATATTTTGAGGATGATACTAGTTCTTAATCATGATATTTTTGATCTCATGATAATCTATAAAGAGTAACATTAACCCATCCTTATTCTTGAAGAAAAGGATTGTTGGGCCGCATTGTAAAGCACTTGGGTGTATGATCCCTTTATCAAGATTCTCATATAGTTTCTTCTTTAGGTCTTCATGTTCAATATTGGTTATTCTATATAGATTCTTGTATATTGGAAAAGTTCAACGTATAAGTCTAATTGAGGGATCAACCTATCAGTTAAGTAGAAGACTGTGAAATTATTTAGGAAACAAATTAGTATATAATATTAAAATGGTCATGTTTTCAAGGATGTTCTTTTCCTTAGTCTTAATAATTTAAGAAATATAAAATTTATATTAAGGAAATAATATATATGTTTGAGATGATGATTCCAAATACAATCCATCCTCCTACATACACTTATATATAATTTTCAGGTGATTCCTGATACAGAGGGTGATTCCATTCTCCTGAACATTTATGTAGTATCTAAACAAGGAAAGCCTATCCAAACCCAAAATAATAACAAATTATGCTAAAGAGAGTATCAAATAGTTTACTGGGAGATATATCCCACAAATATTGATATGGGATATGTTATATACTTGGAACATAATAATTACCCCATTTTTCATTTTTTTTATGATAACTCAACTTCCATGTTTTTATGGGGTGTTTGAATAGTTCTCCCAAACTTGAATAATATGAATGGATTATCTGAACCATAGTCACATAAGACATTTTAATTTCATGAATACAATATAATCATTCCTATCACTATTTTATTTTTGTTCTAATTATTTACATCACCCAAAATATAATTAGGGATGAAAATTTTCAAAATATTGAACATATAAAAAGGAAACAATAAATATTAATCAGATAACCCAAAATTGACATGTATTCCCTAACTTATAAATTTATAGGCTCTTGCCTATGTTATCCATGGTCTATTTACTTATAACAACCCATACTTTACATACATTGTTAATACATCAAAATTGAAGGATACTTATTACAACATATAACAAAACCATGAAAGGACCATATATGTATAGTTTCTTTGGAAACTGGGAAACATAAACACCTGTTTCATAAAGCATCTACACTGTCTCCCATTTATTTCATCATATCTAGAGTCCCTTTTGGAATATCCTACATAATAACCTTATTCCTGACCTGGGGAAAGAAAACATACAAAAGGGTGAGCTCAAATGCTCAGTAAGGGTATACAAAAGAAATATCAATCACATCATATTCATAAGAACATAACATTTTGGAAATCTTAACCTGCAAAAGAGATCATAATTTCATAACATAGGATAAATAATATTAGTGAAATGTAATCCCAATAATCATAACATAAAACATGAAACTTTGTGTAATACACACATATTCATAGAGAATCATTTCTTAGTAGTCAAGACTCATAGCCAAGACTATCTTAGTGGACAAAGTCCATTTCTGAACCGAGTTCACTCCTCGTTTTAGTCCTGTTTCACTGAACTGGATTATCCTGCCATTCCAGCCATGTCTATCTCATGAGATATAAATATTTACACAATGAATTGGAGGGATATATAGGTCCCACACATCTCATAATGAAACCATTATTATGTGTGCCACAAAAATCAGAAATCATACATCATTGCATAACCCATGTAACACAAATGGGATTCTTAAACATCATGACATCATAAAACAATTCATATAAGATAAAGTAATTCAAAAAAATGATTCCATAACAATATAATAAAATCAATGTAGTAATAGGGACTAAAACAGAACCCTATATTATCTTAGATGGAAAATAATTTTGATAAAACACTTGAACTCCATTCTTGAGGAAAATATCCTTTCTACTTCAAAATGTTTTTCCTTTCTTAACATGTTATACAATTTTAAACTAAAATAAGTTGATTAAAAATAAACTTGGAAGCTTGTAAAGGAAGCTTCTTGGAAATAATGTTTTAAAAATCCATTCATGCCGTATAAGTTAGAAAAACATTCTTCTCGTACTCTTGTCGGAACAGTCAAAAAGTACCTCGGACGAAAAATGATAAAAGATTCCTTTCATATCTTTCACTAATAACTCACCTAAGGGTAAAATTGGATTTAAAAAATTGTAGGTGGATGGAAATAATATTACATATTGAGGAAACATGGATGTGGATGATAAAATACAACCCATTAAATATCAAAGTATAAACAATCTCGGATAAAAATGAGATTGTGACATTTTCCCTTACCTTAGGTCTGATTTGCTTCATAAGTGTCCGAACCTCCTGTATAATGATTTAAATAATGTCATTGACTTATTCCAGAATCATAATTATCATATATGGTCATATTCTTAGCTTCTTATTAGTAATATTTCATTGTTACTTGTTATTCGGGTGTTTATTGCTTTTTGTTCTTATACGTTTTTTGTCGAATAAATTATTCTTCTTCTTTTTAGGTTATAGATACCTCATTTCCAGAATGTTATTAGTGTAATATATATCATATTTATTCACTAAATTCATTTATGTAACCATTATTCAATGAAAATCATGTTGAATGAGTCACATCACATCGTGGAGACGGTATTCCGTACATAGCCACGAGCGATGATATCGTTCCCATGATCGTGGAATTGTATTGGAGTGTATATATACTATTTAAGAATCAATATCACTTCACAATAATCATATGTATTCATTATTTATACCATTATACCCATCCAAGTAAGTTGGTGGTGGAAAATAGATTACACCACGGCGTGGGGACGGTATTTCGTATGTACGCACACGCGGTGATTTCATTTCCCGTAGGATGGATAGATGGTGAAATAGGGTTGTTTCATAATTATAATAACATATAAGTATATGATTGATACTGATGTTATTAATTCATAATGAAACAACTAAATAAGAATAAGTGGAAGAAGAAATAAAGTTGAAAGAATCGGTAACGGACACTACCTCTTCTTTGAAGCGCTTTTTTGAGACCTCCTTTTATGGCACTAAAATTTGTCTTTGAAGAAGACCAGGACCTCTAGGATGTTTCTAGGGAAGTGGAGAGGAGAAATTGGCAGGGTTTGGCAGAGCTTGAAGGCTCAATGTGGTGTGAGGAAGAGAGGGAGGAGGTGCCCTTTTATAAGGGAGGAGAGGGGCACCTTTGGAAATACTAAAAATATTATTTTATTATAAAGCCATATTCGGTTTTAAATAGCTCCAAATTGATTTATTTCTAAGCTAAGGTGGGGATGGGTCTAAATACTCTCATAAAATATAATTTTTACAATTTTAGTTTACTATTTTAACCTTATCATTTAGATTTAACTTTAAGTTAAATAATTTTACTTTTACCGTGTATTTTTGTGTTCTTACACTATAAGGTTAATAAACTTACTATAAAAAGACAAATGAAGCCCAAGTTATTTATTAATAATATATATAACCTTATATAAGTCATTTGGCCGAACCTTATATTTTTAGGAATAAAATAACAATTAATAATATAATATTTGTTTTAAAAACAATTTTATGTCTATTTTGACACTATTTAGTAATTTATTTTGTGAAAATTATAACAGAAATATTAGTTCGAACAAAGTTACTTAAATCAATAATAATAGGTCATATTAACCTATAAATTTAGTGGAATTCATAAAAAGTCTCAAATTACAATTATTTGGGTATTTATAACATCAATTATGTCAATATTTTATTAATAAGATTATTACTGCATCATCTTTGTGTCATATATAAATTAAATTATTTAATGTCTAAAAATTACAGATAAAATACCATTATTTATGAAATATTTTTATCTTTCTAATTAATATTTATAGTTGAATTTATCTTATGTATAACCCTATATTAACAAATTATTTACTTATTAAACTTTGATTTTAACTATTTTAACCCTTCTTTAAATAAATTAATAAATAATGTCCTAATCTAATCCATGTGGGCCTAAATGGTCATATTTTATTCCTAATGTTGTTTTTGGTCAAATTACACTTATCCAATAGAATTAGGACATGTGTTACGGTAATAATAATAACATTTTTACCCTTAATTACCCTATTTACTATTAACCATGGTAAAAAAGTAAAAAGTTACTATTCACCAAAAATTATTTTCATCCCATTGAACCACATTTTATTCCTTGATATTAACCGTGTCTCTCGGATTTTCGAAATTCCACTCACAAAAGTGGTAAAATTACATTTTATGTGAATTTGGAAATTCTCCTAGGAGGTGGGTAAAAGACGGTAAAAAGTTCAATAAAATTTTTATATATCTAAAATTATTAAAAAAATGACTCCAATGAATTGCATTGAACTTATATAGGTATTATGTATCAATTTTGACCAAAAATAAATTTAAATAAAATAAATAATTATTTAAATAAAAATTCGGTTTTTAAATAGTAACCCAGTGTTTTCACTATTCATAAAAAATGGAAATTTTCCAGAAAAATACCAAAATTTCACCCTAGGCTAATTTTGATATTCCTAATCCAAAAATGAAGTCCATTTTGAAAAATAAAATTTACAAAATTTCAAAAAGTGGTTATTACTATTCATAACAACTAGTTTTAATAATATTTTAATAGCATATCATTGTTTAGTGAAACTCAGTATTGTGTACGACGCAAGCTATTAAGGAAGGTCGTGATTGCGTGTAAAGAAATCCAAGATAGTTTTGTGTGTAGTGAAAGATTCCTCTGATGATTTATATAAAATAAAAACAAAATATTTCTTATAAAAGTCTCGGGTGTTACATTCTACCCCCCTTAAAAAGAATTTCGCCCTCAAAATTTGTCACTTGTAACAAACAGATGAGGATACCTCTCCCTCATCAAATCCTCAAGCTCCCATGTAGCTTATTCTAATTGGTGGTTCCTCCATAAAACTTTAACCAAGCAAGTGGTCTTGTTCCATAGTACTTTTTCGCTACGATCCAGAATCTCTATCGGCTATTCTTCATAAGAAAGATGTTGCTCCAGCGGTACAACTTCTGAGCTAAGTACATGTGAAGGATCAGGTATGTACTTCCTCAAGAGAGATACATGGAACACATCGTGAACTTGGGAGAGATTCGGTGGAAGCACCAATCGTTAAGATACCTTCCCAAAAGGATCTAGTATTTCGAAAGAACCGATATATCTAGGTCTCAATTTTCCCTTCATTCCAAATCTCATTACTCTCTTCCAAGGAGATATCCGTAAGAAAACTTTATCACCCACTTCAAACTCTAGGTCTTTTCTTCGGTTGTCGGTATTACTTTTTTTGTCGACTCTGAGCAACTCTTATGTGTTATTGAATAGATCTGACCTTTTCTGCCATCTCATCAACAAGATCAGGTCCTAATAGATTTCTTTCCCCAACATCATCCCAGTGAGTTGGATTCCTACATTTCTTTCCATAGAAAGATTCATAAGGATCCATCTGAATACTGGAGTGAAATCTATTATTATAAGAAAATTTAACCAAAGGTAGGTGTTGATCCCACCCACCTTTGAAATCCATAGAGCAAGCTCTCAATATATCTTCTAGAGTTTGAATTGTCCTCTCAGACTGACCATCTGTCTGAGGATGATAAGCAGTGATGAAACTCAACTCTGTATCCAGAGTATGCTGAAGACTTCACCCGAATTTTGAGATAAACCTCGGATCCCAATCAGATATAATGGAAAGTGGTACTCCATGGAATCTTACC
Organism: Viscum album; assembly: GCA_963277665.1. Taxonomy (NCBI): domain Eukaryota; kingdom Viridiplantae; phylum Streptophyta; class Magnoliopsida; order Santalales; family Viscaceae; genus Viscum; species Viscum album. The sequence continues at coordinate 497,654,938 of OY728139.1, forward strand.
ACTTCCTTTACATATATCCTGGAAAGTTGATCCAGAGAGAAATCCTCTCTATTAGCGATGAAGTGTGACGACTTTGTAAGATGATCAACTATGACCCAGATAGCATTTTTGCCTTTGGATGTTTTAGGAAGTCCTGTGACAAGGTCCATAGTGATGTTTTCCCATTTCCATTCGGGTATGGGTAATGGTTGTAACATCCCCTTAGACTTCTATCTCTCAGCTTTAACTTGCTGACAAACCAAGCATCGAGATACATATTCAGCAACATCTCTTTTCCTGCCATCCCACCAGAAGTACTCTTTCAGGTCCCTATACATCTTTGTGCTTCCGAGTTGAATGGAGAATGAATAACTATGAGCCTCATTCAGCAGCACATTCTTTAATTCAGGGATGGGAGGAACACAAAACCGATTCCTGAACATTATTATCCCATCACAATCAAGGTTGAATTCAGGAACATTTATCACCTTCTTTTGTTACTCTACATCTTCTTTCTGTGCCTCTTTAATCTTAACATGTATAGATGGTTGAACATTCATTTGAGAAAGATACGACTTTTCCCATTTCATTATAATTCCAAGATCCATCCTTTGTAAATCCATAAATATTGGATCTTTTGTGATCATCATCATGGATAAACTGGCATGGTCTTGTTGACTTAATGCATCTGCCACCTTGTTTGCTTTCCCAGGGTGGTAATGAATTGAGCAATCGTAATCCTTAATCACCTCCAAACATTTTCTTTGGCACATATTCATCTCATTTTGTGTGAAAATATACTTTAAACTTTTATGATCAATATAAATGTCACACCCTTATCCATAAAGATAATTCCTCCAAATCTTTAATTCAATGATTACCGAAACTAACTCCAAATCATGATTTGGGTAATTTTTCTCATGGATTTTCAACTGTCGTGAGGCATAAGCTATCACCATATCATTTTTCATAAGAACACACCCCAATCCCTTCTTGGATGCATCACTGTAGATCACAAACCTTTCTCCACTACAAGGTAGTGTGAGCACAGGTGCACTGGATAACCTTCTTTTCAACTCCTTGAAATTATCTTCACATTCCTCCATCCAAACAAACTTAACTCCATTCCGAGTCAACCTGGTGAGTGGATTAGATAATCGTGAAAAATCTTTCACAAAATGTCGATAATATCTAGAAAAACCATGAAAACATCGGATCTCAGTTACTGTTCTTGGTCTCGACCATCTTTTGATAACCTCTATTTTTTCTGGATCCACATATATCCCCTATTTTGAGATTATGTGACCCAAAATTGAAACTTTTTTAAGCCAAAATTCACACTTGGTAAATTTGGAATAAAGCGTCTCCTTTCTCAGGGTCTTCAATATAATTCTCAAGTGATCTTCATGTTCTTACATGCTCTTTTAATACACAAGAATATCGTCTATAAAGACTACCACAAACTAATTAAGATAGTCTCTAAAGACTCTATTCATCATATCCATGAAGATAGCAGGGGAATTAGTAAGACCAAATGGCATCACTATAAATTCATAGTGTCCATACCTTGTACGGAAAGTCTTCTTTGGTATATCCTCCCTTTTGACCCTTAATTGATGATACCCTGAACAAAGATCAATCATGGAAAATAATTGAGCTCCGCGTAGTTGGTCAAATAAGTCATCAATGCACGGGAGAGGATATTTGTTCTTGATAGTGATCTTGTTAAGTTCTCGATAATCAATGCAGAGTCTCATTGATCCATCTTTTTTCTTAACAAACAGAACATGTGCTCCCCAAGGTGACGCACTAGGGCGTATGAATCCTTATCAATATTCTCTTGGAGTTTCTTCTTCAATTCCTGCAACTCAATTGGGTCCATTCTATAAGGTGTCTTTGAAATAGGCAAAGCACCCGGTATGAGTTCTATTGAAAACTCAACTTCACGATTTGGAGGAAGACCCGAAAATTCCTCCAGAAAGACATCGTCAAACTCCCGTACAATGGGAATATTCTTAATTTTGAGTTTCTCACCAACCATTTGAGATAAATAACCTTCATTTAGTGGAATCAAAACCCATAAGATGGAAGAAATTTCCACTAGAAGGTTATTTTCATCCTTGCATCGATAGATGATCATAGATTGATCTGGAATATGAAATGTGTCTTCCCTTCTTTGGCAAATGATATGAGCTCCATATAAAGAAAGAAAATCCATGGAAAGAATCACATCAAATTCCACTATAGGAAGGATCACAAGATTTGCAGGAAGCACTTTCCCACAAACTTTAATCAGAGAAGAATTATAAACTTTTGATGCGACTGTTGTGCCATTAGGGGTTGTCACAGCTGACTCAACATCTAATTGTTGAGGTAATACAGTGATACCCTTAGAAAATTATTTAGAAATAAAAGAGTGGGTGGATCCAGAATCAAATAAAACATTTGCTACTTTAGACTGGATGGTAAGTGTACCTTTCACCACTTCGTTATCGTACTCCACATCACTGATAGAAATTGCATGTGACTTTCCTTTATCTTTATCCTAAAGATTTTGATGACATCGATCATTATCAAAAACCCTTGAATTTGGGCATTTATTGGCATAATACCCCATCTCCTTGCACTTGTCACATTGAAGTGTAGGAGGTGCACTCTGTGTAGCATTTTCATTGTTCGCATCTCAATACATCTTCGTCCCATCATTGCGGCATTCAAATGCCAGATGACATTCCTTTCCACATTTGAAACATTTACTTGTCCCTTTAAGACAACTCCCTCCATGTCTCTTTCCACACATTGAGCATAAGGGAAAACTCATCTTCTTTTCAGTGTGCTCTTTAGATTTTCCTTTGAATTCCATTTTCCTCTTCTTAACAAACCCATATTACTGATGGGTTACTCCAATCTCCATCTCAACTTTGAGAGTACATCGAACGATTTCCTCGTAGCTATTGAAGTCTCTTATAGCTAACTCCCTTCGAATAATTGGTTGTAAGACACTAAAGAATCAATCAATCTTAGTCTCAGGTTGGATAATAATACAAGAAGCGTACCTTGCAAGTCTTGTAAAATTTTCTTCATAGGTACCAACAGATTCATCATCCTTTTGCTTTATTTCAAGAAACTCATTCTCCATCTTTTTTTGGAGAATACGAGGGAAATATTTATTGAAAAATAAGTTCTTGAACTCGTCCCATTCCATGGACTCAATTTCATCTCTTGGCCTTATATTTTTTATAAGATTCCACCATTGATCAGCATCGCCTTCCAAACAATACACTGCAAAGATGACTTTATCATGTTCAGAACATTGATGAACTGAAAATATCTTTTCAGTAGTGTTGATCCATTTTTCAGCAACTAATGGATCAGTAGACCTTCTGAATGAAGGTGGACGTTGTCTCATGAAGGATTCAACAGAATTTTGCTCCTTCCTTTGCTCGTTTGGAAGTCCTACATGATTCATAGCTTGAGAAAGTTGTATGAGCATGGCTACAAGATTTTGTATTCCAGCTCCCATAACGTTTGGTTTCTCAGGGGGACAATCATTGCATTGGCCGTCACATTCCTCATTAACACGGTTCCTTTGGGTTCCGGACATTGACTAAAACCAAGAAGAATAGTGTGAGCAACACTAATTATAATAGGAAAACAACATAATCAAGAATAAAATTTCAAACATAAGTTCTTATCCTAGGTTATTCATGGCCATTTTTAAAACACTAAGATTGTGTTCTATGCTTAGACATATCCTTAGGATTCTTACTAAGGCTTTCACATCCTAGTTTCCAAAGGTTGATTATACCTTTCCTTTGATACCAACTATAACGACCCATACTTTACATACATTGTTAATAATTCAAAATTGAAGCATACTTATTACAAAATATAACAAGACCATGAAAGGACTGTATAGGTATAGTGTCTTTGGAAACTGGGAAACATAAACAACTGGTTCATAAAGCATCTACACTGTCTCCCATTTATTTTATCATATCTAGAGTCCCTTTTGGCATATCCTACTTAATAACCTTCTTCCTGACCTGGGGAAGGAAAATATACAAAAGTGTGAGCTCAAATACTCAGTAAGGGTATACAAAAGAAATATCAATCACATCATATTCAGAAGAAAATAACATTTTGGAAATCTTAACCTGCAAAAGAAATCATAATTTCATAACATGGGATAAATCATAGTAGTGAAATGTAATCCCAATAATCATAACGTAAAACATGAAACTTTTTGGAATACACACATAATCATAGAGATTAATTTCTTAGTAGTCAAGACTCATAGCCAAGACTATCTTAGTGGACAAAGTCCATTTTTGAATCGAGTTCACTCCTCGTTTCTGTCCTGTTTCACTGAACTGGATTAACTTGCCGTTCCAAACATGTCTATCTCATGAGATATAAATCTTTACCCAATGCATTGGAGGGAGATATAGGTCCCACCCATCTCATAATTAAACCATTCGTATGTGTGCCACAAAAATCAGAAATCATACATCATTGCATAACCCATGTAATAAAAATGGGATTCTTAATAATCATGACATCATAAAACAATTCATATAAGATAAAGGAATTCAAAAAAATGATTCCATCACAACATAATCAAATCAATGTAATAATAGGGATATAAACAGAACCCTATATTATCTTAGATGGAAAATAATTAGGATAAAACACTTGAACTCCATTCTTGAGGAAAATATCCTTTATACTTCAAAAACATTTTCCTTTCTTAACATGTCATACAATTTTAAACTAAAAAAAGTTGATTAAAAATAAACATGAAAACTTGTAAATGAATCTTCTTGGAAATAATGTTTTAAAATTCCATTCATGCCGTATAAGTTAAAAAAACATTCTTCTCGTACTTTTGTCAGAAAAGTCAAAAAGTACCTCGTACGAAAAATGACAAAAGATTCCTTTCATATCTTTTACTAAAAACTCACCTAAGGGTAAAATTGGATTTAAAAAATTGTAGGTGGATGGAAATAATATTACATATTGAGGAAACATGGATGTGTATGATGAAAATACACCCCAGTAAATATCAAAGTATAAACAATCTCGGATAAAAATGAGATTGTGATATTTTCCCTTACCTTAGGTCTGATTTGCATCATAATTTTCTGAACCTCCTGTATAATTATTTAAATAATTTCATTGAATTATTCCAGAATCATACTTATCATGTATGGTCATATTCATCGCTTCTTATTAGTAATATTTCATTGTTACTTGTTATTCGGGTGTTTATTGCTTTTTGTTGTTTTGCGTGTTTTGTCGAATAAATTCTTATTCTTATTTTAGGTTATAGATACCTCATTTATAGAATGGTATTAGTGTAATATATATCATATTTATTCACTCAATTCATTTATGTAATCATTATGATATGAAAATCATGTAGAACGAGTCACATCACATCGTGGAGACGGTATTCCGTACATACGCACGAGCGATGATATCCTTCCCATGATAGTGGAATTGAATTGGAGTATATGTATACTATTTAATAATCAATATCAATTTACAATAATCATATATATTAATCCATTACACCATTATACCCATCCAATTAAGGTGGTGGTGGAAAATAGATTACACCACAGCGTGGAGACGGTATTCCGTACGTATGCACGCGCGGTGATTTCATTTTCCGTAGGATGGATAGATGGTGAAATAGGGTTGTTTCATACTTATAATAACATATTAGTATATGAGTGATACTTTTGTTATTAATTCATAATGAAACAATTAAAGAAGAAAAATTGGAAGAAGAAATAAAGTTGAAAGAATCAGTAATAGACATTACCTCTTCTTTGGAGTGCTTCTTTGAGACCTCATTTTAGGGCAATAAAATTGGTCTTTGAAGAGTACCAGTACCTCTAAGATGTTTCTAGGGAAGTTTAGAGGAGAAATTGGAAGGGTGTGGCCGATCATGAAGGCTCAAAGTGGTGTGAGGAAGAGAGGGAGGAGGTTCCCTTTTATAAGGGAGGAGAGAGGCACCTTTGGAAAAACTAAAAATATTATTTTATTATAAATCCATATTCGGTTTTAAATAGATCCAAATTGATTTAGTTCAAAGGTAAGGTGGGGATGGGTCGAAATCCTCTCATAAAATATAATTTGTACATGTTTAGTTTACTATTTTAACCTTATCATTTAGATTTAACTTTAAGTTAAATAATTTTACTTTTACCGTGTCTTTTTGTGTTTTTACACTATAAGGTTAATAAACTTACTATAACAAGCCAAACGAATCCCAAGTTGTTTATTATTAATATATATAACCTTATCTAAGTAATTTGGACTAACCTTATATTTTTAGGAATAAAATAAAAATTAATAATATAATATTTGTTTTAAAAACTATTTTATGTCAATTTTGACACTATTTAGTAATTGATTTTTTTGAAACTTATAACTGAAATATTAGTTCGAAAAAGGTTTCTTAAATCAATACTAACATGTCATATTAACCTAGAAAATTAGTTAAATTAATAAAAAGTCTCAAATTACATTTATTTGGGTATTTATAAGATCAATTATGTCAATATTTCATTAATAAGATAATTACTGCATCATATTTGTGTCAAATATAAATTAAATTATTTAATGTCTAAAAATTACAGATAAACTACCATTATGTAGGAAATATTTTTATCTTTCTAATTAATATTTATAGTCGAATTTATCTTATGTATAACCCTATGTTAAAAATTATTTACTTATTAAACTTTGATTTTAACTATTTTAACCCTTCTTTAAATAAATTAACAATAAATGTCCTAATCTAACCCAAGTTGGCCTAAATGGTCATATTTTATTCCTAAGGTTGTTTTTGGTCGAATTAAACTTATGAAATAGAATTAGGACATGTGTTAGGGTAATAATAATAACATTTTTACCCTCAACTACCCTATTTACTTTTAACCGTGGTAAAAAAAGAAAAAAGTTACAATTCACCAAAAATTATTTTCATCCCATTGAACCACATTTCAGCCCTTGATATTAACCGTGTCTCTCGTATTTTCAAAACTCCACTCACAGAAGCGGTAAAATTAAGTTTTATGTGAATTTGGAAATTATCCTAGGAGGTGGGTAAAAGATGGTGAAAAGTTCAATAAAATTTGTATATATCTAAAATTATTATAAAATGACTCCAATGAATTGCATTGAACTTATATAGGTATTATGTTTCAATTTTGACCTAAAATAAATTTAAATAAAATAAATAATTATTTAAATAAAAATTCGGTTTTTAAATAGTAACCCAGGGTTTTCACTAATCATCAAAAATTGAAAGTTTAAAGAAAAATACCAAAATTTCACCCTAGGATAATTTCGATATTCCGAATCCAAAAATGAAGTCCATTTTGAAAAATAAAATTTAAAAAATTTCAAAAAGTGGTTATTACTATTCATACGGCTAGTTTTAATAATATTTTAATAGCATATCGTTGTTTAGTGAAACTCGGTATTAGGTACGACGCAAGCTATCAAGGAAAGTCGTGATTGCGTATAAAGCAAGCGAAGCTAGTGTTGTGTTTAGTGAAAGATTCCTCTAATGATTTATATAAAATAAAAACAAAATATTTCATATAAAAGTCTCGGGTGTTACATTCCTAACATTAAATTCATAGTAACTTTTCCCCTTATATTATTATTTTGTATAGAGCTTCTGAATTTACCAAAACATATCACCAATGATTTTGAAACTAGGTGCATAGTAAATCCAAATTTTCATAAACCAGGTATAGTTCAAGTTAATACCCAACAATCCATTTCTATTTTATTACCCCTAGGTACAAATGTAACAGAGCCACATCCACTTGTAGTATGTAAATAGGGATTTCATTTCTTGTAAACCAATCTCTTTATGCTTTACCAAACATTAGGTATTATTCACTTTGTTTAAAAATTGACCTATTTTCTCACTAATTTTATCTATCCTAACCCAAAACAATAACTAGACTATTATCTGACACCAAACATGATAACCCATATCTTTTAGGTACTTTATTTTATGATCTATTTCATTAAGAAACACATTACATAGTCCAAAAAGATCATGTGACCTAGTTATTGGACTCCTAATGTTATTAAAAATTACCCCTTTTGATTTATGTTTCTATTATCCAAAAAACGTCATATATTATTGATTATTTTGTTATTTAGTGACTTCATTAGGATTTATCATTATAAAATTCATTCTGTTGAAAATTTTCAATTTTGGAAGTTTATAGAAATTTTACAAAGTCTAGAAACTCCATTATGGGATCCAATTTGATGTGAATATATTTGGATACATAGAGTAATAATCTACATTAATCATCAATTTAAATGAATTTCCTATATTGATCAGCTATGTTGTAGAATCAGCTACATGAAAATTCCCAAAGTTAATGAATTAGTTACACGTTTAAACAAATATGTCAATGAAATGGATATATTAATATCCTACATAGAATATTAGGAAACTTGATTTGTATCAATGGTAAATTGGACCATGTGGTTCCAATTATCTACATGATTTAGTATGTTACATGAAATTTGGATTTGTGAGCAATAAGGCTACGTGATTTGGCTTTGGGATGAATTTGGGTGCATGAATTTGAATATATGGACTTCCAATATGCAGTGGTCTATAATAATCTATTTCATTATAAAACCTATATTTTTATTACCATTGAAGTAATTTAAGTGGAAATTAATGTTTTCATTGATGCATTAAATAGTTTACTTTCTATTAATAGTTAAATCAATTTCCAAAATTTAGTGATTACCGAGAGAATAAAATATTATGGAATAATTTATTTCTCATATAGAGACATATAAATTTCATAAATAGATATTAAATCTTATTTGATGAATATTTATTACAATAACATAATGATTCATCCTAAAATCATATAATTCTATTGTATTTTGAAACATGGATGCATAAATAACTGGTTTATACATGAACAACATCTTCTCCTAATGTGTTCTTTATAATTATCACCATTCTTAGACATATCAAAAAAAAAATACCATTCTTCATAACCTAGGGAATGAAAATATAGAAAAGGAGAGGTATGATTCTCAATAAATGTAAACAAGTGAGATATCAATGATCACATAGACATAACTTGAGCATAAGGGCATGATAACATGAAAATAAAATTTGAAAATCATAACCTATATATCAAATAATATAATCATGAATTAAGAAATAAATATTTAAAGTACATAAGACTTGAATCAAAAAGGGATCAAAGAACATTAGTGATGAGAGCATAAAATTTCCATAAGACAATAGTTTATAGTATATACATAAGTACAGAAAATTATTTTCATAGTAGTCAAGCCTCAATGCCAAGACTATAATAGTGTATTAGGTTCACTCCTAAAACCATCATATTAGTCAATGATCACTAAAAACACTATAATAGTGGATAGAGTATCTTATATAATTAAGTTAACTTCCCATATCAGTATCGTTTATCTCACGATATATTCATATTTACCCAGTGCATTGGAGGGAAATATAATTTCAGGCCCACCCATCACATAATAACAATTATATATATGTGACACAAGATAATAAAACATTCCTTATATCAAAACCCATGAAGGCGAACAGAGCTTCATAAACATAACATAATCGATGTAAAAGAAATGGGTTACGTAAATATATTATCATCACAATCATAAACCATCCAAATAAATAATAAGTATTGTATAATTAGATCATATCCCCATTAAAGAATATGAAGCATAAAAGGATTCCATATTATTTAGAAAATGCTTTCAAAATATTAATTGGATAATTCCTTGAGGAAAAATACATTTTTTGTAACAACCTCGACCCTAGTTTCCCAAATCTAGTTCCTTACTTCATTATATTGGCATATGATACAAGAAATCACATCCTTATGGACTGAATAGTTTAGTAATCTTTGTAAAATAGACACATACAAGAAATTGAAATTACATTTTAGACATGAAATAAACTTAAAGTATTTTCTTAGAGAACACCATTATCAACTTATCATAACCCTACATATCAATCATAATAAACTTCTTGGAATCCTTGGGATGATAAAAAATAATAAATGAGCGAGATCAAATTCTCGGTAAGGGTTAAGTATAGTGGAATAAATAATGATTCAATGAAAATAATCAACATAGAAAGTTAAATAACTAAAATCATATTCAATTTAATAAAAAAATGGGAATGAAATGAATCCATAAATTTTGTAATAGTGAAAATCCATTAAATAATGATAACTGAATACAGAAAGAAGGTAATACTTTATTGGACGATATGTATCTGGCACATGTTACCTTTACCATCAAGACCTATTCTGAAGATAGTTTAATATACACATAAAACCCATTTAATTTGGATTTTTTTGTCTCATGAGACCTATCTATTCATCTAGGGGATATATATTTTCAGTATCCACTCACCACTTCAAGTCTAAATCGTTCTTTATATACTAAGTGTATCGATTTAAAAATATTTAAAAATAAAAGTGTTCTATACCACTTTGAAACATTTTAATCAACACAAACCATTTACTAAGGTATAGAAGATGATATCATAAGAGATAAACATTAATGATCTATAAGATTCAAAAATTTATTTTTGACATATATGAAAATAATTTAATTGATACCATTGAAAATTTATTGTGTAAAATAATTTTTAAACATTCCAATGTATCCAATACCACTTTGAAACATTTTCATTATAACCCCTGTGATGAAATAAAAATAAATGAAACATAAAATATCAATAGATTAATGATATTTTTTATATAACATATCTAAGGAGAGGTATATACACCTCATAAAATAATATATGTGTACAAAATAATAAATATATCAAAGATGGAAAATTGTGACAAAAATCCATTACCTCTTTCGTAACATTGAAATTATAAACCCCATGAAATAGAGATACTCAAATGGATATGTAAATAAACATAAATTTAAGGATAATAAACCTAAAATTCATTCATGGGTAGTACATACACCAAAAAATAAATATTAGTGGATAATATGGCGTATGTCTCATATAAATAAAAGTGAGACAAGAAATCCCCTTACAGTGATCATATCATTGAGGTGAGAATTTATCAATTAGGTGATTATGCATAAAAATAGTGTATCCACACAAAAAGAATTAGGAATATAACATAATTAAATAAATATTGTAATCCACAAATAATCATGGAGTAATTTAATCAACAAAGTTGATGTATAACCTAATGAATGGAAAATGAGTTTACAAATCCCTTACAACTTTGTAATCAGTAGAACCATAAGACCCATAAAAGCAATAATTAGAAAAGGAGATATTTAGTACCATGAATATAATTAGTTTCATGATATTATAAATCAAATAATAGTATAAATACACCACCCACAATAAATAAGTGGTTAATAAGTCATATATCTCACAGAATTAAAGTGAGATGAGAAAACACTAACCTCACCCTTACCTTTTGTGTAACATTATTTAAACTCTTGTATAATGGCTTAAAAAATATTATTGACTAATTAAAAAAATATTCATATTTATAATACCTTATGGGAATATTTTATAACATATTAAAACCCATTAATTAATACTATATCATTACATTCATGGTTTCAGGTGTGTTCATTCCATTGTTTAATAATCAATTCATTTGTGTAAAAGTATATATGTTCATATAAAATGGAAATAAAAATCCATAAGTGAAATGAAATAGTATTAACGAATTTATATAATTCTATATGGTTTGAATTATAATTTTTATTTCATACATGTGGATGATTCATTTGATAAAATGTAAATGACAAATGTATAGCTTATTGTTTCAGTTTTTTTGGACATCACGAATTAGTTTCATTTTATTTACTATTATGAGTATATATTAGTTGAATAACATGAAATATGACATAATATAATTATTAAACTAATATCTAATCATAACAATAGTTTTATTACCATCCATAAAGGAGTTAATGGAAAAATAATGAAAAACTTATTCACTGAGATGATTAACTAGCTTAACTTGGACGATAGTTACATTTCTTTGAATAAGAGGAGGTTATAAAATGGATGGATAAAAGATATTACATTAGAAACATAAATTTATAGTATTTAAATTATTTTATAATTATTATTCCTTTTTTATGAAATATTTTAGGAGAAAGTATAAAAATAAAATAAATCAATAGAGGTGTTTTGAGAAAATTACCTCTTGAATATCACTTCCTTGGAAGACACATCGATGACCTTGGATTTTTTATTTTGGGGATACCAGAATCTCTTGTACATGGAGATGTTGAGGATGATATATTTGGAATATATCTGAGGATGTTCACATCTTGGTGGTTGAAATTTTGTGGTGAGGGGTAGTATTTATACTTGAGGATATGTGGGTTTAAGTAATTAAAATAAGGATTATTTTGTAATTAAATCCATCCACATAGAGGTGTAATTAGTTTAGATGAATTTAATTTTTAATTAATGTTTTGGATGTTTTATAGGGTCTATAAATGCCTCATAAAACCATTAAATGTTTTATTTTTTACATATTTTATGATTTACCTTTTAACTTTTTCCCTTGTCACTATTTTAACTATGTTTGAGTAAATAATTTTTTTTACCCCAGTAATATTTTTGAACATAAATATTAAATTGACATTAAAAAAAATATGAAATTATGATTCCAATTATGTAACCCATTTTACCTAATTTAATTCACATAATTTTAAAAATTGGATTTAAAATTAATCCTAGAGACATAATAAAAAAGTGGGGTTTTAAAGTGAAAGGTTCCGATGTTTAAAATGTATTTAGTTCCAATATCAATGTATAATTAATTCCAATGACCTAAATTGGATTTATTAATGTATAATTTATCTTATTATACTTTAAAACAAATTTATATTATACTTTAAATATATAAATAAGTTATTCGAAAAAAACTTTTATTGAAATTTATTATTTTTCACTATTCATCCAAAAATGATACTTCTTCAATAAATACCAAAATTTTACTATAACATAATTTTTATATTATTAATTAAAGAATTATCATTTTTTTAAAATAAAACTTATAAAATTTTAAAAAAGTTTAAACCTAGCGTGCCATCAAAAAGCGGCAAAACTGCCTTTTAGAAAAATATAACTTTTATACTTAAAAATAGATTTATTCTTATGTTAAGCATATAAAACATATTAAATTAATTTAAAACAATTTATCAAATAAAGAAAATTTAAATTTCATTAATATATTTCACTAGTAATGAATAATTTAATTCTTTAATATAGAATTTCATTATAGGCATAAAAAAGTTTTTTAATAAAAAACACATCCTTTATGTTCAACTAGTTTTCATTTTTATTTTTAATTAATTGGTAACTAATAAACTCATTTTACAAACATTTATAGACTATATTTTTATAATTTAGTTAATCTAATTGATTCTCTTTATTCCAATTACTAGGTTATAACTATAACAATTATATAATAATATGAAATTATTTATTTAAGCTCTGTGTTATGTGTAATGTAAGCTATCAAATAATATTCATTTATTTAAAAGAAGAATACCATAAAATCTTATGGTTTTTAATTCTACCCTACATCAATAAATTGTTTCCTCTCAATTTAAAATTTTACTATTAAAATAAAAAGATGATAGTTAAAAATACATATGTTTGAAACCTACATTGTAAATAGTGATATAAAAACATATAATTAATAAGAGGGAAATGGAAATGAGAGGTTCACCACAAAACTATTTTTTTGAATAGGATAAAATTAGTGTGGAGTCATAATTGGGTCATGGAATAGGAATTATAATACCATGTTCTGGTTGAGAGTGAAACAAAACATGGTCATCAAAAAGAATAACATCACAAAAACATAAATCTATGATAAGTTAAGGAGGCCATTGATTTCTCAGTAAGAAAATTAAATGAATATAATTTTTCCTTCCAAATTCATATCCTATAGTTTAATAACTACTTAGGGTGATAACATGAGGATATATACATACTTGGGAATTAGAGTTTAATCCTTTTATCCATTACCCCACAAACTCATCTTTTGATCCAAATAATGAGTTTGGTAACTATTTTTTAAGCCTGAGGCACTAAAATCAACTTCTAAAAATCATAAGGTCCACAACAGGAAACAGTATATTCCTCATATATTTATATATTAACCAAAACAAAAATATTTATAATATGATAAGATAATTCCCATAAAGAAAAAACTGTCTTATGAAAAAATATACTTTAATCTCCCAAAAATCAATAATAATTCTTAAAATTCAACATAGTCCATTCCCTAAATTGGTATTCTTAAATGTCCACAAATATATTCCAGACTAATAATGAAACATAAAAATCAAAAGGATTTTATCACATAGTCTTGCATTATAAATAAATATTTATTTCCCAATAATGTGCATAACCAAAACATATAACCTCCTAGATATGCTAATTATTTTCATGAATAACTTGATTCACCATAAATCTATAAAAACATCATATATTCAACAAAATTTTAATTCATCCTTTATTCCTAAAATAAAATTATATAATATTATATTTATCTTAATCCTATAGGTTTCATGAAATTAACTTATCCTTTAACCATAAAATCATTTAACAAAAAACATTTACAACTTATCGGGACTTCACGTAGGCCTATGGTAGGTGTTTCACCCTTATCACCTTTCAGTTGTGGGTTTAAGACCCAAGACATTGTTCGACATGACGAGTTATAACCTGACCTATGGTATGTACTCTTTCTAAAACCATATTAATATAATCCATACACATTTTCCATAAAAAATTTGATATACTTTTTTAAAAAAAACAGTCATATATTCAACATTAATGAAATGTTTTGACATCAAAGATTTTATAATATGTTTCATTTTTAATTCCCAAAATATAATAACTCATAACTACCATAAAATCAGATATCATATAAACCCTAAAGGTTATCCTTACCTTTATACTTGTGTCCACAACATTTAATGGTTTTATTTCCTATTTATCATTTTTACACATACTAAACCAAGGGGTTATATTTCTAAAAATATATCCCAAAATATCCTTAATCTTGATTAACACCAATAACCTAAAATCACAAATGGTTTTTTAATAATTTAAACAAATTATTAATGTTAAACTCATAAAACCATGATTTTCTCTATAACACTTAATATATTGATGACATATATTCTTCCAAAATCAACTTAATTCCTTTTATGTTTCACGATTCTTCTGACCATAATACCATTGGTGAAATATTTCTTCACTATATTTTCTATCATATTCAATTTTAATCAAGTTACAAATGGTTTCCTCCATTTTAGAAACCCAAAATGAAAAGTGTAAACATCATCTTCAATAATCAGAGTGGGCTATAAAATAATTATGAAATATTGGTCATAGGATTTCTAAATCAAGAAACTTTATTCTTGATTTATGATTCTGTATTTTTCACATATTTTTTACATGATCATTACCAAATATATAATATGTTATCCTATAAATAGTATTTTCCCCAAAATCCCATCATAGGTTTATATTCCTTAATTTATGTTTTCCCAAATCTAGTTCCCATGTTTCTACTAAACTTCCTCTGATACCAACTGTATCAACCTTGACCCTATCTTCCCAATGTTGTCTACTTAAATTATTATATTGGAATAAAATATATGAAATCCCATCCCAAAGGGTATAACATTTTAGTATTCTGGGAAAACTAGATTCATACATAAACTTCAAATTATATTAACTCATAAGATAAAAGATTTATTTTCTTTGAGAAAATCATTAACCTATTAGTGTAACCCGTAATATCAATCATAAAAAACATACTGGAAACCTATAGAAAATAAAACATAAGAAATGGGAGAGATAAAATGCTAAGAAAGGATTATGTACAATGGAAGAAATAATGAATCAATGAGAATAATCAATAAGGTTTAGTAAATAACTTAAAAAATATGTCATTGAATCAATAAATTAAAAAATAAATGAATACATATGTTTTTTATAGTGAAAATCCTTTGGATAATGATAACTGAATATTGAATGAATTGAATTATTAATTATTAGATGTCATATATTTGACACATGATACCACTTCCATCAGGACTAATCCTAAAGAATGTTTAATTTATAGGTAAAACCCTATTTAGTATGACCAAATTTTTTGTCTCATTAGATCTCTTGATGCATCAACCATATATATAATTTCAAGCCCCACCAGTCACTATAATTCCAAATCATTATTCATATATCTAAAAAATTATTTAAAAAGATATTTAAAAATAAAAGTGTCACATAACACTTTGAAGACATTGAATCAATATGAAAAATTTACTTAATTATGGAAGATTGTATCAATAGAGATAAACCATAATGAACTACAGGATTCATCAAAGGATGTTGATATAGATGAAAATACTTTAAATGAGATCATTGAGAAATTCTTCATGGAAATAATCTTTAATTATTCCAAATTGTCACATACCCCATAGATACATTATAATTATAATCCCTCTAAAGGAATAACATTAAATGAAACTTATAATATCATGATAATATGGATATTCATGATAAAACATTTCATGTGAGCTATATATATACCTCATAAAAGAATATAGGTGTATAGCATAACAAATATCTTAAAGAAAAAAAATTGTGACAAAAATCCATTACCTCTTTAGTAACATTGAAATAGTAAACCCCCTAAAATATATATACTCAAATGGATATGTAACTTCACTTAAATTTAAGGTTAATAAACATAGAATTATTTCATGGGTAGTATATACACCATACAACAAAAATAAGTGGTCAATACGGCATAAGTCTCGTAGAAATAAAACCGAGACTATAAATCCCCTTATAAAATTATATCTACACTAAGAGAAGTGTGAATATGACATAAATAAATAAATATTTAAAATCATGCATAATATTGGAAAAATATAGTAAAAAAAGTAGTCGTATAACCAAATGAATGGAAATGGAGTTAAGAAATCTCTTACCACATTGTAATTAGTCGAATCATATGCCCCATAAAAGTTGTAATTAAATTAAGATAAATTTAATAAAATGAAAATAATGAATTTAATAAAATAATGTGTCAAATTATTGTATAAATACACCAAACAAAAGGAAAAAATGGTGAATAAATCATATATCTCACATAAGTAAAATTTAGATGAGAAAAACCTTACCTCACACTTCCATTTAATGTAATATTCTTTCACTGATTGTATAATGGTTAAAATAATGTTATTAAATCATTATAGAACTATATTAATATTTATAATACCTTATGGTATGATTTTATGATATCTAATGACCCATTTAATGAAAACTATTTCATTATTTTCATTGTTTCAGGTGCATTCATTCCATGGTTCAATGATCAGTTCATTTTTGAAAAATAATGGATGTTATTATAAAATAGAAATAAAACTCTGGAAGTTATATGAAATGGTATTCGTGAACTTCCAGAAGTTTAAATTTTTCCATTTATCATTTTTTCATACATTAGGATGATTCATTTCATAAAACATTAATGAGAAATGTCTAGTTTATTTTTGCAGTTTTTTTGAACATCACATACTAGTTTAGTTTTATTTAATAGTATGAGTATATAAAAGTACCAAACATGAAATATGATAAAATATTATTATTGAAATTATATTTATGTAGAATAATTTTTTTACAGACTAACATGATGGAGGAAATGGAAAAAGAATAAAAAACTATTCACGGAGGCAATTAACCAGTATAACATAGACAATAGTTACATTTCATTGAATAAGAGGAGGTAACAAAAGCGATGGATATAAAATATTCCATTAGAAACATAAAATTATAGTATAAAAATGATTATATAATTATTATTTCTTGATGGATGAAATACATGTGGAGAAAGAAGAATAATATAATAAATTAAGTGAGGTGTTTGGAGAATATTACCTCTTGAATATCACCTCCTTGGAGGACCCCTTGAGTACATAGAATTTGGTCTTTTGGTGAGACTAGAAGATATTGGATGTGGATAAAGTGAGGTGGAGAAGGTCTATAAAATAGTTTTGGAGCTTCGATGCTTGTGGGATGAAATGTGGTGGTGAAGGGTGGTATTTATACTTCAGTATAGGTGAGTTTAAGTGGATTAAATAAGGATTATTTTATAATTAAGGCCAACCACATTGATATATAATTAATTGAAAACAATTATATTTTTAATTAATAGTATATAGGATGATTAGGGTTGATCAATACCTTAACCAACAATTAAAGTTTTAAATTTTTAGGTATGTTAAGATTTTACCATTTAACTTTAATCGTTTGTCACTATTTTAATTATACTGCAATAAATAATTTCTTTTACCATAGTATATTTTTTATACCTAAAAAATAAAATGACCATACAAAATAATTTGGAACATTTTATTCCAAATATTGAATACATTTTACCTAATTAAATACACATAATTATAAAAAATATATTTAAAATCAATCTCATAAACATAATGAAAAATCGGGTTTTTAAAATGAAAAGATTAAAAAATTGATCTATTTTTATATCCAATTTCAATATAAAATTGAGTATAATGACCTAAATTAGATTTAATGATATATAATTAAACTAATTATAATTTAAAAACAATTTGTAGTAATATTTTATAATATAAATAAATAAGACAAAAAATAATTTGTTAATTAAACTTTAGTATTTTCCACTATTCATCAAAAAATAACAATTCTCTAAAACATTCAAAAAATTACATTAATATATTTTTTATATTACTCTTTAAAAAATTTAAATTATTGTTTCAAATAAAACATATAAAAGTGTTCAAATTCAGTTTAAAAACAAGTGCATCATCAAAAAGAGACAAAATCCCTTTTAGATATATATAACTCTTTATTCATAAAATTGTGTTTATTCTTATCTTAAGCCTATCAAACATATTTAATGAAGTTAAAATATTTTATTGAGTATATGAAATTTTAATTTCATTAATATTTTTAAATAACAGTGATTAATTTAATTTAATAAGTCAAAATGTCATTGTGGGTATAAAAATAGTGTTTTATATAAAAACCCCTAACCTTTATGTTCAATTGATTTTCATTTTCATTTCTAATGAATTGGTAACCAATGAATTCATTTTATAAAATTAAGTAAACTATATTTTGTTAATTTAGTTAATAAAATTAATTCCTTCCATTCCAATGGTTATGTTATAACTATAATAGAACAATAATAATATTTAATAATTTGTTTAAGCCCAGTGTTATATGTAACATATTATATCAAAGAAATTTAATTTATTTTAGAAGTTGCATATCGTAAAATCTTAGGGTGTTACATTTTTACTTATAAATCACTTATTTAAAATGTAAAAACTTCCCAATTATTAAAAAAATATTTTCCTTGAAAATAACCATACAAATATATGAAAAAAGCTTTAAATAATTTAGCACTTATTATGGAATGAAATTTAATTCATGTTATATATGTTAAAATAAATATTCATTTTATATTTTCAGTAAATGAAAAGAGTACCTCATTCAAAAAATTATAAGAAGATTACTTTTAAACCATTTTTAAAAAATTAAAACAACAGTAAAAATAACAATAAAAAACATTTTATAATAGTGAAATTTTTTTGAAAACTCTTTTATAATATATATATACTTATAAGAGAAAGTATCTTCGATCAAAGATTGAAATACAACTGATTTTCCATAAAAACATTAAATTGATATCTTTAGTAATTAAAGTGAGTGAAATTGAATGAAATCATATAGACTATATATATAACCATAGGATAAGAATATACATGAAATTATTGAGAGTTATATAATGAAATTTTATCATTGGAAGCATAATCATAAACAATCATGAAAAACAATGAGATTATAACATAAAACCCTTACCTTAGGTTTGACATCCTTAATACATGTTTGAAATATTATTTAGCAAATATATATTTATTATAAATATGTTCTGGAACCATAATAATTTATATCATATCATACATGGCTTACTTATAACCTTTTACCACCAATTTATTAATAATTATATATTAAAATCACATTTTAGAGTGATAACTACTTCTTTTTTACAGTAGATTTTGGTTCGATAGATTTTGTCCTTGTAATTTATCATGGTATTACATATAAATAAATTTAAAAGTGATATAAATATAATTTATATTCATTATATACATGTTTTTAGTAATCCATAAAAGTTATATATACTTAAATATATTTAATTACACCAAACCTGGAGACGGTAGGTCATACGTAGTTTGAACGCCACTTTCATTTTTTATAAGATTGAATGAAATAAAGGTAAGTAATATTAAACATTATTATATCATTATTATATCATATGTATAAAATATATTCATTAAATCCATGCTTATTACAATATATGTAAAATGCAATTGAAAAATGAATCACTTTGCTTCGTGGAGGTGGTAGTTTATACGTACACACGAGAGACGTTATCATTTTCTGATGGATTGGAAGGAAATAAAGTAGATGTTATGTTATGTTTATTGAAGTATAATTATTTTATAAATATAATATACACGTATTTAGATTAAATCAATCATTAGAACATTCCATGATAGGTGGTGATGGAAAATATATTAAATTGGTTCGTGAGGAGGAAGTATGTTGTACACACAACTAAAAATTTTGTTTCCAATTTGATGGAATAGGAGAATATTATAGTCTATTCCATTAATATAATAACAAATCATTATATGTAATATACTGGTTTTATTATTTTATAATAATTGAATATGATTTGAAGGAGGTAAAATAATGAAAAAAATGAAAACACATGGTTACGAACTATATCACTTCTTCGGAAAACCTCTTTATGTTTATACCTAAAACATTCTAGGATGGTTTTATAATAAATAATGGGACACTATGACATGTGTTTGGATTTAAATAAGTTATTTTTATCCCTAATGGGTGAACTAAAATACTCTTGAATTCTTTATAAGAGAGGATAGGTGTGTCCTTTTATAAATGGGGTAGAGGACACACTTGAAATATTTAAATAAAATAAAATACATGAACATCATATTCACAAAACATAGCTCCAAAAAAACCATTAATGAATAATATGTGATATAGGGTTACGATATGGATATAAAATAGATTTTATATAAGTTATTATGTCATTTTTACCCATATCTTTTATGTTTACACCACATCAAACCTATTTTAACGTTAATCGTTGTAAAATATTTTTTCTATTTTATCATTTCATTATGACAAAGAATTAAGTTGAAATTATTAAATAATATTAATTATTTTAATTTAAAATATAGCACCTATTTTAAAATATTCAATACACTAAAGTGGAAAATTTTAATTTAATATTAAACTCACTAATGTGAAAAAAATGGTTTTCCAAAGAAAATGTTTTCCTAAGTATTAATAGTGGTTATATTAAAATTAAATATAAAATTAATTTCAATGACCTAAATTGTATGAATAATAATTTTATTTAACTAATATTAATTTTATAACCATTTTTAGACAAATGTATCTTTTAAAATACTTTAAACTAAATGAAAATATTTAATTAAAATTCCGAATTTTCTTTATTCATCAAAAAATTGAACCTTTTATAAAATTTCCAAAAATAAAAAGTGAGATATTTCTATCATTTTAATATAAAAAAATATATTAATTTTTTAAATTAAATTTTCTAGAGGTGTAAAATATTTATATTAAAAATGTGTGAAAAACACGATGAAACAACATTTTAGAAAAATAAATTTTTTAATTATAAAAATGGATTTTTTATTATCTTATGCCTAGAAAAAATATTTGATGCTCGGAAAAATATTTGATTGAATATAAAATATCTAAATTTAATTACAATAATTCACTAATAATGATTAATTTAATTTATTAAGATAAAAGCATGTTATGTCCATAAAAATAGTTTTTCAGAAAAAAAATTCTTTTGCTTTTACTTTTTTATATTTTAATTTTTAATCATTTGATAACCAATGAATTTATTTTATACATGTGTAAACCATACAATTTTCATAATTTATTTAATATTTTTCATATTTGAAAATTTAATGGATATTTTATAACCATATAATATTGTACAGTTCAATTAGACTGAGGGTTCAGTGTATTACAAGCTATCAAATAGATTAAATTTATTTAAAATTCAATATATATAAAAATATAATTTTGATACATTCTACCACCCTTAATATAATATTACCCCTAAATTTTTTTCCCTAATGTGAAAAATGAGGATATGTCTACCTCATCACATCTTAGGGTTCTCACATAAATTCTTTGAATTTATGATTCCTACAGAGAACATTAACTAAGAAAGTAGGAATTTTTTAATATAAATTTATCCCTATAATCCAATATTTCTACTGGGTGTTCTTCATAGGAATGATTATTCTCTAGTAATATGACCACTTGGTCTAGTATATATGAACGATTAGGTATGCATTTTCTCAAGAGAGATACACGGAACACATAGAGAACCTGAGAGATGTTTGGTGGGAGAACCCAAAGATAGGCTACCATCCCTAATAGATCATGAATATCCAAGGGAAAATATAAATAGGGTGGAAATTTATATTTTTTCTTAATATTATAACCTTCTTCCAAGGATCAATTCATAGAAACCTCTTTTCACTAACTTCGAACTATAGATCTCATCAAAAATTATCACCATAACTTTTTAATTAACTCTGAGGTGCCTATATGTAACACCCCAAACCTAATTATAACTATAATATTAATATTTTTATTTATTATTATTATTCATTTTTAATGAGATTTAGTGGGTTTTATTTCAAATAGGATAAAGACAAAAAGAAATATTTTATTCAAAGAAACACTAAAATATTTTCTTAATAAAAGATATTAAAACTACTCAAGAAAACACATAGAAAGACCCAGTAGAATTAACGATAGACTAAAAAACATTAAAATAAAGTCAATAGTGTAGTTGAAATCCCTTGGATTGGATGTAATGAAAAATAGTATGAAAAGAATTATAGAAAAAATTCTAAGAGTCTGAGAAATGTAGAGCACCATCCTCTTCAAACAAGAAATGCTATTTTGATCTCTTGAATACCTTAGATGTGTATTTATACGACCTATATGACCATTATAAATAGCTATTATGGTTTTAATGTGATTGTTTGTTCTTATCATCATTTGTATGTTTTCAATTTCATAAAATAACATTTCTAGTTAAATAAAATTATGTGTTTTAATTATGGGTTATTATTTAATGTTTGGATTTTAAAATATAAAACTTGGGTGTTCATGATTTTTAAATCATTAGTGTTATAATAGTGGGAGTTTTAAAAATCTAATATGAATTTTAGTTTACTAAAATTTAATTTTTTTTTATTAGTAAGGTAAACATATAAATTACCATAATGGGAAACCAATATACACTAACAAGAAAATAAATAATTCAATATGTTATACAAATAATGATATACATGTTTCTATATTTTTAATATTTATGTAATAACTTTATACAAAAAAAAATTTCCTTTTCACCCACTAACTTAGGGTAACCTTATAGGACAAGACCTTAAGGTTTGGGTTGGTGCTTAGCACAACACTTGAGTAGCATAGGAGAAAGCTCGTGTGGATGGTGAGGCATGTGATGGGCATAGGGTTTCTCAGGTCATGCATCGGTCACTAGAGAGGGTATGCGTGGGTGGGCCAAGGCTTGCTGGGGAGTCTCATGTGTAAGGACTCCTTCATGTGTGTTCTTGTGTCATCGGATGGAAGTGTTGCAGATCAAGGCTTATAAAGTAGCCACAAAACCCACTTCTTTTCAATGTGGGATAAGGTTTTTTCCATGGTACACGATCTCAATTGCACGACCATACCATATGATATCCAAACCATCAACACTATTTCTTCTTTTGAGCCCTCACCACTAAATCTCAATCGCTGCATTTTTATTAACCGTCTGATTTGGATCCTCTTGATCTGGACTATTGGACATTTTTGAAACCGTGCGATCAACGGAAACAGATATATCCAACTTAATCTGATTGAAAATGTTTGTTGTTTTTAATGAGTGTAGATTATCTAGGGTTGTCTAATCGGACTGGCGGCTACATCCTAGCCTTATGTTTCCTTGAAGAATATCCCATTTCATTAAATTTTCTAGGGTTAATTCTGACCCTTAGATAAGATCAAATTTGATCTGAACTATCCATTATTCTTACCTTCTTCTTCCTAGG
This sequence comes from Viscum album, assembly GCA_963277665.1. Taxonomy (NCBI): domain Eukaryota; kingdom Viridiplantae; phylum Streptophyta; class Magnoliopsida; order Santalales; family Viscaceae; genus Viscum; species Viscum album. The sequence goes on from OY728139.1 coordinate 497,679,259, forward strand.
GGATCCACACCAGTACCCATCCAACCTTACAGTAGATGGCCCCTTTTCATCCCCTCTTTATCTTGATGGTATGTTTCAACCCTCATCATGAATTATTCAATTAATTCCATGGAATGTGGTAACTTTAATCCAAAAAATCACCATTCCTGGCTTGATTCTCACCCATGGTTTATTTTTTATTTTTTATTTTGGGGTTTCAATAAACCTTCTTTCACATAGAATTTGATATAATCAACATTTTTGTTCAATTATCTTTAGTCTATTAAGATCAACAAATGAGAATTTGGTTTTTTTAAAACCTCACTTCGTACAACCAAGTGCCTCTCGAAAATTTCCTCTGTCAATATCTCTCTCTCTCTCTCTCGGGTTCTAGAAAACTCAGCCCTCTCCAGATCTAAATCAAGTAAGGGAATTTTATTATTATTTTTGGGAAAACTAATATATATACATATATATATAAATATGTATCTATATATATATATATTTGTATACTATATCATTTTAATCAAAATTTCATATATGAAATGTTTTCTCGGTTTAGAAGATCTATATCTAAAGTATTATGGTTTTAAGAATGAAATTAATGTGTTCTCTATTTAAATAAATCTAATATATGCCAGCAATAACATTGAATTCAACTAATGGAGAATAATGGGATTTTCAGGATACACATTCCAACAAAATTCAATCGTTGAATAATTATATACTTTTGATATGATCATCATGTCATTATGGGTTTCCACTTCTATTTCAACATTTTATCATTGAGGATATGAATTTAAATTCTCCGAGACATTTCCAAATATATAAAAATTTATATAACTAAGCTCAAATGTGCTGCTTCAATATTTGACCCTACCTATTACCGCCTCCACTTCCTCATTCTATCTTTAATCCCATACCAAACCCAAAAATGGTCAGTATGGCTATCATGATTCATTGAACAGAGTGATCAATCGTGAAAAATCATTCACATGATGCTTAAATCGTTAATCCTTATTTTCAATATATGGCACATTAGGTTTAACCTAGGTTATCGATGATCACCATCTATTAAAATCCTTCACAATAATTAAAAAATAAAATTTGTGCTATTCAAGCATATCCCCTAAGAATTTCATACAAGGTTTATAAAAAAGGCACACATACCATATCCTAGATTGATGTATAAGATATACTCAACCAACTATTTTCAAGGTTATTACCCCCTGATGAATCTATGGAAAAGACTCACCGACTTTTAATATTAAGAAAAAGATATTTTGATAGGAAAACCACAATAATTTATTTACCATAACATAGGACAAAATATTATACATAGGATTATACTAAGGGTTCTCACTAAAGTTTTTGCATCCATGTTTGCAAAGGATAACTAGTCCATGATCTGATACGAACAATAATGAAGTGAAATTTTCATACATTGATATTAAATCTTATTATATAAATATTCATCATAATAAAATAACAATTTATTCCATAATCATATAGGAATAGTACCTTTAGAAACCTGGATACATAAAAAAAACCGGTTCATATATGGACTACATTATCTCCCAAAATATTCTCTATATCTGGCACCCTTCTTATTCATATCATACATATTACCATTCTTAATAACCTGGGGAAAAGAAAAATAAGAAAGGGTGAGATCTAATGCTCAATAATGGTAAAAAGTGATATATCAAGGATCACGTGAATATAACATGTGAATAAGGGTATGAAAAATGAGAATAACATTTTAAAACCATACCCTGCATATAATAAGTCATAATATTTAATTATGGAATAAATTATGGTAGTCCATAAGATACGAATCATAATGTGATCAATGTTCATGAGCCACGAGAGCAAAACATTGGCATAATACAATTTTTTGTGGCATACACCTAAGTACAGAAAATCATTTCCTTAGTACTCAAGGCTTATTGAATAGTCTATCATAGTGGATTGGGTTCACCCCCCCAAACCATTGTAATAGTCAAGGTTCACTCCCAATACTATCAAAGTGGATAGATTCCATTAATGAAATGTGTTAACTCCTCATTCCAGTCCTATTTATCTTCTATGATATCGATATTTTCACAATGAATTGGAAGTCTATATAATTTTGGGACCACCCATCACAGAATGAAAATCATACATATGAATGCCACAATGTCATACAACATTCATCATATCGTGACACTAAAAGGAAAATGAGTTTCATAAATATAACACAACCCATGGAAAAGAAACATGTTTCACGAACATATTTTCATCATAATCATAAACCATCCAGAGAAATAATAATTATGGTATCATTGGTTCATATCCCTAGTAATGATTTGGAAACATTAAATGGAAACATCTTATATGCAGAATGATTTTAATAGATCAATTGGGACATTCCTTGAAAAGAATACCCTTTTTTACTTTAAAATCAATTATTTAAAATTAAAAAATTTACAAAATTTTAAAAGAAACATTTATTTTAAAATAAAAATATAAAATTATAATGGAAGATTTAAATCATTGATCGATTATTATGATAGGAAATTATTCCATTGTCGTATATGTTAAAATAGAGATTCCTTTCACATTTTTGGTAAAAAGTCAAAAGATGGTCATTCAAAAATTTACAAGAATATTTCATTAAAAACATTTTGTAAAAATTAAAAGATAGGTAAAAATAACTTTAAACTATCATTGGAGAATAGTAAAAATATTATTGAAAACATTTTTAGAAATCATTTACATGGAAGAGAATGTATTTTCAACCAAAGGGATAAATAAAGATTATTTTACATACAAAAATATTTCTTTATCCTAATTACTTAAAGAGAAGAAAATGAAAGGAAAGAATTTATTCCCTAAAAATAATCATAGAATAAAAAAATTCACGAGATTATCTAGAGGAAAATCATGAAATTTCTTAATTGGAATCCTAATCATAAACAATCTTGATAATCAATGAGATTGTAATATAAAACCATTACCTACTACTACAGATTAAATATTATTATTTTAAGAATCACTTTTAAGTAAAATTAGGAAACCAAAATGGTCACAGATACAAAACATAGAATCTTAAACATTATAACCAGGTCATTTCATTCAAAATTAACATAATCTGAATGTTTTAGTTGACAAAGCTGAAACTAAATAGATGTTTCCTTTATGTCTGGATTATCTTTGACGAGCTCCTAAAAATATAAGGCAATATTGGAAAAGGTATGAATGTGTTCCTATAATAAATTTTCCCCCTCATTAATTCTATTTATCAAAAAAAATTCTGCTTTCAATCCAATTATCCTGTACTTTTGTAAGATCAACTTGTAGTGATCTTTCAAACATTATGTGACCATACACCTTTGATATTTTGATAAAAAACAAATCCTCCAAAATATCTTCATTATTTTATAAGATAATCTCTGGGAATATTGGGTTTTCAACATCCTCTTTATCTACTCCCATAATAACTCTACCTTTGGAGCCCAGCTAGGGGATAAAACCACTACATCATATTTGATATCGGTCATACGTGTTCGAACCTCCTTTATAATAAATATAGATTCATTAAAAAACAATTATATAACCATATACATATAATATATAATATAATTATAACCCTTTGACTCATATTTATTAACAATTCATTATTCAACAAATCCATCCTTATTATAATACATGTATAGTGGAAATTAAACATTAATCACATCCATTCGTGGAGATGGTAGTCCACACGTACGCACGAGAAACGTTATAGTTTTCCAACATATTGGAATGTAAGATGGTAGATATGAAATTATAATTAAATAATTCAAATTATTTTAAAAATATCATATATATATATATATTAAACCCATCATCATATCCATCCATTGAAGTTGGTGATGGATAATGAATTACATCGGTTTTGCGTGGTGGTTTTCCACCATCCACGTGATTAATGATTTCGATTCCCATTTGATGAAATAAGAGATGGTTATAGGTTATTAGATTAACAGAATAACATATAAATATTTTTATGATAATATTTTTATTATTTAATATATTATAATATGATTTTATGGAGTTATAAGAAGAAATAAAATTAAAATGCATGGTTAGAAACTATACCTCTTCTTCAAACTACCACTTTAGGTTTAGTAAAAAATACTTCCTAGGATGGTTTTTTATCAATCCAAAGACAGTTGGTCATGGGTAGGGATATAATTAATAGATTTTATTAGGTATCTTTTGATCCAAAGGATCTATATGTTTGTATAATAGAGAAGAGGAGGTTTCCTTTTATAACCGCAGGAGAGGACAGACGTGAAATTTTTGAAAATAACAAAATATATCAATGATTTATTCACAAATAATGGATCCAAATTGGAAAATTAAAAATTATTAGATGGTATATAATTTAAATATTTCTATAAAAAAAATATTTCGACAAGTTTTTAGGCCAATTTAATCCTTATCACTTTAGTTTAACTCCTTGGTAAACCTGTTTAAACCACATCTATAGTAACTGATTTTTACTTGTTTCAATACTCATTATGACCAAAAAATAAATTGCCCATATTTCATAATATTTATTATTTTTATTAATAATATTTAATCAGAACTACCAAATGAAATTCATATAATTGTTATAATTTAATTTAAAATTAAACCCTAAACGTGCTGAAAAACGATTTTCCAGTAAAAATGTTTTTTTAGTATAAAATGTTTTTATATCATATTCAGAATAAAATTAATTCAAATAACTAAATTGGGTTAATAGTAATATAATTGTACTATTTTATAAACCATTTTAAAATTAAATTTGTCTTTTAAAATTATTTAAACAAAAAGAAAATTATTAATAAAAATCAGTTTTTTATTATTCATAGAAAAAATAAACTTTTCAGAAAAATGTCAAAAATAACTCAATGATAATTTCTAAATGTTGATTTAAAATATTAATTTCATGTTCTATAATTGTAAAAAAATTATTTTCATTTATTTTCTCAAAATACAGATAATAGTTTTTAAAAAAATACAAATTTTAAGCATAAAATTGGATTTATTTTTATCTCATGCCTACAATAAGTATTAGCTAAATGATAAATCTTTTTATTGATTGTATAATAAATAAATTTAATTTAACTGATACACCATTAGGGCGTTATTTATTTTCTTATGATAAAAATACATTTTGTGTACGAAAATAGTTTTTCAGAAAAAAAAATTATTTTACATTAAAATGATTTGAATTTTAATTTTTAATCAATTAATAACCAATAAGTTTATCTTATAAATGTTTAAAACAAATAATTTACATACTTAAATTATTCATATTCATAATCACTAATTTAATAGGTAGGATATAACATACTATATTACAATTCATTTAGACTCAGGGTTACATGTATCACAAGTTATCAAAGAGATTAAATTCATTTAAAAAGAAATATATAACTACATCTCAAGGTGTAAAAACTCAGTCAAGTTTCTACACTATTTTTAAGAAAAGGGCATTTGGAATTTAATTATGAGAATATATTTTTCTATTTAATAGTAATTGAAAATATTAACAAGAGTATTTAACCAAGAGAAAGAGTAGTGTTGCAAGAATATAAGCAGGCACATGCACTCTCAATACACTCTCAAGAATTTTTCTATGTATCGTGATTATTTCTATGAATAAAAAAAGAATATACATGTTATACATATTTTTATTCAAATATTTATCTTTCTATGTTTTTTAAGTCTCACCTTGAGTTATTCTTCACTCTTATTTTCTCTCTTAGACAACTATTCACTTGTGTTAGTTTCACCATGAAGTTGTGTGATTCATTTATAATATCTTATTATTAATTACTACTATTAAAAGTTGTAACACCTTATAATAAGTTTTAAAGGAAGGTGTTTTTGTAATTACTTTTAAGAGTTCATAAAAATATCCTAGTTTTGTACCATGTGATGGATTCTTGGACTCAGTTAGGATATCCGTAGGAAAAGTACTGGTACTTATGAAAATTACCAAACTCTAAAAGTTAAAAATTGGTAGAGTTGAATATGGTATTTTTATTCCCAATAATAATATATATATACTATTTTATAACTTTTCATTGTGTTTTTATTTTTTATTCTTTCTAAAAGATTAGATTATTTTATACCATAGTATATGATGGGTCTAAGTGAATAAAATTAAAAGAACTCAATGAAGCCTCATCTTGATTCTTATTGAGTTTTTTCTATAACAAGAAATTGGTATCAATGTTTGTGAATCTTGAGTTCATAACATTAGAAGGTTTAAGTATTAAGGATCATCATAAAATTGATAATATGGAATAAAAATTAGAAGGTATGCATATGGTAAGAGGTCCCTACCAAAAAGGAAAAAATTATAGTTTTTGAATAGTAGAGATGAATTTCTACATAAAAAACCTTGGTCTAAAGGTTTACATAAAATCAATGAATAATTACATTATTCCTTAAGGAAATCCAGAGAAGAGGAATGTAACTAAAGAAGTAAAATATGATCCGAACTAAAAATATATAAATAAAATAATATATAAACTTGGTCTTGATGATTTAAATAGATTTTCACAATGTGAGACAAATCATTAGATACTGAAAATTATACCAGTATAAAATTAATATAATGATAATGTAAGAAAACTCTAATAAAACACTACCATGATGAATTTTGACACATTTGTTATGGTTTATGGAGAAACAATAACCCATATTAATTGACGTTTTTTAGATATTTTGAATAATTATGCTTCTCTTAGATAATAAATTATTAATTTTTATCAACCACTAAAAGTTTTAAGAGTGAAAACATCCATGTGGAGTAGAATCTCAGCTACCATTTGGTAATCTGACAATGTGAAAGATTTAAAAATTAAAAATTTCACAAGAAGCCTCATGTTGTATGATGCATAAATAGAGGGTGATTCTTGTAAAAAATGATTAATAAGGAAAAATTTTCTCTAAATGTATATACCTCAAAATATTACAATAAAATAAAATTAATACAAATTTTTGAGTCATCTGATGAAAATACTGAAAAAAAATTTTACTTCAGATACTGAGATTTCTCAATTTTCATGTAAGTTCAAAAATTTATATAATAAGAGTATAGGATTGAAAAATCCTCCAATAACTATAAAAAATGTTCTTGAATTTTTAATGAATTAATATGTTATGAATGCATAAATCCTGGACATATCATACCAGACTATCTACATCTAGAAGAAAAAAAGAAATCTGACAAAAAAACCTGAAGAACCCAAAATAAAAGAATGATAGAATGATATCCTTTGATAAAATATAAATATTCTAGTGATGATACATATTTAGGATAAAAATAGAAAATATAAATTCAAAAGGAAAACATGTGATTTATGGCACACTCTGATGAGGTGCTCTCAATTTACTCTTCTGAGCATTAATCAAAATCTAAAACAAAAAAATTTATTATGAATAACTAAATTAATACTGTACCATGCTTGAAAAAATATATTATATTTTTAAAAGTAAAATTAAACCCCCCATGAATTCTTATAATATTTTTTTACTGAAAAATTGGACGTAAATAAAAAAATTAAATATAAAATTTAAGGTAGAAAATTTGGTTGCATATTTTTTTAAACATAGTAAAAAAACTTAATAGTTTCTAAAATGCAGTTTAAGACATTAGATATACTTATAGGTTTTTAAAAAATGAAAAACATTATATAAACTAATATATTAATAATAATAAATTCCAAAAAAATTGTAATGTGAAGTAATGGTGAAAACCCAACACCATATAAAAATTATTTTTTGACTAGTCACAAGAATAAAAACATCTCTAATATTGTTTTCTTATTTTGGAAGACTAAGACACTACTATAATGTATATAGTTTAAAAACCCATGGTTTTGAAGAGTTAATAATTCTTTCATTGTAGAAAATTTATCAAAATGTAGTGATTGAATTTCTAGAAGAAATAAGTATATTAATGTTCCCAAGTCCTTGGTTGTTAACATTTTATGACCCAAGAGAATATAGATATCAAATAAATTTTTTGTTTACGTTATTTTTATGGGAAAATGTGAAATATCATTAGTAAAAAGTGTTATATTGATAGGGGATTCACATGTCATATGAGTGGATATTTTTCAAATTTCTAGTATTTGACCAAGATTGATGGCGGCCATGTCACATTTGGTGACAATGCTAAAGGAAATATTATTAAAGTATGATTAGTTGAAAATAAAGTATATTTCCTCATCACCAATTTAATTTATGTGAAATGATTAAACCACACATTGATAAGTATTTATAAAAAATTTAATGAAAATATTATATAGTATTTTCAAATAATGTGTGTTCAGTTTTCCAAGATAATATTCTTAAATTTATGGCCCCTAGAACTGATAATGTCTCAACTCTAGAGATTAATTATTTTTATAGAAAAAAGTGAAATATTTAAATTATGAAATAGATTAATCTTTTATTTGGCAATGAAGACTTAGATATAGTAAATTTTATTATTTGTGAAAATGTTTTAAGAAACATTTAATTTTAATTTTACTGAACTTAATTTGAATAGTGAAAAACTATGTGATGGATGAAAATGGGAATGAAACATAGTCATCCTTTAAATCAATTTTTTATTTTTTTATATATAGACCTCTAGATCATATACACATGGATTTATTTAGGAAATATAGAATAAAAATACTAAGTGTAAAATAATTTTATCAGTTATTTAATGATATTTCTATATATACTTGGGTCTTCCTTCTATGCATTAAAAGTGAAGACTGTTCTATTTTTTACAATTTTTATTAAATTAGTTACAAAAGAGAATGATCCCAAAACTATATCTTTAAGAAGTTACCATGGATGATAATTTAAAACCCCTGATTTCAAATTTTATTGTTCGAAACAAAGAATGAAGCTTAATTTTTATTCCTTGAGAACACCTCAATTAAATACTGTTCCTATATGGAGGAATACAACCTTGCAATAAATTTATATTACTATGTAATTTGAATATAACTCTGTCACTCACTATAATGATGAATTTATAAATATATCATGGAATGCCATGAATAAATTCCAAATTATTCCTATTTCAAAGAAAACACCTAATGAGATTTATAATTATAGAAATAATTAATTTGGATTTTTTAAGGTGTTTGGTTGAAAATTTTAAATTATAATCACCAAGGAAAACCTTTGTAAATTTTTTCAAAAGGAACATTGTGGAATAATTCATGGTTATTATACTACATCAAAGGATAATAGAGTTTTCTAAAAAAGATCAAATATTTTTGAAGAATCAAATCATGTGAAATATGATGAAAGTGATCAGTTTGATCTAAAAATGGCTCAGGTTAATGATTTGAGTGACTCTTTTAAAACCATGAGTCCTTATAATATTTTTGAAAAAAAATTGTATGATGGTATGGAACTATATTTTGGTGAACTAAATTTTGAAAGTGTATATACTAGTAAACTTTAATATCTGTTTCCTAGACATCCTAGAACCCTGAAAAATCAATCTTTATATCCTATTATAGGACGATTAGATGAAGTTATTAGGACTAGAAGGAATGTCAGAAACCATAAAGAATTATTTCTCATTTTTTATCTAAACTTGAACCTAAAACCTTATAATCCTTAGCTGATGATAGTTTAGTTTTAGTCTTACAAGAAGATTTAAACCAGTGAAAGAGGAACAACATATAATAATTAGTTGATTGGTTTTCTGATTACCCTGTAATAGGAAGAAAATGGGTTTTAAGGAATTAACTTGATTATCATAGTGTAATCTCTAGGGGTAAGGATAGATTAGTGGATAAATGATATAACCCGGAAAAGGGGATAGATTATAAAGATACATTTTCACTTATACCTAAATTAGAATCCACAAGAAATCTACTAGCCTATGAATCACACATTGATGACAAACTATATCACATTTATATGAAGTTTATATTTAAAAATGGTTTTATTATGGAGGAATTTTATGTTGAACAGCCTCCTTGTCCTCAAAAACCCTATTTTTAAAATTCTTTTTTCAAATTACCAAATATCATTATAGACTTAAACAAGTACCTAAATCATGGTATAATCATTTATGTTCATTTATTTTATCATATGAATTTTTAGTAGGAGTATAAAATCATACATTTTTCTAGAAAATTTAATCTTTAGATATATTTCTAGTTCAAATATATATCGATGATGTGATTTTTTGTTCTAAAAATAAAAAAATTGAGTAATGCATTTTCAACACTAATGAAAAATTAATTTGATATGATCATGATGGGTGAGTTAAAAATATTTCTTGGTTTTAGATTTATTAAAAAAATTAGGGATGTATTGATTTAAATAAAATACATACATGGATTAATTAAGTGTTTTGGAGTTGAAAATGGTAAATTACATGAAACTTCTCTAAGTAATAATGGAAAATTTAATTTTCATAAATCCGGAAAATAATTTTACAATAATATATGTAAATAAATATTTTTGAGTCTATTGTATTTAAATTCTATTATACCAAACTGGGTTTTGGTGGTATTATTTTGTGCTAGAATCCAATCCAAACCCAAGGAATATCATTTTAAACACCACAAAAGGATTTTAATCTATTTTAAAGGAATAATTTCTCTTTCATTACTTCTTCTTACACCTTTCATTTTAATTTGACTTATTTTTATGAATCCAACATTGGTGGTTGTAGACCAGATAATAATGTTCTATCAATTACAATCATGTTTTAATAAAATTTAATAACAAAAGTGTTATCAATATTTCAAATAATCCAATAAACAATTCAATAACAAATCATATAGATCTATGTCATAATCTCATTAGTGATATTCTCAAAAAATGATATATATCTCTGGAATTTTTTACTACTGAGAAAAAATTATCTGAAATATTTACTAAGCCATGTCCTTGTGAATGTTTTAATTTTAATAATTTATAATTGCAGTTATTTAAATTTGAATGTGTCCTACATATGTTTAATGTAATTATATTTTAATTTCTATATTTATTATTAATATATTTATATTTTTGTAAATTATGAATTTACTCTCTTATAAATTATTTTCAAAAAAATCTAATTTTATATTAATGTTTATTCTTTTTTATTTTTAGAAATTTGTATAATTTATTTTTTTTTAAAAACACCTTGTTTGGTTTTATTTTATTTTATTATTTTTTAATTCAGATTAAACCTCTCCCAAATCTATTATGTATCCTTAAACCTGAAATTGATACAGGAAACTTTTTCTATTCACCAGCATCCCTTCTTCTCAAAAACCCAACCATCAGCTTATTTTATATCAACCTTATCCTAATCTCTCAATGATAGGGATGATGAAACCAGAAGATGATAGTTGTTCAAGATCATCAAGTATAACAACTACTGGAGGAGTATCAAGTCTGGTGCTTGTGGAAATGGCTATAGATATGGATTGGTTGAAAGGAACATATATGTTATCAAAGATGATTTCCCAATTCCAAGGATGGGAATTTTTCTTTAACGAGAAACAACTTTGATGTTTTTTTTTGAAGAGTAAGAAACTATGTTTATGAGTAATGTTGAGTTAATGTTCATAAAAATAGAGGATTTTATTTCAGTGAATGTGAAAGGGAAATATATGTTAGTTTCCTCAGATGAAATAAAATAAATCATACACTATCCTCAGGTGGATGAGTTCCGTTTTAGATAAAATTTAGTTAGAATGATCCTGGTTAGACCTATAGAAATATTTCCAGTTTCTATGTGGTTAATTTTCTTTGGAGAAAAAGGATTTGAATGAATAGGAAACATAATTGAAACTGTTGGGTAATTTTATCGAGACCGGAATTTCTCAAAAGTATCGTGAGATTGAAAATGTAAAATTTTAGTACACATGTCTATTATATATCTTGATCAACAATATCAAGTTGAATTTGGCCCAATACAAGATGTAGTTCTCACACCACTACTTCCAAGGTAAGAGAAATTTGAACTACTTCCCATATAGAAGGATTATTTTCTTATTAGTGATAAGGAACAGAGTAGATCTACATTAAGGAGAAGCTATGAAGTGTCTCAATGGGGGAAAATCATTCAACAGTACTCTTGAAGTTGTTTGGTTACAAGTGAGATACTAACTCAATTTATCTAAGGCTTATTGGGTAGGAAGTTAGAGATCAGGTGGTTATACCTCCTCAAAACCATATCTAGGGGAGCCTTTTACAACCTCACCTCATAGAGAAGAAAAAAATGTTGGGAGGGTGCCCACTAGGGAGGTATATGAGACTATTTAAAACCGATTAGAGCCTTTAGGGTAATATTTCAGTCCAGTAGTTAATGTAGATTAAATTCAAGAAGATTCCTCCACTAGAACTACTGCATCTCTATGGGATCCTTCACTACCTAACTGTCTATATAAAAAATATCAAAAGGATATGATATTGAAAGACAAATTCATACATTTTTCTCTGAAATGATGACATAATTTGATAATATTAGTGGAGATTATAATGAGTTAAAAATACGCTAACAACTTCTAATTATGATATTAAACAACTAAAGAATATTTTAGAGACTCGTGATGATTTTGATAATATACTTGAAGTAATTGATACCCAAAACACATTCTAAAAGAACCTCCAACCATTGAAACATGTTGCCTCTAGTGTGAGAACTTTTCGTGTTGAATCATTTAAAGCATAATTGATTTATCTTAGAGAAATATATTCTACCAAAACTAAGGTCAACAAAAAAAAGGGTTATTATGGAATCTCAAAGATATACGATTCAAAATATTATAGTATTTTAATCAGATCTTTCAATGCTTTCACTTTATGGTATTTAGTATAAGTATGTGACCTTAAACATTACATAATCATGTGTTTTTATTCAATATTTCATTTTATTACATTATTGAGGATCGTTATATTTTTTATTTTTACAAATTCAGGTTACAAATCATACATGAAAAAACTTTATTTTACAAAGTAGAAAATTCTCATCAGTATCCATTTTTATTACAATACAATTTATTTGACAAGAAAAAAGTTTTCATTGCATGGAAAATCGTAGTGATTTTAAACATAAATTATTCTCAATTATTACCCACAAATCAACCCTATGAATTTTTTTTTAAAATTAGGAAGAGAAAAAAACTCTATAAGATATATAAATATAATAAATAAACCAATTCTTTAATATTAAAAACATGATATTATTAAAGGGATTATAGATTTAATATAATAAGATTTGAGCTCATAGTAATCATTTACTTACACATGATATCATCTTTAACACCCAAAAAATATTCATAAAACACTATATAAGAAAACATAAATTGAAAATAATAATCATGAGGGTTTTCTAGAAAAAATGTGAACCCATGAAAATCATTTTCTTGAAAAATACCATTTTACCCAAAAACATAATAATAATTTCATTAAATCAAAAGATCAATATCTTACCATTTTAAATAAAACAATTTCCATGCAAACTCATAATTATAAAAATATCATGTAGGTGCCTTGTGACATCATCTTTATAATACCCCTAAATTAACCGTTGTAATTAGAATAACCATATAGTGGAATTTCAATATAATTTTCTAGAAAACATAATCATTATCCAACAAGTTGGAATTATATCTGGGTGAACCAATCATATAAGATATAATGGGATCACCCACCATCATGACATATATTAAGCTCAACTATCGTCATAAATAATTTACAAGGGCCATATCATGAATAAAACATTTTAAACATTCATAATTTTATTTTAAAACCATTAAAATCCCCTTTTCAACCCAAAAGAAAAATACTTTTCGGTATAAAATATGCTTTCATTTTTAATAACCGATTTTCCAAACTAAAAATAAAACAAAATAATTGAAATAGGGTTATTATCTTAAGAAAACATAGAATATAATAAATGAATCCAAATATTAAATAATGGTTATAGTGTTGGGAAAATTCATTGTCACTGTTTACACAACAATGGAATATTCATTTGGTATTTTGTAAGAAAATTCTAAACTTTATATATAAAAAAATTAAAAAGATTCCTTTTGAAAACCTTTTAAATAATTTTAAAAAATTGGTACAAAATACCATTTATAATTTATTTATATCCCTAAAAATAATTCCATTAAATAATTTTAAAAATATATTCCAGAAAAAAACATATTGAGAAAGTAACTATTTAAAATATTAAAATGATGTTTTTATGATAAGTGTCTCTTATGTAAAACCATAAAAATATTTTTTCAAATTAAATGTAATGAAATTAAAATATGGTAAAAAAATTACATTTATCATCCATTAGATAAAATCTTTTCTGAAACATTTCAGATGATATATCCATGGAAGAAAACGAGTTTGAACATAAACTTTAAAACAAGATTTAAAAAAATATATATCTTAACCTCAGTTCAATTCATCGCGTACAATATTTAGCTTCCTAAATAATAATATTATATTCATTCTTTAATAGATAAATAATCATTTTCAAATTTATTATTCCTTTTATTTTGATTTTAAAATCAATTACTTAATCAATTAAGTTCACATCAGACATTTTTAATATATTCTCCTCGTATGTCGAAAATGACTTTGGTAGGTTGACTATGATAAAATAGATCATTATTACATAATAAATTGTGTGACTTCCTGAGCCTGGATGCCACTTAAATAGTTCCCCAAGCCCAGTGGGGCACATGGCCTCAAGCACATCTCCTCAAACACCAGAGGCTAGTGTCTAGCATGGAAGGCCTATAGTGTGTCTTTGGGGAGACTATGCCCTCATTACCAAAGTGTAGCACAAAAATGGATGTAAAATTCATCAAAAAGTGGAAGCAATATAAGCAAACAGAAGTCACAATGGAAAATGGGGACAATAATAACAATAAATGATGCAAATGGAATAGTATTCAACAACTCATGATATGTAATGTCACTAGAAAACTAGAAAACATGAATACAAGGTAGTAGGAATAATTGGTTCCACATAAGTAAAAAAGGAAATAAAAGACTTTTCCAAGCATCCCGTGCTCCAACTCGGTCATTTTCAATCAATATCCATACTAAACAACAATAAATAAATTGTTTGAAGTTGTATGCCTCCCTTGGTCAGCACCTGCAACCATGTAATCTACTCTGGGAACCAAACAATGCCTGGATAAGGTGTGAGGTAAATCGTAGTGGGTCACCACCAAAGATTTCTATTACATCTAGATCATGTATTGTAAATGTAATAGTGTGCAAGAATACATATATAATGTAAAAGCAGTATAATGTAACAAAATACTCAAGTACCTATTTCATCCCTTGGATGGTGTCAGACCATGTTACCAAACCATAATATGATTGTTACTAGTTTATAACATAACACATGTTAATAATATTGAAGGTTCCACATTATAACAAGGAAACTAGTAATGATATTTAATAGTGAAGGCCCAAGGTAATAACCAAGTGAAAGTATACATCAAGGGTTGCCAACTCAGAAATAATTATAGCATGGCATGGGGTAAGAGTGTAATCCAAGGAGCATAGTCCAAGGCATTACACAATGAGACGTCTACTTAGTTCAAGGAGATCATCCAAGGTGCGACAGGGATAATAAATGAATGGGCCTAATGGGATTTAACCATGGAACCTACTTTTCAATATTGGATCCATGGAGTGTATCTGCGGAATCCTATGATAATATTTAAGTGATCCTACAGGGTCATATTAGGCATCCAAATAATACACAAGGATTAGGATCTTGGTGGGTCTCAACCTAAGCAAGTTGTATCTTTGAATCAGAATGGGTTTCCCAGTTGCTCATGGCATTATCCGTCCATAATCCAAGATAATATCGAGTTAGGACACTCCTATTTTATATTTAAGTCATGTAAAATTTCATTTGGTTGAATCATTTCCTTTCATTAGTGTGATAAGGTCAAGCAACATGCCACCTTTTTGTCAAGTCATTTGGTTCAAGCCTTGCCTTTCATTAGTGTGATAAGGCCAATAAGCATGAAACCATTCATTTAATATATTTAAAGGATATTCAACATTCATGGAAAATTCCTCTACATTCCATTAGCATGGAATGGGATGCTTCAAATATGCAACCTATCATTCATTTATATCTTAGGCTAAGTCAAATACATGGTATATTTTCTAATTCACATTTCACATTTTGTTATCAAATTGAAGCACTTTCCTTAGACGGGTCAAGTGGTGAGAATACATGGTACCTTTCCGGATGCAATTCACAATATAAACCGATCCATATAATATAGGAAAGCTTACCCTTCGGATGGTCAAGCCAAGGCACACCCAAACGGTGGCGCAAACATTTCAAATACTAAAAACCCAATTATAGAATAGCATCATACATGGGATGGATGGAGTTATGGGTATAACCACCAAAAACTAATCACATATATGGAAAATTCATAAACATATAGTTCTAATGAATATAATCATGGAATATAAATTCTATTAACAGCGCCTGATGAAATCAGTGGGCCTCACATGACAATTATAAAATCAACAAACATAAGGGTGAGTTATAGAACACCCATCTTAGTGTTGTATGACTCTCCTACTTTAGTATTGGTCCTTGATTTCTCTCATATCATATAAGATATAAGAAAAATATAAAAATGCACATACCATGACAACAAGTTAGAGGGAAAGAGAGAAGAGTAAATGCTTAAAAAGAATTTATTACTTATTATTACGCATCAAACCTTATGAACATAAGCTCAAACGGATCCCATATGAAAGAGATATCTTGATCCCTACCTTAGGTATTAGAAAATCTCCAAAATGAGAGGAAAAATGGTTGATCCATACGGTCTCATATTAGGGAAGAGGAGGTGGATTAAAAGATAATTAAGTGAAAATTTATAAAATTGCATAGAAAAATGCCATGTGCACAATTTCGTCATACAGTTTGACAAACTGTGCACAAACTGTGCATGGTTACTTTTGAATAAGGGGAACTTCCAGGGTTATGCCACACAATCATGCTCCAACCAGGTGATGTGGCTCTATCCAAAACAAAATACCATCTTCAAGGTTAGGAAAACTTTGTGCCAACCATGCGACTAGTCTAGTTTCCCCAAAAAGAATGGTTACGGGCTTCTAACTTCCCCAAACACACCTGAGACCTATTCAAACTCATTAGGAATCTATATTGTGTCTAAAGTAAATAATAATACTGAAATTTAAAGGATCCATACCTGCATGAAAAAATGTGTTCTTATAGTCTTCCAACATTAAAGGAACTTCTCCCAGATTTCACCTTCCAAGGGTGGAGAAACATTATCCAAGAATAACTCTAGAAACTGAGCATGTATGTAGGTTTCCCTCTCCCATATATCATTGTGTACTTAGTCGTGCTTCTATAGTATCCATACTAGAGGTACAAACCATCCTTAGAGAGCCTTCGAGCTCTGGTCAATGATGTGTAATGGATACTCCTGAAGGTAGCATTAGCATATAACTCAACATCGTCACAATCAAAGGTATGAGACAGATCAACATGATACTAGCGATGATGTGATATGTGGTAGATGACATGAATCTCACGGTACCTCTAAGATAATAGAAACTAATATGATACTGGCCCGACTCTCTCGAAAATCTCAAGAGGCCATACATAATGAGGCAAAATCTTTCCCTACTTTTTTAACCATCTATGCCCTCACCCTGATGATACCCAAAGAAAAACATGATCCCTGACTTCGAAATAAATATTTCATTAATGATGATCAATATAATATTTATGTCAAGACTATGTAGTATTCATATTCTTTCTGATAAGTTGAACCTACTCTGAAGTCTCCTGAATGAGATGTGGACCTAGTAGGGTTGCCTCACCTGCCTCTATCCATCACAAGGGAAAATGGCATGACCTTCCATATAAACCCTCAAATGGAGCCATTTGAATTTTTTCTTGAAATATATTATTATAGGAGAACTCAATGAGAGGGATATGATTCTCCCAAGAACTACTAAAATAAAGGAAACACTATCAGAGTTTATTCTCAAGAACCTGTATTGTTCGTTCTGATTTTCCATCAGTATATGGGTTAATAGTTGTTCTTAGAAGCACTTGTCTTCCCATAGCCTTCTACAAGTCCTTATAGAACAATGAAGTGAAACGAGAATACCTATCTGAAATGATATTACGAGGAACCCCATGATGTTATATGATCTCACAGACATATAGATTTCTCATCTCATATACTGAGAATGTCTTCTGAATAGGAATGAAGTGGGATGATTTTGTTAGTCTATCAATGATAACCCATATAGCATCATTGCCTCTTGGAAACCTAGTAATACCATATAACAATTCCATAACAACATATTCCCATTTTCATTACAGGATTGGAAGTGTCAAAAACAATCCTACTAGTCTATAGTGCTCAGCCTTCACCTAGTGTTAGGTGGAACACCTAATGATAATGAGTACTCTTTGAAATTTTATCCCAAGCCACCGATACTTACATCATATGTCTCGATACATCTTAGAGATGATAGTATTAACTACTCACTAAGAAGTGTGGGAATATTTCATCATCTCTTCCCTCATATATATAGAAACCCAGATACGTCCATGTATACAAATCATATCATATTTATCAAAAAACCAACCTGGAGGAGGGTTATCTACTGATATACTCTCATGGAGAACCAAGACTCTAGGATCTGAAAACTATCTAATCTTTACCTTCCCAAGGAGGGAAGAGGTATCTATCAAGGATGAGAGATAATACTTCTTCTAAATGTCATTAAACTCTAGATGTAGCTTATAAAATAGGGATATTAACTTTCATTCATCACTGGATTCATGTACGGCATGTGCCTGAGTTTTCCAACTTAGTGCATCTGTAACTACATTGCATTTCCTAGGTGTATAGATAATCTGAAAATCAATGTACTGTAGATATTTAAACCATATATACTATATGAGGTTCAATTTATGCCAATAAAAGATATATTTGAGGATTTTGTGGTCTATGTACGCCACAAACTTCTTACCCAACACATAATGTCTCCAGAAACATAAGTCATGGGAAACTGGTACTATCACAAGTTCGTGTTTTGGGTAATTTCTCTCATGATGCCTCAACTATTTAGATCCATACAAAACCACTTTGTCTTCTTGTATCGACACTACTCTTAGGATTATTCCTGATGCATCATAGAAGATGGCATAACCTATGATTGGCTCTGGAAGAGTCAGAATAGGTACTGATACAATCCCCCTTTCAGATTCAGAAATGAATTCTCACATTCTTCTAAACATATGAACTTGACACCCTTCATTGTATGAACAGTAATATGTGATGAAAGGTAGGAAAATTATTGTGTGAAACACCTATAATATCTTGCTATCCCCAATAAACTCTTTATGTCAAAAACATTCTTGATATTCTCCTAGGAAACTACAACACAAATCTTTTCTGGGTAAACAGATACTCTTTATTCTGATACTATATAACCCATAAAGTGATCTTTTTCGATCCAGAAGTGGAACACTGAAATATTGGCGTAAAAATGATGTTCCCTTAGTGTACTCTGACCAATCTGAAGATGTTTTTTATGGTAACTACAGGTGTTAGAATGCAAAACGATTTCATCCACAAATACTATGTCAAAACAATCCCAATAGGGGTGGAAAACCCCATTCATCAATGCCAGGAAAACGAAATGCACATTCGTAAGACCGAATGACATAACAAAGTACTCATACAGTCCATACCTACTACAGAAAGAAATACAAGGTATGTATGATGACCTGGCTCGTACCTGATGATAACCTAATCTCAGGTTGATCACCGAGAAGACCTTTTATATTTGGATATAGTTAAGGGGATCATTTATTCAAAGTAGTGGCCAATGGTTCTTGATCGTAATCTGGTTCAACCTTTTTTCATCCACACAGAGATGTAAGTTTCCATCCACCTTCTTGGAAAAATGCATGGGTAGACCCCAAGAGTACGTACCGGGCCTTATAAAACCTTTGGCCTATAAATAATCTAACTACCACTTGATCTCTTGATGATCTATTGGTGCCATCCTATATGGAGTAATGGACATTGGAGCTGATCCAGGAAGAAGCTTGATTGTATACTCTACTTCACTCTCATGAGTTAAGAAAAAAAATCTTAAGGAAATACATCCCTGAAATGATCCACTACTAGGGGAAATCAACTTATAGTAAAACCTGATCCTCCATGAAGAGATTTTTAATCTGGACGGTCACTCCACCTAACCCATGATGCTCTGGTCCAACTCTACCTGCCTGGACATCCCACTCACCATTATGAAGAAAATTACTACCCTCTAGTGATGTAAAAGATACCCCATGGTGATAAAAATCTACAAAATCATGATAATGAACCAACTAGTCCAAACTGAGTATGACATAGAAAATAGTCATCATGAAAACAATTCAGTTTCATAAGAAAGGGTAAGTGGTTACCTCAAGGGGATAGTACATGCACTGGCGTATACCCTCTATTCATACTTCTAATGGCGTATCTAGGGTCATTACACCATAGTATTATTTTACCTCCGGTATAAGACTTTTTGTGATAGATACAAAGATAAAATATTTGGAATCCCTTATATTAAATAAATAAGACACTATAGAAGATTCTACTTGAATAGTACCTCGTACTGTAGATTGTCTCATGGCATGATCCTCAGGTACCGGTTGTAGGTCATTCAACTGGCCTGATCCAAAACCTTGGGTAATAGATAGACTACCTCAATCATAACTGCTCTGTTAGAGATTTTAGTGATTAGGTGTCTGGATACTATGGCCCTGACCTCCTCCTCAGCCAGACCTACCAGTGCTATACCTACTCCCTGCATGACATGGCGTAAAAGAACCTACTCCTGAAGGTGGATCTATTACAGATCATTTTACACTCAAATTTGGTGTAAAGGTCTTGGAGAAACACTGGAGATACCCCATAGGGCCGTAATCCCAACACTTTATTTGGTATCTATCACATTGAGGCTTCGAATGTCAGCTTTTTTCACATTGATGACACACTTTAGAGCTATGAAAATGGACACTCTGGTTGTCACTATCCTAATGAAAAACCTTGAGGGAATGCTTCCTGCCACTGAAAGAACGGATAGCCACACACAACACATTTCCTCTATGCTTAGTACTATTTTTTCCATTTGGTTATGCTCAGTGATAATATCCCGATTAACTATTTCAGTTAAGGTAGTAAGGCGAAATACATTCACATATGTATGGATGGTGTACTAGAGCCATTCCTCAATGCATATTGCACACAAAATCTCAGCACTATCTAGAATCAGTTCAAAGCACTAAAACTCTATGAAATATGCTAAATATTTCATAACTGACATAGAACCCTACACTAGATGAATAAACTCTTTGTCTTTATCATCTCTCTGTGTCTAATGAAATAATTGATCATCGAAGGTACTCTATAAATCAACCTATAATATTCCCTATGGACAATCAACAAAGGAAGTCACATCCCACCAAAACTTAGCTAAATCCCAAAGAATGTATGTGGAAGGCCGAAACCTCAACTCTTGAGGTGTCTCAAGATGCTCAAAGATTGGTTTTATGGCCTATTTCCAATACTGAATAGCCTACAGACTACTATTCCATGAGAAAGTTGGAGGAAGTTTCTTCTGGAATTCATGAGTTAAATCAAACATCATAGGTGCAAGATGTGGAGCACCATGCATGGAATATATGAGACATAAGAAAAAATAATGATCTTGGGCATCATTTCCTAGATCAAGTATAGCTGTCAATGCCTCGAGTGGCACTCTTGGTGGTAAGACTGGTGGCTCAGCGACCACCACATCTAAATAATGGTCATTTCCACCCTCCTAGTTTATGATACGAGGATTTCAAGGGAGAATTGTTCTACAATAGCCATGAATACGCCTTAGAACAAGCATAATCAGAAATATAGCATCACTAATGAAATATGAAAGTAATAAAACTCACTACCCAAGTCATACTACCCCAATTACCTGCTTAGACAACTAGGTATTAGTAAGTGCTCAAGTATAAGTTTCATTTCATTTTACTTTTAATTAATAGTTTCACTCCTTTACCTTTTATGAACATGAAAAGTTGGGACAAGGATGTGAAACCAATTCATTTTAGATTTCATTATTCACTTTATAATGGATATCCATTTCCATTAAATTAGTGCACATACACCTATCTCTATAAACAACACCCATTTATTTATATCATAATGGATCAACTTAGTAAATTAATAATCCCATCCCATGGGGGGGAATACACCTAATGAGTTGAGACATGAAATCAATAAATCACAACCAAAAGTAATAAATGTACAGGCTAACTATAACAGCATCACCTAACAATCACAGTCATATCAAGCAATGCAAATAAGTGAAATGCACCTATATGGCATGGAAATATTCTTGAAATGTGAATTATATGTTCATGTAATGATGCATGTAACAATGTTCCTTTCCCTCATATCGTCGATCCATGGATGAAATAGAATCCTCAATCAGAGTGTCAACAAACAACTTCTTACATCATGTGAAACACCCAAGGGTGAAATAAAATCTACTATAATGGGAAAAATAAAAACAGAAATTATAATTTAGGAAACATGGTTTTTACCCTGAACATGGGTTCTCGATACCCAAGCATAACTTATGACCAAGTCCCAATCATTACTAATCTCTAATATCTTGTCTCGACACGGTAAATGAAGAAAATAACCTCCATGGATACCACTTTGTGACGTCCCAGACTCAGATTCCACTTAAACGGTTCCCTAAGCCTGGTGGGCCAAATGGACTCAAGCACATATCCCCAAATTCAAAAAGATTTCGACTTACAAAGAAGGCCCATGGTGTGTCTGTGGGGAGAATATTCCTTCATCACCAAAGTTTAGTGAAGTATATTGATGTAAAAAAGTAAATAAGGGAAGAAATATAAGTAAAGAGAAGGAACATCTCAAAATAGGGACAACAGTAACAATAAATGGAACAACTAATGATATTTCATGTCACTAGAAAATTGGAAAACATGAATACAAGGTAGCAGGCATAATAAGCTCTACATAAGTAAAAAAGAAATAAAAGAAAATCCCAAGTATCCTGAGCTCTGACTCAATCATCTGTTATCAAGATCTATATTAAACAACAACCAATCAAATGTTTGAAGCTGTATGATTCCTTTTATCAACACGTACAACAATGTAATCTACTTTGGGTACCAAATGGTTCTTGGAGAGGGTGTGAGATAAATATCAGTGGGCCACCACCAATGGTGTCTATAACATCCAGCCCATGTGATAGTAATTGAATAGTGTGAAAGAATGTATATATAATGTAAATTATTACAATGTAACTAAATACCCAAGTACCTTCTTTAACCATCATCTAGTGTATGAATATGTATCCAATTAATTATTTGATTGTTACCAATTTATAACATATAACATGTTAAGAATAGTGAAGTTTTCAAGTTATAACAAGGAAACCACTAATGATATTTAATAGTGAAGTCCCAAGGTAATAACCAAGGGGACGTTGACCTCTAGGGTTCCCAACTCAGTAATAATTGTATCCTTGCATGGGGTAGAAGTGTATTCCAAGGATCATATTCTATGTAATTCCCCAATAAGATGGTGACCATGTCTAAGGAGTTCATCCAATGTAAAATGGGGATAATCAATGACTGGTCCAAATGGGATTTATCCAAGGAACTTACTTATCAGTTCTAGATCCAAGGATTATATTTGAGGCATCCTATGATAATATGTAAGGGATCCTACAATGTCATACCGAGAATCCAAAGAATAGAAAAGGATGTGTATCTAGGTGGGTCTCAACCTATGCAAGTTGTATTGTTCAATCAGTATGGGGTTCCTGAGTGCTCATGGCATTCTCCGATCAGAATCCAAGGAGTGATCGAGTCAAATCTCTCCAATTTGATATTGAATTCACGTAAAATTTCATTTTATCCAAACCTTTACATGCATTAGTGTGATAATGTTCAAGTAGCATGCAACCTTTTTATCGAGTCAATTGGTTCAACCCTTGACTTTAATTAGTGTGACAAGGCCATGTTGTAGGAAACCATTCATTTAATCCGTTCAAATAAAATTCCATATTCAAGGTTCATTCTAATACCTTCCATTATCTTGGTAAGGGGTGATATGGTTATGTAACCTAACATTCATTTACATCTAAGGACAATTCATTAGAATAGTATACTTTCCAATTCACATTTCACATTTTATTATCTAATTGTAGCACTTTAATTAGATGGGTAAAGTTGTGGGAAGACATGGAACTTTTCATTATGTAATTCACAATATAAACCAATCCATTTAATATAGGAAAACTTACCCATAGGATGGTCAATCCAAGGCACACTCGAATGGTGGTGCAAACGTTTCAAATACTAAAAACCCAATTATGGAACAATATCCAGCATGGTATGGATGGAGTTTTGGGAATAACTTATAAAAATTAATCACATATATGTAAATATCACAACTATACCATTATAATGGTTATAATCATGGATTATAAACACTATTAATTGCACCTGATGAAATCAGTGGGCCCCACATAACAATTCTAAAATCGAAAAACTTGAGGGATGAGTTATAGACCACCCCCTTTAATGTTGTATGGCTATCCTCCCCTGGTATTGGCCCTTTATTTGGATCATATTGTAGAAGATCTAAAAAGGATAAAAATGCTCATACCCCGATAACTAGGTTGAGAGAAAGTGAAAAAAGGAAAGGCATAAACAGACTTGAGTACTTATTGTTCCACATCCCATGTGATGAATGGAATCTTAAACAGATCTTGAATTAAGGAGATCTCTTTATTCCTACCAAAGCTCTTCAAAAAACTCCAAAATGAGAGGAAAATGGGTTAATCTTACCAGTTTTCGAATTTGGGAAGAAGAGGTAGCTTAAAAGATCATTAAGGTAAAATTTATAACATTAACCAGAAAAAATGGATTTTGCATGGTTTGAAAACTTGTGTGCAAACCATGCATGGTTACCTAGTTAGAAGGGGCACTTGCTCGGTTAGGCCATAATGGCATGATCCAACCATGCATGGTGCCTCCGTCTAGAAAAAAACCATCTACACATCTAGGAAAACTGTGCGCCAACCATTCACCAACTATGAGACATGGAAATTTTCCCAACAAATAAGGGTTCCAGACTTTGAAAATTCCCCATACACCCCTGAGACCTTTGCTAACTCATTAGGTATCCATATTAGGTCCAAAGTAAAGATTTAGGCTGAAGATTATAGGAACCATACATTTAGTGAAACACCAGGTTCTTACACACTGAATAATAATAATTAAATTATTATCATTTTTATATATCAATTATACTTTTTAAAACAACAATGAGAGATGTTTATATAAAATGAACTATATTACAATCATTGAGTTGGTAGCTCATATATATGCATGAGTAAAATTTCAATTTTTAGATGATAATTATACAAAGAAGGTAATTATTATTTTATATTTAAATACTTATAATCATATCATAAATTACATATTATTTATTTAAATATACCTATATATATCATCCATGTGATGTGGTAAGGAAAAATGAATCACATCAATTCATGGAGACAGTACTCCACACATATGCATGAATAATGTAATAATTTTTTGAGGAATTGAAAATTTAAGAAAATAAATGATATTATAATTATATATAATTATAAATATGTCATTAATTTCATATATATACTTTAAATCTATCATTTTAACCATCATTGAGAGGCAGTTATGGAAAAATAATTACATCGGTTCGTGAGTCGGTAGTCTGTCGTATAAACAAAAGGTGGTTTTGTTTCCCATTGAATTGAAGAAGGATATAGATATATTTTATTCCAATAAAAAAACATATTATAATATGTCATATACATATGTTTTTATATCAATATTGTTGAATAATATTTTAAGGAGTTATAATAATAAATAAAACTAAAACACGTGATTAAATATTATACCTCTTGTTCAGAAAAAATCTCATGTTTTACACCAAATTATTTCTTTGGTTGGTTTTCTATTCAACTAAATTAATCTATTATGTGAATAGGGACGTAAGGAATTTATTTGGTTAGGTAATTTCTAAAAAAATTAAGAGTGAATAAAAGAGGAGAGGATCTTCCCTTTTATAAGAGAGGGGAGGGTAGTCCTTAAATTTATTAAAGTATTAGATTTATATAAATTAATTTTCATATTTAAATGGATCAAAATTGATAATATTCTATAATATGATGATTTTTATTCTAAATCCGCTAATACAATAAAATTTTACACATTTAGGTTATCCCACCACTATTTTTTTAACATGCATTGACCCCTTTTTGACAATTACCTCACTATTAAAAATTTTAATCTTTTATAGTCATAAATGTTAATATAAAAGAAACAATTCCCTATAAATGTTCTATGGGAGATATTTTCAACAATATAAAATCTTCTCATCTGAATATAAAATATTTAGAAATTTTAAATCTTTTAATAAGACATTATTTATTATAAAATATCATTAATGTCAATTTCAATACTATTTATTTCATTTGGCTTTGAAAACATCAAGTTAATTATGGAATTATAATATAAAACTCTAAAATTCCCCAAATATTTCATAAATATCTACCAAATTTTCTGGACACAGTAATTCACTAAAATTATATTACTTTTAAATTTTTAAATTTTATCTAATTTATTTTCCATTTAATTAGAAATATAATATGTTGGTGTTACGTGAGAATATAATATAATGAAAGTAACATCATTTTTATATAAAAATCTATTAATATTTATTCACTAAAATCTTTTTTCACTTAGTGAACATGTAAGAGATATTTAAAAGCAAGATGGTGAAAATTTGTCTTTTTCTTTACTTAAAATATTATATAGATCACATTCCAAGAAAAATGTCTCATAAATAAGTAAATATATATACAAAGATGATATTGGTAAAAATTAATTTATCCCATAATACTGAATAGTTAAAATGGTGGCCTTATCACTTAGTTTTCACCTAAATTAACATAATTTACTCCTTTACCTTGGTGAGAATTTTTTAATTTTTTTTCTATTCATTTTGACAAAAAATAATTTTGAACTTATTAAAAATTATTAATTTGTTTAATTTAAAATATGTAATCCATGGTACTGAACATTAACTTGATAAGTGGTAGAAATTCATTTTATAAGTATCATGCAATGTGTTATGAAAACGAGTTTCTTTAAAATAATTCCATTTAAAGTCTAAACATATTTTTATACCTAGATCATATATAGTGTTGATTATTAAGTAATAAATTATATTATATCTAACTAAATTTGAATTATATTAAATTTGGAATAAATTAAAAATAATATTTGTAATTTTCAATGAAAATAAATGATAGTTTTACAAAAATTGGTATTTTTCAGTACTCAATAAAAACTATATTTTTATATAAATAAAAAATTCATCTTGTGATTGATTTGACATGTTGATTTCAAAAATGATAAATTTTTTATCCAATAAAATTTTTATAAAATCCAAAAAAAAATTATATTATTTCCTCACAAAAATAAAGAAAAACTATTTTTTAAAGAAAACATGTTTTTTATAATAAAATTACTTCACTCAAACTTTAGTGATTACTTACTCCGAATTTTTTAATACATTTATTTTTAGTATGAAATTTATATATATTTAATTAATATTTTTCATACAATTCAATTTAACATCTTTGTTATGACAACCATATTTAAATAATAATATTTCATGTTAATTTTGGCTCAGGGATGTGTTTCATATACTCTAGAGAAATTTGATTATTTTTTTAAATCACAGGGTGTAACATTCTCCCTTTATTACTAATTTATTTTTTTATTTTCAAGAGAAATCATCTTTTTGATGGTGTAATGGGAACTCAAACATACAAGGCCTGCAAAGAGGTTAAACAACAAAGGAGGACACTAAACCACTCCAAAAAAATAACATGTTAGTACTGTGAACCTTTTATAATCTCTAATCAATGTCAAATTTCCTCATCTCTAGTTCTTCATGAATGATATCCCCAAATATATATTCCATACTTCCCCAAATTGGAATATATTTCTCCAAATTTTTATTTTGTTCATTGAAACCAAGAATCAATATGTGATATTGGGTTTTGATTTGATTCCTTTATTCCCCATTAGAATTAACATAATCTCACATACTAAAAATGTTTAATAAAACATCCTCTTAAATATAGGGTAAAAGAAATATTAATGTCATATATAGTAACATATTAACAATTTTCTAAATATGATAACATTAGTGGGAAGTGAAAAAATAGACCTGGAGAAAAAACATAATGTCTAAATAATTATGGAGACCGATAAAGAACATTGATCATAAGAAACTGAATGGTTAAATGAAGGTTAACTACCAAAAATCATAAACTAGTGAAGGGTTAAAAAGATCACAGGTTCATCAAAAATGATGGTAATTGGATAACATTTTTTTTCTAAAGTCCTTTTCCTAGAGTTGGGGAATTATTTGACCATCTAGATGAATAAATTAAAGAAATATACTTACTTGATAAGAATAATTGCATTCCTTAATAAATTTATACCCCAATCACATGTTATTTCTAAGAATGGTGAGTATTCAAGATGAATTTTTTTATTCTTGAAGCTCTAAAAGAAACTTCTAGTAGGTCAAATAATGTATAAAAGGCTAAAAATTTCTTCTATATGTATTTAGAAATAATCCAAAAACAAAATTATTAGTATAAGATAATTCTAAATGTTAATAAATTATTATATTAATGAATATAATTGTAAGAACCTGAATCTTCTTTTCAGGTATGTTTTCCTTTTTTGGTGTTTTTGAGGAAAATAGGAGTTTCTGGAAATTTATTAAGTACACACCGTATACTCAGTTATCGTGGGTAGCTGGGCGTTGTCTGTGTAACGGCCATACACACAGCCATGTGTGGTGACCTGGAGACTTCCTAATGCAGGGGCCGGTGAATGCAAGTACAGACCATGTAATTTTAAGGTACCTGCAATGTATTTTTTTCATTAAATGCATGGGGGTCACGTTTGATGGACACAAACACCTCATTCGAGGTCTGTTTTGTCTGAGAACATCCATACGGCTGTGATCTTTCCCCGATCCCCCGATCGAGAGTTCGTTATCTGATTCGACTATCATCTATTGCGTCGGGATCGCCATGATATGCTCTTCATTCATCTAGAGCTTCGTTTCCTGATTCCTTCTCTTTCTCAAGTTTTCTTCAGTTGAATGTTTTAGACATCATTGTTTATCCACATTGTTCGTGGGTGATTCAAGGATTGAGGTTCACATATAACAATCCTAGAACACTGAGGTAGGTGGTTGGTGCCTTTTTGTTGAAATTATTTGAGTTATATGTGCAAAATTTCCCAATACCCTTGAAAGGGGTATTGCGTGTTTATGCTTTTAGCCATATTAATTGCCTATTATTCTTGTATGTTGGAGTAGAGGTTAATTGAATGTGAATAGGGTGAATTGCTATGTTTTGGAAGTGTTTTCCCTTGCATATTTTGTTTATGACCATTTGGTATAGTTTTCATGTTAGGTTGCTGTTTGATTTCCATACCTAGTATTATAGGATGGAGTGATTATTATCTATCTTGCTATTATGATATAGACTAGTTAGCCACGTAGTTATTGAGGTTTACTTTTGCCTCTTTGCATTTCTATGCTTGTTTTACTTACACAAGGTTGTGATAACATGGTGTAGTAGACCATATGGGGAATGGACGTAAGGGATTCTCCAGGGTGCCTATTTTTTTATCACACTGTGAGACCAGGGATTAATGTTGAGTGCTCCCTCAGAGGGTCTATAATTACATTACAAGGTCATAAGAGGAATTTATGTTGAGTGCTTCCTCTGAGTGCATGTAGTTTTCATTAGAAGACTATAGAGGGAATTGATGGTGATGGCTTCCTCAGAGAGTATTTAATCATACTTTGAACTAAAATGGAATTGACGTTGAGTGTTTGCTCAGAGAGACTTTACTAAAGCTGAACTGGAGGGGTTAGACTGTGTGTGCTTCCCAAAGGGTTGCTTGTGTTTTCTAGGTAAGACTAGAGGGGATGGACTATGTGTACTTCCCTGTGGGAAACCTATTTGTTATTATCTACTAAATTCATAGGTGGTGTTTAAATGCTTGAAACTGTAGGAATGTTTAATATTGAGTACTTCATTGTTTACTACTTGTTCTTCTTATTTCCTGCCATATATATTCACTGACTATTAGGCACATATCTTTTGGTGGTTGCCTACTGGTATTTAGTCTCACACCCAATTTGGGTCATGATTTTGGGCCCAAACAGATTATATTGTTGTAGGTATAGATAAGGGCATGCGCCCATCTACTTTAGGTACTTGACTGCTTTCGAGCTAGAGAGCATGGGACCAGGTTGAGGCTTGCGATACTGGGGAGTTGTTTACTTTTTTTCTTGTACATTGGTTCAGTTTGGTATTTCATCATTGTGACTTGTTTGGCTGATTTCCTAGACATATATATCATGAATAATTTATATATATTTGCTCTATTTGTTTCTTCATCAGTCTTCCATTATTTACTATTGTTTGGAATTTTTACTTCTTTTTCTATTGTATATCTATTTTACTTCTTCTGTGTTACTCTTCTAATGAGGGAATATTTTTACCAATATCACACCCAAAGTCCTCTCTACTAGTCGGAAACCTCTTGCGTTAGGGGAAATGCATTTGAGTCCATGTGACCAACCGGGTACGGGGCGCCTCTAGGCAGCTTCTGGAACCGGAACATTACAAAGTGGTATTAGAGGAATTATTTTCTTCTTGACTTAATGTTTGGAGCCTATATCCAGGGATATGAAGGAATAGGTAAATGGTAATAAGCTGTGATCCGGAAGTAGCTAACCCGTGTATTGGTAAAATCCAATCTACCTTATTTATTTCATGTTTTCTGGTTTTTCAATTTTACAGATGATTTGATTTTCCTAGTTGGGTTATTCACATTTTTTGTGATATTATTGTTGATGTTATTGAGGTTCTATTTCTATTTAAACCAAATGAGGTGAGGGTATGCCATCTCATATATCATATAGGAACTTTATAGGGATCACATGTCATTCATTATTTCCATGCCATACAGGATGCATTAGCGATTTCATGTTGTTGTGATACATGTTGTGCTAGATATTCATGATGTTGTGATAGATGCCTGGATAAAAATGAATGTTGTTTTATATGGTATTGTTTGTGTAAGTTTTTGTTAGAATGTATGCCAAACATTGGTTATTCAGATGTTATGGGCCCTCATGGATCAGAATTTGGTGGATCATTGATCTAATATGCTTGTTTATGACATGTATAAGATTCCAAGCATTGATTTTTCGGGAGTATGGGCCATCACGGATCCAAATTTAGAACTTAAAGGTTCATTTCAATGTTTTCTGGGTTTTGAAGTAGTTTCTAAGGATTACTGTCTGGGAAAACCTAGAAGACATGATGTGTAATGTTGAATACACGCCATGTTTTCTTCTGTTCATGAAGAAACTTTTTTTCTGAAGTACACGATGTGTCGTCTCTAACCGTGTCCCAGACTGTGTGGGTGGGGACACAGGGTTTGGAATCTTTGGTAGGACATGCCTTGTATTGGATGTACACATCTTGTTGTAGAACCGTGTAACCTCCGTGTCAATAAAAACATGGGTCGGTTTAGTCTTTTCTAATACATGATGTGTCTGTCTGGAACATGTCGTGTAGTGTAACCCGAGAATCTGGTCGTGTCACTAACAACATGGATCAGTGAAATATTCCTATGACACACTCTTTCCATCTGAAAAACATCATGTAGTGTCTGTCGTGTATCTGACCGTGTCACTAACAACACAGGTCAGTGAAGCTCATCAAGTACACGTCGTGTCTAGAACCAACATGTCGTTTAGTCTTGTTCTAAGAGAACATTGTGGCCTAGCCATGTAGAAGAACTCGGGTAGGGAACGAGGTTTCAAGTACACGTCATGTGTTAAGAAAACACGCCATGTGTACGAGGTGTTACATGACCTGGGTTGGTAGAAGTGCAGCGCATGTGAAGGCTTAAGGGAACACATCATGTAGACAATATACACATCGTGTATCTATGTTTTGAAAAACATGAATTATTTATTTCTCATGTTCCCTTATTATACTTATAAGTTTCAGTACCTGTTAATCTTGATCTAAGGTGTGTTCTTGACCTTGCAGAGTCATTCCACCGAGACGTCCTCCAGTTTTATGCTAGTTACAGGAAAACGATCAGACACCAGACATGACTCATAAGGGACTACCAGTGTATCCTCTAGTTGTGCTACTCTTGGATCCGATTGTCATTCCGGACATAGGTGCTAACACATAGTTCCAAGAGGGATTTATGAGATTTATGCAGACCTTCTAGGGAGTTTTGCCACCAGCCTCGTCGATGGCAGAATTGATGTGGGTCTTTCAGCAGCATCATCCTCCCACATTCTCAGGGGATGGAGGACCCCAGGCTACAGAGTCATGGCTAGAATCCATGATGATGATTTTCTAGCATCCTGAGATACCTCCAGAGAGGAGGGTCAAGCTCGCTATGTGTAGCTTTGGGATTCCTCCAAGAGATTGTTGGATGTGATCTCATAGGTGGGATGACAATAAGATATGTCTTGGGGGAATTTTCAGAGTACCTTATATGATTACTTCTATCCAGAGAATTTGAGAGCCGATTAAGCCCGAGAGTTTAGAAGTTTCGAGTAGGGTACTCTTTCTATTATGGAGTACTATTCTCGCTTCACCGAGCTGCAGTTCTTTACACCCTTTCTAGAGGGAGATGGGTTTTTCATGGAAAGTAAGTCTGAGGATGGTCTCATAAAGGACATTTGGGCTCAGTTGAACATATTCAGGTTGATTTTTATATCTTCTAGAGTCAACCAAGCAATGATCATGAAGCGTTACCTGAGGGATTCTAGATCTGTGAGCCAAGGAGGTTTAGCATCCAATGTTAGTGCTTTGCTGGCTAATAGTAGGAAGGTCCACAGGGAGACTACACGTGGAGATCGGAGTAGGAGGTATACACCATCAGGTATCCTAGTGGTATGATACTGGTGTGGGATGTTTGGGCATACGAGGCCACATTGCCCGAGAGACCCAATGGAGTGCCGATCTTGTGGAAATATGGGTCATATTTAGTGCTTCAGTTAGATATTCTCACCAATAGCTGGTGATAGGGGTTGTTATATGACACCATGTTCATGAGCTGCACCACCAGTTTCTCATCAGTTTGGGAACTTGAGTTCTTCCGGCCATTCAGGCCGAGGTGGAGTTCATGGATGTGGTAGTCAGTCTCCAGGATTTCAGCAATAATAGGGTGGATCATCTCATAGTGGTCAGGTACGGTCACAGGGTCACGGTGCATGTTAGACTTTTTCAATGGATCTGACCCACCAAGAGAAGGATCCCAAACCCTCTATAGTTCGAGGTATGATTCTAGTTTCCACATTTTTAGCTTATTCTCTTTTAGATACATTGGCTTCCCATAGTTTCATATATATTTCTGTTGTGGAGAGCCTTGGTCTCTGTTTCCTTTCTTATGCTAATGTCTTGATGTTGGAAACACCGTTGGGGACAAGAACGGCTAGTGTACATCAGTGCAAGGAGTTCCCTCTTGTGGTTGGTGCTTGTCACTTCTTATGGGACCTATATGTCATAGAGATGACAGGCTATGATGTCATTCTTAGAATAGACTGGTTAGATCCCATCTAGGATTTTGTCAATTAATATCACCATTGGGTGAGTTTCATATCACTTGGGGGAAGATTGTTTCTTCATAAGGTCGAATGGGATGTGCAGGTGAGAAAAGCAGGACCCAAGCATCATGGGTTGAGAGAATTTATATCCAAGATTGCTCATCTTTATCTAGATGACCGTGGGACTTCTCAGATGAAATTTCACCCAGTGGAGGATCGTTTCAGGGACATCTTTCCAGATGACTTTTTAGGTTTTCCTCCCAAGTGAGAGGTAGACTTTTCTATTGAGCTTGTTCCAAGATCGACATTGGTGTCCATCCCTCCTTAGAGGATGGCTACAATATTGTTACAAGAGATCAAGAAGCAGTTGGAGGAGTTGCATGATTAGGGATTCATCGGACCCAGTACTTCTCCTTGTGGTTCGTCTATCCTGTTTGTGAAGAAGGTGGCCGGTACTCTCCATCTTTTTGAGGATTATCGGAATCTGAACCAGTTGACGGTCAAGAACTGATATCCCTTTCCAAGGATTGATGATCTCTTTGATCAGCTTCAAGGATCCCAAGTGTTCTTGAATATTTACTTGAGGTTCGGTCATCATCAGTTTCATGTTAGACCATTTGATATACCTCTTACAGATTTACAAAGTAGGAATGTTCTATACGAGTATATTGTTATGTTGTTTGGTCTCACGAACGCGCTTGTAGCTTTCATTGAACTGATGAACTGAGTTTTCCATCCATACTTGGATTCCTTCGTGGGGGTCTTCGCGGATGATATATTGGTGCACTCTCACACTCGACACGACCAAGATTCCCATCTTGAGATCATTTTGAGTACACTGAGAGAAAACTAGTTATATGCTAAGCTCTCAAAATTCCACTTTTGGATGAACCAGATTCACTTATTGGGTCATGATATCTCGGAGACAGGAGTATCAGTAGACCCAGAGAAAGTGAGAGTAGTAGTTTCCTTGGAGAAGATGAAGAACATCATTAAGGTAAGAAGTTTTCTAGGGCTTGTTGGATACTATAGAGGTTTTATACAGTACTTTTCACGCATAGTATCACCACTGACGGGCCTGACTAAGAATGGTGAAAATTTCTTGGGGTTAGATTCTTGTGACTCGTCCTTTCAAGAACTGAAATGAAGGTTGACTTAAACTGTGATACTAGTTTTTCTAGATCTTAGAAAGAGCTATATTGTGGACTGTGATGCTTTAGGTATTGGTATGGGAGATGTGCTTATGTAGGAAGAAAAAGTCATTGTGTATGGGTCTCGGTAGTTGAGGCCACATGGGAGAAATTACCTGATGCACGATCTTGAGTTGGCTGCAGTTTTTCAGGCCTTATGCTATTGAAGACGTTATCTGTTGGGAGATAATTTTGTGGTTTTCACATACCAAAAAAGTCTCAAGTATATCTTCACTCAACGTGACCTGAATTTGAGACAGCGAAGGTGGGTTGAGTACCTTCACTGTTTGGAATTTGAGCTTGCCTACATGCCTGGGAAAGGAAATGTGGTGGCTGATTCTCTGAGCAGGATGACTCAAATACAGGTAGTTTAGGAGGCCAGTAGTGAGTGGCAGCTTATGGATCTGTTCTCTGAGATGCATTTGGAGGTGCTTGACAGGTAGGGGTAGACATTTCTCTCTTCTATATTTATTACCTCTACACTTCTTAATTGAGTGTGAATGAGGCAGCTATCAGATTTTGAAGGCTTAGTCCTATGGGAAAGTGTGTCAAGAGAGTACCCTATTCCTAGATGAACTATAGGTGAGGATGAGATCTTGTGTTTCCATGGGCATGTATGGGTGTCAACAGACATACATGAGGAGATGATGTGGGACATTCATTCCTCAGTTTGTGCAGCTCATCCTGGGGTCACCAAGATGTATCGTGATCTACACCATCGGTATAGCAGGTCGAGTATGAATAGAGATGTTACTGGTTTCGTGATGAGGTGTTCCACCTATCAGTAGGTGAAGGCGAAGCATCAGCGAACAGTAGGGATTTTTCAGTAGTTACCCATATTCGAGTGGAAGTGGAATGACGTCGTGATGGATTTCTTGACATGTCTACCAAGGTTGCCTCGAGGGAATGATGTTGTTTGCATTATCATTGACATAATCATGAAGGTTTCTCACTTCTTTCTGAGCAATGACAATTTCAGTGTTGATGAGCTGAAATGGTTGTGCATCCATGAGATAGTACATCTACATGGAGTTCCACACTTCATTATTTTAGATAGGGATGTCCATTTTACTTATTGGGTCTAACAGGGACTTTAGTGGGATTTGGGTACATAGGAACATATGAGTATATCTTACCACCCCCAGACGGATGACCAGTCTCAGTTTATGATTCAGGTGCTTGAGGACATGCTTTATGCATGCATCTTAAATTATTCAGGTTCTTGGGAGAATCACATACCTCTTGTAGAGTTTTCCTATAATAACAGTATTTAAGAAACTATTCAGATGGAACCTTATGAGGATTTATACGGTAGTCCATGATGATCACCCATATGTTGGTCGGAGGTAGGAGAGGCAGCTATGCTGGGACCTCGTCTTGGGGACCACAGAGTAGATAGAGTTGATTTAGAAGAAGATGACTACCGCACAGTCTCAACAGAAGTCTTATGCTGATCAGAAAAGACGACCTTTGGAGTTCAAGGTCGGGGATCAGGTTTTCCTACATGTCACACTGTGGTTTGGACAAAGGAGGATTAGGATACAGGATATGCTTTCACCGAGGTACGTCGGCCCATTTGAGGTATTTGAGGGAGGTGGGCCGGTTTCCAATCAGTTGCAGTTACCTCAAAGGTATGAGGCTATGCATGATTTCTTCCACATTTTTCAGCTCAGACGTTACTTCTCATACCAATCTCTTGTTTTTGAACCTGAGGACGTTGAGTTATATGTGGACACCTTGTTCGAGGAGCATCTTATCCAGACTTTTGATCGCACTACAAAGGTTCTCCATGGCTGGTCTCTTCCTCTGGTATGAGTGCTATGGAAGAATGGGAAAGTAAAGGATGAGACCTAGGAGAGGGAGGCCGATGTACGATCACATTGGTCAGATCTGTTTGAGGAGTCTTCTTCTACACCGCCTTACTATGGAAATTCGGGGATGAATTTATTTAAGGTGGGAAGTTTTTAAGAACCTGAATCTTCTTTTAAGGTATGTTTTCCTTTTTATGGTGTTTTTGAGGAAAAGAGAGTGTCTTGAAATTTTTATGTACATGTCGTGTACTTTATGAGTACACGTCATGTACTCGGTTACCACATGTAGACAGGTGCTGGCCGTGTAACGACCATGCACACAGCCATGTATGGTGACCTGGAGACCGCCTAATGCGGGGGCTGGTGAAGGAAAGTATGCCCCACGTACTTTCTTTTTTTCATTAAATGCACAGGGGTCACGTCTGATAGACAAAAACACCTCCTTCTAGGTCTGTTTTGTCCAAGAGCATCCGTACAGCCTCGATCTTTCCTTGATTCCCCGATCAAGCACCTATTATCTGATTTAACCATCATCGATTGCGCTGGGATTGTCTCGGCAAGCTCTTACTTCTTCTATAGTTTCATTTCCTGAATCCTTCTCTTTCTCAAGTTATCTCTGGTTGAATGGTTTAGATGTTTTTGGAGATATGTAGTGTTCTTCAGAAATTCAAGGCTCGAGGTTCACGTATAACGATCCTACAACACCAAGGTAGGTTTTTTGTCCTTTCCGTTGAAAATCTATGAGTTATTTGGGCAAAATTTCCCAATACCCTTGAAATGGGTATTGCGTGTTTACAGTTTTAGCCCGTTTAATTGCATTCTATGCTTGTATGCTGGTGTAGAGGTTAATTAAATATGAATATGGTTAATTTCTATTTCTTGTAAGTGTTTTCCCATGCGTATTTTTTTTATGAACGTTTGGTATTATTTTCCAATTAGGTTGTTGTTTTCTTTCCACGCCTAGTATTATAGGATGTAGTGATTATTATCTGTCTTGTTGTTATGCTATAGAATGGTTATCCAAGTAGTTCTTGAGGTTTACTTTGTCCACTTTGCGTTTCTATACTCGTTTGACATACACATGGCCATGAGAACCAGGTGTAGTAGACCATAGGGAGAATGGTCGTAAGGGATTCTCCAGAGTTTCTTTTGTTAATCATGCTATGAGACCATAGGGGGGATTGACATTGAGTGCTCTCTCAAAGGGTCTATAATTACGTAACAAGGCCACAAGAAGAATTGACGTTTAGTGCCTCCTCAGAGTGCATGTAGTTTCCGTTAAAATACTATAAGGGGAATTGAGGGGTAGTGCTTATTTAGAGAGTCTTAAATCATACATGGCTATAAGGGGAATTGACGTTGAATGATTCTCAGAGAGCCTTTACTAAAGCTCAAAGAGAGGGATTAGATTATGTGTGCTACCTAGAGGGTTGCTTGTGTTTTCTAGGTAGGACCAGAGGGGATAGACTGTGTGTACTTCTCGAAGGGTTACCTGTTTGTGATTATCTTCATACTTGATATGTGGTGTTCGAATGCCTGAAACTGTTGGAATGTTTTCTGTTGAGTACTTCCTTGTTTACTTCTTCTTTTTCTTATTGATTGCCATATATATTTACTGACTATTAGGCACAAATGTTTTAGTGGTTCCCTACTCGGATTTAATCTCACACCCTATTTGGGTCATTCTTCTGGGCCCAAAAAGATTATATTGTTGCAGGTATACAGAATGGCATGCTCCCTTCTACTTCAGGTACATGATTGCTTTAGAGTTGGAGAGCATGGGACCAAGATGAGGCTTGTGATAGTGAGGAGCTGTTTACTTGTTTTTCTTATACTTTGGTTTAGTTCTTTATTTCAGCATTGTGACTTGTTTTTCAGATTTTCTAGACATATGTATCATTCATCATTTATATATATCTGATCTAGTTGTTTCTTTATTAGTCTTCTGTTGTTTACTATTGTTTAGAATTGTTACTGCTTCCGCTATTGTATATATGTTTTACTTCTGCTATGTTACTTTACTAATTAGGGAATAGTTTCTCCACTATCACACCCAAGGCCCCTACTACTAGTCGATAGCCTCTGGAATTAGGGGAAATCCACTTGAGGCCATGTGACCGACTGTGTACAGGGCACCTCTAGGTGTCTTCCGGAACCAAGATGTTACAATAACATTAATCACAAAATCCTCAACATTAACACCCAAAGTTCAACATAGATGTTTTAATAAGTAAATATTCTAAAATTAATTCGAAATATTCCTGACGAAGATTGAAACCAAAAGATTAGAATGATGGGATCACATGTTCTTAAAAGCTAAAAATTTAACATTGTTCTCCAAATAAACATCAATCACTCTCAATGTATCATAAAAAAATTTATATTACTAAATCATACCATCTCCATGTTATTCTAATTATTTCTATAGATACCCTAAATCACTATAAAACCACATTGGAACCATATATTCTTCCAAAAGATAATTCATCCATTATTCAAGAAATAAAATCCTTTAATGTAGAATAGTATTTCCCAAAATTATAGTGATATTTTTCCAAATAATAGTTATTACTTAATCGTCAAATCACTTTACAATCCCATTGTAGTCTAAATAATAAAACATATATTCTGAAATTTTAATAACCTATAATTACCTCAATGTCAAAGCTCATATAAACCCTAAAGTTTTTCAATACCTTTAAACTCATATCTATAAAATGTAAAGGGATTAATCCACAAATAATATTTAATTAAACCCAAGTTAATTTTAAACGTTACATATAACTCAAAAATATATTGAGAATCAATATATATACCCCAAAAGTTATCACCTTTTTGATTTTCTACTTTTCAGAGGCATCGATTCCATCTAACTTATGTTGCAAATTTTAAATAAAAATATAATATAGAATAATCCTTAACTATTTCATGGTTCCCATAATATTTATAAAATAACATAATATCACTGATAAAATAACATTATATGATAATTTTGATAATTCAATACATAAACACTTCCATAATTACACTTCCTTCTAAAACCTTTAACCATGCTTCATCATCTTATTCCTTAATACACCATTCTTATAATCAAAGAAATGATTTATGTCTATATAATTCATCAACATCAACCCAATAATATTTCATACTTTTAACATAAGAAAATAATCCATACCTTAAATTTAGACATTATGGTCTTTTTTTATATTATTGATATCACCTTTGTCTTTTATCGTGAAGTCTATTTCTCCATAAAAGTAAAATTAATGTCTTTGGTGGTATTTCCATTTTCAAATGAGATAGATGACTTAATATTTTTAAATAAAATAAAATAGATTCAATGTTCTATAGAAATTTTAATTAAATTAAAAGGTGTTAGATAGATAAAATAGTTTCTTTTAGGTGATTTGTATTTTGAAAAATCCTTTAAAATTATTTAAACAAAAAAATTCCCTGATAATGGTGATTAATTCATCTGGATGGGTTAAGAAGGTTTGGTGGGATACTTTTTATTTCACCTTGATTAATGAACTTTATTATTTAAAAACACCATTAAAATATGAAATGAATTATTTCATATTAAAATAAAAATATTCCTTGTAAATAAAGAACCCATAGACATTTTGTAATAGTATAACCTTAAAATACTCACAAATAACCAAAATAAATTCAACATTAAATATATTTTTTAACCTAAAATTTTATCTTATATCTTTCCACTTACATGTCCAAAAATATAATAGTAATCTTATAAAATATTTTTTCATGTTAAACCTAAGGGTTACATATACCTTCACCCAATAAAATGTCTCCAAAAATATTATTAATTACATTAAAATCCCATCATATAATACCCCAAAATGGGTGTCTAAGACATTGAACATATGATCAACCTTAAAATAATAAAGCCAGGATGGTATCAAAAACTCATAATTTAACCTCACATGAAAACATCCTAATATCTGTATTAATCTAAACATACCCATTGATACCAACTATAAAGTCCCAACATTTACCATTACATAATCATGAGTTTTTAGTCAAGAATTCATTTTTTACATACCTGAGGATCAATATGGTTTAGAGTTATAGAGAATTAGTTCATAAATCAAATATATCATATCCAATTTTTATAAAGTAAAAAAATTATTATTATTATCCTTTTTCCTACAATAGAAAACTTTTAAAAAATATTTTTTCTTTTCACGAAAAATCTTTATGAATTTGAACTTGAGTTATTTTTTCATTCCCAGCCTTAAACCATATTATTTTTGTAAAAAATAGCATGGTCACAAAAAAATCAATAAGTGATATAAAAATATTAAAGAAATCCTTTAGTAAATTCTAACAACATGCAATCATAAAAGAGAGTTTTCCTTCAACATAATAATATTTGAGATCAAAATAATCATTTAATTACACATGAAATCAACTTTACTATCCCAATTATTTCATAAAACATATTATAATAAAATATAAAGGGAAAATAATAATGACTAGGGTTTCTTAGAGAATATGAGATCCCATGAGACACATTTTCTTAAAACATAACTTTTTACCCTAAAAGGGAATCATAATTGCTTCAAAATAAAATATTTTTATCTTATCTCTTAAAATCAAAAGAAATACAGGAGAAAACATAATAAAATATAGAAATGGAATGTAGGGTCCTTAGTAAAACATTTTTATAGAACCCTTAATAACCATATAATAAAATTCCAATATAATTTTATAAAGAACATAATAATTACTAGATGCATTGGAGCGCTATCTTGGTACACACATTGTATAAGCTATATTAGTATCACTAATCATCATGATCTATATCAGGCTAACCCATCATAATAAAAAATTTCAAAGGAAAATATCATGATCAGAACATTTTAATATTTCACCTTTTAATCAATAAATGTTTGAAACCCCCATTTAAACCCAAAAGTAAAGCACTTTCAGATATCGAAATTCCCATTCCTTAAAATCATTTTCAAAAATAAAATTATATTAAAAAAAATTAAAGGTGGGTTTTATTTAAAAGAAACATAGAATATTATAAAGTAATCCAATAATAAATTTACTTTTACAAAATAGGGAAAATTCATTATAATCATATATGTTAAAATAAAAAATTCATTTTAAATTTGTAAAGAAATAAAATACACTCTATATAAAATATTTTAAAAGATTCCCTTTGAAAAACTTTTAAATAAATTTAAATGTGACATCAAATTTACCATTAAAATTAATTAATGTCTATATAAATTCATTAATAAAATAATTTTAAAAAATTGGACAAAAAATAAAATTATTTAGAAAATAATTCATAAAAATATTTAAAACAATATTTTTAAAGTAAGGTGCCCCTAACATAAAACATTAAAAAGATTAATTTCAACGAAATTGTAAAGAAAGTTAAATATGGTAAAAAGTTTACATTTATCATCCATTTAATAAATTGTTTTGAATCATTTAGAGAAACATGGACATGGAAGAAAAATATTTGGAAGGGAAACATTAAAAAGAGTTTTTTATAAAACAAATCCCTTACATTGAGTCTGAATCATCATGTAAATTTTTTATCTTCCTGAATAATAAATTTTAGTTTATTATTTAATTTTTTATTAAATATTATCAAGTA
Organism: Viscum album; assembly: GCA_963277665.1. Taxonomy (NCBI): domain Eukaryota; kingdom Viridiplantae; phylum Streptophyta; class Magnoliopsida; order Santalales; family Viscaceae; genus Viscum; species Viscum album. Next base: position 497,721,737 of record OY728139.1, read on the forward strand.
TATTCTTCTTTTTTATTTCCATTTTATAATCAATTATATAATTAATTATGCTTGCATCGGGTGTTTTGATGATATTCTGCTCAAATGTCCTAAATGACATTGGTAGGTTGACTATGGTCAAAGTGGTCATTATTACATCATCCCTAGAATAATAATCATGAAATAATTGTAATTTTAATACCTAAATTATATTTTTAAAACAAACCATGAGATATTGTTATAAAAAATTAACCATGTTACAATCAAGGAGACAATATGTCATATGTACGGTGGAGTAACGTTTCCATTTTTCAACAGTCATTATAGAAATAAGGTAAGTATTATTTAATCTTTACAAAATGATAATAATATCATAAATAAAATATTATATATATAAATATAATTATATATTATCCATGTGATGTGGTGATGAAAAATGAATCACATCAGTTCGTGGAGTTTGTAGTCCACACGTACACATGAAAGACGTTATAATTTTTCAATGATTGAAAATTTAGGAAAATAGAAGATATGTTAATTCTCAATAAGGATAAATATTTCAATAATATCATATATTTAAATTAATTCCATAATTATAACTGTCTATGAGAGGTGGTGGTGTAAGATGAATTACATATATTCGCCAGGAGGTATTCCACTATACACAGGAATAATGGTATTGTTTCCCATTAGATGGAATAATAAGATGGATTTTCATGACCCGTACCAGAGGGGCCAGGGGTGTGAATACCCAAATATAACCTCTGATTTTCTAGGGGCTAGTGACTATCAGAAAATAGGCATATCCCATAAATTGTGGGTCATTTTACTAAGTACCTTTACACAGGCACACATCTCCAATACCAAAATGCGGAAATGTAAAAACACTAAGTAAAAAATACATGCATACACTAAGATACCAACCACAGAGTATGATAGTAAGAACTTAGAAAGTAAACATGGCCAGAATAAAATCCCACCAAAATAAAGAGTCTTCCTATGTGAATTCACAAGTTCTTGAAGCTCATCCATAGAAAACCCAAACTGAAGTATAGGTTTAAGTCATCTGTTTGAAGCCGTACGAGCAAACCTCATCTGCCTGATCAATCTCAACACCATTGGACCTGGTATACCTAGAACTATTTCAAAGTGTTGATCATCTGCATAAGACATGACATGTGTGGGAAAAGCCGATGTAGGTTTGAGTAAAGCAATTCATAGTTGGACACCATGAAACTAAAAAGGAATACCACTAATAAATAAATAAAGTATAACACCAATGAAACGCATGAAGTATACTAAAAGGGAAAAAAGAAAAGTATATTATAAGGGAAAAACATTAAGTACAGTCATCTCACATATTTATAAGTCTAAATCACAAAATTATGATTATCAGTTGTAGTCCACAGAACACCAAGATATGATAAAACATAGTGTGTTGATAACACACAGAGTGTCAATAACACAAGGAGTGTCGATAACACACAGAGTATCGATAACACACTGGGTGTCAATAACACATAGAGTGTAGAAAAATCAAGAATTTTCGATAACACATAGAGTGTCGATGACACATGGAGTGTTGATAACACATGCAATGTCGATGATTTAGGCAGCCCCCCATGTCACATAGTCACCAAGTCACATAGTCGCATCCAACCATAGGATTTCATACATATCACAATTTTTCTGGGATAACCTACTCCTCAATCCACTAGGTCATAATCCTAATTCGATAAAATCTCACTTAGAGTAACCTAAAAGGATCTTCTCCTCGTAAGGTTTCCAATGCCACAAATGACGCATCAAATGGGCGCACTGTTTGAAAGATATGGCCATTTTTTTGTAAAATCTATCGACTTGGGTTCGGTCTATATCTGACTCGGGTCTGGTCCAGGTCTAAACATCATCTGGTCTAGGTCTTACCCATTTCCAGTCTGAGTCTTACCTGACTGCTAGAAATGACTCGACATGGTCTGTCCAACCTGACCTGACCCTGTCTGTTTGACCTAACATGCTCCAGTCCAGTCCATCACATTCTATGCAAGCCAGTTTTCTATGCCAAATGTGTCCCACCCTTTCCATTCCCCATGGTCTAAATGGTCCTATTGGACTATGTGACTCCCCCATGTCACCCAGGAAATGTTGTGTCGTGTTGTGTCTCATGCACTCATCTCACCACCACTGCATGTCATGCGGCCTTTCTGCCACTGGTTCCTCTAACATAGATTTTAACAGTTTCCCAACTCACCGTTTCAGCCTCATACCACGACCCCCAGTCAATGCCCATAGAATTGGCCACTAGGGGTTCCCACATATTCCCACCTATCCCAAGGCATTATACTGCCACCGGCCAACCCACCAGCGTCCCTTAGCCACCTCGTTCTCCCCCAGGATCGGCCCCACTAGCCACATCCTTCACTCGTCAATGCTCACCCTACCAGCAACCATTCATCTTTTGGGACCTTGTTCCACTTTATGTCATATCATCTCTTAAATTGTACCACACTTCTGTCATAAAACTTCTATTCCACCATCAGGTCAAATCCATTGATCTATGATCGTTACACCATGGGTCGGGGGTCTAACGTTAGATCATTTTCATAGAGGTTTCATGGGTGAAGAACGCATGAAGAAAGCGATAGATTATGATGGGAGAGATAATGCACAATAGATCTTTTCCTTTTCCATTTCGGTCTTGATCCATTCATGTTCGAAGGTTTAATAAATAACAACAATATATAATCATAAAGATAAATCTACCATTTTTAAACCCCACAACAGTTATCCATCTTACAAGAACGGTCAAACCATCGATCAACCTCTTATTTGGTTGGTCTGTGTTATTCATATAATCTAATAGGGGAGGAAGAAATCACAAATAGATCAACATCCAACATTTTGGTAGGATCAGTTGTTGGTGAATAATGGTGTTCTTATCATCATTGATCCTCGATTCGCTGATGTTCATTGTCATTTAAAAAACAGGTTTCCATCTCCTTTCCTCATAATAATTATTGGGTTATGATGATAACAAAAAATTTCTATGACAAGTATTATAAAAAATATATAAAATTCCATTGTGTTTTCACATAACGTTAAATAGAATAGTCTAGATTTATTTTATTTCTTTTAACATTTGAAAAATACGTTTCGCAGTCGACCCGTCCCTGTTGATGTTAGGCCTCACCTAAGGTAATTTCATTGATCTAAACTCAATGGTACCCTCGTATTCCCGATCCATGAACCCATTTAGGAGTTATTCAACTTTTTCAGGAAACCCACTCATGTGCACTATTAAAACACTTAACATTTTTCAAAGAACTATTCTGGGCACAGTGAGCATTGGAATCACATGATGTCTCAGGGCCTTATAAAAATAAATACTTAAAAAATCTAATTCATTAAATTCTCCCCAATATAGGGATTTATATCCTTGATATCAAAAAACAAATCTATATGATCAAATAGAAGTAACGAGCATCAATCCAAGCCTCTTACTCTCACGTGATCACCTAGAGATTCCAGTGCTACCACCAAATGTGCACCAAAGGAATCGACCACCCATAAAAGATACTCTTATTTATATCCTCAATGTCCATTGGGTACTCTACGAAAGTCTCCCCATTGTCAATGTCCATCTCACCCCAGTCAATTATTTTTCATGGATTATGCATATACCTCCTCAACTGTAACATGTGGAAGACTCCATTCACCATCTATGACTATGGATGTAGAACCAAGTAGTACGCCCCTAAACAAATCTATGAATTATCTGGAATGTCCTGACGAACCTCATAGTTTCTTTTCACCTTAGCCAAATCTATGTAACTCCTGTCCAGGAGATACCTGAAGGAACACATGGTCCCCCTCCTTAAAATATAAGAGCATCCATCATCAATCATTATAAGACATATGATAGCTCTCTACAGTCTTCATCCACTTCTAAATGACTTGAACCTTCTCTATTGTCACCTACACCAACTCTGGCCCCTTGAGTGCTGACTCTCTTTGATTCTTCCAGCAAACTGGAGACCTGTAGGGTCACCCGTACAAGGCCCAGAATGGATCCATACTAATGTTGCAGGTGTAGTTGTTGTTATATGAAATCTCCACCAGTAGTAGGTGATCCTATAAACTATGGTCAAAATCAAGGATGCAAGCATGTATAGTTTCCTCTAGAACATGTATGGTTTGCTCCATCTGGCCATCCATCTGTGGGTGAAATGTTCTGCTCAAGTGAAGTTGATTCCTAAACACCTCTTGTGACCCCTTCCACAACCAGGATGTAAAGAGAGCATCAAAAATCTAAAACTATCATCGATGGGACTCCATGGAGCTGAACTATTTTCTGCATGTAGAGGCATCTCAATATTTCTACATAATTCTTCACCTAAATCACTAGGAATTGGGCCAAATTGGTGAGTCGATCAACAATCACCCATATGGTATCATTCCCACTAGACCTATGTGGTAAACTGATCATGAACTTCATCGATATCTCATCCCACTTTCACTCTTGCACCACTAGGGGTTGATTCAAACCCACTGGAACTTGGTGCCCATCCTTCTCTTTATATAAATTGAGGCTTCTAGAAATAAAATATTCCACTAACTTATTTATCCCTTGACACCTGAATTAATGTTGGAGGTCTTGGTACATCTTCACGACACCTAGATGTACTACCAAAGGGGATGTATGGAACTCCCTCAAGACCTCATCCTAGAACATCACTGGTATAAAAGTTCATCCTCTAAAGATAATGACATGCTCCCCACCTTTCAAATATACATCAAGGGAAAGCCCTATAGACATCTGAGCATGTAATGTCTAACAGTCGATATCCCCAAGTTGTGCCTCCCTGACTCAATGCAAGAGTGGAGGGGTGAAAACCATCGATGGGATTTAATATTTTCCATATCCATCCACAAATTATATATCTAACATGGAAAGCTACTTTGATGCCTCACTCAGAAACTGCAAGGTAGATCTTCTAATGATAGAATCTTCCACCACATTCCCCATCATAGGAGTACAGATAATCTCAACATCATTATCCTGGAAGATCTCTAGCCAATGCACATGTCTGAAGATCAAATCCAATTGAGAGAAGATATACTTGAGAATTTTCTAGTTAGATTAGATGATAAATCGCTCACCCATAGGGTTATATCTCCACATCTTCAAGGAAAATACTATCATTGCCAACACAAGGTCATGGGTTTCATAATTATACTCATTTAGTCTAAAATATCCTGAAACATAGGAAATCACCACTTTTCACTGCATCAAGACACATCAATGTTGGTTCCCTGATGCTTCGTAGAACACTACATACTCAACACCCTCTATGAGAAATCTCAAGATAGGATCACTCGTCAATATCTCCCTCGGCTAATGAAAACTCTCCCAATACTTCTTCGTCCACATGAAAGGTTTCCCATTTAACATAAAAGATGTAAAGGATTCTTCTACTCTACAAAAGTAAGGAAAAACCCTCTGATAGTACCCAGCCAACCCATGGAAACTCCACGCCTCGGTAACACTCTTGGGTGGCTCCCAAGCTAGCACTACCTCTATCTTAGCAGGATCCACTACAACTACAGCCTTTGAAATGAGGTGTCCCTGAAAGTGAACATCATGTATCTAAAACTGAAACTTTCAGAGATTATAATAAATCCAATTCTTTTGGAGTATTTTTAGGACCATCCTCAAGTGTATCATATGCAAATCCTTGGATTCTGAGTACACATGGATATCAACAATGAAGATAATGATGAACCAATCTAAGTAAGGAAATAAGATATTATTCACGAGTCCCATGAACATTGTTGGGGAATTAGTCATGTCAAAAAACATCACCAAGTACTAATAGTGTTCATAACAACATATGAATGTCATCTTTGGTATATCCATATATCTTACTTGAAGCTGGTGATAGCCAGATCTAAGGTTTATCATTGAGAACCACCTCGCTCCATCCAGAAGACCGAAGAGGTCTTCAAACAATGGTAAAGGATACTTATTATTTATGGTCAACTATTAGAACCACTGAAAGTCCATAAATAATATCAATCTCATGTCATCCTTATTGGAGAACAAAACTGGGGCCAGCTATGGTGAAACATTGGGTCTCATGAATCCCTTCCTCTTTAAGTCCTCTAGCTAAACCCTTAACTCATAAAGCTTTGTGAGAGCCATTTGATATAAATGTGTAGATATTCGCACCATCCTAGGGTATAGATCAATGTAGATGTCATCCTCTCTATGGTTAGGTAATCCTGGGATATCCTGAGGAAAGACATATTCATACTCAGCCACCACTATAGGAAATTGAGGACTCCTATCATCCACTACATCGAGGGTGAGACTATACAACTGATGACTAATTAGCTTCACCATCCTAATAATGTGTCTGTCATGTGATACATGTTTTTCCTTTTCACTGAAAAAAGAAAACTTCGACCCATCACTATGGGAACACTTCACTATATTCTTAAAAGAGTCAATTTCGGCATAAAGAACGGATAACTCGTCCATACTAAGAATGATGACGTAAGGCCTTGGCACCTCCACTAAGATATCCCAATCGAAACTATCACCCACTAGGGTAGGAACAATGTTGGAAATAGTGTGTGACCATCTAATCTCCCCCCATAGGAGTCTCTAATTATAGGGATTGAGTCAACAGTTCCACTGAAATATCTTTGTCTCTAACAAGGATCATGGTGGGAAAAGCATAATGGGAACCTTTGTCTATCAAAACTATATCTAAGGTTGAAAAGATATATATTTTACCTCTAATTATTCCTGGATCCATAGGGTCAAAATAATCCATTACCTGGAGCTGGCCTTGTCCCTATCCACTAACTCCCTAAGCCTATGGTGGACCACCTAGTGGTGGTGGTGGTGGTGGTAACTCGATCTTCTACATACCTCTTGATGCCTGACTTGCTCCTCTTACACACCTACCACCATATGGACCACTCTACTTTGTTCTCTACCACTATCATAGTGGCCCCTAGACCATCTCTTGATTGGTTATATAATAGTTCGGGAAATTTCTATCCAGATGACCCCAACCACCACATGAGTTACATAGCTTATCCTTTAGTTGAATAACTCTACCCTAGGAGCCCTATACTGTGGATCCTATGTCCTCGGGTCATCCCCTAGAGACCTGACCTTCTTAGGTCCATACTTCTATTGTTATCTACCTAACACTGAAGACTTAGATGGTTGAGGCCTGCTGGTAGCTCCCACTGCTGGTGTCTTCTCTGCCAGAAAGCTTTTCAGAAGCAGAGGTCACTCCAATATCCCATCATAAGTAAGAATTAAAAAGGACATAATCAATGATCTGATCTCCTAGAATATCATCCGATTGAAGTTATAGGCCCGGAAGAATGGTCCCCACATCAAATTAGGTGAGTAGCGAGAAAGATGTGTAAATCTCATCGAGTACTCTGCTACTATCTGGCTACACTATTGTAGATGTAGGAGGTCCTATATATGCACTAAGTGTAACATCACTAGAAAGAACTCATCCATGAATAGTTTCTCAAAGTATTCCAAAGAGAGAGTTATCTCATCATGCATCTGGATCATTAAACTCTGTCATTTCCTAGCTGATCCCTAAAGAAGGGTTGCATATATAACTGTCATCGAGTTAGAAGGAATACTTAAAAGGAGAAATACATATGTAACTACCTCCATCCAATCCTGAGCTACATATATGGTTGTCTCACCCTGAATACTAGAAGTTCCCTGCCTCTGGAACTCATGAAATGCACTCAACCTACTTGAATCCTCTACCAATAGTGCAGGTAGTAACTACTACTCAGTGGGTGGTGGAATCGATTCTACATGACCCCGATGTGTTATCTCTGATATTGGTCCTTGTTCTAATGTGTCATCACTAGGTGGATCATCCACTTGATCATGCATCAGAATCTAGGTTGGTTGGCTACATGGAGGCATCCTAAAATAGATCAAGATGAACCACTATCAATAGAGTATACTTGGGGAGATAACTCAAGAAAGACATGAGAACACACCCCAATCCTATATGATTCATGTATCATTAATTTCCATTCAATCTGTATTTTCATGTACCGAATTAGAAATCAGACTTTATAGTCCTTGTGTATGGATAGGTTGGCCATCGTAACAACACTGGATTCCCTTTCCTAAAATCCAAACTCAAAACAATTAACATTGATTCCCACAAACCAACCTCATAGACTCTCATTCCATAAGTAGAACTGAACCTCTTCTGATACCATTCTATCACGACCTATATTATAGAGGCACATATTGTGACTACCCCAAGCCTACCTTCGATAGACCAAGGGGTGGTGACTATCATGGAATAGTAATATACCACAAATGGGATGCATTTTCGTAAGTACCTATATGTTCGCACACATCTCCAAGCCCAAAATGATTAAATGTAAAAACACTAAGTAAAAAATCATTTCATACACAAAGATACCAACCAAAATGTACAAAAATAAGAAAATAGAAAGTAAACAGGTTCAAAATACAAGCCCTCCAAGAGAAAGAGTATGGAAAAGTGAATGAACTGGTTCATGAAACTCATCTATAGAAAAACCAACCTAAAGGATAGGTGTAAGTCATCTGTCTGAATCCATTGGAGAACACCTCATATCTCTAATCAATCTAAGAAGAACCTAGACCTAGTCCATCGAGAACTCTGTCAAAGTATAGGTCATTTACACAAGATATGACACTTGTGTGAATATCCTGTGTAGGTGTGAGTAAAACAAAACTCAATAGGAAACCTAGAAACAATAATGGAACACCACTAATAAATACACTAAGTATACCACAAAGTAAACACACAAAGTATACCATGAAGTAAATAAACAAATTATATGAGAAGGGAAACATATGAATTTTAGTTATCTCACACAAGTATAAGTCTAAATCACAAAAGACGGATTATCAATTGTAGCCCAAAGAACACCCAGAGTCGATAACACATGGAGTGTCGATAACACATAGAGTGTTGATAAAAAAAGAAGTGTCGATATCACATAGAGTATCGATAACACATGGATTGTCAAGTAATCAGGCATCCCCCAAGTCATATAGTCACCAATTTACATAGTTGAATCAAGTTGTAAGATTCTGCACTTAACACACTTATTCTAGGAAAATATATTACTCAAGCCATTAGGTTATATTACAACTACCACAAAAACTCAATTACAATATCCCAAAAGTATTTTCTCTTATCTAGGATCTCAAAGCCACAAAATAATTTCCATGAAATCACATGGTTTGAAAGATATTGTCATATTTTTGTAAAACATTCTAACTCGAGTCCATCCCCAGTCCGAACCGACCCACTAGACCAAAATCGACCCGGTCCATCCAACCCAACCCAACCCAATCTTGATGACCCAACCCAATCTGACTCAAAATGGCATGGACCACTAGGTCATTGGATCTAACCCATTCGACCGTCGGAGCGGCCAAACAACCCTAGTCTGGATCGCTACATGCAAACCAGTTTTCTCCTCCAAACAATGCCCACCCTAGCCATGCCCCCTTAGTCCACACATTCCACCCTGATTGTGTGGATCCTCCCATGTCACCCAATCAATGTGACATCATACCATGTTTCACCTGGCTAGCCTGTATCCTCTGCAAGATTCGCGGCCTTGCCGCTGCGGGTTCCTCAGACGTGTCTTTGAGTAGCATCCCAGCTTATTGTCGCATCCTCCTATAGCAGCCCTTGGTCACCGCCCATGGACTCTACCACTATAGTCTCACACACAGTCCCACCTACACCATAACATTCTTCCACCACTACCCTCCCCACTGGTGGCCCATCACCACTTCGCACTCCCCCTACACCGACATTACTGGCCGCATCCCGCCCCTGTCGTCGGCCACCCCACTGGTGGCCTTCCTTGTGTATTCGTAAGCCGTCACCTCTCCTAAACCATACCACACTTCCATCAAACATCCAATATGGAATATTGGGTTAAAATAATTCAATATTAGACCATTTATCCATGAATGTGGGTGCAACAGTCGAACATTTTCTTAGGGGTTTTAAGGCCGAAGAACTCACGAAGAATGCAGTATATTGTGTGGGAGAGATAAATCATACCTATTTCCAATGAGAGTATCTAGTCCTTATTGTTTTTGGATTTTATCTATTCATATTATAAGTTTTAAAGAAGAAAGTTAATAGATAATCATAAAGATATATCTCCTCATTTTAAACCCTACAATAATTATCCATATCATAAGAACGGTCGAACTGTGGATCGACTAGGTCATTGGATGGTTCATGTTTGTTATTGAATATAAGAGGGGAAGAGGAAATAAAGAAGTGATAAACATAATACCTCGTGGTTGTATCTGTCATTGATGAAGAACAGAGGTTCATGTTATCATTTCTCCTCAATCCACTGGTTTTTTTCATCGTTCTTCGGAGAGGTTTTTGTCTCCTTACATCTGAGGAATTATATGGTTTTGATAAAAACCCTGAATTTCTCTAACAAGGATTTTTAAAAAGTGAAATCGACATTGTGTCATCATGTAATGTTAAATAAAAGAAACTTGATTTATTTTATTTCTTTTAATTTTTGAAAACTACATTTCACAGTTAACCCTCACTGGTCAATTTTAGGCCCGGCCTAAGGTAAAGTCACTGCTCTTAACACAACGGTGCCCTCTGATTTCTGATATGGGCACCCATTTAAGAGTTATTACACTTTTTTAGGAAACCTTATCAAGTTTTTTATTAAAACACTTAACATTTTTCAATGAACTATTCTAGGAACACTGGGCATCAGAATCACACGCCATCTCAGTGACTGTTCTCAGATTTTTTTTAATTAATTTATATAAATAAAATCATAGAAAATATGATTCATTAATGGAGATAGGTTATGAAATTAAAATAAAAACATATAAATATATGTTAGATAATGATTTTATTATATCAATATGTTTTATGAACATTTAAAGGATGTGGAAGAAAAATAAAATGATAACTCTTGATCAAGAACTCTACTCCTTCAATCAACCTTTCAAGGTTTATACCAAAAGATTTCATAGGATGGTTTTCTATCCAAAACAGGGCCTATAGGTTGTAGGTAGGGATGTTAGGGAGGGAATATTTTTGTAATTCTATTATCCAAGAATAATTATGTGTGAATAAAAGAGGATAGGTGGTTCCATTTTATAAGAGAGGGGAGTAGTAATATTAAAATTTCGTAAAGTATTAAAATTATATAAATTACTTTCCAAATTAAAAATACTCAAAAGTGACAATATTTGATGATATGATGATTTTGATCCTAAATACTCCAATACAATAAATATTTTATAATTTTAGATAATTTTTTCACCCCTATATATTATTTTGATATGTTTTATCCCTTTTCGACAATTACAGCGGTATTAAAATTTTTACTCTTCAAGGATCAACAAGGTTACTATAAAAAGAAAAAAAACCCATATAGGGTCCATGTTTGATATTATAAACCATATACAATTTAATTTTAAAAATAATATATTTTTTATGAATTTTAAATGATTTAATATAAAATTATCTATTATAAACAATTATTAATGTCAATTTTAGGCACCATTCTTTAATTTGACTTTAAAAACATCAAGAAAAATATAGAATTCAAATATAAACCTTTAAAACACCCCAAATATGTTATAATTATCTAAATAATTGAAATAATAATCCATTAAAATTATATTACTTTTAATATTTTTAAAATCATTTTTTTATTTTTATTTTAATTAAATATATACGGTATCGGTGTTGCGTAAAAATTTAAGTTAATCATCTCATTACTAAAAATTAAAATAATTTAACACCATGAAAATAATTTCATTATCTTAATAATAACCATTAATATTGATTCACGAATGTTTTTCCCTTTGTGAGATCATAAGAGATATTTTAAAGAAAGAGGGTGACATTTGGTCTTTTTTGTTTACTTAAAATATTTTATAGGTCACTCTCACGGAATAATATCCCATAAATAAATAAATATCAAGTAAAAAGTGATAAATGATAAATACCTTCATTAAATAAGATTTATGATTAAAAATGGTGTCTTTATCACTTAGTTTTAAGCTAATTATACCCGATATACCCTTTTACTATGGTGATGAATTTTTACAATTTTTAATATTAATTATAGAAAACAATTATTTTTACCTTATTAAATACTATTATTTTTTCTCATCCCAAATATGAAATACTTTTTTCCATTTTAAATATATATAGGTGTAATAAATTCATTTTATAAGAATACCACAACGAACAATGAAAACGGGTTTTCTAGAAAAAAATTCCTTTTCAAGTCTAAATGTATTTTTATATTAGGATCACACATCACATTGATTAGTAATAAATTAATTATATTATCTATAACCAAATAATAATTATATAAATTTAGTATCAAATTCAATATATTATGGGGATATTTTAATAAAATGAAAGGGTCGTTTTACAAAAAATGGTATTTTTCACCATTCCCTGAAAAAGAAATATTTTCAGAAAGATCCAAACAAATTATCTTAGGATAATTTTTTCATAATGATTTCAAAATTAGTCTTCTTATAATTATATAAAATTTCGAAAAGTTCCATAAATTAATTATAATATTTTCTCAAAAAATAAATAAAAACCATTTTTGAAGACAATAAATTTTTGAAGAAGAAAATGAATTTACAAATATTTGAGTGATTGTTTACTATGAATTTATCAATATAGTTATAATATGTGGGTAGTTTTTATATATTTCATAATGAATTTAATCCTATTCATACTCATCATTTAATATATAGGATAAAATTTTCATAATTCAGTAATAATATTTAATTGTTCGTTTAGGATTGGTGTTGTGTGTCACATATGCTATTTAAAATAATTTTGTTTTTCAAAATCTTATGGTGTTACATTCATAGTTTAAATAAAGACATAAATAAGATCCTTCAAAATCTAAATGTTGTGGTCTTAATTTAATATACATTCCTTAAGATATTTCATCCTTGTAACACAAGCATCTGTGGTTCATAATATTAAAATTCAATTTAACATGTTGTTTACATATTTGAATTTAGTATCTTACCAAATCTAGTTTTTATAGTGTGACATGTTCACCCCTACTCTTTTGAAATATTTAAAAAAGGATATTCTATATTAGTTTTTGGAAACCCAAGATTTTATTAGATGACTTGGTCTTAATAGAAATATGACATTAAATAACATGGTTGGCTATGTTCCGGAATCGTTTTCTTCTATTATTTATATAGTAGAACTAACCCTGGGGGTGTCCAAGAAATTAAGATATACAATTTTATGTTTTATTTATCTAATAAATAAATATCATCAGAATTCGGAAACTATGCTACTCTAGATTTATAAAGAATTAGAAAATCACTAAATAGCCCCTTCCAGAGAGGATTCTAGTTCCTCTGAGTCACAAGAATCTCCTATTATACTCACCAAAGATAGGGGACATGAGCATAGAGTTTATAGAACTCTTCATACATTTATTCTAGTAATAGTTTCTACAACCAATGATCACATTCCACAATATCCTTCCAGCGGTTCCAATCAATTTGATTAGGTTATAATAAAGCAATTAGAAAACTCGGATCACAAGATAACCTCTTTTGAAGGAAGTATGATCAGGTCTCAAGTATCAATTAACCATATTCGAGATAGGATATATTCATAACCTCCTATAGTGATATTAGGTTCTAATACATCTTCCATTGTTATTTCTCCTCAATGCTTTTCCACTGAACAAATTAATAACATTAAAAATAATGTTGATCAATGGTTTATCTTTTATTTATTAGATTCACATACACGCCCGAATTATAATTTTATATTTCTAAAAATTAGATACCATCAAAAGGATTGATATGTTTGTTGTTTCACTCTTCTTTCTAGGAGGTAGAAGAACCATTAGACCAGTACCTATGGATACTTATTGAAGTTATATAAAGAAAATGAATGTTTCATTTGATCCCGTCATGATTTTTATGCGAGAGAAAATGAAGGTAATGCTAAAAAGGAAGCTTATTCTTCTGATCCTACTTAGAAAATAGCCTTTACCAAATATGGTACAAATTATTTGAGCATAGTTTTTATAAATCTATATAATTTCATGATCATGTGTTCCTAAAGACAACGAGACATATCTGGTTCTTGAGAAGAAGAATATTTTTGTGGAGCAGAGAAGAGTGGTCCTACCTCCTGTAGTTGACCCTCATACTACCTCCTCACCCTCTCAAACCTTTATGAGTCCCATACCCAAATCTACATTTGATTTTAGACCCATCCCTAAACCCAAGTCTTATTAATATTGTATTTTTTCTTGTGGGTTTTTTGTTTTTTTACATGTGTTCGTAATCAATACAAATTATTTTATATTTTTGAGGTGATATTTTTCATTTTTTTCTTTTATTGAATGTTTTATTTTCTAAAAAAAATTTAAAATCTTGTTGTAATTATAAAAATTCTGTTTTAATATTATACTTAAACTATTAATAATTTCATGTTCTAGATTAAAAGTTTTTTTTCCAATCATTACCATTATATTTTAATGTCATAAAAAGGTGTAGAAGTTAGATAATACCAAAAAGGGGGGGGGGGTAATAAAGGACAATCAAAAAATTTCAAAAAACATTTTATCCCGTAAATATTTTATGAAAAGTTTATAGGATCATTTTAAACCATTCTAAATTTATTATTTAATATTGAATGATTTTTGTGATAAAAAAAGGGGAAGATTGTTGGACTCATTATGTTACTCCAACATATACCATGTTCTTTATGTTTTGATAATCTCATAAAAATATCATAAGTTATTGATGATTTTCAATATAGGTGATTTAATTAGTTTTTATCCTTATTTAAGTTCATTATTCTTTAATTCTATAATTATGGATATTTGATGAAATTTTTCAAAGTCTGGAAGATTAACTATGTGAGGAAATCATATACATAGATATTAGTCCATGTATAGAAATCATCTACTTCAGTTGGATACGTGATGGAATAGCCTAAAAGAATTAGATACATCATAGAACAGGCTATGTGAAAATTGCCTATGTTGATGAATTAGTTATGAGAGAAAATGGATACATCGATAAAATGGATAAGTGAATCACTTATGTATAATATTCAGCTACGTGAATTGGATTCATGGTAAATTCGACTACGTGGTTCCAATCGGCTATGTGATTTAGTTGGATAATCCAAATTCTGCTACATGGGAAATATTTCAATGTGATTTTTCCATGTGAATAATTCAGCTATGTGTAAAGTTTCTATGTGGATCAATTCATCTATCTGAATTTAAATACATGGATTTCATCTTTGTGGTGATCCAAAAATTGGCTATATTATTCTAAAACATTCATAATTATTACTTTTGGATTACATTAAGGGGACTTATAGTGGTTAGTGATGCATTAAATATTGGACTACATCTTTATATAAAAATATATTTCAAAAGGATGTAAGTACCGAGAGAAGAAAATAATACAAAATATTTTATTTCTCTGTCTTTTTACTGAGGTATTTTCAGGAAATGTACATATGAAATTTAATTATAAGGATAGATTTTAAGAGTTATTTTACAATGAAATAGTAAGTTAAACTATAATCCATATTACATGATAAATAGAATGTGTAGTGTAACAAAAATAGAAGAAATCACTTTCACTCTCAACACACCCTTTGAAAGTTTTATTTATTTTTTTCTTTGTTCTATGAAAAAGAATAAGAAGATTCAAGTTCTATAGTTATAATTTCAAATATTTCTCTTGATATATTTTTTATTACTCTCCTTGCGTTATTCCTCAATATTATTTTTCAATCATGGAGAACACTTCACTTATGTCAATTGCACCATGAAACTGTGTTCTTAATTTATAATATCTCCTTATTCCTTCCTACCACTACAAGTGAGAACTCATTATACTCTATATTGAAGGTTGGTGGTTTCTTAATACTTTATATGATCCTGAAAAATGATCCTATTTTTGTACAATGTGGCATTTAATTTCACTTTTTGGAAGTCCCTAGGAAAGGGACCGGTACTAAAGAAAAATGTCAAGCTCTATAATTTGTCCATTGGTGGAGTGTAATATGGTGTTA
The DNA here is from genome assembly GCA_963277665.1 of Viscum album. Taxonomy (NCBI): domain Eukaryota; kingdom Viridiplantae; phylum Streptophyta; class Magnoliopsida; order Santalales; family Viscaceae; genus Viscum; species Viscum album. The sequence goes on from OY728139.1 coordinate 497,737,897, forward strand.
TTGTTTCCCAAATTGTTATAAATATTTGGTATATTATCTTTTTTTCACTTCATGATAAAAGATTAAATTCTTTCATACCATAAAATATCGTGATTCTTTATAAATAATATTACAAGGATTCAATCCACCCCCTCCTCAGTCCTAGTGTAGTTGTTCTCCAACCAAAACTTGGGTCTTTGGGAAATTAGACACATATCAAAATAAAATAAAATATTGATGTAATTAAATTATTTAAATCATCATAATGTTCTTATAAATTCACTGATCTTCTATTACTACACAATATAACCAAGGGGTGTACATAAGAAAGGGGTGGGATATAAATCCCAATACGGGAAAAATCAAAGAATGTCATAAATTAAAGCAGTTTATGATTGTAGGGTAGAATAATATTGTAACATCCAAGGTAAATGAAGAAAAACAGATTTTCATATTTATTAATATTTGTGAATTAAATATTAATTTTACTTTAAAAGGGTTTCTATGTTCGATAGCGTACTCGATATGCAACAACAGGTTTCTTTGAAATCTTACATTGCACACTAATAATATAATATTATTTTTTTAAATGGTAGTTAACTCCTTTCCATCGTATTGGCAGAAATGAAAAAACTAACTACAATATTAATATACATATTTCTTAAATGTATTTACATTAATCCAATAAAATTTAGATGCTTAAAATGTGAATGAATCTAATTTTAGGCATAATTTACATTAAAAGGTTGATTTACCACCTTTTAATGGAGAACCCTCATTGAAAATAGTTTTGGTCACTCTAATACATTATATTTGACAAAATAAAATCCTTCTTTTTAACGGTGACATCAAAATTTACTTTGTGTAAAGTTTTTGAATTTTTCTGATAAAGTTCATTTTTAAATGAATAGTGAAAAATATTGTATTTTAATTCAAAACTGTGTTTTAATCTAATTTATTTATATTGTTATATTATCTTTTTAATTGGTTTTAAAGTTTAATTAGAATATATTTTTACTATTTAATCCAATTTTTTCCATTGGAATTGATTTTACTTTCAAATTTGACATAAACAAGTGTCAATCTTTTGATAGTTATTATTTCAAAAAAAACACGCTATTTGTTTTAACAACAAAAATTAGTTTTAAAATTAATTAATTCTAATTTTATGTTTTTAATTTGGAAAAATAAACATGATTTTTTAATTTGGAATAAATAATAAATTTTAGGCTGAATTTTTGGCATTTTTTTGAAAAACATCAATTTTTTTATGAATAGTGAAACTACTTAGTCGTAGTTAAAAAAATGAATTTTTCATTTAAATGAAATTTTACCACTTCTGTGAATTGAATTTCGAGAATCTGATATATATGGTTTTTATTAGCAAGTAAAATTTGGTTCAATAATATGAAAATAATTTTTTATGAATAGTTACTTTTGACCTTTTTTTACCGCTGTTAAAGGTAAATAGGGTAATTCAAGGTAAATAGAATATTATAATAATTGAAAATTACATTAACACTTGTCCTAACCTTATTGGATGATTAATATCCGACCCTGGGAATCCTTTGGTTGATTTTGGTACCCCATAGAGCCACTTATGAATGATAATAACACTTTATATTAATTAATTTAACGTAATGGAAAAAATGACAAAAACAAATATATTTTAGTAAATTAATTTTTTATGGTGTTATATAAGTAATAAATTTGACTATAAATATTTATTGGAAAGCTAAAAATATTTTCTACACCATGGTATTTTTTATTTTAAATTTTTTAGACATCGAATAAATTAAATTATTTATGACATAATAATAATACAGTATTTACCTCATTAATAAATGATTTAAATAAATAAGATTATAATATTTAAAATATTATCCAAAACCTGTCCAATTCCTATTGGATTATTTTATTTTGACCTTGAGTCATCTTATCCTCGACTCTAATGATTTTTGGACCTTTAGAAACTAAATATCATAATATTATAAAATAATATTATCACACTTTCCTAAAGAGCCCCTCATCTCCCTTATAAAAGGAGTCAACTTATAACCAATTACACATACCTCTCAGCCCTTTAGACTCATCCAAACTCTACCCAATTAATCTCCCTACATCCCTATCCTCCTCCTATAAGCCTTACATTATCCAGAAGGCACTTCAAGAAGTCCTTTTGGTTCAAACCAAAGGAAGTTACCCAAATTAAAGGTAATGGTTTCTCTTAACTTATTTTCTTTTATTTTACTTCTCCAACCCCTAAAGATCGATATTTAGGCTTTGGAGATGGAGAACTGAAGCATGCAGTAGAAATACCCGACGTGAAATCCTAACCCTAACTCAGATCATCGATCTTATGCAGATGTTGTTGCGGGAAAATCGGTTGAAGCAACTTCTTCCCATGTCGATTTGTTTCCTGAAGCTCAGATCAATCCTATGAACTTTTGACGTTGAGGTCAACTCGTGATTTCTTTTACTAAAGTTAAGGTAAACTCCCTATCTACTGATCTTCGTCTTTTTTTAGTTGGTAAATGCATGAATCGGTGGCCTTCGTTGAAGTTTCTTCAAATGTCATTAGAATCGATTGGTTTTACGGGTTATAATCAGGGTCTCCTAAATCCCTCTCACATTATCATTCGGTTGAACTATGAGGAAGATTATTATAGGCTTTGGATGAAGAGATCCTGGTCATTCTATGGATGTTGCATGAAAATTTTGAAATGGACTCCTAAATTTAACCCATATGTTGAATCACCAATTGTGCCTATCTGGGTTAATTTTAATGATCTGCCTTTGCACCTCTTTAAGCAAGCAGCACTATTTCCCATTTCTAGTCTGATTAGATATCTTTTGAAGCTTGACTCAGCTACAAAAACTTTTTCTCGACCCTCTATATCTAGAATTTGTATTGAACTTGATGTTTCCCAGCATCTTCCAGATCAAATCTGGATTCAAAGTGGGGATTTTGGATTTTCTCAGGAGGTTGTCTATGAAATATTACCTGATTACTATCATAACTATTTTAGACTTGGACACTCCCTGAATAACTATGAAAAATATATTGTCCATTCTAAAATGAGGAAAATGTTTGGGTTGAAAAAAGGATTTCAAGGTCAAAGTGATAATTCTGGTCCTTCTGGATACATTAAGAATGTTACAGATCCTATTTTGAATGCTGAAATGCCTAATGTACAAGCTGAGGAAAATCAAGTAGCTGATTATGTAAATGCTGTTCTTGAGGTCACTTCCCCTCCTATCCCTAATAATTCTTCCCCTCCTCTTAAGTAAGTGAATATTCATGATGGAACTCATGAGAGAGTTGATAATGAGGAGTGTGATAGCTCTAAAAGTAGTGATGCTCCCCATGAGGAAGAAGAAAAATCTACTCTTATGGAGGAAGAACATCTAAAAACTATGTCAAGGAAAGAAAAAAAGCCTATAGTTTATGTTTATGTGTTCATCACCACTAATAAAATAAATAAAGAAACGTCTTGATTACTCCCAAATGGAAAGAACTATAGTCACAAGATCTTTGTACATCTCAAGAAGAGAAGCCTCTACACCATACAAAACTCAAAAAGTTGGGGAAAACCCGCATGTTGAAGTGGGTGGAAAGAAGAATGTGACTGATTATGAAGAGTCTGAATCTTATGAGAAACATAGAGATTAAATTCTTTTTAAATCTTTTATAAAAGTGGAGATTTAAAATAATAACTACTTAGATATTAAGTCAGACATTTTCAATGAGAGAATGAGGAATGGGTTTCATAAAACTCCCTAATGCACACTACTTCAATTTTGCTCATCTGTTTCTCTTTGTCTTATAAGTTGTTGACTCTCCAATGTTCATTTTGGCTCTATTTCATTATGGTTATTACTTCTTTTCTATTTTCATTCTGACAGCTTGGGATTGATCTATTTATGGGATCAGTTTTTTAGTATGGATGACTGAAGTTTGATGGTTTCTCTACTGGCTGGTCAGCTTCGACTCTTGATGACCACTGTAATGCATCTCTGGATGTTGTTTGGATGAGACTTTACAGTATTATAAGACTTTGATGCAGTGTGTTTTTTATATGATATATTCTTGATGTTTCTGCCTTCTACTCTGAGGACATGATCTTGAGGGGATCTCTATGAACTAGCTTCTTGGTCTGAGAGTTCTAAAGGAATTCTGGAATGAATTTTATGACATACTGTCCTGTTATACTTGCCTACCAGCATGATGATCTAATTTGGATTATGTCCCCTGGATTTCTTTTAGTTTCATTTTCAGGTAATGTGATTTGCTTATATTGATGACCTATTTCATGCAAACTGAATGTGGATGAAATCTTAGACTGGAGAGCACTTTTGGAAACACTTGAATGACCTTCCCTCTTTCTCGATTTGAAGCAAGTCAAAGCTAGAAAGGATGAGAATTGATTAAAGTATGGGGATCTCTTTTGGCTAGTTGTAATTGTTTCTTGGGTATTCTTGAGTCTTTATTTTTTTTACCCTGATTAATTCCCTACTGGTGTAAGCTCATTGCACCTCGTGTTTGTAACGCAACTTTCTTGCTTTTAATAAATCCTCTTAGGGGCCTGAATTGGGAAACCGGTTCATGTCACCACTTTTATCCAACCCCTAAACTCTTTTTATACCTTTATTTTATAGATAAAAAATATCCTCAATATACATGGATGTTGTTTTGAGAATTATTTGAACTACACTTACACACACCTCCATCTAATGGGTGAAGAACCTAATGTTTCTCTGGATGACAAACTAACACCTCAAGAAATGATGATTGTTCAATTACCTCCTACCACCTCTCATGGTGGACATTATAATGAAACTGAATTTATATATGATATATATTATGTTTATGTTTTGTTTATGCTTCTGTATTATCCATTTATATCATACCTTTATGGTTTCCATTATGGGTAAACGCGATTATTTCATTTGAGGAAGTGCGGACTACCGCCCCATAAAAGTGATATGACTCATTAATTCCATGTGTGAGACATATAAAGGATGGAGTTATTGATATTATATATGATATTATACTTTAATTATAATATACCTATGTATCATAACGTTTTAATTCCATTTAAATAAGAAATAGAAATGAAAGTAGCGTCCATGCGTACGTACGGCTTACTGTCTCCATGAACAATGCATTTCATTTCTTACCTCCAAATGTTATTTACTATTATAAATACATGTATATACTAGATATATATGATATATATGATATCTAAATCATAAATATCATTATGGACATAATGGACTATTGACCACATGGACAACTTGTAAATATAAGGTGTTCATTTATGACTCAAGTACCAAATATCGACAAAATGACCATTATTAACTTGAATGATTGCATAATGTTTATAACATTGTAATAAGTGATATAAAAGGAATAATAAAAATAAAATAGGTTCTTAATCAAGTATACGTTAACTTTATTTTATTATTTAGGAGATTAAAGAATGATCGAGTCAAGTCGGACATGAGGTAAGGGACTTCGTCTCAATCTCCTTTCATTGAGGCATTTTTCGATAATATATATACCTTCTTCTTCTACATGGTGTATATTAAAACCCTTTTACTCTTACTTTAATTCAAAGGGAATACTTTTCTACAAACCATTTTACTAAATGAGAAATGGAATGTTTTTAACATTTGCGGCGACAATGACCTCTCCACCGACGTAATCGTTATTTGTCTTCCTCTATAAGCCTTAATGTTTTCTTAAATGAAAATTAAGTCCCTTATTAAATTTTTGGGTGTTTTTTATTTTGAAAATCGTTTTCAAATGTTTTTTTTATTTAAATATCTAAAAATTATTTCTTGTGATTTCAAATTAAAAGTTATTATTGAAATGTTTATATTTTCAATATTTTATGTGTTGTGATTTCATAATGGTACTTGGACATTTGACGGGTGGTTACATGATAAACCAAATGATGTGTGGTGTCGTGATAAACCAGGACGAGGGGTTATGTTATAACATCCAACACATTGGGTAAGAAAGTCGGCTATATAGCTACTATATTTAGTGATATGTGTAGAAGTCAACCGTATGGTTATTCCATTTAAGTATGTTTATGTCCCAAGTTACCTTTATATGTTATGTTTTCTTTAGATGGGTTTTATGGTAATCTTTTGGTTACAAAAGTGTAAGTAGCGAACTTTTATTTAGTGAAGAGTATTTACTAATTCATAAAGGAGAAAAGTATTACTTATGTTAAATTATTCATGGATTACTTGTTGTTTTGAAAAACTAATAGTTTTCCTTCTTTGTGTATCCCTTACTGAGCTTTTTATTCTCATGCCATGTTTTTGAAATGTTTTTCACAGGACATAAAGAAAATTAGGTTCAAGGATGGGATCAAGAAAATTAATTCTATCTTAAACATGGAACTAGACATGACTCTTTTTATTAAGAGTTTTTAATTTGTGAAAAAAATGGATACTAAGTGATCTCATTGTTGAGCGCGTCAAATTAGTGGTTAAGTTTTTACTAGAATTTCTGCAGTATAGAAGGAACCCTAGGTCGTCTCTCAACAGAACCTTAGATCACTAATTTCAAAATAAGTTTTTGATTATGTTAAAAAAAATTGAAATTAAATAAAGTGGTTCTGGGTTATATGATTTTAAAATAGCAATTGAAACAACACTACTAAGTGAGAGAAATTGGTTGGAGAAATCATGATCAACACAGGTAAGTGTCCCTTGATGCTCAAATTGTCATCTCTCTCAAGAGAATGGGAAGGATCATTGATTCCTTGATTTTATACCCACTGAAAATAGTATTATGTGAGTTCTTACTAGGTTACCACCTAGGATTTGATCGATCAATGATATTTATTATCAACGGCCACTCATAATCAATAAAACTATGTCGATGTAAGAACCGAACTCAATCAAGGCATCACATCAACAACGTGATAAGATGTCCATATTTGGGTCTTTATAAAAATTGATCTCAATAAAAAACATGCATATTCATGGGTTATAACTTCTGGATATCATCAAACAAGTCAATCCAAAAGCAAACTCATGAAAGAGAATAGGTGAGAAAAGAGGCAAATGCACTCAAATCATCACAAGAACCTGGTTATGCTTGGAAGCATGAGGAATATTGTTTCTTTGATTTTTATTTGATCATACTAGAATAAAAAATATCAGAAGGTAAAAATTAAGAACAATAGACAACAAACCTGGAAATTAAATTACCTTACGGAGATTACAAATGTGGAGCTTAGGATTACAACAATGGACATCCCCCAAGTTGATCACTAAGAAACATAGAAGTACAAGAGAGAGAAGAGAACTAAAATGGGTGAAATAAGCTCTCCAATTCGACTCACCTTCACCTCTGGTCATGAAAAACATGAGATAATGGGGATGATAGGTGGTTTCATGGACATACACATCACAATTTCTACAAAAGAAGTCAAGTGCCTAAGAGACTAGGTCACTATTCCAGGCATACTTTTTACTCCATTTTTAGCTGGCTGGTTGACTGACCAAAATGGGCGATAATGATTTTAAATTCAGTTGAGAGGTGTTAATTCAATATATCTGTCCATGGGAGATAAAATCAGCCTAATTGGATTTCCTAGGCCCAAGTTATGGCCCGAATACAGAAAGGCCATCTAATCTGGCTCGCCCAGAATTGTTTCACATTGTGGGCCTATTATGGGCCTTTAAATGGGCGATTTGGGCTCCATAGTATTCTAGAGAAATATAGCCCACACAATTTTACATTCATACACCAATTTTTATCCCAATTTAATTCACATAGTATCCACAATATGTATTTCTGTCCACATAATTTCTTGGGCCCTTGCGTTGTTTTGCCCGTTTTGCTTGATTTCCATCGTGGGCCCTCCGAATCACCTCCTCCTACAATGTAAACACTTAAACAAGTTAAATTGACCTATTAAATATTAATAAATATTAATTCATTAAATCAAATAGTAAGTTCAATTTATTATTATATTTAGAATATTCATTACAAAACCAGTTTAAAATAGTCGTGTAAGGGTGAAATAAAGCAGTGAATCGTTGTACGATCACACCCCCACACCTAAACATTTTCACTCCTAGGAAAAGTCATATCTCCTAATCAAATCTCATTCCAAAATAAAATGTGGAAAAATATCCAAGATTTTTATGAAATGGAATTCATCACGTCTCGTTTATGAAATCAATTTTCCCATTATTTTTCTTTTCTCACATTTGAATTTGGTCAACTTCATTTGTTAACCCATGCAACATGTCGCAATATACCTCACATAGAAAATTTCCCTCTTCACTCAAGGAACATATGAAAATGGAGTTATGCTCTTTTCCCACAGTTTATGATATCTTACCATATGCTTTCCAAGATTCTAAGTTCTCTACCGGTAGAAACTAGTGTGCCAATCAAGAGGACTTCCAATAGGTTGTTTTGAGGTTCAAGGTTTGGTAGGATTTAATGTAAAAAAATATGAGGCAGAAGAGGAGTGTCTAATATCTTAAGTATAAAACATTTAAAAATTCAGAAAGTGTTCACAATGAATGTACACACTCATCCCCTCACAAATTGAATCACTTACAAATCACTATCCCCATTGTCTGTTTGTGTGGGTCACAACCAATCAGTGAATAATAATGAATAATCATCCTCTTTTCTCCATTTTTTTCTTTTGTTCTGTTTTTTTTTTCAATGTAAAAAACTATTGTTTTTTTGTTTTTTTACAATTTTAATTGGAGATAAAGAGGGAAACTTGTGCAATACAATGATATAATATGGAATGTGAACCCACTGCCCAAGTAAAATGTAGGCATCCTTTCTATCAACCCATAACAATGATCATTCCCAATAATTACCATGGAAACACCCTATCCCCCACACTTGTTGAAATTAAAACAAGAATGTACACAAGAGATGGGTAGGTAGGGATAAATTAGCTTGTAATGTGGCTACCTTACGGCATTTCATGGTCTCTAAGGCTTAATAACGGTAAAATGTCCAGGTGGAAAAAATATAGGTTAATTCTACAAAGGGATTTTCAATACATGATGGCGTCTATCATGAATGTAGCACACATGAATCTTATGGATTTAAACAGAATTAAGGAAATTTCTAGTTTCTCTACATGACCCGAGACTCTCAAGAAAGTGATTAAAATGAAGAATGTGCAATAAAGGGATTAGAATATCTCTCGGGTAAGGGATTGAAATATTGGTCTCTACTAATGAGGCATGGGTTTCAATAATCCATTAAACATCTAAGAATGATTTGAAAATACAAATTCTAGAAAACGATTTCATATCAACATTCATATGAAAAACATTTTTCAAAAGATAATTGTATTTTTTCACACAATTGACTTGAAAATGAAAAAATATTTGGATATTATTTTAAGAATAATGTTTATCTAAAGACACAAAATAATGAAATAGAAATGAAAATTCATTTTTTTGTGTTTTTTTTTGTGTTTTTTTTTCTTTCTATTGTATATATTTTTTGTGTTTTTTTAAAATCCCACACCTAAAAATTACATTGTCCTCAATGAATGTATTTAAATAAATAGACAAGTAAATAAAGGTAGGAAGAAGGGACAGCCTGCTAAGTGGTGTTAGATGTGGAATCCATCAGTTGTATTTCCTCGACAGGATGCTGCGAAAAGTCCTCATAGTAGTGTTTGAGCCTCTGGACATTAACAGTAATCCTCTTTCCACTCTTCTCATGAAAAACCTATATAGCACAAAAAGGGTAAACATCAGTAACTATATAAGGATCGAGCCATCGAAAGTAATGATTACCTCTGTTGAGCATTAGCCTTGAATTATACATGAGTACCTTCTCACCAATATGAAACTTCCTCTGATGAATCATCCCATCTTGTATTGTCTTTGTCTTCTCTTTTTAGATCCGAGAGTTCTCATATGCATCACGCCATATTTCTTCCAACTCTTGAATCTGCAACTTTTTATGCTCACCAGCATTTGAGAGATTCATATTTAATTTCTTAATGGCCCAATATGCACGCTGTTCTACCTCCACTGGGAGGTGAAAAGCCTTTCCAAACACAATCCTATACGGTGAAATTCCGATCCGGGTTTTAAAAGTAGTATGGTACGCCCAAAGTGCATCATCCAAGAACAAACTCCAATCTTTCATATTGGGTTGTACCGTTTTATCCAAGATTCTCTTAACTTCCCAATTTGAAATTTATGCTTGTCCGTTAGTTTGGAGATGATATGTAGTGGAGACTTTATGAACAACCCCATGCTTACGATGCAATTTTCTCATGTTACGATCGCAAAAATGTGATCCCTGATCACTAATGATGAATCTTGGTAGACCAAACCTACTGAAAATCGGGGACCTCACAAAATCAACAACAACTCGAGAGTCATCGGTCCTAGTAGCCTTTTCTTCCACTTATTTAGAAAAAATTTCAACAACTATTAAGATGTACACAATGAGAAATTAATTTAGAAAAGGCCCCATGAATTCAATGCCCCATGCATCGAACATTTCACAGAAAAACGTGGTCTGTTGGGGCATTTCATTCCTCTTGGAGATATCCCCTGTGAATTGACATCGAGTACATGATTTACAAAACCTATGGGCATCTCTATACAATGTTTTCCAATATAATCCTGATTCAACAACCTTTTGAGCAGTATGTTGAGAGCCAAAGTGGCCCCCACAAGCCAATGTGTGTCAGAAGCTCAAAACTGAGGTGAACTCATGGTCAGGGACACACGTACGAACAACCTGGTCACTATAGGTCCTCCACAAATATGGGTCATCCCAAATGTACCATCGATAATCATGTTTAAGTCTCTGGGATTGTGAGGTCCTACAATTAGTGGGGACCCTATATTTTGCTATAAAATTCACAATGTTCGCATACTAGGGGGTAAGGTCCACAACATCACAAAGGTTCTCATGAGGGAAGATTTCTCCAATGGGGATAGGTGATTCAACATGATGGTCCAGTGGTGGGGAAATCCTACTAATGTGGTCAGCTACCACATTTTTCACTCCTCACTTATCTCTAATCTCAATGTCAAACTCCTGGAGGAGGAGCATCTACCGAATGAGGGGGGGCTTAGCTTCAGGTTTCTTAAGGAGAAACCGAAGGGCAGCACGATTAGAAAAGACAATGGTTTTTTACCCAATGAGATAGGAACAGAACTTTTCCAAGGAAAACAAAAGACAAATAAGTTCTTTTTCAGTGGTTGTGTAGTTCTCCTGGGTAGGGTAAAGGGTACGTGAGGCATACGCAATGACATGACGGGACTTCTCAACCCTTTTTGATAAAACTACCCCAACTGCAAAGTTAGAGGCATCACACATAAGTTCAAAGGGAAGATCCCACCTTGGTGGTTGGATGATGGGAGGTGATTTGATGCTCATTTTTTGTGAATTGAAAGCATCCTCACAATTTTTATCAAAATAAATTCAGAATCCTTTTGTAATAACCGAGATAAAGGAAGTGTGATCTTACTAAATTCTTTAATGAATTAGTGGTAAAAACTAGCATGACCCAAGAAAGACCAAATCTCACGAACACATTTTGGAAATGGAAGGGATGAAATTAATTAAATTTTAGATTTATCAACTTGAATTCCATTATTTGAAATGATATCGCAAAGAACTATCCTCCGTTCAACCATGAAATGACATTTTTCATAATTTAAGACAAGATCTTTTTGAATACAACGGTGGAGGACAGAACCTAGTTTTTTCAAACAATCATCAAAAGAAGAACCATAAACCATGAAATCATCCATAAATACTTCCATACTACTCTCAAGGTACTCAGAAAAAATACTCAACATACATCACTGAAAAGTACAACGAGCATTACATAGGCCAAAATGCATTCTTCTATATGTAAATGAGCCGAATGGACAGGTAAATGTGGTCTTTTCTTGATCCTCAGAGGCAATATGGATTTGGAAATAACCCAAATAGCCATCAAGGAAACAATAATGGGACTTAACAGCCAGTCGTTCTAACATTTGGTCAATGAAAGGTAAATCAAACTAGTCCTTCCTCGTGGCTTGATACAGTCAATGGTAATCAATATAGACTCACCAACTGTTTTGCACACGCATTGGAACCAATTCATTCCTTTCATTTTACACAACTGTTATTCTTGTTTTTAGGCACGATTTGAACTGGGCTAATCCATTTACAATCATATATATGATAAATGATCCCTGCAGTAAGTAATTTTCTGACTTTCAATTTTACTACTTCAAGGAGAGTGGGATTCAACCGGCGTTGAGCCTACCTTACGGGCTTATCCTCATCATCCAAAAGTATATGGTGCATACAAATAAATGTCTAATCCTAGGAATATCAGCCAATGTCCATCCTATTTCCTTTTTACACTCTCTCAAAAGATCAATCAGTTTTGATTCCTGCTGTTGAGAGAGGTTATTGGCAATAATGATGGGAAATTGGTCAATGCCCTCAAGAAAGGCATATTTTAAATTTTATGGAAGTGGTTTTAATTCCAACACCGGGGTTTTTGGATTAAGGGAGTGGATTTAGGGGGAGTGAGGTCCATAAAACTATCTATCTACTCATGTTTATTCTCAAAGGAAGGATAATCTATTGGAATGATATTTATAGAATCATAGATAGTCATGGGTATCTCAGAATAAACACACTCATCAATTAAAGAACAAAATTTACATTTTTCGGAACCCACACAACATTCAAAAGAAGAACCAAAACTCAAATCATCCATCGGTGAATAATACGAAAATAAATTAGAGGATGGGTCGGGGATAGAATTTTGTTTGTGTTTGTCGTTAGAGAGAACTTCCATCGAATAGATAAGAAGAGTGTAGTGCTCTTCAATGAGGTGTTTCATAGCCTCAAGGATGTTAACACTTACTCTTTCTCTACCCAACTCCATGGATAATGTACCATTGTGAATGTTGATGATCACCTTTGATATTTTGAGGAATGGCCTCCCAAGTATGAGAGGGGCATGTCCTTGGATTCAGGTATCTTCCATCTCAGGAATGTAAAAGTCTGCAGGGAAGATGAGATTCTTAACTTTTACGAGGATATCCTCAACCACTCGTCATGGGTGTGTTGTGCATTGGTTGGCAAATTTAACGACAATAGCTGTTGGTTGAAACTCTCCAACCTGCAAAGAAGTATACAAGGAGTGAAGCATTACATTAATATAAGCACCTAAATCTAGAATATCATCAGAAAAGAAGGTCTACCCTATGGTAAAAGGTATCGTGAATATGCCTGAATCCTTGAATTTGGTTTTCATTTCTGGTTGAATCAAGGCCAAGACATTCCATCCAAGGTTGACTCTCTCATTCACCCTCAGCCTCCTTCTATAGGTGCAAAGCTCTTTAAGAAATTTGGTATATCGAGGGATTTTTTTAACTGCATCTAATAAAGGAATGTTAACTTGATCCTTTTTAAATGTATCCATTATTTGTTTATCAATCTCATCATCAAATTTATTCTTAGATTTAGAGAGTCTTTGAGGGAAAGGAAGAGGAATGGATTGTTCATTTGAATCATCAATGACAATTCGATTACCATGTTTGTCTTGTTTTTCTTTACATGAAATTTTTGAGGGTTGGGAAAGAGATTTTTCATGAGGGGGACATACCTACTTTGCAGAATTAGTAGAAGGAGAATCTTATTTACCACTACAAAGTGTAACTTCATATACATTACCTTTTTCCTTTGGAATGGAAATGGGTTCGGATGGTAGTTGTCCAGAACCTTGCATGTTAAGCTCACTGATGGGGTTTTCTAATTTCCCCACTTGAGTTCGCAGGTCTTGAATAGATAATTGTGTGGTTTGTTGGAACTGGAGGTTCTGTGTTTCCATTTGCTTCCCCAAATCCTAAAGTCTTGGTTCAAACTTGGGAGGAGGAGGATTTTTTTAAGATGTTGAAGGATAAGAAAGATTCATACCTTGGCCTTGATGATTCCAGTTCTGCTTGGGGTAACATGAGTTTCCTCCTTGTCGGTATTGTGGTTGTTCATGCCACCCAGGGTTTGGATTTGTCCTGAATGGTTCTTTCTTGAATGGTGGTGCTTGTTGGAATGGACGCACAGAGAAAACTACAACACAAGACTCAGATGAATCCTGAAGTTGTGGGCACTAGTCATAAAAATGAGTCTTATAAGAATAAATACCACAATGTCATGGAACGGGAGGAGAGTGTGAGTTACCTTATGCTTGAGATAATTACCTTAGAATGGTATGCATCTCATCAAGTTTATTATCTAACTTTTCTTCTATGGATGAATGACTTACCTCATGAACTCCTCAGGTTGGTGAAATAGCTCATGTACCAAATTGTTGTGCATTTTGAGCCATGTTGGCTATTAAGTCATGAGCGGTATAAGGAGTATTGTCAACTAGGGAACCACCAGCTGTAGCATCAATCATCCCATGATCCATGGGGATAAGTCCCTCATAGAAGTATTAAATTAAAATTTGTTCACTAATCTGGTGGTGGGGGAAGCATGAACAATCTCTTTTTAATCTCTCCCAGTATTCATGAAGGGTTTCTCCTTGTAACTGCCTAATGCCAAAAATTTCTTTCCTAATTGATGGAGTTCGGGAGTCTGGGAAAAACTTATCTAGAAAGAGTCATTTAAGGTCATTCCAGCCCCCAATTGTGGTCGGCAGATAGTATATCCAGTCTTTGGCTACACCATCAAGGGAGAAAGGGAAGGACCTAAACATAATGAGGTCCTCATACACATTTTGGGGTTTCATGGTGGAGCACACTATGTGAAAAAAATTTAGATGTTTGTGAGGGTCCTCACCGATAAGACCAAGGAATTTTGGAAGGAGGTGGATGAGGCATGATCATAGCTCAAAATTGGCCACTTCCACAGGATATTGGATGTACGCAGGTTGGTACTCCTCATTAGGGGTGATAATTTCTTTTAATGTTTGGTTATTTTCAACCATGATCTCTGGGGTTTGATTTGGTTCAATTTTGGATTGGTATAAGACCACTTGAGGATCCAAATGGGGTTCCTCGGTGTTACTTGATTTTCCTACTCTAGATGACCTAATTTTTTAGTGGAGTTACTTTTCAATTTCAGGGTCAAATTCGAGTAGTGTTTCCTTTCAAGATCTTTTCATGCAAAAACAATGTCCAACTTGATTGATTGTTTGTTTGTTTTTTAAATTTTTTTATTTTTTTTGTTTTATGGAAGGTGAATAAAGATTAAAAAACTTAATAAATGAAAGGCGTATATAAAATAGAATGTTATACTACAGAATTAGAGAGATAGAGAAAAAATAAGTAGAAGAGAGAGAGAGAGAAAGAACACACAAAAAAAAACAAAAACAGAAACTATCAAATGGGGGGGATATTGAATAGAGTACTGATTAAGAAGTAAAATATATAAATAAAATTAAAGAAATGATCTTGGATCCCTGGAAACGACACCAAAATTTGATCGCATTGTCGAGCGTTTCAAATTAGAGGTTAAGTTTTTACTAGAATTTCTGCAGTATAGAAGGAACCCTAGGTTGTCTCTTGACGGAGCCTTAGAACACTAATTTCAAAAAAAAATGTTTTTATTATGTTAACAAAATTAACATTAAATTAATTGCTTGAGGGTTCTATGATTTTAAAATTTCAATTGAAACTATACTACTATGTGAGAGAAACTAGTTGGAGAAATCGTGATCAACCCGGGTAAGTGTCCCTTGATGCTCAATCCGTCATCGCTCTCAAGGGAATGGGAAGGAACATTGATTCCTTGATTTTATACCCACTGAAAGTAGTAGTATATGGGTTCTTACTAGGTTTCCACCTAGGATTTTATCGATCAACAATATTAATTATCGGCGACCGCTCATAATCAATAAAACTATGTCGATGTAAGAACTGAACTCAATCAAGGAATCACATCAACAACGTGATGAGATTTCCAAATTTGTGTATTTATCAAAATTTATCTCAATAAAAAAACATGCATATTAATGGGTTATAACTTCTGGATAGCATCCAACAAGTCAATCCAAAAGCAAACTCATGAATGAGAAGAGGTGAGAAAAGAGGCAAACGCATTCAAATCATCACTAGATCCAGGTTATGCATGGACGCATGAGGATTATTGTTCCTTTGATTTGTATTAGATCATACCAGAATAAAAAAAATTGTAACGATAAAAATTAATAACAATAGACAAAAAACCTGGAAATTAAATTACCTTACGAGATTACAAATGTGGAGCTCAGGATTACAACAATGGAAACCCCCGAAGTTGATCACTAAGAAACATAGAAGTACTTGAGGGAGAAGAAAACTAAAATGGCAGAATGAAGCTCTTCAATTCGACTAACCTTCACCCTTGGTCATGAAAAACATGAGATAATGGGGGTGATAGGTGTTTTTATGGACATACACATTACACTTTCCACAAAAGAAGTCAAGTGCCTAAGAGACTAGGTCACTATTTAGGGCAGACTTTTTACTCCATCTTTATCCGGCTGGTTGACTAACCAACACAAGTGAAAATGACTTACAAATATGTGGAGAGTTGGGCCTTCAAGCTATCTGTCCATGGGATGTGGAATCATCCCCATTGGATCTCTGAGGCCCGAGTTATGGGCCAAATACAGAAGGGTCGTCTAATCTGGCTCGCCCAGAATTGTTTCACTTTGTGGTCCTATTATGGGCCTTTAAATGGGCTATTTTGGGCTCCATGGTATTGTAGAGAAATGTATCCCACACAATTTTACATTCATACATCAATTTGTATCCCAATTTATTCCACTACGTATCCAAAGTATATATTTCTGTCCACATAAATACTTGGGCCCTTGCGTAGTTTGGCCCGTTTTGCTTTATTTCCATCGTGAGCCCTCCGAATCACCTCCTCCTACAATGTAAACACTTAAACAAGTAAAATTGCCCTATTAAAAAGTAATAAAAATTATTCATTAAATCAAATAGTAAGTACAATTTATCGTTATATTTGTAATATTCATTACAAAACCAATTTAAAACAGTGGTGTAAGGCTGAAATAAAGCAGTGAATCATGGTACGATCACTATGTAGAAGTTTATACTTTGTAATTTTTGAAAAGAAATGTAATTGTTATAGCCAAATTCTCTAAAACTCGAAACTGAAAAGATTCTCAATGTGAATTATTAACTTAATTCAATATTATGTATGTTTTAAGGTCGGGACCTTATAGTTGGTATTAGAGGTTGGTTTAGAAAACTTTAGGAGTTGGGGTTTTGTTAAATTTATGTCCCTAAATTAATTTATGATAATATTGAAATGATATATCATTTATAGATTTTTATGTTTCTTCACCTAATATATGTCTCTATTAAGAATGGTTTTTCAAAGAATAAATAGGGCAGTTGTGTTGGGTAGGCGTACAAAGGCAAATGACATTCTCAATCATTATCCTGTGATAGTCAGAATCTGGGTTGAACAGTTTGTTGTAGTGATGGCTCAGTTGACTCAGGTGATAAATGGTAGTTTATTTTTTATTGATGATATTTTGGTTAAGAGGATCATAAAAATCATTTAAGGGTTGTCTTGAAAACCTTAAACGAAAAGAATGTTTATGGGAAATTCTTCAAGTGTGAGTTTTTGTTACAAAAAAAATCTTTCCTTGGTCACATTATTTCAAAAAATGGAATAACTGTTGATCCTGCTAAAACAAAAGTTATTGAATAATGTCCAAGACCCACAAATATAATCGTGATCCGTAGTTTTCTTTGTTTGGCAGGTTATTACTGGAGGTTTGTTGAGAATTTTCATGGTTATCTAGTACAATAACTAAGTTAACTCAAAAGGTGTTAAGTTAATTTGGACAAAAGAATGTGATGATTGTTTTCAAGAATTGAAAAGAATATTGGTGAATCCGCCATTTTTGGAACTACCTTCCAAAAATGGTGAGTTTTTTATTTACAGTGATGCTTCATTGAAAGGACTTGGATGTGTCCTTTTGTAGAATGATCAGGTAATTGCTTATGCTTTATGTTAGTTGAAACCACATGAGTTAAATTACCCAACGCATGATTTGGAATTAGTTGCTATTGTTTTTTCTTTACAAATTTGGAGGCATCATTTGTATGGAATAAAATGTGAAATATATACTGACAAAAAATTTTAAAGTATGTATTCACTCAGAAAGAATTGAACATGAGACAAAGGAGATGTCTTGAATTAATCAAGGATTATGATTGCATGATCCATTACCATCTGGGAAAATAAAATAAATTAGATGATGCTTTGAGTAGAAAAAGTAATGTATCACTAACCATGCAATGTTTGGAATGAGATCCTTTAGTTTTTGATTTGATGAAATTTGGCATAGAACTTGTTGGTGTTGGAAATTATTATGTTTTGTTTCATATGTCAGTGAAATAATATATATCAGACAGAATAAAGAAAGCGCAGAAAGATAACAGTGAGTTGCAGAAAAAGGTAGAGGTGGTTCAGAAGAGTAAGTTTCCTGATTTTAATGTTGATAATGATTGGGTTTTGAGTTTTGGGAAGATATTATGTGTGCCTTGTGATTCACAGTTGTAGAATGAGTTGTTATGTGAAGCTCATAGTTCTCTATTTTCAGTTTATCTTGGTAGTACTAAGATGTACAGAGATCTTCAGGAGTATTACTAGTGGGATAGAATGAAAAGAGATATCGCTGATTTTACTGTGAAGTGTTTGACTTGTCAATAGGTTAAAGCAGAGTGGTAGTTACTGATAGGGATTCTTCAGTCATTACCGGTGCTAGAGTTGAAATGGGAAAATATATCCATGGACTTTATTGTGGGATTACCGAAGAAATCTCAAAATAATAATGCAATCTGGGTTATATTTGATCGATTGACTAAATCTGCTCATTTCCTTCCTATTCGGGATACTTTGTCTCAAGATCAACTTGCTCGGTTGTATTCTAAATAGATTTTTAGGATTTATGGTGTTCCCCTCTCCATTTTATCTGATCGTGATCCCTAGATTACTTCTAACTTTTAGAAAGGCCTTCAGAAGTCGTTGGGTACAGAATTAAATTTTAGTATAGCGTTTCATCTATAATCAGATGGGCAGTCAGAACGAACAATTTAGACCTTAGAGGATATGCTACGTGCTTTTTCACAAGGTTACCATGGAATTTGGTAACGACATCTTTCTTTGGTTGAATTTTCTTATAATAACAGTTTTCATTCCAGTATACATATGACTCCATTTGAGGCATTATATGGAATGTGTTGTCGAACTCTATATTTTTGGGATGAAGTAGGTTAAAGGGAGATTATGGGATCAAAATTGGAAGAAGAGATGGAAGAAAACGTTTAGTTAATTCATAAGAACATGAGAACAGCTCAGAGTAGACAGAAAAGCTATGCGAATAACTGAATGAATGATCTTTCTTTTGAGGTAGGTGATCATGTCTTTCTCAAGGTTTCTCCATGGAAAATTGTGATTTGTTTAGTATGAAGGTAAAGTTGAGACTGAGGTTCATTGGACCATATGAAGTCCTGGAGAATGTTGGATCAGTTGCATACAGAGTGGTTTTACCTCCAAGTTTATCCCAGGTACACAATGTTTTTCACGTTTCGACGTTGATAAAGTATATGCCAGATCCATCTCATGTTTTAAGTCCAGAGATAATTCAGTTGGAAGAGAAGTTATCTTATAAAGAACAACCAGTTCAGATTCTTGACCGTAGAGAGTAAGTGTTGTAGAAGAAGGTAAATCACCAGGTAAAGGTTTTGTAGAAAAACCATAAGGTTGCAGAGGCAATGGGGGAATCTGAAAATTCTATGAGGGACAAATACCCCCACTTATTTTGATAAGTGAATAAAATGGTGAGGACGCAATTTAAAAAAGGGGGAAGGATGTAATATCTGAGGTAAATGAAGAATAATATATTTTTATATTTATTAATATTTTTGAATTAAATATTAATTTTAATTTAAAAGGGTTGCTATGTTCGATAGCGTACTCGATATGCAACAACGGGTTTCTTGGAAATCTTACGTTGCACACTAATAATATAATATTATTATTTTAAATGGTAGTTAACCCCAAGCCGTTAAATTGGTGGGAATGAATAAAACTAACTACAATATGATTATACATGTTTTTTAAATGTATTTACATTTATCCAATAAAAGTTAGAGGCTTAAAGTGTGAATGAATCTAATTTTAATCATAATTTACATTAAAAGGTCAATTTACAACTTTTTAATGGCGAACCCTCATTAAATATAGTTTTGGACACTTTAATACATTATATTTGACCAAATAAAATCCTTCTTTATAATTGTGAAATCAAAATTTACTTTGTGTAAATTTTTTGAATTTTTCCGATAAAGTTCATTTTATTAAAGAATTATGAAAAATATTGTATTTTAATTCAAAATTGTGTTGTAATATAATTTATTTATATTGTTAAATATTATATTTAATTGGTTTTAAAGCGTAATTAGAATATATTTTTTACCATTTAATTTAATTTTGGTCATTGGAATTGATTTCACTTCGAAATTGGACATAAACAAGTGTCAATATTTTGATAGTTATTTTTTTTAAACACGCTATTTGTTTTAACAATTGGAATTAATTTTAGAATTAATTAATGCCACTTTAATGTTTTGAATTTTTAAAAATAAACATCATTTTTAATTCATAATATCAAATAAATATTTGGCTGAATTTTTGGTATTTTTCTTAAAAACATCAATTTTGGTGAATAGTGAAACCACTTCGTAGTGGTTAAAAAACCGACATTTTCATTTAAATGAAATTATACCACTCTCTGTTAATTGAATTTTGAAAATATGACATATATTATATATATGATATCTAAATCCTAAATATCATTCTGGATATAATGGACTATTGACCACATGGACAACTTGTAAATATAAGGTGTTAATTTTTGACTCAAGTACCAAATATCGACAAAACGACCATTATTAACATGAATGATTTCATAATGTTTATAATAATGTAATAAGTGATATAAATGGAATAATAAACTTGAAAAAAGTTCTTAAGCAAGTAGAATTTTACTTTAGTTTATTATTCAGGATAATAAAGAACAATCGATTCAAGTCGGACACGAGGTAAGGGACTTCATCTCAATCTCCTTTCATTGAGGCATTTTTAGATAATATATATCCCTTATTCTTTTACATGGTGTATATTAAAACCATTTTAATTTTATTTTCATTAAAAGGGAATCTTTTTCTAAAAATAAATTTACTAAACAAAAAATAGAATGTTTTTAACATTTGCGGCGATAATGACTCTCTGCCGCTGTAATCGTATTGGATTCCTCTATAAGTCTTAATGTTTTATAAAATGAAAAAAAAATCCCTTATTCTATTTTTGGGTGTTTTGGTATTGAAAATGGTTTTTCAAATGGATGTATTATTTCAACATCTTGAAATTATTTCTTGTGATTTCAAATTAAAAGTTATTAGTAAAATGTTTATATTTGAAATATTTTATGTGTTGTGATTTTATAATGGTACTTGGACATTTGATGGGTGGTTATGTGATAAACCAAATGGAGGGTGATGCCGTTATAAACCAGGATGGGTGGTTTCATTATAATATGCAATGCATTGGGTATGGAAGTTGGTCGTATGGCTATTCCATTTAATGATATGTGTGGAAGTCGACCATATGGTTATTCCATTTAAGTATGTTTATGTCCCAAGTTACATTTATATGTTATGTGTTCTTTATATGGGTTTTATGGTAATATTTTGGTCACAAAAGGGTATGTAGTGATCTTTTATTCGGTGAAGAGTATTTACTACTTCATAAAGGTGAAAGGTATTACTTATATTAAAGTATTCATGGTTTACTTTTTGTTTTGAAAAACTAAGAGTTTCCCTTCTTTGTGTATCCCTTACTGAGCTTTTTATGCTCATCCCAAGTTTTTAAAATGTTTTTCACAGGACTTGAAGAAGATTACAGTCATGGATGGGATCAAGGAAAAGTAATTCTATCTTAAACATGGAACTAGACATGTCTATTTTTTAAAGAGTTTTTGTTTTGTGAAAAAAATGGAAACTAAGTAGAAGTTTCTACTTTTTAATTTTTGAAAATAAATGTAGTAGTTATAACCTAATTCTCTAAAACTCTAATCCTGAAAATATCATAAATGTGAATTATTAAATTAATTCAAGATTATGTATGTTTTAAGGATGGGTCCTTATAAATATAATGGTGAGAATCATAATCCTGAACATTGAATCATGGTAAGAGATGATAACAACAAGTAATAATATGAAGGCGATGATAGCATAAAACATGAAATTAAAAGTATAATTCAAGGCTATCCATTGAGCCATCATAAAAAGTGTTCTTAGTCTAACCACACAGGAACCATACATGATATCTCAAGCGATAAAACAATTACCCAATGCATTGAGGGATATATAATTGTTGGACCACCCATCACATTTATATCATGTACTCGAATTTGTATGCCGCATATATTATACAACTTAAGAACATCTATCATCACTTTTGGTTATATAATTAAGTAGGATGGTTCACATAAATGTAAATCCCCAATAAGTGAATGATAGTTACATCTATGTGAAAAAACATACGAATGAAACTTCTCTAACATCACTAAAATAGTATGTGTGGGTCTCCAAACTCCCTTACTTGTCTAAATTTGAATATATTGATGTAAATAGCTTAAATAAATCCCTATGTAGCCAAATAAGAGTACATGAATCCCTTACATCAGGTAAATAGGTACATAATTTTTTATGATTCTATATTTGGATTCATGAATGCCCTCATACAACCAAATTATCTTACGTGATTGGATTCTATTACTTTGGGCCCATATCTAAACCATGTACACGGGAAACCCCACACATGGGTGCTTTGGGAGATTTCTAAAAAATGATTCATCTTCCAAATTTGGTATAAACTACATCCATCATTGGTTCCCATGTCTTCTGGCCTTCATGGATTATCCCATAATCCTCTCCAAGTGTGCTCAGATGATTGTATTCATGGATATTATCATTTTTAATCCATACCAAGCTCCATTGAAACCCTTTATCATCCACATACCTTTTCAACAAATCTATTATATATATTAATCAAGTTCCAAGATACCAATATTCAACACTTATTGTCAAAAAATCCAACCTCATTAAAGAGATTGATAATAACCCCACTTGATAATAAAAATAAACATAAACAAAATAGTAACATAAAAGTGATAAACATACCTTAATCTTTAATTTCATCATGTTTATTGAAAATTATATATTTTTATCCAAATATAATATTATGAAAGTTTCGATTATTTTATAACTCCAACTAAAGTGTTGATTTCAATTAAAATTAATCATGGATTATTTTTATTAAGAAATAGGATCTGAGAATTTAGGATACCAATTGAGATATTAAAAATAGTTATTGTAAAGGAGTCACTAAAATACCTGTTTTATTTCCCCATGAAGTATTTTTCTTTCTTATTTTATGTACATCATAGAATTCTTTTATTTTACTATTTTGATATATCCTCTTTAATACCAAACATTTAGACATAAATAGAGTATACATGGGAATAATGTGAGTCTTTATTATATCATTAATAAGAGAAATATGGATTAGAATTGGATGTAAACCTAGAAAATCCATTCTTTATAGCTCTAAAATGTAAAATAATCCACATTGTTTCATCACCCTTTAATTTCTACATTTACATATTCTTTGGAAATGGGGATTCATTTCATTTTCTAGTTTGAATTAATTAGAATATCATTATTTACATGATCAAGAATAGTAAATTCATTATTCTCATCTTATTTCATCATTGGGACCAATTCCATCTTGGTTATCTCTTTTTTTTAGCACTCATTTAGTGTATCAAAAACCCCCTTCAGGTGTGTGAACACCTTATTTATAGAATCTGTATCGGTACTCAGAGTCATTGGTGGTTTCCATTTTTAATTAAGTAATTTTTATTTTCTAAGAATATATTTCATAGATTTTTAGCTTAATTCCTTTATTTTTTTCAACAAATTCAAATCACTTCAACTGCTTTGGGCATCTATTTCAAGAAATCACTCTAATTCTTTATTTGGAGTGTCAATTGCTAAAAAAATCGTCTTATTTATCTATTGGATCTTGTGTTTCCATGTTTATTCCAGCTCGATCACTTCTTCATCAATGTTCACGTAAAATTTACAGTGATCCATGATGTGTCCTTTCCTACCACAATAAGGTAATATCTTCTTTATTGGTTTTAATACCTTCACATTTTTCTTCCTGGGTGATGTTCATTTCATATTCTTCTTTTTCCCCCTAGTGAAGACTTATCTACCTTTCTTTTGTCATATTTTAATTTTTTGGACTTATATTCAAATCAATATATTCATTGTAAATTATTAGTACATAACATCACTCTTTATATCTATGATCACATTTATTCTTGTAACCACATAAATTAACAAGAATTACAAATTCTTTTCATTGAGGATAGATTTTACTTCTTCTATAAAATTTATATTTACTTAGCAGGTTTTAATTCATATTGATCTATTTTCACCCTGAATATCAGATATATATAATTTTGATAAGTCTACATATTATTCCAAAATTCAATATCCCTATGACCAAACATCCAATAGTAATAGTAATCCCAAAAGAATCTTCTTCTTTTACTTGTAATTATAATTTGGCAAGAATTTTGAGCATTCTATTTATAGATATTTTTATACTTATTTTATGATTTATTTAGGGAGATTCTCTTCGTAATTTCATTAACATCCACCATTTAATGTGTGATGGAATCATCAACATTTATGTTCATCCATTTTTTCCTGATTTTATAATATATCCTAATCTATCCACCAAAATAGAATCTGTAAAAATATATTTATCTAGAGCATGGGTTACTACATTCCATGGGCTTATTGGGTTTAATATCTATATGACCTTAAGATATTTTCACCACAAATTTGATCCTTCTAAGAGGAAAGACTACTTTTACAAATGTTTGTAGTAGAATATATCTTCTTAGAATATTTTAAAGATTAAGTATGTGATATTTCCATATATATCAACTTCACAACCAACTAAAGACATTTGATATTAAGAATTTAATTTCTATATAAATTTTTTTTTAAAATTTTATCACATTCTCCTCTCACTTTTGGAATATGATCTTCAGGCATCTAACCTTCCTCTACTATATAATCTTCAAGATATTTTGTTTTCTTTTATTTTACTTCCAATTGAGAATCCTTGACTTTTTGTAAATATTTTGTGCATTTTTTAAAATATATAGATCACTTTTATAAAAAAAAATTCTCAAAACAAATCTCAAAAATAACACTTTTTAATTCCTCATTCATCTGGTAAATTTTTTTCATTTCAAAGATAAATATATTCTTTCTAAGATTTCTCTATTTTTTAGAGTGTTACATCTAATTACCTAATTATCTAATATATATTTCATTTGATTATTACATCAGCTATTCCTTTTAGTCATATATTTACTCAATATATAAAAATATATGAGTGAATAATTAAATAAGAACATTAGTCAAGTAGTCCATGACTTCAGAATAAAAAAAACTTACTAATTGAACTCATCATTATCATAGCTTGAATTTTTTTCAAGTGATGAATTATTGTCAATAGATTT
The DNA here is from genome assembly GCA_963277665.1 of Viscum album. Lineage (NCBI taxonomy): Eukaryota > Viridiplantae > Streptophyta > Magnoliopsida > Santalales > Viscaceae > Viscum > Viscum album. The sequence continues at coordinate 497,763,567 of OY728139.1, forward strand.
ATCTAAACACATACCACTCTGATTACCTTAAGTAAGCAGTGAATAATCATTCCCTTTTTAAATTTTAATAAGACTATTTTCCCCTAAATTCTTTTTTATTTTCTATTCCTTGGATGAGATCTCTATATTTTTAGCTATAGGAATATGAGAATATTTTTTATCTGTGGAACTTCTAAAAGCTCCAAAAATTTACACATTTTATATTTGGATAAAATAAAATGGGAAAGAAAAAATATATTTAATTTGAGGGTACCTAGTAATATAATACCAAATGAGAATCCCACGGGACCATTCTATCACCAGAGAGGGGTGAGTGAATCTTATGTGACTTATTTTTACTATATTATTAATATTTTAAAACTTTTTCATGCATATTATAATCTCAATATATGATCTTATGTTACCTATAAGGATATAAATTAATTTTTTTATCCCTACCAAACAGGAAACAACCACATTTTATGCATAATAAAAACTAGTGAGGAACACATGGTAATTTTAAAAGGTTCTATCCTTTCATGGTAAAACTAATCCATGTTCTGATTGTGGTGTTTTAGTCATAGATTATCCTTGATAATATTTTCATAAATTACAAGTGGGGGTCAGTATTATTCAAAATCTATATGGAATATCATAGTAACATAAAAACCACTATGATTAATATTTCATATAATAGTCTTCAGTCTTGCTGACTGGTATTACAACCTTTCTTCAACCATTTGAAGTAGATCTATAATCTTCTCAGGATGTTATGGCATTAAAATGGTATGATCAATGACTCAATAGAGACTTTGAATTCTATTAGATTATCAATAATAGAAGCAATAAAATAATTATCTATAAATATCCTTTCACCGAAATATTCTTCAGAATATGATCATTGGATTCTCTAAATTTAGTACTTGAGGAGCATGACTATCAATAAATGATCATAAGTACTTCATGCATGCTGTCCTTAATTAAATCTATTTCATAATTCCCTATTTTCTATTTCAAACATCTCTAATACAAAGTATTATAGTCCTTATTCTTCTTATCTTTTTAATTTGGTTGAACAACTTTGATCCACAAAATCATGTCGAGTTTTTATTCTTCTTTGATACCTAAAATTTCCATCTTCTTCCACATTGTGATTGGTTCTCCATTCTTCTTACTGTTTTCTATAGGGTTCTATTCTTCAAGTGTCACACTATCAAACCTATTTCACTCTTCTTATTATCTTTTATATTATAAGATAACAATATATTTCTCTATATTTTAAATTTAGAAAATATTTTAAAATCTCAACACCACAATATCATTGTTGGTGAAATGATTCGCTTACCTTTTCCTTAGATTTTTCAATAGGGGTTATCCCATTGATCACTAATATTTTATTTTATTCAACCTATTACCTCTAGTAAATTCATAGGAATCACATTTTCTCATTTAATTACCATTTAAAATGTTTCAACATCGAGAAATCATATGTGAGGCACCACGACTTCAACCATGGAATATTTGAGTCTCCCTATTTCTAACAGGAAAACATCCCACCTGAATCTTCCACTACCATGGATTGGTCCTCATGATCTACATGTTTCATATTTACCAGGATATAAAATTATTCTCTATGTCTTGGTCACATCTAAAATACATGATAACTCTTCTTGATTGAAATCATAATTATTTCTTTATGATTCTTGAACTTATAATTAGAACTGAATCATCCCAATCAATTTACTAAAAAATAAAACAACTTCATTTATAATTTTTATTATCAAAATAAATGTATTTTTAAAGTTAAAAGAAATAAATAAATAATTAAAAAATTATCTCTCATATAAATCATCTTGAATCATAATTTATTTATTGTGTTTTAATCAATGAAGTATAGAACGTGCCTAATTAGATTTAATTTCTCTAAGAATATTTCATTCACAAATTTCTCATATTTTGGTAAAACTTCTATAATATCATATTTTTAGAAAGTATTGAACCTAAAGATGTTGTCCCAATTTACTTTTCACAAACTATGGAACCTGATGAACCCTCATTTTAAACCATATTGTAACACCCCAAGGTCTCATAGTACTGTATCTCTTTAATGTAATTAATTAGCTTGTACCTCACACAACACCGAGTTCGATCGCACGACGACTTACCAAACTAGCCGTTCAAAAGCAGTTATGAATTGTATTAACTAAATTTTGAATTTAATTTATTCCATATAATTTTAATAACCATATTATGTGTTTCTTAGACATAATATAATAAAAAATTCATTTTTTCAGATAAAGGAAGTATTTCTAAAAAAATGCAATTTTACTGCCTTTTAATGGAGAACCCTTTTTAAATCCAATATTTAAAACTTTTATATATTCAATTTTAAAAAACAAACTCCTTAGTTAGAATCGGGACATAAAATTTAGTTTCAATAAATATTTGGTGTTTTTCTGATAACTTTCATATTTGGGTGAATAGTAAAAAATACTAAATTTTAATTGAAAACAAATTTTTTAATCATAATAATTTATAGTGTTCAATTATAAATTTGAATGGTTTGGAAGTATAATTAAATTATATTTTTACCTTTTAATACAATTTTGTTCATTGTAAATAATTTCACTTTGAAATTATACATAAACAGGTGCCAATCTTTTGATTGTTATTGTTTCCTAAAAACACGCTATTTGTTTTGACAACGAGAATTAATTTTAAATTAATTAATTAAAATTATATGTTTTAAATTTGGTAAAATAGACATAATTTCTGAATTCAAAATTTCAAATATAGGTTAGTCTTATTTTTTGGTATTTTTCTGAAAAACTACAATTTTTGATGAATAGTAAAACCACTTAGTAGTAGTTACAAAAAACTGACTTTTTCATTTAAATGAAATTTTACCACTTCTATGAATTGAATTTAAAAAATAAAACATACATGGGTGTCATTAATATGTAAAATATGGTTCAATAAAATGAAAATAATTTTTGGTGAAGCGTAACTTTTGACTTTTATTTACCGCAGTTAAAGGTAAATAGGGTAATTCAAGGTTAATAGAATATTATAATAATACAAAATTACCTTACCACTTGTCCTAAAATTTTTTTATGAGTCATGACCGACCATCTTCATCCTTGGGTAGATTTTGGGACCCCCGGGATCCACTTAAGAGACATAATGACACTTTATTTAAATTAACTTAACATAAAGACAAAAATGACATTAACAAATATCTCTTAGTATATCAATTTTTACATGGGGTTATATAAGTCATATTTTCAACTATAAATATTAGTTTTAAAGATAAAAATATTTCCTACATTATAGTATTGTTTTATAATTTTTAGACATCAAATAAATTAAATTATTTATGACACAGTAATGATGAAGTATTCACCTCATTAAAAAATGATTTAAATAAATAAGATGATTAATATTAAAAAAAATATCCAAAACCTGTCCAAATCTTATTGGATTATTTTACTTCAAAAAATTTTCATCTTATATTTGACTTTAATTAGTTTTGGACCTTTTTAAATAGAAGATATGTTTATAATAAATTGACATTTTTAAACATTCCTAAAGAGCTCCTCCTCTCCCTTATAAAAGGACACCACTTATAACTCATTCCTCACACCACTCTGTCCCCTTGGATCATCCAAACCCTTCCCAAATAAGCTCTCCAGATCCCTCTCTTAAACATAGAATCCTTAAATTGGGCATAAGTCTCTTAAATAAGTCCTTTTCATTCAAACCAAAGGGAGTTGCCCAAATTAAAGGTAATGGTTTATCTTAACTTATTTTATATTATTTTACTTCTCCAACCCCTAAAATCTTTTTATTCCATTATTTTATAAATAAACCAGTATCTTCAATATACTAGGAAGTTTTTATGAGAACTATTAAAACTAAAATTAATCACACTTCAATATAATGAGTAAAGAACACAATGTTTCTGTGGATGGAAAACTAACGCCTCACGAAACGATGATTGTTCAATTATCTCCTACTGCCTCTCATAGTGGACATTAATATGGAACTGTATTTATATATGATATATATTATTTTTATGTTTTCTTTAGGCTTCTGTATTTTCCATTTATATCATAACTTTATGGTTTCCATTATTGGTAAATGCGATAATTTCATTTGAGGAAGTGTGGACTATCGCCCCCTCAAAGTGATATGACTCGTTAATTACTTATGTGGGACGTATAAAGGATGGAGTTAATTATATTATATATGATATTATACTAGAATTATAATAAAACTATCTATAATTATTATTTAATTCTATTAAAATACAAAATAGAAATGAAATTAGTGTTCATGCATACGTACGGCTTACCGTCTCCATGAACGATGCATTTCATTTCTCGTCTCCAAATGTTATGTACAATTTAAAATACATATATATACTGGATATATAATATATATATATATGATATATTAATCATTTATATCATTTTGTAGATAATGGAATTTTTATCACATGGACAAATTGTAATTATAACAAGTTTATTTTTCACTCAAGTTCCAAACATCGGTAAAATATCCAATATGAACTCAAATAATTAACTAATTGTTATAGTAAGATAATAAGTGATATAATTGGAATAATAAAATTGAAAAATGATCTTAATGAATTAGAAATTAACTTAAGTTTATTATTCAAGAAGAACAAGGAACATACAAGACAAGTCACACTTATGTTTAGGGATTTCTTATCTCACATTTAATTCTGTGAGATATCCATTGTTCGCCACTTTTTTATTGCATGTTTTTTATTTTATACTGCCATTTGATATATAGTATCATGATTCTTTTTATATTAATGGTATTATGTGATTCTTTTTGTGGTTATTAACTTTTGGTCATACGACTCGATTGATTACAACATGGTAAGGGTTTTTCATCTCACTTATTATTTCCATGAGATTCATGCTATATTGCCACTATTTCCTTTTTTGTGGTGTATCTACTGCCCATGATAGTATTAATTGTGTAATATACATTAATTTATTGGTATTTACATCTTCATTTTATGATACTTCTTTCATGGGGTGTATGTTTCTTAAGTTACCAAATCTGTAAGGGAATTTCAAATTTCAATTTCCACTCATTGGGTTTTACGCATACTTCATTGATTATTTTACTCCATGATTATGTGTGGAATCACAATTTATTATTTGTGAAGAAATTTACACTTCCCTTTCAGTGGATATAATTTTGATACACAAAATCACTCCATTGATAAATTCTCAAGTCATCTATATGAACTTGATAAGTGTAATTTTAATTCAATTTTCATTCATTAAGTTAAACATCCAAATCATTGGTGTTGTTTTACAAGAATATGTGTGAATGTCCTCTTATTTATTTACCCTTAATATCCAATCATATTGAGTGTATTTATATTTTTCACACATAATTATGTCATTGATTTATCTTTAACCTAAGGATATAGACATTATTAGATATTTCATTTCAACTTACATTCCATTGAGTCTTCTTTGTTGTTATGTTCCAACTCACACTACTGGGAATCCATATTTTCCCAATGATTCTAAATCATTGGGGAAGGCCCTCAAACCATTGGTAAATGTTATCCCAGTGGTTTTAGAAACCGTTGGTGTGTGAGGCGTCAGGAAATCCGTATACCAATGTTTTACATTGAACCATTGGGAAAAGGCTGTTTAGATTTCAAATGCCCACGATTCATAATGAACCATTGGAACAAAATTGGATCCTGTTATAGAAACGGTTCAACTAAACTGTTGGGAAAATCAGCGCACAAGGGTATGCCAATGGTTTTAAAACCATTGTCATAAAAATATAGGGGGTGCAACACAACGGTTTTGAACCATTGGGAAATGTAGCAGAACACAAGGGTATAACCCAATTGTTTTGAAACAGTTGTCTTAGACCCCCATTAATTTAAAATGAAACAGCATGCAATCAACTGAAGGCTGCAATCTGTGTGAAAAACATTCCATCTGAAAAAAACACACTGCAATCACAAAAAAACACTCATTCTGTGTGTTTAATAACAATGCAACCTGCAAACACAGAAAACACACTACACACATAGAAAACTCACTTCAATCACCTGCAATCACACAAAAAAAACACACAAGAAACACATTGAAATAATCATCTCATTTTTGAAGGCTTACTCACATCCCTTCCCCTTGTATGGTTCACATATTGATGTGGTAGAGAGACCAAGAACCAACAAAATGTTGTCTTGTTGATCAAATAGAGAGGGAGATATTGTAATGGTACCCGAGCATGAATTGGACTTATGGACATTTCTTGCATTGGACACAGAGTTGTAGTATCTATGTGGAAGGTTATCTATTTTCCTCATCATATCACATATGAGAATGTGTCAACATTGGAATGATATTAAATCAAAAATCAAAGTCAATGTAATATTTTCAAATATTGTTAACATTTATCATTTATTACAAGTTCAAGGGTCTGATGTTTCTCAACATAATGACATATTAATCTTAATCTACGATGAATATAACATTATTACATTGCATTGTAATTGTACCTGGTTGGATTATGCATGGGGATTTTCTTTCTCATACTGTACTCACTAAATGGTTCTTCCACTATTTCTAAAATATTGATAGTATAAGTAGGTACATGGCTAGAATTATAGATTCTTCCACCAATGTGCCTTATCCGATATACTCGGGTCCTACGAAATCATTCTGCAGTTCCCTAATTGGGTTCAAGGAACTCAAGTTCGTCTCCATACTCATCCACCTTCCCAACCCCCCAATACCCCACCTGCACAGCCACCACCCCACCTGCACAGCCCCCCTGCCCATCCCCCCTCCCTCCTGCCTAGCCTAACCCACTGCATATCCCACCCCTCCCCCACCTGCCCAGCCCCCTCCCCCACCTTCACAACCACCACCCCCACCTGCACAACCCCCCTGCCTAGCCCCCCTCCCCCATTTTCCCATCCCCCCCACCTACATAGCCACCCCCACACCTGCACAACCCCCCCTCCCCCCTGCCCAGCCTACGCCCCACCCCCACCCACTGCCCAGCCGACCCCCTCCCCACCAACCCCCCTACACAGCCCCCTCATCCCAACCTCACCGTCGCTAGGAACCCCCGCCTCCCCCAAAAATTCCCATGGGGTAGGTGATTTTAAGTTTTAATCATATTTTTTGGGTTTTTGGGACCCATTCGAGATTCAATATTTGGATACATTGTAGAAATTAGGTGTTTTGGGATATTTTTGGGGGGCTTAGTTTGGGAGAAATCATGTATATGATGTGTAGTTTTGATAACACACATCATGTTTTCTTCGTACTTGGGAAATATGGGTTTTGAGAACTAATATATTTATACAATGGGGTTGGTTACACGCCATGTGGTGGTGACTCAGGGTGTGTCGGTGGCAGATAACCATGTAGGGTATAAAGCTATATCTAGTGCAAGGTACATGGATAGGCATTATGTGTGGGTATACCTTGTGTGGGGGGATATAAGGATAGGTACATACATGGGAACCATATGTGGTGTAAATACTGTGTATGGGGTGATACATTCCTCGTAGTAGGGAATTGTTCATGCTAAATGGGGCCTTGTATGTGAATGTACCCATGTGGGGGTAAACATCATATACTGAAACACATGATGTGTTCTTTGGAAAATTACACACTGACCAGTCTATGTCACATGGAATGAGGGGACATTTTGGGTTACATATCATGTACCTAAAGTACAGGTTGGGTACTTTTTCTCCTTTTTGTGTTTACCCTATTTTAACCCTAGAGTCAGAATTAGACTAATGAGTATTCAATTTTGATTAGTTTTTCATATAAATTTTAATGTTGGAATACTTTCTATGTTTGAATGTGGTGATTATGGTGTTTTGGACGAAGAGAATTCTTTATCATGATTTCTTCAAGGAGTGGATTCAGAATCCTCCAACAGGTTGGGTTGTGAGATGAGAATCATGAGTGAGGGTTATGAGATCATTAGTTGGAATGGATTGTGAAATATATGCTAGTTTTGTTCAATGTTCTTTTATATAGATCCTGAAAATTATAATGATGTAGTATATATGAAGATATATTTGTTTCTCCTGATATGTTGTTACCTATTTCTCAAGGTTAGAACAGTTTAGGATTAACTCCTTTTTTAGGATTGGAACTATTAGAACCATTAGGATGGGATGATGTTGTGGGATAGAAGTTATGGTTTTATTTCCTTAAGATATTTATATGCCTCAAAGGGACTCTTGAGGATACCATAGTGGGATTTTTACTAATTGAGTGACCAGTGTTTTCTATAGCTGTTAATTAATAATTCCCATGTGGAGTGGTCAATCTTGTACTATAGAGCCCTTGTAAGGTAAAAATTTTAAGATTGTCATGAGGACCATTGATAATTCATCGGTTATTAATTTGTTTTATATACCCCATTGGGTGCCTTGTTGATAGATGATAAGTTGGAGATTTTGTTTATCGATGATCAGTTGGAGGCCATTTAGGGGAATTTGGGATATTTCTTCACTGGGTGTGTCTTGTGCTTTGGATGTACTAGAGTTACCCCTCATAGGGTGTTTGTTCTTACTGTGGACTTTTTCCCATTCGAGGATTTTTTGAATGGCTTGGGCCAAGATTTTGGGTGCACCTGAGGACGCAATAGTTAGAAAACACTTTATATTGTCACAATGAGGACCATGGGAGCCCCGTGTTTTGGTTTAGCACTAAGGTGGGTCAAAGAGTGCCAATAGTGATTGTTTTTAGAGGATAATATCATAGGGACCATGGAGAGGGTATGTTATTTGTTTTATGTGAGTTGATCGATGCTTCTAGATCATCTATTTTGATAGTGGTTTCAAGGCTATATCATCCCATGTTTGGTTGGAATTTGGTCATGATTACTGAGGATGTTTCTGGTCAGGACTCTAGTCCAAGGAGGATACACATGTGATATCATAGATCAGGCATTGGAACTGTATTTTGATCTAGTTATCTCAATTTTTTGACTATATTTAGAAGTTATTAGTTATCTAATGGGAGATCTGGATGAGTGAGACACCCCTCTAGTTGAATGAGCACTTAGGATAGAGTGGCTTTAACATTGTAATGTGTTGAGGAACTCAAGAGTTCAACAAAGTGGGTGAGGTTTTTTGGGTGAGTTTATGATGATGAAACCTCTATGGTGGGAAGTGATGTATTTGTTTCAGTGATATAATCCTTATTCTAGAAGGATCATAGGTTTGTGGAACTGGCTTTGGATTGGTTGGGGTGGCATTGTGGTTGGATTGGTTGGGGTGGAATTTTGATTCTAGTGAGGAATCCTTGATGTTCGAAATTAGTTTTCATAGGGTGTTTAAATAGAAAATCATTTAGGGTATATGGTTGAGCTGATTGTGGGCATGGGATTGGGGTGTTTTCAAAAAGAAATATGAGGTGTGGGTATCTGAGGTGAGTTGTTGTGTGCTGTAGGAAACAAATGTGGTTTTGAGTTAGTAGAGGATTTGACTATTGAACTACACTAGGGTATGGTACAGATTCCAATTAGTGGGTTTGGGTGGTTGTGTAATGCCTTTGGTAGTGAAGGCATTGAACATAATTGAGGTGGAAACATGCCGACTAATGGAGATGGGTGCTTAGGGAATGAGTCAAATGAGGATAGACTGACAGAGGTTAGCACATAGTGTGGGTTCTTAAGGTTTCATGATACATCTATTGTGTGGTTTTGGAAATGATAGGTGCATTTAGATTTTGATATGTGTCTAACCTTTTGGGGGAGTGATCTATGAAAGGGAATCATGCATTTAGAAAGAGATTCTAAAAGGGATAACCTGTGAATTCAGAAATGTGTTGGGTTGTCAAAATCTAGAATTTTTTAACAGAAAACTGAAAATCTGAAATACGTTTAGAAAATCAGGAATTTTTGAACTATTTTTGTAACCTGTGAACATCTCTAAAAGTTTTTAGAGAATGGTTGTAGGAAATCTGAAATTGGTTTAAAAAATCAAGAACATATGAAATGTTTTTATAATCATGTATATGAACCCAATTACCCAATGCAATACATAATTCATAATTGAATTCTCAATTTAATACATACTGAATGAATTATGTAATGAATTCTAAATTATGAATCAATAACACATAAAAAATGAATTATGTCGCATAGAAAATTCCGAATTATATATAACACATATATAATATGACATAAAAGGGGTTGTGGGTGTCCTGGGGGTGGGGGTTTCCAGGGGTGAGGGGATGTCCACGGGGTTGGGGGTGTCCAGGGGTGAGGGGATATCCATGGGGGTGGGGTGTCAACACAATCTGAATCCATTTGGTCGGGTTTCCCTATGTCAGTTGTTTTTTTCATTTAAAATGTTGTCCATTTCAAATAAAAGTGAGACACTACGAGTGGTAACGGAAACACCATGCCTCAGTTTGATGCGGGGTTGACTTGTACACATCACTTGGGCATTTTGAGTGTCGTCAAGTGCGGATTGAAGATCCGGGTGAGTCTAATCCTCTTCTTGCTTCCTCTTTTCAATTAGGGTTTTCAATCGTCTATCATCTTCTTCCGAAGCTCTAAAACCCTCTTTTCTGTTGGGATTTAGGCTGAATCTTGAAAAGAGCATTGATTGGGATCCGGGGTCCAGAGAGAAGGGTTGGGGGCTGTCCGGGGTCCAGGGAGGAGGGTGGGGGGGTTATCTGGGGGCTGTTAGGGGTCTAGGAAGGAGGGTGGGGGTTGTAAGGGGTCCAGGAACGAGGGTGGGTAATGTTTCTAAAACTCTATCTAGGTATCATACATCGAATTTTGACAGGACTGTGAACCGCCGCGGGGTGTCATCTTGGAGTAGGGCCAAATCACAGCATTACCGCGACATGATCGTGGCGTGACCGCGGCGTGACCGCGGCGTGACTGTGGCGTGACAGCGGCGTGACCGCGGCGTGACCGTGGTGTGACCATGGCATGTTGGCCCGGTCCAGTGACATATACGGGGCAACATATTCCAGCCAGGAGTGAAGGGAGTGGGAGGAAGCGGGGAAACATTCCGTTCGTCGCCTCCCTCTCTATTAGCTATGTGTGGATAATGTATCTAAAACTCTATCTCGGTATCATACATCGAATTCCGACAAGACTGTGAACTGCCACGAGGTGTCGTCCTAGAGCAGGTCCAAATCACAGCGTGACCGCGGTGTGACCATGGCATCACTACGGTGTGACTGCGGCATGACCGTGGCGTGTTATCCCGGTCCAGCGACATCTATGGGGCAGCATCTTCCAGCCAGGAGCGAAGGGAGCGGGAGGAAGCTGGGAAAAATTCCATCCATCGCCTCCCTCCCCATTAACTATGGGTGGGTAATGTATCTAAAACTCTATCTAGGTATCATAAATTGAATTCTGACAAGACTGAGAACTGTCGTGGGGTGTTGTCCTAGAGCAGAGCCAAATCACGACGTGACCACTGCGTGACTGCGGTGTGACTGTGGCGTGACTGCGGCATGACCGCAGCGTGTTGGCCCTGTCCAACTGCATCCGCAGGGCAGCATCTTCCAGACAGGATTCCAAATAAATCCTATGTAGTTTTCCTTCACATTATAGAAACCGATCTTATGTTATAAAAAAGAGACTCTTGATTCAGGATTTTGGTATGATAAAGATATATATTTTATATTCGTTGTTTTCATAAGTGGTTTTATTATAAAAACATGACTTTATTTATCAAATGAAACAATTATATTGAAGAAAAATTATTCAAGATATGAAATTCAATATAATTAAGCAGAATTAAGAAAGAATCTAAATTCAATTTAAATAATTCTTCAATTAAAGAGGCTACGAGAGGGACTCTACCTCAAGGTGGAACCAAGCCGTCCACTTCGGCTCTTGGAGATTTCTAACTAAAAGCTAATGCTCCCCCACTAGTTATACGCACCTTCACACACATGCAAGGACACCTAGCCCCACCCGCATGGCCATGAGCATGTGCAAGGGGATCCTTACACATATGCTTATATGCATATACCAGTATCCAATCAACTGCATATGAATTTTTATATATATACATGGGCACACCATTCCCCATACATGTATAATCATTTCCATGGTTGACTATACACGTAATGAGGGAACCCACATACATATACATACATACCTATGCACACGTAGGTGAGTCACCCTTAACATGGTGACTCGAAACCAACGAGCATGGATCAACGCACTACACAAAGGATATTAAGAACCTTAAAACACATAAAGGACCATACATAACTAGGGAAAAACCAACCAACAGCATTAAAACCTTACCTCAATTGGCAGTGGAGAACCAAATCCACCTGAACTAATACAAAACGATCCAACGCCCTACCGAAAACATAATATGGATTCAAAAACATTGAAATCCCCAAAATATATGAGGTGCGAGACAAGTAGCAATCATAGAATATTACCTCAAATCAAAGCCGGCAGACTGAAACAATCTGAACCCCTTCTGTCCTCCTTCATAGAATATAACTACTCTTTGTCCATAGAAACCAATAAAAGACCTAAGTGGCAAATGCAATAAATAAAATAAAATAAATACTAAACTAAAACATACCTGTCTCTGGTGACTATACATGTCACCGCCCAACATATAAGAACCACAACTCCACATGGGTCAAATCATGTTCCTACAAGAAAGGGGAAAAAATTCCATGTTTCAAAATGATACTATCAAAAAGTACATTCCTATTAATTAAAAATTAATCTTCCTATAAATGGTATATAATTATTTTGGCTCGAGTTTCAGCTTAGTTTGGTTTTGTTCAATACATGTTTGTTTGGGAAATTTCTATTAGATTAAGTTTGTCTTATTTTTGTTTATATTATCCTGGAAAATTTCATTCATTTGGGTTCTAGTCGATCATGGAATTAATAATAATCAATCCATCCATATTAATAATTATATCCATTGGTTCCATATCTAGAGTAAAAAATACATAGAAATGAATGATATCACATAAGGAAAATCATAAGAGGGGCATTTGAGACCTTTCTCTCTCCTTTTATCTAAAGGCATTGCAATTTAAATCACAAAATGCATGAAATAAATAAAATGATTTATCATGTACACAATATAGGTCTAAATAATATAATTGGTGGAAATATTTTAAAATAAAACACTATATAATGATGAATAAAAATTAATTGTACCTCTCACTATTGTTGTACATACATCATCTATCATTGGATTATCATATACCATGTGATGAAATTTCATTCCTAATTCATGTAGAAAGAACTTCAAAATTCATCCTCAGGACTGTGTTAAAGACATTGAGCCAGTGAAATCAAGGTGAATTGACCTTTTTACATTATGAAACCTTCGTGATATTATTACAAGATGTCAAATGATATGGCTGGTAATTGTGGAGGACTTCACGAGACCTAACTAATAGACAATGGGGTTGTTGCATAATTTTGGTGACCTGTATGTGAAAATTGTAAGATCTGTATGGAGAGCCCATAGGGATTCAAAAGAATTAGGTGGCATGTCTGAGGGGTGTCATGAGACTTTATAGAAATGTCTGGAGGACATTGCATGATCCAAATGGCATATCCAGGGAGGGTCGCATGAAATGGGTGACATGTCCCGATGCTTTCACGTGATCTGGGTGAGTCGTGTGATGTTTATGAGGATCATTATATATGTTCTTTACATAAGTATCATGTCTTTTAATCTTTATTACATTTTTTATTTCAAATATTCCTTATATTTTTCTAGTATTATCTTGTTAAGGATTAAAATGATTCATCAGATATTCAGGACCTCCTTCACATGACCTGGATGTCATGCCCAATGTCCTTCACAATACACCATGTTATCACATGAAGTGTTTATGCATTCCTCATGACCCTTTAGGTTGTTCCCTATAATTTACCTATTGGGTAATCAATGTGATCACGAGATTGGCTACTATGAGAAATCTGCAACGTATGTGATCAGTTGTGGATGCCTGAATGTGCAAGTGCATAGATTCCTTTTTTTCTAAGGGGGAGGGATATAGAGGCCTCAAAACCATATTTATACACTGCCTTTTACGGTGTGTACCTTGTAGATTCAGGATGGATTTGATGTAGGGAATTGTTGTTATGCGTTTTGTATGATCCAACAATGGTTTATTCATGGGGTGTCACATAATGATCATTGACCACAGTAATATTACACGTACACCCCAATTATTATACTTTTTTCCAACCAATGCGGTATTGACTAACCATGTGGGTAATTTCCAACGTATCACACTCCACAAGAATCATCCACCATTTCCTCTTTTATTTAATTCTTTATTTGAGAAAGGCAAGGGGTCTTGAAATTTCGTAAGAGTGTTATCGAAGATAATCTCACTACCTATTGGTACTATGTCGCATCACCAATGAAGGGTCTTGTGGTGATGCATGATCATTATCATGTAAAACCCTTTAGTCTTCCCATGGAGTCGTTCATTATGAAACAGAGTCAAATGGTCATGTTTAAAACCTTTTTTATGATGAATATGACATGACACCCGGATGTTGTGCAATAAGGTAGACCTGTCGCCAGGGCTTCCATGGTGTCTTGTGAACCGCATAGGCACATATCTGATTAATGACCATGGATATTCTTGGTTAGGTAAAGCTGCTTAGATTTTTCCGACCAGCTACACTTTATCCAACTTTATGAACCAGTATGGGTTTCCTAGTATATCGTATACCACCAGTCTAATATTCTAATAGAACTAATTATCCATTGGTTCATGGGAACCAAATCATTCCATTTGTCCCAAAATAAAGTTGGAATTAGCCTCTAGAATGTCTATTGAATTGGCAGGATACCCACCCTTGGGGAAATGTGGGAAAAATTTCCTCCTATCATGGATGTCTCGGATAACCCCTCATAAACTCTAGTTTTGGTGAGGGATATTCTCAATATCAGGAAAGAAAAGTTAAGAAATGATATTTCTATACGATCTCTCATCTCTTTTAAGGATTGGACCAGTATTTTACTCTATCATAGTAGAGCTTGGCCGACCGCTATAGGCCCTCACTGGTTCCCTTCCCAAAAGGTCCATAATAGTGTCTGTTCATATTCAGAAATCATTGAAGTAGGAGAATACACCACATTGGGTTATTGGGTGAGGCTGTAAATTTATATAATCCTTAGGATTGATGGTTTCATGGAAATATTTTTGAATGGGTGGTTTTTTCTAGTAGTGGATGCACGTTCAAGAATCCAAGTTCGCACTTTGGTAATGGTAGATTGAATGGTAGAGATCCGGCCTCTTAATATAGTCGTATTGACCCTTATAGGCTTATGGAATCTCCTGAGACATATTCAATAGGAAAATATATCTTATAGACTCAGTGGTCCTTTGTAGTTTTTATTTGGATAGATAGGGGATCACCTCTATTGATACAGTTATTAGAACACCACCGTAATCCCGGGTTCCTTGTTTTACCCTAGGATACTATACATCTCTTGATTTGAGTACACACCATTAGGCCCTGATGGGGTTGTTGATCTGCTGAGATGATCTGACCATTTCTATTTCACACACTATCTTTCACTGACTGGGCCAATTATTAAAAATGGATATGACTCTCTTATTTAAAGGTCTTGCAAGTTATCACTTCAATTTGGGGTTCTAATCAATTCTGTTTCATTAAATTTGGTTCATATCAATTTTATTTAGTTCAATTTAGTTCATGTTGGTTGCGGTTATATTAGTTTTAATTCATTATATTTGGTCCAATTTGATACATAATTTGTGGTTTTGTATGGTGCCACATTATTTAGTTCAACTCATTTTGGTTTTACTCTTCATAATCTTATTTGGTTTGGTTTACTGCGGTTCATCTTGGTTTGTTATGTTTGATGTCATCCGAATTGAGGCACGTCGCTGATTATGTATGATTAGTTTTGATACAACATGATATGATTTGTTTTAGATCTGTTTGGTTTTAATTTATATGTTCGGTATACGCAAATTTAATTTATTGTAGATTCATTTAGGAATATTTAATTTCACTCTTTATAGGTTAATACAATTCATATTATTTTGATTTTTCCTACTTATATTATATCCTATATCATTCAATTCAGTTTGAATGAGTACATGTTGGTTTCATTTAAATTGGTTTGTTTCAACCTCAAGAATGTGTGGAATTGAATCAGTTATTGAGAATCTTGAATGGGTCACCCATACATTATACATCCAAGAAACATCAAATAAACAGAAGTAAAAAAGATAAATAACCCAAATGAGATTTATATAATTAACATCAATTCAAAATTAAAAAATTAATCATAAAAATAAGATTCAATGAAAGTAGAATCAAACATACACTAGGTCGTGTTAGAAAAATATAATATCACATACCAAAACAGAATAAAAAATCAATCATACCCATATATCCATTGTACAATATCATGTTTCTTAGCATATCTCCACTCACCCATCAATAAAAAAACATGAGATGATAATACCAAGGATGAATCTTGAACATATAACATGATATGAGCTACAAAAACAGACAAATAGATATGAAGGATGTAAATTAGTCTTATTCATGCAATTCATACCTAATATAGAGTTTTCATAGACATATAAATCACTACAAGCACCAAATTAAATTAATCCAAACAAAAAGAGAAGAATAAACCAACCTCAAATGGTGACAGATGGACCAAGACTATCCAAGCCACTTTTCCTTCAGCATGGGATGCCAAAACATGCCCCAGGAAACCTGAGAGAACCATGATACCCCCTAGAAATAAGGATCAAAGTTAGAATCAGGAAACCTCACAACCCCTACGGTTCAACTGAATGAAACCGAGCAATCAGAGATAATAAAACACTAATAAATTTAATAATTAAAGAATATGAGTTCTTACCTGGAAGTACCAATCAAGAACCCTCAAGAAATTTGGGAGAAATGGTGGAGGAGAGGGAGCCAAGAGAGATGGGGTGTCGCGTGGGGTGTTTGGCCATGGGGGGTCTCACACGCGACTGGAGAGTGGGACAGGGGACATCGTCGGAGGGGGGAACGTCGCTGGAGGAGAGGGAGCCAGGAACCGAGAGGGGAGGGGGATGTTAACGTCAGAGAGGGAGCTGAGAGGGGAGGGTTGAACGTTGCTAGAGGATAGGAAGCCAAGAGGGGTTGGGGGTCGGGAGGCGAAGGCGGAGGTCGGGAGGTCGAGGTCGTGAAGGGGAGGAGAGGGTCGGGAGACCAAGGTTGGGGAGGGTTCGCACGGGGGTTGAAAACTCAAAAGGGATCCCGATAAAAATCCGAAATAGGTAATGTATACCAATGGTTTTAGCAAAACCTTAGAAATAAACCACAATTTCCCAATGGTTCTTATAAACCATGGGCATGCATGCGTTGGTATAAACCCTTTTTCTACTAGTGTCACTTTTGTTTGGTGTATATACTATACTTTGACATATCATATCATGAATACCTTTATTCTCATGATATTATAATGTTTTTATTACCTCAATTATTTGTATTCATGAATCTCTCATTTGTTTAGGAACTCTAACTAAAAGATCATTTTAAATGTTTAAAAAATTTATTCTTCTAAATCTATCTCAATAATGTCCATGTTTTAAAAATGGTTTTAAGGATTTATTTATATGGACATGAATGTTTTAAAATTCCGTTTAAATTTTTCAAGGTGGTATGAGAAACTTTGATTCACAAAACTATTTAAAATGGATTCATGATAAATAGTGACTTTTAAATGTTTTCAAGAAAAAGGGGGATATTTCTCTAAAATAGTTTTGATGGTTATTTTCATCAATGTCAATATCCTTCATTATTCTCGATTGAGATTGATTTATTATAATACAATCATCCATATTGTATTTAATGAGTTATGTTTGACTTTGGATGTGTTATTTTTATTCCATTCATGGTTTGTGGTTAAAAATTGACATTTCATATGCTAGTTGTAATACGAATGTTTAGATTATGTTTCAAACTTTTCATATGAGGAATGCATTGGACTTAGTAAGTGATGGGTGGAGACTGTTATAGATCCCTGATGCATTGATAGGCCTCATGAGACAAACTAGTGTCTTGGCATAAGGCCTTGACAAAAACTTATTTGTAGTCTTGGAACAAGGCATTGACTATGTGGTTATGACGTCCGAAATTATGCATTCCGTCATTATGAGATAAGCTATTAATATTTCATGTGGTTATTTTACTAGTAGAATACACATGACTATGTTTTATTATGGCATTATTTACTCATAACATATTCCTTCCATAAAGTGTTCATGTTAATTATTTGTAAAGGAGTGTGTTTTCAATTACTCATCATGCCAAATGTTTATGATATATTCTACTATATTTCTTACTCTTACTGAGAATTTGATCTCACCACTTTCTTATGTTTCATTTTCCCAGGATATGAAGACGTTAGTTATGAGTGACATGCAGGAATAATCTAGGAAGCTTGGATGTTTCTAAAGGAATTTTTTAGTATTGTTTTTATTTTCACGTTTTCATGTTGAACATATGTATGTTTCTTGTTTCCATGACTTCTAAATTGATCAGTCCTTTTATACTTGATTCCTTGTAATCATGAAAATGTATTAAAATAATGCACCAACTCCTGGATTTTGGGGTCGGGGCGTTACAGTTACTATCAGAGGAAGTTTAGTATAAACCTTGGAAATTAGATTTAGATAAACTCTAATTAGAGCACATTACCCTATGATAGACTTTGAGGATTATTATTGAATAACTTCATAGAATTTTGGTAATGTATAGATTTTGTGTATTTTTCAAGAAATACATCTCTGTCTAGATACGACCAAGTAAAGGCGGCTCTGGAATAGATGTACCTAGGAGTGAAAACTCCGACAAGGAGTTTCGGGCTTGACCTGGGGTATCTTGGTACACGACAACGGGCCTTTCTGCACTCTTGGTTATGACACTCCCATGAGATATGCTTAGGATAATTCACATTTTCTTTACAAACCGATTTGAAGGATTTTAATATAAGATGATAATAAATAACCTTGGTTAATCCTAATGAGTTTTAGATTGAAAATATGGTGTTTTGATATTCTGTAAATGATTTTATTACTCACACTATGCTTTATTATGTTAGTCAATGGATGGATTCCAAGGAAGTCATCGTAACATTAAAGATGATCTACAAGGTGGGCATAATGGTGGAAATGAGAAACAAAATAGAATGTTGATAGGTGTAAAAGATATCGTGTTCATGCTGAATCAGTTTTTCAAAAATATGATCAACAACATATATATTAACCAACTCTTGAACTCAACAAAGAAGAGAAAGGCGGTGAATGATAAGAGCTCCAGTAGTGGAGACCATGGAGAAAAGAAAGCTCAATTTCTACCATGCAGGAAATGTGGAAGGAGAAACCTTAGAAAGTGTCTCAGTGGAACATAGAAAGGTTTTATGTGTGGGAAATAAGGACATAAAGTAAATAATTTAATAGGAAAAATGAATAGTACTACGGAAGAAAAAATGATCCTAAAAATCCAATTACATTCATTTGCTGTAAATGTAAGGGACCTTGGAATTACCTGATTCAATGACCTATTCTATAGGATAACCTCTAAGTCAAGGAAGAACCTATGTGTAAATAAATGGATGGATAAATGTTTATAAGTATGGGATTACTTTGGAAGACTATTCTCTAGTATGTGTAACCATGAAGTTTGTTTTTTGAAAATGATATTTGAGGAAGAATTACCTCTTATTTTGTGTATATACTTATAAAGAACCATTTTCAATTATATGATCCTTGAATTTGAGGTAATTATAGGTTATTATTTTTTGGGATGAAAATTCAAGGTTGAGAGAACATTTGTGGTTAAATTATGTTCTGGATATTTTTGAAAAATCTATCTCATTTTTGGGGATATTATAAAATTATATAGTTTTTGAAAAAGGAAAACACATAGACCATGGGACAACCCATTGCGTCAGACAAAACTGCGGGAATCGAACCCACAACCAAAGTGTGACTGGGATTTATTGCCTACCACTAGACTATGTGAAGTCCCTAGTTAATATGACTAATTATTTTTAGTTAAATGATTTTATGGATCAAGAATATGCTAATTTTTTGAACTTTTGATTTGTCCTTAGTATAGGAAAATGATTTGGTGATTAAGTGATAAATGTTATTTTAGAATATGTTCACTCTTTGGGTAACACTATATGCCTAAAGAAAATAGAATACTATGAGATTTTATTTGAGAAGTAATGGTGGATTTTTTATTTTGGAAGAATGTATGTTTTTTTAGTAAACTTATAGAAATTTAGGTTATTTATAGAAATGATTAATCAATTATAGAGAATATGTGATTCAGTTACTTACTTTTAAGTATGTGACTTTAAGAGTTGTAGATTTTATTTGGAGATAATTGATAATATTTAACGTGGAAAAGTATGTAATCAAATTCTTCTAAGTTTTGGGTTTCAATATTAGTTTGGATTATATTGAAGGATTTTAAGGACAACTATTTATTGAATGGTATTTTTTAAATATTGGGTATTGTGGGATTAATTTTATAAATTAATATTTGTATTTATTTCATTAAAGGATTATCCTTTTTGGGGATCATCTAATCTTGTACTAACCATTTTGGTTTTGGTAATATTTAATGATAAGGGAAATATATATTTTATCCTTTGTGTATAATATGATTCTCTGGAAGTTGATTCTAGCACTTCAGGTGTGACCAAGTCATCTTGAATACTCATCATTTGGAGAAAAGATGAGTTTATGGTAGAAATTTATTAAAGGATGAAAATCTACTTGTAAAGTAAGTATATTTCCCTATTCTCTTAGCTAATCTCATAAATAAATTCCTCAAAATTATGAAAACAAACTTTAAACAAAAACGTTGTAATTTTCTTTTCCTGCTAGGTAATGGAAGGCCTTTCAACCCATCACAAGTTTATGGCCTTCATATCGTTAACTTTGTCTTAATAATTTTCTCGATCACTACCCCTTAGATCTTGATGATTTTTTTTCTCTTCCATATCCATGTTTTCCTACATAGAATCCGATTATGTTTAATTTTCAGCAACGTTCATACTTATATTTATTTATTTTAAAATAGAGGCCTCATTAATCCATTTTTGATGTGGGATCTCATCTAAGATATTTTAAAATGTCAAAACCCATGTTTTCAATCCCAAGCATAAATTGCAAGGATGCAATTTATTGAAGTAGCGGAGAATGTAACACCCCAAGGATTCATAGTACATTATCATTTTAAAGTAATTCAATAGCTTGTACATCACACAACACCGAGTTCGAGTGCACGATGACTTACCAAACTAGTTGTTCAAAAGGACTTATGAATAGTATTATTTGAATTTTTAATTTTATATATTACATATAATTTTAACATCCACAATATTTTTTTATTAGACATAATATAAGAACAAATTCATTTTTTTTAGATAAAGGATGTATGTTTCAAAAAATGATATTTTACCACGTTTTAATTAAAAAGTATTTTTAAATCCGATATTTGACACTTTCATATATTCAATTTGACAAAATAAACTTCTTATTTATAATTGGAACATAAAAATTTAGTTTCAACAAGTTTTTGGTGTTTTTCTGATAACTTTCAAATAAGGGTGAACAGTAAAAAATACTAAATTATAATTGAAAACAACTTTTTTAATCAAAATAATTTATATTGTCAAATTATACATTTTAATGGTTTGGATTTATAATTAGATTTTATTTTTACCATTTAATCCAATTTTGGTCATTAGAAATAATTTTACTTTGAAATTATACATAAACATGTGTCAATCTTTTAATAGTTGTTGTTTCTTAAAAACATGCTATTTGTTTTTGACAACGGGGATTAATTTTAAATTAATTAATCCAAATTCTATGTTTGTAATTTGGTAAAATAGACATAATTTTTGAATTTGAAATATCAAATATATCTTAGGCTGATTTTTTGGATTTTTTCTAAAAAACATCATATTTTGAGGAATAGTAAAACCACATAGTAGTAGTCAAAAAAATTGTCTTTTTTATTTAAATGAAATTTTACCACATATGGGTATTAAATTTAAAAAATCCGACATACATGGTTGTTATTAGTAAGTAAAGTGGGGTTCAATATGATGAAAATAGTTTTTGTGAACAGAAACTTTTGACTTTTATTTGCAGTGGTTAAAGGTTAATAGGGTAATTTAAGGTAAAAAGAATATTATAATAATACAAAATTACATTAAAACCTATCCTAACCATATTTTATGAGTCATGGGAGACCATGGGAATCCTTGGGTCGATTTTGGGACCCCATGCAGCCACTTAAGAGTGATAATGACACTTTATTTTAATTAACATAAAGTAAAGACAGAAATGACATTAACAAATATCTTTTAGTATATCAATTTTTACATGGGGTTATATAAGTTATATTTTTTACTATAAATATTAATTGGAAAGATAAAACTATTTCCTATGTTATGGTATTTTTTAAAAAAATTTAGACATAAAATAAAATAAATTATTTATGACACAAAAACGATGAAGTATTCACCTCATTAATAAATGATTTAAATAAATACGATTATTAATATTAAAAAAATCCAAAACCTATAAAATTATTTTTGGATGATTTTATTTATAACAGTCATCTTATATTCTACTTTAATGTGTTTTGGACCTTTTTAAAATGAAGATAAGTTTATAATAAAATAACATTTTCAAACTTTCCTAAAGAGCCCCTGCTCTGCCTTATAAAAGGACACAACTTATAACCCATTCTGCACACATCTCAAGCCCCTTGGATCATCCAAACCCTACCCAAATAATCTCTCATGATCTCTATATGCCTCCTAGAAGCCTTAATTTAGGAAGAAGTCACAAAAAATAAGTACTTTTGGTTCAAACTAAAGGGAGTTACCCAAATTAAAGGTAATGGTTTCTATTAACTTCTTCTCTTTTATATTACTTATCCAACCCCTAAAATCTTTTTATTCCTTTATTTTATAACAACACAAATATCCTCAATATACTATTATGTTTTTATGATAAGCATTAAAACCACACTTACACACACATCCATCTAATGGGTAAAGAACACAATGTTTCTGTGGATGTCAAACTAACACCTCACGAAATGATGATTGTTCAATTATCTCCTACCACCTCTCATGGTGGCCATTAAGATGGAACTGTATTTATATATGATATATATTATTTTATTTTTTCTTTATGCTTCTGTATTTTCAATTTATAGCATACCTTTATGGTTTCCATTATGCGTAAATGCGATAATTTCATTTGAGGAAGTGCAGACTACCGCCCCCTCAAAGTGATATGACTCATTAATTCCTTCTATGGGATGTATAAAGGACGGATTTAATTATATTATATATGATATTATACTGGGATTATAATATACCTATGTATAATTATGTTTAAATTCCATTAAAATACAAAATATAAAGGAAAGTAGTGTTCATGCGTACGTACGACTTACCGTCTCCATGAACGGTGCATTTCATTTCTCATCTCCAAATGTTATGTACTATTATAAATACATATATATATTTGATATATGTTATATATATGATATCTAAATCATTTATATAATTCTGGAGATAATTTACTTTTTACCACATGGACCAATTGTAATTATAACAAGTTCCTTTTGGACTCAAGTTTCAAACATCTATAAAATATCCAATATAAACTCAAATAATTAACTAACTATTATATAAATATAATAAGTGATATGAAAGGAATAATAAAATTGAAAAATGTTCCTAATAAATTATAAATTATCTTAAGTTTATTATTCCGGAAGAATAAGGAACATACAAGACAATTCGGACTTGAGGTAAAGGATTTCTTATCTCGCGTGTAATTCAATGAGATATCCATTGTTCGCCACTTATTTATTGCATGTGGTGTATTGTGTACTGACATTTGATATATATTATCATTATTATCTTTATATTCACATTATTATGTGATTGAATTTGTGGTTATTAACTTTGGTTCATACGACTCGATTGATTACAACATGGTAAGGGGTTTTCATCTCACCTCTTATTTCTGTGAGATTCATGCTATATTGCCACTATTTCCTTCTGTGTGGTGTATGTACTTCCCATGATTGTATTATTAGTGTAATATTCTATAATTTATTGTTATTTACATCTTCATTGTATGATACTTATTTCATGGGATGTATGTTTTGTAAGTTACCAAATCGGTAAGGGGATTTCTAATTTTCAATTTCTACTCATTGAGCATTACGCATACTTCATTGATTATTTTACTCCATGATTATGTGTTGAATCGATATTTATTATTTGTGTAGTAATTTACAATCTCATTTCTATGGATATAATTTTTATACACTTAATCACTCCATTGATAAATTCTCAAGTCATCGATATGAACTTTATAGGAGTAATTTTAATTCAATCTCCATTCATTGAGTTAAGCATCCAATTCATTGGTGTTGTTTTTACAAGAATATGTGTGAACATACTTTGATTGATTTACACTGAATATATAATCATATTTAGTGTATTTATATTTTTCACACATAATTATGTCACTAATTTATCCTTAACCTAAGTATATATTCTTTATAAGGGATTTCATCTCAACTTACATTTCATTGAGTCTTCTTTATTATTATGCACCAACTCACTTTTGTTTGTTGTATATGTTATACTTTTACAAAGTATATCATGAATCCATTTATTCTCATGATATTATAATTTTTTTGTTACACCAATTATTTGTATTCATGCGTCTCTCATTTGGTTAGGAACTCTAACTAAAATATCATTTTAAATGTTTTAAAAATTTATTCTTCTAAATATTTCTCATTAATGTCCATGTTTTAAAAATGGATTTAAGGATTTATTTATATGTACATGAATGTTTTAAAATTCATTTTGAAAGTTTCAAAGTGGTATGGGAGACATTGATTCAAAAATCTATTTTAAATGGCTTCTAGATAAATAGTGACTTTTAAATGTTTTCAAGAAAAATGGGGATATTTCACTCAAACAGTTTTGATGATTATTTTCATCAATGTAAATATATTTCATTATTATCGATTGAGGTTTATTTTTTATAATAAAATCATCTATATTGTATTGAATGAGTTATGTTAGACTATGGATGTTCTATGTTTATTCCATTCATGGTTTGGGGTTAAATATTGACATTTCGTATGCTAGTTTTAATACGAATGTTTAGATTATGTTCTAACAATTTCATATTAGGAATGCATTGGACTTAGTAAGTGATGGGTGGAGCCCGATATAGCTCCTCAATGAATCGGTAGGTCTAATGAGACAAACTGGTAGAATACCCATTACTATTTTCTATTACGGCATTATTTAGTCCGCTAATATTCCTTCCATAAAGTGTTCATGTTAATTATTTGTAAAGGCATGCGTTTTCAATTACTCTCCAAGCCTAATGTTTATGATATATTCCACTATATTACTTACTCTTACTGAGCATTTGAGATCACCCCATTCTTATGTTTCATTTTACCAAGGTATGATGAAGTTAGTTATGAGTGACTTATAGGCATAATCTAGAAATCTTGGATGTTTCTAATGGAATGATTTAGTGTTGTTTTTCTTTTCAAGTTGTAATATTGAACTTATGTAGGTATCTTGTTTCCAAGACTACAAAACTGGCTGATCCTTTGAGACTGGATTCATTGTAATCATGATAATGTATTAAAATAATGAATCGGCTCCTCGATTCTGGGGTCGGGGCATTACACATATGATATGAAATAGATTAAACTAATGAATTTATATGTGATAAACCATAAAATGTATTATTTTGAACCTTATGAAGTCTTAACATTAGGAGAAAAACTAACAAACCATTTTTATTATTGGAATAAACCAAAAAGAGGTTATTTATTTTTCATTTTCTTAATATTCCTTTACATTATCCTCCCAATGAAGATTATAACACAACAATATGAAGTTTTTTCAACCATATTTACCAACTACAGCTTCCTTATGAAATCCATACTTAACCATCGAAATGATTTTCATAAACATTATAAATTATTGTATCAACCTTAAAAAGCTCCTTAGACAAGAATACAATGTTTTTAATTCTCTATTTTTTGGAATTTATTTTATATAAAACCTTATAAAAACAAAAATTAACCTTATGATGATTTTATTTTTCCATTTTTTCTTATCCGGGTGAACCTTTTGAATATATAATGACTTATCCAATCCCAAGTAAAAATACATAATTTTCTAAATTCACCATCTGAGTACAAAGTTAATTCAAATCATCTTAGGAATTCTTAATCACCTTAAGTCACCTCAAAATAGCTTCAAATAATTTTTTGGATTTATCCAAAATATTTTCAAACATCATTAACTTTTTTCTAAGGTATTTTAACACATTACTATAATAAAAATTTATTATTTTCATATATTATCACATTCTCAATATTCCAACATCAGTATCATTCACTCCAACAGTCATATAAGTTCTTCTAATCACTAAATAAAACATATATATTTCTATATAACATTAGTATATTTTCTCTAAAACTTTAATCCACTCTTCTTAAAAAAATTAACCTACTTTAAACTATTTGATAATAACATATTTTATTGTTGTTCATCATCTTTTTTAGTATCTAGATTTCACGTCTATCGACATGCACTCAAAAAAACTATTGTATTCAGTGCATTCACCTTACTTAATCACTTAACATCATTTTCTATTATTACCATGTGAACATTCATCAGATGTAATTTCTTCTCACTAAATGTTATCTCCATTATCCTTTACCCATTAATGCATGAGTAATATATTATATCATTTAATCATTGGGTGGATTCTTCCCTGATCATCCAAAACTCTATGACATACACATTTACATGATCATTTACACAGATTCTCATTGAGAAAAAAGACAACCAATATAATCCTTTGGGTATATCACTTTTTTTAAGTAAAGTGGTTATCATGTAGACCAATTGTAGGGTGGGTGAAGAGGGATCTTACTCTAGGAATCAATAATGATTCTATATCCACATGTTTTGATTTTTCATAATGAAATAGACATGTTCTTATTATTCACTGTAGTTTGTGACTGCAATAATTAGTGTGGGTCCTAGGTCCTCTTTAGTACCCAAATTAGCCTATCATATTTCATCATTAGTAGTATAAATTCCTACCTCAAATATTTGGGGAGTGTTTATTTTCTTATTCTCTTATTCATTATTGTGATTAGAATATATCCTCATCTTATGATATCTAAAATGAAATGTATGAGTGTCATCATTTCCCTCAATTTCACACCTATTTGAGAAGTTTTAGAATTATTCAGCAAAACTAACACCATAAAAAGGGAGGAAACCATTCTTAAAACTCGTTTTATCCTTAAAATATTCATCAATAACTAGTCAAAGAACCTTGATTGCATTGATTTAATATCATTCATGACCACATTCAAGTATAGATACCTAGGTTCGAGAATGATTTACATAGAATATATTAGAGTAACATTCTTTGTTACTAGTGGTTGTTTAATAGAAGTGTCCTTCAAACCATTAAAATAAAATTTTCTGTTCAGAGGGTCTGTATAATTACACAACACAACCCAATGATTCCAATAATTTAGAGATATTTTATTGATTCAGTTGACGGTATGCATAAAATTTATAAAGTCTAATCCATAATTGAATATAGCAGCTTCTAGGCCATTGTGGGTAGTTATTTGTGGGGCATTGTTCCTCAATGGATTATTGACCTACATTTTGTAATATACCACATTGATGTGTGGGGATTCACATGATTCAAAAGGGGAGTTGTCATTATAGAAAGTTTTGGACTTCATATCAATATAATTCTTCAAGAATCAGTGATATGATGAGGTAGATTCACAAATTATATGAATATATGGTCTCCCTAGAAATAAATTGAAATTCATGTATCCTAAAAACACTATAAATTTTGATTCAGACACAAGGCCCTCAAATAGGGTTCTAAATTTGATCCTCCATAATGGGGTTTTTCTTACTCTTATCATAAACTAGATCATCATATTAGATAGAGAAAATTCATCTTCAATGTAACCCAATGGTTTAAATATTTAGATCGGGATAAGATTTATTTTGGAAACATTAACAAATGGGGATGGATGAATATCAACATATTTGAGATGTCTAGAAACATATAATGAATTTATGTCCCCTAATATAGTATTTTCTAAATAATGTTTGGTGAAAGAAATTATTTTATTACTCTTATTAAAACCTGTATTTTCATGATATGGTGTGCTCATAGTTATTTAAATTTGTTACTCATGAGGACTTAAAAGAAATCCAATAAGAGGTTCTATGAGTTCCATAGAAAGATAAACTGTATATAGGTTCAAAATCCTGATAGGTACAACTAATATATTCTTGAATACAACATACTTTTAGATTAGTTCCTTTGTTTTTTTATACATGACTCTTTTTGAACATGGGGATTTATGGTCAAAGCTAAATCTATTAATAACCATTTAACTTTATCAATATAAAGGTTTTTTTGCTTGATGTTCAGGAATCATTTGTCTTTCCATGTTGAAAAGTTGAAAAAATGGTTACCTGTATTCCATATATTCTATCAATATAATCATATTAAATTAATCACTTCAGGATTCTATATCTTATTAGAGAATATAATTGGAATGTTAGAGTTTCTATCACCGAGTCTGAATGAAATTTATGATCTTAATGAGATAGATACCTAAACATTGGGTTCCATTATGGCCTCACCTTCCATGTACTTTTTAGCATCCTTTATGATTTTGGTTTTGGAATTTTTCTTTTTAATAACCATTTTCATCAAAAAATGGGTTTTTATAAGAATGAAGTAAAAGAAACCATATAGTGGCTCCTCATTAGATGAAAATTCTATTTATTAGGGTGGTTCTCATCCTTTTAATGATATTGGAAGGAAATACAAAAGATTATGGGACATCGTGGGTACCCATGGAGGACCCTCCTCCTTTTATTTGTTCACATAACATCTGTTGCATCAAATTTTAGATGATTGATAACATAAAGATATTATTGTGGGTATTTCAAGGGGATATAATGACCCAGCTAGTTGATTTCGGAGTTCCCTAATGATGGTGTGTTCCAGATTGACCAATTTTTTTTATCTAATCATAAAATGTTTACACTTTTTCATAATAATTCATTCTAATTTTATTCTTCTATTCATGGTGTAGCTGACACATGTGTCACATTACCTCAAGGATGAACCAACATTAAAAGTGTCATGTATATCATTTTCTAGAGAATGTATTTAAAAGAAAATAAATCTCTGATGTTGGGCCCTAATATCTAATGAGAATGTTAATAATTGGGGAGATAATTCAAACTAACTTTATTCAATATTTATTTACTTTTGGAAGTGCAACAAGTTTGTTTTATGATATTTTAATGAAGTACCAAGGGAGATACTCTTTCCTAAATGAATAAACTTTTTTCTTTTTATCCACAAAGTTCCATCAAATTATTCCTTCTTTCCATCTAGATTATATAATTATATTTTATTATTAGGGGTAAGTTCTATGGTATAGTTAATAGGCTCAGGATCTAGAGAAATCACTTGTTCTAGTTTGAGGATAATATTTTTCATTTCCCTATACCATATTTCATTCACCATGTTAAGAATATTGGCTGGTATTTGGATTTATAATGATGAAGTAAATCTACTAACCACTACGTCACTATAAAGATTTATCATAATTAGAATGTATACTTAAAAGGGAAAAGTTATGTTTGTAGTTCATCTCATAGATTCATTGTATATATCTCTACGAACTATTATTTTGAAAATTTTATGTTCAAGGAGAATATTAAACCTTTTAACTTGGAAATTAAAAATAATTTCCACTTCATTTCATTTTTCTTAAAATTTAAGAGGTTAAGACTGGTCATCTCTATCGATATTGAACAAAACTAGTAGAATATTTGTTTTAAAATATATTTAAAATTTTAAATGGATCTTGTAGATATATTTTTATACCATACAAGAGTCAGTCTTTCAAAATATTGGATGAAATATCTAAACTTAACTACTTTATATTACTCTAGTTCTTACAACATAGTATTGTTGGAGATTATTCCCTATAACCCACTTTTGTGTACTTTATGATAACACATATTCAATGTTTTGAATATTAATAAAATACTTATCACATATTGATTGTTCTTCTATGTTACATAGTATGTGATAATTTCCTAAGAGTAGATGTCACATTTAAGGTCATAAGATCTCCCCACTATGATGAGAACTTGGAAGTTCTATGAAACTATTCATGAATATGTGTCTTATAGAAGAATGATATAATTTGAGAGACACAAATGTTACAGGGTATGAGGGGTGGATACTTATTGGAATTTGAGGCACTTTCTCTTGGTGTATTCCCTAGGTAATTTCTAGAGGAATATTATGAGAACGAGACCTGCTAGTAAGAAATACACATTTCTATATTTCACTGTACATTCCTATCTGTGGATGTGTGTATTGATCCTTAGAATTCATGATTATTATTAAAAAGTATTATGAGTTTAATACATAGAAGTATTGATGAAAATGGTGATGAAAATTGTTCATAGTGAGGCAGGATATGTTGTGTGCATCACATTTAATATTTCATTAATGAATAATTAAATAAATGATTTTTCTCTTCTATTAATTAATGGATGTTGATATCTTTACCCCTTTTATGGTAACGATATAGCCTCAATAAATTCATGGCCATGGTGTTTGATAGGAAAGTTCATTTTTTGGAAATCAAAAGAGGATCAAGCATTTTGGTTAATGGAATCGGCATGCAACCTTCTTGATTAGAGATATTGTGATAAATGGTTTAAATTACATAGTAAGTGTTCATATAACATAATATTAAATTTTGGAATTCAGTTTTTTATATGTGTGCCTTGGTGTGTTTCTAGATTCTAACCTTGGAAATTAGGCTGCTTCACCTAATAACACTGAGAAAGAGGCCTAGAAGGTCACATAATAAGTCTATCCATAATCTATGTTAAATAATATATTTTTATTTATTATTTAACAAGTTGAATAAAATTTATACCTATATTTGGTTTAATAATTATTCATCTATGATTGATCTCATGTAAATATTTATTTTCTATTTAATTAATATAATATTTATTTATTTATTAGTGAATAATTTAATGATATTTACATAAAAAATAGTTATACATTATTAAAGGTTTGATAAATATTATGGAGTAATGGAAGACCAAGATTTTATATTTGGTAAGAAAATAATAAATATTAAATTAAATAATATTTAATTTTAATTCACTAGTTAAGCACAGGTCGAGAAATAATAATATTATTATTATTATTTGACATAGGGTATTCACTGGGATTAATTAAAAAATTAAGGGAACTTGTGCAATTATTTTATTTTAAGCAAAGTGATATATAAACCATGTTATATTATTTTATCAAAAGAGCAATTCATTAATTTTTTTTGTACATAATTGAATTAGAGATTTTTCTCAAGCCCTAAAGAGCTTCCTTATCCAAGAATTCCTCCAAGAATAGAGAAAAATATTTCTACACCTGATTAAGGAGAATTATTTGGAAGTGGATATCATGGTGATCAATTTAAAACAACACGACTACAAGGATTTGATTTGCTAGCACCCAAAGATTCATTTAGTGACTTGTGATGATTCATGAAACACATGTGTATCACTGCTAGAGGGAATATGCACTTTATTCCTATAATGAAATGATAGTGCACTGCATGTCTATCACCAAATACTCTTTCATAGTCCCTCTCCACATCTTGGATCCCATGGTATTTCCAAAAGAGAAAAACCATTTCCCTTAAGGAGGTTCCCAAGGAGGTTATTTCAAGAGATAAATCCTCTTCGTTTTTCATTTAATTTCATTTCAACTTATCTTCTTTTCTTATGATCTCCTCACCTCCTATTTTAAAATGATCATCATAACTCTAGTATCATCCATATACTAGAATTTTATCATGTTATTGAAAGATAAATCATCAACCACCTTACTCTCCTTTTATTTTATAACCAAACCATCATCCATCAGGTGCCCATTTACAATCTTCGTGGACGATGAAGTTTCATTATTAAAATTCATTTTCAATGACGTTCATGAAACCATTTTAATGGTTGAAAAAGATTTTAAAATGTATAATATAAACATTTTTATGTTTTTTATGTGAAATATTTACATAATACTAAATGATAAAATAAAATGAGTTTTTTATGATCAATAACCACTATAATAATCTAAACAACTATCAATAAATGACTTATCTGGTTAGTCATCCTCATACCTTGTAACCAAATGATATAAATAAGAATTTACACTTCTAGATGTTAATTAATAATATATAAATTCAACTCTTGGAAATTATATCTATTCCACATGAACTTCTAGACTCATGAAAAAGTATTCCAATCATGAAAACCAAGGAATCAAACACTCTCAAGCGATAAATTTGTTTCTTATAACTCATCCAGAAAGCCATAAATGAACATAATAAAATTATAATAAATAAAATCAATTTATAGAATGTTTTTAATTAATTAATTAATTATAATTATTCTTAACATTAAGATCTATTTAAGAACACATTTGAGCATAAGGTAAGAGTTTTCTCATCTCACTTTTATTTTTGTGCTATTTCCATTGTCCACCACTTTTTTTTGTATGTTGCATATGTATGAGGCTATTTCATATAATATATAATTATTTTATTTATATTCATGATATTAAATGATTCATTTGATGATTATTAATTTTTTTTCATGTGATTCGATTGATTACAATGTGGCAAGGGACTTCATATCAATTTCTTTTTTTTATACTTACATGGTATTGTGCACCAAATCATGTTTATATAGTGTATCTACTACCCATTTGAGATAATTTTTCATTTGAAATTAAATTCCTATTAAATAACCATATTATTTTATAATGGATATGATTATTGTCTCAGTTGTAAAACCTTTTACATAAGGTATTTATTTTGAATGTTATTTTAACTATGGAAATATTGACAAATCTACATCCTCTAATCAATGCAGAAATTGATATGACATATTGTTATTGAATTAAACACTTATATATGAATGATTTAGAAATTATGTTTTGGGAGGGGCCTACTGTATACCCTTGATGTATCAATAAGTCTCATGAGACTAAACAGTTTGTGAAAAACCCTTCAAGTTTGTTTCTAAAACAAAATCAGACGGGCTTCTACCAACAGACTTAAACTGTCTCAACGGTATGATGGTTCATGTGATATATACAGGACTTAAAAATTATAATTATTCACATTATTTATAATTCAATTATTAATTTCCATGATTATTTTACTATGAAATAATCTATGGATGTATTTTCATTCTCGGTTTATTAATGGCACGTGTTTTTCAATTATTCACCATGCCATATTGATTATATCTAATTCATTATGATTCAATTATTCTTGTTTCATGATTCCACTGTATATAAACCTTACTAAGAATTTTATCCCACTAATTTAATTTTTTCCCTTCCCCCAGTTATAAAGAATATATCATTTATTGGGTTTTCAAGGATCTGTTTTATTAGCTTTTCATATATATTGTATAATGTTTCCTTCTCCCAATGTAAAATGTGTAAGAACCCAGTTTTTCACTAAGGTCTAGATCATTTAAATTTAAGTCTAAATCTATTAATTAGACCTAAAATGGATTCTTGATGATTTATAAATGTTATTAGGGGTGTCTGGGTCATTTTTTAGCCTGAAAACCATCTTTTTGGGGAAACTGGCCAAGTCACATGGTTGGCGCACGATTTGACTAAATGTGTGGATGGTGTTTTTTCTAGGAAAAAACCCACTCTCACTATTCAAGAATGGTTATAAAACCTAAAAATTCATGTTATATTTCTTCCCAAGTAATCATTCATATTTTGTGCATGGTTTTTCAATCCTGGCAGACAAACCATGCACTTTCCATTTTTCTGGGAAAATTTAAAAAATTTCCCTTATTGATATTTTAAGCCCCCTATTATTCCCTAATATGATAACCACCTGGATTAATCCATTTTCATCTCATTTTTTAGATTTTTTAAGTCCTTCAATAGTAATCCAGATATCTCCTTTATCTGAGATCCATTCGAGCTTATGTTCATCATGTTGGACGTGATATAGTAAGTACTAGAGTCTGTTTAAGCCTTTCCTCTTCTCTCTTGCTCTCAACATAGTTATTAGGGGATGAGAATTTTTCTATTTTTCTTAGATATAACATGATAAAAGAAAAATCAAGGGACATTACCTGAGTAGGGGAGTTGTATAACCCTATGGTGGGTAGTCTATAACTCCTCCATCATGTTTGTTGATTTTTGAATTGTCGTGTGGGGCCCACCGATTTCATTAGGTGTCGTCAATAGAATTTACATTCCATGATTACGATCATTAGAATCGTATTGTTATTGTATTTCCATATATGTGACTAATTGTTTTTTTTATACCCACAACTCCTTCCATCCCATATAGGATGTTATTCCATAATTGGGTTTTTATTATTTGACAGGTTTGCGCCACCATTCAGGTGTACCTTGGATTGATCATCCTAAGGGTAATATTTCCTAAATTAAATGGCTTGGTTTATATTTTGAATTATATAATGGAAATTACCATGTATTCTCACCACTTGAACCATCTAAGTTAAGTGATTCAATTTGATAAGAAAATGTAAAATGTGAATTGGAATGTATACTAAGTATATGACTTGGCTTTATATGTGAATGAATGGTAGGTAGCATATTTTTAGAACCCCTTACCATGATAATGGAAGGTAGAAGAATGATCCCTGAATATGGGATACAATTTAAATGGATTAAATGAATGGTTGCATGCTACATGTCCTTATCACGTTAATGAAAGGAAATTCTTGAACCAAATAACTTGACAAAAAGGTTGCACGAAACTTAACCATATAACACTAATGAAAGAAAGTATTGAACCAAATCAAATATTAAATGACTTAAATATCAAATAGGAGTGGCCTGACTCAATCTCACCGTGGACTCTAATCGAATAATTCCATGAGAACTCGGGAACTCCTTTCTGATTCAATGATTCAACTTCAATAGGTTGAGACCCACCTAGATCTCGATCCCTGTATATTATTTGGATTCTTTGTATGAAACCATAGGATCCCTTACAAATTGTCATAGGATTCTTCTAATACACTACTTGGATGCATCATTGAAAAGTATGGTCCATGGTTAAATCCCATTGGTCCCAACTATTTCTTAGCCTCGTTTTACCTTGGATGGACTCCTTGGACTTTGTAGGCATCTTATTGTGAAATTTATGGGACTATGCTCCTTGGATTACACTGTTACCCCATGTCAGGATATATTTATTATTGAGATGAAAACCTGTGAGATCTATGCCGCCTTAGTTATTACCTTGGGACTTCACTACTAAATATTAATACATGTTTCCTTATTAAAACTTGGAAGATTTGCAATTTTAACTAGGGACTTATTTACAAACTGGTAATAATTAAATAAAGAATTGGTAAAATTCTCAGACACCAGTCAAGGGATGAAGTAAGTACTTGGGTATTTAGTTACATTTTCCTTATTTCTTTACATATGCATGATTTAACACTTTTACAATTCCATTACATGGGACAAATGTTATAGACACCATTAGTGGTGGCATATTAAGATTTATCTCACCCCTCCTTAGTTGTTGTATGGTACCCAGAGTAAATTACATGGTTATTGTTTGCTGTTTAGTATAGATCTTGACAACAGATGACTGATTCGGAGCATAAAATTCTTCTGACATTATTTGATTTCATTTTTTACTTATGTTAAACGTGTTATTATAGATACCATTTATTCATGTCTTCCATTTTTCTAGTTACATGACATATTATTAGTTTTTGAATTCTATTCCAGTTGTTTCATTTATTGTTGCTATTGTCAATATTTTAGAGTGTGCCTTCTGTTTAGTTGTGATGCTTCCATTATTTATCAATTTTTTCATCCATAAATTGTGATAAACTTTGGTAATGAGGTCATAGTCTCCCCATGAACACACCCTAGGCCCGCACTCGTAGACATAAGCCTCTGGTGTTTGGGGAGATACTCTTAATTCCATGTGGCCAACCGGGCTCGGGGCAAAATTTAAGTGGTGTCAAGGTTTGGGAAATCATAATGTGGTATCTAAGGAGGTTCCTTTATTATTTTAATATTTGGATACAATGGATTGGAGATTACAAACTCTTGGGACTTCGTCATAATCCATACTTGGGTGTCACGAACCCATGTTCGTGGTAAAAACCATGTTGCCTAAATTATAATTTTTCTCTTCTACTTCCTATTATATTTGATATTATTTCTCCATTGTGTGGTGCACATGATGTGTGGAGTGGTTGATTATTACTCTAATTGATGATTTTCTTTCACCCATGGCCTGATGATATGTGAGTAAGGATAATTGTTAGATGCATCATTATAGGCACCTATAATTCAAATGTCATTCATATTGTCATGCCATATATGTTCATTTCAATACTTTTCATTTATTGATATTCCATTGATTTTTGAGTGATGTTGTAATAGTTAGATTGTACATGTAATAATTTTTTTTTTGACATTGAGTGATTACCTATCTCAATTCATGAGGTGTACATGCCCTCATGCATTGGAATGAGTAATTTAACAAGTCGATCCATTATGATATAAATAAATGGGGGTCATTTTTAGTGATAGGCATACTGGAAAAAATTTTATATAAATGGATATCCATTATTAAGTGAATCATAAAATCAAAATTTAATTGTTTACACATCATTATCCCGCCTTGTCGATGTTTAGGAAAGGTAATAGAGTGAACATCTTAATTAAAAGTAAGATGAAATGAAACTTATACTTGAGAAAAAAATCAATACCTGGACCTATAAGCATGTTGTTGGGGTATTATGCCTTGGGTAGTGAGTTTTATTACATTAAAATTCTTTTAGTGATTCTATATTTCTACTTAATCTTGTTTTGAGGTATTTTCTGGGCTATTATAGTCCAATTCCACAACGACATCCTTGTATCATACACCAGGAGGGTAGCAACAAACATGCTCCATATGTGGTGGACCCTAAGCCTCCAGTCTTACCCCTAAGAGTGTCAATCAAGGAATAACCTAATGTTCCTAATATGGGAATCGATGCAAAATTTTAGGATATTTCTCTACATCTCATGTAATCCATGCATGGGGCTCAAGGGCTTGCACCTATGGTGGATGATCTGACTCATGAGTTCCAGCAGTAGCATCCATATACTTTCATAGGGGATATAAATCTGCAGGCTGCTGAGTCTTGGATAGAGGTTATCCGATCTATATTGGAATATTGGGAGACACTTATTTACTAGAGGGTTAATCTTGACACATTCAAGGATCGTGATTCGGCTAAGCGTTGGTGGGACATGACTTCCTAGTCTGGTTGTCATCAGGGCATGTTATGGGTTGATTTCCAAACTACAGTCTATAAATAGTTATTTTCTTTAGTGTCTAAGAGATGATAGTTATAGAGAGTTCATGTATCTCAATAAAGGTTCTATGTCAGTTATGGAATATTTACCCCGTTTCATGGAGTTGCATCACTTTCAACCACTTCTAGCCAGTGATGAGCTTTCATATGCTACATGCTTTGAGGATGGGATCCAGTACGCCATCTATACGTAGGTGAACATCTTCTGCCTACCTACCTTCTCTAAAATAGTTAATCATGGTATTATAACTAAGTGTAACCTAAGGGATGGAAACAGTACCATGAATAGAGGACTATTGTCACGTCAGACCCGTAGTTCTTCTGGTGGCAAGAAGCGTTCCCCTAAGGATTCTCATCAGGAAAGTGACAAACAGAGTGTCTATTTTGATATCTCTAAATTGTGTCATTAGTATAGATAATGGTTGAATTCTAAGACTCATTGTGATATATACCCATTGGAGTTTCATTATTGTGGATTAATGGGGCATCTCCAGCATTTTTGAAAGACCTTTCCACCAGCTTCGAGTGGAAAAGGACCCACACCCACTCCACCTTCAAGAGAAGGTTCTTTTACACCACATCAGGCGGGGAGTTGGAATATAACCAGTATGTCTAGCCATGGAAAATTTCATAGTTATTGCATCTAGACCCTAGATAGCCAGAAGCAACAACCAATTAGTTATGATCGTGTTTGTTCATCTACTACACAGGGCCGTGGATCAGGCCAGATGAATGCACTATAGCTGATACTTGAGGATCTGATTTCAGGACCATCTACAGTAAGAGGTACTATTCTTATAGCCTCTACTATAGTATTTTATTTATTTGATATGGGTTCTTTGAACCATTTTATCTCTATATATATCATGGAAGTCTTGGACTAGATATATTGTATTAAAATGGTGTAATGACCCTAGATACATCGTTAGGGGTTCGAACAAAGGGTATAAGCTAATACAGGTATTGTCCCCTTGAGGTAGGAAGATTCAATTTCTTATGGAAAATCATAGTTCTTGAGATGAAGGGATTATATTTCATACTCAAGATGGACTGGTTGGTTCACTATCACACTTTTATAGACTACTATCACTGAAAGGTATCTTTAGCATCACCAGAGGGAAACAGTTCTCAACATAAGGTTGAGTGGTATGTCAAGGCTGGTAGATCTAGACAAGAACATCATGGGATAAGTGGAGTGACCACCCAAATTAAAAATATCTTCATAGATGATCATAGTTTACAACAAGTTTATTTTCCTCTAATATTGAATCATTTTAGGGATGAATTTCCCAATGATTTTTCTAGCTTACCTCCTGAGAGAGAGGTAGAGTTTAAAATTAAACTTCTTCTAGGAGAAAATATAGTGTCCATTCCTCCATATAGGATGGAAATAGTAGAGATTCAAGAGCTTAAGTGGTAGTTAGAGGATTTAAGGGTCAAATGTTTTATACTACCCAGTACATCCTCTTGGGGTTCACTTATGCTTTTTTCCAAGAATGATGGCTGAAAATTACATCTCTGTATGGATTAGAAAATGTTGAAGAAGCTTATGATCGAGACTTTGTATCCACTATCTCGAATAAATGATCTATTTGACAAGATCCTAAGAGAAAATTTCTTCTCCATGACCGAACGGAGATCATTTTATCATTAGGTAATAGTCAAGACATCAAACATACCTTGTATATATTTTCATAGTAGTTATGATATATATGAGTACCTTATTATGCCATTAGGTATTATGAATGCGCCCACCATTACATGTCTCTAATGAATAGGGTTTCCACCCCTATTTGAATGATTTATTCATGGTCTTTGTAGAAGACATCTTGGTGTATTCTCACACTCATAGCAACCATGAAAAACATATTGATATTGTTATCAGTAAACTAAAAGAGTATCATCTTTATACCAAGCCTACTATGTTCCATTTATGGATCAACAAAAATCCCTTCTTGGGTCATATAATATCAGAATTAGGAGTATCTATTGACCCATAAAAGGTTAGGGTTGTATTTTCCTAGGATCATCCCATGAACGTGTTTGAAATAAAAAGTTTATTAGGTCTTGTTGGATATTACATGATTTTAATACATGACTTTTTCCTCCTTGCTTGACCTCTTACTGGTCTTACAAAGAATGGTTTCAAGTTCATGTGGTTAGAAGCATGTGGGAAAACCTTTCTCGAAAGGGGGGCTTGTATCAGCACCTATTCTGAATCT
Organism: Viscum album; assembly: GCA_963277665.1. NCBI lineage: Eukaryota > Viridiplantae > Streptophyta > Magnoliopsida > Santalales > Viscaceae > Viscum > Viscum album. The sequence goes on from OY728139.1 coordinate 497,803,431, forward strand.
TCCAGTGTTTGGCATAGGTTATACAATCTTCTTTGATGCATCATGCATCATCCTAGGAGTAGTGTTGATGTTGGAAGATTGGTTTATTGTGTATAGAGCATGACAGTTGAGGCCTAACGAGATAAATTACACAATGCATAAACATAATCAAGTAGTAGTTTTCCACACCATACATTGATGGAGAAAATATATATGGGGTGAGAACTTTGTGGTGTACACAAACCACAAAATCCTCAAATATAACTTTCCTCAGCATGAAATGAACCTCAGGTAGTGGAGATGAGTTGAATATCTATAATCCTTTTATTTTGAGATTTTCTATACACCTTGGAAGGGAAATGTTGTTTCAAATGCACTAAGTTGGAAAACTCATGCACATGTTTTATGGTAATCCAGTGATGAATGGAAGTTAATGGCCATCTTTTTTGAGCTACATATGGAATTTCATGATAGTCAGGAGTATTCTTATCCCTGAAACTTGATAGCTACCTCTTCCCTACTTGGGAAGGTGAAGATTAGATAGTTTTCAGCTCTAGATGGCTAGGTTCTCCATGAGAGTACATCAGGAGATAATATTCCTCCATATTAGGTTGTGGATAGAGACAATGACCTACATCTACATGGACGATCCGAGTTCCAAAAAAATGATAGAGTATTTCATAAAAGAATCCCACAGTTCTTAGTGGGTAGTTCATCCTCTCATCTCAAAAATGTATCGATACATGTGACACCAGTATTGGAGGCCTGGGATAAAGCAACAAATATCATGCTTTATCACTATTTGATCTACCTATTAGAAGATGAAGGGAGGGCACCAAAGACCTATAGGCTTGTTACACCTACTTCCACTCTTGGAATGCAAATGGAAAGATGTTTCTATTGACTTTGTAGTCAGTTTTCCTAGGTTCTCGAGAGGTAGAGACACTATATGGGTTTTCATTTTTAGACTAAGGAAATAATCTCACTTCATTCCAATTCTAGAGACTTTCTCAATTGATGGGTTAGGAAAGATATATGTATATGAGATCATGCCCTCATTAAATGAATGGTTTCATGATACATGGCCTTGTCACACTAATAAAAGGCAAGGATTGAACCAAATGACTTGACAAAAAGGTTTCATAATACTTGACAATATCATAGTAATTAAAGTCAAGACTTGAATCAAATGAAATATTACATGACTTCAATATCAAATAGGAGTGTTCTGACTCAAGATTGCCTTGGATTATGATCTTATATTGTCATGATCACTCAGGATCCCCATTCCAATTCAAGGATACATCTTGCATAGGTCAAGACCCACCTAATCCTGGTCCTTGTCTATTCTATGGATTCCAGGTTTCACTACATAGGATCCCTTAAATATTATCATAGGATGTCTCAGATACACTCATTGGATCCATCATTAAAAAGTAGGTTACATGTTTAAAACCCTTCGGGCCTAATCATTGTTTATCCCCATTTTAAATTTGAGGAACTCCTCAGACTGAGTTGTAATTTCATTTTGGAATGTCTTGGACTATGATCCTTGGATTAAAATCTCAACCTATGCTAGATTAAAGTTATTACAAAGTTGGTGACCCTTGAGGTCTATGTCGCATTAGTTATTACCTTGGGACTACACTACTAAATATTACTATTGGTTTCCTTATTACAACTTGGATCCTTTTCCAGGGTTAAAATATGACTTATTTAGAAACTAAAAAAAGTCTTATTATTAATTGGTTACATACTCATAAACTAGTTGATGGATGAAACAGGTACTTTGGTATTTAGTGACATTGTACGGCTTTACTTTATATATGCATTCTTGAACATTGTTACACTTCCATTACATGGGTTCGATGTTATAAACACTATTGGTGGTGGCCCACTAAGATTTATCAAACACCCTATATGATAATTGTTTGGTAACTGGAGTAGATTATGTGGTTTTAGTTGTTGAGAAAGGTAAGCATACATCTTCAAACACATGATTTCCTGTTGTTTAGTATAGATCTTGATTGCATATGACCAAGTCAAAACCCGTAATGCTTTAGATTGTCTTTTATTTCCTTTTTTACTTTGGTGGAACCTGTTATGCTTGCTACCTTGTATTCATGTTTTCTAGTTTTTTGGTGACATGGAATATCATCAGTTGTCAAATGCTATTATAGTTGTTTCATTTATTGTTATTATTGTCCCTATTTTCCATTGGGCCTTCTGTTTTAATATATTTATTCTGTTATTTACTTATTTTGACATCTATCCACTACACTACACTTTGTTAATGAGGGAATAGTCTCCCCATAGACACACCCTAGGCCCTTAATACTATTTGGAAGCCTATGGTGTTTGGGGAGATGTGCTTGAGGCCATGTGGACTGCCAGGATCAGAGCACCGTTTAAGTGGCATCCGAGTCCGAGGCATCAAAAATGGGTTCCCTGTAGGTATATGGTTTCTTCAACACTACTATACATATCCATACATAAGAATTTGATTCATTATAATCATGAAAATGTAATAAAATAATGCATAGGCTCTGGGTTTTTGAGGTCAGGGCATTACAGTTGGTATTAGAAGAAGTTTAATAGAAAACCTTAGGAACTGGATATAGAAAACAGAGATTAGGGAGCAGAACCCTAAGATAGAAATTGTTGATATATATACAATAATATCCTAGAATTTTGGTAAGGTATAGATTATGTGTTTCTTCCTAGTAAATATATCCCTATCTGTATACTACTAGTGGGTGTGGTTATGGAACATTTGTACTTTGGTTTAACATCTCCAAGAAGGTGTTCTAAGCTTAACTTAGGTTAACCTAGTACATGATAATAGGGCTTACAGTGCACCTATTATAACACTACTGGGGGATATGCTTAGGATAATTCATATATTTCTTACATACCATTATGAAGTATTTGTGCTTCCAAAGTAACTAAAGTATATGGTTCTAGGATTTATGATGCATAAATTTATGTTATGTTCTATACCATGATCAGTGTTATAGAAAGTTCATAACAGTGGAACGAATCAACCTGTAAAATTCTAGAAGGGAATGAGAGTTTATTATAAGTGTGGTGAAAAAGGACACCAATTTCATGATTTTAAGGGTATGAAAAAGGTTTCCAATGTACAATGATTCAACTATGATGGGATAGTACACTGTGTGAATCTATGTCCCAAGTGTCAAAGAAAGATAACCCAAATGATTATATTGGATAATGATAATGTAATTTTACAACCACTGATGAAGAGAAATAATTAATATGTCTATTCAGAAATTATTTTATTTGGATATTTTATCAGTAATGTACTGGTTATAAGAATTATAAAATATATGAGGATTGTGCTGCAATAATTTTTAATTAAGGATTTGAGACAATATGTTGGATGGTACTAATATATTCATTATAAAGATAAATTTTTTGGAAAACACATGATTGAGGGAGAGAAAACCCTTAATATATTTTTAATATTAAGATAATGATGAAGAAGTGATTGATTTGGATATGTTCTGACTACCTTGGAATAGATTATTAACTTGTCAATAATTGGACTATTCTATCATCGATGGAGTTTACAACACTTTTGGATTTAATGAATATATCCAATAACAGGTTACTTACTTAAGGAATATGGAATAATGAATGTTTCCAAGAAGGTTTTATAGTAATTTGAGTTATTTCCATATTTCAAGAGGATATATGATGATGTAAGTCACATGTTTTGGTATGTGAAAATTTTGAGCTGCTTCTTGTTGATTAAGGGATAATGATATGTTCATCTTGGAAATTCAGTGACCTTCCTTCTAATGTGTTGGATAATTATATTTTGGAATGTTTAACCATTTATGAATGGATTATTTTGTTCATTGTATGAGGTTTAATAGGATAATGTATTACTTCACCACACGATGCAACCTTTTCTAAGAGATGATGTCTAGACAATTCAAGGTGCAATCAAAGGATAAGATTGTGTTTATAAAATACAAACTTGTTTTTGTACACTTATAGAGTGGAATCATTCCTCAACTCAAGGAAAAGAGTATTAAATAAAATTTTGTCCTATTATTATAATATTTTATCATATCAATGATTTTTTTCATTATAGTAGTTTAAATTTTTTTAGTAATCACCATTCTTCTAATCATGTTCTCAATCACTTTCCATCACAACTTCATTATTTTATGTTTCTTCCATGTCTAGTTTTTACTTCCAATTAAGGTCACCTCATTCGAAAGCATAATTTTTGTGGCGACTACCTCATTTCCCTTAACATCTTCTAAGAGGATAATTTATTAAACCTATTTCTAATGTGGGTTTCCTATAAAGAAATTTTCACATATCAACCATTATCTTCCAAAGTGAAATTTCGAATTGTGAGGATGAAATTCAATTAAGGGGGAATAATTTATTACCCAAGTAATTTTGTTATAATTTTAAATACATTATGTTATGAAAAATAATAATTTAAAATTAAGTGTTTTAATTACTAACAATAATTATAAATACTTATAATTTATAGATTTCAAATTAATTAATTAATGTTCTAAAAATGTATAGTATTTTACACAATTATTTTGCATAAAATAATATTTTAATATGAATATATGTATTTGATCAATATATTATTTAATTAAATATTTTAATGAATAATATATATATATATACTATTATAATCATTTTGATAAATACTAAATTATATTATGAATATATTCACTATTAATATGACACCCCAAGATTTTATGGTATGTTTCTTCTTAAATAATTTAAATTCATTAGATAGATAATTATGCATTAAAACACAGAGTCTCTGAAAAACAAAACTTTGTTATAGGAGATATTTATATCCTATTTGTTAAACATAAGTTTTCCACTTCTGTGATTTGTATTTCTAAAAATGAACATATATGGTTGTGTTCAGTAAGATATTTGGAGTTCAATAGGATGAACTAATTTTTTGGTGAATAGTAACTTACCTTTGGAATAGTAATGATATCCTTATGAATAGTAATGTACCATTATGAATAGTTACCCCACCAATGAAAGTATAAATAATATTTAGACACCATATAAATGAAAGGTTATATTTTAAAAATTAATAATTAACTGTTCGTATTTTTGTGATCAATAAATATTAAATTACAATTTTATAATTAATAACATTATTTACCAGAAAATTAATTTGCATAAAATTTATTCCTATAAAAATGTTTTTTCTCCTATTATTTTGTAAAAATTTCATGAGACCTTAGTTAATTTTCAGGGTATTTTAAAATCACTTATAATTTTAAAAACTTATTTTTCGAGCAAATTTTTAATTTATTTAAAAATTAAATTTCTCAAATATAAAAAATTATTTTCATAAATTGGGGTATATTTTTGGATTCTAAATATTAAAACATTCTTAGGATGAATTTTTGTGATTTTCCAAAATACTTGAATTTTTAGTGAATAGTGAAATTCGATAATTTATGAAATATGCTAAATAAATGAATTTCTGCATCATGCTAGAGTCATGGGTGATGTGAATGGAAATTATTTCAAACTCACATGCACGTATTACTATTTTTGTCACATTAATCAATACTATTACCTTTCTTGAAAAAAAATAATAAAATAATAAATAAAATTTTGAGAAATCACTCCTCTTCTCCACTATAAAAACCACTCCTCAATCACTCTTCTCTTCATTCATCTAATCCATGAATCCTCTAAAATTTCTCCCCAAATAATATTTAATTGTACCTCCCCCCTTCCATGACCCCTTGGTCTTGCTAAAAGTCCAAAACCCTTTCCCTTAAGGATCTTCTCAATGATGTTATTTCAAGAGGTAAAACCTCTTCCTTTTTCATTTAATTTCACTTAAAATTATCTTATTTTATTATTCTATCCTCATCTCCTCTATCCAAATAATCATTATAAACCCAGTATCCTATATATACTGGATTTATATCATTTTAATGGAAGATACATCAATAATCTCCTGGCTCTCCCTCTTTTATTTTATAAACGAAATTATTGTCCGAGGGGCGGAAATTTACAACCTTCGTGTACGATAAAGAATCATTATTCAAATTATTCTTCAAATATATTCATGAAACCATTTTAATGGTTGATACAGATTATAAAATTTATAATATAACCCTTTTTATGTTCTGAATGTAAAATATTTACGTAATAATAAATGATAAAACATTATAAATATCTTATGATCAATAACATCCATAATAATCTAAACGATTATCACTAAATGAATTATATAATGATTCATACTCATACCATGTAACCAAAAGATATATAAAATCATTTACAATTTTTTATGTTCGTTAATAAAATATAAATTAAATTCTGAATAATTATTTCCATTGCACATGAACTTCTATAATCATACACAATTTTGTCGATCATGAAAACCAAGGAATCAAATGCTCTTGAGTATTAAATTTGCCTCTTATAACTCATAAAAAAGGCCATAAAATAACATAATAAAATTATAAAAAATCAAATAAATGTATAAAATTTTCTTAATTAATTAATTAATTAAATTTAATTATTTAGGACATTATGATCAGGTGAAAAACACATTCGGGCATAAGGTAAGGGGTTTCTCATATCACTTTTATATACAAGAGATATACATTGTTTTCCACTTATATTCTATACTTATTTTATGTATGATTCCAATTAATATATAATATCATTATTCTATCTATATTCATTGTATTCAATGATTCACTTAATGATTATTAATTTTTGGTCATGCGGTTTTATTGATTATAATGTTTTAAGAGACTTCATCTCAACTTCCATTTCTTTAAGACTTACTTGTTATTGTAAACCTAATCATTTTTATGTAGGGTATATGTTTCCCTTTTGCAATCATTTTTCGTTTTAAATTACATTACTATTAAATAAACGTAATCTTCTTTAATGGATATTTTGGTTTTATTAGTCGCATACCATTTTACATACAGTGTATATTTTTAATATTATTTTAACTATGGAAATATTGATGAATCAAAATCCTATACTCAATAAAGAAATCGATAAGGCATATTATTATGGAATTAAACCATTTTATAAGAATAATTTGGACTTGTAGTGATGGGAAGGTTCTTCTAAAGTCCATCTATGCATCAATAGGTCTCATGAGACAAAATGGTTGGAGACAAAACCTTCGAGTTTGTTTCCAAAACAAAATCATATGAGTTTCGACCCATAGACTTAAATTGTCTTGACGGTATGATTGTTCATGTTCCAGATACATGTAATTAAAATAATAAGCATTCTATTTATATAGATTTCAATTATTAATTTACATGAGTATTTACCTATGAAAAAATATATGGATGCATTTTCATTCTCAGTTTATTGATGGCATGTGTTAGTAAATTATTCACCATGCCATTTTGATTATGTCTAATTGATTATGATTAAATTATTGTCATTTCATGATTCCACTATATGTTACCCTTACTGATCATTTGATGTCACCACTGTCATTTTTTTCCTTCCTCAGTTTATGAATAAGAGATCATTTATTAAGTTTTCAAGGATGCGGTTTAATAGATTTTAATATGTGTTATATGTTGTTTTCTTCTCCCAAGGAAAAATGGGTTCCATGTATGTATATTGCTTTGTTAAGATTACTAAATAGACCATTCCTTCAATATTTAATTCTGTTAATCATTTTGATGTAATAAAATAATGAACCATCTCCATTTTTCAAGGGTTGGTTCATTATGTACGCCCTTAGTAATATTTAGTATGATATTTTGAGAACGATGCATGCTAGTAGGAAATCCACATTTCTATGTATCAATGGATATTTCATTATGTGGATGTGTGTATTGATCCTTAGACTTTATTATCATTATTATAATTATTAATGAGTATTATGAGTTGTGTACTTAGATGTATTGATGAAACCTCTGATGACATATGATCACTGTGAGGTAGGATATGTCGGGTGAGTCACGATTAATATTGCATCAATGAATAATACAAGAAAAAATTTGTCCCTTCTATTCATTAATGGAAGTTGATATCTATGGCCCTTTGATGTCAATGATTTAGCCTAAATAAATCCATGTCCATGGTGTTTTAAAGGTATGTTCATTTTTTGGAAATCAAAGAAAGATTCATTAAGAATTTTGGTCCATGGCACCAACATTCAACCTTCTTTATTATATATATCATGATAATGGAATTATATTACATAGTAAGCATTAATATGAGGTAAAATTTCTTTATGGCATTAACTTCATTCTCTATGGGTGCCTTATCATGTTTCTAAATGATAATCTTGGACTTTAGGCTTCTTTTCCTAATTCTATTGAGAAAGAGGCATGAAGGGTCACACACTATGTGTATCCAAAATCTCAGTTAAATAATATATTTTTATTTCTTACTTCATAATTTGATTAAATATTATTCTTGTATGTGGTTTAGTAAATTTTATTATATTCTTGATCATAAATAAATATTTATTTTCTATTTAGTAAATATAATATTTATTTATTTATTGTTGAATAATATAGTGATATTTATTTAATAACTAAATATACATTATTAAACGTCTGATAAATATTATAGAGGAATAAAGTAATGGAATTTTATGTCCAGTGAGAAAATTATAAATACTGAATATTATATGATTAAATAACATTTAGCTTCAATTCGTATGTTAAGCACATATTGATAAATAATAATATTATTATTATTATTTGACATAGATTTTTCACTAGAATCGGTCAAATAACATTTTTTCATTTTATTAAAATCACGTTAAGGAAAAGTGAGAACCAACAAACACCACACACGAATAGGCGACCCTAACAAGAAACCTAGTCCAAGACTAGACCCACCCAAAAACCAAAACAAAACACCCAAAAACAGAAACCATTGACAGACTGGTCAGGGAACCCAGTCCAGGACCGACCCACCCAAAACACACCATGCACCCACACCATCACGAATAGACGTCACCAGGGGCCAGCGACACCGCACCAACCTTCTCCGGGAACCACCATCGTCGCACCAGGAGAGTCCTGCAAATCGCCTCGACACTAGATCGATCTGCAACCCCATCACACCCCTATCCTCATCGTCGGGATTTCAGATGACCATGGCCAGCCAATGAAATAGAATACAGTCAACCAGAGCAAGCCATACCAGATCCGCACCGAACAAAAAACAAACCCACACCATATCCACAATGGGGGATGACCGACGGAGAGATCTTCATCGGCAGCTCACCAGAACCAAAGATCAACCAAGATTATAGGAACGGGAACATCACCGACTCCAAGCCTTCCTGAGGCCACTTCATGTGGCCACATAATAGCTTGGAGAGAGGATGAAACCCTTCCGAGTCACACCCTAGAAAAACAAGTCACACCAAACAAGAACATGAAATTGAACAAGAAACCTCCACATTCCCCGAGCATTCATGGGATTGCCCTCTGTGACCTCGTAGTGACTCGGGAAGAAGATACAAAACCTAGGGGACAACACATAAGAAAGCGAGGTGAAGTAGTTTTGGGAGAGGGAGTGGAGACCTGTAAACCAGTTCGTCATATGAGGTTGACACAGAGCTCCGGATCCAAAAAACCATGGGGTGATCTACACCCTCATTCCATCACCGCACAACCGAACCCTCGATCACATGCCAGCAGAGGAAGGGAAGGGAGTGAAGGGGAAGACGGCGTTGGAAATAAATAATTAGAGGCACTTATGAAATTATTTTATTCTATCCCTAGTGATATACAAAGGTACTTATGTTATTTTATCGAATGAAAAATTCATTTTTTTGGGTTGTGAAAAATAGAATTGGAGAATTTTCTCAAGCCTTGGATATCACCCTTCTTTAAGAATTCTCCAAAGAATGTACAGAAATATTCCTCCACCGGATCGAGTAGAAATTGTTGGAATCAGTTCTCAAAATGATCAAAGATGTATGATTAAAGGAAAACGATCTATTCTTCTAGAAACCAAATATTCCTCCAGTGATGTCTAGTCATTCATGGAACATGTGTGGATCACCATTAGAAGCAATCCACATTTGATTCCTTCAATGAAATGATGGTGAACTGTAGATCTATCACCATCACCATCAATGAACAAAAAATTCCAAAAAGGTAATTATTTAATTAATTAAATTAATTATAAATAATATCTAATGATCCTCTCTGTGGTTCTTGAATTATTACCCTTTTCTGATTTTGTTGATCTAGTTCAAAAGAACATGACATTTATCATCACATAGATCTCGGATTGGTCATCAATCATGACAAAAAGAAATGTTTTCCACCAACCATTTCACACTTCCTCTGATCATAGAACCTAAAACTACCACAAAAATACATTAAATGCATAATATTTTTTTAGTTCTCATGTTTCATTGAATATTGTGAAGGAAATGATACCAAATTTGGTTGGTGGAGGTTTCAAATCCAACCACTTTGGATTTGGATTTCGTTCCAGCTAAACAGATTCTCATCAGTCTTCCAAGGTTCTCATTTTAGTTTTAATATATTCAATATATTCCAGTATATTTTTGAGTATTACTATTGGATCTATCGTTTTAGGGGGAGTTATCGATGAATCATAATATAGACAGCCTATTGGTGCCTATGGATAATAAATAACCCGAGTTTCTCTAGGATAGCTCAGTTAAATCAGTGGTAAAAGTTTTCCCAATGGAGTGAATTCTTTATAATAAAACACATTTGAGGTGAAGTAAAATGATTTATTTAACCTCATGTTAATGGAATGGATCGACTCTACCCTTTCTTTCCATGTAATTTTCTCTTATTGAAGAGGGTCATCCGAGGGAAGCATGAAAGATCTATCCTGGGAGTTATACTTTACATGTATGTTGTCTTTGATTAGTTAAATGTTAATTTGACTCAACTTATCTTATTCTACATCATTCTGTGTAATATTTTCCTTGAAAACAATTGGTCATATTCATTGGATGACAAGTGGAATACATATGTAGAAACTCCTTTTTCTTTCTTTTATAGATGTTCGCCGATTAGGTTGTAATGGGGTATTTTGAGTAGATCTTAAATCATGGATCTAAATTTGATTTAATATGAATATACCCTATTCATGTACATCATTGTGGAATATATTTCGAATAGATACCCATTAATTATGTTCTTATATATTAGTACCTTGTTTTGTGTTATCTATGGGGTTCATATATATAGCATTCACTGACACAAATCATGTATCATGAATCAATGTCTCATAAATGTTGGAGTATTAAGGATAATTTTTATTTCTTTAATTATCATTCAAATTATATATCATAATTTTCCTTCGTTCATTCCTTGTTGGAAGATTTCATGGGCTTGTGACCCCTTTTGGGTTTAATTCCCACCCTTGGTTCTCATGATGAGGTGAAGTCGAAAGTCATTTGTGGATGGTGATTATAGGTTATTCTACCACAATTTAGATTTAACATGTTATTCATTGAATGTATGAATCATAAAATATATTTGAGGTGACCTATAAAAAACTATTCTAGAGATTCTCCCATGCTGGAAAAGTCTATCTTTTTAGAGAGGGGAGGTAAAAATGCCCATAGTTTTTTATGTTAAGGGTTACCTTATGATCCCACCAAGGATTTTTCTATATCTTACATTGCCTTTAAGTTTTATTTTCTATTATGAACTGGGGTCAATGTGCCTTCTGCAAACTCTGCATGATAAATCATTAAGTGTGATTCATCTTTTTTGGGCTTTATTTTCACAAATTGGTTTCCCAGTTCACTATTCCATTAACTTTATCCAAGATCCATTAGATATACCATTACGTTTGAGATTTTATTTTATGAGACTTAGGGATATAAAGATTTCATTGGATATTATAAATAGTATATGTTGACCTATGAAAAAATCATCACCTAAAGTAATTAAATTTCAAGCTTCCTTTAATGAAGAAACTTATAGTCCCTCAAGTGGAATGAAGTTTAGATCTCTATAATCTCCTCATCCTATAACTCTAATGTTATATGGAACATCACTTATATTTTGGTATTTTCTTTAATCCATTATGGAATATTATTGGAGGAATTCTTGTTTTTACTTGATTTTGGATTTTGGGTAAATAAAATGGTGGTCATATTAACACAGTGGAACTGCTCATCAAAAGAGTTGAGGATATCAGTGTATCCCTCATATGGTTTTTTGGGGGTTTTAGATAAGAGTGGGTCTCCCAATGATTTAAATGGGTATTTGGTATACATTAATATTTTAGGATCTTGAGAACACCATACTGAGATAACATATTTGGACAAAACATTACAGGTATCTTATATTCAACAACTTATTTCCACCTAATGCTGAAATTTTCCTCATCTTCATTGAGAGGTTCCTTTAAAAACGAGGACTATAAAAATAAATTTCCCTAATTTCCATTAATAAGAATTGTATTTTTATTCATATAATTAGTCGAATATAGGGCATTCCAATCACGAGGAGGCACTGAAGATGATTTCATCCTTGTATTTCCTATTTTTTGGGAAAAATGTCTTCTAGAAAATGGTAGAGTTCCTAGTGTAGTTGAATTTGTCATTTCTAATGTCCTGTGGAAAGAGGTCATCCTTGGAATCATTGTTAAAACGTTAGGTACTTATTACCAAAGATATGTGTCATCAAAATGATTTTCTTTCATAATGAATACCATGGGGAGGACTTTTATAGTTCTTGATTTTAGAGTATTCAACATGGGGAGGAACCACCACTTTTGTTGTTTACATGATCACCATGTCTAGGACCTCTATATTAATATATTTCTTAATTTTTAATGACTATGAACTCTAATTTGGTCATATATCTGTTCAAAAGGATTAACTCTTCCATATATTTCATATGGAGGCCCTGTTGAACTATTTTCATGATCACCACAGATAGGACCTCCATGGTTTCTAGTTTGTTTGTTTTTGACATGGGGAGTTCCTCCATATTGACTACCCATTTTAGGAACATCATAGGGAGGATCTATGTGGTTAGTGATAGTTACGTGGATGATAACACAAGGACCACTCTAACAATTAATTTTTTATTTCTTGGGAGTTTCTCCATAACAAACATCATGGAGAGGACCTCCATAATTCATGAATGTTATTCTTCCCTGGGTTGGTCCTCCAAAATTGATCTTTATATGGACATGAGGATGGACCTTTCAATAATCACTTTTGGTAGGACCTCAATGGTTACATATTAATTTTTACTACAGAGAGAAATATCATGGTAAGTGACTTGTTGACAACCACCCCTGGGAGGGCCATATGTTTTGTATTTTGATTATCATTATGAGGATCTTTATAATAAATTCTATTGGGTGTAACCCAAGAGAAATAATTATATCCAATCATTATAAAGGTAATAAATAAAATATCTATCAATTTTTGTTTTGGTATAATCTATGGCTTCTTGTAAATAGTGATTTTGAATCATATTTGATTCATTGTTGGGATAAGTCTACAATTTGTAGGGATATTGGTGTCCTCAAGAGTAGGGGCCTAATCTTTGACCTTAATAGGTGGTGAAACATGGTAATATTTACCCATTAGATCCTCAATATATATAATTGGGGTGGTAATAATGATAATATATTAATCTATGGACTCTTTTGGGATTGAGATTTAAAGACATTGGAGATGGTCATGGTTAATGGGAGCCCTCTTAGGATTATCCCTAGTGGATATGTAGATGTAGTGAATATCATCATCCACCTTATAAATTTAATGGGTATGGTTGGTTAATATCTATACTGATATATTTCTAAAGTATATTTTTGTGGTGAAAGGGTCCACATGATTCTCATTGGCCAATCATTAATGGTATATCCTATGATTCTTTATCTCATGATGTCTTTCATAAGACTCATCTAGGGTTGGTATAGAACTGCTGTAGTTATATTTCTATATGAGGGTGTTCACCCCAAGAAATTGGATTGGTAGTGTGGGTGAAAACCCCCATTAGGATTTAGGGGTCATGTTAATCATTTCGGTTGAGGATTAAATCCAATAAGCTAGATATTGAGGATGCATGAGAACCAAGGATGATCCACCATTTCCCTTAACTTATCTAGGGAAGTACTAATGACATTTAGATTTGGTAGGATAAAGATAAGGAGAGAAAACGCATATGAGAAACCCATTAGTACACCATCATAATTAGGACGGAAAAATTAATCAATCTCACACAATAATAAATTATTTCATGTTGGTTTTATTATTTTTTCCCTTATTCATTCGTGCCAATGTTTTGTTTTGTTGTAAACACAGTTTATAATGGTGTGTTCCATTAGGGTGAAATAAAGTCACTTCAAGTTTCATGAGAGGTTAAGTGGAAGGGAGGTTGTATTATCCCATTAAGGGTCTTATCATCTAGTCTAGGACTCTATTACATTTAAGATATAGTCATGAAATATTTTCGATTAATAATATTGATTACCCTTTTCAGAAAAGTAATCTATTGATACCATACATTTTGGTAAAACCTATATGTATCATAGGTTATCGATAAATATATATATTTGAAATGGTATCTATATTGCCCATTTTTTTTTATGTTGTAGTTTAATATCATACAACAAGGTGCTCTGAAATTTAGTTTCATCCATAGAGGTTGTTTCCCCCAAAATGTGTGTTTTGATTAGGAATCACTACATCTAGACAGTTTCCATTAAATTTATTTATGGAAATTGAAACATCATACAGTTCTATATCCAAAGGGAACTACTTTCCAAAGGTATGTGTTCATTAGGTTTACTGAACCATGATACCTAATAACTTACATTGGTCTAGAGGACAGGAGGTCAGGCTCATAACCCCCTTTTAGGGGGAATTATTGCCTACTCTGAGACTCTCTTATAGATTTAATATATGTTCATTAATCCTTATTAATTTACCAAGTATAATATAGGTTTCCCTTTGAGATGTTCAATCAATGATTTAGCATGTATGAAATTCAGGATCATCCGTATTTATTCAAGGTTCATAATCAGTGGAGATATCTATATGTATTTGAGGTTCTCCATCAATAGTATCCCATAATATACAACTTAGAGATTCTTTAGTCGTTGTTATGATGATGCTGGTTTTTAACCCACTTGGTGGGGAACTCTGGAATTTTTGGTTACCAGTTAGAAAAACGTTGTTTTGATGTTAGGATCATACCCATAAATGGGATACCTAAGTATCCTTGTGAATTGAATTAGAAAAATTGTAGTTTAGTTATACTGAATAGGACACATAATACCTTTTAAAGTCATGTGATATGGACATAAACATATAGTTTAATGTCATGTGTTAGGGAAATCATAGACATGAGATGCCTAGTCAAAGATTGGTGTGGGACTTAAGCTTAAGCAGCGCAAGGAACTATGAAAGGATATAGGTTTCTAAGTTGGATTAGACCCTGTTGGAAATGTAGCCCAGAAAAAATAGGTTTGATTTGGAGTGTTGGGTTTGAACCTCAAGGAGGCTTCCTACATATCCCACTTGGATGGGAATCAAATCCCACATAGTTTGGTAAGTCTCACATGGGAGTATAGCACTTTAAGAAAAAGTGGTTGGGGATTACTTCTTAAGAGGATTTCATTTTAACAAGGTCCATTAGTGATATTTTAACTCATAGAGATTAAAAAAATCTTAATTCAGGGCATAATCCTGAGGTGGATTCCCTAATTAAGGGAATTAGGGTTGGACTCTTGAGGAGATTTTCCTTTGAGCTCGGGTCCTGGGTGAAGGCATCCTATGTATCCCAATTATGGTGTGAATCAAAGTTCTTGTTGTTCAAGAGGTGTGGTGGATTGTCTAGATGTTGTAATCATCACAAATATCTAATACCATGTGATTCATTCTCAGTGTGAGAAACAAGAGGATGTGAAGGATTCAACAAACCAAACACTTTCTCCTTCATTGATGGAAGAAGTCGGGCATATGGAGAAGGAATCCATGGCGATGGTGGATGAGGGCACATAGAAATGAACCTTTCAATGTGAAATAAAAGTGATGGTCATTAGATCTATCCTAAAAGGATATGATATTACTCCATGATGGATTCCTTAGAATTTATCCTAGTAGAGTAGGGTGACTTTTCATTTGTAAAAAAGAAAATAACGTGTGAGCCATACCTTCCCTACCAGGGAACTGAGGCTCTGGGTATTAGAGACAGGGGACAGACATGGCCCGAACCGTAATCCTCCAAGCCAAGAAATCATCAACACTATTCTTGGGAGAAGAAGCCTCATGAGCTTGGAGATACAACACCACCAAAATTGTAAGAACCCTAGCGTCTTAATAAGATAAGTGTGGGAAACCTCTGACCGTAGAGATACAAATACAAATATGTGACAAATTGGTGTCCCTTTCCCTAAGGTTTTGTAAATTTTGAGGTCTTGGATGAGGTTTAAACATGATACCTTTCAAATAATGGAGCCAATGAAGAAGAAGCTCTGATATGAATGGATTTGAAGAAGAAGGCTTCATGAAAGGCTCAAAGTGGATGAAAAGGTGAGGTGAACCCAATAGAGGTGATCAAGGCTCTGGAACACAGTTATTGGGAATGAAAGTATTCTTGGTAGACCTTATGTCACCTTAAGTGATGAACAACCTGAAGGATAAATCTAGGGTGAAACTTTCTTCAAGCCTTTAAGAGTTCACGGGTATTCCCAAAAGTTGGGCACTCAAGTTCCTGTATAAGAAATAGAAGGTGCATAAGTGTTATTGATTTAAAGATGTTTAAGCGCTTTTGGAATCCATGTATAATGGATTTCAAACACTAAATAAACTTATGTCATGTTATCCTCCTTTAATACCCTCTCCTTAGGTGTTAAAAAACTACCTGGGAGGCTTCGGACGACTTGGGAGAAGCACTAGGATGACCAAATAAGAAAATGGGGTTTGGGGAATTTTTTATATATAAATGAAGACCCCTAGGCCCTATTTATAAGAAAAAATAGGAACTCATTCAAATTTATTTGGGTCACTCAAGTGGGTAGTGTTCCAATTAGTGGTGTGCGTGTACCTTGTGCACCGATTGTGATTTGGCTCAACTTGGGAAAACACAATTTTGAACCTTTGCAAATCATGGAATTTTTCCTATATTTTATCCTCATTTTTATAAGGAATGTTCCATTATCACTTTTTTTATCCAAGTGATGAAACCGAGTTTCAATAGGAATATAGGTGAAATGGACCCTCTATATCATGAAGGATATGTCCCCACACCCCTATTTGGATCAGTTTTGGATTGCGGTCTCGGCCCTTCGAGTCAGTGCCTTCTCTATTGTCACTAACCCCCATGAAAAATGAAGAGTTTCACAATGAAAATTTCGAGCTCGATTGTGGACATTTCTTGGAGATGTGAAGCCAACACATTTCATGGTTTCTACTAAGGCGGTAAGTATGGAGGATCCAGTATTGTGTCCATGAAAATGAATACCTAGAAATCCCTATGAAGGGAATCAAAACACATGTAGTTTGGTTTCATTTATTGAGACACATTAGGTATTTCAAGGACATGTAGAAAGGACCATTTGGTTCCTTTTAAGGTTATTTGACCCTAGCTAATTAAGTACTTTTTAATAACATGCTTCCAAACCCAAATAAGTTCCTTTTATCATTATGTTTCCAATACCAATGAAGTTTCTTTTTAGGAAAAGAATCTAGGATAAATTATTTTACTTTTAAGTTCAAGAATACTTGGATAATGAATTTAATTTTAAGATCATGTATCTAGGTCCAATGATGTTTATTTTAAGTTCATACAACTAGAACCATTATATCATGTAGTTAAAGATCATTAAACTATGATTCATTATGAGTATTTTAGAGTCATCAATAATGGACTAATTGGTGAAAGGTATGGATTAATGTTCTATGTGGGACTTATTAATGATAATACCTTTCTATTTTAAATATAAATATTAATCAAGTGATGGAAGGTTGTGACTTACACCATATTGGGGTCTCATTTAAACTACTAGCTCATTAATTAGACAAAAGGTGGTTGACTAGATTCTTGGGATCTGTGAGTAACACTTTATTGCATCCAAGATGAGTGAATTGTGCTAATAATAGCTCCATTAATTCCCTAAGGATAGGAATCCTCATTATCAAATAAATATATAAATATATATATTAAAATAACGCTATTTTCTAGGGAGTTAAATGAATGGTCGATCACTTACAGGATACATGATTCCTATTATCAAAGGAATGCATTATATAAGGGTTTTATGAAGACATTCATGGTGACCTTATAGTTTATTTTTTTTGGATTTGTAGAATGTTTAAGTGACTGAGGAACATTAAATATTTGTGCCTGTAAAAAGAGATTATATAAGATTTTTTAAGAAACCAATTTAACCCAAGTAATTAACCAATAAGAATGGATAATCTATTAATGCTTCATGTAATATGTGTGTGTCTTTCCTATAATGGTAAACATGAATATCATAGTGAATAATCATTAGAATCAAGGTGTTCCCCATAATGGGGTACTTGGGTAAATATGTACTTAGTTTGGTGAATCGGGTGAATGTGCACCCATTTGGGTATGGTGGGTGTATGGGAACCCAATTAGATAAATAGGGAACCTTTATAATTATGAATAATTATTCACATTGTTAAAGATACATGGATGGATTATGGTGATCCCAGATATGATACCTAAGAAAATCGGAACACATATATATCCTCAATGTATTGACCATGTGTCAATTAAAAGATATATTGGGTTCCATGAGGTTGAACATTTTTTCTATGTAAAACATACTAAAACATCCCTTTACCCTAGTATAGATTATGAATTTAGAGTAGTTAACTCTTAGATGACCATAATGAACAAAGGGTACCTATACCCTTCAATACCATAACTTTTCCATAGGTTTTCATTTGAAAATAAACTAATGGGAATATTAGAAATGTTTTATGCACAGATCAAGTGATTTATGTTCCCTAATGTTGTTAGGGTTTCTCATCTCCTTAAATGAGATGTTTTGGGTCCTTATGTAGTCATTTGGAGATAAGTTCCCAATAAATCATCAGTTACTATCTTTAGTGACCAGTTACCATTAACAGTGAATATGGCGTAGGGACAAGGTGAATGGGGAGCATGATGTGGGTGTGAAGAGAATTGGGTGATGAAATTAGTGTTTTCAAATATATCCTTCGTCATGAATCGTTGGAAGATGTTGTGAAGTAGGGGGTGCTCGGTTATTATTTATCCTTTTGAAAATATTTCAACTCTCAATAATCTTTGTAGAGTTCTTCCTTTGATCAAATTTGATCATCAAAATTTTTTCACGTCAAGAATATAGTGTGATAATGATATCATAGTTGAAGGATAGTTCCTCTATCACCCAGGTTAATGGTTTCCTGAATATTATATGTTTTTTACTTTTCATGGAGGTTTTGTTTTAGATATGATTTCATAGGGGTGGAATTGGAAACATTAGGAATCAAAGGAGTGACAAAAAATTCTCAGTGGTGTTTCTTTAGTATCAAAGTAGGAAATATCATGGTGTTATATTTATGATGACTATTTCCAAAAAAAATCCAATGGCTGATATTTTTTACTTTGAATTGAGAAATGATAAAATTGTATTATATCATTCTCTACTAAATAAGTATATGTTGATTTTTTTATTAGCCATGGATTTTATATTAGTCAAATTAAAAAGATGGAATGATCAATAATTTGATGTTTAATATGACCTGATCCACTAAGACCCCACCTTGATTGGTAGTAAGCCAACTATACCACCCTAATCACACCTATATTAGATTATTGTTAGGGTAATAACACTAATAAATATAATTCATACAAGGGAAGTATTATCCTATTTAACATGAAACTGATATACATCACCATCCAACTATAATATAAAAAACCACATAGGATGCATATAATTATCTATAAATAAAAATGCATGAAACATATACTAACATCCCAATGATGTAAAATATAAATTTACACACATCGGGGAAAAATATATGACCCAAAATCCTAGAATATCAATTTACCTCGAGCGAGTGGGATGGAAGATCACTATATAGAGCCATGACCATCCTGAGCTCTTCTACTAATAGACGCTATAAGGCTTCATAAAGAACATTCTCAACAAGATCTACACCTAATCAAATCACCACCAACCTGTACACTATTTTCATAGACACATCAATTTTTTTAGAAAATCCATGTTCATGGGTGAGTACAAACAATACATAGTAAAATTCCATAAAAAAGATATTAGGTGACAAATTATCTCCAAACAATGGGTAGAAATGTAAGTCACCTAACTCAAATTTATAATGGATAAAAAAATAATGTAGTTCCCATTGGATTATTATTGTATTTTAGGTCAATAATGTTGTAAGAAGGAAATTCAATGTGTGTTGAGATGGGTGATGGATTGAGTATCCGCCAAAAGTAAACAAAGTATATTTGTTAGGACCAATAGGGGCCTATATACCCTGAGAGGGGGGCGGGTGAATCAGGGTATGGATATTCTTTTTCAAAGTTCTTCCTGCCCTGCTGGATCTTGACCTCTTTGTTTACAAGGGTCACTTTGTTTGCACTTGTGTGTATGTTATGATCACTTACTTTCTCCTTTATCTGATGATGATGCTTTAAATGCAATGCAGGAAAATTAGCAGGTAGATGCATAGATTTTTACTTGGTTCACCGCAAAGGGCTGTGTCCAAGGAGCATACGCCGACAAGTTTCCGGTCGTACAAAGTCCACTAAACTTCACTAGTTGTGGATTACAATGTTCGGGCTAGATCACTTCTATGCCTAGGCTCACTGCCTATACAATGTTTAGGGTCCGGTCACTGCTTTCCCAGGGGTCACTCCCTGTTTCTCTCTCTCTGGATCACTGCCGGTGGAGAGGATCACCTTCTTCCTCTTCCTAAGCTCACTGCTCTAGAAGGGAACCCAATCACAGTTTATAGACCTGTAGGTCTCTTCATTTGCATGAAATAATGCATCTTTAACTATTGATAGATGCTCTGTTGAAGTCCAACTTTCATCCACTGATGAATAGCACTTTTCCTCTTACCACTGGGCAACTACCTTTGGAAAGTACCTTCGCAAAGCACCCTACTTCGCGAAGCTCCCAATTTTGCGAATCTCAAACAAGCCTTCACGAAGCTCCTGCCTTTTCGTGAAGCTCTCTCGCGAAGCTCTCTCGCGAAGAACTCCCGCGAAGCTCAACTTGTTGCAGAGCAACGTCTCTCGCGATGCTCACTGAGCCAGCACGGAGCACACACCTTTTGCGGAGCTACAATAGCCGCCATGAAGCTCCTCTTTCGCGAAGCACACTGCCTTCGCGAACCACCTTCGCGAACCGAGAGCAATGGATTTTCTCTGAAAATTCTCTCTTCTTCGCTCGAAGGGGTCGACCTCTATTTATAGGCGATTCCACCGACCCTCATCCCTTACACGCGAAGTCAACGCCACGTCATCTCAAATTGCAAAGTTCCAAAGATTCCGCCGGAATTCTGTCCAAATTGCGAAGCACCACGACACTTTGTCGTTCGTGAAGCTTGACGTAGTCGTGAAGAATCACCATAAACCTACCTCCGTGACTTCTCCGCGAAGCTCCCTCGCGAAGCCCAACATTCCTTCGCGCAATCTCCATGAAGCTCTCTCGCAAAGCCCTTCATCGCCGTGATGCGCTTCAGCCTCTACCGTTCGCGAAGCTTGACGTAATCGCGAAGCATCACCACCTCCATTCTTCTGGTCTTCACGATTTCCAAACCATGCATCCTATCTTCGCAAAATTCATGCCTTTTCTATATGAAATTATGCTCTTCATGGAAATCCACTTTTCGCGATGCTCACCAAACTCCAAATTTTGGACCCGAAAAATTTGGCAAACACTGGGAAACGACGCCACCTTGTACTACTCTTTTGTACCGCCTCCAGATCGTCCATTCCTTTGTCTTCGTTCTTTGTCAACATTGATTGTCAACAAATTCTCGAGAACTCGACAAATATCCATGAAAACCTTCTTTGTCAACAAACACAATCAACCCAAAAATACTGCAATGTTACCTTGAGGGATTTTTGCCCAACAATATTCCCATAAACTATTGGTAAAATGAGATACAAGTGTTGTTTTCTTGAATACCTTGTTTTCAATATTTAAAATAGTACCTATATTATCTGAATATTGTTGATATGAACCTCAACTCAGACACAAGTGTAGCTAGAGATGAAAGGATCACTCTCTAAAACATGTGTATAAAGGATGAGTTGAGTCAATGTGAGGTGGATACTGACCTATACGGGATATCCCATAGAGATTTACTGAAAGTAATAAAATAGGTTCAATGTTTTTTAGAAATTTTGGATAGAATTTTATAGGAATGGACCTTGGGTTATCTCTCATTTTTAGTGTTAAATTTAGTGATAAACATCACTTGGATGATGATTTAAATTTGGATAAGTATCGGAATTATCATAAGGTTGAGTCTATCACACATAATTTTGGGAAAAAATACATGTATAGTTCATAAAATATACTTTGTAAGGTTCATAAAGACAACACATATGGTTGGGATAAATAAAGGCTATAAGGTTTACAAAAATATATCGCAGGGTTGGGAAATCCATAATGTAAGGTTGAGATGTGTCCTTATAAGGTTTGTAAATGTCGTTATATAGTTGATACACTATCATTTTAAGGATTAAAATAACCTTCATAATTTATAATGAATTATATGATAACACTTCTAATGGTACAAGGACAAGTTTAACATTTTACACTTTTCCATATTTTGAGAAATTTTAAGGATATTCTAAAATTGTGTATTTTGAAGTGAAAATGATAAGGGATAATGAAAGTATTATTTTTTACTATTAAAAACATTAGAGATATTTCTCAATCCCAGATAAAATCATGAGTTGAAGAAGATTTAAGGATATGAAATTTGAGGAGATCAAATTTATTTATATTATGAATTTCAAATGATAATATTTTAAATTAAATATTGGTGATATTATTTAAAGAATAAATAAAATTATTCAAGTGTCAATATTCATGGATTAAAAAAAAATTATTCGTGATGCTTAAGTTAAGAAAGTTCTGTAATTCTAGCTCTTATGTACAAATTCAATCTAAATCTATAAAAGTTTCCAAGAATCACTAAATCCATGAGTTTAGATATTTCATGCCACAAATATTGGTGTTATATGTTTTGTATAGTTGGGAATAAATTTTTAATAACTGATTTTACTGAAATATTTTCAAATGAAGAAATCCTAAGATTATTATTGAAAATCTATTTGATATATTCTGATAGGATATAATAAAACAGGGATAATAAATAGAAGGGTATATCCAACATTTTACTATGAGAACTATTTTAGAAAAATAAGATATTGGATATCATTGATGATCTATTGCATAAAAATGATTTATTTTTAACTCACACAAAAACTGTAATATTTATATTTATAGGATTATAAAAATGACCCAAAAAGAAAGTAATTATACCTATATAGAAAAATTAGAACCCACTAAAAGAAAAGAGAGAGGGTGAAGGAGTGTGTTGTAACTTAGTGTACCACGAGAACCTAATATCTTGAAGTAGATGATGATAATTTTTTAGAGAATTTACTAAATCATAACAACATTCTAGGTTTAAAAAAAGAATAATAAGCTGACATAATAAGATATTCAATGTATAAATAGATGATGAAAGAATAAGTACCATACTTATGAGGTGGTTCATATTTTGAGAACGATTAAACCCATATATTCTATCTGATAATCACAAGAAAATATTCTAGAGTTGTGTTATTCATTGTATACTTGATAGCTATGAATTTATGGGTTGTCATTCTTGATGAAGAGTGATCAAGGTCGACATGTAGTGAAGTCTAAATATAATCAACAGGTAGTTGAGTTCCATGAGTTTGAGTTGATAAATCTTGGAAATGGTTTCTATGAAAGAACTAGAACAAGGATATAGATAGATACAAAATTGCATACATAGGTATTAAATGATATAAGGTCGACTAAGAATCTATGAGTGAGGAAACAATTCAGATTTTGAATGTAGTGACATATCTAAGAAGTGTTTTAATATACTTCAAGAGTTGGAAATGTTGAACTAGATACTAGTTTGATTCAAGTATAGAGAACATACTGGAGAAGTATGAGTTCACAAGTGTAATATAGTGAATATCAAACACAGGTACAATAATGAAATTTTACTAGATAATCCCAGCCCAATCAAATTATAATTCGATGATGATATTTATAGTGGAGAATATGTGACACAGAGATTCATAACAAGGAGTATGAATCCCATGAGGTTCCAAACCGTGTAAAATAATTTGTGGCATACTTTAATTATTTATTTTCATTTATATAGGTGTGTAATAGGTGAAATAAGAAAGGATCCACTAGTCTTTACCAGAAATAAAGGTTTAAGTTCTAAAGGGTTTGAATGATTAAAAGAAGGAATTCTAATTTTGTAAAATTTTGACCAAACCTAATTTATCCCCCCCCCCTCAATCTAGTGTGTCTTCATAAGTCCACTAGGAATAAAAAGTAGTATTAGAGATATTATTTCCTCTGACTATATCTAATATGTTTTTATTATAATTATATGAAGTGCATACGTGAAATAGAGGTACATCAGAAGTATGAATTTGTATCCATTACTATAAGTGATGATTTATAGGTTTCATCAAATAATTTTCAAAATATGATCATGAAATTGGATAATAAGAAAAAACAACAAAAGTGAAGGAGAATCAACCACTTGATTAATTTTAGAACCCAGTTTTTGTTTAGAAGGACTTTGGAATATTCTTGATGATATTCCAGAGCAGCGCCTTCAGACGGCGAGCGATTCCGAGCCCCGAAGTGGCCGGAATTAAATTTTCAGTGCGTTCACCCTGGAATTGCTAAATAAATGGGATAACTCCAAAACGGAGTTCCAGATCAGAGATCAAGCATACGGATGGGTCCAGAATGGGGTGTTTACCATAGGAATGGCATAAAACTTGTCGGCGCGGGGTATTTGGACCCCTCGCCCGCTTCTGGAACGTTAAACGGATTAATTAATTAATTAATTAATTCGTTTAATGTTAAGACGCAGGTATCTCTTAAAAATTGGCTCGGATTGGAAAACTGAGGTCACCGTTGAGTTCGGAGCGTGCCGTTTACCCTAGTAGGGGTATAAGTTTCGCGGGTGCGGGCTGTTTGTGAAAAATGGCCCCAGGGGCGTTTTCGTAATTTGGCGGCCTCGGACGCCAAGTTTAATAACTTTTTAATGGGGTATCAGATTAAAATTATGAGACCACCGTTGTGCTTGGGAGGTGGTTTTTACCCTAGGGGAGGCTTAACCTCGACCCTGCTGAGGGTTCGGGTTCGGGCCGACGGGCGGGTGGTTAAGCATTTCTATTTAAACGCTTAAGTCACCCCTTCCCTCTTCCTCTTCCTCACCTGGACCACAGCAAGGAGGGGATCCCCCCTCTCCTCCTCCAGCTCCGGCGAGGCGACTCCGATGAGACAGTGCAGCGAAGCGCGGCTCCGACGGATCGCGGCGAAGCTCCGGACAACCCCCATGAGGTAGGCGCGACGGCGGCCATGCCAGGTGGCGGCGGGTAGGCGCGGCGGCCGGTCATGCCAGGCGGCGGCGCGGTGAGCCGGGCGGCGGCTTGTGGCGGCTGGGTGTGCGAGGGCGGTGGCAGACTGGCTTCAGGGGGGCGGCAGGAGGAGGTGGCCGGGCGGCTCCGGCGTAGGGCAGAGGGGGGGCCGCGGGGTGCGCGACCGCGACCCGCATGTCGCGGGTCGCTGCTGGGAAAGGATACAGGACTTTACGGCCGGTCGAGGGCGCTGGCCGCGACCAGCTGGCCGCGGCGGACTGAACCGGGCCCGTGGTCGGGCCGCGGGCCGGCTGAGGGCGGACCGGGCGAACCGGGCCGGTCCGGGCCTAGGAAGTGCCCCCCCCCCCCATCTTTGAATTTTCGACGCCCGTAACTTTTGTTACGGGCGTCCGTTTTGCGTGCCGCCAGCAGCAGCATGGACCTTGCGTCGAGGGGAATGTTTTGAGATGGTTTTAGGAATTTTTAGTTCTGAAACGAGGGGCCTCGAAGGTGCAACTCATCTTTAAGTGGTCAAGCATTTTTCCCGAGATTCTTGTTTCGGACGGCGTGGACGCTTTCGACGTCCGATTTGAGTGTCGTCAGCTGCGTTGGGACCCTGATGTCGGGGAAAAGGTTTCCAGGGAGGTTCCGGGCGTTGAGGCCGAGTTTGAGGTGCGGGCCCCACGACCCGTCTTTTGAGCTGCATGCCGCTTTTAGCGGCTTTTTCCTCAGACATCCATTCAGGGCGTGCGAGTAGTCGATGTGGGGTGTTTTTTTTAGGGCAACGCATTGGCGAAGTCTGCCTGCTGTAATTCCGCACGATGGTGCGAGCCCCGCGAGTGCCATTTCGGGAGTTGACGGTGATTTCCAGCTTTATCACCGGGTGACCGTTTTGGACAAGTGAGTAGTCCATTTCGTGTATTTTTTTGAGAGGATCGCAACGGTGCGATCCGTTTGTTGAGTTTCTGGACCGGGATGCGGGTCCCATGTGGCACTGCTCGTGTGTGGTGCGCTGGGATGCATCTTTTTCTCCGAATATCCTTTGCACTCATGTGGGTAGTGCTTTTGAAGTGTTTTCCTGAGGGGATCGCAATGGTGCGATGCGCCCGACTATTTTCGGGGCCGAGGCTCGGGATCACGGGACGTCGTTCGGGCATGAGGCAGTGTTGGTGACTTTTCCGTCGGATATCCGTTGGAGGCGAGTAAGTAGTCGATCTCGGGTGTTTTTTCGCGAGGATTACAACGGTGCGCTCTGTTTGGTTGTGCGGAGCCTCTTGCATGATCTTGTTAAATGTGGAAATGTGGAGGTGCCCCTATGGCGGTCCTTCTACTGTGTTTGTAGCGGACCTTTGGTGAGTGATTGCGTGCACTCCCGTGTGAGTGATGTAAATTCTTGAAGTGATGTGGTTGGCCGTGCCTGGGCCTTTGGGGTGGAGTTGTTATGTCACGCCTTCGCGTTGACGTTGGGTGTCGTGTGCACGATAGCCTTAGGGCTGGAGACGCGGTGTACTCTGGGAGTATACGAGAATGCTTGGAGGTACGTGTGGTTTGTACTTGAGACGTTTGTGCGCTTGGTTGGGGTTGACTTGGGGCCACACGTCGTGTGGGCCCCACGTGCGTGCCGTGTTCTGCTTTGCGTACTTGGTCCTCTCGCGGCGTAGAGGGTCCCTTTGTGCTCGTTTGTTTGGCTTGAAGGGTGGAGTTTATTTCCCCTGGCTTTGTGCTCATTTGTTTGACCAGCATGGTTGAGTGGTCTCCCCCTGGTTTCGCTCTCGATGGGTTGGACGATAGCGGTGCTGGTGACACCCAGTGCTGGAGCAGACGCTACACCTCTTTTGGGAGAGTTGTCATGGAGTTGGGTGGTTGCACGATACCCACTCCGCGTTTGGTTGGCCAGTGTTGTACCCTTCAGTGGATGTGGCCAGAGCAGTTCTGAGTTCTACCCTCCAGTGGGGCTGGGCAGGGGGTTACTCATTGGCTTCTAGGGTCTACCCTCCAGCAGAGACTGGGTAGTGGGTCACCCGACGCACTTAGGGTCTACCCTCCAGCAGAGACTGGGCAGTGGGTCACCCGACGACCTCTTAGGGCCTACCCTCCAGCAGGGCTGGGCAGTGGGTCGCTCGTCGTCTAGTTTCAAGTCTACCCTCCAGCAAAGCTGGGAAGTGGGTCGCCTGTCGACTTATTCCAGGTCTACCCTCCAGCGGGGCTGGGCAGTGGGTCGCCTGATGATGTAATTTGGTTTACCCTCCAGCAGGGCTGGGCAGTGGGTCACTTGACGATGTATTAGGGTTTACCCTCCAGCAGGGTTGGGCAGTGGGTCACCCGATATTTGGTTATGAATTACCCTCTAGCAGGGCTGGGCAGTGGGTCACCCAGTATCTTATTATGGTCTACCCTCCAGCGGGGCTGGGCAGTGGGTCGCCGGATGATGTATTATGGATTACCATCCAGCAGGGCTGGGCAGTGGGACACCTGTTGGCATTCCAGACTCAGTCCTCTTGACTAGGCTAGTATGTGGCTTACCTCCGTGATTACCGGAGCGGGACCCTTGGTTGTACGGGTCGGTGATGGAACGGCTTTGTCTTGAGGAGACCTCTCGAATGCAGGGCAGTGATGAGGTGTGGTTTGAATTTCCCTAGAACTCTCAAGTACGAGGGGAACTTTCCCCCACCGGGACGCGTTCTTGTGACGCGATCTAAAACTGTGCAGGTGAGTCAGTGCCGCCCAAAGCGGATAGTGTCAAAGTGCGGTGATTGAGCCCCTTGGCTTGCGGTTCAGGGCAGACGTGCGGGATGTTGGGCATCGATGATGGTGTTACCTATGGGACTGTTTGGCGACTCTTTCTTGGGCTGATCTACGGGATAGAGATCCCCGTACGATCTTGTTTGGGCTTATTTATTGAGCATATGGACTTTTATATACCTTGTTCTAGTACCCACATCTTGGGTTTGGTTACTCTCCTTCCAGGAGAGGCAAAGACGTGCGGGGTATGACACGTGCTTTCCGTGTCTAGCTTCTCATGGTTGGATGAGTCTACTCTCCTACTATAGGTAGCAAAGACTCGACGGGAAGTTCATCTTCTCACCGTTTCCAGCTCCTTGTGCCTGGACGAGTCTACCTTCTTTCCTCTTGTTGGGTTGAGATGGACTCTTTACTGTACTCTTTACTGCACTCCTTGTTGCACTCCTTTAATTTTCTCGTTCTCTCTACTGCTCACCCTTCGGTACCTCCTTTTGTTGCTCCCTCGAGCCTTCAGGGTATCCTAATGAGTATTTTTATACTCACCCCTGCTTGGTCTTTGCCCGCACTTGGTGTGCCCTTGCAGACGACAGACAGGTGGAGCATGGTTCTTGTGGAGCGTAGGAGCGTAGGAGCTTGGGAGCTTAGACCGCGTGCGGTGGTCGTGGCCGGGTTCCAGGTGGGAGACCCGTCAGCTGTTTCTTTTGTTTACCTGTTGCTGGGTTGTGGCACTTTTTGGTTGGGCACATGTTATGCCCCTTTCTTTACAGCTTGTACTTTGTACTGTCAGAGGTCGATGCACTTTGTGGTTTATATATAGTAGTTGCCCTTTCCATTACTTGTCTTTTATTTTACTCTGCACTTTTTCATTGAGTTTTATGCGTGTGCGTGTGTACAGGTGCTTAGGCAAAGGCCTCCCCGAGTTGTTGTGCCTTCGGCGCTGGTCGCCAGCCCCTGGCCTATGGAGGCGGGCCTGGGGTAGTTGCGGCTCGAGCCCGGGTAGGGTCAGGTCATGACAAAGTGGTATCAGAGCTGGTTTGTTCCTTGGGATGTTGTTCGGACGTCCCTAAAATAAAAGGAATTGGTTGGGATATAGGGAAACAATGTTAACGTGTCTCGAGAGCGGCTCTCAAGCCAGGGAGTCCAGTGATGGTGTGGCGGCCGACGTATCCATTCACCAGGACCTTGATAACCTGCTTGTCGACTCGGCATGCTGAGACACTTGTTGTAGGGAAATTTTTTTGTGCATCACATAGGATTGTGTCTTTGACTGTCCTTCTTGAGTCAACTCCCCATCGTTGTTGTTATTGGTATAAACATATATGCTCATCTGACCACGACACTCCTTGATAATATTCAGGATGTCTCCGCGAAGACAGCCATCCAGGATATCAGCTTTGGTTCATCACGACGACCCTGTGAGCTACGAGGACTCAGTCCAGGACCCATCATGCGAGCCCCTTTCTCCGGGTGGGCCGGTAGCAGCACCCCCACCTGTTGAGCAGCAGGAAGTTTCAGCAGAGCAGGCTGAGCTTGAGCGCAGGTTGAGCGCGCTCCGTGAGTTCCAGCGGCAGAGACCGCTGAGGTTCAGTGGTGAGCCAAACCCTCAGGCAGCAGAGGTTTGGCTCGAGACAGTGGTTAGCCTATTTAGGCTTGTGCAGATGCCGACAGATCAGAGAGTGGCTTTGGCTGCCACCCTTTTTCGGGGAGCATCTCGGGGTTGGTAGAGTCTGGTGACTCGGTTCCTTGATGAGTGGTCACTTTTGTGGGGAGACTTTCAGTTGTTGTTTCATGAGGATTTTTTCCCCTCCTTCTAGTGCTCCATTCAAATTCAGGAGCTCCTGCAGTTTCAGCAGGGAGGGATGACGGTGGCTGAGTACGCAGATAGTTTTGCAGACCGTACATGCTTTTACCCAGATTTGGTCCATGACGACAACTTCCGAGTGCGGAAGTTTGAGCAGGGTCTCCACTGAGAGATTCGTGCTGTCAGAGTACCCTTGGGGATTTCCACATATGCTGGGGTGCTAGAGCAGGCGCTGGTGACAGAGGGCTTCTTGTCATTTTTTGCGGTTGGTAGTGGCAGTGGGAGCAATGGAGTTGGGACGTCTGCCGTAGCTAGCAGGTGCCGGAGGACAGGACCTCGATACAGGTGGCCTTCCCACTGCCGGTTTTAGAGATGAGGTCGTATACCACTGTGGCGAAAAGGCGCAGGGCCGCAGCCAAGGATGCCCTTCCGTGAGTGGATCTCGGGCCGTGGTCGTATACCACAGTGGTGCTGGAGGGCACCAGGGCAGCCCAGAGAGCGCTGGTGCTATGCTTGTGACGGGCGAGGTCACTTGGCATGAGACTTCCCAACCCGAGTTTCTGAGAGCATCGGGCAGGCAGCAGGCACACCACCACAACAGAGGCAGCACTGTGATCGGGTAGTAGTCAGAGAGGTGGTGCTAGCAGAGGAGCGGGAGGAGCTGGTAGAGGGGGACGACTTTACGAGATCTCCCCATCACCACTCGGCAGTCCACGTCAGGCTCCGGGAGATGACGGTTGGGACCACGGGCAGCCGAGAGCTTTGGATGTCTACAATCCTACAGAGCATGGGATGGTGAGGGGTACCCCTTGCGACTCTTCTAACTTTTGCAGTAGAATTGTTGGGCTCTGCGTGTGAAAGGCTTTTTTCCCTGCTCCTTGTTTGAGGTGTTACCAGGGTGACGCAGGGCGTCGGGTGTAACCCTATGTTGGTGAGGAAAAAGGCATGAGACCTTTTCCTTTAGTCTATGGTGTTGACTCCTTCGCCTTTTGAGCGTGTAAGAGAGCATCGACTGTGGAACCTTGCGTGACCAGATATCCTTGGGTGTTTCACCATATGGATATTCTGAAGGAGGGAATCACCGGGCCTTGTTCCAGGTGCGGGCGGTGATTCCAGTCACGGCGTGCGACGTAGAGGTTTGACCGGGGAGGTGAGCTACCCCTGAGAGCCTTCGGGCCATTTGAGACTGTGCAAAGGGATGGCGAGGTTCCCTACCGCCTTTCCCTAACCCAAAAGTCTGGAGTGGGTGCATGACATCGGCATGGGCCGACCTAGAGTGAGCATATCAATCCTTTGGTCTGTGTGCGGTGACATAGAGCTGTGTGTGGGTTCTTCTGGGTATGGGAAAGCCAGGTGTGGGCTTAATACCCTGTGTTGCTCCCTAGTTTTGCTTTTCGCGGACAAAAATCTTGAAGGAGGGAATGATGTAAGAACCCGGTTTTTGTTGAGAAAGACATTGGAATATTCTTGATGATATTCCAGAGCAGCGCCTTCAGACGGCGAACGATTCCGAGCCCCGGAGTGGCCGGAATTAAATTTCCAGTGCGTTCACACTGGAATTGCTAAATAAATGGGATAACTCCTAAACGGAGTTCCAGATCAGAGATCCGAGTGTACGGATGGGTCCTGAATGGGGTGTTTACCCTAGCAACGGCATAAAACTTGTCGGCGCGGGGCGTTTGGACCCCTCGCCCGCTTCTGGAAAGTTAAACGGATTAATTAATTAATTAATTAAATCGTTTAATGTTGAGAAGCATGTATCTCTTAAACGGTGGCTCGGATTGGAAAACCGAGGGCATCTTTGAGTTCGGAGCGTTCCATTTACACAAGGAGGGGTATAAGTTTCGTGGGCGTGGGCCGTTTGTGAAAAAGGGCCCTATGGGCGTTTTCGTAAATTGGAGGCCTCGGGCGCTAAGTTTAATAACTTTTGAACGAGGTCTCGGATTAAAATTACAAGACCACCCTTGTTATAGGGAGGTGGTGTTTACCCCAGGGGAGGCTTAACCTCGACCCTGCTGAGGGTTTGGGTTCGGGCCGACGGGTGGGTGGTTAAGCATTTCTATTTAAACGCATAAGTCACCCCCCTCCCTCTTCCTCTTCCTCACCTGGACAGCAGCAAGGAGGAGCTCCTCCCTTTCCTCCTCCAGCTCCGGCGAGGCGACTCTGGCGAGATGGTCCGGTGAAGCGCGGCTCTGACGGATCGCGGCAAAGCTCCGGGCAACGACCACGAGGTAGGCGCGACGGCAGCCATGCCAGGCGGCGACGGGTAGGCGCGGCAGCCGGCCATGCCAGGCGGCGGCGCGGTGATCTGGGCGGCGGCTTGTGGCGGCTGGTTGTGCGAGGGCGGCGGCGGGCCGGCTTCAGGGGGCGGCTGGAGGAGGTATCCGGGCGGCTCCAGCGTAGGGCAGAGGGGTGGCAGCGGGGTGCGCGACCCTGCGTGCGGCACGACCGCGACCCGCATGTCGCGGGTCGCTGCTGGGGAAAGGAGACCGGCCTTGACGGCCGGTCGAGGGCACTGGCCGCGGCCAGCTAGTCGTGGTGGACTGAACCCGGCCCGCGGCCGGGCCGCGGGCCGGCTGAGGGTGGACCGGCCGGACCGGGCCGGTCCGGGCCTAGGAAGTCCCCCCCCCCCTTCTTTGAATTTCCGACGCCTGTAACATTCGATATGGGCGTCCGTTTTGCGCGCCGTCAGTGGAAGCGCGAACCATGCGTTGAGGGGAATGTTTTGAGATGGTTTTGAGAATTTTTAGTTCCCGAAACAAGGGGCCTCAGAGGAGCGACGCATCTTTAAGTGGTCGAGCGTTTTTTCCGAGATTCGTGTTTCGGCCGGCGCGGACGCGTCTGACATCCGCTTTGAGTGCCGTCAATTGCGTTGGGACTCTGATGCCAGGGCGAACGTTTCCAGGGTGGTTCCGGGCGTTGAGGTCGAGGTTGGGGCGCGGGCCCCACGGCCCGTCTTTTGAGCTGTGTGCCACTTTTAGCAGCATTTTCCTCGGACGTCCTTTCGGGGTGTGCGAGTAGTCGATGTGGGGTGTTTTTTTAGGGAAACGCGTTGGCGAAGTCTGCTCGCTGTAATTCCGCACGATGGTGCGGGCCCCACGAGGGTCGTTTCAGGAGATGACCGTGATTTCCAGCTTTATCACCGGGCGACCGTTTTGGACAAGTGAGTATTCCATTTCGTGTACTTTTTTGAGAGGATCACAACGGTGTGATCCGTTAGTTGAGTTTTGGGACCGGGATGTGGGTCCCACGTGGCACCGCTCGTGTGCGGTGTGCCGAGATGCATCTTTTTCTCCGGATATCCGTTGCACTCATGTGGGTAGTTATTTTGATGTGTTTTCCCAAGGGGATCACAATGGTGTGATGCGCCCGACTGTTTTCGGGGCCGAGGCTCGGGATCACGGGATGTCGTTCGGGCGTGAGGCGGTGTTGGTGACTTTTCTGTCGGATATCCGTTGGAGGTGAGTAAGTAGTCGATCTCACGTGTTTTTCCACGAGGATTACAACGGTGTGCTCTGTTTGGTTTTACGGAGCCTCTGGAACGATCTTGTTAAATGTGGAATTGTGGAGGTGCCCTGGTGGCGGTCCTTCTACCGTTTTTGCAGCGGACCTTTGGCGAGTGATCACGTGCACTCCCGTGTGAGTGATGTAAATGCTTGAAGTGATGTGGTTGGCCGTGCCTGGGCCTTTGAGGTGGAATTGTTATGTCACGCCTTCGCGTTGATGTTGGGTGTTGTGTGCACGATAGCATTAGGGATGGAGACGCGGTGTACTCTGGGAGTATACGAGAACGCTTGGAGGTACATGTGGTTTGTACCTGAGACGTTCGTGTGCTTGGTTGGGGTTGACTTTGGGACACATGTCGTGTGGGCCCCATGTGCGTGTCGTGTTCTGCTTTGCGTACTTGGACCTCTCGCGGTGTAGAGGGTCCCTTTGTGCTCGTTTGTTTGGCTAGAAGGGTGGAGTTTATTTCCCTTGGATTTGTGCTCGTTTGTTTGACCAGCAGGGTTGAGTGGTCTCCCCCTAGTTTCGCTCTCGATGGGTTGGCCGGTAGCGGTGCTGGTGACACCCAGTGTTGGATCAGACGCTGCACCTCTTTTGGGAGATTTGTCCTGGAGTTGGGTGGTTGCACGATACCCACACCACGTTTGGTTGTCCAGTGTAGTACCCTTCAGTGGATGTGGCCAGATCAGTTCTGAGTTTTACCCTCCAGCGGGGCTAGGTAGTGGGTTACTCATCGTCTTCTAGGGTCTACCCTCCAGCAGAGACTAGGCAGTGGGTCACCCGATGCACTTAGGGTCTACCCTCTAGCAGAGACTGGGCAGCGGGTCACCTGATGACATCTTAGGGCCTACCCTCAAGCAGGGCTAGGCAGTGGGTCGCCCGTCGTCTAGTTCTAGGTCTACCCTCCAGCAAGGCTGGGCAGTGGGTCGCTTGTCGACTTATTCTAGGTCTACCCTCTAGCGGGGCTGGGCAGTGGGTCGCCTGATGATGTAATTTGGTTTACCCTCCAGCGGGGTTGGGCAGTGGGTCGCTTGACGATGTATTAGGGTTTAACCTCTAGCAGGGTTGGGCATCGATGATGGTGTTACCTCTGGGACTGTTTGGCGACTCTTTCTTGGGCTGAGCTACGGGATGGAGATCCCCTTACGATCTTGTTTTGGCTTCTTGATTGAGCATATGGACTTGCATATACCTTGTTCTAGTACCCACATCTTGGATTTGGTTACTCTCCTTCTAGGAGAGGCGAAGACGCGCGGGGTATGCCACATGCTTTCCGTGTCTAGCTTCTCGTGGTTGGATGAGTCTACTCTCCTGCTATAGGTAGCGAAGACTCGACGGGAAGTTTGTCTTCTCACTGTTTCCAGCTCCTTGTACCTAGACGAGTCTACCTTCTTTACTCTTGTTGGGTTGAGCTGGACTATTTATTGTACACTTTACTGCACTCCTTGTTGCACTACTTTACTTTTCCCGTTCGCTCTACTGCTCACCCTTCGGTACCTCCTTTTGTTGCTCCCTCGAGCCTTCAGTGTATTCTACTGAGTATTTTTATACTCACCCCTGCTTGGGCTTTTCCCGCACTTGGTGTGCCCTTGCAGATGAAGGACAGGTGGAGCGTGGAATCAGTGGAGCATAGGAGTGTAGGAGCTTGGGAGCTTGGACTGCGTGCGGTGGTCATGGCTGGGTTCCTGGTGGGAGACCCGTCAGTTGTTTCTTTTGTTTACCTGTTGCCGGGTTGTGACACTTTTTGGTTGGGCACGTGTTATGCCCCTTTCTTTACAGCTTATACTTTGTACTGTCAGATGTTGATGCACTTTTTGGTTTATATATAGCAGTTTCCCTTTACTTTACTTGTCTTTTCTTTTACTCTGCACTTTTTCATTGAGTTTTTTTGCGTGTGCGTGTGTACAGGTGCTTAAGTAAAGGCCTCCCCGAGTTGTTGTGCCTTCGGCACTGGTCACCAGCCCCTGGCCTATGGAGGCGGGCCTGGGTTAGTTTCGGCTCGAGCCCGTGTAGGGTCGGGTCATGACAATGAAGGTAATAAGAGTGGTAAATTTTTTGATAAATCTATTTATTATTATTCCATGACTGATTTCAGTTCATGTTATGATAATTTTTGTATTTAATCATCT
Source organism: Viscum album (assembly GCA_963277665.1). Taxonomy (NCBI): domain Eukaryota; kingdom Viridiplantae; phylum Streptophyta; class Magnoliopsida; order Santalales; family Viscaceae; genus Viscum; species Viscum album. Next base: position 497,839,232 of record OY728139.1, read on the forward strand.
TGAGACCTATATTTGGAGGTTAGCTATTATCTAAATAATTCACCTATTAAGGTGGTTCATTATATAATCAAATTCATAAAGGGACTACATGATGAAAAACATAGAAAGAATAGGAAGTGATGGAGACTTATTTTTTCAACAAGTATCATTAGTTTGTTACTCTCACACAACATATTGAAGAAAAGAATAAATATATTTTACATTGAAAAATGGTTTATTATTTGATTGATGAACAATTATAAATAAGTTTTTATGAGAAGTTTTTATTTTAATAATTGATTAATGTATTCAAAAAGATATATAATGTTTCTTTGAATATCAATAATTTACCACTAGATGTTTAATAAAATAAAATTAAAAAACTTGAAATATCATTGAATGAATTTAGAATGTTTCATGAGGATAAAATTGTGAAGTTGAAAATGGAATGTGAAGACTGCTTGAGATTAGTTGAGAATAAGATGTATTATCTCAACATGAAGTGTCATGATCGAGAAATGATGCTTAACAATATTGAATATTCAAAACTTGAAACTTCCTAATAAGATAAGAATATGAATTTTTCTTCAAAAATTAAAAATAAGTATCTTACTTCAAATAAGAAAAAAATTGGTTGAAAAAAATTATTCATAACATATATAGATTCACCTACCTCATGCTAATAACAAAATTTATCACATAACTCAACTGTATTATTTATACTAAATATATTTCAATTAAATTTTCAGAATTAAAATCAAAAAATTCTTAAATATGGAAGGATAAAAGTTTTATAAAATTGAAAAAATCATCAAAGGTGAATTTAGGCTTCTCCAAGAAAATAAAATTCCTAAATCAGTCCTAAAAGAGTGGTTTTCCATCAAGAATATCAAGGTAGTCAATTTTGATATACTCCAAAAAAAATTAAAAACATTAAAATTTATGGGTCACTATTAGTACATTACAAGGTTTGGTAATATGTCCATTGACTACTTTCACATCATTTAAGTGCATAAAAGTTACAAAATGAATCAAAAAAACCTCCTGGATTGAAACTATTTTTAAAAAATGGGGATGAATATGTCCTCAAAAAATATTTGATTACATATAGAATTTCTATGAACAATGAAATTGATGTGGTCATTTATATGAAGAGTGTTGGTATGTGTCAGCCCTACACAACTCATAGACAACTGAATGGATAAGGCAAAAAAATTAGGTATGAAAACATATTTGAGATGAAATAAAGTCTACCTAAGGAGTTAAATCAATAAATAATAATTCTAGATAGATAGTAACCTATAAGTAAAATAAGATATATGAGATGTATGACACATAATAGATAATAATATTCCTCTATAATTTTTAGAGAGGCCATATCATGGACTATTTCATAATGGATATTAAAACTAATAAAGAATAGGGAAATAAATAATCTATTTGGATAGATTCAATCAAATAAAGAGATGATAATATTGTCATGGTTTTTGAAATCCCTATTCAAGTGGATGAAAGGTTACCAAAAAAAAGGTGACTCTAAGGCTGATAAAAATGGGTATGGAAGTTGAAATAATGAAATAAAAAAATTCATCAAATATATTACTTGGATGAAACAATAATAAGTGTTTTAAATAGCTAAGTTAATATATAATATAACTCTTGTAATTATGGAAAATATTTTAAGGAGTAAACACACACTAAGAGGGTTCTGCATGTAAAGAAAGAGAGATTGAAATTATGGTCTTCTTTGTTGGAAGAGTCCAAAAAATATAGAGAAAGAGGTATGGAAATAAAATTCCTTTCTTACAAAGGTGAATAATTCCATTCCAACTATGAATAAAGCTAAAAATGAAAGTAATCCCATTCTTCCAAAAAATTACATATATTGAAAATTAAAAAGGGAATAAATCATTAACATTTCTCATGGAATTAGAGTGTAAAAGAGAAATTTCCTTTATTGAGAAACAATTCTCATCCTTGCTTCTAAAACATAGAATAATATTAAGACACGTATTATTCCAATATTTTGTTGTCTATGAATCTTGAAATAGTAAATTGAAGGTGAATCATGAAAGAAGGGAAATGTTATATACTATAATTTTGAGAAAGAAAATAAGATTATCCATCATGGACATTGTCAATTTTTATTCATCTTTCAGTTGATATCATACATAAACTGGTATCATATATTCATCAAAAGAGAAGATGACCCATATTGAAGAATCTTAGAGAGAATCCCATTAGGGGGGTAATCAAATTGAGTAGAGCTACTATAGATATATCATTTTATGTTTAATCATTAATTATTGAAAACCACCACAAATACAAAGTTTGAGGTGTGTTTTTTATTCTCCCATTAGTGTTTTAACTCATATACAATATTGAAATAAATGGGGGTTATTATATAAAAAATAAGGGAAAAACATTTTCCATTGAAATGTCTTCATGTGTTTAGTGAAGTTGAGTGTTGGTTTATAAAATTTCTTTAAAATATATTTTTCAAACCCCAATAAATTAAATATCAAATGTTGTGTCATATTGTGATTATTTTTAGAAATCTTTGTTTTCTAAATTTTCCTATTTTATTTTGTACACCATGTTAGCCCAATTATACTTAGAGCTAATTAGTTGATAACACATTGCTAAGAAATGTTTTCCATCATTTTCTTAGATTAAAGTTGAATGAGTCTCTCAAAGGGGGGAGGTATCAATAAATGGGATAATAATTTTACTCCCTTTGCATTTATTCTCAAAAGGGGGGAGAAAAAGACCTAGACTTTAGAAATTATTTTGTTTATTGAGAACAATACAATGGGGGTTTGTAGTGCTTATTAAACTAGGTTTTTGTTTATTATAAGTAATATTGTAATAAAGAAAGTCAATGTGAGTTGTGATTGGTGATGGATTAAGTATCCTCACAATGGGGATGAAAGAGTTTCTAGGAAAATATTTAGGATAGGATGTATAGGTACCATAGCCTCTAATACCTTGTTGGATATATTAATGATAACAGATATAATATTTAATGATTTTAGAGATAAACCTCTTGTTAGAGACAAGTGTATCTATATTTAGAAGGATCATTGTCTATAACATGTTTATAATGGATGAGAGGAGTTAATGTCATAAGGATAATGACCTATACTAGATAGATTATAGTGAAAGACCTAAAGGTATAAAATAGGTTCCACGTTATCTAGAAAGATAGTATTGAGTTTTAGAGGAACCATCCTCGAATTATCTATCATTTTGAACACTAAAATCTATGATAAACTTCACTTGGATGAATTTTTGAAATTGGATATGTCCTAAAATTCTCAAAAGGTTGAGTCTGTCACATTTAAGGTTGAGAAAACCTACATGTGAGGTTTAGAAAATATTACTTGTAAGATTTAAATAGGCACCTCATAAGGTTGGGACAACCAAAGGCCATAAGTTTCCAGAATGTATATTATAGGGTTGGGATAACTATAGCTTAAAGTTTTCACATATCCATGTAAGGTTCGGACATATCATTGTAAGGATTAAAAAATATCATCTTAATTCTAAATAAGACCTTAGTAAGGTATACTAAATATTACTAGAATATTTTATTTATTATAGGGATCTGTATAAGGTTTTACTTTTAGCTAAATTTTGTGAAATTCTGAGGAAATTACATAATTTCAGTTTCTGAAGTGGAAATGATATGGGATGATGTAAGAGTTATTATTTCATATTAAAACCATTATAGATATTTTTTAATCCATAATTAAAGAATGTGTTTATGAATACTTGATGAGATAGAATATTAGTATATCACTATTAATAATATTATGAATTTCAAATGAGAATTTTTGAAATTCAGTATTTTTTATCTAAACTAAATTACAATTCAGATGATGTGTGTGTGGTTATTAATGTTTTAAAATATCACAAAAGAGTTTTTGATTATTTTGTATTAATTTTAGAGGGTTATGAGCAACGAAATTTTGTGTATGGATTTAATCCAAATCTTTACTAGTTTTTTAGAAGCTCTCAAGTCACGAGATGAGTTATTCCAAGATACAAATTTTGTTTTGTAAATATTTTTTAGATGTGAAGAAATGTTCAAATTCAATGGCTATTGAAATATTTATTTAAGAAGATAAACATAATAATACTATAGTAAATCTGATATATATACTCAACTAGGATAAAAAGTAGGAAAATAAAAAATAAGGGTTCATTTATCATGTTTCTATGACTATCACTTGTAAAAACAATAGATCTAGATTGTTATGGATGAGATGGTGCATGAAAATGGATAATTTTGGATTTCAAATAAACTCTATAATATTTCAATTTATAGGAATAAAAAATACCCCAAAAATAAATTAAAGGTGCATGTACATAAAAAGAAGAGTCTCTCCAAACAAAAGAGACTTCAAAAGACTATGTGGAAATTTAGTGTTTTGAGAAAACCTGAGTTCTTGAGGAAAGAGAAGAAGATTGTGTTGAGAATGTGATGAAGTAATATACCTTATAGTCTTTGAATAAGAAAAGAATATGAATTTGACCAGACATATTTGGTTGAAGTATAGAGAGAATATGAAATAGGAATCAACCATCTTACGATGTGTTCTTTGTTTTGAGAATGATAAAAATCATGTTCTCAACGTGTTCATTAGTATACAATATTCTAGAGCTAGGTTATTCATTTTTTATTTTATAGGTAGAAATTTCCGAGCATAGATTCTAGATAAATGAGTGAAAATGGTTGACATGTATTTAATCCTACAAATTTTCTATAGGCTTTCAATTTTATTGAGTTTGAGTTGACAGGGATAGCTAAAATGTTTTGTTAATGAATTCTAAGCAAGGATTTTGAAAATGGCTGAGTTTTTTTCTTAATTCATTAAGAACATAAGGATAATGTAGAATCCTTGATTGAGGAATTGGGTTCTATTTTAGATAAATATGACTCATAGCTTCACTCTCTGCTTTAGTGATAAAAACAAATACTTTACCTTCAAACTTTATTACCATGTGAGATAAACCCAGCTTAAAATGCATACATTTTACAACAGTTTTATAATTTAAATAATAAATCTAAAAAATAATCTTACAATCCCACAACCCAAAGTTTTAGTATCTATGGATATTATCTACATAATTTTTTTCACATAATTATTATCATTTTTCAATAATCCCACCATACTATACCTCCTTCTATTGAAGTAATATATTATAATCTTCTTGAAAACCTAGTTAATGAAAAGCATAATAAGGGGTGAGATCAAATTCTTAGTAAGGGAAAAACTTATTAATGAGTCATAAATCATAATAGGAGGTCCTCTATTCTCAAATAATTAAACATATAAAATGGAAAATCTATGTGGAATCATAAGAGAATAATAACAATACATGTAGTATAGCATAAACATATAACAAAAAATGCGGCATAATCATAAGAAAAGGAAATCAAAAACAAGTGAAGTTGGCATCACTACTTGATTATGATAACATAGGGGTCTTGGGATAATAACTCATGTGATGGTTCCAGATGTAGTGAAAGTGTTTATTAGGGTCGAACTCGAATTAAAAAAATTCATATTTGATGGATTATTCTCCTATTTCATAAGACATAAACATAATGATAAATTTAATTTTTTTCAATCTAATATTGAAAAATAATATGCCATAACCTCAATAAGATCATTTTATTAAAATTTGTAATTGATTTAATTATATTAGATGAAATATTACCATGTTCTTGCAATATTTCTTCACAGTGTATGTGGATCTTCTGAAACATTTTGTTAGTGATCCGCCATTCCATTTTTAGGATCTAATAGTAGAATCCCTAAAGTAGTGATCCACATGTTCTCCTATGATCTCTGAATTACACAGATGAATTGTTGGATTCAAGTGTTATGGATTGATCTTCGTGCATTATTCATCTTGATTGCTTAATTTTCTTCAATCATGAAGAAATTACCTTAATATTCCCATTCTTAAGAGGATTTGATAAGGAAGAAATGAATTATAGGGTGAAATCTATTGTATATAAATATTATCAATTAACCTATCTTAAAATGTATTATCATACAATTTATATACCTAGGGTTAGGGTTTGTAATTTATTTAATTGCATAAGTTCCCTTAATAAAATTTTAAACCCATGTTTGACCCCATCCCATATATCAAAATAATAATATATTATTTTTATTATATAGAATATGCTAACCGGAGAAATGATAAATATTATTCTACACTTTTCAAAGTAATATTCATTACAGAATACAATCATGGTCCACTCATCCTACTTTTCATTTATTGAATAATTGAATAAATTGTAAATTATGTTTTTATTGAAAAAATAAATATTCTATTCATAGGCTGACGAATAAATATTTATTAAATATTCAATAAATAAATAAATATTATATATCTGTATAATTTAATAATTACCCTTCCAATAAATATTTATTTAATTTAGGTGATCGTTAATTTGGAATAAAATTATTCCTTGTTATAGAGAATAATATTTATTCCAATAATTAAATTCAAATAGAATTTAATTAATATCAATGAAAACCCTCATTGTGTGACTCTAATATCCTCAAATTAATTATAATAATAAAACCTTCTTTTGTTTGTAATTTACGAGAATTTTTATACAAAAATATAATTTTTCAATAAAAGCCCTTTATTATTGATTTAATGGATTTATATAAGGGTAGAATCCTTATTAACACTTTGGGGTATCCTATGGAATATTTTTTGAGTTAGGTACTAAGTAGGCATGATATTATAAGGCTAATAGGGACCCAATATTGATATATAAAAAATATTAAATATATTACATCATGTACACATTATTTTTTAGAAATAATGGAATATCACATGACTGGTGTCTTGGATGAGAAATCAAATAAATCCATCAAACCGGGAATATATGATTTAACTAAGGGGAGAAAAAACCATTGTGTGCACTGGTTTTTTGGTTAGATCACCCATAAGTGTAAATATATTATATCACTTACATGTAATTTTTCCAAAATCATGAAATATATCATCAATGGTGTCTGAGATAGAAAATATAATACCTCTGTTAAATAAAAAATATGGGGTTTTCCCTAGGAGTAATATTATATTCTACCATTCCCACATGGGTAAGATCCTAAAATCTTGGAAAAACAACCACTTTGACCAATTTAAATTTGAAATTCCTTAGTGGGGTAAAATTAAATACAACAAGATCAATTTCTGGTTAAAATGAAAATAAAATCAGAATTTTAAATATTGGTTTTTGGAATGCTGTAATTTCTGTTAAAAATTACTCAGTGGTTTTATTTCTAGTGTTTTTTGATTTTATTGAGTACAAGCAACCATTAAACTCTTGTGCACTTGATATTCAAACCTTCGATGATATGATTCGGGTTTATTTACCCAGTTCCAAGTGTGCGAGACGTTACTGTTCATATTTTTTCAGGCATTACAAATATAGGTGTTTTCTAGTATTATTTTATTTTTTAAAAATTTATCTATTTTTTATACTTTCTTTCTATCTCAAATTATAAAAAATGGGATTTAAAAAAATGATTGAACCGAAAATTATAAGGGGTAATTCTATTAAAATTATCAAAGGATATTCTTTTCAAAATCATCAAAAGATAATTGTGTGTAATTATAAAATATAACTATAAATACTTATAAGATGATAATTTTGTCTAATCATCCAAATATAATTATAAGAGGTTAATGAAATTGAATTATAAAATAATAATTTATCAAAATTGTAAAAGGATAATTATTTTAATTATAAAAATATAATTATAATGAATTGTAAAAAGATAATTGTTCCAAATTATCCAAGGATAATTTATAAAAAAAATTCAAATGTTAATTATCTTGAGTTTATAAAAAGATAATTATCACGAATTAAAAGTGATAATTACAAAAAAAATCAAAGGATAATAGCATGTGATTCTTGAAATATAATAATGAATAATTTTAAAAAGATAATTATAAATAATTATAAAAAGATAGTTGAATTTAATTATAAATAGATAATTATGAAAATTATTAAAGTGTAATTATTTTAGATTATGAAAGAATAATTATAAATGACTACTGTGTGTGTGTGTTGTTGAAATAATTCAAAGAGATTATAATATAAAATGTGGTCTAATAATTATTCTTCAGGAGAAGACCATTAACACATGATTTGTCATAATATGATAATTTGAAAATTATTTGGGATATTGAATGTATAATAATATGTGATATTTTATTTATTTTCAAAATTAAATAGTTGTTGTTAGTTTTAAGAACCATCGATGAAGCTTGAGCGTTGACGTGTCAATGACTATGATAATAAGGCCCAGAATCAGATATTCTTGACTTTTGTAGTTTACACTCTAGATTTGGAACCACACAGGGTGTTTTATCAGTTCCATTAATGTTGAAGACCTTTAAAGGTAGGAATTTTCTTATATATTAGGGATTTTGTTACACATGTTTCCTTGTTATAATTTATGTGATGGAATAATTTTTAAGTGTGCTTGACTTACGATCACATATGGGTGTATGTGTTATCCATGGGACCCATCATGATATTATTTCAATGATAATTATTAGAATACTAATATTATATGTTTCATATGATTCACATGTTGATTTTTTTGTATGTATCTTATTATATTTTTTTTGTTTGTAATCATGTTATGCCTTGTTGTGTATCATCTTACCATTGGAGGATTTTTTTTCTTGGTTTTTGTGACAAGATATTGTTTTGGTATGGTTATCCCTTAGAGGGGGGTGTTATTGAGGTGTGATGATGAAAATGTTGTAGCATTATAGCCTTGTGGCCAGTCATAACTCAATGCCTAAAAGATTCTAAGGAACTTTTTGAAACTCGATTCCTTGTATATTCTGAGTATCATGTAAGCTCAATGCCTAGTGGGATTGGAGAAACATTCCCATTTAATTCCTTTTGGATACCAAGTGACATGTTGAAAAACATATTTATTTTTTGATCTTTTTTGACTTCTCTATTAGACTTTCATTCTGGGGTCAAACTAGGTACATTCGGGGCTTTGTGGCTCTTGGTTAGCGAATGATTGCTTGAATTTGGAAAGTATATTATTATACATTTATGAATTTATTATTATCATGGAATACATATATTGTAATTTAGAACACTTGGTTAATATATCATTGGTGGTTTCCCATTGTGTCTTATACTCACACCCTACATGGGAATTATGGTGCACTTATAGATTTCAGGAATTGATATTCTTCAAAAGGAAAGGGACATTTGGTAGAAGGTAAAGTAGATATGGATGGAGTAGGTGGTGTACTAGAACATGTAGAAATATATCCTTTAGTGAATAACAAAAGTGGTCACCAAATGTATTTATAGACTATCATGTAGTTGAAATTTTTGTTTTACACAATGGAAATAGTTGTCATGAACTAGTTTGGGTCGACCCTGAACCGGTCACTCGGGACGCTCTATAACAAGTCTCGAGAGGCATTCTCGATCCTCCCGGGATAGTGGAAAGAACTTAGGGAATCAGTTATAGTGAAAGGGGAATTTTTTATCCCAATATAAAAAATTAAATAACCAAAAAAAGAAATGGAAATCCCAATATAAATTTATATAAAAGTTGAACTGGACATTATTCACACCTGAATGTGAAGGTACAACTGAACCAAAAAATCACCTGAACAAACATGAAAACCAACTATCTGCATGTGACCACACTGGTCACTCTCCAACACAATTATCACATGTCAACCAAGGCAATCATACTCAATCTAAAACTAGCACAAGGGAAAACAGATAAAGATTATAGGCATAAGTATTAAAACTCAATAGGTTAGCCCGATATTCTATTCCTAGTTCACCTCCTTTAAAATAAAAGAAACAACAATTTTATGTTTGAAATAAAATATATAAAAAATAATTTTCCAAACAAGTTTCCATGCTACAAACATTAAAAAATAAAAATTCTTTCACGTTTTCAAAAACACAAAATGCTAGTGACCAATATCAAAGAGATGCAACTTCAAAGGGAAAATGGTTTTCAAGATGGAATCTTTAAAGAACGTACACCTTTAAATAAAACACACATGCTAATGAATTTTCCAACCAAACACACTATATTCCAATGTTGAATACAATATATCCAATGAGCATAATTCATGGGAACACCCCTAGGCACTAGCTAGCTGTGGCCCCTAGCTACCTTATATCTCAGTGAAAAATAACCATAACAAATATTTGTTCTTGTGCACAAGACACTAGTATGGAACATACCCATAACATAGTGGTCCCCAAAATCATCATCATAGTTTAATTAATGTTTTCATTATCAAACATGATACATTGAATAGGGACGAAATCAAAACGGATCACTAGAATACTAGTACACATTCACCCACCTAGATACCCAGGTTTCCCTCATTGTGATCAAACAAGTTTCACATGCTATCAAATGCCATATACACATAAAAACGAAATTTCTTGTCACACACACTCCAAATAGTATCTAAACACATTTTTTATCCTCTTTGTAACTCTATAAACCATCTAAAATTTTCATAAAACAATTTCGAGAAGTTTAACCAAGGTTTGAACAAGAATTACATTTGAAAATGCACTTTTTATGCCAAATTCCCACCAATTGCATACCAAAATTTTTTTGACAGCCCTAAAACCATTTATTAAATCAATTTTATGAATCTTAAATTGACCACAAATTTTACAACATTTAATACACATGAAAACCACTTTTTTAAAGAAAAATTAGGAATGTAACTTTAAGAATTTTACCAAAACAATGTATAACAAAGGTAAAAATTTCATTATTCATAAATAATTTTAAACATTCCATTAGCAAAAGAAAAACATTTACATAAACCCTTTAATATATTTACGTTACACATTTAAGCTCAACCATTTTCATAAGAATGTTGAACGGTCCACTTAACAACATATCATGCCAAAACTTGTCAAAAACAAAACCCATCTCTTTACAAAACCAAAAAACACTTTGTACATCCATAAGAGGAAATATAAATATCACATTTAATTTTTCCCATAATTTAATAAATTCAATCATGTTATTTTATATCAGATTTAGCACACAAAGGCCAACCGGCCACTTTTCTGACGACTATGCGTGAAAAATTTAGCAAAACAACTTATATTTTATACCCAAAGTGGTAAAACCCAAACTTTTCAGGCCAAAAATTAAATACATTAGTTAATCCATTTCATGAAAATAAAAATCCATATGTGAAAACTAGTGTAACATTTATTTGAACAAGTAGTGTGCACTTTTATAATGAAACAACTTCATTTTACACAAAACAAGGCATAAATAACCATTTTACACACAAAATAAATCATCCAAATGTTGTAAAAAAATACTAAACGTGTATATAAGGTAATGAAAGAAAGAAAAAAATGAAAGTTAAATAATAAAGGCATGTTCTTGGGAGAAACTACCTTGAAACCATGGCCAAATGGAAACACACACCTGAAAATCATCCATGAGGGTTCACAAACCCTATATCTATGAAGACCAGTCCTTAAAGAATGAAATCCCCAATAAAAATCATCGTATAAAAGAATCATGGGTCATTCATTCCAAGGAGGAAGAGATAGGCAATAAATAATGGGAGGAGAAAGGAGAATTAAAATCACCTTGAAAACTAGAGAACTCTTCATCATCCCTTATATCCACACCATTAGGGGAGAGGGAATGGAATGGAACTCAATGGAGAGGCTAATTAGGTCTGCAAAAACTAGGGAAACATTATTTGGGGGGGGATAGAAAAAATAATAATTCATGAAAGAAACAAATTACCATAACAAATATGGGCAATTTTATAATCCTTGAGAACATTCGCCCTAGTACGTGACTACGATGAGCTCCAAAGAGAAAAAATGGAACGTGGGTGTGCTCCAAGGGTTTTTGGACTCGAGTGAGAGGTAGAATCATTGAAAAATATTAAAAAATGAATAATATATAAAAGAAAAAATATATTTTTTTTAAACTAGAAATGGGATCATGGACTGGCCCAATACCTGAATAAATAACCCAAATCCACCATGATTATGAATTCATAAGGAGTCCAAATGGATATTTTGGTTTGAATAGGTTAGTGGAGTCTAAGTGGGAAGTAGAATGAGTAAAAAATGTAGAAAAAATAAGGATTTATAAAAGAAAAAAATGTTGTTTTTAAATATATAAATTGTCTCACGGTTTGCACAAAACTTGAAGTAACCACCCTTTTCTCCAAAAACTCCCAAATAAGCTATGGGTCCCCAATGGTAGGACGATTAGAAAAGGGTGGAAGTTAAAATCTCAACATTCATATCACCAAAAATGCAAAACAATATCAGGATTTCAAACACAATATATCCAAACTAAGTCATAAAAAATCAAGTGTGACAATAGTGATCCCCATTAAAGTGTTCTGCCCCTTGAAAGCCAAAACACTTTCTAGCTGAATGATCAACACTGAAGGATTCCATATCAACATGGTCCATCCTATCAAGGCAAGTAAATATCATCCATCATCAATGGAACGTAAGCCTCTTTCTAAAACAAAACACCAACTCATAACCACATCCTGAGAATCAACAGAAAAATCCGGCCACCACCTCCACAACCAAGCCAATAACCAAATTATGGGGTCTTCTCCCAATAAACCTAATGATCACCCAAACCAAAGTGCACTCACTAAATCCAACATCTTGGTTGGGGGAGGCTGGAATGGGCTCTCCACCATTAATTCACAACTACCATCCGACAAATCCTTATAGGAAAGATCTTCTATACCTGTATTGGGTCTCCCCACCATTAAAGACGAACTAGAAATGTAAAAATAAAAATTCAACATGAACTAGAATTGGGAATCACCAGCACATGCCCACCAATATTCTCCCAAAAATATTGAAAACCCAAGTTAATAGTGTTACAAGTTGAACATTTAAACCACCCATCCCTGAACACAGCGGACAAGTACTAGTCCAATGCTTTTTGGTACGGATCAAAAGCCCCACCACTAGTGGCGGGGAGGGAAGGGGACCAAACTGTTGGGCCATTGAAACCAAAAGAGAAATATAGGGACCACGGAAAACTCTCCACCTATGAATAGGTAAAACCAAGACCGTACCTGATTCACATTGGCAGTTCACATAGTGATGTTGATCAGAAACCCACAACCAAGATGGAATAACCATAAACACTACATGAGGGGTATTCCCACCATGCTCTTTACGAAGAAAAAAAATCACATTAATGTGAAACCACAATAAAAATAGAAACAACCTTACCACAATGGTGAAGGTAGGAACTTAGTCAATCTCCCCACACCTCTGACGATATCCTAACTACGTGAAAATATTCACTTCAAGGCCTATGGTTGGAGCCCTAATGTTTGAAGCATCTGTTGTGCCACAGCCAGGAGCTACGGATCACAACACCCCATGAAACTCAATTTCTAAAAAACACACCTTCATATAAATAGGAACTCAAAGATACATAGAACCATTCTTTCTCACTCAGAACAAGGTGCAGAATGGACAAGGAATATAGAGAAACACCTCAATATCACCTAACACAATAGTTATATACAAAATAATTATCACATTAGGAAACCACATTAAATAATGTCCATAAAGCTCCCTATTCCAAAAAATGAGTTAAGGAATCATCTGAAGTGTTAGATTTAAGGTTTGAAATGAATCCTTAGTCTGATCAACTGGAACTCTTGCCAAGAGAGATCCATCTATTGCCACATCACAACATCCAATATATCTTTAGAACCCCATTGAACATTTCTCCAAAACCAAGCCACCAAAAAGATCCCATCTCAAGAAACACCAAGAGTATTATTTTCAAATCCAAATTAAGCATACCAAACAACCACACATATAAAACATGAAAACGAAACACACATAAACATTGGTTTATCAAAAACACAAAAAAAATTACAACTTAATCACTTTAGGAAAACACACTAACTTTGTGTACGTTCACATTCCCCAATGGTGTTTCATCAAGTCTCACTCCCATGCACATTCACGCACCACCCTGGGCACCCAACCACTATTCTATACCAGGAAACAATCAATATATCTATAAAAAACCATGAATGTGAGAACCCATGAAAACACCAAAGGATAAAACAAACATCCTCATTTTACAAACCAAAAAAATTTAACATATTTCAAAAAACATGTACCTTCCATAGGCACACTAACTCCAAAGACAAAAACCATTTTTATATATCCACACAACAAACCATTTTACCATGCTTGAAAAAGAAACCCCATAGGTATCCTTCAAAATAATCTCCCTTTATTGAAAACGTTTTTCATAATCTCAACAAACAACACTTTTTAAAGAACCATTTGATTTAGAACCCATTTCATTTATTATAAAACAACTACTAAAACAATAATTCCATTCAAACATCCCTTTTCCCATTTTCAAAAATTAATCAAGGTCTATTTTCTTAATCTGATAGCCCCAAAGGCCAAACTTATTTTGAGGAAAACACCTACTGCTCAATACTAATTCCAAAAACCAATTCATCAGATTAAAACGCTCTTCAGTAGCCCAAAACATCCTATTTTAATTAAATTTTCAGAATATTATTAAAATAATTAATTCCTTCCATCCATTTTATTTCAATAAACCGTAATTTTAGATTAAGGAAATTTGATCCCATTAAATCATTCCAATTTCTCCCCCAAAATTTGTTTCATAAAAACCCTACATGCTCAAAATTTTCTTATATTAGGCATTGAAAACCTACATCCACAATTCTAATATAATGATTTTCAAAACAAATCATAATTAAAGAAAGGTCTATGGGACCCAAAAAAGGGAACTATCGTCATTGGGTGACTTGACCACATGGTTGGCGGTCATATGTCAAACACACCACTAACACAGAGAGCCTTCTTAAGACCATACTCGGGCTCCACATGGCTTTGTAGGCCCTATGAGCTTGTGGAGGCCATTAGTCCAGCTCCCAATGTCATGTCACAATTACCAATCAATGAATAATAACTGATGAAACTAATAAAACTAGAATTTCCATGGACACATGAGGTTCAGAATGAGAAAAATCGTGTGATGCACTTTCCGAACCTACCACTCAAGTTCTGACAATACTAATCCATATACCGTGACATACCCCAAATACAAAAGGAACTCAAGAAGCAAGTTCTACTAAGATCAAACCTACTCTGATACCATTTTTTCACGAACCAGTTCGGGTCGACCCTGAACCGGTCACCCAGGATACTCCATGACAAGTCCTGATAGTCATTACAGATCCTCCCAGGATGTCGACAAGCACTGAGGGCATTAGTTAGAGTGACAAGTGAATGTTTTCTCCAAAATAAAAACAATTAAATAAATTGAAAAAATAAATGGATGACCTAATATAAATTTATATAAAATTATAACTAAGAGTTATTGGAACATGAAAGTGAAAGTAAAATTTAACCAATAACTCAACTGACCAAACATGACAACCAATTAACTCCATGTGACCCCGCTAGTCACTCCATAATACAACAATCACACGTCGCCCAAAGCAATCAGACTCAAGCTGAAACCTGCATAGTGGATAAAAGAAGAAGAAGAATACAGGCGTGATTATTAGAACATAGTAGGTTAGCCTAATATTCCCTACCCAATGCACTTCCTTTAAAATAAAAGAAACATAATTTTCAAGATTGAAATACAATATAAAAAAATTCCAAACAAGGTTCCATTCTACAAACATTACAAAATACAAATGCTTGCAAGTTTTCTTAAATAGGAAATGATAGTAACCAATTTCAAAGAGATGAAACTTCAAAGTGAAAATAGTTTTCAAGAGGGCTATTTTAAAGAATACACACCTTTAAATAAAACACATATGATACTAACTTTTTTACTAAACTCACAAAATTCTGATGGTGAATACTTTATATCCAATGAGCAGAAGTCACATGAACACCCCAAGGCACTAACTAGATGTGGGCCCCGGGTACCTCATATCTCTGTAAAAAGTAACCATTTGGGCCCCATGTACCTCATATCTCTGTATAAAGTAACCATAAAAAATATTCATTCTCATGCATGATCCACTAGTTGGGAACATGACCATAACCTAGTGGTCCTCAACATCATCATAATAGTTTAGTTAGTGTTTTCATCATCAAACATGCTACATGAAACATGGATGAACCCACTCTTGATCACTAGTATACTAGAACACATACACCCACCTAGATACCGGGGTTTCCCTCTTTGGCCTCAAACAAGTTCTACATTCTATCAAAGAACATATACACATAAAAGCACCAGTTCTAGTCACACAAACACTAAATTGTAGATAAACATGTTTTTTTACCCTTTGTGTATCTTAATAAACAATCTAAAAGTTCCATAAAACAATTTCAATAAGTTCAACAAAGCTTTTCACATGAATTCCATTTGAAAATGAACGTTTTAGTCCAAATCCCAAAAATGTGATACCAAGAAAGATTTTCCATCCCCAAAACAATTTACTAAATCACTTTCATGAATCTTAAATTGACTTCAAATGGTAAAACAAGGAATACAGATGAAAACCCCTTTTTATAGATAAATTCAAAAAGGGCCTTTAATAATTTTACCAAACCAACTTATAACGAAGGTACAAATTTAACGTTTTATAAAGAGGTGTAAAAATACCATTATCAGCATAAAATAATTTATATAAAACCTTTAAAGCATTTGGTATATGAATTTAAGCTCTTCCATTTTCATAATAATTCCGAATGGGACATTAACTGATAACTCGTGCCAAAACATGTCAAAAACCAAATAAATATCTTTATAAAACCAAAAACCCTTTGTAAAGCCCTAAATGGATACCAAAATATCATAATTCATGCTTACCATAATTTAATAAATTCAAACGTGTGTTTTATATCACATTTAAAAAAAAAGGCTAACCGGGAACTTTTCTGAAGACTAGGCTTGCAACATTTAGCAAATCAACTTCTACTTAACACCTAAAGGGGTAAAACCACAAATCTACACGCCAAGATTTTATTACAATAGTTAAAAAAGGTCATAAACATCACTATACATATGAAAAAAACTAGTATAACATTTATTTGAAAAATGAGGGTGCACTTTTATAACAAGAGAACTCCATTTTACACAAAATAAGACATAAATTTCCATTTTCCGCACCAAATAAATCATCCAAATATTTAGAAACAATAATAAACATGTATATATGGTGAGAAAAGTATTAATAATATGAAACTTAAATAATAAAAGAAATTTCCTGGGAGAACCTACCCTAAAACCATGGAGGAATGGAAACACACACCTGAAAACCTTCCACGAGGGTTCACAAACCCTATATATATGAAGACCAGCCATAAAAGAATGAAAACTGCATAAACAACAATGTGATAATAGAACCCTAGGACATTCATGACCAGGGAGGAAGAGATATCTAATAAATAATGGAAGGAGGAGGATGAAAGAGGAGAAAGGAGAAAGAAACTTGTCTTGAAAACTAGAGAACTCTTCATCTTCCCCTAGATCCACACCATTAGAGGAGAGGGAATGGTTTCAAACTAAATGGGGAGGCTTCTTATATCTATAATAACCATGGAGATAATTTTTTGGTGGAATGGAGAAAAAATGAATGATTAATGAATGATACAAATTACCTTTCAAAATCTATATTATTTGGGAATCCTTAAGAAATATTTCCCTAATCCGTGACTAAGATGAGATACAATGAGGGAAAATGGAACATTGAGGTGCTCCAAGGGTTTTTGGACTCGAGTGAGATGTGGAATCACCAAAAAATATTAAAAAATGAATAAGATATAAAAGAATATTTTTAAAACTCGAAATGGCCTCACGGGCTGACCCAATACCAGAATAAATAACCCCAATCCACCATGATAATGAATTATTAGGGGGTCCAAATAGATACTGTGGTTTTAATAGGTCATGGGAGACCAAATGAAATGTGAAATGGATGAAAAATGTTGAAAATATAATTCATTATAAAAGAAACATTTTTTTTAAATCAAAAAATCAGCTCACGGTTGGCCAAAATCTTGGAGTAAACACCCTTTCCTCCAAAAACTACCAATCAAGCTATGGGAGACCCATGTAAGAATTATTAGAAAAAGATAGAAGTTAAAAATTCAACATTAATATAACCTAAAACCCAAAAAATGATCATAATTTTCAAAAAAAAAAAGATCAAAACCAAGACATGAAAAACTAGGTGTGACAATAACGATCACCATTAGTGGTTTCTATAGAGTTCTGTCGATGACTACCAAAAGTGATAGTTAATGAATATGAAAAATATTCATTTTAATGATTGAAATAAGAAGTCACTAATGATTTTGAAAAAAAGGATTTAGAAACTTTTTATGGGGGTCACTAATAAATAGTTTTTTTAAAATGTAACATTTAAAAAACCATGAAAAAAATAATACCCCACAAAATAAAAAACTAGTTATCCAAATAGAGACATACCCTTATAATATACTTCCCAATCAACCTCTAGATATAATACAAAAAAATAAAAAAATAAATAAAATTTAATGTTTACATTCAAATTAAATTTAATCATTTTATAAATATAAAATAGTCAACATATTTTATACAGTTCAACATTCATAAATAATCATATAAATATAGAAATAATACAAATAAAATTTGAAATACATAGCAGTTTTGACCCCTAAAATAACAATCTAATTTTTTTTAAAACAATGGAAATAATTTATAATTATACCCTGATAAATACAAATAAATCTAGGAATCATATTGACACATGGTTGATTCAGGAAACTCACCAATGATCTAAGGAATATTCTCCTATGTTTTCACATCAATGAGAAGTCAATTGCTCATTTTTAACCCCCTAGTAGGTGATATTCAATTTTAATAAAACTATACCGTGATACCCATTGCTATCTATCAAACAAAGTGGAATGAAAATTAGACATTATGAAGCATTGATTCTTATATATAAAAGATAACTCCATGATCATTCTCCAATGATTTCATGTTAATCCAAGTGTTTTTTCTTAGTATAGGCCCCTTTTATATGACTTGTCACTTAACTCTAAATTCGAGGGACTAACACAATTTTTGGACATACATGGAATTTAGGGTATCTTATTGATGTATTGATGATATATATATCTTCTAAAAGACTTAATGATCAAATTACATAAATTTCATTTCAATAAAAGCTGGTGTGAACGTTTTTATCCCCTACACACATGATATTCCTATTATTAAAAAAATGGTAATAACGTCAAATCTTAACTTACGAAATATTGATCAATCTTGAAATCATATTGATGCACAGTTGATTATAGTAGATCAAAAATGATTCAAGTAATTTTCTCATAGATTTTCACATCAATTATAATTCATTTAGACATTTTTAACCCCCTAATGGGAGATAAGCCATTTAAATAAAACTAGAAAATGATACACATCATTTTCCATCATAACGGTTGACATGAGCATCATGTGTATGTGGTGTTTATTTCTATAGAACCAAAAACAGCCTTTGATAATTATATGATGATTTCATATCTATCCAATTGTGTTTTATTGGTATTTTCCCTTGTGATTTTTCACATAGCTCCAAATTCAAGGAAAAACCCACTTTTGGGCATCTTAAGAAATTCAGGTGTCTGGTCGATACGATGATGATTCTTACCATTTTTAAATGTCTTCAAAAAAATTCCAATTATTTCAAGTAAATCATAGCTCATTTTGTGGATTTTGGTACCTACACACATTATTTTTCCATTATTACAAATTCATTTATAATGTAAAATCAATCCTTAAGATGTACTAATCAATTCGAGCATCATATTGACGAACATATAATTCCAAAATATTAGAAATGATTCTAAAAATATTCTCTATGATTTTAATAACAATGATAAGTCATTTTCTCATTTTTTTTACCACATGACAGGTGGTATGCCACTTTAGTAAAACAAGGCAATGTTACCCATAATTTTCTATCTTACCAGACAACCAAAGCATCTGATACATGTGGAATTTGTTACTACGGATGAAAATTTACACCATTATTGTTCTCCCATGGCTTCATGATAATATAAGTGTGTTTTTTTAGTATTTTATTCTTTTCTGTGTTTTTTCACTTAACCCAAAATTTGATGGACAAACACCACTTTTGATCATACTGAGAAGTTTAAGTATATAAATGATGTGACGATGATTCTTATGTATTTTTAATGACTTAATGATAATTATCCTCAGATTTAAGGTTAATAAAATCTTATTTGGCCAGTTTTACCACTACAAAATAGATTTTCCCATTATTACAGAAATGTTAATAATGTTAAATCACTATTTTAGCCAAATAGATCAATTCGGATGTGGAATTATTGATCAGATGACTCCAACATATCAAAAATTATTTAAGTAATTTTCTCCTATATTTTTACATCAATCATATTTTCTTTCTCAATTCTTACCTCCAAGCAAGAGATACACCATTTTAATAAGGTTTGACAACATTACCCATTGTTTTCCATCATACTAGTGACATGAGAATCTGATGATGTGGTGTTGATTCCTATAGATTAAAGATGACTCTATGATCATAATCCCATGATTTCATATCAATAAAAGTGAATTTTCATGTTATTAGACCCTTTTACAAGATTTTTTTCCTTAACTCCAAATCCAATGTCCAAACTCCACTTTCGATCGTATTGAAAAATTTGGGCATATGATCATCATGTCGATGATTCCATCTGGTATTGAATAACATAAAGATTTTTTATATGATTTCATGTCAATTAGAGATATTTTTCATTTTAACCCCTATACACATGATTTTACCATTATTAAAAAATGGTAATAATTTCAAATCATATCATAAGACATATTGATTAGTCTAGGATTTGATTTGAGACATTGTTAATTAAAAAAGTTCACAACTGATTCACATAATGTTCTCAAATAAATTAGAATTATTTTTTCTCTTTTTGGGCCCTCTAATGGAAGATATTCCATTTTAATAAAACTATACAATGTTACCCATAATTTTCTATTATAATGAGAGACACAAGAATCTGAAGGATGTAGTGTTTATTCCAACATATCAAAAACTAATCGATGATTTTTCTCCTTATATTTAATTTTAATTCAAGTGTGTTCACTTGGTATTGGTTCCATTTGCATAATTTGTCACATAACTCCAAATTAGAGGGACAAAAACCACTTTTGATTATATTGAGGAATTTTCATATATGATCGATGTGATGCGGATTATTACTTATTTTAAGATACATATAGAATGTTTTCCTAATATTTCTTGTAAATGAGAGCTCGTTTGGTCAATTTTGACCCCTACACACATGATTTTACCATTAGTACAAAAATGTAAATAATTTCAAAACAATCCTTAAGTTATAGCGATAAATATGAGAATCTGCTTGATGTGTGGTTCATTCCAATAGATTAAAAATGATTTAATGAATTTTATATAATATTTTCACATGAATCATAATTTTTTTTTCCTTTTTCCCTATTATGGGAGATATTCTATTTTAATAAAACTATAAAACATTATTAAATATTTTTCATCATATCAGATAACACAACCATCCAATTTAAGGCAATGTTGATTTCTACAAATCAAAAAAGACTAAGTGATCACTATCTTATGATTTCATGTAAATAAAAGTTTGTTTGTTAGTATTTAACCCTTTTACATGATTTTTCAATTAACTCCAAATTCAAGGGACAATCGCCACTTTTGATCATACAGGGAAATTCATGTATCTAATCATTATGATAATGATTCCTATATATTTTAAATGAATAAAAGATCATTATTCATATATCTCATGCCAATAAAATCTCATTTATTCAGTATAGGCCCATATAAACATTGCTTTCCCATTATTATAGAAATTATAATAAGTTCAAATCATACCATAAGCAATACCGATCAATACATGCATCAAATTGATATTATTTTGATTCCAAACAATCAAAAATGATTTTTGGAATTTTATCCAATATCGTCACATTAATCAGAATTAATTTGATCATTTTTTATCCCTTGATGGATGATATCCCATTTTAATAAAACTAGCCAAATTTACCTATCATTTTCCATCATATTAGGTGGCATGAGTATTTTATTGAGGTAGATTTGATTCGTACATATCAAAAAAAACTAATAATTATTATCCAATTATTTAATGTCAATCCAAGTGTGTTTTCTTAGTTTTGACACTTTTTATATGATTTTTAACTAACTCAAAAACCATGGGAAAAATGATACACTAGATCATATTGATCAATTCAGGTATCTGATTGATGTATTGATGATTCCAAAAGATTTCAAATTTCTTAAATACATTTATCGTGATATTTTTTTTCACTTAGATCTCTTTTGGACATTTTTAACCCACACACAAATGATTTTTTCTCTATTAAAAAATCATAATAAATGTAAAAATGTACTTCAAATTATACTGACCATCCTAGCCATCCCATTAATAAATGGTTGAAATATAAATATAAAAAAATATAATTGTTATTTTCAAAGGTTTTCACACCAATATATATATATTCAATTAGTTTTGAATCCATATATATAAAATAGCATTTTAATATAAATTTAATTTTTATTTGTGACTTTACTAAAAATATGAAAGAAAAATGAGATATTTAATTTGAAAAAGAAACATAAAAGATAAAACAAAACACACCTTCTAGATCTAATACATCATACAAGACCATGCTACTACCCATGTTTGGTGCGGGAGAGTCCTAAAAAATTATAAAGATAATAATAATGAATGTAATGATAAATAAATAATTAAATATAGTAAAAACATACATCATAATATCTCATGAACTATCAACCTGGTGCATATAATCCATCAATGCTCTAACCATAGTGAACATTTTCATATTTACCACAACATAATCAGGAATCCATGCATCCAAATATGTCATCTAATATTTCAACCACATAATAATAGAATCCATGGTCTCAGTGCATGAAACTATGAAATGAGGTTTCCTCGTCCATATGTCATGTTGTATCATTTTCCATCATGACTAATAATTCTATAAAATATCTCATTCCTCCACATGAAAATTTATAGTTAGTCCACTGTAAGCTGTTCAAACTCATCATAAAATTGATCCAGTGTAATATATAAATAAAATATATATTTATATATAGATATATGTTACAATTGATAATTATTACAAGAAATTAATATAAGAGATGCAACCTTAGTATCAATTCATTCCCAAATCATCATCCACACTGACATTTTATCTGTCAGTGTTATTTTCTCTTGTAACTACATACTAATAATAAATAACTATAAAAAATAAATCCATATTAAATTATAAATATAAAAATTAAATGATAAATACATCATGTTAAATATGGTACATCTGATGTATCCCAAACCTATTAGGTGGTCCTTGCAATGCATGATTGTCAGAAAATTGTCTTTACATAATCTATATTTAATTAATTCAAATTTGAAACATTTAAAATGAAACCAATTCTTATAAATATATGATCCAAAATAAATAGGCTCACTGCCACTACATTAGTAGACCAATTTGAAACTAAGTCATGTTAATTTTATGGGAGACCACCTATTATGACTCTATCGAGAATGTTTGTGGAATCCAAATTTAGTACCCAGTTGTAACAACTGGTCCCTACTGATACCACAGGCCCCCCACCCTAACTTGGCTGTTAGGTTTTATCCTTCCAGAAACCACTAGTTTCCTTAAAAATGTGTTCCCCTACCTGGGGGTCCACCAATATGCCGGAACAATTCATCATACTAATAAATGTTTCCACAGGCCAACACATGTCCTTTATAGTGTGTTTTATCCTCATTCACACACACCCTTGGAAGCTTTATAGGTGGTCACCCATCCTAACCACCACTCCAAGAAAATAATTATTAACTGTGGAGTTCTAATCAATTAGGCTCCCGAAAATAAAATAGAACCTTACAGACATTATTCATTTCATTTATCCTTTTAACCCTTTAACATTTTGGGATATTACATTCAACCCTCTCCACTTTAGAACACAACATCCTTATTGGGGACCCTATATCTCAACCTATCCAGTGCCACCAAACATATGTATGGGTTACTTCTATAATACGAATATAACAACTATGCCATATTGACAGCATATGTACCCTGACCATAACATGTTCATCAGGTATTGGCCCTCCAAGAACTTCTAGTTTCCCCATAGACATGTGTTCCCCTACCTACGATGCACCCATGTGCCAAAATGTGTAATCAAACTAATGACTTCCCCCATATTCCAAAACATTATCTCTTCAATGTGATTTTCCAGACTCTCACACACCCTGGGAAATTTCCTAAGTGTTCATACATCTTGACCATTACCCTCATCCTTGTCATTCATAACAGAGGGAACTTTCAGATAAGTCAAGGGGTGGAATTTTTCCAGGTTTCGTCTCAGCTCACGACATTTGATGGAGATGCCCTAACTAGGGCTAGCAATGGCTTCGGCCTCCCCCTTCTAGTCGAAACGGGGTAGAAGGCTGTTTTTTTCTTCGTCCTGATGCTTCACTCCCTTCTCCAATATGAAATATCGACTAATTTGTTTCCCTATTTCACTTAGTCTGAAGGATCCAGGCTTTCTTAATGGTGTGACTCAACTACCGCTATCAGTTTTTTAATTTTTGGAAGCTTTTTTCCACTGGAACCTTATTGTGGTGGCTCGGTTTCAACAACAATGACCTATAGTTGTGATTTCGACCGGTTCATTTTTGATTACTGTGGGATTCATAACCAAGTGATTGTGGGGCTTCTTGATAAGAGTTACCTGATGATTTGATTTTTAATGGAGGGTGACATGATTCACACCCTATCTTATGCTCCATGTAAATGCCTCGATTACAGGTTCTTCCTTTTCCATCGGAATTTACATTTTCACATGAAAAATGACTTTCCTTCTATTACTCTATGGATTAGCTTCCCAAAATTACCACTACCATTTCAAAATCCCTTTATCCTCAAAATACTAGGGAATATGGTCGGACGGTTCCTGCGTGCTAACATTAAAACTCAATTGGTTAGCCACCCAATTAACCCTTGGATTTGTGTGTAGGTGGATGTATCCAAACTACCGATGGAGTGGGTTTGGGTTGTTATTGTTGAAGAGTATAGGTGCAAACAGGTTGTTGTATTCGAATCATGTGTATTTTTTTCTCAGTTTGTAGGCATTTGGGGCATCTGATTTCTTGTCGCATGTGTGGTGTAAGGCAAGGGGACATGAAGTAGAAGAATAGAGAGATGGATTTGGCTCCCAGTGTTATTAATATGGTGGATACTGAAATTTAAATGCAGAAGAAGGATCCACTGGATCCTAGAAAGGTAGAAGAGGTTCAGGATTGTGAATCTGCACCTCACTCAGTGGTTTTCCCAGTCTAGGAGGTTCTACCTTCGGATTTTGAGGGGAATGAAGGCGGAAGGACCAGGTTGTCTCTAAAAAAGGTATTATAGTGGATTTGGAGGGACATCAAAGTGTTGATTCTCAGCTATTGCATGTTCAAGAAGGGATTTATGTTGTTCCAAGTAGGGATACTGGGGACACCTCTTCCGCACTGGTGGGTCATGGGGTCACATGCCAATGATAGAGAGAGAAGAACATCCAAACCTGTAATCTTTTTGCAGGTCTGGATGGCTTGGCTGACCAAGAGAATGACATTTCAGCCCAATCAATAGGTGGGTATGATGATTAGGATCACTATGGATATTTTTAGAGGACAATATTGGCGAGAAACATAGCAAAATATTGTACAATGCAAGGAAGAAAAAGGGACATAAATCTATCAGGGACACTGGAGATTTCATTTTAACAACAGGGAAGAAAAAAATGGGTGCAAAGATTACCCGTACCTTCTAAAGACAATTGTGACTCTGTTAGGTAAAAACTTTCCATCAAAAGAGATTTAATGCATGTTTGTTTCTATTGGTACTATGTAGGGGAACCCTAGTAGAGTGATGGTTGTTTCTGGTGATGTCAGTACGGATGCAACTGGTGTGGATAATACAGTTAGTGAGAAACTCCTGGGACTGCTAGTTCATTCAGAAGAAGAAATGGTGGGGAAGTTTCTTCATATCAATGCTAACCATGAAGAGGAGGACAAGATGATGGGTAGGCTGATTCGAGTTCCTATCAATAGTGAGCAGTCTGCAGGGATTGACAAACAAAATCTTATACTAATAATAGGTTTTAACGATGGTAAGAAAAGTAACAAGGATTATTCTCGAACATGGGAATAGTTTTTGGATTGCTTTGATGACCTCATTATGATAATCAAGATACACAGCTGCATGCTATCTCTTGGAAACTTATTAGGAAGGAATTAGCTAATAGGATTAAATTATATTTCAATAACTTTGAGATCTCTTATAAGCCATGTCCTCTTTCTTTAATGTACATGTTTTCTCACTTTTCCTTAAAAGTGTTTGATAAATAAAAATTTAATTTTCCGCCATTCATTACCCCAGGCCAAGAACTCTTAACTATGGAGTTCTAATCAGGTGGGATCTAGAAAAATAAAGGTTCACCTTTTCAATAATAGTCATATCATTTAGCCTTTTAACCCTTTGACATTTCTGGGGTTTACATTAGTGATCCATCTTCACCCAACCTTTATAATATTTCTACATTTTTTGACATTTGGTCATATTCACTGACTAAAACTCATTAGGGAAAACTCTTATATTAATCTATTTAAAAAAATATCTCAAATATAAGTGTTTTATAAACACTTCTAAAAGACTAAAATAATCCAATTACTAGAACTTCCCTCCATAGCTAATTTAATGTATCCTAGGGAAATTAATCTCGGTTATGTGTTGTCAGTGAAAATTTGAGTGTTTCATGAATGTAATGATCAAATGGATAAATAAATGTTTGGGAACCCCTCCAATGGGATGGTATATCTTTTCAAATTATATTTCAAGTGTCAGGTGAGAATTCTATGATTAAATTCCATGAATAGGGTCTCTCCTATAAGAGGGAGAAGTGGTTGATTTTTATCCTACTAAAACCAGTTTAATACATAATTTGACCAATTTGAATATATATTTCTAACACTTAATAAAATAATAAAATCACATTTACATTCATACATACCTTGACCTGTAGATGAAGATACCTCTATAGAATTATTTGAATCTAATGCATGCTCCCTTGAAATATATACAGCCTTAGAATGAATTGGTAGCTAAACACACTTAGACTATATAACAAAGAAATAGGTGGTAAATACACAAAACATGCATTTAAATAGTTCATAACAAATCAGGTCTTTTAGGGATTTGTTTTGTATGTGCCTTATTTGTCTAAGGGTAATAAATAATATCATTAACATTATCAAAACTAGATTGGTTTAAACCTATTACAGAGCTAAAGCGGGATACATGGATAAAATCATCATATGTATTTGAATGCTGGAAATATAAGTTAATAACACCCTTGGTTTGTTAAGTAAGTTGATATAACCTAGATCTAGTGATAGAGACTATTATTGTCTAGTTTACAAATCCTTACATTCATCAAATATAAAATTTATTCATGGTAAATGTAAACTCATTTAAAACCATATTATAAAATCACTTTATCCTTTCCAAATATGAGACTAATTGATTCTCCATTAAATATTATAACTAAAAATAAATTTATTATTGGCATTGAATTTCCAATTTTTTGTTTTTTTGATTAAAAAATAACACAGGTTTTATTTTATTATAATAACAAATTAAAACAAAATAAAATAAAAATGGAAAAATTTAAAATTAATTATGGGAATTTAAAATGTAAATTATAAATAAAATATACAATAAAATCATGTTTTGTTTTTTACCTATGATTAAAAATTAATCTATGGGGAAATAAAAATAAATATATTACTAAAAATGTACAATAGGATAGAATTCCATTATAAATATTTCATAACATCATTTACAAATAAGGCCAAAATTTCCTCACTAAAAATTTCAATGTACCAAGAAAGTGATAATTATGTAGTTCAACTAATTCTAGAATGTTTCAATGAAAAAAATGAAACTCAAAAAGAAAGACTAAAATAACATCTAATATTCAAAAAAAAAATTATTTTTTAGTCAACAATGTAGTGGAAAAACTAGATTATCAATCAAGGTTAATTTAGGTCCACATTTCAGCGTATATTTCTATAAAATTGATTATCTCTCTAAAATGACATTAAAAAATCAAGCTCATTCATATACAAAAACATATTTGAAATTCTTGGCATAAAACTTTTTTTCTACACATGACACATATTTCATTTTAAAATAATATAATTCAATTAATAAAAGACTATAACTATTTTTCTTTCCATAGAAAAAGACATGAAAATCCAAATTTTTTATTAAAAATGCCAAAGTAAAGCATATATATATCAAGATCATTTGAAAACTAGAATTTCTATGATTACAGTCCACAAATAACCTTTCTCAAATAGATTTTCATGTCTATCATGTTGAATCATTAAAATCCATGAAGCTGTAAACTTTAATTCAGATAAATAATTTCAACTTAATAGACACATGATCTATTTAGTGGAACATTTATAAAAAAAAACTAAAAAATAAATATCACAACTCCATATTCCTATATCAATAGTTCAATTAAAAAAAATTCATTAAAATAAAATAAAACATAAACACCAAAAAAAATCATAAACCAATCCAATAATAAAAAAACTTTTTATATTATAAAAACCCATCATGATACCTCTTCGAATATATTTAAAATGGTATTATTCATTCTATCTATACCAAATAATTAACTAAAAACAAGTTTTAAACAAAAATACGGGAAAAAATTATTAATTTAATTAAACATTAACTTCAACTATTTATCCATCAATGGTGTCTCTAAAACATAGAATATTTTCTTCACATTGAGCTATGGTGTATATCAATCAATAGTAAAATAATAAAAATTGTCTCAGGTTTTATCTCATTCAATTAAAATAACTCCTCACCTTGATATTTTTACAAAAAACATTCTAATTCATATTATATGTCGTGGTAATGAAGAAAACTAGTTCTTCTTATAATGCCAAAATGAAAGTTTTGTTACTAACTTGTTTATATATTTATATATTATATACTATTAAATTTCACCAATTTAAATTGATAATGATCAACATTAATTTCATGGAATGGATCAACCTAATTCCACTTTGAAAATATTTATTTGAACTTTTGTTCATATACAACATTAATTATGTCTCTCAATTAACCATAGTAATAACCACAATTGACAGATGGGAAAAAATGCCACTAATTTGGGTTTTTCATTTTCCATCAACATATTTAATGTAAAAATGAAATCCAATAGCATATAAATATTTTTAATGTTGATCCATTATAGATAGACCCATACCTAGTTATTTAAATTCATTAGTTATTATAGGGTCACCTAACCCTCATGGATTATACCCATATATATTTAATT
This sequence comes from Viscum album, assembly GCA_963277665.1. Classification (NCBI taxonomy): domain Eukaryota; kingdom Viridiplantae; phylum Streptophyta; class Magnoliopsida; order Santalales; family Viscaceae; genus Viscum; species Viscum album. The sequence continues at coordinate 497,868,815 of OY728139.1, forward strand.
CCATAAAAAGTTATGTAGATTGAAATTAATAGTATACTTCTATCAGAATGAAAATCTATTTATACAAACAAAATCCTTGAAATAATCAAGAAATAATTCAGAATGGGACTTGAATTTTACAATCACTCACATGAGGCATATCTACTTTTAGATCATTAAATTTTTTCTTTAAAATTATAAGTCCATATTTGAATGATCAACTTATATATGTAAACAAAAAAAACAAAAATTAAACAATAAAATTTATAAGAATAATACTGTAGAAAGGATGAAAATGATGTAGTACTAAAAATGATGTATTGATGTGATCATACCCACTTGATGGTTTACATAACAAATATATTTCCTTATCCAACTTTACCATCATGAATCTGAGAGGGATTATCTAATAATGTTTCCACATTAACTAGTTATTTTGAACCAAAGGTAGTGCACTCATCCATTAAATAACCATTGGATATTAATGTCTCTAGATGATATTTTTTTATATATAATCTTTTGGAATGTATTCAGATACCACTCAATAAGATACATCCACTTTAATTACACTAGGCCAGCATCTATTACTTCATCAGTTAGGTGCACCATCAAGTAAACCATAACATCAAAAAATGGGGATGAAAATAGTATCTACAACAGAAAAAGAAGAATAAATATTCTATCATATTTTTTTAATAACCCATTGGTTGATTTCATAAAAAAATCTATCTAAAAACTCATCTCAATTAATGGTTGAACAACATTAGGTGAAAAAAATCATAAATTGAAGTTAAAATCAACTGCTTAATTTGTATGTGATTGTCATGAAGTTTTAACCATTGAAATATCCTTCTCATCACATTCACACAGTTGAAAATATTATAAACATAAATGTCCAAAACTTTTAGAATCTTAAAAATGGAAATAATTTCCTCTTTGTCATTTTTACTTGTAGTATATTGTGCATCGTGAATTTATGCCTTGTTTCACTCACCTAAATATAAATGCAATTTTTTATTCAAACCCATTTCTTCTCAATCATGTTGTGTGTTAGAATGTTCCAAAAAAATTTATCATAGACATTTTTTCAATTTTCATGACATCCAAATTGTCCTTAGAATTTTAGTTTTAAAGTTAATGAGATTTAAAAAAAAATCTTTTCTTGATTGAATTTTGAATAAATTGTCTACCAACACCATGAATTTTGGGTAATGGATGATCTATAGAATCCATTAATTCATATACTATAGGTTTGTTTTGTTTCTCAATTTCTAATAATATTTCTACTCATATCATGATCCTCTATGTTGTTTTGAATTCTCCAAAAACCATCAAATGCCACAATTTCCATTATGAAAATGTACTGAGAGGGACCAAAACGTTTTTGACCCATATATTCTCATTTTTTACAACATTTAAACCATGTATGATATTTAATTTTATTTAATTAAGGCTAATAAAATTCCCCTTTCATAGTCCAACCAAATAAATTTACATAATCTGGGAGTTAATTGATTTTACACAATAAAGTATTCTGCAATTTGAACATTTCATTCATTTCACATTCGTAAGTCATCACATCATTTCCCAAAAAATAAACTAACTCATCAATCAATAACTAAATGTAAACATAAATCATATACCCTAGACATCTAGATCCACTAATAAGAGTTTAAATTAATATAAAATATTGTTTCATATAAATCCATAGAGAGAGATTATACAGATCCAACACTGCATGCCATGTTCTATGAGTTTCACTAACTATAAACCCGAATGGATAGGAATCATATTATTCTAACCCCAATTATACTTCACAACTATTTTTATCAAAGTTGGGGTGCCTCTGATTGAACTCCATTCATTCAAGAGAGTCTAATGGGTGGGTTATCATATCAGATACCTTATTTCATTCAACAATCCATTTCATTAATTTAGAAACATTTAATGACATAAATAATTTTTTCAACCTTGGTTTATGTGTAAATTAATGTATTTCCTTTATGACAATCAGTTTTCCTTATTTCATAGTCTGAACATGATGAGTCTGATTTCCCAGATTTTCTTTCAACTTGGAAGAATCAAATATTGTAGAATTATCCAAATTGGAAGTTTCCTTTCAAAGAACTGTAATATTTTTTCACATGCATCTATTATCTTATATGTGAAACCAAAGTTATATTTCAAATTACAAGCATTTTAATATGACTGGGGAATCTTAGCATTTCTACAGAGATCTTTTTTCAATAACACCAACAATAATTAGAACGATTTATCTGACCAATAATTCGAATCCTTCGAGTGAAACAACTCCATGGTAAATGAAAATTTACTAGAATAACTACAAAAATAATATAATATAATTTGTTCATCATCGTGTATTTTAAAAAACCTCAATTGATCTTGATCTTTACCAGATCGGGTATTGATCTCACTATTTTCAACATTCAAAATGTTAATGCCTTCAAGAGCCTACCCAAATAATATTTCATTTAACATTTCATGAATTGGATTAGTCACCTTTGCGTTAACATCCATTTGAATAGTTTCTATTTGAGGAAAATGAATATATTCTTCCCCATGATGAGCCAAAATGTTATAATTTTTCAAAAACCCATTAAATAATATGTCCTCCCTTATAGTATCTTATGTGAATTGATATCTCTTTGGACATTTTATACATGGAAAACTAATATAGTTGCTTTTAAATCATATATTGAAATCAATAAATTACATAATTCCCTCAAAATATTCTCTAGAAATTCCACTCGAAAGATCAATCTTATTCTCATCCAGTTTTGTATCTTTAAAAAAAGAAGTAACAATTACACATGTCTTAATATTGCAGGCATTTTTTTAATTTAATGTCATAAAATATATATCAAATAAAGACTAACCAATTGCATGTCGATTCAGTTCATACTCATCCAAAATAATAAAAAAATCACAAATGGCATGGTCATCTTATTTTATTTATTGTTTAATTATTTATTCCATTAATTTTTTAAATACTTATTTTATACATGACCCAATATTTTGTATAGAGTCACTGATAAAGAAATTTCTGATAATAAAATTTTAAAAGTGAAAAACCCAATCAGTCTTTTATATTAATATATGAACAATTTTTATTTTAAAATTTTCATTATCATATCCCTGGACTACAAAAAATTACAATGTTATTTGAATATCTTTTTATATGTTAGTGTCAAAATTATGGTGAATATATGATTACTATAAGTTGAAAATTAATGTGAACACACAATAATATTTTTAAAAAACTAAAAACGATGTAACCAATCATATTCTTCACTATCTATAATGCCAATGGTTAACAAGGTAGAATTACATTCATCAAAATGTTTTTCCAAACAATAATCTAACTAATTTCAAAAATGAATAAAATATTCCACACCATTATAAATGTTTATCATTCATAATAATATCTTATTTAACGTTAACAAATCTACTATGGGTTTTCTGCAAAAGAAAAAATTCGAATGAATGAAATGCTTAATGTTATCCAAACATAATTAGAAAATACATGATCTATAAAACATCATCAATCAAAATTAAAATATGTTTCAATAAATTATATCTAAAATAAAAATAGGGAAATTTTTAAACATAAATTCCAAAACTGTATCATTATAAAACAATTTCAAATTAATATTTTAGTGAAAATTCAACTAAATCAATCCAAATGCTTTTAAAAAAATAATCCGAAAAAATTAATTTTATTATTGGAATATACAATGAATATATTTTTGAGTAAAAAAAGATATAATTTAATTAATTTCCCATTAAGTAAAATTTTGACCATAAAAAACCAACATTTTATAATATAAATGTGTCAATTATTTATCAAATATTGAATCAAAATAGTGCTTTTATCAAAATAAAAACACTAAAGTATATGTGTTTCATATGAATCAAAAATCAAATATTTTATATAATAAAATTAATGTTTTATTCTAATAGATCAATGAGTCCAAAAACTATGTGATAGATCTGGATTTTATAGGTGGAGTTCACTGGGGCATCCTTACCCTAAGGGGGTGAAGTTGAGAGGAGGTGGTGGTGGTAGTCGGACTAGGGGAGGTGGTAGAGAGGGGATGAGAAAACATTGGTAGGGGTGGGGTGATTGGGTAAGGGATATTATGCCTGTATGGGAAGAGCTGATAGAGTCATTAACACCAGTTTTAAACAGGATGTGGGAGAGGATGGTGATGGGGGATTTGGTGTGTTAGGTGAGGTAGAGCATCAAGGGTAATGTGAGGAGGGAATGGTTAGGGTGAGGGAGTGGATGGGGTGTGATTGTGTGTGAGGTAGGGGAGGTGGAGGCGCAAAAGGTAGGTTTTTTGGGTGTAGTAATAATAAATGGTGATCACTGATACTAGCCAATAGTGACTACCAAAGGCAGTCTCCCATTTCAAAATGTGATAAAATATTCTTTTCAATAAATTTTGGACGGACATTAGTAGACCCAAAATTTATTTAGTTCTTGATCAACATTTATTTACTCAATTTATTTTTCCACTTTGGGAGCCATTTTTAGTACTTGTGTGCTATGTATTCCATCCTTTCAGTTTTTTCATGTACATTATTAAATTATTATGTAATTTAATATATTTTTTAGTATATTTATTATTATTATCATTATTATTATTATTATTATTATTATTATTATTATTATTATTTGTTCAATGAAATGATACTAATGGTATAGTCTCCTCACTGATGGACTTAAACCCTCGATTCTTGTCAGTGTCTTTTGAATATGGGGATGCAAGCATGTGGTCACATTGGTAGTCCATGAGGGCTATTATAACTAAAGGTTCATTCTCCAATCCTAATGGTAATACTATGTACTCGTATAGCCCATACCTTCTCTAAAACTCAATATTTTGAATTTCCTCCACCCTAACTCATAATAGGTGATATCCTGATCAATTTTCAATTTGGGAGAACCACTAGACTCCATGTAAAGGATTGAAAATATCATCGAACTTTGCAAAGGATGTCTATTATTCATTTTCACCTGGTTAAGCTTTATATGATTAACAAGATTCAAAGGCTATCATTCTCCTTGTTGGATAACTACATAGGTTCACCCTATATTGAATTATTTATCATGATGAGTCCCTTATGCTTCAAGTCATCAAGATGTTCCTTGGTCTCCTTTAGCCTAGCTAGCCCCACACGATACAGGGGTGTCGAAATGGGATGTGAACCTAGAATGAGATCCTTTCATATTAACTTGTCTATACTTCAGAGTCTCTACTTATTCAATTATACACAATGATATCAACCCATTAATCATTATATTGAGAGCCTCATATGATCTATAAGGATGAAGAATAATGTCGTTAACTTTTAGGTTACATTCAACCATAGTTATGAACTTTTATGCCTTGGATAAGAACTAAATTGAAGACTTATGGTTGATGAATCTATGCTTCCTAAACCACAGAGTATGTGTGAGAGTATGACCAAATAAATTCTCTGACATGTATATTGGTAGATTATAAATATCCTCCCTTGTGAAGCTATTTCATCCTTCTTCCCAAGTATCCCTATAAGACTACATTGAAGTAAAACCTTCTACAACATGAAAGAAACACTTTAGAAAAACTGTCTATTAAGATAAACCCTAATTAGTATATTGGATAACAAATAGGTTTCTCCTATGAGTTTACCCTCAACCCAAGGTATAACCCTCCAAGAACTAACCTTGGTCTTTATTCATGAATGTCTGTTACTATTATCATATATATATATATATACTAACAAAAAAAATCATATTAATTTAGACAAACTAATGAAAATAAATATATATCACAATACTATAGAAACATAGAAATATCACACAAGGAGAAACTATCCAAAACAAATAGTATAAATCAAGGAATTTAATTAAATAACTAATATGGAGAAAAACAACATGTATATATATGTCATGTTAACCTACGTGCCTAGTCATGATGCATGAATATTCCTAAAATCTCATAAATGACTTATCATCATCATGTGTGTCACAAAAGTTGAATTTAATCAATGTTAACAGTAAAACATAATATCTCTTATCTTTTTGGAAACTCAGAGGACTACTATAAACAATTTTCCAAGAACTATCATAGTTCCCCTACACAAGTCCCAACTATCATATCTATTATCTACCATGTCCCAAATAAATGAAATGATAAGAAACAAGTTAGTGTTTATTAGAAATCAAATACCATTTTGTAACACCCTAACCCAAACCATTGGGTCTAAACAAGAGAATCAAAGGACCTTATATGTGCCTCCCCATATGTAAAAGGTTTCTGAAAAGCAGTGAGTGTGTAAGTCCACCAGTGGGGTGTCTTTACCCTCGGTAACATGTCATCAAACCAATGATAATAATAATAATAATAATAAATTATATAATAAATTGTATAATAAATAATATAATAAATAATCAGATGACATGATGAAACTGAAAGGATGTCGTACATGTAACACAATTATTAAAAAGGGCTTCCAAAGTGGCATGCCAAATGGAGTAAATAAATGCAGATAAATAAATAAATAAACTATGGGTTTTCTTGAGTATATCTTAGACCACCACTAAATCTATAATACTTTGCTCATCTGTACACCCCATAAACATTTCCCTTCACTGGATCTCTAGTCATGATATCTAAAATCACACAAAAATGCTTGAGTAAGGTGTGATTATAAGACTCAGTTGGAAACCACTGATGCATCCTTAACCATGTGTGATCAAGTACAACAGGTGTGTACCATTATAATAATAAATGTGTACAAGCATAAAAATATACAATCCAATATAGAGCGGTCATGCACTAACCAATCCACCACAAACCCATGGGTATACTTTCTTCATGTAATAACCCAGAATTTTATCAACAGAATTTCCATTCTTATAATTATTTCATGTAGTATAAATCACATACACCATATAGAAAAAACCCACAAAATGTTATTATCATAAATGAATAATGATAAATTATTCAGTAAATAAACCTATAAGAATTCCAAATATTACAATTGGATAAAAATATAAAATAAAATAGATAATATATGAAAATTCAGATCTTCTCGATCCAATAGAATGACTACACTCACGAACAAAACAGTAGAAATAAATCATAATATTACTAATTTCATATTAATTTTGAAGAAAAAATTTTATATAATATTGAGATTAAATATAAGTGAATAAATAATGAAGGGAATAATAGAAAATTATAGAAATTAGAGAACCCATTTGGCCATTACTAATCTGACCATTAGAATAGTAATCTGATCTTTGGAATAGAAACCTAACCGTTGGAATAGCAATCTGGCCATTATAAATAATAACCTAACTATTATAATAGAAAACCCTTTAATGTATGTATAAAATAATATATTGGCATCTTATGAAAATGAAATATGATATATTAAAACTATGGTGCAAGTATATAAATTTTTTAAAAATGATAAATCAAGTGTCAGTATTTTATTTAAACATAATTATTTTAATCCATGTTTTATAATAAATATAATGATTTAAAATAAACATTACTTAAATAAAATAGATTTATAAATTAATATTTTGTTTTATTATAATGATAAGATAATTTTATGAGACCATAAGTAATTTTTTAGGTGATCAAAAAATCGATTATAATATTAAAATTGGTTTTTTCAAATAAATGACTATTTTATTTAAAAATTAAATTTATCATATTAGATAATTATTCTCAAAAAATGGACTCTGTTTTTAAAATCTATAGTTTTAAAATTGTTAGGGTTAATTTTTGGCATTTTTAAAAAATATTTTGTCTTTTAGTGAATAGTGTAATGTAGTAATTTACAGTATTTAAAATTATAAGCCAAATACATGGATTTTTGAGTAATGGTTGATTTGATAACCCATTATATAGAACTAAAATACACCATGTAATTTATATAGCACAATAATCAATACTATTGATAGTATTTATCTGAAATAATAAACTAATTAATATAATATTCAAAACCAACCCTCAATGCCCCTTATAAATACCACCCCTCACCACCCCTTCTCCTCACACCTTATAAGCCATTTAACTTACCACAAATATGCATATTTTCCTTTTCAAACCTCTCCCTGATTCTCTATATTTTTTGGTATTACCTAAATAGTAATTCAATGTTCCTTAAGGGGTCCATCAAGGAGGTGATATTCTAGACATAACATTCTCAAGCGACCTCTTTTAAATTGTATTCTAATCTTACATTCCTTTCACCTACCTCATCAAACATTCATTAAATTAACATATTATAAAATATATACTAAAATTTCGTGGTTCTAAAGTAATATCTACCATCTATACACTTATTTTATCCTATTATTCTAGGAATGAAATCATTTCCCCTATTATGTCAGTTAACCATCTTTGTGGATAATGAGTTTTAGTTTTCCATTACTGCCTTCAAAGATGGTCATAAAACTATTATTATGGATAAATAATATTTTAATAATTATATTATAACTTATTTCATGTTCTGTAACTAATATATTGACATAATATTTTATAAAACAAAACTAGTTTGTGATGGTTGGAAAAACCACCTAAATAAACTAACCATATAATGATAATGTGTTTTCTCAAACAATCATCCCTATGACGTAACACATATGAGAATTTGGGACCATTTTAATTTCTTGAATTTCAATACTATTTCATTTAAATACTGTATTTGTAGTCTCATTTTACAAGAACATCAATAAATAACCCCAAGTGATCTGACTTTGAAACCATGAAACAAAGGCTCTGAGAACAAAAAAAATTGAACATTATTGCTCATAAAAATTTCCATAAATTAACATAATAAAATTATTATAAATCATATATATATATATATATGGTTATAAATTAAGAAATTAATAAATATTAATTGATTATATAGGGTATTATGGTCAAGTACAGAACAATTATGGAAGTTAAGGTGAGGGAACTCTCTGAAACACCTTTTTTTCATTGGGTTATGATTTCTATATCATTAACTCAAATTAGATATTTAATATTATAATATAATTATTATATATTCTATATATATTTCCTATGAATATATACCAAATTTATTTAACCTTTATTTGATTTGGATATGCATGTGTTAATGGTTCCCAACTAAATTTCATTTGAATGACCGATTAAAGGGAACGTATCCCATTTCATTGCCTATTTCAATGTACCACTCAATTAAATGTTTTAAAAAATCAATAGTTTCTAAAAACCGTCATTTATGTGTGGAAAACCATTTTAGTTCAATAATGGTTTTATACAAATAATTATTCCCCTACCCTCATTAAATACTCTCTACTCAATTCCTTAAAACCTCACATAAGTGGACCATTTACAAAGTTACCTAACCTATTTTTTCATGTCTTAACATCAGCTAGATATAATTTATCATGATTTATTTTTATGTTTCATTTATTAATTTCAAATAATTATTTCATCCTTTCTATCATGGAATCCATTTTGATAAACCCTTTGTTTATGCTTTATGATATTATTATGAAACCCATTTCTTTCTATGTGTAATCCTTCTGTTTATACCTTATGTTTGATCTATTTAGGTGGAACACATATACATGTACATGTTATGATGGGTGCACCAAGATAACACTCCAATTAATTGGGTAATGTTTTAGTCACATGAGTCATTACATATGAGACTAGGGAGTAAACCTAATCCATTATGGGACTTTGTCCTCAATGTGATATTGTCTTGATATTTATCCATGACTCATGTTAATTTAATGTTACATAATACGACCACATTCCTATGTTTCTATGATCTAGCGATTACATATTCTATATATTATTACTCCATTAGTCTATTCATGATCCATTCCTTTTATGTTATCATTTTATGCCTTCTAACTCATATATTATGCTTCATTTCCATGTTTATTCCCTTACTAGGATTTTTATCTAACACCTTTTGTCTATGTATTCCCCAAGTTATCCAATATTGTTTTATGAGATCAAATAAAGTTATGATATCATTATGTATTTCAAAATAATTATGTTTTATTTTAATTTCATGTTTTCTATTTATGTACCTATTTTCCAAATACACTAGGATATTCGATCATTAGTTTGTACTCAATGGATATTTTGGTTTAAAATCATATAATAATATGTATAAAAGTCTTGGGTCACTATGGTTGGTATCAAAGCATGGCATAGTTATTTTTGGGGATTTAGACTAGAAACTTTTAGTGAGAACCCTAGGTATAAGTCTATGTATAGAAAGAATCACCAATAATAGACTATATTAAAACATAAGGACTCATAAGCCAGAAAATAATTTTCATTTATAAGTTATTCCCTCAAACTTCATATCTTCCTTTTTATATACTAAGTAGTTGAGTATTCAAACACCTAATTTTAATTTTACTTTTTTTTCTAGTGAATGGTGGGAAATAGGAGAACCCATTACAACAACCAATATTACAAGAAATGGGATGATTTATCTAATGAGATGTCTAACCTGATGGGATAAAGAGCTCATAACTTAATGATAGTACTGGATCAATTGGGTCTGGAAATGAATAATAATGTGAATCATGTATCATTACCTCCATCTCATAATATAGATGATGTTGTGTTTTAATCTTTTATGTGAAAAATGCCTCATCACTTTAGTGAATATTATGAATCCCTGATCACAGAATAATAGATTAACTCTATTGATAAGATATTCTCTATAATAAAATTCTCAGAATAAGAGAAATTAATGACGGAAATCTATCATTTTTATCAGGAATATTATTAGTGGTTGAAACTTATAAATACTAAAAAATCAATAGGAAATTGATTCCATGGTATGTGACAGATTCAAAACAATATTTTTAAGTAAATATATTCCTAGAACTCTCCAACTTAAATTGGAGATGGAGTTCCTTAGACTGAATCCAATGGAAGTTAATTCTATCAGGGTGTATGGGGAAAACATTACAAGGATTTTACAATAATCCTTTTTATTTCTCATGAACACTGAAATATAGGTGGATCACTTATTTAGTATATTAAAATTTAGTCTATTAAAATCCTCTGTGATTCAATACTTTTACCACTATAAAGAGATTTTTTTTGAACACTTACGGTCGAGATGGAGATTGTTAAATCTTGGTGGTCTCATGGGCTTGGAGATAAAAATCAGAAAATGTATTTTAATATGGGAGGATCAATATATAAATCCATTGTAGGAAAAAAACCCAACATATCACATGTCAAAAATTGTTGGAAGAAGCATCTAAGAAACTGTATAAAGGGAATCGAGAAATGTTTCAAATGTGGAAAGGAGAGGCTTCAAGCTAATCAATACCTAAATAAAATGAATAAATCCACTAATTTAGAAGAATAAAGGAAGTTTCAGATCAACACTCAGTCTATTTTATAGTGTTTAAGAACCATGGAACAAGGGAATTATGTGATCCAATTCCCTATGGAAAGGGTTTTCTGAGACAATCAACGACAACAACCCCTAAGTCCTTGAGAGAAAAGAATAGAATATGTTATCACTAATATTGATGTGGATACCTATAATGATTTTGTGATTGGTACGTTGGTTATTCATTAAATAATAATGAACATACATTTTGATTCTAGCACTATAAATTATATAATATCTTTCAAGTTTAGTACAATTATTCAAATATCACCTCATAATTGAGTTATCTATGAGAATAGTAAATGGAGAAATTATTTCATCTTAACTATATAACTCCTTTTTAGTCAATGTTTTTTGAATAAATATCCTAGATAATATCATACTTATTCCTTCAGTGGATTTTGATGTTTTATTGGGCATGGATTGGCTATCTTAATATAAATCCAACATCAGCTATCACGAAAGGAATATCACTCTTCACATCTTGATTCATCCTATGTTTCTATACAAGTGTAATGAGGAGGATGAATTTACATTGTAATCCACAACTCAAGTGTGGATATTATTGCCTTATAATAAATGATATATTTCTATTATGATTGAGAAGAAGTAGAGGATCATGCTTAAAGACCCGCCTATTTTGAGGGACCACACTAATGTATTCCCTAAAAAATTGGCTTGTCTTCCTCCTGATCAAGAGGTTGAGTACTCAATAAAATTTATACCTATATCTCTACCTATATCCAATACTCCCTATAAAATTACCAACATTGATGTATAAAATCTAAATAATCACTTACAAGAGAATATGGAAAATGGTTTATACACCTGAGTGTTTTATTGTGTGACGTAATGTTTCTCTCTGTCAAGAAGATGGATGGGTCAATAAACTTATGAATTGATTATCGTGGGGTAAAAAAAATCTTGATAAAGAAAAATTATCCACTCCCATCAATATATGACTTGTTTAATCAACTATGTGGTTTCTAGTATTTTTCTAAGGTGGACCTTCATTCATGATATCACTAATTAAAAGTGAATATGGGAGATATTCCCAAGATTACCATTCGAATGAGGTATGTTCATTATGAGTTTAGATGGATTCCCTTCAGACTCACTAATTTTCTATCAATATTCAATGATTTATTGAATAAAGTCTTTATATATTACCTCTACATTTTTGGTAGTCTTTATAGATAATATTATAATATACTCCTAAATAAATGAGTAGCATGAGGTGCATTTTAATATTGTGATAAACACTTTGTTAAATGAGAATATATATGAAAATTATAGTAAATGTGAGTTCTAGATGGAGGAAATGTCTTTATTAGGGAATGTTATCACCAAAAAATGAATATATATGGACACTTATATAAGACAAAGGAATTTGAGGAGAGGCCCAGGCCACCATCTATAATTGAGATTTGTAGTTCCCTTGGAATTGATGGGTATTACCAAATATTTGTGAGAAACTTATCAGGATTTTAAAACCCTATAATTATTATAAATCGAAAGGTTTTAAAGTGTTCATGGCTATTTAATGAAAATATTTCTTCAAAGAGTAGTAAAATAGGTTTATCATGGCACCAGGACTTACACTTCCCAAAATGGGGAACTCTTCATGGAATACTATGGTGCTTCAAATAAGGTAATAGGTTTCTTAGAAATGAAAAATGGTAAACTAATAGTTTATTCCTCATTGCATCAGAAACTAAACGAGTATAACTATCCCACTCATGATATGGAGTTTGCTGGTGTGATCTTCATGTTGAAAATTTGGTGGAAATGTCTATATGGGGAGAAGTTTGAGATATATACGGATCACAATAGCCTAAAATATATATTCACATAGAAGGATATTAATATGAGCTGGTGAATATGGTTAGATCTCATTAAGGATTGTGACTTCCCTATCCACTAATATCTTGGGAAAGAAGATGAACTGGCATGGGCTCTATGTAGAATGGCTCGTGTAACTTAATCAATGATGGGAATTGAGAGGGATCCAATTTTCTTATATTTACAAAGGATGGAAATGAAAATCGTTGAGGAAGAAACATAATATTTCTTTTCCCAAATTATTTCCAACCATCCCTTGTGGAAATTATAATGGATGCTCAGATAGATATTGTGGAAATTCAGAAGAAGGTAGAATGTTGCATAAATTTGTAACCATCATAGCTAAAAATAGATGAGGAAGAAGTAGTATTATTTCTAGGATAACAATGTTTACTATAAAATCATGATATAAATAAGGGTGTTTTGAATGATGCACATAGATCGACATTCTCTATACAACCATGGAGAAAATATATATATATAGAACTCTAAGAGTACTATTTGTGGGAAAATATGAAAAAAGAGATTGTATAATATACATCAATGTGCCTGGTATGTTATAAAGTGAAGTATGGAAGTCAAAAGTCAATGGAGATTGTAAAATCATTACCCATACCTATATGAAAATAAGAAAACATCAATATAGACATTTTCACTAATCTTTTAAAGACATCCAAAGGAAATAATTCTATATGGGTTGTTATAGATTGTATTTCAAAGAATTCTAACTTCACTAAAATTTGAGAAGACTTCCTAGTCAATGAACATGCATGGATATAAATATGAGAAGTTGTGAGGCAACATGGAGTACCATTATATATTGTATATGATTGAGATATGAGATTTACCTCCAAGTTATAGAATATTATCCAACATACACAAAAAACATAGTTGAACTTGATTATGGATTATAACCCCAAACTGATGGCTAATGTGAGTAGACTATTTAGACACTAGAATACATGTTGATAGAATTTCTGATGGAATTCATAGGTTTAAGAGACAATCATCTTAGTATGGTTGAGTTATATAACTACAATAGTTTTCACTCAAACATATAGATGGAAGAAAATTCAGTCATTTATGGGAGGATATTTGGAAAACATTAATGTTGCGAAGAATTTAGTCAATGCAAGTTGTTCGAACCAGAAATTTTCAAGGAAATGGTAGAAATGGTCAAGACCATTCAATAGCACATTAGTTATACTCAGAGTTCACATAAGAGATATAATGACCATCAATGAAGGCACCTGGAGTTTGAGGTTGGAGATAAGTTATTCCTACATATATCTCCATGGAAGAGAGTCATGAGATTTAGGAATAATGGAAAACTAAGTATCATGTACATAAACCCCTTTAAGATTCATGATTTCGTCGAACATGTGGTCTATAAAATAGTAATTCCACCAACCATGTGTTAGGTACATTACATATTCCAATTGTCCCTCTTGAGGAAGAATATACCAGATCCCCATCATGTACTGAATTCATAGGTTGTACTACTAGAAGATGATCTCTGTTATGAGGAGCATCTGATGAAGATATAGAACCGTAGAGACAGGGTTCTATGCAACTAAAAAACTCACCTATTCAAAGTAATATGGTGAAATCATAAGTATGAGTAAGAAATATGGGAACCATAGAAAGTGGTGAAGGAGAATTACCCTACCCATTTTCACCTTAGAATGTATAATGAAATTTATAGGGAAATTTGGGGGGAAGAATGTAATGACCAATAATTTTTTCAATGGAATTTTTCATCTTATAATTATTTCATGTAGTATAAATCTCATACACAACATAGAGAAACCAACAAAACATTATTCTCATAAATGAATAATGATGAATTATTTTGAAACTAATCACATAAGAATCCCAAATACTACTATGGGATAAAAAATAGAAAATTATATGAGTAATATATGAAAATTTGGATATGCTCGATCCACCAGAATGGACACACTTGTGTAAAACGATGTAGAAATAAAACATAATGTTAACAATAAAATATTCATTTTAAGGATGAAACAATATAGTACCTTGAGAGAAACTATAATTGAATGAATATTTAATTGAATAAGTGGTATTTATAAAAATTAGATAGCTCATATAATGGTTGAAAATTTAACCATTTGAATTGTAATCTGACCATTGGAATAGTAATATGACCATTGGAATAGTAATCAGGCTATTAGAAATAGTAGCCTAACCATTAGGATTCTATCTGACCAATGAAAGTGTAACATAATATTTATATATCTTAGTAAATGAAAATATCATATATTTAATCCATGGTAAAAATAAATTAATGTTTTAAAAATGATAAATTAAGTGTTGGTGTTTTAATAAAACTTAAATATTTTAATATAACTTTTATAATAAATAAATTGATTTAAAATAAATTTTAATTACAAAAAATGGATTTATAAATTAATATTATGTTTTTTTATAATGATAAGATAATTTTATGTGACTATAAGTAATTTTTAAAAGGGTCATAAAATCGATTATAATATTAAAATCTCTATATTTCGAGTAAATGGTGATTTTATTTAAAAATTAATTTTCTCATATTTAGAAAATAATTTTTCATAATTTAGATTACTTAATTTGAAATATAAAAATAAAAAAATGTTTAGGGGGAGTTTTGGTCTTTTTCTAAAATATTTGAATTTTTAGTGAACAATGAAATATAGTAATTTGCAGCGGTAGATATTATAAGACAAATACATGAATCTTTAAGTAATGGCTACTATAATAACCCATTTTATAGAACACACAATCACCATTTAATATATTCAGTCCCAAGAATCTATACTATTGATATTCTTGATCTAGAATAATTAACTAATGAATATAATATTCCCAAACACCCCACTCCACCCCTTATAAAGGCAACCCCTCACCACCCTTTAACCTTAAACCATATAATCATTGTATCTGACATAAATTTGGCCTAAAACCCTTCCAAAACCACTAACCCACATATATAGTTCTACTAGTCTCTCCAAAAGGCTAATTACATATTCCTTAAGGGGTTCATCAAGGAGGCAATATTCAAGAGGTAAAATTCTCAAAGGACCTCTTTTAAAGTTTTTTCTTATCCTGTATTCCATTCACCACCCTCATCAAAAATGAATTAAATGATTCTAGTATCATATATATATATACTCTAATTTCATGTTACTACTAGAATATATACCATCCATCCACTTCATTCATCCTCATATTCTAAGAATAAAAACATTGTTCATATTATGTTTGTTTACTATCTCTGTGGATAATGAGTTTCCATTTTCCATTACTACCTTCATGACAAGACATAAAACTATTATTCTGTTTAAATAAGATTTTAATAATTATAGTAAAACATATTTAATGTTTTTTACCCAATAAATAGACATAATATTAAATAAAAAAAACTTATTTTTGATGATCAGTAAAGTCATCTAAATGAACTAACAACATATCAAAAATGTTTTACTAAAAGAACCATACCTATATGAGAATTCATTTGGGTATTTGATAAAATTTAAATTTTTTGAGGGTCATGAATACTATTTCATTTACCTTCTGGATTTTTAGTCCCATTTTAAAAGAACATCAACAAATAAACCCTAGTGATCCATCTTTGAAACCATGAAATGAATGCTCTCAGAAAAATGAAATTGAACATAATAACTCATCAAAATGGCCATAAAAGAACTAAATAACTTTATTATACATCAAATAAAAATTTAATAGGATATAAATTATGTAATTAATTAGAATAATTTGATTATCTAGGACATTAATGTCAAGTGAAGAACCATTCTGGACCATAAGTTAAGGAATATCTCTGAATTGTCATGTATTCTTTGGGTTATACTTTCTCAATAATTACCTCAATTTATCAAATTATTTTTCTAATATAATTATATAATATTCTTGATATTTCTCACATTCATATATAACAAGTTTATTTCACCATTATTTGAGGGTTATATACATGTTTTAATGGTTACCTTCAAAATTTATTTTGAAAAAAACAATTAAAGGGAGCTTTGTTCATTTAATTTCCTCCATTAAATCACTACTAAATCAAATGTTTTTAAATATAAATTGATTATAAAAAATATCATTTTTATGTGGAAAACCATTTTAGTTCCCTTCTGGTTTTATAAAAATTATATTTCCCTTACCCTCATTAAAGACTCTTAAAACCTTTCCCTAAAACCCTTCTTAAGTGGTATATTTCCAAAGTAATGTAACCAATTTTTTACCATCTACACTTCAGTTTGATATTATTAATAATGATATATATTAATTTTTTATTTATTAATTCCCTATAATTATTTAATACCATTTTTTCATGGAAACCATTGTCATACGCCCTTTGGTTATGCTATATGACACGATTATAAAACCCATTTCTTTCAAGGGGTAATCCATATGTTTATTCCTTATGTATAATATCTTAATGTGTAATTCCTAAGCATGTACATGTTATGATGGGTATGACTAGATAATGATTTAATTCATTGGGTAATGTTTTAGTCTCATGAGGCATTTTCTGTGGTATTAGGGGGTAAACATAATCCATTATGGGACTCTATCCACCATATGATATTGTCTCAGAAGTTATCCACGACTCATGTTTATGTCATGTTATATATTTTTTTCAACATTAGTATATTTTCATGATCTTATGATTCCATTTTCTTTATGTTATTCTTATAAATGTTTATTCATGAGCCATTCGTTTTATGTTATCATTTTATGCCTTCTAACCTATATGTTATTCTTTGGTTCGATTCTTATTCCCTTACTGGGCTTTTTAGATCACCCATTTTTCTATGTATTCCTCATGTTATCCTATGCAGTTTCATAAACTCAAAGGAATTTATGAGCTCATTATGAAATTTAGAATAAATAGATTTTATTTTTGTTTCATATTGTCTATTTATGTACCCAGTCATCCAAAGACACTATCATTTTTTACCCTTGGTTTGTATTTAATAGATTTTTATATTTTAAATTATGTAATAATATGTGTAAAAGGCTTGGGTCACTATATTTCAGATCCATGCTAAAAATATAATGGATATTTCATAAAAGATTAGAACTATATTTAAGGTTCGTGACATGTCACTCAGTATCCACGTGGCATCCGGTGGTAATACTATATAGACTCCACAAGGAATTGCGTTGACTTGATTCTCCAAATCCACTAGGCATAGAGTTTCATCTTGTTCTTCAGAATCCTCAGGTAATTGAGTTACATCTATCCACAAGGTTATCAGGTTCCACCACCATCATCATCATAGATCAAGTATTGTCATGAACAGAATCTGTTCACCACTAATTATAAGGCCCCAGCCTTAAACATTACTTAATATTGAATTAAATGAATAATTCACATTAAGGATCTTTTCAGGTTTAGAGTTTTAGAGAATTAGGACATAACTATTATATCTCAAAAGATTACAAAGTAGACACTTCTACTAAGTTTCCATAAAATAAAAACTCATAAAAAGAAACATGTCAAGTTCAATGTTTTAGATAGCATGACTATTCCTTGATCTCATCCTTGACCCTATTCCACATTAATTCCTATGAAAAACATTTCAAAACAACTTTGGGAGAGCATAAATAGCTCATTAAGGGATACACAAATAATGAAAACTGTTAGTTTTTCAAAACAACAAGTAAACCATGTATACTTTGTCAACGTAATACTTTTCACCATTTTGATGTAGTAAAAAATCTTCACTGAATAAAAGATCATTACTTACCCTTTTGTAACCAAAATATTTCCGTAAAACCCATATAAAAAACACATAACATATAAAGGTAACTTGGGACATAAACATACTTAAATGGAATAATCATACGGTCAACTTCCACACATATTACTTAATGGAATAGCCATACGGCCGACTTCCATACCAAATGCATTGGAGGTTATAAAGTAACCACTCATCCTAGTATTCACGGCACCACCTTTCATATGGTTTATCACGTAACCACCTGTCAAATGTCCAAGTAAAATTATAAAATCATAAGAAATAAAACAAATATAATGGAAGGAAAAAAAATCGCATTTCAATCACAATATATCACTTAAATATATTGACATAACAAGTTCATCATAAAAAAAAATTCAATACCAAAATACATAAAAGATTATATGGTATTTATTTCATTTTAAAATCATTACGGCTTGTAGATGAATCCAAAGACCAAGTAATACTCGCGGTGATGGAAAAGGTCATTGTCACCACGTACGTTAAAAGAAACATTCCTTTTTTTCGTTTTGTAAAACGCTTCGTAGAAAATGATTACTTTTGTATAAAATTAAAATTCAAAGTGTTTTATATACCGTATAAAGGAAAGTTATGTATAAAACAAAATATGCCTCAATGAAAGGATATTGAGACGAAGTCCCTTACCTTAGGTCCTACTTGACTTGATCGTTCTTTAATGTCCTGAATAATAAACATGAGTTAATTTCAACTTGATTAAGAACATTTTTCAAGTTCATTATTCCTTTTATATCACTTATTACCATGTTATGAACACTATGTAATTATTTACGTTAATAATGGTCGTTTTGTCGATATTTGGTACTTGAGTCAAAAGTGAACTTCTTATATATACAAGTTGTTCACGTAGTCAAATATCCATTATCTCAAGAATGATATTCATGATGTAGATGACATATATATCATATATATCCAGTATATACATGCATTTATAATATTACATAATCATTTAGAGGTAAGAAATGAAATGCATTGTTCATGGAGATGGTAAGTCGTACGTACGCATGAGCGCTACTTTCATTTCTATGTCATATTAATGGAATTAAAACTAAATGAGAGCTATGTATATTTTAATTCCATAATTATATTAATCATTTAGATGTAACATAAATCATATATATCCAGTATATATATGTACTTATAATAGTACATTACATTTGGGGAGAATAAATGAACTGCACCGTTCATGGAGACGGTAAGCCGTACATACGCATGAACGCTACTTTCACTTCTATTTCGTATTTTATGGAATGGAATCATAATGAATTAAAGGTATATTATAATTCTAGTATAATTTCATATATAATATCATTAAATCTATCCTTTATACGTACCACATATGGTATTAACGAATCAAATCACTTTGAGGGGGCGGTAGTCTGCACTTCCTAAAATGAAGATATCGTGTTTACCCATAATGGAAACCATAAAGGTATTCCATAAATGAAAATTATATAAGCTTAATTAAAACCTAAAAATATTATATATCATATATAAATATAGTTACATCTTAATGGCCACCTATGAAGGTGTTATATGAGTGTTGAACAATCATCGTTTCGTGAGACAGAAATTCACCATCCACAGAAACAGTATGTTTTTTAACCATTAGATGTAGGTGTGTGTCAGTGTAGCTAGAATAATTCTTATAACAACATCCTAATATATTGAGGATACTGTTGTTATTACAAAATAAATTAATAAAAAGATTTTAGGGGGTTGGAGAAGAAAAATAATACATAACAACACAAGAGAAAACAATACCTTTAAAACGGGTAACTCTTTTTGATTTGAGCTCAAAGGCTTCCTTGGGAGGACTTATTCCCAAAGTGAGGCTTCTAGAAGTAACAGAGGGATGTGTAGAGACAAAATGGGCAGGTTTTGGCCCAGACAAAGGCTTGAGAGGTGTGGGTAAGTAGGTAGAGGTGGGGGCTTTTTATAAGAGGAGAGGAGGGGCACTCTTGGAAAGTTATAAAAGGTTACTTTATTATAAAATGGTTTTCGGATTTAAAAGGTCCCAAAATTATATATTTTGAGTATACATTGATAATAGTTCGAAATCCTCCCATAAAATAGGTTTTTGACATGTGTAGGTCTTAGATTTTACATTATCTTTTAAATTTATTTAAATCGTTAAATAATGAGGTAATCACTGCATCATCATGGTGTCATAAAAAATTTAATTTATTTAATTTTGAAAAATTATAAAAAAATATCATGATGTATGAAATCTTTTTAGCTTTCTAATTTACATTTATAGTAAAAAATATGACTTTTATGACCCCATTAAAAATTGTTTTAGTAAAACAACTCATGTTTGTGACATTTTTATTTTAACTTTAAATAAAAAGTTATTAATGTCATTTTCCTACCAAAGTGGCTCCATGGGGTCCCCAAGTCGACCCATGGATTCTCTTGGTCGTCCATGACACATCCAATAAGAGTAGGACAAGTGTCTAAGTCATTTCATATTATTAAAACATTATTTTTACCTTAAACTACAATAATTACCTCTAATCGCGAATAATAAACATAAAAGTTACTATTCACCAAAAAATTATTTTAATCCCATTGAACCACATTTTACTTCCTAATGACAACCATGTATGTCGGATTTTTGAAATTCAAAACACGAAGGTGGTAAAATTTCATTTAAATGAAAAATCAGTATTTTAAGTACCACTTAGTGGTTTCACTATTCATCAAAAATTGATGTTTTTTAGAAAAATACCAAAACTTCACCCTGAGCTATATTTGATATTCCAAATTCAAAAATGATGTCTATTTTAAAAAATTCAAAACATATAAGTTACATTAATTAATTTAATAATTAATTCCCGCTGTCAGGATAAATAGCGTGTTTTTATGAAACAATATGTATCAAAAGATTGACACTAGTTTAAGTCCAATTTCAAAGTCAAATTAATTCCAATGGCCACTATTGGATTAAATGGTAAAAATATATTCTAATTTCACTCTAAAACCAATTAAAAAGATAATCTGATCATATAAATAAATTATATTAAAATGAGGTTTTGAATTAAAATACAACATTTTTCACTATTCGTTAAAAAAATGAACTTTATCAGAAAAATACCAAAAATTTACACAAAGTAAATTTTGAAGTACCGATTCTAAAGAAAAGTTTAATTTGGTCCAATATAAAGTATAAGAGTAACCAAAACTATATTTAAATAAGGTTCCCCATGAAAAGGCGATAAGTCGACCTTTAGTGAATATTAGAGTATCTATGCCTAAAATTGAATTCTTTTCTTATTTTAAGCCTTTATCTTTTATTGGAAAAATGTAAAACCATTTAACAAACATATATACTCAAATTTTAGTTGTTTCTATTCATTCCCACCAATACAACGGCTACATGTTAACTACCATTTAAAATAATATTATTTTATTACTAGTTTGCAACATAAGATTTCAAAGAAACTCTTTGTTGCGTATCAGGTACGCTATCAAACATAGAAACCCCTTTAAAGTAAATTAATATTTAATTCGAAAATATTAATAAATATGAAAATGTTTTATTCTTTATTTACCTGGGATGTTACACTAATACTGGCAACCAATCCTACCCATGACAAGGCTTGGAGGGAATTACTGATTCCCACCGTTTGGAACAAGTTCTCATTTATTAATAATTTTTGTTTGGGAATGATTTACCTGAATATGAAAGCATAAAACATTAAAAACAATCAATAATATGAATCTAATGTTTTCATCCCAAATCATCCTTAAGAAAAATATAGATATGAATACACTATTTTAAACAAATTACAATAGGAGAAAACATAAATAAAATTAGTATAAAATCATCCACAAATACTCCAAATGGTAGTAGTCATCACCCACGAGTCGTCTCCACAACAATGCACCATAGGATGGGACTAACAACCTGAACAGCCTTCACCCGAGGCTTTACCTTTACCTGTGTCAAACATAATCAAGTATATTCACACCCAAGGGGTTTAGGTAGGCTATGATCCTAAGCCCAATAATATAGCAAAACAATATTCCAAATATTATGCAATAAAAGGTGAAAAAGTAGGGAGTTTTAATATGTAAGGAAAAACGGTTATAAATTTCAAGAATGAAAACTTTCATTTAAAAATAGTTTTCAAAATAAAAATTATGAATTTTAACACATTTGAATAAGAAATGTTAGATTATTTAATTTACATCCAAACACACCCTAAGACAAGGTCAAATAACACAAATCCAATGAGCACCAAAACCGGGAACACCTCTAGGCACTATATAGTCTCGGGCCCAATCTACCTCATAACTCGGTGTAAAATATATGTATCACAATACTTTCTCATGCAAGAGCCACTATTAGGTAACATACCCATAACCTAGTGGTCCCCAAACAACATCCATATAGTTTATTTTGAGTTTTTGTTATCCATTTTCTCAATGAAACAATGACAAAACTCATCCGGATCACTAGTGTACTAGTACATATCCGCCCTCCTAGGTACTCAGGATTCCCCCTTTGTGATCAAACAATTTAACCATTATAAATACATAATTTTTCATATAAAAACACATCTAATGGTCACTTACAAACAATATAGTAGATATACACACTTCATACCACTTAAAACACACAACAAAACATCTTGATTTTCAATAAAACAACTTCACAAAAGCTAACAATGTTTTGCACACAATAATCCCGTTAAAACCCCACTTGGATCACCATGTTCATAATCACATTCACAAAATAATGATTTTCATCATCTAAAACATTTCTATAAACCCATTACATTAGTTATAAAATAACCCCAATAGGCATCACATAAAATAGCCATGTAAACCGCAAATTTAACACCAATTTGGTACCCAAAAATCATTTACTTAGAAAACATAACCAAAACCAAATTTCACAGCAACAACCAAAGGGGATGAAAATTAAAAACATTATTTTCATACCTAATAAATTTCAATAATATCAAATAAGTAGTTATAGGGCATCCCCAAATGAACCAATAAAATATTTCTATGAAAACCCCCCAATTTCACATAAAAATGGCACTTAAAATTCATTTGATTTATAAATACCACTAAAACCAATTTTTTCACCAACAATAAGATGAGATAAACATGAAAATGTTATAAAAACATCAATACAATTTGCAAGAATTTCATACATAGTGTAATCACCTAAAAAATTGTAAAAACATTAAATCCCTCGTGCGAAAATTCAATCGCACCACCGCCGCACCTCAATGGATGTAGATCAAGCCTAAAACCAGAATAATAGACCATGAAACCCCAAAGCTAAACCCTAGGTTCGAAACCCATCACTCTTGTCATTTTTTAATTAGAGAAAAAATGTAAGAAACTTCATGGAAAGGGAAGGAACTAGAGATAAACACTTACTTGAGATTGTTTGATGTTTCTCCACCAAATCTCCCATCAAAATGAAGTTCCAAGGAGGGTTTGAAGTGATTGTGAGGCTTCAATGGCTGAAATGGTCGAATGTGGGAAGAACCTTCTGAGTATTGATAAATACTAGGAGGGAAAATAAGTCATTTTAACAAATTTTTAATGACCAGGACATGGGTGCATGATTTGGGTGCACGGTTTGGCAAAACGTGCACCTAAACTGTGTCCCCTCCTTTCTCCCAACAAAACATCTCCAAAAGCCAACAAAATTTGTTTATGATTATGGGGGACATAGGAGGTAATGTTAGGATAAAAATATAAGAAATATAAGTACCTTTAATAAATAACCTGGGTGTGAAAATTCTCTCCACCATGAAAAGTTTCCGTCCAAAAAAGTTGACTATAGGATTGATCAGAAAACAAGAATGGGTACTCATCCTCAACCCATGAATTCTGATCCTAGGTATCATGTGTATCACCAAAATGCTACCAACAAACCCAAAATAGTGGAATAGACTTCCCTCAAAGCACGTTCTCTTGGGATTCTACTTTTTCACTAGCTGCTCAAAAATTGACAAGTTAGACTTTATCTACAGTTCTTCCCAACTCAACACATGGGATGGATCCGAGTTGTATTTCTTCAACTGGGAGACATGGAAGACATCATTTATGGATGTCAACTAAGAAGATAAATCCAACATGTATTCCACCTTTCCAATTCGTTTGGTGATCTCAAAAGTCCCGACATACCGCGATGTCAGCTTCCCTTGCTTTCCCATAGACGATGGCCCTGATGAGGGGCCACTTTGAAGAATACCATGTCACCCACAGAAAACTCTAGGTATCAATTCCTCCAGTAATAATAAGATTTATGACATCTCTGAGCTATAAACATGTTCTTCCTAATCTATTTGGCATTCTCAGAAGTATTTTGCACAAGGCTCAGCCCCAATAATGAAGTCTCACCTACCTCAGCCCAACACAGGGGGGACCGACAAGTCTGACCATAGAGAATCTCAAAAGGAGACATTAAAATTGATGATTGGTAACTGTTATTATAAAAAAATCATCCAATCCCAAATGTCTATCATAAGAACCTCCAATGTCCAAAACACAAGCACAAAGCATGTCCTCTAGAATCTGATTTTTCCGCTCTATCTGATCTTCCATTTGAGGATGGTATTCTGTTATCATCTTAATCTAGGGCGCCATGGCCATCTGAAGTTATTTACAAAATCAATAAGTGAAACGGCAGTTTCTCTTTGAGAAAACAGTTGATGCCATGCCATGAGTTATCACCACCTCCTCAAGATACAAATGGCCCAAATCATCCACATTAGTTGTATCTTTGATTGGAATGAAGTGGATGATTTGGTTAGACAATAAATCACCACCAAAATTGAATTCTTACCCCGAGGTGTATGAGGTAATCCAAAAATGAAGTCCATGGAAACCTCATTCCACTTCCATGTAGGAATGGGTAACAGCTAGAGGAAAATGGAGGGCCTTTGATGCTTCGCTTTCACCTACTAGAATGTGTAGCATATCGACACAAATTCTGCAATTTCCCATCACATACCATGCCACCAGAACATCCTACGTACATCATGATGCATCTTGGTGGAAACCTAATGGACAACCCACTAAGATAGCTGGTTATCCTCTATCACTACCCTCTACATAGATAATGGCGCCATTAACCGGACCTTGATTCACAAGATTCCCTCAAGAGACAACAACCAATCAGAGGACATCTCCCCATCATGAAAACACTGCTTTGACCATTAAAAAAACTCATCACTGGGATTTTCCCACTGAATAAAATCCAACAGAGAAGGATTCAGCTAAACACTCACCAAGAAAATACTCCCATTTTTCTCCTTTGTCTCCACATGAATGATCCCCATCAAAGTCCACTCATCACTAGAATCCATCGAAGCATAGACTGGAACTTTTTTTCTCAAGGAATCAGCCACCACATAACCCTTACCTGCGGTATAGACAATGTTAATGTTTAACCTTTTCAAGTACTCAATCCAACAGTGCTGCCTCAAGTTGAGGTCCTTCTATGAGAAGATATTGACCAAGCTTTTGTGATCAGAGTATACCACAAACATCTCCCCGAATATATAGTGATGCCAATTCATCAAAGCATGCATCAAAACTTATAACTCCAAGTTATGGGTTGGGTAGTTATTTTCGGGTGGTTGGATTTGGTGATATCCAAACACCACCATGTGATAATCCTACATAAGCAGCCACCCAAGACACATACCTGAAGCATCACAATAGACCACATACACCTTCTCGCCCTTAGGAGAAATTAGAATATAGGTGGTAGTCAACCACTCCTTCATCTCCTCAATGGATTCTTGAAATTTTGGGGCCCATAAAAACTTCACCTCTTTCTAGGTGAGCGTGGTCATCAGTGAAGCAAGCCAAGAGAAATCCCGAATGAATCGCAAGTAATAACTATCCAGGCCAAGGAAACTCCTAATATCAAACACATTCATCATTTTCTCCCATGAAATGATCACACTTATCTTCTTGGGGTTCAATGAAACCCCCTTCACTGATATCACATGCCCCAAAAATTTCACTTCCCTGGTCAAGAATGTGGATTTGGACAACTTTTCATAAAGATGATGCTCTTGCAAGGTGCCCAAGACGATCTAAAAGTGAGGTTCATGTTCCTCCTCAGAGCCATAGTATAATATAATGTCATCCACGAACACCACAATGAAGAAATCGAGATACCAATGGAACACCCGATTCATGAGTTCCATAATGATTGTTGTATCATTGTTCAATCTGAAGGGCATGAAAAAAATACACAAAGTGATCGTACCTTCTTCAGAAGGTTTTCCTGAGGATATCATCCTCTTTCACCCAGATTTGATGGTATCCCAAACGAAAGTATATTATTTAGAACCACTTTTCCCCCTTCAACTGATCGAACAAATCATATATTCTGGGAAAAGGGTATTTTTTCGAAATTTTTACCTTATTCAGCTTCTGGTAGTCAATGCACAACCTGAAAAATCTGTCAGCCTTTTTCACAAAAAATATAGTAGCATCCCAAGGAGATATTCTTGTTCAAATGAATCATTTGTATTTTAAGTCATCCATCTATATCATTAATTACCTTAGCTCGATGGGGTCCATACAATATAATGGAAGGGACATTGGCTTTGTTCCTGGTGCCATATCAATTAAGAACACCACATCCTGCTCTGGGGGAAAACCTAAAAAATCATTTTGGAATAACTCCAAAAACTCATTCACTACATGAGGTAGTTCACCTTCAAGGGAAATACCATCATCCTCTAGAATGTGTGATGATAACTAGAAGATAAGACTTCCCAGCTCTCTAAGTGGAGGTCCTGTGCGACCTGAACGAGGATCCCATTCTCCGCAAAAAACCTAATGACTCCCATCAAGTGCTATGAAACTCACCTACTGCCTATAGAAATCGATGTGTTCCTAGAAGCATACTAAAGAATAAATGGAATGTATCACATCATAAAGAACAATATCTAAGACCAAGAGGTCCCACTGCATCTCAAACCCTAACATGGAAAGTGCACACGACGGGAACCTGAGACCCTGCTCCTTATTTCCTAGCGGCATCACCAACTCCATCTCAAAAGTCAACAAATCAGTTGGAAATTCTAGCGTTTCCAAAAAACAGGAATAAAAAATTGAAATAGGTGCACCTATATCAAAACACACAACAACTATATATGATAAGATCAAAATGGTACCTTGAATTGTCGACGGTCCCACCTCTGATCTTGTTGGTGCCTGATCCACCGCATGGAGATGTCTGGTCTCTACCTGAGGATGACTGCTACTCTAAGTTTATTCCCTAAACTAGAACTTCATAGAAGATGACCCCGCCCTACCACCACAGACACTAAATTGAGATCCTCTCATCTTCAATAGCTCTGACGGTGTTTGAACTCCTCTTGAAGTCGCTGATCCTTTCCTACTATAAAGTTGACGTGCCACCCCACATAAGTTTTGAAAGTGACCCATACTTAAATATTGGTAACATGGCTTTAGAGGATTTTTGAATGCTGTTTAGATGTGCCCTAGCCTCCCACATTGGTGGAACACGACCGATCTCACATCAGAACCCACTGATGAAAACTTCCTGGAAGGGTGGCCTGAACTACCTCCTCCCTTATTCACTTGTTCCTCTCGCTTCCTTTTCTTTTATGAAGAGCTGCCACTGCCCACTATTGATACTGACCCAAAGAAACCAGCCCCCTCCCCCCTTCAGTCAATCTTCACCATGCATGCCCAATAAACCACCTCAGTATAGGTCCTTAGCATAAACAAGAACACTTTGGAGTATATATCTGGTCGTAAACCTTTCTCAAACCTCTAGTCCTTCGCCTTATCATTAGAGACTATTTCAGGAGCATACCAAACCAAATTAGTGAAACGTTTTGCATACTCCATCAAAAATTGATCCCCGATAACTATATCCATGAATTCTTGAGACCTGGAAAATTCCAAGACCTCAGGGCATTATTTTTCATTGAAGACAACCTTGAAATCTCCCCAGCGCATCTACTCATTCTTCCCAGTTTTATGTATTGATTCCCACCACCTGCAACTAGGAACCTCCAATAGAGAAGATACACACTTCATCCTGAGATCCTTGGGTGAATCTAGGAACTCGAACATACACTCAATCTTTTCGATCCATTACTCTTCTTCATGGGGTTCTATGCTACCTCATAATGTAGGAGGCTAATTTTTAAGGAACACCTGGTATTTATCTTTTCAAGGACTCATCTCTTCTGCCTTAATAAGAATGGGAATAGAATATACTCCCTATCCCAGGTCATGGACATCCCAGACCACATCTGCGACTACCCTTTGATCAATTAGTGTGGGATAACTCTCTCTGGCTTCCTCTCATGGGTGCATGGGAGCTTTCCCAAGAGGCTTGTTGTTACAATATGAAACAGTCAAAAAACAATAGTAAATACCACAATTCTGAAAATTTTTATCAAATACATAAAATATAAATAATATAAACACATTATAGTAATAAAAAGACAACTACTTCACTGCCACCTGAGGTCCTCGTGTGGTCTCTAGCCCACATGTCTCACCTGGAAGTGAAGTCAATCAGATAATTCCCACATCCCCTGGTGACTCAAGGTCTTCCATGAGAGGTGTGTTCTAGGCACCCTACTCATGAATAAAACCACTAGAACTGATATTACTAGATCTTATATATCCCGACTCATCCCAAAATTGTAATATAACTCAAGAACATTGGCCTCCTTTGATACAATTTTGTCACAAACTGAATCTGGCCACGACTAATACTGGCACCGAATCCAACCCATGAAAAGTCCTAAAGGTCATTCCCTATCCCCACGGGCTAGAAATATTTCCCGGGTATCAATAAAATTGGTTTGCGAATGATTTACCTTAGTATGAAAGCATAAAACATTAAAAACAATAAATAATATGAATCTAAATTTCTCATTCCAAACAAGTCTTAAGAAAAAAACAAATCTGAATACATGGTTTTAAACAAATTAAATGAGGTCCAAACATAAATAAAAACAACATAAAATCATCCAAAAAGACTCTACATGAAAAGGGTTCATCACCCTCGAGCCGTCTCCACAACACCGCACCAAAAGAGGGGACTAACAACTCGAACTGCCTTCACCTGAGGCTTTGCCTTTACCTGTGTCAAACATAATCAAGTATACTTACACCCAAGGGGTGTAAGTAGGATTTGATCCTATTCTAAATAGGATACCACCCAAATAATCCAAAGAAGATGCAATACAAGGTTGTAGGTAGTTTTAATATGTAAGGGAAAATAATGATAAATTCCAAGAAAGGCAACATTCAATTGAAAAGAGTTTTCAAACTAAAACATTCATAATGTTAACACATTTGAATAAGAAATTTTAGATACTATAATTTTCATTGAAACACACCCAAATATAGGTGAAAAGACCACAAATCCAATGAGTAGCAAAATCGGGTACACCCCTAGGCACTAGATCGTACCCTTGGAACCTCATACCACAGTGTAAAATATCCATGTCACAATCCTTTCCCATGCATTAGCCACTATTAGGGAACATATCATACCCTATTTTTCCCCAAATATCATCCATATAGTTTATTTAGAGTTGTCATTATCCATTTTCTCAGTGAAATAGGGTCAAAACCCATTTGGATCACTAGCGTACTAGTAGATATCCGCCCTCCTAGGTACCGAGGATTCCCCCTTTGTACTCAAAAATTTTCATAAAGCTACATATAGACCTTTTCATATAAAAACACCACTACTGGTCACATACAAAAAATAAAGCATCTATACAAACTTTATACCACTTAAAACACACAACAAAACATTTAGATTTTCGGTAAAACAACATCATGAAAACTAACAATATTTTGCACACAAAAAACCATTTAAAACCCAACTTTTAACAACATGTTCATACTCAAATTCACCAAAACAAAATTTACAGAAAAAAACAATTCTATAAACCCATTACTTGAGTTATAAAACCACTGCAATAAGAATCACATAAAATAGCCATGTAAAACACCCAATTTAACTCCAATTTGGTACCCAAAAATCATTTACTTAGAAAACATCACCAAAACCAAATTTCAGAGAAACAACCAAAGGAGATAAACATTCAAAACTTAATTTTATTACCTACTAAATTTAAAAAAATCAACTAAGTAGTTATAGGGAATCCCCAAATGAACCAAACAATTATTTTTATAAAAAAAACCCAATTTCTCATAAAAATGGAACTTAAAATTAATTTTCTTTATAAATACCACAAAAACCAATTTCTGCACCAATAATCAGATGAGATAAACATGAAAATGTTATAAAAATATCAAGATAAGTAACTGGTGTTTCGTTCACAATGTAATCACCTACCAAGATTGTTAAAATGTTGAATCCCTTGTGTGGAAATTCAATCACACCACCTTCGCACCTCAAGGTAGGTAGATCAAGACTAAAAACAAAATAATAGAACAATAAAACCCAAAGTTAAACCCTAGGGTCGAAACCCTACACTTGTCATTTGGGACTTCAAGAAAAAATAGAATAATATTCATCGAAAGGGGGGGGACTAAGAGGGAGAGACACTTACTTGAGATTGTTTGAAGTTTTTCCACCAAATCCCCCTTCAAAATGCAGTTCTAAGAAGGATTTAAAGTGCGTGGGAGGCTACTATAGATGAAATTATCTAATGGGAGAAGAAATTTCCGAGTTTTTATAAATCTAGAGAGGGTAAAGAAGTCATTTAAACACATTTTTAATGACCTGGAAATGGCCCATGGTTTGTGTGCATGGTTTGGAAAACCGTGCACCTAAACCGTGTGTCCTACTTTCTCCCCTCAAAACATCTCTAAAATCCACCAAAATTTGTGGGGGATAAAAGTTTACTTAGGGGGGGTGTTATGATAAAACTATAACAAATTATAAGTACCTTTAAGGAAGAACATGGGTGTTACCAGTATAATTCCCCTATAAACTATATTTAGATAATAATATTATTAATAGACTTATTTAATATGAATAAATAAATAATATCAATTATAATTTAGCACTTTATAAAAAATGATTTATAATTACAAATTCATAAATTCATACAAATTGAATTTACAAAACTATTTATAAATTTATTTAATTATGAATAAGTTTTTTCTTAAGTTAATATATTATAGGTATTATTATTATTATTATTATTATAAATATCTTCATAAATACGATTACAATAATTATGTCATTACAATAAAAATTTTATTACATATTTTCAAAAATTAAACAATGAATAAAAAAATGATGAAATTTAAATAAGAATTAATTCGGGGGAAAGGAATTAAAGGCTTCATTTTTAGGAGAAAACAGATCAATCAAAACCAAGGTCTTCAGGATACACTTGAAGGTTCAAGAGTAGTGGATAAGAAGTGGTCAAGGGCTACACGAGTAGAGGGTGAGTGATGAGGTCCTGGATGCTCGATACTGAAGGGTTCTTGAATTCTGAAGATACAAATTAGGATCTCTAGGGTGATGGTGAAAGGCATGAACATGGGTTGGGATGCTGGCGAAGAAGGCTGAATGTGGTTAGGTTTCTCTTTCTAAATATATAGAACACCAGTTGTAGATCCACTTTTGAAGACCCGTGATCTTAAAATATCATATCCGAGCGAGGTTGATGTCATGTTTTCATTATAGGATTCTGAATCTTCTCATCATATTCCTCGTTTTTATTTCACATTCAGCTCTAAATTTTGGTTGTCAATATAGTTTTTGATTGGCATGGTGTTGATATTATATTCATTAAATTAGCTTAGTCAATTTGATAAAGTTCTTTTGAAAGCTATATTTTGAATCATTCATTGATTCAAGATCCCCACAGATTTATTTTGATTCAAATTATATAGAAAACATTTATATAATATTAATTTATACAATCTATCACTTTCTTGCTATTTTGTTTTACAATTTCCACTAATGAACATCTTTTTTCATTTTTATTTTTTCAAATTTTGATTCTCTAACTAGGTATCCAACTTGTGGTAAATGTATTTTCAATTTAATTTTTATCTCCATGCAAGTCATTTGAACCACATGTATTGAAAACTCTTCAAAATCTGATTGTATATAAATATATTTATAACAGTAAAATAATAAATAAATAATATATATTTATCAGCTATATAAACCTTAAACATCCAACAAAGAATGGTGCATTCAACACTGCCTTTTTTCTACACACTTCTTTCCTTTTAGTGAGTCCATGACTTCGGTAGAACTACTATTCATTAATTTTATTTGAGGTTAGTGATCATATTTATTTTCATAAAAAAAGTGTATGTCAATTTTCTCAGTAGTAAGGGTGATATTAAATTTCTTTATTTTTAAATTATGGTTCTTTATTTTCAAATTAGTAAGGGATCTATTTTATTTTTAATTTATGATTCTTGAGTTCCCAAATTAATAAGGGATATATATTTATTAAAATTATATTTGAACTTTATTTCATGTTAATTATGTTATAAGGGTTTAATTTTATCTCTTAATTAATGATTTTAATTTAGGTGAAGTGATTGATTTATTTTAATAAAACTATATTTTCAAAGTAAATTTTTTTATCTTCTAATTATAAAAGAGGGTTTTCTATTTAGTCTTGTTTATGTAAAGGGACTTATTCTTACTTAAATATATTATGTATGTATAAATTATTTTTAAGTTTAAGTCTATGTTCTTCCTATAGATGTTTATATATTTTATGTGTGTTGTAATTTTATTTTGGATCAAATTATGAAACTAAGTGATTTAAATTTATATCTAATATATGAATGTATCTTTAAGCTATAGGATAATTCATTTTAATTTATGGAAATTATTTCTAATTTTATAAACATGCAAGGGGATTCATATATTCTTATATATTTTCATTTTATGGAAGTATGAAACATGATTGAAGCCACTTAAACCCCTTTATATTTTAGGTTTAAGAGTTCTCATTCTTTAATGTATATGTATATATATGTGCAAGGGTGAATGTTTATTTTAAAAATGTAACATTTATAATTTTATGTGTGATACATAATTTTTTATTATGAATATAATATAATGAAAATAATAATCACCTATTTCTATATGAAGGGTTTATACATTCATGTCATTAATTTAGGCATAGAATATATTAATAAAATGTGTGTTTGATATTTTTATTAAATATTGAGTTTTAAATAATAATAGTTATCACTTTATAAAAAATATATTTCATGAATTATTGAATGAATGTTTGAGTACATGGATGTTTATCAAAAGACTAAATGACATGAGTTATTATTTTAGAAAGACTCAAAAGTGATTTCAATGTAAATTCATTATTATATATATACTTATTTATAAATAAAAGTTTTTATGTGTATTTAATGTGTGATTATGTTACATAAAAAAACACTGGGGAAAATTGTATATATAATTAAATCAAGCTCAAAATGTTCTAATAAAAATTGACACTTGTAAATTGTAAACATGATAGGGAGTGGGGAGTGAACTCATCCCTCAAGAAAGTGGGGAGGCTAGTATATCCTTTAGTATTTCAAGTGGCCTCTAGGTTTTGTTTTCAAAATCATGATTATTATTTTTCAAATAAATCACTATATTGTTTTTAAATCATTTTAAAAGTATAGTTATTTAAGAAGTATTATAATTTTTTATATATGCATTTTCCAAAGGTATTTTTCACTATCCTTTTTGGAAACTCCGTACTGGAAATTTAATGATCATCCCTTGTTTTAAAACTATTTTTACATGTCAGTAAGATGTTCTAATACGAGTGGTGTCGATAGAGAGTTAGTGCAAGTCATGTATATTAGATATTTTATTTTTATTTTCTTTTGTACAAATCTGACAAAAAATTATGGATTTCCTAATCATAAAAAATCTAGAATAGAAAAGGTCCTCAACTATAAATGTTGGGTGTATATATCCTTATTATTTAATAAAAAAAGATACACAGTTGTTTTTATGTGTTGAGTTCCAAAGTGTGGGATCACGGTCTTTATAGTTGGTATCAAAGCAATGGTCTAGAAAACTGTAGCACCCCCGATTTGAGTTATGTAGCTTTTTATGTGTTTAAAGTTCCTGGGATGAGTTTGGATGAGTTTGAGAGAGTTTTGAATGGTTTTGGAAAATTTTGGCGGCCTTTTTAAGGGAGCACAGTTTGAGCACAGTTAGGTAAAACTGCATGAGAATCCAAGGAAAACTGTTCAACTCAAGGTAGTGGGGTCCCGCAATGTTTGTGCATGGTTTTCCTAACAATGTAGGAAGCTTTTGGATGATCCCTTCAAGGCAGAAGCATCTGTATGGTTAGTGTATTGTTTTTTAAATCATGCGAGCTAACCATGCAGCCTAATAAAGTTTTTTTAAAACAGTGTTTGTCGGGATTTACCCTAACTCACCTATTTCTTCTCACATACAAACCCTATGTGGGATTTTTTCTTATCAAGGGATAGGGGTTCTCTCCTGATCATTTTGGAAGGGATTTTATGGGGTTTAATTGTGGTTTAAAGACGGTTCATATTGGGGCTTATTGATGGTAGGGAAGGATCTCTAGATGGATTTTGGTGGTGCATTCGCTGGATTTGAGGTGTAGTTTCTTATGGGTTGATTTAGTTAGAACTCTAAAGGTAGGTGTCCTCTCTCTCAACTCAACTTTTATATATCTAGAATTATAAATTTTAATTGAATGTTTTTTTTATAATTGATTATGGTTGTGATGCGTGACGCTTGGAGGAAACCTATTATGTGATGCTTTGGGGATTTTTTTGGGAAAATGGGTTAATATTTTGAATGTGGTTTTGTTGTTAAATTTTAAAATATCAATTTTAAAATAATTATATTGATTGAGTTATGTAAATTCTTAAACGAAATATTTTTTTCAATAAAAATGTTGTTTTTTGAAATGTGGTTCGACATGGAAATTGTTTTGAGGTCCTATTAAATAAAGGTGAGATTTATTGAAGTAACTTGACATGTTACACTGAAATTTTTTTAGGAATAATTAGAAAATTTGGTATTGACAATTGGTGGGTTTTATGATTTTAGTAATTTTGGATTGAAATGTTTTGGTGATTTTGGTAAATGTTGACTGTCATGCGTTTGATGCATGGTGGTTGGTAATGTAGCACCATCAAAGAGATGGTTGTGAATGTACCATCATCAAAAGGGAGTGTGATGGGTGTGAAGTCCCACACCAAGTATGGGCATGAATTCCCACCCCATGGAAGAGATGAGTTGGTCATGAAGGTACCATTGTTAAAGTAGAACCATGATTTAGTGAATGGTATTAGTTGTGTGACATAGTTATATGTATGGTTGTGATATGTATGTGGTCTTTGAAAAGGGGAATAGAGAATGAATTGTTTATTTTTTCCTTGGTTATTAACTAAATTGAATAAATTTCTTTGGGTAAATTTTTTTTCGATTGTTGTTCATTGTTCCAGTAGATCATGAACTTTATATAAATTGTTTTATATAAATTGTGATAACATGTTCTATCCTAGTGGAATGTGTACTGAAGACATTTGGGGAAGTCCTACTGAGTATTTTTAGTCACGCCTACTTTGGCACTTTGGTGCTTTTGAATATGTTTTATTACAAGACATATGTAATAGAAAAGCATCTCATTTTGATCGTAGTTCATTGCGATGCTTTTTTGGTGTTATGAAGCATGGAGTATAGAGCTTTGTCTGGTGCTATGGATGGTATTGTAGTTCTTTTGGAGTCTTGATGTTTACTCTACCGCATGGTACTCTGATAGTGGAATTGTTGTGGTTTGGTTGTATTGGTCTTTGGTAATGGTAGGGATGTGTTTGTTCATTTGGCTAACTCTTGGTAATATGTGTTTTGGGTCACTTTGTTAACATGATTCATGTGGTTTTGTGGGTAATGGATTTTTTGGTTGATTGTTTATCTTAAGGGAAAATCATTACCCAATTTTTTCTTGAAGCCCCCATAATTAATTTCCAACCTTTGGCACTTTGTAAATGTCACTTAAGGCCAAGTTTCATTCCTACACCCCCTCAAGACAATGGGATGGGGTAGGATGTTACAATTGGTATCAGTTTGTTCGGTTCGGGGATATTAAGTGAGATCAGTTGTTTGGTTCTTTGGCGTTGACAGTTCGTCTTGGTGTTGACATTCGTCCTTGGTCTATTCCTTGAGTCAAGATGATATCAAGGCATAGTATTGTCATAACATGGAATGTATAGCATAAATGTATGTATAAAACCCTATTATTCTGAACTTAATATTACCAAGGATTTGGGTACATAACTGTTTTTGAGGCACTTATAGGCATGGGATATCTCATTGTCATGGGTCTAGCCAATGAGATGAGCATTGCATGCAGAGTATAAATGAATTCCCTCAAAAATAAATATTTAATTTAGTATAATGTCTTATGTTATGGTATGTATAAATGGATGTGTGGAAAATCTGGAAATTAATTTAAATGTGCGGATTTGAAATGTGAATGGTTTTGGTATTTTAAAAATGGGTAATTTTCAAAACAATGTGGTTTTTTTCAGAAATTGTGAAAAATGGGTAATGTGAAATTGTGGAAAGCCCAATTATGATAGTTTCTATGTAATTGAAATTTTGAGCCTTTAATTTTCAGGGAGTGAGACTTATGTTGATTCTTGTGTTGATACATATTGAATCGGGTAGGCATCGTAAACACCAATCGGAGGATGTTGCTAAAAATGTTGTTGCACCTGAGCCCCAAGTGAACCAGCAGTTATCCCAAAGCATCATTTAGGATTTTCGAATATTTCATCTAGTACTGCAACTAGATACACCAGTTACGATATTTATCATGGTTGGAAATCCAAGTAATGGAAGTATAATTTTCCTCATGAGAGGAGGTGTGAACACCAAAACTGAGAGAAAGATCAATAAAAAACCCTTACTCAATTACATGAAGCACATAAAAATTGAACCACTAGATTGCTAAAACTTCCTCTACGACCCAAGTGTAATCCAGGATTCTTTCAGTGTGGTTCTGTAGGCCAAATAAAACGGGTTTGTAAGGCACAACCTCGAGAATTTCATAACTGCAAGTAGATGGGGCATCCTTAGTGATATTGTCGTAATGCTCCGAGGTTGGTTATTCATGACACTCCTCAGTAATGGATGTTTAATCAGGGTAATAAAGAGAAGATCTTGGAAATCACACAATTGTTTTGAGTTGAGCAACTTTATTGGATGATCAAGGTACGGTTATTTTAAATTCTACATTGATGCAAGATGTGTTTGGTATCAGTTCATTGCATTCTTTTATTTATTCAAAAAAAATTAGTATTCTAGGTTTAATAATGGAAATGATGCCTTTGGTTTTAAAAATTCAAACTCTCTTGAGTCAAAAATAGTGTTGGGATTTCCTATGTAGAGTGTGTTTCTTAGTTGTAGATGACATTGAATTGATGTGGGATTTCTTAGTGCTTGACATGGATTCTTATGATATAATCCTAGTAATGGGTTAGTTGGCAATGTTTAAATCCCATATCAGTTTCTATGCATGAATGGTTTGTCTTACGATGGGGGGTGGAGTTGAACACCTCTTTAGAGGGTAAAAGAATGAAAATCTGGGTGCAATAGATTTGTTGGCACCAACTGTTGGCCCGATATCGTATTAGTTAGTACGGTTATCATTTGAATCAGTAGAAGAAATTGAGAAAAGTGTTTTCCAGATGGATTTGGATTATTTTATAGATGTATTTCGCAAATAATTCTTCAGGTTTCCACCTATGGTGGAAGTAGAGTTTACTATTTATCTCCTTCTAAGGACTAGTTTTATCTCACTTCCATCTTACCATATGGAACTAGTAGAATTATGGTAATTAAATGTGTATTTGGAATATTTAGAAAACAAATGGTTCATTGTTCCTAACACATCTCCATGGGCATCACTAATTTTTTTTGATAAAAAATCTGATAGAACATTTAGGATATGTGTTTATTATAATAGAATTAACCAGTTTATGATAAAGAACCAATATACACTTCCATGCATTGAAGATTTTTTGACCATTTGAGGCAATCTTAGTAGTTCTCCAAGGTTTAAAAGAGGTCGGGATATCATCAATTTCAGGTGATGAAGGAGTATATTCCCAAAACGGCTTTTAGAAGTAGATGTTTCCATTACGATTTTGTGGTTATACCTTTTTGTCTGATGAATGCACCAACAGTTTTCATGGCATTGATGAATTAGATATTTCAAATATATTTGGATTCTTTTGTGGTAGTATTTTTGGATGATACACTTGTGTATTTGGGGATAAGGGTAGAGTATGAGAAGAACTTGGTGATAGTGTTGGGGATCTGGAGGGATCATTGGTGGTATTATAAATTGTCAAAGTGTGAATTTTTTATATAGGAGGTTGGTTTCCTAGGCCATGTTATTTCTGAGAAGGGTGTTTTAGTTGATTCGAAAAATATAGAGGTTATTATCTCATTAAAACTACCAAAGAATGTTTTTGAGATACAGAGCTTCCTTGTCCTATCTTGGTATTATCAACATTTTGTTCATGATTTCTCACAATTGGCCTCACTGATGAAAACATTGAAAAGGAAGAGTATCCCATTTCAATGGGATGAGTAGTGTCAAAAATTATTTGAAGAGCTTAATATTTTCCTTACATCAGCACCAATCATGGTTTTACCTGAACCAAGAAAAGGGTACGTGGTGTACTGTGACACTTTAGAATCAAGGTTGGGTTGTGTACTCATGCAAGGGGGATGTGTGGTTGCGTATGGATCACAATAGTTAAGATTTCATGAAAATAAATTCCCAACGTATGATTTGGAGTCTACAACAGTGGTCCATGCTATAAATATGTGGCGTCGTCTTCTCTTTGGTGAGAAATTTACATTGTTTACAGATCACAAGAGATAAAATCATATTTTCTCATTGATATATTTGAATTTGAGTCAAAAGAGATGGATGGAATATCTCCAGATGTTTTATTTCAACTTAATGTACACACTGGGTAAGGGAAATTCAGTGGTGAATGCATTAAGTGGGAAATTGTATGATCATGTGGTGAAACAGGTATTAGATTAGTGGTTGTTGATGTCGGTCATAGACAACATGTAGATGGAATGTAAAGACTAGGGAGACCATGTGTTCTTCTTTCTAGTTTTTTTGATTGCTAACTTGTATGGTTTCATTAAAGAGTTACATGTGTCTGATTCCATGTGTATGGTGATGATGCTAAAACTCAATGGTGGGAAGTCTATTAGAAAGATGGGAATTGAATTGAAATTTAGTCTTGTTTTTTTAGAAACAGATAGTGGTTCAAGTGGCTTATGAGGAGGTAATTCTCAAGGCTTATCATCATTCTACAATGGTTTTACATCCTATAATTCAGAAGATGTATAAGGAATTAAAAGTGGATTTTGGGTGAGCTGGTATGAAAGGGAAAGTGGATGAGTTTGTTTCATGATTCTTGACTTGTCAGCAAGTCAAGGAAGGGAATTAGAAGCTAGTAGTAATGTTTCAGTCTTTACCTATCCTGGTGTGGAAATGGGAGCACATAGAAATAGATTTTGAGATGGGTTTCACAAGAACGGTTATGAAAAAAGAATAAATATGGTTGATTATTGATCAGCTCACAAAGTCGGCCCAATTAATCTTGATTCATGAATCTCATATGATGATGGATCTATCCAAAATTTATATCTGGGAAGGGGTAAAGAGGCATGGTGTTCCACTTTTGATTGTATCATATATAGATTTCAGGTTCACATCTTGTTTCTGGAAATCCTTGCAGTAAGCTATTGGGACATAGTTGATGATGAGCACGGTGTATCATCCTCAGACTGATGGCCAATCAAAAAGGATGATAAAAAAAATTGGCGGATATGCTATACGCTTGTGTGATAGATTTATGGTGGTTCATGGAAGGATCACTTACCACTGGTGTAGTTATCCTATAATAAGCAATTTTAGGATTCAATACATATGGCTCAATTTGAGGCATTATATGGGAATATGTGTCATTCTCTATTATTTTGGGTGGAAACATGAGAGAAATTGATGATTGGACTGAGTCTTGTCCAAGAGACTATGGGGAAGATCATGTTGATCATAAAGAGGATTGATTTATCTCACAGTCATCAGAATTCATATACGGACCATCGTCAATGACTATTGTCATTCAAGGTGGGTGATCATGTGTTTTTTAGAATCTCTCCTAGGTTGTGACAACATTATTTTGGGAAGAATAGTATTTTATCTCCGAGGTATATTTGGCCTTTTGAGATAATTGAGAATATTGGAGAGGTGGATTATCAATTGGCAATGCCACCATAGTTTTACGCTGTGCACAATGTGTTTCATGTGTCACACTTGAAAAAGTATTAGATGGATTTTGACCATGTGATTCTTTGGGATCATGTAGAGATAGAACTTGATGCTTCTTTGGTGCGTGTGCTGATGTAGATCATGAATATGCAGAAGAATGCCTTGCATGTTAAATGCATCAGTTTAGTTTGGGTTTTTCAGAAGCATGGTTAGATTTAGGAGGAGACTTGGGAACAAGAGAAAGAGATGGTCAAGAAATGGCATGAAATCTTTTTGCAAAGAGATGGTTCTCTACATTTTGAGGATGGAAATTCCAATGGATAGAATAATTTAGCACCTCCATTTTGATTTATTTAGAATTTTTTATGC
The DNA here is from genome assembly GCA_963277665.1 of Viscum album. NCBI lineage: Eukaryota > Viridiplantae > Streptophyta > Magnoliopsida > Santalales > Viscaceae > Viscum > Viscum album. The sequence goes on from OY728139.1 coordinate 497,910,558, forward strand.
CTTTTTTGTATGTAATGTTCTTGCGAGTATTTTTGATGAGTTTGGGAGACTTTGGAATGGTTTTAGTAAATTTTGGAGTCCTTTGAAGGGAACACAGATTGATCACAGTTACGTCAAACCATGCAAGAATCCCAGGAAAACCATGCAACCCGATGTGGTGGGGTACTCCATGGTTTGGGAATGGATTGCCTAACAATGTGTGTAGGCAGTGTGAGATTCATTGGAGGTAGTAACATCTAAATAGTTAGCGCATGGTTTTTCAAACCGTGCGAGCGAACCATGCAACCCATTAAAGTTGGTTTTTTTAAATAGGGTTAGTTGAGATTTACCATAACTCACCCATTTCTTCTCTCATAAGAACCCTACAAGGTATTTCCCCTTCTCAAGGGCTAGGGGTTCTCTCCCACTCATTTTGGAAGGGATTTTAAGGGGTTTCAGGGTGGTTTGAAGGTGGTTCATATCGGGTCTTGTTGATGGTCAAGAAGAACATCTAGAGTGGTTTTTGTAGTTCGTTCATGGGATTTGTGGTGTCGTTGCTTGTGGGTAAATTTCTTTGGAACCCTAAAGGAAGGTGTATTCTCTCTCAACTCCAATTTATAAGATCTATAATTATAAATTTGAATTCAATTGGTTTTCTTAATCAATTATGGTTGTGATGTGTGATTCTTGGAGGAAACTCATTTTGTGATGCTTTGGGGATTTTTGTGGGAAAATGGGTTAATATTGTGAATGGGGTTTGGTTGTTAAATTTTAAAATATCGATTTTAAAATCAGTAGCTTGATTGAGTTATGGAAACTCTTAAAATAAATATGGTTTTCAATAAAAATTTTGTTTTATTGAAATGTGGTTTAATATGGAAAATTGTTCGAGGGCGTATTCAATAAAGGTAATATTTATTGAAGTAACTTAACATGTTATATTGAAATGTTATTAGGAATAATTTGTTAATTTGGTATTCACAATTGTTGGGTGATATAATTTTGGTAATTTGGGATGGAAATGTTTTGGTTATTTTCATAAATGTTCATTTTCATTAGTTGGATGGATGGTGGTTGGGAAAATAGCTCCATCAAGGAAATGGTTGTGAATGTACCATCATCAAAAGAGAGGGTGATGTGCATTTTGTCCCACACCAAGGATGAGCATGAATTCCCACCCCATGGTGGAGACGAGTTGGTTGTGAAGGTATCACCATTAAAGTAACACCATGATTGAGTGAGTGGTATTGTTTGTGTGACATAATTATGTTAACGGTTGTGGTATTTTTGTGTTCTTGAAAAAAGGGAATGGGTAATGAATTGTTTGTTTGTTTTCCTTGGCTATTCACTAAATTGGATAAATTTATTTGGGTAAATATTTCTTTGGATTTTTGTTCATTATTTCACTATTTCATGAACTTTATATAATTGGTTTTATATAAATTGTGCTAACATGTTATATCATAGTGGCATGTGTAGGGAAGTCATTTTGGGATATCATACTGAGTATTTTTACTCACCCTTACTTTGGAACTTAGTTGATTTTCTAGTTTTTGTATTTCGAGACACATGTAAGAGCAAAGCATCTCATCTTTCAAGCAGTGCATCATGATGCTTTTGTAGTGTTATGGAGCATGGATCATTGATCTTGGTGTGGAGTTATAGATGGTATAATAGTTATTTTAGAGTCTATTTGTTTAGACTTTTACTTGGTACTCTAATAGTGGTATTATTGTGGTTTGGTGGTATTAGTCTTTGGGAATGGTATGGATGTTTTTGGTAATTTGGTTAACTCTTGGTAAAATGTGGTTTGGGTCACTTTGTTAACATGGATTATGTGGTTTTTTTTGGTAATGTCTTGTTTGGTTGATTGGTTTATCTCAAGGGAAAATCATTCCCCTATTTTTTCTTGAAGCGCTCTTCATTTATTTCCAGCCTTTAGTGCATTGGGAACGTAGCTAAAGGCCAAGTAGCATTCCTCAACCCCATCAAGACAATGGGATGTGATGGGATATTACAACAACTTTGGAGATTATATTTCGTCTAAACTATAGTGTATAGATGTTTAGCAATTCGTGTTTTATTAATTCTAAAAACAAAAAATAAGAATTCTTTTATGTCTAACAAAAAAATTCTAAGGGATAAATTCTTTTAAGGGGGGAAGAATATAACACCCTAAATATTATAAGCTTAGTTTTCTTTTATAAATATTTTATTAATTGATAAAATTATAATCCAAACAAACATTGATTTTTTTAATTAATTTAAAAACTTATAATTATATAATATATCATTACATTATCTCATTATTTTATGAAATTTATCTTTTTATTAAATTATAAATATTTAATTTAGATTACAAACTATAAAAAAATATGTTTTTGTATTATCATTTTTAAAAAAATATTATGTTATGTATTGATCAAAAAATAAAATTACAAAAAAAATTGTGGAATAATACTTTCAAATAATTTGTTTTAATATGAATTAATAAATTATATCAATTATAATTTATCACTTTATATAAAAAAATTATTTATAATTAAAAATTATTAAATTTAGTCAAATTATTTTTAGAAACACTATATTTAAAATTCTATAATTATGATTGAGTTTTTAAAATTGTGATATATTATAAGTATTACTTTTACTACTATTATTATTATTATAAATATTTAAATAAATAATATTATTATAATTATATCCTTTTAATAATAAATGTATTTCCTATTTTTATAAACAAAATGATGAATTAACATAATGATGAAATCAAAATAAGAAGTAATTTGGTGTAAAATAAAGCAAGGTGTTTGTTTTTTTGGGAAAACATATCTATAAAAGCTAAGGGCTTTGGGAGATGTTGTAAGGTTTGAACATAGAGACTGAGTAGTGGTCAAGGGATTCATGAGTTGGGGTGAGTGATGAGGTCTTGGATGCTCGATACAGAAGGGAATTCAAATTTTGAATGGGAAACTCTGGATCTCTCAAGTGATGGTGAACGGCTCGAGCTCACATTGGGATGTTAGTGAAGGAGTTTGAATTTGATTAAGGTTTTTTTTAGAAGATCAACCACTAATTTTAGATCTGGTTTTGAACACCTTTGATCTTAGAATATCATATCCAAGCGAAGTAGGGGTCTTGTTGTCATTGTAGGAGTCTGAATATTGTCATCATGCTACTCGTTTTTTCTTTCACTATAGGCCCTAGATTTTGGTTGTCAGTCTAGTTTTTTTTACATGGTGTTGATATTATAGGAATTAAAATTTCTATTTTCAATTTGATACAGTTTCATTTGAAATTTATCTTGTAAATATGTAGTTGTTTCAGTATCCCCAAATATTTATTTTGATCCAAATTATACAAAAAAGATTAATATAATATAAATTTATTTAATATATAACTTTATCACTATTTTGTTTAATAATTTATTCTAATAAGCATCTTGGTCCATTTTTATTTTTTCTTATTTTGATTCTCCAACTGGATATCCAACTTGCAACAAATGTATTTTCAATATTATCTTTGTCTACAAGAAAATTGTCTTAATAACATTTATTCAAATCCCTCCAAAATCTGATTATATATATATATAATGATAAATATAAAATATACATTTATCAGCTATATAAACCTTATACATCCAACAAAGAATAGTACATTCGGCACAGCCTTCTTTCTATAGTATGTTTTCCTTCAAGGGATACGAATACACAGGAATTATTGATATTGATTAATTTATTTTCGGTAAGTGGACATATTTATTTGTATCAAAATTTTGTTTAAATGTGAATTTGTTGTGCGGTAAGGGTGATATTAAATTTATTTAGTTTTAAATTATGGTTCTTGATTTTAAAATTAGTGTGGGATCAATTTTTTTCCATTTATGATTCTTGAGTTCTCTAATTAATAAATGATATATATTTATTACAATTATTTTTTAATCTAATTTCTTGTTAATTATTCCAAAATGGATTGATTTTATCTCTTAATTTGTGATTTAAATTTATGTGAGGTTATTTTTTTAATATAATAAAACTATATTTTTAAATTAACATTGATTTTTTATCATCTAATTATCAAAGAGGTCATTCTCTTTAATAATTTTTATATAAAGGGACTTCTTTTTATTTAATGATATTATGTATGAATAAATTAATTTCTATTTTAAGTTCATGATCTTCATGTATAAGTATATATATTTTATGTGTTTTATGATTTTATTTATGTTCGAATTATGAAATAAATTACTTTAAATTTATATCTAATATATGCATATATCTTTAAGTTACAAGCTTATACATTTTAATTTATGAAAAATTTTACCAATTTTATAAACATGAAAGAGGATTCATTTATGCACATATAATTTCATTTTATTAAAGTATGAAACATGATTAAATCCACTTAATCCCATTTATATTTTATGGTCAAAAGCTCTCAAACATTGATGTACACATATTTTTATATATATGGGAAAGGGTCAGTGTTTATTTTAAAAATGTTACATAGATAATTTTATGTGTGATACATAATTTTTATTCTGAATATTATATAATGTGAACAATAATTTACTATTTCTATGTGAAGGGTTTATACATTCATTACAATAATTTATGCATAGAATCTATTAAGAAAATTTGTGTTTGATATTTTTATTTAGAATTGTGTTTTAAATAATAAATGTTTTCACTTTATATAAAATGTATTTCATGAATTAAAAAATGAATGTTTTAGTACATGGATGTTTACACAAAGACTAAATGACATGATTTTTTATTTTACCAAGACTCCTAAGTAATTTTCAGGTAAATTCATATTTATATATATACATATATTAATAAAATTCAGTATGTGCATTTAATACATGATTATGTTTCTAAAGAAAAAACACCTGTGAAAAATCTATATATAATTAAGGAAAGATAAAAATGTTTTTATAAAAATTGGAACTTGTATAGTATAAACATGATAGAAAGTGGGGATTGGACCTGACTCTCAATAAACTGGGTTGTCCCATAAAACCTATAGTGTTTCAAGTAGCCATATGGTTTTGTATTTATAATCTTTCTTAATGTTTTTTCATGAAATTAATAGATTATTTTTAAATCATTTTCAAAGTATATTTATTTTATAATTATTATAATATTTTATATATAAATTTTCCAAAGGTATTTTCCACCGTATAACTCTTTAGTGGGAAATGTAATGCTCATCCCTTATTTTAAAACTATTTTTACAAGTTAGTCAGATGTTCTAAGATGGTTGAAATCATTTAAGAGTTATCAAACATGAAGTAGATTAGATATTTTATTTTTATTTACATTTGTACAACTCTCTTAATAATGTAAGGTTTTTTGTCTTCCAAAACCTAGACCAATAAAGTTATTGGAGTGTAAATGTTCTGTATAATTTTCTCTTTGAATTTTATAAAAAAAATACATAGCAGTTTTTAGGTGCTGAATCTGGAAGTGTGGGATCAGGATCTTTACATCAACCCTTGAGCTTTGTCAAGGGTTCCAAGAACTAAAACAAACTATTTTGTTTCAAAAAGAAATAAAATATCACATGTGATGATATTTTCTACCTCCTATATAATTAATAATTTATCATTTTAGGCCAAAACATGTGTTGGTGTATACACAAATAATTATGAAACCAAATTTGATGTTATAGTATCTTTAAATTTATTCGGGAATACTTGTATAAGTCCTTTATGATTATTATATGATAATATTAAATAATTATCATTCAATAATTTTCATAATTATCCCTTGATAATTTTATGTTATTATCTTTTGATAATTCTTTATAATTATATTTTGATAATTATTCATTATTATATTTTGATTATATCATTAAACTATCCTTTGAGAATTCATTATAATTATCCCTTGTTAATTCTTGAAAATTATCTTATGATAAATTCACAATAATTATCTTTTTATAATGTTTTATAAATTATCTATATATAATTTGGTGTAATTATCTTTTAAAAATTATTAGAACTTATCTTTGAATAATTCATATAATTATACTTTGATAATTATAAAAAAAATTGTCCTTTCATAATTTCATGTTATTAACTTTTTATAATTATATTTGGACAATTTGATGAAATTATCATTTTTTAATTATTTATAATTATCTTTGATAATTTCACAAAATTATCTTTATATAATTTTGAATAGAATATCCTATGGTTTTTTTTATGGAATTTTCCCTTTATAATTTTTGGTTAAATCGTTTTTTGTTTAAATTAAATCATTTTACAAAATTAGAGATAGAAATAAAATATAGAGAATCAAAAAAAATCAAAAAAAAATAACAAACCAGAATAACAAACATAGGAACAATTCTTAGGAGAAGTTGAAGAGGTAGGTATCATGCACATAGAACTTGGTAAAAAACCCCAAATCTGGTCTTTGGTGGTTAAACAATCAAGTTGAAAGGAGTTTTAGGATTTTTAGGACTCAAAATAATTGACTAACACTAGAAATTCAATCATTCGAAGATTTTAGACCCAAATTCATGGCATTCCAAAAGACTAATTTAAAATACTGGTTTTCTTGTGTTTCAATTTAAAATTGATGGTGTAGTGTTTTATTTCCCCCCATTATGGAATTATAAATTATAACAATTAAAAAGGAATGTTTTTCCATGGTTTTTGGATCTTACCCACATGCGAATGGTGGAAGGTAGAGTGTGGAAGAAGATGAATGAGAAAATGAAAAAATAAAATTAAAATAAAAAAAAGGAAAAGGTAATACAAATTTCTATTACATACGATGTAACCAAACATGTGATGCACATGAAGGTTATATCATACATAGTGTAAATTGTTTTTTCATATTTAATGGCAGTTTTGAATTTCTCATCTGAGACACCAATAGGAGATATTTCATTATTTTAGAAAAAATGTGTGTGAAAGATATAATATGTTTAACCTTGCATGGGATCTCACCAAACACCTAACACACACAATAATTATATCTCACCTAATGTAAAACCCATATTCTAGATTTAATGGTGGTCTCGACTTCTCTATCCAAGACATTATTCTGGCCATTGGTTTGGGCCTACGGGTCTCCAGGGCCTTTGGGTCATCAAAGGCCTTCGGGCCACAGGGCCTTCGGGTCACGTAGACCATGGAGTAGCCCAGTTCACACAGAACAGGCCCTAGAAGAGGATTAGATCAGTAGGAGTAGCAGCCGCCAGATGCAGAGCTAACCGGATTGGAAGAATGAGAGGGTATGGAAGCCGCCATCAGGACCAGGCATTGTGTAGCTTTGTACGGGGAAATGCTAGCCGATCAGCAATGCAAGGTGGGGAGCTAAGGTGATTAATGATGCAAGACGCTGGGGAGGGGCAGTTCTAGTGGGCTGGGCCTATGGGTCATGTATGGGCATGGTATGCCTCTAGGCCTTCGGGTCATGTATTATGGGTCTTGTCGGGCCTTGTGCCTTGGGCCTACGGGTCATGTACGGGTTCCCCTTCAACCCCTAAAATGGGGATTATCTATAATAAAATAAAAAGAAGGCCTTTGGGCCATTTGGATAGGATCGGTAATCCATTTTTCATAATATCTCAACTAGTTGGTTATACACTCATTCCACCAATATATGTTTTTTTATACGCCTTTCTTCTACTATAAAAAACAAAATTGTCAATACACATGAATGGTGATGAAATTTAATGTGAAATTTATATTTAAATAAAAGGGTTGAGATATCATATTTCAAAAATATGGAAGGGAAAAATCCTTTCATAACATATTCATCAATAACATGTCATTTGTGATGCACCCAATGTACGATAATTCCCATGAACATATAGAATCATAGTTTTGTTTAGTAAATCTAAGTGCACAATTCATGACATTCATTACTAATAATATAAAAGTATAAGGACCATTACACACACACAAATAGGAATATCTGATAACAAATAAATATGTAAATTCCTATTGGTAGGTATGTTCTCATAATCTACCATCTTGGAGATTACCATGTCTGAACTTCATGAGATTAAGTATAATTCACTCATGAGTACTCACACCTAGTAGTCAACATACTATATTCTCCATCATAAAAAGTTATCCAACCATAGAACTAGGTTTAATAATATCATCGTGTAATTTAAAGGTTCTTATCATAGTGGGGGAACTATTATTCCTTTTTCAATCCAAAATATACTCTAGGATGTTATTACATTAATGTAATGTAGAAAATTGAATTGTATATAATATGATATCTAATAAATATTCTCTTATTTAAATATTCTTGTAATCCATAGTACAAACATCTGGTTTTAGAACACTAACTCCAACAAAATTCCACTTGGACTTGATCCAAAATCTAATAACATTTAGTATGCAAGACCTCACATGAATATCATGTTTCTACTAAGTTAGGGATTTAATCAAGGGGTCCACTATGTAGTTATCTATAGGGAATATTATCACTATAATTTCACCTCTCTAAGAAAGATTCCTCCAGAGATAATACTTCATAAGTATGTGCTTCACCCACTAATATGACCTTTTATCCTTTACAAGAGACACCATTGTATTATTGTCATAATAGAGTGTGATATGGTCTTTAATATTAGGCTTAAAATAAAGAAATTGGATGAAATGTAATATCCAAACATCTTATTTAGCTACCTTAAAAGCCATAATATATTTGAAATCTATTATGTAATCTTCAACCCTAACTTTCTTTGACATCATCCAACTCACATCACCTCTATTGAGGGTGAGCATGTATCCCGATTTCTATTTCAGATTATGTTGATCTGTCTGGAAACTATAATATTTATATCTTATGGTGACTATTTCCTCATCTCCTCTAAAAACCAGGAACATATCCTTAGTTCATCTCAAATTTTTAAGGGTAGTTTTTACTTCCATCCAATTGTGATCACCTAACTCAGTTTGATATCTACATACTACACTTAATCCATGGGATACATATAGCCTAGTGCATATCATTACATACATGACTGACCCAATCAAAAAATATACAGAACTCTTTCTAGCCTTTTTCTTTCCATATGTGTTTGAGGACACATTTTCATGTAAATATGAATTTTATGTGACACGGGAATGAATCCCCTATTGGATTGTTCCACACTAAATCTCTACAGTACCTTGTCAAAGTCTGTACATTTATGTACACTATGTAGCCTCTTGGATCTATCTTGGTGGATATTGAACCCAAGAATATATATTGCTTCACCTAATTCCATTATGGATAATCATTATTTAAATAGGCTTTAACACATTGTAGGACTTCTATTTTATTTCCAATAAGTATCTTGTCATCAATATAAACTATCAAGAAAATTATCGCAAATTGCCTAAATTGATTATAGACATAGGGCTCACATTCATTCTTTAGGAAACCAAATTATATTATGGCTTCATCGAACTTAATGATCCATGACATAGAAGTATGCTTTATTCCATTAATGGATCATTATAATTTTAATAACTTGGTCATATATTTTGGAACAAAAAAACCCTTAAAGTAATTTTATAAGAAGATTTTGTTACGATTTCCCATAAAGGAGGTTTATTTTAACATTAATTTACCAAATCACATAGTCATGGTAATCTATTATGGAAAATTGAATTCCAATAGATTTCATCATTTAAACTAGTGGAAATGATTTGTCATAGTCTGTGACTTGATGTAGTTTGAACTCTTTTCCCAAAATCCATGCCTTATAAGTATTGACTAGTCCTTCTATGTCTTTATTATTCTTGAATAACCATTTACAACCAATGATATTTCATCCAATGAAGGGTATATCCAAATATATACTTTATTTTTATGGATATAATACATTTCATAACTCAAATATTTTTTCTACTTAGAAAACATCTATGCACACATGAGTCTCATCCCGGTTGGTGAGGAATCTTAAGTTCATCCAGGCGACCCGGGATCAAATCCAGGAAGAGGCATATTTTCCAGGGGCTACTGTAGCAGTAATGTAGTAGTACTATAGAAGGAACTGTAGCAGAAACTGTGCAGTACTGTAGCAGGTACCATAGTGGAACTGTAGAAGGCACTGTTTGGCACTGTAGCAGCTAGAAATTCGCCCCCGTTTGGGCCTTCGGGGCACCGATTTGGTCCTCGAGTCCTTTAAGACCTTTGGTCCACCCAAGAAATTGGGCCAGTAAGGCCTTCGGGGCACCTCAAGGCCTTCGGGCCAACTTAAGTGTAGATGAAAACCAAACAACCTATATGGAAAAAGTTCTATAGGAGGATGAACAAGGAGTTTTCACCATAGCAGAAGCTACAGAGATTGCTAGAATGAGATGGTATGGAACCTGCCACCGGGACAAGCCTGTGCATTCATGGGATAGACTAGACGAACAGCCATGCAAAGTTGGATAGCTAATTTCACGATGAAGATGCTAGGGAGGAGCAGTTCCATGTAGTTAGTATAGGTTGTATGTAATGTCTGAAGCCTATGAGAAATGAATTACTCTAAGGCCTATGGTCCATGTAATACATACACCTACGGGCCTTGTAAGGGTTCCACCACACCCCTTGAAAGGTGGATTATCAAAAATCAATAAAAAATGAAGTCCCTCGGAAAACATCTATGCCACTTACTACTTATTTTTTTGTTATAGTATCATTATTATAAACCAATAATGAGTCACCCTCCTCAGTGACTTGAAATATATATCTTTTAGGTTCTCTAACCTCTCTTATACTTCTACCTAGTACCTATATCTCTTGAACATTTTCTTCTCTAGGGATTTGTGTACTTGTTTTCTTTGCCAAATCTAGAGTAACTTGTTCCTAGATTACTTAAAATTCTATCTCACTCCCACTATCTATTTTAGAGATTTTATCATTTTCGATGAATATGTAATTTCTTTACATAAATAACTTTTTATTAGAGGATTCAAATATGTAATATCCCCTTCTTTCATTGGGGTATCCTATAAAGTTACTTTGTATTCCCCTAGGGGCGTGTTTATTTTCTAAAGAGGCCATAAAAACACTTTACATCCCTACACAGGTAAATATAAAAATATGGGTTTCTTTAAACTCCACACCTAGAATGGAATTTTGTATGATGCTTTAATTGGAACACAATTTAGTATGTATTTTTTTTTCTGCAATGTGTATCCCCAAAAGGATAATTAAGGACCCACTTGAATCATCATTATTCTCACAATTTATAACAGGGTGTGGTTCCTCCTTTCACTTACACTATTCAATTATGGTGTATAAGGATTAGTGGGTTAGGATATAATCACAAACTCTAATAAAAAATCTACAAAGTCTTGATTAAGATATTTTCCACTATGACCAGAGTGGAGTTTCTTAATCTTTTTATCATATTGGTTCTCATTTTTATTTTTGTATTATTTTTGTTTTTCAAAATAATCAAATGTATACCTCTTAAATTATAAATAAACACATATACTAATATCGTAAGTAAAAGTTATGAATTACGAGTACCTATCACTTTCTTCACCTAAATATGATATGTACACATCGATATGAACTAATTGAAGATACTATTTAACCCTTTAACATTTTCTACTAAATGGGCATTTAGTCATTTTTCCTTGTAAATAGGTGTGACATATACCATGTGGTTTTAGTTCAAATGAATATAAAAATCAATCTTGTTGTAGTTTGGTCAAATTATTTTAATTTATATGGAATAGACGATGATTCCATAGTTGGGTGTTGTGTGATTCATGTAAACTAGTTCCTTTATCTATTTCCATTACTTGGTTCATGTAATACAACATGTAAGGATCATTATTTAAATACACATTACCATAACATGTGATTTCATTATAAAATAAAGAACATTTACTCCAAAATTTAAAAATATATTCATCGTTATCATGTATGGACACATAAATAATTGTTTTGGTGATTGAAGGAATATAATAACAAGATCATTTTTGTCCATATGAGGTGGCAGTCCCTGATAGACACTGCGACATGTATAGATTCATTGTATTCTAAAAGATATACTACATCAATGGAAATATTCCATAATTTATTTGGTTTTTGTATTTGAATACATATGTGAGCACTACATACTATATCTAATAACCTATTTTTAGAAACATCTAAATTGCACTCGACGAAAAATATACCTAAATATTCTCATTTCTTATTTTACTAGGTGAAGTTTTTATTCTATTATCCCTTCTTGTCATATGAAAAATAGATATAATCTGGTTTCCTTACTTTCCACTTAATCGTTCTCTTCTGGGAAGGGTGTTGTGATGAATATTTAGATTAAGGGATCTTCTCCTGACCTTTCCTTTTACTCACCATCTATACAAAAGTCTTTTTCACTTCATACCATTGTTAACTTAGTGAATTGGAGTGAGAATATCTATAAGATACTTCTCAATGTTTTTCATATTAAAATTAATAGTAAGGCTAGAGAAGTTCAAATTGAGTGATGAAAGAATGATATTGGTGTGCAGTTCATCATGTTTTTTAAACTCTAGAACATATAGGCACTCAATATAAAAAATGTGTTTGAGTATATGAATCCCTATTGGGTTACCTTCTCCGTGTTTTCTCTATAAGAGTACCTTGGATATCTCAAACTGTTCATATCTAGATCTCTCTTGATATAGACCACAAAGATGTTGGAGTATGCCCTAAGAATCCATGTCTTAATATGAAATCCTGAGTTTATTAGACATGGATTAAAGTATTAAATGTTGAAGAAAGACTATGTCACTCAAATTTTTATCATAGGTAACAAAATCTTCATCACTCATCACATTTATTAGAATATCAATCATTGAGGATTCGAGCAATTAATACTTCTGTTCATGGAGCAATACTACCTGTAGACATATGAGTCATTCCTAGAAAATACATCCCTTCATGAGATATTCTTTCTCCAAATATGATCGTAGGGATAATGTTGTTGATGTTTTTTTCATTATTATAAAATATTAAAAATCATATTATTAGTACTTTACTTCAATACAGCTAATGTGAGACAAAAATGATAAATTTATTTTTTTAAGTCTCCCATGAATATATCAAGCCCCAATGGAAATCACCATTAGACTTTGAATGACTAGTTTCTCAGAAATTCTTGTGGAAATGATCCATATTCCCTTTATCATAACTCAAGTGTGGTCTAGGTCAATTAGTCAATGGTATTTAAGTAGGCAATTAATTTCCAACTGTGAGCTTACAACTCCTTGATCCATTGAGTGGACTCCACATCCGAAAACTTTTACTTAGATTTCATCAACACTTTCTTCCAAGTTACATCATGTTTATCATGGAATACTTCTATTGATGTAAATTGATTAAGTCAACCAAAAAAATTCATAAGAAATATAAGATAAAATTGAGTGTCCCAACATGGGTTGCCCATGTACTTGGTTATATGGTTTTCATTCCTAATAAAGTAATGGATGCTTTAGTGTTGCTTCACATTAAGTTAAGGGATTTTATTTATTACGCATAAATGTTTTCTTATATTATCAATTTCATGTCTTTTTAATATAAATTTGAAATGAATTTAGTTATTAATCGTATTATGATAAAAAAATTACACATAACCTATTTATTTTCATTTTGTCTATTCATATTTATGTATTTATTTACATCTAAGAGATCCTACATCAATAAAATAAATCATGCATAATATGAAAACAAAATAAATAAATAAATGTGATGATCATAATATTTATATAATCATTGATTTATTTATTGGTAAATAAGTCATCATTACACCATAGGTATAATCTAGTTATGTTTTTCTTGGCATGATCTATAGTATTCCACCTATATACCTAGGTATCTCCCATGTTGGTTATATATCAGTTCAATATTGAACTGACTTTGCCTCATCTCTATCTTGAACCAAATCCATGAACCTTTATATACTACATTTATTACACATGTTTTATAACTCGCACATAGGTTAGTGGGTCCCAAGTATTGGTTAAGGATAATCACATAAAAAACCTTGGACACTTAATTCCAACATAATAAAAGAGTGAGGGAAGGCTTGGAGGCCATCATATTTGAATTAATTATAATTAATTTCAAAACCAGGAAAGATAAATAAATTAAACAAAACCGACACATTCATAGGCCGGGTCATGCTCATTAGTGGCCATACACATGAAACTATTACACATTTTAAAACAAATTGCATGCATGAATTTTAATTCATTCATTAATATGATAAATTTTACAATGATTAATCAAATTAATTATCTTATTGATCAATTAATTAATTTTATTATACTTTATCCATTTATCCTAAAATTACAATACACTTTGAATTTAAATATAATAAATAATTTTATTTAATTGAAAACTAAATTAAATAGTACATAGCTTTGTACTTAGAAGAAAATCTTTGATTACCTTATGAACTACTCAGTGTGGTTTTGATTTTAAATAATGCACTGATACAAAATATTATGTACATTTTATGTTTCCTAATTTCATGAATTGTATTGGAAATTTAATTCTACATAGAATACATGAAAATTATGTTTCCTATACAATTTAACATGTTGAGATTTAGTGTATAATAGCCATAAAAATTCATAGTTTCAGATATTGTACAAAATTAATTAATCTTTTAATATAATATAAAACCTAATGAACGATGTGTACAATCCACATAAAGACCAACCAAACTCATATCTATAAGGTTTAATGTCTTACCTAATTAAATTTAATATTTATTAATAAATATGAAAAGTATATTATGTGTGTAATCCATCCACACAACATGAGCTTCTATTCACTAGAAATATGCACTACATGGATAGGGACTCGTAATGTACTTATATTATACATTTATGATGTATAGGGTGTATTGAATTAATAAATGGTTTTTAATTCAAGTTACAAGGCTTCATTCTATACAATTAATGTATTATATATACTTGGTGTATTAATTACATGATGCAGTTTGACCCAGTTTTTTCCACCTTGAAAACACATGGACTACCTGGCATGTAGTCAATCTACACAGCGTGTACTCCAAAAAAGTCATGTGATGAATTTGATGGTCCAAACATGGTGAATTTATTACACATGTCATGTACTAATTACACTAAGAATTTTAATCCATGATATCATCATTGTGCAATGAATAATGATACACAGTGTGTAACAAAGGAGTACACATCATGTTGCCTTTTGTTATCCATACATCATTATTGGAACATTTGTATAAGTTCTTCAAATTTGATCTTTATTTAATTATTAACCAATAATGGTAATTTTATTGATAAAAAAAATAATAGTTGGAATATATTTCTATGATGGAGAGACAATGATTTCAAACATGAAATGAGTCTTAAATTTTAAATGTGCAATTAGCAATAATCAAATTAAATAATAATAAGTTTTAATGTGATCACCGTGATACCACTTTCTTGGTCTTGTAATAATGGGATCACTTATCAAAGCTGATATTGAAATAAAAATGTTATATTTTATGGATCATTCACTAATTATACAAGATATAAATGTCAAGACCAATGAAAATTTTCTAATCAATGATTTATAAGAAATACACTAGAACCAAGAGTATATATTTTTCACGTTAAATTAATAATTAATTAAATAAAATAAAAAACATGATCACCTCATTATTTATATCTTTCCTTATAGTAGATCTTGAACATTTTAAACCCTTTTCAGTAATCCATGTTTACACTTTTATGATCCAAGTGTAGAATCCCTCAATTAGAGGTCCATGTGTACACTTATGTTCTTTGAATGACCTTGATGAGTCTTTAGGTGCTAGTGTGGTTGATTGATCATCTTAAATTTTTCTTCTTCATTTCTTCATGTTTTTATAGTATTGTTGAAATTCCATTGATCTACTCATTATTTAAAGTGTCTGAGTATTAAGAAAATAATTCTCAAGAGCAATATGTTGTACAAAATAATTTCTCGACTAACCTCTCCTAGAATGTATTATTATTCTTTTTATTTAATTTATGCTATCTTTAAGTATAAAAATAATAATTACTAGATCATGAAAATAATATTTATTACAATAATTAAATTCATATAGAATTTAATTGTGATCAATGGAAACACATAATGTGTGACCCTCTAGGATTCTTTCTCATTGGATTTGGGTGGGCATGAATAAAGTCCAAGATTACTATCCTGCAACTGGTTCAGGAACCCAAGAGAAAAAAGTTAATATCACAAATTTGATAACCAAATATGAGTTCTTATGGTGTAATATAATACCTTTATTACAATATATCATCAATAAGGTTGCACATCCATGTCATCAACCTATATGTGTGATATATCTTTCTTTGACTATCTTAAATAACCACATAATTGAACCATAACCATATAATTTAATGTGATAATTCCATTTCAAATATAGGCTAGATATATTAAATTATATAATATGGAATGGAAAAATCCTTTCATGACTTATTCATTTATAACATATCATTCATGATGCTCCAACATACCCTACCTCCCAAAAACATATGGAGTCCTAGTTTTGGTTAGTAAGTCTAAGATTATGATTCATGACATGTATTTATATTAATATTAAGGTCTATGGACCAAAAAAACAATCGTAGATAGGAATATCTCATGACACATAAACATGAAAAATTCTAATTGTTGTATTTTTATCATAATCTCGTATCTTGGATAATAAAAGGTGTGAACTTTAGGAGATGAACTCTCATCCTCTTATGATTACTTTCAACTAATATTTAAAATACTATCTTCCCCATCATAAAATTTTATCTAACCATAGAACTAGGATTAATAATATCATCAGGGTGTTTCGGGGTTCTTTCCATAGTGCAGATCTACAATTCACTTTTCAATGTGATAGATGCCCTTGGAAATTATTATATTAAATTCATTTAGAACAATGAATAGTATATAAAAACATGTCTAATTAATATTCATTTCTTTAAATACACATGTAATCTATAGTATAAATAGTTGGTTCTAAAATACCAACTCCAACATTGTGTACCCTTTAGGTATTGGGATAACAACTTGTGTAACTTTTTGGAATTAGTTTAAAGATAGTGTACACTTTTGGTATTGGGATACTTCATGTATACCCTCTTGGAGATGGGATACAACCTGTGTTCCATATTGAGGTTGGGATAATAGCATGTGTACCCCCTTGACCTTGGGATACTACGTGTGTAGCCTATTGAGATCATGAGATATAAAACTCCAACTAATGCATTGGAGGATAATATAGGACCCCACAGATCAAATAATAACCAAACATACACATGTGTGCCACATAAAATCAATCATATATTATTTCATTAATAACCCATGGAAACAAAATGGGTTTCTTATTATATAAAATAGTATTCCATAAAAATTAAATCAACGCTTTTATTAGATGATATAAAAATTCAATAGCCAAACAAATAATTTATAATGGAATTTATAGGATATTTCATGAATCATAACTATAAATGACATAAATATTTTTATAAAAAATAATAAATACAAGGGAATAAAAAAAATATATTTTATAAAATATTTTTCATCCTACCATAAAAATAGGAAGTTATAATTTACTTTTAAAATTCATTTTTAAGAAACTGATTGGAATAACTTTTCAAAATTATTTAGAAAAAAACAAAATAATAGAACAAAAAAAGAAATACATTTTATGTTCTTAAATTTAGAGTGGAATATAAAATACATGAACATGCAAATAAATACCTTTTTAACATTTAAAAATATAATTACTAAAACCACAACATTAAAAGTGAAATAATTCATAATTTTGAAAATAAGTAAGGAAGGGATGAAATTAATAGAAAATAATACATATTTGGATTTATAAATAATAAATGGGAATATTGGATGAAAAAAGTGTATATAAATGGAAGAGAAAAAAAAACTGGAGAGGATGAAAATTATTCTTAACGATATCATATTTTTATGAAGAAATAAATCCATCAAATAAGAATCTGTAGTGTGAAAATGTAAATTAACCATAAAATAAGAAGAAATTATACTATAATATCATCATAAAATTGAATAAAATAATATTATAAAACCTAATTCAAATAGAAATTTTTATGAATTAAGGAAAAGATTTGAGTTAAGAAACCCCTTTTCAACTTTTGTGTCTTTTGAATCAAAATACAATGAGATATATAAATTAAGATATATTTTTAAATATATTAAATATAATTAGAAAAAATGAAAACATCTATAGTTTAGTGTATACACTATAGAGAATAAAATAAATAGTTAGTATGGTAGATGTCTCAACAAAAGAAAATTACGAGAAGAAAACCCTTAACATGGTTTCCTGCTTGGTCGGGCATTCTCTAAACATATGTATGAATAGAAAAACTTGATTAATTATTTACTATTATTATTAAAATATATTTTTTTAGTATTTAATTTTAATAATTCATTATACATTTATATGTTGTTCATTGTTTATTTTCATCATTATATATTAGTGATTTTGATTATTTCTGATACACTTTGTATGTAGTTTTTGATCCCCTTTAATACCAAGTTTGTAACGACGCAAAGTCTCATTAATGGAAATCCATCTTGATCTAATTAAATGTCTCTTTATGTTTATATAAAATTTCAACTTATTTGGTTTTATGTTATGAATTTTGATCATTGCTAATATAGCCGTTGAATTGTGATCACATGATTAGTATAAATATTGGTTTTTAACAAATCCAATTTACTTAGACAAAAGAAGCGATGGCCTCATCCAATATAATTTCTCCATACGAAGCCCATTTTTCGGAGCTCGGTTTCCTTGGGATTCTCTCTTGACCAAGCCCAAGATGAGCTACATCATGTCAAGCTCGAATGAGACCGTCTATGGGAGAAGTGGAAGTTGATAGAAATTACCACCCGGGCGATGTTATCTGAGCCACCCCAAGAGTCTGTCACCATCACACACCTTACCCTTAGGTCTTATGTGGCTATTTTAAGGGGTTATGTAACAAATCTCTTGTACTATGTTCATGTATATTATTTTTGTATATAATAATGAATATAATTTCTAGTCATTATTGATACATTGTATATAGTTTTTAAAGTACAAATAGTGTTTTTAGTTATTATTTAATTAAGAATTATATTTTATTAAATAAGGGGATTTTTGAATTAAATAATATTTTAATAAAATGTTATTATTGTTATTAAATTAATTTTTATTAAATATAAATGATTTTATAATTTTATGAATGCAATTATAATTTTTATTACGGTTTGAAATCCATTTCTGTCATAATCTGTGAATTTTCGATAAATGTTGGTTTTTATTTTAAATGTGAAAATTAACATATTTAGAAAATTATTTAGATAAAATAAATGTCATTTCTGTAATTAGGACGTCAAAAATATCCAACGGTTAATTTTTCATAATTTTCTGAGACAGTCAAATTTTTGGGTAAAAATTAAATACCATTTAAATATATAATGTGTTTTATGACATCATAATGACTCAATAGTGATGTAATAAAATATTATAAGCTCTATTTTCGGCCAATATATGTTTTAACATTAAAATAATGTGATTTTGGGTTTGTTTGACTTACTTTTCAAAGCATTAATGGACCCTTCAAGACTTATTAAACACCTTGTCTTTTTAAATTAATTTCCATGGGAGTGTGACTCACCTCCACATAAGAAACCCTATTATTTCAAGAATTTCGGAATCTGGCCTTATAAAATATTGTTTTCCTCTTCCCTTTTCCAAAAAACATGGGCAAAACCCATTGGATGGTTTGTGGTTTGGATTAATTTAATATAAGGGCTCCCAAACCTAAATAATAAAGAATTCCCTCACCTTGCCTATATAAACACACCCAAGCTCCCACTTCCTCCCCACTCAAAGCCTTTGGAGTTCGTCAAACCACTGCCATACTCTCTCTAGAATCCCCCCAAGGTGCCCCAATCTCCCAAGAAGCCTCTCACAAGCCTCTCTCTAGCCTTTGGAAGCACACTTCCAAGTAAGGGTTTTTTTCTTCCTTTCGCATTTTTTTCAATTTTATTTAAGTTGATTTTCCCTTTTAATTTCAATTATGAATGTTGGGGTATGGTTTAGCACCTCCCCCATACTGCCCTATTATTTTTTTAATGATGGGAGACCCGTTTCTCTCTAATTAAATGCCTCCCATGTACACCCGTTACTATGCCGAAATTCCGAAAGGAACTTCTCCCTCCTCATTTACATTCAAGCAATACTTTTGTATCATGAACCTAAATTCCATTAAAATTGTTGGTAGATGTATCTATATGACCTCCTTACTATCCATTACTTGTAAATATGATGAGTAACCCCTTTCTCTCTCATCAACATTTTTTCATGAATTTTTATGTCACGCCGTTACGCTGCCGAAATCACACTGATTTTCTAAGCCAATGCCATTGTGTAGTGGATACCATACCCATTTCTCCATAAAGGGTATTCACCTTTATGAACATTTACTTATTGATTACAAAGTTTCATGTATGAATTCCACATTCCTTTATCGTGGAATAAATGATTATGTTTTATGAATCCATGTTTTATGATTCATGTGGCACACTTATGCATGAAATGAAATGTTTAAGAAGGGTGCGCCCTTATAGAGCTCCAATGCATTGGGTAAAGTATTGTATCATGATATATCATGTGCAATGAGTGTTGACTCATGCTAATTCAATTGAAACAAGGGTTTACTCATGCTTCATGTGCAATGAGGATTTACTCATGCTCTATGTGCAATGGGCCATGGCTCATACTAATTCCATGTTAAGTGTTGTTGCCACATTTCCATGTTATGACTATCATACTTTATCATGTCTTTATGTTCATGTTTCTATTGTTCTCTATTTATATGCCTATTTTCTAACATGTATTTTACTCCTCATGTTATTCCATGTGTAATCTCTTACTGGGATTTATAGCTCACCCTTTTCTTATGCATGTCCTCAGGTTATCCAATGCAATGCTAGGTACGAGGAAATGTAGTGGTCATGTAAAGGTAGTTTTCAATATAGATGTTTTATATCATGTTTTAAGTTTTTTTATGTAATTATACTAAGCCCCAAAGACACTAAACCTCTCAATCTTCTTTGTTGTATCAAGTGAAGTTTTATGTAATAAATCATGTTTAAGTTGTAATAAAAACAGGGTTGTCATAGTTGGTATCAGATGATAGGTTTAGTTGTTTTTGGGATTAGGAAACCCTAGTAAAGCTTTAGATACAAGGCTAAGTATAATAAAAACATCCCTAAGTTTCGGTAAGTACTGAGTAAGTTGTTTATCAAACAAATACATCCCTATCTGGATACGATTAGGTAGAGGCGGCTCTGGCACAGATGTATCCTAGGGTAAAACCCGAAAACACCGCTTTGAGCTAGACTCGAACGGGAACTGGTGCACGACAATGGGCCTTACTTCACTCTTGGTTACGACACTCCCGTGGGATATGCTTTGTTAAATTCACAAGCTTAGTATGAACCCTTATTAAGGGAAATAAAAAAAATTCCCCTAATAATATATGTTAGAAGGTAGCTCATGAAAATCCTATATTGAAGCCTATAGACTCGTGAGTTAAGGAAATAAAAGTTTTTTTATAAGTCATTAACTTTTTGTCTTTGGATTACCCTTTTTGTGTTACCCCTAACTTTCCTTTTATTCCAGCCAATGGCCGGTAATAAGAGGACCCAGGCTAACAACCGTTGTGAAGATCAGTGTGATGACTGTACTAATGAGATGCCCAATCCAATGGGAGTGGGAATCGCGAACTTTGTCACGCTTCTCTCTCATCTAACTCAAGTTTTGAATTGAAACATGGGTCAATAGGAATTTTCAACCCCCCCCCCCCCTAAGAAAGAACAAGACTCTATTGAGAGCTTCATGAGACAAAGGCATCCTACTTTTAGTGGATCATCTGGTCCCATGATCGCTGAACAGTGGATCAACTCCATTGAAAATATCTTCTCTATCCTTCAATGTTTTGAACAAGAGAAGGTTATCCTGGTGGCTTATCATATGGAGGGTGAAGCTGATCAATGGTGGACTTTGATCAAAAATATGAATCCTGAGGAGGAGATCGAGGCATTGTAATGGAAGGATTTCCGAAATATATTTTTCGATAAATATTTTCCACGCACCCTCTAGCTTATGATGGAAAGGGACTTCCTTTCCCTGAAGCAAAAAGATGATGAATCTGTTGGAGCATATGAGAAAAACTTCACAAGGCTTGCACGTTACACTTCCAGGTTTTTCGTTACCCCTAAATGCAAAGTTGACCGATTCTTTGGTGGGATGAAGCCTAACCTACAGAAAGCATTAGCGATCTGTGACTTCGACAGCTATGAGGAGATTGTCTGATGTGCCCTCAAGGTCAAAATGGAGATCGGGGAATCACAAGGGTATCATGGGGACAAGAAGCGTAAGGTGTAATTCAATGCTGGAAGTCCTATGGATAAATCCAACAGTGCTAAGAAGATCCAGCACCCCACTTGCCAAAAGTGTGGAATGAAGCACCCTGGAAATTGCCTTAAAGGGATGAGGAAATGCTTCAGATGTGGAAGGGAAGGGCACCTAGCTGTTAACTGTCGGAAAGAAAGACTCGCGGCTATGACAGAAGAGAGGAATGCTCCATTCGAACCTCAATGCATTGTTCAATGTTACAAATGTAAAGAACTGGGGCATTTTGCAAATCACTGCCCTAATCCAAGGGTTTTCGGAGGCAACCAACAACCTCCAAGGTAGAAAGGAAGATCTTTTGCCAGCACTTCTTCCAAAGTGAACCCCGACAATGAAGTGGTGACAGGTATGCTAGTTATTCATTAAAGAATAGCGAATTTACTTTTTGATTCAGGTTCTACGCATTATTTTATATCTCGAAAGTTTAGTAGAACAATCCCAGCACCACCACAAATCATGGAAGTGAAGATTTCAGTGAGTACATAATATGGGGAAATCATTGCATCCCATGAATATAAGTCCTCCCCTATTATAATCTGTGGATTGAATTTCCCAACGAACCTCTTCATACTCCCTCTAGTGGAATTTTATGCAATTCTTGGCATGGATTGGCTTTCCTTATATAGTGCCAACAAAAATTGTCGAGAGAGGGAAATCACACTTCATATGGAGAATCGACCTCTGATTCTTTACAAGTGTCAGGAGGAAGATGAATCTCCTTTAGCTCCATCATCTCAAGCAGGGATATTACTGCCCTATGAGCACGTGTATCTAGATCCGATGATTGAGTCCAAAGAAGAAACTATCCTTGAAGAAATGCCTATTGTGAGGGAATTCGTGGAAGTGTTTCCCGAGGAACTGTCTGGTCTTCCTCCTAGAAGAGATGTTGAGTTCTCAATTGAACTTATACTGGGGGTGATACCAATATCCAAGACTCTATATAGAATGGCTATTATAGAAATTGAAGAGCTGAATAAACAACTAAAGGATGATCTTGATAAAGGGTTTATATGCCCAAGTGCTTCACCATGGGGTGCACTAGTCCTCTTCGTCAAGAAGAAGGATGGGTCAATGCGGATTTGCATCGATTATCGTGAACTTAACAAAATCACGATAAAGAATAAGTATCCTCTCCCATGAATTGGTGACTTTTTCGATCAGCTGCGTGGAGCACAAGACTTCTCCGTGGTGGAATTGCGGTCGGGATATTATCAAGGGTGAAGAAGGAAGATGTCCCCAAGACTGCTTTTCTTACAAGATACGGGCACTATGAATTCATAGTAATGCCTTTCGGACTCACTAATGCTCCAGAAATATTAATGGACTTGATGAATAGAGTCTTTAGAGATTACCTCGACAAATTTTTGTTAGTCTTTATAGATGATATTATAATATACTCTAAAACCAAGGAGGATCATGTGGAGCATTTAAGAACTGTACTAGATACTTTGCGCAAGGAGAAGCTCTATGCAAAGTACAGAAAGTGTGAGTTCTGGTTGAAGGAGGTCTCATTTAGGGGCCATATCATCACAAGCAATGGGATATCTATGGACCCCTCTAAAATAGATGCAATTGAGGGATGGATGAGGACAACATTGGTAACAGATATCCTTAGCTTCTTGGGGTTAGCTGGATATTATTGACGATTTGTGAGAAATTTCTCACGATTGTCCAACCCTCTTGCCAAACTAAATCGAAAGGGAGTAAAGTATTCTTGGAGTGATGAATGTGAAGAAAGCTTCAAAGAGTTTAAAAGGAGGCTTATCACTGCGCCCGTGCTCACTTTACCCACAAGTGGGGAACTTTTGTGGTATTCAGTGATACTTCAAAGAAGTGCTTATTCCGTGTGCTGATTCAGAATGATAAAGTGATATCCTATTCCTCAAGGCAGTTGAAAATCCATGATCAAAACTATCCAACACATGATTTGGAGTTGGCGGCTGTGATCTTTGCCTTGAAAACTTGGCATCATTATCTCTATGGAGGTAAATGTGAGATATATACTGACCACAAGAGTCTTAAATATATATTCACATAGAAAGATCTTAATACGAGCCAGAGAATATGGATAGAGCTCATCAAGGATTATGAATGTTCAATACATTACCACCCTGGGAAAGCGAACAAGGTGGTAGATGCCCTAAGTAGGAAGGATCCAGCGATTCTATCAATGATGAGAATTGAGAAGGATCCAATCTTCTTAGACTTAATGAAGATGGACATGGGAATCATAGAGAAGGGAACATAATAAATCCTTTCACAAATGATTGCACAACCATCTCTTTTGTAATGGTTAAAGGATGCTCAAAAGGATGATGTGGTAATTCAAGAAAAAGTGGAAGCTACCCAAAAGGGTAAATCCTAGGAGTTTAATGTTAATGAAGAAGGAATTGTGCGGTTTGGGAAAATACTATGTGTTCCATCAAGTCTAGAGCTGAAGATAGGACTTTTGGATGACACACATAGTTCGAATTTCTTTATTCACCTAGGGAGCACAAAGATGTATCGAGATCTCTGATAAAACATTTGGTGGGATATTATGAAGAAGGAAATCGTTGAATATACATCAAAGTGCCTGGTGTATCAGCAAGTGAAGGAAGAGAGGAAGAATTTCATGGGGATGATGAAACCATTGCCCATACTAGAATGGAAATGGGAGAACATCACCATGGACTTTGTAACCAGACTTCCAAGGACATCCAAAGGTAACAATGCAATCTGGGTTGTTGTGGATCGTCTTACAAAGACTGTACACTTCATTGATATTCGGGAGACTTTCTCATTGGATCAACTAGCAGGGATATATATCAGTGAAGTGGTAAGGTTCCATGGAGTACCACTCTCTATTGTGTCTGATCGAGATCCAAGATTCACCTCTAAGGTTTGGAAGAGTCTTAAAAATGCTCTGAATACTGAACTGAACTTCAGTACGGATTATCATCCTCAAACTGATGGCCAATCCTTGCGGAATATCCAAACACTTGAGGACATGTTGAGAGCATTCTCAATGGACTATAGAGGAGGATGGGATCAACATATTCCTCTTGTTGAGTTCTTTTATAATACCAGTTTCCACTCAAGCATCCAAATGGCACCATATGAAGCCCTATATGGGAAAAGGTGCAAAACACCGGCATGTTGGGATGAGGTCGGTGAACTTAAGCTTCTTGGACCAGAAATGGTCGAGGAAATGGTGGAGAAGGTGAAAACCATTCGGCAGCATATCAAGGCAGCTCAAAGTCGACAGAAGCGTTATGCAGATAACCGTTGACAAGACCTTGAGTTTAAAGTTGGAGACATGGGTTTTCTATGTATATCTCCATGGAAGAAGGTCATGAGGTTTTAAAAGAAAGGGAAGTTAAGTACAAGGTACATCGGCCCCTTCGATATTCTTGATCATGTCGGGGATGTGGCCTATCGACTAGCACTTCCACCTACCATGGCCTAAGTACATTATTCCTTTCATGTATCCCTCTTAAGGAAGTACATATTGGACCCTTCACATGTACTCTCTTCTGAGGTGGTACAATTGGAAAATGATCTTTCTTATGATGAGAAACCAGTGAAGATCTTAGATCATAGAGAAAAATTTCTACGAAATAAGACAATTCCCCTCATCAAGGTGTTGTATAGAGACCACAAGTTTTAAGAAGAAACTTGGGAATCAGAGGAAATGATGAAGCTAAGTTACCCACATCTGTTTTAGTATGGGAAAGGAAAATTTCATGGGTGAAACTTCTTAACGGGGGATATTGTAACGACCCAAAGATTCATTAATGGAAATCCCTCTTGATCTAATTAAATGTCTATTTATGTTTAAATAAAATGTCAACTTCTTTGGTTTTATGATAAGAATTTTGATCGTTGCTAATATAGTCGTTGAACAGTGATCACATGATTTGTATAAATATAGGTCTTTAAAAAATCCAATTTACTCAGACAAAAGAAGTGATGGCATCATCCAGTAGAATTGCTCCATACACAGCAAATTTGTCAGAGCTCAGAGAAGAGGTGGCATCCTTGGGCTTCCCTCTTGACCAAGCCCAAGTTGAGCTTCACCATGTTAAGCTTGAACGGGACCGTCTACGGGAGAAGTGGAAGTTGATAGAAATTACCACTCGAGTGATGTTATCCAAGTCACCCCAAGAGTCTGTCACTATCGCACACCTTACCCTTAGGTCTTATGCGGCTATTTTAAGGGGTTATGTAACAAATATCTAGTACTATGTTCATGTATATGATTTTTGTATATAATAATGAATATACCTCCTTTTCATTTTGAGACATTGTAAATAGTTTTTAAAGTACAAATAGTGTTTTTAATTATTATTTAACTAAGAAATATATTTTATTAAATTAAGGTATTTTTGAATTAAATAATATTTTAATAAAATATTATTTTTATTATTAAATTAATTTTTATTAAATATAAATGATCTTATAATTTTATGAATGCAATTATAATTTTTATTAAGGTTTGGAATCCATTTCTTTCAAAACCCATGAATTTTTTATAAATGAAGGTTTTTATTTTAAATGTAAAAATTAACATATTTAGAAAATTATTTAGATAAAATAAATGTTATTTATGGAATCAGGATGTCGAAATTATCCAACGGAGAATTTTTCATAATTTTCTGAGATAGTCAAATTTTTGGGTAAAAATTAAATACCGTTTAAATTTATAATGTGTTTTATGACATCATAAGGACCCAATAGTGATGTAATAAAATACTATAAGCTTTATGTTCGGCCAATATATGTTTTAACATTAAAATAATGTGATTTTGGGTTTGTTTGATTTACTTTTCAAAGCATTAATGGAACCCTCAAGACTTATTAAACACCTTGTCTTTTTAAATTAATTTTCATGGGAGTGTGACTCACCTCCACATAAGCAACCCTATTATTTTAAGAAGTTAGTACTTTGGCCTTATAAAATATTTTTTCCCTCTTCCCTTTTCCAAAAACCATGGGAAAAACCTATGGTATGGTTTGTGGTTTGGATTAATTTAATGTAAGGGGTCCCAAACCTAAATAATAAAGAATTCCCTCACCTTTCCTATATAAACCCACCCAAGCTTCCACTTCCTCCCAACTCAATGCCTTTGGAGTTCGTCCAACCTCTTCCCTAATCTCTCTAAAATACTCCCAAGGTGCCCCAAGCTCCCAAGAAGCCTCCCACAAGCCTCTCTCTAGCCTTTGGAAGCACACTACCAAGTAAGGGTTTTTTTCTTCCTTTCTCATTTTTGTCAATTTTCTTTAAGTTGTTTTCCCCTTTTAATTTCAATTATGTATGTTGGGGTATGGTTTTGAACCTCCCCCATACTGCCCTCTTATTGTTTGAATTATGGGAGACCCCTTTCTCTCTCATTAAATGCCCCCCATGTACACTCGTTACTATGTCGAAATTCCGAAAGGAACTTCTCCCTCCTCATTTACATTCAAGCAATACTTGTGTATCATGAACCTAAATTCCATTACAATTATTGGTACATGTATCTATATGACCTATTTACTATCCATTACATGTAAATATGATGATGAACCTTTTTCTCTCTCATAAACATTTTTTATGAATTGTTATTCCATTTGTCATCACATGCGGAGGGGATGTATAATGCCAGACTTCATCAAGACCTTGTATCATGACCTTAAAACATAACTTAGTAAGGGTTAAGGAAAAGCGCCAATACCTTTTCCCATAGTAGCAGAAGACAAGTCTAACTGCCAATACCGTCGCACATAAAATCACAATCCAAGGCTAACCACTAAGACCGTCGGACATAACGTCTAATGAGACTCTTCCTTTACCCAATGCATTAGAGCGCTATATAATTTCGGGTGCACACGTCCATAATAATTTAAGTCCAATACATCCCTCACATATCTTGACATGTTCATACATTCATAGGGTCTCATTCTTACATTCATTACTCATAAACCCTTTTACATGCGTTTTCATAGTCAGGAAGACAGTACAATCATTAATAAAACTAAGACGTACGTGCTAAAAATCGGTACACATAAGATATTAACATAACAATTGAAAACATGGGCCTAAAGGAAACCTTAAAATGAAAATTAAAACATTAACACTTCAAACATTATAATCCCACGTTAAAAAACGAGGTCATACATACTTAATACACATGCTCATAAATGGGTGTGGTGGATATTTATTTAAGGCTGTGCGAATATACATATATTTATACAGTTAAGGATACATAGTTTGCAATTAGGTTTAGCGTGGGAAGTCATGTATATACGTATACAAACTGCATGAACATATATATAGCTATGTAAAAACTTGTTTTCACTCTAAATAATATGACCTTTCCTTTGAAAAGCTTGAAATCATCATAAGACATTTTTTTAAAGAACTTGTATTCGAAGAAAACATATTGATACAAGGTTATATACACCAATATATATATAAATTTATGTGTATATACCCATATGAATGGTTTTACCAAATTAAAATATACTCAATAATATTTCTCAAGTTACACGTACTTAATGTTTGATAAGACTAAATAGAGTTCTTACACATGAAATACTAATGTAAACATGGTTTTCACATTACCCGTATTGACACAAAAATCACATATTCTACAACCGAGTCAATTCCTAAGTAAGAGTATATATTTTTATCCACATGTAAATGTTTAAGGGGGTTCACCACACACTTTCACAAAAAAAATGTGTGAATT
Organism: Viscum album; assembly: GCA_963277665.1. NCBI lineage: Eukaryota > Viridiplantae > Streptophyta > Magnoliopsida > Santalales > Viscaceae > Viscum > Viscum album. Next base: position 497,939,729 of record OY728139.1, read on the forward strand.
ATAAAACGCTGATAAATGAAATTTTCAACTGGAAAAGCTATTTTGATATCAAACTAAACCTCAAATATATATATATATATAGACATTCTTGAAATTGTTCTTAAAAATAATAATCTTTAAGGGTAATATAATTTTATTAAACATCATGTTATACCAAGATAAATTAGAAAATAATGACCATACACTTCCATTATATATTATGAAATTATTTGAACGTAACTAAGTAGACGCGTGCATATATTGGTATTAAATATATATAAATATATTTATAGGTATGCACATATTCACATACAAGTATATATTTTCCACCAGAAACTAAAACAATGTGAAACATTAAAATCCCTTTGCTTATATGTAAATGAAACCTTTCACTAGTTCTGGAGTAACCTTTAGAAGAAAAAGTACTATAGGGTATATGGTTCATTGAATTATATAAGTGTATATATATAAATTCATCCCGAGACTAAAACGAATTTGGAAACGGAAATATAAACACATAATTACGTAAAACACCCCATTTCACAAATTATATAGTTAGGTATTTATATTTGCAATACTTTATATACATGTTTCTATACAAAAAAAAGTTTTATAACGAACAAAATAACGTGATATCCTCACTAAAGTGTGTATATGTATATATATAACATGTACTCAAAATTGTATATATATATATATATATTATATACATATGTGTATACAGGGGGGTTCATAAGTTAGATTTAAAAGGAAAAGACCGAATCCTTTAAAGGTTTTGATAACCTAGTTGAAAATATCTGCATATGTAGTATATATATATATATACATAACCTGTATACATTCTTACATATATGTAAACAGTTTTCAAAGGAAGAGGAGAGAAAATCAAAAAGGGAAAACAACCCTTACCAGCCTGAGGAGGAGTAGATGGGGCAAGAGGTCTCGGCGGATTTCGAAGGAGGTTCTTGGAGAGAAACCCGAAGGAACCGCCCCTGCTTCGGTGCAACTCCCAGTTTTTTTATAAAAAAAAAGACAGCCAAGCGTGAAGAGGTGTCGAGAGTACCGAGGCCAGGTGTTAAATAGGTGGTGCCGACTTTGGGGAAAAGGGAGGCGAGATGTGTCCATAACAGGCCTAGGCGGAGTAAACGAGAGGTAGGTCTGGTGCGGCATGTGTGAGGAAGAAGAAACTAATGCGGGGATGGAGAGACAGGAAATCGACGGATGGCCCAGATTGAATGGGTCTAGATCAGATGGCCCATCGTCGACGTGAGGTTTTTTTAAAAAAAACAGAAACACGTGGCCCTCGTTTTTTTAACGTTTTTGTCATATTAAAATAAAATTTGTTATTTTATTCTTTTATTAAACTTATTATAAAAATATTATAAAATTATTATTAAACTATTATTATTATCTTTGGATTAGTCAAGGGTTATTAATACACCTATATGCTAAACTATTAACCCCTACCTAAAACATAAATTATATTATAATTTTCCTCTATTTATTTAATTTATCAAATTATATAATTTAATATCACTTATCCTATATTTATTTTCACTTATCTTAATTTACATCTTCATGTTAATATCTATATGGGAGAAGTGAAAGTTGATAGAAATTACCACCCGAGCGATGTTATCCGAGCCACCCCAAGAGTTCGTCACCATCACTCACCTTACCCTTAGGTCTTATGCAGCTGTTTTAAGGGGTTATGTAACAAATAAATAGTACTATGTTTATGTACATTATTTTTTTATATAAAAATGAATATAATTTCTAGTCATTATTGATACATTCTAAATAGTTTTTAATGTACAAATAGAGTTTTTAGTTATTATTTAATTAAGAATTATATTTTATTAAATTAAGGGATTTTTGAATTAAATAATATTTTAATAAAATATTATTATTATTATTAAATTAATTATTTTTAAATATAAATGATCTTATAATTTTATGAATGCAATTATAATTTTTATTAAGGTTTGAAAGCCATTTTTGTCAAAACCCCTGAATTTTCGATATATGTCGGTTTTTATATTAAAAGTGAAAATTAACATATTTAGAAAATTATTTAGATAAAATAAATTTTATTTCTGTAATCATGATGTCGAAATTATCCAACGGTGAATTTTTCATAATTTTCTGAGACAGTCAAATTTTTGGGTAAAAATTAAATACCATTTAAATATATAATGTTATTTATGGCATCATAATGACCCAATAGTGATGTAATAAAATACTATAAGCTTTATTTTCGGCCAATATATGTTTTAAAATTAAAATAATGTGATTTTGGGTTTGTTTGACTTACTTTTCAAAGCATTAATGGACCCCTCAAGACTAATTAAACACCTTGTCTTTTTAAGTTAATTTTCATGGCAGTGTGACTCACCTCCACATAAGCAACCCTATTATTTTGAAAATTTTGGACTCTGGACTTATAAAATATTGTTTTTCTCTTCCCTTTTCCAAAAACCATGGTCAAAAACCATGGTATGGTTTGTGGTTTGGATTAATTTAATATAAGGGGTCTCAAACCTAAATAATAAAGAATTTCCTCCCTATTCCTATATAAACTCACCCAAGCTCCCACTTCCTTAACGCTCAAAGCCTTTTTAGTTCATCCAAACTCGGCCCTACTCTCTCTAGAATCCTCCCAAGGTGCCCCAAGCTCCCAAGAAGCCTCTCACAAGCCTCTCTCAAGCCTTTGGAAGCACGCTTCCATGTAAGGGTTTTTTCTTCATTTCTCATTTTTGTCCAGTTTTCTTTAAGTTGTTTTTCCCTTTTAATTTCAATTATGAATGTTGGGGTATGGTTTTGCACCTCCCTCATACTTCCCTATTTTTGTTTTATTGATGGGAGACCCCTTTCTCTCTCATTAAATTCCCCCGATGTACACCCATTACTATGCCAAAATTCCAAAAGGAACTTTTCTCTCCTCATTTACATTCAAGTAATACTTTTGTATCATGAATTTAAAATCCATTACAATTGTTGGGAAACGTATCTATATGACCTACTTACTGTACATTACATGTAAATATGATTAGGAACCCCTTTCTCTCTCATCAACCATTTTTATGAATTCTTATGTCACGCTGTTACGCTGCTGAAATCGCACCGATTTTCTAAGCCAATGTCATTGTGTAGGGAATACCATGCCCATTTCTCCATCAAGGGTATTCACATTTATGCACATTTACTTATTGATTAAAAATTTTCATGTATGAATTCCATATTCCTTTATCATGGAATAAATGATTATGTTTTATGAATCCATGTTTTATGATCCATGTGGAACACTTATGCATGAAATGAAATGTTTAAAAAGGGTGCGCCCTTATAGCGCTCCAATGCATTGGGTAAAGTATAGTATCATGATACGTCATGTGCAATGAGTGTTGACTCATTCTAATTCAAGTGAAATTATGGTTTACTCGTGATTTATGTGCAATGAGGATTTACTCATGCTCCATGTTCAATGAGCCTTGGCTCATGCTAATTCCATGTTAAGTGTTGTTGCCACATTTCTATGTTATGATTATCATGCTTTATCATGCCTTCATGTTCATGTTTCTCTTATTCTCTATTGAGATTCCTATTGTCTAACATGTATTGTACTCCTCATGTTATTCCATGTGTACTCCCTTACTGGGCTTTATAGCTCACCCTTTTCTTATGCATGTCCTCAGGTTATCCCATGCAATGCTAAGTACGAGGGAATGTAGTGGTCATGTAAAGGAAATTTTCAATAATGATGCTGTATTTCATGTTTTAAGTTTTTATGTAATGATCCTAATCCCCAAAGACACTAAAGCTCTTGATCTTCTTTGTTGTATCAAGTGAAGTTTTATGTAATAAATCATGTTTATGTTTGTAATAAAAGTAGGGTTGTCATAGTTGGTATCAGAGGGAGGTTTAGTTATTTTTGGGATTAGGATTAGAAAAACCTAGTAAAGCCTTAGAGACAAGACTATGTATAATAAATACATCCCCAAGTTTTGGTGATTATTGAGTAAGTGGTTTATCAAGAAAATACATCCCTGTCAGGATACGAGCAGGTAGAGGCGGCTCTCGCACAGATGTATCCTAGGGGTAAAACCCAAAAACACCACTTTGAGCTAGACTCGAACAGGAACTGGTGCATGACAACGAGCCTTGCTGCACTCTTGGTTACGAAACTCCTGGGGGATATTCTTTGGTAAATTCAGAAGCTTAGTATGAACCCTTATTAAGGGAATAAATAAATGCCCCTAAGAATATATGTTAGAATGTAGATCATGAAAATACTAGATTAAAGCCTATAGACTCATGAGTTAAGAAAATAAAATTTTATTTATAAGTCAACAACTTTTTTCTTTGGATTACCCTTTATGTGTTACCCCTAACTTTCCTTTTATTCCAGCCAATGGATGGTAATAGGAGGACTAGGGCTAACAACCGTTGTGAAGATCAGTGTGATGACTGTACTAATGAGATGCCCAATCCAATGGGAGCGGGAATCGTGAACTTTGTCACACTTCTCTCTCAGCTAACTCAAGTTTTGAATAGAAACACGGGTCAAGACGAATGTTCAACCCCCCCTAAGAAAGAACAAGTCTCTATCGAGAGCTTCATGAGACCAAGGCCTCCTACTTTTAGTGGATCATCTGATCCCACGATCGCTGAACAATGGATCAAATCCATTGAAAAGATATTCTTCATCCTTCAATGTTCTGAACAAGAGAAGGTTCTCCTGGTGGATTATCGTATGGAGGGTGAAGCTGATCAATGGTGGACGTTGATCAAAAATACGAAGTCTGAGGAGGAGATCGAGGTGTTGGAATGGAAGGATTTCCGGAAGATGTTTTTCGATAAATATTTTCCGTGCACCCTCCGCCTTAAGATGGAAAGGGACTTCCTTTACCTTAAGAAAAAAGATGAAGAATTTGTTGGAGTGTATGAGGAAAACTTCACAAGGCTTGCACGATATGCTTCCGGCTTTGTCGTTACCCCAGAATGCATAGTTGACCGCTTTTTTGGTGAGTTGTATCCTAGCCTGCGGAAATCATTGGCGATCCGTGACTTCGAAAACTATGAGGAAATTGTCCGATGTGCCCTCAAGGTCGAAATGGAGATCGGTGAATCACAGGGGTATCAAGGGGAGAATAAGCGTAAGGTGGACTTCAATGTTGGTGGTCCGATAGATAAATCCCAGGGTGCTAAGATGATCCAGCACCCCACTTGCCAAAATTGCGGAAAGAAGCACCCTGGAAATTGCCTTAAGGGGACGAGGAAATGCTTCAGGCATAGAAGGGAAGGGCACCTAGCAGTTAACTGTCGGAAAGAAAGACCTGTGGCTGTGACAGAGGAGAGGAATGCTCTATTCGAACCGCAATGCATTTTTCAATTCTAGAAATGCAAAGAACCGGGTCATTTTGTGAATCAGTGCCCTAATCCAAGGGTTTTCAGAGGCAACCAACAACCTCCAAGGCAGCAAGGAAGAGCTTTTTCCATCACTTCTACCGAAGTGAACCCTGACAATGAAGTGGTGACAGGTACACTTGTTATTCATTAAAGAATAGAAAACATACTTTTTGATTCAGATTATACGCATTATTTTATATCTCAAGAGATTAGTAGAACAATCCCATCACCACCACAAATCATGCAAGTAAAGATGTCGGTGAGTACAGAAAATGGGGAAATCATTGCATCCCATGAATATAAGTCTTCCCCTGTTATAATCTGTGGATTTAATTTCCCGGAGAACCTCATAACACTCCCTCTGGTGGAATTTGATGCAATTATTGGCATGGATTGGCTTTCCTTATATAGAGCCAACATAAATTGTCGGGAGAGGGAAATCACACTCCATATGGAGAATTGACCCCCGATTCATTACAAGTGTAAGGAGGAAGATGAATCTCCTTAAGCTCCATCATCTCAATCATGGATATTGTTGCCCTATGAGAACGTGTATCTGTCTTAGATGATTTATTCCAAGGAAGAAACCATCCTTGAAGAAACACCTATTGTGAGGGAATTCGTGGAAGTGTTTCCCGAGGAACTGCCTGGTCTTCCTCCAACAAGAGATGTAGAATTCTCAATTGATCTTATACCTGGGGCTTTAACCATATCCAAGACTCCATATAGAATGTCTATTATAGAGCTTGAAGAGATGAAGAAACAACTACAGGAGAATCTGGATAAAGGGTTTATATGCCCAAGTGCTTCATCATGGGGTGCACTAGTCCTCTTCATCAATAAGAAGGATGGGTAAATGCGACTTTGCATCGATTGTCGTGAACATAACAAAATCACGATAAATAAAAAGTATCCTCTACCACGGATCGATGACATGTTCGATCAGCTACATGGATCATAATACTTCTCCAAGGTAGATTTGAGGTTGGGATATTATCAAGTAAGGGTGAAGAAGGAAGATGTCCCCAAGACTGCTTTTCGTACAAGATACGGGAACTATGAATTCATAGTAATGCCTTTTGGACTCACTAATGCACTAGAAATATTCATGGACATGATGAATAGAGTCTTTAGAGATTACCTAGACAAATTTGTGGTAGTATTTATAGATGATATTCTAATATACTCCAAAACCATTGAGGATCATGAGGAGCATTTAAGAACTGTACAAGAGACTTTGCGCAAGGGGAAGATCTATGCAAAGTACAGAAAGTGTGAGTTCTGGATGAAGGGTGTCTCATTCTTGGGCCATATCATCACAAGCAATGGGATATCTTTGGACCCCTCTAAAACAAATGCAATTGAGGGATGGCTGAGGCCAAAATTGGTAACGGATATCCGTAGCTTCTTGGGGTTAGCTGGATATTATCGACGATTTGTGATAAATTTCTCCTGATTATACAACCCTCTTACCAAGCTAACTCGAAAGGTAGTAAAGTTTTCTTGGAGTGATGAATGCGAAGAAATCTTCAAGGAATTGAAAATGAGGCTTATCACTGTGCCCGTGCTCACTTTACCCAAAAGTGGGGAACTTTTTTTGGTATTCAATGATGCTTCAAAGAAGGGATTAGGCTGTTTGCTGATGCAGAATGATAAAGTGATATCATATGACTCAAGGTAGTTGAAAATCCATGAGCGAAACTATCCAATGCATGATCTGGAGTTGGAAGCGGTGATCTTTGCTTTGAAAATCTGGCGGCATTATCTCTATGGGGAGAAATGTGATATATATACTGACCACAAGAGTCTTAAATATATATTCACATAGAAAGAGCTTAATATGCGCCAGATAAGATGGATAGATCTCATCAAGGATTATGAATGTTCAATACATTACCACCCTAGGAAAGCGAACAAGGTGGCAGATGCCCTAAGTAGAAAGGACCCAACAATTCTATCAAAGATGAGAATTGAGAAGGATCCAATCTTCTTAGACTTGATGAAGATGTACATGGGAATCATAAAGAAGGGAACATCATCAATACTTTCACAAATGATTGCTCAACCGTCTCTTTTGGAAAGGTTAAAGTATGCTCAAAAGGGTGATGTGTGAATTCAATAAAAAGTGGAAGCTATCAAAAAAGGTAAATCCTCAGAGTTTAATGTTAATGAAGAAAGAATTGTGTGGTTTGGGAAAAGACTATGTGTTCCATCAAGTATGAAGCTGAAGAAGGAACTTTTTGATGATGCGTATAGTTCAAATTTATCTATTCACCCAGAGAGCACAAAGATGTATCAAGATCTCCGAGAAAATGTTTGGTAAGATAATATGAATAATGAGATCGCTGAATATACATAAAAGTGCCTGGTGTGTTAGAAAATGAAGGCAGAGAGGCATAAGTCTAAGGGGATGATGCAACCAGTTCCCATACTAGAATGGAAATGGGAGAAAATCACCATGGAATTTGTCACCAGACTTCCAAGGACATCCAAAGGCAACAATGCTACCTGGGTTGTTGTGGATCGTCATACAAATACTGCACACTTCAGTGCTATTCGGGAGGATTTCTATTTGGATCAACTCGCATAGATATATATCAGGAAAGTGGTAAGGTTGCATGGAGTACCACTATCTATTGTGTCTGACCGAGATCCAAGATTCACCTCTAAGTTTTGGAAGAGTCTTCAACATGCTCTGAATACTGAACTGAACTTCAGTACGGCCTATCATCCTCAAACTGATGGCCAATCCAAGAGGACTATCCAAACACTTGAGGACATGTTCAGAGCATGCTCAATGGACTTTAAAGGAGGATGGGATCAACATCTTCCTCTGGTTGAGTTCTATTATAATAACAGTTTCCACTCGAGCATCTAAGTGGCACCATATGAATCCATGTATGGGAAAAGGTGCAGAACACCGGCATGTTGGGATGAGGTCGGTGAATGTAAGCTGCTTGGACCATAAATGGTTGACGAAATGGTGGAGAAGGTGAAAACCATTCATCAGCATATCAAGGCATCCCAGAGTCGACAGAAGAGTTATGCAGATAATCGTCGACGATACCTTGAGTTTAATGTTGGAGACATGGTTTTTCTACGCATATCTCCGTGGAAGAAGGTCATGAGTTTTGGAAAGAAAGGGAAGTTAAGTCCAAGGTACATCAGCCCCTTTGAAATTCTTAATCATGTTGGGGTTGTGTCCTATCGACTAGAACTTCCACCTACCATGGACAAAGTAAATGTTGTCTTTCATTTATCCCTATTAAGGAAGTACATACCGGGCCCTTCACATGTACTCTCTTCTGAGGTGATACAATTGGAAGATTATATTTCTTATGAGAAGCAACCAGTAAAGATCTTAGATCGTAGAGAAAAGGTTATATGAAATAAGACAATGCCCCTCGTCAAGGTGTTGTGGATAAACCACATGTTTGAAGAAGCGACTTGGGAATCGTAGGAAATGATGAAGCTGAGTTATCCACATTTGTTTTTGTGTGGGAAAAGAAAAAAATCCGAGGGAAAAATTTCTTATGGGGGGAATATTGTAACGACCCAAAGTCTCATTAATGGAAATCCCTCTTGATCTAATTAAATTTCTCTTTATGTTTATATAAAATTTCAACTTATTTGGTTTTATGATCAGAATTTTGACCATTGGTAATATAGTCATTGAATAGTGATCACATGATTAGTAAAAATATAGGGCTTTAACAAATCCAATTTACTCAGACAAAAGAAGTGATGGCCTCATCTAGTAGAATTGCTCCATAAAAATTCCATTTGTCGGAGCTCGAAAAAGAGGTGGCGTCCTTAGGTTTCTCTCTTGACCAAGCCCAAGCTGAGCTTCATCATGTCAAGCTCGAACGAGACCGTCTATGGGAGAAGTGGAAGTTGATAGAAATTACCACTCGAGCGATGTTATCCGAGCCACCCCAAGAGTCTGTCACCATCGCACACCTTACCCTTAGGTCTTATGCGGCTATTTTAAGGGGTTATGTAAAAAATAAATAGTACTATGTTCATGTACATTATTTTTTTATATATAATGAATATAATTTCTAGTCATTATTAATACATTGTAAATAGTTTTTAAAGTACAAATAGATTTTTTAGTTATTATTTAATTAAGAATTGTATTTTATTAAATTAAGATATTTTTGAATTAAATAATATTTTAATAAAATATTGTTATTATTATATTAATTTTTATTAAATATAAATGATCTTATAATTTTATGAATGAAATTATAATTTTTATTAAGGTTTGAAATCCATTTTTATCAAAAACCGTGAATTTTCGATAAATGTCAGTTTTTATCTTAAAAGTAAAAATTAACATATTTAGAAAATTATTTAGATACAATAAATGTTATTTCTATAATCGGGATGTCGAAATTATCCAACGGTAAATTTTTCATAATTTTCTGAGACAGTGAAATTTTAGGGTAAAAATTAAATACTGTTTAAATATATAATGTTTTTTATGACATCATAATGACCCAATAGTGATGTAATAAAATAATATAAGCTTTATTTTCAGCCAATATATTTTTTACCATTAAAATAATGTGATTTTGGGTTTGTTTGACTTACTTTTAAAAGCATTAATGGACCCCTCAAGACTTATCAAACACCTTGTCTTTTTAAATTAATTTCCATGGGAGTGTGACTCACCTCCACATAAGCAACCCTATTATTTTAAGAAGTTCGGACATTGTCCTTATAAAATATTGTTTTCCTCTTCCCTTTTACAAAAACCATTGGCAAAAACCATGGGATGGTTTGTGGTTTAGATTAATTTAATATAAGGGGTCCCAAACCTAAATAATAAAGAATTCCCTCACCTGTCCTATATAAACCCACCAAAGCTCCCACTTCCTCCACACTCAACACCTTTGGAGTTCATCCAACCTCTTTCCTACTCTTTATATAATCCTCCCAAGGTTCCCCAAGCTCCCAAGAAGCCTCTCACAATCCTCTCTCAAGCCTTTGGAAGCACACTTCCATGTAAGGGTTTTTTCTTCCTTTCTCATTTTTGTACCATTTTCTTTAAGTTGTTTTGCCCTTTTAATTTCAATTATGAATGTTAGGGTATGGTCTCTCACCTCCCTAATACTGCCCTCTTTATGTTTGATTGATGGGATACCCCTTTCTCTCTCATTAAATTCCCCCTATGTACACCCATTATTATGCCGAAATTCCGAAAAGAACTTCTCTCTCCTCATTTACATTCAAGAAATACTTTTGTATCATGAATTTAAATTCCATTACAATTGTTGGGACATGTATATATATGACCTATCTACTTTCCATTAAATGTAAATATGATTAGGAACCCCTTTCTCTCTCATCAACCATTTTTATGAATTCTTATGTCACACCGTTACGCTGCCAAAATCGCACCGATTTTCTAAGCCAATGTCATTGTGTAGTGAATACCATGCCCATTTCTCCATCAAGGGTATTCACCTTTATGAACATTTACTTATTGATTCAAAAGTTTAAAGTATTAATTCCTCATTCATTTATCATGGAATAAATGATTATTTTTTATGAATCCATGTTTTATGATCCATGTGGCACACTTATGCATGAAATGAAATGTTTAAGAAGGGTGCGCCCTTATAGCGCTCCAATGTATTGGTTAAAGTATAGTATAATGATACGTCATGTGAAATGAGTGTTGACTCATGATAATTCAAGTGCAACGAGGGTTTACTCATGCTTTATGTGCAATGGGGATTTACTCATGCTCCATGTGCAATGAGCCTTGGATCATGCTAATTCCATGTTAAGTGTTGTTGCCACATTTCCATGTTATGATTATCATGATTTATCATGCCTTCATGTTCATGTTTCTCTTATCTCTATTGATATGCCTATTGTCTAACATGTATTGTACGCTTCATGTTATTCCATGTGTACTCCCTTACTGGGCTTTATAGCTCACCCTTTTCTTATGAATGTCCTCAGGTTATCCCATGAAATGCTAAGTACGAGGGAATGTAGTGGTCATGTAAATTAAGTTTTCAATAAAGATGTTTTATTTCAGGTTTTAAGTTTTTATGTAATGATCCTAATCCCCAAAGACACTAAACCTATCGATCTTATTTGTTGTATCAAGTGAAGTTTTATGTAATAAATCATGTTTAAGTTTGTAATAAAAGCAGGGTTGTCCTAAAGTTAATGAATCATATATTATTTAAGGAAATAAAATAGTTGTTAAATACTGATTTATAAAGTTATAATTCTATTCCATGATATTTTAAGTAATTATTTGTGAAGATAAAATTAGTGAAGAGACTATTTTGGTAATGTTTGACAAATAAAATATGGCCACTTAATAATGAGTTAAATATTAAAAATACCATTATATAATCAAAACATTATTTATATATCAATATAATATTATAACATTGATTGTGTTTCCATAACCATCCATGGTAAAAATTTATAACATCCTTCATTTAGGTGGTTAAACTAACCAAAATAAGAACATGTTGTAACCAATAGAAGATTATGAAAGTGATTTTATTATAATATAAAAAATTTAGAATCCTAATGTCATTATATAGATGTTATTAAAGATATAAATCAGAATTTATAATAGGTGTGTGAATAACTTAAGATAATAAGTTATTAGTTACAAAGGAGAAATTGTTTTCCTCTTAGTATACTCATTTTGGGCAGTTGAATTTACAATAATCCCTTATTGTAAATATTATTATTATATTGTATAATTTATCTTTAAATAAACTCAATCATTTTATAAAAAACATATTTATTCATTAAAGACATTTTTAAAACCATCCATGAAACGAGTTTATGAAAGAAATACGGTGTTCATAGAGGCGACTATTCACACATAACCCGAGTAACGTTTTAATTTCCCTAATGGTTGGTGGGAGATAGATAATAGTTGTTCCATTAATATAATGTCATTACACTATACTAGTGATACTACTATAATCATATTAGTGTGGTTATAATAGTTTTCGATCAGAAATATAGAGAATAAAAGGTAAGGTAGTGGATAGTACTCATATTGGGGACTTGAATCTTCTCATGAATGAATTCTTAGAAATGGAGGACTTGGGACACTTTATTATACCCAATGGATGAAAAAAATATTATTTAATTATAATAGATATGTAATGGTTATTGTTTAAATGAAATCTAAATGGGTAGGAGTGGCTTGATGTGGGTGTAATTGAGCTCCTTTTATATGTGAAAAAGAATGATATTTCCCTAGAAACTAAAGTTAGGTGGGGGTAAAGATGGAATAACATCGGAGTTATGTGAGCTAGATGAGGAAATATTTGTGATACATGTGGGTCTGAATTTACTAACGGAAAAAATTATTCTATAAGTTCCATGTTTAATGTAGATTTTGAAAAATTCAAGCCATGGAAGAGTACCTATTTTTACCCTTTAACATTAAATAAAATTTTCTAATGGTAATTATAATTTTACTAAAAATATAATATGACCCTAAGAAAAAAATTTCAAGATTTGAAACCAAATCTGTAATTCATTTAATCTAATTCAATAGATAAATATGAGAAAATCAACTTTTAAATAAAAACATAAGATATATAAAATTATACATTTTTAGAAAATGTAATTTTATAAATTAAGTATTTTAATTATCATTTCCTATAAATTATAAATTATATTATATTAAATATATTTTTATATATGTATAAAAAGTAAATTTGATTCAAAAAAGATATAAATTTTTCAATTATTTAGACAAAGATTACAAAATTTTTAAAATAATAATTCTTTGAAAAATAATTATTTTACCATGGAAGGGAGTATTCACTTTTTTAAATTAATTCATTATGTTAAAAATGAAAATGAAATTTTTACCAAATTTTAATATTATTATTAGAAATATTAAAAAAAATTATATTAGTATAAATTTCTATAGTTGATAAAAATTGATTTTAATATATGTTTTCATAATTCATGAAAACAATTTTAGGAAGAAAATTATATTTTAAGCATAAAATTAAATTATTAATATTAGTTTATCATTAATAACAAGTTCAATTTCAATGAATTATTTGATTATATATATAACTAATACATTTCATTAAAATCATTATTTATTAGATATTAATAAAAAAATTCATAACACATTTAAAACAGATCTTTTAAAAAAAATCTTCACCAAATTCCATTAAAATTAGTTTTTATATTCTAAAATTTAAATTTTATCAATACATTTAAATTTAAATCATTATTTAAATTTTATAAATACATCATATAAATATTTAATAATGATATTTTATGAAAAAAAAATATTTTAATAAAAAATTATTTTAAATAAATATTGTATTCTTCTTAGATTTTATTTTTTGTGAATTATATAATTTTAAATTTGTTTATCACAATAAAAAAATTTAGTATATATTTTGGATACATAAATTTTAAATGACCATATAAATAAGGGTAATATTTCATTCTAATATATATATATATATATATATTTTCTAATGAATGAATTCCCTTCTCACTTCAAAAAGAACGCTTATTATTCCATAGATTTTCATTAATGATTTTTCATAATGCTTTATCATTGTAAGTTTAGTTATTATAATGGTAATTATCAAAGGTTGTGATGGTCCATAAGATCTCATAGTTAAAAATATATTATTATTTTCTATTTGTTGAAATATTTTAATTTATGAACTTTAAATGGATGTAATTTATCATGGTTTGTAATATTTTATGGTCTGTAAAACATGGTTTCATCTTACATTGTTGTAATATTCTATTATAAAAGGAAAAGGTGTTGTTAGTTTGATTCATATCTTATATAATTCATTTTCTAAATCAATTTTATTTCTTTTAAATGAATATAAAATAATTAATTAATATTTTAGATATATAATTTATGGAAGGAAAATAGGTCCTATAACTTGGGGTGTGACATTCTCACCCCTTAAGTAAATTGTGTCCTTTGAATCTTAATTATTTCTCATGATAATAATATCTAATGGTATCTTTGAGATATAAAAGATTCAAGATATAATCTCTAAATAGAAATGAACCTCACTATGTTAGGTATGTCTAGGAAGCTTATTTTCCCCTAATAATAGACAAACAATGAGATTTTTATTTTCCTCCGTCATGTATTTCAATTATGGTTACTTAGTTGGTTATAAGACTTTGGTGTTTCTATAGTCATAAATTTCACAACATAATTTTCATGATCTTCCCTAAAACCAAATACTAAAACTAAATAGGTTATTATAATATCCAATAATATCACAATAAACCATTATAAAAATAATATAAATCAATCAAAATATGTCTTCTCCTATGACACATTCATTTCAACCAATTACATTTAAGGTTTATCCTATATCACTTTTGTTTCATCATAGATAATTTTAGGTTATATCCCCTTTTTCATCATAATACTTCATAAATAGTAGGTAAATCATCTAAATCATATCCCCTAGGATTGTCAAAGCAAGTGTGTAGTTATTCCCTTTAATTTTACCCCAAGTAAAGATCGATTTTATTCTAAACCAACATTTTTTAAGGATTTTACCCATAGGTGCTTCTGATATAGAGTCTTTATCCACTAATTTTTTTACATAGGGATAAAATTTCTTGAAAACCACACACTCTCTAATTTACCAAAATTTTATAATTTTTTCCTGTATTTGGAATTATCCATAGGTTTTTCACCATTGTTCTCTATCCATAATTCACAAAAATAACTAAACTAATACCAAAAATATTTAAACCCTACTCTGATACAAAATGCATTCCCCCAAACCTATACTCCCAGGTATGAGCTAAAAACTGAGTCTCTTCATTGCATTATAGATAATAAGTGATAAGACCCAGGCTAAACCTTCATATATTTCACATCAGTTTTGCAATTTAAAAAATAAAAATCTAAAATAATATCACAATATTAGAACCTAACGAATTAATCTCTTTGGAGATTAGCTTTATAAAAATATTATTTCAATAATTATGAACATTTCTTCATATATTACCATAATAAACCTCCTTCTAGAAATATCATCTATTATACACTTCTTTATAACTTAGGGAATGTAAAACATATGAAAGGGTGAGGTAAAATGCTCAGTAAGGGAAAACATATTAATGGATCATAAAGCATGATATGAGAACATGTAATCTCAAATTATAAAACATTTACCATGGTATAAGAATGTGTAATCATGTGAAAATAATCATAATCCATTGATAATAACAAGAGAAAAAACATTAAATTTTTTAATAATCATTAACAAAAGAAATCATAAACTAGTGGAGTAAGAAAAACTACATGATTCCCATAACATAGTGGGAAAGGGATAATAACCCATGTACCATCATAGTATTTGTATAAAAATTTTATACTATATTAGGATAGGGTTACTACCTATGTACCCTTTTTTGTCTTGGGATACTACTTGTGTGCTATCAATGTCATGGGATACTAGCCATGTACCCTCTTGGGCTTTGATTAACAATATGTGTACCCTCTTGGGCTTGGTATACTACCCATTTTTCCTTTTTAGCACATGAGATATAAAAATCCAACAAATGAATTGAAGGGAAATATATGATCCCAGCCATAAAAAAATAATAAACCATACACATGAATTCCATATAAAATCAATCATATATCACTTGATGAAGAACTAATGGAGCTAAAAAGTGTTTCATGACATTTCAAAAATGTATCACCAAAAAATGACATCAAAACATCAATCGGGTGATAAAAAAATTAAATTAAACAAAAGGATTATTTCACTATAAATTTTATAACGTATTTCATGAAACTTAATTCCAACAGGGATAAATCATTTTGGATGTAAAATTGAAATATAATAGGAATCATAAAAATTGATTTCCTAAAACATTTTTAACGCTTCTATAAAAATATGAACTTAAGAATCACTTTAAAAAGTAATTTTTTAGAAGGTGATAGGAAAAAAATTCAAAATTAACTTATAAATGAATCCAAATTATGTGACCTTGAAAATAGATAAATTTTAATCCCGCAAATTTGGAGTGGAATTTAAAATATATAAATGGCAAAATAAATTCCTTTTAATGTTTCAAGATAAATTCATTGAAACCCACATCGATAAAAGGTTAATAAAGGTTAATTTGGAAAGGTGGTAAGGAAAGTATGAAAATCAGGGATATAATACACATTTGTTTCAAATAATAAAAGAGAACATTGTTAGAAAGAAATAGTTTGTACATGGAAGGGAAAGAGTTATTATAGATGATGGGAAGTATTCTTAAAAACACCATATTTTTATGAATTAATAAATCCATCGAAGAAGAATGTTTTTGGTTGAAAATATAAATTCCTCAGAAAATAAGTAGGAATTACAAATTAATATCATCATACGATAGAATAACATAATCCTCTAAGACCATAGTCAAATTCAAATGATTGTGACCCATGGAAAATAGTTGAGTCATGAAAACTCCTTACAACATTGGTATCTTGAATCAAAAGCCCAAGAAATATTGAACATGAGATGGATTTTTAAACCCATTTAGTTGAATTTAAATTATGATAATTACATACATATGGTAGTATAAACACCGAAAAAAAACAAGTGGTGAATATATCTTATATATCAACGAAATAAAATAGAGATGGGAAAATACATTCCTTAGATTGCAACTTGGTCAGATGCACTCAAAACTTCTATATAATAAAAATAACCATATTAATTATTTATTTCATGACCTTTTTAAAATATAATATTATTTACTATTTAATTATAGTCATTCATTATACATTTTTAGTTAGTTATTGATTAATTTCATTATCAGATATTAGTTATTTTAATTATTTCAAACCCGCTTTGTAATGTTGATATTAATCCCCATAAATTGATAAAAGTTTCAGTAGTATTGTATTATTTAACATAAATTAGTATATATTCTCTAACAATTTATAAAATTTTAATTAAATCCTAATAGAATTTTTGGTATGATTCATGAAGTTAAAATCAGTGTTGAGTTTGTTTCAATAATTTTTATTGAATTAAAAGTACAACCTAATAATGATTCAAATAATAATATTAATACTAAATAAAAAATAAAACATTATTTACATATTAATATAATATTATACCATTTATTAGGTTTCTATAACCATCCATGATGAAAAGTTATATCATCGTTCATGTAGGTGGTTAAACCAACCCAAACAAGAACATTTTATAACCAATGGATGAGTATAAAGGTAATTTTATTATAATACTGAAGTTACATAATAATAATGACATTCTTTATATTTTATTAAATATATGAATCATAATTTATAAATTTTATATGTAGAAGTAATGAAAATAAGATAATAATGACAAATAAGAAATCATTTTGCCTCTTGGTATTCTCATCGCCTGTTAATAATATTGTGAATATAACACCAAATATATCTGTCTAGAATAGTAATAATTTTATATATATCATATTTATTTATAAAATTAATTTTTAGAACCATCCATGAAATTAGGTTATGGAAAAAAAATACAACCCACATAAAGGTGATAGTCCGCACATAATATGAGTGACATATTCATTGACCAATTGATGGGAGGGGTCAAATAATGGTTGTTAAATTAATATAATAAAGATTCTGAATAAAAATGATATTTATTTTATTATATTATTATGTTTAGAAGATTTTTGTAGGAGAAAGATAGAGAAGAAAATGTTTTGCAGTGGATACTACTAATGTTGAGGACCTAAATCTTTTTATGAAAGACTTCATGAAAATTGAGGACATTAGACACATTAATTTGAACATAATATAAAAAACATTGAATATTGTTATAGGAGAGGTAAAATGGTTATAATTTCTGGGAAATCTCTAAGGATATGTGTGCCTTCAAGTTGGTGTAAGTGATCTCCTCTTATAAATGAAAAAGAGTGACATTTCCCTAGAAACTAAGGTTCAGTGGGGGAAAAGATAGAATCACATGGGAGTTAGGTGAGTTAGGTTAGGAAATTTCGGGGGGACATATGGGTATGAATTTAAAACCTAAAAATTGTATTATATAATGTTTAAGTTCCATTTTTATTTTAAACAATCTAAAACAATGAAGATTTCTTTTTCTAACCGTTTAACCTTGATTAAATATTTACTATGGTAATTATTTTTTTACTAAAATTATAAGATGGACCATGTTATTAAACTTAGATGTTATGAAAGTTAATTTAAACTACATTTAATCGAATTCAAACTCTAATTTTATAAAATTAACTTTTAAATTAAAACATTAGATATTGGAATTAAAACTGCAGAAAAAATGTCATTTTATACATTAAGTGTTTTCATTCTTATTTCATATTAATTAAAAATTAATGAGTGTTAATAAATTGTTTATATGTATATACATCATATTAGAGTCATAAAAAACATGTAAATTTAATATTTTATGACTAAAACTACACAATGTTTATAAAAACTAATTCTTTAAAAAATAACTATTTTATCATGGTAACTAATATTCACTTTGGTAACTTTTATTATGGTAAAATGAAAATTATATTACTATAAAATTTGGATATTTTGATTAAAAATATGAAAAGAAAATTTTTACTACAATCAGTTTCTAAAGTTGGTAAACATTAATTTTAATATAAGCATGCATAACGCAGAAAAACACTTTTCAGAAAAAATATCTTTTAAGAATAAAATGTATTTATTATAATTACTTTTAAAGTAATAAATATTGTATGGATGTTAATTTATATTCATGTGTATATTATGAATAAATTTCATTAAAATAATTTTTTCCAAATATTAACAAAAAAACCCTTAAAAATTAAAAAATAATCTTTTCAAAATACTATTAAAATTAATTATTTATATTCTAAAATATTAATTTTACCAATCCATTGTTATTAAAATATTTATTTGAATATTATATATACATAATATAGAGGAATATTAGAAATGGAACCAAACAACCAAACAAGAGCCCTCAAGGGGGCCGAAAATAGTGAAGACCGAGGGCATCTACATGAATTATTGACATATACTCCTCCGAAAGAGAACCTAGATTATCATAAATTATCAAGTCTTTCTTCTAATTTCCCCTATGTGTTAGAGATTCCACCACAAAATTTTACTCCCTCCAACTATGATGAATAATTTTCCCTCTCTTAGATTCTCTAGCACATCTGCGGATGATATAGATCAGTTCCCATGTAACCGTGTGACTCCCCTAGATAGCTCTAACTTGGGTCTCTGAATCACAATCAACCTCCGACACCAGAATTCTACGGCCCCTACAAACCAGAAGCCCTAAAATGAGATTATGTGCCTCCAAACTCAAGGATCTTCTCAGACTATAATATGCACTAAACCCCAACATCACTAAAGCCCTAAAGTATTTGAGAATCTTGTCATCCCCAATAACCCATTCATGTAGGATCTATCGACATTAAGTTTCAAGCCATCAAGCAGAGGTTCCCATCTGACCCAATGACCATTCAAAATTATTTTCATGCATGGTTTGCGGTCGAAACTGCAAATTATATCAAACCCTTGGCAATCTTTCAAGAACAAAATTTCATTGGGAATTAAAAACCTTAACTACGTCAGCAAAAAAAAAGAGATTGATTTTTTATGAGCCTCTCTTGGTTGTGAGTATCCCATATAATCCAAAAAATGGAAACCAAAATAACCACCCACACATTGGGCTCCACAATCTCAGACTCGGTGCCACTAAACTAGGAAGCCAAAAACATATTCAAAGAGAAATGTTTGGCTTCCAGAAAAGGGTGACGCATAAACAAGGACCAAAAAAATCTTGCCCAGCCACTTTGGAAGAATAAATGGATGGAGGACACCTACTGGTGGTACATGCAACAAAAACAGTGGGAGTCCTAGGTAAAACCCTTCCTTTTAAACTTTTCATCATTTGGAAGGGACTTAATTCGAACATGACATACCAGGAAACTCATTTTCATTGGGATCTCACTGCACCAAAGTTTGGGTGCCCATTCATCTGGAGCACCTTTGGAGTGAAGAAGCCTCTTGTAGTCCCGAGGGTAGAACCTTCTCGAGCTCGAACCAGTAAAAAAATATCTATTGGGGTCATCACTCATTAAAATATATTGGAACACCTTCATCTGACCAGGATAGAGCATCGTATGAATCAGATCATAGTTCCATGCATCCTCTTTAAACGAGAACTTTGTAGAAGGGAAACCGGGATAGGTCAATGTTTCTCCAACCCAGTTGGTCATGGAGAAGTTAATTTTATTGTCCCCAATAATCCATCGAGTCGCATTATGTAAGATCTCTAGATGATGAAACAAGTATCAATCTAGATTAGACGTCTTACCATTACTAGCAGCATGGATTCCCCCGGTATATTCATAACGACCTTCGAAGAAATCTTCCTACAAGGACTCTCCCACCAGGATATCCCATGCTAGTCTACCCTGCATGCTTTTCATGGCAGTATGCAAGTCCCTTAGCCCAACTCCACCCTCAACCGATGGTTTTTCCAAACATGCCCAGGAGGCCCAGTGAGCATGACCTGTGCAATTAGAATCCCAAAAGAACACTATAAGAATCCTATTCATCCTTTTGACCACCCCTTTTGGGGGATTTATGATCGAGAAAACAAGCATTGGAATAGATGAGAGGACATTGTTGATCAGGGTGACAAGACCTCCAAATAAAAGGAGTTTGTTCTTCCAATTAAATATCCTTCCCAGCAAATAGTTGGTAATATTTTCAAAGTATATCTTCTTAATGCACCCACTATAAATAGGGACACCGAGGTAGAGAATTAGTAATTGTTTCTATTGACAACCAAGGATGTTTTGAATATCTCTACATCTTCTTCTAGTACAATTGTCTAAAATAAAAACTTTGTTTTCATTGGATTATTCCTCTTCCCACTAAAATAGCTGTAGGAATTCATAATTTCCATGATATTGGATAGGAACCTATGCCTTACATTGGAACAAATTAATTTTTCATTCACGAACATAAGAAGAGGGACTCCTTTCTCACCACGCCTACAAGTATAGGGAGATATCTGACCTTCCTCCAATCCATTAAGTAAATTCTCGAAAAGAGAATATTGTGCTAAAATGAAAAGACTAGGAGATAAAGGATCACCTTGGTGAACACCATGGACTGATTTGATAAACCCAATGTTTTCCCCAAGAGATACAAGGAGTGCAAAGGGGAAGAATAGCACTGGAATCATATATCGTAAAACCAATCTTGGAACCCAAATTTCTCCATCACAAGAAATATAAACGTCCACTATATTTTATCTTAAGCCTTTTACATGTCAACATGAAAGATCACATTAGAAACCAGATTTTTCTTATGCAATTCTATCAAGATTTCAAAATCAATACTGACTACCCCTGGGATACTCCTCCCCGGAACAAAACCATGTTGCTCTCTTGAGACCGTCCTTGGAATGACCCCATTTAACAACCTAGAAATAATAGTATCCAAGATCATATAGGTCACATTGCATAATCATATGGGCTGATAGTGAATGATACTTTTTGGGTCCTTCATCTTTGGAATAAGGACCACTCTGGATGAAAAAGAACCCATCTTCAGTCCTTATCCACCAAAGAAGTATTGCACTTCTTCAACCACCTGCGGACCAACCACTTCCCAGGTAGTAGCAAAGAAGGATGTTGGGATTCCTTATGGCTGAGGCACACTATCTGGAGGCATTCCTAGAACTGAATCCTTGATCTCATCCACGAAAGGAGATTTAGAAAGTGATAAGTTATCAGCTACCCCCACAAGGTAGGGAATCCGTCTCAAAATGTCCTTGATTTACAAGAAATTATGAGATACTCCATCACCCCCCCCCCATCCAGTAGATATTCAAACTACTATAAGGAAATTTTTCCTACCATGTCCATGTCTGAGGTGAACACCCTGTTTTTGAGGCTCAAATTAATCTTTTTTCTCCTCCTCTCATTCAGACATCCGTTAAAAAGGCATTATTGTGACCACCTCCCCTTAGCCATATCACTCAAGATATCTGTTTGTACAGGGTTTCAATCTCCAACAGTTTCTCCAAGAGTTCTGTTTTTTATCACAAAGTAGGATGAAGGTGTTCTTATTCTAATCGGATAGATGTGTCTCTTTCAGTTTGTCAACCTCAACATGAATAGAGCTCACCCTGGTTGCCTCATTCAGTCTACTGGCCAAAAAACCCTAAATATCCTTCTTGAGATGCTGGATCCTAACTATCAGTTCCCACCATAACACACTAGCTTCCCCTTGCACCCATGATTGCTTCACAAATTGAATGAATGAATCCTCTTGAACCCAAGTCCTGGAATACCGGAAACGTTGTTTACAAGAGATATCCCGCCTAAGGTTCATAAGAAGTAGAGTATGATCTAAGAGAGTTCGGGACAAATGAGTAACTATTGCATGAGAGAAAGGATCCAACCCTTGTATGTTCGTAAAGAACCTGTCCAGCCAGCTCCATATGTGGTGGTTTCCTTGTCGATTATTGAACCAGGAGTATTTAGAACCCAAAAACCCTTTGTCCAGAAAACCCTCTGTTTCCAAAAAACTCTGGAAGTCTTGTGATCCACAAAGGTTGTTGGTTGAGCCTCATTTTTTCACATAAGGATCCAAGATGACATTAAAGCCACCCCTGATAAACCACAGATTATGCCCTAAATCAAAGGATTCTAAATAATTATAAAGTTATCTTCTCTTAATGGGGTCTGTTTTGGCATAATCGAAGGAAAAAAATAACCTCCATGCCATTTTTCAAGATCGTGATGCTGATGCACTAATAAGTAATACTCCTAACCTCAACAGACTAGTGATCCTTCCAACATATCCAAATTTACTCATTGTCTGGGGACTCATGCAAAGTGGTTTGGAACCCCATTCCCCTGGAAAAAGAAGAAAGTTTTTTAGGATTATGTTTGGGATCGATAATAATAAGGAGAGAAGAGTTATGCTTTCTGCTTTCAGAGGAGATGAAATCCCACTTCTCTTAGGCTCCCAATCCTCATGAATTCTAGATTATTAGATAGATCATTAGTAGAGGCATTGAAAACCCTTTTGGCTAGAAGAGGGAGCGAGAACTAGGGGGAAACAAATCCTATATCTTTAGACTTGGAATGCGTGATAGGCCCTGTTGGCCATTCCACTAATGTAGCCCTTTTAGGAGAAAGTATCTTCTTCTTGAAGGAGACTAATGGGTCCTCCACCAGTTATATCTTCAGAGTAGATCATGGAGTGCATGGTGTCATCTCCTCCTGTAACAATGAGACCAACAGAAGGTGCTAAGGAGATGAACATCCAATCTGGCTCTTCTTCTCCACCCCCTCAGACATCTCTGAAGAGATAACCTGCTCGACTGGGGATACAAGACAACTAACCAAGGATCACTGTAGAAACTCCAAGTAAAGACGGGAGGATATACGAAACTCTGATGAAGGTTGTGATAGAGTCTTATGGGGGATCAGACAGGAGAACTGAGAAAAAGTAACAGATCCTAGAGATAAGAAAATATAGTCTGATTGTTCAAGAGATTTTGCCGACCGAGGAACCAATGTGTCAGATGGGGAACCCAACCAAGATTTTCCAGTCACATGAGGACTGTTAACAAAATTTAAATTTGAAAAGTTCTCCCTAACATCCACAGGAGTCGTCTCCTTCCCGGAGGAATCCATGGGGCCCAAAAACTGGTCTACCTAGGAACTGGAGATGGACGAGCACACCTTTTAAGGTTTATTCTAGCATACTTCCTTTAAGTGACCATGTTGGCCACATAAGCCACAAAACCTAGTGAGAGATAGGTAAAACACCTTTTATTACCAATGAAAACCATCGCTCACCCTCAACAAAACTTTATGAGGAAGTTTCATCAAGAGATTCATTTCCACACATAGATGCAGGTTGGAGGCAGTCATAATATGCTTTTTATTCTCATCTGAGCATAGTAAAGAACCCAAGCAATCTCCTATAGCTTTTAGAATTGTCGGGTTGTGGAAAGGAAGCGGGAGGCCAGGCAAACAAACCCAAATGGATTCTTAAGGAGACTCCTTTCCGATATGGCAATCCCATGACCATCTAGTGTGGAAGAATCTCTATGATTCACACCACTAGTCTTCATGAGCCCATGCAGCCACAAAATCTTCAATGGAAAATAGATGGATGCATAAGGCTGACTAAGAGAGATCCAAAACAACCACAGGAAGACGAAGTCCCCAAGAGCTAACGAAATCCTAAAAAAACCCCAGAGACGGATTGTCATGCCCAAAGAGGGATACCAGATTTAGATCATGGAAAGAAGAAGCCTCCTAAAGTTCCTTGGATGTGAGTTCTACCATAGGGGACCCTTCGATCACCCTGGGAGTCCTAACATTCAACGAAATCATAGGAATCAGCTGAGATCGCACCGAACCAGACACAGTATTCTTCTTGCCAGAAGTTGGTAGAAGAGAACCATATAGAGAATCTTTAAAGGAAACCCTTTTAGATACCCATACCAGAGACCCAGGAACTGAACAAATTGAAGGACCACTTAAAACTAACTGAGGGAGTGTGCCATTAATGGAGGAAGGAACTAGATCCGATAGCGAAGATGAAGCTGAGAGAAACAATGAAGGATCAAGGAGATCCATTGTAATTTCAATTATATACATCATATTATTTTTCAATAATTATATGTAATGTATGAATATGTTTTTATTTATAAATATTTTAATTAAATATTATATTTTTCATTCATTTTATTATTTTTGAATTATATTATTTTAATTTTCTATCTAACAATAAACAATTTCAGTACCAATTGGATACATAAATTTCCAATGACCGTATTCACAATGATCATATTTCATACAACCATATATATTGACCAGATTTTGTTTTTATACATCCTTAATCTTATAAAATAATTTAATTATCACATCACAAGTCACACTTCCCATTCAATAAATTTCCATTAAGGTTTTTGAATAATACATTATCCTTATTCATTTTCTTTCCTGTTTTAGGTCGAGTTCCACTAATGGTATTTATCAAGGGTGAAGATGATCCAAAGGATATCTAAGTTAAAGATAATATTCTTTTATATACATTTTAAATTTTTAATTTATGCACTTTTAATGAATTTTATCATTCATTGTGTGTAATACATGGTTATATGTACCTTTTTAGTAATATTCCTCTATAAAATAACAAATTGTTTTTATATTGATTAATATTTTATATAACTCATTTAATAATAAATTTAAATTATTTTAAAAAAATATAAAAACATTATTTATAACTATATAAATATAATTTAAGTAAGAAAAACATATCTTAAATTTGGGGTTGTCATAAGGTTACAATGATATCCATGTAATGTGTTGTGATCTACTTCAAAAGTTGGATGTTTTGAACTGGAAACTAGTGCAATGATGGTATAAATAACCCATAGGAGTGTAAAAAGTTAAATTTTGTAATATTTTGCATAGTTCACCTATGTAATATAGTGAGAGGGTATAATATAATCCCCACCCAATTGATTAATAATTTTACTAGCATATTTATAGTAAAAAATCTATGACTCAGACTATCTGAACATAGTAAGGAGTAGGATTATTGAGTGTGGCTGAACCCTATAGAAATAATTAGGTCATATTTTACTTATTTCTTAAATTTTATATAGGTGTATTATATGGTAAAAAAATAAAGTAACCATCTATCTTAATGTGAAATATATGTTACTAAGGGGTTAACCATATAAAAATAATAATATGCAATTTGGTAAAAGTTTGATGGCACCAGATTCACCCCCCCCCCCCTCATGTTTTTCTACACCATCCCAGTAGAACTAAAACATAATATGAGGAAGAATATATGACTTCAATTCCCAAAAATACCTCACCAAAAAATCATAGTAGATATGAGGTAGGTTGATAGTCTACTCATTTTATGTGAATAAGAAATCCATAAATGATCATAGGAGAAAACTGGACATTTTTGCACTAATAAAAACATAACCATACAACATAAAGAAACCATAACCCAAATTAAAATATAATAACCTAGGGGGTTTAATATTGAATAAGATTCATATATTATATCTCCTAAAAACACGTATTATAATGAATGTAACAACATCACCACTCACCCAACATCCATGGGCATGTTGGAACCACTAGTGTATCATGTTCCTAGGGAAATACTCTATCCATAAATAATATGTGAGGATATATCACTCTCATAATCTAGAACTAATATAAATATTAAATTTTAAGACCCACACCTTACTAGAAGGTATGTATAGTTGGTGAATTAGTTACTGACCCCATATATAGATGATACACACCTCATTTCATAATGGAGTTCCCTATACCATCATACAATAGGGAAAACATCACCTCAAGAGCATGATGAAAAAGGATAATCCCTAGAACCTACATATAATTACAGGGAAATAAAACCAAGAGTAATATTATCCCTTTCCATTCATCTCAACTACACAAAATTAGTATACTGAATTGGATCTTAGAGCACCCTATGCACTGCAAATACATAAACAGGTGAAGTATCTCAGTTGCTAAAATACCACATCCATAATTTCACCACTCTGTAATCTTAATGGGTTACTTACACTTCACTGGAGTATATAAATTGGTATAGGGAGTTACTAACCGCTATGTCTAACCTCGCACCTTTCTTAAGATCAAGATCAATCAAGGAGAGTCATTATCTCCATCGATGTAAGTTATAACCCACACCATAAAGGGGCCCTACGGAAATATCATTTAATATAAAGAACTCACTCCCCATATCTCTGAATGAGTACAAAGTCCATATTATTAATAGATGATACACTCTTAAAAAATGATCCCAATCCAAAAGGAGTTCCTAATCATAATTCCATTCTGTTCACACATTGTCATCATAATTGAATATCTAGTGAAATGACCACTGGGGACAATCCAAGTCATAGGTATTCATATCCTTTGTCCACTCATGGGGTAATAAATGGGAGGGAATGTATATAATAACCATATCATTAATTATCCTTGAAGACCATAGCATAATGGGAGTAAACTAAAAACTCCACATCCCACTATCCAAAGAAAATTCTCTAACTCCAACTATTGGGTGAATGTGAAGAAGGGAATATCCTTCAGTTCTATGTCAATATATATGTGCCTTCATACTTCCCTACCGGAATGAGAGGAACATTGAAGACATTCTTGAACTCCTATGTAAAAACTATTCCTCCAACTATTTTGAGACATATAGTTTCCAACAAGCTCTTGGATAGTATTGAGTTTTGAAATACATGTGGGGATCACATGGCTCAATAACTAAATGTTGTCGAGTGGAATTATTGACCCTAAATATTTTCAATCATCACATGAATTCAATCATCATCTCCACGGGACAAGATATAAAAATAATCCATTAAAATGTCTTCAATGGACTCTGGTATTAAATATGAATCCACCATCACATTCTATGTGAAAAAATACATAAAATGAACTATTTTATTGTCAAAATCTAACATCTAAGTGGGAAAAACTAAAAAAACCCATTGATGTAAAATTGAAAAACATACACTATAATATACAGGTGTGTACCCCCAAAATCCTCTAGATAGTAATGTAAAACTACCATCTCATTATTAATTTCATATTACACGGCATGATTCTTGTGATATAAGGTGTGTATGGCTCAGCTGTCAGTCAGTGCATATGGATGACACCCTGATCCATGTAGCCCCATACCATAATACTTGCAATATTGTCCACACAACATGTGAATATTGAGGAATTCAAATGTGAAATACACTATATTATTTAATGTTGTGTGGACCAACATGGCATGTACAGACTATACACCATGTACATCACAAAGGGTGGTTGGGTGTGCACTACCAAACATCGGTCAAGTACTCAAGGACATAAATGGAATGTGTATATGTTTGAACTACACACATTGTATGAATAAAAATATCTATTAAAACATTAAATGACTACATGGTGTGTGTTCATGGAACTAAATTTTATGTGTTAGGGACTCCAAACACCAAATTCTCTATGAACCTCCTTGATCTTCCCATCTTGTCGAATACCACTACTCTACTGACCACTATCCAAAATACATGCATAAAAATTCCAAAACAAGAATTAAAAATTATATGTAATTGAATTGAGGAAAATAAAATAAAACAAATCCCTACATCTTAATGGATCATTGAATATTAAATGTTTTCAAGAAGATGACTTTTCTTCCATTGCTACTTCCTCCCAATCTGGCTCTGATTCCCCCCTCCCCTCACTAAGGAACCTCTACTCTTCTTCCCCTTCTAACACTAAGATACATGTAATAAATAATGGTTGTATCCTCCAAAAAATGTGAATGAGGGATAGGAATTCCAAAGGAAAAAATTAAAAAAATAATTAAAATTAAAATAGGACCTGATAAATACTTGACTCAAGACCCAGTACCCAAGCCCTCGTTGAATTTTATACCTCGCCTAGGTAAAACTACTTGTTCTAGACTCAACCACATTATTTTAATTTATATATGGATCTCTTTTTGAGGGATATTAATTGTCATACATATAAGAAAAAAATTATATTTATTTAATAATAATTAAATCTCTTAAAAATTCTTCCAACATAACATCCACCAAATTTATCCCAAAGGTAAGCATCGAATCTTCAGAAAAACAACCATCATAATATATTTTTATGGACGTTTACTATAGGAACTTTATCATTTTACCCTTCATGAATGTTTGGTATTGTAAGAATCATAAATGAGTTAAATCTCTCACACGGTAAAACACGGTTCACCGTATCCTAAACAAATTTATGATTTTTCATAATCCAAAAAAACTAAAAAAATGGTATACCAAGAAGCCCAAAAACTACCCTCATGTGTAAGGATGATACATCCATTCATAATCCCTAATATCTTTTAAAGGTATGAAAACCCATATCTTTTATATGATTTATTTCAAGGTGTATTAAATCAAGATAGACATAATATAATCGCAAAGTATTGAGAGGTCTACTGTATTTGAGTAATTTCATAAATATCTTAGTAACATTAAATAGAGATATAAAAACATTATTTAACACCTTAACATGCTCGTAAAATTTCATTGATCTTCTTATACAGTGTAGGATAACATGGGGACAGACATAAAAAATACGTGAGATATAAATCCAAATAATAGAGAAATAAGTATATAATATAAAGTAAAGAAGCACATTTTGTTCAACAGGAATAAAATGATGTCACTGAAATTTGAGAATCATAACTATGAACATCTAATAACGATATAAGATGATAATATCAAGGGATTATATGAATGTGGAAACATCATAAAACATAAAATTATAAAATTCAAAGATTACCATCAAGAATTCATGACATAATTTTCTTGGGATAAACTCTTTAGAACTATATAGGGTATCTAATGAGATAAAGACATTACCCAATTCATTATAAATCTATATAATTTCAGGCCCTCAATGTGATTTTTCGGTGATGAAAAAAATAGGGGCGACTGGATGGAGCTCGCGAAAGCGCTGCGGCGAAAAACCCTAAACCTAGTTTCGACCTAATCTTCGTCGAAGGCCGGTTTCGATCTACAATGGGAATCCCCCCCCCCCTTGGCTACTCTGACAACCTTAGATGCTGAATCTTCCAGAATCAATGTGGGGAATCTTGAGGTTCCACTTCGGACTTTACCTGTCTCCTTCCGCGATGCACTTCAAGGCTCGGATCTCAGTAGTGTGAAGGAGAATAGCCCTCCACTCTTCAAAAAACTAGAGGATGGTAGATTCTCCATTGAGGCAGATCTAGAATCTCTGAAGCAAAGGGAATCATTGTGCAAATACTCGGTTCTTGGTCGCGTCGTCTACAGCACAGGTGACCGACCCTGGTCTCTAACAGATCTCAAAAGCAGAATTGCACATTGCTGGAATTCGGCCAATTGGAAGATGATCCCCATCGGCAAAGGGTATTATCATATTCTTCTCAAATCTCAGGAGAAACTCGAATAGGTTTGGAGATTAGGTAATATTCATCTTAAACCAGGTCTCCTTATAATTTCAGATTGGGATGTCTCTTTTAATCCTCACACACATAGGAACTCTTTGGCACAAGTCTGGATTCGTATTCATGGTCTTAACTGGTTCTTTTAGAACCCTAAGATCTTAAATGAAATAGCTTCCTGCATAGGTTCTCCCATTAAAATTGACCATAGAACGTTGAATGGAGACCTTGGACTTTTTTCTAGAATCATAGTTGAGGTGAATTTAGCTTCTGAACTACCTTTGGTCATAAACTTCAAGGCTCCCAACTATAGAACTGATATCAGGGTAGAATATGAAAGGAAACCTCCTTTTTGTGAGGTATGAAAGTTTATAGGGCACAATGTTGCTAATTTTAGAGTGGTTAGAAAGCAAGTTGACCCCCTATTGAAAATGATTGGAAATAAATAAAACATAATAAGAAAGGTAAAGCGATGATAGAGAAAACTGACCCACCTATTAAGAAACATGATTTTTGGGTCATGAAATCTAATAGCTTTGCCTCCCTTGAGGGGAAATCATGGGGAAAATTAGTGGAAGAAGAAGAAAATATGGGGGCTAAAACTTCTAATAACTTGCAGGTAAATGGAACTACTATTGACAGCAATAAGCCCCCCACTTCCCCCCTTTTGACTCCTAATGACCCTGCACATAATGCCTCTTCTTTGAAGATGACCTCTTGCAGGATCATTGAGAACTCTGGAACTGCATTTGGTCTGGATGGGGCTGGGACAGATCTCAAATATTTGAATGTTCCAGGAAGTCAGCAAGAGGACCCCTCCTTTCATGATGACCCCACTGATTTACCTGGTAACTTGGAAAAATCACCAGAAAGAGGTAACTCAGTTATTATTCCACATGATTTTGCAGAGAATAGTAATACTACTTTCTGTTTGAACTCTAATATGACTGCCAAGATCACAAACTCTGTTTCTGACATGCACATGAATGAGAACCACAACAATGTCCCTACTGAAACTCTTACTGATGTTAATGATTCTGCTGCTAAAACACTTATCACTGTCCCTAAAAAATCGAATATGATTGATCAGGTTGTATATCATGTTTCAAGCATGCAGATTGAGGCAAATGTCAACACTATTTCTATTGTATTAATCTCTGATTTTCATGCTCCTGACCCCCCCCCCCCCCCCTCAACTGAAAAATCTTTTCATGTCTTACCTCTGTCTGATTACCCCCACAGGGAGACATCCACACCCCCTTTAGGGCAGCAGGACTCTGCTTCTTGACAGTTACAACTTTTCACCCCTTCTTCTCTCCCTATGTTGGATGACTCCCCCTCTCCCTTGACTAAATCCCCTAATCTCCTTTCCCCTAAACACAAATCTGCACCGGACTCAACTGGAGCACTAAAACCTAATGTTGATCCTGCTGAAAAAACAGATCCAGAACACTCTCAGAATTATTCTACTCAACCTGTAACTCCTGATACCACTGTTCTGGTTCATTCTGTTGAGCCTGCTATGCTTAACTCCTCAACTTCCAATGGCATATAAATTGAGAACAAATCGGAATCTACTTCCCCCCTCTTTTTATAAGATCTAAGAGGAAGAATAATTTTGGGAAATCCAAGAAAAGGGGTTCTAACTCAAAACATAAGTAACAATGAATCTCCTATTTTGGAACTGCCAAGGCATTTCCAACAATGACACCTCCATAACTCTTAGGAGGCTCTTAAACACTCATAAACCTCAGTTGTTTTCCATCTCTGAACCCAAGGTCAATTTCAATCCTAATTTCACAAGACTTGTCTCTCTTCATTACAACTTCTTAGGATCCTGCAAAAATAGTCCTTTGACAGACTCTATGTGGATCTTTTATCACTCCTCCCTTAAAAACATCAATGTTTTTAAAACCGTTGAACAACATTTCATTTGTGATTTTATCTGGAATGATCAGCACATCTATTGCACGATGGTCTATGCCAAAAATAGGTATCAGCAAAGAAGAAATCTTTGGAAAGATCTTCTTGACATGGCTAACTCAATTCAGGATCCATGGGTGATTAGCGGTGACTTCAATGCTATTCTTGGTCCCACAGAAAAAATTGGACCCTCACATATTTCTATATCCCCAAGAGAATTTAGATCTACTATTGAAGACTGTAATCTCTTTGAAGTTAACCTTACTGGGGAGAAATAAACTTGGTATAGAATACATTATAATAAAACTGTTGCCAGTAAGCTTGACAGGGCCTTTGTTAACATGAAGGCCCTGGACATCTGGGATAATGTCTCTTGTATAACGCTTCCCAGGCTCAATTCTGACCATCATCCCATCTTACTCAGCTCTTTATCTAATAAACGCAGAACTCCCCTTCCTTTCAAATTCAAT
The DNA here is from genome assembly GCA_963277665.1 of Viscum album. Lineage (NCBI taxonomy): Eukaryota > Viridiplantae > Streptophyta > Magnoliopsida > Santalales > Viscaceae > Viscum > Viscum album. The sequence goes on from OY728139.1 coordinate 497,972,570, forward strand.
AATGCTTGGTCTCTAGACCTTGACTGTGTCACTTTGATCAATAACACTTGGAATTCTATAAACCATCATCATGACTCTTTTTCCTGTATCTTCAAATTGAAAATTTGAAAACAAGATCTCAAAGGTTGGTGTAAAACCGAGAGCTTACAAATGGATTCTGACATCACCTCTCTTGAAGATGAGCTTAATCAAATCCAAACTCATAGTACTAACTCTGATTTTACCCTTGACCCTCAACTAGAGGTCAATAAAGCTCTTAAGCTAAACACTTTACTCACCTTCAAGGATAAAATTCGGAAGCAAATGTTTAAGACCAGATGGCTGACTGATGGGGATATAAATACTAAGTTTTATAACTCTATCCAAAGAACCAGAAAATCCAATCGTCCACTTACTAAACTAATTCACAATAACTTGATCATTGAATCAGAAGAGGCCATCTCAGATCATGTTGTCTCTTATTTTAATGACATATTCAATGGCCCTAAGATAAACATTGATCTCGATCCCAATATTATTCCCTTAATGGTGGATGAAAAAGAAAATGACTCTCTCTTAGCTATTCCTTTGGAGCATGAAATCAAAGATACTATCTTTAGCTTAAATACAGATAGTTCTCCCGGACCGGATGGATTTAAAAATGGTTTATATCAAAATCACTGGGACACCCTTTGTTCAGATGTTTGTAAACTGGTAAGTTCCTATTTCACTCACGGATCTCTTCCTCAAGGTATCAATGCTCAATTCCTCATATTAATACCTAAGGTTGATAATGCTTCTGAATTTCATCAATTTAGACTGATTTCTCTTATCAATACCCTATACAAGATCATTATCAAAATCATTTCCAACATATTGGTTCCGATTTGCAACAAAATTGTTTCATGGAATCTATTTGGCTTCAACAAAAACAGATCCATCCAAGACTGCATTTGTCTTGCCTCATAATGTACCAACATCCTCAATAAAAAAAATAGAGGTGGTTGTGTTGCCATCAAGATTGATATTAAAAAAGCCTTTGATACCATTGATTGGGGATTTATTTTTGGAGTCTTGAAAAACTTTGGTTTTCATGAGATTTTTATCAAGAGAATCAAGACCTTATTTCAATCTGATATCATTTCCATATTAATAAATGGAACCCCTAGAGGTTTTTTCAAATGTTCTAAAGGTGTTAGACAGGGAGATCCTCTTTCGGCCATTCTGTTTGTTATTACGGAAGACTACTTTAGCAGTCTCATTCATAATCTGGTCAATCAAAATAAACTTAAACCCATTCAAGCCGCTAGAAACCTCCATGCCCCCACTCACCTCCTCTATGCTGGTGATATTATTTTGTTTTTAAAGGGAGATCAAAAAAATATTCATTATCTTAAGCAAGCTATCTCTCATTACGAGATCATTTCTAGCCAAACTATTTCCTGGAACAAATCTCATATTTTCTTTGGAAAAAATTTCCCTGTTAGAAGGAAAACCACTATCACCAGTAACCTTGGAATTAAATAAGGTTTCTTTCCCTTAACGTACATAGGCGTCCCGATTTTCTGGGGACGTCCTAAATAATTTTATTTCTCTAATATCGCTGATCAAATCATAAATCAACTCTCTACTTGGAAGGGGAAATCCCTTTCCATGGCTGGTCGAATTTGTCTTGTCAAATCAATCATTGTCTTTAAGTTGGTTTACTCGCTCATGATTTATAAATGGTACATAGGTACTTTCAAGAAAATCAATACCTATATAAAAATTTTCATTTGGATGGGAAGTATCTTTGAAAGGAAACTCGCCACCATCCCATGGAAGACCAGTTTTAAACCTCTTGATAATGGAGGCATTGACATCAAAAACTTAAAATTGTTCAATGATGCCCTGCAAGCGAGATTCACTTGGCATCTCATTAATAGCAACTCTAAAGCTTCTGAATTTTTAAATCATAGATTCCTAAATAAATTTTTAAAATGAAATTTTAATTTCATTAACTCCTCAATCTGGCCCTCTATTAGAAACTCTTATCAGAAGATTATGGCTAACTCTAGATGGATGGTTAGCGCTGACTCCAACATTAAATTCTGGTGTGACAACTGGATGGGTAATCCTTTAATTTCTATGCTGCCTCCTAATAACACTCATGTGGACACCAACCATACTATTAAAGATGTTATGCAGCTTCATAGGCATTATCTCCCCAACAGTATTGCTCAACTCATTGAAAATTATACCTTCTCCATTTCTGGGGACTTCCTTGTTTGGGAACCTTCTCCCAATGGCATACTTGACTCAAAAAGTTTCTACATGCACAACTTCTCTGGAAATGAACCTAATTATAAATGGGTGAGCACCCTCAATAAGACTTGGATCAAACCCTCTAGGTTCACCCTTATTTGGCGTATTGCTCATAATAGATTGCCCACTGAAACTTGACTTCAAGCCTTTGGAATTCAACTTTTCTCAAAATGTCATTTATGTAATCAGCACAGGGAGGATTCTGATCATCTTTTCTTGTCTTGTGCTACGGCCTTGGCTCTATCGAACTACATCTTTGAGCTTTTTAATTGTTCATGGTCCTTATCTGACCCGATTTGTTTACTTTTGAAGAAATGTACTAAACATGAAGCCTCTCAGCATGTCAAAAATTTGTTTCTTGCGGCAGTGGCGGAACTACTACAGGAAATCTGGTATGTAAGAAACGATCTTATCCATAATAATCACTCCTTCAGTCTCAATGCAGGAAAAGCTCAAATTCTCATTGCAATACATGAAGCTGCCTCAATTCAAAAAGATTTTTTCAGCAATTATATTGGAGACTTCGATATCCTCAGACGTATCCGTGTCCCGGGTATTTTCCCGAAGACCAAGCACCCCTTTGAAGTATTCTGGAAACCTCCGATGCCGGGTTGGATTAAAGTGAATGTCGACGGTGCCTCAAAAGGCAATCCTGGACCTTCCAGCTATGGGGCCATTTTTAGAGATTCTGCTGACCATTACCAAGGTTGCTTCTACAGTGGGTGTGGGATAGCATCATCCATTGAAGTAGAGATGCTAGGAGTCATCCATGCTGTTGACTTTTCTCTCCAAAGAGGATGGAGAAAACTATGGATTGAAAGTGATTCTACCACCATTGTTCAATCCATTTGGAACGGAATTATTCATCTCTCCTGGCCGCTCACTACGCGTTAGATGAATTGCCTGAATTCGCTTTAGGAGATTGACTACATTGCCACACATGTCTTCCGTGAAGCGAATATTGTTGCTGATTCCCTTGCCAACAAAGGTGTCCACCAGAGCATGATTTGGCTGGATGCGCTACCAGTAGATTTACTTCACCTCTTTGAAAGAGATTGTAATAAAATCCCATCCTTTTCACTCATGTAAACTGTTGTTTCTTTAATTAATAAATGGTGCTTCGGTCTTTGACCGAGGCATTACCAATATATATATATATATATATATATAATTTCAGGCCTAACCGTAGCATTCATATCATGTACATGCATTTGTGTGCTATGTATATCATGCAGTATTAAAATTCATTCATCAATTTTAACCCCGTGATTAAGAAGAATGGGATGTATACAAGGAATTAAAATAATTAGTTATGGAATGTCACATCTAGAGGAATTCTTTTGAGTGGAAATGCGAATAGGTATTCACAATTTAAAATTTTGGCATGTAAAATCATGATATAATTTCAGCAACCAAACAGGTGTGCATAAAATATCATGAAAGAGATTAATGAGATTAAAAGGTAGTATATAATTTAATTGGAATCATAAGTATGATAAATTTATATGTAAAAAATACATTTCAACATGATAAATTGTAAATGAAAAGGCATAATACAAAAAAAATTACTTTAATAAATAAGAAGAGGAAGATAATCTCACACCTTAAGGGATGATTCTAAAATATCGGGTGGAGCATATTCAGAGTTGGGAACATCTTGGGAGTAATTTAGAGAAGAATATGGAGAGTGAAGTTTTTTTAATGGGTCTTTATTGATGATAAAAGGGAGTTTGGGTGGTTATTTAATGAAAAATACAGGGGATTTCTTTAGTAGTTTCTAAACATAGGTTTTGGACTCATTGTAATAAAATAATCAAAACCAGAAACCTTCCCATGGGTTTTTCCATGGTTTCCACCAAATAAGATTGGATTAAAATACTTCATTAGGTTAATATGAAAACTCTTTTAAATAATTCCATATATTATTTAGATGTGAGTCTTGTTCATAAAGAATTGTTTTCAAAACAATAAAAAATAATATAGGTTTTTGAGGGTTCATTTTATGTTTGTAAAGTTAAAAAAATCACATGAAAAAAATATTTTAAATGGGAAATCTATTTTATCATGTAGTCCCGTTATAGTATTTATTTCATCAATTTTATACTATTATGATATTACAATGCATTCTTTATATTTATACCATATTTGATTTTTACTCAAAAAATTAACTATCACCATAAATTAAGAAAAAATATCCATTGGATAATTTAGACATGAGGATTTAAAAATTAATATTTATTTTATAAAAATAATTTTATAATATTATATTTTACACCATGAAATAATTATATTTATTTATTGAAAAATATTATTTTTTACGACACTAAAAACATTCATAACCTTATAAAAATTACATTAGACTTAATAAAATTATATTAAGATTTATGTATTAATAAAAAAAATTAATGAGAATATTTTAGGAATATAAAATTAATTTAAAAATTATTGAATTAAACAAAAAGTTTGTTTTAATTGAAACTATATATTTTTGAAAAATACAATTAGGGTTTCTTCGTATCAAAGTCAAAAAAAATATAAACTAATATTGAATAGGGATAAATGTAATCATTATTTTATTAAAAAAGAAAATATAAACATTTATACTACTATGTCCTAGAAACATAACCCCTTATTAAAAGTATTGTACCCCCTAAGGGTATTGTGTTTGATAGTAGTACTTTCTTGGGGTGTTTTAGTGAACATTGTTTGGGCACTGGTCACTATAAGATGGAACTTCTCATGTAAATAGTTCCAATCAAGTTTTAGTTATTAAATATTGGATTATTCATTTTCAAGGTAAAATATTAGTGATTCCATCTATAAAACCTCCTAAATTTATCATGTATTTTATTTTAAATAAATTTAATCTCTTCAATGTTCTATAATACACCCAACCCCCAAGTCTAAATGAATCTTAGTATAGTATACCATTATAACCTAGCCAAGAAATTGGTGGTAATGAATTGAACTAACTAAATTATGAAAAGTATATGGTTTACACACATAGAAAACAAATTTATTATTTATCAATTTACAAAAAATGAAAATAAAATTTAAGTGAAAGTAGAGGGAATATTTTTCTAAAAATATTTGTTATGCATGTAATGTGCTTTTATCTTTATAAATTAAATTAATCATTCTTGGTGAATTATTTTAATAAAATTAATATATTTCATTTTCAATAAAAAAATTTCATTTATCTAGTATTTTTTTCTATTCATGGGATAAGGATAAATCCAATTTTATGCTTAAAAACTATATTTTTCTAATAAGTGGTTTCGTCACGTTTTTCACACTTATTTTAAAATTTATTTTTGAAATTTTTTTAAATTTATTTGGAAAAATGAATTTTTTTTAAATAAACATGTAAAAATTATCCTAGAGTGATTTTTAAGAATTTTTTGCAAAGATTACTTTTTCAATGAATTGTGAGAATAATAGATTTTTTGTAAATATGTTTTCATTTAAAACATTTAAAAAGTTCCATTTTTTTAAATGGTTTTAAAAGTAAAATTAGTTTAATTCAATTATTATTAATCCAATTTAGGTCATTATAATCATATTTATGTTTAATTTTTATATATAAACCTTTTATACATAAGAAACCGTTTTCTTTGGAAAACTTCTTTTCACCATAATTGTGTGTTTAATTTTAAATTAAATTATTCTAGTTATGTGAATTGAATTTGGTAAAATGGATTCCATATTTTTCATAAATATAATTAATATTAATTAATATTGTAAACATACATTTTGTTCATAATGAATAGTAAAAACAATAAAAATATAATACAACATTTAAGGTTAAAACAAGTTCTCTAAGAGTTAAAATAAACACATAAGGGTTAAAATGGCCTAAAATCATGCCTAAATTCAATCCTGTGGATATATTTTAACCATATATCATTTATTCATCAATAATTTTCCATTTTGGAGCAATTTGGTGCTAATAATACATTAATATATTTTATTCTTTTCAAAAGTTCCAAATGGGTCCTCTCCCCCACTTGTAAATTTACACAACCTATCCTATACTCTCTACACATCAAGATCTATTTGGTTTAGTAAAGGCCTACAAAAACCCCTTATTTATATCGCTCCCATGTCATGGAGTCCATTTTTTGATCAGAAATCCATCCTAGGAATGATTTAGGTATAAACCTGATGAAGTTGTCCAAAGAAGATGAGGCTTATACATGCAAGAAGGAAGTCTGGCCTGAAGTAAGGCTTTTTTGTTACAATCTCATTTTTATCATGATTTTTATGTTTATGTTCAGATGATGAAATGTTATGGTCTATCACACAACTATATCATGAATTTTCATACCCTGTAGTTATTTCTAGAGAATAAATTATTTACATTCATTTACCTCTCTTTAATTACTCAAGAGACTAAAAGAATGTTTTTAAAGAAAATATACTTTGTTTCTCTCCTTAGTTGAAAATACTTTCCCTTCCATTTCAATATTTTCTAAATATTTTTTTAATATTTTTTTATTATTTTATTATGATTTTTAAATTCATGTTTACCATTTTTTGACTTTTTAAAAAATGATTTAAAATGAATCTTCTTTTCATTTTATGATTGTGGTACTTTAGACTTTTGACTGAAAATGTGAAAGGAATATTTTTTTGTAACGTATACAGCATGAACCGAATTTTATGTTACCATGGACGCTCAATTAACTAAAGTTTCCTTTATACGTTTCAATGGTTATTTTCAAGGAAAATGTTTTCTTTAATATTTGGGAAATTTTTAGATTTCAAATAAGTGATTTCAAGGGAAAAGGGGAATTTTCCATGAGAAATGTTCCTAAAGATCTTTTAAAATAATTTTCCATATAAGATAGAATCATTTGAAATTTACTAATCATTACTGGGGATATGATCTAATTATACCAACCATATTATTTCTCTATAATGATTATGATTATCATGAGGAGATTTTTATAAAATTTGTTTCTTATCCACATGTAATAATATATTTATGAAACTCATTTCCTTTCCACAGGTTATGATATGATGAATATTTTAGGATCGTGTGGCACATATATGTATGATTTTAATTATGTGATGGGTTGGAACAGAATTATATATCCCTCTAATAAATTAGGTAAAGATTATATCTCATGAGATAAATAAGACGGGAATGGGGAGTGATGCTAGATTAGTAAGGGACTATGTCCACTACAATAGTCCTGGGAGTAAACCTTGGCTACTACAATGGTTTATAGAGTGATCCCAATCCACTATAATAGTTTAAGCTATAATCCTTTAAAACTAAGGAAATGATTTTCTATTTTTATATGTATGCCAAAAAACTTTGGTCTTATGCTAATTTTATGTGCTCATGGATCAGGTTCTTTGATCACTTTATGATTCATGTCATATAAACTACCAAGATTTATGACATGATTAAAAATTATGATCTATGATATGTTGGGTACATATTTTAAATTTTATACTAACATTCTCATATCCTTATCCTCATGTAATATTTAAGTTATCTTTGATGTCTCCATTTTTTACCCTTACAGGGCATCAAATCTCACCCTTTCTTATGTTTTCTTTCCTATGTTTATGAAGAAAGGTATCATGTATGAAATTTTTGATAAGGGTTCTAGTTAAAAAGAACATATTTGGAGATTATTTATTTCACTTATGAAGCATTTTTTTATGTATCCATGTTTCCAATGGAACTAGAACTATATGATTTTGGCATGTATAATTATGTTATTAAAATGAATATTACTATAATAAGATGTAGTATATATGTATGTAAAGTATGGTTTTCTATAATTTTAATCCTAGAAAGGTTTAAGTAACCTTTTTAAAGTCGGATGAGAAACCCTTAGTGATAACCCTTGGGATAATCCTAAGTATAAGGGATTGTCATAATTTATTATAAAGAACGGAGTGTAGTTTTCTTAGAAAAAACGTCACTATCTGGATACTATAAGAGGATTTGGTTTTCGTATAGTTTCATATAGGGGTAATAACAGTAAAAAAGTTAGTCGGGTATATATAGTTTATCATTCTTGAGCATAGTGAGTAAGCCCTCACCACAAACATGGTTTGAAAATCTTGATGGATGTGATTAGTTTAATTTAAATTATCATTTTGAACTATCATAAAGAATTTGAATAGATAATGAACATGAATAACCTTGATAAAACCTTTGATTTAATTGATTTAAAAGAAGGTTTCATGATTTAGAAATTCTGTAAATGATTTTCCCAGGATATATGGGATTCCACTATGACTATTTTTATCACACTATGATTTATGGTTTAATTCAATGGATATAATGTGAAGAAACCATGATAATTCTAAATTTTATGGATGATTCAATGTTTTTCCTCTAGATAAACCAAATTTTATAGGATCTATAATGAAAAATATGGTTTTTAAGATCATGAAACTTTATCAATCTACGAATCTTGTTGAACTTCCAAACAATAAAAAGAGGGAAATTTTTAAATGGATTCCTTCATGAGGCAATGTCCACCTTATTTTAGTGCTTCCACCAATCCAATAGTTTTTTATAAATAGTTTAATACCATTAAAAGTATATTTTCTATTCTACATTATTTAAATCATGAAAGATTTAGTTTAGTTTTATATAATTTGGATGGAAAATTATATCAACATAGACTCTTATAAATAATATTATCCAACAAGAAAAAAAGTAATCCATGGATTGGGAAGAGTTTAAGAGATTATTTTTCAATAAATAAATTCATTGTATTATTTTTATGAAAATAAATAATGAATTAGTCATGCTAAAGGAGAAGTATGATGAGTTTATTGGTACTTATAAAACAAAATTTACAATATTTTTAGGTTCACTTTTTGTATTATAATCTAACCTAAAATTATGGTTTATAGATTCTTAAGTGTCTAAAAACCAAGTATCTAAATGTTTTTATACATAAGGAACTCTAGTAGCTATGAAAAAATCATTCAATGTGTTATCAAGGTAGAAATAAATATTAGTGTTACCCATAAATCTCATGGTTTTGATAAGAAAAGAAATATAAAATTAAAAGGATATCCTAAAACCACAGAGAAAAGGAGATAACTCTTCCTTTATTCTCGAATTGTTGAAGTAAACATGGAGGAAGTTGTCTTAACGAGACTAGTAAATGTTTTATGTGTTGAAAAGAATTTCGTTGAGAAATTTAATTACAAAGTGATGGGAAGAAGTTAGATAATGATGTGAATAGATATAATGATATATATAATTCACCACCCACACTCTAGTGTTTCAAACATGAGAATCAGAATTATTCTAACTAGTGCTCAAATCTGATGGTTATTGATGATGATTGACATCAGCAACCTCTTAAGCCTAGAGGAAATGGGAAATATCATGAGACAACTATTTCTGATGATGGGTATGATAATGACATGGTGAAATGTAAAATTACAATCCACTCTAGAAATATAAGTGTCTTATTAGACTCTGGATCTACCCACTCTTTCATATTTTAATAATTTAATAAGGGTATCCAAATTCCACCCCAATAATTAGATGTTTAATTAGTATTGAAAACCCCTAATGGTACAATGATCAAATATCAAGTCTATGAATCTTCTCAAGTAGATGTTTATTGTAATTTTAATTTTTCAAATCATGTTATTCTCCCTCTGGTTGAATTTGATGTTATCTTACACATGGATTGTATTATACTTCACAAATCCCCCATAAATTTCAATGGATGTGAATTCATTCTTCATATTTTGAACCAAAATCTAATTATCTATTAGTGTACTAATAAATATAAACTTTTGATAGAAATGAAATCCATTGTATGGGAATTGATTAATATTTAAATGTGGTGTGTATATCATTTGGTTGGGAAGAAACTTGACATTAATAATATAACTAATATGTAAGAGTTTTTTTATGTATTTCAAGCATAGTTTCTTACTATTCCACTAAATCCTAAAGTTATGTTCTCAACAGAACTCACACCTAGTGATACACCTATTTCAAATTTTCTATATAGAATGGCCCTGATTGAGTTGAAAGAATTCAAGAAGAAACACCTAGAAAATCTTTCTAAGGGATTAATTCATCCAAGTGCATCACCTTGGGTTAAACCAATTTTTTTAAGAATAAATATATATAAATGTGTCTCTATATTTATTATTGGGAACTCAAAAAAATAATTACAAGTATCCTATACCTTGTACTGATGAATTGATTGATCAACTGCACGAGGCTTAATACTTTTCTTAGATTGACATTCATTTTAGATATCACTAATTGAGGGTCAATAAGGAGGATATTACAAATAATTAATTCCATAAAATGTATAGAAACTATGAATACATAGTTATGTTTTTGGTTTATATTAATTCCCCCACTATCTTCATGGATTTAATGAACAGGGTCTTTAGATATTACATTTATTAGTTTGTAGTTCTATTTATAAATGATATTATTTTATATTCATGGAATATCATGAATATCACTTGAAGATTGTATTTAAGACCCTAAGGAGGGATAAGATATATGAAAAATTTACAAATTCTGAATCCTGGATAAAAAAGTTTCATTTTTAGGTCATAAAATATCAAGCAATGGAATATTGGTGGATACAAAAAAAGAATGATCCATAGTTTTCTAGGATTTTTTGGATATTATCGGTATATTGATGGAAATTTCTCATGACTCTATAATCCAATCACTAGATTAACATAGATGGGATATATGTTCTTTTGTATTGACAAATTTGAAGAAAATTTCAAGAAACTAAAGTGAATATTAGTCAGTGCACCTATGATTACATTACCTAGCAATGGGGTAGGGTTTATAATATATAGTGATGCATATAATAATGTATGGGTATGCATTATCATTTATAATGATATGTTGATATCTTATTCCTCACCAAAATTGAAGATTCATGAGAAAAACTAGCCAACTCATGATTTAGATTTTGTTGTGGTATGTTTTCATTAAAGATAGGAAGGAATTATCTTTTTAGGGAAACGTTTGATATATATATATATATATATACTAATTATAAAAAGTATATATTCACTTAAAAATAGTTAAAAATGTTTCAAAGAAGGTGGTTAGAGCTATTTAAATATTATGAATACTCAATACATTACCACTCTAGGAAAGAAAACAAGGTGGGTGATGCTTTGAGTCAAAAGGTTCATGTTTCTTATATATGATGAGGATAAAAAATATCTAATATATCTGCATTTTCAAAGATATATCTATAAATATTGAAGGAAAGGTAGAAATCATATCCTTCTCAAATTAATATTCAACCATCTATCTATGTGAGGATTAAATAGGCATGGAAGGAAGATGTGGAACTACAGAAGATGGTGAGAAATTTCCATGTGTTCATCCTTGATTGTTATGTAATGATAAGGTTCAAGAACCATGTATGTGTTCTATCTATACCATATTTGAAGACGGGACTTTTATAATAGGATCATTGTTCTTCATTATCTATTCATTCTAGAAGTATAAATATTTATAGAGCTCTAAAAGAGTATTTTTGGTGGGATAACATAAAGAGAGATATTGATGAGAATGTATCTTATAGATTGGTATGTCAGTAATTTAAGACTGATAGATAGAACTATAAGGAGTCGGTATTACCATTAACCATACGAGGATGGAAATAGGAAAACATCACCATGGATTTTGTCATTAGACTCCCCAAAACCTGTAAAAGACATAATGAAATTTTTGGTTTTATTCGATTGCCTTAAAATTCATCACACTTTATTAATATTAGATAAGATATATCTCTCAATAAGATTTATAGGGTAAACATTAAGGAATTTTTTAAGGTTGAATGGATTATTGTATTCTATTATATCTAATCCAGATCCTAGGATTACCTCAATGTTTTGATGTAGTATTCTGTAGACACTAGATATAGAGTTAAGTTTCAACACTACTTATCATCCTCAAATAGAAGGTTAGTTTGATAGAACCATTAAAAACATGGAGGATCTATTCAGATATTTTTGTCTATAATACAAAGGTGGTTGGGATGAACACTTTCCTCTTATAAAGTATTCTTACAACAATATCTTTCACTCATGCATTCAGATGGATTCTTATGAATCCCTCTATGGAAAGAAGTGTAAAACTCCCAAAATGTTGGGATGAAATTGGAGAATGAAATTTATTGGGACCTATTCTATATAAGGAAATGGTGGAAAAAGTTATAATCATTCCACAAAAAAATCAAGGAATCTTTGAGTTGATTAAAATGTTTTATTGATTATCATCAGTGATATTTGGAGTTAATATTTGGGGAGAAGGAGTTTCTATGAATTTCTCCATGGAGGTAGGTTATGAGATTCAACAAAAAGGAAAAGATTAACCCTAGGTATATTGGACCCTTTTATATTCTTGATTGATTATGGATGATAGATTATCTCTTGACACATCCACCAAAGCTATCCCAAGTTCATAATGTCTACCATATTCCAATCCGGAGAAAGTATATACCTAATCCATAACATATACTAAACTCATAGACCATACCAATAGATCATGGAATTTGTTATAAATAAAACCCAACTAAAATCTTGGGTCATATTGATAAAGTGTTATATAACAAGACTAATCATCTAATTAGAGTTCTCTAGAGGAATCATAAATTTAGAAAAATATGTGGGATCTAAGGATGTGATGAGGCAGATATATCCTCATTTTTTTATATCAAAATAACCAAATTTTGATGTATAGATTTTAGTTGGAAATAATTTATCTCCCAAAGATTTTATTATATAGTTATTTTTTAAAAAAAAATTAATCTCTTTAGTAGCTTGTAATACATGTAACCTCAAGTATAAATAAACTATACTATAGTATACTTTTATAGTCTAACTAATAAATTGGAAAGTATGAGTATGACTATGAAAAGTTTGAAAATTATATGTTTTACACATGTATAAAATAAATTCATTGGTTATAAAGAGATTAAAAATGAAAATAATAAATCATTTTAAAATGAAAGAAATGTTTTTAAAAAAAGTTTCTGTTTTGCACACAATTTGTTTTTATCTTAAAAAATTAAATTAATCACTATTATTGAATGATATTAATTAAATTTAAATAAAATTTATTCAATAAAATTTTTTATCATTCAACTATTATTTTTTCTAGTAATGGGATAAGAATAAATATAATTTTATTCTTACAAAAAATTATCTCATTGAAAAGAGGGTTTTGGCGATTTAACACTTATTTTAAAATAATTTTCTTCCACATTTAGAAATTTTATTGGCAAAAATTTACTTCATTTTCTAAATCAACATAAAAATTTGTCTTAGAGTTATTGTTTTAATAATTTTTATAGAAGATTAATTTTTCCACGAATAGTGAAAAAATAATTATTTTTATTAAAAATTTTCTATTCATTTAAAGCTTTTACAAAGTAAAATTTTATTTTAAAATGGGTTCAAAAGTAAAATTAGTTCAATTAGATTATTAGTAATAAAAATTATATCATTATAATCAATTTTATGTTAAATATTTATATAAAACGTTTTATTCTTGATAAATCCTTTTATTTGGAAAACCAATTTTCCCCATGTTTATAGGTTTATTTTTAAATTAAATTTTTACACTTATTTGAGATGAATATTTTAAAAATGGATTCCATATTTGGAATCTGAATAATTAGTGTTAGTTAATAATATTAACTTATTTTTTCATAATTAAGATTAAAAACAGTAAAAATATGTTATCATGGTTAATGTTAAAACAAGTTTACCGGGGGTTAAACTAAAGAGATATGGGTTAGAATGACTTAAAACTAGAATAAATTATATTATATTAAAATATTTTTACTCTGTCTCGTATAAAAATTAGTAATTCTCCTTTTTTTATCAAATTTTTGTGAATAATACATTAATATATTATATTATTTTCAAAAATTACAAGTGGGCCATCTCCCCCACATATAAAAGGATATTTAATCTCCTCTCATCTCCACACATCAAGATCCATTTAGTTCTAAAAAACCCTACCCAAACCCCTTACCTAAATCCCAACCCATTACCTATATTCTATGTCTTGATAATAAAACAATCCTAGGAATTCTTTACGTATAAACCCAAATAGTTTTTCAAAAGAAGATGGGGTTTGAACATGTATGATGGATGTCAGACCTGAGGCAAGGGTTTTATGTTACAATAACATTTTTTATACGGATAGTTTATTATTGGGTTAAATTGATGAAATATTATAGTATATCTATAAATAATCTGATGAATTTTCTTCTCCTCTTATTATTTACAAATAATAAATTATTTCCTTTAATTTTCCTATCTTTAGCTACTCAGGTGACAGAAAGATTTTATTTATGGAAAACCTAATTTTTTTTGTCTTCAGTCAAAAATAACTTTTGTTCTATGTCCATATTTTCAAAAACAATAAATAATTATTTTTATATTTTCCTATGATTGTTTAATTTCATTTTTACCCATGTTTTACTTTTTAGAAAATAGTTATAAAAAATTATTCTTGTCATTTTTCAAACAAAGTACCGTTGATTTTTTAATAATAATGAGAAAGAAATGATTGATTTAATATATATAGCACAAATTGAATTTACCAGCATCTATATAATTCTTTAAATATTCCTTTACATTTTTCAAACTTTATTTTCAAATAAATTATTTTTATTTAATATTTAGTAAAATTTTATATTTTGAATAAGTGATTTCAAAGTAAAAAAATGTATTTTTCTCAATAAATGATCCAGGTAATATTTTAAAATAATTTTCTATATAAGATGGAATCCTTTTACCATTCCTAATATTACTAGGGATATGATCTGATGATACCATCCTTAATATTTATCTATTTGGTGTGTGATTATGATGAAAAGTATTTTATGAAACTCATTTCTATTCCATAGGTTATTCTATGTTTATAAAACCCATTTCTTTTTAATGGGTTGTGATATTATGAATGTTTTATGATCTTTTGGAACATATATGTATGCTTTTAATTCTGTGATGGGTGGGATTAAAATTATATAGACCTTTAATACATTGGGTAAAGACGGATATATCATGAGACAAATAGGACTAGAATAGGGAGTGAAACCTATTCAGTAAGAAACTTTTTCCACTATGATAGTCTTGGGGGTAAACCTTGACTACTACGATAGTGTGGGGATCAAACCCCATCCCCTATAATAGTATTGGGATTAATCCTCCACTAATAATAAAATTATTTTCTATTTTTATATGTATTCTAGAATCTTATTTCTTAGGCCAATTTTTTTCTCTCAAGGCACATGGTCTTTGATCCCTTTATGATTCATTCCTTATGAAAATCCATGCTTTATTCCATGATCAAATATTATTATCTATGATATTTATGGTATGGTTTTCAAAGGTTATACTCATTTTATCATACACTACTGCTCATGTTATGTTTAATTGGTCATTGGTATCTCTATTATTTACCATTACTGAGCATCAAATATCACCCTTTCTTATGTTTCTTTTCCTCGGGTTATAATGAAATTTATTATGTATGATATGTCTAAGAAGGGTTCTAGTAATGAAGAATATAGTTTTAGATGATTTAGTTCGCTGATGAACCAGTTTTTTATGTATCCAAGTTTTCAAAGGCACTATAAAATATGTTTTTGGCATGGATTTTTATGTTATTATAGTTAATATTTATCTAATAAGATATAATATCTACGTACGAAATGTATATTTCACTATAATCCCTATGAAACTCAGATTAATGGGATTAATAAGGTGTAATCCAACTATTTAAATCCATCACGTATCCCTTTAATGTCAATTAGATTCATTATCACACATAATATATATTAATCTCAATGGTCTATGTAGAACAATTATATTAACAATGGTTATGATGATTAATGGTTTTTTAAGTCTGATAGTAAAATTATGGATATTGTTTAAAACGATCGAAAATAAAATATAGTGAATGTTTTTTCAATAACCACATCCCTTAATAATTCATTTATTCAGAATGGAATTTAATTTATAAATGTTTGGTTTATTACATTACTCCAGTTTTAAGAAATGTCTCCCACAAAATTTCATTTAATACAATACAACATATGAGGTTACTTCTTTTTTATCTCATCTTTTGGTTCACATGATGCCTCCTTAAACTATTGGTTCTTCTGATATACTTTGAAAAATAGAGTTTTATTATATCATTGAACCTTGTCTCTAAAATATATTATCTTCATCTGTTATTCTTTATATGAAATATCATTCTCCAAAGGTACAACCTTTCAATTTAGTACAAGTGAGGGTCAATTATACACTTCGTTAAGAGGTCTACATGGAACACATCATGTACTTGAGATAGGTTATCTAAGATTTCTAGTCATTAAGATAAATCACCAATGTGATCAAGGATCATAAAGGGGATGATGTATTTAGGATGATTTCCCTCTGTAATTGGGGATGATCTCATTGACTTAAGATTCAAACATTCCAAGCAGTTTCTAACGGGTTTGTTTGTAGAACCGGAAACATCCAATGATTCCATATCCATTTGAACCTACATTCCAAAGGTAGGCGCTCATTAGTTATGGACTGATGAGTCTTAGGAATTTGCATTGGTTGAGAGGATGGGAGTTCGGACTCATCACACCTTTTTTAGGGGAATTATTCTCTACTTCGGGACTCTCTTTATAGATTTAAGTTATGTACGTGAATCCTTATTACATTACCAAGTATAAAATGAGTTTTCCTTTAGATCTGAAAATCAATGATTGATATGTAGGAAATTTAGAGAATCTTTTATATGTATTCGAGGTTCTTCATTGATAGAGAATCATCTGTATTTGTTAGAGATTCTTAGTCAATGGTATCCTTTGATACATAAAATTCTCTTGGTCATTATGATGACCATACTAGTTTTAAATCCACTCAGTGAGGCACTTGAAGTTTATTTTCATTCAAAAGGTAATGGATTATTTCAAAGTTCGGATCGTACCCGCAGATGGGCTACCTACGTATCCTTTGTTTAGAAAAAGGAATCAGAATCCATGTAGTTCGAATAAGGGAATATGATGTTTATGATTGATGGATCAAAGAAAGATGTCATAATTACTTTTACGCTCTAATCTCATGTGAGTCATGCTCGGTGTGAGAAACAGGAGGTATTGGTAAAACCAGAAAATTGTTCCATGAAAGATGAAATCATAAGAAATGATGTGGGGCTTATATATGTATGACTGCCTAAATAGATGACGACTAGGATTTACTTTAGGGAAGAAATCCAGGAACATGTTCCATAATGGTATATATACTTTATGGAGATTTGGATACTCTAATTTGGAGCTTACTCCTGAAAAGGAGGCCCAAATTAGGATGGGACTAATGATTGGGTTTTACTCCTGAGAAGGAGATCCATATAAAAAGTAAATTATGACTGGTTAAGAGGGAGTAAGGCTGGGGCTTACTCCTGAGAAGAAGACTCAGGTTAAGGGACATGAAAAATTAAGGGACTTGGGGCTTACTCATGAAGATGCCCATATTTGAGACTGGGGCTTACTCCTAAAAAGGAACCCTAGGTTAAGAGAATTGTGGTTGGGGCTTACTCCTAAAGAGGATGCCCATATTTGGGAATTTTAAGATTGGGACTTACTCCTGAAAAAGAGGCCCAGATTAGGGAACTTGGGGCTTACTCCTCAGGAGGATGCCCAAAATTAATGGGAATTATGACTGGGACATACTCCTGAAAAGGAGGCCCAGGTTAAAGAGGACTTGGGGCTTACTCCTAAGGAGGATGCCCAAGTTAGGAATTATGACTGGGGCTTATTCCGGAAAAGGAGGCCCATATTAGAGAGGACTTGGGGCTTACTCCTATGGAGGATGTCCAGATTTGAGAATTATGACTCGGGCTTATTCCTAAAAAGGAGGCCCAGTTTAAGGGGTTCTCTCATCTTAAAGGATGAGGTTGAATGAATGAAATCTCAATCCTTAGTGACATAAATATGTGTAAATCACTAGGTTTTGAGAGATATTCCACAGAATTCCTTTCAGAGAAGGAATTCAAATCAAGAGATCATGTCATAAATGACTTTAAAGAATGTCTTGAAGACTGAATCTTGAATAGGAGAGGTGGAATGGTATAAGAGGGGTTAAATGGGAAAGAAGGGCACCCAAAAAGGTAGGGGTGTGCAAGTCATGTTAGGCACACAGGTACTGCGTGGGCACGCAAGTCCTTGTCGCGCAGGTATACCTGCGCGACACATGGGTACTTGTTCGATTTTTAACTAGTAAGGTAACACTTGGGAGATCCTTAATCAAAGCCTTAAGAATCATCCTGAGGTACTTCCAGAAGAGAGGCGCACAAGTTTTGGTGAAGAATTAGGGTGGCGTGCAAGTATGTTCGTTTCCCTTAAGGGTAAAACACCTTAGGCACACAAGTGTTAGTGAATTACTACACTTAGACCTTACTCCTCTTGTTTAGAACTTCCATTATAGGTAAATAATTGCCTTAGAAGTGTTCGGAAGACCTGAAGAAGAGACTTGGGAATTCAGAGCTCTATATCTGAATTCTGGAAAAATTTCACCCTGAAATGGGGGGCCCACAGGTTCTATTTATAGGCTGGAGAAGACCCCGGGCAGTTATCACATAGGGCGTGCAAGTCACTTGAGCGACCAGTAGGTGTCGTGCAAGTGGACTTTCCTGACACTGATGGAACTTGTGTGGTGCATGTGATTTTGAAGCCTTGTTCATGCCTTTGTCGATTTTTGATGTTTTCTTCAAAGGCTGAATCAATTTGTGATAATTCATTTCCCTTTACATTCCTTTGGACTCTGTGATGAAAGGGAGTGTCAACAAGGACTAATGTTTCCCTTATTCTCAAACGTCACGAATTTCTTCCATGGCTATATAAGAAGGAACACCATATCTTTGACATCAAACTATAGGACTCATAAACAAAAAATTTCATATCTTTTCTATGATTTTTTTTTGTGGATTTCATATGATGTTGAATATTTTTAACCTTCACTATCATCTAATGGATAAGATCACAACGCATCATGTTTTTCTCTCCAACATCATCAAAGAAAGTTGGAGTTTAACACCTCTTCCCATATAGAGCATCATAATTTTCCATTTAAATGTTATTATATAAATTATTGTTATATAGGAACTCCAGTAGGAGAAGGTGCGGATCCCAAAATCCATAGAAATCCATTAAACATGGTATTAGGGTATCTTTTTTTATTTTGATGGTTATCTAATACTCACTATCTATATGAGGATGATAAGATATACTCAACCTCATTTCTATATAGAATTATTATTTAAGGCTTCTCTAAAATAATATGGTTAACCTCAGATCACAATTAGATAAAATGGATATTGGTTCTCCAGTTAGTCTAATCAATTATTTTATGCATATTATAGTGAGTTTTCCAAGAGATAAATCTTCCTTAATTTAGTGAAATGAATATACTTTTTAAGTAAATAAACTACAACACAAATGGATTTATGTCCATTAGATGTCATAGGTAGTCCTACATTGAAATCTAAGGTTACTTTTTCCCATTTTAAATTTGGGAAACAGATTCATCATGACCTTATATTTCTATCATTCAACCTTGACTCTTTTTCATACCAAGCATCGAGATACAAATTCTACAATATACCTTTTCATGTTATCCCACAACAAGTTTTTCTTCAATTAGCTATAAATATTAGTGATCCATAAAATAATAAAGAAGGATGAGCTACATTCATATCTAGAAGTTCCATATTTAGTTTTGGTTTTTATGGGACACACATATTCGATTTTTAAACCATATAAATCCATATTTAGAAAACTTGATTTCCTAAATGTTCAGCACCTTTCTCTATAACTCATCATATTTTTTATCCTCATTTATCCTACAAGAAAGGGTGGTTGATCGGTTTTTTGAGAAATCTTTTTTTTATACAATAATATGGGGGACCTTTCAATCCACATATTGTATGGGGTTAAAGGATCCCTTTTACTCATAGAATATACCACTTTATTTACCTTTATTGGATATTAATGGATGGAATAGTCATAACCCATGAGTAGTTATAACCACCTTCACTGGTACATGTTGAGTTCCTTTTGTGAGAATATATACTTCATACTTTTATAATCCCTATATATTTCACACTTCTCCACATAGAGATAATGTCACCATATCATAAATATGAAGATCACTACTTATAATTCTAGATCTTGTGTTGGGTAGTTTTTCTCATAGATCATTATTTGAAGAGAAACATAGGATTTTAATTTTTCATTTTTCATGAGTAAAAAACTCAAGAATTTTTTGTATGCATCATTAGAGATTAAAAAACCTTTTTCACTTATGTGTAACATTGATATAAGTTCCTTGATTAGTCTCTTATTTAACTATTTAAATCTCTCCTCACATTCATTAGTCCATAAAATCCTTACTCACTTTCAGGCTATATTATTTCATGGATGTAATAATCATTATAATTTTATAAAAATCGATGATAATACCCATGAAATTAATAGAAACTATTTATATCCACCGCGCATATTTGTTTGGGAAATCCTTCAATTTCGTTTATCTTCAAACGATCCACATATATCCCTTTACTAGTGATAACAAAACCAAGAAAAGTTATTTCCTCCATCCAAAAATCATATTTATTATAATACACATATAAATTTTCCTTTCACCAGGTCTTCAATAAATCATTCAGAAGCTCTACATGTTCTTCCTTACATTTAGAAGAGATAATAATATCATCTATAAAGACTAACAAAAATTTATTTATTTATTCCCTATAGACTATATTCATTAAGTCCATAAATTTATTTGGATTATTAGTGAGTCTAAATGGAATCACTATGAAATCATAGTTCCCACACATTGTATAAAAATAATTATTGGGGATATCCTCCTTCTTCAACTTTACTTGATAATATCTCAACTGAAGATCCACCTTAGATAATTATTGGGCTCCATGTAGCTAGTCAAAAAAGTCATCAATGTTTGGTAGGGGATATTTGTTCTATATCGTTATATTTTTGAGCTCATGATACTCAATTCATGGGTTCATTGATAAATCGTTTTTATTAATGAAAATTACTTGCACACCCCATGGTAAAGGACTTGGTTTTATAAACACGTAATCCAAATTTACTTATATTTTCTTCTTTAGCTCTCCAAGTTCAATAGTGTTCACTATATATGGAGTATTGGATAATTGAAAATTGATGGCTATAAGTTATATTGGGAAGTAAACCTCTCATTTATGGGTAATACTAGGTAATTAGTCATGGAATACATCATCATAATATCTTATAATGTGAATTTACTCAATGGTGATATTTCCCTTAGTTGTAATCATTTGAGAAAGATACACTTTCACATAAGGAAATAATATACATGTTTTAGATAATTATCCCAAAGGAGATCCATCCTACTCCTTACACATGTTTAGAATAGAAGGGTGGTTTGTGATATTCTGGGTGATTTCTTTCTGCCAAAAAATTATGTTGGTCACACACAAAGATATTCAATAAATACCCATAGTCGCATCAAATTATGATAAAGGAAGTATCATAAGGATTTATGGAAAGTTAATCTTGAAAACACTTATCTGGTAGAAGTTATATACTTGGGATTCAATAATTGACCCATATCCAATTTCATCAATAGCTCAACTTCCATTTTTTGTAGTGTTTTTTAAATAGTTTTACTAAATGTGTGTGATACGATAGAATTCATAGAACCAAAGTCACATAGGAAATTTAAAGTTCATGAGTGGATGATAAGCCAACCTTTAAAAATTTTATTCTAGTTCTAATTAGTTACTTTGTCAAAAATATACATATGGACTTGAATTTTAAAACTTCTTAAACATATAAATGAGAAATAACACACATTAAAGGGATAACACATAAATGAGATGTATTCCTAGATGTGTTAATTTATATGTTTCAATATATGTTATCCCAAACCTATTTCCTAACATTAAATTCCATATAAATATTTTTTCCATTCATAAAGGTTTGTAAAAATCATATGACTAACCAAGGGGACTAGATCAATAAACAATATCTCATTTGGGAATGAGGATTCAATGAAAGTAAGAACAATTTGGAGGAATATATCAAAAATAAGACATGATGGCCAATAATTTTAATAAACTAATCAAGTATTATATGGACACTGAGGTAAAAAAATTAATTGGGAGTTTTATAGGGTGCTTGGTTCCAAAATAATCTTAGTCTTAAATTCATTGATTTTGTAATTTCTTTCTCGGTACATTGACCTTTTGATTATAACTTTTTTGGATTCCCACTTTCTCATCAAAAGTTATTTGGAAATCAAAAATATAATTTTATATCAATATAAAAATAGGGATGTATTTACTCTAAAAACAAATCACTCTATACTTTACCAAAATTTTGGGAAGTTTTCATATGTTTATTCCTATCCCTAAGGATTTCATTAAGGTTTTTTAATCCTAATCCACAAAAATAACTACACATTTCTATGATATCAACTATGAAAACCCATGTCTTTTACATGCTTTATTTCACAGTTTATTACATCAATATACAAAAAAATAATCTCAAAGGATCAATATTCCTAGTTTATTTGGATAATTATATACATATCACAATAAATTAAAATAAAGATACATCAATATTATTAAAATACTATTTAATAATCCCTTAAAATCCATTGGGCTTATAATACTACATGGGATAACCTGAGGACATATATAAGATAGAAGTGATCTATAAAGCCTAGTAAGGGACTAATAAATTCATGGTGTAAATTAAAGTAGTACATGTGAGTCATGTGTAATAACACGATATCATAGAAAGGTGATAATAATTATCATGAACATTAAATCATTATATAAGATGATAACATCATTGAATTATAGGAATGTGGTAATAACAAAAACATGACATTATAAAAATAAATCAAAGATAATTTTAAAGATATAAAAACATAGTTTGATTATGCTAACTACTTATAAACCATACATGGTATCTCATGAGATAAAAATATTACCCAAATCTATTAAGTGATATATAATTTTGGGCCCACCTATCATATTCATATCATGTACATTATTTTTTATTCCTCATAGATTATACAACATATGAATATAGCTAATAACTTTTAACAACATGATTAGTCATTGTGGTTTTCATAAATAGAATTCACCAATTAATTAAGGAATGTTACATCTAGGTGAATACCCTTTAGTGGTGTAGGGGATTGTTATTCAGGATGAACTATTTGGCATGGAAAATCACTGGACAATTCTAGTAGCAAAACAGGTGTACATAAAGGTTCATGAAAGGGATTAATGAGATTGAAAGAAGGTCTCTCATTAAATGGAAAGTAAATGGATTTTTTAAAAACACATACCCATATTTGGTAATTTTAAGATTGGGACTTACTCCTGAAAAGGAGGCCCAGATTAGGGAACTTGGGGCTTACTCCTAAGGAGGATGCCCAAAATTAATGGGAATTATGACTTAGACTTACTCCTGAAAAGGGGGCCCAGGTTAAAGAGGACTTGGGGCTTACTCCTAAGGAGGATGCCCAAGTTAGGAATTATGACTGGGGATTATTCCTGAAAAGGAGGCCCATATTAGAGAGGACTTGGGGATTACTCCTAAGGAGGATGCCCAAATTTGAGAATTATGACTGGGGTTTATTCCTGAAAAGGAGGCCCAGTTTAAGGGGTTCTCTCATCTTAAAGGATGAGGTTGAATGAATGAAATCTCAATCCTTAGTGACATAAAGATGTGTAAATCACTAGGTTTTGAGAGATATTCCACAGAATTAATTTTAGATAAGGAAGTCAAATCAAGAGATCATGCCATCAATGGCATTGAAGAATGTCTTGAAGACTGAATCTTGAATAGTAGAGGTGTAATGGTATAAGAGGGGTTAAATGGGAAAGACGTTCACCCAAAAAGGCAGGGGCGCGCAAGTCCTGGCAAGCGCATAGGTACTGCGTGGGTGCGCAAGTCCTTGTCGCGCAGGTATACCTGCGCGACACATGGGTACTTGCGCGATTGTTAACCATTAAGGTAACACTTGGCCGATCCTTGATCAAAGCCTTAAGAATCATCCTGAGGTACTTTCAGAATATAGGCGCGCAAGTTTTGGTGAAGAAGTAGGGCGGCGCGCAAGTGTGTTCGTTTCCCTTAAGGGTAAAACACCTTATGCGTGCAAGTGTTAGTGAATTCTAACACTTAGACCTTACTCCTCTTGTTTAGACCTTAAATTCTAGGTAAAGAATTTCCTTATAAGTGTTCGGAAGACCTCAAGAAGATACTTGGGCGTTCAGATCTCTATATCTGAATTCTGGAAAAATTTCCCCCTGAAATGGGGGGCCCACAGGGTCTATTTATAGGCTGGAGAAGACCTCGGGCGGTTATCACTTAGGGTGCGCAAGTCACTTGCACAACTATTAGGCGTCGCGCAAGTGGACTTGCGCGACAGTGATGGAACTTGCTCGGCGCATGTGCTTTTGAATACTTGTTCATGCCTTTGTCGATTTTTGATGTTTTCTTCAAAGGCTGAATCAATTTGTGCTAAGTCATTTCCCTTTACATTCCTTTGGACTCTGTGATGAAAAGAAGCGTCAACAAAATTCCCCCCTCAGAGTTGGATTCAAAAGAAATGAGGATGTGACTTTGAGGAAAATAAGAATACCAAAGGAAAGGTGGGGCACAAGTATTCAATGCGCAACACTCGTCGCGCAGGTGCGAGTCGCGCAAGGCTGGAGCGCGCCAGCTGTAGGCGCGCAGGTGGGTAGCCTGGCCTATAAATATGCGATCATTTATCGTGCATATCACCTGACTTCCAGATTTTTGAGCTCTCGCCGTGCAGGTCTCCTTCACTGCACAAGTTGCTCGTTTTCCGTTGTTTTTTGTGTTTTCGCGTTGTTGTCAAGGTAATAGGACTTGCGTAGTGATACTTGCGTGGTAAAAACGTATGCGGTGATACTTGCGCGGAAAAAACTTGCGCGGCACATCCGTACTTGAGCGCCATGTTTAGACTTGCGCGCCTTAATGCCATTGCCATTTTTCTGAAATTACTTCACAAATTTTATGAAAAATAAACTTACATAAGAGTTAATTTATTCAAATTTTGTGAAGAATCAATGGCTCTTAGAACTGGAATAGCTGATGAACTAGCAAGAAAGTGACTTGATGATATGATGAGCAT
The DNA here is from genome assembly GCA_963277665.1 of Viscum album. Taxonomy (NCBI): domain Eukaryota; kingdom Viridiplantae; phylum Streptophyta; class Magnoliopsida; order Santalales; family Viscaceae; genus Viscum; species Viscum album. The sequence continues at coordinate 497,998,094 of OY728139.1, forward strand.
CATTGGCCATGATTACTATGATATTTGTGATAGCACTCTCCCAAATTTGGCTAATTTCTTGAAGAAATATCATCTTAATTTCCCACAAAGCATCTACCTGCCTCTTTATGGTCATGCTCATCTGCAAGGAGTCAATGTTACAGATGCAAAGAACTATATGCCTGAGATGCAGCTGCACTGCTACTCCTCTATTTCAGTTATACTATGAATTAAGAGCAACAAAAATGGTGTGAACTTTAAAATTTTTCTTCCATGTCATTTCCTTGAAGATATGAAAATGGAAAACCAATGGGATGAAATGTTTTCCACTGCCAGTTGGTGGAGAGAAAACAAACATGGAATTAGAACAATATCTGAAACGAGTACTCTCTCCAAATGGATCTTTACTTCCAATTTTTCATTCTCAAATCCATGAATCCATCTTCCAAGTCTCTTGGACAGAAACAGAGTCACTGTTTGATCAACAAAAAAATTTCTCAAACCGCACACAAGAACATTCTTTTACAATTGTTCCAAGAAGAGCTATTATTACTGCATCTCTTATTGTATCCAGTTGAATGAATGAATTCCATGTGGTTTCTTATGAAGCTCGGGATGTCGTAAATCAAATGAAGAGTTATGTTTAAAGTCTTTTGTAATTCCTGAAAAATATAAGAGACTCCAGTCTTTGGATATCCTTCTAACTCTTGTACATCAATGAAAAACACTTTCATCTTTAATCTTTTGTACCTGCATTCTCTTTTGATGTTTGGTTTAAATTTTACCTAAGCCAATGGTCCTAGTAAGCATAGTTTGATTTTTACTAGGATTATTATAAATAACCCTACAAACTTTGAATCTTTTAATTGCTCAATATTACCTAAATCATACAAAATGTATGTTTAGTGAGCTGGAACTTGACTTTTATTCAGAGTTCCCTTGTCTTTTATGGGAAGTTTAAAGTCATGCATGTCAGACATAAAGAGGCTAATGTTTAAGGTCGAAATAGATTTGAACGAATTAATTAAAATTGACTCAATTCCTTGACAATTCATCTGAAAACATATTACCATACTCAAGTATGAGGGAAAATATGTAAACTATGACTTAATAATATTTGAATCTGAGGAATGATATGAAAAAGAGCTAAAAAGGCATTAGAAGAAGTAGTTCCCAAGGATGAAGCTACCATTATTTAACAAATCTATTAGGGGTTGAATTATGCAGGTCCCCCTAATGGCATTGGCTACATAGTCAAATAAATAACATCTTTTGGCTGACAGGTCCGTTATGTAGACTACTTATGCAAGGCCACCTAAGGGCACGTGCTGCATAGTCAGGCAAAAGAACTCTCATAAATTTACTTTTCTAGTGATAAAAGCCAGTGAAAGTTTATGGAGACTCAAATTTTCCAAAGTATAGAGTTTTCTGTATGGAAAGAGCTACTTGAATATGGAGAAGATATTTCCAAACAAGATTATCGAAGAACTGGATGGATATCACTCCTATGAAGGTCTGACCCAAACGTAGGGAAGGATAATATAAACCATAGACTTGAATAATTTCAGATCATGAAAAAGGATATGGGAGAAATATGTTAAGGATGGCTATTTTGTGGATCCCTACATATTGTCATTTAAGAAAAATAAGGACAAAAGATGCTTTCTTCCCAAGAATGAAGTTACCAATATCCGACAAACCCGTTAGGGGATTGAATTATGTAGGGCCACCTAAGGGAATTGGCTGCATAGTCAAATAATAGTATCTTTTGGCTGATAGGTCTGTTATGTAGACTACTTATGCAAGGCCACATAAGGGCACATGCTGCATAGTCAGGCAAAAGAACTCTCAGAAGTTTGACATTTTGTGACTAGAAGTCATGAAAAGGGTTATGAAGATCTAAAAATATTTAAGGTTAGGATTATGACACATAAATATGGGTATTGTCCAATGTATGCAGAGATACATAGATCAATGCTAACCATAATCATGTTGTGACTGGGTCCTGAATGGAAATATTGGACTTCACTACGTATCCCATAAGGATGGGAATCAAGCCATACGTAGTTCTTGAATTACAGTTTAACGTCGTGTGGGACAAAAGGATTGGAGATCTTAGTTTAGGGTCATAGAGATTGGACCATTATAAGAAATACACAGTGTGTGTTTTCATGGGGAATTTTTAGCCAAGGGACTAAAAGTGGAATTTGGGGTTAGGCCCAAAGACTTGGGGATGGATTCGAGGGACACTCAAACATTCCTACATATCTCATAAGGACGGGAATCAAGCCCACGTAGTTCTAGAAATACCCTTTGTACAGATTTGGTTCATACATGTGAAGGGTGAAAGGGGACTTTAGTGCCATGATGGTTTAACCCAAGATAAAAGGTTTAGGTATTGCCATGTATGCACGTAGTCTTTGAGATGAAACATGATTGAAAACCAATGTGAGTAATGATTCCCTCTCAGGTGAGGGTATCAAAGAATATTGTAGTTTATTGTCGTACTGGACTAAAGTGTTGTATAGTTTAATGTTGTATGGCAAGGACAAAAGTGAACCAATCTAAATATATTGATTCTAGAGGCGGTTTCACGAATCAACATCGTATGAGATGGAGGTGAACCGATGTCAAGAGATTTATTTTGGGCTTGAACCTTGGGAGGTTGCCTACGTACCCAGCCTAGAAGGCAAGGATCAAATTCCACGTAGTTCAATTAAAGAATGAATTAATGATCAAGTTGTTCTTGGGTACAACGACCTAAAAAATGATGTTGTTGGGACTTACAAATGGTTAGTAGCCCATAGAGAGTGTTATGGTTGAATTTTTCTCTAGGATCACATGAGTCATACTTGGTGTGAGAAACAAGAGGTAGCAACAACCCTAACGATGCACAGTTTAATGTCATGTAGGACATATTAAAGGACTTTCTATACAGTTTAGCATCATGTAGTTAGGACGATGTGGACAATACAGTTTAATGTCATGTTGGACAAAAAGAGGACCGTGCGGTTTAATGTCATGCAGTAAGGACAAAAGAGTACACCATTTAATTTCATGGTGGACGTATTAGGGACTTTTACACAGTTTAATGTCATGTTTGAACAAAAAAAGGATGATAGTTTTTAGAGTCATGTTGGAAGTAAGTGTGAATAGTTTAGGGTCGTATGCATGGATCAATGGTTATACAGTTTAACGTCTTGCTGGATGTAAGGTACATCTATATAGTTTAATGTCATATTGCAAGGATGATGAAGGGGGACACAGTTTAATGTCATGTTGGACGAATGTGAAAATAGTTTAAGGTCGTATGCATGGACCTTTGGTTATGCAGTTTAACGCCTTGCTGGACGGGACGAGCAGTTTTAATGTCATGCAGGACAGTGGTGCAGTTTAAGGTCATGCCGGACCATGGTACAGTTTAAGGTCATACTGGACCATGGTGCAGTTTAAGGTCATACTGGACCATTGATGCAGTTTAAGGTCATACTGGACCGAGGTGCAGTTTAAGGTCATACTGGACCGAGGTGATATATTTTGTGTTTATACAAAATACTTCTTCAAAAATCTTGCATTGGTTGGAGTAGTGATGAGTTCTCCATCCATTGAGATTAATTAATACGCTCCATTGGAGTAGACCCTATGTATTGAGTAAGGTCCTTCCCATTTTGGCTCAAGCTTGGGAGGTTTCTTTCCTGGTATCATTGGAGTTCTGAGAACTAACACCAATTCTCCCTGAGTGAATGAATGAAGACGGACTTTTTTGTTTAAAGCTCGTTCTATTCGATTCTGATAGACATCCAAGTGGTGCAAAGTGCACAATCTTTTCTCATCTAACTGTTCCAATTCATTCAATCGCTTTTTAAATTTTTCATTTGTAGATGACTAATCACAAATAGCTACTCTGAGTGAGGGTAGTTGAACTTCAATGGGAAAGACTGCTTCTGTTCCATATACCAGTGAATATGGAGTTGACCGCGTTGCAGTGCGGGTGGTAGTCTGATAAGCCCATAAAGCATGGAAGAGTTTATCAGGACATGACTTCTTATCTTTATCCACCATCTTTTGAAGTATATTGGAAAGAGTCTTATTGAAGCCTTCTATCAGTACATTGGCCTCTACATGATACCTAGATGAATGATTGGATTCGATGTTGTATTCTTGATACAACTTCTTCACTTCGGATGAACAGAAGTTGGTGCCATTGTCCGTCAATATGGTATGAGGGACACTAAATCTGGTAATGATGTTAGACTTGATGAAGCTAAAAATGCATTTAGAACTGAATTCCTTGAGAGGTACTAACTCTGCACATTTGGAAAAGAAATCAGTAGCAGTAAGAATATACTTAAACTGCTTAGCCGTAGCTGAAGGGTAAGGTCCCACCACATCCATTCCCCATGTGGAAAATGGCCATGAGTATTTAGCTGTATGATGAAACTCTGGAGGTTGATGAATGAAGTTGGAATGTACTTGGAATGAATGACACTTCTTTGTGAAATAAACACAATCTTGTATCATTGAAGGCCAAAAGTATCCAAGCCTTCAAATCTGATCAGACAGTCTATGTCCAGACTGGTGGGCTCCACGGACTATTGCAGGCACTTCTTTCATGACAGCCATTGTCTCTTCACCATCAATGCATCTAAAGAGAACTCCATCAAAACCACGTTTGTAGAGAATTTTCTCTAAGTGATATGGGATATCATAAAGAGTAAAATTGACCACACGTCGCCGTATTTGTTCTTTCTCGGCTCTATTAGGTGGAAGTGTTCCATTTTGAAGGTATTCCCTGATAGGTGACATCCATCCTGTAGTATGACCATACGGTTCAGGAATGGGACTAATTTCATTAATTTCCTCTGTTCTGGATCAAACATAAGGTGAAATTGCACGATGGTGGGAAATACTGATGGTTCTCTTGTCCTGATTTGGATCTGCCAGAGCAGTGGCTATATTAGCCAGTGCATCATCTTGAGAATTGTTTGATCGTGGGACATAAGAAAATGTCGGTTCTAAAGGGAATTCTGTCATTAACTCTCTAACATAATCATGCAAAGGGATTAGTTCTTCTTTTCTGATGGCATAATCCCCATTGACTTGTTTGATTACCAGGTCTGAATCACATTTCACCTTTAAGTGTTTCACATATTTTTGAAGTACCAATTTCAAGACTGCGATGAGAGCTTAGTATTCTACTTCATTATTGGTACCACCTTCCCATAATAAGAAGGAATAAGGTAACACTGCCTTTTCTGGAGAAATGAGCACAATTCCTAAGCCAACATTGTTGAATTTAGGATTTTCCATTTTCCTCCCTGTTGGACTTCTAGAAGCACCATCAAAATACATTTCCCATGTCTGAGGACTATCCTGAATAGAGAAGACTTCCTCATCAGGGTGTTCAATATCTAAATATGTGTCTTCCACTGAAGGGTGTTCATCCATGAAATTAGCCAGAGGTTGGCCCTTTATTGCCTTTTGACACACATACTTAATGTCGAATTGCTGCAAAATAACTGTCCACCTTCCCAGACGTCCTGTAAGCATTGGACGACTAAGGATGAATTTGAGCGGGTTATTGCGAGATAACAATTCGACCTCGTGATGTTGTAGGTAGTGTCTCAACTTCTGAATTACAAAGATTAATTCCAAACAGCACTTCTCAATACTTAAATACCAGGTTTCTGCTTCAAGCATAGTCCGACTGAGGTAGTAGAGGTTGTTTTCATTCCCAGCATCATTCTTCTGATCAAGAAAGGCACCCAATGATTTCTCTAAAGCTGTCACGTAAAGGATAAGTGGTATTCCTTCAACAATTGGCATGAGTACCGGTGGACTTAAGAGGTATTTTTTGAGAGTATCGAATGCTTCTTGACATTTTTCAGTCCACTGGTAAGTGACTCCCTTCTTCATCAATTTGGTCAAGGGTAAACTTTTGCCTGCCAAATTGGTGATGAAACGCCGAATATAGTCTAAGTGTCCTTGAAGTCCTCTTAATTCTTTCAAATTTAGAGGAGGTGACATACCAAGGATTGACTTGGTCTTCTCAGGATCGACTTCAATACCATAATGGCGTACAACAAAGCCGAGAAATTTTCTTGAGGTTACCCCAAAACCACATTTTAAGTTGTTCATCTTCAAATTATGTTGCCGAAGTTTTTGGAATATGACTTCCAAATCAGCCAAGTGATTAGAACATTGTCTAGATTTAACCACCAAATAATCCACATAACATTCAACAAACTTCCCTAAAAAGGGTTTGAAGACATGATGCATGGCACGTTGATATGTCGCACCTGTGTTCTTTAAGCCAAAGGGCATTACCCGGTAGAAAAACACACCTTGATGGGATCTGAAGGCTATGGATTCCTCATCTTCTGGAGCCATTCGCATTGTATTATATCAGGAATATCCATCCATGAAGGAAAGTGCTTCATAGCCAGCTGTTGCATCAATTAAAAGTTATATAATCAGAACTGGGAAATCATCCTTAGGAAAATGCCGATTAAGATCTCTGAAATCGATGAAAACTCTAATTTGTCCGTTATTCTTCTTCACAGGGACAATATTATCCAACCACTTGGGATATTGAACTTATCTGACGAGGTTATCTTTGATAAGCTTATCCACTTCAGCTTCAATTTTGGAAGCATAAGTTGGGTGTGTTCTTCTCGCGGCTTGCTTAAATCCTCGATGTTCATCTGGTAAACCCAAATGATGAGTATCCACATCAGGATCAATCCTGGGAATTTTTGTATAGTTGCAAGAAAATATATCTCTATTTTTCTTTAGAAAGGAAATATACATCTCTTTCTCTTCAAGAGTCATGGTCGCACTGATTAAAGTAGGGTGTGTATCTTCTTTTGTACCCAGATTTATTTCTCTGTGTTCATCCATGGTGGTAGAGATACCCTCTTCAAATGCTGGAGGAGCATCTCTGAGATCTTCCTCGTCTTCTTCATCATGTGTTATTTCTTCTGTTTCTACTTGCATAGTAGATGATAAAGCTGAATTTCCATGATCAGAAGAGATGTTAAAATTTGAACATCTTGAAGAAGAAGCTTCCATTTCTGACCTGATTGATGATGAAGGGTCTTCCATGGGTAATAAAGAGGAAATGATGGATTGAAAATCGACATCATCGTTCACCTCTGACGTTGTTATAACTTCTTATGACCTGATTGGAGAATTATATACTTGTTGGATTTTAGCAGATGAAATGAAGATGTCACCATTTGGACTTTCATCACTACTTGGTGGGTTACCAATTTCTCCCATGTTGTCTGGCTCGATTTCTGTAATTGACATTATAGATCTTTCCAAAAGAGTATTTTGATTTAGGTCTACCCTATCAATTTTATTTATAGGCAACACATAATCTGTACTCACATGTGAAAATGGATTTACTGGAATCTTTTCCAAACCATACGGAGCATTAACTTTGGTAAGCTCTGTTGTTGTGGATTTATCCTTCCCCTTCATGTGATAGAATTCCACCTCAATGTATTGAGACTCATATGTCTTGAAGGGGGCCTTATCACCATACAATGTCCCAACTTGACCATCGAAACAATACTTGAGATATTGATGGTATGATGAAGGGATAGCCGCATGTTGATGTAGTCAGGGTCTTCTAAGCAAGATATTGAAGGCGGAGTCTTGATCAAAACCCATGAAATCTGAATCGGATACAAGATCTTCAAAATGAGTTCTGAGTGTAACATCTCCCAGTGGTTCTTGTTCATTTTTATCATATCCTTGTAACATCATGGTACAAGGAGATAAATCAGATTCTGTGAGGCCCAATCAACGAAGTGTATGAATGGGAATGAGGTTGACTCCTGAACCATTATCAATGAAAGCTCTTCGGACATCTATGCCATTGACCTTGACAGATAAGTACAAAGGTCTAATATGTTCATTCATGACATCTTCTTCATCTTCATCAGTAAAAGATATTACCACATGGCATTCTGCTGGATTGTTCTCTATGTGATAGACTTCAGCTGCAGCAATTTCAGTTTCAAACTCCTGAGGACTTGACAAAGCCTCAATGAGTGCTTCCCGAAGATCCTTTGATAAATTCAAAGCATCCAGAATTGATAACCTGGCTGGTACTTGGGCCAGGTGTTTCAATACATCATATTTTTGATCCAGAGGTCTGTGTTTCCCAACAGGAACATGTGGTTTAGCAGGTTCCTTAGAAGTACATGCTTTGGAAGTTGATGCATCTTGTATCGGGATAGGAGTTGGCAATATTCTTGGCTTTGGAAGATTAGACTGATTAGATCCATTTACTTGCTGAGAGGAAAAAGATGGAACCTTCAACCGATCTTCTAGAATAACTATTCTAGGACTGAATTTGCTATTGGTAGAAGAACTTGCTTGTTCTTGCTGAGCTCACTGAAGGGCTCTACCACGAGTTTCTGCTGCATACACAGTTCTATCAGGGGTATAATTAGAATAGCAGCTTCTAAAAGATCCACGTCTTCCCCTGTATCCTGAGCCTCTGGAACTTCTTCTGATTCCTATATTTGATATAGGGAATTTAGGATCATCATAATCGAAACTGCAACTGGCATATGGATCTGTTAATTGAATCATATTAACAGAACAGAAAAAAAATCTTCATCCGATGAAGACTCTGCCTGACTAGCCAATTTAGGTTGTGTCGTTTGATGGGGCGGTGCCCGTTTCTTCGAAGTAGATGGCATGAAATCTGCCAGAGTCAAAGACAACTTAGGCATTGACACATACTCATCTTCTTCTGATTGTTCCTCTTTCTTGGAATTGTTCCTTTTCTTTGAGGATTTCCCCTCTGATGAAGAGGGTATTGTTGCGGCATTCATGGTAGAAGTTACAATTGGTTTCTTCAATTGTGTTCACAAAATAGCATGAGTTCGATTAATCGTCTTTCTGACCATCCAATCATCATATTTTTGTGCATTTTTTCTTTTGACTTCTTGCCACTCACCTTCCTCCTCTGGAACTGTAGCAGTAACACATGCTACATGAGCTGAAGAACCTTTCAGTTTGAATTGTCCCGATTCGACCATCTTTTGTAGGAGGTCCTTGAAGGCAAAACACTCCTGGATGGAATGCCCCAAAATTTGATGAAATGGTCAATAATTGGGAAGATCTTTATCTCCTTTCTTGTTTGTCCTCTTGGGCCTTGGAAATTGAACGAAATTATTTTCCAGAGCCGAAATGAAATAACCAGGAACTTGTTCATTTCGGAAATAGTAAACTTTTCTTTTCAACTCATCAAACTGTTTCCGTCTTTGATCTCTTTGATCGTATTTACGAAACAACCTTTTTTGTTGGCGCTCAAAAGGTGGATCCCTTCGAGAAGATGAAGGTTTTGAGGGAGAAGCAGGTACAGGTGCTTGTTTAAGCATAACTGTAGTAGTCTCTACTTTACGCATTCTCCTTCCTGGAGCTGATGGAATTACACGAGATTTAACATTAGTCTGTATAAGATAATCTTCAATCTGTTGAGCGATTGAAGTAAGGTCTCGAAACCCTCATGTGTATTTCACAGGGATCAGTGGTGTGCACAACTCATCACACAAATTTGCCACAAAGATTGGCAACAGTTCCTCTTGAGGGCGTGCTAAGCTTAGGGAATATGTTAATCCCTTCCAGCGAGCAATGAAATTTGAGACACTTTCATTCTCCCTTTGTTTACAGTTTGTAAGATCGAAAACTGTTGTCTTTGGAAAATTTGAGCTGAATTGAAGAATAAATCGTTGACGGAGATCTTCCCATCTGGTAATTGACCGGGATTGAAAGCTTGTGTACCAGACAAAGGCTGGTCCTTTCAAGGTTCGCACGAAGCATCTGAGTTTCACTACTTCTTGCTACTCTAGAGTTCCCATCATACGATCGCAACAAGACACGTAATGCATCAAATTCTGTTTAGAATCGCCTGATCCATTGAAAATAGGGAATACAGGGTTCCCAAAACTTGATGGGGGAGAGACTGAATCTACCCATTCAATGTAAGCTCTCTTTTCCGGTTGAACCTGGGTACGCTTCCCTTCCATAGTCTCTAACTGAGCTATTAATGACTCAATGGTAGTTATTAACTTTTGAGAAACATCCTGTTGAACTTGGACTTGGGCAGGTGTAATGACCAGAGTTTGAACAGGTATGGCAGCTGGTACTGCAACTGATGGAAGCACTACCAACTGTTGTTGCACTTGACCCGTAGGATTAGACCTATGAGGGTGTACTGATAGAGGAGGATATTCTTGATCCATCTCAGTAGCTGAAACAAATTCCCTTGGCTGACTAACTCCAGCACGTTTAGAAAGAAGACTTCCCTAAATTAATTCTGCATTCAACCTCCTCAATTCCTTCATCTCTTCCTCCTGTTGTGCAAACCTTTGCTCTAGTGAGAGTGATTGGCCTTCTCCAGAGGAAGGATATGTAACCTGATTCATTCCCTTCCCCTTGTTTGATCCCTTTCAGAGAGGGGGAAGTGGGTTACTTGAAGGATTACCTAGGTTCTGAGTAATCCTTTGATTTTTGTGTACGCACACCTTATTCATTTGTGTCTGTGCGTACATCTTCTTGAGTAGGAACCTCTTCATTTGAATACCCTGAGTGAGCCTCATCTAGTGGATCAGAAACAACAGCATTGATGACATTGATTGATGCATAATGCATTACATCCCTCCTATCAGCATTTTTGTGATATTGTCTCCTTCCATGTCTTTGATGAGACATTGCCTTTTTTTGATTCGATCCCTCATGAACTTCTTGATGAACCATAATTTGGAGAGAATATCCTGATAATTTGGCTCTTATTTCCTCTTGAGGCTTCTTCCCTAATCTAGAAAAGACCAACTTTCACAGAGGAGGGGATTGATGATTTGAAAAGTTCCCCAATCTGGTGGACTGGGGTTGTTCCTGTTGTTCTCGCTCAACTCTTCAAATCCCATTTGTTGATTCTGAGGCTTGGTTTAAAAGATTCACTAGTCTGGCAAGATGGGGTGGCTCTAGACATTCTATGTCTGAGACTTTCTTAAAATCTCTCCTGATGTTGCGGACCATGGTCCGGAAATTAGCTGGATGCATCAACCTGCATCCACTTTTATCACCCGGCACGAAAGACCGTTGGATGATTTCTGACACTTCGGTCACTTGATAATGTGACTGCTCCATACAAGAAGCCTTTTCAATATTCTCGTTTTCTAGATGCAGGAGTAATTTAACAACTTGTTCTCTGTATTCTTGATTTTGAGAGGAACTAGTTGAAGCATGTTCTTGGGCATGCTTTTGATTACAAACAAAGCCAGGTTTTTGTGACCGGACGTGGGCAATAACATTGCATGAGACCATTTTCGGTGGGATTTGCTGACTGGAGAGCATCGTAAAATGCAGTGCTCCATGAACACCCCATCCTCTTACATGAATACCAGATGGGGAATTGTCAATTAACGGGTGCAATCTTCTTAGTGCGTTAAGGCATGAACGCTAAAGGGCTCTCTGCTGCTTTTCAGCCTTCGGATATCGAGAGACTGATAGAGGTGCCAAATCAATTTGGCATTGTAACCTTTCTGTTATCTTAACATGATTTTCATATTCATCATAATATAATACTTTCTTTTTCAACTGACAAAGATTTTTCCAAATGTTGAGACGAATATCATGAATTCCATCTTCCGTCAACATCTCTGGAATGTCATAATGAGAGTCAGCTAGAGGCCAAAACATGATTGTCACTTCACCTTTCGTCAGTTGTGTTATCATGTTCAACATTTCCTCTTTATCGTTCAATGAATATTCTTCTACCTGATTTGACCAGAGCTGGTGCTTCCTTGTTGCTTCATCATATTCAACAAGATTGATAGAGAAACCACTGATCAATCTAGAAGATGCATGACCTAGGGGTGGTTCGTAGAATGACCTACACCCTGGGCTATCTTCTGATTGAGAAAGTTTTTCACTTGCGAGAGATGAAGCATCAGACATTACTGGTTTCGCATTTGCAAGTGCCTCAAGATAAGATGGCTTTCTCGGCACTACATTTTCCACTGGAGCATTTTCCTGGCAATGTGCATCACTAGTGCAGAGAGGACTTTCGCTGCGAAATTCATCATCATGGGGAGGACCACCATGGTGGGTTATAGCAAAAGATGATATCTCTTGATCCTTGGTCTTATGACCACACAAAGGGTTCATGTGGCTCTCATATGAAGATGAAACTCTGAGATCGACCGAATTGTCATGAAGAAAGCCTTCATGAGGAAGTGTCTGTTGAAGACCTTCGGAATTAATGTTCCCACTATTGGGAAATGAGGGAGTAGAATCTTTAATTCCAACAGATAACTGTCAGAGGGCTTCAAGAACTCCAGCATCAAGCAAGGCCTTGTTAAAGATTGGCTCTTGATCTCTTGACTGTGTTGGGTGGGTCTTCTTCTTAGATGCCTTCTTACTCACCTTGGAAACCACTTGTTGGAGAAAGTGGCTCCTCTAAGCAGGTGTATGTGCCTGATCAGGAGATATGGCCAGGTTTGTCTGACGGTCCCTACTCAAATCATGTGTTTGTTCCTAACTTGGTTGTTCGTATGATATGGGGGAGTACACCCCACAACCCTCTTGGACTGAAACAGATGTGTGTGTCTGTTCCGGAATGAACTGTTGATGTGTCACTCCACTGCTAGGGACAGATTTGTGTGTATTTCCCTGAGATGTTGCTGAAGCTGTTATAATATCCTGACAAGCATCCAAAATATGAGCAGGGATTTATTTCTTCTCTTTCACCATTGATAGAATATACTTGGTGACTTTAGCTGCCGGAACAGGGATATACGTCCATTCCATGCTTGGAGTAGGTGTATGTGCCTGCTCCTGTCCTCCTTTTCCTGTCATTGAATCTTGACAGTACTCAAGTGTAGGGGCATAGAGTTGAGTTTGCCTCCTCTTTGTCGCCGGAGCTTTCCGACTGACTTCTCCGAATGCTACCAAGAAAGACTGTTGGTAGGCTTGATCAGTATTAGCAGTTGTATGTGCCTATTGATTGCACTTCGCCGAACGTGGTTGATGAGCTCCATCATATGTAGTCAGACGAGCCTGCTGACTAGTTGGTGATGTATAAACAGGTATATGTTCCTGCCTATAATACTTCGCCGGAATTGGGGATGATCTCATTGATTAAAGATTCAAACATTCCAAGAGGTTTCTAACGGGTTTGTTCGTAGAACTGGAAACATCCAATGATTCCATATCCATTTTAACATACCTTCCAAAGGTAGGCGCTCATTAGTTGAGGACTGATGAGGCTTAAGAATTTTCATTGGTCAAGAGGATGGGAGGTCGGACTCTTCACACCTTTTTTATGAGAATTATTGTATACTCCGGGACTCTCTTTATAGATTTAAGTTATGTTTTTGAATCCTTATTACATTACCAATTATAAAATGAGTTTTCCTTTAGATCTGACAATCAATGATTGATATGTAGGAAATTTAGAGAATATTTTATATGTATTCGAGGTTCTTCATTGATAGAGAATCATCTGTATTTGTTAGATATTCTTAGTCAATGGTATCCTTTGATACATAAAAGTCTCTTGGTCATTATGATGACCATACTGGTTTTAAAGCCACTTAGTGAGGCACTTGAAGTTTATTGTCATTCAGAAGGACATGGATTATTTCAAAGTTGGGATTGTACCCGCAGATGGGCTACTTATGTATCCTTTGTTTAAGAAAAGGAATCAGAACCCACATAGTTCGAATAATGGAATATGATGTTTATGATTGAGGGCTCAAAGAAAGATGTCATAATTACTTTTACGCTCTAAGATCATGTGAGTCATGCTCGGTGTGAGAAACAAGAGGTATTGGTAAAACCAGACAATTGTGCCATGAAAGATGAAATCATAAGAAATGATGTGGGGCTTATATATGTATGACTGTCCAAATAGATGATGACTAGGATTTACATCAGGTAAGAAATCCAAGAACATGGTCCATAAAGGTATATGTACTTTATGGAGATTTGGATACTCTAATTTGGGGCTTACTTCTGAAAAGGAGGCCCAAATTAGGAGGGGACTTATGATTGGGTTTTACTCCTGAGAAGGAGATCCATATAAAAAGTAAATTAGGACTGGTTAAGAGAGAGTAATGCTGGGGCTTACTCCTGAGAAGAATACTCAGGTTAAGGGACTTGAAAAATTAAGGGACTTGGGGCTTACTCCTGAAGAAGATGCCCATATTTGAGACTGGGGCTTACTCCTAAAAAGGAATCCCAGGTTAAGATAATTGTGGTTGGGGCTTACTCCAAAAAAGGATGCCCATATTTGGGAATTTTAAGATTGGGACTTACTCTTGAAAAGGAGGCCCAGATTAGGGAACTTGGGGCATACTCCTCAGGAGGATGCCCAAAATTAAGGGGAATTATGACTGGGACTTACTCCTAAAAAGGAGGCCTAGGTTAAAGAGGACTTGGGTCTTACTCCTAAGGAGGATTCCCAAGTTAGGAATTATGACTGGGGATTATTCCTGAAAAGGAGTCCCACATTAGAGAGGACTTGGGGCTTACTCCTAAGGAGGATGCCCATATTTGAGAATTATGACTGGGGCTTATTCCTGAAAAGGAGGCCCAGTTTAAGGGGTTCTCTCATCTTAAAGGATGAGGTTAAATGAATGAAATCTCAATCCTTAGTGACATAAATATGTGTAAATCACTAGGTTTTGAGTGATATTCCACAAAATTCCTTTCAGATAAGGAATTCAAATCAAGAGATCATGTCATAAATGGATTTGAAGAATGTCTTGATAACTGAATCTTGAATAGGAGAGGTGGAATGGTATAAGAGGGGTTAAATGGGCAAGAAGGGCACCCAAAAAGGCAGGGGCGCGCAAGTCCTGGCAGGCGCGCAGGTACTGCGTGGGTACGCAAGTCCTTGTCGCGCAGGTATACCTGCGCGACACATGGGTACTAGTGCGATTGTTAACCAGTAAGGTAACACTTGGGAGATCCTTGATCAAAGCTTTAAGAATCTTCCTGAGGTACTTCCATAAGAGAGGCGCGCAAGTTTTGGTGAAGAATTAGGGCGGCGTGCAAGTATATTCATTTCCCTTAAGGGTAAAACACCATAGGCACGCAAGTGTTAGTGAATTCTAACACTTAAACCTTACTCCTCATGTTTAGAACTTCCATTTTAGGTAAAGAATTGCCTTAAAAGTGTTCAGAAGACCTGAAGAAGAGACTTGGGCATTCAGAGCTCTATATCGGAATTCTGGAAAAATTTCCCCCTGAAATGGGGGGCCCACAGGGTCTATTTATAGGCTGGAGAATACCTCGGGCGGTTATCACTTAGGTCGCGCAAGTCACTTGCGTGACCATTAGGCGTCGTGCAAGTGGACTTGCCTGACAGTGATGGAACTTGTGTTGTGCATGTTCTTTTGAATCCTTGTTCATGCCTTTGTCGATTTTTGATGTTTTCTTCAAAGGCTGAATCAATTTGTGCTAAGTCATTTCCCTTTACATTCCTTTGGAATCTGTGATGAAAGGGAGCGTCAACAAGGACTAATGTTTACCTTATTCTCAAACCTCATGAATTTTTTCCATGGCTATATAAGAAGGAACACCTTATCTCTGACCTCAAACTATAGGACTCATTGACAAAAAATTTCATATCTTTTCTACGATTTTTTTTGTGGATTTCATATGATGTTGAATATTTTTAAACTTCACTATCATCTAATGGATAAGATCACAACCCATCATATTTTTCTCTCCAACATCATCAAAGAAAGTTGGAGTTTAACACCTCTTCCCATATAGAGCATCATAATGTTCCATTTAATTGTTATTATAGAAACTATTATTACAAAGGAACTCCAGTAGGAGAAGGTGTGGATCCCAAAATACTTATAAATCCATTAAACATGGTATTAGGATATCTTTTTTTATTTTTATGGTTATCTAATACTCACTATATATATGAGGATGATAAGATATACTCAACCTCATCTCTATATAGAATGATTATTGAAGGATTCTCTAGAACAATATGGTTAACCTCAGATCACAATTAGATAAAATGGATATTGGTTCTCCAGTTAGTCTAATCACTTATTTTATGCGTATTATAGTGAGTTTTCCAAGAGATAAATCTTCCTTAATTTAGTGAAATGAATATAATTTTTAAGTAAATAAACTACAACACAAATGGATTTATTTCCTTTAGATGTCATAGAGAGTCCTACAATGAAATCTAAGGTTACCTTTTCCCATTTTAAATTTGGGAAACAGATTCATCATGACCTTATATTTCTATCATTCAACCTTGACTCTTTTTCATACCAAGCATCGAGATACAAATTCTATAATATACCTTTTCATGTTATCCCACAACAAGTTTTTCTTCAATTCTCTATAAATATTAGTGATCCATAAAATAATAAAGAAGGATGAGCTACATGCATTATCTAGAAGTTCCATATTTAGTTTTGGTTTTTATGGGACACACATATTCGATTTCTAAACTTTATAAATCCATATTTAGAAAACTTGATTTCCTAAATGTTCCCCACCTTTCTCTATAACTCCTCATAATATTTTTTATCCTCATTTATCCTAAAATAAAGGGTGGTTGATCGGTTTTTTGAGAAAGGTAGGATGGAATTCCTTTTATGAATTCTATGTACATCCTTTTTTTATACAATAATATGGGGGCCCTTTCAATCCACATATTGTATGGGGTTAAAGGATCCCTTTTACTCATAAAATCTACCACTTTATTTAACTTTATTGAATAGTAATGGATTGAATAGTCATAATCCATGAGTAGTTATAACCACCTTCACTGGTACATGTTGAGTTCCTTCTAGGAGAATGTATACTTCATACTTTTATAATCCCTATATATTTCACACTTCTCCACATAGAGATAATGTCACCATATCTTAAATATGAATATCACTACTTATTATTCTAGATCTTGTGTGGGGTAGTTTTTCTCATAGATCATTATTTGAAGAGAAACATAGGATTTTCATTTTTCATTTTTCATGAGTAAAAAACTCAAGAATTTTTTGGATGCATCATTAGAGATTAAAAAAAACCTTTTTCACTTGTGTGAAATGTTGTTATAAGTTCCTTGATTAGTCTCTTATTTAACTATTTAAATCTCTCCTCACATTCATTAGTCCATAAATCATTACTCACTTTCAGGCTAGATTAGTTCATGGATGTAATAATCATTATAATTTTATAAAAATCGATGATAGTACCCATGAAATTAATAGAAACTATTTATATCAACCACACATATTGGTTTGGGAAATCCTTCAATTTCATTTATCTTCAAACAATCCACATATATCCCTTTACTAGTGATAACAAAACCAAGAAAAGTTACTTCCTCCATCCAAAAATCATATTTATTATAATACACATATAAATTTTCCTTTCACCAGGTCTTCAATAAATCATTCATAAGCTCTACATGTTCTTCCTTACATTTAGAAGAGATAATAATATCATCTATAAAGACTAACAAAAATTCATTTATGTATTCCCTATAGACTATATTCATTAAGTCCATAACTTTATTTGGAATATTAGTGAGTCTAAATGGAATAACTATGAAATCATAGTTCCCACACATTGTATAAAAATAATTATTGGGGATATCCTCATTCTTGAACTTTACTTGATAATATCTCGACTGAAGATCCACCTTAGATAATTATTGGGCTCCATATAGCTAGTCAAAAAAGTCATCAATATTTAGTAGGGGATATTTGTTCTATATCGTTATATTTTTGAGCTCATGATAATCAATTCATGGGTTAATTGATAAATCTTTTTTATTATTGAAAAGTACTTGCACACCCCATGGTAAAGGACTTGGTTTTATAAACACTTAATCCAAATTTACTTATATTTTCTTCTTTAGCTCTCCAAGTTCAATAGTGTTAACTATATACGGAGTATTGGATAATTGAAAATTGATGGGTATAAGTTATATTGAGAATTCAACCTCTCATTTAGGGGTAATACTAGGTAATTAGTCATGGAATACATCATCTTAATATCTTATAATGTGAATTTACTCAAGGGTGATATTTCCATTAGTTGTAATCATTTGAGAAAGATACACTTTCACATAAGGAAATAATATACATGTTTTAGATAATTATCCCCAAGGAGATCCATCCTACTCCTTACACATGTTTAGAATAGAAAGGTGATTTGTGATATTCGTGGTGATTTCTTTCTACCAAAAAATTATGTTGGTCACACACAAAGATATTCAATAAATACCCATAGTCACATCAAATTATGATAAAGGAAGTATTATAAGCCTTTATGGAAAGTTCATCTTGAAAATATTTATCTGGTAGAAGTTATATACTTGGATTCAATAATTGACCCATTTCCATTTTCATCAATAGCCCAACTTCCATTTTTTGTAGTGGTTTTTAAATAGTTTTACTAAACATGTGTGATACGATAGAATTCATAGAACCAAAGTCACATAGGAGATTTAAAGTTCATGAGTGGATGATAAGCCAACCATTAAAAATATTATTCTAGTTCTAATCATTTACTTTATCAAAAATATACATATTGATTATAATTTTAAAACTTCTTAAACATATAAATGATAAATAACACACATTAAAGGGATAACACATAAATGAGATGTATTCCTAGATGTGTGAATTTATATATTTCAATATATGTTATCCCAAACCTATTTCCTAACATTAAATTCCACAGAATTTTTTGTTCCATTCATAAATGTTTTTAAAAATCATATGACTAACCAAGGGGACTAGATCAATAAACAATATCTCATTTGGGAATGAGGATTCAATGAAAGTAAGAACAATTTGGAGGAATATATCAAAAATAAGACAAGATGGCCAATAATTTTAATAAACTAATCAAGGATTATATGGACACTGAGGTAAAAAAATTAATTGGGAGTTTTATAGGGTGCTTGGTTCCAAAATAATCTTATTCTTAAATTCATTGATTTTGTAATTTCTTTATCGGTACATTGACCTTTTGATTATAAATTTTGTGGATTCCCACTTTCTCATCAAAAGTTATTTAGAAATCAAAAATATAATTTTATATTAATATAAAAATAGGGATGTATTTACTCTAAAAACAAATCACTATATACTTTACCAAAATTTTGGGAAGTTTTCATATGTTTATTCTTATCCATAAGTATTTCACTAAGGTTTTTTAATCCTAATCCACAAAAATAACTACACGTTTCTCTGATATCAACTATGAAAACCCATGTCTTTTACATGATTTATTTCACAATTTATTACATCAATATACAAAAAAATAATCCCAAATGATCAATATTCCTAATTTATTTGGATAATTATATACATATCACAATAAATTAAAATAAAGATACATCAATATTATTAAAAAACTCTTTAATAAGCCCTTAAAATCCTTTGGTCTTATAATACTACATGGGATAACTTGAGGACATAAATAAGATAGAAGTGATCTATAAAGCCTAGTAAGGGACTAATAAATTCATAGTGTGAATTAAAGTAGTACATGTGAGTCATGTGTAATAATATGATATCATAGAAAGGTGATAATAATAATCATGAACATTAAATCATTATATAAGATGATAACATCATTGAATTATAGGAATGTGGTAATAACAAAAAACATGACATTATAAAAATAAATCAAAGATAACTTTAAAGACATAAAAACATAGTTTGATTATGCTAAGTACATATAAACCATACATGGTATCTCATGAGATAAAAATATTACCCAAATATATTAAGTGATATATAATTTTGGGCCCACCTATCATATTCATATCATGTACATTATTTTTTGTTCCTCATAGATTATACAACATATGAATGTACATAATAACTTTTAATGACATGATTAAGCATTGTGGTTTTCATAAATAGAATTCACCAATTAATTAAGGAATGTTACATCTACCTGAATACCCTTTAGTGGTGTAGGGGATTGTTATTCAGGATTGAACTATTTGGCATGGAAAATCACTGGATAATTCTAGTAGCAAAACAGGTGTACATAAAGGTTCATGAAAGGGGTTAATGAGATTGAAAGAAGGTCTCTCATTAAATGGAATGTAAAGGGATTTTTTAAAAACACATACCAATATGAAAAATTGTAAAAAATGTAATAATACAAAAAAAGTAATTGAATTAAGAGGAAAATGAGTAAAATACCTTACATCGAGGTGGTGATTCTAAAATCTTCATAGGATCTTCTTAAGAGATTGGGAACACATTGGGAGGTATTTTTAGAGGGATAGGGAGATAAACCTATTTCTTAGTGGGTTCTGATTAAAAAATAAAGGGAGGTTTAGTGGGTATTTATGGAAAAGGATAGGGGGTTCTTTATTAATTCCAAAACATAGGTTTTGTACACCAAGAAATAAAATAATCAAAACAATAAACCTTCCCATGGTTTTCTTGGATGCTTTATTCCAAAGAGGAGTGTTTTTATATTTTATTATGTTAATAACTGAACTCATTATAATAATACCGTCCATGATTTTTAAGTGAGTCATGTTCATAATTATTTTTTTTGAAACCTTAAAAAATAATATAGGTTTTGTAGGATTCAGTTTTGGTTTTTAAAGATAATATAATAACTTCAAAAACATGTTATTTTAAAGAGGAAAATTGCATTTTTTGTGGATTCTATTTATATAATTTATTACATCACTTTTGCACTATTATGATGTCATAATACATACCATATATTTATATCATATTTAATTTGTACAAAAAATTTTGACTATATTATAAAATTATGAAAAAAAATCACCATTGGTTAATTTAAAAGTGTCGATTTCAAAAAACTATTTTACCAAAATAATTTTCTGAATATGATAGTTTTCACATTTAAATATAAAATTTATATTTATTAAAAAAATCTAGTTTTTTGTTACAATAACAACTTTTGGAACCTTATAAAAATTACATTATACTTCATTAAATTATATTATAATTTATAAAAAAATAAATATTTGGTAATAACATTTTTTCAAAATAAAATTTGTTTGAAAATTATTGAATTTATAAAAAGGAAGTTTTAATTGAAACTATATATTTCTCAAAAATATAATTCTGGTTGCTTCATATAAAAGTAAAAAAAGGATAAATTGATCATAAAAGGGGATAAATTTAATCATTATTTTATTAAAAATATATAAAAATTCATACTATTATAGTTCAGCTACATAACCTCGTTTTAAACCAATGTATTCCCTAGGGTTAAGGTGTGGGATAGTAGTTCATTATTTGGGTGGTTCGGTGAATATGGTTTTCTTCGTGATCTCTATAAGATTTTACATGTCTCATAAACGGTTTCACTCAAGTTTTAGTTGTTGAATATCGGTTTGGGATTAGTTAAGGGAATGGGTCAGTGATTCCATCTCCCAAATAATCAATGATTAATGGGATTCATATGGTATAATCCTACAGATCGAGGGCATTTATTCTCCCTTATTTTTCAATTATACTTATTATAAAACTTAATATATACTAATATTATTGGTCATTATAGAATGACTATATTAAAATGGTTATAATTCATAATCATGTTTTTACCCAGAGAGTCATAGTATGGCTATAATTTAAAATGGTCCAAAATAAAATATAGTGGATGTGTTTTATAAAACTACATTACTTAATAATGCATTTATTTATAAGGGACATCCATTTATAAAATATCAAGTCATTATAGAAAGTAAAATAATTTATAAAGTCTAGAAACACAACCAACTCAAAAATAAATTTCATTATTATACATATATCAGGAATTTCATATTTGAGATTCTAATTCTTCTACACACACCTAATAGCCTCAACCCATCACAGAGGAAGCTCCAGAAACAAGCACAATTTTCCTTCCATGACTCAAAAAATGGTATTCAAACCAAATCCTTTTTCTCTAAGACCAGTATTCTTATAAACACTAGTAAAAATTAATAAAAACTATAAAAATATACTAAATATAGTTCATTAACCAAGGAATATTATTATGTGGGTGTCAATTTTTATAACTTTAAAAAGAGAGACCCATAGGACTTTCATAAAAATAAAATATCATCATATCATACACATTAAAGTTTTCATGATAAGGGCATGAGGATAACATTAATCTTCTTATACTTTCCATTCTAATAATAAAATTAAAAAAAAAATCTACAAAAATAACCCTAGTCAGGTTGTTTTCCATCATAGATGAATTGAATTTTATAACCCGGACCCTAGTTTTACATGCTCCCAAAACTCAATAGGTCACTCCCACAATCCTAAAAAATGATTATACTCAACAAAAAATCTGGATATTCCCTAAAGAATATCCTATTAAAACTCTCACTCTGACACTCTGGTGGCCATATAACAGAGATAATTGATTGCTGAATTATTTTGTTACTCATAATATCTGAACCTGCACTAACCAACATGTCCAAAACTTGTCACATAGCTAGGTCTAGTTATAATGTAATCACAAAGAACATCACATATGGCTCCATTCCCTAGGAACTTACAAAGATTGAAAAAACACCTGAATGCCTTCTAAGTTGGAAAAAATACAACCACATAGGGGAGAAATACCAAATTAAACCCCCAAGGATCCCCTATCATTTCCCATCTCCCTGAGCTTACCTGGAACACCCAAAAACTATGAAAGTCATACATGTTCTCCCAAAACACAAGTTGATACAGTGGTTAAACTCTCAATAAGGGAAAATACTTGAACAATCCCATGGAAAAATTCATCCACTACTCTATAATAATAGGATGAATTCCATAAAAAATCATGGAACACGTGGATATTCTCACCATCTAGTGGAAGAACGTGTGGTATCTTTTTAAGTGTTGGCTTTGCTCATCATTCAGGTCCTACTTCCTAATGAAGGTAGTGTGTGACCCATATACTCAATAATGACCCCACCTAAGAAGATAGTTAGCCACCTACTCTTAGAATATAGTTAACCAGAAACTTAATAATATTATCCCTCGGCCTCACTCTTCCATAGTGGTATCCCATGGAAAATAACCCTACTAAAGCCAGCTGATATTGATAGCATAAAAAAGGGTACAGGGTCACCTCCAATAGGACTCTCCGGTCATAAATTTATTGTCTAAAGAATAAAAAAATATAATAAAAATATAATATCATGTTTTATATTAAAGAAATTGGAGTTCTATTGTAAAAAGGCCACATATTGAATCTAAATATAGATCAAGAAATTCTTGATAAAATCCCTGCATAGATCACACCTATACATTCTCTTAGTCGTCAACATACTGAGTTAATAAAGGACCATCAGGTGGTGGTAGAGGAAGTTGATAGGTACATCATCCATTTCTTTTAAGGATACAATCACCATAATAATCATCATATGTTATCAATCTATCAATCATTGGAAAATATCTTTTCATAATAGATACCTCATATGAACAAGAGGATAAATATCCAATCATTTCATATATCAAAGGATTTTTCGAAAGAATTCAAATCCATCACCTAATAACTTAAAGATCTTAATGGGATACATAAACCATAGTCATTAGATCATCCCAGGGATTCACTCTTATCCAAGATATCCTAATCAATCACTATGAGCTGGATAACTCTCATTGGTCACCAAACAATGGTGAAGAACCCACACCTCACTAAGGATTTATAAATCGATCGAGGGGATAAATAAATTCAAATATGGGGGACCCCATGTTCCAAAATATATAGGGATTAATGAACCATAATGGTAAAGTAATTATTACATAAATCACATTGATCATTGACCTCTACACATGGAGGATTTGTGCCTTGTCTCATATGGGAGTACCAACTCCTCTATAGAATGTGGGACTCACACCTCATCGAGTCAGAATGGGTACCAACCCAGTGACTGAATTGGTAATCCACATGACTAAAAATGGTAGTAAGTTATTTTGTATGCATTGAGGAGGAAAAAAATTAAATAATAAATATTTAAGATTCTCGACTCACTGAGAAATGTGTGTCAGTTGAGGGAGTACCAATTCTCCTCACACAGAGGACCTATTCCCCACCCCATTGGAGTGTACTAACTCACATAGATAAATGAACCACTACCTATATAATAAATAACACTAATAATTATAGATTAAGGACATTTACCCTATCTAGTAGGGTATTATTGACACCATTACAACTTGGGGGCCCATGGATTGTCAAAATTTAGGGGGCATTGAAACACAAGGTAATATAGTCATACCCTATCTCACACTGAATATAGATATATATAGATGGATCACATCTTTCTTATCTCATAGGGTAGTATCAACTCCTCTTTAATATCGGGACCCACACCTCATCATGACTAAGAGAGTACTGAGATAATTCTCAAATGGAGGACTTAAACACTAACGAATGGTATTTTATACCCCTTTAACTATGGGGGAGTATCAAACTATACAATAAAAAATGAGAGTCCCACACCTTATCATCATATGTCTCTTAGATAATTACCAACACTAGTATAGATGAATTTTTACTCAATTCATGGGGGATTACCTGAACTCAATATATAATACATATTGTATAAGGGGGACCCTCTCCCTAGTATTTTTGAAAAAAATTGTAAATCCCACTTTTTTTATGGATTGGATTTATTATCAACTGATTATCATTGGTTTTCAATGGTAATAAATGAGATAATAAGATCTTAGTGTGGAAAATTTGAAGAAGTAGTTCCAAATTTAATGGAGCTCGGATGAAGTCCTGAAGTCCTAGTATTACATGAAACATGTGAATGATTTGAATAATTTGAGTTTCAATGTGATTCCAAGATAATTGTTATGGATTTATTTAATGACATTTGATATCATGGTTGAATAATTATCCTAGTTAAATATGATGATGCTTTGTTGATTTTTATTTCACAAATATCATAATTTTTATTGGTGAACTTGTGATTAAATATCTATGAAGTAAAGGAGGAGTAAATGCATTAACCATTGTTTTCTAGAATAATTGAAAACAATGATGGTGCTAAAAGATAGTAAAGTTTCAATACTTTCATCATAAAATCTGACGACGAAAAATCTGATTGAGCAAATGATATATATCATGGAATATGTAGTTTGTGATGAAATCAATGGCCATAAAATATTTTGGATGGTATTGCCAAAGATGATTTTAAGGTTATGTTGTTTTCTAGTGTTTGCTAAAAAATTTGGGCCTCAAAATCAGAAGTTTGGTTTTTTGGAATAAAAAAATGTGTTTTTTGCAAAGTAGTCTGCAAAGCATGGTTCATGAACAATGAAGGATAGTTCACATAATGAATAATAGGAACACATATTAGTTAATAAAAATGGAAAAGGAAGGATTCTTTATAGTAGTATCATGCGGTTGTGAAGCATGATACCTAGACCGTGTTGGATAAATGTTTTGTGGGAGGACTTCAGTTCGTAGAAGGCTTGAAGTTCACGGTGAATGTTGTAAATATTTGGAAGGGATGAGATGATCCATTTCTAGATCTAATATACCTTCTCAATGTAAGAAATTAGTAACATGAATTGCATAGGAAAAAATGGTTCATGGGATGCTTTCAATATGTGGGAGTTTTGTGATAAGTATGATGCTTGTAGAAAATGGGATACTTGAAGTTCGTGGTGAAGGTTGTACCACATTGAAAATTTTGGTAAATCAGACTAGTGATATTTGAAAAGTTATTTTACTATATAAAGGAACCTAATCCCATCATTATGTATGATAGAATTATATAAGAATATATCATCATTGAAAAATAATTTGGTAAATTTTGAAGAAGTTCAAGAGGAATAATTCCATGAAGGAAAGTAGTTTGCAGAAGAAATATTCCCAGAAGGATGAAGCTTTCCATGGAAGAGGAGATAGTCCACAGAAATAGAGGTAGATCTGGAGGAATAGATGGTATGAAATAGTAAATGTGGCCTGTGAAGAAATGGTTGTCTATGGAGAAGTGGTGTTGTATGGATCAACGATAATACACGGGGAATTGGTTGACCTCGAAGCACTCACACCACATGGTGCAAGGTAGTTTACGGAGATGGTTTTCCAAAAAAGTGTGATAGAATAGTTCACAAGAACTGTTTGTGAAGTGTGGATCATTCATTGGGGTATCATAGGTGGTCCATAGTAGGATAGGTTGTCCATGAAAGGAAACATTGTCAGTGAAAAGAAAGGTTGTTCACAAAGTACTCGCACCATAGAGTGCAAAGAAGTTTGCAGAGCATTGTTTCATGAATTAAAACCATGTGTGTGTCTGGTGGATACAAAACAAGCTGAGAATAGTAATCACACATGATATTATTGTGTTAATATGAACCATATGTACACTGAAAGTCATATCTACACCAAAGAATAATAAATTGAGAAGAAGAAGAAGATAGGGGCCAATCTATATTAAGTTATTTAGGACATTCTAATTCTGATGATACTATGTTGCACTGATCTTCATTGACATAATAACCACATAGGATTTTTGTGATTCTAGCTAGAAAAATAATAAGAAGAGATCTCAGTACAAGTAGAATATCACTGAAGAAGAAATAGAAAATTCACTAGTGGAAAAAAAACGTTTAACACGTCAGAATTTTTCACATCGGTTCTATATAACTGATGTGAAAAGATGTAAAAACCTATTTATCATGTCGTTTATTTTATAACCGATGTGATAAATCGTTGAGAATCAATTTTTTACGTCGGTAATTTTATAACCGACGTAAAAAATACTGATATTAGCTTTATCACATCAGTTATTTTATAACTGATGTGAAATATCGAATCTGTGTGCTTTACCATGTTGGTTATTTTATAACTGATATGATAATGCAAATCTTGGAAATTTATCACATCAGTTATAAAAGAACCAACATGATAAAGAACCATTGATGACGTCGGTTATAAAATAATTGACATGATAAATAATTCTCTATGTCAGTTATTAAATAACCAACCTTATAAATATAAAAAAATAGTTTATCACATCAGTTATTAAATAACTAACCTGATAAATATTTTAAATAATTTATCGTTCCCCATATTTAGTCATTCCCTTTTCTTTGATCGGGCGACCCGTGACTCGTCTCTCTCGCGCAAAAAATCTTGAAAGGATTCTTCGAATTCATGCCCTCCAGCCTAATTTTTCCAACATCATTTATCATCTTGATTATCAACATATCTATTAGGTCAACACGCAACACTCAAATAATCCTCATAGGACTCAGTTTCATTTTTTATTTTTCACGATGCCCTAAACTAATTTTTTGAGATGTTATTTTTCTATCTTTGTTCTTCCTATCATGGTAAGTTTCATATTGTTCTTTTATACCATTCTAAATTCCATTATGGTAAAATAAAAAATGAAAGTGAAATCATGTAATTTTACAATTCTTGTGTGTTCTATCATGTGTGTGTGCATGTACAGGGGGTGTCCAAGGGGGTGGGGGTGGTTTCTAAGGGGTGAAGGGGTCGTCCAAGGGGTTTGGGGTTTCCAAGGGGTTGTGGGTGGTGCCTCGGGGGGTGAGGGGTCGTCCAAGGGGGTAGGGGTATCCAGGGGGTGGGAGTGGTTTCCCAGGGGTGAGTGGCTTATCCAAGGGGGTAAGGATGTCCTGGGGGTAGGGTTGTATAGGGGGTAGGGGCTATGTAAAGGGTTGGGGTTGTCTAAGAGGTGGGGATATCTAGAGGGGTGGGGGTTGTCCAGGGGGTGGGGGATGTCCAGAGGGGTGGGGGATATCCAAGGGGGTGGTGGTGTCCAGTGGGTGTCCAAGGGGTGGGGGTAGTGTTCAGGGGGTGAGGGGGCATTCAAAGGGGGTAGGGATGCCTAGGGGTGGGGGTGGTATTCAGGGGGTGATGGGGTTATACAAGGGGGTGGGGTGTCCAAGGGGGTAAGGGTGGGGGTGGTGTCTAGAGGGTGGGTATTTCCAGGTGGTGGGGGTGGTGACCATGGGGGTGAGTGGGCTGCCCAAGGGGGTAGGGGTGTCCAGGGGGTGGGGGTGTCCAGGGGTGGGGGATTTCTAGAGGGGTTGGTGGTTGTCCAGGGGGTGGGGGTTGTCCAAGGGGGTGGTGGTGTCTAGGGGATGTCCAAGGGGTGGGGGAGTCCAAAGGGTGAGGGGGATTTCCAAGGGGGTGGGGTGTCCATGGGGTTGGGGTGGTTTCCAGGGGTAAGAGGGATGTCCAGGGTGTGGTAGTTTCTAGGGGGTGTGGGGGTGTCCAGGGGGTAGGGGGTATCCAGGGGGTGGGTGTGACGAGGGGGTGGGGTGTTCTAAGGGGTGGGGTCTATTTAGGGGGTGGGGTGTCCAGTGGTGGGGGTGGTGTCTAGGGGGTGAGTGGGTTGTTCAATGGGTGGGGGTGTCCATGGGGGTGGGGGTGTCTAGGGGGGAGCTATCCAGTGGGGGGGGTTTCTAAGGGTGGGGTCTGTAAAAGGGGTGGGGGCTGTCCAGGGGTGGGGGCTGTCCAAGGGGGTGGTGGTGTCCAGGGGGTGTCCAAGGGGGTGGGGGTGGTGTCCAGGGGGTTATGGGGCTTTCCAAGGGGGTATGGGTGTCCATGGGGTGGGGTTGGTGTCCAAGGGTGAAGGGGTTGTCTAGGGGGTGGGTGTCCAAGGGTTTCCAGGGAAGTGGGGGTGGGGGTGGTGTCCAGAGAGTGGGGTTAGTGTCCAGGGGGTGGGGTGTCCAAAGGGGCGGGGTGCTGTTTAGAGGGTGACGGCTGTCTAGGGGGTGGTGGTGTCTAGGCGGTGTCCACAAGGGTGGGGGTGGTGTCCAATGGGGTAGGCAGTTGGACAGCCCCCTCGCCCCTATACACCACTCCCCCACCCCCTGGACACCCCCCACACCCATGGACACCCCACCCCCTGGACAGCCCCCCACCCCTCTAGACACCCCCTATCCCCTTGGACACCCTGGACAGCCCCCAACCCCCTTGGACGGCTCCTACCCCCTTGAACAGACCCCACCACCCCCCTGGATAGCCCCTACCCCCTTGGACACCCCCTTGGTATATATATATATATATCCCAAAGGTTTCATTTAAACCATTGGTATATATTAACTTCAGGCAGTCTATACGGACGGTTCCTATAGAACCATTGGTATAGGGATATTGTAACAAACATCATACCAATGGTGTCTGAAACTGTTGGAATATTCTATCCCAACGGTTTCAAGGGATATCCCAATGGTTTTAAATCATTGGGATATGTGTAATTTTCAGTAGTGAATGTATACATATTTTAATATTTTTACATTATATTTCCTGTTTATGGAAGGGTGAATTTGGTATCCAGTTTCACCATGATGTATTCTTTCTATACATTAAGAAGAAAGGATCCGAGATGAATTTTAAACTATTATATCTAACTATATTTTCTTTTTAAAATATTATTCATGCATATATTTTTCAAATACACATAGATTTGTTTTATATTTAAAAAAAATACTTTCGAATTATGATATTTTTCATATAAATATAAAATTGGATTATCATAAAAATATGTCTAATTTTGATATTTTTTATGGT
This sequence comes from Viscum album, assembly GCA_963277665.1. NCBI lineage: Eukaryota > Viridiplantae > Streptophyta > Magnoliopsida > Santalales > Viscaceae > Viscum > Viscum album. The sequence continues at coordinate 498,027,641 of OY728139.1, forward strand.
AATAATAATTCAAAGTTTTATTATGGTACATTTAATGAGTAATGAATATGAGGAAGTTGTTGATGCCTTTTTTAAATTTTCTAAACGAAATGTTCCAAGTAGTGAAATGTTTTTCTGTCCATGCCTGAAATGTTTGAATATGAAGAAGTTGAAAAGTAGAGACATCAAAGATCATCTGATTTTTCATGGTTTTAATATAAGTTATAACCCTTGGATTTGGCATGGTGAAACTCGATATACTGTTAGATATACTGATGATGATGATTTGAAACATGGTAACTCTGATGGAATTGAAGAAATGATTCATGATATTGCAGCAGAACAAATTGAGATAGAACCGAAAGTTGCGTGTCTATATGGTGATGCTGAAAAACCATTATATCCTGGTTGTATGGATTTTATAGTTTTTTTGGTGATGTTAAGATTTATTAACCTAAAGGTGAAACATTTATGGAGTGACAAAAGTTTTACAGAGCTGCTTCAATTGTTGAGATACATTCTTCCAAAATAAAACGATCTTCCAGATTCAAATTATAAGGAAAAGAAAATATTATGCCCAATTGGATTGGGATACAAGAAAATACGTTCCTGTCCAAATGACTGTATAATATATAAGAAGAAATATGAATTTCTATCAAAGTTTCCTAAATTTGGGACATCATGGTATAAGTTGAAGAAAAAAATCATAGGCTAATGTAGAGATTACAATGATCCCTACCATGGTATTTTGGTATCTTCCTATAATTCATCGTTTTAAATGTTTATTTGCTAATTCACATGATGAAAAAAAGGTTATGATGGAATGCTGATGAGCGGAGATGTGACGGAAAAATACGACATCCAGATGATTTTCCACAATGGAAGAAAAATGATGAGTAGTATCCTACATTTGGAAATAAAATTAGAAATCCTAGACTTGGGTTGTGCACAGATGGAATCAATCCATACCAAAACCTCAGTAGAACACATAGTTCATGGCCTTTTTTATTGGTAATTTAAAACCTCTCTCCTAAATTTTTTATGAAGCACAAATATTCCATGTTGAGTATAATGATCTTTGGTCCAAATAAATGGGGAAATTATATTGATGTTTTCTTGTCACCATTGATTGATGATTTGAAACTTTTATGGGAGGATGGTATTAGGGTGTATGATTCTTATAAAATGAAATATTTTCAATAGCATGCAGTGCTTATGTTCACTACAAATGACTTCCCAGTGTATGGAAATTTTTCTAGATATAGTGTTATGGGGCATAAATCATGTCCAATTTGAGAACAAAAGACTTCATATTGTCAATTTCATCATGGGAGGAAAATAGTATAGATGGTTCATCGAAAGTGTTTGCCTATGGATCACTCTTATAGAAGACTAAAAAAGGTATTCGATGAATCACAAGAATTTGATATTTCTCCAAAACCTTTATCCCCTAATGTGTATTTTGATAGGGTGAAAAACCTTGATGTGTCATTGGGACAGACACATAAATCTAGTAAAGATAGACATATTTGGAAGAAAAGGTCAATATTTTTTGATCTACGATATTAGAGATATCATGAAGTGAAACATAATATTGATATCATGCACGTGGAGAAGAATATATGTGACAGTTTGATTAGAAAATTGTTAGATATTAATGGAATGAATAAAGATGCATTTAATGGAAGATTAGGATTACTATCAATGTGAATAAATTTGGAGTTATCTCTCACTCCTAATGGTAGATGGATATTTCTTCCCCCAGTTTCCCATAAATTATCCAAGAGGGAGAAAATTAGCTTTTTTCAATGTCTTCATGATGTCAAAGTGCCTCATGTTTATTCTTAAAATGTTAAAAATGTTGTCTCTTTGAAGGATTTGAAGTTGATAGGTATAAAATATCATGATTGTCATGTCATGATGCAACAAATTTTACCAGTTTCATTGTGTGGAATATTGTCCATCCATGTCAGAAAGACTATAATGAAGTTGTGTTATTTTTTCAATTCAATTTGTAATAAGTTGATTGATGTGAATGCTCTGAACATTTTAGAAAGTGGTGAAATTTATATACTTTGTAAATTGGAAATATATTTTCCTCTATCTTTTTTTGATATAATGGTGCATTTAATGGTTCATCTGGTTCACGAAATAAAGATCTTTGGACCAGTTTATCATCGTTGGATGTATTATTTTGAAAGGTATATGAAAATATTGAAGGGGTATGTTAAGAATCTATATTGAAACGAAGCCTCCATTGTTGAAAATTATATTTCTAAGGAGGTTTCGGAGTTTTGTATGAGCTACTTGGCTGTGGCAGAGCACATAGGTTTGCCTCCATCTTGCCATGAACAATTTAATAATGAGGAAAGGGGGATTTGTGGCTTGAAAGTCAAATTTTTATCAGCTGAACAGATGAAGAAGGTAGGATTATACATATTGAATAACATAGCTGATGCTCAACTGTATATCACATTTCATATTAATGAGTTGAAACTATGTTATCCAAACAAGAAAGAAATGTGAATTTTGAATGAGCACAACAAAACATCTTTTTTCATGGTTTAAAAAGACCTTTCTCGGTAGATCAGATGTATTAGAGACATTTAGATTGTTAATGGGTGGTTAAAATTTTTATGTGACAACATGGTATGGGTATGACATTAATGGCTATACATTTCATATGAAGTCTCAAGACAAAAGAAGTGCAGTTTATAATAGTATCATATTGGTGTTTCTAGAAGCAAGACATTTTTTGAGTTCTAAAGACAAAAACTCAATTTCTACATCAAGTGAATATTATGGAGTCATTGAATAAATATGGGAGGTTGATTACTTTAAAATTAATGTTTCTATTTTTAACTGCAAATGGTTTATCGGTAATAATAGTATCATACATGATGAATTTTGAAAGATAGTTGTTAATCTGAATAGATTGGAAGACACAACAGATTCTTTTATAATGGTAGCACATGAAAAACATATTTTTATATAGTTGATCAATCGAATATGCAGTGGTCAATTGTTTTATAAGGGATAAAAAAATATGTTGGTGAGGATCAACTAGATGAAGATGTTGATTTATGCGATATCCCTACTTCCATGGAAAGATTAGCATAAAATAATGAAGATCAAGTTGAAGACATGGTTTGTTCCATAAGGAATGATCATGATAAAGGAATTTGGGAAATCAATCCATTTGTACATTTCTAATTTTATAGGAAACATGTGTTTATTTCTTTTTTACACTTATTATTTTCATAAAATGTTAGATATTGTAATTTCTTTTCTTTATTAAAACTCATATTAAAACAAATAAGTAGAAATTTTTGTTTATTTTAATTTTGTTTAGTTTAGTTTATCATGTTTTCCATTATGTAACTTATATATCTATTGATTTTTTTGAATGAAAATTAATTTACCATGTTTACAATGTTTACCATGTTTTCCATAGTTTACCATAGTTTACCTTTACGTAGCTTATATATTTATTTATTTTGTTGAATGAAAATTACACTACCATGTTTACCATGGTTACTATCTTTACCATTGTTTAACATGATTACCAAATTTACCATGTTTACTATTATGTAAATTAGTTCTGTTTTCCATTTTTTGTTTACATTATTATTGTAATATTTGAATTTGTATATTTGTGAAATAATGTTTTCTTTTTTTATTTGAAGGATAATGACATATCAATCAGTTGATCAACCACATGATTCTGGAGATGAGCTTTATGGTCACACCTCTAATGGGGAACATTCACATGCTCCTCTTGATGTTTCCCAATCTTCATCATGTGCTCCCATAACAACAAAGAAGATTTCAAGAGTTGTTAAACATGGCTGTACAAGTTTACCAAAATTATCACTTGCATGTATCTAGGACCAAAGGATATTGGTTGAGTTTGATGAGAATGGGATTCCTAGAGGCCAAAATGCAAAATATTTTAAGATTTTTTTATCAACTACTGGTAAAAGAAAAGTAAGAATTTTGTATGATTATTTTAGAAGTGTGAAAAAAATAAATAGTATATTAGTTTTTGGGATACGCTTTTTGTAATATCTTTTTCTATTTTTTGACTAATTTCTAGTGTAATATGTTTTACCTCTTCTTTATCGGATGACATTTGATATTCCTATTGCTAGAGGAGTTAGAAAGAAATTTTTATCGATGGAAGCCAGGAGATGGAGGGATTTTAAATCAACCCTTTCATCTAATTTCATTTTTGGTTATAGGAATCATGACAATCCGTGCCATATATATCATTTCATAGATGAAGACAAATGGAGGCAATTTGTTGAAAGTATAAGAAAAGATTCATTTTTGGTAAGGGCAATGTAAACTTTTATAATCTTTCTTATATAAATGATCTTATTAATGTTTCATTAATGATTTATTATTCTTAATTTATAGAAAACAATGACATCTCATCAGTAGATCCAATCTAAAAATGAAAACTCTCATAGTTTATCTCGGGGAGCATATACATTATTGGAAGAAAAATGATGGTGGAAAATTACAAAAACTAAGAGTTGAGTCTTCAATCTCAGGAGAGGTTTCCCCACCATCCATTCCATCTGGACCTAAAAAATGGGAGAGATCTCAAATGAGAAAAAAGGGACAATATCTTTTGGAAGAATTTAGAATTGTAGATGAGAGGATTGTAATTTATTTATTTTTATTTAATTAAGTTAATTAAATTCTTTATATAATTTGTATCATTATAGAAATGTTAAATTAATTAATATAGGATTCTCTTGAGAAGCAGAGCTCACAGGGGGCATATACACCTACTGGGAGGTAAGATATTATATATGTAGCATTGGGAAAGCCCAAACACCCTGGTCATGTATGAGGATATCTGATGGGTATATCGATAAGAAAAGTGTTTCCATGTTCTTCAACTTCTTCCATTTTGTGTGTTTATAAAAAAATACAATCCTTAGAGGTTGAAGTTCATAATATTAATGCATCAATGGAGGAAAAGATTAGATCCTCAGTACAATCTAATTTTATAGACATGCTAAGAAAATTTCAGACTATAGCTCCCACTCCTCCACCTCCCCCTATATACCTCGTTATTTATCCTCCACCTCCTCCAGTATCTCCCACTCCCCCACCTCAGCCTACAGACCCCATTTTTTAACCTACTCCTCCACCACAACTTCCTACTTATTGTGAGTTGTATGTTGATGATACTCACCATCATATAGTTGCATATGGGATCATAAATTATATAGGAGTTATAGTTCATCATCAATAGTTAGAGGTAGAGCATCATAGGGTCACTTTATAGGATATTATAGATAGATCAGCTCGACTACCATTACCTACAGATGAGGTGATGATAGTTGGACATAGTATTGACCACTTTTTAGTTTGGCCATCCAGACTTCTATAACTCATTACCATAGAGGTATGTATGTTATATCTTTTTTTTTATTAAAATTTTTAAATTTGAAACTTAATATATTTTTCTATTTATTTTCACAAGAATACTTCAAAGGTAAAGAAATAATGTATAGACAACAACAAAGACAAATGGTTATGACGTCAGATACATTTTCTAGTAGTCTTGAACGATTTTCAAGATATTTCAATTTTTTAGAAGATCATTATGAGTTTCCAATGGAAGCACATGTTTGTTTATGTGAAATCAATGTGTGGATTTTGGAAAATGATATTATGGAGATTTCTACTGGAGATAAGTTGGGCATCAAAGTTGAGTAGATTTTTCCATGTAAGTCTTAACACCTTTCCCTGCATTATATTTATTAAAAATGTATACTTATGTTTGTTTTGTATTAGGTATCTTTATAAAATGTGTGAGAAGAATGAGCGGATATATTTATATGGATTCATGGACCGGAAATTGATTTCTCTTTAAGGACATGCATTGGGTGAGGAACAAAGAAAACTTTATATTGTTGAATGTTTTGAACAGAATATAATCACACAGTGTTGGATGATGCCTTATTATGAGGGGTATTAAACAGATATATGGAAAAAATTTCATTATCTTTTAACATAAAAAACCAATAACCTTAAATTTTCTTTTATATCAGTGATCATTCGATGTTAGGTGTTATTTGTCCAAGGGATAAAACACTTTATTGGATATGTTCTGTTCATGGCGATGTGCGGGAATGTTTTTAGAATATATTATAAAATTAAGTTTTAATTTCTTAATAGGTGTTTATATTATAATGAATTTTAAATTTATCCCATTCGTATTATTTTCTAATAGGGTATGGGCCTACTTTTAAAAAAACAATGAAAAAGAGTGCCAAGATCAAATATGTAAAAGTAATGGTAAATATCCATTTATAATTTGAACTTTTCGATGTACTACATAAAAATCATATTTTGAATTGTCACTCATTTTAACAGAATTTTCATGAACAATAAGGTGTCTTTGAATGAAGATATTATATGTTAATATTTATGAATAAAATAATTAAAATCGGAACACTTGTGATGTTTGACATGGTAATATTTCCTTATAAAATTTTCCATAATATTTCATTTTATTTATTCATTATACATTTTAACTAGTATCCTTTTAATTTTTAGTAATTTTATGACCCTAAACCCTATAGTGTGCAAGAGTTCAAACACTTACATGTGGAATGGTCAAATTATTTTATAGGTTTGATTGGATTTTGGTTTGTTTGTAGTGTAAAATGTAATTTTGGATATTGTAATTATAATTGTGTATTTGGTAGTTTTTTTGGTTGTATTTAGGTTTTTTTAGTTGACATTGAATGTTTTTAATTTTATATATGTGAATGTTTAATTTCGAACAGGTTATTCTTGTTTTGGTATAGTTATGATGTTTTTCTGGTTTGGATTTTGGTCTGCTTTTGGTCTGGTTTATGATTGTTTCATACTTTGGTAGAGCAAATTAATGGTTTCATGGGGGGTGGGGTGTCTAGGGGGGTTTTCCAAGGGGTAGGGGGTGTCTAGGGGTTAGAGGTGTCCAAGGGGGTAGGGGGTTGTCCATGGGGGTGGGAGGGTCTAGGGAGGTTGGGGGGGCTGTCCAGGGGGTGGGGATGTCCAGGGGGTGGGGGTTGTCCAAGGGTGTAGGGGGTGTCCAAGGGGGGTGGGGGTTGTCCAGTGGGTGAAAGGGTGTCCGGGGGGTGGGGGTGGGGGTTTCCAAGGGGTGGGGGTTTCTAGGGGTGGGAGGGGTTGTTTATGGGAGTGTAGTGTCCATGGGGAGGGGGTTGTCTAAGGGGGTCAGGGGTGTTCATGCGGTGAGGGTTGTCCAGGGGGGTGGGGGTGTCTGGTGGGTTGGGGTGGTATATGGTGGGTGGGAGGGTGTCTAGTGGGTGGGAGGGGCTGTCCAGGGGGTGTGGGTGTCCAGGGGTGGCGGATATCCAAGTGGGTCGGGGTGTCCAGGGGTGGGGGCTATCCAGTGGGGCGGGGTGGTGTCTAGTGGGTGGGGGTTGTCTCGGGGGTGGGAAGGTGTCCTGCGGGTGGGGGTTTTCAAGTGGGGTGGGGTTTTGTCCTATGGGCAGGAGGGTGTCCCGGGGTGGGAGGGTGTCCTGGGGGTGGGGGATGTCCAGAGGGTGGGGGGTGTCCAAGGGTTTAGGGGGTGTCCCAGGGTGGGGGTTGTCTAGTGGGTGGGAGGGTGTCCAAGGGGTTTTCAAGGGGTGGGGTGTTCAGGGGTGGTAGGGGATGTTCAGGGGGTGGGGGTTTCTCAGGGTGGGTGGGTGTCCCAGGGGGTGGGGTGTCCATGGGGTGGAGGGGCTGTCTAGGGGGTGGGGGTTTCTAGGGGTGGGAGGGTGTCAAAAAGTGGGGGATTTTTAAGGGAGTAGTGGTGTCCAGGAGGGTGGGGGTTGTCCAGTGGCTCTGGTTTGGTTTTGGTCTGTTTTCTGCTTGTTTGAGGTCCTTTTTGCAGCGCATTGTAATGGTTGAACTATTTTATTAAGAAAATGGTTTTTACATCGGTTATTTTATAACTATATTTATAAATGCATGGGGTGGTTTCTTTATATCGTTTATTTAAAAAATACGTAGTATATATGTTTTCCTGTTGGTTATTTTTTAACTGATGTGAAAACCTGATTCGCAGACTGGTTTATCAGGTTGGTTATTTTCATAACTGACATGATAACCTTGTTTTTCATGTTTTTTTTTCTAATAACCGATGTGAAAAATTCTTCAAATGGGTTTTTTTATTATGTCTGTTATTTAATAAACAATGAAATAAACAACATATTATGGTGGTTATTTAAAAATCAACGTAATAAATCATGACTACGATCTTTTTTCCACGTCGTTGTTTTAGGAACTGATGGGAAAATGGCTTCGGATTTCTGTTTTTTATGTCATTTTTAAAACAACTGATGTAAAAAAAATATTTATAACATCCCCTGCAATAACGTTGGCCAAAACAGATATAAAAAATGAAAAATAACCGATGTAAAAAACGTTTTTTCACTATTGAGAAGGGAAGATGATCTGGTGACTAAAATGGTATCACCTCATTATAATTTGGGTGTTAGAGAATTTAGTATCCATCCATCCACAACACATTCATATAATTGTGACTGATATAAGATGAAGACTATTCAGCTATCAAGTTTTCTTCTAGAAAGAGAAAATATTAGATTCTATTGTATTTTTGTGCAAGTAACAATGTGAGTAATAATGTTGTGGAAGTAAAAAGTATAACTATGACATCATACATGACAAAAATGGTGTAGTAATTTCTTGGTGTTGCAAACCCTTATCAACCAGGAGAATACTTTCTTGGGAGGTAGTATAAAGATCCATCCAAGAGCTGTAAAACGTTTACTATTGGATTGTTTTCAAAGTTCCTCATGGATGTAAGGGAATATCCTACTCATTGTAACCAAATTCAAAAGATTTATTTCTAGTGGTTGTGTGGTCAGGATTATTTTTGACCATTCCAAGTATGTAGATGCTCTTGTTAAGTAGTGAACCTTATTAAAATATCATGTTTTATCTTTATTTCTTTTATATACTTTCATGTGATAGGAATAGAGAATAATATAATCAAGATCCTAGAATTTCTAAAAGGTATAGGGCTAAAATGTTACAATTGGTTTAAAAATTCCCCATAACTGATTCCCCCCCCCCTAATGTTAAGCATATCCCAATCTAGTCCTCTCAGTCAATACCAGAGGGAAAATTTCCCCTCTATCAGTTCTATACTATAAAGTTTTTCTCTTTTGAATACATGAGTTTCTTTCCTAACTCAATAATGAAGTGAAATTTTGATGAAGATTTAGTTACCTCTGAGTAGAAGTCTATATCTACCAAGAAATGATGAACATGAAAAATAAAGAGAATATAAATTGGAATAAGAATCCCCTCTTATCTAAATAAGAGGATGTATAAGTTTCTCCATGCCTTTATGACATTGAAGACATTTCAGACATGTAAAGTAATGAGCATGTGGATCAAGTTTCCACCAAGAGGATTTATAACCTTCCTACCACTAGTGATAAGGAGGTATGTGTTAATACATTTAAAATCATTCCTGATGATGGAAATTATAACATAAGTGATGATGATCAATCTAAAAATTCTCAAGAATTATTAGTTGAAGGATTAAGAGTTATTATGTATGTTATTACTGAATAAATATCATCCCTTGTTTCTGTACTCATTCAGTGTATGTAGGAAGATATCACCCAACTAGAAGAAGAAATGATATTTTGGAGAAAGTATTTAAATAAAAATTTATCAAATGTTTAATGTTCTCCAAACAAGTTGGAAACATTTAAGAAACAAATATGGAGCTTGAAATTAGTACCTAAAAATGGTTCAAAGAAGTTTAAGAGAAAGAGAGAGTCAATAATACACTATAAGAGAAGATCAATTCACTTAATGATAATATTAAGAAGAGAACTGAAGTCAAGGGTTTACATTTGAAAGAAAATTCCAAGAAGATCCATGAACTTGAATATTTCTTAAAAAAAAGTTAAGATAGATGAAGATAAAGTTTACAGAATGAAGAAATCTTGTGAAGAGAAGATTATTATGATTGAAGATTAGAAAATCATCCATAAAATGAAATTTCTAGAATTGTAAGCATGGTTTTCCAGTCTTGATAAGACACATATTGACACTTCAAAAAACAAAGAGAAATTTGCTTCTGGTACCCAATGTTCATTAGAGGATTCTAAGGTAGAAATACCTTTAACATGTGATAATAAGATCATGAAATCATTAAATAATCTATCAAAAGTAGGTAAAACGAAAAGGTACCATCCATACCATCTTGTACTAATATTTCTAAATATATTTCCACAAATAGTATAGGAAGGAAGACAAATTCTAAATAAGTATGGATAAATAAAGGTGATAAGATACCTACAACCATGTCTATGGTGGATAGGAATAATAATTTGGAAGGTGGTTCCCTATAAATAGCATAATAAATCATAAATAAGTCCCCAAAATATCATATAGAATATATTAAGAAATCAAGAGTTTTTTATCAATTTTGGTACTGCAACAAATTTTGGAACTGTGCATTAAATTCTTGGTACAATCATGAAAATGTAAAAGTACATATGATTCTTATCTCAAGAGGGAGAAATTCAGAGAAGAAAAAAACATCCATAGGTCCAGAAGCATCTTTATATAGAAAACATATTTTGAATTCTTGATCACATCTATGATGTATGCAATTATAGTGGTCATAAGACTTCTACATTTCTGTCTCAACATGTATCCAAAGATGATAAGAAAATAATATCACAAAATCTAACATGAAATGATGAAGCAACATTGGGAAGATAACAAAGGAATATTGTGAATAGAAATATTACCATGAAGGTACCAAATAATAACAGTGAGAAGATCTTGGATTTTAAATCCAATAAGTTTAAGTATAGTGCATCTAGAAGAACTACCAAGAGGGATGGCACTCAAAAGAATCCATGTGGAAGATCCAAACATGCTTCCACGGTTCCCAATGACATGTTGTTATATGGACTAAAGACTTCGAAAGAATTATAAAACATAAAGATGAAAAGGATAAGGCTATTGCAAGAGGAAATGAAAAGATTCCATGTTATGAATTAAAGGTGAATGAATGGTTGCAAACAAAATTCAAATCTTGTGTTAAATAAGTCTTGTGTCAAAGATGCAATAAATTAGGTCACACTGAAAAAGGTTATTTAACATTTCTACTAGAGAGAGAATAAATTATTAAAATGAGTATGGATGTATCATCCATGAATTATTTTAAGAAGAAAACTTTTCTACACAAATAAGAAGAGTATGTGAATATATCCATGTTGGCTCAACAAAAATTAAAACAAATTTTTAGATGAAAAAGCATGAAGACTGGAGAAAATAGGGAAACTTGGTTGAGAAAAGAATCTCAACCATATTGTTCATGTTAATTATTTAAGGATGATCTACCTTATTCCCCTAAGTAATTTTGTATTCATTTTTTTTTATAATGTATGTAATTGAATGTGAATAAAGTTCTTAGGGGGAGGACCTGAGAAGTAGTGAGTGGTGTCAATTCATGATAGAAAATCTGATGAAGTTACCATTCATGAATGATTCTTCAATTGATAATTAAATAAAAATATTATGGATTATCATTCTTTATGAAGATTAAAAAAATGATGTTCTATTTTGGATAGCCAGGATAAGTAAGAACAAATGTTCTGGAATATTATCCTTGGTGAATTTGTGAATGTTGTTCAATCTGGATTGTCACAAGTTAAAGAGCCATTCTGATGTATTCTCCCAATTGGAATTTATTGAAATGCATTCTTGATGAGATACACCATTATGAGGATGATGTGAAGTGTTTCCCTTAAGGGGGAGATAAATAAATAAGTTACTATGATTTTTATTTCAATTAGTATTAAATATGATTGTTTTGGAAATTGATTGAAGATCATATAATTGGAAAATTTATGTTGCTTAATCTCTCATCCTTGGTCATTAAAAATAAAAAACGTTTTAAAAAAGAGGATAAATTGAATTATTCAGTTACATTAGAATAATGGAATTACCCTAAGATCACTTATCCTCCCAATTTCACTTGGATTTTTTTGATATGTTTGTTGAAGTGAGTGTATGAGTTTCAGGTTTATTTTTATTAAAAAAGATTCATCTCACATTTAGTAATTTTATCCTAGAATTAAAGTGAATAACCCTTGAATACAAGTGTATGATTTTTCATTTCATATGGTATCTTGATCAGTTGGTAATGGACATCTTTGTTGTCTAAATCAAATTCTCTTATTTTTTACACTAAGCATAGCTCAAGTAGACTTAGAATGAAATGATGGATGGCACATTCCTTAAGTGTGGATTGATACCCATTTCCCATGTACCTTGTATTTCTTGTCAATAAGTGGAAGAAAAATTGAAATGAAAGTTTCAAAAGTAAAGGTTATGGAGAAGATAATTGTTACACATATTGACTTATCCATTTGGAATGAACATTGAAGGTATTTCCAAAAAAATAAAAATGGGGAGATTATATATCCCACTTTGTGTATTGGTTTTATTTATTATCAACTGATTTTCATTGGTTTTCAATGGTTATCAATGAGATAAGAAGATCTTAGTGTGTTTAATATTATGATGTAGTTCCAATGTTAAAATATCTTGGATGAATTCGTAAAGTCCTAATATTCTAAGAAGCATGTGAATTATTTGAAGACTTTGAGTTTCAAGGGGATTCTTGGAGAATTGTTATTGATTGATTTTATGAAATTGGATTTTATGTTTGAATAATTCTCCTAGTTAAATATGAATATGCTTTGTTGATTTGTATTTCAAAAATATCATAAGTTGTTTAGTGAGCTTTTGATGTAATATTTATGAAGGAAAGTGGGAGTAAATGTGTTGTCAATCATTTTTTGTAATGATTGGAATGAAATATGGTGCTGGAAGATAGAAAAGTTTCAATACATTTTTTATAAAATATAAAGATGATAAAGATGATCGATCAAATGATATATATCATGGCATACATAGTTTATGGTGGAATAAATGGCTGAAAAATAGTTTTGATGGTGTTGTCAAATCATATTTTAAGGTGGCGTCATTTTATAATGTTTGCCAAAAAAATTGGGCCTCAGAATTGGGCGTTTGTTTTTGGAAAAGGAATAATTTTTTCTTAAAAGGAGTTTACAAATCATGGTTCATGGACTGTAAATAACATTTTGTGGAACACATAGGAGGCATGAGAAGTTGAGAATAAAATAGTAAAGGAATGATTCTGTATAGAAGTGTTATGCGGCTGTGAAGTGCAGTACGCAGATCGTGTCGGAGAAATGGTTTGCAGGAGGACCATAGTTCGAGGAAGGCTAGAAGAAGGGGGGGGGAAGGCTGTCATTTGCAGAATGGATCCAATAATCCATTTTTGGATGGAATCATCCACTGTGAAGGAAGAAAGGTGATATATAGACTGTATAGGGAAAAATGGTTTGCCATAGGCTTGCGGTACACGAGATGCTTAAAGTATGTGGGAGACTTGAAGTCTATGGTGAAGTTTGTACCACATTGAAATTTTGGTAAATCAAATTAGAGAAATTTGAAAATTTATTTTTTTTATAAAGGACCTTAATCCCATCATTAAGGAAGACAAAATTTTAATAGAAGATGTCATCACTATGGAAGAATTTGGTAATGTCCAAGAAGTTCATGGGGAATAATTATGAAAAGGTAAGTAGTTCACAAAGGAAAGATGCCATGAAGAATGAAGTTGTCCATAGAAGAGGATATGGTTTGTGGAAACAAATTAAATCCATGGAGGAAGAACCAGTATGTGAAAGTGAAGGAATATCATGATGAAAAAGTCATCTGTGGAGTTGGGGTAGACTATGGAGCATCAACAGTACACAAGCCATTGTTTGGCCATGAAGTAATCACGCCACATAGTGCAAGGTAGTTTGTGGAGATAGTTCGTAGCCAATGTTCATAGGAATAGTTCATGGGAACAGTTTTCAAGAATAATTCATGAAGGGAAGATAGTTCACAGGGGAAGTATATGTGGTCTACAGTTGGATAAGTAGTTTTATAAAGGAAACATTATCTCTAAAAGGAAAGGTTGTTTTCAAAGTACTCGCACTATGCAGTGCAATACAGTTTTTGGAGGATAGTTTCATGAAGTAAAACCATGTGTGTACATGTTGGATACACAATAGGATAAGAAGAGTAATAACACATATTATGACTATGTGAAGAATATCCACACATGCACCTAAACTCATATTTGCACCAAAGGGGACAAAAGTGAGAAGAAGAAGATGGTGGCCAATCTATATTCAGCTATTTAGGCCATGATAATTCTGATTATTCTATGTTGATCTGATATTCATTAACATAATAATAATATATGAAGTTTTTTATTCCATAAAGAATAAGAAGAATAAATGATATCAATGCGGGTATAGTTTTACTGAAGAAGAAAGATAAAAGAATAGAAGAAGATCTGGTGACCAAATTGATATCATCTGATTATAATATGGGTCTCAAAGAATTTAGTATTTATCTGTCCACATCACATTCATATTATTGTAAATTATAGAAGAAGAATATTTTACATCTTTCAAGTTTTCTACTAGAAAGAGAAAAGATAAGTTTCTTCCATGTTGATTTGTATATAACAAAGTGAAGAAGAAGGATGTGGAAGAAGAAAGTAGAATTGTGACTTTGGATAGGACTCAATAGGTGGAATTTCTTGGTGTTATAAAACCTCATCAACCTAGAGAATACAATCCTGAGAGGTATTACAAAGATTCAACTAAAAGTTGTAAAACTTTAACTATTGGATTTTTTTCAAGGTTCCTCACGAGTCTAATGGAATATCCTACTGGTTGTAACCACATTCAGACGATTGTTTTCTAGTGTTTGTGTGGTCAGGATTATTTCCAACCATGCCAAGGACATAACTGCTCTTATTGAGTAGTGATCCTTGTAAAAATATCATGTGTTATCTTTGATACTTTTATATACTTTCATGAGATATGAAAAGAGAATAAGAGAATAAATATCCTAACAAGTCTAAGATGTATAGGGATAAAAAGTTGCATTTGGTTTAAAAAGTCCCCAACACTGATTCACCCCCTAGTGTTAGACATATCCCAAACTATTTCTCTCATAAAGAGGGTTATAAACCCTATCCAAACCCAAATTCCCATGGATACCAATATCTATTTCCATGTAATTAGTGTTGGGGTCAAAAAAACAATTGACCCATGAGATTTATATCATTCGAGTGTTATGTACAATGGATATCCAAACTATGTATTCCCTAAAAATCAAGTTTTACCTTGTTATTTTGATGTAAAACAATTATGAATTTTAAGAATGCTACTCTCCACATCAAAACGCATTCAAAAAACACACGCCCTATATAACTCAACAAAAGAATACAAGATTAGCATCAAAATGAAATTACTATTTAGTTTTTTGTGGTTTAAACAATTAATTCTAACTTACATAGGAGAAAATTACATCAAAATTTATAATTTTTGGATGATACAATGATTAGAATCTCAACCAAAATTTATTTTTATTTTATATCAATTTGTTCCTTCATTATAATTTGTTTCATTACACATGTACAAGTGCTCCCACACCACATTTATAGTGGCATCCATACAATTATCTAGTTGAACTACCATCCATGATTCATGGGAAATCATTAGAAACACTTGATAACCTCCTGTCAAATGTATCCTTTAGAACCTAACCACTAAAGTAGGTTAATTACACTCTTCAAACCGAGTGAACTAACCATTGTATAGAACATGTTCATTGGAAAACTCCTTTATCCAACCAACCTTACTACCACTAAGGATCACCTGAAATAGGAAAAACTATCAACCAAAGTAACTCTATTAGGTAGGATAAAAATAGGAGTCTAAAATAGACTTCACATCCCAATAATATCCCACTTTAAGACCTCATTAGAGATCCCATAATAAATCTCCAACACTATCAAAAATATAGAACACTGGTAGTAGTGTGTCCTCCTCTATCTATTTAACAAAGTACCACTAAGCATAATATTGCCTTAGACTTTCTAAGACTAAATCCTTGGTGAACATGTCCAGTGGATTTTTATTTATACATTTATTTTATAGATTCAAATATTTTTCCATTATAAACTTCTTGATGAGATGATTTTTTATATTTATGTAATTCATCTTTGCATGGAAACCTGAGTTCTGAAAATAATTTAATTGCACTATGTGTAACACCCAAGATTTTTATGAGAAATATTTTGTTTTTATGTTATATACATCATCAAAGGAATAATTCACTACTTACAACACTATCTTGGCTTGATTTACACGCAATTGAGACCTTCCTCGATAGCTTGCGTTGTACGCAATACCGAGTTTCACAAAACAACGATATGATATTAAAATGTTATTAAAACTAGCCGTTATGAATAGTAATACCCACTTTTTGAAATTTTATAAATTCTATTTTTCAATATGGACTTCATTTTTGGATTCAGAATATCAAAATTAGCCTAGGGTGAAATTTTGGTATTTTTCTGAAAAATTTCAATTTTTGATGAATAGTGAAAACACTAGGTTACTATTTAAAAACCGACTTTTTATTTAAATAATTATTTATTTTATTTAAGTTTCTTTTATGTGAAAATTGATACATAATACCTATATAAGTTCAATGTAATTAATTGGAGTCATTTTATAATCATTTTAGACATATAAAAATTTTATTGAACTTTTCACCGTCTTTTATCCACCTCCTAGGAGAATTTGACAATTTACATAAAACATAATTTTACAGCTTCTGTGAGTGGAATTTAGAAAATCCAAGAGACACGGTTAATATCAAGGAGTAAAATGTGGTTCGATAAGATAAAAATAATTTTTGGTGAATAGTAACTTTTTACTTTTTTTTACCACGGTTAAAAGTAAATAAGGTAATTAAGGGTAAAAATGGTATTATTATTACCCTAACACATTTCCTAATTCTATTGGATAAGTTTAATTAGACCAAAAATAACTTTAGGAATAAAATATGACCATTTAGGTCCACTTGGATTAGATTAGGACATTTAATATTATTTTATTTAAAGAAGAGTTAAAATAGTTAAAATCAAAGTTTAATAACTAAAATTTTTTTAATTCTGGGTTATAAATAATAAAAATTAGACTATAAATATTAATTATAAATATAAAAATATTTCCAACATAATGGTATTTTATTTATAATTTTTAGACTTTAAATAATTTAATTTATTTATGACACAACGATAATGCAGTAATTGCCTTATTAATGAAATATTAACATAATTGATGTTATAAATATCCAAATAAATGTAATTTTAGACTTTTTATGAATTACACTAATTTTCTAGGTTACTATGACATGTTAGTAGTGATTTAATTAACTTTTTTTAAACTAATCATGCTGTTATGATTTTCAAAAAAATTAAGTACCAAATAGTGTCAAAATTGACATAAAATAGTTTTTAAAATAAATATTATATTATTAATTATTATTTTATTCCTAAAAATCTAAGTTTTGGCCAAATTACTTATATAAGGATATATATATTAATAATTAACTAATTGGGGTTCGTTTGTCTTGTTATAGTAAGTTTATTAACCATATAGTGTAAGAAAACAAGAAGGCAATGTAAAAGTTAAATTATTTAACTTAGAGTTAAATCTAAATGATAAGGTTAAAATAGTAACCTAAACTTGTCTAAAATATATTGGTTGAGAGGATTTCTACCCATACCCACCTTATCTTCTAAATAAATCAATTTGGAGCTATTAAAAACAGAATATGACTTTATTATAAAATAATATTTTAAGTTTTTTCTAAAGTGCCCCTCTCCTCCCTTATAAAAGGGCACATCCTCCCACTCCTATTTACACAACTTTGAGCCTTAAAACTCGGCCAAACCCTACCCATTTCCCTTATCAACTTCCCTAGAAACATCAGAGAGGTCCTGGTCTTCTTCAAAGACCATATTTAGTGCCCTAAGAGGAAGTTAAGAAGAGGCGCTTCAAAGAAGAGGTAATGTCCATTACCGAGTCTTTCAACATTATTTCTTCTTCTACTTATTATTATTTAGTTTTTTAATTATGAAATAATAAAATCAGTATCACTAATATACTTATATTTTATTATAATTATGAAACAACCCTATTTCACCTTCTATCCATCCTACAGAAAATGAAATCACTGCGCGTGCATACGTACAGAATACCGTCTCCACGCCGTGGTGTAATCTGTTTTCCACCACCACCTTAATTGGATGGGTATAATGGTGTAAATGATAAATATATATGATTATTTTAAAGTGATATTGATTTAGAAATAGTATACATACACTTCAATACCATTCCACGATCATGGGAACGATATCATCGCTCGTGGGTACGTACGGCCTATCGTCTCCACGATGTGATGCAACTCATTCTACATGATCTTCATTGGATAATGATCATATAAATGAATTCAATGAATAAAGATGATATATATTACACTAATACCATTCTATAAATTATGTATCTATAACCTAAAAATAAGAATAATAATTTATTCAACAAAACACGCATAAGAACAAAAAAAGCAATAAACACCTGAATAACAAGTAGAAAAGAAATATTACTAATAAGAAGCTAAGAATATGAACATGTATGATATCATAACAATGAGTAAGATTCTGGAATAAGTCAATAAAGTTATTTAAATCATTATACAGGAGGTTCGGACATGTACGAAGCAAATCGGACCTAAGGTAAGGGAAAATCTTGCAATCTCAATTTTTATCCGAGATTGTTTATACTTCGATAATTACTGGGGAATATTTATCATCCACATCCATGTTTTTTCAATATGTAATATTATTTCTATCCTCATAAATTTTTTAAATCCAATTTCACCCATTGTTAAGTTTTTAGTAAAATATATGAAAGGAATCGTTTTTCGTTTTTAGTACGAGGTGCTTTTTTGACTTTTCCGGCCAAAGTACGAGAAGAATGCTTTTTTTTAACTTATACGGCATGAATGGATTTTTATGATTTCCTAGAACATTATTTCCATGAAGCTTCCTTTACAAGTTTTTATGTTTATTTTTAATCAACTTCTTTTATTTTAAAATTGTATGACATGTTAAGAAAGTAAAATGTTTTTTTTGAAGTAGAAAGGATATTTTCCTCAAGAATAGAGTTCTTGTGTTTTATCAAAATTATTTTCCATCAAAGATAATATAGGGTTCTGTTTATATACCTATTTTTACATTGATTTTATTATGTTATGATGGAATTATTTTTATGATGTACTTTTATCTTACACGAATTATGTTATGATGGCATGATGTTTAAGAATCCCATTTTTATTACATGGGTTATGCTATGATTTATGATTTTGTGGCACAAATAAGAATGGTTTTATTATGATATGGGTGGGACCAATATCTCCCTCAAATTCATTGGGTAAAGATTTATATCTCATGAGATAGACATGGCTGAAATGGCAGGTTAATCCGGTTCAGTGATACAGGACTGAAACGAGGAGTGAACTCGGTTCAGAAATGGAATTTGTCCGCTAAGATAGTCTTGGAAATGAGTCTTGACTACTAAGAAATTATTCTTTATGATTATGTGTGTATGCCACATAGTTTCATGTTTTATGTTATGATTATTGGGATTACATTTCACTACTATGATTTCTCCCATGTTATGAAATTATGATCTCTTTTACAGGTTAAGATTTCCAAAATGATATGTTCTTATGAATATGATGTGATTTATATTTCTTTTGTTTACCCTTAATGAGCATTTGAGCTCACCCTTTTGTATGTTTTCTTTTCCCCAGGTCAGGAAGAAGGATATTAAGTAATATATTCCAAAAGGGACTCTAGATATGATAAAATAAAAGGGAGACAGTGTAGATGATTTATGAACCAGTTGTTCATGTTTCCCAGTTTCTAAAGACACCATACCTATACGGTCCATTCATGGTTTTTTTATATTTTGTAATAAGTGTGCTTAAATTCTAAAGTAATAACAATGTATGTAAAGTATGGGTCGTTATAGTTGGTATCAGAGGAAAGGTATGGTCAACCTTTGTAAACTAAGATGTGAAAGCCTTAGTAAGAACCCTAAGGATAAGTCTAAGAATAGAACACAATCTTATTGTTTTATAAATGGACATGAACAACCTATGATAATACCTTAAGTGTGAAATTTTATTCTTGATTATGTGTTTTTCCTATTATAATTAGTGTTGCTCACATTATTCTTCTTGGTTTGAGTCAATGGCTGGAACCCGAAGGAACCGTGTTAATGTGGAATGCGACAGGCAATGCAATGATTGTCCCCCTGAGCAACCAAACGTTATGGGAGCTGGAATGCAAAATCTTGTAGCCATGCTCACACAACTTTCTCAAGATATGGATCATACAGGACTTCCAAACAAGAAAAGGAAGGAGAATCATTCTGTTGAATCCTTCATGAGTCAGCGTCCACCCTCATTCAGCGGGTCTACTGATCCATTATTGGTTTAAAAGTGGATCAGTACCACTGAAAAGATATTTTCAGTTCTTCAATGTTCTGAACATGATAAATTCATCTTAGTAGTATATAGTTTGGAGGGTGAAGCTGATCAATGGTGGAATCTTATCAAGAATATGAGGGAAAGGGTTGAAATCTAATCCATGGAATGGGATGAGTTCAGAAACTTATTTTTCAATAAGTACTTCCCTCGTATTCTTCGAACAAAGATGGAGAAGGAGTTTCTTGAACTAAGGCAAAAGGATGATGAATCTGTTGGTACTTACGAAGAAAATTTTACAAGACTTGCAATGTACGCTTCTGGGATTATTATTCAACCTGAGAGTAAGATCGATCAATTCTTTAGTGGATTAAAACCAAGTCTTCAAAGGGCGTTAGCCATAAGGGACTTCAATATCTACGAGGAAATCATTCGATGTTCCCTCAAAGTTGAGTTGGAGATTAGAGTAACCCATCAGTCATATGCATTTGATAAGAAGAGGAAAATGAAATTCAAGGGGAAATCTAAAGACCCCACTGAAAAAAAAAGATGAGTTTTCCCTTATGCTCAAAGTGTGGAAAGAAACATGGAGGGGGTTATCTTAAAGGGACAAGTAAATGTTTCAAATGTGTAAAGGAAGGTCATCGGGCATTTGAATACCACAATGATGGGAAGAATATGTCTAATGATGTGAACAAAGAAAAGGATACACAGAGTGCACCAACTACACTTCAATGTTACAAGTGCAAGGAAATGGGGCATTATGCTAATCAATGCCCTAATACAAGGGTTGTTGATGATGATCGATTTCAACAAACTCTTAAGGCTAAAGACAAAGGAAAGTCACATACAATTTCTATCAGCGATGTGGAGTATGGTAACGAAGTGGTGAAAGTTAAACTTACCATCTACTCTAAAGTAGAAAATGTTTTATTTGATTCTAGATCCACCCACTCTTTTATTTCTAAAGAATTTTCTAAGGGTATCACCATATTACCTCAGTAGTTAGATATTGAGTTAGTTGTGACAACCCCTAATGTCACAACAGTCGCATAAAAAGTTTATAATTTGTCTTCGATTGAAGTTTGTGGGAAATTGCTTCCTGCAAATCTTGTGATCCTTCATATAGTGGAATTTTATGTGATTCTTGGCATGGATTAGATTTCTTTATATGGAGATCATATCAATTTCCAAATAAGGGAAGTCACATTTCATTTTCCAGATCAATCTATGATCGTCTATCGATGCAAGGATGAACATAACCTTCCAGTGGAAATTTATTCCATCATATGGGTCTTGATTCCACTAAATGAAGGTTATTTATCTCAAATGGTTGGTGAGAAACTCACGATTAAGAATATGCCCATTGTACGGGAGTTTGATGATGTATTTCTAGAGGAATTTCCAGGTCTTCCACCAAATTGTGAAGTTGAGTTTTCAATTGAACTCATACCGGGTGCTTTACCTATTTCAAAGACACCTTATAGAATGGCCCCAATTGAGTTACAGGAATTGAAGAAGCAACTCCAAGAGAATATTGATAAAGGATTCATACTCCCTAGTGTGTCACCTTGGGGAGAACCTGTTCTATTTGTTAAGAATAAATATGGATCAATGATACTCTGCATTGATTATTGAGAACTTAACAAGATCATGATCAAGAACAAATATCTTCTCCCACACATTGATGACTTATTTGAACAACTACGTGGAGCTCAATACTTTTCCAAGATTGATATTCGTTCAGGGTATCATCAATTAAGGGTCAAAAGGGAGGATATACCAAAGACAGCTTTTCATACAATGTATGGACACTATGAATTTATAGTGATGCCATTTGGTCTTACTAATGCCCCTGCTATCTTCATGGATCTAATGAATAGAGTCTTTAGAGACTATCTTGATCAGTTTGTGTTAGTATTTATAGACGATATTATTGTCTATTCAAATAGCAAGGAAGAACATGAAGATCACTTGAGAATTGAATTGAAGACCCTAAGAAAGGATAAGCTTTATGCCAAATTTACCAAGTGTGAATTTTGGATTCAAAAAGTTTCATTTTTGGGTCACATAATCTCAAAAGAGGGGATATCTATGGACCCATCAAAAATAGAGGTTATCAAAATATGGTCGATACCAACAACAGTAACTAAGATCCAATGTTTTCTTGGTTTGGCAGGATATTATTGACATTTTGTGAAATATTTTTCACGATTATCTAATCCACTCACCAGGTTGACACGAAAAGGAGTTAAGTTCATGTGGACGGAGGAATGTGAAGAGAATTTCAAGGAGTTGAAAAGAAGGTTATCCATTGCACATGTGCTCACACTGCCTTGTAGTGGAGAAAGGTTTGTGATCTACAGTGATTCTTCCAAGAAGGGATTAGTGTGTGTTCTCATGAAAAATGATATGGTAATAGCTTATGCCTCATGACAGCTGAAAATCCATGAGCAAAATTACCCAACTCATGATTTGGAGTTAGTTGCGGTAATCTTTACATTAAATATTTGGAGGCATTATCTTTATGGTGAAAGGTGTGATATTTATACTGATCATAAAAGTTTAAAGTATATTTTCACACAAAAGGAGCTGAATATGTGTCAAAGAAGATAATTGGAGCTAATTAAGGATTACGACTACTAAATTCATTACCACCCTGGGAAAGAAAACAAGGTGGCACACACATTAAATCGACAAGACCATGCTGGCTTATCCATGACGAGGATCACAAATGATACAATATTTATGGATTTACAAAGGATGGATCTTGGAATTATAATGGAAGGGGGAAAATCTTATCTTTCTCAAATGAATTTTCAACCATCTATACATGCGAAGATTAAAGAGGAATATAAAGAAGATGTGGAGTTACAAAAGAAGGTGATAAATGTTCCTAAATTCAACCTTGATTGTAATGGGATAATAAGGTGTAGGAATCGGGTTTGTGTTCCTCCCATACCTGAATTAAAGGAGCTGCTAGATGAGGCTCATAGTTATTGATTATCTATTCATCCTGGAAGCACAAAGATGTATAGGGACCTGGAAGAGTACTTCTGTGGGATGGCATTAAAATAGATGTTTCTAAATATGTCTCTTGATTCTTGGTTTGTCAGCAAGTTAAAGTTGAGATACAGAAGTCTAAGAGGATGTTACAACCATTACCCATACCCGAATGGAAATGGGAAAACATCACTATGGACTTTGTCACCAGACTTTTTAAAACATCCAAAGGAAATAATTCTATCTGGGTCATAGTTGATCATCTTACAAAGTCTGCACACTTCATTTCTACTAGAGAGGATTTCTCTCTGGATCAGCTTTCCAGGATATATGTAAAGGAAGTGGTAAGATTGCGTGGAGTACCACATTCCATTATATCTGATCGGGATCCAAGGTTTACCTCAAAGTTCCGGAGAAGTCTTCAGCATACTCTGGATACATAGTTGAGCTTCAGCACTACTTATCATCCTTAGACAGGTGGTCAGTCTGAGAAAACAATTCAAACTCTAGAAGATATGTTAAGAGCTTGATCTATGGATTTCAAAGGTGGTTGGGATCAACACATACCTTTGGTGGAATTTTCTTATAATAATAGCTTTCACTCCAGTATTCAGATGGCTCCTTATGAAGCTCTCTATGGAATGAAATTTTGAACTCCAACTTGTTGGGATGAAGTTGGGGAATGAAAGCTATTAGGACCTGATCTTGTTGATGAGATGGAAAAAAAGGTCCGATCTATTCAACAAAACATAAAATCAGCTCAAAGTCGACAAAAAAGTTATGCTGACAATCGAAGAAAAGACCTAGAGTTTGAAGTGGGTGATAAAGTGTTCTTACGAATATCTCCTTGGAAGAGAGTAATGAGATTTGGAAAGAAGGGAAAGCTAAGCCCTAGGTATATCGGTCCTTTCAAAATACTAGATCGTGTTGGGAAGGTAGCTTACCGATTGGTGCTTCCCCTGAATATCTCTCAAGTTCATGATGTGTTCCATGTATCTCTCCTGAGAAAGTATACATACCTGATCCTTCACATGTACTCAGCTTAGAAGTTGTACCGCTGGAGCAAGATCTTTCTTATGAAGAACAGCCAATGGAGATTCTGGATCATAGTGAAAAAAATCCTACGGAACAAGACCACTCTCTTGGTGAAAGTTTTATGGAGGAACCACCAATTATAATAATCTACATGGGAGCTTGATGATAAGATGAGGGAGAGGTATCCTTATCTGTTTGTTACAAAGTGACAAATTTCGATGGCGAAATTCATTTTAAGGGGGGTAGAATGTAACACCCGAGATTTTTATGAGAAATATTTTGTTTTTATGTTATATACATCATCAAAGGAATCTTTCAATACACACAACACTATCTTTTCTTGCTTTACATGCAATCACGACCTTCCTTGATAGCTTTCATTATACGCAATACTGAGTTTCACTAAACAACGATATGCTATTAAAATATTATTAAAACAAGCCGTCATGAATAGTAATACCCACTTTTTGAAATTTTATAAATTTTATTTTTCAATATGGACTTTATTTTTGGATTCGGAATATCAAAATTAGCCTAGGGTGAAATTTTGGTATTTTTCTGAAAACTTTCAATTTTTGATGAATAGTGAAAACACTAGGTTACTATTTAAAAACCGACTTTTTATTTAAGCAATTATTTATTTTATTTAAATTTATTTTATTTGAAAATTGATACATAATACCTATATAAGTTCAATGTAATTCATTTGAATCATTTTATAATAATTTTAGACATATAAAAATTTTATTGAACTTTTCACAGTCTTTTACTCACCTCCTAGGAGAATTTTAAAATTTACATAAAACTTAATTTTACCACTTCTGTGAGTGGAATTTTGAAAATCCAATAGACACGGTTAATATAAAGGAGTAAAATTTGGTTCAATAAGATAAAAATAATTTTTAGTGAATAGTAACTTTTTACTTTTTTTCCACGGTTAAAAGTAAATACGGTAATTGGGGGTAAAAATGGTATTATTATTACCCTAACACATGTCCTAATTCTATTGGATAAGTTTAATTCGACCAAAAACAACCTTACGAATAAAATATGACCATTTAGGTCCACTTGGATTAGATCAGGACATTTAATATTATTTTATTTAAAGAAGAGTTAAAATAGTTAAAATCAAAGTTTAATAACTAAAACATTTTTAATACTGGGATATAAATAAGATAAATTCTACTATAAATATTAATTATAAATATAAAAGGATTTACTACATAATAGTATTTTATTTATAATTTTTAGACTTTAAATAATTTAATTTATTTATGACACAATGATGATGCAGTAATTACCTTATTAATGAAATATTAACATAATTGATGTTATAAATACCCAAATAAATGTAATTTTAGACTTTTTATGAATTAAAATAATTTTATAGGTTAATATTAAATGTTATTATTTAAGTAATTAACGTTTTTTGAACTAATAATACTGTTATGATTTTCAAAAAAATCAAGTACCAAATAGTGTCAAAATTGACATAAAAACGTTTTTAAAACAAATATTATATTATTAATTGTTATTTTACTCCTAAAAATATACGGTTTGGAAAAATTACTTATATAAGGATATATATATTAAAAATTAACCACTTGGGGTTATTTTGTCTTGTTATAGTAATTTTATTAACCATGTAGTGTAAGAAAACAAGAAGACATAGTAAAAGTTAAATTATTTAACTTAGAGTTAAATCTAAATAATAAGGTTAAAATAGTAACCTAAACTTGTCTAAAATCTATTTGTTCAGAGTATTTAGACCCATACCCACCTTAGCTTCTAAATAAATCAATTTGGAGCTATTAAAAATCAAATATCACTTTATTACAAAATAATATTTTATGTTTTTCCTAAAGTGCCCCCTCTCCTCCCTTATAAAAGGGCACTTCCTCCCTCTCCTCTTTACACAACTTTTTGCCTTAAATATCGGCCAAAACCTGCCCATTTACCTTCTAAACTTACCTAGAAACATCCTAGATGTCCTGGTCTTCTTAAATTAACATCTTTAGTGCCCTAAGAGGAAGTTAAGAAGAGGCGCTTCAAAGAAGAGGTAATGTCTGTTACTGAGTCTTTCAAATTTATTTCTTCTTTTACTTATTCTTCTTTAGTTGCTTCATTATGAAGTAATAACATAAGTATCACTATAATACTGATATGTTATTATAATTATAAAACAACCCTATTTCACCTTCTATCCATCCTACAGAAAATGAAATCACCGCACGTGCGTACGTACGGAATACCGTCTCCATGCCGTGGTGTAATCTGTTTTCCACCACCACCTTACTTGGATGGGTATAATGGTGTAAATAATAACTATATATTATTATTTTAAAGTGATATTTATTCTTAAATAGTATACATAAACTTCAATACAATTCCATGATCATGGGAATGATATCATCGCTCGTGCGTACGTACGGTCTACCGTCTCCACGATGTGATGCGACTTGTTCTACATGATCTTCATTGCATAATGATTATATAAATGAATTGAAGGAATAAATTTGATATATATTACACTAATACCATTATGTAAATGAGGTATCTATAACCTAAAAATAATAATAAGAATTTATTCAACAAAACACGCATAAGAACAAAAAAAGCAATAAACACCCGAATAACAAGTAGCAATGAAATATTGCTAATAAGAAGCTAAGAATATGACCATGTATGATATCATAACAATGAGTAAGATTTTGGAATAAGTCAATAACATTATTTAAATCATTATACAGGAGGTTAAGACACGTACAAAGCAAATCGGACCGAAGGTAAGGGAAAATCTCGCAATCTCAATTTTTATCCGAGATTGTTTATACTTCAGTAATTACTGGGGAATATTTATCATCCACATCCATGTTTCATCAATATGTAATATTATTTATATCCTCCTAGGATTTTTTAAATCCAATTTTACCCATTAGTAAGTTTTTAGTAAAAGATATGAAAGGAATATTTTGTCATTTTAGTACGAGGTACTTTTTTGACTTTTCCGGGAAAATTACGAGAATAATGTTTTTTTTAACTTATACGGCATGAATGGATTTTTATGATTTCATAGAACATTATTTCCATGAATATTCCTTTACAAGTTTTCAAGTTTATTTTTATTCAACTTCTTTTAGTTTAAAATTTTATGACATGTTAAGAAATTAAAATGTTTTTTTTGAAGTAGAATGGATATTTTCCTCAAGAATGGAGTTCATGTGTTTTATCAAAATTATTTTCCATCAAAGATAATATAGGGTTCTGTTTATATCCCTATTTTTACATTGATTTTATTATGTTATGATGGAATTATTTTTATGATGTACTTTTATCTTATATGAATTATGTTATGATGGCATGATGTTTAAGAATCCCATTTTTATTACATGGGTTATGATATGATTTATGATTTTGTGGCACAAATAAGAATGGTTTTATTATGATATGGGTGGGACCAATATCTCCCTCAAATTCATTGGGTAAAGATTTATATCTCATGAGATAGACATGGCTGGAACGGCAGGTTAATCCGGTTCAGTGATACAGGACTGAAACGAGGAGTGAACTCGGTTCAGAAATGGAATTTGTCCGCTAAGATAGTCTTGGAAATTAGTCTTGACTACTAAGAAATTATTCTTTATGATTATGTTTGTATGCCACATAGTTTCATGTTTTATGTTATGATTATTGGGATTACATTTCACTACTATGATTTATCCCATGTTATGAAATTATGATCTCTTTTACAGGTTAAGATTTCCAAAATGATATGTTCTTATGAATATGATGTGATTGATATTTCTTTTGTTTACCCTTATTGAGCATTTGAGCTCACCCTTTTGTATGTTTTCTTTTCCCCAGGTCAGGAATAAGGATATTAAGTAAGATATGCCAAAAGGGACTCTAGATATGATAAAATAAAAGGGACACAGTGTAGATGATTTGTGAACCAGTTGTTTATGTTTCCCAGTTTCTAAAGACACCATACCTATACGGTCCTTTCATGGTTTTGTTATATGTTGTAATAAGTGTGCTTCAATTATGATGTAATAACAATGTATGTAAACTATGGGACGTTATACTATGACTATTATAGTATAGTAATATACATTTATACTCCCTTTTATGTTTCTCCATTAGACACTTTAACCATATTATATCCTTCTTCACTTCCATTAATTGCACATATTCTTATTCCATTGTGGATAATGAGATAACCAGTTTCAATCTTGAAATCCATCTCACTATTATTCCTCTGAATGTATGCACAAAACTTGTTAAAAATTTTCAAGTATCTGAATCTCCCCCAAATTATACATCAACATAACCTTACAAAGGATCATCCATCATGATTTGTAAAGTTTTATCTTGCATTTCATTGAGATACCATAGGATCTATTTTACTGATTCATGGTGTTCTTTACTCAAACTAGACTTGAAATAGCTAATGAATCTCACTGCATATATAATGTTTGAGTGAGTGAACATCATGGCATACATCAGACTTCTAATTACTGATAAAGACAACACCTTATCATTGTCTTTCATCTCATCATATTACTTGGTCGTATACTATTTTGAAAGAATGAAGTTTCTTGAAAGTAGGGTTGATATTGGACTATAACTATACATACTAAATATATTGATAATATTTTGGACATAATCTATCTGAGACAAACAAATATTTTAGATTTTCTATATTATTATACTTTCATCACTAAGATATTATTCTTTTTATGAGATATTTCATCTCAAACCTTTCAAATAAGTATTATTTCATCTCACATATCCTCTAAATTTATAGACCAAATATCAACATTATATCCATATACAAGATTCAATAAGATAAAATCCCTATCTTCAAATTCCTCATAGTATAAATAGTGTTTTCCATTCCGCCACTTGAAACCTGTGTCCAATATAAATGCATTGAACATCATATTCCATTGTCTTGGTTCTTATTTAAAATGATATCGACTTCTATTCATCTTTCACACGAAGTCCACATTATATTTATTAGTAAAACCCATTATCTACTTCATGTAAATTTATTCCTCAAAATCTCTAATAAGAAATATCAACATTACATCCATTTTACCAAAATTAAAATAAATAGATGAAACTGTATTAAGAAGTTTTTATATTGTGGTGTCTTTAACAATATTGTATATGGTCTCTCGGATGTGTGTTGAGATTGATATCTCCTCTCCCATTCTAGATAATATCTCCTTGAAGGTCCAAGGTTCAGAGCTTTGGTCTCATGATCATGTGTATCTGGTGTACCATAGGTTCTATTCTTCCTATATTCTTCAAGAGAACACCCAAAAAATGTGCAAGCAACATCGAAGTGGATCCCCTCGGCATGAGTTCTTGCCAGGTTTGGGGTGTGAGCCTCCTCCCTGAGGCTCATCTGACCCCTCTTTATCTTTAGGCCAGGAGGACCCTTAGGTTGTTGGATCTTCTTTAGCTCTGACATCCCCTACATGTAACGTTGTTCTCTCAGATGGACCAGTGAGTGGCTCTTCTTCTAGTGAGGCATTAGTTCCCTTCCCTTGGAGGGATCCCCCCAAATGGCTGGTTAAGCTTGTTGGTTCATCTTTTGATCCCTATCATCTCCAATCTATAAGTGGGTTACTAGAATGTTTTTTGAGGCTCCCTCATATCTTTCAAGATCCCTAGGCCTTGCCTTCCCCTCCTCCTGAAGTTGCTACTGAAGTGGTCGGGTTGTTTGAGAATGGTGATAAGCATGCATCTCTCCAACACCATCTAGAAGGTGTTATCGCCAAAGTCACAGGTGATATGGTCGGGCATGAGGCCTCAGATAAACAGAAATTGTGATATGTAGGTAAGCACCCAATGGTCCAATATCCCTTGAGTGTTCTGAGATGGAAGAAAATTATTATTCTTTCTCACTTGAAAACATTTTTTATACAGCTCCCAGATAACAGCCTAGGTGTTTACACTCATGTTAAATCCAAACAGCAATGGTCATAGCATAGGTAGTGTCACTCTTACTTTCATCCTGAGAGCATTATTCCAGGGTTCAATGTTGGGATGAAGGTTTCCCAATGATACCCATCTTCATATGGAACTCTCGTGGACTTTGGGTGAGGGTCAAAACAAATTTCATAGCTTTAGAGATCAAGAAAAAAAACTGTCATTGCTGCTATTCTAGAGCACAAACATAACCCAACCAAGTTGAATGAGTTCACCAACATAATCAAAATACATCTTTCTATGCAAGAGGTTCCTACTAACCATCATATATAGAACTTTTGGAATAGGGATATCTCAGTGGACTTGATGCAGGAGGGGGGGAGTTCATCACGATGATGTTGAAGAAGGTATCCTTAAACTTCTTTGTATCATTTGTTTATGGAAGCTAATACAATGGTAGGAAATATGCTCTATGGAATAAGCTTAGTAAGTTTGATCCAAGATGTGAGTCTTGGATTATAGGAGACGAATTTAACATCATCACTGAACCAGTAGAAAAAAAAGGTCGGGGATTGTTCTCTTGGAGATCTAGCATGGGATTTGTGTAGTTCATGGAACACAAGGGCTTAATGGATATGGGGTACACATGTAACCACTTCACTTGGTGTAATAAACAAAGAGGGTATAGGCGATGATGGAGTCAGCTTTATTGATGCCTCACTAATGTGTATGCCATCACCATGTTTTTGAATGCCAAATTGAACCAATTAGTTTTTGGTATCTCTGATCATTCCACGCTGCTTGTTTATTTGATCTACATGAAGTTTTATCAATAAAGGTTCAGGTACAATGACCAATGGACTCTAAATTCTGAGTTCAGTCAGTTGGTGAGTGCCTTATGGAGGTAATTGTTATAAGTGTACTCCTGGCTGGTGATTCAAAACAAATATAGGAGGCTCAAATAGGGGCTCCAAGTTTGGTTTGGGGACCTTCCCCCGATTGAACAGGAGATGATGTATCTTAAATTAGACATCGAGAGACCAGCCTGTAGAAACTCTAGAATGAAAATAACTTCAAAAATATTTCTATCAAGAAGAATTTCCCGGTAGAACTAATCCTTAGATAGAGGCGAACGGTCCGAGAGAAATAAAGGATAAAATGGATGCATGAGGGTTAAAAGAACATGGCATACTTCCATGCTTGTATAAGGGAGAAAAAATTCCCCATCAAACCCCACATCATGCAATAATATGTCACATACATAGACGATAGAAAAGTTGTGGGTGGTATGACATATTCTTTCTTTCATGACCTTTTTTCAGGAATAAACACAAGGATGGACGGTGGGTACCCGAACGGAAGTGTTGATATATGGGATGCAATTCCCATCAGTATATCCACTATGGATAATGCCTTCTTGGAAGTGGTTCTAGATGAACCATAGATTCATGCGGCCATGAAGAATCTTAATAGAGTGTGCCAGGACCAGATTGTTTTCCTGGATCATTTTGCAGAACCTCTTAGGAGGTGGTTAAATATGACATTGTTTATTTTGTTTAGGACTTTTTCTGGGGAGGATCCCTTCTATGGGTTCCAAGTGACATGACCCTGGTCCTCATTCCAAAGGTGAAGGACCTCTCCTCCCTTCTCCATTACCACCCTATGATCATGTGAAACTTACCATACAAGATCCTTAGGAGTACCATCAACATGAGAATGGCCATGCATATTCCTAGGTGGACTTACATGGAGCAACATGGTTTTGTGAGGGGTCCTTCAGTACTTGGGGAAATTACTATGGCATAGTAAATGTTGAGGGACATTAAAAATAAGACTCATGGATCCAACATGGCCATCAAATTGGACATAAATAAGTCGTATGATAGGATTGAATTCATAGATGTTTGTCCCCTTTATGGGGAGATCCCATGGATTCTTCAAGGCCGCCCATAACTTACGTCAATGTGACCTGTTATCCCTATATATCTTCATTTTAATTTAGGACACATTAGGAAATATCTTGAATAGAGGGATATCCAATGGTAGAATTCTTCCCTACCAAAGGAAAAGAAACCTCCCATCCTTCTCCCACATAATGTTAACAGACAACATGATTATATTCTCAAATGTAGGAAAGATATATGTTTGAGGTATTAGCAGGATTCTGTAAGAATACTACTTCAGGAGTGGTCAGGTAATCAACCATTCCAAAAGAAACCTGTACATATCAAACAAATGTGCGGCAAGTCCGTCCAAACTTTTATTCACCATAATGAACATGCATCCTAGTAATTTCCTAATGGATTATCTCGGTATCCCTATCTCATCAAGAAGAATGCGAATTAAGGACTTTGACCATGTGTTTAGTAGGATCAAAAGTCATTTCCTCAATTGCAAGAACCATTTTCTATCCTTTGGGCATATTTATCTAGTTAACAGTGTACTATCTTCCATTCTGCTGCATGCGTTGGCTTCCTCTTATGTAAAAAAGGGAGTGAACAAAGCCATTGAAAAGGTGTTGGATAACTTCTTATGGGATGCGATTTCAGATGGGAAGAGACACTGGATTTTATGGGATAGGATGGCCCAACCTATTCATGATGGGGGTATTAATTTGAGGATTCTAGGGACCAAGATGCAAGGAATGCATGCCAAACTCACATGGGAAACCTTGGATAATAAGATTCTTTGAGAGAGGATTATGTACCTCATTTATGACAGCAAATTGGAAAAATATAATGTCCTAGGATCCCATCTGTGGAAATCGGTGAGCACCCTCATCCCAAGTCTCTTTCAGCAATCCCGATGGATAGTAGGATATAGAAAAAATCCTATTTTGGACACAAAACTGGGTGGGTTCTGTGCTTAGATTTCTGGGATGCCTGGCTCCTATGATCACCTTTAAAGAGGTGAGTCTGAATGTGGATTTTTTAAGGAACTATTGTAAAATAACCAGTAATACATTTTAAACTATATCCTCATCAACTCTGATCCAAAAAAATGTGTCTTCACACCCTCTCACTCAGGAAAGTTCACATCAAAATATTTTCAAAGGATCTCTATTTCATATATGCAGCAGGAAGGATGGAATGATATTGAGTGGTGCAACAAAACCCCTTCCAAATACAACTTCCTTGTATGGAGAATTCAGAACTCTGTGATACTGTATAATGAGAGTGGTATGAAAATGGGTATTAGTATGGACTCCTGGAGTTAGTGTTTTAAAATATAGTGGGAAGAAAACACAAAGCATATCTTCTTTGAAAGAGAGTGGGATCAAGACTTGTGGAAGTTATTTAGAGACTTCACAGCTATCTCATATTCCAATTTGTGTGATGCTTTGTTTTTTGGAGAGGTGGTTCTAGGGGGTAACAGTGAAAGGTCTTGAGAGGGTGGTGAGGTCTATTATTCTCAGTGCCAGATTCTAGTGTCTATGGTAGGCCCGCAATAAGGCACACCTTTAGGGGACTTCCTCCACTGGAAGGTCCATCATTGTGAGAACCATGTGTCTTCTAGTTGATATGGTCACCCTCATGGAGAATTGTCATGATTCTCCCTCCCAGAATATTCTTCAAGCAAGTTTGTCTCTATCCACTTTTCTCATTAATAGAACGAGGGGTTACTGGATACATTGGATTCCTCCAAAATTCATCTTAAAGTTAAATACTGGTGTCTCTTGTATCATGGGTGATAAGAGAGGTGGAGGAGTGGTTCATAATTCAGAAGGGAGCGTGTTCCTGGCTTTTAATGCTCACTTTGGTGTTGGAAATGCACTTCAGGTGGAGGCTAATGCAGTCCTTGTAGGGATAAATCTATGAAAAATAGAGTAACATTACTCTATCCCAAGTGGAAACCGACTCGAAGATCATATGTAACTCCTTGTTAGGAAGTATCCCCACTCCTTGTTCAGTTATATACATCATCAGTAAATGTAAATGGATCACCAATAAAACAATTTAGGTCACCCAAACATGGAGAGAGGGGAACAAAGTCACTAATCACTTGGCCTCTCTAGCTATCCATGGGTCCAATATCTCTTGCCTTTTCGATGTCACCTTCCTTAAGCCTGAGGGTGTCAATTTAATTTACAGGGATACCATTGATCCCCACCATTTTAGACACCCATAAAATTGTTTTTCCATGTTCCATGTCCTCTGTATCTTTATTTCTTATTTTAATAAATTAAATGATGATGGGTATCCTAGCCTTATACCATTTCCTTCTATTCACTTCTTCCTTTATAAGAAAAACTCATTTTTTATTAAGTGACTTATTTCCCTAGGGTAAAACCATTAGATCCCAAGATTTATTCACATGTAGTGAATTTTACTCATCCTTTATAGATAAATCTAAATTTTTTGAATCACTAAGATTGTAATCCTCTTTCAGGATCACAGGTTCTCCACCATCTAATAGAAACATATGATGAATGTAATGAACATACCTCTGGATAATTTTCAATCTCTGGAATACCTTCAAAAATAACCATACATCTTTTGTATGTTTGGTACTACTTCTTCTAATGCTCTAAAATCTTGAGCTCTATAATTCAATACTCTCATTTAAGCCTTTTTAACCCTTTATCTATTTAATACATATTCTATTAGCCTATTGTCGAAACCTTTTATGATGCCATTTGAATCCTCCAAAACCTTTTGGTCATTTGGAGCTTCCATTCAGATCCACTTGAATTCATTTGGTTGAATTATTAACTTTAACTTCATTCTTCTTCAGGTTATAGTCATTTTATAAGCATTTCTCATTGAATAGATCATTATAACCTCTTATTACTTGTATCTTATCATCATCTCAAAGTCAAAATCCAAATTTTTCATCTCTATAACCAATATAGAAGCATTCCTTTATTTTTTCCCCTATTTTATTATGATCCTTAGAACCCATATATACATATAGAAGACTCTAGAAAAGATTGAGATTATTGAGCTCCACTAATTTACCATACCATATATCTTATGGTATTTCCATCCCAAATGGTATTGATAGACTTTTATTGACTAATTATATTGCATATTTGGCCCCTTCTTCCCAAATCTCCTTGGAAATTATCAAATTTTAACATCATACTTCATTCTTTATTCAAAAAATATTATTAATTATTTTAACGATGTCATTATAATCATGTTTTATTTGTATGTTCTTATCAATTCTTATCTCTTGATTATTAAAACATTTTGGGAATATCCTTACACTATATTCACCATAATTGTTGATCCATAAGCATTTCATCTAATTTTTAGTCTCATTATCTACTATTTCATTCCACCAAAAAAGAACTTAAAACAAATCATATATGTGTTTAAGAAAGAAAATAAATACCTTCCTCATGTAATCATTATTGAATGCCTCTAATTATTGTAACCCTTTGTTAGATTAGATAGGGGCCGACCCCCAAACTTTTATGTGAAAAAGATCTAGTTTCCCGCTTTTGGGTGTCCATATAGTCATATTGAACAATACCATTCATTTATTAATGAGTATGAAGCTCTCATAAATTCTAAATAATGTATTATTCTGTTTTAACATGACGTTATTTTGTATAACCTTAATGTTCTTATCACTGAGATGCCCACATCGACAATGACATACCTCTGAACTCTTGGACATTGTGATTCCTAAATTTGTCTCTTTATTTGATCATTTGGTTAGATAAAGGGTTTCATACTTTATACCTATATCCATAACTATTTAACCATGAGTTACCTCTCAAACTTTGTCATAAAATATCATTACATACCCCATATCATCATGTTAACCTTTATAAATTATGTTTTTCTACAAAACTGGAATGTGTTTCATGGCCTTGAGCTTAT
Organism: Viscum album; assembly: GCA_963277665.1. Taxonomy (NCBI): domain Eukaryota; kingdom Viridiplantae; phylum Streptophyta; class Magnoliopsida; order Santalales; family Viscaceae; genus Viscum; species Viscum album. The sequence goes on from OY728139.1 coordinate 498,063,940, forward strand.
GCTGACATGTGTTCTTCATTTGGAAATTTACATTTCCCTTCTCCATAATTTATAGAGCCTCATCATCTTCTAATTTTACCTTAAAAAAATTTTGACACGTAATTTTTATACTTATCTTGTCTAATGTGGAGTGGAACAATGATCTCCAATCAATGATCCATGATTCCACCAGAACATTCAATTTCAATAGAAAGTTAAAACTCCCTTGAAATAATACAAAATAAACTAATATAGAACAACCAGATGATTTTTCATCTATATTTATATCTTCATTCCTAATAATCCTTATTGATGTGGTCTCTCATGTTGTAGTACCAATATATTGTGCTAGGACTAGCCGAATTTTCAAGGATCTATCTACATATCTTATTGTCTAAAATCCTATGAATTTTAATCTGATGAGGTGACCATCCTCTTATATATGTATTGAGTACTCTATTATAAGGTTCGTAAATTTCTTTTTATCTAAACTCTTAATTTAGTATAATACCTCAAACATACTCAAACACTAAGTTATTCCTCCTATAAGAGTTACTCATGGAAGCTACAATCGCTTCCCAACCCTTAGAAAGAGATAATAATAATATAAATGCCTATACATATTCCATGAACATTAAATATTATATATGGCATTGAATCATGTTAAATTCATAGATATGATCATAAAAAGATATATCTTTTAACAACCACTTGTAAAATGGTCTCCACATCAAGAACACATTGTTATTACTAACATCTTCTCATATATGACTGTCATAGTTTTCCCCAACTCTACTAATTTCTTCAATTATCAAATATTAAATGCTACATTTCATGGTAATGACATCCTAATGAGTCTATGAACCTTTCTATACAACCTTTTTCATCTTTCCTTATCCATCATCTCAGGCTTCACTCCAATCAATGGAAGATTCAAGTATTTTATAATCATATAATCCCTTATCTTCATTCCCAAAAATAAAAAGTCCTTTCTAATGAACATATCAACTTCGAAATTAATATCTTCTAACTCTATCCTTCTATTTTAGTAGTATACTCCCACTAAATAAAAAATAAAATGGAACGAAAAAACTACCTGATTGTTTTGTCGAGTGTGAAAATATCATGATCTAATCCATTATTTGATACCACATATTGGACATGAACACATAATTAATATACTAGACATATATCTTATAGATGTTATGCATATTTGATATATAAACATCAAAAAAACTAAAAATTTAATGTTTTCACATTATTTTAGTGTATTGAAATATATGAAGTCTAAAAAATGTTCTCTCCCCACCAAAATTCACATAGAAAATATTCACTCCATTAAACTCAAGAAAATAATTCAATAAAAGAGAAAAAAAGAAGAAAGAAACTCTTTGGATTTACATGGTTTGGAAAAATAAGTCTTGTGTCCAAAATAGAATACTACAACCATATTTATAACTTTTGGAAAATACAATGATTATAACATTAATCTAAAAATAGGTCTGATAATAAATAACTATGTTCACTAATCATAATTTGCATCATTGTACATGTAAAAGTGGTTCCACCACCCATTAATAGTGGGGCCCATCTGCTTGTTTTTTTTAACCATCATTCAAGATTCATGTTAGACCATGAAAAAAACCTTGGTGACCACTAATATCTTATAGCCTTTAAAACATGTCCATTTAAGTTAGTTACTTATGCTCATCCTATCTAGTGAACTAACCATTACCCAGTAAACACTCATTAAACAATTCCTATGTCTAACCCACCCTTCACTACTGAAGATCACTTATTATCTCTACATGAAAATAGATTGAATTGTCGAGCGAAGTTCCTCCTTCTAGTAGACTATGTCAAGGATTCAAAAATAGTCATCACATATCCACACTATGTTATCCACTAAATAGATAGAATACCAAGATGTAATCATCCAATAATCTCAAACTATTTTGAGTAGTATCATTTCTCTCATCATCTGGAGAAGGTCAATTCCACAACTCTAAAGAAATAATTATCATGACGGAATCAATATCCCCATCACACGGTGATGCCTCTAGAGATAATATGTCACATAATTTAAATAATAATACAAAATCTACTATATGATGAATGAACTAACATAACTATACCCGAAAAGTAATTCCCTAAATACTATGGTTAGTTATAAAATTATTTGATTTTTTTCATATGAATATGTTGGCCTATACACCTTAGTTGGGTTCCTTAGTCTGATAACTACACCTAATCAATTAATGAAATTTTCCTCATATGTACTAAACCAAAGCTCATGAGATTCCTAACCCTAAAATCTATCCGTAAGATAGGGCCACTTTGATACCAATATTACATAAAAAGATGCATCATGACCCCACTGAGGTCAGTGGTCAGTGGAGTGTTCCTCCTAAATCCCATGTACAATAGGTCAAAGGTTAGGGGCTATAACAAATAAGGAAGAATAAATATATGGGTGGCCTTATCCTATATAATATATAATTGATATGCATCGCCATCCATCTATAATATCTTCAACCACATAATAAGTACATAAATATCTATAAATAAAAATGCATGAAAATTTTGTTATCATCCCAATAATATATAATATAAATTATATCACACATAAGAAAAGATAGATGACCCAAAATAATAGAATAAAAAAACTAACCATGAGTTATTTGGAATGAAGAACACCATTTAGAACCAACACCAACATGATGACCACCAACTAAAAACACCATAGGTCACCAATAATATTTTTCTCTTCCAATACCATGACCACCAAAATCTCCACCAACTCATGCATTGTCTACATAGTCCCAACATTTTTGGTTGGAAATTTATATTTAGGGGTGAGTATAAAAATAACTAGTATGAAACCATGAAAACACAAGGGGTATGATATAGGTTATCACAAAACTGAGGGTCGAACTTAACATCCACCCAACTCAAATAATAAAGGGAGGAATCATAAGATAGAAAAGAATATAAGACAACACTTACTAATAATTATCCACCCAAAAACACACTGGATATAAAATATATCCCAATAATATAATTATTTATTTTAAATTGGAGTCCAAAAATGACTACAGGGGGAAACTACATCTCTATGTTGATCCATATCAAGGCAGATCAAACAGTGATATGTCAACACAAAGGGACCATAACCCTAATTTCCACATCTTAGCCAAGGGATCTACCCTAAAATATCCCTCACATATGGGGAATCATCAAACCATGAGTTACACTATATGGACCCGTATTATCACTTGCTCAAAACATAGGGGGTGATCCAAACTTCTTAGCCTAACACGTTCTCAAGAAAATGCCTGAATCCCTAGAGAACTTATATTAACATCTTACTCCTAGAATATATAACCTAAATTCTAGTAGATGTGGAGATCTCACACCTCATTATAATGGATGAAAACTATCCAAATGAGTTACAAACTCCATAAATGGGTGATACTCACATCATTCCATGGGGGGTTTTTCTACCCCATTATATAAAAGGGAAAATATGTCACCTTAGTGGTGCAGTGATTGAGAGGAAGATATCAACTACATGATTACTTAAGGGAAAATAAAACCAAGAGTAATTGTATAACTATCCATTTATCTTAATTCTATTGGATAACTATACTAAATAGGAACCTAGAGTATCCATTTCACTAAAAAAACTCCAAACACATTAACTATCCACACTACTCAAATATCATAACCACCACATCACCAATTTGTAATAATAATGGGAAATCATGCCTTTTTGGTGTGCGTAATCCACATAAGGGTGTTATTAAACCTTAAGAAGGACCCCACATCTAATTGATGATAAATATTTACCTAGGAGAGTATCTTCTCCATCAATATTAGGGATATCACACACCTTGAAGGGATATTAAAAAATAATAACTTAACAAAGAGAACCCTCACCCCACATCTTAGTGGGAAAACTATGTACGTAGATGTAAGGTATGACCCACACCACAACAATAATGTTAAGGTCAAAGTAGTACCTAATTGTGGGTCTATACTATTCTCACCTCAGATTCATCATAATCAAGAATCTTGTGAAAGGGATACAAATAACATTCTAAATCATTATTCTCTATATCTTATGGAAACTCGGGTTTTGGTACATAGGATATCTACTGAAAACATAATAAATTTTACACTAAGAGCATGGTGTAATAAGAGTAAAACACCAACTCCCCATCCCTATATCAAAACCAATTTCACAAACTCCAACTATGGGGTGTACAACAGGGGAATCTCTTTGAATTACACATCAATTTATAATCCCATTTGGTACTACCTAGTGAAATGAGGCCACCATTAATGAATTTTCCTAAATCCTACATTTTTTACTCTTCTATAATCCTTAATGAGATCCATATATTCTAATAAACTACTCAAGATTATAGAATTATAAAATACATGAGAATGTCTCACACCCCAATATCTGAATTCCACCAAGGGATAACTAACCCTGTATCTATTCTAAATCACCACTTATAACTATTCACCATCACCCTGGAGCTAAGATATGAAATAATCACAAAAAATCTGAATAATGGTCTCTTGTAGCAAATTGGATGCCACCATTATGATCTACATGGAAAAATAATTAGAACAAACAATATTTTTTTCAAAATATAACTCTGGGGTGAAAAAATATTAAAAGCACCACCTAGAGGATAGTATATAACATGAAATATGGTATGTAGAGTGTGTATCCAAAAATTATATGATTGTTAATGTACCAAAATAACATCATAAATTTGTATGAGGTATTAATAAATTCAAATTTCTATTAATACTCTTGTATTTTGGGTATTTTCATGGTGTTGGGGGATTCAGAGGTGGATCGGGGTCATTTTGGGAGGTCAAACTTGGTGTCATAACTACTGTCATAAGAAATATCATGCATTGGATACCTAGTAACTTTTTCTTGGGTACCCATTGGGAATAGTAGGGAAGGAGATTCCCTACATAGGCCACCAAGTACCTAGTTCTAGTAGGGAAGGTACCCTATACCCCCTATAAGGTTATTTTAAATAATTTAATTTAATTTCACATTAAATAAGAATTTACTTCTCATTTTCCAAACCCCAGTTTCATGAGATATCTCTCTTTCATATCCCCATTTACTCCCTAAGTGTTTAATACCTATAATTTATCACTATTTTTTAGTTTGTTTCATCACAAGAGGTCACTTATGGAAATTCCATGACTCTTCTTCCATCAAATCACTATTTATTTTAATATTATTTTATTTTATTACATTTAGTAACAATCTCATGGTATTTTATAGATATATTGATATATTTTCAATGGATTAGGTTCTTTTGAAGTTGTTAAATGGGAATGATTCCATTATAATGTTATAGGTGGACACAAACTATACCAAGTTCTTTGCATTTTTTTCTAGTGCCATGCGATATATGGTCTCACCACCCATCATCTATTGGACAAAAATTAATCTGAACTATACTTAATTGACCTATACTAGTATGGTGTGTTTATCTAGGTCCATATTGGGCCTACTAAATATTATTCCTTAATGTTTTAGCCACTAATGGTCATGTTCATTATTTAATGTGGTGTGGGATTTAGGCTTTAATCTCAATGTGAGGTTGCATGAATTATATTTTATTATGATAGAGCTATTTTGGTGACTATTAACCATCATTTAGTTGGGTATATATACTCTCCCTAGTGGATGGCCATTAATAGAACCTAGTGTGCAACCACATTTGGAATTCTTAACCCTAGTAGGGGGGATATGCTCCTTTAAACTAATTGGACTTGAGGATTTAGACCATAGAGATGTTTTATGATGGGGTTTGGTGTAAGTTGATAGGCGTAGGTGAATCATAGTTATTTTTGGATGTTTTTTACAACCTTATTTAAATTTTAAATGACTGTTATATTATACACTATTGATAATTGACATAAGAGATGAATAAACATAAGGTTTGATTCTGATAAAGACCTTGGTCACCTTTAACATGTTTTTTTAATATCATGATATGGTTTGAGATACTTTATTATGAGATGATTGTGGTTCTTGGACACCTTTACTAATTTTCCTTTTGTTTGATATAGATTGGGATAAATAAACATATAGGTTGATATCACTATAGACTCAGGGCATTATCCCAATGGTTTTTAATTTTATTCCATGGTTGATATTCATAGGGTGTTACCATAGTGATAGGGGTTATTTATAAAAAAAATTATTAATGTTTTTTATGGTCAAGATACCCTATGGTAGAGACAATAGTGATAGGGGTATATTTTCCCCTTTGTTTGATTTCAGTATGCCATTATAGAGATTCCCATAGGATGTAACCCTATAGACATGGGTTTCTTCTCCTATATCAGTTGATATGATGTTTTGATCAAGATACCATTGGGTTGAGATCCCCATATCCACAAACTTCCTTCCTATTGGGAATAAATGGATCTGAAATAAGGTCAAGAGACCATAAGGATGAGATTATATAGGTAGGGTTAGCTTTTCACATTATCCTAGGTCTATTATATTTTGGTCGAGACACACTGAGTTGAGACTTGATAATAATTGGAACGAATATCTCCATTGGCCTTATTATTTATGATGATATATTTAGAGAGATCACGTCATTTTCTGAAGCTAGTATGGGCACACCTGGGTGGATAATTGAGCACCATAGTACATGAATATTATTATCTGTTTTTTATATTTTTTATTCTATCATATTTCTATAAGAAAGAACTATATTTATTGGTCTATTTAGGGATATCATTGGCTGTGGAAAACTAATTTTTAATCACACCCTTTTCAGCCACCTAAGTACCCAATCAAACTTTATGGTTCATGGTCTAAGGTGGCAAAAAGATAATTTTATCAATGGATAAATAGTAGAACTAATTGGAGTTCATAGTTGACATTTGGAATAGACTTGGGGAAGATTTCACTATCTTTTCCAACCTTTTTTTTACTTTTGTATTATCAATATATGATCTACCTATGCTATATATTATTTATAATTGTTTGAAAACCTAAAACTAACACTACACATTTTGTTATAGCAAGGGGATGATTTTTAATTATTATGGAACATAGAGGTGATATATTTATTTTTTATATTTTATTTTATGAAGATTTTTTTATTTCTTAATTATATTGGAATTTATGGTTATCTATACTATAGAGGGTATAATATACCTACTTGTTACATGTAACCTCATCGTTGTTAGGTAGCCTTTGTTATATGGGTTGGCACACCTAAAGTATATAGAATACAGTTTTTTCATGATGGTTGTGAACTAGATCGGGGATGCTGAAAAGTGGTATCATATCATCATTTTTAATTTTTATTATTGTTTGGAATGTAATATATAATATATTGTAAATAATTTGTGTTCAAATTCTAAGATAGACCTTATACTGGGTTGTAGTTAACCAACATATTGGGAATATTCATATTACTTGGGATGTGTTTTTTATTCTTCGCCTTCACTTTTAAAGTTGGGTTACTTTTCCAAATATGATGCATTATGCTATTTATTTATTACTTAATGGATTTTTATATTGGACCAATGTGAAGATAGATCATGAATTAATGAATCACATTTGGCATGTAGGAGTCATGTGACATTCATATAACTATCAATTATTAGGAACCATTATTCTGATATGAGGATCAATTATTTAAATTGTCATAAAAAACATATATACGTATTTACCATATAACATGATATAGACATTTTATATAATCCAATAATTATTATGTTATTCTATTATTAAATAGACAATGTGAATTTTAACAATAATTAATTATACCCCTAAGAGAGAGTGGGTAGTGAGGGCCCAAAAAAGAACCTGATGGTATATGAGACCATTGTGATGCTAAGGTGTGTGTATAGAATAGAAGGATAATATTACTATTATTTATTATCCTTTATATTATATTAATACATTTTATAAATGTGATTTCTAGTAGGACTTTTGAAATTTTAGTGATATGCCACTATGATGACCGCATGTTGAGTGTCATGAGGGTGGGGACAAGTATTCCCTACGAGTGGTTTAGACGGAGCCCCTAGTTAGGTATATTACTCCTCTTAATTAGTATCCCCATGAGAATATATTCGATGTTATTTGGTTTTTGTGATGTGTATATCTAGAATTCAAGTATGCCTTGTCTGATTTGACTAGGGAGTTCTATCTGAAACATCCACCTCTATTTTCCTTTTCCAAGAAAATCATCACATGGGGTTATCTAGGAAGGACATTCAGGATAGGTTTTTCATATATTTCTTTCCCATTGTTCAATTATATAACTAATCTAAAAAATTTGGATCTAACTCAGGGTGTATCTTAGTTATGGATTGTGCATATTGTTTTATTGAGTTTCTTAATTGTACTCCTTCACTATTGAGAGATGATACTGTTGTGATTTTTTTATGGATGGAATAAGGAAATAGATTGCATCTTAGGTGAACATATTTAGGATTACATCCTTCTAAAAGGTTATGATTCCTTCTTTTACAATATATAGAAACCAATATGAGGATAGAGTTTTAGGGAAGTCATGTTCATATGTTGAGTCTAGGAGTGGATCTTCTACAAGCCAAAATTGGTATTTTGATTATTTTCATCATACTGGTGTTAGATAATTCAATCAGTTCCATCAATATTCTTCTTCCCAACATAGAAGAGTTCCACATATATGTTATCAGAGTGGAAGAATAGGGAATACATGGTTGTAGTGTTAGTGATTTCTTAAATAGTTTCACTCTTTCAATAATATGAGTTATTAATAGCTTTTCTATTTAATTTTTCATCAGATATCTAGTATATGTGGTGATCTTTGGGCTTATGGATTAGTGTTGGGTCCTATTGTTGTACAACAAGGTGGTAGATGGAGTTATTCTATCTATATAGGGAATAGAGATGGACATGGTTCCCATGCTCAACAATGGTAGTGGAGTGGTTCTCATTAGGGTATCTAGGGATATGAAAGCTAAGTAATGGGGTAATGGTCAAACAAGCTCTATGATATCAATCCATCACATAATAACAATGATGAGGGGTCGTTGACTATTCAAGGGATGATATTTGAGGAATTTACCTTTTTTACACAAATTCATCACATTTTTATATCCAATCAATGTGATAGAAATTTAGGGTTGACTATCAAATACATATATAGATTGATATCAATCGATATACTCTTATGGGTGTGACCTGAGGGTGTTTCATAATGTTCTCAATTTGCCCTTGTGATCAATGGATATCAAAAAATATTAGATTTCTTCATGTCAGAGATTCATAGTTTCAATGTGATCTAGGCATGGATTATTTGACATGGTATCGATCACACATCAACTACTATAATCAGAAGGTATTTTTAAATCTATAGAGGGGGATTGTTAAAATATTTCTAATTAGTGGGATTTGTAGGTAGGTTATTCAAGACCTCACCATCGATAACTGGGATGTAACTTATTATTCATTTTGGTGGATTAATTCAAGCTAGTTCTCTGTTTGATCGTGTATATTTGGACACTATTTATGTTTTAGGGGTGTCACTGTGGGTCAGGAATTGAGTTTCTATATGTTGGAATAGTCTTAGGGTTATAAATCTAATGAAAGTAAAAAATAATGATGCTACACAATGGAATCATGGTTTCATTATTGGTTACCGCTTATTATGTTTTGTGATGTAGTTTATTAGTCACAGCAAAGAAAAGGTAACCATGGTGTGATGGGAAAACCCACTATATAAAAAATTTTAAAAAAAATTATGGTCATGTAGTATCCAAGGGGAACCATGGTATAACAGTGCAGTGTAGGAAAGAATTTTCAGGGACTATTGAGAACCATTTCCCATCTAAGGATATTTTAGTTTTTTGAGTATTACATAAGAATAAATATTCCTATTTTAATATTATATTATGGGTTTTTTATTATATCATTTCACAATATTGGGGGTTGAAATATAATGAGGTTCATAGTGATATATGTTTCACTATAAAATGTAGGTTTATTCCATAATGTTACTGAGGTAGGGGAGTTGGGGATTTGGTGAGGATATGTCACACTATGATAAGGGGGGTCACGTTATGAGGTAACTTCTAGTAGGTAATTTCACCATGACCAAGGTGGTCACATCCTGAGGGGCCTCTGGGATTCAATTTAAGAAACCTTAATTAATTTATTTAATTAATGATTCAAAATGAGGGAATCCCTCATTTGAGGTTATTTTGGTCAGGGTAGAATCCTTAATCTCATTATATTTTTTATCTCTTCTCTACTGATAGATGTTCATTAATTTATTATTTATTATTAATTTCCTTCATTATAGGGAGTATCCATGTGTTCAACTAGCTATCATTGGGTATCTATTTCTATTTTCTCACACCATTTGTTCATATTTCATTGTTTTTCCATAAATTATGGGTTTTTCTAGATTATATGATTTACTATTATCAAAGGAGAATCATCCCAAGTTTCATGACAAGTGAAGTCTCGCTAACCCCAGGTTTTTGGTGTCTATACTCTTCTGGTGTTTTATGTGTGTTTATGTGTCATGTGATAATTGGTCATGGATATCATTGTATGAAAAATTGTAAATAGAACCATTTGTGGTTTTCATTTTTCATGAGAGATCCCTAGGATACTCTCTTGTGGGAAATGGTGGGTTTTTAGTGTATATTTACTTGCTTGGTTACGTTGTTTTAGGTCTTTATGCATATGATTTTTCTTGTTTTATATGATGTTTCTTTAGGATTATAAGGTTGATGTGGTTCCTTAGTAACATGATGGATGTAAAATATGGGATTATTAGTGATTTAGATAACAAGTGATGTGGTGACGTGGTTATTTGGTGTGACATGGATAATTTTGACCATTATCATGGATGATGATGGAGATTCACTAAATTATGTTTGTAGGTTGTTGGTAATTTCCACTCACCTTGGGGTTATATCCTTTAGGTTGTGTGCATATAGGATAAGGCCTATGAGGTGGTTTTAAAATTTGGTTTTTATTAGTATCCTCTATGAATAGAGAGTTTTAGGGATCTGGTGTATATCATCGCATCGGGGGAGGGATACATTATAGGTGGCCATGGAAACCTGGGGTTGATTAGTGCCACCAATTGGGAGTGAGATGCTCACCGTCTAAGTAGGATATGTTTGTGTCGATGGGATAAATTTGGAAAGGGATTGGTTCTTATCTTTCCTTGGATATTTTCATATCATTGAGCCATGTAATGGAAGAGGAGTTTGTTGTCATGTGACATCTTGTGGAATGGGATTAGTTGGGAGGTCCAAGGTAATTTTTAGAATGACAGTGTAAGATCTCATGTCTATACAAGTGTTTATATTTTAGAAGAGTTCTAATTTATACTTTACTAGATTGTTTTATCTTTGATTAGGGATTTAGAATGGATTTTTGATAGTTTTAATGCCTCAAAGTGTTGTTTTTAGATAAGAAATGTGGATCTAGATGTAGATCAGGTGATCAGGTGATCTCTTGAGGTTTCAAGTTAACTTTTAGAATGTTTTGATATTTTTTTACCATGTACACAGTTTAGTGCACATGGTTTAGTAGAAACAATGCAACACCTTGATACTTAGGTCATATTTAGTTCATTATAAATAGAGAATGATTATGTTGTACAATTACTGCACAGTTAAGGAAAACCCATACAGGACTTAGGGAAACACTATGAGTAGGGTAGTGACTTGGCAGCTGGTAGGTGGTGGGTGCATGACTCCTACATGGTTTCAAAAAATCTATGTGAGGAGTTTCAGATAGAGGTAGTGCTAATGGCATAGTTGGTGCATGGGTTTTCTAACTACAAGGCCTAACTGTGTGAGACATTTTGGGGTTCCTAGTGAAGGGCACACATTTATCGCATGTTTCTCTATCCATCAAACCAATTGGTGTGTCCACACAGAAGTTTATTAAAAGCATAAAATGACCAAAATCTCCCCTCAGAATTTTTGGCCATTCCTATAACATCTCGAGTTTTAGGATAATAATTATTTTTTTATTATTATCTCGATTCAATATTAGAAATAATAATATTAATAAAAAAATTGTATTGAATATTAAATTATCAATTATGAAAATAAGTAAAAGAAAAAATTATAGTTTTCAAATCTTATATTATAATATTTTTATATAAATTATTAATTTTGGGAAAAAATATTTGATTTTAAATTAACATTCAAAACTATAAATAAATACTATATTTTATAAATGAGGTATTATTTTTTATTTTTGTAAAAAAAATAAATATTTTTTATAATAAAATCAAAATTTTATTTGAAAGTTAATTTTTTGAAATTATATAAAATTATAAATTTTATTAATAAAACAACTGAAATATGTTTTAATATAATATATATTTATTAAAAACTAAATTTTTTTAATTTTTCAATGTTAGTTAACTTATAATTTTACAAAAATATTTTAATTAAATTAAAGAATCATGGAAAATAGTTTTTTTAATAAATAAATTATAGGAATTATATTTTAATACCTAAAAATAATTAATTATAAATACTTAAATTTTTATAAATTGGTTTTATCAAATTATTATAGAAAAATTTATATTTAAAATTTTATTATGAATATTAAACGTAATATAATTTAATTGAAATAAATAAATTTTTAACGGAAATATATTTTATCTATTATAAATTTATAATGTTTTGTGAATATTTTAGAGTATAAAATTATAATAAAGATTATTTTTCTAAATAATGAACTATGAGTACTACTAATTATGATAATTCAAATTCAAATTATAAAATATTAAAATCATTTAAAATGAAAACAATATTTAAAAAAGTTATATGAGTATTGGGAAACTGTAAATGAGGTCTCATCTCATTTGGGAGAAATTGAAAGGGTTTCGATTTCTAGGGAGGTCGGGCAGAGGGGTCAACTGTGGACGAGGTAACTAGCTTTGATTTTGGCAGAGCTGGATGATGGTCTAGAAGCAAGATGTATTCGATTGAGGGCTCAATCATAGAAAAGGGATCGACCACCAGGGATGGATTCTAGATCAAATCAAGTATATAAAAAGGGTTTGGGATGGGTTTCAACTTCCATAAGTGGATCGGGTTTCAAATGTGGAAGGTAAGTTATTCTTCATCTTCATTTTCCTATAATTGTGATTTACATAAATATATTTTGTTTCTAGGTGTCGAATATTCCTATAGATCCTATTTTGAGGATAGTTTTATAATTACAGTGACTTGTCCACCTTTTTATTTCTCTATCGTAATCAGTTATCCTTTGTTCATAATTTACCTGTATATATATTTTATGGCATGTTCGATGTATATAATATTTTGATTTTGGCCTGAGATCAAACTATAAACAGAAGGTAAACTTCTTTTATTGGTTCTGGTCTGTAGATATCAATTTGAAAGATTATATATATGTATGTGTATGTATATATATCATCATCTTGAATGCTTTGGACCAATTTTATTTTGAGTGTCTTAAAATATTAAAAAACACCATTGTTCATTAAGTTTTATTCAATGTTTTAAATCCACTTCAGAAATCTGAGTTTCAGTGATATATATATATATATATATATATTATATATTCCCAATATATGTTTATTTATTTTTTCAAGACATGTAGATTTTATTATTATTTCTTGATCATGAACTTTTGTTTTTTTCTTGAACAATCATCAATACTTCAAGTCTTCTTATATAAGATATAAAATAAAAATATATTTTTTTTCACTTTGTTTTAAAATAATACTAGAAACTTAAGTATATCCAAATAATTGTATATATATATATATATATGTATCCCTCACTTATTCTATAAAAAAATGACCCGACTCAAATGTCAATAACTCTCCCTCTCTTATTTTTCTCAAGTGTCTGGTATGTTTGGATTCTAACAGCAGGCTGCCATGATTCATTTTGAGGTAGGGGAAATAATTTTAATTTCAACCATTAATTTATCTTCCAAAAAATAAAGTATATATATACATATATATTTTGATTTCTTTCTGGAAAGGGAATTAAATTATAGAAAAAATTTAAATGATTTCAAAAACATTTATGAAGTAAAACAATAACAAAACCTTATTTTAATATTGTTTAAATCTAATTTTAAAGGGTGATATATTTTATTAAAATATCAATACCAATATTTTTATGGTAATAGTCATTATTTTATGTGAAGAAATAAATTTTAGTTATCATTTTATATGAAGAATAATTTTTTTATCAGTTTATGTGATTCAATTATATATGGTCATACTCTATTAATGTTCTCATCATCTCATACAATTTTATTCATTTATTTTCCTTAATTTTATAGTGATAATTTTTATGTCCTTTAAATGTAAGTTCTTCTTTTAGAAAGGTGGATTTCTCCAAAATTTCTAGTTTTAACAAAATTTAGCTTCTTCTATTAAAAGAATTTATGATAATATTTTCTTCTATGAAAATAATTTATGTACAATTTTTAAATTTCATGGATTATGAATGATAAAGGAAGTGTTGAGTTAAAATTTTCTTTTTGAAATTTATATTCCTTTTATTTTGGAAATTAGAAACTCTTTCTTAAATATTTAATTAATAACCCTTTCATTTCCAATGTGTACTAAGATGTTTTTTAGAAAAAATAAACCTCTACCATACTAAGAAAAAAATTTACATTATTCATGAATACAAACCTACTTTATCCATTTCAATTATCATAATGAATAGAGATCTGATATTGATCAGATTAACCTTTATCAAATCATATTTAAGACTTTATGTCTTGTATTCATACTAAAATAAGTTTTTATAATCAAGCATGATATCGGAAATGATAATCATCAGATTCACACTCATATAAATTATTATAATGAAATATATAAGGAAATCCAATAGATTGACTAAAATTTAAATTTTGAATACATAAAAACTATTTTCTATTATATTGGAATACCTTTTCAATATAAAATGTGTAAGTCAAAATAACTTTAGACATTATGTTATTATATGACCGTTGAAGTTCCAGGTGTCCATGCCTATGTGAAAAACTCAGAGAAAATATGATCGTTGGAGGATCAAGATGACTATTGGAAGTGTGCCTATAAATACCCGATCATTTGAAGGGTTTATAGATGCATATTTGATTTCTCTCTCAGAATTTATAAAGTGAACAAATTGTGGACAACTTTTTCTTATTCTCTTGTATTGCATTAAATAAATTACTTCTTAAGGAAACCTTACTAGGTTGTCTCCTTAAGAATGTTTTTTGTAATTGCTTCATGTGTAAGATTGTTTTAATACAATTAAGGGATTACAAGGATGGAAAGATAGAGATATGATCATCATATCAAGGGATGATATGGATAGGAGGATAGAGTGAATATGATCATCATATTAGGATCTAGTAGTGATAACAAGATAGAATTTGATCATCATATCAAGAGCTTTTGTGGATAGGCAGACATAGTGAAGTCGATCACCATATCAAGGGACCGTGGGGATTTCGGGATAGACTGATCAACATATCGATGCCTTTCCTTGGTAAGGGAAAGACATGATTTATTGTATGTATGAAATAAGGTACTTTTATCCTAGGTTATTGGATGTCATAATCTTTAGGTTAGAATAAGTCTATTCATTTGTATAACTTGTTTTTATACAAGTCTTATATTTCTACTACATATAACAGAAAGTGATACTTTTATATTCATACTTCTATTTGTATCTTGTTTAACATAATAGATTTGACTTTGATACTATTTTTTTACTCTAATTATGATTTTATGTGCTTTAATATTTAGTCACTACTTTTATACTACTCTGATATATCATAACTATTGTGATTGTGATTCTTTCTATATTTACACTATTTAAATTGTTTTCTACTTTGAATACAAATTAAAACTCATATTATTTTTTCACTACCTACTGATTAAGATTCTATATGTTGTTAATATATAATAAGTTTATTATTTCAACCTACGATTAACAAATTGAGATCTAATTGATTAAAATATTTTTATCAGACCTAAGGGCCAAGTTCAATAAAAATTTAAATACTTAAGAGGTGTCATGAATAAAATTTATTTGACCCTATTAAACTATGTTTCTTTTAATATTAAAAATAATTTTTTTTAAACCTATAATTCACCCTCCCATATTTATCCATATTCATATACATTATGATCCAAAAATTGGTATTAGAGTAGGTAATACAACATCCAGTAGAAATACTCTCTAATTTCTTTAAATAAATCTCATGGTGCCTCTTTAAATTCTTTACCCTTATATGTCATTAAAATTTTGTTATAAAATTTCATCAATCAAATTTTATATTACTCACTTGTTTTGTGGAAACGAATATTTTTATAGTTTTAAAGATAACGGGAATAAATATGGGTTCAATAGATTACCACAATCCAAACAGACCGCCTATTTTTGATGGAGCTGATTATGAGTATTAGAGAGATACAATGAAGAATTTCATCATAAATAATGGAGTAAACAAATTTTTCATATAAACTAGAGATTAAAAAATTCCTAACAAAGAGGTTACTTCTTTTAGAATCATAAAAAGAAAGTGTATCAACTAAACTGCAGGGTTAGGAATACTTTATTGTACTTAATAAAAAGAATAATTTATAGATAGATTTATACCTTTGAATATTTTAATAGTATCTGTAAAAATCTTGAGATTACACATTTTGGAACTTCAAATGTTTCTGAAACCAGAAGAGAAATAATTTGATCTGAATATAAAGCATTTCAATTTCTATATTGTGAAACTACTACAAAGCTACAACAATGGTTTAAGAAAATATTTAGTAGTCTACAATATATGGGAGAGAAAGTATTAGATGATTAACTTATTTTAGATAATATAATTGACATCATTCTCAATGAATGGGAATCTAAGAGATCTTCTATTGATAAATCAAGAAATATGATAAATATATCACTTGAGTATTTATTTAAAACCCTTATCCAATATGACGGTAGATTAAAAAGAGATGCTAAAAAAATAGGAAGAATGGTGGATTTTCTTTTTCTTCTACTACAAATATGATAAAATCCCAGAATCCTAAATAAGTTTTTAAGGAGACAAAGAAAAATAAAGTAATGGTTAAAACTGATTCAAGTGATTCTGAACATTATGAATCAGAAAATGAAAATCTTGGTCAAAGGATGAACATGATTGTGGGTAAAAAATATTTTACATATCATTATATTAAAATTAAAAAATATTGGAATTAAAATAAATATTTTGAAGTTACTTGTTATAAGTGAAAAAGAACTGGACATATTCGACCTAACTACCGCCAAGGTGAAAGGAAAAGATATAAAGGATAGTCATTTTGATAGAAATCATATGAATCTTTATATGTAAAAAAATAAATAAAGTTCTTAAAGTTTCTAACACTTGGAGTTCTAATGGAGGAGACTCATCAAAAAAATCTTATGATAATAATAATTCTGGATGGTGGAACATTGGTCTTCCTAGAAAAATACCATATTACAATATATGTCTTATGGATAAGGTACACACCACTAATAACCGTACCAATTTATCCTTAAATTAAAATTATCATAATTATGATGTTGAGAAGGATTCTAAATCTTCAGATGAAGAATTTTCTTCAGCATAGGAAAATACTCTTCCATTATTTGAATGAGTTTCTCATTTTTCAAAACTCTTTGATAACAAAAATTATAAAGTAAAAAACTTTAAAAGGAAAATACTAAGATAAATTTTTTAAAAAAATAAGTATCAAATCTTTCTAAATATCTTGATAAGGCTATTTCTAAAAAAATACTATTTTTAAAAAAATTTAAATAGTTGTTGCTGAAAATAATTGTTTAAAAACTAGTTTTGAAAACTCAATTATGAAACTATTACTCAATAGGATACAAATTTAGTTGTTAAACTGAAGTCTGAAATTTATTCTTTAAGAAAACTTTTTTCAAACTTTACTTCAGGCAAAGAATTTTTTGATAAAATGTACAAACAAATTCATCCTCAGGGTACTAGTACTAGAATAAGATATAATTAGAAAAAAAAAATTTAATAACAATTACTATATTCTAAAAAGTTCACCCTTTTGTAAAAAATGGTAATGTGGTGGTCACAAGAATAAAAAGTGTTCACTTAATAAAATTCAATCCTCACGGTTCCAAAAATCCCATTTTTCAAAATAAATGTGTATTCCTAGATTTTTTTCTAACATTTCCATAACCAAGAAGGTTTAGGTTCCAAAAATCTAATTGTTTTGTTTTTAAGAAAACAAATAATGTACCAACAATAAGAATACATGGTACATGGATAGTGTTTTTTCTCGATATATAACTGGTAATAATGATTTCTTTGAAAATATTATCAAGATCCATGGTGGAAAAGAAACTTTTAGAGATAATATTAAGGAGATATTATCATTCTAGATCATTTGGATTAAATATCAGTTGTGAGATATTTTGGGGAGATCAAAAGTTTCTTTAAATCACCTATATAAAAGGGACCCCTGGGTTTCCCAGATCAGTTGTTTCCAGATTTTTTCCTTGCAGTGCTACTATGTCTAAGTCTCCTAGTCCGATTTATTTTTTCATGTCTAAATCCCTAGTATCAAGTACCACTATGATGGAACCTATGAAGGACTACAAAAAATGATATGATTTTAGTGAAAGGTTGGTAGATAAATATTTTTATGAAAAGTATGATTCATCTCTAAGAAGGTTAATTGATTTCCCATGTTGGAAATCATTGTGTGTTGAACAAAAAAATACAGATTATGATTTGTTTTACTTGGATTTAGTTATAGATTTTTATACCTCTGTAAAATTTTTTGAAGAAGGTGTAAAAGAGGTGTTTTCTTTACAAATATATGATAGAAGATACAAGATGATATTTAGTGTAGATTTAGTATTTATACATATTTCAAAAGAAGGTTATTCCTTTTTTCATTCACAAAAACTACCTGATTCCAAGGGATCATTTACCAAAGAAAGAGACAAAAAGTCTTTGTTTATAAATATCTCATATGATGAACCAAGAAAGGTTACACATCTAATTCTGAATCATAGAGTAATATTCCATTTGATTCAAGGGTTTCTTACCCCAAGAAAGAGAGATAGGGATACTTTGAAATTATCTCTTTTTTTCATTTTGGATTACCGGGTTAGCATGAGAAAGATCAATTTAGTAGGTTTTTTTCTTTTGGAAATCTAGAATATCAAATATTGTTCAATAAAGTCTAAAATTATAGTGTCTCTAGCTTTGTTAATCTATATATTTGATGTTGTCATGAAACACTTCAACATGTTAAACAAATCCAAGGTTGTTAGAGAAAAGTTTATGTTTATTAGTGATGAAAAAATAAAACAAATGAAGTATGTATTTGATTCTTAATCAAGGATATTTGTAATGAATACCCAACCTTCTATATCAGAATTAGAACCATATTTAATATAAAATAAATTTGGGATGTTTTGGATAAATTGAAAGTCTGAATCTATTCCTCTAAAACAAAAGAAACAAAATAAAGTCTATAATGAAGTATTCATAGAGTGAAGAAAGAAAATGGATGAAAGAAAAGAATGTAATCCTCAATTTGAACTCAGACCTATAAAATATTTAGATGTAAAAATCCATGGAACTGAATCTCAAGAAAATGAAAAAAAATAGATTGTGAAGAAGAAGAAAATTCAAGGTCCTATTTTAGTTGATTCATTGATAAAACGAGTAGAGGACACTTCTACAAATGTTGTTTTATGAAATCCAGATGCCATATTATCTTTATAAGAAACATCTATTGTACATACCAATTTTCCCACTATCATAGATATGGAAAAGAATTTTGTGAGGGATGAAGAATTGATTCTAGTAGGGAAATATGATTTAACATCAATAGAACAACTTCATGAAGTGTTTACTAAAAAATTGAGGAAGGAGCTATATAAATTTATTTTCTAGAAAAATAATGTGAAGGTGTTGAAGAAGATAGTGTGTACAAAGAAATAGGAGAATATAAAGAAGAAGAAGAAGAAACCAAATAACAAAATCAAAATGTTGATAAAGAAGATCACATATCTGATAATCTTTCCTTAAGGACTTTGGAAGCTTCCTTAAAAGAATTGTCTTCCTTGGGAAATCAAAAAGTGAAATCTGTATGTCAAGAGAAACAAAAGTCCCCATCAATTCAAATAGTCGAATATTTATCCAATAATGATGAAAAAAATCATAACTAAAAAGAAGATGGTAATAAAGGTATTGATGTTGTTTCTATTGAGATTTATGATGGAAACAAAGATGAACAAAGAATTGAAAATTCAGTTAAAAATAAAGGCAAATGGAAAATTGTTCAAGAAGAAATTGGAACCACTCGCATTATTTGTCACACCTGGATTTCTAAAATAATTTTTATTTTACTATTTTTATTATTTTTATTTGCTTTTTCAAATCTTGGTCGGAGTTTGGGCCGAGAACCAGTGAAATTTTACATTCTGCTGATAAATGAATATTTTGGGTTTTATGGTGACTGACACATAGGCGGGGGACAGTCGAAGCTGTATGACTTCACACAAGTCACCGTGTGACCTCACCTGGTTCCCTGCACAGCCTACCTGATGTTCATAATAAATAAATGAAGTAAATGAAATAAATTTTGTTGGAGTAAGACATAAAATTAATTAATATTAAAGAATTATTTTAATAATAATAGAAATGGTAATTTTTCTTTATTATAATTCTAATTATTATTATTATTATTATTATTGTTAATATTATTAATTTGTTAATTATTATTATTATTTTTATTATTATTATTACATTTCCATTTTTTTAGTTTTTTTAGGGTCTCATTTTATTTTATATTTATTTCTTTTTTTTATCCTCTTTTTTTCCTCTCTCCCTCACATTTCTCTCTATCCCATCGGATTCCCCCCCCCCTTCTCCCTGGTTTGCATGACTTCCCCACCCCCATAAAACCCTACCCCATGTGCTACCGTCAAACATTCTTCTCTAATGCACCTCCTGGCCATCCTTCTTGCATCGCCGGCACCCACTCGGCTAGTCCCTCCTACCCAACTGGTTGCACCCCCACTTCTCCCCTATACTCCCCTCATTCGGTGCCTCTACGCCCTGCGCAACCCATAGCCAGCCCCCCACCCTCACCACCACCATTTCTAGTGGCTGGACATCCTAAAAACTCTTCGACCGACGCCTCCCTCAACCTCGCACGCTGTCCACCAACCTCCCCACTCCCATTGCACTATCGCACCACCCTGCTCTCCTCGGACATCTGATGCTCCGCCCCCGCCTCCCTTATTGGTGAAACCTCTAGCACCTTGCCTCCTTCCAGGAGAGCAACCCCCCTCCAGTTGGGTCTTCTCCTTGTTTTTTCTTCCCATGAGTTCTTGGACATTAAATAGAGGAAATGACTCTTTAGTGGTCAATTTTGTTTAATCCTTGTTTGGTTTGAATTCTTGTTTAGGGTCCAATTTGTATTCCCCATGGTGTGAATTGAGTGAAATTGGAGTTCCGCACCAAAGATCAAGAATCTTCAACATTGAGTTTGGTGGTTCTATGCCTTGATATATTTTATATAATTTAATTTGGTTGTTTAGTTAATTTAGTATGTTCTATAATTTAATGCCATGGTGAGAATGGTGTTTAGAATGCTTGGAATGCTCATTAGATGAAATTGAATTTCTGAAATAGTATAGTCTTGTTGTTTATATGTGTGTTTTCATATAAATGATTGTTTGTGATTTCTGGGTTGTGTGAAATGAGTTTTAAAAATTGTTTGACATGTGTGCATGATGAAAAGTTCTCATTCTTTAGAAATGGTCATGTTTTTCATTTTGACCTTCTTTTGGTAAATTCTATTAGTGTTTAATCAATTCTTAATTTGGTGCAAAAGAAGTTTTAGAAGAGTTGAGTGTGCAATTGATTTTAAAATGGCAATTTCATGTAAAAATTGGTGTATTTTGAAGTGTTGTCTTATGGTATATATGTGATATGTTTTATAAATTGAGCAATTGTTTATTTGAGTGGTATTTGGGATGCCAAACATGGTTGGAAAGGGTTTTTGGGTCATCTGGTCTTTGTTAAATATGTTTTCACGGTCTTTGAGGTGTTTTTGTAATTAAATGTATATTTTCATTGGAAAATGAGTCACTTTGGGTTTTTTTTCATGTTGTGTAATTTTGAAATTAAATTTTAAATTTTTTGAACAGTTGAAAACATGTTTTGATAGGCATATGCTATAATTTTGGTTTTAAAGTGACATTATTATATGGAATCGATTGTTTCTATCTTGTGTAAACTTTTTTTTCTAATCACAAATGTGTCATAAATTTTTTAACAGAGCATTCTTCATGTGAAAACCCTTGTTGTGTATTTTGGAAATGTTCTTTAATTTGTTTAAAGGATTTATAAATTCATGCAAGTGATGTGAATTATGTTTTGAAATGTTTTGTGGGTGTGTAGTTGGTTTGAAAAGTAGATTTTGGGTATTCCTTAGAGTGTAAATCCTTGCGGTGTTCTTTTGGAAACTATTTTGGAATTTCTTTTAGTGAACTATTAAAATATATAAGAGATGCGAGGTATGTTTGTGAACTTGTTAAGTGTGTGTGTGTTTTTGAAATGGGTTTGGGTATGCAAGCGGTGTCTCTTATGTGTGTAATGTTGTGTTTGGTCTATGATATGAGAAAGCGATATGCTATGTGAATGTGGAACTTGATTGAGCACAATAGAAAACCCCGGGTACCTAGGTGGGTGGATTAGGACTAGTATGCTAGATGACACGTGAGTGGTTCGTCCTGGTTTCATCTCACGGGATTAATGTTACAACACTAACTAAACTTTTGTGATGATTGGAGACCACTAGGTTAAGGATGTGTTTCCCTACTAGTGGCTCGTGCACAATAGTGTTGATTATTGTGGTTCCTATACCACATTTACATTGAGGTATGATGTCTCTGGTTCACCACACAAACTAACAACCTTAGGGGATTCACATGCAGTGCTCTACTATCAATGACATGGTGAATTCCATTGGAAAATGGAGGACCACTTGAGTATGTGGATGTTCTTTATAAATTTTCTCTTCTATTTTGAAGTAGTATTGTGAACTAGTTTTTCTTTTAGTACTCTTTCCTTTTCACTTTCAGTTTTTAAATTTTTTCCTTAAAAGCATTTTAAAAGTATGGTTTTAAATGAGCATGTTAAATTATCTTTCTAATGTTGTGGCATGGAACCTATTTGTTGGGTGACTCCCTATTGGGATCTTGTATCACACCCTACATACACCTTTGGGTGTATGTAGACCTTGTTTCTTGTGTATTCTAGTTTGTGATATCGTGTTTAGTGATGGTGGTTCTAGATTTTGTTGTTCTTCCTGTGCAAGTTGGTGTTGGTAGCATGGGGATGCAGCATCTCGTGCCGCATGGAGGTTGGTATTGGAGTTTAGTTATCTATCCTTGATGTGGTTCACTTTGGGTTTTTAGTTGAATTGTATACTTAAACTTTTTTATAGTTTCAAGGTGTTTTTGGTTTTTTGTTTCCAGTTTCAATTTGTTTATCTTGTTAGTTGTTTTTCTATCTTTTATTTTGGGTAAATCATTCACATGTAATGTTTTGGTACCTGAGAACTTGTTCCAGCCCATGGGGATTGGGAACGCCCCTGGGCCATGTCGTGCATCGGGTCGGCCACCGAATCGGATGGCGACCCGTCCTGGTTCGTGAAAAAATGGTATCAGAGGGAGGTTTTCCCTCTTGGGTCGTGCTCTTTTAGGATAGGTTCATAGTAGACTAGAGTTAATGTTGTCAGTACACAACCTCCTGACTATGAGTAAGGTGTCTGTCCAGCACACCTCATAGTGTGACTCAAGTTACCAAAGTAAGTTTAGGTTTTTCTAAATTTTTGGTTCGGGTGGTTAATCTTGTTTAGGGGAAATGAAAAGGGAGTAGGGTAAGTGGTATTAGAGGGATTACAGGGTCTATAAATCCATGTGGATCTACGGACGCTATCCTAGAATACTCTCTATGGTAGTGGTGTGATTGGCGTATGGCCACTAACCATATGTCACAGTCACCCACCGACACTACTCTCCTCTTGCATCATTCACCATCTCTTTTTTTGGATTCGTGGAAATTTGGTTTTTAAGTATAAATTTTTTTGTGTTTTAATAATCATTGATTGTGTGGTGTGTCCTTGTATTTTGGAAAAGTTAGATGTTATGTGTTTCGAACTGAGAAACCTTTTTGAATGATTTGTTTATTGAGTTTAATTTATTTTGGGTCATTTGGTGTGAAAACAGTTGGTTTGTTGTTTCTTTTGAAAAATGCTTCGGGGAGCCCTTGTAAGGGCCCCCCTGCACATTTAGTGGTATCTCCCTGTATGTCTTGGCCATTGGACTAGTTTTATTGGGTCCATGGTTTTCTTTCTTGGCTAGTGCACGCCCCCATAAAGCATTAACATGCGATTGAAGTGTGGTTATGGGTAATTTTTCATTGGCCAACCCTCCAGTTGATAAAGCAATCACTATCCATTTTTAGTGATATTGGTAATTCTATTCCTTTTTCTTTTTGGTCAAGTGGATCCTCTCGTAGCGAGATGACAAAGGTGAGGGAAATTGATAGGAGTTTTGGTCTCTTTGAGTTTTCTTAGTCATCGGGTATGAAGTTTGACATTGTTTTGTTTGAAGATGTCCCTGGGAATGGTGAAAGAATTATAGCAGGGAAGGGTGAAGGCAGTTTAGAATTATCAGTGTTCACCAGTGTCTTAAAGGGCTCTGTAGTACTTTAATTGGCAGCAATGGTCATGTTTGGTGACGTCTTTCAGTGTGAGATCTCTTTGAAGATCAAGTGTGGATTTCGTAGGGTCCTTCTGGAATCCCTGTTTTCATAGGAGTGTGTCCTCTCGGGGAGTTCTATTTTTTTATTCAAAGGGTAGTGTTTGTCGTGCATCTTTCCTTCTTATGTTTTGTGGTTAAGGTGAATAATTGATGCATGTGAATCATCTAAACCTCTATCCTGGTGGATGTGTTGTGAGGGAATAGTTGTATACCATGGTGTGTTGTGTTTGTTGGTGTTGTCTTGGTTGTGGTGTAGTTTCTTGTGACACCAAAAAGAGAATATCTATTCATGAGTCTTCAATACTAGACTACGATGCAGGAGATGATTCAAACATCATGGCTCCAGCCATAGGCCTCGGAGTGAAGCTGGCATGTGGTCATGAACCCCGGGAGTGTAGGGGACCCCGACTTCATTTCTGTCATCAGTGTTGAATGTAAAGGCAATTTAAATTTTTTCCTATAGCTGTTATGTTCTGAATAACCCATTTGGGTGCATGGGGTTTCTTGTGGCTATGAGTAGGGGTAATCGTCTCGTTACCTTAAAGTCATGGGGTTGCATCCCATAGTATGTAATCGCTTTTAATGGTTCTTATGGGGTCTGTTGGGTAAATCTGTCTGAAATTTGAATAATTCTCATCTAGTGATGTGGAGATTTTGTTCTATCTTCGACTGTGGTTTTTATGCGTGGTAGTTGGGAACCCCCCCCCCCCCACCCCGCCCCTTGTGGGGGGGTGTTTGGCCACCGTCGGGAAATTTTCAAGGTTTTGTATCCTCTGTCGGCTCTAATGGTGGGGTGACCCATGATAGGTCTCGCTCAAATCTCTCTGGAATGAATCAGTTTTGGTCATCTTCATAATGGTGGGGAGTCTTCTCAGGCCTCCCCGTATCAGTTTTCCAGTCTTGCTTTGGGTGTTACTAGGTTTTTAATGGTGGGGAGCCCCGTCGGGCTTCCCCATGATGGATTTTTTGTTATGTTTCTTTCCTTAATTAATCTACTAAAGGTTTTATAGCTCTTTGGGGCGGGCAACACATATCAGAAAGTATTTTTATGAGTTTCTTGAGATTTTATATTTAGACACCTTCTCTGTGCACAATGTGGTATCCCCTATCTGCTATTTTTTATAGGAACCATCTTGAACCTTTTGGGGGTTTTGTTTCCTACTCTGTGTTTCTGTATTATTTGTGGCTTTACAGGGATGGAAAGCACTATGGTGGGGAGAATTTTCACACCTAGATATCTAAAACAATTTTTATTTTACTATTTTTATTATTTTTATTTTCTTTTGAAAATCTTGGTCAGAGTGCAGACCAAGCCCGATTGAAATTTTACATTCTGCTGATAAATGAATATTTTGGGCTTGACGATGACTGATGCACAGGCGGGGGACGGTGGAAGCCACTCAACTTCACCCGGGTCACAGTGTGACCTCGCCCAGTTCCCCGCATGTCCTTACCGATGTTTAGAATAAATAAATGATATAAATGAAATAAATTTTGTTAGAGTAAGATAGAAAATAAATAAATCAATTAATGAACGAAGTTTAAATAATTATTTTAATAATAACAGAAAAGGTAATTTTTCATTATTATAATTATAATTATTGTTATTATTATTGTTAATATTATTAATGTGTTAATTATTATTATTGTTATTATTATTATTATTGTTACACTTCCATTTTTTAGTTTTTTTAGGAACTCATTTTATTTTATTTTTCTTTCTTTTTTTCTCCTCTTTTTTCCTCTCTCCCTCACATTTCTCTTTATCCTGTTGGATCCCCCCCCCCTATTCTCGCTGGATCGCGTGACTTCCCCACCCCCTAAAACCCTACCCCATGCGTAGCTGCCAAAATTTCTTCTCCATTGCACATCCTACTCAGCCTTCTTTCATCGTTGTCACCCACTCAGCCAATCCGTAATACCTAACTCGCCACGCCCCCACTTCTACCCTTTTCTCCCCTCATGTGGTGCCTCTACCCCTTGCGCAACCCATATCCAGCCCCCCCCCCCCTATGTACAGTGGTTGGACCTCCTGGAAACTCTTCCACCGGCACCACCCTTTCCCTCGCATGTCATTCGTCGGCCTCCCCACTCCCATTGCATCGTCTCACCACCCTTCTCCCCTCAGACATCTGTTGTGCCGCCCCTGGCTCCCTTGTCAGCGCAACCTTCGGCACCTTGCCTCCTTCCGTGTGAGAAGCCTTCCTCTGGTTGGGTCTTCTCCTTATTTGTTTTCTACCCTTGAGTTCTTGGATGTTCTATAGAGGAAAGGACTCTTTTTTAGTTGATTTTTTTAATCCTTGTTTGGTTTGAATTAGTGTTTAGGGTCCGATTGGGATTCCCCATGGTGTGAATTGAGTGCAATTTGAGTTTCGCACCATAGTTTGGGAGTCTTCGACACCGAGGTAGGTGGTTCCATCCCTTGACTTCTTTTAGATAATTTAATTTGTTTGTTTATTTAATTTATTGTGTTCTATAATTTAATTTCATTGTGTGAACGAAGTTTAGAATGCTTTGAAAGCTCTTTCGATGAAATTGAATTTCCGAATGAGTATGGTCTTGTTGCTTATATGTGTGTTGTCGTATAAATGATTGGTCGTGCTTTCTGGGTTGTGTGAAATGAGTTTTAAAAATTGTTTGACATGTGTGCATGATGAAGAGTTCTCTTTCTTTAGAAATGGTCATGTTTTTCATTTTGACCTTGTTGTGATAAATTCTAAAAGTATTTAATCAAATGTTTATGTGGTGCAAAAGAGGTTTTAAAAGAGTTGAGTGTGTAATTGATTTCAAAATGGTATTTTCATGTAAAAATTTGTGTGTTTTGAAGTGATGTCTTATGGTATACATGTGATATGTTTTATAAACTGATAAATTGTTTATTTGAGTGGTATTTGGAATGCCAAACATGGTTGGAAAGGGTTTCTGGGTTATCTGGTCGGCGTGAAATGCGTTTTCAGGGTCTTTGAGGTGTTTGTGTAATTAAATGGAGATTTCCCATGGAAAATGAGTCACTTTGGGTTTGTTTTCCATGTTGTGTACCATCGAAATTAAATTGAAAATTGTTTGAACAATGGAAAACATGTTTTGATGGGAATATGCTATACCTTTGGTTTTAAAGCGACATTCTTATATGGAATCGAGTGCGTCTCTCTTGTGTAAAATTTTGTTTTCTAATCTTAAATGTCTCATAAATTGTTTAACGGAGCATTCTTCATGTGCAAACCCATTTTGTGCTATTTGTAAATGTTCTTTAATTTTTTTAAAGGATTTATCAAGTCATGAAAGTGATGCGAATTATGCTGTGAAATTGTTTTTTGGTGTGAAGTTTGTCTAAAAAGTAAATTTTGGGTATGCCTTCAAATGTAAATCCTTGTGGTGTTCTTTTGGAAACTATTTTGGAATTTCTTTTAGTGAACTGTAAAACTACATAAGAGATGTGATGTATATTTGTGAACTAATTTGGTGTGCGTGTGTTTTTTAAATGGGTTTGGATATGCAAGCGGTGGCTCTTGTGTGTGTAATGTCTTGTTTGGTCTATGATATGAGAAATAGATATGCTTTGTGAATGTGGAACTTGATTGAGCACAATGGAAAACCCCAGGTACCTAGGTGGGCGGATTAGGACTAGTACGCTAGAAGCCATGTGAGTGGTTCATCCAGGTTTCATCTGGAAGTATTAACATTACAACACTAGCTAAAGTTTTGTGATTATTAGAGACCACTAGGTTATAGATGTGTTTACCTACTAGCAGCTCGTGTACAAGAGCATTGATTATTGTGGTTCCTATGCCACTTTTACACAGAGGTATGATGTCTCTAGTACATCACACATACTAGCTACCTTAGGGGATTCACCCGCAGTGCTATTCTATCCATGACGTGGTGCCTTCCGTCGACATATGGAGGACCACTTGAGTATGTGCATGTTCTTTATAAATTTTCCCTTCCATTTTAAAGTAGTAATGTGAAATGGTTTTTCTTTCAGTACTCTTTCCTTTTCACTTTAAGTTTATAAATTTTTTCCATAAAATCTTTTTAAAAGTATGGTTTTAAATAAGCATGTTAAATTATCTTTCTGATGTTGTGGTATGGAACCTTTTTGTTGGGTGACGTCATATTGGGCTCTTGTATTACACCCTTAATACACCAATGGATTTATGTAAACCTTGTTTCTTGTGTATTCCATGTTGTGATATCATGTTTAGTGATGGTGGTTCTAGATGATGTTGGTCTTCATGTACAGGTTAGTGTTGGTAGCTTGGGGATGCGGCATCGCATGCCCCATGGAGGTTGGTATTGGAGTTTATTTCTCTATCCTTGATATTGTTCACTTTGGGTTTTTTGTTTAATTGTATAATTAAAACTATTTGTAGTTTAAATACATGTTTGGTTTTTTGTTTCTAGTTTCGGTTTGTTTATCTTGTTAGTTGTTTTTCTATCTTTTATTTAGGGTAAATTGTTCCCATGTAATGTTTTAGTACCCGGGCACTTGTGCTCCCCCATGGGGATTATGAATGCCCCTCAGGCCATGTCGTGGATTGGGTAGGGCATCGGGTCAGATGGTGACCCGGCATGGTTCATGACATTATTCTTCATGAAGATCAAGAAAAAAATTAGATTTATCTAGAACAACTTTGGAAAGAGTAGATTTTATTGTTTAAAATTTCAAAGGTCTTAAAGGAAAAATTCCCTATTTCTCAAATATAGAGTCTCTATATCTAGTGCTTTAGGATTGTTTTAATCAAAAATCAAATTCAATAAACATGCTGAAATAAAAAGTGATTAAACTAAAAGATGATTTCAAATCCCATCAATATTTTCATTATATTCATATAAAATCATGTAGTCAAATGACTAAGTTTTCTTGATAAGTCAATACTGATATCAATCATTTTGATTAGAATTTTGAAGAGATAAGGAAGGACTTGAAAGAATTGGTAGACAATTTCCTCTTTACAATAAAGGGTGTGACAGAAATAGTAATGTTTTTTCATCATTTCAAATATCAAAAATACAATCATACTATGACAATAAATGAGATGAATGTAAACATGAGTTATTTTGAAGTTCAAATAAGGAGAATTAAAAATAATAAAGAGGATTTAAGTTCCCTAAATAATGAGTTTTCTCAATGATTTCAAAACTAAGAGCAAAATATTCATATGTAACATGAAAAGATATAGATTCAATATGAAAGGTTATAGGAATTGGAAAAGAAAAATCAGTCTTAAGAAGAGTTCTTTATAAATATGGAAGAGGATATAAATAAGATAAAAATTTTAATGACCATTTTGGGATCCATGATGCTGAAGAATGATTAAATGTTTTCGAACTCTTGTAGTAATTTATTTTTGAATATATTTTCTCTGATCAAATGAATAAACTATAGTTCCGATTAAAATATGAATGATTGAATTATTTCCCAATTACAATTGGTTTAATATTATTTCATAATTTTTATGAATGATTAGATAGTTCATTCTTTTTATTTTTTATATTTCTTTATCTAAAAATTTTCAGGTATTATAAGACTCTTCCCCATCTCTTTTTGAAAATTGTAAATGGGGAGAAATTTATAGAATGAACTGGGATTTTATAGACATGGGGATATGTTTTTAGTAAAAGAGATAAATTTATTTAAATAATAGAATATGATCCTTAGGAATATTTATTATCCTAAGGGGGAGTTGGTCATATTCATCACTTAATTTAGATGAGTTATAAACATCGAGGAAGATAATTATTACTATCTAAATTTAAAATATGATGTACCTAAAATATCATGGACTTAAGTGTTTTCAAATTTATTTCTTATATAATTCTTTTGGTTTGTTATTTCAATTAATGAGGATATATTTTAGTCAAAGGTTTATTTTTAACATTTCCATTCCATTTGTTTTGGAAATCAAAAAAAAAATCTTAAATACAGAATTAGTAAATATTTAATGAAAAAAGTGTTTTAATATGTTTTTAAAAAAACATAAACCTCTACAATACGTGTAAAAAAAATTAAATTATTCATGAATAAAAACATACTTTACTCATTACAAATATCCTAATGAGAAGAGATCTGATAATGATGGGATTCACCCTTATCAAATCAAATTTAATACGTTATGTCTTGTCTTCATACTAATAAAAGTTTTTATAGTTGGACTTGATATCAAAATAGATAACCAACAGAGTCACACTCATAGAAATTATTGTAATGACATATGTAAGGTAATCCATCAGATTGACTAAAGGATAAAATCTACATATAGAAAAACTATTTTCTATTTTATCAGAATACCTTTTATATAGAAAATTTAAAAATCAAAACGATGTTGTGTAACGCCCCGACCCCAGCTACCCAGAGTCGGTGCATTACTTCGTAACATTGGCATGATCACAAAAGATCAAGTCTCGAAAGACCGATTAGTTTAGTAGTCTTGGAAACACTAGATACATTCATAAGTCTTACATTACATTATAAAGTGAAAAACTACAATAACAAAGTCTCTATAGACCACACTCATATCCTCTTCTGACAATCCCTGCAGGTCATTCATAAAATACTTCTTCACGTCCTGGAAAATATTAAAACATTGAAAGGGGTGAGCTCAGATGCTCAGTAAGGATAACAATATTGCGGAAGCTTTTATAAGAAAACATAATCATTTAAGGCAATGTATAACTAAAACAAAAGCATTATTGAACTTGAACTTCAGAATAATATGGCAAAAGTAAAATAAAATAATGCCATTACTTACTCTCATGGATATTCTACTAGACGAATAATCACATGAAATATCAATAACCACTTTCATAATGAGGGAATGTATAATGCCAGACATTCTGAAACACTTTGTCAAGGCCTCGGCCAAGATGTCTAAAATGATTAAGGCCTCGGCCAAAACCATAAATCAAATTGGGAAAGGGCCTCGGCCAATTCCACGTCTAGTTGTCTCATGAGACCTACCGATGCATCGAGGAGCTATAGCGGGC
Organism: Viscum album; assembly: GCA_963277665.1. Classification (NCBI taxonomy): domain Eukaryota; kingdom Viridiplantae; phylum Streptophyta; class Magnoliopsida; order Santalales; family Viscaceae; genus Viscum; species Viscum album. The sequence goes on from OY728139.1 coordinate 498,095,785, forward strand.
TCCACCTGTCACTTATTAAGTCCAATACATTCCTCATATGAATAGGTTTAAACATATCATAAACCATAACATAATCATATCACATAAAACATGCATAAAGGAAACATAACATTTCCACATTTCAATCACAAGATATCAATACAACACATTGATATAATAAAAACGCTTTCAAAACCATTTTCAATACCAAAATAAAAGAAAGTTAAAACATTGTATTTATTTTTCACAAAAATGATGGCTTGTAGAGGAAGCCGAAACTCAAATAATGGTCACGGCGGCGGAGAAGTCGTTGTCGCCGCATAAGTACGGAAAGAAAAACATTCCCTTCTGTCATTTAGCAAAACTCTTCGTATAAAAAAGATTCCTTTTGAATAAACGTAAAAGTCAAAGGGGTTTATACACCGTATAAAAGAAAGTTGTGTATAAAACAAAATATGCCTCAATGAAAGGAGATTGAGACGAAATCCGTAAAATGATCATTTTTAAGATAAAATAGATCTATTATGTGTATTCACTATAGGTACACATAAAGAAAGTAAAAATAAAAAATAAGACATAATAATATCATGACATAATTTGAAAGTAGGAGATTAACCCAAAGAATAGAAATTGGGTCAAGAAGTTCCCTTACCTTGTGTCCGACTTGACTCAACCGTTCTTTAACCTCCTGAATAATAAACTAGAGTTAATATCTACCTTATTAAGAACCATTTTCAATTTCATTATCCTTTTTATATCACTTATTACAATGTTATGAATATTATGTAATTATTCAAGTTAATAATGATCGTTTTGTCGATCTTTGGTAACTTGAGTCAACAATAAACTTCTTATAATTACAAGTTGTTCATGTGGTAGAATATCCATTTTATCCAGAATTATGTTCATGATTTATATGTCATATATATCTTATATATCCATTATATACATTCATTTATAATATTACGTAACATTTATAGGTAATAAATGAAATGCACCGTTCATGGAGACGGTAAGCCGTACGTACGCATGAACGCTACTTTCATTTCAATTTCATATTTAATGGAACTAAATCATAATGATATAAATGTATAATATAATTCTAGTATAATATAGTGTATAATACCATTTACTCCATCCTTTATACATCCCACATATGGCATTAACGATTCAAATCACTTTGAGGGGGCGGTAGTCCGCACTTCCTAAAATGAAATTATCGCGTTTTACCCATAATGGAAATCATAAAGTATGCCATAAATGATAAATACAGAAGCATAAGTAAAACATAAACATATTATATATCATATATAAAAATAGTGACATCTTAATGGCCACCTTTGAAGGTGTTATATGAGTGTTGAACAATCATCGTTTCGTGAGGCAGAAATTCGCCATCCACAGAAACCGTATGTTCATTAACCATTAGATGTATGTGTGTGTAAGTGTAGCTCGAATCCTTCTCATAACAACATCCTAGTATATTGATGATACTGGTGTTGTTACAAAATAAATGAATAAAAATAGTTTAGGTGGTTTGAGAAGAAAAATAAAACAAAACAACATTAGAGAAGACATTACCTCAAAATCGGGTAACTCTTTTTTATTTGAGCCAAAGGCTTCCTTGAGAAGAGTTCTGCCCAAGGTGAGGCTTCTAGGAGTAAGAGGGGGAAGTTGGGAGAGTATTTGGGCAGAGTTTGGACGAGCCAAATGTCTTGAAAGTGTAAATGAGGTGGGAGAGGTGGGGGCCTTTTATAAGTGGAGAGGAGGGGCACTTTTGGAAAGATTGAAATGTTACATTATTTCACAATGCTTTTCGGATTCTAAAGGTCCCACACTTATATAATTAGAGTATAAGGTGATAAGGTTTCGAAATATCCTCATCCAATAGGCTTTGGACAAGTGTAAGCCTTGGATTTTTCATTATCTTCTCATTTTATTTAAATCGTTAAATAATGAGGTCACCGCTGCATCATCATGATGTCATAAATAATTTAATTTATTTAATGTCTAAAAATTATAAAAAAATACTATGATGTAGGAAATCGTTTTAGATTTCTAATGAATATTTATAATCAAAATTTGGACTTGTTTAACTCCACTTAAAAATTGTTTTAGTAAAACAACTCATGTTTGTGTCAATTTAATTTTAACATTAAATAAATATATATTAATGTCATTTTCCAACTAAAGTGGCTCCATGGGGTCCCCAAGTTGACCCATGGGTTGTCTTGGTCGGCCATGACTCATCCAATAGGAGTAGGACAAGTGTCAAGCTCATATCATATTATTAAAACATTGTTTTTACCTTAAACGACACTAATTACCTCTAATCGCGATTAAGAACTTAAAAGTTACTATTCACCAAAAAATTATTTTGATCTCATTGAACCACATTTTACTTATTAATGACAACCATGTATGTCGGATTTTTGAAAATCCAATCACAGAAGTGGTAATATTTCATTTAAACGAAAAATCAGTTATTTAACTACCACTTAGTGGTTTCACTATTCATCAAAAATTGAAGTTTTTCAGAACAATGCCAAAATTTCACCCTAAGCTATAATTGATATTCCGAATTCAAAAATGATGTCTATTTTACAAAATTCCAAACATATAAGTTGCATTAATTAATTTTATAATTAATTCCCGCTTTCACAACAAATAGCGTGTTTTAAGAAACAATTTATATCAAAAGATTGGCAATTGTTTATGTCCAATTTCAATGTTAAATTAATTCTAATGACCACCATTGGATAAAATGGTAAAAATATATTCTAATTATACTTTAAAACCACTAAATAGTATAATTTATCACTATAAATTATTTTTATTTAAAAAGTTGTTTTTTAGTAATTTTCACTATTCATAAAAAATTAGAAGTTCTCAGAAAAATACCAAAAATTCAACATAGGCTAATTTCGATATTACGAATACAAAAATGAAGTCCATTTTGAAATATAAAATTTCTATAATTTTAAAAAGTGGTTATTACTATTCATAACGGCTACTTTGATTAGTCACGGTGTTTTAGAACTCGAACTTGCGTACAATGCAAGCTATTGCATTATTGAAAGAGAGGCGTATCGTGGAAGCTCGGGGTGTTACATTCTCCCCTCCTTCAATAAATTGCGTCCTCGCAATTTGATATTTTTCTTTGAAAATAAAAGGTTGAAAATAGAAAATACCTTTGTGGAAAACCCACATCTGAAATAAGGTTAATAAAATTTAGCCTTAATAAGAGGGAAAGGGAAATGAAAAAGTCGCCACCCAATTATGATCTTGATTAGGAGAACATTTGTGGAAATTAGAGACTTATAATTGGAGGAAAAACGTAAATATTCGTAGGGAGTGATTGAGGTCATCAATCACAATCAACTGTCAAATTGAGGGCCTCAAAGCCTTCAATCTATGTTGATTTAAAATATCATCAGTTCAACAAGACATAAGGTATTAGGATAATGCATTTTTTTGTTTTAATATCCCTTTACTAAAGTTTAAGAATTAATTTATTCATTGAATAACAGATAGGTATATATATATTTATGCCTGACAATTAGAGTTTCAACCTTCAACTCACCTTTCACTCAAAAAGATAATAGAACCCAAAAATATTATACTTTTCCTAATTGTATAAGGTTCCAAATGTTAACACATACAATTTAGATTAGTAAAATTATTTTGTAATAACCAGGGACTTCCTGTAGGCTAGTGGTAGGAAATAAAGGCTTGTCGCACTATGGTTGTGGGTTCGATTCCTGCAGCTTTGTCCGACGCGATGGGTTATGCCCCACCCTGCAGGTTGTCCTTTTCCTAAAACTATAGTATCATAATATTCCAAAAATAATCTTCATAAATGTTTTAACCTTAAAAAATACTATCCAAAGATCAACTTAATCCACTCCAACCATTATAGTTATCCAAAATACCTCTGTCCAGACTTTCTCTAAAAGGTCTCTTAATTCCAAAATCAATTTATCAGATTCCCCAAACAAAGTAAAGTTTCTCTTATTGTCACATACTAAAAATATAATTACCTTCATCATATTAAAACCTTACTGAAACAACAAGTACTGAAGTTCAATCCTTATATATATATCACATTATTCTAATAACCAGAATATAATCCATTAGTCCAAAAGCACCAATACATTAATTATTCCGCTTCAACTGTAGTAATAGCATAAGATTTTCCTTGATCCCTTGGCCTTTTCTGAGGTAAGTTTCCTTGACGCTTAGGACATTCATTTGCATAATGCCCCATTTCCCTACAATTGTAGCATTCAACTTTGACAGCCTCATTCTTTCCCTTGCAATCACGAGCCTGGTGACCCTTTTCTCCACATTTATAACAAACTCCCATTCCTTTTAGGCAAGTACCAGGGTGATTCTTCCCACAATTATCACATAATGGAAAATCCTTCTTTCCCTTTTTCCCTTTATCTGTCTCTTGTTCCACCGTTCTCTTCTTCTCTTGCTTTACTTTGTTGTCATAAGACTTAGAGAATTCCTTTTCTGTCTTGATAGCACACGAGACAATATCTTCGTATGATGAGAAGGATTGTGATACTAAAGCTCGACGGAGAAATGGTTTTAACCCATCAAAGAAACGATCAATATTACTTCTTGGGTTACGTATATACTCGGAAGCATGCCTCACTAACCTTGTAAAGTTAGCCACATACTTTGGGACATTCTCATCCTCTTTCTACCTCAGACTCAGAAATTGCCTTTCCATATCTGCTCGATGGTCACGAGGAAAGTATTGTTCTAAGAAAAGCTCTTTGAACTCCCTCCATTCCATATTCGATACGTCATCATCTTCCTTTGTGTTCTGAATCAGCGACCACCACTGATCGGCATCTCCAGTGAGGCGGTAAACTGCCATGACAACTTTCTCCCTTTCAGTACTCCCCAAGGCATGGAATATTTTCTCTAAGGAATTTATCCATTGCTCAGCTACTATAGGATTTGTACTCCCATTGAAGGTTGGTGGTAGTTTCCTCATGAAACGGTCTAGCATTGATCCTCCACATTGTGGATCAGGGTGCTCCATACGAGTAAGGTTATTATTCATAACCTGCTTGAGTTTTTCCAGTACGGTGAGAAGCTGATCAGCACCAGTTGTATCACTAGCTCCACCATAATTATCTTGAGCAGGAGGGAAATCCCTACACGGAGTGCGTGCAATGATACGGTTTCCATTCCTTCCACTAGGCGCCATTTCTAAATAATGGCATAAACTAGATTAGTTCATGAATCAAAATACATAATTCCATACTTGTAAAACACTTAACATAAATTGAACTAATTATGGATATAATCCATAATTATAAAAATGTTTTCTTTGAGAAAGTATATACTCATAACCCTTCATAGTGGTTTGTAAAGAAAATGGGAATTATCCAAAGCATATCCCCCGGGAGTGTCGTAACCAAGAGTGCAGCAAGACCCGTTGTCGTGCACCAGTTCCCGTTCGAGTCTAGCTCAAAGCGGTGTTTTCGGGTTTTACCCCTAGGTACATCTGTGCCAGAGCCGCCTCTACCTGCTCGTATCCAGACAGGGATGTATTGCTCGGAAAACTCACAACATCTCTACAATACCAAAATTCTAGGAAGTTCTTCTATACTAATCCTCAAAGTCTATCTTCGGGCTATGTGCTCTAATCAGAGTTTATCTAAATCTAGCTTCCAAGGTTAGTACTAAACTGCCTCTGATACGAACTGTAACGCCCCGACCCCAGCTACCCAGAGTCGGTGCATTACTTCGTAACATTGGCATGATCACAAAAGATCAAGTCTCGAAAGACCGATTAGTTTAGTAGCCTTGGAAACACTAGATACATTCATAAGTCTTACATTACATTATAAAGTGAAAAACTACAATAACAAAGTCTCTATAGACCACACTCATATCCTCTTCTGACAATCCCTGCAGGTCATTCATAAAATACTTCTCCACATCCTGGAAAATATTAAAACATTGAAAGGGGTGAGCTCAGATGCTCAGTAAGGATAACAATATTGCGAAAGATTTTATAAGAAAACATAAGCATTTAAGGCAATGTATAACTAAAACAAAAGCCTTATTGAACTTGAACTTCAGAATAATATGGAAAAAGTAAAATAAAATAATGCCATTACTTACTCTCATGGATATTCTACTAGACGAATAATCACATGAAATATCAATAACCACTTTCATAATGAGGGAATGTATAATGCCAGACATTCTGAAACACTTTGTCAAGGCCTCGGCCAAGACGTCTAAAATGATTAAGGCCTCGGCCAAAACCATAAATCAAATTGGGAAAGGGCCTCGGCCAATTCCACGTCTAGTTGTCTCATGAGACCTACCGATGCATCGAGGAGCTATAGCGGGCTCCACCCGTCACTTATTAAGTCCAATACATTCCTCATATGAATAGGTTTAAACATATCATAAACCATAACATAATCATATCACATAAAACATGCATAAAGGAAACATAACATTTCCACATTTCAATCACAAGATATCAATACAACACATTGATATAATAAAAACGCTTTCAAAACCATTTTCAATACCAAAATAAAAGAAAGTTAAAACTTTGTATTTATTTTTCACAAAAATGATGGCTTGTAGAGGAAGCCGAAACTCAAATAATGGTCACGGCGGCGGAGAAGTCATTGTCGCCGTATAAGTACGGAAAGAAAAACATTCCCTTCTGTCGTTTAGCAAAACTCTTCGTATAAAAAAGATTCCTTTTGAATAAACGTAAAAGTCAAAGGGGTTTATACACCGTATAAAAGAAAGTTGTGTATAAAACAAAATATGCCTCAATGAAAGGAGATTGAGACGAAGTCCTCAAAATGATCATTTTTAAAATAAAATAGATCTATTATGTGTATTCACTATAGGTACACATAAAGAAATTAAAAATACAAAATAAGACATAATAATATCATGACATAATTTGAAAGTAGGAGATTAACCCAAAGAATAGAAATTGGGTCAAGAAGTTCCCTTACCTTGTGTCCGACTTGACTCAACCGTTCTTTAACCTCCTGAATAATAAACTAGAGTTAATATCTACCTTATTAAGAACCATTTTCAATTTCATTATCCTTTTTATATCACTTATTACAATGTTATGAATATTATGTAATTATTCAAGTTAATAACGATCGTTTTTTCGATCTTTGGTAACTTGAGTCAATAATAAACTTCTTATAATTACAAGTTGTTCATGTGGTAGAATATCCATTATATCCAGAATTATATTCATGATTTAGATGTCATATATATCTTATATATCCAGTATATACATTCATTTATAATATTACGTAACATTTAGAGGTAATAAATGAAATGCACCGTTCATGGAGACGGTAAGCCGTACGTACGCATGAACGCTACTTTCATTTCAATTTCATATTTAATGGAATTAAATCATAATGATATAAATGTATAATATAATTCCAGTATAATATAGTGTATAATACCATTTACTCCATCCTTTATACATCCCACATATGGCATTAACGATTCAAATCACTTTGAGGGGGCGGTAGTCCGCACTTCCTAAAATGAAATTATCGCGTTTTACCCATAATGGAAATCATAAAGTATGCCATAAATGAGAAATACAGAAGCATAAGTAAAACATAAACATATTATATATCATATATAAAAATAGTGACATCTTAATGGCCACCTTTGAAGGTGTTATATGAGTGTTGAACAATCATCGTTTCGTGAGGCAGAAATTCTCCATCCACAGAAACCGTATGTTCATTAACCATTAGATGTATGTGTGTGTAAGTGTAGCTCGAATCCTTCTCATAACAACATCCTAGTATATTGATGATACTGGTGTTGTTACAAAATAAATGAATAAAAAGATTTTAGGGGGTTTGAGAAGAAAAATAAAACAAAACAACATTAGATAAGACATTACCTCAAAATCGGGTAACTCTTTTTGATTTGAGCCAAAGCCTTCCTTGAGAAGAGTTCTGCCCAAGGTGAGGCTTCTAGGAGTAAGAGGGCAAAGTTGGGAGAGTATTTGGGCAGAGTTTGGACGAGCCAAATGGCTTGAAAGTGTAAATGAGGTGGGAGAGGTGGGGGCCTTTTATAAGTGGAGAGGAGGGGCACTTTTGGAAAGATTGAAATGTTACATTATTTCACAATGATTTTAGGATTCTAAAGGTCCCACACTTATATAATTCGAGGCTAAGGTGATAAGGTTTCGAAATCTCCTCATCCAATAGGCTTTGGACAAGTGTAAGTCTTGTATTTTTTATTATCTTCTCATTTTATTTAAATCGTTAAATAATGAGGTCATCGCTGCATCATCATGATGTCATAAATAATTTAATTTATTTAATGTCTAAAAATTATAAAACAAATACTATGATGTAGTAAATCTTTTTATATTTCTAATGAATATTTATAATCAAAATTTGGACTTGTGTAACTCCAATTAAAAATTGTTTTAGTAAAACAACTCATGTTTGTGTCAATTTAATTTTAACATTAAATAAATATATATTAATGTCATTTGCCAACTAAAGTGGCTCCATGGGGTCCCCAAGTTGACCCATGGGTTGTCTTGGTCGGCCATGACTCATCCAATAGGAGTAGGACAAGTGTCAAGCTCATATCATATTATTAAAACATTGTTTTTACCTTAAACTACACTAATTACCTCTAATCGCGATTAAGAACTTAAAAGTTACTATTCACCAAAAAATTAATTTGATCTCATTGAACCACATTTTACTTATTAATGACAACCATGTATGTCGGATTTTTGAAAATCAAATCACAGAAGTGGTAATATTTCATTTAAAAGAAAAATCAGTTATTTAACTACCACTTAGTGGTTTCACTATTCATCAAAAATTGAAGTTTTTCAGAACAATGCCAAAATTTCACCCTAAGCTATAATTGATATTCCGAATTCAAAAATGATGTCTATTTTACAAAATTCCAAACATATAAGTTGAAATAATTAATTTTATAATTAATTCCCGCTGTCACAACAAATAGCGTGTTTTAAGAAACAATTTATATCAAAAGATTGGCAATTGTTTATGTCCAATTTCAATGTTAAATTAATTCTAATGACCACCATTGGATAAAATGGTAAAAATATATTCTAATTATACTTTAAAACCACTAAATAGTATAATTTATCACTATAAATTATTTTGATTTAAAAAGTTGTTTTTAAGTAATTTTCACTATTCATAAAAAATTAGAAGTTCTCAGAAAAATACCAAAAATTCAACATAGGCTAATTTCGATATTACGAATACAAAAATGAAGTCCATTTTGAAATATAAAATTTCTATAATTTTAAAAAGTGGTTATTACTATTCATAACGGCTACTTTGATTAGTCACTGTGTTTTAGAACTCGAACTTGCGTACAATGCAAGCTATTGCATTATTGAAAGAGAGGCGTATCATGGAAGCTCGGGGTGTTACATGTTGGAAATTCTATTATAATATAACTATTTAAGTTCTAGGTTTCCAAGTCCTTGAGAAAAACTGAGATAAAATATGACTGTTGGGGGATCCAGATGATTGTTGGAATCATTCCTATAAATACTTGTTCATTAAAAGAGTTTAGAGATACATATTTTATTTCACTATAAATTGTTCTAAAGTTTAAAAAGTGTGAATAGATTGTTATTAGTCTCTTATATTTCTTTAGAGAGATTCCTTCTTAAAGAAACCTTATTAGGTTGTCTCCTTAAGAATTTGTTTTATAATTTATTTGTGTGTTTTATTGTATGAATATGATTGAGGGTTACAAGGACATGAAGATAGAGATTCGATCATCATATTAAGGGCTACTATGGATAAGAAGATAGAGTAAATATGATCATCATGTAGAGGGATTGTTGGGATAGAATGATAGAATTTGATCATCATATCAGGGGATATTTTGGATAGGCATATAGAGTGAATCTGATCATCATGTCAAGGGCTCACAGGGATAGAAAGATACACTAATCATCATATCGAGGGCTTTCCTAGTTTGTGAAATACAGATTTTATTGTATGTATAAAACAAGGGACATTTATCCTGGGTTATTGGATAGCCTACTCTTTTGGTTAAAATAAGTGTATTCATTTGTATTACTTGTTTCATTACAAGTCTTATATTTCCACTTCATATAATAGAAAGTGATACTATTATATTTATATTTCTATTTGTATCTTGTTTATCATAATATATTTGATTATGATATAATTGTTTTACTCTAATTATGATTCTATATTCTTTAAGATATAACCATTAATTTTACATTTCTTTGATATATTGTAATCATTATGACGAAAATTATTTTTATATTTACTATGATTAAATTGTTTTCTACTATGAATACAATTAAAATACTGATTAAGTTACCACTGCTTATTGATTATAATTCTACATACTGTTAATCAGTTTCTAATTTCGACCTGTGAGTTACATATAGAAATCTACTTTATTACAATATTTTTATCAAACCCAAGGGCCAATTATAATTACAATTTAAAAACATAAGAGGTGTTGTGAATACAATTTTTTTAACCCTATTAAACTAAGTTTATTTTAATATTAAAAAGGAAATATTTTAAATCTATAATTCACCCCCCCCCCATCTTGTATATATTCATATTAATATACAATACAATCTAAGGGGAAGAACCTCTAAAAATGTTTTCTTTAAATTCAGCACATGAGTATCGAGTGATAATATAAGATATGGGTAGTAAACCCCTGACTTCAAGGGTAGAATGTCCTACAAGTGATACTTCTTTTAGACATAGTATTTTTTTAAGGTCTTACATATATCAAGATTAATCCATGAAATTTTATTATTTTAATCATCTATAAATAGAGATATCCATGTATTATTTCAAAGAATTATTTATTTTTGGAAATAAAATGGATTTTGAAATAAAAATCATATTTAATGTATTTTTAGATAATTAATTTCTATTTTTTGAAAACCCAGTTAGAGTGTATTTATTTTATCAAATTTTTTATGTGATAAATTTTTTTCAAAAGATAAGTTATTTCAAATAAAATTAGTTATCACCTGTTTTATAATGATTACAAGGAATTTCTTTTGCTCACCCTTTATTTTAAAATATTTTTTATTGGTTTAGTATAATTTCCAAAGATCTTTTTTTTGTAAAATGAGGTAGAGCATGAAAATATAATTGTATATATTTTTTACAACTCTGAAAATATGAAATTTTTTGTCTAATTCTCCATAACCTAGATTGGAAAAGGTCTTGGAATGTATAATGTATTATATATTGTTATGTTACCATGTAAAAATATATATACACACAACATGTTTTTACATTGGATCCAGAAGTGTGGGGTTGGACCTTTACAACTCCCCTCCCCTCCTCCTACTTTAGGAACACACATACCAGGGGTTATCCAAACCCCTTAATCTTTCTCCATCCTATTGATTTGGGGTGTGTTTATAGAGATCTTTGGTCATTTTGAGGTTAGGATCACCCTCTAAAAACTTCTTCAATATCCACTCTTCCTCCTCTCTAATTTCTAAGTTCTTTGGTTTTGGTTTTGTTGTAGGTTTCGTAATAGCATAGTGGAATCACTCATTTCTCATGGGGATTTTGGTTAGCTTATGTAGAGGCGATATTGAAGAGACTTCTACACATTTTTTCCTGGAGTTTCATTAAGGTATGAGAATGTAGTAAATTTTCATATGTTTTCATATTGAATTAAATTAACTATTTATTATAATGGTGGCACCTATTAGGAATTTTCCTAGGAATGGTGTCGGGAGTCTATTTTGGACCACTTGTGATGGTTACGTAGAATTTTGATATGAGGTTATCACCCAATGAGATTGGAGACCTTTATTAAATTTTAATTTAAATATTTAATTTAAATAGTAAATGTTGAGATTAAATGTTTTCAATTAATTATCTTGAGGTTAGTTCTTAAGTGCTTAAGGTGGTCTTTTTTTGATGTTGAGGTGTTTGGAAAGGGGTGGGATGGGCCTTGGAAAAGCCATCAGTACATGGGAATGTTTGGTAAAGATAATTAAATGAGTTCAGTAGTCTAATATTTTTTTTCATAGTATTAATGATTTATTTTCATGTAAATATAGAACGTATAATAGTTCCATTTCATGGTGTGTTTTTTCACATTGTTAAGGAAATTGTTTTAAACATTAGTTTTATTCCTTATACCTTCAATGGATATCATCGAGTCTATTGATAATTATGAGACCAAGACTATATCCACTAATGGGGTATGCCAACTATTGAAAATGTAATTTTTTATGTAGTTATTTTTTGAAATTCCTATGAGGATTTTGAAATTGTTGAAATTCTGTGAGTATGATTTTTATTCAGTTTTGGGTTTTAATGGGTGATAACTAATATTTAAAGTGAATATTTTCGGAAAAGGATGAGATGAACTAATGTAATTTAAAAAGGATTTTTAAATGAATTTATAATTTTAATTTGAAATGGATGGCTGGTTTCCCCTTTAGTGAAAATTTTTTTATGGGTCTTTTAATTATTTTGATATAAATAATGTATTTTGACATGTTTTTTGTGTCAAAGAGAAAGACCTGTGTTTTAATGGTGGCTTAAAAAAGTTTTAAAATGGATGTGTGTGATATCTATTATTTTTTGAAGAGTTTTTCGAATGGTTTTTTTATGTGAAAGGGATTGGTATCTCAAGAAATTTTGTGCTGCTAAAATCCCATTAGGACCTTGGTAAGTAATGAAGGATGGAATGATTTTTTTACGATTTTGAAAATGTTTTGAAAGGACAACATATTGGACCTTCAATATTTCTAAATAATAGGATGGTTTAGATGTTTGGACGAGGCCTTGGGAATTAATGGTATTTTGTATGGTTTAAGGTATGGAATGTAGTGCTCTAAATACCTAGTTTAGTGTATGGGACATATCGCTCTTCATCCCTAGTTTAGGGTATGGTACATGGCCCTCCGCATCCTTAGTTTATAGTATAGGACATGGTTCTCTACACCCCAGGATTAGGGTATAGTAAATGACACTATACATACCTTGTATAGGTTATGGTACATAACTCTCTAAATCACCTATTTATATTATTAGACATGACACTCTGTGTTCATGGTCTAGGTGTTGGACTGAGGCTCCAAGAATTTTTTTCAATGCATGCATTAGATGTCGAATTGACACCCCCATACTGGTAGAATTTAAATATGGTTTGAGTAACTGGGACTAATTTTTATTCTTATTAATAAAGAGATAGATAATGAAAACTCTTCTTTACACGAATCATTTATCACCATATCATCTATGAAAAAAATGGCTCGTGTTCTCTAAAGTGGTTTGGGTTCGATTGGGTGTCACTTTATAACATGTGATCCAACATGATAATTAAGAAAGAGTTATTTGAAAACATATCTTCTTTATGTATTGTTTATTATTACTTTGTATGTGTTTATACACTATTATTAGCCTAAATATTTCTTTATACACTGTTGGTGGTGGCCTAATGAGTTGTACGCACACCCTATTCAGGATACCACTATACATGGGTACCAAAGAGCCCTCATAAGTTTATTGTTGTCATAGGTTTGGGGATGAGGGTCGGGTTGAGTTTTGAATGATCATATAAGAAATCATGGATGGTATTAGGGTACTAGCTGAGGTTTGGATCAGAGATAAAGTGGATCCTTTTATGGGTTTATTTTATTTTGTTTTGTTTATATAAATAGATGAGTGGGATATTAGTTGTGTGGATGACATGGATGTTTTGTCCCCTACAACATTTCGTTAATTTTTTAGTCATGTTTATATTTATTAGTTTCTATTCCTAGTTTATTTTTAGATGTTGGTATTTATGTATTCCTACATACTCTGATTCTTACCATTTTTATATGATAACTGCAATTTTATATTTTATTGTGTGCTCTGATCAAGGGTTATAATCTCCCCATGTTACTATAGTATACCCCATCATGTAGTCATAAACCATTGACATATGGGGAGATGTTCCAAAGGTCAATTTGAGAATTAGTGTGGTTACTATTATAGTGTAAACTAGGGTGGTACATTAAGAAGTGGTATCAAAAAATTTCCTTTTATTTTGTCTTATGATTTTGGGATCTAGTAGACTAGATATTTAGGAATGTGTTAAATCCTATTAATAATATCAGGATGGTGTGTTGAGAATAGCTATTATTGAATCAATTTTAGGTTACCAAGGATATGGGATTGTTGTTCTTGGTATTCAAGGTTACATTTTAATATGATTTTCTCCTTGAAAAATGTACAGGTGGTTTGGATGTTTTTATTTATGATGGATTATGGATCTTGGACTATTGGAAGGAGGTTAGTTGATTTGTTTTGACTCCAGCCTACATAGGAAATAGGCATCTCATGTATCATGAAAGGTATGTATTATCCACATGTTATAGGACTTCTAGTGTTTTATTTCACTGGTGACTAAGGCTCCGTTATTTAATGTTTCAACAACTACTCAAACAACATTTTCCCATATAATTACTTGGTCTTATTAAACTCAAATAGGCTAACTTTAATATGAATCTTCTTATGGTGGAAAGTTATTTAGACCAATTGTGAGATGATAAACAACAAGTTTAGTGATGTGGTCCTCATGCATAGCTAGTGCAGTGACCTTAGTGGTTTGTCTTGGAATAGCTTAATAACCATTTGACTACTTATGGTCGATTATTGTTAGGGTTTGGTTACTTTTATTTGTGCTGAAATATGTGACTTGGTTATCTAGGGAGCAGTCTGATGTAAAAATTCTTAGAGAGGATGGGTTCGCAAGCTGTGGGCGGTTGGTTTGTAAAATGAATCATTTCGTATGTGAGGCCCTAGAGTGTGTGTTTGATATTTTTATTTCATGTTAATTTAGGATGGGAACATGCTTGATTTCTTATGATTTATGGCCTTCTATGAGTCTCCCTAGACCTAGGTGGATGGATTATAAAGACCTTGATCCTAGTAGCCTGGAGTAAGTGGTTACTTAATTACGTTTGTACTATATACAAGAAATCACATCCAAAAGGACCAAATAGTTTTATAGTTTTTGTAGACTAGATATGTAGATGAATCTCACATACATTTGAAAATATTAAATACAAAAAAGTATTATCTTTGAGAACTTTATTATTCTCTCTAGCATATCCTTCCATATCAATCAAAGTAAGCTTCCTAGAATCCCGGGGATATAAAACCAAATAAGGATGAGCTCAAATGCTTAGTAAATATTACATATAAAAGAATATTTCTTGAATAAATAATAAATAATCAATATTTATAGTAAAATAAATCAAAACATGTTCTATTTAGTCAATACCATTATCATGAAGAATGATATGGTAGGAATAAATGATGATCAAGTAATGTCATATAAATAAACACGTGAGATTCAAAATTATCCATGGATATCATAACTATTCAAATAATTGCATGGTCATAAATATGTGATATCATAGTGATAGATTCATAATTTCATACATCTAAAACATATTGTTAAGTACCTCTTCCAAGACATTTAAAACATACCATAGAGTCCTTGTTCTTAGATATCTTACATAAATGCATAAGGCCTTGGAAAAATACCCAATATATTTCATATCATGAGACCTACTGAGGAATTAAGAGGATATATAATTCCCCCCACCCAAAGCATAATAATTACAATGCATTCATAAAATTAATAAACAATACAACTCAATTAACAAGCCTTAAAAATCCTAAATCGTTCATGTTGGAAGAACTGACATATGGAATTTCAATACTTTCCCCAGTAAAATTGATAATAAACTATCCCGATAAATAATATGTTTGGTATCATTAGGACATATCTATAGGTTATCATATGTAAAATTAGGGGTTTTATTGGTTATGAATATAAATACCACAAAAATATCATTAAAACATTCTTGAGGAAAATACAATTTTCTCTCTAAAATCACTTATTTAAAATATAAAAACATCCCAAATATTAAGAAATATTCTTTGAAAATAAATTTGGAAACATGTAAAGGGAGTTTCAAATTATTTATCATTCATGATAGTGGTAAATTTCCTTCATAAAAATTACATTAAAACAAATATTTCATTCACGTTTTTTATTAAAAGTAAGAAAGTTTTTCCTTAGGAAAATGAAAAGAAAGTACCTTTAAATATATTTTGTAAAAATTAAATCATGGATAAAAAAATTTTAATAAATAATTGGAAAATATTAAAAAAATTATTTAAAAAATTTTATGGGAAATATGGACATGGAATAAAAATATTTCCCGACCAAGTAGGAAAAAAAGTATGTTTTTCTTAACATTATTTCGGTATCTTGAGTACTAAAAGAGAGGAAAATGAAAGGAAAACTTATAATTTACATAAATAATAATAGGAAAAGAAAATATATTTTTTAAAATATATAAATATCTAATAATTCCCCCAATAGAGACTTAACCATAAACAGTCCAAAATAATGATGAGACTGTGAAATAAAACCTTACTGCTTTGGTAACTTTTGAATTATAAGATCCAGGAAATATTAACTTAAAATAAATATTTAAATATAATTAATTTAAATGTAATCATGATATACCATAACAAAGGGGAAGTATATACACCACATTAAATAAATAAGTGGTGAATTGGGAATATGTATCATGGAAACAAAAGTGGGACAAGAAACCCATAACAAGATAATATCATTTTAATGAGAATTATTAAATAATGAGATTATGTGTAATAAATGTAAACACACACAAGATAAATGGAAATAAAACATAATAAAATTTAATTTAATTTCATACATAATAATGACATAATAAAATAAATAAAAAGGTTATAAAACATAATAAAAGGAAATTAATTTAAGAAACCCCTTACCTTATGTCTCGCTTCCTTTGTATGTGTTCAAAACAACTTATTAATAAATATTTATTTATTATACATAATATGAGAAATTAGAAAAATATTTAATATTATAAATTATTTACTTATAAAATTTTATCAACCTTTTCTTAACATTTATTTATTAAAATCATTGTTTTGGATGACAATTTCTTTATTTTTCATGCATGTTTTGGTTCGGTAGTTTTTGGTCTTTTTACAATGATCATGGATACATTATATATATAATTTTAATCATGATATAAATATAATATATATTTATAATATATTTATATATAATCATACATAAATTATAGAGATTGAAAAATTAATTACACCGTTCTTGGAGGTAGTAGGTCGTACATACGCCTAAACACTATTTTCACTTTTTGGTAGATAGATTGAAAGAAAGGTAGATAATAATTCACCTTTAAAGAATAATTATTATATCATATATATCATATATATTTAATAAATATTTCTTTATTTTCATATATATATATTATAAATGAAAAAACGAAACATATTGCTTCAGGGAGGTGGTAATCCACAAGTACACCCGAGTGATGTTATCGTTTTCCAATAGATTGGAAGGTAAAAAAGTAGATATGATCTTATAATTATAAAAGAATAATTATTTCTTAAATATATTATAAAAATATTAAAACCATAATAATAACCATCTATGAAATATGGTTATGAAAAATGAATTGTGTCGCTACATGGAGGTTGTATTCCACTTGTACGCACAAGAAATACTTTCACTTCCCATTTGATGGAAAAGAGGGTGGATAATGGTGGTTTCATAATCATAATATGATTTAATTATATTTATTGTAATAAATTTATTATTTTATGATAAATAACATATATTATAGGAGGTAAAAGAATAATTAAAATAAAGAAAGTGATCAGTTATGGGGATTACCTCTTTTTTGAAGGAACTCCTTTAGATCTCATCTTAAGAACCCTATGGAAGGTCTTTTGGGAATACTATAACCTCTATAATGTGTCTAATGATAATGGGAAGTTATTTTATTAGGTTTTGGTTGATATATATGGCTCTAAGTGGTTTAAATAAAATAGATAAGGGGTTTCCAAATATAGGGGGTGGAAAGGACACAACTTAGAAGTACAAAAAAGATTAAAATGTAATTAATTAATTCTCAAGAAAAATGCATCAAAATATCCATATAATTGAATAAAGATATTACAAGGTTAAAATATAAAAATAAAATTTAATTTAGATAGGTTTTGGTATCATTTGAATCCTTATCGGTTGGTTTAACCCCTTGGTTAACCAATTTTAATCTTAAGTGTGGTAATGAATTTTCTAATTGTAAAGAATTGAAATTCTACTTATAAGTTAAGAATTTGAACATAAATGGATAAAAATTGATATTTTAGACCATTTATCATCATAATTTTCATATTTCAATATTTTTATGACTTTTAAATAATTTGATAAAATATTTTAATCATAAAATACTATTAATGTCATTTTAAGAACAATTTATATAATTTGACATTGAAAACAACATGAAAACAATGTAACTTGAATAAAATAATTCACACATATATAATATATTATTTTTATCTATAAATTTCATGGAACATAATAATTCATCAAATTTTTATTACTTTTAATATTGTTAAAATCATTTTTTTATATTAATTAAATAAATATTGTGTCAGTGTTGCATAAGAATTTGAGAAAATTATTCACTCACTGAAAATTTAAAATAAATTACTGTGATAAAAAAATTAATTCATAATTGGAATTAAAATTTAAAAATTAACCTAACCTCTTTTTATTAGTATGGGAAAATATTAGAGATATTAAATTCAAGTATGTGGCTTTTTGTTTTTATTATTTTCTTAAAGTAATTTAAAGGTTAATATCAAAGGAAAATGTCAAAAATTGGCCATATTTTATATACTTGTATAGAAATATCGTAAATAAATTCATACAATAGGACAAATCCTAGTTTCAGGGATATTTAAAATCCTTATTTCATATTTTAACCCTTTTTTAACCATCTTACCCATACCGAGCTGAGAAATATTCAATATGATTACTATTCATAATGAAAAAAACTAAAAAGGACATAGTTACAAAATTTTATTCTTCTAATTAAAAGTATGAAATCAATTTTTCAAGATCATATTCATTTAAGTGGTATAATTTAATTTAAAATTAATCCTATAAAATACGATGTAATGCAGTTTACCAGAAAAAAATATTTTCTGAAGTATATATGTTTTTATACCAAAATACATCATAAAATTAATTCCAATGAACTTAATTATGTTATTAATACTATAAAATATCTAATTTTACTTTTGAAAAAAAATAGAACATTGTAAAAAAAATATAGTTTCTAGTACAAATAAGTATTTTTAACTATTCCTAGAAAATTCAATATTGTTAGAAAATTATCAAAAAATTACAATAAGATAATGATGACATGATAATTTCAAGTATTAAGTTTATTTTTTAAAATAAATTTTCTAAAAATAAAAGAAACAAATTATATTAGTTTTATCAAAAAAAGCAATAAAAACTATTTTTGATGAAAAATGTATTTTTAAATCATATAAGGACTTTAGTAAAAATTGAGTGTCTATTTATCGATATATTTTATTTATATAAACCATTTATATATAATTTTCAAAACTTATTTATTCCTATTTATTCCACTATATCAATGATTAGGTTATAGTGGTATACTATATTAAGGTTCATATAGACTCGTGGTTGTGTGTATCACAAGCTATCAAGGAAATTAAATTTATTTTAAAAATATATATATCATAAAATCTCAAGGTATTATATTCTGCCCCTTTAAGTTAATTTATTGATCAAAATTTTATCTTGGATGTCCAAGGTCTTACCTTTGTTGAAAACCCACATCATACAGAGGGATAATAAAACTTCTTTGGAAATGCTAATGTTGGAAACACAAAGTTTACTTGAAATATAATATATTAGGGTTTTGAGAAAAGGATAATATTGGGGGAAGTTATAATATAGACACATAGATGAAAAATAACATCCATGGACTAATATTGCGTGATATAGAATATGTTCATGATCAATTAAATGAAAATAAAACCATAAATCAGTGAGGGGTGAAAAGACTGCAAATTCATCATAAATGAATGTAAAAGTATGAGATTTTTATTTCAAGATCATTTTTCTAATGTTAAGGGATTATTTTACTATAAAGATAGAGAACATTAGAAAATATAAATAATTTCTTTCTTTCTATTTTCTAATAAAAAATTGATAATTTTTTTATTTAATCAATTCCCACTTCATCTCTTACACTATTAAATGAATATTTAAGATGAATATTTCATGCCTGAAGCACTAAAATTAACTTCTAATTGATCATAAAATCCATAATAGAATGATAATTAATTCTCTATTTCTCTAAATATTTGACAAAACTCATTTTGTTATTACAAGTTATCCAATATGGATAAATATAACAAAATAATCTCTAACCTTATTAATAACCCCCAAAGTTCAACTGAATTCATTCCATAAATAGATAACCTTAAGAATCATCCAAAATATTTTTGACCAAAATAAAAACCCAAAAATATGAATTTTTGATCACATGTATCTTTTTAATATCATCCTTAACATATATCCCCACCCAACCTAAAGTAACTCCTAATGTCACATACCAAAGAAGTCAATGACTCGTTCATATATTCTCTTAAAAAATACTAGTAACATGAATCCCTAATAAATATCAATTAAAACATATATTCTTCATAAAATTAATAAAATTATTATTGTTCAAATAAAATCATATACTATTGAATATATTCTATAAATCCAGGAATATTGTAATAAACTACATTAAAGATGACCTAAATCAATTTTTCATCAAATCACTAACCAATTTCAAGGTCACCAATATATCCAATTTACTTTATCAAGTTCAATCATCTATATCTTAATTAAACATTATTAACTCAACAATATGGATATATTTAGAGTTATATTTCACTTAATCTTGTATTCTCCAAAAATATCAACTTACTATGAAATCACTTTTTTGGGTTATCCGTACCATTTAATAGATACTTTGAAATTATTAAACAGAAACTATTATAGAGAAATACTTATATGTTTCATTATTCTTATAACTATAAATTGTTTCTATAACACCTCTAAAACCTAATTTTTGAATCCCAATAAATAATCACTTCAATCATTGCACTTAAGCTATTTTGATAATAAAGGGCCTTCCTTGGTCAAGGAGTTAACCCTTAGATTAAGGAATTAACTTGAATAATTCCTTGGTTTCCCATACATAATACATTGAATTCATTCGAAATTAATTTTTTTTATAACCTTAATTTCCACACAAACAAATATCCTCCCCATCCATTGAAGAATTATCTTTGGTGATCCTTCCCATATTCTTAACATGAAGAAAATTAAACATTATTTACTTTATGGTCATTACCACATGAACATTCATAAAATTCCATCTTCCTCTTATTTGATACATTAATAAACTCACTAAAGTTTAATTTGTTAATCATATATCATCATAACTGATTAGGAATAATAAGGAATCACCAGCGAGTTACTATTTCATTTAGTTTCTAATGAGACAAATTATTCCATTTTCTATCACATTCATCATTAACATTAATCCTGCTAGTTTTATCCATTATCTAAAAATAAAAACCATAGTGTGATCAACAATAATCATAATAGGAAACCATATAATCAATAAAATTCATTTATAGTATTACTAAATAATGACACTTTCTTTTCAATCTATGAAAACTTTGGTTTAACCTAAGCTATTCATGATTAGAATCTATTTAAATTAATTATAATTTTTTATAAAGAAATGGTGAATTAATCCAATTATATCCCTTGGGAGTGTCAAAATAGGTTTCCAGTAATGGAATACTCACCATGCACCAGAATGATGGTCGAGATATATTCGATCAACTATTCTTAGTTTTTTACCCTTGTAAGCATCAGTTTAAAAACCACAACCACTTGTAGTATCTATATAAGGAAGTATTTGTAGTAAAACTACATGATCTATACCTTACCAAAACATTAGGATGTTATCCTATACTTATAATTATCCTTAAATTCTATATTGGGGTTATGTATCCTAATCTATGTTTTTATAAATCTTGTTCTTAGGGTTTCTAACAAACTTACTCTAATACAAACTATAATGTCCCCGACCCTAATAACCTAGATTTGGTGGTTACTTTATTACATTGGTTCTAGATATAAGTGATCACATCCCAACGTACTGAATAGTTTTATAGTATTGGTAAAATAGATACATAATTGAATATCACATACATTTGAAAACAAAAAATGCAACCAATTATTTTCTTTGATTACTTTATTATTATCTTTATAATATCACTATATATCAATGATTTTACACTTCCTGGAATCCTGAGAAAAGAAAACAAAATTAGGGTGATATCAAATTATCAGTAAGGGTTATTTACAATGGAAAATATTTTATAATCCATATGGTATGGTAAACAAATAAACAAACATTCCATTTAATCAATAAATTTAGAACAAATAATGATATCGAAGGAATATATAATGAACAAATGATTTCATATAAATAATAAAATGAGAGTGAAAATTATCCATGGATATCATAACTATTAAAATAATAACATAGACCATAAACAACTGATTTCAAAGTTATTTAATACATAATGTTAGAAATCTGAATATTAACTTTGATATCTTGTGCCAAACCATATAAAACATACCATCAAGGCCTCGTGTCAAGAAATTTCACATAAATGGGTAAGTCCTTGTCCAAATAATCAACTTTTTTTGTCTCATGAGCCCAACAATGCATCGAGGGGATATATAATTTTGGGCCACACCCATCACATAATAATACTAATGCCTTAATTTTGTGAATAAATAAAACAACTTAATTAATATGCCTTAAAATTAAATAATTTTCTATATTGGAAGAACTAGCATATGGAATGTCAATACTTTCCCCAATCAAGTTAATCATAAACCATACATAAATAGAATAAGTATGGTATCATTAAAACATATCCCCATGGGATCATAAGTAAAATGAAGGGTTATTTTTAATGATGAATAGAAATACCATTAAAAATCAGTAATACATTATTGAGTAAATTATTCTTTCCACTCTCATATCACTTATTAAAAATATAAAAATTTCAAAAATATTAAGGAAAACATTTTTTTTAAATAAATTTAGAAAATTGTAAATTAATATTTAAATAATTTAGTGGTCATGATGGTGTGAAATTTTATCCATGCCTTATTTGTTAAAACAAAGATTCATTTCACATTTTCAGTAAAAATGTCAAAAATAACCTCATTCGGAGAATGATAAGAATGTTTATTTTAAACCATTTTGTAAAAATTAAAACATGAGTAAAATTATTTTCAATAAATCATTGGATAATATTAAAAACATTATTTAAATTTTTTTTGTGGAAAATATGGATATATAAGGAAAATATTTCCCATCAAAGTAGGAATGAAATAGTCTATTTTTCTTAAAAAAATTATTTTGGAATATTGAGTACGTAAAGAGAGAAAATTAAAGGAAAAAATTATAATTTATAGAAATAAATATTGGAGAATAAAATATAATGGGTTAAATATAGAAATATCAAATAATTATCTCAATGGTGACTTAAACATTAAACATTTCGAGCAATAATGAGATTGTGAAATAAACCCTTACTAATTTGGTGACTTTGGAATCATATTCCCTGTGAAAGAATAAATTAAAATGAATCTTCAAATACCATGAATATAAATTGAATCATGATATACCATACGAAAAGGTTATTATATATATCACATGAAAGAAACAAGTGGTGAATATGGTATATGTATCACAGAAACAAAAGTGAGATGAGAACCTTTATGAAGATAATATCATTAAAATGAGAATTTTTAAAGGATGAAATAAAAAAATGTAAATATAATATAAAATATTAAAATTTCATTTCACACATAATCTTGAAAAATTGTAATCAATTAAGGAGTAATATAGACCAATTTAATGAAATTGAGTTAATAAATCCCCTACCTCAGGTCTAACTTCATTCATATGTGTACAAACCTCCTATATAATAAAGACCGATTTATTTTAAATATATTAAATAAATATATTAATATATGTCATACCATATATTATTTAACTATAATATCTTATCACCCATTTATTAACAATTATTTATTATAATCATTATTCTTGGTGATAAGTGCTTCATTTTTCATTTATGTTTTGATTCTATAGTTTTAGTACTTATACTTTGAACAAGGATCCATAATATCCATAATTTTAATAATTATATAAATATAATATATCTTAATTATATATATTTATAATAATCCATAAAATATAGATATAGAAAAATTAATTACATTATTCATGCAGATAGTATGCTATATCTACGCATGGACATTTTTTTTACTTTTCAACAGATGGAATGAAAGAAGGTGAAAAATAATTAACCTTTAAAAATCATTATTATATAATATATATCATATTTATTTACTAAACCTATCCTTTTAACAATAAATTTAAATCATAAATGAAAAAATGTGTCACATCGCTTTTTGGAGGTGGTAATCCACATGTACACACGAGCGACGTCATAATTTTCCAACAAATTAGAAGGTAGAAATTTAATATGATATTATAATAAAATATTTATAATTACTTAGTAAATATAATATATAAAAATTAAACCTACCATAATAACCATCCATGAAATAAGGTGACGTAAAATGTGTTGTATCAATATGTGGAGACAGTAGTCCACATGTACACATGAGTGATACTTTCACTTCCCATTTGATAAAAAAGGATGGATAATAGTGGTTTAATAATAAAAATATCATTTTAATATATTGAGTATAATTAATTTATTATTTTATGATAAATATCATATATTTATATAATGTAAAATAAGTAAAAACGAAATTGACCAGTTAAGGCGATTATCTCTTCTTTGAAAGAACTCCTATAGATATCCTCTTAAGGACCCTAGGATTGCTATTTTGAGAATAAAAACACCTCTAAAATGTGGGTAATGATATTAAGAATATAATTTTTTAGGTTATGTTTGATATAGATGGATCCGAGTGGTGTAAATAAATGATTGAATGGGTTCCCCTTTATAAAGGAGGGAATGGACACACTTGAAATTACAAAAAAAGATTAAGATATAATTGAGTCATTCTCAAGAAAAAATGATTTAAAATGTACATATATTTGAATAAAAAGAGTATACTGTATAAATAAAAACAAAAAATAAAATTTAGATATGTTTTTGTGTCATTTTAAACCATGTATTTCGGTTTAACCCCTTGGTTAATCAATTTTAATCTTTACAATAGTAACAAATTTTTCAATCTTAATGAGTTATAATTTTACTTATAAGTTAAAAATTGGATCTTAAACTATTAATGGATTAAAATTTATACCATTTCCATCCTATTTTTCCTATTTAAATATTTTTTATGATTTTTATATAATTTAGTAATATATTTTTATTATAAAATACTATTAATGTCATTTTACGAACTATTCGCATAATTTGATTTTGAAAAAAAAATGATATAAATATAATTAGACTATAAACCTTTAAAATATTTAATATGTTATTTTTATCAATAAAATTCATGGAACAAAATAATTCATCAAATTTTTATAACTTTTAATATTAATTGAATAAATATTGTGTCAGCATTGCATAAGTAGCGAAACTAATTATTAAATCTCTAAAAATTAAAAATAAATTAACATGACAAAAAAATTAATTTATCATTAAAATTAACATTTAAAACCAAACCTATTATCTTCTTATCCTTATGAAAAAATATTAGAGCTATTAAATTCAATAGTGTGACATTTCATTTTTATTTTTTTCTTAAAGTAACATAAAGGTCTATATCAAAGAAAAAAGGAACCAAGTGGCTATATTTTTTGATTCATAGAATGAAATGGCCAATATCCATTCATAAAAAAGGATAAATGAATGTTTTAGAGAAATTTAAAATCCTTATATCAATGTTTTAACCATGTTTTTCCTATTCTACCCTTACCAAAGTGATAAATATTCATTAAGGACACTATTCAGGATGACCCAAACTAAAATAGAACTATTTAAAAAATTTGATCCTCTTGATTAAAAATATGGAATAAATTTTTTAATATTTAGTTTATATAAGTGGAACAATGTAATATTATATTAAATGCACAAAACAATATAAAAATCAGTTTTTATAAAAAAATATTTTCTAAAGCATCAAAATTTGTGTATAAAAATCAGGAATAAAATTAATTTTGATGACCTCAATTGGATTATTCATAATATAAATGAAATTATTTTTATTCTTAAACCATTTAACATAAAATAGAACTTTTTAAATGAAAATACATTTTTCAATAAATATTAATGTTTTTCACAAATCAATGAAAAATCAATATTTTCATAAAATTGTCAAAAAATAACTATAAGAATATTATGACATTCTAATTTAAAAAATTAAGTTCATTATTTAAAATACATTTTATAAAAGTAGATTAAATTTATAATATTACCTTCTCACAAAAAAAATAAGAACCATTTTGAGGGAATATATATTTTTGAAGCATACAAGGACTTTACTAAAAATTGAGATTTATTTATAAATATATTTTGTTTATATACAAACTTTATATATTATTTTATATATGTGGTTATTCCTATTAATTATACTGGTTTAATATCTTGGTTATAATGGTATACTGTATCACGGTCCATTTAGACTTGGATTTTCATGTATCACAAGATATCCGGGAAATTAAATTTATTTAAAGAGAAATATATCATACAACCTCAGGGTATTATATGGAAATAGTGACTTGGTTTAAGACTTGACCAATTTGGATAGGTGGGAGAGACCAGTGACCTCCTTTAACATGACACCAGTTTGGGGAATTTGTGTCGTGTAACTTTTTAGGGTGACCCGTGAGAGGCGTCAGATGATTTGTGAGTGCCTTTGGGTACATGAGGCACAAGTGAATGTTTTGGGATTTTGATAGTGACATAAATATGGAGAATCCTAGTGAGGGGTTAATAATTTAGGATTCCTTTTCTTAGAAGGAGAACTTTTCTGATGGCTCTTTAGTCTTGTGATTGATTTCTAAAAGGGATGGCTCATTCGGCTTCCTGGCAAGGGTAAAAATTATGGATATGAGATGTGCTTAGTGCTTTTGAGTTAGATTAAGATCATAGGAGGAGCTTGAGGATATATACTTTCATGAATATGGGTTTTTTGTGGGTAGTGACTATAAAGGTGAGGTAGAACCAGTGTGCTCGTGGATGGTTGAACAAATGCTACTTTTGGATAAGTACATCCTTAAAGAGGGTTTTGATGTAAGGCATTTGAAAATTCTTGGTTTCTTCTAGATGAAATGAATTTGGAGTGATGATAATTTGGGAACTTTTGGAGGGTATTTTTAGTTAGTTTTCTAGACCTTTCAACACTAGATGCATCTTTAGGAATGCAATGAGAGTGTAAGTAAACCAAATATAGCTTTTGAACTGCACTCAGGTTTTGAGTGGTCATGAAAGTGTTTTTGTCTTGGAGAGTTGTCTCTAGTTTTGGGAAGAACCAAGGGTGCTCTACGTAGGGTGATACCACCTTATGGGGAATTCATGGGAATTGGTTAGGGCATATATACCTAGTTTTCATGGGATGTGACTCACTAGTATCAAAAATAGATTTTTTTGGTTGGGTTATGGAAGAGAGTATAACAGTTAAATTTTAATGGATTGTTGGAGGCATGAACACAAGGTGGAAATCCGTATAATTGGACTTATGGATTGGGTTTTAGGGAATCATATTCTTATGATTCTTGGATTAAGTTGGTAACTATGAGAAGGTTGAAAATTGATATGGGTGTAATGAGAGGATTGCAAGAAAGGTGGACCAAGGCACTCTGGTGAGAATTGGGATGTTCTATGATTGGGAATGATAATATAGAAGGATCATGTATAAAGGAATGGATGATCTAGGTTGAACTTCATTGAGAAAATTACAGTTTGATGTGTTGATAAAGGTGTCATGGATTGGGAGGAGTGATACACATATCGTTTTAGTGAGACCTATCTAGATCAGTACTCTAGGAAGTAGCTAAGGTTCAATTGGGTGGTGTACATTATACAATTGGTTATTTAAAATCATGAACCATATTTTTAGAGGGTTTTATGATGGGAATAATGAATGATATTCTCATTAGCAATGAGTAAGAGTTAGTTTCTTTTTTTATAGAGATGATCAGTGTTGATAAGTCTTGACCCTATTTAGCCATCATGTTCAGTGATGGGAGGAGTGTGGGATATAGATATGGGGAAATGTTTTTTGGATGAAATTACATGGAAGCTCCTATTATGGGAAATAGTATATCAGGGATGCAAATGCGACCCTTTTGTGAGGGAAATCAAAAATGTTTGATTCTGATCAATAGATTACCCTTATAGAATTATGTTAGAAGATAATAAGTGGATCCAACTATATTGGGATTACTTGGTTAATGTTAGGGAATGACTCATATATGGAATCAAATGGGGTCTAAGTGTCGGCCTTGAGATGGGATGGTTTGAGGTGACATCAGAATGATTGAATAGATGGTGTATTTGTGTTTATAGTGTGGTATAAGTGTAACACCCTGAGATTTTATGAGATTTATTCTTTTTAATTCCTTTGATTTTACATTACACCAATATTATCTTGTACTATACGCAACACCGTATTAGCTTTCATTATAAGCAACACTATTCTTGGATCTTGTTACACACAATTTCAAGTTTGCAACATTGAGTGTATATATATATGTATATATATATATATGTATATATATATATTCAATGTATAAAAAAAAATATGGTTGGATTATGTTGTAAAAAACATCAAAGGAGTCTTGCACTACATCAAACCCTGACTTGGCTTGCATTGCACGCAATCGCGACCTTCCTCGATAGCGTTTGTTGTACGCAATACTGGGTTTCACTAAACAGTGATATATTGTTATTATATTATTATTGACTAGCCGTTATGAATATTATTAACTATATTTTGAATTTTACAACATTATTATTCATCTTACACATTTTCTAGAACATGTTAAGAGAAAAAAATAAATTTTTCAGGTAAAATAAGTATTTTTCAAAAAATGCAGTTTTTCCGCTTTTTGATAGCGCACCCACTTTAAATCTAGTTTTTGACATGTTTATAAGTTCAATTTTACAAAATAATATTTTTCTTTGGAATCAGGATATAAAATTTTACCTTTGACAAATTTTTCATATTATTCTGATAACTTTCATATTTTAATGAATAGTAAAACACGCTATATTTTAATTAAAAACAACTTTTTTCATCGTAATAACTTATGTGGGTAAATTATAATATTGAATGGTTTTAAAGTATAAATAGAATATATTTTTACCACTTAATATAATGTATTTCATCAGAATTGATTTTACATTGAATTCGTAGGTTAAATAAATTCAATCTTTTGTAATGTTTTAAACAAAAACCCGTTTTCTTTCGACAATGGGATTAATTATAATTTAATTTCTGAAACTTCTGTGTATTGAAATTGGAAAAATGGATTCCATATTTGGAATCAGAGGGTCCAAATTATATTAATAGAATACTTTTTATTTTTGGGCTTTATGAATAGTAACGACGGTAAATTTTATTTACCATAGTAAAAGGTAAATTGGGTAATTAAGGGAAAATATAATATTATAAAATTATCCTAATACTTGTCTTAATACAATTTTATGATTATAATTCTTCCTAATTCATATTTGGGTCTAAATTTAATCCATTAGAATCCACTTGAAGGTGATTAAGACCTTTAGTTTATTTTATTTAAAGGAAAGTGAAATATGTCTCACTCAACATTAATAATTAAAGTATTTTTAATATAAGTTTATAAAGAATATAAATTCGGTTATAAATACTCATTTGAAAGATAAAATGTTTTTCTTTATCATGGTAATTTATTTGTAATTTTTAAGCATTATTTAATTTCCATTATTATCTTATACATTAATGATGCAGAAATTATTTAGTGAAAAATCAATAATATAGTTTTTATTGAAATTATAATACATATCAAAAGGCCCAAAAATCTGCAAAAAACTTATTAGTAGAGTATATATAAACCCTAATCATACTCTGGCCGAAGTTTTGACCATTTGGATCCTTATTATGGCGATTATGACACTTATAATATTTTATTTTAAATGATTCCAAAGTTGTCACCTTCATAATTTAATAAAGATAACAATTTACATGTTGTTATTTTAAGATGATAAATTCATGTAAAATTATTATTATAAAATCTTTGATATTTATCTTCATCAAAAAAAATTATTTTTAATTTTTATGCAACAAATAAGTATGTTAAACAATTATATAGAAATGTTGTACTAATTATTTTATTAAGAGATATACCAAATAAATGGTTTTAAAAATATTAAAATAAGTCTTATATTAACTATTTAATGTGCTCCACGAATTTTCTAGACATATTTGACATGTTAGGAATCTATTAAATATTATAGTTTGAATATAACCTCTGTGTATATTTTATTTAAATTCAAATAAATGAATAGTGTCAAAATTGACACTATTGCTATTTTATAAAAATAACATATTATTAAATTGCTTAAAAATCATAAAAATATTTAAAAATTATAAATTGAAATTTATATAGTCTAAAATATCATAAAGTATCCAATTATGGAAAATTAACCACACATAAGTGATTATTTATAACCATTTACAATTTACAATTTTATTACCACAAATAAACTTAAATAGATTAAATAAGGATAAATCAAAATGAAAAGGTTTAAAATAAAATCAAAACATGTATAAATTTAATTGGTTGATGATATTACAACCCTATCTCATCTAATCTTCGAATTGAGTCATTTTTGGAGGTTTTTATGTGGGGTTTGAATTTATATTAAACTAATATTTTTGAGGATTCCAAAGGTGCCCCTCTCCTCCCTTATAAAAGGGAACCTCCTCCCTCTCTTCCTCACACCATTTTGAGCCTTGAATCTCGGCCAACCTCTACCCATTTTACTTTCCCACTTCCCTAGAAACCTTATAGAGGTAATGGGTTTCTCAAAAGATGAACCCTAGTTCCCTAAGAAAAAGTTTAAAGGAGGTGTGTCGAAGAATAGGTAATCCCTTCTACTGATTATTTCAAGCTTATTTCTTATTCAAATTCTTATTCTTTAGTTGTTTAATTATAAATTAATAACTTAATTATCACTAATATACTGATATGTCATTATAAATATGAAACAACCCCATTTCACCTTCTATCCATCCTAAGGAAAACGAAATCACCATGCATGCGTACGTACGGAATACCGTCTCCACGTCGTGGTGTAATCTGTTTTTCCAACACCACCTTAATTGGATGGGTATAATGGTGTAAAGAATAACTATATATAGTTATTATAACATCATTCTGATTCTGATATATTGTATCATCCACTCCAATTCAATTCAATAATTATGGGAATGGTATCATCGCTCGTGCGTACGTACGGACTACCGTCACCACGACGCGATGAGATTCATTATCAATGATTAACCATTCATGAATGATTATAAAGTATATATAATAAGTAATCAGGAAATATATGAAAAAATAATGATACTTGATTTATGTATATATATATTTATATCATCCAATTAATTCAATTCAATGAGGAAACGAAAACAACATTAATGCGTACGTACGGCCTACCGTCTCCATGAACGGTGTATTTCTTTCCATTTATCGATCTATTATATATATGTATATTATGAATAGATATTATATATAAATCATGTTTTATATTCTGGAATTAATTAATCATGGTCTAAGTAATCATATGAATAATTACAAGTCAAAACACGGACGACAAATGAAATGATTTTACCCAAAACGCTCTTTAACATGGAATTTACAAAAGAACGGGTAATATAAAGTCATAAGTGAACCATATATGATATCATAACAATGAATATTATTCTTTAATAAGTCAATGATATTATTTAAATCATTATACAGGAGGTTCGGATACGTACGAAGCATATTGGACATAAGGTAAGGGATAATTATTTCAATCTCATTCTTATCCGAGATTGTTTATTCATAAGTATTTATTGGGGTTATGATTATTATCCATGTCCACATGTTCTCAAAATGTTTTCATTAAATGTTTACTTTTCTTTCATGTATGTTTAAAGTCCTTTTTAACCATTTTTACTTTTACAACATGGTATGTAAAGAATCTTTTTTTACAAGGTACTTTTTGACTTTTCCGAAAAAAGTACGAGAAGAATGTGTTTTTAACTTATACGGCGTGAACGGATTTTTACGGTTTCATAACGCCTCATATTCATGAATATTCCTATAAAATATTGCATGATTATTTTTAACAAAACCCTTTTCTTTTAAAATTTCCTGGCATTTTGTGAAAAGAAAATGATTTTGAAGAAGAAAGGATATTTTCCTCAAGATTTCATTTCAAGTGTTTTATCAAAAATATTTTCCATCTAAAATGACATTATTTAATATGTTTATGTTTCAAGTATAATGTATCAATTATTTACATGGTTTTATTATTCTTATGATGAAATGATATCCATTTTTTTATATGGATTATGTTATGATGGCATGGTGTTTAAGAATCTGATTCTATTACATGGGTTATGCTATGATGTATGATTTATGATTTTGTGGCACATGAAAGAATGATTTCATTATGATATGGGTGGGACCTATATCTCCCTCCAATGCATTGGGTAAAGATTTATATCTCATGAGATAGAAATGGCTGGAATAGTAATTTAAACCGGTTCATTAATACAGGACTGGAATAAGGAGTGAACTCGATTCAGAAAGGGACTTTGTCCACTAAGATGGTCTTGGCAGCAATGTCTTGGCTACTATGGAAATTATAAAATGTTCTGAATGGTTTCCAAAATTACATGTTTTATTCCCATTCTATTTTATCAAGATTTATGTTCCATTATGATGCATGCCTTACATACTTCCAAGATTTATGTATTTGCTCAAGATTTTGATGTTTAAATTTCATGTTCAAGTTTTTTCTTTCAAATGTTTATGGATTGTTTTATGTTCTCTATGTTTTCCCTTACTAAGCATTTGAGCTCACCCTTTTTATGTTTTATTTTCCCCAGGAAATAAATAAAGGTTTTAGGTAAGGAAACAAAAAGGGAAAGATCGTTATGGGAGTTGTTGAAGATCTTTCAACATGATTAGAAGTTTATATTCCAAGTTTCCAAAGACACTAAACTATTACGGTCCTCGAGTGTCGGTTATAATTATGTATTAATTATTCCACAAAATTAATGTAATGTCCATGTACGTCAAGCTTTGGGTCTCTACAGTTGGTATTAAAGGAAAGGTTTAGTCAAACTTTGGAAACTAGGATGCAAGAACTTTAGTGAGATCCCTAGAGATATTTCTAAGGTATGCCTAGGGATGTCCCTAAGGTTAAGTATAAGTATAGTTTAAAGTCCTAGAATTACGGAAACGATATTAGAATTAAACCTAAGATGTTAGATGTCGAAGGTACTCCCCCTTGATTATGTTATTTTCCTTGTATGATTTTTACCTCTTACAGAATTCTTTTTGTGTTTTAGTCAATGGAGGGAACCAGAAGGAATTTGTTTAACATTGAATCCAATGGACAAATTGGTGACTATGATCAACAAAATTTTGTAATTCCTAGAGAGAAAGATAGTGTGATTATGTTGAATCAGTCATTGCGATATATGATTAACAAGGTGAAATTTAGTGGTATGCCTAATTCATCAAATAAGAGGAAGATAGACTTTTATGCATGTTCGCATGTTGAGGAGCATAAAGAAAGGAAGATTGAGATTTCTAAATAAGGGAAGAAAAACCTTGAGGAATACCTCAAATGGAGAGAGAGATGTTATATGTGTGGAGAAAAGGTTCATAGAGTGACAGACTGTTATGGAGTTCAATGTCTTATTTGTGGAGAACATGGGCATTACCCAACTCAATGCCCTGACCTAAAAAGTTACTTTTAAATCAAGGAAGGAATTATTAAAGGAAAATCATTGAAGAGGATGGATTTAAGTGTTTATGTATTGGTATTCAAGAATAATGTTGTTGAGTTACTTTTATGGTGTATTAGAATATTTTTTTATTAGTCTATTGTGGTTTTCAATAATTTTATGGTACCAGTAACCAAGAAAAGTGATTCAAATATTTTGGAAAGCAGATGATATGTGCATAATGAAGGGATAAGGATAAAATGAAATGTTTGACAGTATTCATGATCTCATGATTGATATAAGGACAAAGTGATATCATGGTTTGAGTATATATAATTTTGAGGATTTTGGTATGTGGAAAGTGTTAACTTTTAACGGCATTCATTTTTTCACTAAGGTTCAATGGGTATTCATTCTTCAAAAGAATACAAGATTAAGGTATTCACATGTTTTTAATTTGACCAAAAAGATATATCTTATGATATATGGGGGATAAATGATGGAATTAATGTGATTTTTATGTGACATTTCAAGTAATCATTTTCTTTATACTATGAGCTTGGACTGAAGTATTTTAGATAAGCCTAATGATTGGAATGGATTATGTTGGACATAAGTTAGTATTGTTTAAGGATAGAAAGTTTTCGATATTATTGATGGGACGTTATAGTAATGTAGTTTTAGAAAAAGGACAACCTGTAGGACAGGCGAAACCCCATCGCGTCGGACAAGGCTGTGGGAATCAAACCCACAACCGAAGTGTGATTGGCCTTTATCGCCTACCACTGGCCTACAGGAAGTCCCTGGTTAGTAGAAACTAGTTTTATTTTATAAAGCGGTATGATATATGAATTATAAGTTCATTTTTGGAATCGTATATGATTAAACACACCATAAATGGACTTATGTATATTTGATAACTTTTTCTAACCTTTTGTTTGAAACAGATGGAATGACCCATCATTCTATCACATGATCTGTTAGCACTTCACGAATAACAAATTCAAATTCATTTCTTTAAGAGATGAAGTGGAAATTGTTCCAAGCATGAACAACAGTGATATTGTCCCAAAATCAAGCAAGTATTTCTTCTAATTCAAAATTTTCAACTTTAGGGAAATGATCTTGAAAACCAAAAATGTTGTCCTAGTGCCCTCATATCCGATGAATCATATGGTACCTTAGATCAACACAAATTTATGGCTTTGTGATTATTGGATTTTTCATAGCCATGTTCTCTACCACTCTCCATCAAAACAAGATCGTTAGATTTTTCCTCCATATAAATATTTTCACCTATACTCTCCTATGTGGAAACCCAATGCTGAGTTACCTTGGGTGACCGTTACGTTTCTAACTTTCCTTTTTAAAGTTAAGTTTTATTATTCCTTTTTACGATGTGGGTTTCTATGAATAGTAAACGATTTATAACACCAACGAATTTCGAGGGAAAAATTCATTTTAAGGGGGGTATAATGTAACAAACCGAGATTTTATGAGATATATTCTTTTTAATTCCTTTGATTGTACACTACACCAAGATTAGATTGTACTATACGCAACACCGTATTAGCTTTCAGCATACGCAATACTATTCTTGGATCTTGTTACACACAATTTCAAGTTCGCAACATTGAGTTTATATATATATGTATATATATAGGTATATTAAATGTATAAATGAAATATGGTTGGATTATGTTATACAAAACAACAAAGGAGTATTGCACTACATGCAACCCTGACTTGGATTGCATTACACGCAATCACGACCTTCCTCGATAGCGTGTGTTGTACACAATACCGGGTTTCACTAAACAATGATATATTGTTATTATATTATTATTGACTAGCCATTATGAATAGTATTAACTACATTTTGAATTTTATAACATTATTATTCATCTTACACATTTTCTAAAACATGTTAAGAGAACAAAATAAATTTATCGGGTAAAATAAGTATTTTTCAAAAAATGCAGTTTTTCAGCCTTTTGATGGCGCACCCACTTTAAATATAGTTTTTGACATGTTTATAAGTTCAATTTTACAAAATAATATTTTTCTTTGGAATCAGGAAATAAAATTTTACCTTGGATAGATTTTTCATATTATTCTGATAACTTTCATATTTTAATGAATCGTAAAAACACGCTATGTTTTAATTAGAAATAAACTTTTTTCATTGTAATAACTTATGTGGTTAAATTGTAATATTGAATGTTTTTAAAGTATAAATAGAATATATTTTTACCATTTAATATAATTGATGTCATTATCATTGATTTTACATTGAATTCATAGGTTAAATAAATTCAATCTTTTGCAAAGTTTTAAACAAAAACCCGTTTTCTTTTGACAACGGGATTAATTTTAATTTAATTTCTGAAACTTCTGTGTATTGATTTGGAAAAATGGATTCAATATTTGGAATAAGTGGGTCCAAATTATATTAATAGACTACTTTTTATTTTGGGGCTTTATGAATAGTAACAACGGTAAATTTTATTTACCATAGTAAAAGGTAAATTGGGTAATTAAGGGTAAATATAATATTATAAAATTATCCTAATACTTGTCTTAATACAATTGGATGATTATAATTCTTCCTAAGTCATATTTGGTTCGAAATGGAATCCATTAGAACCCACTTGGAGGTGATTAAGACCTTTAGTTTATTTTATTTAAAGGAAAGTGAAATATGTCTCACTCAACTTTAATAATTAAAGTATTTTTAATATATGTTTATACAAAATATAAATTAGGTTATAAATACTCATTTGAAAGATAAAATGTTTTTCTTTATCATTTTAATTTATTTGTAATTTTTAAGAGTTATTTAATTACCTTATTATCTTATACATTAATGATGCAGAAATTATTTAGTGAAAAATCAATAATATAGTTTTTATTGAAATACAAATACATATAAAAGGCCCAAAAATCTGCACAAAACTTATTATTAGGGTATTTATAAACCCTAATCATCCACTGGCTGAATTGTGGACCATTTGGATCCTTATTATGGAGATTATGACACTTATAATATTTTATTTTAAATGATTCCAAAGTTGTCACCTTCATAATTTAATAAAGATAACAATTTACATGTTGTTATTTTAAGATGATAAATTAGAGTAAAATTATTATTATAAAATCTTTGATATTTATCTTCATCAAAGGATTTTATTTTTAATTTTTATGCAACAAATAAGTATATTAAATAATTATACAAAAATGTTGTACTAATTATTTTATTAAGAGATATACCAAATAAATGGTTTTAAAAATATTAAAATAAATATAATATGAACTATTTAATGTCCTCCACGAATTTTCTGGACAAATTTGACATGTTAGGAATCTATTAAATATTATATTTCGAATATATCATCTGTGTAGATTTTATTTAAATTCAAATAAATGAATAGTGTCAAAATTGACACTATTGTTATTTTATAAAAATAACATATTATTAAACTGTTTAAAAATCACAAAAAAAAATAAAAATTGAAAATTGAAATTTATATATTCTAAAATGTCATAAAGTATACAATTATGGAAAATTAACAACACATAATTGATTATTTATAACCATTTAAAATTTACAATTTTATTACCACAAATAAACTTAAATAGATTAAATAAGGATAAATCAAAATGATATGGTTTAAAATAAGATCAAAACATGTCTAAATTTTATTGGTTGATGAGATTACAACCCTATATCATATAATATTCGAATTGAGTTATTTTTTTAGGTTTTTATGTGGGGTTTGAATTTATATTAAACTAATATTTTTGAGGATTCCAAAGGTGCCCCTCTCCTCCCTTATAAAAGGGCACCTCCTCCCTATCTTCCTCACACCATTTTTAGCCTTGAAGCTTGGCCAACCTCTACCCATTTCACTTCCCCACTTCCCTATAGACCTTATAGAGGTACTGTTCTTCTCAAAATACCAACCCTAGTTCCCTAAGAAGAAGTTTAAAGGAGGTGCGTCGAAGAAGAGGTAATCTCTTCTACTGATTATTTAAAGATTAATTCTTCTTCAACTTCTTATTATTTAGTTGTTTCATTATAAAGTAATAACATCAGTATAACTAATATATTTATATGTTATTATAAATATGAAACAACCCCATTTCACCTTCTATCCATCCTACGGAAAATGAAATCACCGCGCGTGCGTACGTACAGAATACCGTCTCCACACAATGGTGTAATCTATTTTTCCAACACCACCTTACTTGGATAGGTATAACGGTGTAAAGAATAACTATACATAGTTATTATAAAATCATAAAGATTATGATATATTATATCATCCACTCCAATTCAATTCAATAATTATGGGAATGATATCATCGCTCGTGCGTACGTATGGAATACCGTCTCCACGACGTGATGAGATTCATTCTCAATGATTAACCATTCATGAATGATTATAAAGTATATATAATAAGTAATCATGAAATATATTACATAATAATAATACTGGATTTATGTATATATATATATGAATGTCATCCAATTAATTCAATTCAATGAGAAAACGAAAACAACGTTCATGCGTACGTACAGCCTACCGTCTCCATGAACGGTGTATTTCTTTCCATTTATCGATCTATTATATATATGTATATTATAAATATATATTATATATAAATAATGTTTTATATTATGGAATTAAGTAATCATGATCTAAGTAATCATATGAATAATTACAAGTCAAAACACGGACGACAAATGAAACGATTTTACCCAAAACGCTCTTTAACATGGAATTTACAAAAGAATGAGTAATATAAAGTCATAAGTGAAACATATATGATATCATAAAAATGAATATGATTCTGTAATAAGTCAATGACATTATTTAAATCATTATACAGGAGGTTCGGATACGTACGAAGCATATCGGACATAAGGTAAGGGATAATTATTCCAATCTCATTCTTATCTGAGATTGTTTATTTGTAAGTATTTACTGGGGTTATGATTATTATCCATGTCCATATGTTCTCAAAATGTTTTCATAAAATGTTTAATTTTATTTCATGTATGTTTAATGTCCTTTTTACCCATTTTTACTTTTACAACATGGTGTGTAAATAATCTTTTTTTACAAGGTACTTTTTGACTTTTCTGGAAAAAGTACGAGAAGAATGTTTTTTTTAACTTATACGACGTGAACGAATTTTTACAGTTTCATAACGCCTCATCTTCATGAATCTTCCTATACAATATTGCATGATTATTTTTAAAACCACCCTTTTCTATTAAAATTGCATGGCATTTTGTGAAAAGAAAATGATTTTGAAGAAGAAAGGATATTTTCCTCAATATTTCATTTCAAGTGTTTTATCAAAAATATTTTCCATCTAAAATGAAATTATTTAATATGTTTATGTTTCAAGTATAATGTATCCATTATTTACATGGTTTTATTCTTATTATGATTAAATGATATCCATTTTTTTATATGGATTATGTTATGATGGCATGATGTTTAAGAATCTCATTCTATTTCATGGGTTATGCTATGATGTATGATTTATGATTTTGTGGCACACGAAAGAATGATTTCATTATGAGATGAGTGGGACCTATATATCCCTCTAATGCATTGGGTAAATATTTATATCTCATGAGATAGACAGGGCTATAATGGTAAGTTAAACCGGTTCAGTAATACAGGACTTGAACAAGGAGTGAACTCGATTCAGAAAGGGACTTTGTCCACTAAGATGGTCTTGGAAGCAATGTCTTGGCTACTATGGAAATCATAACATGTGATGAATGGTTGCCAAAATTACATGTTTTATTCCCATGCTATTTTATCAAGATTTATGTTCCATTATGCTACATTCCTTGCGTACTTCCAAGATTTATGTCTTTGCTCAAGATTTTGATGTTTAAATTTCATGTTCAAGTTTTTTCTTTCAAATGTTTATGGATTGTTTTATGTTCTATATGTTTTACCTTAATGAGAATTTGAGCTCACCCTTTTTATGTTTTATTTTCCCCAGGAAATAAATAAAGTTTTTAGGTAAGGAAACAAAAATGGGAAGATCGTAATGGGATTTGTTTAAGATATTTCAACATGATTAGAAGTTTATATTCCAAGTTTCCAAAGACACTTAACTATTACGGTCCTTGAGTGTTTGTTATTATTATGTATTAAGTATTCCGCAAAAGTAATGTAATGTCTATGTACGTCAAGCTTTGGGTCTCTACAATAATGGTGTAAGCATATGGTTTTTTGATCAACCATGGAAATGTTTCTAGAGGTCAAGTAAATACATTGATTGGTGTTTTTGGTGATCATATGATGCCTCCAGGTAAGGAGGAACTATGAAATGGTAAGTATATGATGCAGCAATAGTGGTAGTCGGGGAATTTTTCAGATGATTCAATCAGTAATGGTTAAATTTAGGCCAGCATAAAAAATATATGTGATAATTTGTGAACCACATCCAACATTTTATTTTGTAAATAATGGTGTGCTTTATAAATAAAACTAGGATTTTGAGGAAAGGTCTATCTATTCTTAGTTTGTGTATGGACTATTTTTATGCATCCTTTATGGTTGGTTTTTTATGATAGGGATTGGTGATGATGTTTTATTGGAATTCCAATGTATTTTTAGTCATGGAAAGTCGGTAATTGTTTCAAAAACATTGTGGAAGTGTAAGTTCAAGCTTCCAAGGGAATTTATGGTAATGGAGGTTCCAAGAATCGAAATTTAGATATAGTGGGCTTGAAAATTGTAGTGGGTAGAGCCATAGCTATGATAGGTAATCATGTAATGACATGATTGATTTTTTCAGGATGGATGGTCTTAGGTAAGTACCATATCTATTTTTTATTTTGAAAAATGTACATTGGTTCATGTTTTGGAAGGTTAGGTGCCTTGGGTTAGAGGTTATGCCACGTGTATCAAGAATATGGTAATGGTATATGGAAATTTTATTTTGAATTGAAATAACATAGCTCAATAGATAAAAATGGTCAACCACTAGTGTTTCTATGAGATGAGAGAAACTATGGTGGATAGGTTACAAGATCTTATGTCCATATGGGTACTAACAATCAAGAAAAAATTGAATTTTTCATTTACTATATGGATTGATCTATTATTGGTGATTCTGAACAACATTATAAGAGTTGGAATTCCTCAAAGTGTTTTTTTAGATGAGTAATGAGGCTTTGGAGGTAGCTCTGGTAGTTAGGTGACCATTTTAGGATTCAGTTTAAGATTCAGGAAATTTCAATCTGTTTAACCTGGTGCATGATTTGGTGTACATGGTTTAGGAGAAATTATAAAAAACCATAATGCTTGGGTAATTTTTTGTTCACTTTTAACCACTCTTGGTTATGTTTCATAGTAACACATTGTTGAGGTAAAAATACGTGGGATCTAATAGAAATCATGTGACAAGGGTAGTGATTTTGGATATGGTGCACGGTTGGTGTGTGGCTTTTTCATAGTTTCATATAAACAATGTGAGTAGTTGCATATAGAGTTAGTTTGGATAGAACATTTAGGTCATGGTTTATTTAATCATGTGACCTAACCATGAATGGCATTTTAGGGTGCCCATTAAAGGGAACACTAATTAGAAAACCATACAACCAAACCATGCTGTTTCCTAGGACTTCCTTAA
This sequence comes from Viscum album, assembly GCA_963277665.1. Lineage (NCBI taxonomy): Eukaryota > Viridiplantae > Streptophyta > Magnoliopsida > Santalales > Viscaceae > Viscum > Viscum album. The sequence goes on from OY728139.1 coordinate 498,137,491, forward strand.
AATAGGGAAATGAACAAAATCCTCCATCGGAATTTGTATCCATTCCCCTCCCTTCCTCATCATTTAGGTGTACATAGTATAGGGGTTCTCCTGACCCCTTATTCCTAATTCAACCCCTTTATTTGGGGGTGTTTTTTAAGAAATATTTGGGTGTTTAAGGGTTAGAATCACCCTCCAACAACCTCTTCACTCTTCCTCATTCCTCCACTCTAATTTTTATATTTTTAGTTTAGGTTTTTTTATCTATTTCACTAGAGCATGGTAGAATATCCCTTTTCTCATGGGGATTTTGGTTGGATTTCATAGAGGATATCCTAAGACATCATCTATATGTCATTGCCTTATGTCTCATTAAGGTATGGTACCATAGTAAACTTTATTAGGTTTTTTAAAGTGAATTGAATTAATCAATTATTTTAATGGAATCGCCTATTGGGGATTCTCCCGATAATTGTTTTCGGGGTTTTTTGTGGACCACCTATTACAGTTTTTTGGAATTTCAATAAGCAGTAAGTGCCCAATGAGCTTAGATACCTTTATTCAATATTAATTTAAATGGTCGTGTTAAATATTAAATGTTGAGATTAAATGTTTTTGATTTTATAGTGTGAGTTTAGGTCTTGGGTAGTTAAGGAAAGATTTTTGGGATGATAGGGAGTTTGGATGAGGCCTATACATGCCATATAAGTGTTTTTGGTACTTAGGAATATATGATAAAGATTTGTTAATGAGGTAGGTGGTCTAAGAGGTTTTATTATAGTCTTGAGGATTTTTTTCCATGTGCATGTAGTATATATAATAGTACCATTTCCTAGTTCTTTTTTCCCTTTGTTATGAAAATAGTTCCATCATATAGGTTGATTCGTTAGACCTTCAACAAATCCCATCTGGTTTATTAATGATTATGAGACCAGACCTATTGCCACTCATGGGGTGTTCTGAATCTTGAAAGTGGAATGTTTTTCTATTTTGAGTTTTTGGAAATTACTATAAGGATTTTGGAATGGTTACAATCATGTATGTTTTATTTTTATAATTTTATGTGTTTAAATGGGTGAAAACTTTATTTTAAAGTGAATATTTTTTTAAAAGGAGTTATTAACCTCGACTGATTTAAAAAGGGGATTTAAAATTATTTTCAAATGTTGATTTGGAATGGGTTGGTAGTTTCCCCATTATTTTATATCTATTTACTGTTATTTTAAGGATTTCTATGTAAATAAAGGATTTGGGCATGTTTTAGATGTTAGATAGGGGGACCCATGTTTCAAGGGGGTCCTTAAAGTATTTTAAAATAGATAGCTGACATATAAATTTTTTAAAGAGTTTTCTTAATAGTGTTTTTATTTTGTGAATTGGATTAGATACCATGACATGTTTTGGTGTTAAAGTTATATTGGGACCTTGGAACATAATTAAGGCCGGAATGGTTCTTTCATAGTTTTGTAAATTTTTGTAAAGTCTAATGTGTTAAACCTTTAAAATTAGTAAATGATGGGATTTTTTAGATTCCAGGATGAGGTCTTGAAAACTAGTGGTATTTTGTATTATTCAAGGTATGAGACATGGTTCTCTTAATCCTTGGTTTAGGTTATGTGACATAACACTTTGTATCTCTGGTTTAGGGTATTGGACATAATACTCCACATTCCTAATTTATAGTATGGGACATGGAGCTCTACGTCCTGTGTTTAGGTTATAGGGAACGGAACTCTACATCCCCAATACAAGGCATGGGACATGACACTCTACATACATAGATTATAGTATTAGACATTATACTCCATGTTCATGGTATAGGTGTTATATTGATGCTCCAGGAATCTATTTCCAATGCGTGTCTTAGATTTTTTATTGAAACCCTATCACATGTAGTAATTAAACATGGTTTCAGTGCCTCATATTGATGCGTCTAGGTACTAAGAAAGATATAGCTAATAAAAACTTATCTTTACTTGAAACATGTATCACTCTATGATCTATTACATAGATGAACATTGTTCTAAAAAGAAGGTTGGGTTGGCCAGGGTGTCACTATAGAACATCAGAGACAATAGCTTAATTAGCAAATGGTTATTTGAAAACATATCTTCTCTATGTATTTTGTATTATTGTTTTTTATATCTATACACATTGTTCCCAGACTTTATTTTTCTTTAAACATCATTGGTGGTATCCTAAAAAGTTGTACCCATACCCTTATTGGGCCTCCAATACACATGGGTACCCAAGAATATCTCACACATTTATTGTTGGAATGTATTTGGGGATAAGGTTCTAGTTTAGTTTTTTCAGATCAGGAAGTATATCATGAATGGTATCAAAATAATGGATTATGTTTTTCTTAGAGATGTAGTGGTTAATTTTATGGGTTAATTTTATTTTGGTATGTTTATGTTACTAGCACAATGGGTTGTCAATTTTATGTATGACAAGTCTATTTGGGCCCATATTTCATTTCATAAGTTGTTATGTCATTTTTATATAGATCAAATTTTATATCCAGTTTATTTTGATATTTTTGTGTTATTTATTCTTACATACTTTTATGTATATTGCTGGTATATGAAACGTGGTTATTCTATATATTTTTATGCACTCTGATCAGGGGGTATAGTTTCCCCACGGTACTACCCTAGACCCCCATTTCTAGTCAGAAGCATATGGCGTAGGGAGATTCATTCCTATTTTCATGTGCTAAACTAGTTCAATTGTTTTTATAGAGTGAGACAAGGTGTGATAATGTAGATAGATTATGGGTAGATCATCCTACTCTAGAACTAGCCAAATTAGGTAAATTTCTCACTCATGTTTGGTTGAGCATGGTGTGAAGCAAGTTGTGTGGATATTATTGTTTTTCATTTATTGAACTTTCCACATACTCATATAAATATGGATATTATCTAGGGACATAATTAGTGGTGGAATACTAATTTCATACTCGCACCATGTATGGGTCCTTCAATACATAATAATAATTTATATCTTATAATACATTGAATGGTAGGATCTTAATTTTTAGATCTTAGTGGCTGGAGGTGAATTAGAATCATGGTTTAGATGTATATGGTTGGAAATGGATCATCCAGATCCTCATTGTTGAGTTTAGGGTTGACTATTACTATTTTTTAGAACTATTTGTGTGTGATCGTCATTTTTGGATATGTTGTGTGTGATTATCCTACATTATATCTTATTATGTATTTTGTGAATAGTATAGAATTGTAGTTATACCGTGTTCACAGGTTTTTCTATGTTAATGTTGGGCTATTATATCAAGTTTGGTTGTTTATCACTTTTCTTCTAATATTGTTCTATTGGATATGTTTTTAATTACTTGGGTACAGTATCCCCAATATCACCCCTTGAACCCCTGTGTCTAGTTAGAAGCTTCTGGTGTGTGAAGAGGCATGCTTGATGTTAGTGGGCCCTCGACCTGGGTGGTGTATGGGTGATCTAGGCTGGGATTCTACATGGGGTGTGATAGGTTCAGCCATATGCAAACCATTTTCTAGATAAGAAATTATAAATAATGGAAGGATGGATTATAAAAGTATAATTTTTTAATCCTTGGTGAAGATGGTAGATTAGTAGTGACAAATTTTGGATGACTAGAATCAAGAAGTCATGAGTAGGAAATCAGATGTTTTACTGACGATTCTGAATGGATATAGTGTATAGGTGCAAATAACTTGCCTAAATTTTTCTAATTGAAATATAAGGGTATTCAAAATATTATATAAGAGTAAAATAATTGAGGATATAGAATTATAGATCATTCATTAGAAGGAGGAGTTAAAGTGGTGTATGTATTTGACCGAGTGAAGTGATACCCATGGTGATCAGATATAGGTGGGTATAATTTCTAAAAATATTGTACGGTGATAGAACCAATGGTACTTGCTAGAATTTATGATAATTTTAGTGTCAAATTATATGATTGAATAATTTTTCTATATCATTATCATATTTAATTTATCAAAAATAAGTATTTTAGTGTTCCCTCAGTGGATTGGTACAATTTCATAACAATGTAAATACTAGAGTTATTGTATTACATTATTTCTTTCAATCATTGTCTTTTAGAAGTTCTTATCTAGTAAGTTTATATGTATTAAAATGTGACGAATTTGGTGTAGTTTTTATTCTTTGTATGGGTACATCATATACATGGGTTTATTTTGAAGCTCCTTTTAATGGAATCATTATTCTCTGTCACTTATAGGATAATTTCAGTAAGCATTCAATTATCCATATTACGTGTTCTGGAATTTGGTTGGAGCTCCTTGATTCTCAAAACAATAGCATGGGATGGGGGTAATTTTTTGGGGGATAAGCTCAATGGGTAGATTTTAGATTCCAAAAAATATAGATATAGGATTTCCTAGTGTATAAGGATCTTTATATTCCATTTATATGTACCAAACTAGATGAGATGAAGTAGGAATAATGGTAAGTCTTGGATAAGAAATCACTGGAGTTGATTCAGATTTCACTAACAAGGAATGTTGCCTATAACATCTGTGAGGTGAATACTACTTCAGAACATATTAATTCTCTTATAGTTATGTTCAATAATCCAATAGTTATTAACAAGGTTTTTTTAATAAAAATAATATTCTACATTATTCTTTCATAAAGAAATCTCATAGCTGGTCATATCTAGAACATCAATAACAAGTGGGGTTTTTTGGAATCAGTGAAGTTGAACTTAGGGGATATATAGTGGGTGTTATTTTTAATTTCATCACTCTTGGAATCATATGATGTGATGGTTACCTTGATGAGTAAATCAAATTGAAATATAGATTTAGATTTTGCAGATGTTAAAGATATAATTCTAAATGAGCTAATTCAATATAACAGGGTCTATAAATCTATTAGAAACACATATATTGTAGAAATTATGGGATGTTACATTTCTTGAAAAAAGTTAAATGAAAGGAAGATTGAGGTTGATAAATAGTCTAATTATCTAAGAGGATGGTGGTCCCATTTATTTTAATTCTAGTAAGAAATCCCACCTAAAGAAATATTTTATTGAGTGAAGAGTCAAATTCATAAGATATTCTTATGGAATTTAATTTTCAAATCCTATATCAGAAGATACTATAGATATACTTCTATTTAATTATATTTCACATGATTCTTGGATTATAAAATGTAAATATTTAGTTCAATATAAATCTAAGAAATGGAGTTTGAGTATTGGTGCATCTAGAAGGTTTGGCAAGATTCATATTGTCAGTGATGAATCTATCAAGATAAAGGGAAAGGCTGATGTCTCCATTCAAAAAAAAAGAACATAAGTTTTTTATATTTTCAAGTATTTTCACACATAATGATGTTAAATAATAACTTAATTTATGTGGGATAGCAAGATGATATAGTTATTTAAGAAACATTTTCAAATAGATTTTGGAAAATTACATGTAGTTCCATGGTGGTGGCCAAAGGAGTAAAGAATGGAAAATTGTACTGGGAGTTTCATATGGTGTAATTCATGTGGGAGAAATAACTCCCACAAATTCATGGAATGAACACATTGATCACTTGAGTGAGAAAGGGATGACATCCTAGATGCTAAAGTAATGATGAAGATCATATTTATGGAGTATAAATCATATGAATAATACATCCATGTGAATCAGTGGAATCTTTCATTCTAAATGTAAGGTAAGACACCAATGCACAAAAAGTTAAAGATTGTTTAGAAAAATATATGGGGGTTAGCTCTGGTTCATTCTCATATAGGTTCATTATACTATGTTACCTTTATTTATGATGTTAAATATAAATTTTGGGTGTTCTTTATCAAGAATAATTATAAATTTCTCATAACCTTCATTTAATGGAGATTCATGGGGTGAAATTAGACTATTAGTAAAATAAAATGATTGAGGTTTGAAAAGGGTGGGTAATACATAAGCAAGGAGTTCCAAATGTTTTACTATTAGAAATGAATATAGTTTTAGAAAACCATACCAGTTACTCCTATAAAAAATAGTCTTGAATATGAAGAATTGAACTACAGAGGATAAGGAAATGAGTATGAGCATTCGCATAGGTTTTCTCAAGGTATTTTAGGTTGAAGTAATGATTTTTTTAGCCAACTTTGTGTATTGAAGTCCATCATCTCCATTGGGGTAGGAACATCCAAAATCATGTTAGTCTAGAATAAATTCTGAAATTTATCTTCCTTAATTCATCTTTTCAATCGCCTACATCCATGTTGATATCATGGAAATGGAAAATCTGGTGTAAATTTCCCAAGAATATTACTTTTTAGGGTATGGAGATGAAGAATTTTTATTTTGGATCTTGGATAAAAATCTAATAAGGTTATTAGAACCAATACTCTTATCCTCAAATAAGATATCTTTCATAAATATCATAATCAAGTAGATATTGATGATGAGATCAATATATTATCATATATAGGGTTTTACTGAATGGAAGTCAAGAATTTATGGATAATCTAGAAATTTCATGGAGTACGATAGTTCTAGAGATGCCAAACTATTCAAAAGAATTTTTGAAAAGTGGTCAAGTTACAGTGGTGTTTTCAATGATGGAATTACTAGATAGATCGAGGAGTAAAGAATCTCATGGGAGATATCATGAAGGATAATTTTCAAAAATAGTGGTTCAATAAGGAGATAAGTTATAAAGTCATTCAAATCAGTTTACATGGATTTTGTGCCAACTGTAAATATTTATAAGTGAGATTCAAAATTTGTTTCTCACAGATGATGGAGAACGAAAGAGGCCTAATGAGGCTGTTTGTATGAAGTATTCATGATGATGGGAGTTATCAATGAGGGATGAGATAGATTCCATATATAGTTCTAGGATATGAGATCTAATAGAATGACCAATGAAAAAGGGAGTAATTTAGAATAAATGGGTCTATCAAATTATGTAAGAATAAGATATTAGATGGAGGTTTGTGAAAATGATTTTCATGAAGGTTTTTCAAAGGAGTAGATTTTTCCAAAAAATATTTTCTCTATTTGTTAAACACATTATTTTCTAGATAGTACTAAGCATGGTTTCCCTGGAAGGTTCACATCTGGATTAATTATATGTTAAGACATAATTTATTTATAGAGACTATGATGAAGAGATTTAGATGAAGCAACTAGAATGTTTCATGGAGAAACAAATCCATGATATTGTATGTAAGATAAAACATATATTTTATAGATTGAAGAAATCACCAAGGCAGTGGAATCTGAAGTTAAATATTTTTATTGAATAATAGAACACCATATGGATAAATTATGATCATTTTTTACTAGAATTTGTTTGATGATAGGTTTTTTATCATCTTAGTTATCTATATTGATGACATGATTATTACTAATCTGGTAAAGGAAAGGATTAATGAGTAATAAATTAAACTATCCTGATTTTTCTTAGATGAAGGATCTCAGTTCAAAATAAGTAAGACACTGGTGATAGATATTACAAGGGACTTAATTTCTGAAACTTTGTTCTTAGCTCAATCTGAAAATATATGGAGGGTGGTAGAATGTATTAGAAAGAGCATGGTGAAACTAGTTACAGCTTACCTATATTTGAAATTCAATTTGAGTAAAGAGAATAAACCTAGAAAAAAACCATTGGTTGAGTACATGTAAAATTTAATTCTATATTGGTAGTTTAAATCCAAATTTATTCCATGGCTTGAATATGTATATACATTATTCAGGAATTTGGAGTTGTTAAAAGGTTAATAGTGAATCCCATAAGTGAAAACTGGGAAGCGATAATGTGTATTCTCTAGTATCTCAAAGGTTATGAAATTTTATATCTATATTTATAATGTATGAATAATTATTGGGATTTGATTAATTATATTTTGGAAGAGATGAAAACACTTAGAAGAGAACGGTTGTCTATGTGTTCAATTTCAGAGGTATAACTATGAGTTTGATGTCTAAGACTCAACTGGTAATAACATTTTCAATAAACAAGTGTATTATATTATAATAATAGAAGATAGTAAGAATTTTATCTTACTGAAGAAACCATTGGATGATCTTAAAATAAGGAAGGAGTTTGGAATGATGTTCTCTGATTAAAAAAGTGAGATATTATATAAAAAATGTTGATGTTTCAATCTAGAACAAATAATATTCAGTTGAAGTATCACTTCATTAGGAATTTGTTACAGAAAAAAAGTGATGGATCTGTGGAAAGTGTATGGAGTTTATAATATAGCATATATTCTTAAAAAGGTTCTATTATGGGATGTATTGAATCAGTTTTTCACCTATGATGGGTTGGGATGACTGAAATCAAAGTGAGGGAACCTTGAAATTATAAATGAGTTTTTGAAAGTGGAAATAGGTTTATAGATACTAATGAAGGAATTTTTATTGAAGACTATGATTGATTCTTAAGTGGTATAATTTTAGGATTATCCAAGTAAAAACCATTTTCTTTCTATGTAACTAAAAATAATAAAAAAATCTAGAATTATAATTTCCAAATCACTAATGGAGATGGTGGAGTGGCATTAAAAAAGTCTGGAATTATTGAATCGGTTATACTAGAAGAAAGTAGTCATAATTAGAAAATCATAATTTACATAAATGATTCTAAATAAAGACAATCTATAGGTGTAATTTTATTGCATAAATTTTTTAACTATTGATCTGTATGTGTCTTTATAATCCAACATAAGAGTAAAATTATAGAGTTTCCAATAGTGTTAATTGTTTATCAGAATAAATATTTTTTGTGTTAGGTGACTTTGAACAACTAAATGGATTCTCATAGAGATCAAATATATATGGAGATACTCTCCATGAAGATTAGATGCTAATGTAACTAGTTCCACCAGCTAAACTCTACTGTAATAATAGGATTGAATCATTTTATTAAGGACATTTCTCATTATAATCATCTTCTATATCTTGAATAAAAGTATATAATTATCCACCCATAGTGTATGACTAAGTATCAACCACATAAATACTTGTGTCTTTCTTTACCCTTATTTCTTTCGATTATTGTCTTTTTTAAGTTATTATTTGGTATGTTTTTTTTTTGTGTTATGGTGTGGTAACTTGGGTGTGGATTTTATTCTATGTTCTAATAAATCATGTACATGGGTTTGTTAGGATTTAGTGTTTTCGGTTTTTTTAGTGTGTTAAGTTATCTAGGATAAATTCTAGTTAGAGTTTCTATAGACCTAACAGGATGCTCTCAACCCAGTTTTCCTGCATTTTTTGGGTGATCAAGGGACACGTTACAAGTTATTTTCTCCTATTATTGAACAATTCAAGGATATCTTTCCTACATATTTCTCTAGGTTAATTCCAAACACTAATTTTGAGTTTATGATCTATCTCATACAAGGTATGAAGACCACCTCCTTTCCCCCCTAATAGGATAGATCCCATGGGAATTTGAGATGTGAAGTCTCGGTTAGAGGTTCTTAATAAAAATTGGTTTACTCGCTCAAGTATTCCCCCTTGGGTATTCTTATTTTTTTCAATAAGGATGACAGATCCTTGAATATATGTGTGGATTTCTAGAAGTTAAAACTGGTGAGGATCAAGAAACTATAACCTCTTCGATATACAAATGATTTTTTTGTTCAAATATTGGAATCCATGTAGTTCTCCAAGATTTATATGAGGTTGGTTTATCGTACTAAACCTTATTATTTTACTCATACTTATTTCTGGAGTTAGTATGATATGTATGAGTATCTTTTGATTCATTTTGGGGTCAAAAACATGCCAGTTGTGTTTATAGCTCTGATGAGTCAGGACTTCCACCTATTTTTGGATTCATTTTTTGTCATTTCCATTGATTAAATTCTATTATAATCCTAGTTATTGGAGGACCATTCTCATTATCATGAGATATTTTCGAGTACACTAAGAGAGCATTAAATTTACTCCAGGATTTCAAAGTGTTAATTATAGATCAGTGAGGTCTACTACTTGTAGAATGGGATATATATTATATTACTATTGATATCACATATTAATTCATGATTTTGGGATACTACCTTCCCTGAATTTTTAATTAAATTATTAATTTCTATTCAATGTTCATGTTAAATTTTTAATACATATAAAGAAATTTTTTTGAATCCATTCAATTACACTACAGTTTAATGTTATTATCAAATATTCCAATAAAATAATCAAAATGATTTAATTATTCTTTTTTAGTGCTCCTAATTAAAATAAAAATATATCATTCAACGGGATATTTTGCTAATGTTTCCATCTAAAGGGCCATTTGGATCACACAAGAAGGCCCAAAGGACCTATCAAAGAAATTGTACCAGCTGTGATGTTATATATTCTAGGATCAATATATAACTATAAATTCTTTGATAATACAACATAATTCTATGTACATTCCATTAAAAATTAGATATAAATTTTAAGTTCCAACTCAACCAATAAGTGTCCCAATTAGTGCATGAATTTCTAGCGCATAATTCTGTCTGGGATATGAAAACAGCTCACAATTATTGAATTTTCTCCCAATATAAAATTTTAATTGATGTTTAATTTTTTGGGGATAAATTTAAGATATAGAATCCCAAGTTTTTCTAATAAATTATTTGGACTTTAGGTTATATACCTGTAATAAAACCCATTCACATTGTGTCCTTTTAAAAATTCTTGACTAAATTGGACAACACATGGTTTTGGAAAATTGAAATAAATTTGGTTATAAATTACAATTTACACAAAATATGGTGAGTTAAATATAAAAAATAAAAATCTAAAACATTTAATAAGATTATTTCTCTATATTTTTCATTCTTTGTGGTAAAATGGTTGAGCCAACTTGAGGGGAGGTTTTGGAATGCAAAAATTCCACCACCATAGGCTATAAATACTCCCCTATTCTCCTTGAAATATGTTGGAACTTAAAAACTTAAGGAGGAGTATTTTAATGACCATATCCTTGAAAAGTGTCTGGGAGGACTTTCCACACTATTTTTTCAACAAGAGAAACATCTACTCCACTTTTCTTTTCTTGTTCATTTTTGTTGGTTGTTAATTGTAATTGTGTAAGTTTGATTGTAATTTCATTTTATTTTCAATGAAAGTCTCATAATTATAATCTATTATCCTAATATACCCTCTATTTTTTAATATTAATTTTCTTTAAAAAATTTAAATCATGTTGAAAACCATTCCCTTATTTCTCTTTCTTATTCAATTAAAATCATGTTTTTACCCCCCTTCATTTTCTGAGTGTTAGGTGCACAATTCATTCCATCATATCATTCCTTTTTCCATTTACCAAATAATCATAATCATCAAAAAATATTAATAACAATATTAATGTCATATTAAATCATCCATTAGGGTGAATCATAATTTGGTAATGTTAACTGGTGGAGATATTTCACTTAGTTGACGTTATTTAAATTAATATTTCATATGTGAAGTTAGATATGTCATGGGTTATTAACACATCTTGTTTGACATGTAGATTACATTGAATATTAGAAAAAAAATACACATGGTTTCATTAAATATTAAACCTTACATAAATGAGAATTGATAAATATTAGAACCCTCATTGAGGCTTGGATTAAATGAAAAACTGTGAATTCTGATTGAAATCATCTTGTCAATTGAATGTTAATTTAATGTAAAAAATTTTAAAATATTAAGGATTTCATAAGACTACATCCCCAATAATTAGATCACCCCAATATTTATCAAGTTATTTAATCTAACTTCATCCTTCAGTCAATTAAAATATTATATGACAGTACCCCCCCCCCCCCCCGAGTTCAAAAGATAAAACAAAAAAATAATCAACTCCAAAAATAGTATCATCACTGAGGATTGAACCTAAGTGACATTATACACATTATAACATATCACCTAACCTTTTAATGGTTGATAGGTGGGAATCATCAATTCTTAAAATGGATCTATTTCTAGGAATGTTGCGATAATTATATGATCATTTATTATTTTGGTAAATAAATAAATAAAACCCCCAAAATCAAAAATAAATATGAACAAGAAAAACAAAAAGAAAACCCAAAACCTCATCATTTATAAATTTCTTTAAATTCCCCATAGACTCTAAAAAAATACATCAGATCTTTTTTACCCAAAAATCAAGTGAACTCTTCACCAACTTAAGAGGGACATTAGGGGTAATCAAATCTCTCAAGACTCACTCATTTCTCATCCAATAATTATAGATACGGACACTCATAGGGAAAACCCTTAAATAAATTACTCCACCTAATATGAATTACCGACCACTTGGTGTTCAATATCTAAACATCAAGGCTTATTTTGAAATCAAATCAGGTTTGATTCATATTTTTTCTCATTTCCATGGGTTAGCTAGTGAGGATCCTCATCTTCACCTCAACAAATTCAAAGTGGTGTGCTCTACCATAAATCTTCAAGGTTTTTATAAATAACAAGTAAAAAATAAATCATTTCCTTTGTCGATAGTGAACTCAACTAAGTAACATCTCTATTACTTTTCTCTTGGTTAACAAAAACATTGAATTCCATGAAGTCACACCTCTTAGAGAAATTTTTCCTAACATCTCAAATCTCTTCTATCCAAAAGAAAATTAAGGGTATCTATCAATTCCCTAATGAATCATTTCATGAGTACTAGGATATGTTCATAAATCTTTTGGAAACATTTGAACACCACCAAATCACCAAAAAAATAATTATCTAATACTTCTATGAGGGGTTATTGGATATGGAGTTAACTCTCATTGATGCTACAAGTGGTGGAACCCTTGTTGAAGAAACACCTACAACTTCATGAGATATTATAAGAAACATGGATGCAAGTACACATCAATTCTATAATCGATCATATGATTAAGTCAAACAAACCCAATATAATAAATACATAGATCCCAAAAATATTACAAAGTGGATTAGTGAACATATAGTTCCTTTTAGACAACTAGTTGGGGCTTCTAAAGCCCCAAACACATCTTCTATGCAATCTCAATTCCTTGAACCTGTCAAAATATTTTGAATTTTCATCTCACTAGATCACCCAACTAACACATGTCCACAATTACAAGATGGTCCATTATATTCATCTGGTATAATGGAACTCAATGCAGCATATGTTGAGCTAGACAACAACCCTCAACTAATAGGTCTGTTTTATGTAAACAATAACCAACCCCACTATAATCTATTTTCTTTTACTAATAACTCAGGCTTGAGGTATATAAATCTCTTATTTCATCCCCCTCAGTTCCCTCCTCAAAATTTAACCCAATTCCAATATGGTCAAGGTGGTGGTAACTTCCAACATCCTTATCATTTCTTTACTCAACAATAATAGAGAAATCCTCCACTAGTGCCTCTTGGTTTCCACTATCCTTATGAGACTTATCAATTCCCAACCCAATACAAGAACTTTCCGAAGAACCCAAGTCAAAGAAATACCATTGCAGGATATGCCACTTCTTTTAAGTAGCCATGGGAAATCATTGTAGAATATCTTTCCACCTTCACCCATTCTATCTATAAAAACATTAAAAACCAAATTGGTCAAATTTCATACCGCCTATGTCTGAAACAACAACCAAATTCTTCCCAAATCCAAAATCAATCATTTCCTAACCCAAATGGTAATATAATATCAATTGAACTTAGATCTACAAATAAAACCATTATTCCTCATGATGAATCCTCTAAATCCCATTTATATGTTGAGATGGAAAAATAAAAGAACAAAAAATTAGAAAAAAAACTTAAAGTCACTCCCTCACCTTTGTTTATTCCTCTAAGGAACCCAATTCCTTTTCCCCAAGCCATCTCTAAGCCTAAGAATCCATTTGAGCCTGATTCTAAAAATATTGACAAGTTTAAAAATTTTTAATTAAAAATTTATCTATTTTATGTGATTAAACAAATCCATAAGTATGAAAAGTTTCCTAAGAAATTTTTAACCCATAAGAGACAACTTAAGACCACTGAAAATGTTTCAACCCGACAGTACATTCCCATGAACTAAAAATAACTAGGGAAATTTATGGTTTCATACCAAATAGGTAATTACAAAATTAATGATGCACTCATAGAATTAGGATCCTCAATAAATGTCATGCCCAAATCCATATTCTCTAACCTTGGTCAAGTTCCCTTGCACCCAACAAGTGTTTCATCCAGTTTACCAACTAAAGCATTTCCATCATTGAAGGAAAAATCAAGGATTTACTTGTATTTTTTAATGATATTATCTTCCTAGATGATTTCTATGTCATTGGAATGGAAGGTGAGACATATTCATCTTCCCTTGATTCTATAAATTCCATTCCTTATGAAATAAAGAACTAAAACAGTTTTCCATGCTGGCATCAAATCCATGGAATTTGGGGACCAACTGGTCAAGTTCAATATTTTTCAATCCATGAAATACCCATCAGAGGATAACTTTGTATTCTCTACACATAATTTTGAGTAAACCTCTGATAGTGGATTAAACCATGTTCCATAATGTTCTTCATAATCTAATTATAATGGAGTTTGTTAAATTTTCACCATTATTAACCAAGTCATAAATGGATAATTTGATGTTGAACTTTTATTTATAGACTCCATAAATCTAAAGGATCTTGAAAATAGTTTAGCATCCCATCTCAAATATCATCTCTACTATTCCTCCTTTGAAAATAATAAAAATAAATAAAAACCAACCAGAATCCATTCCTAGGTTCCTATGTTTCCTAGACCATAAATGAAGTATGAATCTGATCTAAAACCCCTTCTTGAACACCTAAAATATGAATTAGTTTTCCATGATCCCTCTTATACTATCATTTTCTCTACTATACATACTAAAAATAAGGATTAAAAACTTATTTAGGTGTTAATGGAAAACAAAAACGCCTTATGTTGGACCCTAGATGATATACCAACCATCAACCCTTCCCTATTCATGAATCAAAACCATAAAGAAGAATCATCCAAACTAGTCATCCAACCTCAAATAAGACTCAATGCACTCATACTTGAGGTAGTTATTGAG
Organism: Viscum album; assembly: GCA_963277665.1. NCBI lineage: Eukaryota > Viridiplantae > Streptophyta > Magnoliopsida > Santalales > Viscaceae > Viscum > Viscum album. The sequence continues at coordinate 498,152,521 of OY728139.1, forward strand.
ATACACCAAGTTTATTCAAGATGGTATTATCTACCCTATTTTGAATAGTGAATGGTTTAGTCTAATTTAAGTGGTACCTAAGAAGGTTGGGATAACTTTTGTCACAAATGAAAACAGATAAGTTGTCAAAACTCAATAGAAAAACAAATGGTGTGTGTGCATCAATTATCAAAAATTGAATTTCTAACTTGTAAAAGGTCACTTCCCACTTCCTTTCCTTGATCAAATGTTATAAATATTGGACAAAATGTTTCATTATTACTTTATTGATGGATACATCATCTACTTTCAAATCCCAATTTCACCTTTGGACCATTAAGATAATACATTAACTTGTCCCTTTGAAACATATACATATAGGAGAATTACTTTTATCCTTTTCAATACTCTTGTAATGTTCTAGAGGTGTCTGATGAGTATATTTTATGAATTAATTTAGAATTGCATGGAGGTCTTCATGGATTACTATACCATTTATACTAATTCATTTAAATCCTTCTTGAATTCACTCTACATGTACCTACAAAGTGTTTTGAATGTAAACTTGTGGTGATTTATGATGAATTTCACATCATGGTTACCAATGGGATTGTTCTAGGACACATAATTTCTAAATAGGGTATTCAAGTCGATCTATCTAAAATTGAGGTGATTCAATCAATTCCTGAACCCACATCAGTTTGAGACATCTAATCATTCCTTAGCTATTCCAGTTTCTATCATAGATTCATCTGTAAATTAAGTATTATTTCCCTAAAACTCACTCTTCTACTCTAAAATTATGTTATATTCGATTTTTTAGAGATGTGCAAGAGATCCTTCATTGAAATCAAATATGTGATTACATATTCCCTAATAATCTCACCCCCATATTAGTCTATACCCTTTGAATTGGTGTGTGATAATTCTGAGAGGGCCATTGGGGCCATACTTCGGAAACTAAGAGAAAAAATCATAATGTAATCTATTATTCCTCAAAACACTAGATTAAACTCAATATCACTACACTATCACTAAAAAGGAACTTTTATCTGTGGTTTTTTCCTTGGATAAATTCTAGACCATTCTGTTAGGTTCTAAAATCATCGTCTATATAGACTATTCATATTTAAAGTTATTAATTAATAAAAGTAATTTCAAATAGTGGAAAATAATATGGATACTAATTCTCCATGATGTTTACCTTGATATTAAAGATATACCTAGAAAAGAAATCATTATGGAAAATCACCTGAGTAAAATTTCAAACTCTTCTCGTACTGAAATCATTGATCATAAATTTCCCAATGAATACCTCATATCTCCCACTCCAAAGTCACCATGGTATTTCCCAATTTTAAATTACTTGGTTTGTAGTGTCCTCTTTGAATTTTTTTCAAAATTACAAAAATTGAAGCTGAAAAGTGATTCAAAACACTATTTTTGGGAAGATAATAACCCTTTGAAAATTGGAGATGACTTTGTGATTAGAATACTTTTTGATGAAGATAAACATTCCTATATCTTATCATTATACCCCTCAATGCCTGGTAGTGGCCACTTTGGACTAGAAAGTACTTTCTGAAAGGTCCTTAACTATGGATCCATCTATCCTTTGCTCTTCAAGGACTCGGATGAGTTATATCAATCATGTTACAGTTGCCAAAAATTTGGCACAATTTCAAAATGAATTGAAATCCCCATGAATCCTTTAATTTTCTATGAGACATTTAATGCTTGTGGAATCAATTTCACTATAACATTCCCCCATTCCAATGGAATTTTTTATATTCTTCTGGTGGTCGACTATGATTCTCAGTGGGTCAAGGCCAAGCCCACTAGAAATGATGATGTGTATACTGTTAGTGAGTTCCTAAAAACCCAAATTTTACATCAATTTAGAACTATGTTTCCCTTGGTAAGTGACTTAAGAACCCATTTCTATATTCAAACTAAGGAATCCATTTTGAAAAATAATGGGGTGGTACATAAAACAAATAATTCATATCACCCCCAAACAAATTTAATGGTTGAAATTTTTAATAGAGAAGTGAAAAGATTAATTGAGAGAATTATTAATACCAAAATAAAATAATGGTCTGAAATATTTGGTGATGTGCTTTGGGATTATAAAACTTCTTATAAAACACCCATTGGGATGTATCCTTTTAGGATAGTTTTTGGTAAAGCATGTCATTTACCAGTGTAAATCCAATATAAGTCATTTTGGGCTATGAAAACTTATAATTTTGATTTTGAAATATCTAGTGAATAGATATTTTTGTAGTTGAATGAACTAAAGGAGATTTGACTTGATTCTTATTATAATTAAAATCTCAAAAATAAAAAACCTAAGGTTCTCCATAATAATCAAATCTTACAAAAGGTATTTCATGAAGGTGGAAAGGTAACGCTCCTCAATTATTGATTTTGACTTTACACATGTAATCTTAATTATCATTGGTAAGGTCCTTTTATTATTAATAATATTTATCCATTTAGTGAACAGAAAGTTCAAGACCCCTCTTCTAAAACAACATTCACTATTAATGGACATCAGTTAAAGAATCACCATGAGAGGAAACATTCCCAGGGAACCGCATTGACTCCTACTGAATCCTCAACCACAGGATTAGACCCACCATTGGATGGAGATAGTGACCCACCAAATCCAAGCTAGGGGAACCTCTTTCCCTTCAAGTCCCTCTCCCTCTCTTCTTCCTCCTCCTCTCCCCCCTCCTTCTCTCCCTCTCTCTCTCTTTATTTATATTTCTTCTACTTCCACTTTCATTCTCACATACTCTCTCATTTTTTCACCACTTTCTTCATCAACCCCTTTTCCCCTCTTTTACTTTTATGTTAGGGAGTATTTAAAAAAAAGGAGTCAAAATTAATCACCATTAAATTTTGAAATTACGTCCATCCATTAAGGGGTATCCAAATATTATTTTCCATCTCAAACATCTTGTATATTCATCATAAATTTGGATAAAATATTTTGGACCAAGACCAATAAGTTTTGAATTCCCAATTTTTGATTGGCGAATGATACTTTACCTACTTTGAGGAAGAATGTTAGAATTCATGTCAAGGTCACCTAGGAACATCTTTTAATTTTGTGTGTTTTATAGCCCAGATTGTGACTCTTGAGTTTATGGGTTATCCAGATGAATTTTCTACTTTAGTTTTCATTAATATGATAGATTAATTTTTTGAACCACATTTGAATCAAAATAGAAAAATAGATCCCCATTACCCTTACATTGATTCTCCTTTTGAAATCTAGTTTAATCCTATGAAAACCATTTTTTATGGCCACATTATAAGCTCAAAACCCTATCCCACCAAACATATTCTTGGATATGCATTGCATGATTTATTGAAAAATAGGTGTGTGGAATTGATGTTATTTTGGGTATCATTTCCTTTATTTTAAACATGTCATCATATGCTTGTGGGAAAGAATCAATTTAGGTGTGGGGGAGAGGTTTTTAGTCAGTGTGGTTTGTAAATTTGTATATATTTTTTGTCATTTTTTACAAAATTTATTAAAAAGTATTCAAAAACTAAAAAAAATGAAAAAAAAATATAAAAATATAAAAATAAATGATGGGTTGTGTTTTGTGTGGGTAAAAGGTCACTCTTCCTAAACCATTGATATTTTTATAACCCTTAAAATTATTATTTTGGGGAAAAACATGGGTTGTGAGATGAGTGTTATATTTGTTCCAAGTTTAACTTCTAAAAAAATAAAAATAATTAAAAAACGAACACTGGAATCATCTTGTCTTATGTTTTTTAGAGAAGTTTTGTGTTTTTCTATATAATTCACCTTTTCATAATCTTCCATTTTATATCTATTTTTTTTCTTTATTCACACATTCATTCCATTTTAAATATGAGTTTCCATAACCTTCCATATCTCATTTCAAAAATGGTACATTGGTTTTTCCATGTTAGTGTTTCCCCCCTATTTTCCTCTCTTTTAAACATTATATTCATACCATCCATTACCCACATAAAACACAAAAAATAGACCATTTTATTATTTTACACTTTAGAATAGGGAATGGAAGCTAAGATCTCTTAAAAACTTTATGATTTTCACTTTTGGTTGGTGAATGAGTGAACTTCCTTAAATAAATTTACATCATATTGAGAGGAGTAATTTTTGAGTCCACACATTTTCCATTTCTAATTTTGAACATGAAAAATGAATTTTTTTGAAACATTATTGTTGTAATGATTTTATTTTTAATTAATTATAGATGAGTGAACTAGTCTAACACCCTTGATTGATGAAAACATAATTTTAATATTTATTGGAGATTGAAAATCATTTTGTTCTATTTTTTTATTTACTATACAAGAGGACATGCACTATATTAAGTATGGGGATATGATATTACATATTGACTCATTATTTTTAGATACTCTCATCCCTGAATATTAACTAAAAAATTATAAACTCACATTCAATTCTCATGTTTTAATCATAAATATATATAAAGATCATTGTGTAAATTCATTCAATTACACTATATTTTAATGTTTTGATCATATTTTTCTATGTAATAATAAAAATTATGTGATTCTTATTTTTTATTTCTCTATATTCGCATACCAAAAAATAATTCAAATAGATATTTGGATAATTTTTTCATCTAAAGGGAAATTTGGACCATAAAATAAGGCCCATAAGATCTGTCAAAGAAATTGAACTAGTTTTGATGTTATATTTTCTAGTCTCAATATATAGAAGTATAAATTAGTTTATACTCCATTATAATTCTAGGAAAATTACATTATAAATTGAATAAAATAATTAGGTCCAAACTCAACCAATAAGTGGCCCAATTGATTCATGAAATTCCTATGCACAATTTAATCTGAAATTCGAAAACATACCACAATTCTTGACCTTTACCTTAATTTAGAAGTCCAATTGAACTGTACTTTTTTGTATGAAATTAAAGTTATAGTTTATTAACTTTTTATAATAAATGGTATAGATTTTAAGTCATATTATTCTTATAAAATCCATTCACATTGTGGCCCTTGAAACATTCTAGATAAAAATGGACAACAACATGTGTTTTAAGAAAACTACACAAAACTTTCGATAAAAAATTCCAATGGATTCCAAATTTGCTGGGTGATCTATAAAAATAAAAATGTATGACTTTTAATAATGTTAGTTCTTTATATTTGGATTTCTACATGGTCAAATGGTCAAGAAAACTTGAGGAGAAGAGTTAGAATGCAAACATCCCACCACCTTGGGCAATAAATACACTCCCCTCTTCTCCTTGAAAGAGGTAGGAAGTTGGGTACTTAAAGAGGAGTATTTTCACAACCATATACATTCAAAATCCATTTTATTACATTCCACACTCTCTTTTAGTCAAGATAAACCTCTCCTACACTTTTCATTTCTTGGTCCTTTTCATTGGTTTTCAATTTTAATCACATAAGTTTGATTGAAATTTCATTTAAATTTTAATGCATGTATCATTATCATAATCTCTTATTCTCATCCACCCTATTTTTTAATGTTAATTTTCTTTAAAAATTAAATCAAATTAAAAACCATTCCCTTCTTTCACTTTTATATCCAATCAAAATTGTGCATTTACCTTCATTTATTTTTTCTTGTTTGGTGCACAATTATTTTTCTCGTCTAATTCATTTTTCTTTACCAAATATTCATAACAACTAAAACCATATTACTAACCATATCAATGGTTGAGTAAATAATCTATTATGGTGATTCATAATTTTATGATTTTAAGTGACTAAGATATTTTACAAGATTGACATTCTCTAAATTAACATTGTGTATGTAAAATTATATATTTTATGGATTATTGACACATCTTGTATGAAATGATGATTAAATGGGTTATTGGAAACCGAAATAAAAATGGGTTCATGAAATACTGAACCTTTCATAATGAGAATTGATGAATAATATAACCTCTTTGATCATTTCATTAAATCAAAAAAATTTAATTTTGATCAAAATCATCTTGTGAAGTGGATGTTAATTTAATGAAATGTTTTTGAAAATCTCAAGGATGTCATAATATTACATCCCTAATAGTGAATTCACAACAATATTTATCAAATTTTTAAATAAAAAGTCAAATTTCAATAAATTTAATTATTCTCTATAAACAGACCCTCCCACTCAAAAAATAAAAAAAAATGAATCCAGATATAGTGCCATCATTGAGGATTTGACCAAAGTGTGCTTTACACTTTATAACAGAGCATAAGACCTTTGAATGGTCAATAGGTGACAATTGGCCATGATTAACCTATCAGTGGACCATAAGAAGTTTTAGATTGTGGTTTCTTAGGAATGGTCCAAGAACATTTTTGAGATCTATATTTTTCTATGTTTTTCAGGTTATTATAGGATATTCATTTAAAATTTATCCCTATGGGATGCGATAATGGTATACCTGACAAAGAAAGGGGTGAAGTTCCTCTGGTCTGACTCTTATGAGTAATCTTTCTAGGATATGAAGGGTAGGTTCACATTTTTCATTTTTTTAACCTCTCCTAAGATGGGTAGAGATTACACTATGTATTGTGATGAATCAAGGGTTGGTATGGGATCCATTTTGATGTATGATGGGAATGTTTTTGGATATGGATCAAAGAAGTTGAGGATGTATAATGAGAATTATTTAACTTCTGATCTAGAGATATAGGAAGTAATGAACTCTTTTAGATATTCATGTCACTATATTCTGGGTGGGTAGTTATTCATATATTCAAACTATAGGAGCCTTAGGTATATCTTTTCACATCATGACCTAAACCTTCAACAGAGAAGTTGGGTTGAGTGTCTTTGGTTGTTCTGCTTTTAGATGTCATAAAACCTTGGTAAGGGGAGCATTTTTGATGAATCATTGATTAGTAATACTCTAGTGTAGATAGAGGAGGTCGCTAGTAGTGAGTTAAAAATGATGAGACTCTTTATTGAGATATGATTTGACATTCAGAAGTATTAGGTAAATGAAACACAAATGTCGATATCTGTAGCATTGTCATTCCTTGATAGAGTGAAGTGAAGTTAGTTTTATAACTCATATTTCTAAGTGTTTAGGGACAATGTATATGGAGATACTTCCCGATTGGTCTCTTGATTCTAATGAGTTTTTTTACATCCGAGGTTGGGTTGTGGTCTCTACGAGAATGTGTGAGTAGCTAATGTAGGATTCAAATTCCTCAAAATGGGTTATTCACCCAGGTATTACCAAGATGTATCATGAAATTTTAAGGTTGTATTGGTGTCTTAGTTTGAATAAAGATATTTCAGCATTCATTTCATGATTATTTACCTATAAATTGGTATAGGTTGACTGTCAGTGACCCACATGTCTTCTTTAGTCACTACCTAATCCTTAGTAGAAGTGGTATCATGTGATCATATTTTTTTATGGGGTTTCCAATGATACTTTGATTCAATGATGTGGTGTGGGTCATTATGGACCAATTGATCAAGTTTTTACAATTCCTACCAATTAGGGAGACTCAACCTATTCATGATCTAGGAAGCTTGTATATCTATGAGATAGTATGTATTAATAGTGAACTAATAAGTATCATTTATAATAGGGGTTCTTTATTTACATAATAATTCTTAAAGGATATACATAAGGTCCTTGATACTCAGATGAATATATTCATGACATACCATCATCAAACTAACTTACATTCTAAGCATACTATCAGGATTATAGTTTGCATTCTTAAATCATAATTCCTTGATTTTAGTGGTTCATGGGAGATCTATCTCACCTTAATTGATTTTTTCTAAAGTAGCGGTTTTTAGAAATTTATTAAGATAGATCCTTTTGAGGCTTTTTATATAGGATCATGTCAATCACTTTTGTTTTGACTAGAGTCCAAGGTGTTAATGGATATCAGGACAAGTCTCATGCAAGAGACATCAGAGCATATTTTTATTATCAAGAATTGGTTAGAGAGATCTCAGAGAAAGAAGTGATCATATTATAATCGAAATATCCTCCCTATGGAGTTCTTGGTTGGGGACCAAGTTTTCTTAAAAGTTTTATCTCTATTGATACATGATCATATTTGAAAGTAATTGAAGATGAAACATAGGTTTGAGGGAAGATTTGAGATCATGCGGCAAATCAGTATAATATCATAATAGTCATCACTTATTCCATAGTATAGTGTTTTGAATGATGTGATCCAAGTACATTAGAATAAAAGATACCATCCTAATCTATCTCATGTAATTATTTTCAATAATCTCTACCAAGATTCAGATGGATTTTTGGAGGAGATACTAGTTCATATAATGGATCAAAGTGATAAGAATCTAGGAAAGAGACAGTTCCTTGGGTGTGGGTATAGTGGCATCATAACTATATCCTAAATAATACGTTGGAGTGGGAGTCTAATATTTTGGATTAGTGGTAATATTTTTTCACCAATTAATCTCTTTTGATGCTCGATGAAATATCATGGGGATGAGATTCCCTATGATGGGGAGGTTATAACACCACACATCTATACAAGATATAAATTCCAATCAATGTCTTTCAAACCTCATATATTTTGGTGTTTTTAGGGTGTTGGAGGAGTCATAGGTGTCTTGGGTCTTAGTACTATTTTCATGGAAGGAATAATTCACTTGGTACCCAGTTCTATAATATTGAGTACTCAGTGGGCATATTAGGGAGGGTGTTACCCTACTTGGGCCACCGTGTGCAAGATGGTCTGGGAGTGGGAACTCAGTGGGGGACCTAGTACCTGGTGATTGCAAGGTGGGTACCCAGTACCCCTCAGATGGGTTTTTTTAAATAATTTATTAATAATTTAAATTATTTTGTTATTTAATGAGATTTTCCTTCTCATTTGGCTAAACCAAGCTATATGAGATCCCTCTCCCTTTCCTCTCCCACTTTACTCCAAAGTTTTAGTTCTCCCTTGTTTCTCACAAGTTTCAAGTCCCTTTCATTTAAAGATGACATTTTTAGTAAAACTAAGACTCCTATTATATCTTATCATATTTTAATTCATTATTATAATGTTTTTTATTATTATGCCTAATTTCAAGGATTTTTATAAATTCCATAATAACTAAAAAAAATTTCTAAATTCATCCAATGTTATTTAATGATAAGGATTCCATTAGAACAAGGTAGGTAGTATATTACCATAACCTATGGTTAACACAAGTTTCCAGGCACCATGTGATATTTTTTATCATTTCCCTTAGCTGATTAACCTAAAATTAATCTAAAATTTCCCTATTTGGTTCACACAAGTATGGTGAGTTTTTCTAGGGCCATGAAGAACCCTCTGATTGTTAAGAATTGATTTTTTTTTGTCGCTAATGGTCATTTACTATATTTTAAATAGGGTGAGATTTATACTCAGAGCCCAATAATAGGTTTCTTGAGTTATATTTTCATATGATGGAACTAGTTAAGTGGTGATTAACCATACTTGTGTGGGAAATTAATACTCACCCTAGTAGAGTTTCATTATTGATGCCTAGTGAGCACAGGATCATGTTGTATAGTCTCTTTTGGACTAGTTAACCTAGTTAAATAGAATGGTACCAACCCCATTGAATTAACTATACTTGAGGGGTTAGACCAAGGAGTTGTTTTATTAAAACAATTATGTGGGTAGATCAGATTATGTTATTTATAGTGGTTTATGATGATTTCCCCAACCTTATTTAAATTTAAAATGACTATTTTATTATATACTCTTGATTATTTAAATGAGGGGTTGAGAAACCTAAGTGTTTTGACTCATAAAGTCTTGGTTTTCCTTTCCTATGGTTTTATTCTTATCACAATCAAGGATGGAATGTTTTAAACTAAGATCACTATGGGTTAGGGATGTATTTCCCCCATTATCCTTCTACTTGAGATACATTAGGATCAAGAAGATTAAGCGGTGATATTTCACTATAACTAGGCCAATATCCCATAGTTCATTATAAGTATTCCATATTTAAGAGGCTAAGGGGTGAGACAATAGAGACATGGCCCATTTATCTACTTTGTTTAATGATGTTATGTTATTTTTGATATACCTGATGGGTGACACTATAGTGATATGGGGCACGTTTTCCCTTTATTTGATGTTGGTATGCCACATTAAATATGTCCATGGGCTGAGACCCTATAGACAGGGGCTGCTTCTCCACTTTATCAGTTGATATGACATTGTGATCTAGATACCATTGGTTTGAGAACTATATATTCATGGGCCACTTTCTCATTAGTCTTAGACTTATTTGAGATATAAATGAGAAACCATATAGTAGAGATCATATAGTCAAGAGTTCCCCTTCCCCTTGGCCTTAGTTTATTCTATGTTGGCTAAAACACATTGATTTGAGACCTTACAAGCATGGGAATGTACTTCTGCATTGGCCTTCTAATTTATTATGATATTTTCAGAGACATTCCAACACTACCAGAAGTAGGAATGGGCATACCCATGTGGCTAGATGAGCACAATAAGGCCTAAATTTTATTATATGTTGTTGGTTTTCTATTATTATTTATTCATATCACTGCTATTATGAAATATATTTACTAGTATGTTTAGAAGCATCATTGGTGGAGGCCAATTGAGCTGTACTCACACCATGTGTGGGAACCTTAGTACTCTAACATAATTTATGGTTCATCATATTGATAGGGGAAATGACCTTGTTGTAGATGGATGAGATTTGGATCTAGTATGAGTTGGGATTTGAAACTGATTATGGAGTCTGGGTTACTTTTTCTCTCTTTTCTAGCCTTTTTTAAATTTTGGGTTATGTATACATTATACCTATGGGATATCATTTTTGTACTTTTATAACTACCTAACACCATTGATACACATTTTTTATATCATGGGGTTGATTTTTATTTATTGGTTTTATGTCTTTATGATGCCTTTATTTTTACTACATTATTTTTTATGACTGTTTAGTTATTTCTTCCACTATGATCTGTGGTTATTTTTACCAAACATGGTACAGTCTACTCACTTATTATAAAGAACCTTAGGGTTGTTCAGTAGACTTTAAAATATAGGGAGGTGTGCTTAAGGTTTGTGGCACCTGGTTCAGTCATGGTGGAGGTGAAATATATCAGGTATGCTACTACCACATTCAATTATTCAAGTGATCACAAAGTACATAATGTGCCACTTATGACACAGTGTGTAAGTATTTGATGATAGTTTTCATGAATGGCTGTGACCCTGAGTCATGTATCCCCATATTACATAGAATTCTCTTCCATCTACATGGCATGTGGAACCTGAGGACTACATATGTCATATACCCCAACTCATTTCATTTCATGTGGACAGACATTGTGTGTGAAAACCACATGCCATGTACATCACATGGGGTGGTTACGCATGTACTTTTAAACATTGGACATTTAATCAAGGACCTACATGATATGTTTGTGTGTGTGTGTGTTTCTATAAACTACATTCCATGTAATACTTATCATCTCCAAAGATATTATAATGGATAAATAGTATGTGTTAATTAAAATAGACATCATGTGATCAGGAATTCAAGACGCATAAAGTTTTGTGAACCCACTTGATCAACCCATCATTTCAAATATCACTCTTATGACAATGATTGTATATTAAGTGGGAAAAAATCAAAACTAAGAATAAAAAATAGAAGAAAACATAATATTGGGAAAATCAAAATAACAAATCCCTACCTTGTGTCAAATAATTGAAGTTGCAAGGTTTGTACATCGATAATCTGTGCTCCATCACCACTTCATCCAGATCCTTATCCAATTTTCCCCCTCATGTGAGGATACTCTCCTCTCTGTCATCTCCCTTAGAGATCCTTTATGTCAGAAAGAGTGGTTCCATCCCCCAATGTGTGAACGGGGGATATGGATCCCAAAAATAATAATAATAAAGACCCAATAAATACTCAAACTATAACCTAGAACTCAGTCATAATTTATACCTCAGCTAGGTAGAACCACCTATTCCAAAATCAACTGTGGAGTTGGAATTTCCATTCAGAGATCTATTTAGGAGATATTGATATTATCATATGTGGGATATAAATTATATTTATTTTTGAAATATTAAATATCATAATGATTTAACTAGATCATAATCTCCCCAAATTCCAACCCAAGGGTAAATGTCACAACCTAAGGAAAATAGAACCATTCGAAAATATTTTTAAGGCTGTATGATTGGGGAAATTCACTATTTTATCCTTCATGTAGGTTCAGGTATCTATACTCATAAATTAGTTTAATTATTCCTCAGATAAAGACCTGGATTACTATAATGTTAGAGTTATCATTGAAAAATCAATGAGGTGGTGTTGGTGTTTCCATTTTTTAAGTTATTTGTGAAAAATTGATGTTTGAATTCTCATTATATTAATTGATAGTTATAAAAAGGATCATGGGATGCATTGGAGGCAGATCATATATAATTATTTGAAACTAAGGAATATTTATCTAAATGATAAAGGAAATACCACAATTAAGTGGATCGCATCATAATTAGAGGAGTCTAAGCAATGAATATTAAAGGAAAAAATTTAATGTTTGGGCCTTTAATACCTCATATGACACCCAGATCATGTAATATACCATCCCAAAAGTTCTCTCCAATACCATGGGGCTATAAACTTACAACATGGGCCTATATCTATAATTTGGGGAATGATTTACCCACTTTGGTTGAAGAGATAATTCATGTCCAGATTCTTTTGAAAATATTACATGACCCATCCATAATTCGAACATACCAAAATAAACTCAAAAACTAGCACAAATAAAAATTGGGAGTAAGAGAATAACCATAATGAAAATAATGTATAACACTCTCTATTTATGCATTCAAACCATCTCACATAAAAAAACATCATAAAAAGAAAAATCATGGTTAAAATCACAAGAAAAACATGTCATAATATAAACACCACCAAGTGTTAATTGGTTAAGAGATGAACTAAATGATTAAACCAATATAGTAGATCAAAACTCAAATGTAGTGATTAACCCCTCTTTTATAATGAACACAAATGATATGCAAAGGTGATAAAACAACAACGAGTGTCTGTCGGTACCAAAAAATAATTAAAACAAAGGTTCTAGGACTATCATGGTGTCTATGAAATGTTTGACCATAAAATACTTAGTAGGTCACAAATAATAGTGTCTTAACACAAGTTTTATTTAATAGGTTTATTTCTAAACATGTCTACACAATTACATATATATGATGAAAAAACATATAAATAATCCTGTATTAAAAAAAAGAGTATTACATAGTAAAGAAATTTAATATGTAATATCAACTATGAATGATAACTCCCTATACTATGAGGATTCAAACTTGTTATACCTACTTTAAGACTTAGTTTGGAATCTGAGATAATTAAGACTAAGAAATACTATATCAATTACTACCAAATATGGATCAAGTTATTTGGTTGAAATAACCATTTTATAGAGGATAGGGAATCGTGTATACTTAAGTTAAGTCAATCTTATAGCTCATCCCTTTAGAAATATAGTAATATGGATAATGGATTCAGGGAAATATTATGGAATGTCCCATATGTTTAATTTAGACTCCACTGAGTGGGAAACTATACAGTTTATATAATTATAACACTAAAAGAAGGTGTACTTTGGAACTTTTATACAATTTATTGACATATTCACTTACATTTATTAACTAAAAATTTTCAGTATCAAATTATTATCCATACTCAAGTCATATTATCGATTTCATAATCACAAAGACCATTAATAAAGAGTAACAAAAAGATAAACATAACAAAGTAATGACATGCTTTAAATCATATCCATCCTTAACACAACCAATCATCAGATAATATAAGCATATAAGTAACCAACATAGTTTACGAGCATGAAAAAAAAGTGATAAAGTATCCCAAAAATATATTGCATCCATAAGGAAAGGAAAATAATGAATGTTCCTAGCTAAGGGAAATATGTAGGTACAACATACTCAACTACCAATATATACTAGAAAGATATCAGTTTTAGAATTAGTTGTACCACTATAATAATTTTGACCAAATTTGGTTCTCCACTCAAGAATAAAAATGGTAGTGTTTGGAATAAAACAAGAAAGGAAAAGGCTAATACAAGGTAAATAATTTAATAAGGGATTATTTAATATGATAATAAAGTTTCAATGTCCCTTTATAATAACTGAACCTAAACTAAAGATTTGAAACCATTACTTCACACAACTATAATTTATTTAAGTAACCGAGTTACAAAATCAAAAATCTTTTTTCATAGAAAACATATTTTTGGGGAAAATTATAAGATTAAGTGAGAGGAATAAGGGGATTCTAATTTAGCTGACATTTCCCAAAAGAACCATTTATATGTTATGGATTTCATAAGTTTTCATATAACTTTATAAAAAACATAGTTTCTTTAACTTTTAAATATAGATAAATACTAAAACAATTTATATTTTTATAATGAACCACCTCATAAATCTAGTTTCCAAATCACCACTGAATCACTCTCTTAACAATATGTTAAGGGATGTTATTTTTCTTATATATTATTCATGTTTATGTGTAAATAGATTATACACATTATAGAATATAATTGGGGCTCGTGAAGATACACTTGGGACGATTATCTAATAATACAAGGATATTTATACCAGGTGAATATGTTTAATAAAAATGTTTTCCTCGAGATAACTTAAAGTTAACAATACCATAATGGTTCCATTTTATCCCAAGATTAATATCAAAGAAAAATTAAAACACTTTCTAATAATTGGGTTTCATAATATAATATACACATGGGTTACCAACTCACTTATCAAGGAAAACATATTAACTTGGTTCAAGACTTGGTAAGAATATTCAAAATATAAATAATTCATTAAAGTTCACAAAATAGTCAATAGGGAAAGGTTTTTGTTTCATTATTCCAACCAGATTCCCTTGGAAAAAAATTAATTCATTAAATAAAAATATATTTAATAAAACTTCCATTTATATTTTTGAATATATAGGGTGAACTTGATTAATAAATAAGTAAAACTGAAGGCATATATATTATATACATGGCCCAATAATCACTTGGTGAGTTGAGAGAAGCTACTTATAAAAATGGTGTTCTTTCTAATTCCAAAATATCTCCAAGAAGAAACTAAAATTAATTAAACAAATATTCCATAAAAAAATAACCCAACTATATAATCCCCATGATAAAATGATAACCAAAATCTAAAATTAACTGATTAAATCAAACCAAAAAATTATCCCAAATATATAGTATCCATAAGCCCTATCCAAACCCAAAGGAACCAACCATAAATTCCTCCCTATAAATTAATGGAATGTATGTTATGTTAGACCATAATAAATTTAAAAAAAAGTGATGAATTATAGGAGGTTAACTCATAGAAGCCTCCTTCAAGTAAGAGGGAAGAAAGACCCATGATTTAGAGTGAATTATTCCATTCTATAGTGTAAATGAATCAATAATCCCTATATAAGATAGATAAAATCAAAAGAAAATGTAGATAAGGTAAGAGAAGTGTAGGAAGTTGTATCACCTTAAATTTTATCTCGAAATCTACCCTGGAATTCATGTTGAAATAAGGGGTATGAAGGAAGAGGATTCAGAGGGAATGGAGGGCCATGTGGAACCCCTAAGACCAAAACAACCCAACTAAAAAATAAGTATGAAGTCTATCCGGAACCTAGTGGAACCCCCAAACCTGCAAGACCCGTACCTAGCTTACTAAGTTCCAGATGATAATCCATTGGGTACCTAGTTAAACCTATAGGTCATACTACCCTAGTATCTCTATCAAAATACAAACACCAGAATGAAACTCGAGATGTTTCCATAATTCCTTATAATTCATCCATAAACCCCCAAATTCTAATTCGAAACCTCAACCAAAAACAACCCTCATCCAAAAAATCAAAAATGAAATGAACTCTTGTCTAAACTCTCATGACTTCACACTTAAGCTCTTAATTTACTAGATCTATAAAACTGGACCCTAAAACCTCCCAACTATATGACATCTTATCCCCAATAAGTCCTCATATATGTTTACCCAAATACCCTATACCCTTATATCTCCAACAAATACCCTATAAATTCATAAAATTTAGAATATAAAACCATGAGATTCATTACAAGTTACCCAAAAAGACAAATTCCAATCCCATAGTCACAAAACCATTATCATACACTTATAAACATCCCAAAATTCAAATCAAGTCATATATCAAATTATCCATCCTATTCTAGTTCATAAATCCCAATTCTGATCCAAATCATCCAAAAATACAAAGGCTATATCCATAACTATCATAACCATAAATTGCTAAAAACCATAATACATGAATAAAGAATACTCTAAAATATTCCCAAATCCTACCCTAATAACTAAAAACTAAAAAATTACAACATTAATAGAGAATACACTAATACGCAACCAATTTCAACACAACTCTTCTAATATGCAACTCCTAAAACCAAAACAATATATTAACCGCCATGAAATACCAATGTTATAGGTTTTGGATTAATTATTATGATTCTCATGATACTACCAACAATTCAATGGAAAATATATGTGACCCCCCTCCCCCCAAGAAAAATTTATATTGGGGTTATCTTTTTTAAACCTTCTATTTAATTTCTTATTTTCCAATGTGATATATATTGTTGAAAACAAAGTATATTAGTGTTAGATTTATTTTCAATCACTATTATGTTGTCCATCACTGGAGTCCATTGCAGACTTAGATATGTATTTCACATGGGATCACTAATGGAGAAATGGAAAGGATATTTCTTGATATCTCTATATATAAGACTTGAAAGGGAATGAGATATTGTTGAATATTTATAGACCGGTATAGAATAATATATTGTTGATATTATTGATGTTTAACTAAATATGATCTAAATATTTATAAAGTGTGTAGTATAATAATTATTGTGTTTATTTATTCTCATCTATAAGAATATTTTTATAGTATAAAGCATTAATTTTGAATAACATAGATAGAATTCAAAAATACATCATTCTCCATTATTTACCAAAATAATTCCAAAAAAGAATTGTGTTTTTTTAGAAGTTCTACAAAGTTTTATTTGAAATGGAGTGTTTTCCTCCAAGAAAATTATATATTCTTAATATTCATGTATATATTCCACATGGTCAAGTATATAGAACAAAAAAGGAGTTTGTTGTAGAGATTTTTACACAGCAAATACGCAGCTCATAATGTCAGGGTATATGGTGACAGAATGTGTTTTTAGAATTATGTGGTGTTTGATAGTGTCAAGTATGTAGTGTCAAATCATAGGAAAGTATGTGGTGTCAAATTAAAGTAAGGTATCTACTCATAAGTTATAATTAAATTACAAAATTGAAATGTGTTCTTCTATCTACTGGTCAGAAGGCTAATGTCAAGTATGTGGAGGGTATTTACTAAAGGGTTAAAAGGTAATTTTTGGATTAGAAAAATATCATGAGGGTTTTTACTATAAATAGTTAGTTAACCCTTTCATTGAGTATTTATTATAAGAAAAGTAAATTTAGGTATTACCATTAAGATTAAGGAAGGAAAAATATCTGTGAGCTGGGATTGAGGTAAAGAGTATATAGAGACCAGTTACACTAAGTCAGTTCTATAAATTTGATTATGTGTGGTCAGGTTGGTGGAGTAGATTCTCATGAGGTCATTTCCATGAGGTCATTAAATCCCTGAAGTTGAATTTAAGTAATAAGGAACTATTTACAGTGGAGTATGTAATCCTTAATGTTCAATACACAATTATTCAGGTGAGTAGCTAGTGCACATTTTTTTACATTATTTCCTCATGTATAGATGGTTTGAGAAACTATTTTCACATGGAAATATTATGTGATACTCAGTAAATCAATGAGTATGTATAAGGTTGTTGAGTGATCTAGGATATGAAAGAGAGTTCCATATGATTCCATTGACTTATTTTGTATGGTTTAAGAAATAAAGGGTTGAAAGAAGAACAGAGAGTATTCTTTATTATATCTATTTTTGGAAGAGAACAGAGGGAAATGGGAAAATTTAATTGTACTTTTATCCTCATCCAGAGATGTTGTGTTGCAGTGATAGTGTTTTAGAATATAAATACATAACACTCTCATTGACGTTTTAATTTTATATAGAAAATAAGAATAATATTTCATTGAAAAATAAGAGAAATAGAGCATCAAATCTAGTGTTACGATGTAAGATATGTCTCACGCTGAACAAATACATGCAATCATGTCCCTTAACTATTGAATTGTCCTTAAAGTCCTTAAAAAGGAAATAATTCATCCAACACAATGCATAATGAGGAGTCAATGGGAGTGACCTGAAGTATGTAGTGCATTTTACCTAAATTCATTGTAAAGGTAGGGATCCTGGCATGGAATGACCATGACTGAAAATTTATATCCACCAAACTAGTAAATATTAGTTTATTTGGAAACATTCAGGCATCATCGATGTGTAATCTTTAGGCATGTGTGTTCTATTCATTCTTTAATTTCCTGTATATTTTTTTTTCTTCAATTATTTCACTTATAAGAGTAATTGGATAAACACAGCTCCTACCAACATGGGAAAAAGATCCTAAGGAAATATTATATAGGTTAAATAGTATTTTTATTTTAATCATCACTCTGACCCCCCATGGGTGTCACTAGTTGGAACAAGGTGTATCATAATGTACATTTTTTGTCCCAATGTTCAAGTTTGGAAGATATTTCTTATATTTTTTATAGTCTATGATTTATATATTTGGCCTCTGTATTTTAGTGTAATATTACTTATGGTAGGAATAAGTAAATTCTTATATTCTTACAAGCACATGATAAAGAGATTATGGAATATCTTCTTTATGATTCAGATCTTATGATAAGTTTTAAAATAAAACAACATGGTGTGCTATTTCCTTTGAGATACATAGAATTTTTGAAATTGTTTATAGGAAATCAGTTGACATGAGGAAAAATGATTTTTTAACCTCAAAAGTTAATTTATAGTTTCATATGATAAAGGGTAAGAAGAATAAAATAATAAAAAATATCTCATAAATATGTACTCTCTAATTTATGTAAAAATTTTCAAAAATAGAGAAAATTATGATTCTTACCATATTTCAGAAAATGATGAATAATTAGAAAATATATATTCCCCCTTTAATATTGGATATAATGAGGAAGAAATGGAAACTACATCAAGACATTTATTTGGTGAATATCCATATAGTAATCAAGTCAATATCTAATCCCAATCTGATAAGGTGGATCCATAGGAAATCATTTATCTAGTGAGCCATATACTCATTGAGGATTTGAGTATGGAAAAAAATTAAAATATAGTGGAATCATACTTCAATTTTTAAATGAACAATATGGGTAAAAAGATAAAGGACCAAAGTGAAGTTCTTGAAAAACATTATCAAAAAATATTAAATAAAATATTTATGAAGAAAAAACTGAAATAAAGTATCATTTCTCTAAATACATGACTATAGGATAGAAGAAGATATATAAATAAAGTAATATTCTATTAGAAGAATATGGTTTCCCATCTGAAATAAAAGGATAAAAAGATTATGGTGCTCGAGGAAAATCTCAGTTTGTCTATAGGAAAGGAGAAAGGGGATTTTCCCTCTAGATAAGTGTATGTGATTAGAGTATGCAAGGATTCAAATATGAAATTTTTAAATTGGAATAAGAATATTTCTTGATCTGGATATAAGAAAAATATTCCTAAAAATCTAAAATTAAATACTCAAATAAAAAATTATCCACAAAATGCTTTTATTGTAGAAAGATAGGTCTCATCATGACAATGATTCCATAATCCCTAGGGAATAATAGTGGAAGAAATGTTACTAAAACTACATCTCACTATATGAATAATAATGAAAGCTAAAATATTGTGTGTAAATCCAAAAATGGCACAAGTAGGACCCCCACACATGTGGCATATAATGAAAGAGTTTATCTGGAAAATAGAATTGTTAAGTTTCACAACAAGTTCATTGTTATTGAGTAAAAACATAGATCCCAATAAATCATACAACATGAACCTAATATGACACACTCATAATATCCAACTTGGAAATAAATAAAATACAGAATAGAAAGGTAGTATTTTTTTAGTTTTATGTGAGTGGAATATTCACTCAAAGAAAGACTCACCATGGGAAAAAAGTTGAGGTTAATTTTAGGATGTTAAAAGAAAAAATCATAAATAATGACTTAGTGCATTTATAATTAATATCAAAGTGATGTAAGATAATTCTAGATAAATATCCCACCAGTATATAGGGATACATTATAGGAAGTCCAAATATATGGAAACTAAAAACAAAAAGAAGGTTGAGAATGTACAAAAATAATTCTTAATATATGTTCATACCAATTGGACTTTCTTGGGAAAATTAAATAGGCACAGAAGAATGTAATTCATTTTCTTATCATTGTAAAGAAGCCTAAACTAATAAAGGTTAATTTCAAAGAAGTCACTCGAAGAGAAAAAAATGTTTCCCTAAAAATAATCATCATAGTGAAGGCATTGAAGAGAATTATATGTCAATGGTTGATCAACCATGACTAAACATAATCCAATGGTTAAGGATTATTAATGTAAACCCTCTCCACATGCATTTAAATATTTCTAATTATTATTGAAATTGGTTATTAATTAATGGTTATATGTGAACCACGGAGTGATGGTGTGGAAAATCATGTGTGATTGTATAGGAAAGGAAAATATATTTTGGTAAAAAAATTATAGAAACAATAAGAGTTGGAACTCTTAAAGTTCACAAATAGTTTTAATGCCCTAACCTGAATCAACAAGTGGTTTAAAATAGATTCCTTATTTTCAAGAAGATATTTGAATGACCCAGTCGTTCCAATCCATGTTCAATATTCAACCATTAGTATTTTTTCTTAGTCAAAGTTTTTTTTGAGCATTAAGATAATACATATTGGTAAAAAAAACCAAAATTCTTGTATTTCATGTTTATATTTTTTATTCTAACAATGTGGTATTAGCTAATAGTTTTTAGGATACTAATAAGCTATTGGGAAATCAATATAATTCCCAACAAAGTGTTATCCATATTCTAAAGGGTACGTTAACATTTGGAATCAGTTCAATAATTGGTATCAATAATTGGTAGGATTCTAAATCTGGATACATTAATGGAGAATTGGTGATGATTACTCTAGTTTGTTTGGACTTATCTATCAAATTATTCCTATGAATATTTGAAGGTTATTCACTCCAAGTGGTATCAAGAAGTTATATATAACAAGTAGTATTAGTTGTTTCAACATGTGGTATATCTCATACACTATATACCTAATTGATCATTTTCTAACAATTTTGTTTAGTTTGATTGAGATCATAGTATTATCTAAAAAAGAGATAAATTCATTCAAATAGCATCTATAGAAGTGACTGAGTGACGTGGAAATCATTGTTAATGGTTTCCATAAACTCTTATTTCTAACATTGAGTTCTGAATCATTAGGCATAGAGGTTTGGTTAATGAATCAATGCTAAGTGTTAATTTCACTTGATAAAAATTGGTAAGTAGTATGCATCTATTTATAATAAAATGGATCTGATCTTAAAATATTGTAAGAAGACAACTTTTTTAATCATAAATTGATAGATAGAACCAAAGTTGGATGATATAGCCCAATTTTTTATAGGTGAACTTTGAAATGGTTTACAAAGAAAGGTTTTCTTTAGATATTAATCTATATTATCACATGGGATAAGAGTAAGTGTATGATAAATGGGTAGAAAAATATCTTTGTATCTGGATTTCAAAATTTGGAAGAGAACTATGTAACCCCACATTTTTCACTCAATAACTTTTAAAATGTAGTATATGAAGGTCATTAACTTGGAGGGTGTATAACAATAGATAAAATATAACCTATGGAATTCTATGATAATGGGAGAGTTAAAATAAAAGGAAGATCTAATGAGACCCTAATAAGAATATAATACATCTAAATTCCCATTGCATTTTGATGTTAAAGTGGTAGGAATCAAACATTATAGGGAAAGATTTATGAAAGTATTGAAAAAAATACAAAGGGGGAGAATGTTGAAACTTGTTATGTACAAGAGTTTTTTATTGTAACTTGTTTTTAATATGTCAATATGTGTTGTTATGGATCCATGATTTGGAAATATATTTCATTCTTGATAAATAATTCAAGTTTATTAGTTGAATATGATACTAAATGAGATGTGTTGATGCTTCTAGATGACCTTGGATATATAGCTTCAATGAATAAGTCTTAAATGTGACCATTGATGTTTTTTTCATTAAATAAATAAATTAAAAGAGTTTTTTAAAGTATATAAACTATCTAAATCATGTTGGAAGTGTTTTTAAGATGATTGAAACCTGTTGGTGATCATTTTAGGAGGCTTACAGTCAATCAAAAAAGGCATGGATAATTGGAGTTGAATGTGTGATTGATTAATGAGGTATAGCCAAACATGCAGTCACTTGTCTTCTAGGTGAGGAGAAGAGAATTGAGATATTTAGAAAAGGAATTTTTCTAAGTTGGACTATCCCATAAGCTAATTGAGTTATTAATAAAAGTTATTTATCTTATGTGATCCACCCCATATGATAATTGAGGTTTTCAGGAAAAAAAATTATCTTACATGGATGACCAGCCTGTAAGATAATTGTGGTATTTGGAAAAGGAATATATATTATATATACCAGAATATAATATAATTGAGATCTCATAAGATAATTATCTAATTAGTACCAACTCATAAGTTGATTGAGTCCTTTAAGATAACTTTATGTTGTGTGAGAAATATCCTAGATGGGATTTATCCTATGCATGTGAGAATTAATCGATGAAAAAAATATCCTATGGTTAAATATCCTATGAAGATGAATGATGATGAAATGAGTTTCATGACACGATATGGAGGTCACATGGAAAATACATGTGTTTACATGCATTTGGAAAATTAAAATGAGTTGAAAAATGTGTATTTTATCAAGAATTTAAGAGAATGAAATACCTGAGTCATATGGATATTCAAAAGGAATATTTGACTAGGAATATGAATGAGATCAAGAGGAATATCACACCAACTACTTAAGATCAAGGATTTTAAAAATACAAATAGAAAGTAGCTATGATAAATATTTTTTTGTATAAATATGTTCGTAAGAAAAGAATAATGTGATAGGGCATAGACTGAGATAACTTTCATACACTATGTAATAATGTTTTGGGAACCTGGAAAAAGTCTTTACCATGGATAGAGATGAATATGAAGTCAAGTGAAATTGAATAAGAATGAGATATATTGTGATTTTGAGTATTCATTAATATTAGTAAGATAAAGATAACTCTTGATTTGGAAGGAGTCTCGAGACTAACACTATTACTGAAGTTATTGAGGGAGTACATGAGTATACCTGATCTTATAGGCTTTTGGTTGTAGATCATGCTTCCAAGTGGTGTAGAATGAACTAAGGATAATGATTAGATATTTATAACTATAGATCAACACCATTGAATCCGATAAGGTTTGATTGGGGGGACTAACCAATTGAGGTTGGGGGTATAACAAACTGAAGGTTGTGGTGGATGTGTAGAGATCACAGTAGACTTTTTATTGTAATATGATAATTGGAGATATTGGATAATCCATGTTAGGGAGAATAACCAATATGGAAAGGAGTAGTTCTTTTAGACCAACCTTGAAAATATTGTCCCTTACTTTTAATTCATTACTAAACATGAAGGAGAGGCTATAAGAAAACATTTAGTAGATCAAGAACATTAACAGATTCAAGAGGTTGGGTTGAAAGGATAATATCTCATAAAATAAAAGCAACCATTAATTCACCCACCCCTACTTAAATGATAAAATGGATATAGGAATATCAATTGGTTTAAGGACCCAATTTCCCACTAAATATCAAATGTATAACTCTAAAAAATGGATAATTTTAACTTTTTCAACAATTGAGGTGTTCCAATATTTTATGGGGAGAATTGCCACAACTGGGTGAATATGATGCATCTCTGCCTCTTATTACATGGCCTAGAAGTGGGAGACACTACAATAATTGTAGTTGAAGACATTTTTAATGGTGTGGATTTGAATAAAGTAGATAATAAAATTATTTAGTTAGATTAAAAGGCCCAAAATTTCATCCTTGTAACACCCAAAAATTTCATAGTATGTTATCTCATTTAAGTAATTCAATAGCTTGCGCTACACGCAACACCGAGTTCGAGCGCACCACAACTTACTA
Source organism: Viscum album (assembly GCA_963277665.1). Classification (NCBI taxonomy): domain Eukaryota; kingdom Viridiplantae; phylum Streptophyta; class Magnoliopsida; order Santalales; family Viscaceae; genus Viscum; species Viscum album. The sequence goes on from OY728139.1 coordinate 498,176,907, forward strand.
AACTAACCATTCAAAAAGCGGTTATGAATATTATTAACTGCATTTTGAATCTTATATACTCTATATAATTTTATCACCCATATTACGTGTTTCTTAGACATAATATAAGAACAAATTCATTTTTTTGGATAAGAAATGTATTTTTCAAAAAATACAATTTTACTGCCTTTTAATGGAGAACCATTTTTAAAACCAATATTTGACACTTTTATATATTCAATTTAATGAAATTAAGTTTTTCTTCAGAATCGAGACATAAAAATTTATTTTAGATAAATTTTTGGTGCTTTTCTGATAACTTTATTATTTTGATGAATAGTGAAAAATACTTTGTTTTAATTGAAAACAACTTTTTTAATCGAAATAATTTATTGTGATAAATTATGAATTTTAATGTTTTCTAAGTAAAATTAGATTATATTTTTATCATTTAACACAATTTAGATCATTATAATTAATTTCACATTTAAATTTGACATAAACACATATCAATCTTTTGATAGTTTTTACTTTTAAAAACCGGCTTTTCGGTTTTAACAATGGGAATTAATTTTAAATTAATAAACAAAACTTATATGTTTTGAATTTGGTTAAATAGACGTCATTTTTGAATTATTAATATCAAAATTATCTTAGGGTAAGTTTTTGGTATTTTTCTGAAAAATATCAATTTTTGATGAATAGTGAAAACATTGTGTTATTATACAAAACATGCTTTTTATTTAAATAATTAGTTATAATATTTTAATTTATTTTATGTCAAAATAGATATATAATACATATATATATTCAAATTAATTCATTGGATTCATTTTATAATAAGTTTATATATATAAAATATTGTCGAATATTTTACTGTCTTTAACCCACCTTCTAGGTGCATTTACACATTTGCATAAAACATAATTTTACCACTTCTTTGAGTTGAATTTCAAAAATCATGGAGACACGATTTAAATCAGTAAGTAAAATTTGGTTCAATAAGATGAAAATAATTTTTGGTGAATAGTAACTTTTGACTTTTATTTACCACGGTTAAAATTTAATAGGGTAATTAAGGGTAAAAATGATATTATAATTACCCTAACACATGTCCTAATTCTATTGGGTAAGTATAATTCGACGAAAAAAAACCTTAGGAATAAAATATGACCCCATTTGGTCCACTTCGATAAGATTAGGACATTTATTATTATTTTATTTAAAGAAGAGTTAAAAGAGTTAAATTCCATTTTTAATAACTAAACTATTTTTAATATAGTTCTATAAATAAGATAAATTAGGCTATAAATATTCATTAGAAATATAACATTATTTCATACATAATTATATTTTATTTATAATTTTTATACATTAAATAATTTAATTTATTTATGACACAATGATGATGCAATAATTACCTTATTAACAAAATATTAAAATAATTGATATTATAAATATCCAAATAAATGTAATTAGAGACGTATGATTAATTAAAATAATTTTATAGGTTAATATTACATGTTGTGGTTGGTTGAAGAAATTTTATTCAAAGTTATAATGTTTTTATGGCTTTCAAAAAAATCAAATATTAAATAGTGTCAAAATTGACATAATTGAGTTTTTAAAACAAATATTATATTATTAATTGAAATAATATTCCTAAAAATATAAGGTTAGGAAAAGGGACTTAGATAAGGTTATATATATTAATAATGAACCACATGGGGTTCTCTTGGCTTGTTATAGTAAGTTTATTAACCATATAATATAAAAACACAAAGAGACATGGTAAATGTAAAACTATTTAACAAAGAGTTAAATCTAAAAGATAATGTTAATATGATTACATAAACCTGTATAAAACCAAATGGTTGAGAGGTTTTATACCCTTCACCACCATATATTTTAAATAATTCATTTTGGATCCATTAGAAACCAAAAATTATTTTATTTTTAAATAATATTTCAAGCTTTTCCTAAAGTGACCCTCACCTCTCTTATAAAAGGGCACTTTCCCTTATCTTAATTTCACACCTCCAAAGCCTTTTTGATCAGCCAAACCCTGCCCAAATATCCTCAAAACTTTTCTCACTTAATCCTAGATGCCTTCCTTTGGTCAGAAATCCAACCTAATGATCCCTTTTGATCAAATAAAAAGGAAGAATTCGAAGAAGAGGTAAATATTTCATCACCTCTTTCAAGTTCTTTTCTTCTTCCACTTCCTCTTTCTTTGTTGTTTGCATTCTAAAATAATAAATCTAGTATCTTATATATAATGTGATGTTATTATAAAAATGGTAGAACCATATTCATTATTCTATCCATCCTATAAATGACAAAGTCACCATACGTGCGTACGTTCGGATTACCGTCTCCACGTCGTGGTGTAGTTTGTTATTCAAACACTTCATTATTTTGATGGGTATAATAATGAGTATAACTGATGTAAATAATAAATATAACATGTTAATAATTCTGTATATATGATATAAAATCTAATTAAATACTATTTCCCCATCATTATAACGATATTTTCGCTCGTGCGTACATACAGATTATCGTCACCACGAAGCGATGAGATTCATTCCCACGTTCACCATTCAACGATGATTATAAAAATATATATTATTAATAGGTATGTAATATATGAAATAATAATTCTACTAGAGATATATATATATATATATGTCTGTATGTATGTATATACTAACATATATCTTATTCACTTACTTCTGTTCAATATGATATGAAAACTGAAACAACGTTTATGCATACGTACGGCCTACCGTCTCCAAAAACAGTGCCTTAAATTTCATATATCTATCTATTATAAATATTTATATTATAAATATATATGATATATAAATCAAGGTTTATATTCTGTAATTATTTAAATCATGATTTAAATGATACGATCAAGAATAACAAGTTAAAACACATACGATAAAGAAAGCAATTATTACCCAAATTGTTAATTTAACATGGTAATCATTATTAAATGGGTAGTATAACGTTACAAATGAATCATGTATGATATGATAAATATGAATATGGTTCTGTTATAATTAAATAACATACTATGGTCATTATACTGGAGGATAAATGTACCCTCGACCAAAGGAAAGTGCAAGGTAAAGGTCAATTTCACAATCTATTTATTATTAGATATTGTTTTTACATAAGTATATACTAAGAAATATTTATTATCCATGTCTATGTTTCATGAAAGAGTTTTCAAAGGGATTATTTTAAGGTACTTTTTTACTAAAACATCATTTTAAATGTTTTAAATATTTATTCTTCTAAATCATTCTCATTAATGTCCATGTTTTCAAAATGGTTTTTATGGATTTATTTATATGGACATGAATGTTTTAAAAATTTTAATTCCTTTCATAAGTTTCAAATTGGTATGGGACACTTTTATTAAAAAATGTATTTAAATTTCTTCCTCTATAAATCGTGTGATTTTAAATGCTTTCATAAAAAAGGGATATTTCTCTCAAAGAGTTTTACAGATTATTTTCATCTATGTCAACATCCTTTGATGGATTTTAAAATTGTTTGAAGTTGATTTATAATGATAAAAATCTTCTAAATTGTATTGAAGGTTTTTTGATATGTTTGAATATGGATGTGTTATTTTTATACCATTCATGTTTTATGGATAAAGTATTGACATTTCGTATGCTAGTTTTAATACGAATGTTTATGTTATGTTTAAACATTTTTATATGAGGAATGCATTGGACTTAGTAAGTGATGGGTGGAGCCTGCTATAGCACCTCGATGCATCGGTAGGTCTCATGAGACAAACTAGTGTCTTGGCACAAGGCCTTGACAAAATATTATTTGTAGTCTTAGCACAAGGCCTTGACTATGTGGTTATGAAGTTTGGCATTATGCATTCCATCATTATGAAAGTGGCTATTGATATTGCATGTGATTATTTGACTAATAGAATATCCATGTAAATAAGTAAATGAGATTATGTTATTGTATCTTTTTCATATTATGCTGAATTTTAAGTTTAAAAGGATTTTGTTTTATTCTTATACATTGCCTTAAATTTTTATGCTTATTTATGAAAGTTCCTGCTATATTGTTATCATTACTGAGCATCTGAGCTCACCCCTTTCTATGTTTTAATTTTCCCAAGATTCCAAGAAGTGTATTATGATTAATAACTAGGGTTAATATAGGGGATTAATGGAATTATAAAATTATCATTTATGTTGTGTTTTATTTTCTAATGTGTAATGTAACGTTCATGTAGGTAATCTATTTTTCAACACTGCTAAACCGATATGTCTTTTGGGACTTGATTCCTTGTAATCATGCCAATGTTTTAAAATAATGAACCGATTATGGGTAACTGGGTTCGGGGCGTTACAGTTGGTATCAGAGGATTTTTATAAAAAACCATGGAAACTAGATTTAGAAAAACTCTAATTAGAGAACACTACCCTAAGATAGACTTTGAGGATTAGTATATAAGAACTTCCTAGAATTTTTGTACTATAGAGATTTTGTGAGTTTTCCAAACAATACATCCCTATCTGGATACGAGCAGGTAAAGGCGGATTTGGTACAAAAGTACCTAGGGGTAAAACCCAAAAACGCCTCTTTGAGCTAGACTCGATCGATAACTCGTGTATAACAATGGGCCTTGTTGCACTCTTGGTTACAACACTCCCAGGGGTTATGCTTAGGATAATTCTCGTTTTCTTTACAAACCACTATGAAGGCTTTATGAGTATATACTTCGTCAAATAAAACATTTTTATGATTATGTATTATATCCATGAACTGTTCAATTTATGTTAATTATTTTATAAGTTTGGAATTATGTAGTGTGATTCATAAACTAACCTAGTGTATCCCATTGTTTAGAAATGGTGCCCAGTAGATTGAATGAGACCTCCAGCAATACGCATGATCCAAAGAGTAAAAGGATCATATCTTTCATAGTATTAAGCCAACATTTAGAAAGGAAATAGCCTCCCATGTATTATCATCATATGAATAAATAGTATCTTGTGTTAATAATATAAGTGATGAATTTTCTGAGTCCTATGGATTTGAAGGGAAGCCATAGAAGAAAATGATGGTAGAGAGAGAGATGGATCAAGGTAATAAGGGAAAGAAGGATTTTCCCATATGTGATAACTATGGAAAGAATCACCTTGGTAAATTCTTGAATGTTATGGGAGTTTGTTATAAGTGTAGAGAAAAAGGACACCAAGTACATGATTTTAAGGGTGAGAAAAAGATTTCAAATGTACAATGATTCATCTGCAAAGAGTTGGGGCACTACACGAATCAATGTTCAAATCATCAGAGTATACCCCAAATGCTACTATTGAATAATAATCAAGTTATGATACTACTGAAGATGAAGAGGGATGATTAATATTTATTATGTTGTTATTAAATTATTGTGTCATTTGAGTATTGTATTAATGATGTACATGTTATAAGAATTATAGAGTATATAAGGATTATACTGCAGTACTATTTCATTAAGGACTTAAGATTGTGTGTAACCAAGAAAAGTGACTCAATGGCAAGTTAATCTTTTTGGAAAATACATGGTTGAAAGAAAGACAAAACGTTAATATAGTCCTGATATAGAGGTATTGATTTTGGAATAAGAGATGATTGATTTGGATAAATTATATTGGATATTATTAACATCCTTGGAACTAGTTAATGGTTTTTTTATTCCATCATTGTTTAAGTTTACAACATTTTTGGATATAAGAAGTATATCTAGTATTCTATAAGGAATAAGGGAGCATAAATGTAATCAATACAGTTATATGATAATTTTGGGTGTTACCGTGTTTTAAAAGAATACATGATGAAGGTATTCACATGTTATTACATGGAAAAAAGGATCTTCATTGTGTTTACCTTCCTCATAAAATTTGGACTATGAGTTTGGACAGAAGTATTTTGGATAACTCTAAAGGTTTGAATCGATTAAGTTTGACATTGGATACTATTGTTAAGGTTAAATAATTTCTTGATATTATTTTTTGATTGTTATAAAAAGGACAACCTAGAGGTCGGACGACAACCCGTCGCGTCCGGGAAGGCCGTGAGACTTGAAACCACAACCGAAGGGTGACAAGGGTGCATCACCTACCACTAGCCAACGTGTTTTCCTAGCTTGTATAATGTAGTTTTTTTAAATAGTTTGACAAATGAATTATAAATTCATTATTTTTGGAACCCTATACGATTAGTATAAATAGAATACTTATGAATTATATTATCTTTTGGATTGAAATATGAGTTTTTGGTTGGAATTGTGGAAGGATGAAACTCTACTTGTCAAGTCTATTTTTTCTCTTATTCTATGAATAAATTAATTCTTAAACTTTAGGGAATGGATCTTAAAACCAAAAATGTGTTATCCTAACACCTTATGTTTTGTTTAACCGATGATATTTTACATCATCTTAGATTGATGGCTTTGGGGCCCGAAATTTTACACTTGTTTGTTATTGATGACTTCAATCACTCCCTATAAATATTTAAATTTTTCCTCCAATTATGTGTCTCTAATTTCCCACAATGTTCTCTTAATGCAGATCATAATTTGGTGGTGACTTTTTCATTTCCCTTTCCCTCTTATTAAGAGTAAATTTTATTAAACCAATTTCTGAATTGAGTTTTCCACAAAGGTATTTTTCTATTTTTAACCTTTTTGAAGAACAATTTCAAATTGATAAGATTCAATTTATTGAAGGAGGGTAGAATGTAACACCCCAAAATTTCATAGTATGTTATCTCGTTAAAGTAATTCAATAGCTTCCACTACATGCAACACTGAGTTCGAGTGCACCACAACTTACTAAACTAATCGTTCAAAAGGTGGTTATGAATAGTATTAACTGTATTTTGAATTTTATATACTCTATATAATTTTTACATCCATATTATGTGTTTCTTAGACATAATATTAGAACAAGTTCATTTTTTCAGATAAAATAAGTATTTTTCAAAAAATGAAATTTTACCGCCTTTTAATGGAGAACCCTTTTTAAAACCAATATTTGACACTTTTATAAATTTAATTTAATGAAATTAAATTTTTCTTTAGAATCGGGACATAAAAATTTAGTTTATATAAATTTTTGGTACATTTCTGATAACTTTCATATTTTGATGAGTAGTGAAAAATACTAAGTTGTAATTGAAAACTAATTTTTTAATAAAAATAATTTATAGTGATAAATTATGAATTTGAATGGTTTGGAAGTATTATTAGATTATATTTTTATCATTTAATACAATATAGGTCATTATAAGTAATTTCACATTTAAATTTGACATAAACACATGTCATTCTTTTGACAGTTTTTACTTTTTAAAAACCCGCTTTTTGGTTTTGACAATGGGAAATAATTTTAAATTAATAAATGAAACTTATATGTTTTTAATTTGATAAAATATAATTCATTTTTGAAATCGTAATATCAAAATTATCTTAGGGTAAATTTTTGGTATTTTTTTGAAAACTTTCAATTTTTGATGAATAGTGAAAACACTATGTTATTATATAAAACCGACCTTTTATTTAAATAATTAGTTATTTTATTTTAATTTATTTTAGGTCAAAATAGTAACATAATACCTATATATGTTCAACTTAATTCATTGGATTCATTTTATAATAATTTTATATATATATATATATAATTTTATCGAACATTTTACCGTCTTTTACCCACCTTCTAGAAGCATTTACAAATTTTCATAAATCTTAATTTCAATGCTTATTTGAGTTGAATTTAAAAAATCCGAGAGACGCGGTTGAAATCAGTAAGTAAAATTTGGTTCAATAAGATGAAAATAATTGTTAGTGAATAGTAACTTTTGACTTTTATTTACCATGGTTAAAAGTAAATTGGGAAATTAAGGGTAAAAATGATATTATAATTAACCTTACACATGTCCTAATTCTATTGGATAAGTATAATTCGACCAAAAACAACCTTAGGAATAAAATATGACCCCCTATGGCCCACTTGGATAAGATTATGACATTTATTATTATTTTATTTAAAGAAAAGTTAAAAGAGTTAAATGCAGTGTTTAATAACTAAACCATTTTTAATATAGGGTTATACATAAGATAAATTAGACTATAAATATTAATTAAAAAGATAACAAAATTTAATACATAATTGTATTTTATTAACAATTTTTAGACATTAAATAATTTAATTTATTTATGACACAATGATGATGCAGTAATTACCTTATTAATGAAATATTAAAATAATTGATATTATAAATATCAAAATAAATATAATTTAAGACTTATGATGAATTAAACTAATTTTATAGGTTAATATTACATGTTAGGATCGTTTAAATAAATTTTATTCTAACTAATAAAGTTTTTATGGATTTCAAAAAAATCAAATACTAAATAGTGTCAAAATTGACATAATTGAGTTTTTAAAACACATATTATATTATTAATTGATATAATATTCCTAAAAATCTAATTTTAGGCCAAAGGACTTATATAAGGTTATATATATTAATAATGAACCACATGGGGTTCTCTTGGTTTGTTATATTAAGATTATTAACCATATAATATAAAAATACAAAGAGATATGGTAAATGTCAAACTATTTAACTAAGAGTTAAATCTAAAAGATAAGGTTAATAGGATGACCTAAACCTATCTAAAACCTATTGTTTGAGAGGTTATAGACCCATCCCCACATTATACTTTAAATAATTCATTTTTTATCCATTATAAAGTGAAAATTATTTTGTTATAAAATAATATTTCAAGCTTTTCCTTAAGCGACCCTCGCCTCTCTTATAAAAGGGCACTTCCCCTACTCTTACGTTCACACCTCCAAAGACTTTTGACTTGACCAAAACCTACCCAATTATCCTCCCAACTTTAATCCCTTAAGTATAGAGGCCTTCATTTGGTCACAAATCCAACCTAAGTATCCCTTTTGATCAAATCAAAAGGAATAGCCCGAAGAAGAGGTAAATATTTCATCACCTCTTTCAAATTATTTTCTTCTTCCACTTCCTCTTTCTTTGTTGTTTCTGTTCTAAAATAATAAATCCAGTATCATATATATATTTTTATGTTATTATAAAAATGGTACAACCATATTCATTATTATATCCATCCTATAAATGACAAAGTCACCATACGTGCGTACGTACGGATTACCGTCTCCACGTCGTGGTGTAGTTTGTTATTCAAACACTTCATTATTTGGATGGGTATAAAAATGATTATAACGGATGTAAAAAATAAATATAAAATTTTAATGATTCTTTATATATGATATAAAATCCAATTATATATTATTTCACCATTAATATAATGATATTGTCGCTCGTGCGTACGTACGGATTGTCGTCTCCAAGAAGCGATGAGGTTCATTCTCATGTTCACCATTCAACGATGATTATAAAAATATATATTATTAATAAGTATGTAATATATTAAATAATAATGATACGGGGGATATATATATATATATATATATATATGTACTCACATATATCTTATTCACTTACTTCTGTTCAATACGATATGAAAACGGAAACACCATTTATGCGTACGTACAACCTACCGTCTCCATAAAGAGTGCCTTCCATTTCATATATCTATCTATTTTAAATATTTATATTCTAAATATATATTACATATAAATCAAGTTTTATATTCTGTAAGTATTTAAATCATGATCTAAATGATATTATCAAGAATAGGAAGTTAAAACACGTACGATAAAGCAATTATTACCCAAAATGTTAATTTAACATGGAAATAATTATTAAATGGGTATTATAAAGTGATAAATGAATCATGTATGATATAAAAAATATGAATATGGTTCGGGTATAATTTAATAACATACTATGGTCATTATACAGGAGTATAAACATACCCTTGACCAAAGGAAAGTGCAAGGTAAGGGTTAATTTCATAATATCTTTATTATTTGAGGTTGTTTTTACGTAAGTATCTTTTGGGACATATTTATTACCCATGTACATGTTTCATGAAATAGTTTTCAAAGGAATTATTTTTAAAGGGATTTTTTACTAAAACATCATTTTAAATGTTTTAAATATTTATTCTTCTAAATCATTCTCATTAATGTCTATGTTTTCAAAATGGTTTTTAAGGAATTATTTATATGGACATGAATGTTTTTAAAATTTTAATTCCTTTAAAAAGTTTTAAAAGTGGTATGGGACACTTATATTAAAAAATTTCTTTAAAATTTCTTCCTCCTTAAATTGTGTGACTTTTAAACGTTTTCATGAAAAATGGATATTTCTCTCAAAGAGTTTTACAAATCATTTTCATCTATGTCAACATCCTTTGATGGATTTTAAACTTGTTTGAGGTTGATTTATTATGATACAAATATTCTATATTTTATTTAATGTTTTGTGATATGTTTGACTTTGGATGTGTTATTTTTATACCATTCATGGTTTGTGGATAAAGTATTGACATTTCGTATGCTAGTTTTAATAAGAATGTTTATGTTATGTTTAAACCTTTTCATATGAGGAATGCATTGGACTTATTAAGTGATGGGTGGATCCCACTATAGCTCCTCAATGCATCGGTAGGTCTCATGAGACAAACTAGTGTATTGGCACAAGGCCTTAACAAAATCTTATTTTTAGTCATGGCACAAGGCTTTGACTATGTGGTTATAAAGACTAGCATTATGCATTCCATCATTATGAAAGTGGCTATTGATATTGCATGTGATTATTAGACTAGTATGATATCCATGTGAATAAGTAAATGGAATTATTTTATTGTATCTTTTCTATATTATGTTTAAGTTTAATTTTAAAAGGCTTTTGTGTTAGTCTTATACATTGCCTTAAATGTTTATGCTTATTTATGAAAGTTTTTGCTATATTGTTATTCTTACAGAGCATCTAAGCTCGCCCATTTATATGTTTTAATTTTCCTAGGATTCCAAGAATTGTATTATGATTGATAAGTAGGGTTAATCTTGGGGATTAATGGCATTCTCAAAGGATCGTTTGTGTTGTGTTTTATTTTCTACTGTGTAATGTAACGTTCATGTATGTAATATATTTTCTAAGACTGCTAAACTGATCGGTCTTTTGTGACTTGATTCCTTGTAATCATGCCAATGTATTAAAATAATGCACCAACTTCAGGTAATTGGGGTCGGGGTGTTACAATCCTGATGTCCTTATTAGAAATATTTAACACAAAGTTCATGGTTCCCCATATTATTAAGGAGATCTGGGACAAATTAAGAAGCTACTATGAAGGTAATGTCAAAGTCATAGAATAAAAACATTAATTTCGAAGGATCTAATTTTAAGTCATTAAATGGTTTGATGATGATCATATTGATAGCTATTTTACCTAGGTAAATGAGATTATGAGAAATATCTAGGGGTTTTTTGAGATGCTAAAGGATTATTTCATTTTTGAAAAAACTAATGAGGAATTTTCTAGATTACTATGATTAAAATATATTATACTGAGAAATAGTATAAGAATTGAAAATTTATGAGCAACACAAAATACACATATCTTGTGAGATAATAAAGGTGTCTACTTTCAAAAGAAGGAAAAATATGAAAATTATTTTGAAACCATGAGAAAAGTAAAATTAAGAGAATAAGTGGTTTTATAATATTAAGACATGGATGTTGAGGATGAATAAGACTTCAACCAAATTGTTTTTCTTCCACAAAAGTGATTCATTAAAGTAGAATGTAAAGTAAAATGTAAAGTAAAATGTAAAGTAAAAGGTAAGTATCTACCAAGATGTTATAATTATTATGATATTTTTTATATTGAAAATTATAACCCAGAGAAGCGGGTTGAAGAGTCCAAATCAGAAGAAGATTATGAGAAGACACAATAATAAAAGAAAAAAATTACTTAGGAGTGAAAGAATAATAACTATGATCAAGAAGGAGAATATTGACCCATCTAATGACACAGATAATGAAGTCACTCTCTTTGATCATGTTGAGAAATTATTTTATTCTTCAAGTAATGATGATGATATAGAAGAAAAGATATAACTTGAGTGGGAGTTGAAATAAAAATTATAATTTTTAATGGGTTATATACAATACCTTTAGAAATAAAAGAATAATAATGATAAAGAAAACAGAAAATTAGATTATTAAGAGGAAGATCATGTCACTAAAAAATTGAAATATATTTATGATTTCAAGAAGCAAAATCTTATAGAATGTGAATAAGAAAATATTATCATAGATCTCAAGGATTAATTGGCTGTGAAGGAAGAAGAACTAGTTGAGACATAATCTATATGTCTCACAGTAAAAACATGATCTGAACAAGACTATATAAGACTTCACTAATTTTTTTGAGGTCAAAGGAGATTCTTCCCATACCAATGAGAAGAATATTTTAATTGAACAAGGTAAATATACACTTAATAAATTCTGAAATATACCTATTTTTTCTAACAGTGTGAATCTAAAACCAAACCTAAAGATTTTTTGTCAAAGAACACTAAGAAGAAATATTCCACAACAAAGGAATAGAAGAATATGATAAAGATTCCACAATACCCTTAGAAAATGTTGGATAGGTTTTTAGTAGATCCACAACATGGAAATTTTGGGAAAATTACTTACCATAATGTAAGATCTAATTTCGGAGTTTGTTATTAGTGTTGTGGAGGTATAGACGCAAATCCTACTCTTGTTGGCATACTATGTCTTTACTATGGAACAGGAAATAAAAAATAGGTTTCTTTAGTGAGTATGAGAACATATTTTTTAATAAAAATAAATATGTGTCCAAATATACACTAAATATTTCTAAAAAAAAGGTTGATACGTTCACAATAAGTGTGTGGGGATATGGATTGGAAGGTTTCAAGGTTAAGAATTGAATAAATAGACTATTGGGTGAGACTTCCTTTTTTTAAGGGAAGTATATTCTGTAAGCTAAAGTTGAGGATTCATGCTAGATTAATACTTTTAAAAGGAAAAATTAGAGCTTAAATAAGCAAAGTAGGCTAATATATAATTTTTGGTAATTTGGCCAATTAAGATGGATTTGGCTAAAATATTATAGAAATAAGATATAGATGATAAATCTAAAGGAAAATAAGTTGATACATATAAATATATTGGAATCTATGAGAATATTCCCATAAATTTAGGTTTTATGGTTTAAGGAAAATCATAGGAAAATTTTGGTCAGTTTGAGAAAGATTAAAAATATTGAATGAAAATCATACGATTTAAAAATAAAGAAGAAAGAATAAAATTTATTAATGATTATAATAGTAATAAAGGTGTTTATATTAGAAGGAAATAATGGTCATGGTTGAGAAAGAACTCTCAAATTAATATTTCATTTGAAGAACTATGAGGTGCCTCATTATTGATTATTATTGTTTTATATCTATTATAACCTACATAGAAATAAAGCAGATGTGTCGGATTTTGACTTATATATAGTAAAGAATTTTGGATTCATGGTGTTTCAATTTATATAAAGTATAAGAGTGAGTGTGTCCCTTTATGGGAGAAAATTTTAGAGATAAATAATCCAAGTTTCCACAAGCTATGAAAATAAGGAGTATGTGGTATGATAATTAGACTTAAAACCCTTACTAATTATAAACTTGTCAAGGGGGTGTTTGTTATTAAAGTATGAGACAAAGGGGGAGTTGTATACTTTGAATTTTAACTTTTTTATGTGTATTTTTGAAGTATGTGTAGGATGTAATTATTTTAATGGAAAATATGGTATGAGTACCTCCTAAGATGATGTTTTGAAAATGGTGTGACATGTCTTATTGATTACGGATAATATCAATAACATTGGTTAAATCTCTCATATTTTATACACCATGTAATCCAAATTGGACTTATATTGAAAAAACTGAATGTTATTTTCTAAAAAAGATAGGTGATGTCATTTTTCCCTCATAAGTGGCTCACGATGCTTCTTAAAGGAGGATAAGATGTTGTCTTGATGAGGATACCATAAACATATTGACCATTTTTATTTATTTTTCAATAATTGGGATAATTAAATAATCACATATATTTAACATTAGAAATGTGTGGGGATATTGACTAGAATTTCAAAGGAGGAGATTATTGTGCCCAAGAGGTTTTTTATTTCACTTGGTATCAATATGATAATATGTGTTTTTATGGATATATTATTTATAATTGGATGTTATAAATGATAAATAATCAAATATATATTAGTTGAATGTATTTCTAAAGGATATGTGGTGCTGCTTCTTGAATACATTGGTTAACTTAAAAGTAGCATCCTTAAATGTGATGATTGATGTGTTGTTCTTCAAATAAATCAATGAAAGGTTTTATTAGAAGTTGATTCATTATATACATAATGTTGGAAGTTTTTTTAGTTGATTTAAATGATTTAGAGAAAATTCCATGAGGCTCGCAGCTAATCCAAAAAGGCACGGATGATGGGAGGTATATGTTTGATCGATCCATACTAAGGACCTAGAAATGTGTTAACTTACCTAATGGGAACGTAGTAGAGAATTAAGATATCTATAAAATGAATTTATATATTTTATAACATCCCATAATATAATTATAGTATTTAGAAAAGGAATTTATCTTATGTGAATTAACATGTAATATAATTAAGTTATTTGGAAAAGTCATTTATCTTACTCAAATGACCATCCCATAAGATAACACATGTATTTTAAAAAATAATTTATCTAATGAAAACATACCATGTGATAATTGAGAACTCATAAGATAATTATATTATAAGGACCATATTTTATGATGATTAAGGTTTATAAGATAAATTTATCTCGCATGAGAAATATCCTACTGGGATTTATCCTACACATAAGAGAATTAATCTATGAGAAAATTATCTTATTTGGAAATACCCTATGAAGATGAAGGAATGTGGAATGTGTTACACATCAAAAGATGGATTTCCATGTGGAAAAGACACAGGTTTTCATATGTGTGAGTATTTTTAATGAGTTTAATGAATTAGATTTTGTGGAGTATTTTGAACATGGAAATACTTGAGTCGTGTGCTAATTTAAAATGATTCTTTAACCAATAATTTGAATGAGATATAAAAAAATATTTTACCTTGTATCAAAGATCAAGGACTTTAAAAATATTAATAGAAACTTGGTTTGAACAATATTTAGGTGTATAAATATTTGGGTAAGAGAATAACATTGTGAGAAAGTTTAGCCTAATAGAACTTGTATACAATGTGCATGAAAGTTCATAGATCTCGATACACATTGGTATCATAGATAAAGAAGAATAAAAATTCAGGATATATTTAAGAATAAGGATATCTATTGTAAAATTGGGTATTTTTTAATCTAAGTAAGATCAAAATCACTCTTGATCTAGAAGTATTCTCAAGACCGGCACTGCTTATGAAGTTTTTGAGGGAGTACATGAGAAAACCTGGTCTTGTAGGCTCATGTAGGGAGATCATAATTCTAAGTGGTGTAGGAAAAAAAACAAGGATAAGGAGTATCTATTTTAAAATATGGTTCAATACTATTGATGCCAAGAAGTAGTGTTGGGGGAATAACTAATCAGGGTTCGGGGTTACAACCAACCAGAGGCAGTAGTGGATGTGTAGAGACAATAGTTGACTCTATATTATTATATGATGATTATAGATAGTATATAATCCATGTTCGGGTTAATTAATAACATAGAAATGGGTATTCCTTTCAGTTATAACTTATAAATATTGTGCGCTAGTTTTCTTTTATTACTCCACACTAAGGATAGGTTGGGATAAATCATTAAGTTGATCATGAAATTTAATAAGTTCAATAGGATGGTTGAATAAATAATAAAATAAATGAGATCTCTGATTCAACCCCCCTAGATATCCAATGAATCTAGGACTATCGAAACCAAAGTAAAATGGTTTTTTATTTATTATCAATTAATTTTATGTTGTAAATCATTGTATTCAATTAAAGACATAACTATAAATTTCACAATGGAGAAATGGTGGAGAAATATTAAGGAGATGTCCTGATATCTCTATATATCCAACAAAAAATATAATAATATATTGTTAATTATATGGATACTGGCATAGAATAATTTATTGTTTATATTTTTAAAGCTTAACTGAAGATGGTATGAAGACTAATTTCTAGTACATAGTTATTTTAATGTTGAAGAGTGGTTTAGTAGTAAAAATATTTAATTCAGAATTATGGAACATAAATTTAAAATTGTGTCATTATCTAGTGTTTGATAAATTCTAGGGAATGAAAAACTAGGGTTTTTAGTGTTGTTTCACAAATTTATACAATTTTTTCAAGGTGAAGGAAATTTATCTACATTCTCAAGTATATACTTTATATAGTCAAATATTTAGTCCATGTGATCAAATATGTTTAACACATAAGGTGTTTGTTATATAAGTTTTAATGTGGTAAGAACATAGCTCACATGCTTGGAGTATGTGGTGACGGAACATGTTTAGGAAAGTGTGCAGCTTCATAGTACTGTTGATTATTCAACATCAAAGAGGAGAAAAGTGCACTATGTTAGAGTGAATTTGAGTACATAATCAGAAGTTTTAATAAAAGTATGAAATCAAAAGTTTTAAAGAAATCATGTGGCCAGAAGGTGGAAGGAAAGTGTGTTGAGGGTTTTTATTGAAGTTTTGAATAGTAGTTTGGGAATTAGAAAAATATCTAGAGGTTTTTACCTATAAATACCTAGATGACCATTTCATTAAGTATCAATTAGATATTAAGTGAATCGATGGGGTAGTTTGGAGATCAATGAAGGAAAAAACATCAATGAGGTCGGATCTTAGTGTAGAGTATGTGGAGACTAGTTCTAGGAAGTTAGTTCTACGAAGTTGATATTGTGAGGCCAAGTGGGTAGAAAAGGAGACTATGAGGTTATTTTCACAAGGTTGATCCCCTGGGTTCAATGAATCTATAAAGTTATATTAAATTAAGTAGGAGCTCTGTGTGGTGGAGTACAAGATCCATGAGGCATAGTACATGGTTCTATAGGTGAGTATGTAGTGCACTTGTCTTCATAAGGTTTCTTCATATAAGGAAGATTTGATAAAGTATATTAACATGAAAATATTATGTGGGGGTTCAAAAAATAAATGAGTAAATATATTTTTTATGAGTGATCTTAATGATGATGGAGACCCAAATAGGATTCCATTAACTTATCTGGTTTGGTTCAAAAAGTGAAGGGTTGAATGAATTAGAGGGAGTATACTTTATTATATCTCAAAGTGGAAGGGAACAAAGGGAAATAGGATAATTCTAGAGTATAATTATCCTTATCTAGAAAGTTTTTCTACAGTGATGTTGTTGTGTATAACAAAGTATTAACACTCTCTTTGAGTAGTTAATTTCATTTGGCATATACAAAGAAGTGTGCATTGAAAAATAAGAGTAATATAGAATCCAATTAAGATTTAGGATATGATTTAAGTCTCATATCAAATAGAGATTGACCATAATGTTCCTTATTTATTTAAGTGACCTTCGAGTCATTAAACTAAGAAATACTTCATCCAATGTAGTGTGTGAACAGGAGTTAATGGGAGTGGCGTAAGGGGGGTTCTGTGCTATCCTTGAATTCATTATAAAAGTAGTGATCTTGTAATGGAGTGAACATGATTTAAATGTAGTGTCTATAGAACTAGTGAATCTTCATGGATTTTTGTGTATCAATACAATATTAGTGTGTGCTACTTGTACATAGCCCTTTATTGTGAACTATATAAAATCTATTTTATTTTTGCATGATTTTATTTCCTATATATATATTTTTATGATTTCACTTATAAGAGTATAAAGTTGAACACAGTTCCCACCAACTTTGGAATAAGATACAAAAGGAATATTAAATTGGTTAAAGAAAAATTTTAATTCTATCATCACCCTAATTCACCCCCCCCCCCACCTTCTCAGGTTTTCACCTGTTCAACATATATATCATGAGGCTTTCATAAAAACATTTTTTATTTTAAAACCCACATATTATAAATTTTATAAAAATAACAAACTTTATACAATAAATCCATTATAAACCTTAAATTTAAGTAAAAACACTACCCAACTTTTATTTTTTTAGAAAATATCTTGACCATTAAAAGGGTAGATTAAAACTTGAATTAACATAAAGTCTCATTTAATTTTCAAAATAAAAACAAAAAAAATTTAAAAATAATCTTTCCACTTTAATTTTTAATACCCACATTATATTTTAAAAACCTTACTCTCATTTAAACACTAGTAATTATAAAAAAACTTTCATTCATCATGACCCAAAATCAAATCCCTGATTTAAAACCACCAAGTTTTCCAATTCTAACAACATGGAAAGATTTGTTTTCAAAAGAAATATAACCACTATTTTCAAAATAATTAGCCTTGTACAACCCAGATCCTAGGAGGATACCACTGAGAAGGTGGTGAATCAGTGGGTTAAATATATTTTATAAATTATTTCTTTTGAATTAAACCCTTTTGATCAATTAAATTTTAATTTTCTCTTCTGAATATTTTCCCCACCTGTATGAATGAATATGAAAGGAAAGCTACATGCATTAGGTTTTTATAGGTTCCAGCCTCACTGTGAGAGCCTAATCCTTATCATGATCAACCATTGGTGGAGTCATAAGTTTTATAATAAATATAAAACTGTAGTGATTAAAAATTAATGATAATTCACATGTAATATTTTATTTGGTTCCATTGAATATTATTTAAAGGTAGGTATCATAAACTTCACATTGTTAGTTTCTTTCCTATGTTTAGATAGTTTAAACCTATTATTTAATGTTTCTTCCTTCACTCTAGAATAAATCATATCATTAAAAGTCATCATATTCCTAAACATAAAAAAATATTTTATTCTAAAAGAACATCAACTATCTTGATAAATATAGAAGCAACACATTATCCTTTACTCACACTTCTTCAGGATGATCTATCCATGCATGAGAGCATTTATTTTCTTGTTGAGTGAGTCAAATTATAATTTTGTTTACTAGAATTTCAATAGTATAGCAGGAAACCTAGGTCATCCATTAACGAGGCCTTAGACCATTAATTTTAAAAGAGTATTTTGGATATATTTTTATAAAATATATACTTGGATTAAGAGTTTAGGGGTTTTATTATTTTTAAAATAAAAAATAAAACTATGTTACAAAGTGATAAAAACTATTTGGATAAATTGGGATCCACCTAAGTAAGCATCCCTTGATGCTCAACCATCATCTCTCTCAAGGGAAATGGGAACTATCATTGATTCATTGATTTATACATAGTGAAAATAGTATGGTATGTGATTTATTACTTGTATATCTCCTAGGATTTGATTGATCAATGATATTGATCACCAATAATATCTCAAAATCAATAAAATTATGTCTTTTTAATAACTAAACTTAGTCAAGGTATCACATAAATAATGTGATGAGACGACCAGATTTGGGTCTATGTAGAAATTTTTCTCAAGAAAAAAAAATCATAATCATGGATTATACCTTCTATGTTTCATCAAAATACATAATCCATATGCACAATCATGAAAGAGAAGAGGTAAGGAAGGAGTAAAACACACTCAAATCATCATAAGATCTGATTTATGCATGGAATCATGAGGATTCATCTTCCTTTAATTTTTATTTTATAATACCAGAATAAACACAACATAAAATGGATGAAATGAAGAAAAATATATATAAATACCTGAAAATTCAATTAGCTTTCAATTCTTATAAACATGGAGCTCGAGATTACAACAAATAACATCCCCTAAATTGATCACTATGAAATTTAGAAGTACATGATGGAGAATATGATTAAAATTTATGAATAAAGATATAAAATTTTAATCACCCTTACCCCTGGTCTTTACAACCTTTCCAATGAGCCATGCAGTGCTTCTAAAGATAAATTTTTCAAGTTGGATTCAAGAATATTCATTGGTATATGGGTGTAGGTGAGCTGTTCATGGTATATTTTCTCACCAAATTTATTCTGTTGTATGACTAATAAAAATGTTTTAAATTGAATTTAAATTTAGTTGAGAGGTGGTCCTTTGAGTTTTATGTCAACTGGAGGTGTAATCAACCCAATTGAAGTTACTAATCACATATTATGGCCCAATCACTCCAGGTAGGTCCAATCTATCCTTCCCATAATTTCTTCACATTGTGGGCCTCCTTTGGGCCTCCAAATGGATGAATTGGGACCCATGATATTATAAAGAAATTTATCCAACACATTTTTGTATTTTAACACCAATTATCATGCCAATTGGATGCATGCATTATCCATAGTAAATATTTAATTCCACATATGTGCTTGGGATCATGCTAGTTTGGCATATTTTAATTTAATTACATCATGAGATCTCCAAATCACCTCCTCTTACAATGTATCTATAAAAAAGTAAAATTTTCCTTATTAAAAGTGAAAAAAATTATTTAATTGTACCAAATTTTTAGTTAAATTTTTTATTATGTTTGGAATTTACAGAAAAAATCAGTTTAACATAGTGGTATAAGGGTAGAAATGAATAGTGAATTGATATGCAATCACACCCCCACACCTAGACATTTTCACTCCTAGGAAAATTCAAATTTCATAAAAAATTATGAACGAATATATTCCCAACTTCATGAATATTTAAAATTAAATGAAATTTTAATTCATTATAGTAATGTGATCAAAGAAAAAACACACCAAGGAGTTATGACCTATGATCATGGAAAAATATGTCTCATAAATTGTATCTAAATGAAATTCAAGGAGATATATGTTACCAATATAAGAAACAAATTAAAAATTAAAAATTAAACCATATCACTAACTCTATACATTTGTTTGTGTGTGTGAAAATAATTTCAATCTATTATTTTCACTTTATATCCAGTAAATTTAGGTTTTTTAAAAAATTCCTTTCATGGTTCTTTCCACCAAACCTACCCCATGTTATTTAAAATCAAATTTCATGACCCACTCACTTAAGCATTACTAAAATTAAAACCTTAAGATCCCAATCTAGATATCCACATATATTGAACATTTCAACACTACACTCATTATTTATTTTTATTTTATCATTATCTAAGGGAATACAATAGTCGGGTAACATGTACACATGTGTAGTTCAATCCAATATGGTAATGAAATAGATAGTATAAGGAATAAACATATGGAAAAATATTTTTATAAATATGATAAATATTAACCTAACTTATTTTTACCTTCTATTCAGTAATAAAAATTCATACTTCATGGTTGGGTGCAATGATGTGTGGATATATTAAGTAACACAATTTTGCCATAAATTAATCAAATAAAGAGTGTCACTCATCTAAAAAATTTCATAGAAATATGACCATTTATATCATTAAAAAAATAATTTACTAAAAAATCACAACCTAATGTTAAATTCAAGATAAAATTCACATTCCATAACTGAGAAACAAATTCATTAAATGTTAAAATAACAATTAATTGGGAATTTAGACATTAATTTTTAGTAATTTCCATGATTAGGTGAGCATCAAAAGAGATTATTATAGAAAAAAAGTTAAAAAAATGAATAAAATAAAGGGAAGGTAAAAATATTATGTAGGGAGAGAAAAAGAGGAGGAAGAAGAATGAAAATGAAAATCCTAACAAACCTAATAATTCACTCATCCTCCCACCCCCCCCCCCCCCATAAACCTAGAATATGATATTTCTTCACTATAATAAAATATAATATGGGAATAAAGGATAAAACCTGGTGGGTTTCACTGGTATGTTTTTTCTTGAAGGTGGATTTTCTCCACCAGATTCTTTAGGTTATCCTCATAGAAGTGTTTAGGTCTACCCACATTGATGTTAATCCTTTTACAACTATACTCATGAAAGACTTGTATTTCACCAAAAGGGTAAACATTAGTAATAGTGTAAGGACTGGTTCATCGATAATGAAGCTTACTTTGATGGATATTTAGACTAGAATTGTACATGAGGGCCTTCTCACCAATATGAAACTTGAAATGATGAATCATATATTCATGGGTAACCTTTTAATTATCTTTATAGATCTAGGATTTATCATATCCATTTCACCAAGTTACTTATAACTCTTGGATTTGAAGCTTCATATTCTTAACTACATCTAAGAGATTCATATTACATTTTTTAACAGCCCAATATTCATGGTTCTCTACCTACTTAGAAAGGTGGGAGGACATTCCAAAAACAATCCTATATAGTGACATTCCTATTGGGATTTTAAAGATGTTTGATATGACCAAAGTGCATCAGCAATGTGTAAACACCAATCTTTCATATTGGGTTGTACTATTTTTCCAAGATTTTCTTAACTTTATGATTTGAGATTTTTGTTTGTCTGTTAGTTTGGGTGATAATAAATGGAGACTTTATGAACAACCCCATACTCATAGAGAAATTTTTTCATGTTGTGATTTCAAAAATGTGAACCATGAACACTAATGATGAATCTTGGCAAACCAAATCTACTAAGAATATGAGATCTCACGAAATCCACAATCACTCAAGATTCATTGGTCCTCATAGCCTTTCCTTCCACCCATTTAGAAAAATATTCAATTTCTAATAGTATTTACACAAATCCCAATTAATTTGTAAAAGTACCTATGAATTCAATTCCCCATGAATTGAATATCTCACAAAATAACATGGGTTTTGGGGGAATTTTATACCTCTTATAGATATTCCCTATGAACTAACATCATGTGCATTAATTAAAAAACTAATGGGAATCTATATACAATGTTGGAAAATAAATTCCTGAGTCAAGGATGTTTTGAGATTTACATTGAGATCCAAAGTGGCCCCAATAATCCAAAGTGTGTTAGAAGCTCAAAACATAGGTGAACTCATGGTCAGGGACACACGGAAAAAAAACTATAGCCACTATAAATTCTCTACAAATATGGGTAATTCCAAATATAACATTATGAATCCTGCTTAATTATTTGGGACTGTAAAGTTCTAAAACCAATGGGGACCCAATATTATTCTATAAAATTCACAATGTCTACATACTGGGGGAAAGTTCCATAACATTACAATGGTGATCATGAGGGAAAAATTATCCAATGGGGAGGGATGAGTCAACATGGTAGTCTAGTGGCGGGGTAATAATACTAATGAGGTCAAATATAACATTTTCCACTCCTATATTATCATAAATATCTAGGTTAAACTCCTAGAGGAAGATAATTTACCACATGATGCAGGGCTTAGCTTAGGGATTCTTAAGGATAAACTTAAGGGTAGTATGATCAGAAAACACAATAAATTTCAACCCAATGATATATAAACATAACTTTTATAAGTAAAACACATTAAAAAGAAGTTATTTTTAAGTGTTTGTGTATTTATCATACAAATATTCAAGGGTATGTGAGGAATATTCAATGACATGAGGATCCCTCTTAACCCTTAGTGATAAAATAACCCCAATAGTAAAGTTAGAGGAATCACACATAAGTTTAAAGGGGAGATCCCATCGTGGTGTTTAGATGATGGGAGGTGAAATGAGACTCTTTTTTGGTGAATTAAATGAATCCTTATAATTTTTATCAAAAATAAACTCATAATCTTTTTATAATAACTGAGATAAGGGAAGTGAGATCTTTCTAAAGTCTTTAATGAATCAATGGTAAAAAAATAGTATAGCCTAAGAAATATCACACCCCATGAATATATTTTGGATATGGAATGTCTGAAATTAATTCAATTTTTTATTTATCCACTTTAATTTTATTAGTTGAAATAACATGCCCAAGAACTATCCCCCTCTCTACCATGAAATGGAATTTCTTATAATTTAATATGAGACCTTTTTTATGCAATAGAGGAGAAAAGAACCTAGGTTTTCTAAACAATTATTAAAGGAAGAGCTATAAACTATGAAATCATCCATAAAAACTTCAATACAGTTACCAATATACTAAGATAATATACTCAATGTACAAAGTTGAATAGTACCAAGAGCATTGTACAGACTGAATGGTTTCCTCCTATATAAAAATGTGCTAAATAGATAGGTAAATGTTTTCTTTTCTTTATTCTTTGGGGCTATATGGATTTGAGACTAGATTAACCATCAAGGAAACAATAATGGGACTTACCAACCAATCGTTATAACATTTGGTCAATGAAAGGTAGAGGAAAGTGGTCCTTTAACATGGATTGATTTTGTCAATACAGACTTACCAATTGTTTTTCAAATGTGTTGGAACCAATTCATTCCTTTCATTTAACACTACCATTATTCTAGTTTTTTAGGCATATTTTTCACTAGGATAACCCATTTACTATCATATATGGGATAAATGATCCTAGAAACAAGAAATTTACAAAATTTAAATTTTAAAACTTCAAGGAGGAAAGGAATTAACTAGCATTGAGGTTAACTTATGCATTTAGCCTCATCATATAAAATTATGTGGTGTATGAAAATAAATGATATAATCCATGGAATATCATCCAATGTCTATCCTATTGATTTTATACACTCTCTCAAAAGGTTTAACAACATTGATTCCTATAGTGGAAATAGTTTTTTGGAAATAATGATGGTCAATTGGTCAGTACACTCAAGATAGGTGTTTTCTTAAATTAGTATTAAGTGTTTTTAATTATAACACTAGAGTTTTTTGGATTGAGGGAGGATATTTAGGGGGAGTGAGGTCCCTAGAACTATCTATCTGCTCAGGTTTATTCTCTAAGTAAAGAGAATCATTAGAAATAATATTTTCAAAATAATCTACATTCATGGGTACCTCGAAATGAACACACTCATCAATTAAGGTGAAAAATTTATACTTTTAAAAACCCACAAAACACTAAAAACATGGATCATAAATCAATTCATCCAAGAGTGAAGAAGATGAAAATTAATCAGAGTATTTTTCAAGGATAGAATTGTGTGTGTGTGTGTGTGTGTGTGTGTTTCATTAGAGAGAACTTCCATCGAATAGACAGGACGATTGGAGTGATCTAAAATGGGGTGTTTGATAGCATTGATAATATTGAAACTTAAATTTTATCATACAAACTCTATGGATAGTGTACCATTGTGAACATTGATTACTGTATTTTCTTTTTTAAGGAAGAAAATTCCATGTATGATTGGAGCATTTCCTTGGGTTCTGGTATCATCCATCCTAAGAATTTAGAAGTTTGTAGGGAAGATGATTATATTCACTCTAATGAGTAATTCCTAAATCACTCATAATTGGTGTGTTGTGCTTTTAATTGCAAGTTTCATAATGATTCCCATTGGTTTAAGCTCTATAACCTACTGATAATTATACATGGAGTGAGGCATTTCATTAATTGAATCACCTAAATCAAACATTGCATCTGAAAATAAATTCTCCCCTAGGGTTAAAAGTATCTTAAAAGTGCCCTGATACTTGAATTTGGTTAGCATCAATGGTTGTATCAAATGCAAAACATTCATTCCAAATTTGACTATCTTATTCCCCTTTAGTCAATATTTATGGTTGTAATATTCTTTAATTAATTTTTTTTAGAGAGTAGTTTGTTTAACTACATCCAAGAGTGGAATGTTAACTTATACCTTTTTAAATGTATGCATTATATATTTATAATTTTCATTATCAAAATTTATCTTGGATTTAGAGAATCTTTGGTTAAATGGAATTGGAATGGATTATTTATATTAATTGTCAATGATAACTTGTTTTCCCTTTTTGTTTTTTTATTCACTAGAAACTTTTGAGTGTATGGAAAGTGTTCTTTCAATAGGAGTAAAAACTTATTGGGTAAAATCATTAGATGAATAAACTTATTTACCACAAAAAAGTGTAATTACACATAAATTACCTTTTTACTTTGTATTATAAATAGTTTTGGATGATAGTTTTCTAGAACCTTTTATATTTATCTCACTAATGGTGTCTTTCCAATTTTCCAACTTGAGTTTGTAGGTCTTGAATAACCGATTATGTGGTCTATAGGAACTGGAGGTTCAGTGATTCCATTTTCTACACCATGCCCTTGAGTATTGGTTCATATTTTGTAGGAGAGGGGTTGTTTCAAGATGGTGAAGGAAAATAAGTTTGTATACCTTGGCCTTGTAGATACTTGTTTTGTTTAGTGTAGCTCGAGTTGCCTCCTTATCATTAATGTGGTTTTACTTTCCACCTAGAGTTAGAATTTTCCCTAAAGTTATATTTCTTGAAGGGTGGTTCTTACTGAAAAGGACACATAGGTAATACTACTGGAAAAATACTTAAATGAATCCTAAAGTTTCAGGCACATTTTAGAAAAATGAGTGTTATCAGAAAAAATACCACAATACAATAAAATAGGTGGTGATTTTGAATTACCTTGATCTTGAGATAATTGTATTATAAGGTTATGTATTTCATAAAGTTTTTTATCTACCTTTTGTTCTAGGGATGAATATCTTACATTATGAACCCCTCGAGCTGGTTTAATTTCTCATGTACCAAATTATAGATAATTTTGTGCCATTGTTGGATATTAAGTCACCAGTAGTAGTATGATTTTTATCCACTAGGGCACCACTAGCTATAACATCTGTCATGCCATGATCCATGGTGATAATTCCTCCATATTAGTATTGAATTGTAAATTTTTCATTAATTTGGTGTTGGGTGATCTTGTAAAAATCCTTTTGAATCTATCATAATATTCATTAAGGGTCTCTCCCTGTGATTTTCTAATGCCATGGATTTCTTTTATAATAGATGAAATTTGGGAGGTAGGGAATAAATTATCTAGAAAGAGTCATTTAAGGTAATTATAGCCCCCAATTGTGGTTGGAATATAGTATAGATAATATTTGGATACACTATCAAGGGAGAGAGGGAAGTCACTATACATTTTAAGGTCCTCAGACATATTTTTTTATTTCACTATGGAGAAAACTATTTAAACATCTTTGAGATGTTTTTGAGAGTCATCACCATGAAGACCATGTAATTTAGGAATGAGGTGGATGAGGCAAGATATCAACTAAAAGTTAGCATATTTCATAGGGTATTGAATGTACATAGGTTGGTACCCAAAATTAAGGGTGGTTGGTTCTTTTAAGGTTTGATTATTTTCATACATGTTTTCTAGGGTTTTATTTGGTTCAATTTTAGATCGGTTTAGTACCACATTAGGTTCCACAATGGGACCCTTAGTGTTACTTTATAGTCCTACTCTAGATGACCTAATTTGTGATTAAAGTGTCTTTTCAATTTATGTGTCAATTTCAAGTAATATTTCTTTTCCAGATCTTTTCATACAACAATGATGTCAATTATATTTTTTAAAATAAAATATGAATAAAAAATAATTAAGAAAAATTATGGGATAAAAGAAAATATAATTCTATATTAAAAAACTAGAGATAGAGAATAATAGAGATATATTATGACAAAAACATGAAAAAACAAACAAAAAAATAAAAAACAATCTAAAGAGAAGGGGAAATATTGAAATGGGTAAGAAATATAAAGGAAAATAAAGAAATAAAAGGAAAAAATTGATCCAGTCTACCTAGAAATAGTTCCAAAATTTTATCATGTTCCCAAGCATGTCAAATTAGAAATTTTTTTTACTAGAATTTCAGTAGTATAGCAGGAACCCAAGGTCGTCTCTTTCCAGAGCATTAGATCATTAATTTTAAAATAGTGTTTTAATTATGTTTTTATAAAATATAAAATTTTATGAATATTTTGGGGTTTTATAATTTTTAGAACAAAAAATGAAACTATGTTATAAAGTGGGAGAAACTAGTTGGAGAAATCATGATCAACCCAATATGTTTTCCTTGATGTTCAATCACCATCAATCTTAAGGGGGATGGGAAGTATCATTGATTATTTGATTTAAAAATAATAAAACCAGTATGTTATGTGAGTTATTACTAGACTATCACCTAGGATTTTATCGATTAACTATATTGATTACCGATGATATCTCAAAATCAATAAAATTATATCGATGTAAGAACCAAACTCAACCATGGATTCACATCAACAACATGATGAGATATCCATATTTGGGTCTATGTAAAAAAATCTCAAGATAAAAACATGCATAATTAGGGGTTATAATTTCTGTATTTCATTAAATTATGTAATCCATAAACACAATCATGAAAGAGATGAGGTGACAAAATAGGAAAACACTCTAAAATCATCATAATATCCGGTTTATGCATGGAATCATGAGTATTATTGTTCCTTTGATTTTTGTTTTATCGTACCAAAATAAACAAAAAATAAAAGTTATAAATTAATAATAATATAAAAATATATAAATTCAGTTATCTTTTAATGATTACAAATGTGGAGCTCAAGATTACAATAAACAACACCCCCCAAATTGATCACTGAGAGGTTTGGAGGTACATGATGGATAATAGGATTACAATGGATGAATAAAGATCTAAAATTTGAATCTCCCTTACCCCTGGTCATCCCAAAATTTCTAATGATCCATTAATTGACTTTAAAGAGAAATTTGGAATGTTGTACTTTCAATAAAATTTAATGTTCTATGGGTATAGGTGAGCTATTCATGGCATATTTTTTCACCAAATTGATTATGATTAATGACTTATAAAATTTTGATAAATTTAATTTAAATTAAGTTGATATGTGGGAATTTTAGTTATATACATTCATTGGAGGTGGAATTAGCCCAATAAGAGTTCCTAATCCTGAGTTATATTCCAATCAGAACAAATAGGTCAAATATGTCCCTCTCAAAAATTATTCACTTTGTGAGCCACTTTTGGGCCCAAAGATGGATGAATTTGGATCCATGGTCTCTAGAGAAATGTATCCAACATATTTTTTTCATTCTACTAATAATTTACATCAAAATTAGATTCATTAATTATCCATAGTAATTATTTAATTCCACATGTTTTCTTGGGATACTGCGTAGTTTGGTCTATTTTACTTGAATTCCATCAGGGGCTCTCTAAATCACATACTCATTCAACATAGTCATAAAAACAAGTAAATTATACCTTTTTAATAGTGATAAACATTAATTAATTGATTCAAATTTGATGTGAAATTTTTTATTATGTTTTTAATTTACAATAAAAATTCAATTTAGCATAGTGGTATAAGGATAAAAATTAATAGTGTATCGATATACAATCACATCCCCACACCTAACCATTTTCACTCCTTAAAAAAGTCACATTTCCAAAAAAATGATTCATGGTGATATTCTCAACTTCATGAAGATTTAATATTCAATGAAATTTTAATTCATTATAGCAATGTGATCAAATAAAACCCACACTAAAGAGTTATTACCAATGATCAAATAAAAAAATTTCTCTTAAATTGTATCTGAATGAAATTCAAGGAATTTTATTTTACTAATATAATCAAGGAATTAAAAATTCAACCATGTCACTAACTCACCACATGTATGTGTGAAGACCATTTAATTCTATTCTTTTTACTTTATATCTAGTAAATTTAGGTTATTTTAAAAAAATATCTACCTACCGGATTCTTTCCACCAAACATTCCCTACATCCTTTACAATTAAATTTCAAGACCCACTCACATAAGATTTATTAGAAGTCAAACCTTAAGCTCCCAACCTATATATCCCCATATGTTTTATGTTTCATCACTATCCACATTATTTATTTTTTTTATTATTGTTTTTTTAGGGTGTGAAATAGTTGGATAATAGGTACACATGCATAGGTCAATCTGATACAGTAATGAAACAGATCGGATAAGGATTGAAAGTATGGAAAAATTATTTTAGAAAGATAATAAATATTAACCAAACTTATATTTACATTATATTAAGTAAAAAAATACACATCATGGTTGGGTGAAAAGATGTGTGGAGATTTTAAGTGACACAATTTTTACATAAACCAATCACATAAAGTGCATCAATTATCTCAAATGTTTCATAGAGGTACAACCATTTATATATTTGATGAACAACCAATTTACTAAAAAACACACCCCAATGTTAATTTCATGCTAAAACTCAAATTCCATAAATGAGAAAAAAAATCATTAAATGTTAAAATAATATAGAATTAATAATTTCTACATTCATTTTGAGTATTTTCTATGATTAAGGGAGCATCAAAAGTGAGTATTCTGGCATAAAAGTGAAAAAAATGAGAAAAGGGGTTAAGGTAAAAATACTATTAAATAATTGAAAAAGAGAAGAAGAAAGAACTATGATGAATATCCTAATGAACCCAGGAATGTATCCCCCCCACACACACACCTTGAGTGTGCAGTTTACTCATTGTAATAAAAGAGGATGTGGGAAGAAAGGATAAACCCATGTGGGTTTCACTAGTATATTGCTTATTGAAGGTATATTTCCTCCACTAGATTATTTATATTATCTTCATATATGTTTTTAAGTATTTTCCCATTGACAGTAATACTTTTTCCAATCTGATCATGAAAAACCATTATTTCACTAAAAGAATAAATATTAGTAACAGTGTATGGACTAAGACATGAGGAATGAATCTTACATGGGTGTAGCTTTAGCCTCAAATTGTACAATATGACCTTATCACCAATATGAAACTTCCACTGATGAATTGTCTTATCATATATATCCTCTTTCATCTCTTTATAGATCAAGGAGTTCTAATTTGCATCATGTTAAAATTCTTCCATCTCTTGAATATGAAACTTCCAAGGATCACCTATATCTAAGAGATTAATATTACATTTTTTAACAACCTAATATTCCTAAATATATACCTCCATAAGAAGGTGAAAATTCTTTCCAAACACAATCCTATATGGTGACATTATGATAGGTGATTTAAAAGTTATACAGTCTTCCCAAATTGCATCATCTAAGATAAAACTCTAATATTTTCGATTGGGTTATACTATTTTTTCTAAGATTTTCTTAGCTTTCTGGTTTGAATTTTATACTTGTCTGTTAGTTTGGGGGTGATAAGAATTGAAGACTTTATAAACAAACCCATACATATTGAGAAATTTTTTCATGTTGTGATTGAAAAAATGTGAACCCAAATCAATAATAATGAATCTTGGAAAACTAGACCTTCTAAAAATATTATATCTCACAAAATAAATAACCACTCAATAGACATAGGTCTTGGTATAATTTTCTTCCACCCATTTTTATTCATAGTAAACATATAATAAGATATAAAAAAATCCAAATAAATTTGGAAAAGGCCACATGAAGTCAATTCCCCATGAATTGAAGATCTCACAAAATAGCATGGTAATTTGGGGAATTTCATTCCTCTTGTAGATATTCCCTACGAATTGAAATAATTTGAATGAATTAAAAAATTTATGGTAATATCTGTTCAAGTTTGGACAATAAATTCCCAAGTTAAGGATCTTTAGAGATGTGCATTGATATACAAATTGGGCCCCAAAATCTAAAGTGTGTTGGAAGCTCAAAACATAGGTGAACTCATGGTCGGGGCCACCTCGACTAACAACCTATCACCACAAATTCACTAAAAGTATGCATCATCCCAAATGTACCATCATGAATCATACTTAAGTATATGGGATCATGAAGTGCTAAAATTAGTGGGGACCCTAGATGCTGCTAGAAAACTCACAATGTCTACAAACTAGGTGGTAAGGTCCACCACATCACAAAGGTTCTCATGAGGGAAAAATTATCCAATGGGGAAGGATGAGCCAACATGGTGGTCCAATGGTGGGTTAATCCTACTAATGAGGTCAGTTCCCATATTTTCCACCCCTCTATAATTTGGAATATCTAGGTCAAACTCTGGGAGAAGGATTATCCACTGTATTAGGTAGGTCTTAGCTTCTAGTTTCTTAAGGAGAAATAGAAGGATAGTGTGATCAAAAAACACAATTACTTTTGACCCAATAATATATGAAAGGAATTTTTACAAGGAAAAAACAATATAAAT
This sequence comes from Viscum album, assembly GCA_963277665.1. Taxonomy (NCBI): domain Eukaryota; kingdom Viridiplantae; phylum Streptophyta; class Magnoliopsida; order Santalales; family Viscaceae; genus Viscum; species Viscum album. Next base: position 498,208,944 of record OY728139.1, read on the forward strand.
AAGTTCATTTTCAGTGTTCATGTTGTTTTCCTAGGTAAGGTCAGGGGTATATGAGGCATATTCAATTAAATGAGGATCCCTCTCAACCCTTTAAGATAAAACTTCCCCAACTAAAAAGTTAGAGGCATCACACATAATTTTTAAGGGGATATCCAAACTTGGTGGTTGGATGATGGGAGGTGATGTGAGACACTTTTTTAGTGAATTAAATTTATCCTCACAATTTTTATCAAAAATAAAATCAATATTTTTTTAATAACAAAGAAAATTGAATTGTGATATTACTAAAGACATTAATGAATCTGTAGTAAAAACCATCATAAATCAAGAAATATCACACCTCACAAACATGTTTTTGGATAAGGAAGGTATGAAATTAATTCAATTTTTGAGTTATCCACTTAAATTAAATTACTTTAAATACAATTTCTAAGAACTATCCACCACTCTAACATGAAATAGAATTTATCATAATTTAAAATGATTTTTTTTCACTGCAATGGCAGATGAAATAAAATTGGTGTTCTAAACAACCATAAAAGTAATATCTATAAACTATGAAATCATAGAAAAAAAATTGAACAAATTCTCAATTTACCCAGAAAATATACTCAACATGCAATGCTGAAAAAATACTATGAGCATTATAGAGATTGAATAGAAAACTTATATATGAAAATGTACCAAAGGGATAGGTAAATGTAGTCTTTTATTGATTCTCATGGTCTATATGGATTTGAAAATAACCTAAATATCCATCAAGTAAACAATAATGGAACTCACCATCCAATATTTCTAATATTTGTTCAATGAAATGTAGAGGAAAGTGGACCTTTCATGTGGATTTATTTAGTTTATGGTATTAACTATAGACTTTCCAACTGTTTTTCACATGTGTTAGAACCAATTCATTCCTTTCATTTTAAACATTTGTTTTTCTAGTTTTTTCTATGCACAATTTGGACTAGGGTAACCCATTTACTATCAAATATAGGATACATGGTCCCAATAATAATTATTTAACAAACATTTAATTTTACAAATTTAAGGAGGGTATGATATAACTGGCATTGAGATTTCCTTATAGGTTTAACCACATCATTTAAAAATATATGATACAAGAAAATAGATGGGATAATCCAAGTAATATCATCCAATGTCTATCCTATTAACTTTTTAAACACTCTAAAAAGGTCTAACATTTTTTATTCCTACTTTAGTGAGAGGTTGTTGTCAATAATAATGGTAAATTGGTTAATAACGTCAATATGGGGGTATTTTAAATTAAATGGAAGTGGTTTTAATTCTAACATCGGTAGTTTTGGATTGAGAGAGGAGATTTAGGGGGAGTGAGGTCTATTAAACTCTCTATTTTCTCATGTTTATTATCTAAGGAAAGAAAATCAATAGAAATGATATTTTTTGAATAATCAATGGTCATGGTTACCTTAGAATGACATACTCATCAATTAAACCAAAACAATTATACTTTTCCAAACCCTAACTAAACTCCAAACATGAATCATAAATCAATTAATCCAAGAGTGAAGAAGAAGAAAATGAACAAGAATATAGGTCAAGGATATAATGTTTTGTGTGTGTCGTTAGAGATAAATTCCATTGAAAAGATAATAATAGTGTAGTAATCTTAAACAGGGTGTTCCATAGCGTCAAGGATATTGAAACTTTCCTTTTCTCCCCCAAACCCTTTGGATAGTGTAGTATTATGGATGTTGATGATTTTCTTTGTTTTTTTAAGGAATTTTCATCCATGTATGGGAGGAGAATGTCCTTGGGTTTGGGTATCTTTAACCTTAAGAATGTATAAGTCTGTAGGGAATATGAGATTGATCACTCTTATGATGACATTCTAGATCACTCTTGATGGGTATGTTATACTCTTATTGGAAAGTTTCATGATGATTCCTGTTGGTTTAATCTCTCTAACCTTTAGAGAAGTATACATGGGGTTAGGCATTACCTTAATTAAATCACTTAAATCAAGCATTACATCAGAAAAGAAAGTATCGCATACGGTTAAAGGTATCTTAAAAGTTCTTAGATCCCAGAATTTGGTTGGAATCACTAGTTATATCAAAGATGATACATTCCTTCCAAGGTTGACTCCCTCATTCCCCTTCACTTTCCATCTATGGGTGAAAAGTTCCTTAAGAAATTTTTTATAGTGAGTAATTTTTTAACTAAATCAAAGAGAGGAATGTTAACTTTTAACTTTTTAAATGTATCCATGATCTCTTTTCCAATCTCATTATCAAAATTTATCTTGAATTTAGAGAGACTTTGGGGAAAGTAAAGAGGACGGGACTATTTAGGGGAATCATAAATAATTACTAGTTTACACTTTTTGTTCTGTTTTTCATCACTTGAATCTTTTGAGGGTAGGGAAAGAGAATTTTGAATTGGGGGAAATACATGTCGGGTAGAATTATTAGAAGAATAAAATTATTTACCACTATGAAGTGTGATTTCACATAAATTACATTTATCCTTAGGATTATCAACAGTTTGGGATGGTTGTTGCCCAAAACCTTGCATCTTTATATCATTGATGGTGTTTTCCAATTATCCCACCTAGTTTATAGATCCTCCTAAATAGTCGATTGTGTGGTCTATTGGACTGAAGGTTCTGGGATTCCATTTATTTCACCGTGTCCTCAAGGCCTAGTTCATTTTTGGGAGGAGTGTGAGTGTAAAAATATGGTGAATAATAATAAGGTTCCATACCTTGGACTTGTTGATGTTAGTTTTGTTTAGGGTAGCTCAAGTTTCCTACTTGTTAGTAATGTTGTTGTTCTTTCCACCCAAGGTTTGGATTTGGCCTAAACTTCTCTTGTTTGATGGTAAGTTCTTACTGAAAAGGAATCCCATGGAATATTTTTTCTCAAGAATCATATGAATCCTGAAGTTACCGACACTGGTACGAAAAATGAGTGTTATCAAGAAAATACTACAATGCAGTGGAATAGGTGGAGATTTCGAATTACCTTGAGACTAAGGTAATTTTATTATATGGGTATTCATTTCATCAAGTTTATTATCTAATTTTTTATAGTTATGAATAAATTACCTCATAAACTTTTTTAGTGGGTGTAATTGCTCATGTACCAAGTTTTTGATAATTCTAATCCATGTTGGCTACTAATACATGAGTGGTTTTAAAAATTGTATCCACTATGTAAACACCAGATTCAGAATCTATCATGACACGATCCATGGGGAAATGTCTCTCATAGAACTATTAAATTATAATTTTTTTACTAATTTGGTGGTGGTGGGAACTTGAAAATTTTCATTTGAATCTCTCAAAATATTCATGAAGGGTATCTCTTTGTGATTACCTAATGCCACATATTTCTTTTCAAATTGATGTAGTTTTGAAGGTAGGGAATAACTACTCTTTTTCATGAACTATCTCAGATACACACGTACCCTAATACCCAATCCTAAAATGATATAACTTGAGGGGAATCCCTTATCCCCATGGGTTAGAAACTAGCACCTATAATCATACAAGAATAAAGAGGGAACGATTTTTTCCAAAATACATAGGAAGATAACAAGATAAAATTTGTTATGTCAACAATCCCCATAGAGAAACTATCAACAGTCAAATAGGTAAAACAATACCCAATCAGATACATAAACACCTCCACAAAACAACAACCCAAACTTCCATCAATAATCATCAACTGAATTGAAACCCTATGTGACAAGTGGCCCTCAGATCCATTGGTCATCATCATCACTATATATCCCAATGGATGAAGAACATACACCACCTCCACATATAACTTTCCATTTTCTTATACTTGACATAAGAAACTATACAAACACCTGAAGGAAAAATTAAGGTGTGAGTTATAAATATCAGTAGGGTCTCACTTAGTGTTCCATAATAGATTCCATAAAAATAAACCAATCATAATTTCAATTTAAATAAAAGAGGAAATGGAATAATATTTAATTTTAATATTTAAAACAAAGCACACTTTCTTTAAATAGATGTAAAACATTTAAAACATGGCTTAAATAAAAATTTTATATAAAAGTATTTATACAAATCATTTGGCATGAGAAAAACAGTACTATAAAAAATTCTATATAATCATATAAAACATAACAACAAGAACCATGGTCATATTTAATATAGTATGTTAGTTTATGTTTATAGGATCCTCACACTTCTCAAATAAGTGATCATGGATAAATATTTGTGCATACATCCCTCAGGCTGGGATAAATAGGACTCATCAACATACCAATGTGGATAATCATGCCGAACAAGGTTTTTTTAGAGTTTTTATCATAAACCCATTTCTAGGTGATCAATATCCAGGAATTATTTTCCCAAATAACCCAATAACAACCTAAGATCACATATTCTCAATAAATCAATAACCTATTGGGAAAATCATCACATTTTAAATCAATCATATTTTACAATTCAATTTCCCAATTTTTTATTTTCAATATTCTAATTCATTTTCAAACCAATACTTGATTTTCCCATAATTTCATTCCCTTTAAAACTAAAACCAATCATAGGTTTTATTCTTTTAAATTTAAACCATTTTTAACAAAATAATTTTTAAATTATTTCATCATTCTCAAATTCATCCAACAATTCAAATTCTAATGGAATTGGGGGTTTTCTCAAAATCCATGACAATTAAAATTTAATAATAAAATCACTTAAAATAAAGGTTTTATAAATCAATTTAAAGTAATTTCAAACAAAACAATAAAATAAAGGTTTCAATTGCATGGAAAATCTCAAATAGAACCACCTACCATTTAATCATTGAATAAAAGAATCAAAACCCACAATGAGAACACAAATGGAGATCGTGGGTGAATAAAATCTATGAATTGGATCTAGAATCAAGATCTGATAAGATATGTATTATAACCAATAAAAAAATAGTTTAGATCCATCAAGAATGTGATGATATAACACTCTATATGAAGGATAGAAAATAATATCTGAATAAACCATATAAGAGGTGATCCAATTAACGGAGAGGGATCAGATCTTACACCAGTAATTTGATTTTAAAAAGGAGGAATTTTGGAGGAGGAAAAATTTATTCATTGGAGCCTCCAAGGAAGGGAAATTCATATTAGGTCCAAATGGTAATATTAGTAAACTTAAATCGATGGTTTTGGAATTTTAAAATAATTTTTGGATGAATTCATAACTACACACACAGTTTCTTAGGGAGGGTCGCACAATTAGAAAAATCATGCACTCCCTCTAGACTCATTGTCCAGGGGTGTATAGTATACCCTAGGTGGCTACACGGTTTGGGAAACCTTTCACCAACCGTGAATTTCCCCCACTATCTAGGGGTGCACAGTTTTCACTGGGGGGCACATTTTGGTCAAAATTTTCTCCCACCATGAGCATCACGAAATATATCCCCAACTTCTCAAATTCTCTCAGAATAACCCCAAAACAAGACCAAACTAAAAGGGGATCAAAACAAGGGTCAAGGAATACACAAAACAAGTAATGTGATGTTAAAATCTCTTTATCATAAAAACTTTATATCCCCAGAAATCTTGTCAATAAGTTTCTATATCAAATAGATTATGTCACTTCTCTCTCACCAGTGACTCATGCTCCCAAGTCTCATCATAATCAGAACCTTGCTTCCAAAATACATAGACTAAAGGTATAATCTTAACACAAAGTACTTTTTTCTTAGAATCAACTATCCTAACTAGGTTATTAGTCATAGATAAATTAGTCTCAACATTAATATCCTTCCAACTCAAGACATGAGATAGGGTAGAAATATACTTCTGAAGTTACAATACATGGAACTCATTATGTATCAACAAAAACTATTGTGGAAGTTCTAAATGATAATCCAATTTCTATAGCTACTCAAAAACCTCAAAAGGTCCCATAAAACAAGCTGAAAGATTTCCTTATTTCCCTAGATGTTGGTGACCCAACTGAAGTGAAACTCTCAAGAACACCCAATCACCAACCAAAAACTCTAACAATCATCGACATCGATCAACATAAGATTTATACCAAATCTATGTCGTCACCATTCTCTGAAGAATCAAATGAACCTTAGTCATCATATTTTGGACCAATCAGGATCTAACCAAGGAATTTCCACCAATCTTTGACCAAAAAAAGAGATATTTACATGGCCTTCCATATAAGTCCTCAAAAGGAGCCATTTTAATTATGAATTAGAAACTATAGTTATATAAAACTAAACTAGACATAAATGTTCATCCCAAGCTCCACCAAGATCAAGAACACATGCACATAGCATATCCTCAAGAATATGTATATCCATCTCTATTTTTCCATCCATCTACAGATGGTATGCATTACTTAACTGAACATGAAATATCATTTCCTCCTAAATGGATTTCCAAAAATAAGAGGTAAAGTAGGGATCTCTATCAGAGACTATAGAAGATGGAACATCGTGAATAAAAAATAGTCACTTTCTCATAGATATTTCCTAATTAAAAAAATTTTATTGTATGATGAATGGGTATAAAGGAATCCAATTTGGTCATCCGATCAATCAAAACCCATATATTATTCTTCTTCTAAGGGGTAAGAGGCAAACCCACCATAAAGTCCATAGAACTACCATACCACTTCCAAGTCAACATAGGAAGTGGATGGAGAATACTCTAAGGTCTATTTTTCTCTTCTTTGACCTATTGGAATATATAATAATTAGAAACAAAAACACCAATTTCTCATTTCATACCTATCCAATAGAGTCATATTAACATATCATAAAAATTTATTTTGGTTCCTGGGTGTATAGCCCATTAAGAATTATAGAAAACCCCCATCATAGATTTTCTCATTGAAATAGGCATAGGAAAACAATTCCAAAAACATAGGATACCTCTAGAAGAGAACTACCACCCATTAATTCTCTCCCCACCATAAAGAGGGTCCCTAATTCCATGAAACTCATCATCGTGATATTGATATAGAAGAATAATCTCAAAGATAGAGGAGGAAAATTGAACACTGGTCAACACAACCTCAGACTCACTCTCCAGGACTCCCAAGTGAAACTATGCAAATATATCCATCAAATTCCACTCTTCGGATGATTCTTTCATGGCTTGGGTGGGAAGTTTCATGGTCAACGCATCAACAATGACATTCCCCTTTCCCGGGGTATAAGAAATTTGGATTAATACAGGTACACAACCTAATTCCTCTTATATAGATTCACATATTTTTTGGAAAAGATATAACTCATACTTTTATGATCAAAATAAATAGTAAACCTTTATTTAAAAAGGTAATGTCTCCAAAACTTAAGAACATGCATCACAGGAGTGAGTTCATGATCATCGGTTTTATAATTATTCTCTTGTAGTCTAATATTATAATATTTATAGGCAATGCTATAATCACCCTACATAATGAGACAACCCAAGCCTGAATCTAATGTATCAAAAAAGGCCACATAGCCATGCCAATCCTCTGGAAGAGTCAACACCGGTGAAAAAGTAAAAATAAATTTTAGCTCAAAAAAATAACTCTAACACATATCATCCCAAAAAAGAATCACTCCTTTCCAAATTAGGGGGGGTCATCAGAGAAGTTGGCTTTGATAAATCTTTGAAAAACTGGTGGTAATATCCTACTAAACCCAAGAAGCTCTAAATCTCAAAAATGATTCACTATTGTTCCCATATCATAAAATACCATTTCCCAAGAACTTTATTTCCTAAATCTAGAGACAAAATTTTGAAAGATTGGCATAAAGTTTGTAATCTCTCAAAATTCCTAGTACTGTTCTCAAATAAAAAACATGACACTCCTTGAATTTAGAGTAAACAAGGTTTTCATCCACAAATACAACAATGAACATGTCAAGATACTCATGGAATATCATATTTATTATTTCCATAAAAATTTTAGGATCATTGATTAGACCAAAAGGCATAACAATATATTAATAGTGTTTGTACCTAATCTTGAAGGTGGTTTTTGAGATGTCATATTGTTTAATTCGCAACTATAGGTATCTAGACTGAATATCAATCTTAGATGACCACCTCTCCCCTTTCAACATGTCAAACAGATCATCTATCTGAGTTAATTGATACTTGTTCATAACTTTAACTTGTTTTATCTTTCAATAATCAACACACCGGTGAAGGGCACTATCAACTTTCATTGCAAAGAGAACAAGAATCGAACAAGGCAACACACTCAATCTTATAATTTTTTTCTCAATAATGTCATCCAAATGAGTCTTCAACTTGTTCAAATCTATTGGTTCCATACAATAATATGGAATAGAAACGGGTTGAGTACTAGGTACTAAATCAATCAAAAAAATTACCTCTCTTACTAGTGGAAATCCAGATAAATCAGAGGGAAAATGTTGGGAAACTCGATGACAACTTGAGGGAGATCATTAATCAAAGACACTCACTATAAGTCAAAATGAAACACTTATATCACTCTCCCCAATTTTCAAAAATAATTTCTGAATCTACTTGATATTAGGTCCCATTATCCCTAAAATACGTGACCCACCCCATCAGGTATGGTAAAGGATATTCACTGAAGATAATAATAAATCCATACTAGATGACCGATCAGATAATCCATCATAAATGACCTTAGGATATTTTATATCGAGTACTAGGAAGTTCCTGGTACTCCCATTATCTGATAAAGAGAAAACACAAGTAGGACACTGAAGACACTACTCTCTTTTCATTCTGAGAAGTGTACTAAATACATAACATAAAATAAAATCTTTATAGGAAGGGTTATAAAATCAGAAATATTTGTCAATATAAAAGAGTGAGATGTACCAGTATCAAATAAAGTAGTGAATATAGAGGAAGATATGGTTATGGTACCTCTCACTCTCACTAGACCCATATTAACTTCCTCTGGAGACTCTTCCTCTACCTGAAGAATCTTCATTCCAGATTCCTATGGTTTGAACCCCTTTATTATAGAATCATCTAATTACACCACAGCACTTTTAGGTGTTGATGAGATCATTCCACTATATAGATTAGAGAAGATATAATAGAGTTTCTATATGTGACCTGAGCATCTGCAAGAACTATAGATCTTTAGTGCCTCAGTGAAAACCTATTTTGAATTCTCAATCATTCCACACAGAAAGAAAGTAAAAGGGCCTCTTCTAGGCACTTCAAGAGTTTTTGAAGAACCCTATAGTTTAGATACCCCATGATAATCATCATGTATCCTCTTCCCCTTAATGGAATTCATAGAACTACCACCTCGAGAGAAAGAAACTCTCATCAACCCTGACTTACCATCACGATCAAGCAAGTACATTAATTCTCTATCCAATACATCGACATAGGAAGTAATATTTAGCATGAAAACCTAGGACTAGATATCATCTCAAAGTCAAATCTCAAATCTCCATGCCTTCAGCTTCTCATTAGTCCTAATATTAGGAGAAAAATGTACTGGCTTCCCAAAGCGGTTTGCATACCGAGTCATGGTCTTATCAATTTTCTGAATATTAAAAAACTCCTTTGAATTTTCTAAAACCATAGACTTCAGATAAAACTGATTGGTAAAAAGGTCCTTGAATTCTATCCACTCCAATACTTTGTGTTTTTTTTCATCACCATATAATCTAACTACCTTATGCTAGGACCCTCAATCTTGAAGGTAGAACACATCACTTTAATTGAATCAGGCATTTTGAATAACTCAAAAATATGATCAATTCCATTCAACCAATCCATATCCTATTAAGGATCATTATATTATTTGAAATCCAGTGGATTTTTATAAAGAAACTCTTGTGCATGATCTCTAGAGTCATCCCTTCAAGGTTACACAACTGGATCCCGAATGGAAATGGGTGTAGCTACCGATACTAGATCTTAGACTACATTCCCTGCTATCTCAATTAGATTCTAGTCAATTGGAGGATTTACTATCCACGGTTCATTGATATTTCCCTCCTTAGGTAATTTTAAACATATTCTCGAAGTCATGATTCTACATAACATCAATAGATAATAATAAAATTTTAACAATAGTACATAGATCAATAACTCAAATAAGAGAAGCAAGAGTATTAACTCCATAAAATAGAATTAAAATGTATGGGATTTTCAGAACACTTGGATCAAACTAGGGAAAAGGCAATAAATGTATCAAAATACTCATAAAATATACTTTTATCCCTCCACCCATAGTGACTTAAGGCTCTTTATGATGAGATATGGTGAGGCACTCACTCATAACTACCTCCCATGTCCCATTAATCATACCTCCTATCTACTATTACAACCCAGATCACATACCAAATTCAATAAAAGGTGCTAAACCGGCACCTATGATACCACTTTTTTTCAAACCATCCTAGATAACCTGGTACCATGATACCTAAGGTGGATCTTACATGGATCTAGGTAAAACCCTGATCCCCATAGGTTGATGACCAGGACCTAAAAACATACAGGAATAAATAGATAATAATTTTTTCCACAATATAGTATAAGATAACAAGATAAAATTCAGTATATCATCACTCCTCAAGGAGAAAGTATCAGAAGTCAAACACATAAAATAGTACCCAAGAAGATAGATAAACACCTCAACAAAATATCAACCCAAACTACCATCAACAATCATCGATAGAATCAAAATGTTGTGTAATAAGTGGGGTAAGGTCGCCTCAATACCCTCTAAACTGACCAACACATTTGCCCACGAGGGCTGGGTGAGTTGGTTTAAGGCGGTGGCGTCCCGTCGTTGAGGTTTCGGGTTCGAGTCCTCGCAAAGGCAACGTGAACCATACGCCAGCGATCCACTCGTCCCCTTGACTCCGTGGGAACTGGACCAAGCCCAAGGTTGGCCACCTTAGGCCTAGCTGGGGACGTGCGACAAGGGGTGGGGTAAGGCCGCCTCAATACCCTCTAAACTGACCAACACGTTTGCTCATGGGGGCTGGGTGAGTTGGTTCAAGGCGGTGGTGTCCCGTCGTTGAGGTTTCGGGTTCGAGTCCTCGCAAAGGCAACATGCACCATACGCCAGCGATCCACTCATCCCCTCGACTCCGTGGGAACTGGCCCAAGCCCAAGGTTGGCCACCTTGGGCCTAGCTGGGGACGTGCGACAGGGGGTGGGGTAAGGCCGCCTCAATACCCTCTAAACCGACCAACACGTAAAGCCTACGGGGGCTGGGTGAGTTGGTTCAAGGCGGTGGCGTCCCGTCGTTGAGGTTCCGGGTTCGAGTCCTCGCAAAGGCAATGTGCACCATACGCCAGCGATCCACTCGTCCCCTCGACTCCGTGGGAACTGGCCCAAGCCCAAGGTTGGCCACCTTGGGCCTAGCTGGGGATGTGCGACAGGGGGTGGGGTAAGGACGCCTCAATACCCTCTAAACCGACCAACATGTTTGCCCACGGGGGCTGGGTGAGTTGGTTCAAGGCGGTGGCGTCCCGTCGTTGAGGTTCTGGGTTCGAGTCCTCGCAAAGGAAACGTGCACCATACGCCAGCGATCCACTCGTCCCCTCGACTCCGTGGGAACTGGCCCAAGCCCAAGGTTGGACACCTTGGGCCTAGCTGGGGACGTGCGATAGGGGGTGGGGTAAGGCCGCCTCAATACCCTCTAAACCGACCAACACGTTTGCCCGCGGGGGCTGGGTGAGTTGGTTCAAGGCGGCGGCGGCCCGTCGTTGAGGTTCCAGGTTCGAGTCCTCACAAAGGCAACGTGCACCATACGCCAGCGATCCACTCGTCCCCTCAACTCCGTGGGAACTGGCCCAAGCCCAAGGTTGGCCACCTTGGGCCTAGCTGGGGATGTGCGATAGGGGGTGGGGTAAGGCCGCCTCAATACCCTCTAAACCGACCAACACGTTTGCCCGCGGGGGCTGGGTGAGTTGGTTCAAGGCGGTGGTGTCCCGTCGTTGAGGTTCCGGGTTCGATTCCTCGCAAAGGCAACGTGCACCATACGCCAGTGATCCACTCGTCCCCTCGACTCCATGGGAACTGTCCCAAGCCCAAGGTTGGCCACCTTGGGCCTAGCTGGGGATGTGCGACTGGGGGTGGGGTAAGGCCACCTCAATACCCTCTAAACTGACCAACACATTTTCCCCACCGTTGGTGGTGGGGTGGTAAGGGATTGGGGGTGAGGGGTAAGTTGCGGGGTCAAGTCCCCGGGCTTGTGATTTACATGTAATTTTCTTCCTTGCGTGTGTGCCGCTTTCGCGGTTGTACCAAATTTTTTTATAGAAGGTAAAGGTATGGTGTGATCTATAAAGACAAATTGGGTATCGCCAACTATTCCTTAATAAATTTTATAACAATAAAAAAATCATGGTTTCAATTTAAATAAAATAGGGCATGGAATAACATTTCATTTTCATATTTAAAACAAAACATAATTTCTTTCAATATGTGTAAAACATTTCAAAAAAGTCTTAAATAAACATTTTATATAAAATTATTTATATAAATCATTTTTTAAGAGTAAAATAGTTCGGTAAGCAATGGGATATAATCATATTAAACATAACAATAAGCACCTGGATATCAACCCTGAATTATGTTAGTTTCTATCTATATGATCATAATACTTATCAAATCAATGATCATGGCTAAACATGTGTGAACGCATCCCTTTAGATCATGTTTAATAGGACTCATTAACGTCCCATTGGGGATAATCATTCCAAAAAAGGTTTTTGTAACATTTTTCATCATCAATCCATTTTTAGGGGATCAAAATATTAGCGTTCTTCACCCAAATAACACACTAACTTCCCAGGATCACATGTGCTCAATCAATAAATAAAATAATGGGAAAATCATCAAATTTCATATCGGTCATAATTTTTAATTCAATTACCCAATTTTTTAATTTCAATATGCCAATTCAATTTCAAAAAAAAACCATGGGTTTTTAACCATTTCATTCCCTTTAAAACCAAAACTATTCATAGGATTTCATCAATTTAATTTAAGCCATTTTTTCTCAAAATAGTTCTCAAATCATTTCATCATTTTAATAATTTTCAAATAAATCTTGTGATTCTGATTCCATTTGAATTGAGGATTTCTCTCAAAATCCATGACAATTCAAATTTCATAATCAAATCACTTCAAATAATGGTTCAATAAATTTATTGAAATTAATTTTAAACAAAACAAGAAAATCAAGGTTTCAATTAAATGGAAAATCCCAAATGGAACCACCAACATTTAAATCACAAAATCAAATGATTAAGGCCTACAATGGGAATTCCAACGATGGTCAAGGGTGAATAAGATCTATGAATCAAATCTAGAATCAGGATCTAACAAGAAAAGGATTATATCTAGTAAAATAGAATTTTGATCGATCAAAAACATTATGATTAAAAAAAATTAATGAGGAGTGAAAGGAATGTCAGAATAAGTCACATTAGAGGAGATCCACTTGCCGAAGAGGGATCTGATCTTCCATCCGCACTTTGATTTACTAAAGGGGGAGTTTGTATGATCGAAAATTAGTTCTTAAGAGCCTCCAAGGAAGGTAAAATCATATTAGGTCCAAATGGTATGATTATGATACTTAAACCAAGGGTTTATGAATTTTCAAAATAATTTTTAGATGAATTAATAATTTCATCTGTGGTTTCTTGGGGATGGACACATAGTTAGACAAACCATACGTCCTAATCATGCACCCCCCCCCCCCAGGACTCACTATCAAAGGGAACATTTTTTCCCTTGGGTGGGTGCATAGTTTTGGAAACTAAGTGCCAATTGTTATTCTCCTCACTTTCCAGCACTTTTATTTACCAAAGGGGGAGTTTTGACGATCGAAAATTAGTTATTAAGATCCTCCAAGGAAGGTAAAATCATATTAGGTCCAAATGGGATGATTATAAAACTTAAACCGAGGGTTTAGGAATTTTAAAATAATTTTTAGATGAATTAAAAATTTCATCTATGGTTTCTTGGGGATGGCCACATAGTTAGACAAACCATACATCTTAATCATGCACCCCCCCCCCAAGGACTCACTATCAAAGGGAACATTATTTCCCTTGGGTGGGTGTATAGTTTTGGAAACTAAGGGCCAACTGTGATTCTCCTCACTTTCCAAGGGTGCATGGTTTTTACTAGGGGCACACAATTTGGTTAAACTGTATACAAACTATGCATAGACCAAAACACTTCCAAAAATTATCATATTCTCCTCGAATAACCTCAAAACAAGACCCAAATAAAAGGGGATAAAAACAAGGGTTAAGGAATATTTGAAATAAGTTGTAGGATATTAAAAATATTATGGTCATTCCATCCCCCAATCTTGGTAGGAAGATAGTATATAAAGTATTTGTAAACACCATCGAGGGAGAAAGGGAAGGCCCTAAACATTATAAGGTCCTCATACATATTTTTTGGTTTCATGGTGGCGCACACTATGTGAAACTCCTTGAGATGTTTTTGATGTTACTCACAAGGAAGGATATGGAATATAGGATGGAGGGGGATGAGGACCATTGTTAGCTCAATTTTTGCTACTTCCTTATGGTATTGGATAAACGTAGGTTGGCACTCCACATCAGTGGTGGTTATTTCTTTTAATGTTTTATTATTTGTATCCATGTTTTTTAGGATTGATTTTGGTTGAATTTTAGATTGGTTTGGGACCACTTCAGGTTCCACAAGGGTATCCACTATGTTACTTTATTGTCCTATTCTAGATGACCATATTTGTGAGTGAAGTATCTTTTTAATTTCTAGTTCAATTTTTTTTAATATTTATATTCTTGAACTTTTCATGCAATAATGACTTCAATTATGTTTTGGTTTCTTAATAAAAGTTGAATAATACAAAAAAAATTAATAAAAATGAGGTAAAAAAAAGAAAATATAATTCTATATTACATAAATATAGAGAGATAAGAAAAGCGAGGGAGGGAGGGAGGGAGAGAGAGAGAGTAGAAACATGAAAACCAAATGAAAATGAACATAAACAATTAAAAGGGAAGGGAGAAATATTGAAATGGATAAGAAATAAAAAATTAAAAGAATGAAATAAAAGGAAAAAATGATATTTATTCCATGAAAATAGTTGAATAATTTGATCCCATTATTGATTAAATAAAATTTGAAATTATTTTTACTAGAATTTATATATTATAGAAGGAACCCTTGGTCATCTCTCAATAGAGACTTATATCATTAATTTTAAAGGAGTGTTTTGATAATGTTATTATAAAATAAATAATTGTATGGGGATTGTGGGGCTTTTATTATTTTTAATACGTAAATTTAAACTATGTTACAAAGTTATAGAAACTAGTTGGAGGAATCATGATCAACCTAGGTAAGTGTCCCTTGATGCCCAACTATCATCGCTCTCAAGAGAAATTGGAAGGATTGTTGATTTATTGATTTATATGTACTGAATCTAATATTTTGTGTGATTTATTACTAGGTTATCACCTAGTATTTGATCAATCAATGATATTGGTTATCGGATATCACTCAAAATCAACAAATTTATATCAATGTAAGAACCTAAATCAATTAAGGCATTGCATCAATAGTGTGATGAGATAACCAGATTTGGGTCTTTTTCAAAATTGTTCTCAAGAGAAAAACATAAATAATAATGGGTTATAAATTATGGATTTAATAAAATGATTCAATCCATAAGCACACTCATGAAAGAGAAGATGAGAGAAAAGAGTAAAACATGCTCAAATCATCATAAGATCTAGTTTATGCATTGAAGAATAAGGATTATAGTATCTTTGATTTGTATTTTATCATACCTGAAAAAACAAAAAATCAAAAGGTAGAAATTAATAATGATACAAAAAACTTGAAAATTTAGTTACCTTATGATTATTACAAACATGGAGCTTGAGATTACTACAAAGAACACCCCTCCCCCTAAATTGATCACTAAGAGTTTCAGAAGTACATGATGGAGAAGATAATTAAAATGGATGAATAAATCTCTAAAATTTGAATCACTCTTACCCATGGTCGTTCCAACCTTTAAAATGATCCATGGATTGATTTTAAATAGAAATTTGGAAATTTGGATTCTAGAAAATTCAATGGTCTGTGGATGTAGGTGATCTGTTCATGAAAAAATTTGCCACAAAAATTTATTCAATTGGATAACTAATTAAAACACATGAAATTGACTTAAAATTTGGTTTATATGTGGGACTTCAAGTTATCTATCTAATGGATGTTTAATTGAACCCATTAGAGTTACTAAAACTAATTTATGGCCCAATAATTGTAGTTAGGTCCAATCTATCCCTCCCATAATTTCTTCACATTGTGGGACTCTTTTGAACCTCCAAATGGATGAATTCGGATCCAGGTATTATAAATAAATATAGTTTGCATAGTTATTCATTTTACATCCAATTTTATACCAAGTTGGATTCATGTATTACCCACTTTAAATATTTTATCCCACATGTGGGCATGGGAACTTGCGTAATTTCGCCTGATTTACTTGAATTCCTTCATGGGATCTCCAAATTACCTCCTCCGACAACATAATCTTAAAAATAAATAAAATTTACCTTTTTAACATTGATAAAAATTAATTAATAGATCCAAATTTGAAGTGAAATTTTCTATTATGTTTTTTGTTTACAATACTAATTTAGTTTAACACAGTAATATAAGGGTGGAAATGAATACTGAATTGTTACATGATCAAGAATGTATGCATTAATATGGCCACTTTTCTCTTTATTATAAAGAAATTAGATCAAAAAGAATCATATTATCATTCATTGACCTCCATATTAATAATAATGAATCATATTTAAATATTATTTAGACTTTATCTTCAATATAAAATAGTATCAGGAGGTCTATATAAATTCTCAACCACAATAATTTTCTTCATTTATAATTTTTATTTTATATAGTGAATTATAGAAAGTTATTTCAATAATAATTATGGAAATTCCCCCATGAAGTTCGAGTGTAGTGATTTCTATGGTCAACAACCACAAATTCTATTCCTATATAATCAACATGGAATTATTTCAAATATTTAATTTAAAATCTCTTATAATGGAATAATATCATTCTCATTTTAATTCTAGTAAAAAAACATATCCAAATATTTTAAAATCTCAGAATAAATATCCCCTTTGAAACTTCCACAAAACTGACAAGAATTTAAATTCCATTTTTTTCTCACATGGAACTATGACTTGGAACCTTCTTTAGTGTCACGAATCACTCATCTCATTGAAAAACATCACCATAATTTTTTTTTCTACAACCTCAGTATAAATCCCAATCCATTCAAATAAATATGAAAAATTATCCATGTAGCTTAGTATATGATGCATCCTTTGATTCCTTATCCTTTTCTATAAAATATCATACTTCTAAAAATCATCAAAAAAATTAGTTTTACATTTTAATTTGAAAGTAATATCATCTATAAAGTCTTGTAAGAAAGATATAAACTTACATCAAATTCATACATTGGCTACATCAAAGTAATACATTGAATTCTAACACTTGGAAACTCAAAGACTCATGTCAGGAAAGTATATGACAAATTCATATTCCTTAAAACAATGTATAATGATTGAACTCAAAGTCATAATAGATGGCTTATGAAAAAATTATATGCATTGAAAGTCATATAGCATAAACAAAGTTGTATGGTTTTCCCTAAATCCATAAGATTCTCATAAAAGTTATAAAACAACTTAAGGTCTTAAAATTTCCTCTATACTTTTTCATTTTTTATGTTCAATCCACAAAATTCATATTCTCGTAGGGAAGTCATATGAACTTCCTACCTGAGAACCAGAATTCCATATTTCACTTAATCAAACACATAAATTTCTCAAAACTCCATCAGTTATCTCAAACCTCCATAAAAACACTTCTAAAACATCTCAAAAAATAATCCATCTATAACTGAAAAAAACAATTTCTACAACAATTCTAAAGGTTCTTTAGTCTCATCCTTGGTATTTTTTTAAACCCATTCAAATATTTAAAAAATCACCCTTGAAGTTTAACTTGTAATTAAAGAGATACTAAATCACAACTATTTTTATACTAGAAACATCCTAACACCACACCACATATTAGAGTAGTATTTTTTAGAGAACTCTAAGTCTCACAAACAAGAAAAATTTTACCCAGTTGATGAGATTCTATCCGACTCAATCAATGCACTCACCACTTCAAATTTTTCTCCCCCTTTTCACAATAATGTCATCCAAAGAATTTAAAATAAAAGGATAGTAAATTCATCCTTTATCATACCATTTCTCCCCCGTTGTGTATCTTTTAAAAAAATTGATATACACATACTTATCTCCCTTAGGAAATGTAATTCAAGGATCAGTGTGGGAGTCCTATTAAAGTTTCTTAAGAGATAGGGAGGGGCTTAACACCCATGTTTAACCTTCAGGTCTCAAATATATCCTTTGGGATAGTTGTGGTGAAGATATCTACCAATGGATCTCAAGTTGTAATAAATTACAGCATTATGTCACCATTTTTCACCTTCTCCTTGATGAAATGAAATTTAATATCAATATTCTTAGGCCTTGAGTATTTTAAAGTATTTTCAGAAATTTATACAACACTTTTTCATCATAATGAATTCTAAGAGGTCTCTCAACTTTCACCCTAAAATCATCCAGTTACACATTCATACAAATCATTTGAGGGTATAAATTTTTTGCGGCTATATATTTAGAATTTATATTACTTAGTGTTACTAAGTTCTCTTTATTTTAATGAAAATTCACATAACTAACTCTTAACTAAAAAAATACACCTGAGGAAGTAATTTTATTATTACAATCACCTAAACAATCATCATCTGTGAAATAATATAGATTTAAGTCTTCTAGTCTATCACATATAATTCCATAATTTTTTTCATTTAATATATTTAGGAACACTTTTATCATCCATAATATGTGAACCTTTGGGGTAAATCTAATATCTAGAACACATGCTCACAACATAGAAAATATCATGTATAGAAGGTGTGAGATAATGAAAGTGTCTAATGAGTTTCCTGAAACCTCTTTGATTTACACTCTTTCCTTCAACATCTTTTGAAAATTTCATCCCAAATTGAAATAGTGTACACACTGGATTTGATTTCCACATCTAAAAATTATTCAAAACTTATTTATAATGTTTTTATTTTGATGGAAAATTTACTTTTTCATCTTTTAAAACTTGTAAACCCATGAAGTATTTCATATCAACCAACACAAACATTTCAAAATATTACTTCATTTAAGTGGAAAACTCTTGATAAGAATTCTCATGATCAATTAAAAAAATAATATCATAAACATACAGTATTATAATAAGTGTACCTGAATTCATTTATTTGATGTATATGTCCACTTTTTACATGATGAATTTTAAAACCCTCAATCAACTATCAATATTTAAATACCTAACCCTTGGATCCTAATTTAATCTATATAGATCATGTTTCAATTTTCACAAACTTTTTACATTATTATAAAGCATAAAACCATCAGGTTTCTTTATATATACTTATTCTTCCAACTCACCACTTAAGAAAGTATATTTAAAATCCATCTAATTGATTTTGTATTGTTTGGAATCTTCTAAAACAAGGGACATACTAATTTCATCAAACCATGAAACAGGTGAAAATGACTCTTACAATTTAACTCCCATAAATTGGGAATAAACATTACACACAATTATATACTTAATCATTGTTAATTTTCTTTTATCATTTAACTTGTTTCTAAAAACCCACTTATCCCCAATGAAATTTTGGTCAACAGGTCTTTGAATATGGTCCCAAGTAGAATTCTTATCAATTTGATCAAGAACATCATTCTTTGTTTCAATACAGTCCTTATGTTCAATAGATTATTCCATTTATTTTGGTTTATCCTGATAAATAATTGAAGTTTAATTATTAAAACCTAGTCTTCTATTTGTTTTTACTATTTTTGGTTCCTCAACTCTCAGTTTTTTTCTTATTTATATAGAAGCAGTTTGATCAGCAATAGTTTTTTATAATTCCACATGCCTCTTCAGTCTAGAATACTATTAATTTTTAATTTAAATAGCCTTTTTCTAATCATTGGTTTGGTTGTATTCATGATCTTCTTCTTTGGATTTATCCTCAAATAGTTTTTAACTCTTCTTTCCTAAAATCTGTATATATTATTCATCACATTCTTCAAAAACTGTTATACCTAGGGCATCACTTCTGGTGTGGTTTTCAATTATTTTGAAATCATAACTATCAAAGAAAATTTGAATTCTTTTATTCCAAAATTTGTAACATTTCCCATTTTATAGGTATCCAATAGAGACACCATCCTTTCCCTTTCATCAAATTTTCCCCAGTTTGGGTCTTTGATTTTGATGATGCAGGGGATTCCAATAACCCTAAAACAACTGCATATTGGCTTATTTTATACCAAATTTCATATAAAGTCATATTTTATTTTTCCTTAATAATAATTAGTTTTTAATGTGTATTTTATTGTATACTTCTTACATCCAATAAAATTTAGATCCTTCAAATTTAGAAACCATTCTTCTCCCAATTTCAACTAAGATTATATTAATTCTTTAAGCAACCAAATTATGTTGATGTGTGTAAGGGTTTTTATACTAATGTCTAATACCATAATTTGAAATATAGGATTCAAATGATCTCCCAATGTATTCCATCCCATTTTATATTATTAATTTCTTAATATGAATAAAAATTTCTCTTTCAACTTCACTTCTATACATCATGAACTTATCTAATAAATTTGACTTGTTATTTATATATAATAATCTTTTTATTCTTTTATAGTCATCACTAAATATGATAAAATATAAGTCATATTTTTTGTATTGGTGTTTCATAGGTCCAAACAAATCCAAGTGGATTAATTCAAGATCCCTTGTTGATTGTGTCTCTACTATCTTATGCTTCCCTTAGAACATTTTTTCCTTTTTACAAGTAGTAAAAACATGATATATATCTCAACTAAATTGGGGTAAGTCCTTAACCACATTTTATATACAGATTTTACTCAGTTACTTTTTAGTAATGGGTGTAAGTCTTGTGTTCCATAGTTTTTCTCTTCTTTATCACTAAGATAACATGAATTTCTTGGTTCTAGAAAATGAAATAAATTCACAATGGGCCATTATCCTATTATTAAAATACTTTCATCTTTAAAACTTTTAATGATAAATGTTTTCTTCTTGAATATATAATCATTAACATTATCACATTAATTGAATAAAACACAACAAGTTATGTTTAAGCCTATCAACAAATAAAACCTCAAGTGAGTTCAGTTTGGTCAATTCCTACTAACAAAATCCCTTTATTTTAAGAGATCTCATTCCTCAAGGTGAAAAATAATACATTATGTTAATTGGTTTTTTATATAAACATTTTATCTCATTTAATATGTGAATAGAATCCACTATCAAGTAACCAAGGCATTCTTTTCTACAATCCTTCAGAGCTACCTCCACAATCAATGATTTTTTGGATTATTTTTATCTAATTCCCCCCTTTCTCTTTAAATATGTTTTTTTAAAAAGAATAATGGTAATAAAATATTATATATATTGAACTCATATATAACATCTTACTAAAATATACTCAATATAATCAAACCTGTTTTTCTTAAGTAAATAATGTTTACTTCTATATCTAGTCATCTTCTTACATAAATGTAGATTTTATTTTATATGTGACTACCGAATAACTCTGGACTTATCTGGTTCTATGTCAGTGACATATTTTATAAGTAACTATAATCCTTATTCCCATATATACTAAATAAGTAAAAATTTTCAATAAAATTGGTTCTCTCGTGAAATTTTTATTTTTAAAATAAAAATTATGCTATCTATTCTTGCACATCAGTAGCCTCTATCTTCGTGTTGAATAATCTAACTTATTATGACTATTCTAAACTCCCTTTTATGTGAGTTTAATTTTTTAAATATATTTTCTACCTAGGTTTGATCAAATTTATATTTTTAACCTATATTATTAGATGAAATAGATTTGTTTTTATCAAGAATTATAGGTTAAAATTTTACCTGAACATGATTGATATAATCTCCTATAGTTTTTGATATTTCAGCCTTGGCCTCAACAGCTTTCCAAAATTAAATATTTATTTTTAGAAGGTTATTTTCATCATTAAGACACATTAACTTTATGTGGATAATATTTTCTTGTTAAGAATCCAAATTTATCTTAGGTTCTTTTATCATTCTTTCCTACTCAACAGCATTAACTTTGAGAAGTTTGATTTCGTCATTATATTCATTATTATTTTTGTAAATATAATTTCTAATATCCTTCAACTTTTAAATATCCATATTAATTTCTAACAACATATACTTCAAGTTATGTCATCAACATGTGAACAATATAGACTTCATCTTTTTCCTCTTCTTCTTCAAGGTTTGATTTGTCTTCACTACATTCAAAATGTTCCATAAATTAAATGAATCTTATAACAAACTCTTACTATAATTTAACACTTGAGTAAGAGTAATTTTATTTCTATTTACTCAGAATATTCTTTTTCTTTTTTATTTACATCTTCCTTCTACGTTCATTATATTTTCAATAGTGTTTAGTAAATCTTTTCTAAAAATTTCTGTGAATTTTCCTTCTTCCTCACTAGCCTCATGTTCCATTTTTTCTTCATTATTGAAAAATCCACAAAAAATTATCCAATTCATCTACATTTAAAACATTTAATGGGAATTTTTCCTTTATATTATCATTTTACTTCTTTAGACTTTTATATATGAGATATGTGAGTTTCTTTTGATTTTCATTACTCTCGTCATCTCCATATGATTCACTTAAGCACTCATCATCCTCCTCTTTTATATTCAATTTATTTATGGCTTTAAAATATATCTCCTACATGGCCCATTTCTTAAGAACTATTTCTTTTCTGATCTAAAAATTTATATGGTTATTATGTATCACATCAATAGATATATCATGAACTTATTCCAATGAAAATATATTTTAGTCGAACATATATGTAGATTTCCTTATTAATTTTGTGACCATAGTTGAATCATATATCAATTACCTAAGGTTTGTGATATGACTAACTATCTCATTCACCCTTGCAAAATAGTCACCAAAATTCTTATCTTCGTCCATTATTAAGTCATCAAATTTTTTCCTCTAGTTTTTCAATTTTGTTTATTTTGTCTCATTATTTCACTCATATATGTTCTAAATATTATCCCACGTTTCCTTAGCTATCTGTAACCATATCAAATTTTTGTACACTTTTTTAGATAAATATAATAGTATATAATTTCATATTTTCATATCTATATAAAGGTTCCTCTTGTTTACAAGTGTAATACCATCATCCCTTGTAATTACTAGATGAAGAATAGTGAAAACATCACTCACATTAATTCCCTGTGTTGGAAGATATATTTGCATTCGATTCTTCTACCCATGAATGTTTTTTAACACCTCTACAATTCATAGAATTATAATTCTACAAGATAAACCTTAGATGATTAGTATCTATAGGGAACCTAGTTTATTATGATACCACATATAGATCCTAGGTCCTAGGAGGATACCATTAAAAGTGGGGGTAAATCAGTGGTCTCAATTTATTTTACCACCACTTTATTTTTAATTATACACATTTTGACTTATTAAATTCGATATTCACTCTTTCAAAATTTTTGCTCACATGTATACGAGAATATAAAATTCAAACAATACAGAAGATATTTTTACAAGGCTCTTCCTTAGTGATAGAGCCTACCCCATGTCATGATCAATCTTTGGTTTAGTTAAAAATTTTATTTTCACTATATAATTATATTGATTAAAAACTCTTATTAATTTTCACACAAGATTCAAGAAGGTTTCATTCACTTATCTCAATAAGAAGGTATAATCCAATTCCCATTATTAATTACTAGCTGTTATTTAGATAAGAACCACATGTTCATAAAATCTTCTTCCATCACTCTAGAATGAATCAAATCTTTAACAACCCATGGGATACATTAGCATTAAGAAAATATCTACTTCTAAAATAACTTAGACTGATTGGATTAATATAGTAGCAGCACGTCGGCTTTTCCTCACACTTATTCATGATGATTTATCTATTAATGAGAGTATGCATGCATGAATATGACCTCCTTTGTCCTTAATAGAAAGATCTTGGATCAAAAATAATTATATCACCTTACCTCAACCACATCAAGAATAAGAATGTATCACAGGTTCACATTTTTCTAAATCTCTATCTTTAATATAATAGGTTATCTGTAACTCTCTATAAACTCTCAAACAAAATAATTTTCTTAATTAAATATTTTTATATTATATAGAGATTAATCAAATTATATTTCTTTAATCATTATGTAAGTTCCCTATGAATTTTGGTTGTAGTGAGTTCCCAAGTTAACAACCTTAAATTATCTTCCTATAGAATTTCTGGTGAATGATTTCATATATTTAATTAAAAATCTACAATAATACTATATGATCCTTCTCATTTTGATTCTAATGAAAACCCCCTATACAAATCTATAAGAATATAATAACTTTAAAAACATCCTTTAAACTCTAGGGAATTCAAATTCCATCAGTGCTCATGTGGCACTATGATGTGGCACTTTACTCTACATCTTATAGTACTCATATCATCGCATAGCATCATCTTTGATTTGATTTTTCAACCCCATATTAAATAATAGTCTATTAAAATCACTATGATAATTCATCCATGAAGCTCAACACATGAATCGTCATCTGATTCCTTCCCCATTTATAATATCATAATTCTGGAAATCCTCATCATTTATTGGTTTTTTATATGACATTGAAAGACATAAAATCGATGAATTAATTCATGAAAGTCATAATATTTCTTCAAAATATTACATAGGCTACCGTAGAGTCATACACGAAATTATGATACTCAGAAACTCAAAATATGATATTGGAAAAGTCATATGCCAAATTCATATAATTTATATCAAAGTATAACATTTAAACTCAAATTCATATGAAATGACTTATGATGAATTCATGCATGATAAAAGTCATATGGCCTAAAAAATTCATATGGTTTTTTCTAAAGTCATAAGATATGAATCAACATCATATGAGATGACTTAAAGTCTTGATATTTCATCCAAACTTTGCTATTTTTTTGTTCAGACCAACAGATTCATACGATCATAGGGAAGTTATACAAACTTCTAGCCTAATAAATATAATTATATATTTAAATTAATAAAACATATAAACTTATCAAAAATATATCATTCATATCAAAGTAACACAAAAATAGTATTCAAACCTGTTAAAAAATAATCCATACTTGGTTGAGAAAAATATAACTTCTCCAATAATTTTAAGGGAAATTCACACTATTTTTAATACATTTTAGATTAAATAAATTTATCCCTTTTATAAAACATAGTATTATAAATATTTTTATTTCCTTAGTGAAAATATTAGACTTATTATAGTCACCACACCAAGATATATAGTTCACATTGGGATTGACCAATAAGTAAATACTATCAAATCTCACCCCATGATTTCAAAAATGATTATAGAAAAAAAATCTAGTAGGAAATCAATACACCAAGAATGAGAATAATAATCAATTTAAATATATCACATGATCAATAATATTAAAAAAACTAAAAAATTATTAAATTCATGGAAGTGTAGTATTTTTTTCAAAATATAACTGGTCGTATTCTTGAAAAAAATAGAAAATTAAATCATGTATATAAATTAGCGCTAATAAAAAAGTTAGTATCATTATCGATGATAAAATATAATCACAATACATATAAAATACATAGTACTCAAAATAAAAATAGAAAACATGGGACATGCTCAATAGATTGCAATAAAAAATACGTAATTATCATGCTTGGTAACAAAATATAATCAAAAAATATGCATCATGCTCCACACATAAAGAATTAAACATGGATGAGTAGGTATTACGGAAATAAGCATGTATATATCAATCAAAGGAATAAATTTTTAGTTCATACTGATATAGTTTTCAATAATATATTTATATATATAGGAAAACTCTTTGTATATATATCACCAATGTTTTAGCTAATATAAACCTCATTTGGTTCCAATATAGTATAACAAACATGGGAAAGCAAACAATATAGAATCAAATCCTACATGCACCTACATTTTGTTGCCTAACCTCATGCATAAATCAAGAATATAGGTTTTCCTTCTATCAAGTCCAAAATTCATGTCTCAAGTTATAGTTCATAATACCTATTATAGGAAACAGGAAGCCTCACTCATATCTATAATGCTTGTTGAGAACCCATACCTCCCATGGTAACTTGAAATTACACTATAAATGGGTTCATAATTCATATTTGTGAGTTACTTCTCAATTATTGATATTCCTTATATCTTTATAAACCTTAAAAAATCCAAAATCCCAGATAAACTCAAAATACCACTCTAATACCACTTTGTAATGTCCATGATGAAAATACCCCATACAACACTAGAATCATGTGTACTACCACCCTAGAAGACCTCCAAAATCCCCAAGGGCTATAAACTAGCATTGTGATCCATGATTTATAATTTGGATAATAATTTAACTACATTTTTTGGAATATATATTTCATAGTTGGATTCTTTTTAAAATCTAGCATAACTCATCCATAAGTAGGACAAGATAAAATAAACATAAAAAAATAATGTGAATCCAAATAGGGAACAAGATAATAATCATGAATAAAATAAATTATAATACTCTATATGGTTGCACACAGACTAAATCATATGAAAAACATCTCAGAAATTCAAACTTGTGGTCGAACACAAAAGACAAACATGGAATAAGATAAAGGTAAATAGGAAAAGAGTTGAACTAAAGCCTTCACCAACTCTAGTAGTTCTAAACACCAAAGTGGTAATTAATACCACTTCTATAGTGAACATTAATAATCTGCTATGGGGATCACTATTGAAAAATTAGGTTATATCAATGGTTTACAACCATTGGTATAGGAATTCAAACCATAAATATATATTATACCAGTGGTTTTATAAATCATTGAGTCTAAAACTATTAGTATAGTTCTATACCAGTGATTTGAAAAAACCTTTTGTATAGGTAATGTAAAAAAATAGTGGTTAGTTTCAAACATGGGACCTCTTTATTATCCTACAATGACTTAAAAACTAACTTAGAACCACTTTTATATACATAATTAGATAATATATATATAATAATAATAAATTTTGAATTATTTATTATTATTTGACATAAAAAATAAAAAATAATTCATGAACATATTTTAATGGTTCTAGAGAACCATTAGTATAAACATATACTAACTGTTTTCCAAAATCATTTTTATAGGTACTTGAAAGTATTGGGATCTATACCAAAGGTTTATGTAAATAATTAATGTTTGTTAAAACTATTTGTATAGGTACCCACATTTATTGGGAGTTATAACAACTAGTTGAAAACCCATTGGTACATGTTATATTTCTTGTAGTGTTTCTAAAAGTTACTAGTACCTAAAAGTAGTAAAAGATAGGTTTCTTGTCCACTAAGGTTTCCATGCATGGTGTGAGCATAAAATACTCAATAGGGAACCATCAATGTTGTCTCAAAATATAAATGATATAAAAATTTTATATCTAAACATGTTGACACATTTACATATACACAATAAAATAGCTTTATAAATAATCATGGATTAAAAAATGCAACATAAGATTTTAAATCACTTTTATACCCAATATAAATTATGGCTGATAACTCCATATACTGAGAGGATCCAAGCATGTTGTAGATGGTTCAATCTAGAACTTGAGATCTGAGATTAGTAAGACTAGGAAATTTTACATTCATTCCTAATAAATAAGCACAAAGAGGTCCATGTGAAATACCCATTCCATTGGGGATAGGGAATTATGTATACTCTATTTAGGGAAATCTTACAACTCATCCCTTCTGGAATAGGGGAATGGGGATAATAGAGTCAAAAAAATCTTATAGATCATACTTTACAATAAAATTGGACACCACTAAGTGGTTGTATACATATAATTAATATAATAACCACACTGAAATAAGGTGTACCTAAGAATGACATAGCCACTTACATTTATATACTAAAATTTTCAATTATCAAATTATTACCCATACTCAAGGAAATTTATCCATTTCATATATAAATAAAGTTGATAATATAGATTAATAACCAAGTTATACATAATGATGCAATGGAATTATTGAAATCATAGTTATGATCAACACACACAATCATCATATAATCTAAGAATGGGAGTAAACAACATTGTTTACAAGAACAAAAAACATGATACACTAGTATAATAATATATTACAACAAGAATGAAACAAAAACCATATTAGTGTACATCTAAGGGAAATGTGTGGGTGTAAAAAACTCAAATTCCAAGATAGACTAGGATGATATTAGTTTAATAAGTAATTATTCCACTATACTAATTTTAAACAAGTGTTAAAGAACCAAGCATGTTTCTCCACTAAGGCATATAAATTTTAGTACATGGAGTGACACAGGAAAGGTTTAACTTACTTCTAGGGTTAAAGGTTGATAAGGAATTATTTAATATAGTTATAAAGTTAAATTTCATTTTATAAGAACCAATCCCAAAATATTATATTTGAAACTAATACTTTTCATTACTATGATTTATTTAAATAACAATGTTTCAAAAAAGAAAAGGTTTTTTTAAACAAAAAATATTTTTGAAAAAAAAAATAGAATATTAAATAAGTGGAAGAAGTGGGAGCTAATTTAAAAAAACACTTCGAAGTTTATTTTTTAATAAAACTTCATAAACATTAATAAAAAATTTATTTTTTGTCAAGTTTCAATGATAGATAAATATTAAACCCATTGGGTTTTTTATGTTAAACCAAATCTTACCACCTTGTAAACCCTAACACGACATGACCAATAAAGCACACTCTTAACCAAAGTTAAAGGGTGGTTTATTGACTTATTTCTCATTCTATTTAACGTGGAAATACATTATCCTTATTCTAGAATATAAGTAGGACTAATAAAGGTACACATGAGTTGAGTATCTAACAATACAAAGATATTTAGACTAGGGGAATAATTTTAATATATAAGATTCCCTTAAGATGGATTAAAACTAGTAACTCTCAAAGGGTTACATTTTAGCCTAAGATTAATGCCAAAGGAAAATCCCAAAAAATTAAGAAAATTGGGTTTCATAATATAATATAATCAAGGGTTACCAACTCACTTATCAATGGAAACTCATTAACCTATTTCAAGACTTGGTAGGAGTTTTCAAAGTACAAAAAATTTATTAAATTTGACATGTTAATCAAGAGGGAAAGGTTTCTATTTGATGTTCTATCCATATCACATAGAAAAATGTTTAATGATTTATATAAAAATATCATTGGTAAAACAAAAATTTATATTTCTAAAAATATGGGGTGAACTTGATTAATAACTGAGTAAAATTGTATACAAGCATATCATAGGTATAGAGTAAGAATCTCTCAGTGAGTCAAGACCACCTACTTATAACATCAGCATGCTTTCTAATTCTAAACCATTGTCATGTATTATGTAAAATTCATTAAAACAAAATTCAACAATCAAAAGAACCCAACTATATAATATCCAGAATAAAATTATAATCAATGTCTAAAGTAGACCCTATCAATCAACCACTAAAATTATCAAAAAGACATATAATACCTAAGAGCTAGACAAACCTCAAGGAACTAACCTTAAATTTCACCCTATAAATTAAAGGAACCTTGGTCAATTTTCACCTTAATCAATTTTAATAAAAATGGTAGTTGAAGTTAGGAACTCAAATCATAGAATAATTTTTGGTAAATATAAATAGCATCACTATAAACTCATAGTTTCAACACCTTGTATGAAAATCCATATTAGATATATCCTTCCTTTTGAACTTTAAATGATGGTATCTGAATAAATGGTTAATATTTGAGAAGTATTGATCTCCTCATATTTTATTAAATAGATCATCAATATGGGGTAGAGTATGCTTCTTTTTTATCATGATTTTATTAATCTCATGATAATCAATGAAAATATGCATCAATCCATCCTTTTTTTACAAATAGGACTGAAACAACCCATGGTGAAGCATTGGGGTGTATGAAATCCTTATCTAAATTGTATTATAGTTTATTATTTAACACCTATAATTTAATGTGAGCCATTATGTAAGGAATATTTGAGATAGGAAAGGATCCAGGTATGAGTTTGACTAAAAACTTGACCTCATGCCCTCGGGAAAGACCAGGCAGTTTATCTCAAAATACATTTGTATATTATTGTGTGATATGAATGATATCAATGTTGATTTCCTCCCTAATAATTTAATCCAAGATCCCCTTGTTATTGGGTACTATAACCCACAATATATAATTTATTTCCATAGGGAGTTCATAATCATCTTTTCATTGATACATGATAATATAATGATTTGGGATATGAAATGAGACTTTCTTATCCTAAAAATTGATATGTTCATTATGAAGGTAAAGAAAATCCTTACCCAATATTATGTAAAATTCAACCAAATTAAGAACAATTAGACCCATAAGAAGTAAACTCCCACCAAACTCAATCAAAGTGGATTTGTAAATCTTAGATAGGATCATTATGATACCAAGGGTTTTTGCTAAAAGCTTAATATCCATTGGTGACGTGGTGATTTCATGTTATTAGGAAACTTTTTTGGTATAAAATAATGTGATGAATTCGAATCAAATAAGGTATTAGAATATATGTAAAAGAAATAAAGTTTAACTTATATCACTTCATTATCATGATCTAACTCAATGGTAGTGATCATGGATTCTCCTACTTGTTCCATAGGTTTGGGAGGTTTTGGGGGCCTATTTTCTTCATTAGCTTGAGGGATGGGCAATTGATTCACATAATATCTAAACTCATTGAACTTAAATCATTATGGTGCTAGTGGATAACTATTATGGGACTTCTTATCTTCTATTGTGTTAATCGTGCTCTTATCTTTGGTTTGATAGTTATTGTAGTAACCTATAATTTTATCAATGAAATTTGAATGCTTATAATTGTTTCATGTAGAATAAATCACATAAATCATACAGAGAACCAAATAAAAACATTATTCTGATAAATGAAGAATGATAATATAGTTAGTAAATAAACTAATAATAATTCCAAATATTACAGTATGATAATAAATATAAAATAAGATAATAAGAATAGAAAAAATTGGAACTGATTGATCTACTAGAATTAACAAACTCACGAACAAATCCATAAAAATAAAACATAATTTTAATAATAAAATATTAATTTAAAATATGAAAGTATATATAACCATGGTATAAAATATAAGTGATTGATGAATGTAATAGGTGGTATTTATAGAAACTTTTAAACCCTTATGAGTGTTAGAAATATGACTGTTGGAATAGTAGCTTGACCGTTGTAATAGTAATGTGACCGTTAGGAAAAGTAATATGGTTGTTAGAATATTAATCTCACCTATGAAAGTATAAATAAAATTTAGGTATCTTATAAATGATAATGTGATATATTTATATCATGGAATAAGTGAATAAATGTTTTAAAAATAGTAAATTAAGTGTTGGTATTTTTGTGAAACATAAATGTTTATTTACAATTTTTAATTAATATAATCATTTAAAATATAATTTATTTTATTAAAATATATTCATAAATTAATATATTTTTTATTATAATTATAAGATAATTTTATAAGACCTTAATTAATTTTTCATAGTGTCATAAAATCTGTAATAATATTAAAATCGATATTTTTCGAATAAATGATAATTTTAACTAAAAATTAAATTTATAATATTTATAAAAATATATTCATAAAATGGATTCCATTTTTTAAATCTACATGTTTAAAAATGGTTAGGGTGAATTTTTGGGATTTTTCTAAAATAGTTGAATTTTTGTGAATAGTGAAATACGATAATATACCGTATATAAAAAATACATGAATTTTTTAGTCATAGATGGTGTATAGATGATGTAAGAATCCATTGGTTAGAAATATCGGGAACCATTTACTATATTTATTCTTTTTAATCAATCCAATTGATATTCTTGAACCAAAACAATAAACAAATGAACAAAATAATAGAAAACACCTCACTCCTCCCCTATAAATACCACCCCTTATCCTCACACATTATAAGAATTGTATATTACAAAAAATATTCAAAATTACCTTACCAAGCCTCTTCTCACATCCAATATCTTCTGGTCTAAACAAAAGACCAAAACCAAGTTTCTTAAGGAGGTTCTCAAGGAGACAATATTCAAGAGGTAAAATCCTCATTCTTTCTCTTTTAAATTCTTTATTTCTTCTACCTTATCCTCACCTATCCTATAAAAATAGAATTATAACTCCATTAACATAAATATACTTTAATTTTATTGTGTTAATGTAATATCCATCATAAAATATTTTCTTTTCTAATTTTCTCTTAAAAACGAAAATATCGTCTGTGATATGTTGATTCATCGCCTTTATAGATGATGATTTTTTTCATTATCACCTTCAAGTCTGGTCATAAAACCATTATAATGGTTAAACCAATTTTTAAAATTTATATTATAACTTTTTCATCTTATCTAATAAATATGTACATAATATTTAATAATAAAACAAAACTATTTCATGATAATCGAAAAACGGCCAAAATAAACTAAACGTTTATCATTAATATTTTATCAAATGAATCATCCTTATATTAGAAACACAAATAATAAATAGGAAAATTTATAATTATGGAAGTATATTAATACCATTACATTCCACTTCTATATTTTTTATTCTATTTGACATGAACTCCCACAGTTATACTCAACGGAACCGACCATAAAACCAAGAAACAAACTCTCCCAGAATAGCAAAATTAAAATTTATAACTCATCAAAATAGACATAAAAGAACTTAATAAATTTATAATAAATAAAATATATGTTGTATATTTTATGAATTAAAGTATTAATGAATCTAATTTTATTATCCAGTACATTAAGTGAAATATCATAACACATAATCAGACATAAGGTAAGGGGTCTCTCCAAACTTCTATTTTTTCGTTTCTGTTATGCCTTCTCTCTCTTTAACGCAATGTAATTATACTTTATTTTTATATAATTCTTATAAATTATATTTATATTTTCCACACATATGTATCTATTCAAGTTCATCCTTATTTTATTGGTAAATTCATGTTTTAAAAGGTTCCCTTTTCAATTCATCTCGATAAGCAAACCCAATAAAAGGGAACTCCTCTGTTTCTTTCCCATTTTCAAGTAGACTCCCTAAACTATTTTAAGCCACCATTATTTTTCTAAAATTACTCATTTTATCATAAAATAATATCTTAGTTAATCAAAAGTTTTATATAAAAAAAATTGCATTTTTTTCATAAAGGCTCTTTAATCTTTTCCCTTAAACTGCACTAAAGTGGGTCACTTATAATGTTTCCTAAATACTATTTCCTTATATTCACTTTAGTAGGATATAATCTATTCATGTTTTTATTTTATGATTGTCCAAAAATTATTTAAATATTTTATTTCATGGATACCATTGTTATACATCCTTTGGTTATGCCTTATGACATGATTATGATACCCATTTCTTTCCATGGGTAACCTGTATGTTTATCCCTTATGTTTGATTCCTTATATGGAATATATATGTGTGAACATTTTATTATGGGTGAACCTAGATAGAAATATAATTAATTGGGTAGTTTTTAGTATCATGATACGTCATGTATGGTATTAGGTAGTAAATATAATACATTATGAGACTTTGTCTACCAAGTGATTTAGTTTTGGTAGTTATCCTCAACTCAAGTTTATGTATTGTTATATATTGCTTCCAAATTATTATGTGTCCGTGATCACAAGATCCCATGTTCTATATGTTATGATTCCAAATGTTTATTCATGTTCCATTCCTTTTATTTCATCATGTTATTCCATCTAACCCATGTTTTTTGCTTTATTCCAATGTTTATTCCCTTATTGGGATTTTTAGCTCATCCCTTTTATTTATGTATTATCTAGGTTATAATATATAGATTTAGGAGTTCAAAGGAAGTTATGAGATCATTATATAAGATTAATAAAAATATTTAATTAATCTAGTTCCATGTTTTTAATTTTATGTACCTAGTCTTCCAAATACACTAGACTTTACAATCCTTGGTTTGTAATTGATGGATAATTATGATTAAAATCATGTAATAATATGTGTAAAAGGATAGGGTCACTATAGTTTGTATATTATCATTGTCTAGTTATTTTTAGATATTAAGACTAAAAAAATTTATTAATAACCCTAGGGATAATTATATTAGCATGGATAACCTATATTGAAACTTAGTGAATCACACATTGGTATATACTTTTCATTTACAAGTTTATCCTTCTATGTTCAAAGTTTCCTTTTTGTATTATTATTAGATAATTATTCAAGACCTCTTAATTTTATTTTATTTTTCATAGTTAATGGATGGAAATATTATAACTCGTGCCAACAATCAGTGTAATAGTAAATGTGATGATTTTACTAATGAAATGCCAAATCTGATGGGAATGGGAGCTGAAAACTTCATGAAAGTAGTAGCACAATTTTCTGAAGTTATGAATAATAATTTGAATTGTATAAAACTCCCTCCTTATCCTAATAAAGATATATTTTTTGTCAAATACTTAATGAAAAAAGGGCCTCCCATATTTATTGGTTCATCAAATCCCATCATCATGAAACAATGGATTAACTCCATTGGGAAGATATTATCTATCCTCCAATTACCAAAAGAATAGAAAGTTGTGTTGGAAGTCTATCATTTTGATGGGGAATCTAATCACTGATGGTCACCGATGAATAAAATAAATTTTAAAGAGGAAATGGATTCCATGGAATGGGATGCATTCAATAAAATATTTTTCAATAAATATTTTCCCCAAAATCTACATCTTAATATGGAGAGGTAATTACTCAGTCTGAAGCAAAATTAAGATGATCCTATTAGAGCATATAAGGTAAAATTTACAAGGATTTCATGGTATGATTTATGCCCTTTAATCATCACTGAAATTAATGTGGATGGATTATTTAGTGGTTTGAAAAAGAGTCTATGAAAAGCCTTATCAATTTGAGACTTTAACTATTATGAAGAGATTGTTTTTTGTGCCCTTAAAGTTGAGATGGAGATCAGTTATTCTCAATGGTATCATGGGATTGGGTACAAGAAACTTAATTTGTTCCCTTTGTGGGGTCTAATAGAAAAGTTTTATGGAGGAAATAAAACCCAGCATCCCACTTTTCAAAAGTGTGGGAATAAGTATTCTGTAAACTTCCTAAGGGGAACCAGTAGGTGATTCAATTGTGGAAAAGAGG
This sequence comes from Viscum album, assembly GCA_963277665.1. NCBI lineage: Eukaryota > Viridiplantae > Streptophyta > Magnoliopsida > Santalales > Viscaceae > Viscum > Viscum album. Next base: position 498,244,528 of record OY728139.1, read on the forward strand.
GGAACCAAGCTACTCAATGTCAAATAAAAATGAAAAATACCACTAATTAATAAGTGAAAAAGAAGGTTCAGATGAACATTGTTCCTATTTTGCAGTGCTTTAACTACAAAGAACATGATAATTGTACAAACCAATGCCCTAATCCAAGTGTTATTGGAGGCAATCAACAAAAACAACATCAAAGGCAATAAGGAAGGGAATGTATTATCACTATTATAGAGGTGGAGCTCAAAAATTATGTGGTAATAGGTACTCTGGTTATTCATTCAAGAATAGAAAATTTACAATTTTAATATGGTTCTATGAATTCTTTCATATCTTGCAAGTTTAGTAGAATTATTCAAACACCACCTCAATTTATATTGGTTGATTTATCTATGAGAACAGTAAATGAGTAAATTATTGAATCTAAAGTATATAACTCCTCCCATTTAATTTTTGTGGACTGAACCTCCTAGAAAATCTCTTCTTACTTCCTTTAGTGTATTTTTATACTATATTGGGCATAGATTGGATATCTTTATATAAAGATAACATCAATTATCGAAAAAGGGGTACCACACTTCATGTAAGATCCTGTACTTCATGGAGGTATTTCATCATTTAAAATTTGGTTTAAATATCTTAATTCTGATTAATGGAACGTTTACTAAATGTATGAGTACATTCGGGGGTGTTCTGGGGGTTCAGGACATGAAAGAAAGGAAATCCAAGCCATTATGTGCAGGTTGCACAGTTTGGGCATGGTTAGTGAAAACCATGTGAGGGGGAATCCAAACCATGAGACATGGAAATCACCTTGTACAGTGGTGTATTGCACGTTTGGAACTTGGATTTTCAAACCATGAAATATTTCCATGAAACCATGCGACTTGGACCCCTCTTAGATAGTGGCAGGCACACTATTTTGCGCCATGATTTGGCAAACCATGTGGCTATATAGTGCACCCCATTAAAATGTGAAAAATTATCAAACTATCCCTTGGTATTTTAATATCTCCACCTGATTTATCCCTCATTTATTTATCTCTCACCCTTAGGTATGAACCAAATTGAATCAATCTTTCCAAGGGCGGTTATCCTTCTATTATTGGCTATTTTTAGTATTGTTAGTTGTTCATCAAAGATCATGGTGATTCTAATCCTTCCATTTCTTCTCTTTTCTGGATTTAGGGATCATATCTTGAGAAATATTATTTTGAATCACTAAAACTCTCTTTTCTATTGGAATCTATTTTTGGGCTTCAATGGGTGTTAATCTGAATCTACGCCTATGATTAGAAGTGCATTCATCATAAGATTTGAGGTAGGTGGTCTACAAGTTTTATCCCATAGTCTTGATGTTTATTTGTTCGTGCATCGTTGTGAGTTTTATTTCCATTTATTTTTTATTTTATTTATTTAGGTATATTTTTTATAATGGTTGGATAAATGGTGATTTAGACCCCTCATGATCCCCATGGGATGCGTTGAGGGTGATTTTACCGATTTAGGGCCACCCATGGGGTGCGCTAACATTTCCAAACATGGAATGTGATAATGTTAAGAAATAAATTGAATTATATTGAAGTATATCCCATGATTAACATGTTGACATGTAGTCACAATTATAAATAGGCACTAATGGTAGTGTGACTAGTTTTGGCAATGGAATAAGGGTTTAATTGGCATGACATGAAAGTGGGTTAAATGGGTTAATGTAAATGTTTCAAATGGATTATGTACAAGTAATGGAAATGTGTAAATGGGTTAAGGCATGTGAATTGTTAAATATGTTAAATGGTTTAATGTATGAAAATTTTTGAATATTCTTAATGGATATGCATAGTGAATGGTAATTATGTAAATGGGTTATGGTATAAGGATAATTCATGTGTTAATTAGAATGTGAATTGTAAATTGTTATATGTATTTAAGATGTATGTTTGTGATATGGTATGTGTGGTAAAAGGATAAATAATAATGTGCACATAGCTTAGTTTTTGTGGGGTATTGGACTTGAGGATCTACACCCATGGGTCAGGTTAGACTGAGGCTCTAAACCCACCACTAGAATGCACAAGTTAGGGAGTCAAACTAAGGATTTATTCCCCTAATGGTTTCATTGGTTGAGACTACATGGACTGAGGCTCTAAGGTAAGTGTGATTTATTAGTTAATGAAATGTTATTTCTAGTAATATAGGAAACTTGACCTTTTTCTTTATGCATAATAATTGACCATATTTTTCCATTCTGTAAATGATGTAAATTCCTAACACATAAAACATTTGATGAATATTAATTTAGTAAGGAATATAGTATATGTGATGAAATGGAAATAATAAGGATAATGGCTAAAGTGAATAATTTTAAATAATGTCACCCAATTTGACTTTTTTTTACTTTGTCATTTATTTCATAATTTCATGCACTATCTATTTATAATGTATATTTTTTAGAAACCATTGGTGGTGGCCAACTGAGTTTTAATCACACCATGATCGGGCTTCCATTAGGTACTTGAGAAGATTTCATGGTTGTAGGTTAGGACAAGGGAAACGGACCAATGCAAGGGAGTTGAGTTGGGATTAGTATGTTCATGGATAAGAATATAGACTTAGATTCAGGACCCATTTTTGGGATTTAGTGGTTATATTTATTTTCGGTTTTCTCCAATCTTGGCATTATTATCATAACATTACATATTTTATGTTTGGTTATGGTTTATACCTTGTTTGGGGAAATGTTCAGAAATTCATAATTATGAATTATTGTTTTTTGTTTCTTTTATTTAATATATTATATGCAATGGATTACTCTATAAATGAGGGTATAGTATCCCAATGTTACTCATTAAACCCTCACTAATATTCAATAACCTCTATCATATGGGGAGGTGTTCTTGAGGTCATTTGGAAACCCGGTTCGAGGCACTGGTTTAGTGGATTTCGGGTTGGGGATGTTACACCTCACATCCTGAGGCATCCTCAAATTCTATAAAAGTGTAAGGATGAGGATGAATCTCTTTTAGAATAATTATCTCAACTATGGGTATTATTTCCTTATGATCAAGCATATCTAGCTCAAATGATTAATATAAAGGGGAGGATCATGCTCTAAGACATTCCCATTGTGAGAGACTACACTGATGTATTCACTAAAGAATTCTCTGGTCTTCCAACTAACCGAGAGGTAGAGTTGTCAATTGATCTTATACATGGATCTCAATCTATATAAAAGACTCCATATAGGATTTTCCACCTTGATTTGGAGGAACTGAACAAGAAATTACAATAGAATCTGGATAGGGGTTTTATATGCCCGGGTGCTTCACTGTGGGGTGTGTTAGACCTCTTTTTCAAGAAAAAGATGGATCAATTCTCCTATTCATTGATTATCTTGAACATAAAAAATCATGATAAATAAAAAGTATCCCCTAAAACAGATAGATGACTTTTTTTATCAACTAATAGGGTCTAAATATTTCTTAAGGTAGACCTTCAATCGGGATATCTTCAATTAAAGGTGAGGAAGGAAGATATTCCCAAGACTTCCATTCAAGCGAGTTATAGACACTATGAGTTCATAATGATGCCCTTTGGACTCAATAATTCTCCTAAAATTTTCATGGTCTTAATGAATATATTCTTTAGATATTACCTTAGTAAATATTTGGTAGTCTATATATATGATATTCTGAAACACTCCAAGATCAAGGATGAACACGGGGAGAATTTGAACATCATACTAAAGACCTTGATGAGGGAGAAAATATATGAAAATTATAGTAAATGTGAGTTCTGTATGGAGGAAGTTTCATTCTTGGGGAATTTTATTACCAGCAAAGGAATATTTTTGGAACCGTCTAAGATAAAGGCAATTGAGTAGTGGCCTAGACCATAATTTTTAATTGAGATCCATAGTTTACTTTGTCTAGCTAGGTATTACCAATTATTTTTAAGGTACTTATCATGATTTTGAAACCTATTAAACAAGATGACTTGGAAGGGATTAAAGTTCATCTAGACTAGTGAATATAATTACAACTTCAAATAGTAGAAAAAGAGGCTTATCACTGCACTAGTACTTACGCTACAAACAAGTGGGGAACTCTTTTTAGTATAATCTGATGCTTCAAAGAAGGTATTGGGATGTCTTCTGATGCAAAATGATGAAGTGATTTCCTATTCCTTAAGGAAGTTGAAATTTAATGATAAAAACAATCCCATGCATGATTTGGAGTTGGTGGCTATTATCTTTACATTGAAACTCTGGAGGCATTATCTCTATGGGTAGAAGTGTGAGATATATACTGATCATAAGAGCCTCAAATATATATTCACATATAAATATATTAATATAAACCATCAAATATTTTTATATATCATCAAGGATTATGACTTCCCAATCTACTAACAACCTGGTAAAGAAAATAATATGGTAGATTCTCTAAGTAGAAAGAATCCTGTAGGTTTATCAATGATGAGAATTTAAAAGGGTTCACTATTCCTAGACCTACAAAGGATGGACATGGGAACCATAAAAGAAGGTACATGGCCATTCCTTTTACAAATTATTGCTCAACCATCCCTTATGGAGAAAATAAATGATTATCAAATAAATGATATGGAAATTTAGAAAATGTTGGAAGCTATAAGAAAGGGTAAATCCTTAGATTTTAAAATTTATGAGGAAGGAGTCGTAATATTTGGGTCATGATTATGTGTACCATTAAATCTGAAGATAAATAAAGATATTATAAATGATTCAAATAGATCAAACTTCTCTATTCACCCAGGGATCACAAATATATATCGAGATCTCTGAGAGCACTATTGGTGGGATAATATAATGTAGGATATCACATAATATACATCAATGTTCTTATTATTTCATCAAGTTAAGGACAAAAGGAAAAATTCTAAGGGGATGATGCAACTATTATCCATACCTACATTGAAATGGGTAAACATCATTATGTAATTTTTCACTAGACTTCCGAGACATCCATAGGAAATAATGCTATATGGGTCATTATGGATCATCTTACAAAGACTGGTCACTTTATTTCTTTTCAAGAGGAAATCTCGCTTGAACAACATGCAATGATATACATCAGATAATTTTTGAGTCTACATGGAGTAACATTATTGATTATATCTAATCATGATCCTATATTTTCCACTAAGTTCTAGAAAAGTCTCCAACGTGATCTAAACACTGAGCTGAACTTTAGTACAGATTATCATACTCAAACTAATGGCCAATCTTATCAGACTATTTAGACACTGGAAGACATGTTGAGAACATGTTCTATGGACTTCAAGGGAGGGTGGGATCAACATATACCTATGGTCTAGTTATCTTACAACAATATTTTACACTCAAGCATCCAAATGGCTCTATATGAATCCCTTTATTGTAAAAAATGTAGAACACATACATTATGGGATGAAGTTGGTGAACATACACTTTTGGGATCTAAAATGGTTGAAGAAATTGTATAAAAGGTGAAAACCATTCAGCATAAAATCAGTGCAGTCTAAAGCCGATAGAAGAGATATGAAGATAATCATCATCGAGACTTATAGTAGGTGTTTGGTGACAAGGTATTCCTCTTCATATATCCATAGAATGTGGTCATGATATTTGGGAAGAAAGAAAAGATAAGTCATAGGTACATTAGCCCCTTCAAAATTATTGATCATGTCAAAGTCGTGGCCTATCGACTATCACTTCCACCAACCATGTCCCGCGTATATGATGTATTCCACATATCCTTCTTGATTAAGTAAATACTAGAACCCTCATATGTACTAAATTCAATGATGGTATAGCTAGAAATTTATCTCTCTTATGAGGAGCATTCGGTGAAGATATTGTACCGTAGATACAAAGTTCTATGCAACAAAAAAACTCACTTGGTCAAAGTACTATTAAGGAACCATAAATACTAAGAAGAAACATTGGAACCAGAGGAAGAAATTAAGAATAAGTACCCTAACCTATTTTCACCTTAGTATGTAGAAAAAAAATTCAAGGGATAAATTTCATAAGGGGGGAATAATATAAAGACATGGAATTTTATCAATGAAACTTTCCATCTTATAATTATTTCATATAGTATAAAGAACATACATCACATAGAGAACCCAATAAAAACAGTATCCTCATAAATAAATAATACTAATTTAGTCATGAAAAAAAAACAATAATAATGCTAAATATTTTAGTAGGATGATAAATATAAAATAACATAATAAGAATAGGAAAACTTAGATCTACTCAATCCACTAGAATTACTACATTCATAAATAATACTTTAGAAATAAAACATAGTTTTTATAATAAAATATTAATTTAAAATAAAAAATAATATATAACCTTGGGATAAAACATTAGTGACTAGTGAATAGAATAATAGGTATTTATAGGAAGTATTAAGCCCTTATGGCCCTTATAAATCTAACCATTGGAATAAAAACCTGACCATTTGAATAGTAATGTAACTATTAGGAATAGTAATATGGTTGTTAGAATAGTAACCTCACCTATTAAAGTATAAATAAAATTTCGGTATCATATAAAATAAAATATGACATATTTATATCATGGAATAAGTAAATAAATATTTTAAAAATGATAAATTAATTGTGGGTACTTTTTTAAATGTAAATTTTTATTTAAAATTTCATAATTAATATAATGATTTAAAAGAAAATTTATTTTAATAAAATAGATTCATAAATTAATATTTTTATTCGTTCTAATTATAAGATAATTTTATGAGACTTTAATTAATTTTTCAAAGTTTCGTAAAATTGGTTATAATATTAAAATCAATATTTTTTAATAAATGATGATTTTAATTAAAAAATAAATTTATAATATTTAGAAAATTATTTTCATAAAATTGATTCCATTTTTTAAATTTACACATTGAAAAATGGTTAGGGATAATTTTTTGTATTTTTCTAAAGTATTTGAATTTTTTGAATAGTGAAATACGATCATTTATGGTATATAACAAATATATGAATTTTTGAGTCATGGATAATATATGAGTGATGTGAGCACCCATTATTTTGAACTCTAATAAACTATTTACTATATTTAGTTATATGAATCAACACTATTGATAGTCCTGAACCAAAATAATAAACAAATGAATAAAATAATCAAAACACACCCCTCTCTTCCCCTTTAAATACTACCCATTGTCACCCCTCCTCATCATAGATTTTAGGCCAAGAATATTTATAAAAACTTTCCAATTACCTTCCCAATCCTCTTCCCCAATCCAAGATCTGTTTTTCTCAACAAAATACCAAACACAAATTCCTTAACGAGTTTCTCAAGGAGATGATATTCAAGAGGAAAAATATCCCTTCTTTCTCTTTTCAATTATTTCTTTCTTCTACCTAATCCTCACCTAACCTTTCCAAAATATAATGATAACTATAGTATCATATATAAAATATAATTTTATTATGTTAATTTAATATCCATCATCAAATCTCTTATCCTCCATTTTATTTTAAAAACAAAAACATCATATGTGATATGTTGATTCACCACGTTCGTAGATAATGATTTTTCATTTTCCATTGCCACCTTCAAGGATGGTCATCAAAACATTATAATTATTAAACCATATTTTAAAATTTATATTATAAATTATTTAATTTTTTAACTAATATATATACATAATATTAAATATTAAAAAAACTCGTTCTTAATGATCGAAAAATAGCAAAAACAAACTAAACGTTTATCATTAGCATTTTATCAAATGAATCATCCTAATATCAGAAAAAAAATAGACTATTTAAAATTATTTATGTATATTAATGCCATTCCATTCCACTTCTATAGTTTTTCATTCATTTTAAAAGAACTCCCATAATTATACCCAAGGGAATGGACTATAAAAACATGAACCGAACGCTCCTAAAACAACAAAATTAAATATTATAACTCATTGAAATAGATATAAATGAACTTAATAAAATTATAATAAATAAAATATAATTTTAAGTGGTTATAAATTAAATTATTAATTAATATTATTTATTTATCTAGGACATTAAGTGAATGTTCAAAACACATTCATACATAAGGTAAGGGATCTCTCTGAACATTTATTTTTTCCTTCGAGTTATGATTTCTATCTCTTTACCTTAATGTATTACTCATTTATTATTATATAATTATTCTAAATTCTATTTATATGTTCCACACATATTTATCTAGTCCAATTTATCCTTTATTTATGGGTAAATACGTGTTTTAAAAGTTTTCATTTTCAATTCCCCTCGATGAGCACGCCTAATTAAAGGGAACTTCTTCGTTTCTTACTCATTTTCAAGTAAACTCCATAAAATTTTTTAAGAAACCATTATTTTTATAAAATTAATTATTTTATCATGAAAAAAATATCTTATTTCATCACTAGTTTTATGAAAAAACTATCCATTTGTCCTCTTAAATACTCATTAAACTTTACCCTTAAACCACACTAAAGTGCCTCATTTCTAAAGTTTCCTAAATACTCTTTTTCATCTATTCACTTTAGTTAGATATCATCTATTATTATTTTTATTTTATGATTTTCTATTAATGATTTCAATACCTTATTTCATGGATACCATTGTTATACATCCTTTTTTTATGAATTTTTATATGATTATGATACTCATTTCTTTCCATGGTTAACCATTTTTTTTATCCCTTATGTTTGATTCTTTATGAGTCACACATATGTGTGAACAATTTATGATTGGTGCTCTCATATATCACTCCAATGCATTGGATAATGTTTAGTCTCATGATAAATCATTTATGGGAATAGGTAGTAACCTTAATCAATTATGGTAATTTGTACACCAAGTGATATAGTCTTGGAAGTTAGCATCAACTCATGTTTATATCATGTTATATATTGCTACCACATTCTTATGTTTCTGGGATAACATGACCCCATGTTCTATATATTATTATTCACTATGTTTATTCATGTGGAATTATTTTTTATATAATCATGTTATGACTTCTAACCCATGTGTTATGCTTTATTATTATGTTTTCTTCCCTTTCTAGGCTTTTTAACTCATCTCTTTTATCTATGTATTCCCCAAGTTATCCTATGTAGGAGATAAAATAAATTTAAAATATCATTATGGAAGATTAATATAAATATGTTTTATTCTAGTTCCAGGTTTTTTGTTGTATGTACCTAGTCATCCAAATACACTAAACTTTATGATCCTTGGTTTGTAATTAATGGATAATTATTCTTAAAATCATGTAATAATATATGTAAAAGGATAGGGTCTCTATATTTTTCAGCCTGGTTTCCTACTTTAACACACATAAAATACTTAACTAATCCCTTGAGACAATTACCATGGTGATTTCTCCTACATTTATTTTATATAGGAAATTGGGATTTCTTCCCACCATGTGTCCTATGATTTGTTCTTACCTGATACTCCACTTTACTTTACTTTTTCCTATAATATTGAGAGGTTTCAGTTTCTATATCAACCTTAGGAGAACATTAAACAGTCTTTTCATAGCTTTTGAAGTCTCTAATGGCTAACTCCCTTTGAAAAATTGGATTTAATCCAGTAATGAAGTTATTTATTTTTCCTTTGATATCAAAGATAAAATCATAGTCATACCTTGAAAGTATTGTGAAATTTTCTTCATATAAATCAGTATACTAATCCTATTTTTTTATTTAATTCCAATAATTCCTTTTTTATTATTATGAAAATATTTCATGAAAAATACTTAGTGAAAAATATCTTATTGAACTCTTCCCATTCTATAGAGTATATGTCTACCCTTTCTATGGTGTTCTTAATGAGACTCCACAACTGGTCAGCATCACCTTATAAATGATAAATTTCCAAAACAACCTTCTCATGGTTTGAGCACTAGATAATGGAAAATATATTTTTCATTTCATTGATCCACTTCTTAGTGACTAGTGAATTATAGTCCCACTAAAATAGGGTGAATGTTGCTTCATAAAGGACTTGATGGTGAGTCGCTCCCTCCTTGGTGTGTTTGTGATCTCAACATGATTTGGCTTATTTACCATAACTTGAGATAGTTTAGTGAGAATTGTCATGAGATTTTTCAATCAAGCCACAATCTCATTAGGTTTCCCATTAGGACAATCTCAAAATTTTCTATTACACCCATTGTTAACTTGGTTCTATCTAGTACCCACCATTACCTTGACTAAAGGAAAACGAGGAATGAGTATACTTAAATTAAGGGTTTTACATAAAATAATACTATAATCTTAGAAGAAGTATTTCATAAATTACATGAATATGTTAGCCTATGAATCTTTATGTTTAGATCTAGGTTATCCATGATTAGTTTTCTAACTGAACTATATATATATACATATATATATTTAAACCCTTTGTAATGGTTCATAAAGATAATTTGATTAAACAAATCATATCAATCGGGAGTGTTAAACCAGTTGTGTAGTAAGGGAATATTCACTATACACCAAAATGATGGTTGTTATATACTTAACTAACTCTTTACAAGGTTCTTACCCCAAGATGCATCTAAGACAAAACTATGTCCACTTGTAACATCCAGATGGGGATTTATTACTAGGGAAACCATATAACCCATAATTTACCAAAACTTAATGATGGTATCTTAAAATTATCCTTAGGTTTTTTTCTAACATTCTATAAAATAATATCCCAAAAATAACTAAATTGTTATCTAAAATAACTAAAACCAACCTCTAAGGACAAGTATAGTGACCCATATTAAACTTAACATAAATGGTACAATAATATCATGATTTAAATAATACATTGCACAACTATCTTATAATTCAAGGATTGAAAGGTCTAGTGTATTGGAAATTAGTTCCATAGACATATTATTTTATATCACTCTCAAAAAAATTTCCATAATTATGTTCTCTAAACACTTTCCTAGGAATCTCAGGTGATGTAATCATCTCTATAACCTGGGGAATGAAAAAAATGGTGAGATTAAATTATTATTAAGGTAAAATCCATATCATAATGTATTAGATCATAAGCATAAGGATAATATGAGGAAAACATAAATATATAACAAAGGTATCATAAGACAATGTATGATATTCAAAAAACATGATGGATCTACATAAGATCATAAAAATTTCATTGAGTAAAGATAAAATATAGAACATATAACATTTGAACGTGACATAAGGTTTGGGATACCTAAAAAGTAATAATCCTGAAAACATATAATTTCAAGGAAATCAAATGTAAATTTAAACTTGGAATAACATGATAAAAAATATGGAAATGTGTCATAAATTGATGGACATGAAAATTTGGCACATCCATATGAATAGGAAAACACTTTTGATCAAACCAATTATGCCCATGCCTATGTAAACAAACTCATTATTTCCACACCTAAAAATATGAGCAACCCCATCATGCCCATGCCAGTGTGAAAAAACCCATTATGTATTCACTTGACTATCTCATGAGATATAATATTATACTAATTCATTAGATGGTGATATAGGGACCTTCCCATCATAATTCATACATATGTGTGCCACTTAAAAACAATCATCATCATAACTTAAATAACCCAAGGAAAATAATGGGTTTATTAAATATATCATATAACATAAACTTAATAAATCATAGGATATAAAAATATTATTTGAAAAAGGGTTCATAATGTAATATTGACTAAAATTGTAATTTTTATTGAAATAAGAGAGGGTTTAGAATTTAGGAAAGGATTTATGGGGGCCTAAAAAATGAAGATAAAGTGCATCACTAATAATAATATCCATACCCTCCATATGGATGGATCAAGTTATAGAGAAATAGATGAGTGATTCATGATGAAAAGATCTGGAGGAAACTCATGACAAGTGTGAGAGATAATAACATTATTCTGGATCATTCTCCTACACTTCTGAACTTGATAAATTATACTCAAAGGGGAGGATATGTTCCCAATAATTATATTAAAGATAACTTGAGAGTCTATTTCAATAGTATCAAGAGTGATGTTTCTCATACTACACAATTGAAGACCTGTGAGCATAGCATTGGACTCAGCCTATAAAGAATATCCCATCCCATATGGAGCTTAAAAGGAAAATATAAATGATACTCTTTGGTCAGGAATAAGGCCTCTACCCCTCATCATGACCATACTTCAAGAACTATCTATGTAAATCTTGAATCAAGATATGCAAGGAATCTAGTTAATCCAAAGGCCAAGGGATTGATCATGAGATGGAGAATAATACCTTCTTATAAGATTGAGTAATTTGAGCGTATCATAATCATTCCATTGTTTAAGAGACTTCACCAACACTGGAAGAGTACTTTTATTTCTATAAATAATATCCAATAGAGATATCTTAGAACCATCAAGGTGGGATTTGTTTCTAGCCTACCAAATACACCATAACTCTACTGTAATAATGAGAACATGCACTTTCTACTCTTTGTTGTTGCCACTCGACCTTTGAAATCACTTGTCCAAGAAAATGTTTCCAACAATATCTTGTACTTCAAATCCAGTGAAGTCATTTAAGTAAATCCACACCTGATTAGCCCACTAGCTCTCAAAGAAAAGGTTTCACATTGATTACATGCAAGGATTGATGAAAAAAAAATATTTGGATGAAAACTAGATACCCAAGAGTTTAATGTTGTTATTGGTGGGAACCACTTTATGCCTGACTCACCAAAAGAAAAGGTTCAACTTTGTAGGTATCTTCTTAGACCAAATCAAGTCGCCCTAGTGATCCATTTCTACTGAAGGGTGAAATACCTTATGATAAAATTAAACTAAAAATTTTTTGGATACTAATTCCAAGAAAATTCATTTGTCTTGATAAAATGACAACCCAATTAGATAAAATATGGCTCACTGTTCTAGGTTGAGGGTAGTATGTATGAAATCTATAAACATGTTTTCATGATTAAAGGAAATGTCTCGAATATGGAATCCAAGAAAACATACCTTAGATCTTACCTAGTTTTCATGCCAGTAAGAGATATCACCATGGTCAACAATCCACCACAGTTGGAGATGAAAAGCCAGGATGAGATAGATAATATCACACCAAATGGGAGAAGGTACTATGTGACCATACATGGAGTTGGAGAGCTTACCCCAAAGTGTGTGGCACTTGATAGCCTCCCAGGTGATCTTGGCATGCATGGCCTGCACAGTGATATAAATATCAACCACGTTGATTCCTCCCTCATTCGTTGGACTAGCCATCCTCGACCACATATCCCAATGTTTCTTTCCCTCACTATTATAATCCTAGATTAATTCATACATGATGCTTTCAAGGCAAGAAATAATGGCTTTTGTCACCTTGATGGAGTAAAGTGTGTGTATGGGGATTGAAGTGAGAACAGGGTTGATTAGGGTGATTTGACCACTGAAAAAGAGATGATGACTTTTCAAGTTAGTAATTTGACTAGATATCTTTTAAAAAAAATTGTCAAAATGATTAAGATGGATCCTCGTTAAGGAAATTAGGACACAAAAATATTCCATAGGGAATATTTTCTTAAGAATTTCTAAGGATGAATCAATGGAGGAGATCCTACTACCCGCACACCAATTGGATATGAATATGTTGCTTTTTCCAAATTTATGATTTTTCTACTCCACTTACATTATTTATCAAGAATATTGTTAATACCTTGAATGGATCGTTTTCTATCATTGGTAAGAAGAATAGTGTCATCCACAAACATCAAGTGAGAGGCATCGGGGGATTGAAGTATGCACCAAAACTCTAAGATATGACCATAATGGATACCATTTTGAATAAGGTTGTTAAGAGTGTTTTTTATGAGGATAAATGGACTTAGAGAAAGGGGGTTTCCCTACCATAAGCCATGATCCAACTTAAAGAAACCCCAACCCTTGCTGAGAAACAAAACTAAAATCCAAGGAGAGATGAAGCATCTGAACATAATGTTAATAATTCTAGTATATAATCACATTCAAGAGAAAACCTTAATAATAAAGGAACATTCAATTTGGTCATAGGATTTTCCGATACTGAGTTTAATAACAATTTTTGATCCTAATAATTTTTTGTTGATGTCATAAATCATTTCTTGATCCACCCCTATCGCTCCTTGGATTGATCTCCACTTAACAAAATAGTGTTGTTCTACTAAAACCCACTGATTCAGGAGCGTGGGCATATGCCTATTGATGAGGCACACTAGGAATTTGTATTGAAATTTTCATAACCATATAGTCCAGTAATGTTTGATGGAGAATTTTTCCTTCATATTAGGGATGAGACTATGGAAGTGGCACTTTCCACTCATAGAATGTTTACCCTATGAAACACATCCTGCACTGTATCAACCAGAAGACTTTTGATAATCTCCCATTAACGAGAGAGATAATAGAGAATCCATATGGACATGACATGTTTAAAGTTTCGATAGTGATAACTACTTTTTGAATTTCTTAATCCTTTGGGATTTCTTCCAGGAAGGAATTTTCTATGTATGAAACCACATGGAGGATAGCATCAAAATTTTCAACATGACCATAAGGATAGTCGTTGAGCCTTTAAGGATCAGGACCTACAAGAAGAGTGTGGGATAATGATATTACCATATCTATTACTTTTCTTCAGTCCAAAGTAGGAGATCTTTCATCATGGATAATGTTTGGCTTGGTGGTACAACACTTATCCTTAATGAACGCATGAAAGTATGAAGTGTTCTTGTCACCTTCTTTTAACCATTTTACTCGAGATAGCTCCTGAGAAATTATTTCTTATGAAATCATATGATCCTCCAGTTCATGTTTGTTCCTATTGATATGATTAAGAATTTCCTCATCCCAAGATCTCTTGAGGGATGATTCCAAGTGTTCCACCTCTTTATCCAAGACTTCCAAATCATGATTTCATGGGGTGAATTTTGTCCTAGGTTATAAGATCACCTTTGAGACATCTCAATTTATTATGGAGGACCAACCATCATCTTCCCAATACTAGATTGTTCCAAGAGGCATCCAAAACCCAATGGTAGTCTGGATTGATTTCCAACTTTGAAGGAATAAAAATCACTCATTGTTATTAGCTCTAATGTAGAGATCAACCTGGAGAAGAGAATGATTGATAATTTCTCTAACTAAATGGGTAAATTTTATGTCCAAAAATTTTGAGATAGCCTAACGATTCTCCAGATAATTATCAAGCTAACACTAAGTGAAATCATTTCCTTTGTGATTGTTGCACCATGTAAAGAAGTCACTTGAGTACCCTAAGTCATGAAACCCCATTTGCGATAAAAACACAGAAAAGTCTGGACTCCCCTTACTCGATAAAGAACCTATTACTTTTTTCTGAAGGATACATAAAAATAATGAAGTCACCCCCAATGATCCATGGAAGCTCTCCTATATTAAAGGTCTCAATATCATTCCATAGAGATTCTTGAGCCGTTGTGTCACACTTAGAATAAACAAATGTTGTAAAAATACTTTGGGAGCCCGATTTCACTTTTGAGGTAACAAAATGATTAGAGGAATTGATCAATTCAATTGAGACATTGGAGTGTCATAGAATCTTAATATGAATGTTTTTATGTAAAGAATACATGTACTACCGCATCTTCAATCTTTAAGCAAAGGGAAAAAATTTGGAAGGATTATGTTTAGGTTCCAAAACTACCACCACATAGGATCTACTCTTTTAGATTTCTTAAGACAAGAATTATATTTTAAACCATGTTCTAAGACCATAGGTATTCCTGATAATGAAGGAAATAATTTATGGAAGTTATTTTTGGGATTAGAAACCACCTTATTGACATAATAATGGGAAGAGTGCATGTAAGATAGGCGGCAGAGTTGGGATCTGGTATGCACTCTACTGATAGGAGAAGAAAATGATGAGGAATCCAGTGATAGAGAGTTTGGTTCCTCTAGAAGATAAGGAATATTGGTAAAATCTAGTATTATTCTATAATATGGACTCTAAAGGCCTTGTGTATGATCCTAAATAGGGGCTAGAGGAGTCAAAAGTAAGATACTAGGGGCCTTCTCCGTGCCTGAGATAAGTGTGATATTGGAGAGGGAAGAACAACAGTTGTTTGAGTGGGGAGTCGGGGACTTATATAGGATCGTAGAGGTACAACCATAAAAGAAAATCATTGGGAGAGAGAACATAAAAAACAATTTTTACCTAGAAATAATTAAATAACATCAATGAAAATTGAAATTCTTGAAAAATTATTTTCAATAATAAATTATGTAACTCAAATAAAGGATTTTGAGTTACCAGGTCCCTTAACTATAACCTTGATTTCCACAGAATGATTTAAACTCATGTTTTATAAACATAAACATCCTAATTTCCTATTTAAAAACCTTATTATTATATACTTATATTTATACTCTTTATTAATAATAATTCTCTTCATGTACTAGATTTTTGAAATCTCTTTTTAACATCAAGTGTTAATAATTTTAATCATTTTGAAAATTGTTCATATAAGTAGGGTTAGTATTCATTTTTCTATAAAAGATCATAATTTAAAAAACATTAAAGTTTTTTCAATTAAATTTTTTATAAATACATATAATTTTATAATTAAATTACATGGGAGTTTTAGTCATGTTTTGTGAAAAAGAAAATAGTGAAGAACTAGTTTTTTGGTTTTTTATTGATATCGATGGATTGTATTATAGTGATTGTTAATTTATGTTTTATTCAAAAATAACCATATTAATGATATATATTAAATGTAAATTCCATATATACTTATAAAATATAAACTAAAACTATCCATGTTTGGGATTAATGGAAAAAATTAAACATGTTTATTCATGGAGATGGTAGTTCGTACAACACATGATTCACATTGTTATTTTTCTTAATGGAAATGTGGAGGGTGATTAATACTTATAAATAATTATAATAATATAATAAAATAATAATTCTATTTATGTAATCATTTATGGTGAAATGAAATTTTAGTTAGTATAAAAGCATATAAATAAATGGAAAAATAAATAGATGTTTAAGAAATCATATCTCACTTAATGGATTATCGCCTTTGTGAAGGGGATTAAACTTATTAGGAGTGGTATTTTGAGAATAAAAGAACCTCATTAAGGTGTATAATAGTTTATAAAACAGTATTAGTCAGTGTTTGGGCTGAACTTTTGTGTTTTTTGAGTTAGGGGAAGTGAGGAGAGGAGTGCCCCTTTTATAAGTGAAAAGAAGTGTCATTTTTGTAAATACTAAAAAATATTTAATAATAGAAAGTCACTCCCAAGAGAAGTGCCTAAAAATTGATAAATAATGTAATATAAGGAATATAAGGTCAATTCACACCTCCACCATTTTATAATATATATGTTCTAGACATTTTACTCCCTTTACCTCTAAGGTTACTCACTTTTAGCATTTTAGTTTTCAACAAACTAGTTTTTACCTAGGTAATTTATCCTATAATAATAAAATTAAAATTATATTTATTATATAATTTAGACCCACTAATTATAAATATGAAACACAATTTATCAAATAAAAAATATATTTTTAAGGAAAATTTATTTTAACATAAACTCGCAAAAAACTTGTTCATTGAAAAAGTTAATTTTTAAGAAAAAATATTTATAATTGGAGTAGAATTATCAATTCCATTGATTTAAAAAAAATTATTATTAAAATATATTCTATTTAATATTAAAATTAATCAAAAACTTTATTTTATCATGTTATAATTAATTAAACAAAATTTTCAAAAAAACAGTTATCATTAAAACACTACATAAATTTTTAAAAAGTAGAGCATGGGATTATAAATTCAAAATAGTATTTTAAAAATATTTGTTGTAATTTATAATATATAATTTAATAGTAAAAGTTTCAAAAAAATTTAATGTAGTCATATAATAAATTATTTCATAAAATTGACATCATTAGTAAAATTGGTATTTTCACTGTTCACCTAAAAATTAATTATTTTCAAAAAATACCAAAAAATCATCTTAAGATAATATGAATATGATAGATATGGAAACGATGTTAATTTTTTCAAATTAAAAACCTAATATTTATAAACTTAAAATTAAAATAAAATCATAAAATATCTTGACAACACATTTTTATAAGAAATAATGTTTTTTGCATATTAAATATTATTTTAAAATTAATGTTAATCATAAATATATAGAACTTAAAAAATATAAATGTTATAAAATATATTTTAAGTATGAGACAAAATTTTATTTTCTACTTAAATGTATAGACTGTGTTGATATTTAAATTTATTTTTTTTTATAAATAGTTTTTTTTATATATATTTCATAATTATATTACTACTATTTATACTTTATAATTTTATAACTGACTTATAAAGGTCTATATTTTTTTATTATTGGTTTTCTATGTGGAAAAAGTCATCGAAAATGGTATTTAACTGAAGAGGAAAAAATTGGGTCATTCATCTGAGGCAAAGTGAAAGTGTTGGTTCGATTCCCAATTTAATTTTTCATCAGTTTAAATGGATAATATCTAAATAACTTGATAAATGAAGCCACAAACTATCCTATGGAGGATATTTTGAATTTAATTTATAATTAATTTAAAAAAAAAAAATTACCTTAGATGTGATAATTATTCTTGATAAATTCTGATTTTTATCTTTTTTTTACATCATTATAGTACATAATTCAAGTGAGGATTCCTCTAGTTGTATCCATATATGCTTCATGGATCTCCAAACAATGCTCTTGGTATTCTGTGTTCTAGTGCAGAGGAACCTAGTGCTTCATGTCATTTTTCATTGATCACAATGAGGGGATTCTTGTGTTCTCTCAGGTTCTTAGGAGGGGGGATGAGGATTTTCTCTCTAGGGATTAAAATAATTTCTGGACTCTTTTAATTGTTCATAATAACTAGTTTTTTTATAAAAAGTATATAAGTCAAAATATATACTTAGGGTTAATATTTGATTATTCCAATGAGTCCCCTTATCAAATATTCTTTCTAAGTTATTACTCATGTCTAATATTATTATTATTATTATAATATTTCTTGACATGCACATATTTAAATATTATTTGTTAAATAAATAAATAAATATTTACTTAAATGATATTAAATAAAATATATCATTTTTATTGGGGCCTTAGCTTATCCTACCAATCATCATCAAAATTTATTGAACCATGAATAATAAAATATTTGTCATGACCCGTCCCCCGGGGCCCGTATCATGACTACCCCAAGCCCGCCTTCCATAGGCTAGGGGCTGGCGACTAGCACCAAAGGTGTAACTCCCTAAAAACTGTTAAGGCATTGCCTTTATAAAACGTAAACACACACACAACCAGGGTAAAACCAGAAGAAAACACTAAGTAAAGCAGTAAAAAGTTTGCTGAAAGTACAAAGGGGCCGGAAATACAAGTCCAACTGTAAAGTACAAGGTAAAAGACAAAACAGCTTAAAGGTAACAAGCAGCTCCTGGATCGTCCACCATATATCCTACCTGAAGGGTAGGTACAAATAGTGCAGCTCCTAGATCGTCCACCATGGATCCTACCTGAAGGGTAGGTACAGATAGCCTCCTCAACACCCTCTTCCGTCAACCTCCTCCAGGTACCGACTCATCGTGAGGTCCACCTTCGGTTACCGACTCATCGTGAGGTCCACCTCCAGGTGTCATCTAGTCCTCGTACACTCGGCCTCCGTCAGCACTGTACATCGTCTGCATCCAACACAATGAGGTGCGGGCATAGCCCATGCAGGGGTGAGTATAACGACACTCAGTAGGGACCTCGAGACCCTCAAGGTCTCACTAAATCCAAAAAGGATAACCACAAAGTAGGATATCAACAGATAATCCTTACTTAGGTATATTCCCATACATATACCTAAGTCATCAAGTAACCCATCTCAATCATGAGGAAAACACAAAGGTCATTGACTCAGCTCAAACCAGGATTTTCATTATCGAAACCACAACTGTTGGAGAACTCCTCCTATATCAATTACAGTGGCTCTGTCACAACTCTTAGGTGCTACTCACTAACCTTATATTGTTGGGGTACTCCTCCTGTCGAGTATCGCGGGTCTGCTGCCAAATATCGGACGCTCCGTCTGCTGTGGGTCTGCGGCCAAATACCGGGCGCTCCCCCTAATAGCCTACAGAGCTACTCCTCCTGTCGAGTACCATGGGTCTGCTTCTAACTACCAGGTGCTCCGTCCATCGTGGGTCTGCCGCCAAATACCAGTCACTCTGTCCACTGGGCTAATCGAATCACTCCAAGTCGAATCGGTCAAGCAGTCGTCAGGTCTACAACTACTAGGTCTCCGCACTCCGTACGCTTGTCTCTAGGAGGGTCCGCTCCACGATCCATTGGTCATTACTTCCAAGTGTCACTAAGTCTCATGTAGAAGTAACACAAAGCACCGCCTTGTCAAATGGGTCTCAACGCAATAGACGGCGCGTCAATCGGACGCCCGGTCTGTGAGATATTAGCTTTTCTGTTCCATGGGCCCGATTGACTTTTAAGCTAAAACCAACCTGACCATTATCCAATATCATCTGAATCCCATTTATAGTATTCGAAAAGAACTGTCTCATCAAGAGGGATCCAATGTAGTTGACGTTACATCAATCGGGCGTCTGGTTCTTAAGTTATAAGCGTTTCTACTCCGAGGGCCCGGTTGGTTTCGGGTTCGAACCAACCCATCCATACCAAAACTTCGCCAAAACCTTGATTTTAATATACCAAAACTACCTTCTCAATCCAAGGAATCCTACGCAATTGACGGTGTGTCGATCGGAGGTCTGTAGCTCAAGATATGTCCATTTAACCGAAAACGGCCCGAAAAAGGGGGGTATGGGCCCGGTCTGACCCGGCCCAACCCACCCTGGGTCGGCCCAAACCGGGTCAACCAAACCCAGGTCCGGGTCCGGCCTGGTAGGGCGTGGCTTGGACCAACTGGGCGCAGCCCGGCCCGGCCCGCGTCTGGCGCGGCCCGGCCCACGGTCGGTCGCGGCTCGGCCTGCCTGGCAGAGCGATTACGCGGAGCGGGGGGAGGCGCGGCCCCCGGTTTTCTAGGATCCCGCGTGGCCGCAGGATCCACTGCGTCACTGTCGTGGCTGTTGCCACAGTGGATCTTCTCTGGTGGCATGCTGGGGCACCGCCGCCTCTGGTCGCAAGCGCCGGCGCGCCGGCAACCTACGCCGCCGCGATGTTCCGCGGGCCACCAGAGTCACTCCGGTGGTCTGTTTTAGCTCGCATCTGCGCCAACGGCCTTCTCAGATTGTGTTCTTCATTGAGACAGCTTCAAATCGTTGTTTCCCTTCTGTTAACCCATCTCCACGCAATCTGCGTATCAAGAACAAGTTGGCGGTGGGTCCGGACTTGTTCGTTAGTTCGTACCCACCGCGTAGGTAGTTCTAATAATCACCCAACAGAAAAATCTCTCATACTCAAGGGTGTAAATCACGTAAACGTAAATATAAAAAAAACCCTGCCTTGATTATGGTTCATTCTTCATAGACGCGGAAAGCGTTGTCACTCCGTCAACGCCGGGAAAGAACTGTCGTCATTGGTGAGTTTCCTACGGTTTTATTTCCTCCCTTGATGCGGAGGAAGTAGAAGATTGGAGGAACGTGGAGCATTCTTCACTGTGTCATTCTTCGTTGAAGGGGCACCGTTCTTCGTGGGAGGATGATGTTCTTCAACGAAGAAGGAATTTCCTTCTCTTTTTACACAAGAGCTCTCTCCATTCTCTCCCAACACAACATGTGCTAAACTAAAATAATAGGTTAATGTTATTATTTTATTAACACAAGCAATCTAAAATTCAAAATTCAAAACACTTAATTAATTAAATGAAGATGTTCCATTCATTAATTAAGGTATGTTGGAAAGAGTTAAATAGAGGTAGAGGGAGTGTAAAGGTCCTCATAAATTTGGGGGGTTGCCAAATTAATGAAGGGGGTTTATGGAGTTTAGGGGAAAATGAAAGGTTGGGGCTCGTGTGGGCCCCACCTCTCAAACATCCACACTTGGGTAGTTAGGTGCCTATGGGTCTCACCCTTAACTCCCCTTTGTAGGATATAACTACCTCATATATAAATAAAATTGTACACTACCAATTTTATTTATTTTATTCCAGATTCCTAAATAATAATTCTCAACCTGCTTAAAAAGCAACTGCTGTAAAGGTCCCCTTAAGCAATTACCGGCGCTGCGAGTTCATCGGTGCCCTCGGATTTCAATTCTGAGTACCAGTTCTAAAGATAGAAAAAACCCACTCGTTCTTTCACTGAATGTACCCGAGATAAAATTTGGAAATTGATTCCAGGCACACCGGGCCTCGGAATCAAGTGCCGTCAAAAGCCACAGACTCGTAAAATTCCAAAGAAATTAAGAAAAAAAATTCCTTGAAATTTCCGAGACTTTACAATATTTATTGAAGTAAATAAATAAATATTATTTTTTGAATGAATGAATAAATATTATATCCACTAAACTCATGAATAAATATTTATTTTAATAGTCATTTAACTAAATAAATATTTATATTAATCTATTCACTAAAATGGTAAATAAATATTTACTTATTTATTACCTAATAAATAATAAAAAAGAGATAAAATTAAACTCATACATTCTAAACTTAAATATCTGGTGATTGAATTTATGTGGTCAAATTAACTTGAATAATTATTATTCCACAAGTTGAGAATAATATTTATTATTAATGTTAAATTCAATATAATTTTATGAGATTATAGATACAGTTTGTGTGTGATTATATGGGCCTATTTCTTAGTATAAATAGGTGAACTTTCCTAAATTCTAAGATTAGTGTTTAGAAATACTTCAAGGCACCCATAGAGAAATAATTTAATGTCGCAATGGCAATAACCTTCATACAAACACTACAGTGTAATATAAACCATTTTTCATGATATCTCATCGAGTAGGATGTATGCTTTTGATATCATCATATATTCTTGATTTATATTTCTCTGACTTTCAAAAATGAACTATTCAAGTAACTAACATGGTCATCGATTGGATTAGATAGTTCCATTTCAATCAAAGGGCCAGAGATATCTTTTTTCATTAAATTCAAAAGGACAAATCCTTTCATGACTTATTCAATTAATGTCATATCACTTATGATGCATCCAAATTGTGCAATCTTATCATGAGAAAATGTCATCATAGTTTTCATCCATACATTAAAGTGTGTGGTTCATGATATACATTAACAATAATCTAAATTATAAGGTTCAATACACACATTCATATATAGAAATATCCAATGAAACATTTTACAAGTGGGACTCCTATTAGTGGGTTTGTCCTTATAACCATCATTGTTGGATATTAACAAGTGTGAAATTTATAATAAAATGTCTCAATATCTTATGATCCATCAACACCTGATATTATAACATTATTTGTATCCTATCATAAAAATGTTGTTTATTCCATAGGAAATATTTTTAATAATATTTTTATAGAATTTATAGGTTCTCATTATTATAGAGAAATTATATAACATTTTTATGTAAAAATACTCTAATTAAATTGTCACATTAATATTACATGGAATAAAAATCATCATGTGATAATAAATTTATTAATATTTTGCTAATAAAAAGTAAAAAATTAGTTGGTTCTAGGGAAAAAACTAAAAATAGACTCCCACTTATACTAGATCCAACTTCTAAATAATAACCCATTAGATTTCACATGATAAAAATTATTTTTATAAGGTATGGTTATAGTTTTTGGGATTGACATGTTATTTTGTGGTTACTCTTCTTTCTAAAAATTGACCATTTTGAGAAAATCCCTCAGGAAGTTATTTTATTGAGTATTTAAATTTTTTTCTATGTAACTATCTTAACATCGTTTCTAATAACATATTCATAAATTTATTATAATATATATTATGATAATACATTATTATCTTGTTACAACTCTAAAATATATAACAAATGATTATATGAGATACATATTATGTTGTGTAAGAAACCACAATGTACTCAGTCTATATAGATATGGCTACCACTAGGTTCAATAAGATTATCTTACTTATTTACTTAGCCTTATTGTAATATATAAAATCATATTGATCAATAATACAACTAGTTCTATATAACATTAAAAACTATCATTCCCACTTCTCCAAGTACCCATAACTTATCCTTTTCACCTCCTCAATTATTGTTAGATAGTCCATGCTACTGTCTAATATAGTGCTCCTAGATATTTTTATATTTTCCCACTATATTTTATGCATAAGAAATATCAAATCTCAGTATTTATCATGGAATATGTGATAGATTATATAGAATTAAATCATATATAATTTTATTTATAATAATATCCTCTTATTTTTTAACATGTCATCTTAGATAGATTTTACACCATGTGATATAGGAAATAATTCATTATTAAATTTTTACATCTTTTATTTTCCAATACCTTGGAAATATATATATTATGACTTAATCTAATAAACCTTGTGGATCTATTTTAGAAGATCTTTCTCCCTATAACCCATATTTCTACTTTAATTCATTCTTGGAGAAATATTTTTATATTGGTATTAACTAGTTATAAGATTTAAAATTTTCTCCCATATGTTATAAATATGTTTGACTTGGAAAACTATGTTTCCCCCACTAACATATTTTTGACACATGGAGCACTTTTTTTCTTAATAAAAAAATCTTCTTTATAGATTCATAAAAATAAATATTCCCTGATAATAATTATTTCTTCAATCCATAAAATGATCTCTAAAACTTTCATACATTATTGTCTTTCTTTGGTGCCAATGACCCTTCTGATTGTGTCATATAGAAATATCTCAAAGGGTTTACATCAATGACGCTAGTATTAATATCGATTTTCTAATGGATTCAGCATGATAATTGGAGAAAGGGTTTCATCATAGACTATATGTAGACATCAATAGTAACCTTCAGTAACCAATTATGCCTTATAGATATAAACTTTACAATCCATGTATAGTTTCTTCTTTAATAACCACCAATGGATTTACATCAACTATAGAAACCACCAAAATGAAAATTCATATTTTTTTTACATAGAAACCATTTTTGAATTCATATAAACTTTAAAATATTTTCTTGTTGACATTTACTGATTCCTTATAGGATTCATTATTATTATAATATATCACCTAAATTTAAGAATATAAAATCAAAATAACTACTCCAACTAAATCTTGTATATTTTAGTGTTAATGTTCCAACTCATTTGTATGTGTATCCTCAACTTCATTGAAGTCTAGCTTGATCCTACTATCTTAAAGGAAAATTGTTTCCCTATTATATAAATATAGTCAATTATTTAACCAATACCATTATATATTAGGTATAGTTATGTCATACGTATCTTTTAGGATAATTAACTAAGATTAACTTAGTGTTTTATTTGATGTAAGTTTGTTACTAAACTATCTTTAACAAGAAGTTTTCATGGAATACATAAATCTATGATATAATGGATTTAATTTATATTGTAACTTATATGATACTAATTAATCAATATATCTAGAATATGGTTAGGTGTTTCACTGTTATTTATAAAACATTTCTTTAAAGTAATTATAAAATAATTTTAATGCTTTTAAGACTCATCATTGATCCTCCTTTTTCTCACATTGTTATAAATACCCACCTCTCCATCCCATTTCATTCACTCTAAATATATTTAGCACGTCTGTACCTATATTATTCTTTCAATATTACCTTTATTTAATATCTCAAGCTATCAATGAATCATCCCTCTATGTTTAGGAAGCAATACTTAAGGTAGGGGATTATCTTAATCTCTCTTTTTATCCATGTACTTCCTTTATAATTAGCCCTATAATTTCAAAGTTATTATGTTATCATAAACTTATGATCATTAAATTAATTTATAAATGATTTTATATCAATTACATACTTTCATTATCTCTCATTAATCCCATTCTATAAACCACTTTGAATACATGATATGCAATTAAAATCATTCTTTGATTTTCCATGCCAACACTTTTATATTGTGAACACCCAACCATAATTTTATTCAAGTGTATTCATATATATGTAATTTTGATTCATAATTGGGTATTTCCATTTATTAAAACCAAATTCCATTCCCATGGGTTAAAAATGATGAAAGTTCTAAGTATTTAAACACTTATGTACTCAATGATATTATATGAAATAAGTTACTCATTCTCCATGGGCTATTAATGAAATTATTTATTACGGTCTATGTGGAACACATGAATTAAGAAATATAAAGGGTGTTCCCTGATATCACTCTAATGCATTGGGTAAATAATTAATCTCTATAGATGGTATGTTTTATGATACCTTGGTGAATAACCTTGGTAATATGTTTAGTGAAACCTTAGTATTGAACATCTATGATATGCTTATGAATGTCTCTTTTTTATATTGTAGAAACATTTTCATGCTATGTATCACATACTTATGATTATAATCTCATGTTATGACTCATATTTTACCCATAATAATCACTCATTTTTCATTTCCATTATTTATCCCTTACCAGGCTTTTTTCTCACCCTTTTAAATTGATGTATGTCCCCAAGAAATCATATGTAGTAAAGTGACATAGGATATATTATTTAAAGAATAAATTAAAGAAAATTAAATAACATTTATGTTTTTAATGATCTATGTACTTTATATATTATATACCTATATTCCAAGACACTAGACCTCAAAAGGACATTCAAAATTATTTATGTAATATTTGTTAAAAATTTATATTAAAAATAGTATATTAAAAAAGGTTGGTCTCTATATATTGTTTAAATTATATATAAACATTATTTATTTTATTCCTCCTATACTTATTATATTATATGAATATTACATAATTAATTAACCATGTCCTATAAAAAATTACCTATAATAATTTTATTTCATTTCATCTTATTATGATTTTCAATTTATTTACATTATGTGATCATGTTTAATCATCTAAATAAATGATACATCACATAAATAAATAAATAATTATTCACATAAAAATAAAATAAGTATGTTACATGATCATGAGATTTTATATACTCATATGTTAATATAGTGAGGATAAATCAACCTTGACCTTAGGGTAAATAACTCTTTGAGTTGATGTCTGGCTCAAGTTTATCTCCTTGGTAATTTTCACCTCGACTCAGATCCTAAACTTCCTCCTCTCACTAGGAGATAAATCCTTTAAAAATGTTTAATCACTCACAAGTGAGGCATACCAAGGGTTTGGGGTTCCATAAAATAAACCTTGGACAAATGGACTCATACATAATAAAGGAGGGAGGGATTATATGAATAATATCATATTTAATTTAATCTTAAAAATATATCTTATAAAAACTGATGTAATAAACAATTAAATTAAAAAAATAAACACATAAACAGGTAGATCAATCACATGATCAATCAAAACATGCAATAACTATGAATTTAAACTTCTTAGTATTCATTTCAATTCATTATAATTAATATAAATTTACTAAAATTATTAAATTAATCCACAAATGAATTAATTATTTTTTGTCTTAATATCTAGACTAAATAGTCCTTGAGATGCAACAATATTCTTATTATATGTTATTTTAAATAATTTAAATTTATATTTAAAATAATAAAGTATAGAATGTGTAATGATGAGGCTATACGACATGTAATTTTTTACGTTAGATTAAATTCATTACTAGAATTTAATATACACATGAAATTTACTAAAGATGAAATTGTGTATACCTTTTTACATCAGATTAAATCCATTTCTAGAATTATAATACTTACATGGGATGTTTATTCACTTGAAAATTCATGATACTTACATTCCAAGCGGTCTTTATCATGTATTGTGTACATACAAGACATGTATTCCCATATAGCATGTCACTATATACATGGTATATTGTTTTGTGGTACAATATGTGTAGTCTACACAGTTTGTATGACCACATGGGATGCTATAAATATATTTGGTGTGTACTGCAATAATGTTTGTGAGGTATACAGTGTGTATGGAAACTATTACACATCCTGTAGTTTCAAAATTTACATGGATAATAATTATTAAGCCTTTATTTCAACAAGACGTGCCAAAAATTACTCGGCACATACCTAGTATAGAATGAAACCTATTACAGTACATGTATAACTATATACACACCATGTAGTTAATGTCTTTCATATTTACCCATGTGTTGACCAACACAACATGCCTATCTTTAAGTGTACCTAGCGTGAGTTAACATGTGTTACATAACATGTACAGATGGATACATTCCATGTAATTCAATTCTCGCCACCCATGTGAAAAGTATAATGTCTCATTGTGTATCCCTCAAGGGTTTTCATCTATTACTTAATTTTTATAGTCAGCAACATTTCATTTAATTCACATTTGACTACATCGTTGGGCTAGCAGTCAATACATAGTGTGTAATGACATCTCTTAATAGGCCACATGGCATGTAATGATTTATGCAGAGTCAATGCTATGTGGGGTTACATGAAATGTATGCTGAAAACATGTCATTTACTCATTTTCATGATATATGTCACACTAAAAATCAATACGCGACATGTAATGGAACTATATACTGATTCACATGGCTTTTCCTTATTAACATGACCCTCACCTTTTATGGTTGACCATGGGTACACATAATGTAATTTAATGTTACAAAATGTGGATGTGTATCATGTTTCCAATAGCCTTGGAGCATATTAATGAGATATTTGAGCATTCTTTATTTGTTCTTGACTTGTTCTTGGTCATATGAATTCAAAAAAACATGTTATATTGAATTTTGGATTAAAAATGAAATTTCATAAATGAAAACTAACAAGACAATATAGGAATTGGATCAAAAAAACTTATAAATAATTAAAAATTAGAATGTGACAACTCTGGTGTCACATGAAGGTTCTTGGGCATAATATAATTTGTGGGTCGATGTCTAATTTAATTCTTTATGAGTTTCAAAACATAATATCTTAATAACTTAATTAAGGAAACCCTAGAATCTCATATAGAGGATATTTCACATTAAATTTAAAATTAGATTAAAAAATAATTGCCTAGAATGTGATAATTCTTCTCAATCAATTCTAATACATCTCTTGTCATGTATTTGTTACATTGGAGAATCCAACTAGGATTCATTGAGTTATATCCACATGTGCTTTATGAATCTTTGAACAACACTCTTGGTGGGTTCTAGCGTGAAGTAACTTGGTGCTTTGTGTTATTTTTCATTGATGGAAATGAGAGGATTCGATTGTTCTCTCATGTTATTGATAGGGATGGAGGAGGATTATCTCTCTAGGTTTTGACTAAATTTCTAGAGTCTTTTCATTGTGCACACTAATTCATTTTCTCTAAAAATGATATAAGTTGGAATATGTACTTAGGGTTAATATTTGATTATCATGCTAAATACTATTATGAACTATTATTTTTATGTTATTCCACATGTCTAGTAATAATATTATTGTTATTCTACTTCTTTAAATGAGTATATTTAAATATTGTCTGTTAAATAAATCAATAAATTTTGACATAAATGATATGAAATAAAATAAATTATTTTCTTGAGGCCCTTAACTTGTCATGTTAATCCACCTATAAATTTATCAAAACTAGAATAATAAAATATTTATTTAAATAAATAAAAATTATTATTTTAGTAAATAAATAAATATTATATTCACTAAACTCACGAATAAAGATTTATTTTAATATTCACATAACTAAAAAATATTTATATTAATCTTTTCAGAAAATCAGTGAATAAATATTTATTTATTTATTACCTTATGAATAAAATAAAATAGTTGAAAATAAAATCACATATTCTAAAATTGAATATCTAGTGATTTAATTTAAGATAAAATTCAACTCACATATTCTAAACTCAAACATCTGGTAATTGCAGTTATGTGATCAACTTAACTTGAATAATTAGTATTCCACAAGTCAAGAATAATATTTATTATTAATATTAAATTAAAAAAACTTTAATGGAATTATTGACACACATAGTGTATATCCCTATAAGTTTCTTTCTCAGAGTCATTAAGTGAACTTTCCTAAATTCCATGAATAGTGTCTCGTAATATGTCAAGGCACTCATAGTGAAATAAGTTGATGCTGTAACCAAAAAAAATTTATATGAGTTTGATTGTGTAATATGATCCATTTTACTTAATATCACATCAATGAGGATGCATACTTGTAACACCCCAAGATTTTAAGAGAATAAGTTTTTGTTCGAAAGTGTATACAACATGCAACACTCAGCTTAAACGAACCACAAAATATTATTATTTAAATATGGTCATTATAACCTACCCATTGAATTGATGCGTCTAAATATGAATAAACATATTATAAAATATATATAAATGTCCTACTCAATAAAATAATTTTAATAATTCTTAAAAATAATCATTAAATATTTTTGGGTAAATTCATATTATGCTTTAAAAATATGTTTCCTTCAAACATGATTTTCATTGATTATTTTAGAAAATCATAATTTTTTACACTTATATCAAATTTATTAAATAAAATTAAAATAATTTTTGAAATAAACACATCAAAAAGTATCTTAGAGTGAACATTTAATATTTTTCTGAAAATATTGATTTTTCAATGAATAGTATAAAAATACATATTTTTATTGAAAGCTATATTTTTGTTTCAAGTGTTTAAAAAGTTAAATTTTATTTTAAAATGGTTTAAAAGTAAAATTAGTTATAATATATTATTAATATTAAAATTAAGTTCATTTTAATTAGTTTTATGGTTTAATTTTGGATAAAAATATTTTTAAACTTAAAAAGGCATTTTTATGAAAAACTATTTTTCACTGCATTTTGTGTTTCTGTCTTAAATTATTTTCTTCTACTTCTAGAAATTGAATCATGAAAAATGTATTATATATTTGTAATTATCAATTTCAAATTTGGTATATATTCCACTTTTATTTTTAGTCAATATGAATAGTAACCATAATAAATTTTCTCACCTCGATAAGGGTAAAACGGGTAAAATGCTGTTAAAACTTTGAGATAAGGCTTTAAAATTTCACTAAAACTTTAATTTATACTATTGGATGGGTTTAATTAAACCATTTACATCCATTTCTCTAATATATGGTTACTTAGTGCCATAATTCTTTGATTATGACCTTTATATTAATTTAAGTAAAGATAAAGTCAAAAATATCTTAGACGTGACTTTAATAACTCTAATATTTTATCATAAGTATAAAAAGAGGTTTATTTATTATAAATATTTATTTGAAATATATATTGATTTATTTATCATAATAATTTATTTTTAATTTTTATTGGTTGAATAATTACACTAAATGCTTATGCAACGCCAACACTGTATTTATTCAGTTAATAGAAAAATAAAATAAATGATTTTCACAATATTAAAAGTAAGAAAATTTGGATGAATTATTATTTTAAAATAAATTTTAAGATAAATATGAAAAATTAGGGATTTTTTAATGGATTATATTATATTTTCATAGTTTTTTTTGTCTTTAAAGTCAAATTAAATGAATAGTGTCAAAAATAATATTATTGATATTTAAAAATAATAATATATTAATAAATTATTTAAAAATTATAAAAAAATTTAAATAATACCATTTGGATAATATATGTTCTAAAATTTCATCCCTTAACCATTTAGGATCCAATTTTTACTTTATAAGTAAAATTTTAGCCCTTTCAGTGTATAAAAGTTGTTATCACAGTTAAGGTTAAAATAGGTTAACTAAGGGATAAAACAAATAGATAAGGTTTAGAATAAAATATAAACCTATCCAAAGTTTATTTTTTGATGATATGTGAACCATATCCTATTTTATCCTCGAATATCTTTCTATTTGGAAGCATTTTTCTTGATAATGACTTTATTATATTTTAATATTTTAAGAAATTCCAAGAGTGCCCCTCCCCTCACTTGTAAAAGGGAACCACTTCATTCTCTTTTTTGAACCATATTGAGACTTATATCTCTAAAAAACCAGGAAAAACGATCTTCTACACTTATCTATACATGAATTAGAGTTGATTATCTTCTTAAAAGACTATTCCAAGGGTCTTTAAGAAGGTATATAAAGGAGGCCTACTGAAGAAGTGGTAATCATCTTACTCAGCCACTTTCAATTTGTTTATTCTTATAATTTTTATAAATATGTGATATTCTTTATAAAATAAAAAATTCAGTATCCTAAATATACTTAAATATTATTATGGTTATTAAACCACCATTATTCACCTTTTTCTATCAAATGGGAAGTGAAATTATTGCTCATGTGTACGTAGGTTAATCGTCTCTACATAGCGATACATTTAATTTTACATAATCATATTTAATGGATGGTTATTATGATTAGTTTAATTTTTATATATTATATTTATGAAATAATTATGCTTCTGTATTTATAATATCATATCTACCTTATTACCTTCTAATCTATTGAAAAATAATAATGTCGCTCGTACGTACATGGGGACTGCCACCTCCATGAAGTGATGTGGTTCATTTTTCATTTACTCTTTACATGGATGGTAATAATTATATATTTAATGGATATATATACATATATATGATATATATGATATAATAATGATTCTGTAGAGGTAAATTATTATTTATCTTTTTTTTCCATTCCTTAAAAGGTAAAAATAGCTTCCATGTGTATGTAAGGCTTATCATCTCCCTGGATGGTGTGATTATTTTTTCTATATATATATTTTATGGATGAATATATATATATATATAATGAATATATATATTATTTATATCATTATTAAAATTTTATATATTAAATTACAAGGACTGAAATAATCAAACTGAAGCATGCATGGAAAACAGACCGGTTTTCACCTGAATGCCCATTTTAAGGGAGAATTGTTGATAAAAGGATAATTAGAAATTATAAAATGGAAGGTACATAGTAACATATACATTAATATAGTTCTGTAATAGATTTATAATAAATTTATATTCATTATATAGTATGTTTAAACACATACAAAACTGGATAAGACTTGAGGTAAGGGGATTTCTAGTTTAGCTTTTATTTCTGGGAAACATATGTCATATTCACCACTTGTTTCTTATATGTGGTGTATATAATAAACCTTTAAAAAGATATATCATAAATATACTTATTTTCATGATATTTAAAGTTTCATTTTATGTTATTCTTTCATGGGTCTTACGATTCAAAAGTTACCAAAGTGGTAAGGATTTTATGTTGCAATCTCATTGTTTATTGGGATTATTTATGATTAACTGATAATGATAAAATATTATAGTATAACTATCAATAAACTCATGAATTTTATTATCCTCTGGTTATTTCTATAAATTATATATTTTTTCCTTTCATTTTATACTTCTCAGGTACTCAAGATACTAAAAGAATATTTTTAATGAAAACCACCTTTATTCTCTCTTCATTCTAAAATAATTTTTCTTCTATATACATGTTTTCTAAAAATGTTTTCAATAATGTTTTTAATATTATCCTATTATTTTTTCAATTAATTTTTACCCATGATTCAATTTTTACAAAATGGTTTCAAATGAATCTTCATGTAATTTTCTTAATGATGTACTTTTGGACTTTTTTACAAAAGTATGAAAATAATGTTTTTTTAACATATACAGCATGAACAAAAAATCCCACTATCATAACCACTCAATGATTTGAATCATTAATTAAAAGTTTCCAAAATTATTTTCGAAGAAAATTTTTTTAATAGTATTTTGGAAATTTTTATATTTTAAATAATTTATTTCAAATTGAAAAGGTTATTTCCCTTAAGAAATATTCCAAGTGATCTTTTAAAGTAAATTTAATTTAGGATTACATCCTTTGATGTTACTTATGATTTACTAAGAATATGATCCAATGATACCATCATTATTCTTCTTCTATATGGTTTGTGATTATAATGACAATATTTTTATGAAACCCTTACCATTTTCATGGGTTATTCTATGATGAGTTGATAAAAAAAATTTAATAAACTCATCTATTTTTTATTAGTTATACTATGAAAAAAGATTTATGAATATTTTTTCTTTCTCATGAGTTATGATATGGTGAATGTTTTATGATATTGAGGAACACATATGTATTATTTTAATTATGTGATGGGTGGAACCATAATTATATATCCCTCCTATGTATTGAATAAATATGGATATCTCATGAGAAAAAAAGGACTCAAATGAGGATCAAACCCAGTTTAGCAAGGGATTCTATCCACTATGATTGTCTTGGGAGTAAATCTTGAATACTAAGATGGTTTGGGGAGTAAACCTAATAACTTATGATAGTCTTGATAGTAATACTTAACTACTAAATAAATTATTTTCTATTCTTATGTGTATGTCACAAAATTATATCTTATGCCAATGTTATACTCTCAAAGATCATGTTCTTTGATTCCAATATGATTCGTGTCTTATGAATAGCCAATATTTATGACATAATTCAATATTATAATCTATGATATATAGGTAATTGTTTTCAAATGTTATTCTCATATTATAATACCCTTATTCTCATGTTATGTTTAACTGATCGTTGATATCTCCCTTGTTTACCCTTACTACGCACCTGAGATCACCCTTTCTTGTGCATCCCTTCCCCAGAATATGAATAACTTTTTAAGTATGATATGTCTAAAAAGGGTTATAGTTATTAAGAATTAAATTTAAGATGATGTAGATATCTTATTAACAAGATTCTTATATGTCCAAGTCTCCAAATATAATAGACCTTTACAATCATAGCATAGATCATAATGTTATGTGTTGGATATTATTTTAATAAGATGTCATATCTATGTATGAAATGTATGGGTTTCTATAGTTAGTATCATAGTAAAGTTTATTTAAACTTAATAAATGAGTATGATAAAACTTTAGTGAAGTCCTTTTGGATAATCCTATGTATATGAGAATTTCCAAAGTTATAGTAATGGAGTGTGGTTTTCCTAAAAAATCATCCTTGTCTAGATATAACAAGTAGATTTTGTTTTAGAACATATGTATATAGGGGTAATAATAATGAAAAGAGTTGGTTGAGTACATCTCAATCCTCATTTGTATGCATGGATATTGTGCCCTTACTATGAACCTAGTTTTACACTCTTGTGGGATATACTTGGGTTAACTCACATTTTCATTATAAACTATTATGAAGGATTTGAATGTATGATAATAAGGAATGATCTAGGTTAAACCTAAGGGGTCATAGATTGAAAATTATTCTTGATTTAGACATCCTATAAATGTTTTTTATAGATTATATTGTTTACCACTATGATTATTGTATTTCACACTATGTGTTTTGGTTGTGTTCACTGCGAAAATTAGTAGGATTTGTGTTAATGGTAAATGTGAAATATAATTGAATGATTTTACTTATTTAAAACCAAGTGAAATAGTAGATGGAATGAAAAACCTTGTAATCATTTATAATCATCTATATTGTTATATGACTAACAATATCTACTTGGGTGTGTTTTCTGACACATCTAATAAGAGAAAAATGGGGTTTCATGAAGACCATGTAAGGAAAAAGACTATGTTTCTTATATGTCAAGTATGTTGGAAGAAGCACCTAGGTGAATGTATCAAAAGAACATAAAGATTCTTTTGGTGTAGAAAATAAGAACAAAGAGAAAATATTTTTCAATGGAAAATGAAAATTTTGGTTAAAACAATGGATGAGAATAATGGTTTCCCTAAGGTATCATCAATAGTTGAATGTTTTAAATGTGGAAAATATGGGAATTATGAAAATCAATTTCCAATGGTGAAATATCAAAACACGGATCCTCAAGGTTATATGAGAGTAATGGTTTTACTGTTGATGTTTAAGAGACTAAAAATGATACCAAAAAGGAAGGATGTATTAAGTAATAAGATGAAAAATCCTAGTAAATGGTTTAATAAGGAATTGGAATGATTGAAGTGTTTATAATTTGGAATTAAAGAATTATTTTATAGAACTATTTGAAGTCTCCATTGAGTTGAATTTAATTTTTTTCAATAAGGATGTTTGACTTGTTATGAGAAGATGTCAATATGGGATGAAGAGTGTTTGATGAGGAAGAGGAGATTGAATTTTGTATTTTCACTTTATATGAGTGTATATTAAAAATATCCAGACACATAAGCCAGCATGAGGGACCATAGCCACTGCTAAGGTGGGAGGTTCAACCTCTTTACAGCTATCATGGTATTAGATAGTGTGCATGGTGCACCCATAGAGGCACATTGGAGTATAATATAACCACCATGTGGGGTGGAATGATGGTAGAAAACATGGAATGGGTCAGTGCCATCAAATGTCAGGACTAGGCCTCATACTCACATATGGCATTGTGTTGGAGTGTATTATAATATAAGGCAGATCCCAGTCACTTGAAAAAATGATGTGGGACTAGTGGTGTTCATTTACTATTCATCTTTTCTTAATGATATGTAAAGAACTAGTTTCATTCGATCAGATCAACCATAGCTATCTAATATTCATCGACGTTGTCTTCTTCCTTTGGATGAAGGATTTCTTACATGCATCAGATTTTGTAGAATTTTCTTTATGTTGTGATGTCTGGGTGACTGAACCAAAGCTTTCAAGTTCCATTTGATCATCCAAATCATTATAATTTGATTAAATTATCATGAAACTTCATTTTTATTATTTAAAAAAGATCAAACCAAGGAGTTACAGTGTGAAGCGGGTATGTTTTACAATGAAGGTGTTTTTTCAAAGTGACTAATCTGGAACTAAGGCAGTGCTCATGAAATATTGAGGTAGTGAAGATGAGATAAATTAGTGAATTATTATCTATAAATACACTAACTAGCACTCATTTGAATGTATGAACCTAGAACATGTCAAATAGATAATTTGAGATCACCAATAGATTGAAACAGAGAAAATAAATTATCTATTTTCAAGAATTGGGTTTCATACATTCAAGATGAGTCTTTCTAGACCTTCTCATTTTCATGAGGGTTTCTTATTTCTATAAACTAGTGTATACATTCACACTAAGTCGGACGAAGGAGAAAGGAAAATTGTCTTGTGTATACTATTACTCAGATGAGATTGAGAATCATGCATGAAATGATATTCATGCATGATTGGAGTTTCTCAATAATGATTTGAGGAATATATTATGTATACATTTGTTATGAAAAGACACAAAATCATCATGTGATATTCTTTTTTAAAGAGACAGTTAATATTAATAGTGAAGGTATTTTTGAGTAGTGAGTTATGTGAAGTATATGAGAAAAAAATTCATAAAATAATATGCATGCATGAGGCAGTTTTAATGATTACTAAAATAATGAAAGAATAATAAGTGATAAGCTTTTTAATTTGTGTTGTTTCACATATTACATTGAATAATTCTAGGAATTTTATTTTACATACATGAGGTTTTTGAAATGAACATGCAATAAAGATTGCATATATCGTGTGCAATGTTTTTGAGAATAAAGTTGGGATAGAATTTCAATCAGTGTTTTAAAAGGAATTCATATCTGGTTTTTTAGTATTTAGTGAGGTTGGGACTTCATCAGATAGAAGGAATAATTTCCCAAGTAGTATTGAACTAAGGAAGATGATTAAACACTATGATCAAAAATTATATGATCAAGAAAAACATCTGTACAAAGGTACATAAAGTCGTACACAAGCTACTGTGATCTAAAAATATCATAGAGGAGGATCATAAAAATATATTTCTATAGTGGATATCTCTATATAAATAATAAGGGTACAACTTGGGTGGGTCAAACCAGTTATTTTAAGATAATGATTGGGGGTATAACCAATCACTATGAAGAAGGTTTCATTGGGGTTCTAACCAACTGTTGATGGTTGATGGGGGATAGGGGTATAACCAACTTTTAATTGGGGTTATAATTAGTTATTGTTGTAATAACCTTCTATTATAGTGTAGAATCCATATTTGGGGGGTCTAACCAATAGGGAAATGAGTAGGTCTTTCTATCGAACTTTGTAAATCCATTTGTGGTGTGATTTCTTTTTTATTGTTTCTTGTAGGGTAAGGATGAGGATTAAAGATATGGTATGAATAATTTAATTAGTCATAGATGTTGAATCAAAAGATAAAGAATTTATAAAAACTATGTACCACTAATTCACCCCCCCCCCTCAATGGTACCAAATCGATCCTTGGACACTTCAATTGGTATCAAAGGAAGGTCCCCTTTGAATATTTGAAAACTTTAATAGAAATAGAGAATTTTATTTTTTTGAACAACCAAGGAATTACAACTTTTGATGGCATGAACTACCATAACTAGAGGAATATGATGCTTCATTACCTTTTATCTCTTGGCCTCAACATGAGAGATATAGAAATAGTGGGATTCTCACCTATTGATGAGTATTTTTCTATGACTCAAACTGACAAGAGAAATATGGAATTTTATTGAAAGGATCAAAATTAAATCATGATAGATTTTATCATAATAGGTATACACTAAAGTGATGGGTCTCTAAACTGCCAAGGATATATGGGATAAACTGATAAGAAGGTATAAAGTAAATCTTAAATTCAAAGAATACAAGTTTAAAATCTATAGAATCAAGTTTTAATATATCAAAATGGTTGATAATGAAACTATTGATGACTACTTTACATTATTAAATGAGATTATCAGCAATTTCAGAGGTTTTGGTGAGAAGATGGATGATTCTACTATTATGAAGATTCTAATGAGAAATTTCTGAAATATATTGGACTCAAAGGTTTAAGATCTAGAAAAGTGAGAAGATCCATCATTGGATGAAATTAATAATATTCCCATTTCATATTAAATGAGAAAAGAACTATCATTCAATAAGAATTCAAGAGATGATATGGACTTTGAATCCATGATAAAAGATAAATATAGAATTAAAGAAGAACTAAAATCAAGTGATTATTAGGTTAATTAAGCTGAATGGTAATTCAATAAAATGATGGAATTGTTTAAAATAATGCTCAAAAGTGGTGGATAGAAAGGAAATGCAAAATAAACACCAAAGTGATATAATTTCAACAATATTGGTCATTTTGTTGGTAAATTTCCAAAGAAGAATGCTCATGACAATGAATCAGATGAAGAGGATAAAATGTCCCAGAAAAATAAGTGTAAGAAGAATAAGAAGATTTTTTATTCCAATAAAAGAAATATTTTGAGTAGAGAAATGGATGAATTTTCATCAAAGAGTTATGATTCAAAATATTGAAGATATACTAATAATCATATTTTTTTATGGGTAAAGCTAAGAAATTTAGAGACTCATTTGAATGTGATGAAAATTATTAAAGAATTGAATTATAATAGATGTTAAATTAAAATATTTAAGCTACTCTTGTGGAAAATATGCAACTCATGAAGGAAAACAAACGGTTAAAGAAATAAATTGACAAGATCTCCTTTAAGAATAAAGAACGTGTAAAGAAATAGGATATTCATCTTAATGAAATAAGACAAAATAAGATAAATATAGTTCAGCTAGAAGTAAAGATAAAAACTTTTATAAATGAATATCTTAATAAAGAATAATTATCACTTTTTGAAGAAAACAAACAAAAACAATTGAAATTAGTTGAATTTAAGAATATAGTTAATGATCATGAAGAAAGACATGTTGATAAAGAGGAATAATTATATAATACAGAATCTATGTGCCTTGTAAAGAAAATTGAGTTAAAAAAGATAAAAGAATACTTATCCAAAGTTTTTAAGCTTTATGGTGAACATTATAAAGCTAATGAGAAGAAGGGTCCGTAGAAAAAGGTTGATTCTAGACCAAATGAGTCTTAATGTACATTTTTTATATCTAACAGTGTAGTTCTGAAAGACAAGACTGGATCCAACTAGATGAAAAGAAAAAATGGGAAAATATCTTCCAAAAAGGAAGAGTGGACTAATTAAAATATAAGGTTTCATCCCAAGCACATACATCAACAATCTATGAAAATTAAACAACAACAATATTTAGAGCAGAACTATTATCAGTCTAGAGGATCAAGGTTCATAAGCTACTTCTGGTATTGTGGAGTGTTTGGTCATAAATCTTATTCATATTGGTATATGTGTTTATACCAGGTAATAGGCA
Source organism: Viscum album (assembly GCA_963277665.1). Classification (NCBI taxonomy): domain Eukaryota; kingdom Viridiplantae; phylum Streptophyta; class Magnoliopsida; order Santalales; family Viscaceae; genus Viscum; species Viscum album. The sequence goes on from OY728139.1 coordinate 498,284,838, forward strand.
TGAATCTATAAGGAATGATAAAAATATGGGATCATATTATCGGAAATATAATCCTCTGACCAAGAAATCACTAAACAATCAACATAAAAAAATATGATTTCTTGAATGAATTTTGTGGTATATGTGGTCAGCAGGGTCACAAAGATTATATATGTAGGTCTATCTTATCAAATGAGATTACATGCAATATAAATGAGAATAGTATTTAGATAGTGAATAAATATATATCCACCAGTGAATTTTTTGAGATTCTAAAACAACTTGAAAAAGATCAGAAGCTTGTTGATGAAAAATTAAATCAAGTGGTGACATTTAAAGAATTTAAAGTTAATGAGGAGTCATCTAAAAATGATGAGTTGAAAATTATCAAGTTTTAAAGGTGTGAAAAACTTTGGCATGGAACAAAACATTGCATGAAAATCCTAACAACCAAAGAGATGAAGGTGAACCCTTTCAAATTTCAAGTCAAAAGGAAGAAAGAAAATGCAAGGTTGAGAGGAAACTATCATCTTGAGTTCTATTTCTAAAGAACAAATAGTTTACTCCTTATTATCTTATTTAAATGATTTTTTACTAAAATTAAAGTAATTTAATGATATGGGTACATTCCCTGAGGGGGGAAATAGATTATTTGAAGTTATTAAATATTCACAATTTTTTGAAAATGATGATTATTATCAAATTCTTAATCTGAAAATTTTAGAAAAGTTATTATCAAAATATACTCGATATTCAGATAAAAAGGTGGAGTTTTATATTTTTTACTTAGAATTTCTAATGTTTTTGTTAATATGTTTGTAGGAAATCTATTGAAAATATTGAGTGGATATCCCCTAAAATAAATTTTTTGGAATGATTTTGAGAATGAATTCGTATTTTAGAATATGGATATCTTTAATGCTTAGGTGACATCATTATTGTTTTCTATACATGGTTATCCCATATATACTTAGAGTTGATTAACTAAAATATCATTTCTTTTTTTGAGTGTGGTTATATTATTTGAGAATAAAATGAAGTTGAGGAGAATTTAGTTGAATTGAGAACTCATAAATACACCTTTCTATTAATTTTCAATAAGGGGGAAAGAAAACAAAACATATTGACATATAAGTATTGAAAAAAAGGGGGGGATATTTAAGTTCCCTTTGAGTTGGATTGCATTTTTTCGACAATGCAGATTCAATTTTTGTGAGAAGATATCCATATAGGATGAAAAAATTTTGGGGAGGAAGAGGAGATTGAATTTTGGATTTTCCCTTTATATGAGTGTATATTAAAAATATCCATCCACACAAGCCAATAGAGGGACTCGTAGCCACTACTGAGGTGGGAAAGTCAACCTCTTTTCATCCAATATGAAGGAATATAGTGTTCAGGGTGCACCCACAGAATCAAATTGGAGTATATTTGAACCACCATGTGGGGAGGCACAGCGGTGGAGGAGTAGGAACAGGTCGGTGCTAGAAAATTTCGGGAGTAGACCCCATACTCACATCTAGTGGAATGTTGGAGTGCATTGTAATATTAAGCAGTTCTCAACTGCTTAAAAAACAATGTGGGTCTATTGGAATTAGATTAATGTTAATTTGTTCTTAATAATATGTAAAGAACTGGTGTCCTTCGATCAGATCAAATTGAGTCTTCTAATCTCCATCGATGTTGGCTTCTTCCATCGGATAAAGGATTCGCTACATGTGCTGGAGTTTGTTCAGTGTCCTTCATAATGCAATCTCTGGGTGATCGAACTGAATCTTTTGAGTTCCATTTGATTATCCTGATGATTTTAATATGATTGAATCATAATGTAACTTCATTTTCATGATTTAACAAATATCAAATGAATGAGTTATAGTGTTAAGTGGATATGTTTTATAGTGATAGTGATTTTATGAAGTCGTAAAGTGCTAGATGAGATGGTGCATGTGCAATATTGAGGTGGTGTATATGATATAAGTTGGTAAAATGTTTTCTATAAATACCCTAATGACCACTCATTTGAATGTATAAACCTAGAATATATCCAAGAGAGAATATGAGATCACTAAGAGATTGAAACAGAGAAACAAAATGGTTTATGTTTGTAAAGTTGGTTATATAGATTTGGGATGGGTCTTTCTAGACCTTTGTATTTTCATGAGGGTGTTTTTATTCTATGAAATAGGGTAGACATTCACACTAATTTACATTATGGAGAAATGAAAAGAATCCTAAATATACTATCATGTGAAGGATCTTTATAATCATGCATGAAATGATATCTATGTAAAAAGGGAGTTTTTTTTTTGCATGATTTGAGGAAGATATTATGTATACCTTTATTATGAGAAGACATAGAAGAATCACATGATATTATTATGTGAAGAGACATTGAAGATAAATAGTGAAGGTATTGTTGAGAAGTGGGTTGTGTGGAGTATATAAGAAACAAAATGCAAAAAATAATATGCATGCATGAGGAATTTTTCATTCACATGAAACTAATTTATCCATAATAAGTGACAATCTTGTTCATTTTTGTTATTTCACATATTACAATGAATAATTCCATGAATTTTATTTTATATGCATGAGGTTTATGAAATGCACATGTGATAAACTTTGAAAGTATAGTGTCTAGTTACTTTTATGATCGAAGATAGGATAGAATTTCAATCCCTATTTTAGAAGGAATTCATATCCTATTTTTCATTATTCAGTGAGGTCAAGACTTTATCATACCAATGGAATAATTGCTTGAGCATTGTTACACTAAGGTATCTGATTATATATTGTGATAATAAATTGTTTGAGAAAGACCAAAATCTATGAAAAGGTACATAAAGTTGTACATGATACAATTTTATTTAGTAGGATCATGGAGGAGTATCATAAAAAGATCATTATATAATGGATCTTTCCATCTGAAGAAGATGGGTTTAGCTGGGGGTCTAACCAATTTCTAGAATATTATGATTAGGGGTCTAACAAATAACTACGAAGAAGATGAAGTTGGGGGGTCTAACCAACTATTGAAGGTTTATTGGATATGAGGGTATAAACATCTTATAATTGGAGGGTCTAACCAGTTACTATAGTAATCACCTTATATTATAGTATAGAATCCATGTTGGGGGGTCTAAACAACATGGCAAGGAGTAGGTCTTTGTACAAAACCCTATAAATACTTGTGTGATTTTCTTTCTTTATTATTGTTTCTTTCAGGGTGATACTGAGGATTAAATATGAGGGATAGAGACTTTACATAGTCACAGATGTTGAATCAAAATAGAAATAATTTATAAAAACATTGTACCACTAATTCACCCCCCCCCCCCCTTAATGGTACTTAGATGATCCTTAAACACTTCATTATTTCTTATAAATGGTATTTGGGATATAATAATAATGAAATATTTAAGGATTTTTCTGAAGTATTTTTGTGTTATTTATTTTCAAGAAAATATTGAACGCTAAAAATGGACTAGAAAAGTGATTTAATGGTAAGGTGATATTTGCTTTTTAAAAACACATGATTGAGGGAAATATAACCCTTACTATGTGACCAATGTTGAAATAATAATTTTTAGTTGATATAGAGAGATTATTGATATAGTAAATGGGATAGTATTTATGACCCTAGAACTAATTACTGATTTGATGACAAAGTGGTTTATGTTATTTTTGATGGGTTTTACCTCATTTTTGGATTTATTGAATATATTTGATAATCTTTTACTTTATTTAAGTAATGATGAGAGATTTAATTTATGGAAGCATGTATGTTTTCATTGAGGTTTTATAGTAATTTATTTTATTACCATGTTTTGGGATAATATATGATCAAGGTATTCACATATTTGGTATGTGATATTTAAATAAACATTATGTTGTTTGGGGGACTAATGTTAAGTTTATTTTAGAAATATAGTGAGTGGATTTCTAAATTTTTTAATTTGAATTTGGTCAAGAATATTTTAGAAGTTTTTTAAGGTCAGCTACTTATGTAATGGTTTAAGTTCAATTTTAGATATTATCATTAATGATTTAGGGATTAATATATGATTGTGCTATACATTTTGGTTTTAGAAAATATATAGAGGTAGGCAGAATAACGTTTCATCCTTTTATGGTACTTATGATCCATTAAAAGTTAATTTTAGTTCTTCAATAATGAAAAATTCATCTTGAATATCCATTTCTTGGAGTAATATATAAAGTAGATTTGATTGAATCATAACCAAAGGATGAAATTGTGATTATTAAATGTAAATAAATCAAGTAAGTTTATTTTCTTATATTATATATTGTGATTGTAAAATAATTCCTAAACTTTAGTAAAAGGATATCAAAATAAAATGTTATAATTTTACCTTCATTTTCGATGAGTTGGTGGTCTTTTCACCCATAACGAATTTATATTTTTGTGCCTATAACTAGATTCTCTATCACTTTGCATTTTTTATTGGGTGTTAACTTTATCCTGACCACATTATCTATCACTCTCTATTAGTCATTAGGCATTGGTTTTCTCCTCTATGTTAATATTTTCACTTCCCACTAATGTTCTCCTATTTGTAAACCTAGTTTTCTATTACATATGACCTTCATAATTCAATTTCCCTCTTTTTTTGAGGAAATTTTATTTACCCTTTTTACAATGTGGGTTTTTGATAAAAAAAAATTCAAATGTCAAACCCTTGATTTCTGAGTACAAGTTCAAATTATTAGTACACAATTTATTAAAGTGGGGAGAATGTAACACTCTTAAATTGTAAAAGAAGAACATTATTTTTGATAGTGTATATGACATGAAACACCAAACTTAAACGAACCATGAAATATTATTATTTAAATATGATCATTATATCTTAGCCAATGAATTAAATTATGTGAATAGGATAACCACAATATGAAATATATATATATATATATATCATAATCAATACAAATGTATTGATTAACACTTAGAAAATAGCCAATCAATTTTTTTAGTAAAGTCATATTATGTTTCAAAAATAAATTCAATCAAACATGATTTTTATTGATTTTTGTGAGAAAATATTTTTTTCAAACTTTTAAAAAAATTATTTCATAAAATTAAATTTATTTTTTAAATCATAACGTAAAAATTAGCTTAGTGTAAATTTTTCAGAATTTTTTGAAAATATTTATTTTTCGTTGAATTGTAAAAAATACAAATTTTTATTGAATAATATATTTTTGTTTAAATAATTTAAAAAGTTACATTTTGTTTTTAAATGTTTTAAAATTTTAATTAGATCTCTTATAATATTAGTAATATAATTAAGTTCATTGAAATAAATTTTTTGGTTTAATTTAGTATAAAAATATTTTTATACTTAAAAAAGCATTTTTCTAATAAACTATTTTTCATTTCATTATGTGTTTCAATCTTAAATTAATTTCTACCACTTATAAAAATTGAATATTGAAATATGGATTCATTATTTGGAATCATAATTTTAAAATTTGATAGATATTCCCCTTTTATTTTTTGTCAATATGAATAGTAACCATAGTAAATTTGTGTCACCTCAATAAGGGTAAAACATGTAAAATATGGTTAAAACTTTGGGATAAGGCTTTTAAATTTCTCTAAAACTAGAATTTATCCAATTTTATGGGTGTATTTTTTCCATTTCCATCAAATCCTAGAATATATGGACACTTCATTTCATAATTCTTTGATTATGACCATTATATTAATTTAAGTAAAGATAAAGTCAAAAATGTCACACTATTGAATATAATTTCTATAATATTTTATTATAAGGGTAAAAAACAGGTTATTTTCAGTTATAAATTTTTATTTGAAAAATAAATTATTTTTATTTATAAAATTTATTTATTTTTAATTTTTAGTGATTGAATAATTACCCTAAATTCTTATGCAATTCCAAAAAAATATTTATTAAATTAATAGAAAAATAAAATAAATGATTTTAAAAATATTAAAAGTAAAACAATTTTGATTAATTATTATGTTAAAAGAATTTTTTATATGTATATGACATATTAAGGATGTGTTAACATATTATATTTAAATTTTAACTTTGTCTTATTGTATTTAAAGTTAAATTAAATTAATAGTGTCAAAAATGACATTAATGTTATTTTAAAAAATATATATAAAAATAAATTATTTAAAAATCATAAAAATATTTAATGAGGTAAATGTGAATAATATATGGTCGTAAATTTATACCTTGACCATTTATGTACCAATTCTCAATTTATAAGTTAAATTTTAATCCTTTAAGAGTAAAAAAGTTATTGCCAAAATTAAGGTTAAAATAGGTTAACTGCAGAGTTAAACCAAAATATAGGGTCTTAAATATAACTTGAACCTGTAAAAATATTATTTATTGATGATATTTCAACCATATACTACCTTATATTTTAATATGTGTCCATTTGGAAGAATTTTTCGTGATAATGACTTTATTATATTTTAATCTTTTAAGAAATTCCAAGAGTTCCCCTCCCCTCACTTATAAAAGGGCACCCCCACCCCACCCTTTCTCTTATTTACACCACATAGAGACTTAAATATCGACCAAAACCTATGAAATTATCTTATCCACTTTCCTATACATGAATTATAGTTTTTTATCTTCTTAAAATACCATTATAAGAGTCTTTACAAAGGTATCTATAGGAGGCCTACCAAAAAAGATGTTATCGTCTTATCTGACCACCTTCAATTCATTTATTATTATACATCCTATAAATATATGATATTATTCATCAAATAATAAATTCAATATCCCAAATATAATTAAATTTTATTATGATTATTAAACCACCATTATTCATCCTCTTTTCCATCAAATGAGAAGTAAAAGTATCACTCATGTGTACATACAGCTTACCGTCTCCAAGTAGTGATAAAATTCATTTTCCATCACCATATTTCATGTATGGTTATTGTAATGGTTTTTATGTTTTTATATTATATTTATGACATAAATATTATTCTTTAATTTTAATATAATATCTTTATTTTTACCTTATAATATGTTAGAAAATGATAACATCACTCGTGCGTACGTGTGGACTACCACCTCCTGAAGCGATGTGTTTTGTTTTTAATTTATTCTTTACATGGATGTTAATAATGATATATTTAATTAATATATATTATATATATTATATAATATTTAATAGTTAATAGTTAATTATTATTTACCTTTATTTTGTTCCATCCATCTAAAAGTGAAAATAGTGTTTATGTGTATGTATGGCTTACCGTCTCCATAAATAGTGTGATTCATTTTCCTATCACTATATTTTAATAATGACTCTAAATATACATATAATTAATATATTTTTATATTTATATTATGATTAATATTATGGATATTATGTAACTATGATAAAATTATAAGGACTAAAACCATTGAACTGAAACATGCATGGAAAACAAACTGGTTTTCACCTAAATGTCCATTTTAAGGGAGAATTTTTAATAAAAAGATAATGAAAATTTATAAAAGGGATTTTACATGGTAATTTATACATTAATATGATTCTATAATATATTTATAATAAATAAAAATCTATTATATGTGATTTTTTAATGTATATGAAACAGGACAAGACTTGAGGTAAGGGGATTTCTAGCCTCACTTTTATTTATGGGAAACATATGACATGATCACCACTCATTTATTTTGTGTGGTGTATATACTTCCCATTTAACATTTTATATCATGAATATAATTATTTTAATAATATTTAAGGTTTTATTTTTTTTTTATTTCATGGGTCTTATGATAAAAAATTACCAAAGTGGTAAGGGTTTTAGGTTACAATCTCATTGTTTATCAAGATTGTTTATGATTAAGTTACAATGAGGAAATATTATAGTCTATCTCTCAAGAAACTCATGAATTTTATTACCATATAGTTATTTATATAAACTACATTTTTTTACATTCACTTTCCTATTTTTAAGTACTCAAGAGTCTATTGAATATTTTTAATAAAACTCGACTTTATTTCTCTCTTCATTTGGAAATCATTTTTCTTCTATATCCATGTTTTCTAAAAATGTTTTCAAGAATGTTTTAGATATTATAATATGATTTTTAAATCCATTTTTACCCATTATTGAATTTTTAAAAAATTGTTTTAAATGAATATTCTTATCATTTTTCAAATGATGTACTTTTTAAATAATTTTTACAAAGGTATGAAAGGAATGATTTCTTCTAACATATATGGAATGAATGTAATTTCCCTCCATAATGAACACTCAATGAATTTAAGATTCCTTTATACATTTCCAATTTTATTTTCAAATAAAAATCTTTACATAATATTTTATTTATTTTTATATTTTAAATAAGTGATTTCAAAGTGAAAAGGTTATTTTCCTCAAGAAATATTCCTAGTGATATTTTAAAGGAATTTTCATTTAAGATAACAAACTTTGATGTTAATTATGATTTGTCAATAATATAATTCAATAATACCATAATTATTCTTCCTCTGTATGGTTAATTATTATTATTACAATATTTTTGTGAAACTCATACCTTTTCCATTGGTTATGTTATGATAAATTGATAAAATTTTTATGAAACATGTTTCTTTTCCATGGGTTATGCTATGATGAAATATTTATGTAACTTGTTTAATTATCATGGGTTTTGATATGATGAATTTTTTATGATCTTATGGTGAACATATATATGATTTTTATTATGTGATGGGTGGGATCATAATTATATATCCCTCTAATTAATTGTGTAAAGATGAATATCTCGAGAGATAAACAGGACTAGAATGGGGAGTAAACCTAGTTTAGTAAGGGACTTTGTCCACTATGATAGACTTGGGAGTTAACCTTAGATACTATGATGGTTTGGGGATTGAACCCACTCCACTCTCATATTCTTGGAATTAATCCTTTACTACTAAAAAATGATTTTCTATTGGTATGTGTGTGTCAAAAACTTATGTATTATGTCAATGTTATTATCTCAAGGATTGTGTTCTTTGATTCCTTTATGATTCATGTATTATGAACTTCCAAGATTTATAGAATGATTCAAGATTATAATCTATGATATGCAGGGTGTGGTTTCCAAATTATATGATCCTATTCTCATACCCTTATGTTCATTTTGTGTTTAATTTATCATTGATATCTCCCTTTTTTACCCTTACTAATCATATGAATTAACCATTTCTTATGATTCCCTTTCCCATTATATGAAGGTTATTTTTAAGTATGATATGTCTAATAAGGGTACTAGTTATGAAGAAGTAAGTGGGAGATGATGTAGATATCTTATGAAAAAATTAATTATGTGTCTAATTTTACAAAGGTGCTTGACCAATATAATCCTGGCATAGATTGTAATGTTATGTATTGAATATCCATCTAATAAGATATGATATCTATGTATGAATAGTATGGGTCTCTATAATACTTATAGAATAATCTTACATGTTTGATACCCTATAATTATACCCCTAATAGTGTATCAATGGTCATAAACCCATTTATTATTTGTATAGAAAAACACAAGATGTTGGTGAATTGAGAAGATATAAAGGAATGTGATTCTCCTATATAAAACTAAATACAAGCAAGGATAGATGCCACAAGAATCTAACCTCTGAAATTGTAAGGGACTACATCTAGATTGGTAGGAGTATACTAAACAACTGAATCGCCCCTAGACCCTAAGATCTATCCTAACTCCCTTACGATGCTCCTTCCTACTGATATTGTTTCTCCTGCATTGGGGTAGCACACCCAATACCTCAAATTGAGTGACAATTGGAACTCCAGCTACCTATCTGCTAAGGGGTAGTTGATTCCATCCCAAACTATGGTTTCTTTCATGATCCTCCACCACCACTAGATTTTTTAGTTCCCATGTATAACTTTTTCAAGTGACCCATTTTACCACAATCTTGGCACTCCACTAAAGGGGAAGGAAATTGTTGGAACTTGTCATTATCACTTCCACACTGATAGTGTTGAACTTGGCTATAGTCCTGATATAGTTTCCCAATTACCTAGATTATATGCATGTAGAAACCTTAGTGGGAACTCTCAAAGTGTAGTTTCTTTATGCAAGAAGTGGAACTCCATGATCATCCCATTGGAACTATCTACCCACCACTTGGGGACTCCTTCAGGTTCCCTTTGATGATGGGAACCTCATTTACCAAGTCATAGAAATTATTCAGGAGGTAGATGTTCACATACGACTTGATTTCATACCAAATCCCATCCTAGAATTACTTTACCAAATCTATCTCATCCCAAACCAAATATTGAGAAAAACACTACAAGTCTATGAAACAGCTAGGGAAGTCCATCATAGACATGATACCCTATGTTTGGTGCAAGAAATCCTGAGCTCTTTCAACCCTCAGTGTCTCTAGGTTTGAGTGACTTAATAACTTCCCCCTTGAATTATTTATAGGTCATCTTCTCCCTATCCAGCATTATGATGTCCCACCAACACTTGGCAGGTCCCCATAGCTTATATGCAGCAACCTTCACCCTCCTCTACATGGGTGTCTCCAAGTGACTAAAGATCAACTATACTCGATATAAAACTTTTCTACCTAAGGTTCTCCCTCTCCAAGTAACACAGGTGAATGTTATATCTGGATATACCTTCTAAAATCTTACATAGAAGGGATATTGTGATTAGTATCCATCTCCATGGATTTCAAGACCCATAGTAAACTATCAAAAATCAGATCATCCATTAGATTACTCAGTGTCGCAAGAAGTTTATTCTCCACTATGTGAGGTGTGTGCTCATTACCACTCTCTTGATGTTCAACTAGAAGTTGACATGGAGGAATTTCTCTACATATACCAACAAAATACTCATAATACAGGGTTCACAACATAATAAAACTTGGAAGACAAATAGAAAACATATAACCACAGATACAAGGTCACTTCAATTATTGGCTTAACAAGTGAATTAACATGCTATAAAAAATTAACTTTATTTATTTTTATCATACATTTCATTCAACTTAATAACAATTTAAACAGTCCAATTAATATATAATAAATGAATACCGAGCATGAAAAATGCATGATAACATATTTACCCATGTGTCTACTATGATGCGTACATATGCATCTCATTCCATACTGGACCATGAGTAAAATATAATAAATCAAAAAAAATCACAAAAAATTGTATTATAATGTCTCAATTTTTTCCTTGTAAAGCTTTGAAATATATCTAGTAATATTTTTTTAGCTAGAAAATATGACGGAGGGAGATTCTAAGGCCTGATGAGCCCAGAATTGATATCTAAGAAATATTAAATATATTAAAATCACATGTAAGTAGTTTTCCTAAAAAAATATAATAAATCCAAAATTATGTCTCGATTCAGAAATTAGAGACTATCATTCAGTTCAAAACATAGTCTTTACCCTAATCATGAAACAATCTTTGTCGACGTTGGGCGTTTCTAAAAAATTTCATAGGTGTAAATAATAAATAATGTAATTATTTTATTAATTTTATTAGAGATGATGAAAAAACTAATATACTTCTATATAAATATAGTTATAACCAAAATTCATGGAGCTGTTAGAGGAGCCAGTGGATCTGGTGGGAGAGCTTTCATGGATTAACATTGACAGATCAAACTTTATTGATTGATGTGCCAACAAAAATCAAGGATCTCTCCAATGAAAATGATGAATATTAATTATTCATTAGAGATCAATCCATATTGAGGTTATATTTTTGTTTTATGTGTATTGATACCCATTTTATTATCCTATGAAGAACATGAATCAATCAACTAGCGGATTGATTCGTTGATGATCGTATTGTGGGTATGGGATTATTTTCAAAGAATTTGGGAATATTTGTCTATTTATTTGATTTAAATATATTTGGTCATAATTCTAATGGAAACTAATCAAGGCCAACATAAACATTGGTCAAATTATATTTCTCAGGTTTGTGTTTTTTTATTTCTTCCTCCATTGTTCGTGTGTTCATTGTCGGGGTTTTTTTTTGGCTGGTGGTTCAAAAAATACTCGGTAATCAATCATTGTGAACCCATTTCTTGGTGAAATGGATTGATATTGTGGATCTATGTTCATATTGATAATGGGATTGATCTATTATGATGGATCGATACTGAATTAGATTTATTCATGTGGGTTTTGACATGTGGAAATGGGAGACTTAATATATGCTTTATTATGAAAATGAGAAATCCAAATTCTAGAAAGTAGAGATATAAAGGATCAGGCAGACCATATCCTTGTTTACTGACATGATTTATAGCTAGATCAGAGGTCGGAGGAGTGGATGATGACACATGAAACAAATCCATGGTTTCTGTAAAATCCTGATATAGACAACATGTAATCCGAGAATACACATTGTGTGGGGACCTAGATATGGTGCTAGGGTTTCCATGGAGAAGAAATGTATCATGCACTCTATGAAAAAAGACACATGTTGTGTAACCCTAACCTGAAATCTCAACATATATCTCAAAGGATACATGAACATGGACATAGTCAAGTACATAACATAACCAAAGTACAATGGTTGATCCATGTACTCAGACATGGTTGGGTACATAGACATGGCCAGGTACACGGACACAGTCGGGTGTACATAGACACGGACACTGACATGGGCCATGATACATGGGTAGAACAGTCCCAAAGGGACATTCTTTCTAATTATAGTACACACTATTTACTCCTTCAAATATGAATCAGAGACCTTGATACCCTCATTGTGAACTAGTTTCCTTAAGGGTGTGTTCCCTCGATCCATCTATGTAAGGGTATGGTATGGCATTACATCTTAAACAAAGGATTGTAATCCTCTCTAGGGGATTAGTTTCAGATATAGTTATAAGAATCTCTTCTAGAGGTTGGGATGAGATCCTTTAATATCTTTTTACCTAGCTGGGGTTCTCGTAATTGGTGTAACCAAGTGTATATGGGCATCGATCCCATACATAGTGGGTTAATTCAAATTGGGTTAGTCGATATTACCTAGTGGCCTTGGGTGTGATCCCCATCTGTGTATTGATCTCTCAAAATTTCTATCATGTACATTATTATGGTGAGACCTGATGATCATGACATCATGAATGGATTTCATAAGTACTATCAGACTCACATAGTGAGTTCTCCTGGGCAAGTGCGGTTACGGACTCTCGAGTATAATCTTATGCTGGAAATGAGGTTCTGACATTAGCTTGAGAATTAGTGTTGACTATGAGTATATATTGATTTTTTATTGTATGTATCCTATTATTATTTACATATCCTATGATGATATGACTACTCTTGATGCTTTATTATTAGTAATTTTGGGGTGACCTATTGGGTATTTTTATGCTCACCCCTGCATGGACTTTTCCCGCATGAGTCGTGTCTTAAGTAGATGATCAGCCATTTGATGACGTTCTTGGTGGATCAAGAGAAGATGAAGATTGTATTTGGTCCAAATATAATGTTTCTTGTTCTAGGAGTCTCATTTGACTATAGTTCCCTCTTACTATCAAGTTGTGATTTTTTATAGTTTTTGGTGGGATTGAATTTGGACCTTATTTCTTCCCATTATTTTATTGTACTCTGATTGTGGGATTTATATATATTCATGCATTTAGTATCAGTTTTATTTTAAATTTCAACATTTTATGGTCTTGGAGATGTTCATGTGTGTACAGGTACCTTAGGATAAGGCATACCATTTGAGTTTTATGCCTACTCAACACTAGTCTCCAACCCTTGGCCTATTGGAGGAGGGCCCGGGGTAGTCACACTCAATGTTTCACTGGCCAGGTGGTTCCCAAAGGGTTGGGTCATGGAATAGTGGTATCAGCGGGCATGTTTCATCTTAGGACCATAGTTTTTGTTTTTATTTTTTTCTAGCTGTGAGATCGGTTTGTGTTTTATGGAGACAGTCTTTAAGGGTTTCAAGTTTTTCTTTCAGGCTAGGGACTCTAATGTTGGAATAGTGGCTGAAGTATCCATACACCAGGACTATGATCTGATGATTTTTGACTTAGAACATGTAGACATTGGTTTTAAGTAAAAACATTGTTACATACATAATATCTAAATGAGTTTGGTTTCCATTCCATTCTTGAGTCGGATCCCTGGATATACTCATTTACCATGGTACATCTTGTCAATTTTGGGATTCATTCATGATAATTTCTAGCTAGGATTCAGCAATAGGATCACGAGGATAATTCCCTAAATGATGATTCTTCGATATAAATACCTATTGAGGAGGTAGTACCTCAGGGTGGTTTCCTAATAATACCAATGTCCATTGAACAATAGATGGTGCCCACAATAATAGCGGATGAGGCACACAAGCTGAGCATACTTCATGAGTTTCAGTGTCAGTGACCCCTCAGGTTTAGGGGTGAGATATACTCCTAGGTAGTTTAGGATTTTCTTGAGGTTTTTATGAAAATATTTAATCTCAATAGGACACTAGCATACCAGATGGATTTCCTGGTGACGAGCCTTCTCCATGGATCTACAGGATGTTGGTGGATCCTGGTGGTTCTGTCATATGATAAGGAAAGTATTCCATGGATAGAGTCTGAACATCACTTCAAAGAGGATTATTCTCTATCTACAATGTGATCAGTGTGCATCTGGTAGATTTTACAGCTACAGCAGGGTGGCATGATTATGGATGAGTATTTGTTGAGGTATACCAACCTCTAAAAATACTCAATGGATATGGTTTGGGATACATTATTTTATGTGCATACCTTTAATCAAGGTTTATATAGATACATCCAAGATAGTGTGATACATCTATGCATTCCCACTTATTCTTGGGTACTAGATAATTCCTTGGTGATAGAGATATTTTAGGCTGAGTAAACACCGATAGTGGGTGTTGGAAGTGGGAACATAGGGGCTAAGACTTTGGCAGAAGGTTTCCAATGATAGATGCATGGATCATAATGTGCGATACATTTTAGGAGGTGATCTTAGGACTAAGGTTCTATGGATCAAGTCCCTTAGGATGGTTTTAGTCATCCTAGAGATTGGAGATTCAACTCTTGTGATGGATGAGGATATCTCACATGGAATTGTCTAACCTATCATATAGATAAAAGAGATATAGTGGATGGGATGCCTTGGTAGAGGTGGTGAAAAGATCAGGGAGGTCCGTGGTATGGAAGATGTGGTAGAGGAGCATGGAGAGAAGTTTGAGGTGGTAGAAAGTTTGACATGTTGCCACCGCCACCCATAGGTGGTCCCCACTAGGCTTATAAAGATATTGTATGGGGGAGAGGATCATTTTAGGTTGTGGAGGACTAAGATCCATAGGCTCTAAGGATGATTATAGGTATGATATGTGGCTTTTCTATCTTGGAAAAAGTTTTTATAGACACAGGTGTGAGCCAGTATTTTCTTAATATATCCCTATTTAGAGACCTAGAGGTTATGGTTAAGCCCTTGGCTCGACCCTTAGGCTTGCAAACTCCTATAGGAGATGACTCATTGATCATTCACTTTTACCGATAGTGTCATCTAATTCTTGGAGGAGAGATTTTCTTGTGGAATCTCCTTGTTCCGACGATGAGGCCTTACAATTTCATATTAGGCATGGACATTATATACATCATTCATGCACAAATTAACTATTTTTGGTGGAGGATGTGGTGTGTCTACATTAATGGGATGATTTTTTCCTTCATAGGTGAGAAGGAGACCTAGGAAGAGTATGATGGATTCATATAGAGGATGGTGCAGCTCATTACTCACTAGTTGGATAACATGACTCTTAGAGCAGTGGAAGCGCATGGTTATCAGTTTCCTTCTATAGTGGTTGAGTATGAGGATGTCTTTCTAGAGGAAAAGACAACCTTACCTCCTCACTGAGAGTCAGAATTCTGCATTAACATACACCTAGAGACAGACCTAATATCTATTCCAACATATTGGATAGATCCTGTAGAACTTCACGAGCTAAGGATGAAGTTGGAAGATTTATAGAGGAAGGGATTCGTGAGACCTAGTGTTTCCACTAAGGCAGCCCCAGTGTTGTTCAACAAAAAGGTGGATGGGAGATTTAGGTTATGTGTGGATTATCAAAGGCTGAATTAGGTGAACATTAAGAATAAGTACCCACTGCTAAGGATTTATGACCTCTTTGATCAGTTGATAGGGGTTTGATGGTTCTCTAAGATTGAACCTGAATCAGGTTATCACTAGTTTTGAGTATGGGTTGAGGATATACAACATACAACATTCAGATTTCACTATGGTCACTATGATTACATGGTAATTCCCTTTGGCATGAAGAATTCCCTGACAGATTTCATGGGACTCATGAACTAGATCATTCAGCCTTTCTTGGATGGTTTATGGTGGTCTTCATTGATGATATCCTAGTGTACTCGGTATCTAATGAGGATCATGTGAGACACTTGAGGATGGTTCTAGTCACACTCCGAGAGCATCATATTTATGGAAAGACCTCGAAGTGTCAATTCTTGATTCAGCATGTCCACTTTTTGGGACATGTTATCTCAGTAGATGGTGTAGCCATGGAGACAGTAAAGTTCGAGGCAGTGTTAGATTGGGAGCAACCCAAGAGTGTGATAGATGTGTAGAGATTCCATGGGTTAGTAGAATACTACATGAGATTTGTTCCCAATTTCTCTAGGATATCATCACCTATGACTAATTTGACCCTAAAGAAGTAACCATTCATGTGAATGGAAAAGTTCTAGTAGGATTTTCAGTAGTTGAGGAAGAGGTTGAAGAGTACCCTAATATTGTGATTTCCAAAAGAGCATGTCGATTACATAGTGTTCTACAATGCTTCAGGGACTAAACTTGGTTGTGTGCTAATGCAGAAGTAGGTTGTGATTTCCTATGAGTCATGACAGCTGAGACTACACAAGTAGAACAACATGAACCATGATCTTGAGTTAGTATTGGTATTATTCACCCTAAATATGTGGTGACACTTATTTATGGGTGATTGATTTATTTTATATTCTAAAAAATATTCTCAAGTATATCTTCTCTTTAAAGGGTCTTAACTTGAGATATAGGCGATGGCTATAGTTCCTCCTGGGATACGAATTTGATATATTCTATACTCCTAGGAAGTTAAATGTTATATCATATTCTCTTAGTTGTATATATTGTTCTCAATTGTTGGTTGAGGCATCGAAGTAGCTATCTTCATTGAAATTGTCCTTAGTAGACAAGGATGGTACTTTATATCTTCATTCCATAGTTTTTACCCCCACTGAATTTACAGAGTGTTAGGGAAGTTCAGAATGGATATACTGACTATGAGACCTTAAATACTCAAATATCCATTGGACAATCTCCTGGTGGATTTTTTGAAGGTTGGGATCGTATTATCCTTTTTAGAGGATGGATGATGGTACTAGTGACATTGAGAGAGAAGTTAATGGGATAGTTTCATACATCCCCTTTGGTGGTACATCTGAGTTTGTAAAATATGTACTCAAACCTTTGACATCAGTTTTTATGGCCAGGCATGAAGAAGAGTGTAGAAAATATTTCTCTTCATGCCTCACATGTTAGTAGGTAAAGCTAATTACTAGGTTCTAGTGGATTTATCTCATCCCCTTGAGGTTCCAAAGTGGAAGTGGGACAAAATATCTATGGACTTAATGATGGGGTTACCACATACATCCAGTGGACATGATTCCATTTGGGTGATCATAAACTGACTAACCAAGTTGGACCACTTCCTAGATATTTGAGAGTAGAGTTCAGTAGAGAGCTTGATATTCCTTTGTATGCAAGAGTTATTCCTTATCTATGTATTTACCTTGATGATAATTTCAGATATTGATGTTCACTGCACATCATGATTATAGAGAGGATTACAGGAGGCCTTTGGGACTCAATTTCATTTGAGAATATATTTTCACCCCCAGACTAATGACCAGACTAAACAGACCATTGTGATTATAGAGGAAAAGCTACGAGATTTCATGGTAGACTTTGGTCATTGTTTGGATGATAACCTACCCTTATTGGATTTTGTTTACAATAATATATATCATTCCACCATTGGTATGGCACCATTCAAGAACTTGTATGGGAGACACTATAGGTCACCACTTTTTTGGAATGATCTAGGTGATTCAGAACTCATGGGACCAAATTTGGTGTGAGCTATGAAAGAAAAGGTGAATATCATCCAGGAATAGATAAGGATTGCACAGAGCCATCAAAAGTCCTATTAAGACCAAATATGGAGGCCTTCATAGTTTGAGGAGGGAAACCATGTGTTCCTGAAAGTCTCACCTCAAAATAGATTATGGAGATTTTTCCATCATAGTAATCTATCTTCGAGATTCATTGGCCATTTCCAGATACTATGTAAGGTCAATGAGGTGACATACCACTTGGATCTACCACCACAGTTACACTAGGTACATTATTTCTTCCATGTGTCATAGCAAAGGAGATATGTACACGATCAATCACATGTTATTGACTAGGGTGATATGGACATCAAGGATGGAGATACCTATGCAGAGTACCCATTAGAGATCAATAATTGGTAGGAGAAGATCTTCCATGAGTTATTGATTCCTTTGGTGCATGTTTGGTGATAGCACGGGAATCTTAAAGAGAGCACCTGGGAGTGGGAGACCTAGATGTGAGCTTCATACCCATATCTTTTTATGTAGTCCTTTTTTTCTTATGAAAAAAAATAATTAAAGTGGTGAGAAAGTCATGTATTAGTTTTTTCTATGTAAATATTTAAAATATATATATTAATATTTTCATAGCTAGGTGCTAATATGGTGTAATATTCTGAGGCCCACTGATCCAGGAATTGATATTTGAAGAATATTAAATATATTAATATCGTGTGTGAAAATTTTTCTAGATTATGTTGAATAATCTATAAACAGAGTCTCATATTGAAAATATGAGACCAAAATTGAGTTCATATCATGGGTTTTACCCTTGGCATGGCATAATCTTTGTCGGTATCGAGTGTTTTTAAAAAAATCACAGGGGTAAATAATTAGTTAATTAATTTTATTTGAGATGATTCCATGAACTAATAATTTTCTATATAAACTCGGTTATAACCAAAATTCATGGTTGGCCTCATAACCATGGAATTTTATAGAGGGTATAGTGGAGGAGATTTTATATACAAACATCGATAAATCAATCTTTGGTGATCAGTGTGCCAATAGAAATTGAGGATCTTGCCAATGAAAATGATGTGGATTCGTTCTTCATCAATAATCAATCCATCTTGAGGTAGGATGTTTTTTTATAAGGATTTATCCCAATTTTCTTATCCTATGATAAAAATGAATCAATAAACTAATTGATTTATTTTCGAATTGATCTTATTGCGTGTATGGGATTATTTTCAAAGAATTTGGTGATTTTTGTTTATCATTTTTATTTGAATTTGTTCTTTCATCATTATAACATAAAAAAATTGAGGCCAACATGAACATTGGATGAGTTTTGTTCCTCATGATTTTGTTTTCTATATTTCTTCCCCCATTCTTTGTGTATTCATCATTGGTGGTTGTTTTTGGATGGTGGTTCAACAAATACCTAGTAATCAATCATTTAATAGTTGTTTCTTGGTGCAACGGATTAATATCATGGATCCAGGTTTTGATTGATGATGGTATCAAGCTATGATTATGGATCAAGATCATAATAGAGTTCTTCATGAGGGTTTTTATGCATATAAATGGGAGACGTGATAGATGGTTTCCCATTCAAATCAAACGGCCGAATTCTAGAAAGTTACGACGACAAGGCTCATATGGACCAAATCCTTATTTACCGGTATGATTCATGGCTGGATTGGATGTTGGAGGAGTAGAAAATGATATATGAAACATATCCATGGTTTTTGGAAAATCCTGATATACATGGAAGGTAATCCAGAAATACACATCATGTGGGGATCTAGCTGTGGAAATAGGGTTTCCACAGAGAATAAAAGCTTCACAAGTCGTGTGACACATGCCACATAATGTGTTACCCTTAATTGATGGTTTATCATCTATCTCAAAAGATAAACAGGCATGGTCAAGTACACTACATGGCTAGAGTACAAGTATTGAGTCGTTTACTCATACATGTATTGGTATACATACATAGCTAGGTACACAAACATAGCCTGGTGTACACAGACACAGACATGTGGATGGGACATGATACATAGTTTACCTAGTGCGGAAAGGACACATCGTGTACTTTTAGTACATTCCATGTACTCCTTCAAATATGAATTTTAGATCTTTATCCCTTATCATGGATTATGTTTCTTAAGGGTATGTTCCCCCGATCCATCCTTTTGAGGGTATAGAATGGAATTACATCCTAAAAAAGTATTGTAATTCTCTCTAAGGAATTCGTTTTAGATAGAGTTATTGTAATCTCTCCTAAAGGATAGGATGAGATCCTCTATCATATTTTTCCTTAGGTGGGGTTTTCAGAATCAATGTGGCTAGCTATACACAGACTTTGATCCCCTGCTTAGCAAGTTAATCCAGATTGGGTTAGTCGATATTACCCCCATGTACTGAGGTGTGATCCCCATATGTGTATCGATCTCTTTAGACATCTAGTGAGTGATTAATTATGGTGATACCCAATGATCATGACATCTCATATAGACACCATTAGTACTATCAGACTAGTAGAGTGAGTTCTCCAAGGCGAGTGTGGTTATAGACTCTTGAGCAGTATCTTAGGATGGAAATGTAGTTATGACCTTACCTTGAAACTTAGTGTTGACTATGAGTATATATGGATGTTTTATTGTATGTCTCATATTATTATTGATATATCCTATGATGATATAAATACTCTTTATTCTTTATTCTTAGTGATTTTAGTGTGTCCTACTGGGTATTGTTATACTTTCCCCTGCATGGTCTGTGCTCGCATGTGTCATGTCTTATAATGATAATCGGACATTTGATGGGGTTCTCGGTGGGCCAGGATTAGACAGATCTTAGATTTTTGATAGACAGACTGTGGTTTGTTCTAGGAGTTTCATTTGACTATAGTCCCCACTTACTATCAGGTTGGACTTCTTTATAGTGTTTAGTGGTCTTGTACTTGGACCTTATTTCTTCTAATTATTTTTTTGTACTCTAATTTTGTGATTTAGATGTATGAACACATTTGGTATCATTTGTATTTTATATTTCAGCATTTTATGGTCTTGGAGATGTGTGTGTGTGTACAGGAACCTTAGGATATGGTCTCTCATTTCAATATCCTTCCTACTTGGTACTAGTCATTATTAGATGGCCTATTGGAGGTAGTCCTGGGGTAGTCACACTTAGCTTATCACTAGCCAGTCAGGTCTCGGTGGTTCGGGTCGTGACATATATTATCCAAGGTAAAAAATATCAAAACTATAATAATAAAACCTCAAGAATGGTAATCCCATCCCTAGAAACTTGGGTTTCCCCCACACATGTTCTTTCCTAGTCTCATTACTAATCCTTGACAAATCCTATTCTCCTTTTTACCAATTCCTAAATAGTAAAGCAATAAAAAAGTCATAGGCTCTAATACCACTTTGTAAAATCCTTGGTCTAGTTCTCCATCAATTGACTGAGATAGGTCATCACAAGACCTAAACCATTCCTCCCTATATGCTCAAGTATCCTAAATTTAAGGGAGGGTCAAATAAATATATTGGGAAGACTATGAACTCTAGAACAAAATAATAATCACAGTGAAAATCATGTTAAAAAATCAATATAAAAAACTCAAGAAGATAATTAAGAAAGTTACAAAACAATCCAATATATTAAAACCATGCAATGTCTTAATTATGTCACACTAAATTTCATACAAGTAACCAACTGGAATAAGAATCAAAGAAACACTCTCAAAACTAGTCTTGAACCCCATTCTCGGTTCCATATCTATGATTCTATCCAAGCTATAAAAAATCAATCATGTGCATGGCTCATTTCTCTTGTCCAAATCTGTATCCATGAAGTCTTACTGGTTACCAAATGGTATCCCAAATAGGGTGTGATTAAAACATAGTTGTCCACCACCAATGGTGTCTAAATGAATCTAGTCTGAGTAATATTTCATGAAATAGTACTATAATAAGGAAATTAATTATACATCAAATGAAAAGCATCTAAATAAATCCACTGATCCATAAGCTCTAAGTTGACACCTAGGGTAAACCTTACCTTTTGAGGAACAATTTTAAATGTATCTATTCATACCCTCAAAAGGGTCATGTATCGATATCCATATATGATAGCACATTGCGTCGTATACCCAAGGTAAATTTCCCTTCCATGGGATAATTACATATTCATTTCATATTATAACCAAAGAGAATTCTTATTCTAGGGGTTAATTAAACATCCAATTCCAATGGATCTAAGGTAAATTCCCATTTCAGGGCCAATTACATGTTCTATGTATCAAGTGAAAGAAGGATCCATATCATACCCATTTTCCAAACATTCCAAACATTTTAACTACATGATATTTTGGTTGATTCATGCCAAATTCCAATTATCATGCCAATTAAAGTTACATTATATTATTCTTTTTTGTCAAGTTCCAATTACAAGTCAAATATGACACTATTCCAATATGTCATCATGTTGTTAATCTACTCCCAATTTCACACCAATTATACAATTACATGTTAAGTTACCTATTAAAACATCAATTGTGTCAAATTAAAATTCACATGTTTAGTCATTCCTTAAACCAATCTAAAAATTTAGTTATAAGGAATTTGATTATTGGATTCCATGTCCTGACCAAATATCAAGGATAGGAACACTTATTAGGTGTCCAATAGTCTAGGGTCTCATTCACCAATGAGCTTGATGTCATCTGATGGAGGTTTAAGAATTAATATTGAAGAAATAAACATATATTTCAATTAGAGAGGCCACATGCATGGTGTTCTAGCATTGTCTCATAGGTTTCACATACTAAAAACCAAAATTAGACCCAAGGGATATGTTTTAGACCACCTACCTCAAGAGAAGAGAATAGAATTATGAAGATCAAGCATCTAAATCATCAAAAAACAAAAAAAATCTAAGGAAAATTATATATTTACAACTTCAAGGCTATAAAAAGAAGAATCATAGAGTAGATGAATTTATCAATTCTAAAAAAACTCACCAAATATTGATTTCTAGATTGAATAATGGATCAATGGATTAAGTATTGACGTTGGAGAGGTTGAAGAAACCCTATAGAACCCTTCAAGGTCATTAGACATGATTTGTTGTTGAAGGAATGGATTATAAATATTTAACAAGGGTTTTTAGTGGAGAAATTATGACTCTTCCCCAAAATTTCCTAAACCAGAATGGTGCCAATAGCTATTAGGAGGTTCCATCTAGAATGGTTGCACCCAAGGAAACCCCAGTGGGTGTCCACTATATAGCTAGTGGATTTCCTGTAGTAATATCATTATTATAAGGTGACACTGTCTGGACTATAGGATTCTAGTAGCCTTACTTGGATACTACCCCATCCACCAGCTTGTTGGTTGACTCCATTTTCTAGCTGATGTCACTGCGGTAGCTAATCTGCTACATCCCACTGCTAGCCTTCACCAAAATTGACCCCTTCGAGCCCTCGTTCACCTTTAATGTGATTTTAGACTAGGTGTAGGGGTGATTTACTAAAATTAAATGGGGTTTGACCAAATTTAAAGAGATAGGTACCTAGAAAAAATGACATAGTATTATAAAACTTTATGATAATAAGTCTCAAGGTCTTATAAGCCCCCAGCACTTGATAGACAAACAGCATATGTGTCCTATCAAATAGATGTTATCTAGACCATGGAAAATATGTTTTAGAATTTTTTCATAGCATATATAAGTTATAATTATAGTAGATAACTTAT
Organism: Viscum album; assembly: GCA_963277665.1. Lineage (NCBI taxonomy): Eukaryota > Viridiplantae > Streptophyta > Magnoliopsida > Santalales > Viscaceae > Viscum > Viscum album. Next base: position 498,308,768 of record OY728139.1, read on the forward strand.
TTAAGAACCTTGATCTTCATTTCAAGTATGGATCTTGATTTCGGGTGTTTTTTAGGAAAAGGGAAGATTTTGGAACTTTTCTAAGTACACGATGTGTACTCTTGAGTACACGTCGTGTACCCAATTGTCACAGGTAGTCATGTACTGGCTGTGTAATGGACAAGTATATGTCCATGTGGACCACTTAAAGTGGGGGCCAGTTGAGTCTAGTACACAGTGTGTACATCAAATGAACACAATATATACTTTTTCTTTTTTTATTAATTAGACTGGGGTCACGTCTAATCTCCAGATTCATCATCTTCTAGACTTGGTTTTTCTAAGAGTGACTAGGAGCGATGATCAAAGTCTAATCCACCATTTCTCTGTCCAAGGTCCAATATGAACTCTGGCAGGTGCGTTGGAATCTCCTCGGTGAGTTCTTCTTTCTTCTTGAACCTCTATTCCTGTTTTCTTATCTCTCTCGAGTTACTCATGGTTGAACGTTTTGGACCTTTTTGTAAATCTATGATGTTATAGGCCAATTTAAGGGTCTACGTTCAAGATTGTTCATCGTACAACATCAAGGCAGGTGTTTTGTTTCCTTTTGGAGTTTTTCCATGAGTTATATATGCCTAAGTGTCGATTACCCATGATTCAGGTATTTCAGGTTAAGGAATTTGAACCCTGTTATCAACTTCTTTATATTGATTAATGGGTTAAGGATTTTCATGGATATATTATGATAAATTTTATGTTTAGGGGACACCCCAGGGGTGAATTTCCTTTTTTGAATGTTTATGGTTGTTTGGTCCAAGTTGCCTATGAGGCAGACCTTATTTCATTGCCTTTCTTGTTAGGTTAGAATTGACTGCTTAATTTTATATTTGTTAAATGCTTGTGATATGAATTGTAACAACTTATACTTATAGTATTTGAGATTACTTTGGGCTGTTGGATATCGTTTGTGCATGATTGTATTACACAGGGCAATGAGAACTTGGTGTAGTTAGACCATAGGGGGAATTGACGTTGAGGGCTTCCCCAGAGTGTCTGTTACTTTTACATTGTGAGACCATAGGGGGAATTGATGTTGAGTGCTTCCTCAGAGTTTCTATAGTATACCGTTATGAGGCCATATGGGGAATTGACGGTGAGTGATTCCTCATATAGTTTGTAGTTTATCAATAAAATACCACAGGGGGGAATTGACGGTGAGTGGTTCAACAGAGAGTCTTTGTTTTGTGAGAACAAAGGGGTTAGACTGTGTGAGATTTCCCAGAGGGTCATTATATCTTATTTATTTGAAGATATGTTGAACTATAGGGGTTATACTTTGAGAACTTTCCTAGAGGTTTGCTTGTGATTGATTGATTGTGACGAGTCTTCCAAGCCAAAGCACAAGCTTGGACTTGATCTTACATGATTGTTAGATGGTTTTCTGAGACATCTGTTTTTCTATTACACGGGGGATACATAGCTTAGGCTAGATCCCAAGTTTTCATTATTAAATAGTTTGAATAACTAATAAATGTAAATTAATGTAATTGAAAACTATTATATTGTTTACTTCTGAGTACTTCCTAGTTTATTGCTTCATTTTTTCATATTGTCTTCTATATATATTCATTGACAGTTGGGCAGAGATCTTTTGGTGGTTTCCTACTAGGATTAATCTCACACCCTGTTTGGTTCATGCTTTTGGGCCTAAATAGATTACATGGTTGCAGATATATATAAGGTAAAGCACCCTTCTTCATCAGGTACTTGATTGATGTGGAGTTGGAGAGTATGGGATCAAGCTGAGGCTTGTGATGCTGTTGGAGTTTACTGTTTTCAATACTTTGGTTTTAGTGTTGTATTTATATAATTATGACTTGTTTGGATGCTTTCATAGACATATGTGACATGAATAATTTATATTTGTGCTCCAGTTGTTTATTTACTATTAGTCTTCTGTTGTTTACTTGTTTTATGGTATTACTACTTCTGCTACTATTTACTGTTTGTTTCCACTATGTTACTCTGCCAATGAGGGCATAGTTTCCCCACTATTACACCCAATGCCCTCGCTGCTAGTCGGAAGCCTCTGGCATTTGGGGAAATGCGCTTGAGGCCATGTGACCAACCGGGTACAGGGCACCTTTGGGTGACACCTAGATCTGGGATGTTACAAAGTGATATCAAAGGGTTCTTTTATTCTTTGAATTACTGTTTAGAGCCTATAGATAGGGATAGTAATAAATAGTTAGTTGGTAATAATTTGTTCCCAGGAGTAGCTAACCCATGTATAGGGAAAATCCAAGTTACCTCGAATATTTCATTTTTGTGGTTTTTGTAATTATTATAGTTGATTTGATTTTACCGTTGGGTGACACACTTTTTTTATGCTATTATGATTTATATCATTGTGGTTTTATTTCTATTACAACCCGATGAGATGAGGGTATTCCATCTCATGTATTATATAGGAACTTGCTAGATATCACATGCCATGCATTCTTATCATGTCATTTAGGGTGTGTTACTGATTGCATGTTGTTGTGATAAACGTTGTGCTAGATATGCATGTTATTGTGATAGATGACATGAAATAATACCTACTATTTTGATAGAGTATTAGAATATGTATTTTTTTTATGGGAGCCAAACTTTGGTCCTTGAGGTGTTATGGGCCCTCTTAGATCATAATTTGGTAGATCATGTATGAACTTTAGTTTAATTTTTTCTAGTTATGAAGTAAATAGGGATGCCAAACTTTGATTAGTGGGAGTATGGGCTCTCATGGTTCATAATTTTTCATTCCTTGGACAAAATTTTAAGTTTTTAAGGGTTCTGGAGAAGTTTCATAGGTATGATATCCAAAAACCCATACAACACGATGTGTGGTGTTATGAACACACACCATGTGTTCTTCTGTTTTGGAAGAAATAACTTTTCTTAAGTACACGCCATGTACTTTGAGTACACACTGTATAGTCCTTAACTGTGTGACTGACTATGTGATTAGAGACACGAGGTTGGTAAATTTTTGGTAGAACACACCGTATATGGAGAGTACATGTTGTGTTGTAAGGAATGTGTATCTAGCTATGTGACCAACGACACGTGTGGATGAAACTTAGGTTGTACATGTTGTATTCTGTTCTTGCACACCATGTAGATTCAACTATGTCACGGACCGTGTGACTAACGACATGGGTGATAAGAACTTAATTGGTACATGCCATGTGTAGAATATACACACTGTGTGGTGTTACCCAAGAGAGAACCATGTGGTTTAGCCATGTAGAGGAACTTGTGAAGGTGGGAAAAATTCAAGTACACGTCCTATCATAGTAGGAACATGCCATGTATAGGGGTATTACACAACCAATTTTGGTAGAGGTACATGACATGTTAAAAGATTAAGGTGACATGACATGTAGGTATCATACATGCCATGCATCCATGTTTTGAAAAAAAAAACATGAATTTTTTCTTTATTCAATTACTTTCTTTAACTTATAAGTTTCAGTCCTTGATAATCTTGAACTGAGGTGTGAACTTGACCATGAAGAGTCATGCCATCGAGACATCCTCCGATTGTATGCCAGATCTGGGGCAACGATTAGACACCGGAAATAGTAGATCAAGGACTACCAGCAGATCCTCCTGTCATTCCTATATTGGCACCAGTTATTCTACTATGCATAGGTGTTGATACACAATTTTGAGAAGGAATCATAAGGTTTATATAGACCTACTAGGGACCACTGCATCATGGCCTGTCTATGGCAGAGTTGACGCGGGTTTTTCAGTAGCAGCATCCTCCCACTTTCTCAAGGGATGGAGGACCTCAGGCTTTAGAGTCATGGTTAGAATCCATGTTGTCTATCTTCAGGCATCTCAAGACACATATTGAGAGGAGGGTGAATCTCGCAACCTACATGATTCATGATTCTGCCAATATATGGTGGTATATGATATCGTAGGTGGGATTCCAGTGAGTTATGTCTTGGGATGAGTTCCAACGGACCTTCTATGACTACTTCTACCCAGATACCTTGAAAGCTGACTGAGCCTAAGAGTTCATGGGTCTAGAACATGATACTCTTTCAATCATGGAGTATTCTTCTCGCTCCACAAATCTACAGAGCTTCACACCCATTCCAGGGGGTGATGAGTTATTTATGGACAGGAAGTTTGAGGATGGTCTCAAACATGAAATTTTATCCTAGGTGAACATCTTTAGGTTGACTTCCATATCTTTTATATTCAACCAGGTGCTGATCACTGAGTTTAATATGAGGGAGTCTAGAACTATGAGCCAGGGCGGTTTATCATACATAGTTGGTACTTCTCTGACTGATAGTAGCAAGCACCACAGGGATTCTACGCATAGAGATCCGAGTAGATGGGATGCTTCTTTAGGTAGCTAGGTCGTATGCTACCAGTTTAGGAAGAGTGGTCATATGAGACCTCAGTTCCCTAGATACCTAATTGAGTGCTGAGATTGTAGAAATATAGACCATATTCAGTGTTTTTGTTGGTTTTTATCACCAGTAACTGGTGATGGGGGTTCTATAGTGACTCCACATTCAGGAGTAGGACCACCAATTTCTCATCATTCAGGGAACTAGAGTTCATCCATCCATTCAGTCTGGGAGGAGGTTGTGGTCATGGTATCCAGATGGCAGGCTTTCAGCGATAGTAGGGTGGATCAGCTTAGGGTATTCATCCAGGGTCATAGAACCATGGTACAGGTCATACTTTTGCAGTAGAGTAGACCCAGTAAAAGCAGGATCCCGGACCCTCTACAGTTAGAGGTATGATTCTAGTTGCCTCAGTTTTAGCTTCTACTCTTTTTGATAATGAGGCTTCTCATAGTTTCATATCTATTTCTATTTTGGAGAGACTTGGGCTCTGTATCTTAATTTATGTGGAAGTTATGACACTAGACACTCTTTTGGGGCTTAAGACGGCTAGTGTACGTCAGTTCAAGGAGTGTCCTATTAAGGTTGGTGGGTGTCACTTCTTGTGGGACCTCTGTGTCTTAAATATGACAGGCTTCGATGTCATTCTCGTAATGGACTGGTTAGTCTCTTTCTAGGCCTTTGTTGACTGTTATCGTCATAGGGTGAGTTTCACGTCACTATAGGGAAGTTCTTCTATACACAAGGGTGAGTGGGATGTTCAGGCGAGCAGAGTGGGACCCGAGTAACATTGGGTTGAGGGGAATTACATTCCATATTGCTAGTTTATATTTGGATGACTAGTGGACTTCACAGATGTACTTTTCTCCAGTTATGGGTCATTTTAGAGATGTCTTTCCAGATGAATTTTCAGTTTTACCTCCAGAGAAATAGGTATATTTATCTATTTATCTTGTTCCAAGAGTGGAATCGGTGTCCATTCCTCATTATAGGATGGCTACACCATAGTTATAGGAGCTCAAGAAGCAGTTATAGGAGTTACAAGCAAAGGGTTTTATCTGACCCAGTACTTCTCCTTGGGGTTTGCCTATCCTATTTTCAAAGAAGGCATATGGTACCCTTATACTTTATGTGGATTATTGGAGGCTCAACCAGTTGATGTTCAAGAACTGATATCCTTTGTCGAGGATTTATGATATCTTTGATTAGCTTCGAGGATCCCACGTGTTCTTGAAGATTGACTTGAGATCTGTTTATCATCAGTTGCATGTTAGACCGTTAGATATCCCTCTTACATACTTCCGAATAGATATGGTCCATACAAGATGTGTTTATGTCATTTTTTCTCACAAACACACTGGAAGTATTCATGTAACTGATGAACCGAGAGTTCCATCTTTATTTGGATTATTTTCAGTAGTCTTCATAGATGATATCTTAGTTTACTCTTACACTCAACATGACCATGCCACCCATATTGAGATCGTATTGGGTACACTAAGGTAGAATTAGTTATATGTTAAGCTCTCAAAATGCCACATTTGGATAGACCATATTCACTTATTGGGTCAGGTTATCTCATAGATAGAAGTATCAGTAAACCCAAAGAAAGTGAGAGTAGTAGTTTCCCAGGAGCATCTGAACTTTGAGGTATGGAGGTTTCTAGGGTTTGATGGTTACTATAGATGATTTATAGAGAACTTATCACACATATCAGTGCCACTAATAGGCCTGACTAAGAAGGGTGCAAATTACTAGTGGACAGAATCCTACAATTCAGCCTTTAAAAAACTTAACGGGAGATTGACTTCAGCACCGATAGTGATTTTTTTGGAGTCAGGAAAGTGTTACACCATTTACTACAATGCATCTGGTATTGTACTGGGAGCAGTGCTTATTCAAGGGGAAGGATTCATTGCATACGGGTCTCGGCAGTTGATGCCACATGAGAGGAATTACCTGATGCATAATCTTGAGTGGGTTGTAGTTGTACATGTTTTGTGTTGTTGGAGACATTACCTTTGGGAGAACATTTTGTGGTTTTCACTGACCACAAGAGCCTTAAGTATATATTTACTCATCATGATCTGAATTTGAGATAACGAAGGTGGGTTGAGTACCTTCAGTCTTTTGAATTTGACCTTGCATATACGACTGAGAAAGGCAACATAGTGGTTGATGCGTTGAGCAGGAGGATTTTGATATAGGCAGTTCAAGAGGCCAACAGTGATTGGTAGCTTTTGGCTTTGTTCTCTGAGATTCATTTGGAGGTTCATGATAGATAGGGGTAGACATTTATTTCTTCTATATCTATTACCTCTACTCTTCTAGATCTAATGATAATAAAGAATCTATCAAATCCTAAAGGCCTATTCCTAGTGGAGAGTGTGTTAGGAGAAGACCCTACTCTTCGATAGACCATAGTCAATGATGATATCTTGCATTTTCATGGACACGTATGGGTGTCAGCAGACATATGTGAGAAGATTTTGTGGGATTTTCATTCCTCAATTTGGGCAGTTCATCCCAGTGTCACCAAGATGTATCGAGATCTACACCATCAGTATTGGTGGAAAAGTATGAATTGGGATGTTGTTGGTTTTGTTATTAGATGTTCTACCTATCATCAGGTGAAGGCAGAGCATTAGTGACCGAAAGGACTTTTACAGCAGCTACCCATTCTTGAGTGTAAGTGGAATGATGTCATGATGGACTTCGTGACAGGTTTACCGAGGTCACCTCAAGGTAATGATGTGGTTTGGGTTGTCGTTGATAGACTCACAAAGGTTTCACACTTCTAACCAATCAAGGATACCTTTAGTGTTTATGATCTTGTAAGGTTGTACATCTGAGAGATTATATGTTTGCATGGGGTTCTGCACTCTATCATTTCAGACAAGGATGCCTGGTTTACTTATCATGTCGGGCAGGGACTATAGAGGGCTTTGGATACATAGGTACTTTTGAGTATATCTTACCATCCCCAGATAGACGGCCAGTCCAAGCGCACAATTCAGGTCTTGGAGGACATGCTTCAATCATGCATCCTAGATTTTATGGGTTCTTGGGAGAGACATATACCCCTAGTGTAGTTTACCTACAATAACAGTTTTAGGCAATAATTCAGATGGAACCCTATGAGGCTTTGTATGGTAGTTCATGCTGATCACCCCTATGTTGACTGGAGGTAGGATAGGTAGTTATGATAGGACCTCATCTTGTCTAGGATACCACTGAGCAGGTAGAGTTTATTCGGAAGAGGATGGATACTTCACAGTCTCGCCAGAAATCTTATATTGATCAAAGGAGATGACCTCTGGGGTTCAAGGTCAAAGATCGGGTTTTCTTACATGTCCCACTGAGTTTGGGACATAGGAGGATTATGAGATAGGGGAAGCTTTCACCAAGATACGTCGGGCCTTTTGAGGTTTTAGAGAGAGTCGGGTCGGTTGCCTATCTGTTGTAGTTGCCTCAGAGGTACCGGGCTATGCATAACATCTTCCATGTTTCTTAGCTATGATGTTACTTTTTAGAACTGTATCACGTTTTTCAACCTGGGGAGGTTGAGTTGGAGGTGGATGCATCCTTTGAGGAGCACCCCATATGGATTTTAGATCACAGTATAAATGTTCTTTGTGGCTGGTTTGTTTCTCTAGTATGGGTTATATGGAAGCACAAGCGAGTACAGGACGAGACTTGGGAGAGGGAGGCCGACGTTTGATCCTAATGACCATATTTTTTTGAAGTTTCTTCTTCATCACCCTTGTAAGGGAAATTTGGGGATGAATTTCTTTAAAGAGAGAATTTTTTTTAAGATCTCAAATCTTCATTTCAGGTATGGATCTTGATTTCGGGTGTTTTTTAGGAAAAGAATATTTTGGAAATTTTCTAAGTACACGCCATATACTCTTGAGTACACGCTGTGTACCCAGTTGTCATAGGTAGCCCTATACTGGTCGTGTAATGACCAAGTACATGGTTGTGTGGACTGCCTAAAGCAGGGGCTGGTTGAGGCTAGTACATGGCGTGTATATTAAATGAACATGTCGTGTACTTTTTTTATTAATAATATTTGGGTCACGTCTAATTTCCATATTCATCTTCTTCTAGCCTTGGTTCATCTAGGTGAGATCAGGAGTGACGATCAAAGTCTGAGCCACCATTTCTCTATCCAAGTTCCAATCTAAACTCTGGTGGGTGCATTGGAATCACCTTAGTGAGTTCTTCATTATTCTTGAACCTATCTTCCTATTTTCTTCTCTCTCTCGATTTATTAAAGATTTAACGTTTTTTTACCTTTTTGTAGATCTATGATGTTCTAGGATGATTCAAGGGTCAGCGTTCAAGATTTTTCATCATACAACGTCTATATAGGTGTTTTATTTCCTTTCAAAGTTTTTATTTGAGTTATATATGCCTAAGTGTTGATTACCCATGATTCAGGTATTTCGGGTTAAGGAATTTAAACCCTGTTATCAACTTCCTCAGATTTATTGATGGATTGAGGGTTTTGTGGATATATTATGACAAATTTCATGTTTCGGGGACACCTTGTGGGTGTGTTTCCTTGTTTGAATGTTTATGGTCATTTGGTCCAGGTTGCCTATGAGGCAGGCCTTGTTTCCTTACCTTTCTTGTTAGGTTGGAATTGACTTCTTAACTTTATGTTTGTTAAATTCTTGTGATATGCATTGTTACTAATTAGCCTTGTAGTAGTTTAGATTACTTTGGGTCGATGGATGTCATTTTTGCACGATTGTATTACATGGGGTTGTGAGAACCTGGTGTAGTTAGACCATAGGGGGAATTGACGTTGAGGGCTTCCCCAAAGTTCTATTACTTTTACATTGCAAGACCATAGGAGGGATTGAAGTTGAGTTCTCCCTCAGAGTGTATATAGTATACTGTTATGAGACCATAGGGGGAATTGATGTTGAGTGCTTCCTTAGAGATTCTTTAGTTTATCGCTAAAAGACCACAGGGGGAATTAATGGTGAGTGATTCCTCATAGAGTCTTTTTTTTATGAGACCAAAGAGTTTAGACTATGTGAGATTTACTAGAGGGTCATTATATCTTATTGATTTGATGACATGTTGAACCAGAGGGTTTAAACTATGAGAAATTTCTCAGAGGGTTGCTTGTGATTGATTTATTGTGACGAGTCTACCAATCCAAATCACAATCTTGGACTTGGTCTTACATGATTGTTGGATGGTCTTCTGAGACATTTATTTTTCTATTACACAGGGGATACAGATCTTAGTCTAGATCCTAGGTTTTCATTATTCAATGGTTTTAATAACTAATAAATGTAAATTAATATAATTGGAAACTCTAGGATTGTTTACTTCTGAGTACTTCCTTGTTTATTACTTTATTTTTCATATTTCCTTCTATATATATTCACTGACAGTTAGGCACATATCTTTTTTTGGTTGTCTACTAGGATTCGTCTCACACCCTGTTTGGGTCATGATTTTGGTCCCAAGTAGATTACATGGTTGCAGATATAGATAAGGTAAAGTTCCCTTCTTCATTAGGTACTTGATTGTTGTGAAGATGGAGGGCTTGAGACCAAGCTAAGGCTTGCAATGCTATTGGAGTTTACTGTTTTTTATACTTTTTTTTCAGTGTTGTATTTCCATCATTGTGACTTTTTTGGATTCTTTCCTAGACATATATGACATGAATCATTTATATATGTGCTCCAGTTGTTTATTTACTATCACTCTTCTATTGTTTACTTATTGTATGGTATTACTGCTTCCTCTACTTTTTACTTTTCTCTTCAACTGTGTTACTCTTCTAATGAGGGAATAGTTTCCCCACTATTACACCCAAGGCCCTCACTACTAGTCAGCAGCCTCTGGAATTTGGGGAAATGTTCTTGAGGACATGTGACCAACCAGGTATGGGGAACCTTTGGGCAGTACCTAGATCTGAAACGTTACAACTAATATAACATTTTTATGACACAAATACCCAAGAGAAATTATAATATTAATGTTACACATAATAATCATCATCATGTTATAAGATATTTATTAATATTCTGGTTATTGAAAGTATAATGTAAGTTGGTTCTAGGGAACCAACTCCAACATAAACTCTCCAAATGACACACCTAATATCTTAAATTTATATAACTTTTTAAACTGGATATTATAAGAAGGTAATTGCATCATGATACTGATAGTCACACCATAAAATGGTCTATTCAAGAAAAATTTCCATAATTCAAAGTTTTTCTCTTTTATGGATTTTATAAGATCTAAACTGAAGGTGGTTAGCTTGATATTTCTTGAGGATTTTGAAGAACCATTTATGGGTGACACATGATGGTTTGACTTAGAGAAAATCATGAAATACCTTTATAGAAAATTATATATAAATTCTTTGGAATTCTTTAAAGGGAGTCACATATTATATTTTGGAAAAAAATTCATTAATAACATAGAATAATTTGTAGCAATTGTCTATGGTTTAATGTTGACCATTATGGATCATTAAATATGGTTTAACATTGTCCATTATAGAGTTTTTACTTTGTGGGAAGGAGAAAGATAAAATATAGATTCATACTTTGTGGATGTATCTTTGACAAAGATTTATTTGATTAAATAGGAAGGTTATGGTGATTTATTGGAACATAATTAATGTTTGACTAAGGAGAGATAATGTTTCCATATTTTTAATTGGCATGGAATATTTGATATCCAGTCATGGTGGAATGTTTGAATAGATATTTTTGGAAACATTGATTGTGGATCCAAAAAGAAAAGTGTAAGACTTAGCCAAGATATGTTGGATCATTAAATAATGAGATATTTGTGTAATATTTATATCATTATAGAGATAAAATGTAGATTTGTGACTTCGAATAAAATTTTAAGAAGATGGATAGATGAATTTTTCTGTTATACTTGTGGTTAATTGAATGTTTAAAACATGGTAAAGAAGGACAATTTCTATTTAATAGAATAAATAATATTATGGAAGTGAAATTATGAAGATATCTATTGTTATTGTATCTCTCATGGTGTTTTCATGATCACAAACACTGATCTATGTTTCTAAAAAATTTATTTGAGTAATTTTTAGTGATTATATTGAATTTAAGTGAAGTAAACTTATTTAAGTTGGATGATCTTATCAAAGGATTTCAGTAAATTTTAATATCTTCTTGAAGCCTTATTTTTTTCTCAAGTATTTTTAATAAAGTTATAATAACCTTAAAAGATCATTATTTGGAGTGTAGGATCCTTTTGTTATAGTTTCATGTAAAAATAGCCAGAAAAACTAGTTCTAGGGTGTGGTGGACCTATGTTAGGGCATGGTAGACATGTTCCATGGTGTGGTACTAGGTGTTTTGAAGTAAAAATGTTCAAATTTTAAGCACTAAGGCATGGTGAAAGTCATTTTCTATTATGATAGATGCAGGATACTTTTATTGTTGGTCAAGACTATTTGAAAGCTAATATTCAAATTCTTAATTACTTTGGGGGAATTCCTAAAGATTTCTGAAAGTTTTTTAAGTTTATAAATATAGGTTCAAGGAGTATCTAAACATCAAATTTATCCCAACATCTCTCTTATTTGAATCAATGTTGAAGTTCTAGAATTTTCAATTCTCTAAAATAGCCAAATTTAAGTTCTTAATTTCCATAAAGGCTCTCAAACTTCCCCTAAAATATTTCATCCTACATTATATTTATTTATCCAATATATTTTTTAGTAGCTTTGTAATGGGTTTTATAAAAGAAAACCTCACTCTTCTCCACCATCTTTTTGAAATTTTTCTCACCTTTTAAAAGTGAGGGATGGGTTCCTTGACTAATGGTGAATCTCAATATGTATTATTCAAATGGTGTATCCTAATTCATTTGGATAAAGTTGGGATGAATACTAGTGTCTCAGACTATACCCCAGACCATAACTCTCACAGTTTGTCCTCTACGGTGATGTTGTTGGGGGTTGTAGATGGCAGCATAGCCCTACTCAAGGGTCCAGGGGTAGAAGGTTGCCTACCCAAATTTTGGGGTTACTATAGAAACTATGAGTCACTATATTACAGATGACCAGGTGACACTAACAATTCAATATAGAATTTTATACTTTGACATGGTTATTGTACCATCTCATACTTTAGAGATTATGGTTTTGTAGCTCTGTGGACTTTCATCCACCGGTCACTATAGTAAAGTGGACTTACTATTTGGTTAGTAGAATAATTGCATCATCTTTATTATGAGTTCATTCGAGCTGCAGTTTATGTGTGTGTTTCTAAAACTATGAAATTTCCTTTTAATTCTGCTCCAAATCATAATAAAATCTCTACTTCTCTATAGACATAGGGATCATTTCTTGAACTTGGTAAATTTTTGTGTAATTTTATCTTCTTCTCATTTCTTTATTCCCTTTTACTCTTATTCTTTGAATCATTTTTCACTTGTTTCTCCTATTGTTTTTCAAAAACTCATATTGAAGCTTGAGTTCAAAAGATCGAGTATAGATTTTCTATAATTAAACATTGACTATATAAAAAGTAAATGTGAATATAAATCACTTCAATAGAACTAATTCCATTTACAGGATGATGTAGATCAAGGATTATCTTTATCAAAAAAAGTTTAAATTAAATCTTCTAGGTGAAAACCCCAATGGATATAGAGAAGATAAAGTAGAAGCTAGTGGATCAAAAAAAATTGTTGTTGTGCACCTTTTATTGGCCAAAAAAAAGTGTTCAACATTAGAGAGGATAAGATGATGTTTGGGTTGATGAATAATCTTGTGAATATGTTTGAGAAGGATTTTTCACCAAATAAAACCTCCTAATGTGAAAATTATTCAATTTGAAAATGATTGAATGGAAGACTGTTTCTGATCACATAAACAAATTCAACATCACTATAAGTCAGTTGAGATTAGTGTGAATTATTCTCAATAATGAGGAATGTGCACTGGTTTTATTATCTTAATTAACTGATAGTTGGGAAGAAACTCTAATAGTCATTAGAAATTCTTTAGGGAATACAAAGTTGGTTTTGAAGGATGTGAAAATCCGAATCCTTGGTGAGGATCTTCGAAGAAGATAATCGGGAATATTCTTTGGTTCTAATTCAAACATATAAGTAAGAGATATATAAAATAAGTGATATTAACATAGAGGATTATAAAAATAAATAGTTAAGATATGATACAAGTAAAGGGGGACTGATCCTACTTTTTGGATTTATGAGAAGAAAGGACACATTAAGAAGTAGTATAGAGAAAAATGGAAGGTGCATGAAACTAATACAACAAACACAGTAGCTAAATAAACTAATGATGCATTGTTGTTGAGTATGTATATCCCTATAGAGTCTAGTATTTTAGACTCGATATAATCAGTCCATTCCACTTTAGATAATGTTTTCCTAAAAATTATATTTTTAGAAATTTTGGTTGATGATGAACCCTTATAGATTTTGGGGAAGGGAGATGTGTGGATTAAAACCAAAAGTGTGATTTTTCTCATTCTGGAAAATTTAAGGTATATCTCTATATAAAAGAGGTGTTAATCTATTATAAATATTAGTGATGCAAGTTTTAGTACCCCATTCATTAGTGGTGGAAGAAAATTTACTAGGGGAGATATGTTCTTTGATTGTGGAGTAAAGAATAGAATCTTACACAATATATCAGAGACTTTCATGGAAATTATTTCATAAATAAATTATTTCAAGGATTCACAATTGTGGAACTAAAGGATAGGACACATCAATGATATGGCGATTAAGGTACTGAAAACATCTACCAGATCTGAAGTCAGTGGAAGTTGGATTGAGTGAAGATTATATATTTGGAAAGGAGAAGAAGTTTTCCTTTTCAAAATGAGGAATAATTTTGAGGGTTAAGAAACTGTACCTAGTGAATGTTGATGTTTTGGGTCCTACACTAGTAAATTCCCTTAGAGGGTTGTAATATTATGTGACATTTATCAGTGAATTAGCTAGGAAGATATGGTCTTACTTTCTAAGAAGAAAATATGATGTTTTTAATATGTTTTATAAGTGGAAGTCCATGGTGGAGAATGAACCAGGATCAAAGATGAAATGTTTTAGGTTTCATAATATATGAGAGAATGGTAGTAAAAAATTTAGTGGATTCTGTGAAAATAATGGAATTTAGTGGTAGAAGTCTCTTCTGGGTACAACACACCAAAATAGTGTAGCCGAAAGGATGAATATGACACTGAATGAACATGCTAATAGCATGAGGTTGTACTTGGGGTTACCCAAAATATTCTTGTCAGAGGTTTTAAACATGGAAGAATATATCATCAAAATGATTCTATCTATTCCAATGTGATAATGTCTACCTGAGGAGATCTGATCGGGAAAGGAGGCATTAATCTCTTATTTATAATTATTTGGTTGTTTTGAATATGTACATATAGATGCTTATACAATGGGAAGCTTAATTATAAGTACAAATCATGATTCTTTATTAGATGTGATGATAAGGAGTTTGGTTATTGTTTTTGGGATGATAAGAACAAGATGATCATCATAATCCAGAACATGATGTTTAATGAAGGTTTCACATAAAATGAATATAATACAACTAAAGTTTATATTGGTAATAAAAAACATAGTTCCATGAGCATGTGGATCATGAAGGTGTACTTGAGCATGTGACACTAAAACTAGTGGATCCTACTCCTAAAGTGTATTTGAGGATGTCACCAAGGGTGAGAAGGACTGTGTAGAGTATTCATCATCCTTAAATTATTTTTTATTTACTGATGGTGGAGAAACAAAAAAATTTTCAAGTGTCAATGTAGTTGAAGGAGTCAAACAAGTTGGAGCTATCTATGAAAGAGTATATTTCTTTATTTCATGATAACAATACGTTGGATATGAGATCTTTTCCAAAAATAAAGAAATAATTGTATAAATAATGGGTATACCATTTCAAGCAAGAACATGATGGTAATAGAAGATACAAGGAAAAGATACTGGATAATGGTTTTCAATAGAAGGATGGTATAGATTTCACTGAAATTTTATCCCCTATATAAGTGGTTCTCAGTATTATTGCATACTTATAATTAAAACTTGAGTAAATTGATATTAAGACAAGTTTCCTTTATAGATATCTAAAGGTGGATATTTATATGCAATAGTCAGAGGGATAAGTTGATTAGGGGAAGGAATACTTGGTGTGAAAACTTCAGAATATCTTATATGTGTTAAAGAAAGCACCCAGGTAATGGAATAAAAAATTTGATGAATTCCTGGTTAGAAAATCATACAAATTATGGTGCATGGTTCAATGTTGTTACATCAAGTGTTTTTTTGATGGATACATTGTATTTATTCTATATGTGGATGAAATTATTATTACAGGATCATGTATACAGAGGATTGATGAACTTAAAGGGTATCTGGATGAAGAGTTTGAGATGAAATATCTTAGAAAAGATTATAATATTTTGGGGATGAAGATTGAAAGATACTATAGAAATGGAAGCTTGAAGTTATCACAGGAAGTCTATATTGTAAAGGTTCTGAGAAGATTCAGAATGTTGGAAGCAAAGTTGGTTTCTATTTCCCTAGAAATCCATTTCAAAATATTAAAGTAGAAATCACCAAAGATAGTGTAAGAGGTTGATTATATGTAAAATTTTAAATATTCATCAGTTGTTATAATCCTAATATATTCCATGGTTTGTACTCAACCTAATATTTCTCATGTAGTGGAATTTTTGAGCAGGTACATTGATAACCCTGGAAAGAAACATTGGGAAGCTATGAAGTGGCTACTGAGATACCTGAAGGGAAGAAAAGAAGTATCTATGTACTTTGGTAATGGAAATTCATTACAGGGGTATGTGGATACTGACCTTGGATATGATATTAATAGTAGGAGGAGTACCATGGTTATATATTTACTTGTGGAGGGATATAGTAAGATGGATATCTCAATTGTAGAAGATGGTGGCTTTATCCACCACATAAGTAGACTGAATTATTATAATAGAAGTTGAGAATGAGATGGGTTAGCCTAATAAATTCTTAGATGATCTAGGTAGAAAGTGAAAGGAAAATGTAAGACACTATAATAGTTAGAGTTCTATACCTATTGCAAAGAACCCAATATCTCAAGCTTAGATGAAGAATATTCATTTGAAGTAACATTTTATCAAAGGCTTGATATTGGATGCATTTCCAATAATAAATAAGGTTCATGGAACCAAAAATCCAAGAGATATATTGAAAAATCTAATGGTGATAAAAAAAAGTTAAGGCATTATTTTACCTTTATTGACATCCACTAATTAATGGAGGATGAGAGGTATAATATAGGATAATACTATCGGATAATAGAAGGTAAAACATCTAGTATTTCATGAATTTCTAGCTTAAAATTGAAGCTTTGAATAGAAGTACACACTGGTGAGTGAAGAAGAAGAGGATCTCATATTACATAATTTTTCTAACTCAGTAGAATCAAAGCAGGTTAGCATACTAGATTAAGATCCAATTGGTATATTATTAGGATGGTGTATCCTGGTCAATTTTGGATGAATTTGGGACAAATTCTAGCAGCCCTGATTACAAACCAGACTGCAAATCTTGTTGTTTGGCCTTCAAGGTGATGTCATTGGGGGTTGTAGGGGAAGTTCACCCCTGCTCAAGAGACTGGGGGTTGAAGGCCCATGTCCTACATTTTAGGTCACTGTAAAAACTTTGACTCATTGTAGAAGAGTTTATTAGGTGACATAGATAGAGAACTTCAGCAATATTAACATTGAAATGGTTACTATAGAATCTCACACTTTTGGAGACAATGGTATTGTAGCTCCATGGAAATTCAATCATTGATTACTATAGTACATTGAAATTATTATGTGGTTGGTTTCATAGTTATTTCATCTTATTTTTTATCTCATTTGAGCTATAGTTTCTATGTGTGTTTGAAACACTGAAATTTCCCTGTAATTATGCTCCTGGCCAAAGTAAAATTTCTTCCTCTCCATGGTTTTAGGGATTATTTCCCAAACCATGTAAATCATTATGTATTATGATATTTTTCTTATTCTTTTGTTTTTTCCTTTTACTCTTCTTTTTTTAATCATTTTTCATTTTTTTCTCCGAGTGTTTTCATAATAATTGGTATCAGATATTGAGTTCAGAAGATCAAGTTTCAGTTTTCTTGAATTAAATGTTTTATATGGAATAAGAAAAGGTGTAGATAGATCAATTTTATGAAACTAATTTTAGTTAATGGATGATACAAATCAAGGATTTTCTTTATCATAAAATGAATCACATACCACTTCTGGTTGAAAAAACAATGGATATGGGGAAGGCAAAGTGGGAGTTATTGGATTGATAGGTTCTAGGTGTTTTACACATTACATCGAAAAAAAATATGGTATTCAACATTATAGAGGATAAGATTAAAGTTAGGTTGATGAAATATATCATGAATATGTACAAGAATAATTTTACATCGAACAAAGTCCACTTGGTGTAATGACTATTCAATCTATAAATGATTAAAGTGAATATTGTTGTTGATCACACCAATGAATTTAACACCATTAAATGTCAGTTGAAATTGGTGGAAATTATGCTTGATGATGAGGTATGAGCACTGGTTTTACTATCTTTATTACCTAATAGTTGTGAAGTGATTGTAATAGTTGTGAGAAGTATTTTTGGGAATACAATGTTAGTTCTAAAGGATATGTGAGACCTGATCCTATGTGGAGATATTATAAGAAGAGAATCAGGTAGATTCTCTTATTATACTCTAAATGTGGAAGGAAGAGGTAGATACACGTAGAAAGATAATCATATAGGATGATAAGAATTAAGTTTAAAGATTCAAGACAAGTAAAAAGGGACTAGTCTTACCTATAAGATTTGCAAGAAGAAAGGACGATTTAAAAAGGATTGTAGAGAAAAATGGAAGATTCCTGAAACTAATATAGAAAACATATTAGTTGAAGTAATTGATAATGTGTTGTTTATAATAATGAATATCCCTATAGAATCATGGATTTTAGACCTAAGAGTATCTTTCCATTCCACATCATATAAGGGTTTCTTAAACAATTATGGTTCTAGAAATTTTTGCAAGGTACATATTACTGATGATGAACCCTTACAGATTGTGGGGAAGGTAGATTCATGGATTAAAATCAATAGTGGAAGTTTTATCATTCTTGAAAATGTGAGGTTAAAAATAAATTTTATTTTTATCAGGTATCTTGATGATGTTGTTTTTAGTACCACTTTCACTAGTGGTTCATAGAATATTTCCAAGGGAGTTATACTCATATATCATGGAGTGAAGAATGGAACCTTACATAATATGAAAAAGACTTTCATGGATATGATTAAATAAATAAATTCTATTGGGTATTCACACTATGGCACTACAATCTTGGACACATGAGTTATAAGGGGGTGAAGGTACTAGAAACAAAAGGAATTCTACCAGATCTTTATTTGATGGAATTTTGATTGTGTAAAGATTGAATATTTAGAAAGTAAAAGAAGGTATCCTTTGAAAAGGAGTAAGAACACTGAGGGATGGGAATCTAGACATGGTGCACACTGAGTTTTGGGTTCCTACACTAGTAAATTCCCTTAGAGGGTCACAATATTATGTTATATTTATTAATGAATAAATAATAAAGGTATGGGTTTACTTTATAAAAATAAAATATGATGTCTTTAACAAGTTTGAAAAGTGGAAGACAATGGCAGAGAATGATTTAGGGTTAAATTAGAAATGTTTGAGGTCTGATAATAGAGGAGGGTATGGAATTAAAGAGTTAAATTAATTCGATGCTAATAATGTAATTAAGTCAGAGAAGACTCTTCTAGATGCACAAAAAAAGAATGGTGTATCTAAAAGGATGAATATGACACTTAATGAATGTTCCAAGAGTGTGAGGCTACACTCAGGGTTACCCAAGACTTTATGGGTAGAGGCTCAAACATGGTAGTATATCTGATCAATAAGAATCCATGTGTACTGATGGGAGAATGTCTACCTAAGGATATGTGGTATAGAAATAAGGTAATACTATCAAATTTATGAGTCTTTAGATATTTGGAATATGTATATATAGATTCTTATGTAATTTACATGCTTGATGAAAAGTCCAAATCATGTTTATTTATTGGATATGGTGTTGAGGATTTTTGTTATCTCTTTTGGGATGATAAGAAAAAGATGATCATCATAATCTAGAACATGATATTTAATGAAGTTGTCACATAAAAGTACTTTCATACAGCTGAAGTTGATAGTGGAAATAAAGAATCAGAGTTCCATGAGAATGTGGAGCTTGAAGGTGTACCCGAGCATATGTCACTGAAACTAATGGATCCTACTCCTCAAGAGGATTTTAGGAGACCAAAAAGGGTGATAGGGTCTATGTAGAGGTATTAATCATCATTACATTCTTTTTTATTAACTGGTGGTGGAGAACCAGAATAATTTTAATAGGAAATAAAGTTAAAGGAGTTGAACAAGTGGGAGATGGTTATGAAGGAGGATATTTCTTCATTTCATGATAAAAATACTTGATATATGACACATTTTTCATGAGGAAGAAAATAATTATAGAATAAATGGGTATACTAATTCATGTAATAACTTGATGGTGAGAGGAGATACAATTTTGAAATGGTGGTGAAATGTTTTTAATAGAATTAAGGTATGGATTTCACTAAAATTTTATCACTTGTAGTGAATATTACCACCATACGGATGGTTCTTATTATTATTTCATTAGAAGAATTATTTTTTGAGTCGCTTGATGTGAATACATATTTACTTCATAGATATCTAGAGAATTATATTTATATGCAACATCCAGAGGGATACATTGAGTCATGGAAGGAATACCTGGTGTGAAAACTCAAGAGGAGATTATATGGGTTAAAGAAAGAACCTAGGTAGGGGAAAAAAAGGTAGACACATTCATGATTAAAAATTCATACAAATTATGTGGAATTGATTAATGTTGTTACATAAAATATTTTAGTGATAGATATATTATATTGCTTCTATATGTGGATGACATTCCCTTTGCAAGATCATTTATATCAAGTATTGATGATCAGAAGTGTAAATGGATGAGGAGTATGAAATAAAAGATCTTGGAAAAGCTGGTAAGATTTTGGAGATGAAGATCAAAAGAGACAACATAGTGGAAACCTTGATGTTATCACAGGATAACTACATTGGAGATGTTTTAATAATATTCAGTATGCTAGAAGAAAATATAATTTCTATCCCCTTATAAAGACATTTCAAACTATCAAAGGAGAAATAACAAAATATAGTAGAAGAGGTTGAGTAAATGGAAAAATTTCTATTTTCATATTCTTTTGGAAGCCTTATATATTCCATGGTATGTTCTACACATGAAATTTCTCATGTGGTGGGAGTTTTGAGTAGGTACAAGGATAACCCTGGAAAGAAACATTGGGAAGCTATAAATTGGATACTAAGATACCTTATGGGAAGAAAAGAAGTATCTATGTACTTTGGGAAAGTAAATTCATTATACAGGTATTCAGATTCTAGACTTATAGGTGATTTTGATGGTAAGAGGAGTACAACAAGTTATGTATTTAACTATGGAGGAACTACAGTAAGTCAGTTATCTCAATTGTAGAAGGTGGTGGATTTATCCACTATAGAGGTAGAATACATTGATGTAACAGAAGTCGGGAAGGAGATGGTTTAGCTTAATAACTTCTTGGATGATTTGAGTATAAAGTGAGAGGAAAATGTATTACACTGTAATAGTTATATTTCCATATATCTTATAAAGAACCAAGTATTTCATGCTCGGATGAATAATATTCAGTTGAGGTACCATTTTATCAAAGGATTGGTACAAGATAGGTTTCTAACAATGTAAAAGATTAATGGAACCAAAAATACAACAGACATGTTGAAAAAGCTAGTGGTTATAGTGAAGTTGAGGCATTTTTTGTGCCTCTTTTGGTATCCATTGATGAATAGACGGTGAGAGGCTGAGTATGGGAGAACACTATGGAAGAAAAAAATGGAAACAGTTGGTATTTCATGAATCATCATCTCAAAATTTAATCTTTTAATGGAATTATACACTGGTGATTGAAGAAGAGGATGATCTTAGATTAACTAGGTTTTAGTCAATATCTCAAATTAGGTTAGCATAAAAGATTTGGCTCCACATGAGATATTGTTGTAATGGTGTATCCCAATCCGTCTGGATGAAGTTGAGATGAATGTTAGTATCCCAGACTACAAACTAGTACACATATCTCATGGTTTGAACTTTTTAGTGATGTCATTGGGGGTTCTAGGGGTAGCATGCCCCTACTCAATGGTCTTTGGGTTGAAGGCCTCTAGTCTAAATTTTGTTGAATTGTAGAAACTATGACTCACTGTAAAAGAGCTAACTAAGCAATACTATAAGGGAATTATAGTAGCACAGGCTTTGACATGGTTACTATAGCATCTCAGACTTTGGATAGAGTGTTATTATAACTCTTTTGATTTCCATCTAGTGATCACTGTAGCATAGTGGAATTACTGTGTGGTTGGTGTCATAGTTTCATCATCTTATTTATGAGATCATTTAAGATATGGTTTCTATGTGTGCCTAAAACTCTGAAATTTCCATGTAATTCTGCTCCAAATCATAGTGAAATTTTTTCCACTCCGTGGTTATAAGGATCATTTCTTGAACCATATATATAGTTGTGTCATGTAATCTTCTTATCATTATTTTTTTCCTTTTATTATTCTTTTGTGAATCATTTTTCACTTGTTTCTCATGGTGTTTTCAAAAAAAATTGGTATCAGAGATTGAGTTCAAAAGACCAAGTTTTGGTTTTCTTAGAATAAAAATTGGCTATAAAAGAAATAAAAGTGAATATAAATCACTTTAATGGAATATATTTTAGTTACTATAGGATTAATATCAAGGATTATCTTTATCAAAAAAGAAAGCACTTAATGATTCTGGGTGAAAAACCAATGGATGTGGAGAATGATTTGGATCTACTAGATTCATAGGTTTTAGGTTTTATACACCTTATATTGTCCAAAAAACATGTTTTTCAACATTATATAAGAAAAAAAGATAGTTGGGTTTATGAAATATCTCATGAATATGTACGATAATCCTTTTATGTTGAAAAAGTGTACTTGATGTGATGATCGTTCAATATAAAAATGATTAAGGGAATATTTTTGTTTCTTGTGCCAATGAATTCAACACTATCACAAGTAAGTTAACATATGTGGGAATTACACATGATGATGAGGCATGTGCACTAGTTTTACTATCTTCATTTCCTGGTAGTTGGAAAGTGATATTAAAATCTATGATCAATTATTCAGGGAATACAATCTAGTTCTGAAATATGTGCAAGACCTAATACTTAGTGAGGATATTTGAAGAAGAGAGTCAGGCAGATTATCAGGTTCTCCTCTGAATGTGTGAGTAAGAATCAGATACATGTAGTTAGGTAATCATAGAGGGTGATCAAAATCAAGGGTAAAGATCAGAGACAAGGTAAGGGGGGTCAGTCCAACTTTTTGTAATTGTGGGAATAAAGGAAACATCATGAAGGAGTGTAGAGAAAAATAGAAGGCACCTAAAACTAATACAGAAAATTCAGCATCTGAAGGAACCGATGATGTGTTTCTTCTAAGCATGGATAGACCTATATAATTTTGGATTTTAGAATTTTTAGAATATTTATATTTTATATCAAATAAGAGTTTCTTGACATTTATGTTTCTATAAATTTTGGTCAGGTGCATCTTGCTGATGATTTACCCTTGCAGATTGTGGGGAAGGAAGATGTGTGAAGATTAAAACCAACAGTGGGGGTTTTCTCATTCTAAAAAATGTGAGATATATCTATGGATTTAAGATAAAATTTATTTCTATTGGGAAGCTTGATGATACGCGCTTTATTACCACATTCACTAGTGGTGTATGGAAGATTAATAAGGGATCTATGTTCATAGCTCATGGAGTAAATAATAGAACCCTGCATAATATGAAAGAAACTTTCATGGAAATTATTACGTCAACAAATTATGTCAAGGATTCAAAACTATAGAAATAAAATCTAGGAAACATGAGTGATAAGGGGATGAAGGTACTAGAAACAAGTGGTATGTTACTAGGTCAAGAGTTGGTGGAAGTTGTCTTGTGTGAAGATTTTATTTTTGTAAAGTAGATGAAGGATCCTTTACAAAAAGATAAAGAACACCAAGGGATAGGAAATTGGACCTGGTACATGCGTATGTTTAAGGGCCTTCACCAGTACATTCCCTTGGACGATCATAATATTATGTAACATTTATCGATGAATCAATAAGGAATGTATGGGTTTGCTTTCTGAGAATAAAATCTGATGTTTTTAATATATTTCAAAATTATAATACCATGGTGGATAATTATTCAATATTACACTAAATAAATATTCTAGGAGTATGAGGCATCATTCAGGGTTACCCAAGACTTTTTGGGCATATTCAGTAAACATGGAAGCATATCTCATCAAAATGAGTCCATTTGTACCAATAGGAGAATGTCTACCTGAGGAGATATGGTCTAGAATTGAGGAAAGAGTTTCACATATATATGTCTTTAGATACATTTTATATGTACATATAGATTCTAATGCAAGTTAAAAGCTTGATGATATGTCCAAATCATGTTTCTTTATTGGATATGGTGCTAAGGAGTTTAGTTATCACTTTTTGGATAATAAGAACAAGATGATCATCAAAATCCAGAATGTGATATTTAATGAAGGTGTCATATACAAGTACCATCATGTAGTTGATATTGATATTCAAAATAAATAATCAGAGTTCCATGAGTGAGTAGAGATTCAATGTGTTCCTAAGCATGTGACACTAAAACTATTAGAAGCTACTCCTCATGTGGGGTTGAGAAAATCAATAAGGGTGAGAAGTCATGTGCAAAGGTATTCTTCATCCTTACATTATTTTTTATTTAATGGTAGTGGAGAGTCATAATTTTTTTAAGAGGAGTTGGAAAAGTGGTATTTGGCTATGAAGGAGGAGATTTCTTTATTTCATGATAACAATACTTGGGAGATGACACCTTTTCCACGATAAAAAAATAATTATAGAAAAAATGGGTATATTGAGTCAGGAAAAACATGGTGGTAAGATGATATCCAAGGCAATGCTAGTGGTGAAATGTTGAAAATATAAATAAGGTGTGGATTTTACTAAAATTTTCTCACCTATAGTGAAGCTTACCACCATCAGGGTGATTCTTTGTATCGTTGCATCAGAATACTTACATCTTGATCAGCTTGATGTGAATAGGTCTTTCCTTCATGGGGATGTGGTGGAGGATCTTTATATGTAATACCATAGGGATATATTGATTCAGTGAAGGAATTACTGGTGTGAAAACTCCATAATATTCTATATGGGTTAAATCAAGCACCTAGGTAGTGGAACAAAATGATTGATCCATTCATGAGAGAAAAATCTTACAATGATGTGTCATGGATCAATGTTGTTACTTAAAGTATTTTGGAAATTGATACATTATATTTCTTCTATATATAGATTACATTCTCATTATATGATCATGTATACAAAGTATTTATGGGATGAGATGTGATATAGATTAGAAGTTTGAGATGAAATATCATGGAGAATCTAATAAGATTTTGGGGATAAAGATTGAAAGAGAGCACACAACTAAAACCTTAATATTATTATAGACTAAAAACATTTGAAATTTCCTTAGTAGATTCACTATGCTATAAGAAAATATGGTTTCTATTACCCTATAAATCTATTTCATACTTTTAATTGAGAAATTACTAATGGCAACAAAAGATCTTGAGTACATGGAAAAAGTTCTATATGCATCATTTTTTGGAATCCTAAGGTATGTCATGGTCTATACTTGACCTGATATTTCTCATTCGATGGTATTTTTGATAAGATACATGAATAACATTGGAAAGAAACATTGGAAATCTATGAAGTGGATATTAATATTCCTAGAGTTAAGTAAGGAAGTATCTATATGCCTTGGGAAAGGAAATTCAGTGTAGGTGTATGTAGTTTCTAACCTTAGAGGTGATGTTGACAGGAGGAAGAGTACCACAGGTTGTGTATTTACTTGTGGAGGAACTATAATAAGCTGGATATATCAATTTTATAAGGTGTTGGGTTTATCCTCTATAAAGGTAGAATACATTACTATAATAGAATTTGAAAAGGACATGGTTTGGAATATATAATTCAGGAAGGAGATGGTTTGGTATAAAGAACATCTTGGATGAGTTTGGTAGAAAGAAAGAGAAAATTTTATTTCACTTTGATAATCAGAGTGTCATACATTATGAAAAGAATCCATTATTTCATGCTTGGATGAAACATATTCATTTAGAGTACCATTTTATCAGAGGCTTGATACAAGATGGGTTTCCAAAATTATAGAAGATTTGTGGAACCAACAATTCATCAGACATGTTGACAAAGATGATGGTTATAGAGAATTTGGGACACTTTTGTGCCTATTTTGGTATTTAATGATGAATGGTGGATGAGAAAAATAATATGGGAGAACACTATAGGAGCACATAAGGGAAAAAATATGGTATTTAATGAATATTCATCTTCAAATGGAAGCATGAATTAGTGAGTGAGTAAGAGGATGATCTCAGATTAAGTGTGTTTTCTATGCCAAGAGCATTGAAGCAGGTCAGTATAGATAATCAGGCTATAAGTGAGAGTTTTTAGAATGGTGTATCCCAAGTATTTGGATGAAATTGGTTCAAATACTAGTGGCCCAGACTACACGCCATACTGAAACTCTTGTGATTCGGCCTTTGTAGTGATGTCAGTGGGGTTGAATAGAGCATTGCACCCCTACTCAGGGGTCTGGGGGTCAAAGGACCTAGAATAAATTTTGGGGCACTATAGCGACTCTGACTCTTTGTAGCAGATCTTACCTTATGACACCAACAGAGAACTATATAACTGTATACTTTTACATGGATACTAATGTAACATAGTAGACCTACTATATGTTTTGTGGAATATTTGCATCATATTCTTTATGAGATCATTCAATATAGGGTTTCTATGTGTGTCTAAAACTTTGAAATCATCCTATTATTATGCTCCCAATCATAGTGAAATTTATTCCACTCTATGGATGTATTTATCATCTCCCAAACCATGTAAGTCACTATGTCTTGTGATCTTCCTATCATTCTTTTGTTTTTCCCTTTTACACTTCTTTTGTGAATCATTTGTCACTTTTTTCTCACAATTTTTTTGAAATAAATGGGTGATAACAAACCACAATTGTAAAGTATGGGTTTCTTGATCATTATTGTGATCATTGAATTTATACAATATACCTCTCAAGTTAAGTGGTTGAGACTATAGACTCACATTGATCTTTATTTGAACTCCTCATCAATTGTAGTTTCTCACTATTTACTTTTCTGCATTACATCATTTAACATTTATTCACATACTTGCATAATTTCGGTTCAGTTATTTATACACTTAAATTACTTTTATATTATATTTATTAACTCAAATAGAATTTATCAATTTTATCTTAATCAATTTCTAACTTAAATAATTTATTCCTATTTAAATTTTTAAAAGATAAATTCACTCCCCCACCCCCCTCTTACCATATATCTCTGTCCAACAATTGGTATCAAAGGGGTTATTTGTTTTTTTAATCTCTTGTATTAAATTTTTTTAAATATTTAATTGATTTAAAATATTTATTTTATTATGGCATCAAATTCTAATTTTCATGCTCCAGTTTTTTGTGGCATTGATAATTCTAATTAGATGAATTGGGTGTCATCTTTTCTTGGTAGTATTTATTATCCTGTATGAAAAAATTTAATGCATGAGCATATTCCCACTAAATAATCTGAATATAAATTAATACCCAAAGATATTAAGAATTTTGAATTATATAACAAATATATGAATGTTTTACATTATGTTCTTGATCATAATGAGTTTAGTCATGTTTCCACTTCCAAAACTACTTATGAAATTTGGAAGTTATTAGAAGTTACCCATGAAGGAACCAATAAGGTTAAAGGTGCAAGATTAGATATGTTTCATTGAGATTTTTAAAATTTATCTATGCAACAAAATAGGTCTATTAATACCATGTTTACAAGATTTATTAATATCTGCAAAGGTATAAAGTCACTCGGTGATGAATTATCTGTAGAAATGATTGTAATGAAAATATTATGGGTTTTACCTAGCTCCTAGGAACCCAAAGTAATAGTTATTCAAGAATCTAAATATGTGAAAAAATGACGGTTAAAGAACTCATCAAATACCTAATGACATATGAAAACATCATGAAATGACAAGTGGAAAAAGATCCTAGTGAAGTAAAAGAAGTTAATAAAACCATCATCTTCAAAGATGAAAATGATAAACCATATGAGGATAATCTAATTGACCCTGATCTTACTTCCTAGAACATGTACAACTTCTACCAAAAGAATAAATTCTAAAATCGATCCAAAAAGTAAAATCATAGGGAAAAACTATAAGTGACATGCTATGAATATAAAAAAAGATCACATCAAACTAGAGTGCCCCATCTATAAGAAAAATATCATAGAAAAGAAACAAGGTAAAAAATATTTCAATGTAATGATGTGGAGTGTGAGTGATGAATCAATGGATTCAACTTCATTATCTACCTCAAGTGACTCAAGATTGAAGTTCCTAATGGAAAGTGTTTATGAATATGTTGAGGTTGGTACCCCTCTTCCTATTTCCTCCTCTTCTTCTTCTTCTTCTAATTTTTCTCATATTTTTCTTATTATTGCTCCCCCGATCAGCTAAATTATAAAGAACTAAAATATTCTTGAAATCAACTCAAAAATGAATTTTATTTAACTTTTTATTTATATCAACAACTTGAAAAGTAATATAATCATGTGGTTCAAGAAAAATATAATCACCAAAAACAAAAGGATCTTCTCTTTAATGAAAAGTAAGATATCTAAATGAAAATAAAGAATCAACCAAATTTAAATAATCTTGAATCCAATATAAAATACCTCAAAAGTACCATTTTTAAATACATTCATGGTGAAAAAAAATTGAATAAAATTTTGGGCTCTCAAAAACCTAGAAAATATTGGGTCGTCATAGGATACTCCAATTGTGAAAGCACCTCTGAAAATCAAACAATAACTACTTTTGTAAAATATTTCTCTACAGAAAAATTTTGTGATTATTTTAAAATAATGAGTCACTTAATATATAAATTTGATTGCAAAAATGAATGATATGGGAGACCAAATTCAATTCATATGTCTTCCAAATTTTCAAAAATAAAACTTGCTAATAAAATATGGATTCAAAAATCATTATTGGATATCATAATTGATTCCATGTTTGTGTGGGTACCAAAACCTTAAATCGTATAATTTTTTAGGAAAATATTCTTCTGAGAAAAATTCAAAAAGAAATGTGGCACCTGGATAGTGGTTTCTTGAGACACCTGTGTATAAACCTCTCCAAATTCAATCAAATCAAAAAACTTAAAGGATTTCATGTAACTTTCAGTGATAAATCTATGTGTAATATAATAAGTAAGGGTACCATCAATTTTTATAACTCAAAATTTACAAAAAAAATGTTCTATTCATAAAATGATTGAAACACAGTTTGCTAAGTATTATTCAATTGTGTGATAGAAATTTTAAAATCTCTTTAAAAATGATTTTTTCAAAGTTTTTAATTCAAAAGGAAAACTTATATTCATCGATTCAATATTTAAAAATGTTTATACAATTAATTTAAAATATATTTTTATCCAAAACATTAAATTTTTGGGTATAAAAGTTAGTGTTCCATGGCATTGGCCTAGATTCCTCGGTCATTGCAGCACTCAATATCTTTTCAAACTCAACAGGTATCAACTAGAATAATATCTTACAAAATTTCATTTCAAACATGATATGGTTTGTGGATCATGCCATATGGTAAGAAACACAAATACACTTTTAAATATAAAAAATTAATTTCATCTTTAAAATCTATTGAATTAATTCATCTTGACCTTTTTATTCCTTCTCAAATTTAAATTCAAGGAGTAAAAACCAATACTATTGTAATGTTTGATGACTTTAAAATATTCACATGGGATTATTTCTTAACTCCTAAAAGTGAAGCTTTCAAATCCTTCATCAAATTTTCCAAAAATGTTGAAAGTGAAAAAGGTTTTAAAATTATTCAAATTCATAGTGATCATGGTAGAGAATCCAATAACTAGGAACTTAATGATTTATATTATTCCAAAGGCTATAATTATTATTTTTCTGTTCCTTGAACCCCTCAATGAAATGGGGTAGTAGAGATGTGTAATCTAACAATCTATGAAATCGATCAAAATATTTTAAATGGGTTTTCTCTTTGACGATAATTTTGGGTTGAGTTCATGAGTATTGTGTGATACACCATTAATTTCATTCTCATTCATACTTTTTCTAAATAAAAACCCTTTTGAAATTTAGTTTAATAAAAAACCAAAATTTATCTTTTTAAAAGTTTTTGGTTTCAAATGTTTTATTTTATACACCAAAGAAAATCTTGGAAAATTTGATTCTAAATATGATGAATTTATCACTATTGGGTACTCCAAATCATGAAAATATTATTATTTCTTTAAAAAATGGACTAAAATGGTTGAATAATAATCCAAGTTGTTTTTTATGAAATATTTAAAAAATATTATCGTCAAAATTTTGTTTTTAAATGAACCCTTTCAAACTAAAAAAAATTATAGAATAATAAAAATATTCTATAGGATCGTAATATTAGATTATATAGTTATACTTATAAAAGGGGGTGAATTGTAGTTTAAAATCCTTCAAATAGAATAAGACACTATACCTCTTAAAGTAATTTTATCAGACTCATAATTAGTCTTATTATCTATGTTATGAATCAGAATCACAATGGATATAATTAATATCAAATTATGTTTATCATAATCAGAGTTATACTAATAAAACAAACTATATAGAAATATGAGTGTGATGGATATCTTTCTATTATATGCACAATGGAATAGAAACTTGTAAAAACAAGAAATACAATAGTTGGTAATAGTAATAATGACTTAAAAGCTATATTAAAACATTTAACTCTTTTGACCTTAAGAGTATGGTAGTCAATAACATTCACTAGAGGTATATATTGTTTTATACTTACTGTAAAGTCTATATTTTCTTACCAGTAAATCCCTCGATATGATTATTAGAAAAAGATTATTATTCTTATCCTCAGAATACCTCATTATGATGATTGGTGTCTATCTTTATATCCCCAAAATCCCTCAATCCAATGGATTAGATTCACCTTCTTCCTATCCTAAGATTCCTTCAATCATAACCAATATTGGGTGTGGAATAAGAATGAAAAATTCCTGAAGGAAACAACTTGACAAGGATTCCATAGAACTATAACTCTTTAAATTATTATAATGACTCATAATGAGATGTTCATATAGAGAAAACTTTAGAAGACTTGAGTTGTGAAATGTATCAGCTTCAAACTCTTCAAATGACCTGCTTCCAACGATCATATTTCTGAGTTTGTTGTTATGGCCTCAGACATCTCGTGCTTGATAGCCCATAATGCTCTAGCATAACTAAATGTTTGATTTCATTTTTCTTTAACACCATTACAATGATAAAGGTATTCCTTATGATAGAAATAAGTCTCATATATTCTGATTATAAACACAGGATATTCGGATGGAATTCCTTATCGATTTTCAATACAATAATCCTTATGAGGATCTGTATAATTATTTTGGTACCAGAATTAGTCTGATGGTCATGAATTTTTTCAATAAAAAATAAAAGAAAAAATTCTAACTCCATGTATGATTAAATTTCAATATGATTAGGCAAATACATACTCAATTTGATGATTGTAATCAATAATGATGGGTTTATATTCGTAATACATTAGAACTTTTTCTATGTATGGTAAAAGATAATGTTTTCAAAAAGACATACTAAAACACTTGGGACATAAAAATTTAGTAAACAAGGTTTTAAAAAAGTTTTTTTATTTCCAAAACTAAAGGAATGGAAAAGTAAGAAGTAATACTTCTGATTCAACAATATCCCCATTTTTGGAAATCTCAAACAATAAAACATAAATGGAAAAAATAACTTAAAAACTTACATCCCTTTGTTCTTTTAAGAACTATGAAGTTATTATTCTCAATTTAAATCCTCCTGAGTTTGTAAAGATTTTTAATATGATGTTGAATATGATGAAAAGTATTATACTAATTCTTCCTTAAAGAAAGACTTCTCCCCCTTTATGAAACATACTCCCACTTAAGATAGTATCTCTACTTTTAAAAAAATAATCCCCTTTATGAAACATTTTTTCCCTTAATATATCATTCTACCCCTTTTTTATTTTCAAAAAGGAATGGGAAAGAATCTGAAGTTTCTTGAAATGTTAGAAAAATAACATATGAAACAATTCTGAACTAACTAATCATCCCTATAAATATGAAAGAATGTATAACCAATCGGAATTGGAAAACATTAAAAAACAAAATAATTAAATTAAAAGTAATTCATTAATTAATAATTCAATTTTTTTATAAATTTCATCAAGATTTAAAAGAAAATAAATCATTTTTTCTTCATCAAGATATTCATGAAAACCTTCACCTTCTTGAACTCATGCTGCTCTTTCTCAAGCTTTGTAATTATTTATTCTTGAATCTGGTCTTGAGTATTTCACCTTTTGACTTCCACAGAGATTTATTTATTTTGATCCCCCATTATGATCAAATCATCTTCACATGATCTATGTTTGCTTATATCCAAATGTATATCTCATAGATTTTGTTTCAAAACATTTACATCCTTAGTCCGTTCATCAGTAGCATCTCTAAATTCTTCAGAAAACATAAATCTATCATCCATGTCATAGGATAACTTGTTAAAGGAGACATCTAATTCTAACAAGAGTTAATTTACTTAAAAAAATTTATCTTCATGTAAAAAATATCAGATTCTCCTTGATTATAACATTTCACCGTCTGATTGCATGATCTTTTGTGAGTGTGATAATTTTATTGAAAAGTTTTTAACTCTGCTTCATTCAGAATCATTGATCTTATTAAAACTTTTATTGACTTCAATTTCTCACTAAGTAAATTTTGAATGAGATTAAATATTACTTCAATTTGAGGAAAATATAGAATTGTTTCTTCTAACTACATCAAGTATTGACAAATAAAATTAAATCTTTTTTATGCTATTTTTGCCTCTGAATTCGATGAGCTTGAGGAAGGTTTAGAAGGTTTAATTATACTAGTTCCGGTATCAACTTCTTTTCCTTTATTTTCATGTTTCTTCAAAACATTCTTTCCACCTTTCTTTGAATCTTTCTTTTCATCTGAAATTTCAAAATTTTCTATAACCTTGTCTTTTTCGGTTGTGTCATCAACTTTTGTTTTTAATTGTTGATCTTCTTTCACTTTCTTTAAGGATGATTTTTCTACCTTTTCTAATGAAGACTTTCCCTCCTAAGATCTTTCAAATTCTCCATACTTATCATATTTTGAAGGTAAATTTGATGAAGCTGATGATTTTAATGATTCCTTATCTGATTGAGTTTTTTCATCGTCACCCTCTTCATTATCTTCCTCTTACACTTCCTCTTACTATTTTTCTTCTTCTACTTATTCTTATATTTATTCCTCTTCAAACTCTTATTATTGTTTTTGTATTTCTTTTTATTCTCCTTATTTTTCTTCTTCTTATTTTCCTTATCCAACTTATTCTTCAAGTTATTATTCTATCTACCTTTCCATTTTTAGGGCTCCCTTTTCATCTGGATCTGGTTCTGATTCTTTCTCTCGAAAATCTGGGACCAATTATTCAACATCATCCTTTAATTTTCCCTTGTTAGTAATAGAAGGGATCTCAATAGGAACAACTGAGGTTTGTTCAAATTCTAATCCATTTTCCAAATTTACTTGATTAGTATGGTATATTAGAACCATAGTATTATCAGAAGCTCTTTCAAACCCTTTCAAAAGACTTTATACTATTCTGGAATCTTGAAACCTCTTCTTTTCCTTCATTATTTTTTTCCTATAACATTAATTTAGTTTGAATATTTAAGGATTTAGCTTCTCCATGGTCAATTCTGAACTCCAGATTCTCTGGAATCTTCTAAGCCTTATGAGCCATCATCTTTTCAAAAACTTCATCTAACATTTTCTTTTTCTTCTTTTGTTTTTCAGGAGGATAGGTCTCTGCCATTCTTTTCTTATTCTTGCCTTCCATTTATTTCATTAATTGTTATGACTCTGATGTAGCATCATCAACCTCTTCTATAAATTTATTTGATTTAAAATCAAAGACCAGCTTCATTCTCGACATTGTATCCTCACTGATAAAATAAATCTTCTCCATTACTAGATACGATTTGTTCTTGAATTTTAATATATTCATACACTTTATAACCAACTTACTGATGAATTTCAAAGATATTATTATCTTTGACTTGATTGAGGAAGTTCTTAAATTCTCCACCGTAATAAAGATAAACTTAACTAAGTCAATATTCCTCATATTCACAAGGTAATCCAGAACAAAAATATATAACACTTTCAAAGTATCCATGTCTCCTTTCCTGGGAATCAAGTAACTTTTCATCCATAATGTTATGACTCTATTATCTAAAGTAAAGTGAGACACTTTCCTTAATTTTTATTAAAATGAAAAAGGAGAATCCTCAAACTTATTCTCATCAAAAGTACTGAGTCTCTTTGAAAACTTATTAGAAGGGAGGTAGGATTCTTTTTCATAGGGGACACCAATCAATTCTGCTACCCTTATATAATATAGTTTATACCTTTTACCAAAAATTACAAAGGAAACCTTTTTATTAACACCTTACTTAAAAAACTCCATAGAAGTATAAAATTCAGAATCTACCTCAGGATAGTATAAGTTTAAATCCTTGTCTGGATTTCTAACAAAAACTGAATTCTATCCATAAAATTAAATAATTTTCTTAAGACTAGAATAATAATTTTCAAACCATGACCTTTCAATTATCCTTTCCCTCAATAAAAACCAATTTTAATAATCTTTCTTGGTTTCTATTGGAATTGGAATCAAAAACTGACGAACAGGAAAAAAGAAAGATAGTTTGACTCGGTGATTTGAAGGGTGTAGTAACTCAGGAGTGAAAATTCTAAATAACTGATGTGGTACATAGGGTATTCTACTCTTATATAGGTGTTGGGGTGACGATTCAGCTTCCATAAGAAAACAAATGGTTGATAAAGAAACCCTTTATCATCTAGCAATCGAGATTCAATCTAAAGAAATTTTTAAAGATAAATTTGAACTCTCAAAGTTTTAATACTTTTATTGGAGTGAAGATCATTCCAATATGAAAAACTTTTAAAATTACTAAAAACAAAACAAAAATTTATTTAAAACAAAAATTAAAATAATAAAATTTATAAACTAAAGTAATTATATAGTGAAAAAACTAAAAGAACAGAAGAGTACCTTTCAGAGAGGAAATATCGATCAGTATGATTGACCTATTCTTCTTGGTTTTTGAAAATAGATTATAATGGTTTTAAAATAAAGACTAAATATGATATTTTCATTATGAAAACTAATTATGATAGTTTCTGTAGAAAACTGAATAACATAAAAAATAAAACTCAATATGATAAAAAATAAAACTGAATATGATAATTTTATAAATCAGAAAAATTTAAAACAAATTCTGAGTCCAAAAAGAAATTTTAGAATTGTGACTCTGAAATTTTTATAAAAACTATGAGTCTAGAAAACTCTTTATGGTAAAATTTTAATAAAAACTAACAATTAAAAAATGATTTAGTAAAAAATAAAAGTTTTGAAAAACATAAACATATGTACTCCCCCTATGTAAAGGGGTGTGTTAATTTAGGAATATAAGTCAACAAGAAGTAGATATAAATGATCACTTAACATTGATCATTTCTAGATTCTATTTAATATATTCAAATCTATCGGAACTAATGGGTTTTATAAAAATATTAGCAAGTTGTTCATGCATTTCTATGAATTGAAAAATTATATCTCCTTTAATTGTTTGATCCCAAAGGAAATGGTTTCTTATGTCTATGTTCTTAGTACGTGATTAATGTTCTGGGTTTTTACTTAAAATAATGGAACTTTTATCATGAAAAATTATTTGAGTTTTAGTAAAACTCATTCCATAGTCATTGAGTGTGTGATGAAACCACAAAACTTGTGAACAAAAAATTCCAGCTACCACATATTTGGATTCCTTAGTGGAAAGTAATACTAAGTGTTGTTTCTTACATGACCAAGAAACTAATGAATCACCTAAGAAATCACAGTTTCTAGATGTAATTTTCCTATCCATTTTACATCCGCCAAAGTTAGCATCCAAAAAACTTTTAGTTCAAAAAAATTCCAGAAGAATAGAATACAACTAAATTCATAGTTCCCTTAAGATAACAAAAGATTCTTTTTACATCTTTAATATGGGATTATTTTGGATTTCCTTGATATCTTTCACATAAGCATACTAAACACATTAAATCTAGATGACTAGATATTAAGTAATGTAAACTTCCTATCATACCTCTAAAAGTTTTCTGATCAACTGGTTTTCCATCCTCATCAAGATTTAAAGTATTGGAGGTACCAATGATATTACTAATAATTTTAATATTTTCATATCCAAATTTCTTAAGAATGTATTTTATATAATTATATTTAGATATAAAAGTTCTTTCTAGTTTTTATGAAATTTGAAAACCAAGGAAATGTGTTAACTCATCCATCATACTCATTTCAAACTTAGACTTCATAAGATCAGCAAATTAATCTATTAATGATTTTTTAGTTGAATCAAATATAATTTCACCAAAATAAATTTTTAAAATCATAATATTTTTTTTTACATATTTTATAAAAAAAATTGGATCCGCTGCTCCCTTAATAAAAATTTTTGTAACAAAAATCCAGTTAATCATTTATACCAAGATCTAGGGGCTTATTTAAGTCCATATAAATATTTGGTAAGTTTATAAACATATTCTGGATGTTTTTTGTTTTCAAAATCGTGTAGTTTTTCTAAATAAACTTCCTCATGAACATATCCATTAAGAAAAGAATACTTTACATCCATTTGAAATAGTTTGAAATTAAAAAATGCTACAAAGGCTAGAAGTATTAAAATAGCTTCAAGTATTTCTACCATAGAAAAAGTTTCTTCATAATATATTATCTCTTGTTGATTCTAATATTTAACAACAAATCTATCTTTATTTCTAACAATTATTCCATTTTCATCACATTTATTTCAAAAAAACCCATTTTAATCCAATTATAGAAGTTTCTATAGGTAGTTCAACTAAGGTCCAAAATTTGTTCCACTCAAACTCATTGAGTTCATCTTGCATTTCCTTAATTAAATACTCATCACCTAATGAATCGTTAGGATTCTTAAGTTAAAATTGGGATAAAAAAGCTAGATGTTCAATTTCATTACTTAATGAACTTCTAGACCTAACTAGTTGATCTACATCACCAATGATCCTTTTAGTAGGATGATTCCTAGGAAACAACCAACTTATTGGGTTTTCAAAAGTCTTTTATTCAATAATAGATAGAAAATAATCCTGAGTAATAACTTCAGAAACTAATTCTTAAGTTATTTCCTTATGAGAAGAAATTTCTAAGATAGGTTGAAAATCAATTTTAGAAATAAAATATGAGGATGTAGGTTGATGTTGTTTGAAAACCAAGAGATTGGTTTCATTAAACTTAACATGTATTGTTTCCTCAATAGTAAAATAATTTTTATTTTAAGTAGTGGAATAACCTAAAAATATTCCTTTATCATATTTGGGTGTAAAATTGTGTAGATTATCTTTAGTATTCAGGGTGAATAATTTGAAACAAAATACTTTTAAGTAAAAAACTTTTGGTTATATTCCTTTCCACAACTCATAAGGGGGTTTATTAAGAAAAGTTCTAATTAAAAATCGATTTATAGTATAGTAGACAGTACTAACTGCTTCATCCCAAAAAAGTTTAGTAACTAGGTATTCACTCAGCATGGTTCTAGTAATATACTAAAGAATTATATTTCTTCTTTCAACTACATCATTTTACTAGGGTGTTCAAGGTGATGAAATAAAAATTTTCAAAAACTGGATTTTCAAATTCTCCATCATCATCAATAGGAATAGATATCAAGGAGTGGTTTTTCACATTTTTAACTTTGTCTATAAAAGTTTTAAAATAAATAAAGGCTTCAGATTTCTTTATAATAAAATAGACATAAGTATATCTAGTGTAAACATCAATTAAAACATATAGATAGTATTTTCCACAAATAATTCTAGTTTTTGTAGGACCAAATAAGTTCTTGTGCACTAACTATAAATCATCAGAAGTTGAGACTTCACTAATAGATTTAAAACTTAACTTATGTTTCTTACTATATTGACAAGGGTCACAGACTTTTGAAATATCAAACCTAAGTTCTATTATATTCTTAACAAGTCTTTTCTTAGTCAACATAACTAAGTTTATAAGATTACAATGTCATGACCTTCTATTCCATAACCAATATTGATCTTCTATTGCACTAATTCAAGGTAATTATTGGCTCATAAGGTATTTTAAGTTTAGTTTGTAAACATTCTCGTGTTTATTGGTAGAAACAAAAAATTCATCCTTGGAACTATGTACTAAACATTTATCATTCCTAAATCTCAAAAATTAACCTACATCATATAATTGAATTATGCTTATAAGTTTGTTCTTAATTCCTACAAAAAATAAAACAATTGAAATAAGAGATTTTCCAAGAAGATCAATGTTACCTATTATGATAATCTCTCATTGAGAATTATCTTTGAAAGTTACTTTTCCACCTTTCATTTTGATTATCTTCTTGAAGAAATCATTATTCCAAATCATGTTTCTAGAATATCCACTATCCATGTACCAAATGTTTTTATTTTTAGTACTATATTTATTTTCATGAAAAAATGATTTTTCTTTCAGAACCCAAACCTTCTTGAGTCCAGTGTTGTTAGAAAACAAAATTTTAGGTAACCACATTTGTCTAATTTTGTTTTGGGTAAATTTCATTTCCTTATAAAAATAAGACTTATGAAAAGCTAATTATTGTATTTTGTTCAAGGAACAATTTTTCTTCTAGTTCCCACCACTTTGGAACTTAGTGAAAAAAGTTGAACTTTTTGGAATAAAATAATTTTTAATAAAAATAGGTTATGTATTTATAAAACCCATTCTGTAACTATTACCTTGAGGTCTAATTTGTTAATACATCTTGTCAAAGTTTTCTTTACCAGTGTTAAACTTTGATAAAAGTTTATTCAAACTATAAATTTTGGATTTTAGTTTGGTAACTAAATTTTTATCCTCAACAATATTAGTTTTAGAACTAAGTCTTCCTTGTAAAAAAATTTTCTTAGAAATAAAATTTTCAAGATCTTTTAAAATAATATATTTTTAGAAATAGTTGTATCAAGATATTTATAAAGATATGATATTTCATTAGTAAATATAGTTATTCTCAAATATTCCTTATAAATTTTATCTTTGGTGTTATCATATTTTTTTACAAATCTTAAAGTTTTTATGTTCAAGTAATTTAGAAAATCTAGAAACTTTATCATAGCTATGGAAGATTATTTATCAGAAGATGTGTAATTTTTCTCATTGGTATAATTTTCATTTATTGAAATATTATTAAGGGATTCATTTTTATGCACCTTATCCATTAGACATTTATTTACTCTAGGTACTTTAGAAAAAAGACCAATGTTCCTCTATTCGGAACTATCATTATCAGAAGAACTTTCAGAAGAACCGCCACCACTGGCACTCCATGTGTAAGAATATTTCAAAAATTTCTTTCCTTTTAACTTATAATATTTCTTTTCATTTCTTTATAAATTTATTTCCTTTTTATATTTCCTTTTCAACTTTGGACAATCAGGTCATATATGTCTATCTTTCTTACATTCAAATCAAGTGACCTTAGAATCCTTCTTTTCACCTTTATCCTTATGACTTTTCTTATGTTGGTGTTGAAAATATTTCTTTCCAACAATCTTGTTCATCCTTTTAGCTAGATTTGCTAACTCATTCTCTAAATGTTCTGATGTACTAGAATCTGACTGAACAAAAACCTTCTTCTTCCTTGAAGATTTCACAACTTTCTCATATGATTGAAATTTAGAAGGTATAATGGATATTATAGAAAAGGAAACACCGCCATTTTTCTTTTTAGATCTCTCATTATCTCTCTTAAGTCTTAACTTGTACTACATAAGGTTTCCAATAAAATCATAAAGTGTAAGATTAGTTAACTTCCTTGTATCATACACAACTATTCTTTTTTATTCCCGCTCATTGGGAATTATATCAATAATCTTTTCAACCAAAATCTCATCATCAAGTCCTTTTTCTCTAAGTGATTGTAAAATATTTATAATTTTAATGAATCTGTGATGAATCTTGGCAACTAACTCTCCAGGTAGAAAATAAAAGGCTTGGTAATCGGCTCTAATAATATATCTTCTTATTTTCATAACCTTGGATGTACCCAAATGTGTAACTTCTAATTTACTCCAAATTCTATTTGAAGCTTCACAAGATGATATCTAACTATTGATATTTCTTATCATAGAACATAATAATGTATTTCTAACTTTTTAATTCAACTAATATTTATGATTCTCAACATTAGTAAAAGTGGAAACTTCCTTATCAGGAATCTTGTATTTTCCAGTTAACATTAAGAAATTATAAAATCCAGTGTTGATCACAAAAGTCTTCATTTTATCTCTCCAATATTCATAGTTATTTCCTTTAATTATAGGTCATTGAATAGGATTATAATTATCAAGAGATCCAACATTCACATTTTTCCTCTTAAAAAAACAAAAACTCTTTTCTACAAATACACGTTAGTGTAACAAAATTTATAAATAGAAAGTTTATATCAAAACTTAAACAACATGCAACAAGTAAAGAAAGTAAAAACTCAGCAAGTATATAAGCAGTAGAAACTTAATCTGATACAAATTTTAGGATTGTAAGATTATCTTAGATGGCTATACTTACTAGAGGGGTAAATTGTAGTTTAGAAAACCTTTAAACAGAACAAGGCATAATACCTCTTAAAGTAATTTTTTTGGACTCAGACTTAGTCTGATTATCAGAGTGATGAATTAGAATCACAATGGATCCAATTAACATCAAAGTACGTTTTTTTAATCAAAGTTATACTGATAAAATAAACTATTTAGAAAGATGGGTATGATGACTATCTTTCTATTACATGCATAGTGAAATAGAAACTTGTAAAAACAAGCAATATAATGGTTAATAATAGTAAGAATGACTTACAAGCTATATTAAAAGATTTAACACTTTTGACCTTAAGAGTAAGGTTGTCAATAACATTTACAAAAGGTATCCACAATTTTGTACTTAATGTAAATCATGTCTTTTCTTACTTTGAAATCCCTCGATACAATCACTATGGGAAAATGGCTATTTGCAACGGGTTATTTGTGATGGGTAAGGGGCCCGTCGCAAATAACCTATCAAAAGAAGTTATTTGCAATGGGCCGATTACCCTGTCGCAAATAACTAGTATTTGTGACGGAAGATAAGAACTCATCGCAAAAGGTTTGGCGAGAAATGCATGCTAAACTGCAGGTAAGGGTATTTGCGACGCGATATTTACTCTGTCGCAAATAACCGTCGGCGGTTTTTAGTATTTACGATGGGATGTTTGCCCGGTCGCAAATACTTTGTCGGCAGGTACACATTTGTGATGGGTCCCGTCACAAATAACTTTTTAACGACTCACTGTAATTAATGTGAGCAGAGTTATTTGTGACGGGTAGCCCATCGCAAATAATCAAACCTATATATACCCACATCCGATTTTTCTCTCATTTCACTCTTTACTCAACTTCTCTCTCTATCTTTTCTGAAAATTTTTCTTCTAAATTTGTTCATAGTTTAAACTTTTAAATCAGAGCATTATCTGCGACTTTAATACTTCAAAAGCTTCAGTTTCAAGGTATTTATCTAGATTTTTATTTAGTTAAATTATTTATAACTTTTGTTAATTAGATGTAAATTAATTAAATTAGAATTAGATATTTGTTTTTTCAGTATTTATTTTTATGAATAGTTATATCTAAGTGTTAATTAGTAATAAATTGTCATAATTAGTAATAATTTTAAATAATTTGTAATAATTAGTAATAACTAGTATTAATTAGTAATAAATTGAATTAATTAGTAATAAATTGTATTTATTAGTAATAATTAGAAATAATTAGTAACAATTAGAAATAATTAGTAATAATTAAAAAAATAGATATTATTAGAAAAAATTAGAAATAACTAAAAAAAATTGTAAGAATTAGAAATAATTTGTAATAATTAGAAATAATTAGTAATAATTAGTAATAATTAGAATTAATTAGTAATAATTGGTAATAATTAGTAATAATTAGAAATAAATTGTAATAATTAGTAATAAATTGTAATAATTAGTAATAATTAGTAATATATAGTAATAATTAGTAATAATTAGTAATAATTATCAATAATTAGTAATAATTATCCATAATTAGTAATAATTTGCAATAATTAGGAATAATTAGCAATAATTAGCAATAATTATCAATAATTAGAAATAATTATCAATAATTAGAAATAATTATCAATAATTAGAAATAATTATCAATAATTAGAAATAATTATCAATAATTAGTCATAATTATCAATAATTAGTAATAATTAGCCATAATTAGCAATAATTAGCAATAATTAGTAATAATTAGCAATAATTAGTAATAATTAGTAATAATTAGCAATAATTAGTAATAATTAGCAATAATTAGCAATAATTAGCAATAATTTGGATTAATTAGCAATAATTTGGATTAATTAGCAATAATTAGGATTAATTAGTAATAATTACGAATAATTAGGAATAATTAGGAATAATTAGGAATAATTAGTAATAAATTGTAATAATTAGTAATAAATTAGTAATAATTCGTAATAATTATTAATAATTAGTAATAATTAGTAATAATTATCAGTTATTATCAATAATTACTAATAATTATAAATAATTAGTAATAATTATCAATAATTAGAAATATTTAGCAATATTTAGCAATAATTATCAATAATTAGCAATAATTCTTAATAATTAGAAATAATTAGCAATAATTAGCAGTAATTAGTAATAATTAGTAATAATTAGGATTAATTTGCAATAATTAGGATTAATTAGTAATATTTAGTAATAATTAGCAATAATTAGCATTAATTAGTAATAATTACTAATAATTAGGATTAATTAGTAATAATTAGGATTAATTAGTAATAATTAGGATTAATTGGTAATAATTAGGAATAATTAATAATAATTAGGATTAATTAGTAATAATTAGTAATAATTACTAATAATTACTAATAATTACTAATAATTACTAATAATTAGTAATAATTAATTATCAATAATTAGTATTATTTATCAATAATTAGCAATAATTGTGATTAATTATCAATAATTAGAAATAATTAGGATTAATTAGCAATGATTAGCAATAATTAGTACTAATTAGCAATAATTTGGATTAATTATCAATAATTAGCAATAATTAGGATTAATTAGTAATAATTAGGATTAATTAGTAATAATTAGTATTAATTAGTAATAATTAGTTATAATTAGTAATAATTAGTAATAATTAGTAATAATTATTAATAATTATTAATAATTATCAATAATTATCAATAATTAGTAATAATTTGCAATAATTAGAAATAATTAGAAATAATTAGCAAAAATTAGCAAAAAATAAGATTAATAATAAATAATTATAAATAATTAGGATTAATTAGTAATAATTTGGATTAATTAGTAATAATTAGTAATAATTACTAATAATAAGGAATAATTAATAATAATTAGGATTAATTAGTGATAATTAAGATTAATTAGTAATAATTAGGATTAATTAGTAATAATTTGTAATAATTGGGAATAATTAGAAATAATTAGGAATAATTACTAATAATTAGGAATAATTAATAATAATTAGTAATAAATCATAATAAATCATAATAAATTCGAGTACTTTGATAAACTGGCCCAATTTCCAGCGGATTGGCGACATTCCTTTTTGATCGATGCCTCAGATCCTTACAAATTTCTCCCACTAAAATCAATATGAAAGATCTAATCAGACATACATTGGAGAAGATTTTTTATAATGATTTAAGTCGAAGAAAGTTGTAAGGAGGTGAGTTGTCAGACAAAAGAGGCTCTTTTTCCTGATGACTCATCCCCTTGAAACTTTCTGTGACTAAAATCACTATAAATAGTATGCTCTGATGTATAGATATTCATTTTCATATGCACAAGAGCATAGAGAGCAGTGCGGTGAGGCCTCTCTGCTCTCCATCCACGTGCATACAAAAATGGGTATTCGTATATCGGAGAAGACTTTTTATAGTGCTTTTAGTCACAGAAAGTTTCAAGGGGATGAGTCGTTAGGAAAAAGAGCTATCTCTAATCCCTTGGAAATTGTGTCGCTGGTAATTAACAATAATAAGTACAAAATACCTGAAATTAATAATAATTAGTGGTAATTAGTATAAATTTTTATAAATGAGTATACATTAGTATAAAAGCTTAAAAATAGTATAAATAACTATAAAATAATAGAA
This sequence comes from Viscum album, assembly GCA_963277665.1. Lineage (NCBI taxonomy): Eukaryota > Viridiplantae > Streptophyta > Magnoliopsida > Santalales > Viscaceae > Viscum > Viscum album. Next base: position 498,353,098 of record OY728139.1, read on the forward strand.
ATTTTTATAAATTAATAGAAATGAGAATTTAATTGTCTTCCCTTTTTTTGGGTAGTATTTATCTTATATCTAATTATAAAAAATAACTAATTATTTCATATTTTTTAGAAAAAATATGGAATGAGGAAGTTGGCAATAGTCATTATTAGATGATAATGCTTGGATAACTTAGCACAAAAACCTAAACAGTTCTTGTTTAAATCCTATATATATTGAGGGTATTCAAGATTTCTTATCATTTGCATCATTGAAACCAAAATTTGTTTTAGAAGGGACAATTAAGTGTCCTTGTAAAAATATACTCTTAGGATGTATGACACATTTGACAACATTGGAGGTCATTTATTTCATTTTAGTTTTCAACCAGATTATGTTTTTTGGTATCAACATGGTGAACGTAGTTTTAGAGAAGATATTAATAATTTGGTTCCAGATCCAGCACAGTTTCAAAATTTAGTACATGATGTGGAAGGTATTTATGTTCAACAAACTGAAACTTAGAATGATATTGATTTAACTCCTGAGTTGGAACCATATCATTTATATTAGTTTTTGAGGTCCTTTGAGGATTCCTTATATCCTGGTTGTAAGATAAGAAAGTTTGAAGTAGATATTAAATTTATGGCCATTAAATCAGAAAATGGAATGTAAAATAGTTGTTTTGATCAGATATTCTCTTCGTTAAAAACACTGCTACCTAAAGGAAATGTGTTGCCTGCAAATTTATATGAAAGAAAGAGGTTGGTTCGTAATTTAGGTCTTGTTTATCAGAATATTCATGCATGTTCAAATGATTTCATCCTATATTATGGTGAAAATGAGTTGTTGGATAGTTGTCCTACTCATGGAAAATCTAGATATAAAGAAGCTCAACTAGGGAAGTCTGGATTTGTTCTTGTAAAACAATTGAGATATTTCCTACTTACACCTAGATTGCAGTATATATTTATGTCTCAAAACACAGAATCATTGATGTCATGGCACAAAACCAACATTTCAACGAGTAAAAGATTAAATCATCCCTCTGATGGGGATTCATGGAAATTTTTTAACCAAGTGCATTCATTGTTTTCTTTAGAAGTCGGAAACGTGTGATTGGGTCTTTCTACTGACAGTTTCTATCCATTTGATTCTTACGGTAGTCAGTATTCATGTTGGCCTGTCTTTATAACTCTGTATAATTTACCTCCATTGATGTTGATGAAGGAGCCATATATCTTTTTAAACTTATTAATTCAAGGTCATCCAAAAAAGAATATTGATGTTTATTTGAGACCATTGATTGATGAGTTGAATTCACTGTAGAGTAATGGTGTTAGTACATATGATGTTACTGTGAAACAAAACTTCCTATTGAAAGATGCATTCATGTGGACAATTAGTGACTTCCCAGCATATGGCATGTTATCTAAATAGAGTACATATTGTCCAAAATCATGTACATATTATATGAGAAATAGTAAATCATTTATTATTTTCAATGGTAAAAAACCTTGTTTTTTTTACTGTCATTGCATATTTCTTCCAACCGATCATCCTTTTTGAATAAAGAAATATCATTTTAGAAAAGGAACAGTTAAAAAAGATGGGCCTCCAACAATGATATCAGGTATATAATTAAAATCAATTGTCTCTTCATTACCTCCCATCACATATGGACCAAAAATAAACCAATAGAAAATTGATTGGTTTGGAAAAGAGCGCAATTGGATAAAACAGATCATTTTTTGGGATTTTCCATATTGGTCTAATTTTTTGGTCTGTCACATGTTGGATGTGATGCATATTGAGAAGAGCTATTTTGATAATTTATTTCATACAGTTTTGGATACACTAGGTTAGACCAAAGATAATGTAAAGGCATGATTAGATCTTGCCCAAATTTACAAGCAACAAAAACTTGAACTATTTGAAAATGCCATATCACCAAATTTAATGAATCCAAAATAATATTATATACTTTCCAAAGAGAGTCACTTATTTGTTTTTCAATGGATTGCAGATTTGAGACTTCCAGCTGGTTATGATTTCAATTTGGGGAGATGTCTCAAAAATGGTCATATTACCCAATTGAAAAGTCATGACTATCATGTTTTAATGGAAATAATTCTTCCAATTAGATTAATATGTTTGCTAAATCCTATGATTTGGGATGATCTTATAGACATATCATATTTTTTTCCAGAAATTTGTGCATCAACAACAGACTATGATCTCGTAATAAAACTACAAGAAGATGTCATTTTAATTTTATGTAAACTAGAAAAAATCATCCTACCAGGTTTGTTTGAATCAATGGAACATTTGATATTAAATTTTCCTCATAAAAAATGTGGAGGTCTGGTACAATTCCAATGGATATACCCATTTGATAGATGCATGCAGAAATTGAAAAATAAAAGTACGTAACAAAGCATCAGTTGAAGGCTCAATTGCAGAAGCTTATTTGAAAGAGGAATTTTTTTTTTCTGATCTCATTACTTTCAATTTGAATATACTTTAAAAAAAACCACATGAACCATAATAAAAGAAATTTTGATGATAAAATGAGTAATCAATTTTCAATTTTCAATCAGCTCGAACTTGGATTTGGTGGAGTTCATGAATGATGGATTTCATATGATGAACATCACAGAGATCATACATATATTCTACTCAACTGTGAAGAAACTATACCATTTGTATTGTGAGTGATCATATCAATTATTCTATAATTTTTATAAAAATATATTAATTTATTTTATTTTAGGTTATATGATAATCATATCAAGAAACAATTTCCACAAATTACAGCAGCTGCTCTTGAAGAATGGCGTCAAAAAAATTTCCTACTGGTTTCAAAAGTTTGTAACATAAATTATTTTTCATTTCACATAAAAAATCAATTTAATAATTTAAAACTTTTTAGGTATCTCAACATGCTGATGAAATTGATAATAGATTGTTTTTATTGAGTAAACCACCATCGAAAATGGTTAAATATTATAATACATATGTGGTGAATGGTTTTCAATTTCATATATGTGCATATGGGGAATCAAAAAAACAATGAATGGTAGTGTTTTCTTGAGAGGATATCATCATAGAGAAACTGAAGTTGACTTTTATAGCATGTTGGAAGAAATCATTGAACTATGTTATTTGGGACAACATTGCATAATGATGTTTAAATTTCATTGGTTTGATACTGAGAGAGGGTTGCGTCTTCATCTGATCCATGGAATTTTTGATATTAAATATAAAATTCTTCTTACAGTAAATTAATCATTTTTATTACCTCATCAGAAACATCAAATTTATTATGCAAATTATTGTGTTATTTCAATGGATTTGGGTGATTGGTGGAACATAATAAAAATTAAATCTCAAGATAATCAATTTACTGAAAGTGAATGTGGTTCTGTTGAAGTGTAAGGAATTGATATTTTTCAAGAGACTTCTCTGAATCCATATTTTTCAAGAAGAGACACGAATATCACTAATGACACCCCATAGTTAAGGACCGATGGTGATTATGATGTTAATGATGTTACAACCGAATTTGAAATGACAAGAGATGATGAAACTAAAACTAATATGGAAATTGATGATGCTAAGGAGAAAGATGAAGACATTGACATCGAAAGCTATGAAGATGAGGATGAAGATGGACATTGACACAGTAAAATGCTGGTTATAATCATATATAATATATATCTATATATAATAGTTATTTTCAACTATTTTCTAATAATAATCATTTCATGTTTCAGATGGATGAGGATTTGTATCATATGTTATAAGAGGCTGATCTACCTTTGGACAAGCAGGAGGTCGGATCAGCCAACCCTCAGACTGTTGACAGTTTAGGGGGTACTCGGAGGGGGCGTGGTCTTGCCCGACTAATGATTCCCGACCTTGTCCCTGAGCGACGTCCACATCTTGGGTTCGATCCACGCACACAGATCTATGTTTACCTGTGAATTTTAGTTAGTTTTCATTAATTTATTTATATTTTAATTGTTTGATTAATTATTCTTTTTTTCACAGCTTTACGCATATAGCTATTGGACAGGGTAGCGCTATATTGTGCAATTATTTTTCTGATGCATGGGTGTTATGGGATCAGATTCTCATTGAGGTTCAGTCGCGCATGTTCTATAATTGGATGGTATGTAAATAAATAGTATATATTTTGAAATTAGTTTAATTAATAACTTGATATAATAAATTATTTGTAGGTTTTATGGTATCCCATTGAGGAGAGCATGTGTGAGGCTATTTGGAAGGCATGGAATGGAGCTATGCATCTGTGTTGTACTTATTTTTTTCACAATTTTAAAAGGAAAACAATGGATAAAGAAGGAGTGAAGGATTTTTATGAGACATGTCATTCCCATTGACCTGATTATATTTTATCTCAAGTTTGGGATGGATTATATACACACTGGTTGAGTAGACGATTTTAGAGTAGATCATTAGTAGGTCAACAAAATTAGGGGAGACAGGAGGTGACACATCGAGCTGGTAATTATACATTCAGTACGTATAGGGAGCATATGGTAAGTACATTTTTTTTAATAATGTATATAACTTTAAATGTAAATAGTTTATTTTATATTCATATAGGTAGTCGCACAACCCGATATTATAGAGTACGATGTTTATAGGAGGATGTACAGTGATTCATCCACTGGGGAGATTAGAGTTGCTCACTAGCGTTAGATTGTGGTCAGTATAAGTTTTTTTTTTTGAGTTTTAAATTTAATTACAAATAATATTTTAACTATTTAAATTTTAAATTTCAATTGAAGGATTCATATGAGGCCACAACGTCTCAAAAAGATGTTGAGAGTCGGGCTGAGACCAATGGTCAGACCAGTGCCCCCCGATTTGATGAGGCAGACTGGATGCAGGTGACCCAGTATGGATTCGAAAAAGGTTGAGTTGTTGGTATCAACTCATGAGTGACCCATGGGGGTTTTATGACACCTTTGCGATGTCGGTGTCCAGCTCAATAGGAGCTCATGGAGAGTCATCATCATCTCATGCACAATATCAGGAGCATCTGCGAGCTTAGAGTAAGCTTATAGAGACTATTCATAAGGAGCAGGGGAAGATGTGTCAGTGGAAACAGTAGTAGCAGCAGATATATGATGAGATGTATTGATGGCGGCAGGAGCAAGAGCAAGAGATGGAGTATATGTGACATTTGACTCGCAATTTAGGGATGAAGTTCCCTCTACCATCTCCTCCAGTACCTCTAGACGACTCTCCCCCTCAGTGATGTATTTTTATTTTATGATGAAACATTTGAATGTATTTTCTGTAATATTAACTATTTAAAGTTTTAAATAGTGTGTATTTTATATTGTCTTAAAAATTACAGTTTTTTATTATTTGTTTAATTTTTTTATTATATTTATTATTTTATTAATTAATATTTTTTATATTTTTTTGAATACTTAGGTTTTTATTATATTAATAATATTATTATTTCATTAATATTAATAATAATATTATTATATTAATTACTTATTTTATAAATAATTTTATTTTATGAATATTAATATTATTATTTTATTTATATTAATATTATATTATATTTATTATTTTATAAATAATTTTATTCTATTAATATTAATATTATGATTTTATTTATATTAATATTATATTATTATTAATATTATTTTATTTTATTTTTTTAATTTTTTAACTATTTGTGACGGACCCATCGCAAAAGGGGTTGTTTTTTATATTTCTAGAAGTAATTGTGATGGTGTGTCGTAATTATTAATTGTGACGGTCCGTCACAAAAAAGTAAAAAATGGGAAACTATTTACGATGGGTCACTAGGTCATCGCAAATATTTTCTTAAAAAAGTCACTGAATGTTTTTTGCGATGGTGTGACTGCCCGTTACAACTAATAATTTTTTGCGACGATCCATCACAAAAAGTAATATTTGTGATGCTATTTTCCACAATGGGTCATTTGCAACGGGGTCCCATCGCAAATAACCTATCGCAATAATACATTTTCTCTGTAGTGAATGATCTGAATATGCTCTCTCTTATTATCCCTAGAATCCCTCGATATGATGATTAGTGTCTGTCTTCCTATCCCTAGAATCCCTTGATCGGATGGATTGGATTCACCATCTTCCTACCCCCATAATCCATCAATCATAACAAAGATCAAGCATGAAATACAAATTCAAAACTCTAAAGGAAACAACCTAATAGGGATTCCTTAGAACTACAACTCTCCAAATTATTACAATGACTAAGAACAAGATGTTCACATAGATAAAACTTTAGAATACTTGAGTTTCAAAATGTATCATCTCTAAACTATTAAAATTACCTTTTATTTATATAAGAATCTCTAATAGTTATATTTTTTGAGTTTTTTACAATGGCCTCAAATAGCTGGTGCTTGATAGCTCACAGTGATCTAGAATAACTGAATGTTTGATGTCATTTCTTTTAACACTGTTGCAGTGATAAAGGTATTCTTTATGACAGAAATAAGTCTCATATATTCCAATTATAAACATAGGATAATTTGATGGACTTCCTTATCAATTTTCAATATGATGATTCTTATGAGGATCAGTCTGATGTTTCGGTACCAAAATCAGTCTGATGGTCATGAATTTTTTCAGTATAAAAGACATTACCAAATTCTAACTTCTGGTCTAATTAAAGGTAAGTCTAATTAATTAGATTCATACTCAATCTGATGATCGTAATGAAGAATGATAAGTTTATATTCATAATACATTATAACTTTTTCTATGTATAGGAAAAGATATTTTTTTTACAAAAATAGTTGGGATATAAAAATCTAGTAAACAAGGTTTTAAGAAAGTTTTTTTGATTTTCAAAACTAATGGAATGGAAACGTAAGAATTAATACTTCTGACTCAATATCCCCTTAAAATTGTTTTCCTAAATCTTTTCAAAAATCTAAATACCATCTCCTTGAAAATGTCAACTTTGATTTACAATAAAGAACTCATACTCATAGATCAGTCTTAAATGAGGTGGAACATATTGAATTTTTCTCCCACCTTGAACTCCAAAACCTTAATGATGTCATTAATGATAAATATTAGGTATTTTACAAGAAAAATTAACTAATTGAATTCACTCAAAAATTATGTATGGAATCTCATGGAAAGACATAATGATCATTATATTATAGGCTCTAAATGGGTCTTCAGAAATAAACTAGATGAATCTAATAATATTACTAGAAATAACACTAGTTTAATTACTAAAGCTTATAATCAAGATGAAGGAATCAATTATGGTTAAACCTTTTCACTCATTTCTCATTTAGAAGCTATTATAATCTTGTTGTAATTTTTCACTAATCTAAATTTCAAACTCTTTCAAATGGATGTCAAAACTAATATTTTAAATGGTTTTATTTTTTAAAAAAAATTATGAAAGAATCTCCCAGCTTTTAAAATACTCTTTTTCTAAATTCTACTTTCAAATTATGAAAATATATTTATGGTTTAAAATAATCCCCTTGGGATTAGTATGAATTTATTTCAAATTATCTTCTTTTAAATAGTTTTAAAATGGGAAAAATATATTCAAATATTTTTCTAAAACACATCTAAAATGATTTATTACTCATTCAAATTTATGTTGATGATGTGATTTTCATCTTTACTAATAAATCTCTCTATTTTGAATTTTCTGATTTAATGAAAAATAAACTTGAGATGAGATTAATGGGTGAACTCAATTTTTTCTCAATTTTAAAATTTATCAAAGAAATGATGGTTATTTTTAAACCAAGTAAAATACAACAATGAACTTTTAATAAGATTTGGAATAGATCATAGTAATAAAAATAGTGCTCCCATGAGTACAAATTATAAGTTAATTTTGGATTAATCCTATAAAATGGTCAGAAACAATCTTTATAGAAGTGTGATTGGTAGACCGCTTTATCTTACTATGTCCCAAACTGGTATCATGTTCAGTGTTTGTATTTTCACTCATTTTCAATCAAATCAAAAAGAATATAATTTTTAATATGTCAAAAAAAATTCAATATTTAAAAGGTTCTAAAAAATCAATTTGTTTTATTCAAAAGGAACCTAATTTGAATTAAATACTTTTTTGATGAAGATTTTAGAGGATTCAAACTAGATAGAAAAATTATAAGTGGTACTTTCCAACTATTTGAAAAATCCCTTTTCTCATAGAGTAGTAAGAAACAAAACTCAGTTTCTCTTTTTACAGTAAAAGTGGAATACATAGTAGTCACTATGAGTTGTTATGCCCAAATAATATGGGTGCAACACACCCTCTAAGATTTTGGTCATACATTTGACCATATCTCTATGAAGTGAAACAATACTAGTTCCATAAATATCTCTAAAAATAATATCTAGAACTCTATTACTAAACACATTGACCTTCAGCACCATTTTTTAAGAGATCACTTCCAAATCCATGATATCTTATTGGATTTTTTCCTAACCGAATATCAAATCGATGATTTTTTTCAACAAAACTCTAGACCGTGATCATTTTGAATTCATTAATGGTGAATTGGTAATGGTTAACTTATGAAATTATTTATTTAATCTATATCTATATTAAATTATCTTTTTTGAAAAAATTATCTTTTCAAAAAACCTGAATTTCTTGTTTTATTATTATCTTATTATCATGGATCCGATCCATTTACATCGCATGTGTTATCACTTGAGGGGGAGTATAATAACTTTTAATTCTAAAATTTTCCTTAAGATAGATCTTTTATTTTAAAATTAATTATTTTCAAAATGATTTCTCTTATTTTCAATTTCAAAATTATATTTTCCAAAATAATTATTTTTTATTATATTGATTTTGTTTTTAATAAGGAACTACCTTTGATGATTTTTGATTTTAATTTTTTTCTTTCAAATTAATTTTCAAAACTCATTAAATTATTTACATTTATAATTCATTTTAAAACAAAATATTTTTCTTTATCTCTATTAAATAATATTAATGATGATTAAAAATATTTTATATACTTGTTTATATATCTTTTCTCTTAAGTTGTACTTGATGGAATTCAAATCTAAGAAATCCTGTGAAGTATGATTTATGTTGAAATAATTTCTTCATCAAGATATTTTCAATGATGAAATCAGTAAATTAAGGTAAATTCATTTCTTGAGGAAAGGTAATGTCATGGAAAAGGTGTGCATGGTTTTATTTTCATTTTATTTATTTATTTTATTCTTCTTTATATTTCCTTATTATTTATTTCTCCAACTCTTATCTTTTTTCTTTGTTAAATTTTTTCCTTTTATTCTCTTTAAATTTCCTCTCTCTCTCTAATGATCATATTATTTGGGGAGTATAGACATTAAGAGGTTTTTTCAAAATCTTCTCTTCCTTTTTTTTTCTTTGTCTCTTATCTTTTCCTTTTCTATCTCTCTCTAATGACAATATTATTTGGTGAGTCTTATCATGACCCAACCCACTAGGACTCACCTGGCTAGAAGTAATTTGAGTGTGACACCTCAAGCCTTCCTCTAATAAGCTAAGGGCTGGAGTCTAGCGCCAAGTAGACATATCACACACATGGGATGTCGTACTCTAAAATATAGGTACATCCACACACATATCCAAACACCAATATAATTTGTAAAGGTAATAAACAACTCATAAAAGATATTTATGCACACAACTAATCCCATATCAAAGTATGAAAAAAGTAGCCCACTAAAAATTGGAAAAGCGTCCACCCTGATAGTAAAAAGGGGAGACCTATTAAGACACAAGTCCTAAAACCAACTATGTTCTTTATAGAGAAACTATGATCTACCTTCCCCTGGTCCCCCTAGGACTCCATTGAAAGGTGCTTCATCTACATAAGACACGACACATGCAGGAAGATCCCATGCAGGGGTGTGTATAAACATACCATGTAGGACACCCTAAAATCACCAAACACAAAGCATCAAAGAGATTTAACTCAAGATAAAGGATGATAACAACCTATATATTCTCAAATAAAGACAATAAGTCTCAAAGTATGGTCATGTACACACCGCAATCCTAGGATTTCACTCTAGGATCCAAGGTAATGCTTGTCCGAGAGAATTCACTCCACAGATCTTACTAACATTGAATGAATTCATCTAAGAGGTCATGCCTATTGGGCCTCAATACAAAGAGGTACATTCTAGAACTCAGAATTATTCAATACTCAAATAGGGGATCACACCTAGGGTTTATGGGGGATACCTAACCCTGCCCACATTAATCCACTAAGATGGAGATCAGACACCCTAGAAGTCGGTAACGGAATACCAGACCCAACCTAGGGAAAAAGGATAGAGTATGACACCTTGGTCCACACAAAGGGATAACTAAATCTATATAAAACATACCCATAGAGGGTATCACTCATCCTATGTTCAGGATCATCTTCCTCACTATACCCTCACAGGGATAGACCAAGGGAATTTACCCTATTGATACTCAACTAGACTAAAGATAAAGGGGGATCTAACCTTCCTAGGAAGAAGTACAAGGAATGTATAGAGAATACATATCTTTTCCTAGTAATTTTGGACATTACCATGTTCATGGACCTACCTACATTCTATGGATCATGCCTATGTACTCTTGTTATGTTTGTGTACACTGTTTGTTCTTGTGTACACAGGATGGGTCTACATCCACTAATTGTGTTCATACCCATGTACCCCTGGGGTATATGTTGGGTTTCTAATAAAGGGTAACATAGTGTGTGATATTTATTTCTACACATAAACCATAGCCACCATGGAAGGGTCTCCATGCAGTGTGTGTTCTTCAAAACTGCTCACCAGGTATGTCAAGATTTCATTAAAAGTACAATTTGTTTTATGTGTATTTCCCACGGCACCGCTGCCTTCGATTCTACTGAAATCATCAACCAAAAAACATGTATTTTGGGTTGAATATTCTTGATTCATTTCCAGTGTCCAAATTATATCCATTCATCTTCTCAGAATTCATCTCTCATTACATCGCATCACCATAACACCACCCCACAAATGAACACCCCAAATCCAACCCCAACCTCTTATTTTCACCATCACGCCATGATCAAGACTTTGATCCCAAATCCAAACTTGTCACAATGATCCTTTGTGCCAAATATTGATTTCAAAATGATTAGTTTCTGGGTATAGTCAAACCACCAATTAAAAAAATATTGATGATGCACAAGGAATGGAGGGAGGGAACCACAAAACACAAAAGTGAGAATGATCAATGGTCATTATTCATTCGACCAACATAAATAGATAACATATAATGGGGGAGAATTATCAAACGTCCAAGTTAGAAATTAAATCTCACATTCCTTAATATATGAAGAGAAATAATTAATGGAAATCCAACAATATCAATCTATGAATTAATTTAATAAAGGAATAAATTTATGTTTGATATGAGAGAATCAAAGAAAGGGATTAATCCTACATAAATAAAATTCCAACATTGAAATTGGATCAATTTATGATGATGAATGATTTTTATATCATTATATTTAGTGAGATCTAAGAACTCTGTTGTTGACAAAAAAACTCCTTGGAAAAACTATCACTGATCCGCAATCTCATTATCATCCACCAAATATATCCTCTGTGATCCTATCTAATCTCTAGGGTTATGTGGATAACCCTAGTATTTTTCTATAACTTTTTTTAAATAGAAGATGATTTAGGTCACATCTCATTTAATAGACAATAAATTATTTATTTTATTTATTTTTTTATTATTCTTCCTGCAACTAATCTTAAGCAAAACACCTGACACACACAAAGGTTATGTCACACCTAGGGTAAAACCCACATTATGAAATTAATGGAGGTCTCAGATTTATCATATGAAATACTATTTTATAGATATTCTATTATTTTAGAAAAACTATAGATGTTTGATCTATTATATTTAATATTTTCATAGTATCAACATTGAGTATCTATAGACTCCAAAATCCTACACCAACTCTACACCCAACTCTGAAAATGTTCTTTAAAATTTTATAAATCATTACAAGTAAAAAAATGAATTCATTACATTCTCCCTGCTTTAGGTATTTTCATCTCAAAAAGAAAAAATTATACTAAAAAAGATGAGGTTATAGTGCTCGCATCTGGTTTTCCTGCTCCCAGGTGCTCTAATGAAGATTCGCATACTGCCAATAGACATTCTCCAAGGGAATCATTCACCCATAAAGGACCTTATCCTACTGATCCTTGATCTCTACTGGGTACTTTTGAAAGGTATCTCCATCCTCGATATCCATCTCACCATGATTGATAGCATGTGATGGGTCATGTACATACCTTCTCAACTACGACATGTGGAAGACATCATGTACCCAGTTTAATTATGGTGGTAGGGGTAAGTGGTATTCCAACTCACCAACCCTATAAATTATATATAAATGTCCAATGAATCAAAAAAGATAACTTTCCACCATGACTAAACCTCTAAAATCCTTATAAAGGTGATACCTTTAGGAACACATGGTCTCCCTCATCGAACTCCAAAAGCCTCTATCGTCAGTCCGCATAAGACTTTGGAAGATCTTGGAAGTTCTCATCTTCTCCTAGATAATCTTCACCTTCTCTCTTATCACTCCTACCAACTCTAGTTCCATTATTGATTAATCCCCTAGCTCCATCCATACTAACAGTGACTGTATAGGTCTCTCCTATAAGGCCTCAAATGGTGTTATGCTGATGGTAGATTGGTAACTATTGTTATACACAAATTCGACCAAAATTAGATAATCCACTAAGCTATTTAAAAATTATAACATGCAAGCCTGAAGCAAGTCCTCCAAAACATGAATAATACACTCTTTATGATAGTCAGTTTGGGGGGTGAAACATCATGCTCAATCGTAGTTGAGTCCCAAAGGCCTCATGTAATCCTCTCCATAATTGTGATGTAAAGTGAGTATCATGGTATGAGATGATCATCAAGTAAAATCCATGATTCCAAACTATCTCTTGCATGTAAAGTCACACCAATATATCCAATTGACTCTTCTCTTGGTTGGCTAGGAATTAGGTTGACATGGTGAGTTGTTCTATGACCACCCAGATAGTTTTATGACCTCTAACTGATTGTGGAAGCCCCATCATGAAATCCATGGATATATCATCCCACTTTTACTCTAGCACCTCAAAGGGTTGATCAAAATCTAATATTACCTAGTACTCAACCTTCACCTTCTATAAAGTGAGGCATTGGTAGATAAACTCAACTACACACCTCTTTGTCCCTGGACACCATAACTAATGCTAAAGTTCCTAGTATATATTGTACACTACTTGATGTACTGCTAAGTGGGATATAAGAAACTCCATTTTTAGTTCCTCTCACATTGTGGTTGGCTCCATCATCCATCCTCTAAAAATTATTACATGCTCCCCACCTTTATAAAATCCATCAGGAGCACATCCAATGGATATCTGACCATACAATACCTTAAAATTGATATCTCCAAGATGATCCTCCCTAACATGATGAATAATTACAAGGGTAAAAACCATACAATAGAGGTAAGATACACAATCCTCATCCACTAAGGACAACTACAACGATGCTAACTACTTATATTCTTCACTCATCAATTGTGAATAGGGTCTCTTATTAAGAGAATCTATCACCACATTCCCTTTCCAAAATTATAGGCTATATCAAAGTCATAATATTATAGGAACTCTAGACATCACCTGTACCTCAAAGTAAGATATTTCTATAAAAATATATAACTTAGACTCTTGTGTTAATAATAGATGATAAATCACTCTCTAATGAGGTAGTGTTTCCACATCTTCAAGGTGAATACCACTACTACCAACATGAAATGGTTGGTCACATAGTTCTACTCATGGGGTCTCAGCTTCTAAGGCCCATAAGTAATCACCATACACCTATGTATCAGAATTCATCCAATACTAGTGTTAGAGGCATCATATAACACCACATACTTAACACCCACCTTTGGTAGTCTCAAGATGGGGGTTTTTTTCAACCTCTCCCACATCTCCTAAAAAGCCTTCTAGCATCTCTCTATCCACATGAAAGGTTACCCCGTTTGGTTCAATGTATTCAAGGGTGAAAAATCCTAGAGAAATTGGGTACTAATATCTGATAGTATCCTGTCAACCCAAGGAAACTTTGAATATCAAACACACTCTTGGGTGGATCCTAATCTAGAACCACATAAACCTTTGTTGGGTCCACTGCTACACCCTCTTCTGAGATGTCATGTCCCAAGAAGTGGACCTATAGAATCTAGAACTGACACTTTAAGATATTTCTATAAATCTGGTTCTCTCATAATATGTATAGAACAATCCTCAAATGTATCATGTGCTCTTCCTCTACCACTGAATACACAAGGATATCATTGATAAAGACCATCATGAACTGATCCAATAAGGGATAAAAGATCTAGTTGATAAGTATCATGAACACTACTGAGGAATTATTTATGCTGAAGGACATCACTAAATACTCATAATGATCATAGTGACATCAAAATTTCATCTTCAGTATATCCTCCTCTGGAACTCAAAGATGGTGATAGCTCAACCTAAGGTCAATATTTGAGAACCACCTCACCCCTTTCTGATAATTTAAGTATCCATTGATTCTCAGTAGTGGATAATTATTCTTGATGGTCACCTAATTTAGGCGATAGTAATCTATACATAACTTCAATTTCCCATCTACCTTTTTTGTCAAACAACACGGGAGTGGCCCAGGGGGACACACTGGGTCTAACAAATCTCTTCCTCTACAAATCCTTCAACTTCACCTTCTGCTATTAAAGCTCTATATGGGACATCCAATATTCTAGAATAGATATCAAGGTATCCCCTGGGTGTAGGTCTATTAAAAATCAATCTCTCATTGGGGAGGTAAGCCCGACACACCCTTAGGGAAGATGTCCTCATACTAATCCACTACAGTAGGAAACTAAAATCTTATAACATCCACTACTCCAAGGATAATACTATAAAATTGATGAGTAATCAATTGTATCCTCCTACGTACAAGACCATCTTTCTCAATATAGGTTTCCTTCTCACCAAAAAAGGAAAACCTTGCCCCATCAACTCAAACACACCGCATCCTCTACCTAAAACAATCAATCTTTGTATGAACCACGGAGAGAGATTCCATACCTATAATGACATTATAAGTCCTCATCATGACCATAAAAAGATATTATAAGAATCTATCTCCTACAATAGTCAAGTCATGCTACCAGAAGAAATGTGTGATCATTGAACATCCCCTGATAGGAGTCTCCAAATATAGGGGTTGATCTAAAGGGTCCATTATAATCTCATAGTCTCACACAAGGGATGTGGTAAGGAAATATTGTCTCATTACTATGTCTATAAATGCTATATCTAAAGTATAAAAGGCACATATTGTACCTCGAATAATCACTAGAGCCTCTGGGTCATAAGACTCCACTTCCTGTAGCTACCCACGTACCTAACCACCAGCTCCTTGAGCCTAGCATGGACTACTTGGGGGTGGAAATAGATCAAAACATCATCCACCATCTACTACTCTCACAACTCCTATTCCACCCTGCAGACCTCCCTGGTCCATTTTTTTCCTCTATCTAGGCAGACCATCAACCATATCCCTATATGTTGCATAGTGTGCCAGGAAATCCCACATCATATTACCTCACACATTATAGGAGTAGCATTGCCTCTCCTTCAGCTGATTGCAACCATCCAGAGAGCCCTATATAAAAGACCCTCTTTCCTATGGATATCTATAGAAAAATATAACGCACTTAGATCCTTGAGTTTATCATCGACTACCCACTACCAAAGTTTATTCTCTAGGGTGCCCACTACCCTAACCAACTTTTATTGACTGCTCAGCTAGAAATATCACTACAACCAAGGTGCGCTCTAGTATCCCAGCATAAGAAGGAATGTAAATAGATACTACACCACCCCATATGTATTGATGAAGGCCATGCTCTATGGTCCATGTAGAAAGTATGCATTAAAAATCATGTTTATGGAGTACCATGTGAGGTTAGTGAACCGAAATGCATACTCCACAACCAACATGTTGCCCTATTGGATCTCCAGAAGCTCTTGGATATATACTTCCCACAACATTGTTGGGTAAGACTCCTCTCTAGAGAGGATCTCAAACTCCATCTAAGTGCGAGTTACTTTGTCATGTGTTTGCATCACCAAACTCAACCATTAACCTATGGAGACATAGAGAAGGCTCACTGCAAGGACCACCATCTAATTAGGAGGGTTTCTAACAAGGAAGAAAACTTATCCAACCACCTCATGTCTATCCTCTACTGCTTGGGGTGTATCTCACCCTAAAACCCGAGAGATATCTATCTCTAGAACTTGTAAAGTGTGTTCAAAAAATTCATGTCATTTTTCAATAATGTTGGGATAACCGACTGCCCAATATATGGAGGTATGACTGGAAAACCACCGAGAGGTGCCACCTGTAGGTTCTAGGTCCAGTGGAAACACCTTGGAGGGTGATAAACTAGGAGGTTTTGTCTATTATATGGATCATTTCAATATTTTACATTATGTTAATGCCTTGACCAATAATATTTTTCCGCTAAATATTGACAAAGAGGAAAACTTGAAAACTAGATAGAATATTTTTAGGTTAAATTTATAATTAATTTATTTATAATTAGAAGAAGAATCACCTATTATTTATACCTTTCATCATAGATTCCATTGATGATCCAAAAAAAACCTTCTTCAAATTAATTTCATTGCACTATAAGGATCCAAATGTAGAATCCCTCTAACAATGATCCACACGTGCTCTTTTGATCCTCAAGAAACACCTAAAGAACATTGGGTTCTATTTTGGTGGATCTATCATCTTGTGTTGATCATGTTGATAGCTTCTAGTTCCTTCGAGCTTCAAGGAATCTCTCTAACTATTATCATTCATGATAAGGAGAGAGAGGAGGAATAGAGAAAGAATTATGTTATGAATAGTGATTCTCAAGTCTTTATTAAACCTATATAATAGACATAACCATCTATTTATATAGCTAGGGTTTATGTTAAAATATTATTTAATTACATACGGGCCCTTAAATAATATAATAATACACAAAAAACTTCATGCGATAATAATATTATGATTATTATTATTATGTGATGTGCACAAAATTGTGCAATGATAAATAATATTTTATCATCTTGTCAATTAATATTCATCACAGGACACGGTATTTTTCTGCTCCAACTCCTTGGAATTTATTGAATACCCGACTAAATATTTAATTAAATATTTCATTCATCAATAAATATTTATGATCAATAAAACATGAATAAAATTATTCCTTGGTCTGGAGAATAATATTTATTCCATTAATTAAATTCAAGTGGAATTTAATCAAGATACACTTAGTGTGTAACCCTCTAGGATTATTTCTTTTTGGCATTAGGTGGGCTTTCCTAAAGTCCAAGATTACTATCTATAAAAAGGTTAAAGAATCCAAGGGAAATAAATTGATACAGTAACATTAAAAACCACATGTAAATGCTCATTGTGTAATATAATATTTTTTTCATGATATCTCATTAACAAGGTTGAATAATGGTTTCATCAACCTATATTCTCGATACGTCTTTCTTTGACTATCTGAAATAAACATGTCGTTACACCATGGCCAGGGAATTTAATTAAATGGTTCTATTCCAATCAAAGGGATGAGATATCAACTTCCATAAAGATGGAAGGAGAAATCCTTAATCAACTTATCCATTAATAACATGTCATTATTGATGAACCCAACTATTGGTACCAAAAGTTGGGAAGAAGAAGAACAAGAGGGAAGTCTCTAAGGCTGCCTCATGGAGACCTTTTTTAGAGCCCCATGGCCTCAAGCCCTCCATAGAGCAAAGAGGCAGGAGGCTCCACGAACCCCTTTGACGTTCGTGACCCCGCCGTGGAGCAAGAAGGCAGGAGGATCTGCCAACCACTTTGATGTTCATGACCCCGCCGCGGAGCAAGGAGGTGGGAGACTTCACGAACCCCTTTGACGTTTGTGAGCCCACCGCGGAGCAAGGAGGTGGGAGGCTCCGTGAACCCCTTTGACGTTCGCGAGCCTGCTGTGGAGAAAGGAGGTGGGAGGCTCCGCGACCAAATTTGACGTCCGCGAGCCCACCACGGAGCAAGGAGGCAGGATCCTTCGTGAGCCAGTTTGACATTCACAACCTTCCGCGGAGCAAACTCTGTCTTCACACTGAGAAATCTATGCTTCATAGTGCCTCTTACCTATAAATATAGGGCTCCCCTCAAGCCCAAAAAATGGATCATCCGACCTTTCACCTTCTCATCTCTCAAATCGTGAAGCACTTCTTGCTCTGCAAACCATGAGTTTATCAAGGTACTTTTGCATTTCGAAGTGCCTCCCCCTTTGATTTAATTCAACCCATCTTCAGAGAGGGATGCCTTTTGCGAAGCCCAGAGGCCTTCGTGAAGGAAGGATATCCCCACAGGGACTCGGGTCATCGCGAAGCATTTATTCATCACAAAAAACCCTCCATACACACAAACCACATGCTAAGTCAGGGTCATTGTGCTTCATGAAGCACATTGCTTTATAACACCTTACTTCACAAGGCATCCTTGCTTCACGAGGCATTGCTTCATGAAAGCCTTTTCGCTTTACAAAGTTCCTCCCATATAAACCTATGCCCTGTGACTAGCCTAGGCGACGTCACTTCGCGAAGCACATCCCTTCACGAAGCCCCTCTACTTCATAGAGCACCAGAGCTTCACAAGGCTTCTACCTATGAAATCCTATGCCCTGCAACTCCTTTTATCGTGCAGCCTTTCATGTCTGCACGAAGAAATTTCAAAGTCCCTTGAACGATACTGTCTGTCGCATGGCTTCGCCTCATGATTCTTCGCATAGGCACGCTAACAGCTATTACTTCTTCGCATAGCCACACTAACGTGGACCCCCTAATTGGATCACCTCTCGACACCCCCCAGTCACGGCATTGCCGACACCTTCCTTCCCCCAAGGGTGGGCAAGTATCAGTTATGTAAGTCCTAGGGGTGCAGAGTGCACCCACCTCTTCCGAGCTACAGTACGTTAAACTGCCAAGCGCCATCGTCCTCAGCACATAATGTTAAATTATGACCTCACCTCGTGCCTTGCACATAGGGTGCCCCATCTTGGACATTCTCTATGCCCACTGGTCTCCACGGGAGTGAAATCATTACTCACATGGAATGACATCCTCTTTATCGGAGCGATGTTCGTCCATGGGGAAAGGGAAACCACCTTGGTGTAAGACCCTAGATTTCCTTGCAGGAGGCATCACCCCTACTCATCCACTCTTTCTGGGTGCCAAATCCCTCTCACGTAGGTCTTTTTCACCACCTGGGCCTATATCCTGAAGTAAGTCCCAATCTCCGCCTCCCTGAGCTGCTAACCATGCATAATCCTCTATTTCCTCTTTGGGCTACGAACCACGCGTAAGCCCCTATTTACCTTTTGGGTCGCTACCTGTGCATCAGCCCTACTCAACTTCCCATGGATGCACCTTTCATGATGTGATCATCAGGTCTTTACTGCCTCTTGTTTCTCACACCGAGCATGACTCATGTGGGCTTAGAGTAAGAATCGGCCATGAAATTCTCTCCGATCAGCCTAGAGTGCAAGCCCCAAACCCACCATGAACTATGAGGTATTTGATCCTTTCCAAGGTAGGTTACGTAGGAAGCCTCCCTGAGGTTCAATCCCACCATCCATTGGTCCTGACCATCTGCACGTTGGTTCACCAAACACCACCATGAACTACGTGGTCTTTGATCCTTTCTAAGGAAGGGTATGTAGGAAGCCTCCTTGAGGTTCAAGCCCACCATCCATTGGTCTCAACCATCCTCAAGTCGGTTCACCAAAAACCCATCATGAACTACGAGGTCTTTTATCCTTTTCTCCTAGATAAGGTACATAGGAAGCCTCCCTGAGGTTCAAGCCCAACACCTGGTCGCTCTGACCCCCTTCACGTCGGTTTGCCCAAACCCACCTGAACTATGTGGTCTTTGATCCTTTCCAAGATGAGGTGTGTAGGAAGCCTCCATGAGGTTCAATCCCACCATCTATCTAGCCCCAAGGTCATCTTTCACATCGTTTCACCCCTGTCCTGCATGGCGTTAAACTGTGGACCTCAATCAGCGGTAAGTCGTAGTTCCCCCAGTTAGCGGTAAGCCGTTGCACCTACCCAAACTACGTGGACTTTGATCCTTGCCAAGGCAAGGTACGTAGGACACCTCCCTGAGGTTCAATCCCAAAAACCATTGGACCCCAAGTCCTCCTCCACGTTGGTTCACCAACCCCCATCCCACAAAAACTATGTGGTTTTGATCCTTGTCTCCCATATAAGGTATGTAGGAAGCCTCCCTGAGGTTTGACCCCATCCAGCGGTAAGCTGTTGTGACCACATCCAGTAGTAAGTCATTGTGATTCACCATCTGGCAGTAATATGTCATCAGATGAACTACGAGAACTTTGATTCCCTTCCACGGGGATATGTAGGAGGTGTCTTTGAGACTCAAGCCCAACATCACCATCATCCTCGAGTCGACTCCATCTCATTCTCCACCTACCTCATTAAACCCTCCATCATCCATCCTGATTCTTACCCAGGCCACCACATCCTGGTGGTATCATGCCACCTCATTCCTCATTCCCCTTAACAACAACCGGGAAGCTAACCACACATTGGCCCCAATATCAGTGTTCTCTACAGGGGTTGCACCCATATGATCCACTCTAATCAGTGTTATGATCAGTCTAATCTGTATCTGATGGACGTTAAACTCATGGCATACCCTGTGTTAAAAATGGGAAGATAAGGAAAAGCTCAGATACATACATATGGTATAAAATTCCCCGAGTTCAACGTGGGATGCCTCGGGCTTCTGTGCCCTCGAGAAGCCCTATAATAAGGGGAAGAAACCTAGACGCACCAGTGTCCCAGTGTCCATACATACCAATGATTTCCAACGTGACTACACCCCTAACCGAAGGTTTCTGCCCTGACCAGACCCTTTGGAATGTCCCGACAGAAGCAGTTTAATTAACCGGTGTCCGTGAAGATATGGCACTAGGAAGAGTTTCACGAACAATGTCTTAAATTTATAAGGGAGACTCAGACTAGGTAACGAGTTTTGAGGAGGAATCCATGAAAGGAAGAACCAACATCCCATCATCCCATTTTTATCAAGGAGAAAATGTCCTTGAACAAGGAACGAATGTCGCCCGCCTTTGGAAAGCGGGAATGTGGGTAAAAAACAGTGCCGTCGTCCTCGAACAAGTCGGACGCGCGCACCCCGGAGAAAGCATCGGAAACAGAAATGGTGAACTCGACGTGAATATCTTCTCCTCACTATGGAGATTAGTAGCATTTGAGACATCAGTGGACTAGCGTGTCACTGGATCCAGTTATCCGGTGCCAGGTCCCACCAAGCAAATAGTGGGTCTGGCATGAAACTCACCAGAAGTTGGGACAATCAAAATGTTGGACGTCCCAGTCTGTGATGTTGTCAGCATAATTCTATCTTACCAGCCATGGAAGATGGAATGGCGTTGGGACACTGGTCGTCGATTCCCTTTTTCTTTCAGCACTGATGAGTTAATATCCCTACTTTCAAGAACCAAGATGTTGCACCCGGAACTTGATCACCGCCTGCCCACCGATGTAGGGGAAGGGGCAGTACCAGTGTGATAGTCTCGTATGGTTCCGCCTCTTCTGCGATGATCTCAATAGCCATGACTTTTGGGCACCCCTACCTCATCTCTCCCTTAGAGTTCATCCAACGAAGGGTGATCAATGACCTCATATGTCGGTACGAGGAGGAGGGTATCATCCCAACTCGGGGTATGGCCCACCTGGATTTAGAGGCATCTATGCCTCATCGTCAACGCCGCCCCTAAGGGATACACAGGGAGCCACTACTCCCCATTCCAACATATTACTGTTTTAGGGGCCTCTCCCCGGAATGTCTCGATGACTCCTACCTTACGCCGACGAGGTAGGGGATATCCGGGTCAGCCCAACCAGGATCTCATCCCAGAGGCTCCCAGAAAGGGCTCCCACCAGGCCGCGTCAGTGCTGCCACCCAGTATTACTAGCTGAAGAGCAGGTAAGCCATGTACTTGCACCACCTACTTTGGTCTGTCTAACCCGACGCCAGCGTCGGGCGCAAGCTGAAGAGGACGTCCGATTTCATATCGCATTGTAGACATGTTTATTCAAGATGAGTGGATTCCCAGTGGTTGGCGACAATGTTAAGTGTACACCCCCAAGAACCTGTTGGGGCGGAGCCCGACGCCATAGCAGAAGCAGTCGCAAAACACCAAAAAATTCACTCGAAGGATTTTTTCACTTGAAGGAATTTTACACATCACCCGAAAGATTTTTCAACCCGAAAGAATTTTGACATACTCACCCAAAGGATTTTTACAACTCAACACCCGAAGGACTTTTTATCACACCCTTGAACGTACCAATTTGATGTACTGCTGATCATCACAACCGAGACACACCGCTTGATCTTCGAAACTACGAGGACTTTTGATACATGGCTCCCCATCATGAATCTCTTTGCACATCGTCATCGAAAATTCTCTCGTCATCGTCACATGCCATTGTCTTCTTCATCTCTTCGCATGAGCTACCACAAGCGGTAGCCACTTCCCGGTTTTCTCTAGGTAGCTACATCTTGTTTTTCCTCTCTCTGCTTCTCTATCGCATCCCCATATATATATAGGCATTCACCACCCCTCTCAAAGATAAGAAACGTGTCTTTTTTTCATATATAATCACACATATATCTTTTTTTCATATCTAATCCCACATATCACTTTTTTCATATCTCTCTCATATTCAAATATTAAAATCAAAAAATATCCCAACAATCTCCACCTTGATTTATAATTTGAATGCTCCATCATCATCTCCACCACCATCGCCACAGTGATCGTCCGACTCTACCATCATAGACTCCACCGTGATCAGATTATTCACATCACATCCACCATAGTCGGATCTCCATCTACATCAGACCATCCATGTCGACACTAACATGATTCATTGCACCCATTACAGATGTCATATTTACAGATCTCGGATGAACTCCTCAATGTGACTCCATCGCTACATCTTGATCTTTTTAGGTCGAAAACATGAACCTCCTCTAATACCAGTTGTTGGGGTGGAGGTCGACGCCGCAACAGAAGCAGTTGCAAAACACCAGAAAATCCACCCAAAGGATTTTTCCACCTGAAGGAATTTTACACATCACTCGAAGGATTTTTTCACCCGAATGAATTTTGACATACTCACCCAAAGTATTTTTACAACTCAACACCCGGAGGACTTTTTATCACACCCATGAACTTACCATTTTGATGTACCACCGATCATCACAATCGGTACATGTCACTTGATCTTCGTAATCAAGAGGACTTTCGATACATGGCTCCCCATCATGGATCTCTTTGCATGTCGTTGTCGAAAATTTTCTCACCATCGTCACATGCCATTGTCTTCATCATATCTTCGCACGAGTTACTGCAAGAGGTAGCCTCTTCCTGGTTATCTCTAGGCAGCTACATCTTGTCGTCCCTCTCTTTTCTTCTTTATCACGTCCCCATATATATATAGGCATGCACCACCCTTATCAAAGATAAGAAACATATTTTTTTTATATCTAATCACAAATATCTCTTTTTTTCATATATAATCCCACATATCTTTTTTTCATCTCTCTCGTATTTAAATTTTAAAATCAAAAAATATCCCACGGTAGGCCATACTACCTCTGATACCACTTGTTGTGGTAGATGGGAAGTGCAATCAAGCCAAACAACCACAAATTCAATAGACCGAAACTGGAACTATGATTTTGATATAGCAAGAACCAAAATCGAAATAAAAAGTGCAGAAAATGTAAAGAGACACAATGATATAACTTGTTTCGGACCCCCTTAGGGGCCCTACTACACAAAAAAAACACCACGCACCCACGCACACCTTTTATTAATTTCAAAAGGAATACCCGGAACAGTACAAAGCAATCGAACCCGCAAGAAGAAATGAACCAAGAAACAAGCAATATTTACAAGCTTCAAAGAAAAAACTGAAACCACAACTAAAACTTACAATGCATGACAATGGAGTGCCCAGCAATCCTGATCTCTTCAAGGTATGGTTGATTGTGCAGCCTCCCGGATGTTTTCGTGCAGCTTTTCCTCGTCACACAAGGAGGTCGATGTCCCGCAGTACCTCTTTGTTGCAAAACAGAACCCCGACATGCAGCCTTTATAGCTCATTTGGAAGCCCCCATTTGGGAGGAAAAGAAAAGAATCTGAACAATTGAAACCAATATCAATTGTTTAGCGAGGATAAGAGGAAGGAGAGAAATGCGAGCCATGGAAATGGGGAGAAACACATTTCTCTCCCATCCTGCATTTTCTTAGATTTCGAATCATCCCAAAATCAGAAAGATTCAGACAGAAATCCTCCGCCCTGTTGAGGTATTTTTTTTTGATTTCCCATTTTATCCCTTTATCTCTATTTTAATAGTTGGTTCATGACGCCCTTTAATTACTCCATGGGTGCAGGTGTCCTCTGCTGATATTTGCAGCCATCCTCTGCTGATATTTGCGGTGTCGTTCTTCTTCATATATGTAACGTTGTTCTCCTTCATGTTTTTCATCATAATTAGGTAAGTAATATCAATCAATTATTTAATTAAATATTAATATTAATATAATTTTTTGAATATGACCGGCCATTTATATTAATCTAAGGAATTTATAAAAGAGATATTATATTATTATTCAATATATAATATCAATATTGTAAAGATATTTTTATAAATAATAGTAAATAAAATGAAATACATTATAGGGGAGAAAAATAATTTTTTGTGTGAAATTTCAGTTATTGATTTTCAAAAGGTTGAACTCTATTATTTTTTAAATTATCAATTATGTGTTAAATTAATTATCAAAAAACAAAAAAAATATTATATTGTAATTTTTCTGAAATGCTTTAATTAATATATTTGTTTATACATGTTAAATGGTGATTAAAATCATAAAAAGTGATATATGAATAATATAATTAATGATATTGAATTTATATAGTTTATAATAGATTATACAAATTTATTATTAGGTTATACTATAAAATTTATGATTTATACAAATAAGTAAAAATATTAATAGTTTATATAAATAATTTATTACTAATTTTGAATTAATAACTATTTTGAATTAATAACTATTTTGAATTAGTAATTATTTTAAATTAATAATTATTTTGAATTAATAATTATGAATTAATAATATTTTTGAATTTATAATTTTGAATTTATAATTTTTATTACCTTGAATTAATATTTTTGAATTAATAAATTATATAAAGAATTTTGATTATCTTTTATTATTTTTTTAAAAAAAATAAAATTTGTATTAATATATGTTCGTAGTTTAATGTTTACCTAATTTTGGTGATATGAAAGATAAAGATTGATTAAAATCAAAATTATTGTTTTTTGATTTGTTATAAAAAAGGTAATAAAAATACATTTTTTAAAAAGGTTATTTGTGTCATTTAATATAAATTGTTGATATTAAGCAGACATAGTGGTAGGTGTGGTGTCTTTGGGATCTAATAAATGATTGTTTTGGATATTGGGAAAGTATGCCCATTAATCATGTGTGTATGTGTTATTTTTTAACAAAGGTTATGTGTGTCACTTTCACCCAAACCGTTTCTTTTCTTTTCTTTTAAAAATTGTCACCAAACACGATGGAGAGAAATGGTAATAATTTCTTTTCTTTTACTAAATTTTACATCCAAACAAAATGGAGAGAAATCAAAATCTTTTCTTTTCTTTTCTTTTCTTTTATGAATTATAGAATCGTTTCTTTTTTTTACTAAGACATGACCAAACATAGTGTTAGTGTCAACAGAACCTCATCACCTCAGATCTGGTTCGTCACAAACCTCTCGGATCTAAAATGGTACAAATCGGGAGCAAATCTATAAGTAGATGTGGTTGAAACCGAAATCTTTTGTCTTGCTCTCACAAACCCTATCAGTGGGAATCGCTTCTCCACAACTAGTCGAAGGAGCCAAGAAGCTGGGGTGAAACGTAATGTCTAGGAAAGTAATGGGGTAGGGGTGATGAAACCCCCTGCATGTGATCCATTCCCAAAATGGCCCGCCCTATCCACGAGTGCCATGGAGCCGAACCTGAAACCACACAGTCGAACAAACAACTGTCTCAAACTGTTGAGATACCCAAGTGGATGGCCAAATTTCAAAGGGTAGCCAAAGTGACCAGCGGTGCAAATTAAAGCAGACAACAAAATGAGGATTGCCAATCTATCATGCGGGTAACAAAACGGGCCTCAAACAGGTGGCCCAGTAAATAGAAGTCCCAAGCAGCAGTGTATCCAGCGAGATTAAAATAAACAGCATGGGGTAAATTTAAAAGAATGGCACCAACAATATTAAACCAAATTTAATATGAAAAACTGAATTAAGTAAACTTAATTCACACTTCCTCTCAGGGTATCTCACACTAAAGACCTCCGTGGACCTAATAATAATAGACCCATTGTTTGATATATTCACATATAAATTTAAATCGTCTCAGGTTCCCCACCTAAAACTGACCCTCAGGTTGGGTTTTTGGATTGAAATGTCGTCCACTGTCCATTCTTGTTTTTTTTTTATTTTTACACTATTGGTGCTCCTTATTCTTCATATATATATATAATCTAATATTTACTATATATATATTTAAAATATATAAGCATATATTTACTGTAATAATTATTATATAGATTTATTATTTGATATTTATTACTAATATAAATATACATAATAATATAAATATAACTGTTGAAAGTATTGTGTATATTTTAAATTTTATTATAATGGAATTAGTATATATTGTTTATTATTCATGGAAAATAATTATATAAATATTTGTATAATTTTTATTATAGACGCATATATATAATATTTATTATGATATTTATTATATATGGGTTATTTATATTTGTAACATGACGATTATTAATTAAACTACAAATTACATAGGGAAATTTCCAGTGGAAATTTGTACTGAAAATTTCTAATGCAAATTTGCATTGTAAATTTCCGGTGAAATTTTGCACTGGAAATTTCCACTGAAAATTTTCATTGCAAATTTCCACATGAAATTTACATTTCAAATTTTCACTTCAAATTACAATGAAAAAATATTAATACATAAATAAAAAATGCAATTTTTTACTGGAAATTTTCATCGAAAATTTGCACTAAAAACTTCTAGTGTGAATTGTAGGGATTCCTAAGTCTATAAACACTTTATAAATCATGTGTAATTAAAAAAATCTTTTCCCAAGATCCTCATGTATATAATTTAGAAATGAAGAGTATTGTAAATGTGTGTACGTATCACCGTAATAACATTTACTCCAAATTTCCATATTAAACATTTAGTGTAAAATGTCATTCAAATTTCCAATGGAAAATGTATATTTTTCACTAGACATTTCCATTTAAAATTCATAGTGTAAGTTTGTATTGAAAATTTCCAATAAAATTTCTATGTATGATGACAATTTTCAATGCAAAGAAAACACAGACAAATAGAAATACAAATATGTATGGTAATATTAAATTATAAATTTCAAGTGAAAAGTTACAGTCAAAATTTCCAATACATATATACAAAGATCCATGTAAATTTGATTTGGAATTTTGAGTTTTACATTTACACTGTAAATCCCCACTGAAATAAATCTATACTTAAAATTTTCAATATAAATTTACAGTACAAAATTTGAATGCATGTATACATACATACATACATACATACATACGTGCGTGTGTGTGTGTAGATATAAATATACAATATAATTTTATGTGCAAATTTACACTAGAAAGTCACGTCATCCAATTGAAAATTTCCAGTCATTGGTGTAAATTTATACACGGGATTTAATTTTGGGTGCACATTTCAACTTAAATTTTATTATAGTTAAACTACAAATTTGAATATAAAAATCTAAAGTAAATGCATATTTAAATTTGAAATTCAAAAATATTAACACATCAAAAACAATATAATTTTGCATAGAAACTTTGAACTGGACATTTCCTATGGGAATTTACAGTGCAAACTTTCCTTAAAAATTTCCAGTGCAAACTTCCACTAGAAATTTCTAGTGCAAACCTCAACTAGCAGCTCAAATTTATACATTAAATTACAATGATGATATATTGATACATAACTAAAAAACATAAATTTTCATTAGAAATTTTCATTGGAAATTTCCACTAAAAACCTTTAGTGAAAATTTCCACTGGAAAACCTTTAATGCAAATTTCCAATAGAAATTTTCAATTTATATTTTCCACTACAATTTCTTTTAAAATTCATAGTACAAATTTGCACTGAAAATTTCTAATAAATTTTCAATGTATGATGGAAATTTTCAATGAAAACAAAAAAAACAATCAAAAAAAACATACAAATACAGATAAATATGGTAATATTCAATTATAAACCTTAAATGCAAATTTACAGTGGAAATTTTTAGTACATATATACAAACATCAACGTATAAATCAACTAAAAAAAATAGTGCAAATTCACAATACAAAATTTGAATGCATGTATATATGCATACATATACATGTATATATACAAATATAAATACACAATATAATTTTAAGTACAAATTTACACTGGAAAGTCACACAATTGCATTGAAAATTCCCAATAAAGGCTGACAATGAAAGTTTAAAGCTATTGGTGGAATTATGTTTGTTGCACCAAATGCATTCCTGGTATGATCTGTTTTCGTTTTAAGTTATTTCTTGCATGTTAATTCTATTGAGGATAGATTTTACATGTATTTGAGTTTGATTTCACTTCCTATGATCATGAGATGAAAATTTTCATCAAAATTTTTCAATTTGAATATTCGCTTAAATTGCAAGTAAAAATAGATTAATACATAAATAAATAATGTAAATTTGCATTGGGAAATTACTATGAAAATTTTAAAAGAAAATTGTCACCTTAAATTTTCAGTTTGGATTTTCAGTTAAATTATAAGTGAGAGTATTTCAATGCATAAATAAACTATACAAAATTCTAGTGGAAATTTCCACTTTCTTCCCGTTGGAAATTTCCTGTGAAAACTTTTATTGGAAATTTCCAAAGTTTATTTCCTATACATAATGTATTTCCTATTATAAATATACAACAAAAATTTCCAGTGAGAATTTTTAATACAAATTTTTAGTGTAAGCATACATAATATATTAATATACAAAAAACAATGTAAAATTTCAACGCAGAATTTCACCGACAAATTTAGAGTGAATGAATATAAAAAGTGTATATAGTTAAAAAAATTATTAGTAGTTATTATATATTTATAAACATATAACATATTATTAATTATTGTTATACTTTTAATTCTATTTACTGTTATTATATATTTATTATTGTTTTATATTTCCAATTATATTTATTATTAATAAATTCTTATTATATATTTTGTTTTGCTTTAATGTTTATGGGTCTGAGTTTTTTTTTTTTAATTACATTCCATCACGATTGAAGTATTTAAATCCAACTCAATTTGTTTTTTAAAAATCAATATGATTTAAAATTTAGATATTACGTCACATCATATTTTTGAAATAGAAACCATCCTCCAACTTCACTCCCCACGTGTGATAATTCAAACCGTTCCACAAAATCATGGCCTTTCATCCCCTAACCAGTCGGGCTTGAACTTGGGGCCCGTCGGCCCGTCTTCCCCGAACACCTCGGCCGGCAGGCCGTCCACCAATTTCTGAAACTCCGATTTCAGCTTCCACACCAGCATCCGCTTCACCCGCCGGATCTCCTCGTTCACGCTGTAACTGATGTTCGGCCCCCATTTATAGGGATACTCCACCCAGGGCGGCGGCGCCACCGCGCCTTCGGCGGTCACCACGGAGTACTTTGCTCCCGTGTCCATCACCTTCCCGCCCTTCGCCGCGTCGTTCCGGATCCCCGCCGCGCCGTTCCCCTGCAGAACCAGCCCCGGCCGCGCGTACGTCGCGTGGCCGTGGTACGACGCGTAGGCCAACACCCGGTTCGCTCCCTCCCCGAACTCCACCTCCGGGACGGCCACCCACCTCCCTCCGCCGTGCCCGGCGAAGAACACGCTCTGCAGCTCCCCGTCGAAGTTGCTGATCCTCAAGGATACGTGCTCCCAGTCCCCCACGTGTTCGCCGATTTTCCCCAGGGAGACATAATCGACGAACCCGACCTTCGCCCTCGCTGCGCCGTTGAATGGAAAGAAGACCCACACCGCGATGTCCGTGTACGTCGAGCCGAACATGGGTTTTACGTGGAGATAAGCCTCCGCGCTCTGCAAATCCCCTGCCTTCACAATGTCCCTGGCGGGCTGGCCGACAGGGAGGTCCAGCCAGTGGTCGCCGTCTTTGATAAGGACCTGGGGAAGGTTCTTCCCCGTGGGATCGATTGGGACCGGCGGAGTTTCATTCCCTTTCGTGTACACCAGAGCACCGTTGGCGAAAAACCAGCTCACCGACGACGGGAGGAACTGTTCTTGAGGATGGAAGCTGATCAGTGGAGCATAAGCACTAAATAAGGAGCGGACTTGGGTGAGGTCCGGCATGGGAGATGCAGAGCCATTGCTATTCCTCAACGATCCTAACGATGGGGCTGCTGCGCCGTTTCGCTGACACACAAAAGTGCCCGCCATGACGCCTTTTTCTTGGACCCCACGGCGGCTCGGTGTGGAGCTAGACACGGTGAAACCATTGTCGTCGGCAGCCCAAATGACGTCGCCGGCCTCGCAGGGTTCGGTCAGGTCGGAACGGACGCATCGGATTCTGTCCAGGGGCGGCTTCTCCGGGGAAGCCGTGACCAGAATCCCGGCGGGTTTGTACCCTTCGGGAGCAACGGGAAGCCAGAAGTAGCCATGGCCGTCGGTGTCTGACGAATTGGTGCTCCAGAGGAGGCTGTAATCGAGAGGCGGCTTCAGAGCTTCTCCGGTGGAGGTATCCTTCACCACGAGGAGCCGCCCGAAAAGCGCGCGATTGTTGGGCTGCGCGTAGCTGCCGATCATGGAGAACCCGTCGGGCACCGCTGCAGGTTCGAAGAACGTGGCGCCCATGTCGCCGGGGCCGCCACGGAGGGCGGCGAAGACCTTGGTAAAGCTCGAAACCTGGCGCGCCTGCAGGCCTCCGAGATCGATCGTCCCGCTCGCGAAGCCTTCCCCTGCGATTCAAATCAGGGCCCAAAGTAAGGAGAGAGAGAATAGTGAAGAAGATACCTGCTTTTGGCCAGCTGGGCGGTGGGGAGGGAAAGGTGAATGTGTTGTCGATGGGCAGCGAGCTCTTGGCTTTGGAGGCTGCTTCGTTTGCACCTGGTAGAGGAGGAAGAGGAAGACAATCCCCCATAGCCGATGAAGAACAGAGCTTGGCGTCCAGAGATGAAGAACAGAGCTTGGCATCCGGAGATGAAGACGAGAAGGTAAGATAGATGCGAAGAATGGTTGCTGCGATTAGGGGAAGCGGGAAGGAAGAGCGGGGCATTGTGTGGGTGGTACTTGGAATCTGCGGAATATCAGGAATGAGGCAATGTGCTTATGGCGAGGGAGAAGCAGGGAGGAAGTCAAACAGAGGGGTGTGGAATGCAGTGCCTCCCAGCCACCACCGCTAGCATTTAATGATTCCAAAGCCGCGCGTGTGCACAGGAAGATCTGAAAATTGTGTTAAAAATGTTGACCCAGTTGTTACCGTTCACTATCGTGTGAAAATGCTAGTTTTGTTGTTTTAAGACCATGATTCAATATATATATATATATATGAATCACATGTTTTCTAACAAAATTGCAAGTTACATTTTAATATCACGTTAAGGTTTCATTGAAATTTTGAATTTTCATCTCTAATCATCTAATGTGCCTTGAGATGTGGTTGAATTGTATTCAAGCCACAACTTTTACATCCAAATGATTAGAGTTCAAATCTTGACAAATATAAAAACTGCATCAATTAATATTTAAGTAGGTGATGTAGTAGATAGTGTAGCCAAGGTAGTCAAATTCGAGAGTCTACTTAAATTCATTCAAGATCATTAAACTCGACTCGTAGACTCATAAGAGTATACTTCAATAATAATAAAAAATATATTACACCAATAAACACCAACAAATCAACGTCGGCACATCGGTTTTGTACATATTCAGAAACAAAAGCAAGCCCCAAGTCATCTCATATCCTTTGACTGCTGTAAACAACGATCTTTAGGTAGATATTGCACACCTAAACAATTGAAATAACATCGGAAAAATCCACCTCCAACATGCAGACATGAACAATGAACAAAATTACAAACACCCAGCTCCATCAAAACCTTGTCTCCAACCAGATATGATCTGAACATCAAACATTTAACCAACAAACTATACCTCTTGAATTTCATCGAATGGCAATTCAAACAGTCTTCAACCTCATATCAACCTTATGCGACTTCCTCTTCATCAAATCAATCAATGAATCAGCTTCACACCACTCGGTTTAAAGACATAACATCGAGCACCTGTTGTGCATACCAAAACAACACTGATCCTAGGCTCTCCTTGCCT
Source organism: Viscum album (assembly GCA_963277665.1). Lineage (NCBI taxonomy): Eukaryota > Viridiplantae > Streptophyta > Magnoliopsida > Santalales > Viscaceae > Viscum > Viscum album. Next base: position 498,385,887 of record OY728139.1, read on the forward strand.
AAACAAATCTCTCGGTTTTCTAACATGTAATCAATGGAAAACCAACGAAAAAAAATCTTCGCTTGGTACTTTATCAATCAAGCTCACACAACCACAAACTCATTCTCATTAGAGAAGAATGAATGTACGAATGGTGTGTCTGCGCTTCGGTGCAACAAAGGGTTAAGGTACACTACTGCAAATATGGCCTTTAAAAGTGTTAGAAAAGGGCATTTACAGTGCTAAAAAAGCGCTGTCAATCTCAACAAAGATAAAGAAGGGTTCCTTTTATCAAGGCTAAAAAAACGTTGATAAAAGAGCCATTTATTCGCACTTTTTTAAAAACTTTGATAAAACTAAAAAATAAAAATATAAAAAAAATCTTTAAATCGGAGCCCCCACTTTTAACAGCGCTTGACCCCACCCACACCCGATCACGCCCCCGCCACCCTCCATTAACAGCGCTAGCACCCCCAACCCAGCACCCACTCGCGCACCTCCTCCTCCCCCGGGATTCAAACTCGGGACCTCTCCTCTGCGTGCCTGGACCCTTTACCACTCCCTCATGTTACTTTGTTCTCCATTTAATGCTATATATATATATATAGTTATATTTATTCGTATATTAATATATATATATATATATATATATATTTAGTTATATTTTTTTATCCATATATTTATTCATATATTAATATATATTTATAAGATTAGTTTTAAATACATTTATAATTTTTTTGTGTGTGTGTTTATAAATAAATACATACATACAAATATACAACATACATACACTTGTATATATTATATGTGTGTGTGTGTGTGTCTATAAGTATAATTATACATATTTATATATATATTTACATATATTAGCTATTCATATGTGTATTCATATGTTAGAGTATATAGATAATATATATCAGTTTGTTAATACACACACACTAATACACACACACACACATTATATAGGTATATAAATATACATATATTTGTATTTTAAATAAAATGGATATTATAAGTCTTATATATCTAGAAATATACATTATATGTAAATATGTTTAATTATTTATTTATAAAATTAAATTTTTATGTGTGAATATATAAAAAATATGTATATATTGTTATATATTTGATTATAAATAGCATTACATTGTGAAAAATGATAAAATTTCAAAGTCATAATATTAATATGAATGTAATATATGGGAATAAATTCATTCCTCACTAAAAAGGGTAAAAAGACCCCCTTAAACGAGGCTGAAATTTTATCGAATGTTAAAAAATCTGGGTATTCGGACTAAAAACTCAGTTTTGGAGGCCTTTTGAGCCTTTTTTGGTCTAGAAAAATGCAATATAAGGTTTTCTTATGTCGCCGGTGCGTAGAGCTCATCGCAGGCTTCGATTTGATATATTGTAGAGCTCAAATGGACATCCTGATCAAAAGTTATGACCGTTTGAAATTTGAGTTACATTTTCAACTTATTTTAGATCTTTTATTAATTTTTTGATTTTTTGTGTCTTTAAATTTTTATTAAATGATTATTAGCCAATCATAATTAGTAAATTATTAATTAATAATATTTTTTAAAATATTTTTAAGCAATTTTCACTAAATTTCTTATATATTAAATGTAAATGTCTATTTATACTTATCTAAAACACACACACACACACATATATATATATATATATTATGTATATCAATATAAATATATTTATATATTAATATATTAATATATCATTTTTAATGTTTTTTTTGAAATATACCTTTTAACAGTGCTAGTAAAAAAAGCGTTGATAAAGAACCCCCTTTATCAATGCTGATAAAAAAAGCACTGATAAAGAAGAACCATTTAACAACGCTAAAAAAACGATTATAAAAGGAGTATATTTATCAGCGCTAAAAAAACGTAGATAAAGGGGTACTTTTAACATCACTTTTTTTATCACCATTAAAAGTACCCTTTATTAGTGTTTTTTTAGCACAGATAAAGGTACCCACTTTATCAGTGCTTTTTTTAGCATTCTTAAAGGGTGGCGCTGCAAAAACCCGTTTTTGTGGTAGTGGTAGATGGTGGTGCTGGTTACTGAATGCAGCGCAGTGTCAGGGTTTTCTGCTACACACAAAAGAGGATGGCAGGGAATGGTGAGTGATGCCGCTTAGTGACGACGGTGTGGACGAGAATGCTGGCCTGGTGTTGGTTCCCCGATGCATCACCCATTCTAGGGTTTTTGCGAACCCTCAAATTGCGAAAGTCGCAAGGTAGGAGGTAGGGGGTGATGGCTCTGATTGTTGTTGCTTGTGTAGATCCCTCCTCGAAGAAGTGACGAGTGGCTTAGATTTGGCCGCATTTTCCATGTACATTGACATCATCAAACTTGGCACCATCTTCATCAATTGAAGCTATGATAATAGTTTCATCAATTAGTGTCAACCTATTCTCCTTCAAAGATCCACTCGACCGCTCGAGCCACAATCCTCCCACTGGATCAATGTCCACCAAGGTTGAGAGGATCCAGTGAAAAAATGGGTCGTTCATTCATTTGTTCAAGTCCGTGAATCTGCACATGTGAACAACTGTGTTGTGAGTCTATAAATTTTCCACCAATTTTACCTAAAACTGATTCAACAGGTGTGTCGAATCACTGGGTGCAGTGAATCCGTAAACTTGTACGAGTGTATGAGTTGAATCGCGATTTTGATAACCTTAGATTGTAGCATTGTTGCATCCTATTGTAGCAAGCGGTATTATTCACCAAATGTGGGCATCTGGGCTACGAAATTCGGTCTTCAGGCTACCATGCTTACGGGTCATCAGTTGTGGGATACAGTGCAATGGATCGAACCTTCACAACCTTTTCCTTATGGTTTCCTGAGGGTTGGAGGCTTTGAGATGGAGCTTAGGGATGTTCTGGAGGCTTGGGAGGAATTTTGGTCATCTTGAGGGACACCACTTCGTGGTGATGGGCGTGGTGGTGGCCATGTTGGCTTAGAGTTTGCCCTATGAAAAATGGGAACCGCTCAGTGTTAGGTGTGGTGTTTTTGAGGACCACCTATGTAACACAAGGAGTTAGAGATCACTACACCATGGTCCTTGGCGTGTTGAGGTTAAAACAATGAAGGATTTTACACCATGCCGTAGTGGTTACCCGTGATGGCGATCACGGTGATTTTTAAAGAAAATTTTAAAACAAATGGAAAGGGGAGAAACAACCACTAGGGATTCAGATCTCTTTTAACTAAGGGAGACCACAACATAACAGGTTGTTTCCATGATGCGACAAGGCCATTCAGGATTCCTCTATAAATAGAGGGTCTGGCCTCCCTTATCTTGATTCCCCTTATTCTTCTCTAAGCTTTGGAAGACTCCAAAACCCCTTCGCACCCTTTGATCGGCTCTATTGAGGGTTCTAACCTATTGGATTGTGAAGAATCAAGCCCCCTTGATTCGAGGCACCATCTTCTCTCCTTTTCCTCCATTCATTCTTCCCTCTTTTTTGGATGTTCATTGCGGCAGACCCCTTTGTTTTGGGTTGAGTTCTGAGCATGGATTGGCGATGGGATACTGTTGTTAAGTTCTAGCGGGTTTCCCTTTGAGTTGGGGGGAGTTTAAGTGGGTTTCGGGTGTAGTGGAAGCATGCGATGGGCGGTTCCCAACATTGCTTTTTATCATGTTCAATGATAAATCTGAGATCTACATGATGATAAACACCGTGTTCAACGAAATTGAATCAAACAAGACAAACAACATGAATCACGCCAAAACCAGATATAGAGGATCATCACATATTATTAATAATTAATTTAATTAAATAAGAATTACCTTGATGGAATTTTTTCTTTGTTGATAGATCTGGTAATAGATCTGCGATGCACCATTGTTACATTGAAGGAATCAAGTGCAGATTTCCTATAGCGGTGATCCACACGTGTTTCATGAATCTCTTGGCGTCGCTGAAAGAATCTCCAGGTGTAACGCCCCAGACCCAAATAGCCACCTGAACAGTACTATTGGGTCGGGTGCTATTGACCTTAGGCACACCTCCTGAACGCCAAAGGATGCTGACTAGCAGTGAGGGTGTAAACATGTATAGTGGGGAGGCTATACCCTCCAGGAAGAAGATAAAGGTACCATTTTATGCATAATAATAATAATAAAATAACATGCAACAAAAATAAATGACTTAGCAGACTCGAACCAGACCTGCAGAGCGGAAGCACATCCAATAGCAGATAAATAATGAAAGCAACAAATAAACAGAAGAAGCAGAAAGTAAACAGAACAAAATTCCAGCAAATCACTTCCAGACACTAAAACAAACCAAGCATGCATCCATAGCAGGTCATACATATCACAATACAAAAGGGTTCCCATGACTAACCACTGTAGCTATGTACAAAATAAGCATGTTGATGTTGAAAAGGAAACTAAATAAAAGTAAAACTCCAGCTAGGAATAACCTCAAGGTCCATGCCAATCTCCATGCCAAATAACACTATGATCCAGCTCCTGAAGCTGATCCTTTACATGTACATAAATTCATAAAGTCTACATGTGTCCCGAAGGTCCCGTGTAGGGTGTGAGACGAATCTCAGTAGGATACCACTAAATGGTACATACCAAGCATAAGTGTTTAAGCATACAATAACACTAATCAAGGTAAATAATTCAATGCAATAATGAATACCACCTCCACTAGTGCTCAGCAGCCACCAGGGAGCGTCACCTGCTTCAGCCAATGCCAAAATCTCAGAAGCAAAGAGAGTCCTTGGCCCATGGCCCAAGGTACTCGTGTAGTCACAAAGCCCATGTGAACCCTCAGGTTCCACCTCAATCACATAGCCCGACACCACGTTCCCCCCGACACCTCATGTCTCAAAGTACCGACGTCCCAAAGGCATGCCCAAACAATAGTATCCAGGTCCCAAGGACCCCTACTCGTAAGCTCACGTTGGCCCATGACGCGACAACTGGAGGAACAATGATTTCTATCCTCAAATAAATATCCAGGCCCACGACCTCAAGCATAGCGAGCCTCCACCTCCAACCCGATTGCCACATCGCTATCAACTGAAGGCTCCTCACCTTCCATGTGGATTTCTACATTAAGCACCCCAAACCACAAATACCTAAATCGTAACTATCAGGGCCTCTACCCACATGAGTGGTCAAAACCACCTCATCACAGAGTCTATCTGTGTGAACACAACTCAAATCAGTGCTTTTTCCGTCACGGGTGAGCGACAATCACCAAATAAGAACCTAAGCCACAACATCTCTGGCACCTCATGCCCCTGCGACCATGTCACTCAAATCCGATGGCCTTTCCATCAAATTATCCCAGGCCTTTCCCAACCTAACAGTCACACTGCCTCAAACTGACATCCACGATGCCCAATCCCGTGGTCAAACCCACCCAAGAAAATTCGGGCCACACCCAACCAGTGATCAACATCACTCAATCCCGATGTCCATTCCATCCCAACCTTGAGTCAAGCCCATCATAACCTCAAGGGTCTCAACATATGTAATATCAAGAATTAAATATATATAAGTCACATTAAAACACTTTAAACAATTATTCAATTTAAACAGATTTAATTGCACTAGCTATCAGCTATAACATGGTAGCACTGAGGTCTTGAATGCCTCTAACAAGCCTAATCATGATTAAACAATTTAAACATACCATTTTAAAACAAGGAAAAACAATTATAACCATTTTGGAACCCCGACCAAAATAACCCAATGAGTAACGACCTCTCTCCTAGACTTGATCAAGAAATTCAGGTATGGGGCATGCCCAATAGCATCCCATGAGTCTAATAGTCAATTCAATACACAAAAACAATTATAACGAGGTCTCACTCAAAATACTCGAAGATGCGCCAAAGGCCGCACCACCCAAAAGTCCTCAAAAACACAAAACAAGGTATGTACCACCTACCTCGTACTCATATGAGTCTCCTCATCCAGCGTCAGCCTCTAATTTGGACTAGACCAGGGTAGATCTACAAAATAACCATAAATGATCAACCCTAGATAACTTGGTTGAGAGAAGAAACCATGAAGAACAACTCAATATAAATTGGGAGCTTACCAATGGGGTTCTAACAGATCTGACGGTGTTCGAATCAGTATTCAGATGAACGATCAGGAACCAAAACTCCATCTGACACTGTTGTTCATGAACCCGGTGAGGAGCCCTCTGTCTGTCTAACAAAAATGAGGCTACTGTCCATTTTAAAAAATAAAAGTACATGATGTGTACATGAGGATACACGCCGCGTATATTCCAAATCTTTCCCCCTTCACCAACTTCCTTTCTAGGTCATTAAAATGCCTTGTTAACATGATTACACGATGTGCACTAGAAAGCACATGATGTGTACTAGGCTGGTTCTATCTTCCTTGCTGACATCCCTACATGCCATGTATGGCCATCACACACGGCCATACTACATGGAGTGTACTTAGGATTACATGGTGGGTAACCTTAAGTCTTTCCAAGTAACAGGCCTGAAGCCAATACTAACCCTGTTTCCCCCCTTTTTCTTAAGTACAACCCAAAAAAAAGAAACCCGGGCCTAAAAGGAAGAACCAGATTCTTACAAACCCCCTTAAAGAAATTCTCTCCCGAATTTCCCTTCTAAGGGCGGTGAAGGAACACCCCAGAATAACTTCAGCCCAAAGATCAAATCAATCAAAGGTTCATCGACCTATTTCTAGACCCATGGTCCTCCCATGATGCATCATCAACCCTACACCTCATCAGGTGCTCCCGTGTCGCTTATGAAAACTAATCATATCCCACACCACATTGGTGCCCGCCTTGATCCCATGAAACACATGGAACAATGAGGCCCCACATCCCTTGGATGCTCAAAACAAATCTGGTGCCTTTCACCTCAATAATAGCTGCATCCTCGATGCCCCGATGCCCAAAGCACCTCAAGCAACCCGCATCCAACGATGATCCTGATTCCAAGCACCATATATATATATATATATATATATATAATCATACACCCGAGATGGTTCCAATACACTGACCATCATATGGTTAGTCCATATAAATCATGTTCACCTCATGCACTCAAAACAGACATGCCTCAGCAGGCCATTCCAAACAAAAGCAAAAGGAAATCATAGACACACTCGTGGTATACCTCTGACCGTCGTCGGCTCACCAGCCTGCTTAGCCCCTGGTAGTTCCACAGCTTTCACCTAGCCTGACACACGATTTCTTGAAGCCTATCCTCTCTACACTGCTTCACCAGTCACTAGCCACTGACACCATGACTGGGTCCCACTATCTCTGCCATGTCCTCTGCATGAAGCTGTTCCTCGACTAACCTCACCTGGTACCGATCTTGAACCAATTTATAAAGCCTACACCTACCTCCGTCCCTGCCCACCGGCTATCTGAGAAGGATGCCTACAGAACCTCTCAAGATTCCCAACCTATCCACTTGCCCGACACTCCTTTGGAGGCCTATCACATTGAGTACTTACATGACCTAGATGCCACACTAAAAGAAAACCACTGTTGAAATACCATGAGGTGGTCTAGTTGAGTCCTTGGGCTGACCACCCTACTGAAACTCATCCCAACCTAGTTTCCTACTATCTGAACCATCACTTGAAGCCATCGCCCAACATAAGTGAGACCTGTCCATCAGGTTGTCCTCGGTTATGATCACCTAATTCACCACCTCTAAGAATAAGGCCAGCCTAAATATGTTTACCTACACCCAGATGGCGTTCCATAAGCCATCTTATAATCCCTTCTCCCTCGAGGTGTCATCGCTTACCATACTTGGTGCGAAGTGTGACAACTCGTTGAAAGTAGCTACATAGTCCATGACAGACATGTCACCCTTATGAAGGCTCAATAACTCCCAAGATCTCTTCATTCTCAGTGTATTTGGGAAAAAGTGCTTGAAGAACCTTTCCTCAAAGTCCTCCCAGGCCAGTCCCTCGTGTCTGTGAGCCTGAACCTACACATCCCACGAACGCTTCGCCAGTCCTCTGAGCATATATGTCGCTAGCTTGACCCTCTACCCTAGAGGCATCTCAAGCTGCTCGAAGATCATATGAATTCCATCTATCCAATTCTCAGCCACCTGTGGACCACCCTCACCCTGAAAAAGTGTCGGGTGCTGTGACTGGAACTCCCGAGTAAGGTAATCCATATAGGTATCTGTCCCCTGAGCACTTCTGTCAATCCCCTACAAAACACGTACTAGGATTGATCGGAGCTGCTCATCGAGCCATGACCCAAACAATTTCAAATGCGGAAGCTACCTTGCTTGCACTGGATCGTAAACCTGATCCTGTCCCTGAGCCTATACCAGTGACTCATGCTCTGCCTGACCCTCAGCAGTCTGAACCTGATCATTCTCTTGCAGCATTATATCATCCCCTGACTAACGCTTCATCTGAACTGTCTAAGAGTAACCCTCTGAATACCATAAATGGTTATAAAACCCACATATATAACAATATATATAATGTGGATAGGTAAAGTAGTAAAGAGCCAGTGCATAACAACTACCCTTACTCTCCCCCATCGCAACCATACCCCAAAACATCCTGGCCTCATGGCCTCCTTTCCCACCCTTAATAGATCCAAGTATTACAAAATCCCTAGGCCACACTCGTCTTGACAACCATAATTACCTCAATCCGACGATCGATTCTCCCAATCCTAGTGATCAAAACCACCTCAACCATAAAACTTGGCTACTCCTATGAGAGCCAAACCCATTCACATGCCACATGCAATTTTGTAAATATAAGCATGTAATATCACATTACATAAAACAAACAATTCTATCAGGTATTTCACCTTTTTCACATGGCATTTGATATTATTCACATGACATTATCACTTCACAAAGCATACGTGCATATATGAAATTGAAATACCCTAAAATGTGCATATCAAAAGCCAAGAAAACACACCTTTCCTTACCAGGCCAAGGTCTAATTCTCCCTTACCACACCAGGTCAAGTGTCACATATCAAAACCAATAATCATCATAAACCAAGTGATCCACCAAGGTGGAAACCATATAAACTATAATCTGAGCTAAAGCAAAACAACAATTTCCCACCCAAGGCAACTTGGTCTGTCCCTCATACCTGGGGATGTAGGAACACAAACACAAGCTAAAAACCTAGTTCCAATTAAAACCTATCTCTAGCCTACCATATCCCAAATAGTAAACCAGTAGAAATAAAAAGGAAGTCTCGATCTCATTAGTAGCCAACAAAACACTACTACTAAATCCCAGTCAAGAATTGCTCTAATACCACTTTGTAACGTCCCAGACCTAAATAACCACCCGAAGACTACTATCGGGTCGGGTGTCACTAACCTTAAGAGCACCTCCCCGAACGCCAAAGGCCGCTGACTAGAAGCAAGGGTTTAAACAGGTATATTGGAAGTAATAAATAAACAAAAGTAGCAAAAAGTAAATAGAACAACATTTCAACAAATCAATTGTATCCACTAAAGAAAACCAAGCATGCATCTATAGTAGGTCATACATATCAATATACCAAAAGTGCGCCCATGAATAACCACTGTAGCTACATAAAAAATAATCATGCTGATGCTGAAAAGGAAACTAAACAAAATTAAAACTCTAGATAGGCACAACCTCAAGGTCCATGCCAATCCCCATGCCAAACATCACTACGATCCAACTTCTGAAGTTGATCCTTTACCTATACGTAAATTCATAAAGTCTACACACATCCCAAAGGGCCTGTGTAAGGTGTGAGATGTATCTCAGTAGGATACCACCCAATGGTGCATACCAATCATAAGTGTTTAAGAAAATAATAACACTAAGAAAGGTAAATGATTCAATGCAATAATAAATACCACCTCCACTGGTGCTCAATATCCACTAGGGAGCATCACTTTCTTCAACCAATTCCATAATCTCAGAAGTAAAGAGAGTCCTTGGTCTATGGACCAAGGTACTCATATAGTCACAAATCCTAGGTGAACCCTCAGGTTCTACCTCAATCACATATCCTGGCACCACGTTCCCCCTGACACCTCATGTCTCAAAGTACCGATGTCCTGAAGGCATGTCCAAATAATAGTATCCTGGACCCAAGGACCCCTGATCATAAGCTCACATTGGCCCATGGAACAAAAACTGGAGGAACAACAATGTATGTACTCAAATAAATATCCAGGCCCATGGATTGAATCATGAAGAGCCTCCTCCCCGAACTCGATAGCCTCATTACTATCAACCTAAGGCTCCTCACTTTCCACATGACTTTCTATGGAAAGCACCCCCAAAACACAAATACCTAAATCAAAACTATCGGGACCTCTACCCACATGAGTGGTCAAAAACACCTCATCATGGAGTCTACCTATGCGAACATGACTCAAATCAACATTTTGACCATCACGGGTGAGAGGTAATCACCAAATAAGAACCTAAGACACAACATCTATAGCACCTTGTGTCCCTGCGACCATGTCACTCAAATCCAATGGCCTTGACATCCAATTATCTTGATCCATGCACAACTTGATAGCCACACTTCCTCAAACCGATGTCCATGATGCCCAATCCTATGGTCAAAACCACCCAAACAAATCCAGGCCATGCCCAACCAGTGATAAACATCACTCAATATCAATGTCCATGCCATCCCAACCTCGGGCCAGGCCCGTCACAACCCCAAGGGTCTCATCATATGTAATATCAAGCATTACATATATATAAGTCACATTAAAACACTTTAAAAAAATAATTCCATTTAAACAGATTGAATTGCACTAGCTATCAGCTATAACATGGAATTACTGAGGTCTTTAATGCATATAACAAGACTAATCATGCTTAAAAAATTTAAACATACCAGCTTAAAACAAGTCAAAATAATTATAATCATTTTGGCACCCCGGCCAAAATAACCCAATGGGCAACGACCTTTCACCCGACCTCGCTCAAGCAATTTAGGTATGGGGCATGCCCAACGATATCCCACATGTCTAAAAATCAATTCAATATGGTACACTAGTTATAACAGTGTCTCTCTCAAAATACCCGAAGACACACCAAAGGTCGCACCACAAAAAAGTCCTCAAAAATACAAAACACGGTATGAACCACCTACCACATACTCGTATGAGTCTCCTCATCCAATGTCAGACTCTAATTTGGCCTAGAAATATGATCTCAAACCTATATAACATGGTAGAGAGAATAAATAATGAAAAACAGATCAATAGGAATCAATAGATTACTGATGGGGTTCCAACAGATCTGACGGTGTTCGAATCGGGGTTTTGACGAACGATTGGGAGCCAAAACTCTGTCTGACACTACTATTTGTGAACCCAGCAAGGACCCCCCTGTCTGTCTAATAAAAACGAGGCTACTTACCATTTTAAAAAAAATAAAAGAAAAGTACACAACATGAACTTGAGGATACACACCATGTATATGCCAAATTTTTCCCCTTAATTGACTTCCTTTCCAAGTCATTAAAATTCCTTGCCGACATGATTACACAGGGTGCACTAGAAAGCACACAGTGTGTACTAGGATTGTTCTCTCTTCCTTGCTGACATCCCTAGACTCCATGTATGTCCATCACACATGGACAGACTACATGGCGTGTACTTAGGATTACATGGTGTGTAACCCCATGTCTCGTCAAGTAACAGGCTTGAAGCCAATACTAACCCTATTTCCCCCCTTTTTCTTAAGTACAAAAAACCCGTATCTCAAAGGATGAACCAGGTTATTACATTGGGAGCTATCATGAAATATCCTTGCACTTGCGTCCTCCTCCTTTGATCACTATGAAAATTGCTTCCAAAGTGTTCTCCTTGATCTGGTGGAGGAAGATTGCTCTCTGTTCTTGGGAGTGATCTTGGAGAAGTGAGATCTCAAGGGATTGAGAGAATTATTCAATTTCATTATGCACACCCCACACAAATTAATTTTCTTCTTGAGAAAATAACATAATTGGGTTTATATATCACAAGGGTTAAAATAAAATAATTTCACAAGTGACCTTACTTTTTTATTTAATCCTAGTGAAAACCTCACGTCAAATAATAATAATAATATTATTATTTCTCAACATGCTCTTAACCTGCAAATTAAAATTAAATATTATTTAATCAAATAATATTAAATATTTATTATTTTCTTACTGGACCTAAAATCTCGGTCCTCCATTCCTCCATATTATTTATCATACCTTGAATAATGCCTATTTATTTATTAAATAAACATCACTGCATTATTCACCAATAAATAAATATTATATTTAATAAATACCAAATAAATATTTATATGTGATCAATAATACATGAATAATTATTAAACCACATGAATAAATAATATTTATTCAACTTTTTAAATAATAAATAATAATATATTATTTAGCTGAGATTCTGTATACACTTAGTGTATAACCCTCTAGGCCTCTTTCTCAGTGGCATTAGGTGAAGCAGCCTAAAGTACAAGGTCAAAATATAGAAACATGCCAAGGCACTCATAGAGAAAGAAGTAAATTCCACAACAACATGTTACCTCATACAGATGCTTACTGTGTAATATAATCCCTTTATTGCGATATCTTCAATCAAGCAGGTTGCATGCCGATGCCATCAACCAAAGTGCTCAATGTCTCTTTCTTTGATTTTTTGAAAAACAAACTTTCCTTTCGAGCACCATAGACATGAATTTATTTAGGATATATTATTTCCATCAAAGGGCTTGAGATATCAACTTCTTTTAAAATATAAGGGACAAATCCTTTCTCACATTATTCATTAATGCGATATTACTCGTGACGCACCCAACGTATCCTACCTTGCTAAAAACATATGTCATCATGGTTTTCATCAATACATCAAAGTATGTGACTCATAATATTCATTAATAATAATATTAGAGTCTAAGGATCAATACACACATCCAAAGATAGGAATATCCAATGACACATAGAAATGTGGATTTCTTATTGACGGGTTTCGTTCTCATAATATCCTACTGGATATTACTGAGGGCGTACACCATGATAAGGTGCCTCAAAGTCCTATGAGTATCCAAACCTAATAGACTGTATCATTTTTTCCCTCAAATTTTATCATCTGTCTATAGAACATATATTCAAGAATAATGTCGCAACACTTCTAGGTTCTCATCATAGTGGAGAACTGCTATGACCTTTTAGTGCGATAGTTACTCTTAGGACATTATCACATACTATGTCATAGATAATAACAATAATTATGTGATAAGTAGTTTATTAATATTCAAAAAAACGAATACATGTCATTATAAAGTACATAGAAGTTGGTTCTAAGACACCAAATCCGACAGACTCCCACTTGTGCTAGAGGCAATTGCTAATAGCCTTCAGTCTGCTAGTTATCACATGATACTCATGATTCTTATGATATATGACTTTAGTCAAGGGGTACACCACATTATCTTTTGTGGGTACTCTTATTACTGCAAATTCACCCCTCTGATGAAAATCTCTCAAGAGGTGATACTTCTGGAGTATATTATTTGTCCGTTGGTGTGACCTTGTATCTTTTTCAAATCCACTGCTGTAGTATTATCACAATTAAATGTGATGAGATTTTTATATATATGTACCAAATAAATATCTTGTACAAATTTATAAATCCAAATGGTTTCCTTGGCTGCATCAGAAGTTTCTATATACTCAGAATCCGCTTTATAATCAATGACAACTGTCTGCTTTGAACTCTTCCAACTCACAGCTCCTCTGTTGAGATAGAAAACATATCCTGATTTCAACTTTATATCATTCTGATCTGTCTAAAAACTAGAATCAGTATAACCCCTATTGACCCGCTCCTTATCTCTTCCATATACCGAAAACATATCCTTAGTTCTTCTTAGATACTTAAGGATGACCTTAACAGTAGTCCAATGCTGTTTTACTGGATCTTCTTAATATCTTCCTACCAAGATCAATGCATAGGCAAAATCATGTCTAGTACATAACATGACATACATGATTGATCCTATTTCTAAAGCATATAAGATCTTAATCATTCTCTCTTTTTCCTGTTGTGTTTGAGGAAACATTTTCTTAGAAAGATGTAAACCATGTGACACTGGAATAAACACCCTCTTGGATTGTTTCATACTAAATCTCTTTAGTATATGGTCAATATATATAATTTGAATTAGTCTAATAAGTCTCTTGGATCTATCATGAATAATATTGATCCATATAATGTAGGCTGCTTCACCTATTTATTTTATGGAGAAACATTTGTTTAACCAGTCCTTAACAAATTGTAAGACTATATGTCATTTCCAATAAGTAATATGTCATCAACATATACTGATAGGATAATGACCACATTCCCCTAAATCTATTATAAACACATGACATACATTAATTCTTACTAAAACCAAATTATTTTATGGATTCATCAAATCAAATGTTTTATGACCTGGATGATTAATTTAATCCATAAAGAGATCTCTACAACTTTCAAATACTTTTAACATCACCTAGAGTAAAAAACCCTTATTATTGTGTCATATAGACATCTTTCTGAAGGTTCCCATTAAGAAATGCAGTTTTTACATCCATCGACCAAATCTCATAGTCATGGTAAGATGCTATAATAAGTAGAATTCGGATGGATTTAAAAATGTAAACTAGTGAAAAGGTTTTATCATAGTCAATTCCTTAATATTGTTTAAACCCTTTATCCACTATCCTTGATTTATAGGTATTTACTTTACCTTCAATGTCCAGTTTTCTCTTGAATTCCTATTTTCACCCAATGGGATTTTCATCAACTGGCGCATCAACAAGAACCTAAACTTGGTTCTGATACATGGAATCCATTTTAGAATTCATAGATTCTAGACATCTTGCGGATTTTGATCTCTCTACCACCTCCTTTTAGGATATAGGTTCATCATTTTCAACCAATAACGAGTCACCATCTTTGGTGAATAGAAAACCATACCTCTCTGGTTCTCTCACCTCTCTTGCACTCCTATGCAGTACATGTGTTTCAGGAACTACTTCTTCTACAGAGACCGGTGGAATCTATTCTTATACCAAATCTTGTGTATCTTGAGAATCAAATTCATCAAATTCAATCTTTCTCCCACTATTATTTTTTAGGATGTTCTCCCTCTCAAGAAAGACAACTTGTCTAGAGACAACCACTTTCTTGTCTGAGGGCTTGTATAGGTAGTATCCCTTTGTTTCCATGAGATACCCTATATAGATACAATTTTTTCCTCAGGGTGATAGTTTGTTATCTGAGAATTCATTAACAAATTCCTTACAACACCATACACATATATGTAAGAAAATGAGTTTCTTTCCACTCCATACCTCAAAGGTAATTCCATTTTCAACTTCAGTTGGTACTCAGTTTAATGTGTATTCTGCAATTTGTAATTCATATCCCCAAAATGATAATATAATATCTACATGACTCATTATCAGCCTTACCATGTATAAAAAGTTACGGTTCCTCCTTTAACTAACACCATTCCAATTTGGTGTGTAAGGTGGAGTGAGTTGAGATAGAATTCCAAACTCCCGTAGAAAGTTGATAAATTCTTGGTTAATATATTCACCACCTAGATCCGATCAAAGATTCTTTATCTTCTTACCATTTTGATTCTCTAATTCATTCTTTAATTCCTTTAATTTCTCAAAGGACTCAGACTTACACCTCATTAAGTATAGATATCCATATCTACTCAAGTCATCAGTAAAATTTATTAAGTAAGAATATCCACCTCTAGCTTCTACTAGAAATGGTCCACATACATCAGTGTGTACCAATCCTAGAAGCTCTGTGGCTCTTTCACCCTATCCACCAAATGGTGGTTTGATCATTTTTCCTTATAAACAACCATGGAATATTTTAGTGGGTTTATCTTAGAAGAGTCTAAATAACCATATTGACAAATCTTTATCAAATTCTTATCATTTACATGACCAAGACAATGATGCCAAAGTTGGGTGTTATATACACTACTGAAAAATGAACATATACCCATGGTTTTGGATCAAACTGTGGGTATAGGGATTGGTTTGTAACCTATACCCATGATTTTGGAAAACCATGGGCATATGATGGGATTTTCAACCTATACCCACGGTTTTTGAAAAACTGTGGGTATAGGGTTTGGTTCAAGACCTATACCCACAATTATCAAAAAAAACTATGGGTATAGGTTTGGGTTAAAAAAATATAACCATGGTTCTCAGAAACCATGGGTATAGGGTCAACCTATACCCATGGTTATTGAGAATTGTGCGTATAACTTTAGTGTTTAAGTGTGATAATTTTTTTTCCACAGGGACAAAAACATTTCCATGGGAAAACCATTACCCACAATTTTACACTTGTTTCCACAATTTATAAATATATATATAAGTAAATATATATTTATATACATACAATAGTATGTGGTTTAGTTTTTAGGCACATTGAATGGGAATAGGCGGTCCAAGTATCGAATCTGGTGGTGGGTTTTTTTAAATCTTATAGCCACAGTTTGAGAACCGTGGGTATAGGGTTATTAATATGGTGGAAAATTTACCATACACCTATTCCCACAGTTCATAACCATTGGTATAACATTTTTCAAACTGTGGTATAGCTCAGAGCTATACTGACACCTTAATTGACCATGGTTTTGAAAACTGTGGGTATAGCCTATACCCATAGTTTTAAACTGTGGGTATAGGTGGATTTTACAGTAGTGATGAGTCATGTGAACATGATTCGTTATCAATTTCCAACACTTGGTTTTCATAATTTAATATATAAATACCGTTATTTAAATGTACAATACCATAACATATGTTGTATTTATAATAGAAACAACTTTTATTTCCAAATGTGAAAATAAACCCATATGTATCTAGGCATGATACATGAATTATGTTCTTGGTAACCATAGGTACATAATAACAATATTTTAAAACCAAAATCATTCTTGTTGATAATGAAAGGTGGTAATCACTAATGTCTAGAGTAGCCATCCTCACACCATTAACACCTCTCAGATCCACCTCTCATCTGACAATATTTTAGAATCTACTTGTTTCATGTATTTGGATACAATGTGAGCACAACAAGCTGTATCTAATACCCAATGTATAGATATGGAAAGATTACACTCGATAACGAACACACCTTTAGTTTCCCCTAGCTTCTAGGTGGAGTTTCTCTTCCAGTGGCCTAGCTTTCCACACAAAAAACATACTGCCTCCTTTTCCTTGCCTTGACATTGGATATTCTTCTTCTTGTAAGGATGATGCTCAAGAGATTTAGACTATTTATGAGTCTTGGGCCCCTTTTCCTTATTCTTCCTTTTCTTATTCACCATAAGGACTATGGGTTTATCACGCCCCATGTCCTTATCCACTTAGTGAATCAAGGTAAGAAGTTATAAAAGACTCTTCTTATTATTTCTAATATTGTAATTAACAATAAAAATGGATAAGGTCTTGGGAATTGATGAAAGTATCACTACTACAAAATAAGTCTATAGACACAAACCTATAGCCATGGTTATATAGGTCCGTGGATATATCCAATTTATAGCCACAATTTAATTAATAAACCGTGCCTAAAATCATCCGTGCCCTTTTTTCCCCCAAAATCTGTCGGGCTCCTCCTCGACCCTCCTTCCCTCGTCATTTCTCTCCCCTGTGATCTCCTCCTCGCTGCGCCCTCCTCCTCGCCACGACCCTCCTCCCTGATGCCTCCTCACTGCACCCTCCTCCTCGCCGCCACCCTCCTCCCCGACGCCTCCTCGCTGCACCCTCCTCATCGCTACGACCCTCCTCCCCGACGCCTCCTCGCCGCAACCCTCCTCGTCGACGCCGCTCTTCCGACACCTCCTCTCTATGACCCTCCTCCCCGAAGCCTCCTCGCCGCGACCCTCCTCCTCGCTACGACCCTCCTCCCTGACGCCTCCTCCCCGACGCCTCTCTTCTGACGCCGAGGTCGACACCCCCAACAACCCTGAAAACCCTTGATCCCTCCTCGCCGTGACCTTACTCACCCCAACCCTCCTCCAGTAAAGCTGACCCGAGATGCCTCCCCTCCTACTCCATTCCTGACGGTTATCCCCCACAACCAGTGGTAATCCCCTGTCTTCATCCCCATCCACCATTCTTTACCCTCTATTATTTTGTTTCAATATAACTACTTATTGGTGCTTTAATTCTTGATTTTGGGGTGTGCTACTGGTTATATTTATACTCACCCTTACGTAGGTTCATCTTGAACATATAATGTATTATGAAAATGGTTGTTTTTTATGGAGATTTAGGCAGACATAGTGTAGATGGTGTGTATTGGTGCTTGGTGGATGTGGTGTTTAGACTGTTTTTAGAATGGAGGCCTCATGATTAGACTGTATTATCTATTTTGGTTATATTAGACCTACATACTAGTTATTGGGCCTATATTTTTTCCTCTTTACATTGATTAAGTGCTTTATACTTTGTTGTGGGATGTTATAGGTTTTTAATGCATTTAAAAATTTTAGTTTTTTACTCTTCCAAATTACTCTACTGTGCTTGGAAATATGTGTGCAAATATATAGGTTCATTAGTTTAAGTTCTCCCATATATTTAATATGCCTACTCAGTGATAGTCATCAGTCCCTGGCCAATTACATGTGGTTTTACTTTGAAAGGTATTAATTATTGTCAATATTTATCCTGATTGCAGAAATCAAAGTGGGTTACCACAAGAGCATTAAGTTTCTATAGAAAAATGAAATAAACTAGAGATATAATTATTCACTGTAAACAGGTATGTTGTTGTTTATTTTTTATTTTATTTTCTTTATTGCATTGGCCACTTAGGCTTTTACTGCTTTCTACGGATGGAGGGTAGTTATATTCTGTGAAGGGGGCTAGAAGGGCACTGGAGGCGTCTATGCAGTTTTCTTTTCAGGGGAGGGAGATCGGGGTAGTGGAGAGATTAATTTGTGTGTTTCATTTTTTTGTCTTTATACTATGTTGTTTTTGTTTTGTTTTTGTTTTCTTTTCCTTCGGTGTGGAAATCCAACGTATGGATGATTCATGCCGAAATATTACCATTGCGCCACCCATGTCTTTTGGATTTACATGTTTAGTTCAATTTCACTTAGCCTTTATGAGCCCACTCATTGGCCACAATTTGACAGAGATTCAAAGAGTATGAGGGGGGTGTGAAGGGGGTGATGGGGAGTGTTGTGGGAAAATAAATCTCATAAAAATTAAATATCAATTGAACAAATGAATAATTAGGGAATCGATAGATACCCCTATGAAGTTTCATACAATGGGGTCTGCCCGGGGGTGCACGTGGGGGCTATCCAGGGGTGCACGGGGGGCTGTCTAGGGGTGCAGGGGGGGCTGTCCGGGGGTGCATGGGGGGCTGTCCGGGGTTCTGTGCAGGGGGGAAGGGGAGCTGCATTATATAATTTGGGAAATTATTTAAAATGAAAATGGATTTTAGGAAATTTTTTGGTCTTATGATGAAATTCATGAGGAATTTTGAAAATAGAGGATAACTTTATGAAGTTTGAGTGACACATCATACTTGACCCTTTTTATATCCCTGTAGGGGGTTTCCCTCTTTTTATTAAAATGATTGTTTGAACCAAGACACTCTTTAAGTGCCGTTAGACTTTTAATATGGGTCCCATGTTGTGTGACTATGTCACATGGGATGTGATATTTAAACAACACATTGTCTAGGAAACAGAGGCAATTCCATAGTGCCGTTAGAGTTTATTTGGTTCTCTGCTGAAAAACAGTTCAAAGTTAAACAACACATTGTCTAGGAAATAGAGGCAATTCCATAGTGAACAGCTAGAGTTTCGGTACAAAGGTATACTCAAGGCTTAATATAGCACTCATCTTGATAAGGAACATGTGTTTTATGCTTCTCTAGCTAGTGAGTCACTAGATACCAAGGGTCCTTTGACATAATAATACATTCAAGGATCTAAATGTTTAGTATAACAGGAAAATTAGGTTCATAAAACACTTGTACATAATACAAAAACATTATTTAGAAACTGGGAATGGATGGAGGGGGGCAGGGGGGCTGTGCAGGCTAGGGGGTTGGGTGGAGGGGGGCAGGGGGCAGGGGGTAGGGGCAGGGGGCAGGGTGGAGGGGGGCAGGGGGCAGGGGGGCATGGTGGAAGGGGGAAGGGGGCAGGGGGGAGGGGTGTAGGGGGCAGGGGGTGGGGGTGTAGGGGGTGCAGGGGGGCTGTGCAGGCTAGGGGGCTGGGTGGAGGGGGCAGGGGGCAGGGTGTAGGGTGGAGAGGTAGAGGGGGGCATGTGGGGGGGGGGGCAGGGTGGGGGGGGGGGGGGCAGGGGGGAGGGTGGAGGGGGGCAGGGGGCAATGGGTAGGGTGAAAGGTGGAGGGGTGAAGGGGGTCACATGGGCAGGTTGGAGGGGGGAAGGGGGCAGGGGCAGGGGGGAGGGTGGAGGGGTGCAGCTGTGGACAGGTTAATTAAATAATTCATCAATCTATAATAGAGGGAAGTGATTATTTATAATCCCATGATTCAGGTGAGAATAATTTATAGACAAACACATACATCATTTACACTATATTATAAATTGAACTGATGCTTTCCAAGGGGATACACTTGGAAGAACAAAACCACACTTCAATAGACCATCAATTTATACCTGAATTTACATCAAATTAAAAGGAATCATCTAATATGAAGTCATAGAGTTCATTAATTCAACTAGTAGTATCTTTATAAAAAATGTCACATTAAGTAGGTGACACAAAAAATACAATAGAAATACATCATTATTCTACTACATCAACTGAATCATCTAAAATAGTGGATCCTATAGCATAAAACTGACCACAAACTCCATAATAAAAAATATTTGTAAATGTTAACTATTGATGAATATATACTATACAAGAAAAGATAAAAATTTCTTTAGTAGGATACAATGGGAAAACCCCACTAGATTAAATAGATAGCAATGGATGAGACATACTCCAGAATTATTGACTACAATTTTTTCCAAACAGCTAGGAACTAATGATAGTAGATCTTTAATGTAGAAAATCATGATGAGTACAAACTCATGATAATATGGTCATAGATTATGACCTCCCATGACCTATGTTGTTTCTATCTGATTGACATATAGTAGAAACATAAATAGTGTGACATGTTCCTCGATCTGAAAAAAATACACCCTGTAAATTACCCTCCAAAGCCTCCTCACCAAGAATATAGATTTGAGTAATTTTGATGTTGGGCCATGAAATATATCTAAAACTCTCACTTACTGATGCTTAACAATTGAAGGGTAAGAAACTTCTATAAACTACCTGCCATCATGGTTGAAGAAATAAAAATTTCACCAAACTATCCCAATATTTCTACAATGAAACAATCCAATCCGCACAATATCTAAAGAACAAGAACAACCATTGCCAATATTTTCCAAAGAAAATTTTCACCACAAATGAATCCTAGTTCCCCTTTTTATCAGAAGTGAAACTGAATGATATCTTAACCTCCTCTGAAAATTCATTTTTCAATGCATATAAAATCAATAACCCATACATTGGTACTCTGGTGTTATTTTTTTAACATTGTCTTCTAATTCTAACCATCATTTGAATCAACTCTATGCTGGTATTATGACTCAAAAAACATATCATCTACACCATGATGCTAATTTTGATATCACACTGGGTATATAACTAAAAAATATTAAATGAATATAGACTCATAAACCTATAATTTAGAATATTCATGGTTTATTATTATTATTATTATTATTATTATAATATTACAGTTACACCTAATCTCATGGCCTACCCATTTTAAAACATGTATTAATTGAATAATGATTATGTATCCTCTCTCATATTTATACTCTGCAACTAGTATCACTTCACTTAGTTGTCCAATTATACATGAATGTGTTTTCATTGGATCATTGGGCCCCCTAAATACATGTGTTAAAGCTAAAATCCCTTAGTTACGTTTGGTACATGGATCATCTAACAATATTCCCATAACTTATTGTCCTCAACAGCGCCAACCTCTAATATCTATCTCTTCCCTCTATCTAATCTTTTTATATCAACTTATCATGACTGTCCCCCCCATTGGTAAAACTACAACACGCTGCGGTCACGCCGCGGTCACGCCACGGTCACGCCGCGGTCACGACGCAGTCACGCCGCGGTCACGCCGCGGTCACGCCACAGTCACGCCGCGGTAATGACATGATTTGGCCCTGCTCCGGCCACATCCATCCCACACCAGCCCCCTTCCACCTTCATTTCAGCCCGCTGCCACCAGCATTCCAGCCCGCAACAGCCCCCCTGCCACCTTCAAATCAGCCCGCACCATCCCCCCAACACTTGCAACCAGCCCCCTTCCACCAGCATTCCAGCCTCCTCTCGCTCCCTTTGCTCTTGGCCGGAAGATGCTGCCCCGTGGATGTCGCTGGACCGGGCCAACACGCCGCGGTCACGCTGCGGTCACATCGCGGTCACACTGCGGTAATGCCATGATTTGGCCCTACTCCAGCCACATCCATCCCACACCATCCCCCTTCCACCTACATTTGTATTCTCCTTGGACAAATCTTCCATTATTCTATTTCTTGCCTCTATTTTCACATACAAGCAAGGCTTTTTGGCATGAATCTAAGTTTTCTCCTTCTTCCATGATAGTAGAACTGATCCTTTTATATTTAGCACTTGTCTTAGACTTCTTAGGTTTATTACCCAAGGATGTATGATCTGCCTTCTTTAAAAACTTCTTGGGAATAGTGTTTCCAACTTCATTTTTTTAAAATTTTCCAAAGGAAGTTTTCTTCCATTTTTCATCATTGGTGGTCTTCATTATCCATTTGTTTTTAACACATTCTTAGATGAGCATGCTCCATTCTGGTGACCACACTCAATTAAAATACAATAGCGATCTTAAATCCGTTGTTACTCATGCATATTTATCTATTACCCATGGTTTAAAAACAAATTCTGTACAAATATGGGTGTGATTAAATAATGAGAATCCATCCATGGGGGTGCGGGGGGAAGGCATAAAATAAAACTGAGAAAAATCACTAAACAACTCAACCACACTAGAAATTACCAAGGATTTTAGTAGAATGACAACAATGTAGAGTAGGGTAGGATGAAAGTTAGAGTGGGGGACTATTGCGGTATACCAGTACTCATAACATTGATAACACTTCACCACCCATCCATACAATAATTGATATGGACCACTGAGGTGATGTGGGGATCTTCATTCCTGTATTTGACCTAATAGTTCATAGATACGAGCAAGGGTGGGAACAACCAAGTTGATGGGATATCCCTTTTCTAAGGTGACCACCATCATTAAAGTATAGATTCAGACATTAGTTATTATTATCATATTCTTAACATTGTAATTCTCAGACAATTCTTTAATATTAATGCTTGGTATATGATATGGTTTATATTTTCAAAATATCTCTAAATTTCAATAAATCTTTGTAGATTTAATAAAAAACATCACAACTCATTATGAATTAACCCAAACACTTTTGGGAATTGATTATTATTATCTCTTAGATTTCATATAAACTCTTTTTACTATAATCAATACTCATTCTTGGAACTTATGTATGACTATTCATGAATTTTATAATTTAAAACATTTATGAATTCCCTAAACCATAATTTTAATATATTTGTTATGATTTTTTATTAACTTTTTATTGATGATTACTTAATATCTTATGAAACAATACATATAATGTTAAGTCATTTTCTAGGTTATTTATTTAATGTATGTTTATCTACTTCAGAATGGATATATAATGGATGTACAACATTGATCGGATCACTGATGAATTTCAGAAGGAGTTACAATATTTTTTGTACTTTAAATTCACTAATGATTCATATGGCGGATTGATTCGATGCCCGTGTTTTGACTGTGTTGGAAGACCTTGGTTATCTTTTGAGGAAGTGAGTTACCATATCACTAAAAGTGTTTTCCAAAAAAATTATCATGTGTGGTATCACAATGGAGAAAAATATCAAGTGTTGAATAACATCGATTCAGCGGAAAATATTGGTATGAAAAATCTAATTTCTGATCGATTTCTTTTTGTTTCTGAAGCTATCTCCTCATGTAGACCAGTGCAAGAGGAAATGAATACTAGAACACAGTTCTCATCTATTAATCAGAATAATGATGTTTAGAGTGTTAGAAAGATGATGAAAGATTCAAATACCCTAGTATATCAAGCATTTGAAAAAATGAGCAAACTTGATTTTTTAATGCGATTATATCATGGGAAAACAATGTATGGATTTAGTAATACTTCGTTCGACTATCTCCTTACATTTATTAAGGATTTAATGCCTGATGATGCATGTATTCCAGAAAATGATTACATGGCATCAAAGTTTGTTGACAAATTTGGATTTTCATCTAGTAAGATTCATTCTTGTCTCAAAGACTGTTGTTTATTCTAGAAGGAGAATGTAGACTTGAGTTAGTGCAAATAGTGTGGCACATCAAGGTGGAAGACTAATAAAGATGGATCTCAATCTTGCATACCACATAAAGTGATGTGGCACTTCCCTTTAATTCCCAGGCTTCAAATTTTTTTTATGTCAGAACAAATGGAAAAGAATATGAGATGGCATGTAGATGAAAGAAATAAGGATAACAATGAAATAGTGCATCCTGCAAATGGGTTGGCTTGGAAGAAATTTGACAGGTTACATCCTGATTTTGTAGCCGACCCACGAAATGTTATATTGGGATTATCCTGTGATGGTTTCAACCCATTTCACCAAATGCATACTGCACACAATACTTGGCATGTTTTCATTCACATTTATAACTTTACTTCATGGATGTGTATGAATAAGCCATTCACTATCCTGAGTATATTGATATCTGGACCCAGTGATCCTGGAAATGATATTGATATATACTTGCAGCCATTAATAGAGGAGTTAAAAGAGATTTGGATTGTTGGTGTACAAGCGTATGATGCATTCAGAAAGGAGTACTTTATGTTTCGTGTAGATTTATTATAGACGATAAATGATTTACCTGCCTACGGAATGATGTCTGGTTGGAGTACTAAAGGGAAATTATCCTGTCCTATTTGTATGAAAAATACACATTTCCGAAGATTAAAGTTTCGACGAACTTTCAGCTTCATATGGCATTGATGTTTTCTACCAATGGATCATCCATACATGAAAAATCGGAGATAGTTTGATAATGCCATCGAGACAGATGAGACACCTCAACGAATGTCAGGTACTGATATTGTTAAATAACTTGATGATTTGAATTATGCTCTTGGAAAAAGTCAATCAAATACCAGAAAGTGAAAGCATGCTAATTCGAATTCCAATAGCAATTGGAGAAAGAAAATCATATTCTTTGAGTTTCCATATTGGTCATTGAATTTATTACGTCATTTTTTGGATGTAATGCATATCGAGAAAAACATTTGTGAGATGTTACTTGCTACTATTTTAAATGTCAAAGGCAAAACAAAAGACGATTTGCGGTGTCGTCGTGATTTGATGGATTGGGGTATAAGAGCAAGACTTAATCCTGAGTTAATCGGTCAAAATAAGTGGAAAGTCCCTGTTTCCTGTTATTCGATGACAAATGTGGAGAAAAAAAAATTTCTTCAGGTCTTGGAAAGTTTGAAGGTTCCAGATGGTTATTCAAGTAATATTTCGAAAAGGGTGAATACATAAGATGTGAAACTCAAATCTCTTATAACCCATGATTACCATGTCTTGTTACATGAGTTGATTCACATTGCCATTCGCCATTTACTTTCACATAATGTTAGAGTTGCGGTGATTAAGTTATGTCAATTTTATCGAGATATTTGTGCCAAAAGATTGAGCATAAGTGTTGTTCAGAAATTGCAGAGAGATGCACCGATTATTCTTTGCGACTTGGAGAAAATTTTCCCACCATCTTTTTTCACATGTATGTTACATTTGACTGTGCATCTTCCCACGAAAGTTCTCTCTGGTGGTCCTGTTTCGAGTCGGTGGATGTATCCTACCGAAAGAATGATGTTTACATTGAAATCTTATGTGAGAAATAAATATCATCCTGAAGGCTCTATTGTGAAATGCTATTTAGCACAAGAATGCATGGATTTCTGTTCATCGTACTCAGATAACGTGACTACGAGGTCTAATCGACTAATGAGAATTGAAGATGAGCAATATGATCCCATTGAGCCTGCATTTCCTTCACTGCCCCAAATAGGGGGGATATCTGGATCATACTCATTGTGTACTTTAAGCAGGGAAGAGTGGGAAACGGAACATCGCACAGTATTATTCAACTATGGTGTGCTTGATGATTATATCAAACAAGTAAACTAATAAATATGTATTTTTTTTAATTTTGTGATTTCTTTATATCTTCTGACATTTTAATGCTTTTATATCTGTAGAGAATATTTAGAAATTATAAAAAAGAGACATCACTCTCTATCTATTAAAAGGAAGGAACTGTTGCACAACAAAGAATTTGCTGCCTGGTTAAAGTCAAAGGTAATAGATTTATTTTTCTTCTTCTCATAACATAATCAAATGTCTCTGTTTAATATTATATGTTGGTACCTTTTAGGTTTTAAATCTACCAATGATTGAAGTATCAGATGAAATAAAAGCATTGTCCTTTGGTCCAAACGATGTGGTACATGATTGTAAGTCAATAGTTGTCAATGGATTTAAATTTGTTATAAATAGTTGTGCAAAAAAATGGCAACACAGTATGACGGTGTCACGATAAGCGCCACAATAGATTGTTATGCGAGTGCATCAGACAAGCAGCCTCGATTAGAAAATATATCATATTACAGTGTTGTTGAAAGAATCATTTTATTAGATTACTATGCACATGGTCGTGTCGCAATGATGAAATGAAAGTGGTTTGATTTAATGACACGATAAGGAATGCATATTGATAACTGTGGATTTAGAGTGATTGATATGAACTGCCAGATTCGTATCGATGAAACTTATATTCTTGCATCACAAGCTAAACATGTGTTTTATGTAAGTGACCCGTTATAACCACAATATGGTGTTATTGTTGATGTTATTCCTAGACATATTTTTGACGAAGGCATGGATGACAATGATGTTGTGGATGAACCTGTTGGTATTTATTCGAATGTTGCATTTGATGATACAGATGATGCAATTGTTAGAACAGATTGTGAACCAGAAATTGTCACAGACCCCATATAGAGTTGACACATTTCTAAGTATTTACCTGATATTATTGCAATATTATATGTGTTTTTTTTAACTTCCATACATGATATCAAAATAACTAGTATATTTTATACCATTATCGAATATAAAACTATTAATAGCCTCACCAATTTATGTTTAACCACTTTAGTAAATCTTGAACATAGAAAATTCTTGATATTTTATCAATATAAATATCACACATGAAAATGTATCTCATTGTTTTATGATACAATTGTATTATTTAACATTTTTCATTATTTCTATTTATTTGAGAATATTATTTTAAATTTCCAGGTCAAAATGTCTGATTATGATGATACTAGAAGGAGTATAAGAATACCGAGAAATGAACAACGTAGGTCTCCTCCTGGAAACAATGTAAGTACAAATTATGTTTGAATATTATGGTCTTTCATATTATTTATCTTGTTATCGTTCATTTTATTTTATCATCTATGTTATTTTAGGTTGAATCATCGAGGAGATGCTTGAATTATTCCACTGAGGATGATATTGTGGCGGGGGGTACTGATTCTATAGGTCAGCCTACTACTACGCTTCTTGAGACACCAGGAGGCCATCCTCCCATTATGCCACCTCCATATTATCCATACCCACCTTTTCCGTATCCCTTTTTGCCCGCACCCACATCGAATGGTAGTTATCAGACTTCCATCCCTCATTTTCCATTCCCACCATCCACTATACAGGGTACTGTGCCCCTATATATCCCATCGCCATATCCATATCCATATCCACCCTCATCTGTACAGGGTTATCCATCAGGTTTTCTGCCTCCATCAGTACACTTTTCATCTACTATACATAGTACTCCTGTAGATATCTCACCTACCATAGAGGCTTCCCCCCCTCCAGATGCAGCACTTCAGTGGTCAGCAGATCCCCCATCTACTGGTATTTGTTTAAACATTACTGTTACTGATTAATGATAAATTCATATATATTATTTTCTTTTATTTTTGGTTTCATGATTAGCTCCAGCCTCTACCAGACGACGAGGCCGCACAAAAATGCGCGAGGTTTGGAATCAGAACACACAAATCATAGTTGATTACAATGAGGAGAATGCTATAATTAATAAAAATGGCACGGAATGTAAAAGTTTTATGGGAACACTTGCTAGACATAGCAATATCATTACAGTTCAACCGATAAATTGGAAGGCAGTTAGACAACAAATAAAGGAAAAAGCCTGGGCAGAGATTTGGCTAAGTAATGTTAATCACCTTATATATATATATATAAATTTATAATATTTTCTTAACAAATATTATGTCCATTGCAGCTTCGATATAATTTTCCTGATGGAAAAAATGCAAAGGTTGCAAGGATAATGGATTTAGGTGAAATGTGGCGAGCCAACAAGTATGATTTATATCTTGGTTGGAAAAAGAGAGTTGGTACAGATCTTGAAGAAGTACCGGTGATTCAAGATTTCCCAATATCACAATATAAAGAGATGATCAACTATTGGAAGAGTCCATCATTTAAGGTGTTTGTTAAATTTATATATATATTCATTTATTTATTTGAAAACGATTTTAAATTACTTGTTTTATTTATGTTAATGAATTTATATAATTATTTTTTTATAGGATAAATAAAACAGAAATAAAACAAACAAGAGTGCAATGAAACACATTTATACTCGCGGACACACTTCATTACCAGATCATGAGCAGACGCACGTAATTTAACATTTAAAATATTTAGCTTTGTTTAGTGTAATTTTTTTAACTTCCAATTTTGATTTATTTCTTTGTTTTTTTCTAGAAAAAGGCATCGAATATCGAGGGTCGCGTTCCTCGCTCAACTTTTTTTTGTACAAGCTGGAAAAAGAAAGATGGTACTGTGCCAAATCCCGACACCGAGAAGGAGATTGTAAGTATATTTCAATTTCTTTGATTTTTACTGAATTTAATTCCTTATATTATTTTATCATTTTAATTTATGTTATATATCAATCAACAGAATGCTTTAGAGGCATTGGCAGAAAAAGAACTTGAAAATTTGGGCCCAAACGATTATCTACATCAGGTATTAGGAGATGAGCATCAGGGTAGAGTGCGTTGTCGACCTGGGAAGAAGATTGTACCATCTCGATACTGGTCTACTAACATTTCTTCGAGTACCAGTTCTGGTTTTTTCACAGTGGAACAAATGAATGCCGCAATCAAAGAAGCAAGTCAAAAATCAGAACATGCGATAACTGCAAATATAATGAAATTTATGTCTTCCCATTCTTCTACACTTCCACCAGAATCAGCTGCAACGGTTTATGCCTTTTTGATGTCGATGCGTTCTGCTAATGTAGATTCTTCTTTCAGAGCCGGAGCCGGACCTAGTGCTAGACCCGGTGCTGGTGCCGGTTCGGATGCAGATGCCGATGATGATGTTGGTGGTGTGAGAGGTGGTGATGGTGTTTCTGTAGGAGGTTTGGATGAGGGTTATCATGATTCTGATGATACTAATATTGAGACTCACTTTTGATGTAAATTGTATTTTTGGATTGGTAATGTATAACGAGTTCTATGCATCTGATTACACTAATTTTTTGATCAATATAATTAATATTTACCATATCTTATTGGGAATGAGAATGACTACTAACCTATAGATCCACCTTAAGCTAACTATGTCTAGTATTAGATATAGCCCTACCATCATGAATTCTCAATCGATAAGTTTCTTTAACTAACTCAGTTAAAGCCATGTATTAAAATTCAGTAGCTGAAAGTGAAACAATAGATTACATATTTCAATTCTATAAATGAAACCTCGAAATTCAGTAAACACATTAACCTGAGCAAGAAAGGGACATGGATCAAGAAAGGGCGAGGATAAAGATTCAGACAAGTCAAAATCAAAGGTCCATGATGAAGATGAAGATGAAGAAGAGGGCAGCGAAGAGGTTTGTGATAACCTGAGATATGTGTGTTTCATGGTGTCTTGCATTTATTTGAATCTCTGTTTTGCAGGAGGATGAGGAGTAGTCATTGGGAGAGAGGAAATGCATGGCATACCCTTTGTTTATTTTTGTATTTCTCAGTATTATGTTTTGTACTAGTCATGAGCAGAGATGTGGAGTGTTAGAGAATTACTATTTTGATAATTGTAATTGTCGGTCAGAGCACCGTCTATGTCTTCTAAATCCCTGAACAACTTCTTCTATCTCCATTTCATCATAACTACATGTTTTTCTGCTTCGTTGTGTTTTTGAAATGTTGTTGCTTTACTGGATCCAATTGATTTAGCTAATTATCCATGCTAACTTGTATCCTTTCAAGCTTAGCTTAGCTAGAGGGTCTTACCGTGCCTTGTGTATTGTCTTGATTTTCATTATTGTGGCGTATTGGTTTAAATTGCATTGTAATGGGATGCTATGGGGAATTTGATATCGTATGAGCGTTGTTTGGTGAACCTTTGGGCTACAGTTTTAGGTTGTGTGATTCTCTAGGACTGTGTGTAGGTGGGGGGGGGGGAGGTGGGGAGGCAGGGGGAGGGGGGTGTGCAGGTGGGAGGGTAGGGGAGGGGGTAGGGGGGTGTGCAGGTGGGGGGTAGGGGGCAGGGAGAGGGGGCAGGGGGGTGTGCAGGTGGGGGGAAGGGGGGTGTGCTGGGGCAGGGGGAGGGGTGTGTGCAGGTGGGGGGGGAGGCAGGTGGGGGGGCAAGGGGCAGGGAGAGGGGGGAAGGGGGGTGTGCAGGTGGGGGGGGGGGGGTAGGGGGGTGTGCTGGGGTAGGGGGAGGGGTGTGTGCAGGTGGGGGGGGGGCAGGAAGAGGGACGTGTGTAGGTGGGAGGGCAGGGGGAGGGGGCAGGGGGTGTGCAGGTGGGGGGCAGGGGGCAGGGGGAGGGGTGTGTGCAGGGGGGGGGGGCTTGTGTATTGTCTTGATTTTCATTATTCAATATTGGGATTTACATATCAATCTAAATATTCTTTGTTCATTTTTGATCATGGAGTTATGTATCATTTATCATGTACAGTTTACACATTGATCACATATCAATCTGAAGTTGTTATATCTCACTCTTTTTCCTATTATTTACTTATAGGTGGTTACTTATGATGAGGTCGATTCTACCCACCACCATAGAAGGCAGTGAGTTCAACATCAGATTCAGGTAAGGATTCTTCCATTTTTATTCTTTGGCTCAATTTTAATTTGGGTTTTTGTGATTTTTGGGTTCCCTATCTTTTTGCAGTGCGTTTTGGATCTTGCTGAGGACAGTGAAGCACCACATGACTGGGATATCCTCTCAACCTACTGGCATGAGGCCTTCTAAAAGTTCATCATAAGGCTTGACTCCTTGGTTCAGTTTGAGCCAGGTTAGGTTTGCTAAGTTATTTTTTATTGGGTTCATTTTTTTTGGTTTATGTCAATTTTAACAGGTTCATTTTGTTCATTTTGGGGCTATTCAGTTCAATTAAATTAATTTTAGATCCAATTAGGTATGTTTCATTAGTTTCATTTTTTTCATGCTCAATTATGCTTTATTGAAGTCAGTTTTTATTGGTTTGAGTCAGTTTGGTTACATTGTTTTCAGTTTGGTTCAGTTTTATCTTTTTCAAAACCATTTGGTTTGATTCCACTTTACTCAAATTGGCTTGATGATGTTTGATTTAGTTCTAGTCATATTAGTATGTTTTTTATTAGTGTAGTTAATTTGACTGGAATTTTTTGTATAATACCATATATTAGCATGTTTTTGGTTTTCACAATTCAATTGCCCCGCCTCCTCCCGCTCCCTTCGCTCCTGGCCGGAAGATGCTGCCCTCCGGATGTCGCTGGACTGGGCCAACACGTCGCGGTCACGCCGCGGTCACGCCGCGATCATGCCGCGGTAATGTCGTGATTTGGCCCTGATCCAGCCACATCCAGCCCACACCACCCCCCTTCCACCTTCATTTCAGCCCGCTGCCACCAACATTCCAGCCCACAACAGCCCCCCCTGCCACCTTCGAATCAGCCCGCACCATCCCCGCAACACCTGCAACCAGCCCCCTTCCACCAGCATTCTAGCCTCCTCCCACTCCCTTCGCTCCTGGCCGAAAGATTCTTCCCCGCAGATGTCGCTGGACCGGGCCAACACGCCGCGGTCACGCCGCGGTCACGCCGCGGTCACGCCGCGGTCACGCCGCGGTCACGCCGCGATCACGCCGCGGTCACGCCGCGGTCACGCCGCGGTCACGCCGCGGTCACGCCGCGGTCACGCCGCAGTCACGCCGCGGTCACGCCGCGGTCACGCCGCGGTCACTCCGCGGTCACGCCGCAGTAATGCCGTGATTTGGCCCTGCTCCAGCCACATCCAGACCATACCATCCCCCTTCCACCTTCAATTTTAAGGTGTTTTATGGTTTTTAGATTTTTTTAGGGCTTTTAGAAGTTTTAAGTTTTTTTTTTTTGCAAGGAAAAAATAGTACTATAAATATCAATGAAAAGATGAATTGCAACAGATCAATCAAAGGTGAAATGACAGTTGACCCAAGAACCCAAATTCATAGCTCAACTATATCAAGACATGGGAACCAAGAAAATTTCCCATTAAACACCAAGAAACCAAGAAAATAAGTGAACATGAGACCCTACGATGTCCAACCAAACAGAAACCGTATGGTGAGGTTCGCTTCCAAACTGGCAAAGCAACATCCACGAATGCAGCAAAAAAAAAAAACAGTAACAAAACCATGACATCATGAAGAAATAACCAAGAAGTCATAGACTGCAAGCACCAGTAACAGAAACTAGGGAATAAGGGAACATCTAAGAGCCGCCCCAAGCCCTTCCATACTCCAAGAGAGGCAACTAGCATCACCATTAATTACATCTAGTAGGAGATGGTCACACACAAAACTAATAGGAGACAGGGTGGATCCCCCTCCCATCTAGTGGCACTCGAGCACTGTAGAGACATCACCTATGAACTCATAGAAAGTAGCGATAGAAAAACCCATGAACCCAGCAAGAAAGACCTACAAGTGAAAAGAAGATTCCCAAAAGGAACAAGCCAACCAAACTGCAAGCCAAACTCAGAATCTATATCAACCAAACCGATAAACGCACACTCTAACACACCACTAACCACTGACACTACCCAATCCACTCACTCAAACACACACAGATGCACACACTCACTCATGAAACACCACCCAAGAAAGCTCCACTCGAATCCCAATAAATTAGAAATAAGAAAAGAAATTGGAATCCCCCCCAATCAACGACCAGCCCCTAACCACCTATAAGAAACCACTCCCACACACCAGTCCATATGAGCCTGCACCGCACCAAACAAAAAAATAACCGACAAAAACTTTCACCATGTGACAAAAAAGAACAACTCTAGCACACCCATGACACCTGACCACCGAACCCAGCAAAGACCAGACCCATGCAAAGCAACCTGCAAACCAGCTGATGCCCACCCAATAGACTTCTAACCAAACTACTCCCAAACCGTCCTAATCTACACCTCAAACCAGCCAACTCCACTCCTCCATCCATCAACACCCAAGCACCACTGGAAACCTTATCCCACACCAGCCCTAGCACGACCACCAATCAATGACCAAGGAATCCCCAAGAACCTATAGAAAACCTAGGAGAGTAGGCACGCTATTCCCTTCAACCCACCAATCCATGAGCACACTAGAAGCAAGCCACAACCCAAATTCTCCTAGAAACCTACTCTAAAAAAGACAACATGCAACCTCACTAACCAAAAGACACACACCATCCACATTCCCCATCAAGAAACCACCTGCACCGAGAAACCCATCCAAACCATCAACTCAGAAACCATCAAAAAAATATCCAGACAAGAAACATTGCAAAATACTATAGCCTACCTAATGAACAACCATGAAAAAAGACCAAGCCTCACAACAAGCTGCCTAAACCAAATAACATTCAAGGGAATCCCACTCCAACCAAGCCTGCATCCAGCACAAGGGCAGCCA
Organism: Viscum album; assembly: GCA_963277665.1. NCBI lineage: Eukaryota > Viridiplantae > Streptophyta > Magnoliopsida > Santalales > Viscaceae > Viscum > Viscum album. The sequence continues at coordinate 498,420,188 of OY728139.1, forward strand.
TAAGACTTGCAAGAAGAAAACAACAACCAAGGAGGAAGCATTCATCCGCAATAGCCCTTGCCAAACTAGAAGAACACACCTCTATGGGTCGTCCACACTAAGATGCACCAGACACAACCTATAATGAGAACCCAACCAAAGATATCCGAGACCAACACCAGAAAGAAAAAACACAAAAACCCACAAAAAACCATCAAATCCACTTCAAGCTGCTCCAAAAAATAGCATGCTCCACGCCTCGATGAGAAACCAATGGAAGGAAATACAACCAATAACAAAGAAAGCCAACAACCAGCCCAAGCATCACAACACCTGCACTGCCAACACATCCCCTCTACCCTGTAGAAGACCCATTGCTAGAAGCACCAGTAGCTCCGTCCAGAGACCCCAACACCACAAAATCAAGGCTACCAATAACTGGATGAAGGCTTGATAAGAAGAGAGTCCCACAACACATGAAACCACACCTGCAAGTACCACAAAGCCACCCGAAACCAACTCCAACCACATGAAACAATAGCCAACGAAATAACGAGTCCAGAAACCAAAGACATAAAAATGGAAGGCACAACATCAGACTTCACCAGATCCAAGACACTCTCAACCCAACATGGGGGAGGGGTGCTATCTAGGGGAGGCTTTGCGGGGGGGGGGGGGGGGCTGCAGGGGGGGGGGCTGCAGGGGGGGTGGGCTGTGCAGGGGAGAGGGTGGGGGCTATTTTTTTGGGGGGAGGGGGGGCTGTCCAGGAAGGGGGGGCTATCCAGGAAGGGATTTACAGGGGGGAGGGGGCTGTCTAGGGGGGGCTTTGCAGGGGGGTTGTCTACTATAAGGGGAGTGTGGGGGGGGGGGGGGTGTCCAGGGGGGCTTTACAGGGTGGGGGGCTGTAGGGGGAGGGGGGCTGCAAGGGGAGTGGGGAACGCTAAGAAGATTATGTTTCATTAAAGGATGGGGACCCACCATACATTAAGTAAGGTGATGATGGATTGATTATCTAACTCTATAATAATGGATCATATTCCCTCAACCTTGCACCTATTATTTTTTCCTAAGAATACATCTACTTCTCTCTTTTTGACCAGCTCTAAAAATGACTCTCTCTGTTGGAAAATATGAAAAGAACAACTAGAGTCTAGGACCCACTCTTGATTGAGTGTATAAATGGATACATTCAATATTTAAACAAATTTCATAGCCTAAATCAACCAGAAAATATAGGTTAGTGGCCTGTTTGGATTCCAAATCACGCATGAGTTTCCTACGCTCAGGCTTAATGTGCCCAGGTTTACCATAGTGAAAACATATTACTTTTCTATCCATAGATCTTGTCCTAGATTTGGGTTATTTATTAATCTTATTTTTGTCCCTACTGAATTGTTTTTTCTTACCTTTAGTTTAAGGTCTCCCCCTTGTGAAAAACTCTTATCCTCACCTTTTATTTTTGTTCTAGAATTCAATTCCTTAGATAGATGGGCTGATTTGATATCTTCTAATTTTAAATAGACCCAACCATACATCATGGTCGTAACAAGTGTTCTATATCTATTTTCAAGAGTGATTAATATGATCATTTCTGGATCCTCATCATCTACATAAACATTAATATTATCTAAATCTAACATGAATTTATTAACCTCATCTAAATGGTTTTTTAGAGATGTACTAGGGGGGTGTACTGGGGCAGGGGGAGGGGTGTGCAGGTGGGGGGCAGGGGGCAGGGAGAGGGGGCAGGGGGGTGTGCTGGGGCAGGGGGAGGGGTGTGCAGGTGGGGGGCAGGGAGAGGGGGCAGAGGGTGTGCAGGTGGGTGTGCTGGGGAAGGGGAATGGGTGTGTGTAGGTGGGGGGGGGGGGCAGGTGGGGGGGGGGGGGGGGGCGGGCGCAGGGGGAGGGGGGTGTGCAGGTGGGAGGGAAGGGGAGGAGGCAGGGAGGTGTGTAGGAGCAGGGGGGTGCTGGGGCAGTCCTCTTAACAGACAACACGGTTCATCGTGCTGGCTTTTTTTTTATGCAGTGGAAATCCCTATAGCCACGGTTTGAATCGTGGCTATAGGGTTTTAGTCATGGTGACTGTGGATTTTACTGGCATCTATCGGGATGACCCTATAGCCACGGTTTAAAACCATGGATATAGGGTCAGACCTATAGCCACGCCAATACCAGCCACGGTTTATGAAACCGTGGCTATAACCTATAGCCACGATTTTGGGGCCTATAGCCATGGTTTAGAACCGTGGCTATAGCCCAAATTTCCAGTAGTGTATGAGATATGTATGCAACTCATCTGGTAATTTAATCCCTAAGATGTTTACGAGTTCAATGTTTCCAATAAGCTTGACTACATGAGGCCCAGCTAGCACATAATCTCCAAACTTAGTTGTAAAAAAAGTATTGGAGATCTCATACATCTCTTGTCTCACCTTCTCTTTATAGAGATCTTAAAGGTGATGCATCATGCTATATGCATCCATATCATCATGTTGCTTTAAAATCTCATTGGAAATGGATGAAAGCATGAAACATCGAACATATGTGGAATTATTCAAATTTTTCTCAAAGAGTTTGAACTCTTCATTACTAGACTCATTTCCAAGAACTTTAGGAAAAGGTTCTTTCAACACATATAATTTCCTTTCATAGTGAACGATGACACATAGGCACCTTTTCCATTCTTGGAAATTTGTGCCAGTGAGAAGGTTGTCCCTCTCAAGTATAGATCACAATGATATGTTTGATGTCATTTTAATGTTGTTTCTAAAAATAATATGAACATAATTTTATTACTTTATCTGATAATATTTAGGCAAATAAATAAATAAATAAATATTATATTTATTAGTCTCCCACTATTTTATCGAAACCCAATATCCCTCACCTATTGAATTTGGAATATCCTATTGCTTGGACATTCTAGTGGAAATGATCCATATTACCCTTCTCATTACCCCAACTTTGGTTGGTCAAGAAACTCAAATGGTTTTAGGTAGGCATTACAAATTCCAACTGCATTAACTCATAGTTCCTTGATCTATTAAGTGGACTCCCCAATCCTAAAATCCTCACATCGGATTTCCTCAACCCTTTCATCTTAGTTACATCAAGTACAACTCTGATAGTAAACCCTTGATGTGAACTAAGTTATGTCAACCCAAAAATTCAAGTTAGAATTCCCCGATGATTGAAAGCACTCCAACTTTGGCTAGTCAATCACTTTGAACTATGGTTTGATTTTAACTAAAGTAGTGGAAGGCTATACCAACTTAATATATATAATTGAGGGATTTTATCCTTTTATGCATAAATTTCCAATTATTATCTTTATCACATGCTTGTTAATATTAAGTGGTTTTACTTAAGTGATTAACCATGTCTTAGATAATATTTACGCATAAGATAATTTATTTTAGTTTTATCTTACATGATCGTTAATTTGTTAGTTATGTGATCACAAAAAAAAACATCCATAATGAAATAACCATGAAACTTAACATAAATAAAATAATAAAGTGGTATGATCATGAGATTTACTAACGGTTAGTTTATCTATCAATTGATAAAATAACTATTGACCTAGGGGAAAAACACCTTGAACCGATTAAGGTTCATGTTACAGCTTTCCAGCTATCCACCCATGTATCTCATTGGATTGGTTTTGCCTCAACTTTTACCTTAAAACACCTCCACTAGCTTGGGAGCTCTATACTTTACATATTATTTTTAATCACACACAGGTGGGAACACATTCCCTTACATAATAAAAGGAGAGAAAGAACGCAAGCTGACAATTTAATTTAATAATAAATTAAATGAAATGAAACCAATCATATTAAAAGGACTAGTATATTCTCATGATCACCCACATGCATGCAATGAATTACACATTTAATAAAACTATCATTCAATTCTTAATCATTCTTATTTAAGATAAATCACGCACGAATCAATTAATTATCTTTTTTAATTAATAAATTATTTTATCTTATTTCTCATCTGAATTTCCTTGTGATTTTCATCCATAATAATTTTAAACAAATTAAATAAATTTATTTAAATTTAAATATGAACATAAATGTACCTTGGAGGAAATACGGTGAATACCCATCCAATTATACCCAACATGTATTATACTCATATACTATTTACTCTTATGGCATATGGCATACATGAAATATCACTTACTTTCATGATGTGTACTATCAACTTAATGATTACATGAATTACATGATTTTTGGTCATGTGTTATGCTTCAATGCATGTAGAGTAACAACTGTATTATTATTTATACATGATATGCAGATCTGAAAACCATATAGATGTTAATTAAACATTTATATATATAAATATTTAAACCCATCACATGGAATGTCCTATAAACTTAATGAAAACACACAAGAACATGTCTCAAGGTTTACATAATATAATAAATAACTTTTAAATATGTATAATTTGGTATAAGTCACTAATAGAAAAATACCATATACCAACGGTTTGGAAATGTTGGTATAGGTCTCCAAACTGTTGGTATAGCCTATAACAATGGTTTGGAGTACCGCTGGATGGTTTGGCATTGGGATAGGTCTATACCAATGGTTCTGGGAAAACTATTGGTATAGACCTATACTAATGGGTTTTTCAAACCGTTGGTATAGGTTATATGAAAAACCTACACTAACGGTTTCATAAAACGTTGTTATAGGTAATTCAAAGGAAAACCCAGCTTGGTTTTGATCCCAGCACCTCCCATTTATAATCCAACAACCTAACTACTAACATAACATGAATTTTGTGAACATAATTTCATAAATATATATTTATATTCATAAGTATTTTAACTTTTTATTTTTTTAATGTTATTTGAAAAAAGATTACATAAAAAATATGTGTACCTATACCAATGGTTTTGAGAAATGTTTGTATAGGTTCTTTGATTTTTGAGCTATACTAACAGTTTTGGTGAAACCATTGCAATAGGGTGGACCTATACCAATGGTTTGGCCAAAATTGTAACTATAGGGTCACTATAATGGACATATACAAATGGTTTGGCCAAAACCATTGGTATAGGTCCATATAAGTGACCTATTCCAATGGTTTTGGCCAAACCATTGATATAGGTCCAAATTAGTGACCTATACTAATAGTTTTGGCCAAAACATTGGTATAGGTCCAAATTAGTGACTTATACCAACAGTTTTGGCCAAACCATTAGTATAGGTCTAGTAGTGAGTACTCGATGTGTACAAGAGAACTACACGATGTGTAAGTCTCTCACCATGTATTTGAGGCATGCACCTAGGGAATCAATGTGTAAATTTTGCCTCATAAAAATGGAGTACATGTTGTGTACAATGGGCTACATGGCATGTGGTCTTTGGATTACATGGTCACCCGTCAGGTAGGTCGTGTATGGGGTAATACACAATCCGTATGTGACTTAAAGGGACTATATACTGTGTACCTAGGCTACACGGTGTGTACTATGGTTGACCGTATGCCACCCTAGTAGAATCAGAATGTAGTGTAAGTAATAAATGAACCAATTTACATCAATGCACATAGTTTAAATTAATTGATGAATTAATTCCCGATGCATTGAACACAAGTACATGGAATGTAACTCTTGTTACACAGTGTGTACTCCTATGTTACCCAACCATAATTCTTGGAACATTCAGATGATATCTTTATTTTTTTGCATCAAATCAATCGATTTGATTAGATATATGCGAAATGAAATAGGAAGAAATATATCTCACAATTCATATTAAAATAATGATTAAACTTGAATTGAAAACTAAATTAAAAATGCGTAAATCAATAAAAAATATTTAAATAATTATAAATAATTATTTGACCACTCTGATACCACTTGTAGGTTTTGGGAATAATGAAAACATGTGATGGATGATGCCCAACATTACATTTTTTGATGTTCAATTATAAATTCACGATTTACATGACTATAAATGGTGTGTTCAATGAAATTGAATCAAAGAAGATAGATTACACAAATCATGCTGGAACCAGAGAGAGAGGATTATTACATATTATTTATAATTAATTTAATTAAAAAATAATTACCTTGATGAAATTATTTTTTTATTGATATATATATTAATGGATATGTGATGCACCGTCATTACGTTGTAGTAATCAAGTGTATATTTCCTCTAGTTGTGATCCACATGTGTTCCAAGAATATCCATACATTGTCGAAAAAATATCTGGGTGCTAGAATGAAAGATCCTTACACTTGAATCATCCACCTTTGATCACTATAATAATTTCTTCCAAATCATTCTCCTTGATTTTGTGGAGGAATATTGATCTTCATTCTTGGGAGCGATCTAAGAGAAGAGACATATCAAGGGATTGAGAGAATTCTCTAATTCCATTGGGTACAACCCAAGAAAATTAATCGTCTTCTTGATAAAATAACATAACTAAGTTTATATATTTATAGGTTTAAAATAAAATAATTTAACAAGTGCCCTTAATTATTTATTCAATCCTAGTGAAAACCCCATGTCAATTAATAATAATAATAATAATATTATTATTTCTCGACATGCACTTAACTTGAGAATCAAAATTTTATATTATTTAATAAAGTAATATTTATTATTTATTATTTTCTTGCCGAACCTAAAATCCTAGTCCTTCATTCCTCCATAATATTTATCAGACCTTGAATAATGTCTACTTATTTATTAAATAAATATCACTAAATTATTCTCCAATAAATAAATAAATATTATATTTACTAAATAGAAAATAAATATTTATATGTGATCAAGGATAAATGAATAATTATTAAACCAAATATGGGAATAATATTTATTCAACTTATTAAATAATAAATAATAATATATTATTTAACTAAGATTCTAGATACACTTAGTGTGTGACCCACTAGGACACTTTCTTAGTGGTATTAGGCGAAGCAACCTAAAGTCCAAGTCCACTATCTAGCAACATTCCAAGGTACCCATAGAGAAATAAGTTAATATCATAATGACATGTTACCTCATACAGACTCTTACTATGTAATATAATCCATTTATCGTGATATCTTTAATCAAGAATATTTCATGCCGGTGCTATCAACCAAAGTACTCAATGTCTCTTTCTTTGATTTCCCAAAAAATGAACTTGCCTATTGAACACCATGGCCATGGATTTATTTAGGATATATCATTTCCATCAAAGATCATGAGATATCATATTCTATTAAAACAAAAGGGACAAATCCTTTCTCATATTATTCATTAATGCAATATTACTCATGATGCACCCAACATATCCCACCTCACCACAAACATATGTCATCATTGTTTTATTCAATACATAAAATTACATGACTCATAATATTCATTAATAATAATCTTAAAATTTAAGGATCAATACACATGTCCTCAGATAGTAATATCCAATGACACATAGAAATGTGGATTTACTACTAGTAGGTCTCATTCTCATAATATCCTAGTGGATATTACCAAGGGCGTACACCATGAGAAGGTTACTTAAAATCCTATGAGTCTACACCCCTGATAACCTATATCATTTTTGTTCCTCAAATGATATCATCTAGCTATAGAATATAAATTCAAGAATAGTGTTGTAACACTTTCGGGTTCTCATCATAGCAGAGAACTGCTATGACCTTTTAGTGTGATAGCTACTCTTAGTACATTATCACATACTATTTAATTCATAAGTGTAACACCCCAGGATTTCATAGTGTGTTATTTCTTAAAAATAATTCAATAACTTGCACTACACGCAACACCGAGTTCAATCACAACATAACGTACAAAAAAAAGCCATTAAAAGAGGTCATGAATAGAATTAACTACATTTTTAACTTTATATAATCCTTATAATTTTAGAATACCTATTATGAGTTTCTTAGTCATAATGCAAGAACAGATTCATTTTCAGTATTTCACTTTTATCAACTTCTAATAGTGAAACCTTTTTAAATACAATATTTTAAACTTTTTGACTAAATGGGGACATCAAAAATTTAAAATGAAACACCCCAAGCTTCCACGGTACGTTTCCCTTTGAATAATGCGATAGCGTGTGTTGTACGCAACCTCGAGTTCTAACACACACCACAACTAATTAAACTAGCCGTTGTGAATAGTAATACCTAATTTTTGAAATTATATATATTTTATATTTGAAAATGGACTTCATTTTTGGACTCGGAATATCAAATTTAGCCTAAGGTGAAATTTTGGTACTTTTCGGATAACTTTCATATTTTGATGAATAGTGAAAATTACTAAATTTTAATTAAAAACAACTTTTTTAATAAAAATAATTAATAGTGATAAATTATGAATTTTAGTGGTTTTAAAGTATATTTAGAATATATTTTACATTTTAATATAATGTTGGTCATTGGACATAATTTTACAATTAAACCGAACATAAACAAGTGTAAATCTTTTGATAGTTATTATCTCTTAAAAACACGCTTTTTGTTTTGACAGCGGGAATTAATTTTAAATTAATTTCTGCCACTTCTGTGTTTTGAATTTAGGAAAATGGATTCCATATTTGGAATCAGGATGTTCAAATTGTGTAAATGGGTAACTTTTATTTTTAGACATTTTGAATAATTACTGCGGTAAATATTTTATTTACCATGGTTAAGGGTAAATCCGGTAAATAAGGGTTAAAAAATAATATTATAATAATACTAAATTACCCTAAAACGTGTCCTAAAAATATTGGTGGACACATACCCGACCATTATCATCCTTGGGTCAATTTGGGGACCCCTTGGAGCCACTTGTATGTGGTAGGGACACATTATATTAATAAAGTTAAAATAAAAATAAAAATGGCATAAGCTTACATCTTTTAGAAGAACAATTTTTACATAGGGTTATACATGTTGGATTTTCGATTATAAATATTCATTAGAAAGCTAAAAAGATTTCCTACATAATGATATTTTATTTATAATTTTTAGACATTAAATAATTTATTTAATTTATGACACAATGATGATGCAGTAATTACTATAATAGTGAAAAATTAAAATAATTGATATTATAAATACCCAAATAATTATAATATGAAACTTTTAATGAATTAAACTAATTTTATATGATAATATGATATATTAGTATTGATTTAATTGACCTTGTTCGAAGTAATCAATCTGTTAGGAGTTTCAAAAAAATCAACTATTGAATAGTGTCAAAATTGACATAAAAGAGTTCTTAAAACAAATATTATATTATTAATTAATATTAAATTCCTAAAAATCTAAGGTTCGGCCAAGAGACTTATATTATGATAGGTTCCTCATTAATGGACCACTTGGGGGTCTCTTGGATGTATATAGTAAGTTTATTAACCATATTATATAAAAATACAAAGAGACATTGTAAAAGTGAAACTAATTAACTTAGAGTTAATACTTAAAGATAAGGTTAATATAAGTACCCAAACCTGTCTAAATTCTATTGGTTGAGTGGTTTTCGACCTATCCCCACCTTAACCTTTTAATAGTCAACTTTGGAGCCATTAGAAACCGAATATTAATTTATTATAAATTAATATTTCTAGCTTTTCCAAAGGTGCCCCTCACCCCTCTTATAAAAGGGCACTCCTCCTTCTCATTTATTCACACCTCTAAAGCCTTTTTGTTCGGCCAAACTCTGCCCAAATACTCTCCCAACATCCCTCACTACAACCTAGGGGCCTTAGTTTGATCAGAAAGCCAACCTAAGGAGCCCTTTTGATCAAATCAAAAGGAAGAACCCGAAGAAGAGGTAATGTTTTCACCACCCCTTTTCCAAGTTCATTTCTTCTTCCACTTCTTCTTCCTTTGTTGTTACCATTATAAAATAATGACTCCAGTATCATTTATATACTGTGATGTTATTATAAATATGGTACAACCATATTCACTATTCTATCCACCCTTTGAATAACATGTCACCATACGTGCGTACGTACGGCTTACCGTCTCCACGTCGTGGTGTAAATGTTATTCAATATATTATTATTTGGATGGGTATAATAATGATGTGTAACTCATGTAAATAATAAATATAACATGTTAATGATTCTGTATATATGATATAACATCCATTTATATATTATTTTAATATCAAAATAATGATATTGTCGCTCGTGCGTACGTACGGACTACCGTCTCCACGAACGCGATGAGATTCATTCTCCATCGTATCCATTCAAGTATAATTATCATTTGGTGATTTAAAAATGATGTTTAAGGACTTGATATCATTCTGGATATGAATAATATACAACCTATCCTTTACAAACATGTCTTACGTAACAAAACATATAAGTTAACACCCGAAACAACGATAATACTAAGATATTATTATCAAATCAATATTAAAAGATCATATATGATATCATATTAATATATATGATTCTTGTATAATTTAATAACAATTATTTCACCATTATACAGGAGGTTAACCTACCCCAACCAAGGAAAAGTACAAGGTAAGGGTTATTTCACAATCTCTTCATTATCCGAGGTTGTTTATACGTAATAATCTACTGGGATTTCTTTATCATCCACATCCATGTTTCTTCGAAATGTATTTCAAAACATATTTATTATTTACAAGAATATGGGTTAAAGTCATTTATACCCTTTTTGACTTTTTATAAGAGGTTTATAAAGGAATCTTTCCGTCGTTTTCAAAACAAGGTCCTTTTTAACCTTTTCGACAGAATTAAGGTAAGAATGTTTTTTTAACTTATACGGCTAGTGCAGTTATTTTCTGCCGTTATAAAATACTCAAAGATTTCCTTACAAGCTTATAAGAATATTTTCAAGAAAATGTTTTATTTTATATGTCTCTTAAATGATTTCAAAAATAGAAAGAGATATTTCTCTAAAAAGTGTTTTGATTTCATCTATGTCAACATCCTTTGATGGATTTTACGCTTATTTGAAGTTGATTTATTATGATACAAAACTTCTATATTGTATTGAAGGTTTTGTGATATGTTTGACTGTGGATGTGCTATTTTTATACCATTCATAGTTTATGGTGAAATTATTGACATTTCGTATGCTAGTTTTAATACGAATGTTTATGTTATGTTTAAACCTTTTCATATGGGAATGCATTGGACTTAATATGTGACGGGTGGAGCCCGCTATAGCTCCTCGATGCATCGGTAGGTCTCATGAGACAAACTAGTGTCTTGGCACAAGGCCTTGACAAAATCTTATTTGTAGTCTTGGCATGAGGCCTTGGCTATGTGGTTATGATAGTCTGGCATTATGCATTCCAACATTATGAAAGTGGTTAGTGATTTTGCATGTGATTATTCGATTAGTAGAATATCCATGTGAATGAGTAAATGGCATTATTTCATTTTACTTTTGCCATATTATGTTGATGTTCAAGTTTAAAAGGCTTTTGTTTTAGTTATACATTGCCTTAAAAGTTTATTCTTATTTATGAAAGTTTCCGCTATATTGTTATCCTTACTGGGCATTTGAGCTCACCCCTTTTATATGTTTTATTTTTCCCAGGAAGTGAAGAAGTAAGTTATGAATGACCTGCAGGGATATTATGTGGGGATATGAGTGTGGATTATGGAGACAATATGTTGTTGTAGTAGTTTTTCGTTTAATGATGTAATGTAAAACTTATGAATATATCTAGTGTTTCCAAGGCTACTAAACCAATCGGTCTTTCGAGATTTGATCTTTCTTGTGATCATGCCAATGTTATGTAATAATGCACCGACTCTGGGTAGCTGGGGTCGGGGCGTTACAGTTGGTATCAGAGGAAGTTTAGTACAAACCTTGGAAACTAGATTTAGATAAACTCTGATTAGATCACGTAGACCTAAGATGAACTTTGAGGATTAGTATAGAAGAACTTCCTAGAATTTTGGTATTGTAGAGATTTTGTGAGTTTTCCGAGCAATACATCCCTGTCTGGATACGAGCAGGTAGAGGCGGCTCTGGCACAGATGTACCTAGGGGTAAAACCCGAAAACACCGCTTTGAGCTAGACTCGAACGGGAACTGGTGCATGACAACGGGCCTTGCTGCACTCTTGGTTACGACACTCCTGGGGGATATGCTTAGGATAACTCTCATTTTCTTTACAAATCATTATGAAGGGTTTATGAGTATATACTTCCTCAAAGAAAACATTTTTATGATTATGGATTATATCCATAAATAGTTCAATTTATGTTAAGTGTTTTATAAGTATGGGATTATGTATTTTGATTCATAAACTGATCTAGTTTATGCCATTGTTTAGAAATGGCGCCTAGTGGAAGAAATGGAAACCGTATCAATGCACGCACTCCATGTAGGGATTTCCCTCCTGCTCAAGATAATTATAGTGGGGCTGGTGATGCAACTGGTGCCGATCAGCTAATCACCATACTGGGACAACTTACTCAGGTTATGAATAATAACCTTACCCGTATGGAGCACCCTGATCCACAGCGTGGAGGATCAATGTTAGATCGATTCATGAGACAACAACCACCAACGTTCAATGGGAGTACAAATCCCTTAGTAGCTGAGCAATGGATATTTTCCCTAGAGAAAATATTTCAGGCTTTGGGGAGTAGTGAAAGGGAAAAAGTTACCATGGCAGTTTACCGCCTCACTGGAGATGCTGATCAATGGTGGTCATTGATTGAAAACATGAAGGAAGATGATGAAGTATCAAACATGGAATGGAGGGAGTTCAAAGATCTGTTTTTAGAAAAATACTTTCCTCGCGACCATCGAGCAGATATGGAAAGGCAATTTCTGAGACTGAGACAAAAGGAGGATGAGAATGTCACAAAGTATGAGGCTAACTTTACAAGGTTAGCGAGGTATGCTGGAGATTATATTTGCAACCCAAGAAGTAAGATTGATCGTTTCTTTGATGGGTTAAAACCATTTCTCCGTCGAGCATTAGTCTCACAATCCTTTTCGTCGTACGAAGACATTGTCTCATGTGCTATCAAGACCGAAAAAGAATTCTCTAAGTCTTATGACTTTAAAGCGAAGCAAGAGAAGAAGAGACCTTCTGATCAATCTGGGAATGGAAATAAGGGGAAGAAGGGAAAGGTTGAATATCCATCTTGTGGTAAATGCGGGAAGAAACATCCTGGTACTTGCTTGAAAGGAATGAGAGTTTGTTATAAGTGTGGAGGAAAAGGGCACAAAGTACGTGACTGCAAGGGTAAGAAAATGGTTTCAAATGTACAATGCTTCATTTGCAAAGAGTTTGGACACTACGCGAACCTATGTACCAGTCATCAGACTATGCCGCAAATGATGCTATTGGATAATAATCAAGTTATGATACTACCACAGATGAAGAGGAATGATTAGAGTTCTTATATTGATTATGTCAATTGAGTGTTGGATCAACAGTGTACTTGTTATAATAATTATGGAGTATATAAGGATTGTACTGCAGTACTATTTCATTAAGGACTTGAGATTGTGTGGAATAAAGAAAAGTGACTCAATAGCAGGATAAATTTTTGGAAAATATATGGTTGAGAGAATGATAAATCATAATATAGTTCTGATACTGAGGTAGTGATTTTGGAATAATATGTGATTGTTTTGGATAAATTATATTGGATATTCTTGACTACCTTGGAACTGATTAATGATTTGTATATTCCATCATTGTTGGGGTTTAAAACATTTTTGGATTGATGAAGTATATCCAGCATTCTATATGGAATAAGGGAGCATGAATGTAATCAATAAAGATTATGGTAATTCAGGATGTTTCAGTGTATTAAAAGAATACATGATGAAGGTATTCATAAGCTATTACGGGGTAAAAAGGATATACATAATGTTTACCTTCCTTATAAATGTTGGACTGTGAGTTTGGAAAGAATTATTTTGGATAGTTCTAGTTTGGATTATTTTGGATTGCCATAAAAGGGAAACCCAGAGGTCGGGCGGCAACCTGTCGCGTCCGGCAAGGCTGCGAGACTTGAACCCGCAACCGAAGGGCGACAAGGGTGTATCACCTACCACTGGCCCACGAGATTTCCTGGATTAAATAATGTAGTTTTTATTAAATGATCTTGTAGATGAATTATAAATTCGTTTATTTTGGAACCCTATACGAATAGTGTAAATATATTTTTTTTACATTCTATTATCTTTTAGAGTGAAAGATGAGTTTGTGGTAGAAATTTATTAATGGATAAAACTCTAATTATAAAGTAAGTATATCTCCTTATGATCTTATCCAATCTCATAAATAAATTCCTCAACATTAAGAAAAGTAACTTAGAACAAAAATGTTTTCCTAGATGATACCTTAAATCATCACTAATTTATGGCTTTGGGATTGTTGGCCTTTTCATAGCCATGTTCTCTACCACTCTCCATCAGATAATTGATGGTTAGATTTCTCTTCCATATCCATATTTTCCTACATGGAACCCTAGTATGTGTTATTTTCGGTAATCTTCATACTTTCCACTCTTTATTTTAAATAGAGGCCTCGATAATTCATTTTTCGATGTGGGATTTCAACTAAGATATTTTGAAACGTCAAAAATGTGTTATCCTAATACCCTATGTTTTGTTGAACCGATGGTATTTCAAATCATCATAGATTGATGAATTTAAGGACCTCAATTATAAACTTGTTTGTGATTGATGACCTCAATCACTACCTATAAATATTTACGTTTTTCCTCCGATTATATGTCTCTAATTGCCACCAATGTTCTCCTAATCGAGATCATAATTTGGTTGTGACCCTTTGATTTCTCTTTTCCTCATATTAAGACTAAATTTTAGTAACCCAATTTTCGATGTGGGTTTTCCCACAAATATATTTTCTACTTTCAACCTTTTATTTTCGAAGAACAATTTCAAATTGCGAGGACGCAATTTATTGAAGGAGGGGAGAATGTAACACCCCAGGATTTCATAGTGTGTTATTTCTTAAAAATAATTCAATAACTTGCACTACACGCAACACCGAGTTCAATCACAACATAACGTACAAAAAAAAGCCATTAAAATAGGTCATGAATAGAATTAACTACATTTTGAACTTTATATAATCCTTATAATTTTAGAATACCTATTATGAGTTTCTTAGTCATAATGCAAGAACAGATTCATTTTCAGTATTTCACTTTTATCAACTTCTAATAGTGAAACCTTTTTAAATACAATATTTTAAACTTTTTGACTAAATGGGGACATCAAAAATTTAAAATGAAACACCCCAAGCTTCCACGGTACGTTTCCCTTTGAATAATGCGATAGCGTGTGTTGTACGCAACCTCGAGTTCTAACACACACCACAACTAATTAAACTAACCGTTGTGAATAGTAATACCTAATTTTTGAAATTATATATATTTTATATTTGAAAATGGACTTCATTTTTGGACTCGGAATATCGAATTTAGCCTAAGGTGAAATTTTGGTACTTTTCGGATAACTTTCATATTTTGATGAATAGTGAAAATTACTAAATTTTAATTAAAAACAACTTTTTTAATAAAAATAATTAATAGTGATAAATTATGAATTTTAGTGGTTTTAAAGTATATTTATAATATATTTTACATTTTAATATAATGTTGGTCATTGGACATAATTTTACAATTAAACCGAACATAAACAAGTGTAAATCTTTTGATAGTTATTATCTCTTAAAAACACGCTTTTTGTTTTGACAGCGGGAATTAATTTTAAATTAATTTCTGCCACTTCTGTGTTTTGAATTTAGGAAAATGGATTCCATATTTGGAATCAGGATGTTCAAATTGTGTAAATGGGTAACTTTTATTTTTAGACATTTTGAATAATTACTGCGGTAAATATTTTATTTACCATGGTTAAGGGTAAATACGGTAAATAAGGGTTAAAAAATAATATTATAATAATACTAAATTACCCTAAAACATGTCCTAACAATATTGGTGGACACATACCCGACCATGAGCATCCTTGGGTCAATTTGGGGACCCCTTGGAGCCACTTGTATGTGGTAGGGACACATTATATTAATAAAGTTAAAATAAAAATAAAAATGGCATAAGCTTACATCTTTTAGAAGAACAATTTTTACATAGGGTTATACATGTTGGATTTTCGATTATAAATATTCATTAGAAATCTAAAAAGATTTCCTACGTAATGATATTTTATTTATAATTTTTAGACATTAAATAATTTATTTAATTTATGACACAATGATGATGCAGTAATTACTATAATAGTGAAAAATTAAAATAATTGATATTATAAATACCCAAATAATTATAATATGAAACTTTTAATGAATTAAACTAATTTTATATGATAATATGATATATTAGGATTGATTTAATTGACCT
Organism: Viscum album; assembly: GCA_963277665.1. Taxonomy (NCBI): domain Eukaryota; kingdom Viridiplantae; phylum Streptophyta; class Magnoliopsida; order Santalales; family Viscaceae; genus Viscum; species Viscum album. The sequence goes on from OY728139.1 coordinate 498,436,555, forward strand.
TGTTCGAAGTAATCAATCTGTTAGGAGTTTCAAAAAAATCAACTATTGAATAGTGTCAAAATTGACATAAAAGAGTTCTTAAAACAAATATTATATTATTAATTAATATTAAATTCCTAAAAATCTAAGGTTCGGCCAAGAGACTTATATTATGATAGGTTCCTCATTAATGGACTACTTGGGGGTCGCTTGGATGTATATAGTAAGTTTATTAACCATATTATATAAAAATACAAAGAGACATTGTAAAAGTGAAACTAATTAACTTAGAGTTAATACTTAAAGATAAGGTTAATATAAGTACCCAAACCTGTCTAAATTATATTGGTTGAGTGGTTTTCGACCTATCCCCACCTTAACCTTTGAATAGTCAACTTTGGAGCCATTAGAAACCGAATATGAATTTATTATAAATTAATATTTCTAGCTTTTCCAAAGGTGCCCCTCACCCCTCTTATAAAAGGGCACTCCTCCTTCTCATTTCTTCACACCTCTAAAGCCTTTTGGTTCGGCCAAACTCTACCCAAATACTCTCCCAACATCCCTCACTACAACCTAGGGGCCTTAGTTTGATCAGAAAGCCAACCTAAGGATCCCTTTTGATCAAATCAAAAGGAAGAACCCGAAGAAGAGGTAATGTTTTCACCACCCCTTTTCCAAGTTCATTTCTTCTTCCACTTCTTCTTCCTTTGTTGTTACCATTCTAAAATAATGACTCCAGTATCATTTATATACTGTGATGTTATTATAAATATGGTACAACCATATTCAGTATTCTATCCACCCTTTGAATAACATGTCACCATACGTGCGTACGTACGACTTACCGTCTCCACGTCGTGGTGTAAATGTTATTCAATATATTATTATTTGGATGGGTATAATAATGATGTGTAACTCATGTAAATAATAAATATAACATGTTAATGATTCTGTATATATGATATAACATCCATTTATATATTATTTTAATATCAAAATAATGATATTGTCGCTCGTGCGTACGTACGGACTACCGTCTCCACGAACGCGATGAGATTCATTCTCCATCGTATCCATTCAAGTATAATTATCATTTGGTGATTTAAAAATGATGTTTAAGGACTTGATATCATTCTGGATATGAATAATATACAACCTATCCTTTACAAACATGTCTTACGTAACAAAACATATAAGTTAACACCCGAAACAATGATAATACTAAGATATTATTATCAAATCAATATTAAAAGATCATATATGATATCATATTAATATATATGATTCTTGTATAATTTAATAACAATTATTTCACCATTATACAGGAGGTTAACCTACCCCAACCAAGGAAAAGTACAAGGTAAGGGTTATTTCACAATCTCTTCATTATCCGAGGTTGTTTATACGTAATAATCTACTGGGATTTCTTTATCATCCACATCCATGTTTCTTCGAAATGTATTTCAAAACATATTTATTATTTACAAGAATATGGGTTAAAGTCATTTATACCCTTTTTGACTTTTTATAAGAGGTTTATAAAGGAATCTTTCCGTCGTTTTCAAAACAAGGTCCTTTTTAACCTTTTCGACAGAATTAAGGTAAGAATGTTTTTTTAACTTATACGGCTAGTGCAGTTATTTTCTGCCGTTATAAAATACTCAAAGCTTTCCTTACAAGATTATAAGAATATTTTCAAGAAAATGTTTTATTTTATATGGCTCTTAAATGATTTCAAAAATAGAAAGAGATATTTCTCTAAAAAGTGTTTTGATTTCATCTATGTCAACATCCTTTGATGGATTTTACGCTTATTTGAAGTTGATTTATTATGATACAAAACTTCTATATTGTATTGAAGGTTTTGTGATATGTTTGACTGTGGATGTGCTATTTTTATACCATTCATAGTTTATGGTGAAATTATTGACATTTCGTATGCTAGTTTTAATACGAATGTTTATGTTATGTTTAAACCTTTTCATATGGGAATGCATTGGACTTAATATGTGACGGGTGGAGCCCGCTATAGCTCCTCGATGCATCGGTAGGTCTCATGAGACAAACTAGTGTCTTGGCACAAGGCCTTGACAAAATCTTATTTGTATTCTTGGCACGGGGCCTTGGCTATGTGGTTATGATAGTCTGGCATTATGCATTCCAACATTATGAAAGTGGTTAGTGATTTTGCATGTGATTATTCGATTAGTAGAATATCCATGTGAATGAGTAAATGGCATTATTTCATTTTACTTTTGCCATATTATGTTGATGTTCAAGTTTAAAAGGCTTTTGTTTTAGTTATACATTTCCTTAAAAGTTTATTATTATTTATGAAAGTTTCCGCTATATTGTTATCCTTACTGGGCATTTGAGCTCACCCCTTTTATATGTTTTATTTTTCCCAGGAAGTGAAGAAGTAAGTTATGAATGACCTGCAGGGATATTATGTGGGGATATGAGTGTGGATTATGGAGACAATATGTTGTTGTAGTAGTTTTTCGTTTAATGATGTAATGTAAAACTTATGAATATATCTAGTGTTTCCAAGGCTACTAAACCAATCGGTCTTTCGAGATTTGATCTTTCTTGTGATCATGCCAATGTTATGTAATAATGCACCGACTCTGGGTAACTAGGGTCGGGGCGTTACAATAAGAACAATCATGATGTGATAAGTAGTTTGTTAATTTAAAAAAAATGAATATATTCTATCATAAAGTACACATAAGTTGGTTTTAGGGAACCAAATCCAATAGTTTGATCCCCTGATTCCTCAATTGCTAGAGGTTTCCCTCTTGAAAGCTTTAAGACTGAGGTAAGAGATTCGAGTTCTATCTATTTTATGTGTATCTATGGAATTATCATGCTTTTGCTTTTTTCTGGGTGAATGGTATTAATTATCATAATAAAGATAATAAATTGAACTAATGAAATTGAAGGGAATGGCATGATGCATATATGGTTATCGATTTTCCTTGATATTGTTTATTATTATTTCATGTTATATGCTTGTTATGGAATTATGCCTTATAGAGTTGGATTGATTTGAGAATACCCTTTAGATGGTTAAATACTTAAAGTTAGTAAATGAAAAGACCAAGTGAAATATGTCTAATTTATTATTTACATGATGTGTGCTACTTGGTGGCCTTATTTGTGTGCAGCTTGATGGTCATGGTTATGTGTGGCTTGATGACCTTGGTTATTTGTGGCCTGTTGGCCTTGGTCATGGTAGTTTTGTGGCCTTGGTTGTGATGTGGTGGTTTGACATGGTGGTTTATTGGTAGCGATTTTGTAGTAATGGAATAATATTGACTTATACAAATGAAATTTTATATTATTGAAGCAGTAAGAACACGATACAAATATAAAGTCAATAATATCATGGAGGCCTAAATTGATGCAACCTGAGAGCATCAACCTCAACAATATCCCATCATCCAAGAGTTTTGGGGCCCAAATTATAGAAAATAGTACACGAACAAGGAAAATTAACCCTTGAATCCATGAAATCCACTGCTTTATTCCCTTCATTCTATGTGTGGAGTTGGATAATATGATATTTAAGTATATCTTTGCATCTATGGACATGATAGATAATTGAACATGGCGAAACAATCCGATTTTAGAGCATGTAAAGTATGAGAATTGAATCTATCTCAACCAAAGAAATAAATATTATTCTCACTACAAAGTTCCAGCCCATTGTACATGGAAGAAGCCTCTTCTATAAGAGAATCATCCGAGAGTCACAAACAATTCCACCACCCTGCATAATACCAGAGCTATATGACCCATCAAAATTCATCTTGAAACTATTAATGGGGGGGGGGGGGTCCAACTGATCCATTGGACCTATGGAGATGGTCGCTACCTGGAGGGGGAAGGAACACACAAATGTAAAATGTTCCTTAACGACAGAGCAGATGACCAACCTTTAAGGAAAGGTGCTAGGTCATCCACCAAACACTTAGCTCTAACCACCAGGAGATGATTTGAACTACCAACAACATCACAGTGATCCTTGATCCTAGCTTCCCATATGCACCAACAGTTGACATCCAAAAGTATAACCCTTAATTTATTCTCAGTGTTATTACCTGCAACCCCATTAAACCTGAGATTAAGAAACTCACCTCTGATGGAATCGTGAGCCGTAGTCCCTGTGAAATCCATGAGTGCACACTGTACATACAAAGACCACTCACCTTTGAATAAGAAATATGGAGATGTTTCTCTTTTAGGGATCATTCAACATAGGCACCATGAGGCTAGACCAACACCCTTCAATTTGATCTCCTTGTCCGTAGTGAGAGTATGCTTCTTGATCCTCAAAATCAAAAAGTTTTATTTTAGGGGGATCTCTTTGCACCAAAAAATACTACCCCATGAATCATGTACCACCTCTCCATGTAAATCCTAACAACATGCCTTCACTGAGAAGACACTAGAATCAATACCTATGAAAACAAAAATATCACGATCTTCATTCATACGAATACTTTGGAACAAATAAAATTGGTGATGGTTGAATAATGAATTAGTGAATGATGGGTAGCTGCTAGAAAGACTAAAGTAAATGTTGGGTATCGGGCACCCCAAAAAGACGAGCACAATACTTACCCAGTTGTGGGCTCAGAAGCTGATCTCCCCATTACCAATAATCTGTCAGAAATTATCTAGGAGAAAAAGAATGTTCTCATGAAGAAATATCCAATAACAAGAGACCTTCCCATTCAGATGCTTTAGGTCCTACCCATACTTACTAATAATAAATATTCCCCAAATATTCATCTCAATCTATCTTTCCTTGAAGACTATACATCATTCAAAAACCATCCCTCAAGTTGATACCACCTTCATCCCAAGTTTTTTCCAATATCACCCATGAGGACCATTGACACCTCCCATCAGAGTGGGAATCCCAAATGAATGAGACCATGAGTTTATCAATGCCCATAATAATCACTTTTGGAACCTTGTAGACTGAGAGAACATGCATTGGGATAGACGTGAGAACATAATTTACCAAAGTGATCCTACCATCGAAGGAAAGAAAGAAACTTTTACAATTATTGAAACAATTGGTAATTTTGTCCACTGATCCATCAAAATAGTGAATTCATAACCTACCAAGTGATATGGGGGATCTCAAATAATCCATGGGGAAGAATATATTGTGAATTCCCAAGGAATTATCAATCATCTTAGCATGTTTTGTTGAGAAATGAGATGGTATGTAAACACTACTCTTAGCATAATTAACAATTTTTCCATTCCATTTACAATACTCCTCCATGACTTTATTGAAGCCTAAAAGTGGTATCCTATTACCATTGAGGAAAAAACCATGTCATCGGTGAAAATAATGTGGGAGATTCCGATAAAACCACCACTGCCTCTGAAACAAAGAATTTATCAAATATTTATAGATTGAGCAAGATATCTGGTAAGAGAATCCTATACCAAACTAAATAGGCTTGGGGATAACAAATCCCCTTGCCTCAACACCTTAACTATTTTCAATAAACCACACTTCCTACTCATGAAAGAAATAGAAATCCAAGTGGAACTATAACATCTGAAAAACAAGACAGATACCCAAGAAAAGAAACCCATACAACACATCACCTTGAGAATAAAGTTCCATTCCAGCCTATCATAATCTTTTTCCATGTCAACCTTGATGAATATATTGAATCCTAGTTCCTTCATGTTGATATCTCATATCATTTCATGTGAAATTCAAATGGAACCCTGAATTGAACACCCCTTGATAAATCCATGATGCTCCTTGAAAACCCATTTATGTAGTAGAAAAGATATCCTTATATTAAAGATACTATCCAAGACTTTGTATGAAAAATTACACATGCTGATTGGTATGAAATGGATCAAGGGAGATGGATCCTTCACTTTTGGGATGAGGAATGGTTTGGTGGAGCATGAAACCCGAGGAATCCCACATCCTTTAAATAAATCTTGGATATCCTCAACAAGATCCCTCTTCACCAGGTCCCATGAAGAAACATAGAAGGAACCCGAGAAACCATTTGGGCCAAGATAACTATTAGGGTTTAGGGAATTAAAAGCCTCCCAAAACTCAAATTCTAGAGGAATATCACCAGGCATAGAGTTATTGTGATCTGTAACAACTAAAGAAATTGCTTAAAAGAGAGGGGATTGTATTGTTGGGTAACCACTCTACATGTAGGGATTAACATCAACAAGTAAGGATTTAATAATGTATCTTCCATACCTCCTACAACTACTGGATCATTGGTATAAGATACACCCCATAGGAGAATTTTTGGGATGATCAAGCACCTGTTATCCTTGATACAAGTTTGAAAGGAAACCATATTGTGATCACCATCCTTGAGCCACATTTACTTAGATTAAGACTCGACCTCCCTCTCTTTCTCCATAATCATTTTAGACAACTGGGTATTCTTTTTAATGAGTGACTCGAAGAGGTCATCCTCCCAAATATCCTCAAGACTGAACTTAAGATTCTCAGTGTCCATATTTATATAGTTAAGGTCAATCCACCGAGAGGGATTGTTATTATTACAAGACAGTAGGTCACCCTTATGACACATAATATTATTGTGAAGGCCGAACCATGAAGATCCATGTATGGGTTTGTCCCAAGATGATCTTAATGCTATAATAAAACTAGAATATGAAGGAAACTAGTTAGAGAAGAATAAATACTAACCCCTATCAGTGTGTGACTCCATATTGATATGAAGATGAGAGTGATTATATAGCACCCAGATGAGGTGATAATTGGTAGTGTATGGATAATAAGAAATTGTATAGATGTTAGTGAAGCATCTATATAGTCGACTCCACACCTGCCTTGTTCCTTTATAATTATTTCACCACGTATACTTGTCACCTGTAAGAACCATATCCATAACTCCAGTCAGATTAATAAAACTAGAAAAGTCCTACTTAGCCTTCCTTGTGTACGTCCTTCCCCCTTTATTCTCCGCATCATCTAGAATAAAATTAAAATCACCACCTAAAAACCAATTCGATCTACCTAAATTGAAGAGACCAAGATCAATCCACAACTTCTCCCTTTTCAAGGCCTCACTCTTGGCATATATTAAGTAGAAAAAACAAGAATGAGATCCTATACTAATCTTAATGGTGATAAAATGACCTGAAATGGAAACCCTCTCCACTGAGATACCACTTCTCTAAAAAATCCATATATGATAATTATCTGGGTCACCATGAATGCAGTCCCAAACCCCCAGCCCGTGAGAAAAGTCAGGGATACTGGAATATATTTTTTATTATAGAACAACAACAAGAGAAACATTATTACGGAGGAACTCATTGAAATAAGTTCCATCTTTAACAGGGTGCCTAAGCATATAGAATTAAAAATTATGATAGAAATAATTGAATGAGTAGGAAACTGATAAGGGAGATAGATTTTGGGGAACCTCAGAGCTGGGAGTGGATAATAGTTATCCCTTTTCTGGTTTGTGATCTGGTAAAGACGTCATTGGGAGAATAAAAATTTGAACCAATATCCTCTGAAGTAGCGTCTAACTCCAACGATTCATATGGATTGATAGACATCACTTCAAAAGCATTCTTGAGGGGTATAGGAGATCCACTAGAGGTAACAAGATCCAAAGGAAGAAGAGGTGCTGAGGGAGATGAGGAAAACATCACCGATTTCCAATGCCGAAGGGCTTTACCTAGTGAGGGAGGTGGGGCATGAAAAGAGAGGGTCACAATGTACAAAAACACCATATCTCACCTTTTCCTATAAAATACCATATCCATGCACAACTCCTCCTTTTCAAAGTGATAAGGAGATTTGAGGGGAGGGAGACCAAGAGAAGGAGGCAACAACACCAGTGGAGGAATGGTAGGGAAGCTGACTTAAAAAGGGGAGCCCCTAGGGCTGATCCAACTGATGAAGGAGCATCCTGTACACCACTCTAGAGCACCTACTACCTCAAGACAAGAGTAGAAGAAGCCACTGGGTGAGAAAACTTGAACCCACAATGTGACCTCCTACAAGCTGGTAGAGAATTCCCTTGGTGGTGACATTCTGAACAAAAATGCACCATAGGTAAAAATAATCCACTTCCATAGGAAACAAAAGTACTAAAACAGAGAAATATATGAGGCAGAAGAGGTTTTGAAAGACCCAAATCCATGAAAATCTGGGAAACTGAGGAGTCCTGCAAATTGAGGGAATGAGTGTCCATGCACAAGAAGGACCCCAACATGCCAAAAATACCTCATAGGAAAGCTAGGTTGAGGAATAGAAGGGGAATCCTAAGAATATTAATCCAAATTGTCACCTCTAGTGAATCTCAACCTACATAAACATCCATAGACCACCTATAGAGGGTGAATCTTTGTTTAATGAACTCAAAAAGACCATATGATTAGTAAAGATAAAAATATTCCTTGGAATACATCACCACACAAAAAGATTTCCGATGAAGAAATGACACCCGAGATGGGGATGACAAGCCCCAAGAAGTGACAAATGCTTGAAACTATAGGAGGGATGAATGCTTGATATGAAATCAGGCTACCAGAGTCCACTTATGGAAGGAAATGGACTCTTTGAAAGCATCTCATAATAATTAGAGCACTAGGGATCCCTCCATCAAGAAAGGACATGACTTAGACATTATAAGTTCTGGGATCTTTGGGAGAAACACCGCTTGGGAAGACGAGGACCCAAGGAGGGAATATTTCATTGATTTCTTGGATAACGCCACCTAGATGTATGGGGGTGGAGGAGATTCACCCTAACAGATAGGGATCCCATATGAAGAGAAATTAGACATACAGAAACAAAGACCCTAGGATAGTGGAGGGGGAGGAGCTTATGAATCTGGGATGGGAGGGATATAACTGGCATTCAATTTTTTTTGAAAACTAGGAGGCATGTGAGACACATTAGAAATAATATACAAGGAATCCATCCATTTCAATACAACCAATTCCCCACAAATTTAGTCACACTCATGTCCAAAACTTGACTTATACAATAATGTGGTTATGACTAAATTTTTTTTGGTGAAAATTTTGAACTAAAAATAAATGTATAAAGATTGGTGATTGAATTGTTAAATAAAACAATGGGAAATTAAATTAGGGTTTTGGACCTTTTTGTGATGTTTATGGGTTGTTTATTCTAAATTTGAGGTAGCACTTTATGGTGTGATATTAGTATTATTTTTATGGTTGTTGTGGTAGTATTTCTTGTGCAAACTCATAGGTGTGGGCTTGTGTGAGACCATTATATACCTACATTCTCTTGTGTTTTCTTACATAGCTCACCTAAGACAGATAACTAGACTGGAACTTAGAGACCTTGAGGGTGTTTTCCCTAACATCTAGGATGTAGAGGATATGAATACTTGACCATCCTATCTCTCCCAATATCCCTCCAACAACAACTTTTGGTGATACCAATAGTGGATGATGAGATATGTGGTGGAGGTCATGTGTGGTAGGAGGAGGGAATGAGGTTGATGTCCCACACATTCATGATACCCTACTAACTTGTTTATGAGATATTTAATTGGGGCTATGAGTCATGATATACAATTGGGTCCATGAGATGAGATATATGGTTGGGGTCATGGTTGGAGGATATGAAAAGGATGAGAACAAAAGATGTCTTCTCATTGGGCGAGAGGAAACAATCAGTGGGGAAGTGGTTATGGGGAACCTATGATTATATTCTTATGATTATTATCTTATTGTACTTGGATGCGCTATTTGGTGTGTGATCCTTGGTGAGGTGGATGGAATATTTGACTTATATAGTGATGAGTTTTTTATGATCATATAGTGATCATTTCTAGTGGAACACAACCCAAAACACATGCAGATCTATCTTCAAGAATCAATGTGTAAATAATAACATAAAATAAAGTACATGGAATTCATGAACAATAGTAGTTTCCATATTCCTTGTATGGAGAGTGTTTGAGGAAGATCACGAGGAGTAGTGAATGAAATCACTCTACCTTCGAGGTGATACACCGACCAATGGATCCATGATTTTATCTTAAGGATACCCGAAATTTGAAGGGGTTCTAGCACCTTATCAAATGAGATAAATAAATAATATATATATATATATTATATTATATTATATTATATTCAGGCATTGTATGCATGAAAAATACATGCAATATATGCATATATAAAATGTACACTATTTATAATACCATATTATATATATGTATCATGCATCATATGCATGTGTACATGCATATAATGCATGTACATTTTCAGTGCACATCCAAAAATCTCTTACTTACACAAAAATACCATAATAACATTATAAAAAACTTCACAACTCATTGTGAATCCATGCAAACTATTTCAGATATGTTTTTTTCATCAAAATCTATTCATTTTGAAGAAACACTTTGTCCAAAATTTTATCCTTATCCAAGGTCTTAATTGTGTGACCCTATGGGCCTTAAAAACATTGGAAACAACGATAAAATCCATATTTCGTAGATGTAAGCAAAGAAAAGACTATAGCAAATCATCAGTGCTACTCAAGATACTAAGGGGTCAGGTGTGATCTCCATAAAACATACTCATATCTCTATACGAACATTTCTGCCATAAGATGTATCATATACATCATATATATACCTATATAATCCCTTTATCCATGACATCAAGCAACCACTAGACACGGAACATGTCAATCTAGTATTGACCTCTCGTTATTTTTTGATTCTCCAAAAAAGATTGACCAAGTCTATGAATACATATCATGTCATTCATTTGTCTAATAAATACACCACATGTCACTTATCCAAGTAGTTGAACACATCATATGTGAAAAAACTAATTATTTCCATGCATTTCCTTTATCTAATACAATCAAGGGAAAAATGTTTAACTTTTTATACAAGTGGACAAATCTCATCTTGCTTGTGCACCAACTGATGACATGGTTAGCAACATACCCAACCACCCTCGTATTAGCTAAGTCAACATGTAGATATGTGTAAGTAGGGTGTAAAATTATGAAGGTTCTCATGTTAGTCATCTCAATAACTTTAGGTAAAAATTATGGATAATAATTATAAACCCCTAAGTATATCAATGACTGTATGACATTCCGTAAGATATACTTTAATAGATCAATCAAAGTAATAAGTCTCCACTTATTAAATCATGAATATAATATTCATATACTATATAAAAATATTTGTAATGAATATAATATTCTATTCATGATAACCTTATCATATCACAATAACCTATAAAACTCTATAACAATCATTGGTTAGGCACAAGTCAAAGTCATACTTTGATAGAATATTATCATTTAGCTGTTCGTGTAAAATAAAATTACAACACACATGAATGAATGATAATTGGATATTGCCTTTATTTTAATAACATTATACATTTATAACCATTACAACCAATCTCTCATGGGTCTAACACCCATAGATTCTACAAAAACCTCATATTGTTGATGAGATAATGGTTTCATCATCAGATCTTCTACATTCTCCTATGTAGCCACCCAACTAATATTTACATCACCCCTCTTAATGATCTATATTATGCGATGGTATTTTCAAAGGATTTTATTATTCCATTGATGTGAATGATGTTCCTTATCCTGAGAAATAACACCACTATTGTCACAATATTTCTCAATTTATCCCTCAATGATAGGAAGCACTCCAAGTTTAGAAATTAAATTATTGATAAAAAAATCTTCCTTTGTAGCATCCAATGCAATGATATATTTTTCCTCTATTGTCAAGTACTCTATGGTGGCTTGTTTAAAAATCTTCACACTAATTTCTACACCATTTAGGAATAACATGAATCTAGATGGAGATTTCATATCACCTTTATCGAATTAGAAACTAGCATTTGTGTAACCCTTTACACAGAGCTCATCCTCTCCTCCAAAGACCAAGAACGTATACATAGACCTTCTCTAGTACTAAAGGATGTTATTTATATTAATCTAGTTAATATCACTAGGATTGTATTGATATCTACTTGTTATGATCAAAGCATATGAGGCATCATGTAGAGTATATAACATGGAATACATGATAGATCCTATGGAAGAAACATAAGGAATCCTATCCATCCTTTCTAAATATTTAGAAGGATACTGAATCTTCCTAAGATTTATGCCATGAAACAATGATAAAAACTCATTCTTATAGTTCTACATGTTAAACTATTATAGCACTTTATCAATATTTTGTTCTGACTCACTTTAAGAAATATCTTAGATTTATCTCCATAGATACTCATACCAAGTATATAAGTTGCTTCACCCATGTATTTCATTGAGAAACATTTACACAACCAAATCTTCACTGAATGAAGTTTTGGAAAATAATTTCCAATAAGCATTATGGCATCTTCATATAGTATTAGAAATTCTACTATACTCCCACTAAGATACTTGTATAAATATGAATCATCCATGTTCTTGATGAAAACAAACTCTTTGACTATAGCATCAAATAAGATATTCAAACTATGAGAAGCTTGATTTATTTTATAAATAGAACACTGAAACTTTCAAACCTTAACATTATCATTTGGAACTTCAAAACCATCATGATATATCATATACACATCCTTATCTAAATTCTCATTAAGGAATGTGGTTTTGACATCCATTTGATATATATCATAATCATAATGAGATACTATGGATAACAAAATCCAAATGGAATCTATCATTGAAAAAGGTGAAAGGGTCCCTTTATAGTTAATACCATGAACTTTTTTGTAACCCTTTTCCATTGGGCATGATTTATAGTTAGACACTCTACCATCCATGTTAGTTTTCTTATAGAAAACACAATTTCACCTTTTGGGTATAACCCCTTTAGGTGCATCCATCAAGTTCCAAAATTAGTTAGTGTACATGGATTCCATCTCATATTACATGAATTTTAACCATTTCTCATAATCATAATTGACAATGGCCTCTCGATAGGAATTAGGTTCATCTCCCATGAATGTTACCTCATCGTCATTAACCATAAGAAATCCATATCTCTCGGGTTTACAATTAATCCTACTAGACCTTTTAGGTTCTTATGTAACTTGAGTTTGTTCTTCTTGTACAAATATTTGAAAAATCAAATAATCCTCCATATCAGGAACACTTTTTATTTTTTGGTCTTGAACTTCTCTAAGTTTAAATTTTCTCCCATAGACTCCTTAACTTATATGTTTCTTCTCAAAGAAAATATTATGTCAGGCCATAAACACTTTGTGTTCAACAGGGTGGTAGAAATAATATCCCATAGTTTCTTTGGGATAACCAAAAAATAAGAACTTATCATATTTGGGGAAAATATTATTAGAAGAAAATCATTTTATGGGTTCTTCAAAGCCCCATATTTTAATAAAATACATTTTGGTATGTTTCCCAATCCATATATAATATAGTGTCTTTATAAATGATTTTGATAGAATGAAATTTAGTAAGAATATATAATTCTATAGATCATAACCATAAAATGATATAGGATGGTCACATAAACTCATAATCGATCGAACCATGTATAAAAATGTAAAATTTATCCTTTTAGATACACTATTCCGTTGTGGTGTTCTAAGAGGAGTGATCTGTGAAAACATTACACAATCTCTTAGGCGAGTTATGAATTCCTAGATCAATTATTCAACACCCTAATCTGAGCAGAGGAATTTGATACCTTTTACCAATTGATTATGTACTTCATTCTGAAACTCTTTGAAATTTTAAAAAGTTTCGTACTTATGTTTCATCCGAAACACATACCCATACCAACTAAAGTCATTAGTAAAAGTAACAAAGTACCTAAAACCACCAATTTATTGAGTAATCATTGGTACACATACATCACTATATATGATATCTAATAGTCCACTATCCCTCTCACCTTTTCTCTAAAAGGTGACTTTTTCATTTTTCCCAACAAAAAAGATTCACATGTATCAAATGATTTATAATAAAATGAGTCCAAAATTCCATCTCTATAGAGTCTTTAAATGAATTTCTAATTTATATATCCAAGGAAACAATGAAAAATATGGGTGGGATTAGAATAAACCTTAACCTTATTATTCTAAATGTTATAAAAATTATTATCCATATCAAGAATATATAAATCATTCATTATATTCCCAATTCCATAAACCATTTCATTCTTAAATATAAAACAACTCTTATTCTTAATAACAAATAAAAAATCCCATATTATCTAAACAAGATATATAAATAAAATTTCTATTTATAGAGGGAACAAAAAAATAATTTTTTATTTCTAAGATCATTCCATTTACTAAAATTTGATCATAAGTGCCAACATTTAAGGTAGAAACTCTTTCTCTATTACCGACATAATGATATACTTCATCCTTCATCAATTCCATCCTATCTTTGAGTCTATGTTTGTCAGCAAATATGTGTGATGCACACCCGATATCTAATACCCATGTGTCATAGTTGGATAAATTGATATCTATAACATTCAAATTTGTGTACTTAAAATGTTTCTCCTTGAGAACACTTATCAATCCTAGGTACCAATCTTTAAATATTTTATTGGTTATACCTATTAATGATCTCAATGTGATTAGTGTGAAGTATTCCATAATCTATAACAAAGGCATATTAGTAGGTGAGTATCATGTATTATATCTTTTCATTAAAGGATTTAAATTAATGTTATCCCACTAAAAATGATGACCCCGTACATCATATCAATTTAGTGAACCAAGATCCATATTTCACTAAGAAATGAGTCCACATTAGTTTCCATCTCACTACTTAGTTATTTATATAGGGAATCATCCCAATCAAAATAATTGTGACTCTTGGATAGTTGATTGGATAACCACTTATCTAAATATATCACATGGATTCACTCAAATCTATTCCTATAGTATCCTAATCGTTAGGGATTACCAGCTAGTGTAACCTAAATAAAACGCAAAAAACAAGATAACAAATGATATTCCAGAGTTACCCAGCTTTGGAACAAAACCACCTAACAAGACAATCCAAAGTCACTTATTATTTTTTACCTTATGCAAGATAATCTAGGGGCAGCTGACTTTGGCACAAAACTACATATTTGTATGATTGAGGTATTGAAAAGTGTTTCTTTGGAAGGAATATCACACTTAGTATTTGTGGGGTTTTTAGTCTCATCAATTTAATATACATCATATGAATATTAAATTCATAACTATTATATCATATATAATCATTATCTTTTTCATGTTTTATTTCCTTTTGTGTATGCATGCTTCTAACAATTTATTTTTTGGAAATACCTATTCAAACCACCAAATTAATGTGTTCACACCACATTAATGTCTAACTCTTTACACAACCCACAAGTCTATGTTAATCACCAAAAAAAAATCTAATAATATTCATACATATCCAAATGCATTATATGCATAATGTACATGAATGATTTATGTAAATACAATAAGTTATATGAGATTGAAAAACTCCACATGAGTAAGACTAGAGTGACATATAGCCAACTACATTCACTTTTTTAGTTAAGGAAAGCCTCCAGGAAAGTAGGTGGTCTGACCCCAAGTCCCTCTACCATAGGAGAATTTACTCAAGATAGAATTTAATTCATGAAAAATCTAACACCTAATTACATTAACTATGCCCAAAAACTATTCTCAATCTCATAACTAAAATTACAAACTGAGGTCAAGGTAGATGAAAAATAAATTTTATGATATGAAACCTACCATGAAATGTAAGTCTCTATCCTAAAAGTAATTTATCATATAAATGGGAATAAAAAATATTCATATTTCATAAATAATTCACTAAACATGAATATAAAGGAAACTTAATAAATAAAATATTTATTTATTTTCCAAAACATGAGACATTTATGAACTATTCATAAATAAATGCTAATTATAAACATTTTATAATTTACCAAGGATATAAACATTTTATACTATTTTTAATATGAACCCCATTATATTTTATATTAAATAGATTTTATATGATATTTCATGAATTACAAACATTTTATAATTAAATATCTATTATATAAATATTTTATATAATCTAAATATCATATATTTTGTAATTTATAAACACTTTATAAATCACCTATTATGTTTTCTAAATAAACCTTTTATTTTTAGATCATAAGGCATGCCATTTAATTTATCAAAAGTTATTTTAAAATATTAATCTTTACTATTTGGGAAAAAATGTTTAACAAAAGATTTAATTAATTAACTATAAATAATTTATAATTAATTAATTTATTTATGAAATACTTATAAATTAAATACCACAAAATACCTTTTATTATGATTTATAAAATTTTTATAAATATTAAAAAACATTTAATGTTTAAAAATAGTATTTAAGTATAGTTTATAGTTACCCTTATGAAGAATCTCTATTCTGCGTAAGGGTATCATCTATTTATCCTTACGCTTGTCGTTTGAAAGAATTTTTATAAAGGCAAGTCACTACTTACCTTTACACAAATTAGATTTATCACTCTGTGTAAAGGTAATATGAAGATTATATTTACATATCACATTTTTCATAAGGGTAAAAATGATATTAACCTTACATGAACACTTCATATAAGGGTAGGCCATAATTTACCTTTACACGACACTATTGTGTATGAGTACTATCTTTATGAAACCCATTTGTATAATGGTAATAAAGAGGTTACCCTTACAAAGACCTTATGCGTAAGGGTATGACCTTTATATAATATAATTGCATAAGGGTATATCAAATTTACCTTTATGCAGATTACGTAAGGGTCTATAATCCTCCAGTTTTATGAAAATACTAGTTTTAATTTTTCTTTGAAAACTAGTGAGTCAAACACATCAAAAATTGAATAACCTCACTCTAATACCACTAATGGGTTTTAATGACCATCTAATTACCATTTACAGTGGAATAAAACGCAAAACAAAGGTAGACCTATCTTCAAGAATCAACGTGTAAATAATACTATAAAACAGATTACCTAGAATTCATGAATAACAATAGTTTCCATCTTCCATCAATGAAGAGTGTTTGAGGAATATCATAAAAAGTTGTGAATAAAAGAACCCTGCCTCTGAGGTGATATACCGAACAATGGATCCATGATCATACTATGAGTGTAACGTCCCCCGATCTGACACTCTCTCACTTGGACAAAAAGGTTTGGTTATGAGACCTCAAACACGCCTCCCTGTAAGCCAGAGGCTACCGAATGATAGTGGGGGTGTGATATGTATATTAGGGATACAATACTCCCTGTTATTAAGTGTCATAGAAGTGTAAATACTCCGTATAAACAAAATAAATCAGAATAATATACATAATGGAAACCATCTAACAAAGCTGAGAAAATAAAGGAGAAACCAATATATACAAAAAACGAGGAATCATGTAATGGAAGACTAAAATGTAACTAAATTTCATGATAAAAGTAATAAGAATAAAAGACTATTAGACTCAAATAAATAATAAAAAGTTCCTTAGTCCTGAACCCCATATTGGTCCCGTCTCCAAATTCCATCCCATCCAGCAAAAAACAATCAACAACACGGCCCCTTTACCTTTTCCAAACTTGCATCCTTATAATCTTCTTGGGTACCAAATAAATTCCTAAATAGGGTGTAAGAAAAACTTAGTAGGTCGACACCACCATGTCTAAACAAACCATTCTGATAATAAGTGTATGGAATAATGTGATAAACAAGTGTATTAATTAATTCAAGAAATTAATAAAATACAGTGACAACCTGCATCGAAACCCTGCCAGAATATCTCTGAGCATGTCTCACAACCTTGAAAACAATAACCATATAACCATGGTAAAACATAACCTACCTTGAATCTATGTCGAAATGTCTCTGAGCATGTCTCACATCCATGTCAATCGCAACCATATACCCATGATATAACATGATCATTGGTCCAAGACCGCTATATAAGCATCAAAACATATACCAGGGCCTAGCCTAGTATATAATCATTATAGAATGTTCTAGGGTCAGAACCCAATATATAAGCATTAAAATATGTGTCAGGGCATATACCGATATATAAGTATTACAACATGTGCTAGGGTCAGAACCTGATATATAAGCATTACAGCTTATGTCAGGGAATATCATGGTATATAATCATTACAACATATGCTAGGGTAATAAACTAATATATAAGCATTAAATCATGTGTCATGAGTTCATATCACAACAAAAAAATATAACAATATGACCACATAAGACAAAATGGTGAATTCTGCTAATTATCATTTGTCTTATAATTTACCATTTTTTTCAATTACTCAAAACAACCATTTTCTAGAGAGAATCTATAACAAGAAATTACATGAATTACATTTCATGTTAAAATAATATGTAATCCATTTCCAATTAATTATTTTCAAAGTTCCACTAACCCAATGGGTATCTATAATCCAGGTTACATCATCAATTGAATCCAAAGGGATCCAACGAAGAACCCAACCATAGATTATAATCACCCAGTTCAATTAATTTATTATTTCACATATACATTAGTGAAATAAAACTATTGCATATACTTAAAAATTAAAATTCATACCTTAGGGTTAAGATTTATACCCCTACCTGTAATCGGTGAAGAACGTAATGCTTCCAGGAGAAAATGCCAACAAAGATGAAGGTGTAGAAGATCGAAAAGATAACCTAGATCCAAAACTGATCAAGATCAAAACCAATAATTTACATGGTCAAGGGATTACAAGAAAATAGTTAGAGAACAAAGGAAGAGAAGGAAAACCTAAGCATAACCTTTTACCTGGGGATTGATCGGATAAATAGGACGTCCAACCTCAAGAGAGACACTCCAAAAATGGTTAGAGGATTACCTAGGGTAGAGATGAGGAAGATGAACATGATAATGAGATACATATCAAATGAATGACACCTGATTATCCAATAAAAACACATATTTTGATTACATTTTAATGGTATTAGATGTTCATTTTTGATTTTATGATCCTGAGTTAGTGGATTTTAATTTTGAACATCCATTCTCATCATTTGTGCACTTCATGCCTAATGTGCACCAATTTAGGCCCAATGTTTAATATGATTTTAAAGAATTTAATTATACATATTTTAATTTTATATTTGGGGAAATATATATAAACTTAAATATGAACACTTTTCATTCGGGGATCAATGGAGAATTCATGGAAGAAGATGGGGATATTTTGTGATGAAAGGAAACAATTCTGGAGAATTCAGATTGGACACCAGACCACTGATGAGAATGTGGAGCCCAACATACAAACACAATGAATCCAAAATTTCGTGGGATGATAGAATACATATAAATGAATAAATCATTCTGTAGGATACAGTGATAATCCAGCCTCCATTGTGGTAATTTAGGTGGCCCAAGTTAGAGATAAAATTTTGGACCAGATTCTGGGGCCCAGAAACATAGCCAACTAATCTAATCATATCTACAAATCTAAAACTACAAATGGGCCCAAATTTTACAGACGGTTAGCAGACATCCGGGTATCCATTTTATTATTCTATGGACCACTCTGATTTGGCAATCTAGAAGGTCTTACAAGCAGGTCTGTTTGGTGGATGAAAGCTGGCTACCGCCTCGGGTCAAGTGTGGAAAAGTTCAAGTTCCACAAGCTTTCCACCACCCTAGGCCTACCATAATCAAGTGGGATGCTTTTTACTATTGTAGGATCAACCCAAGGCTCCAAAAATGCCTATTTAAGGTAGTGGTGGTGGAGAAGTTTTTCATCTTTGGTGTTTTGTTCAATTGTAATGTTATGCTGTGATTTTGTTGTCTCAACTTTGTCTTTCACATGTAAGTTATTCAATTCACTTTAGTTTCTTAATAAAAGATCTTATTTTCCTATTATTATGTTGTTATTCATATCACTTTGATACTGTTGGTTAAAGGTGTGAATTTATTCACACCAAACCTTGTGAAATTATTCACACAACAGTGGAGTGATCATTTTCTTTTTGTTGTTTTCTTTACTTCTTCAATTCCTCCCTCATGAGTCTACTTCCCGCTTCCATTGAAACCATAACATCAATGGAGGGCTAACACATTTATGGGTTGATATAAGGGAGTAGAAAGTGTCTGGATTTGATGTTATTTATCACCCCATTAATATATAATCACTTCTTTAATTGAGATTTTTATTTGATGATTTTTAAAATCCATCGTCCTTTTTGAATTTAAGGCCACACACTTCAAGTGCTAATACGAACCTTTACCTTGAAGTTTTCAAAACTTTGATCCTTCAAGTGTATAGGTGATTAGTATTAAAGGGTGTAGGAATTAAACCAATAAGTGATGATGTTGTTTTATCTTCTTAAATGAACCCATCTCAAATATAAGAAATTGAAATCATTGAAAAGGAAATACGTCCAATCCACCCCATCTAATAACCTAGGATCAACCCTTCTCAAAATTTGAATTCACTTAATAATTTTAGAGTTAACTTAAATGCATCTAAAATAAACCCAATGTTTGCCACTTAATAGCAAAAAACAGTCCATAGAATGTACGTGTCTATAGGTTTCTTCTTAGGTCTCTGAGGATTCGATAACCCAAGCTAAACTACAAGGTACGTTCTACCTTAATCTCTTGGGTAAATTTGAGCGTGAATCAAATTTTGGCGCCGTTTCCGGGGACCTAAGTGAGTTATCTTAGACAATATCATCCTTTTTTCATCCCTCTTCTCTGTTCTCACCCCCTCACTCCTATGGAATTCAATTTTGAACAAGTCCAAACATGGGAAACCTATTCCTAATTTGATCACCCAACCCCATGTGTGATGTACAATGACCATCCTAATTTCTACTCATGGGATCATAAAAAAACTAATGAACCACAATGTTTTTACTCCTATGATCCACAAAATTTCCCAACATATAATGAGTTTCAATCCCCACAAAGCCAATCTGAACACCCTCCTGTGCAATTCCAACAACTAAATTATCCACCTCGAATAAACCATCTGTCTCAACCACTTATCCATCCTAATCCACATCCATTACTTGAAACATTGTGTCAAGAAATGGAGATAATTAATTTTGAGGTTTAATCATTGAGGTTAGAACTGCAAAGAATTAAAAATTGTGAGGAACCCATCCCTACACAAACTGTCCCTTCCATAACCTTATGTGAAGTGTCTAGTTTCCCACAAACCTCTCATAAATTTACTGAAGTGAAAACATTTGGATTTGGGGAAGATTAATAGGATCAAGTAATTGTTGATGGATTTTTAAATCAAGAGGAAACTTATTTTTTTGTATTCACAAGAGGGAAATTTGACATCATGGATTGAGTCTCATGAATATAACTCCATTGATGATTTTTCAAAAACAAAAATCACTTAACCATTAAGAGAAATCACAAACTTTGAGTCCATACCCATTCTTGAAACCGATATTTCTAATTTGGTCGTTGAATCTTCTATTCAAAAGGAACCAATTTTGTTGAGAAATTTGGAACATGAAACTGTGTTGGATTCAAAATATCAACTTGTGTCTAAATGTCCTATCCAACCTGAGCTCAAAATTATTGTCCTTACCTCCCCTCTAAAGAATCCCTTCATAAGTTATAATCATGACCTTTCAATTGGAATTCATTCTTCTCTTGAAACCAAAAAAGTTGGAATGATCACTGATGTCTTAGGAAATACTATAAAGGAAACTCGATCAACCATTTCTAATATTCCTTTTATTTTACCATTCATTTTAGAACACAGGTTTTTGAATGAAAAAAATTATAAACATATAATCAATATCAAACTAGTATAATTATTGAAACATGTGGTCCTTAAAATGTTGAAAGTTGGTATTGGGTAATTTGTGGGGTTCAATTCGATCTAGAGACATTAAACCAAAGTGCTGCACGGGAGGCAACCCATGGTTTTCGTCTTTGCGAATCATTTTTTTCTTCAAATATGATTAATTAATCAATTTGATATTTAAATATAAAAAAAATTTTGTTGATATTTTCTTCTATTATGATTATGGATGGGTATGAAAGGGGAGCACCATATTCATCCGTGTCACGTGGTGTGATCATTGAGTAATACCTTACCCATAAATTTAAAAAGAAAACAATGTATCATCAATTTATTTTATTTTAATGTTTTTGTAGGATAAAATAAAAATACAAAATAAATAAATAAAAATATAATAATAATAATAAAAAGGGGCACGTCGTGGGTCGTGGGTCAAACCCCATCACAACCGGCGAAGCCGCGGGGACTCGAACCCAGGACCGAAGGGAGACAGGGGTGCGCACTTACCACTGACCTATAGCTTTTTGTGCTTCCATATTATATAATTTTTATATATATACTTATATTTTACTTTCTTTGTTATATAAATATATATATATATATTGTTTTGTTTTTTTTTTATTTTTTTTCTTTCTTTTTTCCTTTTTCTACTAGGGAACTCTACAAGTGACATGGATATCAAAGGACTAAATTGGAGCAACAAGAACTTCAACTTCAACCACCAGGTGACTTCATTCCATGATCCTCATATTTCAATTTCCTTTTTGAAATTCCCTTACCTGACTCTACTCCTTCTAAATTTTCATTTCTTCAAACACTGGGGATAGTTTTATTTTAAGTTGGGCGGGGGGAGATAAATAAAAAAATGCTTTTGTGTCAAAAAATGATTAATGATTTGAAAAAAAATGTGTAAATGGAAGAAACAATTCCTTAACTTTGAATTTGGTAATACAAATTGCACACTTTGAAACTGAATATCAAATAATTTAGCATATCATGATTCTGATTTTAATCCTTGTATAATTTCATGAGCATAGATTTTGGAAAGTGTGGCTGTCCAATGTGATATTTCATCGTTTATATTTTCATCCAAATAAAAAAAAAGATCAAAATGCACGTCCTTTGGATAGCGGGGTATTAGTTTGAGTTCATGGGGTCCCCCAAATAAATAGCATAGGTTTGGTGATCATTTTAGTTTTAATATGAGTATTTAATAAAAATAAAAATAATAAAAATAATAATTTTTTCACGTAGAGAAATGAAATGACCTAATGCGTGGCTTTCGACACTTGAGGATCTTGACTCCATAGTTTTCTGGACTAGTTAGTAATTTTATCTCTATTTTTGGTAATTAGAATTTGTTTTTGACTGAGTTAACTCGAGATGATGCCCGAGTATGTGGGCTTCACTTGGTTCCCTAAGGTCTTTGAGCCTGGGAGTCATCGACAAAGTCTCGCTATAGGGATCGACTCTTTTGAGTGCAATTTCAATTACCATGGAAAAATATCAAAAAAAAAACAAAACAAAAAAATAATAATAATACAATAATTTTTTTTGAATACTCATCTTAATATTGAAATTTGATTCCACCTAGTGCTTCCGTCATTTCCCCCTTGAATAAAGATGAACCCCCATGTCTATTGTGATGCACAACACATCCTCATACTTAATTGATATTGGATGAAATATGGTAATGAATTTGAAAAAAGGAATGGGCTTGGGATTGGGATATTATTATGAAACTATCTTGTATTAAATTATTTTTATGGGTTTCATGATTTTTTGGTATGAGGTCTTTGGGTGAGCAATGCGTATTAAAATGTTTCTGAAAAAGGTCATTTGAATTTCATTTTTGTGAGATATATTTTGCTCGGGACTAGCAAAACTCAAGTTGGGGGGGTGTGATTATCCAATAAAAACACATATTTTGATTACATTTTAATGGTATTAAATGTTCATTTTTGATCTTATGGGATTGAGTTAGTGGATTTTAATTTTGAACATCCATTCTCATCATTTGTGCACTTCATGCCTAATGTGCACCAATTTAGGCCCAATGTTTCATCTGATTTTAAAGAATGTAATTATCCATATTTTAATTTGATATTTGGGGAAATGGATATAAACTTAAATATGAACATTTTTCATCTAGGTATCAATGGAGAATTCATGGAAGAAGATGGGGATATTTTGTGATGAAAGGAAACAATTCTGGAGAAGTTAGATTGGACACCAGCCCACTGATAGGAATGTGGGGCCCAACATAAAAACCCAATTAAGCCAAAATTTAGTTTCATGATAGAAGAAGTATATAGGAACAAATCATTCTTCATGATGCAGTTCTAATTCAGCCTCCATTGTGGTCATTTAGGCAGCCCAAGTTAGAGATAAAATTCTGAGCCAGATTTTGCGGCTGAGAAACACATCCCACAAATATAATCATATCTATAAATCTACTACTCCAAATGGACCCAAATGTTACAGGAGGCGAGGAGATATCCGTGGATCCATTTTCTTCTTCTATGGCCCACTTTGATTCGGCCATCTATAAGGTCTTCTAAGCGCATCTGTTCGGTGGATGAAAGCTGGCTTCCAGCTCGGGTCAAGTGTGGAAAAGTCCAAGTTCCACAAGCTTTCCACCACCATAGGCCTACCATAATCAAGTTGGATTATTTTTACTATTGGAGGATCAACCCAAGGCTCCAAAAATTCCTATTTAAGGTAGTGGTGGTGGAGGAGTTTTTCATATTTTGTGCTTTGTTCAATTCTAATGTTATGCTACGATTTTGTTGTCTCAAGTTTGTCTTTCACATGTAAGTTTTTCAATTCACTTTAGTTTCTTAATAAATGATCTTCTTTTCCTCTAATTATGTTGTTCTTCATATCACTTTGATAATTTTGGTTCAAGGTGTGAATTTATTCACACAAAAACTTGTGAAATTATTCACACAATGGTGGAGTGATCATTTTCTTTTTATTGTTTTCTTTACTTCTTCAATTCCTCCCTCATGAGTCTACTTCCCGCTTCCATTGAAACCATAGAATCAATGGAGTGCTAACCCACTTATGGGTTGATCCAAGGGAGTATAAAGGGGCTGGATTGGATGTTATTTATCACCCCATTAATGTATAATCACCTCTTTAATTGAGATTTTTATTTGATAATTTTTAAACTCCATCGTCCTTGTTGAATTTAAGGCCACACACTTCAAGTGATAATACAAACCTTTACCTTGAAGTGATCAAAACATTGATCCTTCAGGTGTATAGATGATTAGTATTAAAGGGTATAGGCATTAAACCAGTAAGTGATGATGTTGTTTTATCTCCTTAAATGAACCCATCTCAAATATAATAAATTGAAATGGAAATTCAAAACCATCATGATATATCATATACACATCCTCATCTAAATTCTCATTAAGGAATGTGGTTTTGACATCAATTTGATATATATCATAATCATAATGAGATACTATGGATTACAAAATCCAAATGGAATTTATCATTGAAAAAGGTGAAAGGGTCCCTTTATAGTTAATACCATGAACTTTTTTGTAACCCTTTTCAATTGGGCATGCTTTATAGGTAGACACTCTACCATCCATGTCAGTTTTCTTATAGAAAACACAATTTCACCTTTTGGGTATCACCCCTTTAGGTGCATCCATCAAGTTCCAAAATTAGTTAGTGTACATGGATTCCATCTCATATTACATGAATTTTAACCATTTCTCATAATCATAATTGACAATGCCCTCTTGATAGGAATAAGGTTCATATCCCATGAATGTTACTTCATCATCATTAACCATAAGAAATCCATATCTCTCGGGTTTCTAATTAATTATACTAGACCTTTTAGGTTCTTATGTAACTTGATTTTGTTCTTCTTCTACAAATATTTGCAAAATCAACTAATCCTCCATATCAGGAACACTTTTTATTTTTTGGTCTTGAACTTCTCTAAGTTTAAATTTTCTCCCACAATCTCCTTAACTTATATGTTTCTTCTCAAAGAAAATATTATGTCGGGCCATAAACACTTTGTGTTCAACAGGGTGGTAGAAATAATATCCCATAGTTTCTTTGGTATAACCAACAAATAAGAACCTATCTTATTTGGGGAAAATATTATTAGAAGTAAATCATTTTATGGGTTCTTCAAAGCCCCAGATTTTAATAAAATACATTTTGGTATGTCTCCCAATATATATCTAATATAGTGTCTTTATAAATGATTTTGATAGAATGAAATTTAGTAATAATATATAATTCTATAGAGAATAACCCTAAAATGATATAGGATGGTCACATAAACTCATAATCGATCGAACCATGTAAAACAATGTAAAATTTATCCTTTTAGATACACTCTTCCATTGTGGTGTTCTAAGAGGAGTGATCTGTGAAAAAATTCCACAATCTCTTAGATGAGTTATGAATTCCTAGATCAATTATTCAACACCCTAATCTGACCAGAGGAATTTGATACCTTTTACCAGTTGATTATGTACTTCATTCTGAAACTCTTTGAAAATTTAAAAAGTTTCGTACTTATGTTTCATCAGAAACACATACCCATACCCACTAAAGTCATCAGTAAAAGTAACAAAGTACCTAAACCCACCAATTTATTAAGTAATCATTGGTCCACATACATCACTATATATGAGATCTAATAGTCCACTATCCCTCTCACCTTTTCTCTAAAAAGGTGACTTTTTCATTTTTCCCAATAAAAAAGATTCACATGTATCAAATGATTTATAATAAAATGAGTCCAACATTCCATCTCTATAGAGTCTTTAAATAAATTTATAATTTATATATCCAAGGAAATAATGAAAAATATGGATGGGATTAGAATAAACCCTAACCTTATTTTTCTAAATTTTATAAAAATTATTATCCATATCAAGAATATATAAATCATTCATTATATTCCCAATTCCATAAACCATTTCATTCTTAAATATAAAACAACTCTTATTCTTAATAATGAATAAAAAATATCATATTATCTAAACAAGATATATAAATAAAATTTCTATTTATAGAGGGAACATAAAAATAATTTTTTATTTCTAAGATCATTCCATTTACTAAAATTTGATCATAAGTGCCAGCATTTAAGGTAGAAACTCTTTCTCTATTACCGACACAATGATCTACTTCATCCTTCATCAATTCCCTCCTATCTTTGAGTCTATGTTTGTCACCAAATATGTGTGATGCACGCCCGATATCTAATACACATTTGTCATAGTTAGATAAATTTATATCTATAACATTCACATTTGTGTACTTCAAATGTTTCTCCTTGAGAACACTTATCAATCCTAGGTACCAATTTTTAACTATTTTATAGGTTATACCTATTAATGATCTCAATGTGATTAGTGTGAAGTATTCCATAATCTATAACAAAGACATATCAGTAAGTGAGTATCATGTATTATATCTTTTAATTAAGGGATTTAAATTAATGTTATCCCACTAAAAATGATGACCCCATACATCATATCAATTTAGTGAGCCAAGATCCATATTTCACTAAGAAATGAGTCCACATTAGTTTCCATCTCACTACTTAGTTATTTATATAGGGAATCATCCCAATCACAATAGTTGTGACTCTTGGATAGTTGATCAGATAACAACTTATCTAAATCTATCAAATGGATTCACTCAAATCTATTCCTATAGTATCCTAATCATTAGGGATTACCAGCTAGTGTAACCCAAATAAAATTCAAAAAACAAGATAACAAATGATATTCCAGAGTTACCCAGCTTCGGAACAAAACCTCCTGACAAGACAATCCAAAGTCACTTATTATTTTTGACCTTATGAAAGATAATCTAGGGGAAACTGACTTTGGCACAAAACTACATAGTTGGATGATCAAGGTATTGAAAAGTGTTTCTTTGGAAGGAATATCACACTTAGTATTTGTGAGGTTTTTAGTCTCATCAATTTAATATACATCATATGAATATTAAATTCATAACTATCACATCATATGTAATCATTATATTTTTCATGTTTTATTTCCTTTTGTGTATGCATGCTTCTAACGATTTATTATTTGGAAATACCAATTCAAACCACCAAATTAACGTGTTCACACCAAATTAATGTCTAACTCTTTACACAACCCACAAGTCTATGTTAATCACCAAAAAAAATCTAATAATATTCATACATATCCAAATGCATTATATGCATAATGTACATGAATGCTTCATGTAAAGACAATAAGTTATATGAGATTGAAAAACTCCACATGAGTAAGCCTAGAGTGACATATAGCCAACTACATTCACTTTCGTAGTTAAGGAAAGCCTTTGGGAAAGTAGGTGGTCTGACCCCATGTCCCTCTACCATAGGAAAATTTACTCAAGATAGAATTTAATTCATGAAAAATCTAATACCTAATTACATAAACTATGCCCAAAAACTATTCTCAATCTCATAACTAAAATTACAAACCGAGGTCAAGGTAGATGAAAAATAAATTTTATGATATCAAACCTACCATGAAATGTAAGTCTCTATACTAAAAGTAATTTATCATATAAATGGGAATACAAAATATTCATATTTCATAAATAATTCACTAAACATGAATATAAAGGAAACTTTAAAAATAAATAAAATATTTATTTATTTTCCAAAACATGAGACATTTAGGAACTATTTATAAATAAATTCTAATTATAAACATTTTATAATTTACCAAGGATATAAACATTTTATATTATTTTTAATATGAACCCCATTATATTTTATATTAAATAGATTTTATATGATATTTCATGAATTACAAACATTTTATAATTAAATATCTATTATATAAACATTTTATATAATCTAAATATCATATATTTTGTAATTTATAAACACTTTATAAATCACCTATTATGTTTTCTAAATAAAACTTTATTTTTTAGATCATAAGGCATGCCATTTAATTTGTCAAAAGGAATTTTAAAATATTAATCTTTACTATTTGGGAAAAAATGTTTAACAAAAAATTTAAATAATTAATTATAAATAATTTATAAATAATTTATTTATTTATAAAATACTTATAAATTAAATACCACAAAATAACTTTTATTATGATTTATAAATTTTTTATAAATATTAAAAAAACATTTAATGTTTAAAAATAATATTTAAGTATAGTTTATAGTTACCCTTATGTAGAATCCCCATTTTGCGTAAGGGAATCATCCATTTATCCTTACACATGTCGTTTGAAAGCATTTTTATAAAGGTAAGTCACTCCTTACCTTTACACAACTTAGATTTTGCACTATGTGTAAAGGTAATATGAAGATTATATTTACATATCTCATTTTTCATAAGGGTAAAAAGGATATTAACCTTACATGAACACTTCATATAAGAGTAGGCCAAAATTTACCTTTACACGAACTATTGCGTATGGGTACTATCTTTATGCAACCCATTTGTATAATGGTAATATAGAGGTTACCATTAAATAGAACTTATGCGTAAGGGTATGACCTTTATATAATATAATTGCATAAGGGTATATCAAATTTACCTTTATGTAGATTACGTAGGGGTCTATAATCCTCCAGTTTTATGAAAATACTAGTTTTAATTTTTCTTTGAAAAATAGTGAGTCAAACACATCAAAAATTGAATAACCTAACTCTAATACCACTAATGGGTTTTTATGACCATATAATTACCATTTATAGTGGAATAAAACCAAAAACAAAGTTAGACCTATCTTCAAGAATCAACGTGTAAATAATACTATAAAACAGATTACCTAGAATTCATGAATAACAGCAGTTTCCATCTTCCATCAATGGAGAGTGTTTGAGGAATATCATAAAAAGTAGTGAATAAAAGAACCCTGCCTATGAGGTGATATACTGGACAATGGATCCATGATCATACTATGAGTGTAACGTCCCCCGATCTGACACTCTCTCACTTGGCCAAAAAGGTTTGGTTATGAGACCTCAAACATGCCTCCCTGTATAACATAGGCTACCGAATGATAGTGGGGGTGTGATATATATAGTAGGGATACTATAATCCCTGGTATTAAGTGTCATAGAAGTGTAAATACTCCATATAAACAAAATAAATCAGAATAATATACATAACGGAAACCATCTAACAAAGCTAGGAAAATAAAGGAGAAATCAATATATACAAAAAACGAGGAATCATGTAATGGAAGAATTAAATGTAACTAAATTTCAGGCTAAAAGTAATAATAATAAAAGACTATTAGACTCAAATTAATAATAAAAAATTCCCTAGTCCTGAACCCCATGTTGGTCCTATCTCCAAATTCCAACCCATCCAGCAAAAAACAATCAACAACAAGGTCCCTTTCCCTTTTCCAAACCTGTATCCATATAATCTTCTTGGGTACCAAATAAATTCCAAAATAGGGTGTGAGAAAAACTCAGTAGGGTGACACCACCATGTCTAAACAAACCATTCTGATAATAAGTGTATGGAATAATGTGATAAACAAGTGTATTAATTAATTCAATAATTAATAAAATACAGTGACAACCTGCATCGAAACCGTGCCAGAATATCTCTGAGCATGTCTCACAACCATGACAACCATAACCATAGAACCATGGTAAAACATAACCTACCTTGAATCTATGTCGAAATGTCTCTGAGCATGTCTCACATCCATGTCAACCACAACCATATACCCATGATATAACATGATCATTGGGCCAAGCCCGCTATATAAGCATCAAAACATGTATTAGGGCCTAGCCTAGTATATAAGCATCATAGCATGTTCCAGGGTCAGAACTCAATATATAAGCATTAAAATATGTGTCAGGGCATATACCGATATATAAGTATTACAACATGTGCTAAGGTCAGAACCTGATATATAAGCATTACAGTATATGTCAGGGCATATCATGGTATATAATCATTACAACATATGATAAGGTTATAACCTAATATATAAGAATTACATAATGTGTCGTGAGTTCATATCACAAAAAAAAATCAATATGACCACATAAGACAAAATGGTCAATTCTGCTAATTATCATTTGTCTTATAATTTACCATTTATTTTAATTACTCAAAACAACCATTTTCTAGAGAGAATCTATAAAAAGAAATTACATGAATTACATTTCATGTTAAAATAATATGTAAGACATTTACAATTCATTATTTTCAAAGTTCCACTAACCCAATGGGTATCCATAATCCAGGTTACATCATCAATTGAATCCAAAGGGATCCAATGAAGAACCCAACCATAGATTATAATCACCCAGTTCAATTAATTTATTATTTCACATATACATGAGTGAAATAACACTATTTAATATACTTAAAAATTAAAAGTCATAACTTAGGGTTAAGATTTATACCCCTACCTGTAATCGGTGAAGAACGTAATGCTTCTAATAGAAAATGCAAACAAAGATGAAGGTGTAGAATATCGAAAAGATAACCTAGATCCAAAACTGATCAAGATCAAAACCAATAATGTACATGGTAAAGGGATTACACGAAAATAGTTGGAGAAAAAAGGAAGAGAAGGAAAACCTAAGCATAACCTTTTACCCGGAGATTGATCGGATAAATAGGACGTCCAACCTCAAGAGAGACACTCCAAAAATGGTTAGAGGATTTCCTAGGGTAGAGATGAGGAAGCTGCACATGATAAGGAGATACATATAAAATGTATGACACTTGATTAGACAATAAAAACACATATTTTTATTACGTTTTAATGGTATTAAATGTTCATTTTTGATCTTATGGGCCTGAGTTAGTGGATTTTAATTTTGAACATCCATTCTCATCATTTGTGCACTTCATGCCTAATGTGCACCAATTTAGACCGAATGTTTAATATGATTTTAAAGAATTTAATTATCCATATTTTAATTTGATATTTGGGGAAATTTATATACACTTAAATATGAACATTTTTCATTCGGGGATCAATGGAGAATTCATGGAAGAAGATGGGGATATTTTGTGATGAAAGGAAACAATTCTGGCGAATTCAGATTGGACACCAGACCACTGATGAGAATGTGGGGCCCAAAATACAGACCCAATGAATCCCAAATTTCTTGGGATTATAGAAGAAATATATAGGAACAAATCATTATTCAGGATCAAGTGCTAATTCTGCCTCCATTGTGGTCATTTAGGTGGCCCAAGTTAGAGATAAAATTCTGGGCCAGATTCTACGGCCGAGAAACACAGCCCACTAATCTAATACTATATACAAATATAAAACTCCAAATGGGCCAAAATTTTACAGGAAGTTAGTAGACATCCAGGGATCCATTTTATTCTTATATGGCCCACTCTGATTCGATAATATAGAAGGTCTTCCAAGCGCGTATTTTAGGTGGATGAAAGGTGGATCCCACCTCAGGTCAAGTGTGGAAAAGTCCAAGTTCCACAAGCTTTCCACCACCCTAGGCCTACCATAATCAAGTGGGATGCTTTTTACTATTTTAGACTCTACCCAAGACTCCAAAAATTCTTATTTAATGTTGTGGTGGTGGAGGACTTTTTTATCTTTGGTGCTTTGTTCAATTGTAATGTTATGATGCGATTTTGTTGTCTCAAATTTGTCTTTCACATGTAAGTTGTACAATTCACTTTAGTTTCTTAATAAAAGATCTTCTTTTCCTATAATTATATTTTTATTCATATCAATTTGATACTTTTGGTTCAATTTGTGAATTTATTCACACCAAACCTTGTGAAATTATTCACACAACAGTGGAATGATCATTTTCTTTTTATTGTTTTCTTTACTTCTTCAATTCCTCCCTCATGAGTCTACTTCCTGCTTCCATTGAAACCATAGCATCAATGGAGGGATAACAAAATTATGGGTTGATCCAAGGGAGTAGAAAGGGGATGTATTGGATATTATTTATCACCCCATTAATGTATAATCACTTCTTTAATTGAGATTTTTATTTGATGATTTTTAAACTCCATCATCTTTATTGAATTTAAGGCCACACACTTCAAGTGCTAATACGAACCTTTACCTTGAAGTGATCAAAACTTTGATCCTTCAAGTGTATAAGTGATTAGTATTAAATGGTGTAGGCATTAAACCAATAAGTGATGATGTTGTTTTATCTTCTTAAATGAACCCATCTCAAATATAAGAAATTGAAATCATTGAAAAGGAAATACGTCCAATCCACCCCTTGTAATAACCTAGGATAAACCCTTATCATAATTTGAAATCACTTAATAATTTTAGTGTTAACTTAAACCCATCTAAAATAAACCCAAAGTTGGCCACTTAATATCCAAAAACAGTCCATAGAATGTACGTGTCTGTAGGTTTCTTCTTAGGTCTCTGAGGATTCGATAACCCAAGCTAAACTACAAGGTCCGTTCTACCTTCATCTCTTGGGTAAATTTGAGCGTGAATAAAATTTTGGCACTATTTCCGGGGACCTAAGTAAGTTATATTAGACAATATCATCCTTTTTTTCACCCCTCTTCTCTGTTATCACCCCCTCACTCCTATGTAATTCAATTTTGAACAATTCCAAACATGGAAAACCTATCCCTACTTTGATAAGCCAAACCCATGTGTGATGTACAATGACCATCCTAATTTCTACTACTGGGATCGTAAAAAAACTAATGAACAACAATATTTTTACTCCTATGATCCACAAATATTCCCAACATATAATGAGTTTCAATCCCCACAAAGCCAATCTGAACACCCTCCTTTGCAATTCCAACAACTAAATTATCCACCTGGAATAAACCATATGTCTCAACCCCTTATCCATCCTAATACACATCCATTACTTGAAAAATTGTGTCAACAAATGGAGATAATGAATTTTGAGGTTTCATCATTGAGGTTAGAACTACAAAGCATTAAAAATTGTGAGGAACCAATCCCTACACAAACTGTCCCTTCCATAGCCTTATGTGAAGTGTCTAGTTTCCCCCAAACCTCTCATGAATTTACTGAAGAGAAAACCTTTGGATTTGGAGAAGATGAAGAGGATCAAGGAATTGTTGATGGGTTTTTAAATCAAGAGGAAACTGATTTTTTGTATTCACAAGAGGGAAATTTGACATCATGGATTGAGTCTCATGAATATAACTCCATTGATGATTTTTCAAAAACACAAATCACTGAACCATTAAGAGAAATCACAAACTTTGAGTCCATACCCATTCCTGAAACTGATCTTTATAATTTGGTTGTTGAATCTTCTATTCAAAAGGAACCAATTTTGTTGAGAAATTTGGAACATGAAACTGTGTTGGATTCAAAATATCAACTTGTGTCTAAATGTCCTATCCAACCTGAGCTCAAAATTATTGTCCTTCACTCCCCTCTAAAGAATCCTTTAATAAGTTATAATCACGACCTTTCAATTGTAATTCATTCTTCTCTTGAAACCAAAAAAGTTGGAATGATCATTGAT
Source organism: Viscum album (assembly GCA_963277665.1). Classification (NCBI taxonomy): domain Eukaryota; kingdom Viridiplantae; phylum Streptophyta; class Magnoliopsida; order Santalales; family Viscaceae; genus Viscum; species Viscum album. The sequence continues at coordinate 498,470,898 of OY728139.1, forward strand.
GTCTTAGGAAAGACTACAAAGTAAACTGGATCAACCATTTCTGATATTCCTTTGATTTTACCATTCATTTTAGAAAATAGGTTTTTTCATGAAAAAAATTATAAATATAGAATCAATCTAAAACTAGTAGAATTGGTGAAACATGTGGTCCTTAAAATGTTGAAAGTTGGTATTGGGTATGTTGTGGGGTTCAAGTCGAGCTAGCGACATTAAACCAAAGCGCTGCATGGGAGGAAAACCGTTGTTTTCATCTTTGCGAATCATTTTTTTCTTCAAATAGGATTAATTAATCATTTTGATATTTAAAAATAAAAAAAAATATTGTTGATCTGTTCTTCTATTATGAGTATGGATGGGTATGAAAGGGGAGCACCATATTCATCCCTGTCACGTGGTGTGATCCTTGAGTAATACCTTACCCAGAAATTTAAAAAGAAAACAATGTATCATCAATTTTATTTTAATGTTATTGTAGGTTAAAATAAAAATAAAAAATAAATAAATAATAATACAATAATAATAATAAAAAGGGACACGTCGTGGGTCATGGGTCAAACCCCGTCACAACCGGCGAAGCCGCGGGGACTTGAACCCGGGACCGAAGGGAGACAGGGGTGTGCACTTACCACTGACCTATAGCTTTTTGTGCTTCCTTATTCTATAATTTATATATATACTTATATTTTACTTTATTTATTATATATATATATATATATATATTGTTTTGTTTTTTTTTTTGTTTTTTTCTTTCTTTTTTCCTTTTTCTACTAGGGAACTCTGCAAATGACATGGATATCAAAGGACTAAATTGGAGCAACAAGAACTTCAAATTCAACCACCAGGTGACTTTATTCCATGATCCTCATATTTCAATTTCCTTTTTGAAATTCCCTTACCTGCCACTACTCCTTCTAAATTTTCATTTCTTCAAACACTAGGGAAAGTATTATTTTAAGTTGGGGGGGGGAGATAAATTAAAAAATGATTTTGTGTCAAAAAATGATGAATGATTTGAAAAAAAAGTGTAAATGGAAGGAAAAATTCCTTAACTTTGAACATGGTAATACACATTGCACACTTTGAAACTGAATATCAAATTATTTAGCATGCCCTGATTCTGATTTTAATCCTTGTATAATTTCATGAGCATTTATTTTGGAAAGTGTGGTCGTCCAATGTGATATTTCATCGTTTATATTTTCATCCAAATAAAAAAAACATCACAATGCACGTCCTTTGGATAGTGGGGTATTAGTTTGAGTTCATGGAGTCCCCCAAATAAATAGCATAGGTTTGGTGATCATTTTAGTTTTAATATGAGTATTTAATAAAAATAAAAATAATAAAAATAATAAATTTTTCACGTAGAGCAATGAAATGACCTAATGCGTGGCTTTCGGCACTTGGGGATCGTGACTCCATAGTTTTCTGGACCAGAGTTAGTAATTTTATCTCTATTTTTGGTAATTAGAATTTGTTTTTGACTGATTTAACTCGAGATGATACCCGAGTATGTGGGATTCACTTGGTGCCCTAAGGTCTTTGAGCCTGTGAGTCATCGGCAAAGTCTTGCTATAGGGGTTGACTCTTTTGAGTGCAATTTCAATTACCATGACAAAATTTCCAAAAAAAAAATAATACAATTTTTTTGAATACTCATCTTTATATTGAAATGTGATTCCACCTAGAGCTTCCGTCATTTCCCCCTTGAATAAAGATAGACCCCCATGTCTATTGTGATGCACAACACATCCTCATACTTAATTGATATTGGATGAAATATGTTAATGAATTTGAACAAAGGAATGAGCTTGGGATTGTGATATGATTATGAAAATATCTTGTATTAAATTATTTTGATGGGTTTCATGATTTTTTGGTATGAGCTCTTTGGGTGAGCAATGCGTATTAAAATGTTTTAGGAAAAGGTCATTTGAATTTCATTTTTGTGAGATATATTTTTCTCAGGACTAGAAAAACTCAAGTTTTTGGGTGTGATTAGCCAATAAAAAAACATATTTTTATTACATTTTAATGGTATTAAATATTCATTTTTGATCTTATGGGCCTGAGTTAGTGGATTTTAATTTTGAACATCCATTCTCACCATTTGTGCACTTCATGCCTAATGTGCACCAATTTAGGCCCAATGTTTCATCTGATTTTAAAGAATGTAGTTATCCATATTTTAATTTGATATTTGGGTAATTTTATATAAACATAAATATTAACATTTTTCATTCACGGATCATTGGAGAATTCATGGAAGAAGATGGGGATATTTTGTGATGAAAGGAAACAATTCTGGAGAAGTCATATTGGACACTGGCCCACTGATGAGAATGTGGGTACCAACATACAAACCCAATGAAGCCAAAATTTCATGGGATTCTAGAAGAAATATATAGGAACAAATCATTATTCAGGAGATAGTGCTAATTAGTCCTCCATTGTGGTAATTTAGGTGGCCCAATTAGAGATAACATTCTGGGCCAGATTCTACGGCCCAGAAACACAGCCCACTAATATAATCATATCTACAAATATAAAACTCAAAATGGGACCAAATTTTACAGGAAGTTAGGAGATATCCGTGGATCCATTTTATTATTCTATGGACCACTCTGATATGGCCATCTAGAAGGTCTTATAAGCGTGTCTGTTCGGTGGATGAAAGCTGGCTGCCACCTCGGGTCAAGTGTGGAAAAGTCCAAGTTCCACAAGCTTTCCACCACCCTAGGCCTACCATAATAAAGTGGGATGATTTGTACTATTTTAGGATCTACCTAAGGCTCCCAAAATTCCTATTTAAGTTAGTGGTTGTGTATGAGTTTTTCATATTTGGTGCTTTGTTCAATTGTAATGTTATGCTGTGATTTTGTTGTCTCAAGTTTCTCTTTCACATGTAAGTTGTTCAATTCACTTTAGTTTCTTAATAAAAGATCTTCTTTTCCTCTTATTCTGTTTTTCTTCATATCACTTTGATACTTTTGGTTCAAGGTGTGAATTTATTGACACCAAAACTTGTGAAATTATTCACACAACAGTGGAGTGATCATTTTCTTTTTATTGTTTTCTTTACTTCTTCAATTCCCCCCTCATGAGTCTACTTCCCGCTTCCATTGAAACCATAACATCAATGGAGGGCTAACCCACTTATGGGATGATCCAATGGAGTAGTAAGGGTCTGGATTGTATGTTATTTATCACCCCATTAATGTATAATCACTTCTTTAATTGGGATTTTTATTTGATTATTTTTAAACTCCATGTTCCTTGTTGAATTTAAGGCCACACACTTCAAGTGCTAATATGAACCTTTACCTTGAAGTACTCAAAAATTTGATCCTTAAAGTGTATAGGTGATTAGTATTAAAGGTTTTAGGCATTAAACCAATAAGTGATGATGTTGTTTTATCTTCTTAAATGAACCCATCTCAAATATAAGAAATTGAAATCAATGAAAAGGAAATACGTCCAATCCACCCCTTGTAATAACCTAGGATCAACCCTTCTCATAATTTGAATTCACTTAATAATTTTAGTGTTAAATTAAGCCCATCTAAAATCAACCCAAAGTCGGCTGCTTAACAGCCAAAAAAAAATCCATAGAATGTATGTGTCTATAGGTTTCTTCTTAGGTCTCTGAGGATTCGATAACCCAAAATAAAATACAAGGTCTGTTCTACCTTCATCTCCTCAACTGATTATTTTATTAGATAGAACATTACATGGAGCGTAATTGGTTCATGACATGTAACCACTTCACGTCATGAATAGGTTCACAACATGAGTCTGGTGGATTTTATACATTGTGTAATCCATTTACATGACATGTAAATGTCATGCATTCAGTTTTAACCTAGTTTCCTTATAAAAACCAAAACTACATTTAAGGCTTATCAACTTACCAATAACCCTTTTTAAAACTTGAACCATTTATACCCAGGCACTATTAATCCAAAATGAATCCCAAAACGGTCCCCGCATGGATCCTATCTGGTTTTCTCAAGTTTCCTCATAACCCAAGATAACGTTTATTCAAACAACCAGACATCCCCAAACTTTAAGTAATTTTCCCCAACAAAGGATCTCCGCCTCTGAACAAGACTCAGCCACCAAGGATAAAATGAAAAACTCAAATAGGGATGTACTTGAAAAAATACAGGATTTACAACATCCCCACCATTTAATAGCTCATCCCCGAGATGCTCCAAGCATCACCGTGGGGTCTCAGCGAACAAATCTAGCCACTATGATAACATATTAGACTCCCTCTCCCAGGTCTCCTGATAGAGATAATATTTTAATCATTTTTATATTTAATTCAATTATATAATCCCTAAAAATTGAACAAGTTGAGTTATTTACATCAATTTTGTATTTATGATGTGTTTTGGGATAAAATTGAAAAAATCCTTAATTTGGAAATATTGAAATATTTTAGTCACTTTTGTAATTCACACATATCTTTTAAAATATAAATACAATTGATTTGATTAATTTTTTATTGGATTCATAGATTTATTTTATTCATATTTTGTTTTTGAACAAGGATTTAATTCAGCCATCCATGGGTCCGCAAAATTCAATCAAATTGGAGAATTATTTTGGACAACTGTGTGGACCCCATCTCACTAAATAAATCATAACTCGGTATAAAAATATAAAATTGGGGTGATTCAAATTGTATTTGAAAGAATATTAAATGGGGAGTTATGATGTTGAAGATCTTGAAGATTGGCCATCATTAAGGTGGCCCATGGATGCTGACATTTTGGGGCAGAAAAAAAGAAACATTCCTCTAAAATAAAAGCTCAGCATTAATTGTCCATATATCGTACTAAACATGGAGTATAAATCTGAAATTTTGTGATGAAATGTAAAGAATATTTTTTTAATATCTTTATAGAATACATAATTGCACAATTAGGTCATTAAATTGGCCAAACATGGTCAAACTTGTGGTGGACAGAATCTGCAAAAAATCTTAAAGAGGAATTATGAAGATCTTAAATTTGAAGACCAGAGGATGGAACCCCCTTGGACTATATAAATAGGAGTTCACCAATTATTAGGGGTAAGTTTAAGACCACACTTAGAGATGGGAGTAATCCAAGGGATACTCAGGGACCATATCCTTCAGCATTATTCTGTTTCTTTCTTTTATTTTATTTACTTCAAAAATGTCTCTCCTCTCTCACATCATCTCGCTTACCCCATCCATGGAGGGGTAGTTTCTTTTGAGTGACCGGGAAGAGGGAAGTCTAGAAATATGTGTGTTCTTCAGTTCTTGTACTTGAAATGAATCAAATTCCTTATTATTTCTTATTATGGTTTCAATTGTTAATTCAGTTTTAAATTCTGAATGCGGTTGTGTTAGGTTTTTGATTCTGAAATTATAAATTGCTTTGGTCGATGATCACATCTCCCTCAATAAAATTATAATCTGTATACAGTGGAACAAGATTAGGGTTGGGTGGTGAGTGCTCGACCGTAGTCAAGCACGTGTGTAGGATTATATGTTAGAATCTTGGTTTATTAGGGAACAACAATTCCAGGCCAGGGATTGATCTAATTAATCAAGAAACCTTCTGCGACCCTAAACACATTGGAAGGAGGATAGACTGATCTAAGGTTTTGGATAGGAAAATTCTCATCACATCTATCTGACCAAGGGAGAGAGAGGACTCGGTAGATGAATCTCTCTCTTACCAATTAAAGTAAGAAGAAGAGTGAAAATTTGGAAACCATGATAGCACAACACTAGGTCTAGAAGAGCCCAATCCGATCACCGTCTTTATCATTTATTAATACCAATCAATTCAAGTTGTTTATTTATTTTATATTCATTCAAATTAATTAAAACAAAACATTTTTAGAAAAAAAAAGTGACAACATTGTTTTGTGTGCACTCTTCTTCGGGAGACTACCTAGGATCAACTATTATACTATACTTAGGTAATTAAAATATTATTTTTCCATGATCCACGACAGGCGTGCATCAAACTTGGTGCCATTTCCGGGGAGGCAGTATCTCAAAACCCTTAATTTTTTTTCTTTTGAGTGACCCATAGTTCAAACAATAATTTAATTTAATTTGATCCAAAAAATGAGCAAACAATAACCCAATTGAGAAAGAAAAGTTTTCAAATAGAGTTTGAATAAATTCACCTTACAGATTCAAGTGAGACATCCAGTGATCACTCTGAACCTCCAATGGCTGGAAATCCCAACCAAACATTACGCGATCTTTGTGCCCCACAATTCTCTAACCAACAAAATCAACTAGCTATTACGGACTTAGAAAATGACTTTGAATTGTGCATTAACATGATTCACATTATTCCTAAATTACATGGTCTTGCAGGTGAAGACCCCAACATAAATATCCAAGAATTTACAAATGCGTGATCCAGCTGTAGACCCCGAGGTGTTGCATAAGAACAGGTAAAGTGGAGGGAATTCCCCTTCTCACTTGAGGGAGCAACAAAGGAATGGTTGTATAGTCTACAACCAAGAGAAGTCCAAGATTGGGAATATCTTCAAATATGCTTCATGAAAAGGTTTTTTCCCGTATCTCGGATCATAAATATCCGAAAAGAGATCTATTCCATTCGCCAATCAACCGGTGAAACACTTTACAAGTACTAAGAGCGATTCAAGAAGCTCTGTGCCAGTTGTCCACATCAGACTGTGGAAGAACACCATTTCATTGTTTTCTTCTATCAAGGATTGCTTTAAAATGATAAAAACTTGCTAGATGCAACATATGGAGGATACTTGATTGACAAGTCACCAACAGATGCCATAGGATTAATTGAAAAGATTACACAAAACTCATAACAGTTTGGAACTAGAGGTACGAGAACCAAAGGAATCCATGAGGTAAGAATATCTGATTCAGTAGATTTAATTAGAAACAAAATGGGTGAACTCACCAGGTTAGTACAACAAATAGTTATTAACCATGTGAAGGAACAACAAGGATCGAATCAGGTATGTGGTTTATTCTCTTCTAATTATCATTACACTGATCAATTTACAGAAGTGAAGGGGACATAAATTTGTGTTGTATCCTATCAACAAAGGCAATACCAACCGCAAACCCAACCAGGGTATGGGTTTCATCAGAACCAATCCAGACCTCCTTTTCAGCAGCAATATCAAAACCTGATAGCATTCCAACAGCCTTATAAGCAACCCTTCAAACAACAAAAAACTTTCCAATAGCCACCTTTACAGTAAAAGAATCATGAGAAACCATCCACAAGTGCACCGTCAACTGAAGATCAACTGCTGAATACAAGAGTTGCAGGAGTAGAAGATAAGATTGAAAAGCTAGCTAATCAATTTACAAGTATTATGGATGATCTCACCAAGAACCAAGGTAAGGCTCCTGCACAAACAATTCCCAATCCAAAGGATAATATTAGTGAAATCACCACCTAAAGCGGGAAGGAGCTCACACCACCAGAAAAATGTTAAGAGGATGATTCTAGGGAACCTCCTGAAGCTCGTCCAGTCCAACCAAAAGATGGAGTCAACAACAAATGAGAAAGAACAAGGTTCAGGAAGGAAAGAATAGAAAAAACTTTTCAAAAAAAATGGGAGGAAAAGGATATCCCAGCACTATTCCCATCAGCATTGGTTGAGTCAAAGAAGGGTGAAGAAGAATGACTTCAACGGGAAATTCAGGAAACATTCCAAAAAGTTGAGATTAACATTCCACTACCGGATGCAATCTGAAAAATCCCTAAATATGAAAAATTTATGAAGGAGATGTGTACTAAAAGAATGAGGATAAATGGAAATGAAATAATAAACATAGGAATAAGAATCTCAGTATTGATCACACCACCAATACTTCAAAAATGTCAAGATCCAGAGACATTATATATTCCCTGCACCATCGGTTCTTTAAATTTTACAGATGTACTATGTGATCTTGGAGCTTCGATAAATGTGACGACTCACTCAATATTTTCATATTTTCATACCGGAGAACTAAAATCAACTCGGGTGGTGGTACAATTAGAAAACAGATCCACTGTTTTCCCAGCTGGAGTCGTTGAAGATGTACTTGTAAGAGTGAGAGGATTAATCTTTCCAGCAGACTTTTATGTCCTTGCCATGGAGAATGACCGAGCACCATCCCAATCTCCCATCATCCTAGGGAGACCATTCCTAAAAATAGCAATGACGATAATCAACGTGCATGAATGAACACTCACCATGGAGCTCAGGTACAATATAATACACTTCAACATTCTTGATACGATGAAACACCCATTCAGCAATCACTCATTTTATGTGATCTCCCATGTTGAAGGTATGGAACCAACTAAAGAATCAAGTATGCTTCATGAATTCTTATCAGTAGGAGAACATTTTTCATTTGAATGTTTTAATTCCCAAGAACCTAAAAATTATGATATCATGTTCAAGGATGAGGTAAAATCTTATTTTTTCGATGATTTGTTAAAAGAGAGTGATATTATACTAGAGAATACAACCTTTGAAGTAGGAAGCCTAAATGCAATGTCATCCCTTGAACAACCCCCATGTCTAGAGATGAATCCTTTTCCATGTGATTTTAAGTATGCTTTCCTAATGGAAGGAGATAAATTTCTAGTAATCATTGCTAATAACCTACCCCATTCACAAGAACAAACACTGATTGACCTTCTCAAAAGGAATGTCAAAGTTGTAGGATATAGTTTAGGTGATATTCCTAGAATCAACCCTAAGGTATGCTCTCATAGGATATTTTTATAAAGTAATTCCCGTCCAGTTAGAAAACCTCATATAATACTCAATCCCACAATTATGGAGGTCATTAAGAAATTGATAGAGAAATTGTTAGTAGCTGACATCATTTACCCAATCTCTAATTCTCAATGGGTTAGCCCAATTCATGTAGTCCCCAAGAAAACCAACCTGACCATTTTTAAAAATGAAATAAATTAACTGATACCCATGAGAGTAAAAAATAACTGGAGAGTGTGTATAGATTACAGGAAGCTAAATCAAGTTACCAAAAACACCACTTTCCTATTCCGTTCATTGATCAGATGCTTAAAAGGTTAGCTGGAAAAACTCATTACTATTTTTTAGATGGATTCTCAGGATATTTTTAGGTACCAATCACACCATAAGACCATGAGAAGATGACCTTCACCCGTCCTTTTGGAACATTCACCCACAAAAGGATGCCTTTCAGGCTATACAATTCCCCAGGTACATTTCAACGGTGTATGGTGAGTATTTTCTTAGGCTACATTGAGGAATTCTTGAAGGTGTTTCTTAATGATTTCACATTTTTTGGAAATTCATTTGATAATTTCTTGGGAAATTTTAAAAAAGTATTGAAAACATGTATTGAAAAGAACCTTGTCCTAAATTTTTAAAAATGTCATTTCATGGTTGAACAAGGGATAGTATTGGGGCACATAATATCACAAAATGGGATTGAGGTTGATAAATCCAAAGTTGATGTAATAAATTCCTTTCCATATCCAACTTGTGTCAAACATGTTAGATCCTTCTTAGGGAATGTATGATTTTATAGAAGATTCATCAAGGATTTTAGTAAGATTTATCTCCCTCTCTCAAGATTACTTTTAAAGGATGCTACTTTAATTTTGATTTTGCATGTAGGGATTCATTTTTTGAATTAAAGTAAAGGCTGATAACACCACCAATAATGCATCCAACCAATTGGGATTACCCTTTCGAGCTACTTTATGATGCAACCAACCAAGCAGTGGGAGTCGCTCTATCATAGAGAATTGACAGAAAGCCTTATGTCATCTTCTATGCATCAAGGACCTTGGATGCAACAAAAATAAATTACACAAACACTGAGAAGGAGTTCCTTGCAGTAATTTTTTCACTAGATAAATTACAATCATATCTTCTGGGCACTAAAGTTGTTGTTTTTTCTGATCATGCAGCTCGTAGGTACTTAATGAAAAAGGAAGATGCTAAACCATGGTTGGTGAGATGGATGCTAGTCTTAAAAGAGTTCAATTTGGAAATCAAATATAATAAGGGGATTGAAAATCAAGTGGCCGATCATCTGAGTCGACTACCCCACACCACTGAAGCAGAAATCCCAAACCAGAACGCACTTAATAATGAGCTTCCTATAGAACAACTATACATCATTAATAGTGAAGTACCATGGTATGCCAACATTGTCAACTATTTGGTTACATTTTAGGTACCCTCTCATCTAAGCTCTCATCAACAACATAAGCTTAAATATGAATCAAGATTTTATATTTGGGAAGATCCATTTCTATGGAAAATTTGTAATTATCAAATCATAAGAAGATGCTTACCAAGAAGTGAAATTGAATCAGTTTTTTAATTCTATCATAAATTATCTTGTGGAGGCCACTTTGGACCTCAGAGGACTACCCACAATGTTTTATAATCTGAACTCTACTGGACCACCTTATTCAAGGATGCATGTGAATTTTGTAAAAGATGTGAAAAATGCCAATTTTCGGGTAACATATCAAAACGACATGAAATACCTCAAAAACCAATAACCTTTTGTGAAATATTTGAAGTGTGGGAAATATATTTCATGGGACCATTACCAATTTCATTTGGAAATTCATATATTATTTTGACTATAGACTATGTTTCAAAATGGGTGGAAGCAAAAGCAACCAGAATTGATGACACTAAAGTTGTTTGTGATTTTTTTAGGGCTAACATTTTCTGCAGGTTTGGGGTGCCACAAGAAATCATCAGTGACCAAGGAACTCATTTATACAATAGGAAAATGGAAGCATTTCTGAATAAGTATGGGGTGCATCAGAGAACATCTACCCCATACCATCCCCAAACAAATGGCCAAGCAGAAGTCTCCAATAGAGAAATAAAATCCATTCTAGAAAAGACAGTTAAACCCAATCGGAAGGACTGGAGCCAAAGGTTAGATGATATCTTATGGGCATACAAAACGACCTACAAGACACCCATAGGGATGATTCCCTATATATTAATCTATGGAAAGAGTTTCCACCTTCTTATGGAGTTGGAGCATAAAGCCTACTGGGCGGTCAGAGAGATGAATTTGGACCTTGAGAAAGCTGGGTAATAAAGAATATTGCATTTTCAAGATTTAGAGGAAATTAGAAGAGAATATTTTGAAAACTAAATGATATATAAAGAGAGAACAATGATGGACCATGACAAGATGATTCAACCAAGAACCTTCAAACTTGGAGATCAAGTGTTACTCTAAAAATCCAGACTTAAGCTTATGCTAGGTAAACTTCATTCCAGTTGGGAAGGCCCCTTTACTGTTATTCATGTATACCCCTTTGGTGCTATGCAGATTCAAAAGGAAGGAGGAGGAAACCCATTCACTATAAATGGGAAGAGGCTTAAGAAGTTACATGGGACCGTACCTCAAGAACCATTGGAGGAGATTGCACCCCTTCACCCTGAATACAAATGAATACCTACCAGGTTGCATCATTCCTTTACACTTGATTAAATGTAGTAACACCATCTTTTTGATACTTACAAAAAAATTCCATTTACATGCATTGAGGAAACTGTATCAATTAAGTGTGGGGGAGGGAATCTTGTAGTCTAGGATTTTTCAAAAATTTTAATTTTTTTTAATCGAGCCAATGACATTAAACAAAGGCTCTATCGGGAGGCAACCCGCGTTTTCCCCCATTGTCTACTTGTCCTCTTGGTCATATACTAGCATGATTGAACATGCCTACACTATGAATTGTTTTTTATTCTTATATTTCAGGACCATTAATGAAGAAGGTGTAGTGGGATTACATGTCGTGAAGAAAAGCATCCATTTGAAAGGGGAGTAAGAGTTTCAATTATATATTATCCAACTATATTCCCTACATTTTTAGTCTTTTAAAGCGTTAATTAAAAAATGCATGCCCATGCTTGAATTCATGTTTTACTTGACTTATCTAGGAGACATGAGTTTCATAGGAATCCGTTGATTCCATGTTTTATATTTCAATGTTTATGAGATTGAATGAGAAAAATGGAGAATTGGATGATTAAAGTGAAGCATGAATATTGAAATAAGGACCCATGATTTGAATGAATTAGTTGATTCATGTAAATGAAATTTCCCTACCATTTTTCATGTTTTAAATTTCTAAAATTCATGTGAATTAATTTGTTATTATTAATCATTCCATGAGTGATTGTCCAATATCATATTCTCATTTCCGAGAGGATTTCTAGACCAAATATTTCCTATTTTTTCTTGAGCATATTTCTTGAGTGATATTGGGACATGCCACCTACCAGAACTTGTATTGAAACTTTTCAAAGCTATGATTGTGAAAAAACACATTTAAAATGATTGAGACACTACTTTGTCTATCCACATATTTACCTGAGACCCACCCTTACATTTATCCTCCGTTAGCCTATAGAATCCATGAATTTACTTATAGGTTTAATCCACATTACAGGATGATATTTCCTTACCTAAACACACTTTTAGTATTTTTACATGGTAATTCAAGTTTGAGTGTGGGGGAAGGGCCTTTTATGTGTGTTCATTCGGATGAGTATATTTTTTGGGTGGTGTGAGGTGTGCGTAATCATTTTGGGTAGTGTATTATTAGAAAATTGGGTATGAGTCATCATTTCATTATTCTTATTTCATTTCATCCAGTTCTCCTTAAAAAAAGAATAAAATAAAGTTGTGTCTTTCTGTAGATTTATAAAAAAATTCAAAAAAAGAGCGATAAATTAAGCTGTGCCTTTCGGGAGATTTATTTTAAAAAAAGAGGGATAACTTGGATGATATCATTCTTTGTAATCATTTATTGACTCATGTCCCATGTCATTAAAAGGGGGTGGTGTTGTGTTTCACATTCTCAAGGGGATTTGAGTGAGGTTCATCCCGTGTTTTCACTTGATTAATCATGCATTGTACTTAAGAGTGAAACCTCATACTTCTAGCCTTAAATTATTTCAATCATTTACCCACCAACCCTAAGCCACAGAGTCATTTGAACCTTTATTGCAAGTCCTCATGATTTTATGTGCATTTTGTATTTACAAAGTGGAGAAATTAGTTACTTTACAAGACTATAGATAAAAAACATGTTCTCATGATATGAGCATAACTCCACTTTAATTTTATCAAGAGTGATGAGAGAAAAGATTCAAAAGAGAGGTAGAACATGATATGGCATGTTTAATAATAATAAATTGAGAAGATTGAATTAATGAAAGGAGAAGATCCATCATTTTTCAAAAGGGAAAAATAAAATGCATGAATTGATTGTTTCATTGAAAAATGGGAAATTAAATTGATATTTTTTGTGGAACTTGAAAATTTGATTGGACATTGATAATTATTTGGTTTTATTGCATTGAAATCTGAATATTGGTAACATTGGTGCCCTTTTGAATTCCATGTTGAGATTTTATGCTTAAGGACAAGCATAGTTTAAGTATGGGGGAATTGATAGAGATAACATTTTCATCATTTTTTATATGTAATTCAATTATTTGATCCCTAAAAATTGAACAAGTTGAGTTATTTACATCAATTTTGGATTTATGATGTATTTTGGGCTAAAATTGGAAAACTGTTTAATTTGGAAATATTGACAGATTTTAATCACTTTGGTAATTCACGAATATATTTTAAAATATAAATCCAATTGATGTGATTAATTTTTTATTTGGTTCATATATTTATTGTCTTAATATTTTGTTTTTTAACCAGGATTTAATTTGGCCATCCATGGGTTCACAAAATTCAATAAAGTTGGACAATTATTTTGGATGAATGCGTGGACCCCACCTCACTAAATAAATCATAACTCGGTCTACACACCTAAAATTGGGGTGATTACAATTTTATTTTAAATAATATTAAATGGGGAGTTAGGATGTTGAAGATCTTGAAGATTGTCCATCATTGAGGTGGCCAATTAATGCTGATATTTTGGGGCAGAAAAAAGGAAACATTCCTATGGAATAAAATCTCAGCATTAATTGTCCATATCTTGAACTAAAAATGGAGGATAAATATGAATATTTTTTATGAAACGTGAAACATATTTTTTAAGATCTTTATAGAAGACATCATTGTACAATTCATCCATTAAATTTTCCGAACATGGTCAAACTTGAGGTGGAAAAAATATGCAGGAAATCTTAAAGTGGAATTATGAAGATATTAAATTTGAAGACTGTAGGATGAAAACCCCTTGGACTATATAAAGAGGACTTCACCCATTATGAGGGGGAATTTGAAGACCACACTCATATATGGTAGGAATCCAAGGGAAACTTGGGGACCATCTCCTTCAGCATCATTCTGTTTCTTTCTTTTATTATCTTTACTTAAAAAATGTCTCTCCTCTCCCGCATCATCTCGCTTACCCCATCCATGTAGGGGTAGTTTCTTTTGAGTGACCGAGAAGAGGGGAGACTGGACCTATGTGTGTTCTTGATTTCTTGTGCTTTAAATGAATCAAATTCCTTCTTCTTTATTATTATGGTTTCAATTGTTAATTTAGTTTTAAATTCTGAATGCGGTTGTGTTAGGTTTTTGATTTTGAAATTATAAATTGCTTTGGTCTATGATCACATCTCACTCCACCCAATTCTAATCTGTATACAGTGGAATAAGATTAGGGTTGTGTGGTTAGTACTTGACGGTAGTCAAGCATGTGTGTAGGATTTTATGTCAGAATCTTGGTTTATTAAGGAACAACAATTCTGGGTCCGGGATTGCTCTAATTAATCAAGAAACCTTCTGCGACCCTAAACACATTAGAAGGAGGATAAAAAAATCTACGGTTTTGTATAGGAAAATTCTCATCACATCTATCTGACCAAGGGAGAGAGAGAAATCAGTAGATGAATCTCTCTCTTACCAGTTAAAGGAAGAAGAAGAGTGAAAATTTGGAAACCATGATGGCACAACACTAGGTCTAGCCGAACCCAATCCGATCACCGTATTTATAATTTTTTAACACCAATCAATTCAAGTTGTTTATTTATTTCATAGTCATTCAAATTAATTAAAAACAAACCTTTTTAGAAACAAAAAGTGACAACCTTGTTTTGTGTACACTCCTCTTTGGGAGACTACCTAGGATCAACTGCTATACTATACTTAGGTAATTAAAATATTGTTTTTCCATTCCCCATGATAGGTATGCGTCATCTCCTCTTGAACTCACCCATGCTGACACTACATTCAAACCAATGATATAGTATTACCCAAGAGATACTTCTCTCTATGGTCCACAATCCGTATCAGATGATCCTTAAAGGACACACCAACACAAATATCGACGTCTACCACGTCTATCACATGAGAAGGGTCTGGATAATATCTCCAAATATACAACACATGAAACACATCATGCATGGAGTTGTAGTTCTATGGAAGGGATAATCGTTATGCCACTAGACTGACCCTTTCCACTATTTGAAACAACCAAACAAACCTGGGTGCTAGATTTCCCTATTTCCTGATATGACGTTTCCCTAGCTTAGGTGACACTCGAAGGAAAACACAATGACCAACCAAGAATTACATAGGTCATCTCTGATGGTCAACATATGATTTTTTCCTAATATACATGATCACCGACCACTTCCTGATCAAAAAAACCTACTCAGTAGTCTCCTGCACGAGACTAGTCCCAACAAACACCGACTCACCAGACCCCATCCAACAAGGAGAAAAACAACATGGGATGCTATAAAAAGCCATGAAAGGTTCCATCCAGATCGATTCTAGGAATCTATTATTATATGAAAACTCCATGACTTCTATATGATAATCCCACAAACCACCAAAATCCAAAACACATACTCATAGCATATCTTCCAGAACTTGAATAATCTACTCAGATTGACAATCATTATGAGGATGATAGGCTGTGCTCAAAAGAACCTGTGATCCCAGATCTTTTTAAATACACTATGAGAACCGTTATCTGAAACAAGGATCTCTATATGAAATGATACACCTTTGAACACCGTGCAACTGAACTACCCCGTGCATGAAAGGACTACCCAGATGCTCAGTAAGGGTAAATAAAGGATATATGTAAGTATAACATGGATATAAGGGTATGAGATCATGATAATAATATTTTAATATCATAACTTTCATATCAAATATCGTATATATAATTCATGTCATAAATATTGGTAGTTCATAAAACATGAATCATAATAGAATAAAGATCATAATATATAGGAGTAAGGCATGAGATTCGTGGCAAAAGCATAAACATGTAAAAACATTCCCTAATATAAGGCTCATTATCAGAACTTATATGGGAACTTCATGGGGACTACACCTACTAGGAAGGACACACCATGATCCCCAGTCGCAGTCCTTTCCTTATAAGAGATCGGGTTTCCCCATCTTCCCATAGTGGATCCGGTTTCCCCATATTCCTTAGTAGATCAAGCTCATAAAATTGATTACCATCATTATATCATAAGATATAAACATTAGACAATTCATTGGAGAGATATATTGGTCCCACCCATCACATAATAAAATCATACATACATATTCCCTAAGATAATAAAACTTACATCATATAATGACCCCCAAAAAGAGACGAGTTTCGTAAACATCATATCATAACCCATGCAATTAAATGGGTATCATAAAAATTTCATCATATCATTACCTATGTAAAATATATAGGTATCATAACCATTTCATCAAAGCATAACCCGTAAAAAAAGCAGGTGTCAAAAGATTATAACTCGTGGAAGAGAAATGGGTTTCATAAACATTATTCCATCAAAACATAAACCATTCAAAAAAGAATATGAATGGTATTCTTGGATCAAATCCACAGAAAATCATAAACTATAACAAATTCTATCATATTATATTAATATTTAGTAAGATCATATGGAACATTTCTTAAAGAAAATAACATTTCTTCAAAAATCCTTTTCATAAAACCATTTCCAAAACCCTTTTCTTATAAAGAAGGCTTTACAATTTCATTTAAAACATTTATTGAGGAAAATATCTTTCTTTCTTTGAAAAACTATTTTTAAAACCTAAATCATTTTGAAATCATTTTTATTTTAAAATATATTTTAAAACATATAATGGAAGCTTGAAAATATTTTGAAAACCTTTTTCTTTTAAAACACCTTTAAAACTCATTAAGAAATATTGAAAACATTTTGAAAACCTTTTTATTTTAAAATACTTTAAAAAAAATAAAAATATGGGTTGAAATAAATTTGGAAAACCTTTTCTAGAAAATGGATTTGAAAAATTATAAAGAAATCTTAAAATCATTGAAATCCTTTTCTTTGAAAATAACCATTTGAAAACATATAAAGGAATATTTAAAAATCATTTAAAACACTTTTTAAGCATAACATTTTTTGAAAACCTTTTTATTTAAAAAACACTTTAAAATAAACAAATTTAAAGAATATTAGGAAAAAAGTTTTCTTTAAAAATAAAATTTTATACTCACAAAGGAATATTTAAGGAAATGATGGTCATGATGGTGAGTATGTCTGTACATACTGAACATTCCTTTTGCACCTTAAAAAGTTTAGAAAAGTGCCTTGATCCAAAAATGAAAAGAATATTCTATTAAAACCATTTTTAAAAAGGAAAAGCATGTGTAAAAATGTACTTTAAACATCATATGGTAATAGTAAAATATTTTTTAAAACATTTTTAGAAAAAATAGTTTTGAAAGAACACATATTTCTGAGCGAAAGGATAAAAAAGTTGAATTTTCACAAAAACAATTCTTAATTATATTAAGTATCAAAGAGTGGAAAAATGGTACCATTAATTAGATATAACATGAATAACCAAATTAGAAGAAAATTAATTGAATTTATTAAGATATGGTTTATGATATTTCATCAATGGAAACATAATCCTAAACAATCCCAATAAACGATGAGATTGTAGCAATAAAATATTACCACTTTGGTAACTTTAAATAACAATACCCATGGGATAATTACATTACATGAAGCTTATAATATCATAAAAATAATAATATTCATTATATAAATTTAAAAGGTACATTATACTTACCTCATAAAATAATATAGGTGCATAATATAATGTGTGTCTCAAAGAATGCAACTTGAGATAAAATTACCTTACAGATTTGGTAACTTTTGAACCATGAAGAGATATAATCAAATGGATATGTAAATAAAAATAAATTTAAGTATTAGTACCATATAATAGATTCATGTTCATTATATACACCACACAAAATAAATGAGTGGTGAACATGGCATGTATCTCACAAATATAAAAAGTGAGATGAGAAAACCCTTACCTTAAGTGTTGAATTTCTTCGCACACATTGAAACCTCCTATATAATAAATATAAGTTTATTATAAATATAAAAAAGAACCATATTATTATATCAAATACTATATATTATTTTATTATGAATTTATATTACCTGTTTATTAACAATTACATATTAATGTTATGTTTTGGGTAATATCCGCTTAGTTTTTCTTATACATTTTGACTTGTTATTATTGATCCAATTTGATCATGATTTAATTATTTCCATAATTTAAAACATTATATAAATATCATATACATTAAGTATATAAATATTTATAATAATATATTAAATATATAAATATGAAATGGAATACACCATTCATGGAGATGGTAGGCCGTACGTACGCATGAACGTTGTTTCTGTTTTCTTATCGTATTGAAAGAAAGAAAGTAAATGACACTCACAAACAAAAACATAAAAACATATTATTATTATTATTCTATTATAAATTTTGTTTCATACATTCACATAAATTTACTAAACCCATCCTTAATACATTCCAGGAAAAGTGTGTACGAATCACATCACTTTGAGGATGCAGTAGTCCTCACGTCCACAAACGAAGTTATCGTATTCCCAGAAAATGAAAAGTATGAAGTTATGTTTTAAATAATAATAAAATAATATTAAATACATAATAAATATCATATATATCATATAAAAACAGTATGTACATCATAATTACCAACCATGATAGGTGGTAAAGGAAAAACGAACAACATCGTTTTGCGAGGCGGTAATCCGCTATACACATGAATGGTGAGTTCATTACCCATTTGATGGAAGTGTGTTTAGGTGTATGTTTATCCATTATAATAAAAAAACTAAATATATTGAGCATACTAATGTTATTATATAAGAATGGAATAATAATAATTTATGGGGTGGATAATGAAAATAAAACAAAAGAGCTTGTGGAAGAATGTTATATTTTCTTTGGGTAATTCCTTTTGGTTTGCACCAAAGGACTAACTTGGTTTGATTTATGCCCAAAGTGAGTTTTATAGGTTTATATGAGAAGTTGAGATCTTATTTTTTAAGGGTTTGGATGATCCAATGTGGCTTGAGAGGTGTGAGTAAGGGGAAGAGTGAATACCTTTTTATAGAGGATGAGGGGTTTCATTCTTGTAAATGCCAAAAGGTAAACACTATTGGGAGGAATACCTTATCTCATGTTCTTAAAAATTGGAAATATAACGAATTAAAGGTGAATTATGGTCTAACCAAATATCCACCACACAAAAATAAGTTCATTTTTATAATTTTGTTCCTTAACTTCTATGTTTCCCCACTTTTATCATTTTGGTTTTTATTAAGGTAACTAGTTTTATAAACCAATTAATTTAACCATTAAGAATAAATTAAATTTAGATTTATTATAAAATATATACCAAATTAATTATAAATATGAAATATATTTTACAAAAAATAAATCACACGTGTGCTGGAAATTAATTTTAAAACAAGCACATGTAACGCGTAAAAATATCTCTTTAACCCGAACCACGCTAATAATTTTTTTCCATTTAAAGGTAAATATGTTCATTATGAAATATAAATTGGTTTATCAATAGACCATATTTTATATTTATTAACATCCACAAATAATTTTTCAGAATATAGTATTTTTACTTAATTTTAAATTTTTTGAAAAAATATCATTTATTATAAAAGAACATTAATGTGAATTTTGACATTATTTACTTAATTTAAAATTTAAAAATATTAAGATAAATAAATAATTTTAATATATTATGTTAAAACCTATGTAACATGATATATCCATCTAAAAAAAATAATTCAATCAATTTAATTCACTTTTAATATTTTTAGTATAATTTATTTTAGTTAATTAATAACTAAATAATTATCGCATTTGACATTCCTTAATAGTTAATCTAAATAATTCATCTCTAAAAATTATATATAAATTAATATGATGAAAAAAACTCCTTTATATTTAAAAATAATGCGTAAAACCGAACTAAAGTGGTTTTTTGTCCATATCTCAAGGCTTTATAAATGTTAAAGGTAAGGAAGGTGCCTTTTTTGTCTTTTTCCTTACTTAACTTATTATATAGGTCAATTTCAGGAAATAGTGTCCAAATAACTCATACAATTTGAAAAAATAGGGGATATGGTAGAAATATGGGAATCCAATGACTTCTAGACAAGTTTCTAGGATATTTCCCCCCTTAAGATTAAAGTTCAACCACTAAGTAAACTAATTTTTTCATTAATCGTTGTAATTAATTTAAATTAATTTCACTAATATATCTGGTAAAAAACTAATATTAACTCAATAGAAATTATAAATTATAATGATTCAAAATATTGAATCCATTTTTTAAAATTCTAAACATATAAGTTTCATAAATTAATTTAAAATTAATCCCGTAGATGTGTCGCAAAAGCGGATTTTAAAGCGAAAAAGTCCAAAATTTTGAATTGTTTTTATATTCAATTTCAATGTGAAATTGGTTCCAACGACCTAAATTGGATTAATTTATGTATAATTTATCTAATTATAATTTAAAATCAAATTAATATATAGTTTAAATATATAAATAAATTAGAAGAAAAATAAGTTTTGAATTAAAATTCAGTATTTTTCACTATTCATCAAAAAAATAAACTACTCAGAAAATACCAAAAAATTCACCCAATGTAAATTTTGATATTACACATTCAAAAATGAAGTTTATTTTTTAAAATGAAAATTCTAAAAGTTTCAAAATTTAGATTTGAAATGGGTTCTCCATTAAAAGGTGGTAAAATTACCTTTTAGAAATATACATCTTTTTATTCAAAAAAGTGTATCTATTCTTATCTTATACATATAAAATGTATCCTATGAGTATCAAAAATATTTATTTAATATATAATACATAAATTTTATTTAAAAAATTCATCAAAATTGGTTTGTTTAATTTATTGAAATAAACTTATGTTTGTATAAAGAAAATATTTTTCTTAGAAAAGTTATTTCTTTATTTTCAAATAGTTCTTACATTCATTTCTAACTAATTGATAACAAAATGATTCATTTTATATACATGATTAAATCATATTTTCACAATTTAGTTAATCTTATTTATAACTTCCATTCCAACGACTAGGTGGTAACTATAATAATATTTTAATTACAATATTAATAGTATGTTGCAGTTCAATAAAACTCAGCCTTGCATGTAACACAAGATCTCGACAGAACTCAGAATTATGTGTAATAAAAGATAAACATAGTGTTTCTTGTACCAAAATTTAATCTAATTGTTTCATGTAGTATAATCTTAACTCTATTTTGTGTATAAATCAAGCCAAACTTAGTGATTTTATATAACAAAATCTATATTCAGTGTTGAGTGAAATGAAAAATATCAAAGATATTAAATTAATTCTAAAAAATTCACAAAATCTCGGGGTGTTACATTCTACCCCTCTTAAAATTAATTTCACCCTCAAAATTTTTCTGGGTTATCAAAGTTTTAATAATTGAAAGTTCCATTCATCGAAACCCACATCATAAAACTGAACACTAAAACTTCCTTTAAAAAAGAAAGTTGGAAACATAATAGTTACCCAAAGTAACACATTACTAGGTTTCCACATAGGAGAACATAGGTGGGAAGTGAAAACATGGAAATTGAAGAGAAGTCTAACTATAAAGTTCTAATTCAGAGTGATATAGAACATGGTTAGTAGGAGTTTAACGATCGCAAATCCATAAACCAAAGAGGCTTGGAAAAGGTCATTGATATCATGAAAAATGATGATAACATGACAAAATTTTATTTCAAGACCCATTTCTTAAAGTTGAATAATTTTCATGAGAATATATACTTACTTGATTTCATCACAATCTCACCCTTTGTTGTGCCTTGGTCAATTTCTACTTCATCTCTTATTCCAAGAAATGAAGGCGAAATTTTCATTCTCTAATTAGGAGAACATGAGGTCCATAAATAGAATGATATGTCATTTCATTTGTCTTTATCACAACAAAAAGGTTAGAACAAGTTATCCAATATGAATAAATCCTTACATGAAAAGATAATAAATTAATCTCTAAAACATAATTCTAATTTTAACATAAACCATTTCATAAATGGTTAACCTTGTAACCCATCCGAACGATGAAAGTCTAAAAATTTAGAAATAGGGTCACTAAATTTATCAAATTAATCATAACATTGATCCCCCATATATAATAAAGTAGCTCTTGGTTGTCACATTCTAATAATATTAATACCATTATCATGTATTCTATTGAAACATGGTAATAACCAAAATTACCATACATAATTATTGAAAATATTCATGATTTATTATTCCAAAGATTATTGGATATATTCCTTAAATGTCATCATCTCCATCCATGATAGCACAAACCACTTTTTCAAAAAATCTTTTATCAACTATATGGTCATAAATACTATCCAATTTACTTTATCCATATCATCATCTCTTTATCCATACTATATATCATTTTATCATCCTTAGGAACACATTAAGGGTTACATCCCTTTATCAAAATATCACCTTTCCATTAAATCAATTTTATAGGTCTTCAACACCATTCAACATATTCTTGTAAATCCTTAGAATAAATTGAACAATCCTTATACATTTCACAATTAATATAACATAATTATTGAATCCAAATACCTAAACACTTCAATTATTTCACTTCATCCTTAAACCATTAACAAGGGTAGCTCATCCTATTACTTAATAAATATTTCCTTTCACATTTCAATTATAGTCTCATCATCATCAGAAATATAACCATTAATTGTTCCACCTTGCTGATTATATTCAGGAGCTTTCCACTTAGGATATTGATTTTTATAATGCCCATTCTTTCCACCTTTAAAGAAACCATCAATTAATAGTACCTCAGGGAGGCCAATATTACCATATATCATGTTAACTAAACTTTTCATTTTCCCTTTGTAGTTTCTTGTTTTGTCTTTTTATTTTACACAGTCAAAACATCATATTATTCCTCTAATAAATCCATTTGGTTGTTTCTTACCACATTCTAGACACAAAGGAAACTGAATCTTATTTCCTCCATGGTATCCATTACCATAATTATCAGTAAACTCTTTAATTTTCTTCTTTGCTGAGTCTGAGAGTTGATTAAGGTAGACATTGTTAGTCATGTTTTGTGAAAATTGATTTGTCATGATTAAAACTTACTTCATTCCAATGACCATCCCATTTAATTTATTATCAGAAAATTATATATCACATTCATCGTTAACCTATTTCCTTTTGGTTCCCACCATTGACTTAAAACTAGAAATCATTGTGTGAGCAACACTTATCATATTAGAAACAAAATAACAATGAAAAATTACTTATAAGACACCTAAATAATGAAAACTACTTTTAAATCTATAACACCTTAGGATTTTCCTTAGATAAATCCCTAGACATATCCTTAGAAATATCCCCAGGGATCTCATTAATGTTTTCTCATCCAAGTTTCCAATGGTTGACTAAAACTTCCCTTTGATACCAACTATAATGACCCTGGCTTAACATATATGGATATTACATTATTTTAGATTAATATTCAACACATTACAAAAGTACATTCCCAAGGACCGTAATAATTTAGTGTCATTGGAAACTTGGAATAAAATATTCTAAATATGTGAAAGATATTTAAAATTTCCTTTAAATATCTTCCCCTTTAGAAATCCTACTTAAAACCCTTCTTCATAACCTGGAGAAATGAAACATAATAAAGGGGTGATCTTATATGCTTAGTAAGGGTAAATAAAGTAGATACATAAGTATAACATGAATTTAAGGGATTGAGATCGTGAGAATAACATTTCAAGATCATAAAATGCATATTAAAGATCATATACATGAGTCATGTCATAAATATTGGCAGTTCATAAAACATGAATCATAAGGGAATCAAGACCGTAATCTATAAGAGTAAGACATTGAATTTGTGGTAGAATCATAAACATGTAAAAACATTCCCTAATCCAAGGATCATTGCCAAAACTTATCTAGGCACATCATGGGGACTACACCTACTCAATGGGACACACCACCATCCTTAGTGGAAGTACTTTCCTTATAAGGGATCAATATTACCCATCTTGTCATAGTGTATTAGGTTTCCCCATATTCCCATAGTGTACTGGGTTTCCCTATCTTCCCATAGTGGATCGGGTTTCCCCATATTCCATAGTGGATCAAGCCTGTTGACTTGATTCCTATGATTATGTAATGACATATAAATATTTACCCAATGAATTGGAGGGATATATATGTCCCAACCATCAAATAATAAAATCATACATACATGTTCCCCAATATAATTAAACTTGCATCATATAATGACCCATTAAAAGATATGGGTTTCATAAAAATCATATCATAACCCATGAAATGAAATGGGTATCATAAAAATTTCATCATATAATTACCTATGAAAAAGAGATAGGTCTTATAATAATTTCATAAAATCATAACCCATGAAAAAAACCAGGCTTCAAAAGCATATAACCCATTGAGGAGAAAAGGGTGTCATAAACATCATTCCATCAAAACATAAACCATTCAAGAAAGAATATGAATGGTATTCTTGGATAATATCCATAGTAAATCATAAAATATAATAAATTATTTCATCTTAGATAGAGAAGTATTTTGAAATATCACGTGGAACATTTCATAAGGAAAATAACATTTCTTCAAAAATCCTTTTCATAAAACCATTTCAAAAATCCTTTTCTTATAAATAAGGAGTTAAAATTTCATTTAAAAAATTTCTTGATAAAAATATCTTTTCCACTTTGAAAAATAATTTTTAAAACATAAATCATTTTGAAAACATTTTTCTTTTAAAATATCATTGAAAACATATAAAAAAATATTGAAAATATTTTGAAAACCTTTTTCTTTGAAAACACCTTGAAAACTCATAAAGAAATCTTGAAAACATTTTGAAAAACTCTTTCTTTGAAAATATTTTGAAAACTTAAAAATAAGGCTTGAAATCATTTTGTAAACCCTTTCTGAGAAAATGTATTTGAAAAATTATAATGAAATATTGAAATCATTGAAATCTTTTTCTTAGAAAATAACCTTTTTAAAACATATAACAGAAGCTTTGAAAATCATTTCAAACAATTTTTATACATAAAAAATTTTTGAAAACCTTTTTCTTTGAAAACCACTTTAAAATCAACAAATTTATATAATATTAAGAAATAATTTTCATTAAAAATAAAATTTTAAACTTAAAAAGGAAGCTTCAAGGAAATTAAGGTCATGACAATGGGTAAGTCCATACATGCCAAACATTACTTTTGCACCTTAAAAAGTTTAGAAAAGTTCCTTGGTTGGAAAAAGACAAGAATATTACTTTTAAAAACATTCTATAAAAAGTTTAAACATGGGTAAAAATTTATTTTAACCATAATAGTGTAATAGTAAAAAAAAAATTGAAAACATTTTTGGAAAACATGGTTTTGAAAGAACATAGATTTCTAACCTAAAGGAGAAATAAAGTCAGATTTTTATAAAAACATTTTATTAATTATATTAAGCATCAAAGAGTGAAAAAATGCTACCATTAATTGTATATAATTTTAATAAACAAAGTATATGAAAATTCATGAGAGTTATTAAGATATGTATTATGATATTTCATCAATGGAAACATAGTCGTAAACAATCCTGATAAATGATGAGATTGTATCAATAAAATCTTATCACTTTGGTAAATTTATTCATAATACCCATGAGGTAATAAAATTAAATAAATATTATAATATCATTAAAATAATAATATTCATGATATAAAATTTCAAAGTGATATTATACATACCTCATAAAAGAATATAGGTTCATAATATAACATGTTTATCAAAGAAGGAAACTTAAGACAAAATTACCTTACCAATTTGGTAACTTTTGAACTGTAAATCCCATGAAAGAGATATCATAAAATAGATATGTAAATATCCATAAATTTAAGTATATTTATCATATAATACATTCATGGTAAGTATATACACCAAAAAAAATAAATGAGTGGTGAACATGACATGTATCTCAGAGATATAAAATGTGGGACAAGAAAACTCTTACCTTAAGTCTTGAATTTATTCTTACACATTAAAAACTCCTATATGATAAATATATGTTTATTATAAATATACCATATAAAAATATTATTATATCTAATACCATATATGACTTGATTATTACTTTATATTTCCCATTTAGTAACAATTCCATGTTAATGTTACGTTTCGGGTAATATCTGCTTTGTTTTTCGTATACATTTTGACTTGTTATTATTGATCCTCTCACTTAAATAATGATTTACTTACTTATAGAATGTAAAAAATGATATAAATATCATATATATTCATTATATAAATATTTATAATAATCTATAAAATAAATAAATATGAAATGGAATACACTGTTCATGGAGACAATAGATCATACGTATGCATGAGAACTGTTTCTGTTTTATTCTCACATTGAAAGAAAGAAAGTAAATGATACATACATACATATATATATATATATATTATTAAATTATAAATTTTATCTTATACATATCACATACATTTACTAAACCCATTCTTAATACATTCCATGAAATGTGTGAATGAATCACATTGCTTTGAGGAGGCAGTAGTCCACACATCCACAGAAAAAGTTATTGTATTTCCAAAAAATGGAAAGGATGAAGGTATATTTTAAAAGATAATTTTATAATATTAAATACATAATAAATATCATATATATCATATAAAAATATTATGTCCATCATAATTTCCAACCATGAGAGGTGCTAAAGGAATAACGAACAACATCGTTTCGAGAGGCGGTAGTCCATCGTACACATGAATGGTAAGTTAATTACCCATTTGAGGGAAGTGTGTGTAGGTGTAAGTCAAACCCATAGAATAAAAACATCTTAGTATATTTATGATACTTAGGTTATTATATAGTCATGGAATAAGAATAATTGAGGTGGTGGAGAATTAAAATAAAACAAAAGAGCTCATGGAAGGAAGTTACCTCTTCTTTGGGTAATTCCTTTTAGTTTGTACCAAATGACTAAATTGGTTTGATTTATGTGTTAGTACCAAGATAATAATTATGAAAATTTTATTCAAGTATTTTCTTTTCTTTTTTAATAAAGTTTAAGAATAAAATAAATCACCTCACTTTTTATTTGTTGTAAATATAACTAACTATCATGTTTAAGAAATCAGACTCACAATTCTTGAATCGTCCATCATATTTAGGAGAAGATGTTTGGGAAAAAAGGTTCATCAGATTTACACTAAATATGGAATGAAAGGTTTGATCATAATTGGTAAGAATTGTAGTCTTCCTGAATATGATATATATGTGATGATGCTTTGCTGATCTTGGAGTTCTCATAAATCATAAGTATTTTGTGAAACTTGTGATGTAATATTGATGAAATAAAGTGGGAGAATAAGTTTTTCCAATCGTACTTAGATTAATTGTATCTGGGTGGAAATATATTTAAGGTACTTTTAATTGTATTTAGGCTGAGTTGGAAAGAAATATGGTTGCTGGAGTAATGTGAATTTACAATAATTTCCATTACAAGTCAAATGATGCTAAAGATGATATTCAACACATTAAAAGTCACAAAGGAAGTCATGATACTTGATGGGAGATTAAATAAGATGAAGGTTGGTAAATACAAATATTCATGGTCTCAAAATCATCATAATGAGTTCATAAGATTCATATTTGTTTGAAGGCTAGGAAGGTCTGTGGTAAATGTGAGAAACTGAAGGTGCTGGTTTTCAGTCAGAACAAAATCCAAAAGATTTAAATCCTAGATAAAATAAGTTGATGAGGATCATATTAAGAATAGAAAATAAGCTACTAAAGTTAAAGTTATAAGGTCCAATATGAAAATAAATTCAAATTTCATCAACAATATAGTCAATCATTCATCATGATTATTTTTTATTACAAATGGGTCAAGAGCCATCAGATTGAAGAAGACTCTAAGTGAAGTCAAGACCAATCATCAATCTGGAAGAAAGAAGAATAAAAATATCACTTTGATATGGTTGTATGTGTTGTAAAGGGGGATATTTAAATTTAGAGAATATTACGTGTGTTTGATATAGAAAAAAATAATGAGGAAATTGTTGTTTTACATTTGTCTTCATCGTAATGAGGAAAATCTTAATAACAATCAGAATTGAGAATCAGAATCAGACTGATGTTTGTGAATAAAGTTTTAGGTGAGATGAATATTGATATAGGATTGGAGAAGGATCTAGAAGAAACAATAAGAGTTGATAAGCATTAATGAAAGTCAAGATGCACTCATAATTCAAGTAATCATGAAAATTCAGGTAATTTGGTTTAGTGGGAATGTTTTAAAAAATCCCAACCAAACCTTATTTGGGATGAGTATAAAAGGTGAAAAGCACATTTTACTTTTCTGATTGAAGTAATATTCATGAAGTAGAAAGAAGGTGGAGAACTAAAGAATTTATAGAGAGGAGAAGAGGTTTGCAGATTGTTTTTCTTAAATAAGTTCTGTCGGGAAGAAGTGAAAGGAGAAGATATAGGATTGAAATGTATTCAGATAATCATCATATATAGTTGATTACTGTATTATTTGTGTCATTGTATTCAGATGATCATCATATCAGTTTGGATAATCAGACTGAGATTATTATATTAGGTTTTTTAGACTGAGTAAGAAAGTGTTCAGAATTGTCTCAACCATATTCTAATAGAGTTATATTTTCCATATTGAGTAATCAGACTAGGGGAATCAAATTGAGTTTTGTTACAAAGTCTGAAAAGTTATTACCTTCTACTAGGTAAGAAAGTGAATAATTATTTTGAACAAAAATATTTGTGAAATTTGATCATGCATTATCATAACATTTTTTTTACAAAAAATTATATTACACCATTTGTGATAGGAGGATCACACACACTATTGGATTGTTTACATAGTGCTACATGAGTGAAAGGGCATATCCTACTTGTTTTATTCCACACAAAAGTATTATTTTTTAGTGGATTGTGTGGTATTGGATTATTTCCAAACCATACCAAGGATGTAGCTATTCTTTTTTAATATAAAACCTTGTAAATTATTGTGTTCCTATGGATGTGTGTTTGAATTGTTTTCAGTAGGAAAAAAATATTTAATAGGAGGCAAGGGTTGTTTCAAAAGAAAGGAAACATAAAATAAAAATGTATCAATGATTCACCCCTCCCCCTCTCAATGATAAAATTATCCGGACTGGGAAATTAAAATTGGTATCATAGTTGAAGGTACCCTTCTCTTATTCTTTGCTGAAGTTTTGAAGTGAAGTTTATGGAGAAATTGAAGTTTGTGAATAATAAATACATTCTAGTTTTTGATGTTAAGAATTATCATATATGGAAAGTTATAATATTGCCTTATCTTATTTTTATTGGATATGATGTTCTTGAAGCCGCAACATATGTTTTTCCTATTATTGATGAAAAAGTTCCTCTTACATCTGTTGATAAGAAGAATCTTGATAATGATGGAAGGTCCAAGAAATATTTACTATCATCACTTTCTAAAAGTGAATTCTTAATAGTGAAAGGTGTTTCCACAACCAAAGGTATATGTGACAAGTTAAAAAACATATACGAAGGTAGTACAAAAGTGAATAAGGAAAAATTACAAATATGGAGGTTGATGTATAATGATTTTAAAATGGGTGAGTATGAATATATTGGGGTTTTATTTACCAGGGTGAATGATATTTTTAGTAATATTATATGTCTTGGTGAAAAGTCAAAGGATTCTAAAGTTGTTGAAAAGATATTAAGAATCCTTCTCGATAAGTTTGATGATAAATTTTCTTCATTAGAAGATAGATATACTAAAATATTATCTCTAGATGATTTACATAGCAATCTCATCACTTATAAAACGATAAGGGATAAATATATGAAAATAAAAAAAAATTGATAGAGAAATTTCTTTCAAGGATACTAAGAAAGAAAAGTCAAATAAGATTCTTATTGAAGAATATGCTGGTGATTTTGATTCCTAAAATGAGGTATGTAAAAATCATGATGATATTTTATCCTTGTTTTCTAAAAATGTGAGAATAGGTGTAGGTAAATTCAAAGGAAAACTTCCCTTGAAATTATTTTAATGTGGATCCATTGGTTAATTTGTGGTTAATTATCCTCAAATAATGAAATAAGAGGATAGTCATGAAGAAGAAATAAATACAAGAATATCTTTTAAGAAATAGGGTGATAAAGATAAATATTTTTCTAAAGGGAAAGATATAAAACTCTTCAAATCCCAAAAAATAATTTTCTTATCTAAATATGAAGAAGAAGACAATGATGGTGAATCCAAAAAATCTGTTGAGTACATTGGTGAGAATAATTTTATTGAAACCATGAATGATGAACAATTTATAAGTAACAATTCTAATGAAGAAGAAAGTTAACTTTAATTTCATTTAAAAGAAGAGTTGAAAGATTTTTTGAGAAAGATCAAAAGGCTTAAAAAACAAAACAATAAGTTAGAAGATGAATCTTCCTTAACAAAAAATCAAGAATTTTTTTTTCAGAAGAGAAGAATAAGATGCTGGCGGAGAATGAAAAATTTAATAAATCACTTGAGGAAGAAAATAATCGCAATGAGCACCTTGAAGTGAAGATGAAGGAAAAAGAAGAAGAGTTGGAACTTTTTTGAAAAAAAATTCTAAAGCTGAACAGAAAGGTAAAAGTTTTAAAAAAACCATATTTGAAGTTAGTGAAAGTTCTCATATGTAGAAACCCAATAAGGATCAACAAAATTTATCTTAAAAGGTTGAGAAGAAAGAGGGAATTATATTTGAAAAGAAGAAAGATGTAAAGGTTACGTATGTGGCCAAGATTAAAAAAGTGGAGAATTTAGAAGTTTAAAAATTCCCTAAGTCCAAAAATGTTTCTAGATATTATGAATCCTAAAAGGTTTGTAATACTTATGATTCTATTAAATTTGGAAAGAAAGTTGACCTGAAAAAGATGATTTTGATTAATAGAATAGTTGATGATTTAGATAAGAAAAGCAAGAAGGTTGCTGAGAAACATGTTCACAACTCCAATCAATATAGAAGTTTCAGAGGAAAATATTATTTATATTGATATTGTTGGTATTGTGGTGTATTTGGACATAAATAAAATATGTTTTGGTTTAACCAACAACATTAATGTTATTCCATAGGTTATGGAAGGAAAATTTTTAGGGGGAGTCAGTCTCTTCAAAGAAAGAAGTCTGAGAAGGTTGTTTTGAGGAAACTTGAAAAGGATGAAGTAAAAGTTGAAAATAGGTTCCAAACTTTGGAAACTATTTATGAAATATGTGAATAACCTATACACCTTACAAAATGATGTCTTGTTTTGTTACTAGCACGATAAAATTTTCTTAACAATTATTAGAAGCTGAAGATGAATAAATACAAATCTATTGTTGATAAAACTACTTTGAAAGCTATAAAAGGAGAACAACCGTGGATTATTGATAGTGGGTGTTCTTCTCATATGGAAGGAGATTTGATATTATTAAATAATGTAAAATATTTAAAAGAAGGAACTATGACATTCATCATTGATGAATCACTAAGAATCAAATGTGTTGGATCAACTATCATTGGAAAATAAAAGTTTCAATCCAAAAAAGCTTTATATATTTATGGGGAAAAACATAACCTGTTGAGTGTTTCACAATTGTGTGGTGAAGTTAAAAAATTTACTTTCAGGAAAGATGTATTTTTTGTGAAAAGTGAGAAGAATTTAAATAAAGTTATAAGAGGCCAACGTACAAATACAAACTTATTTCAAGTTGGTGAAGCACAAAACTATTGTTACTTGAGCATGGTAGAAGAGAATCAATTATGGCATAAAAATCTAGGTCATATACGTCATAGAAAAATGAGAAAGTTATCTAAATTAAATAGTGATTTAGGCATTCCTAATTTTGCAAGAAGAGGATATTTGTGTTGCACTATTTTTCAGAAAGGAAAGATTAAAAATTTTGTGCATAAGAAAGTTGAGATTTTTTCAAAACAACCCACAGAGCATATTCATTTAGATATATATGGGACTATGGTAAAACAATAAAAAATGTAGATAAGTATTTCATCACTTTTATTTATGACTTTACTCACATTACTTGTGTCATGTATATGAAACGTAAATCAGATGCTCTGAAAATATTTAAAAGTTTTAGGAGGAAATCTGAGAAAGAATGTGAGTATTCAGTAAAGAAGTTGAGAAATAACAATTGTAGTGAATATAGAAATGAATAATTTTAAATTTATCTTCAAAATCATGAAATTAATTATGATTATAGTTCCTCATATAATCCTAAAAAAATCAGGTTGTTGAAAGAAATAATAGAAGTTTGGTGTAAATGGGGAGAACTATGTTACTTGAACATGGTCTTTCTCATTACTTTGGAGGCAAGCCATGAGTACTAATGTATACATTCAAAACCGATTTATCTATAGAAAAATATTGGATATGACTTCATATGAATTTTTTATGACAAAACTCCATGTTTTAAACACTTAAGAGCTTTTAAGAGTCTATGAATTATAATGAAGAAATGTGGAAACTTTAGAAAGTTTGAGCCAAAAGATGAATATGGAATCTTTCTTGGATATAATCCAGAATAAAGAGGATATATATGTTTCAATAAATAAATTGGAATAATTTTTTATTCTTTTGATTTGAAAGTTATTGAAAATAAAGAAGAAGATAAACATACTCATGAAGGCAAGGAAGTTGAGCAAGGTAAGGAAAACATTTCTGATAAGGATACCAACAATTTTAATCCTACTCAAGAAGAATAATCAGACTCATCTATTCTAGTGATGAGGAATATACTCAAAAATCTCATCCTAGATTTAGTAAACAAGTGTAATCTCATAATATTATTGGTTATCAACATCAAAAGGTTCAAAAAAGAAGAAAAGCAAATGCTATTACACATAATTCCTTTTATTGAAAAGTCGAGCTAAATGATGTGAATGAAGCTTTTGAGTATCTAGAATGGGTTCAAGCCATGAATGAAGAGCTGGATAAGATAGAAAATAATGATACATGAGAAATTTTTTCCAAATCCATATAAAAAAATATTACTGGTACAAAGTGGGTTTTCTAGAACAAGCTGAATGAATAAGGTGAAGTGATAAGAAACAAAGCAAGACCAGTGTGAAAATGTTACTCAAAAATCAAAGGTATTAATTTTTATGAAATGTTTTATCCGGTGGTAATATTAGAATCTATAAGAATATTTCTGGATATTTCTGCACAATGAAGTTACAATTTTTTTTAAAATGGATATAAAGTATGTATTTCTGAATGGTAATCTTTATGAGGAAGTTTACATTGAACAACCTTGTGGATTTTTTGTTAGGAAAGATGAAAGTTATGTGTGTAATCTAAAGGAATCTATGAATGGGATGAAACAAGATTAGAATTAATGATATTCCAAATTGGATACTTGATTAAGAAAGATGAGTTTTAATAAATGAAGAGTTGATAATAATATTTACATTAAAGAAATTCAGGAATTTTCCCTTATCATAATTGTGTATGTTGATGAAATTATTTTTTCTAGGAATGATGAAAGAACATGTGAAAGATTTTCTAAATAAATTAGAAAGTTTTTTGAAATGTCCATATTGAGGGAAATGAAATACTTTCTTTAGTTACAAATTTTACAAAAGAAGAAACACATATTTCTATCTCAAGAAAAGTATGCTAAGGAACTTCTCAAGAAGTTCAACATAGAGAATTCAAAACTAGTTTCCACACCGATTTCAATGGGAACCAAGTTGAGTAAAGATGGATAAGGAAAGGAAGTTGATCAAAAATAATTTTGGAATCTAATTGGGAGTTTTTTTATATTTTACTGCCTCAATACTTGACATTGTTTATGCTTTTACCTTATGTGAAAGATTTCAGAGTTCTCTAAAAGAATCACATTTTATGGATGGTAAAAGAATTCTAAAATATATAAAAGGCAATTTTTTTGAATAAGTTATGATAGATCATAAAGTATTGATTTGTTTGGTTATTTAGATACTAATTGGGAAAGAAATATTGATGATAGAAGATCCACATTTGGTGGAGTATTATTTCTGGGGAAAAGTTGTGTTAGTTGGAATAAAAAGGATCAGAATTCAATAATTCTTAGTATGAATAAAGCTAAGTGTGTTTATTTTACTCAAGACACTACCCAACTTATGTGGATGAAGACTCAGTTACAAGACTTATTTTTTGAAGTGAATTTACAATTTCTCTTGGGTTGTGATAATCAAAGTGAAATCAATCTCACCAGGAATCCAGTTCAACATTATCATTAAAAACATATTGATATCAAATATCATTTCACCAAAGAGCACGTGGAGAAGAATGAATTAAAGCTAAAGTATGTTCCTACATCAGAAAAAGTTTCTGAAATTTTTAAAAAACCATCACTAAAGGAATCCTTTTCTAAATTGAGGTTGAATATGCACATCCAACCTATTTCTCATCAAGGTTGAGGTATGTGTTTCTGTCCCCTCTCTCATCCTAACTTTGGATAGAATTTTCAAGGGAGATAATTGTTTGACAAATCTATCCTATTAAAGGAATGTAAAAATGGGGGAGTTGTGGGTAAGATATGAATATTTCATTATAAGTGTGTGAACTACTCTAATTTTTTGTTGGAGTGGTTATAGAAAACAATTTTTTTGTATTCTAGGAAAGTTGAAGAGTTGAAAAAGAAAAGATGAAGAAGGTTTTCATGACACAAATTTTGGATATCATGGATTTTTTGCCAATAATTCTTATTTCCAATAATGTGTTAGCTCACATATGCTTAGAATTATTGATAAGTAATCCATTGCTTGAATATACAAAGTTCAGTGATTTATGAATCTTTGTTGACAAAAAAAATCCAAAGGGGGATATTTTTAGGACCGAGATGATAAAGATGATAATTGTTTTCATGTATTCTATTTTTTTCAAGAAATTTTAAGAAGAAAATAAAAAACCTCACTTTGTATTTGGTGAAAATCAGACTGAACATCATATTAAGGAAATCAGGCTCACAATTCTTGAAAATTACATCCTATTAAAGAGAAGCTATCTAGAAGAAAAGGTTCATCGGATTCACACTAAATTCGAAATGGAAGGTTTGATTGTAATTGTGAAGAATCATAGTTTGCATAACTATGATATAAATGTGACGATGATTTACTGATCTTTGAGTTTAGATAAATAATAAATATTTTGTGAAACTTGTGATGAAAGATTGATGAAAGAAAGGGGGAGAATAAGTGTTTCCAATCATACTCAGATTAATCATATCTGGGTGGAAAGAGAGTTAAGGGACTGTCAATCATATTCAGGATGAGTTGGAAAGAAAGATGGTTACTGGAGGAATGAGAAGTTACAATAATTTTCATTACAAGTCAAATGATGTTAAAGATGATCTTCAATTTATTCAAAGTCATGAATTAATTCATGAAACTTGCTGATAGATTGAATAAGATGAATGTTGGTAAAGATGAATATTTTTGGTCTCACAATCATCATAATGAGTTCATCAGATTCATATTTTTTTGAAGGCTGGGAAGGTTAGTGAAAAATGTGAGATATCGAAGGTGCTGGTTTTTAGTTAAACCAAAATCAAAATGATTTAAATCCTTGATGAAAGAAGTGGATGGGCATCATATTCAGAAGAGAAAAGAAGCTGCTGAAGTTGAATTTTTAAGGGACAATATGAAAAGAAATTCAGAGTTCATAAACAAAATATCCAACCATTCATCAGGATGAATTATTTTGATTATAAATGGTTCAAGAGCCATCATATTGAAGAAGAATACCAGTTATGTTAATACCAATCATCAGTCTGGAGGAAAGAAGAAGAAAAATATCACTTTGAGATGATTGGATGTGTTGTTAAGAGGGAGCTTGAAATTCAAAGAATATTACGTGTGTTTGATGTAGAGCAACATAATGAGTAAACTGTTTTTTTATATTTTTATTCATCCTAATGAGGAAAATCATAATGAAAATCATAATTGAGAATAGGAATCAGAGTAATGTTTGTGAAGAAATTTTGAGGTGAGATGAAGATTGATAGAGGATTAGAGAAGGATTGAGAAGAAACGAGAAGAGCTTATAAGCATTGAAGAAAGTAAATATGCACCTGAAATTCAAGGAAACATGTAAGTTTAGGTAATTTGGTTGAGCAGGAAAGATTTTAGAAATACCACCAAAACTTATTCGGGATGAGTATAAAAGGTGAAAAGTACATTGTAATTTTCAAACTGAAGTATTGTTCACGAAGTATAGAGAAGGCAGAGCACTGAAGAAGTTATAGAGAGAATAATTGATTTTTGGATTATTTTTCTTAAAGAAGGTATGTTGGATAGAAGTGAAAGGATAAGAGACATTATCAAAACGTATTTAGTTGATCATTATATCTAGATAATTATTTTATTCTTTTTTTCATCGTATTCAATTGATCATCATATCGGGTTGGATAATTAGACTGGGATTATCATATTGGGTTTTCAGGACTGAGGAATAAAGTGTTCAATTTTTTTTACAATAGTATCCTGATAGAGTTATATTTTCTATATTGAACAATTAGACTGGAATAATCAGATTTGGGAATTGGCCTGAGTTTTATTTCAAATTATAGGAAGTTCTTACCTTCTGATGGGTAAGAAAGTGAAGAATTGTTTTGAAGAAACATATTTTTGAAATTTTATCAAGCAACATCATAACATTTTTGTTAAAAAAATTGTCTCACTATTTTTTCTATGGCATCTCGCCTTTTTATTACATAACTTTTCATTACATTTTACAAACAGAGGATCTTTAAAGTCTAGTGTCTTGGAAATTAGGAACATAATACATGAAAACATAAAAAATTCTTCCAATACACATGTAAGGATTCATCATAGGTTCATCTTAAGTACAATTACCACATCTCATAACCTGGAGACATACATAAAAAAAGGGTGAATAGAAGGCCCTGTAAGGAAATCAAGTGAAACATTTTACATGTGATCTTGAGCGATATCAATAAGTACATGAGGGATATCCTAAAGGAATGATAAAGAGGCATATAATATAAATAATTACTTGAATTATAACTTGAAAATATGGATAAAAAATTTAATTTATACATTCATAAACATATCACCAAGGTCCATCCCCAAGGTGTCATAAATATTACCAAGATTATTCACCAAGGTATCATAAAGCTTGTCATCTATAGAGATTAATTTATTTACCCAAGGAATTGGAGAGATATCAGGGAACAACATTAATATGTATTTATTTTCATTTGATCCACATAGATCATAATTAAACATTTCATAAATAACCCAAATAGAATAGAATAAATGGGTTTCATATCAAAATCGTGATGTTTTAAAAAGTGCTGAAAAACAAGATCATTATGTCATTTATAACCCATGGAAATGGAATGAGGGTTTTATGTATGTCAATTAAAGAATAAAATATATCATTTTTATGTCTTGATAAATACCCCTATAAATGAAATAGGTTTGGGTATTCACATAAATAAAATAATAAAATTTATTAAGAAAAAGAGTGAGATTTTGAGACGAAAGTTCTGCAGTATAACAACTATACAACATGGTTTCATAAAACATTAAAAAGAGAGGGGACAAGGGTATCCAATCCATAAATGACTCATAATAAAGTATGGGTACATAATAATATGTAAATAATAACATGGTATGGAAAATTGAAAGTTATACCACATAAAAGAGAACTTGATTGAAAAAAAGGAGAAGTTGAGAATTCCCTTACAAAAATTCGGCAATCTAACAATGTCACTTAAAATTAAGAAAAATAAGTTGATGAGAGTGGAAAGCGTATCTAATAATTTGGAAATACAATTTATAGAAATAATAATATAGAGGAACATACCCCAACATAATAAAATGGAAACTAGAATATATAATATAAAGGAAGTCTTGACTATAAGAGGAGGGTGAAAGGTTCCCTTACCTTGAAGAGTAACTTCAAAAACTCAAAGTTTGTGACCTTGGGGGTCTTGATTACACCTTGGGAGGAATTATTGGGGTGGCTCGGACAACATTTCCCAAGTGGCGATTTCTATCAGCTTGAACTTATCTTGAAGGTGATTATGTTCAAGCTTAATATGTTGAAGCTCGACTTGGGCATGGTTGAGAGAAAAGCCCAGTGATGCTACCTCCTTCCTAAGCTCCGACAGATGGGCTTCATATGGCCTGAGTCTACGGGATGCGGCCATCAACTCTTCTTTCTGTATTAATTAACCATGATCATTTGTATTTATAAAAAATAATCACAAAGTTAAGAGTATAGTTTACAACGGTCATATTGACCAATGGTCATATAACAGTTGAAACCCAAAGGTCTTATTTTAATTATACTCACTTCATTAGTAAAAGGATATAGTTTTGTTGAGTATAAAATAAAATAACACACAAATTTAGGAAAAAAATATTATTCAAAAGTTCGAGTCATTACATTCTTCCCTCCTTAAGGAATTTTGTCCCCAAAATTTCAAATCATACCCTATAAAGAGAAAAGGTGTGGGTACCTCTTCCTCATAGACTCCTTTGGTTCCCATGTTGCTTCTTTACATTTTTGTTTCCTCCACAACACCTTAACAAGGTGGGTAGTCTTGTTGCGTAGAACCATGTATCTACGATCCAAGATCTCCACTGGCTTCTCCTCATAAGAGAGGTCATGTTCCTGTTGTACCACCTATGGATTTAGTACATATGAAGTGTCAGGTATGTACTTACTCAATAGGGATACATGGAAGGCATCATGAACTTTTTCTAGATTTGGAGGATGTGAAAGCCAATAGGACGCTACTCCTACACGATCGAGGATTTAATAGAGGCCAATGTACCTAGGGCTGAGCTTCCCTTTCTTCTCTAACCTCATGAATCTCTTCTAAGGTGAAATTCGAAGAAATAATTTGTCACCAACATCAAACTCCAAGTCCCTTTGACGGTTGTTGGCATAGATCTTTTGCTGACTCTGAGCATACTTAATGTGTTGTTGGATCGCATGAACCTTTTCTATCATATCTTGCACAAGATCATGCCCAAGAAGATTTCTATCACCAACTTCATCCCAACAAGTAGGAGTTCTACATTGATTCCCATATAGAGATTTATATGGTTCCATTTGAATACTCTAATGAAAACTATTGTTGTAAGAGAACTCAACTAATGGAAGATGTTGATCCCATACACCTTTAAATTCCATTGAGTATGTTCTCACATTGTCCTCAAGTGTTTGAATAGTCCTTTCATATTGGCCATCAGTTTTGGGGTGATAGGATGTACTGAAATTCAATTAGGTACTCATATCATGTTGAAGGATTCTCTATAATTTTGATATAAACCTTGGATCACGATTAGATACGATAGAAAGTGGAACTCCATATAGTCTTACCAATTCCTTCACGTAAATACTGGAAAGTTAATTAAGAGATAAATATTTCCTAATAGAGATAAAATGGGTATTCTTGGTGAGATGGTCCATAATAACCAATATTGAATTATTTCCTTTGGAAGTTCTCAAGAGACCAGTGATAAAGACCATAGTGATATTGTCCCACTTCCATGCTGGTATGGGTAGATACCCCTTTAGGAAGTTGTTGCTCTGTCTTTACTTGCTGACATACCGGGAACCTTGTACTATAGTTAGCAATCTCCCTTTTCATATTATCCCATAAATAATGACCACGAAGGTACTTATACAATTTCGTGCTTCCTAGATGTATAGAGAAAGTAGAGCTATGGGCTTCATCCATCAACTCCTTCTTTATTTCCGGAATAGACAAAACACATAGTCTTGTATGAAATTTCAGTACACCTTATTGATCAATATTGAAATCAAGAAACTTCCCATCCTTCACAGCCTCAAACTTCTTCTATAACAAAGGATCTTCCTTCTAATCCTTCTTGATATTCTCTAGTAATGATGGTTGAGAAATAATTTGGGATATAGTTGATGATGTACCTTCCCTTATAATTCCTATGTCCATTTTCACTAGGTATTGGATCAAGGGATATCTTTGAATCCTCATCATAGACAGAAAAACCAGGTCTTTCCTACTTAATGCATTAGTGACTTTGTTTTCTCTTTTGGGATGATAATGATTTGAACAATCATAGTCTTTAAGAAGTTCCAACCATCTTATTTGTCTCATATTCAATTCCATTTGTATGAAAATATAATTCAAACTTTGATGATATATGTATATGTCACATTTATCCCCGTAAATATAGTGTCTCCATATATTCAGAGCAAAAACAACTACATCCATCTCAAGATCATATGTAGGATAGTCCTACTCATGAGTCTTCAACTGTCAAGATGCATAAGAAATGACTTTATATCATTTTTCATGAGGACGTACCCAATCCCTTTTAGAGATGCATCACTAAAAATAATAAACCCTTCTCTACTTGAGGGAAGAGTTAACACGGGTGAAGTAACCAATCTCTTCTTCAGATCTTATAAAATTTCCTCACACTCCTTTCCCTAGATGAACTTGACCCCTTTTTGAGTTAACTTGGTTAATGGATTAGAAGTCATGGAATTTTTTTCACAAACCTCCTACAATATCCCTCTAATCTAAGGAAACTATGATTCTCAGTTATTGTTGTAGGATGAGGCCACTCCTCTACAACCTTTGTTTTTCTAGGGTCAACTATGATTCCTTCATTGGTTACAATGTTCCCTAAGAAATAAAATTATTGTAACCAAAATTCATATTTACTGAACTTTCAAAAAATCCCCTCCTTCCATAGATTTTTCAAAATAACCCTTAGACAATCCTCATTCCCCTCGCAACTTTTGAAATATATCAGAATATCATCAATAAAAATTACCATAAAGTTATCAAGGTAGTCCTTAAAGACCCTATTCATCAAATATATAAAAATATATGGAGCATTAGTTAAGCCAAAGGTCATAACAACAAACTCATAATGCCTATATCTTGATCAAAAGGTAGTTTTTGGAATATCTTCCTTCTTCACCCTCAATAGATGATAACCAGATCGAAGATCAATCTTAGAGAAGAATTAATCCTCACAAATTTGGTCAAATAAGTCATCAATTCTTGGAAGAGGGTATTTTTTCTTCATTGTGATCCCATTCGGTTCTCTACAATCAATGCATAACTACATTGATCCAACCTTCTTTTTCACAAAGAGAACAAGTGATCCCCAAGGAGACACACTTGTATGGATAAACCCCTTCTCCAAAAGATCTTGGAGTTTCTTATTTAATTCCTCCAGATCCACATTTTCTATCCTATATGGGGTCTTTGATATCAGATGAGTTCTAGGTCTGAGTTCAATGGAGAACTCTACCTCTATTTCTAGGGGAGGTCTGGGTAACTCCTCAATAAATACATAAATGTATTCCTAGACGATGGGGAATATTTCTATCATTATACTATCATTTCCTTATTTTTATTCACTAATAAACTCCATAAATAAGGATATAGGAGGTTCTTCTATATAATGATCAGGTTGAGATATCTCTCTTTGGAAGATAACTATAGGTTTTCCATTCAAGACTACTAAGATTTACTTGCTTCTGCATCTTGATCTTAACATTATACTTTGAGAGCCAGTCTATCCCTAGTATAATTTCAAATTCTATCATGGGAATGAATACTAGATTAGTGATAATATTGTGCTCACTAAAGTAAATACTAGTGTTTATAAACACTGACGATTCTTGGATAATAATACTAGGAGTATTGAATGATAACTCTACTTTTAGAAATTCAGGGGTTGATTATAAATTCCTTGAAAACTTGGAGGAAATAAAGGAATGCGTAGAACCATAATCAAACAAAGTATTTGCTAGCTTTGAGATAACAACAAGAGTACCTGCCACCACATCATTTGGAGCTTCAACATCAGCTGTCATGATAGAAAAAGAAAAGCCTTTCTCCCTTGGCCTATGCTGAGGATGATGGAGATTCCCCTCCACTTCCCTTGGATTTGGACACTGATTGGAAAAGTTACCAAGCTTCCCACACTTGAAGCATTGGAATTCAGGTAGGGCCTGAACCATCTTCCCTTTGTCGTTAGTGTTTGTAATTTGAGGCTTCACCTCACCATGACAATTATTCACAATATGTTCATCTCTTCCACCCTTATAACACTTCCCACTCTTAAGCAGGTAGTTCCTCTAATGCTTCTTCCCACATTTATCATATGTGGGATGTTGCACTTGCTTTCCTCCTATT
Organism: Viscum album; assembly: GCA_963277665.1. Classification (NCBI taxonomy): domain Eukaryota; kingdom Viridiplantae; phylum Streptophyta; class Magnoliopsida; order Santalales; family Viscaceae; genus Viscum; species Viscum album. The sequence goes on from OY728139.1 coordinate 498,513,631, forward strand.
CCCTGGTCAAAGTTCCTCCCTAAGATGGGCTCTATTGATCTATTCTTGTCATTGGATTTATAAGACCACTGCATCTCACCGAAATCTAGTTCGACTTTTATCGCACTCCGCATGATCTCCTCATAGCTATCATAGTCTCAGTTGGATAGATTATTCCATAGATGAGGTCTTAGTCCACCAAAGAATCTTTCAAACTTCCCATTATGATCCATGAAAAATATTGAGGTGTAACAAGAAAGCCCTGTGAAGTTCATATCATAGCATTCAACAGATTCATTATCCTTCTACTTTAGCTGGAGAAACTCGTCCATTTTTTTTCTCATAGAACGAGGGAAATACTTATTAAATAAGATACCTATGAACTCTTCCCACTCCATAGATTTAACCTCCACTCTTGGCCTTATGTTTTTAATCAATTCCCACCACTGATCAACTTCTCCCTCTAAGTGGTAAATAGCTAGGGTGACCTTCTCTTGTTTTGAACAGTGGAGCACATAAAAGATCTTCTCGATAGAGATGATCCACTATTTAGCAGTCAATGGGTCGGTAGATCCACTGAAGTTTGGTGGTCATTGACCCATAAAGGACTCAACAGAATTTTGTTCCCTTCATGGTGAAACTAGTCTCTTATCTTGATTCAAGTTATTTCCCATAACTTGAGTCAGTTGGTTCATCATTCTCATGAAAGTTTCCATTTCGGCTTCCATCGGAGGGCTGTCAGTGCATGGTTCATTGTGGTCACCATTTGCACGATTCCTCCTATTTCCTACAATTTTCTAAAAGAATAAAACCTTTGTGAGAAACTTATTTCATTTATAAATCTTTTAACTATAAAGGATTTTTATGTCTTAAAACTTTATGCTTAAACATATTATTCTTTAACAACAATTACATTTATCTATAAATCCTTCATAATGATTCATAAAAATCTTGTGATTAACCAAAAATATCCCCCAGGATTGTTAAAATAGGAGTGAAGCAAGGCCCGTTTTCATGTACCAGGATACCCCAGGTCAATCCTGAAACTCCTTGTCAGAGTTTTCACTCCTAGGTACATCTGTTCCAAAGCCACATCCACTTGTTCATATCCCAACATAGATTTATTTTTTTGGAAACCTATTACTTAATATTTCACCAAAATACTAGGAATTTTCCCTATATTTAACCTTTTTTATAGGGCTATTCCTAAATGTTTAATATCCTAATTTTCAAAAATAACTAATTTGTCTTTTGATACCAACTATGGAATCCCTCCTTTTTATTACACAACTTTTCGTTATATTTTAGAAACATAGTATCTTTAAAGTCTAGTGTCTTGGAAATCAGGAATATAATACATGAAAACATAAAACATCCTTATAATCCACATGAAATACTCTATAATAGGTTCATCCTAAGTAAAATTACTGAATCTCATAAGCTGAAGACATACATAAAAGGAAAGGGTGAGCATAAGGCCCAATAAGTAAAACAAATGAAACAGTTTACATGTGATCTTGAGTGATATCAATAAGTATATGAGGGATATTGTAAAGGAATGATAAAGAGGCATATCATAGAAATAATAACTTTAATTATAACTTGAAAATATGGCTACAACATTTAATTTAGACACTCATAAGAATATCACCATGTTCTATCCCCAAGGTGTCATAAAAATTACCAAGGTTGTTCACCAAGGTATCATAAAACTTGTTATCTCTAGAGATTAATTTCTTTACCAAATGCATTGAAGTGCTATCAGGGAACAAACTTAATATGTATTTATTTTAATATGATAAAAATAGATCATAATCAAACATTTCATAAATAAACCAAAGAGAATAAAAGAAATGGGATTCATATCAAAATCGTGATGTTTTAAAAAGTGCTTAAAAACAAGATCATTTTTTCATTTATAACCCATGTAAAGGGACTAAGGGTTTTATGTATGTCAATTAAAAAATAAAATATATCATTTTTATGTCTTGATGAATATCACTGGAAATGAAATAGGTTTTTGTATCAACATAAATAAAATAAGAGAATTTCTTGAGAAAAAGAGAGAGATTTTGAGACGAAAATTCTGCAGCATAACAACTATACAACATGGTTTTAGAAAACATTAGAAAAATAGGGGACAAGGGTATCACATCCATAAGTGACTCATAATATAGTATGGGGATAGAATAATTTAGAAATAAGAACATGGTATGGAAACTTGAAAGTTATACTACATAAAAGAGAACTTGAATGGAAAAAAGGAGAAGTTGAGAATTCCCTTACGAAAATTAGACAGCCTAATGACGTCGCTTAAAATTCAGAAAAATTAGTTGATGAGAGTGGAAAGGGTCTATAATAATTTGGAAATAAAATTTATAGAAATAAGAATATATAAGAACATACCACAACATAATAAAATGGAAACTAGAAGACATAACATAAAGGAAGTCTTTACTAAAAGGGGATAGTGAAAGGTTCCCTTACCTTGAAGAGTAACTTCAAAAACTCAAAGGTTGGGACCTTGGGGGGTTTAGGGAATCTTGGGAGGACTAATTGGGAGGAAAAATACCAGATCTTTATTTAGGAGGAATTTGGAATGAAAGGAATGAAGTAATGGATTAGTATTTATAGAAAAAGTGGGGGAATATTTTATTAATTTCCAAGGGACACCTCATTAGTGGTATTTGAAAAACCATGGGATTTCCCATGGTATTTTCCCATGGTATTGGCCACTTGGGACACATAATAACATATGTTACTGTAAAAAAGTTGACCAGAATTATTACATCATTATTACAACATTATTACATCATTAATGATGTCATTAAACACACCAAAACTCAAAACCGTATTATTAATATTCACTGAAAACAAAACATTTTATAAAAATATCATAAATTCACTCTAACCTAATATAAATTCTCTGAAGTCAAAAATGAACTCCATTTTATGAAAATGATTTTCTAATTATGAGATTTTTAATTTTTACGTAAAAACACTATTTACCCAAAAAAATATTAACACTTAACAAATAATTTCTGAAATAATTATGTACTTATGCTATTATATTACATTACCAATCAAGATGCCTAAATTATATTTATACTTTCTTAAGCGAGGTTTCTATTCCAATGGTCATATTACTATTTATAAGGGTAATATTACTATTTATAATTTACTATTCACCAAAAATTAAGTTGATCTTATAAAAATCTAAATTTTTTTCTGATCAAAACTGTAGAAAACCATTTTTTGAAAATAATTTCAAAATTTTAATTATTTAAAGTATAAAAAAATATTTTAAAATACCTTTTTTCCAAAATTCATCAATAATATGAAGCTTCTATAAATTCATCCTATATTTATATTGACATTTGAAATTAAATTTTTTTCCATAATAAGAAATAACAATTTTATTTGTACAAAAGGATTACACAAAGTTACTAAGGCCTTGTTATATATCCCCTTATAACACCTATATAAAACCTAAGTGTAAGGTGTGCAATGGTGATAGAATATTGGGGAAGATCATACAACATTACCCGAGTGGTGGTTTCTATCAGCTTGAACTTCTCCTGAAGGCGATTACGTTCAAGATTAACATATTTAAGCTCAGCTTGGGTATGGTCCAGAGAAAATTACAGTGATGCTACCTCCTTCCCAAGCTCCGATAGATGAGATTCATACAGCCCGAGTCTACGGGATGAGGCCATCGACTCTTCTTTTTATATTAATTAACCATTCTCATTTGTATTTATAAACAATAATCATAATGTTAATAGTATAGTTTCCAACGGTCATATTGACCAACGATCATATAACAGTCGAAACCCAGAGGTCTTATTTTAATTATACCCACTTCATTAATAAAAGGATATAGTTTTGTTGAGTACAAAATAAAATAACACAAAAATTCAGGAAATAAATATTATTCAAAAGTTCATGTTGTTACATTTTCTAGGAGGATCACATGCACTATTGGATTGTTTACATAGTGCTACACGAGTGAAAGGTCATATCATACTCTTTGTATTCCACACAAAAGGATTGTTTTCTAGTGGGTTGTGTGGTATTGGATTATTTACAAACCATACCAAGACATATCTATTCTTATTGAATAGCGAACCTTATAAATTAATATGTTCCAATGGATGTGTGTTTGATTTTTTTTTAGTAGGGAAATAAATCTTTAATAGGAGGAGAGGGTTGTTTCATAAGAAAGGAAACATAAAAGAAAAAGGTATAATTAATTCACCCTCTCCCTATCAGTGATATAATTATCATGACTGGGAAATTACATTATGCCCAATGTAAGGATTCTAGGTTGAGTGGAGAGAAGTTGAGAGATTATTTGGGTAGGTTTTTTTTGAGCCAAAGTGTCTTGATAGGTGTAAGGAAGGGGAAGAGTGAATGGCTTTTTATAGATGTGGAGGGGTGACATTCTTGTAAATATCAAAAGGTAAACACTATAGGGAGGTCTCCCTTAACTCAAATTCTTAAAAAATGGACAAATAATGAATTAAAGGGTAATTATGGATGAAAAAAATCTCCAACATACAAAAAGAAGTTCATTTTTATAATTTTGTTCCTTAACTTCTAGGTTTTCCCACTTTTATCATTTTTATTTTTATTAAGGTAAATAGTTTTCTAAATTAAGTAATCTGACCATTAATATTAAATTAAATTGAGATTTATTAGAAAATATATACCCACTAAATTCTAAATATTATATCTAATTTACAATCCCCCCACATGTGCTATAAATTAATTTTAAAACAAGTTCATGTAACGTACAAAGACACTACTTTAACTCGTGATAACAATGTTTTTTCTATTTAAAGGTCAATATGTTAATTATAAAAGATAAATTGGTCCATTAATAGACCATATTTTATATTTATTAACATATACAATTATTTTGGAAGAATATATTATTTTTAGTGAATATTATTCTTTTAATAAAATGTAATTTATTATAAAAAACATTAATATCAGTTTTGACATTATTTACTTAATTTAAATTTCAAAAAATATAAAAAAAAGATGGAATTTGATTATATTAAGTTAAAAACTATGTAAAATGATATATTTATCTATAAAAATAATAATTCAATCAATTTAATTAACTTTTAATATATTTAGTATCATTTATTTTAGTTAATTATTAACTAAATAATTACCGCATTTTACATTTCTTAAGTAGTTAATCTAAATAATTTTTTAGGTCCAAAAGGGGCATAGATACCCTGATAGGGGGGGGGGGGGGTGAATCAGGGTATGAATATTTTTCTCAAAATTATTTTTTTCCCACGGGATATTGACCTCTTTATTACAAGGGTCACTTGTTATTCCATCTAATGTTAATGTCCTTTCCAATTTTATCTGATGATGATGCACTGAAAGTAAAGCAGTAAAGCATGCACAAGGACACACATATTTTTACTTGGTTCACCCTCAATGGGATACATCGAAGGAGCAGACAACGACAATGTGTTGATGTACCAAATTCACTAAGGCTCACTGCCAATAATGAGTACAATGTTCAGGCAGATCTTCTATGCCTAGGATCATTGCCTTTAAAAGATTTAGGGTCTGCTCACTGCATTCCCAAGGGTTACTCCCTATGACTCTTTCTCTAGCTCACTGTCGGTGGAAAGGGTCACCGTCTTCCTCTTCCTTCACTCACTGCTCTTGGAAAGGAATCCACTCACAGTTTATTGACTTGTAGGTCAAACACAGTTTATGGACATGTATGTCCCTTCATTTTCATGAATTCCTACATCCTCAACTATTGGTAGATGCTCTATTGAAGTTCTGTTTTCACCCGTAGATGATGTCCACCTTCCCAAGTACTGTTAGGTACTGGAAAACACTTTTGCAAAATAAATTGAAGCTTTCACAAGCTCCCTATCCAAATCGAGAACCACCTTGTCTCTCCCGTGTACTGAATACTGGGTTTGGTATGCAAACCGTCTGCTCCACATACAAATGCCTCTTCCACGAGCATCCTTTATCCGCAGACTACCTCCGCCTTCGCTATTGCGTATAACTACCACATACCGACTTTGCGAACCTCCTCTGTGAAACCCCTCTTGTACAAGAACTGTTCTTTGTTTGCGGACTACCTTTTCTTTGGCGTACTAGAGTCCTCCCTCTACCTACTACTCACAGAACTCTCCCTTTCGCATACCGGAGATTCCTCCTCCAAGTATCAAGACAACTACTTCTGCGTACAAGATTTCCTCTTCTGCGTACCAGAATTTCTTTTTGGGTTATGAAACCCCACAAACACCTTCGGCCGAATTCCTTCCACGTGAACCACTTCATCCTTCATGATCCTCCCTTCACGAACTACCTTCGGTCTTCGTCGAATTCCCGAAGCAAAATATGTTTTCTAATGATATTCAATCTCCACAGTAATCGGTAGAGTTAATGATTATTATATAGGAAAAGTATCTGTTTAATCCGCTAAATCAAGATTTACCAAATCTTGATTTGATATAGCCCCCACCGCATACTGAACCTTCATCCACTGCGAACTATAAGCCATTCGCGAACCATTTTCCTACGTGTTCCGTATACCGCCTTTGCTCTTACACGGTCGACCTCCTCCGCCGATGCCAAACCATCCGCATACCACTCTACTGCTTAGCTGTGAACTATTTTTGGTTATGCAAACCACATCCGTGTATCGTTCCCACTGCCTGGTACACGACCATAAATCCTTTCTGAACATGGTACATGATCCATATCCTGGGCTCCTCATTCCTCTTCTTTTTCTGATTTTGTTCGCCATTATTCACAAAAATTCTCGATTTTGAGTCCCCAAAATTTGGAAAACACTATGAAACTACACCACCTTAAAAACCTATCTTTGGAAAACACCAAGAATTCTCATTTGCGGTTATCTGGCTTTGTCAACAAACACAACCACGCCCAAAACATACCGAGAGGATTCCTTGAGGGATTTTTTCCCAACATAATTCATATCTAAAAATTAAATATAAATTAATATGATTAAAAAACTATTTTACCTTTCAAAATAACATGTAAAACTGAAATAATGTGGTTTTGTTCCATATCTTAAGGATTTATAAATGTTAAAGGTAAGGAAGGTTCATTTTTTTTTATCTTTTTCCTTACCTAACTTATTATATAGGTCACTTTCATGAAATAATATTCCAATAACTCACTAAATTAGAACCAAGATGGTATATGGTAAAAATATGGGTATCCAATGGCTTTTGGACAAGTTTCTAGGTCATTTCCACCCTTAAGATTAATGTTTGACCACTAAGTAAACTAATTTCTTCCTTAACCGCTATAATTAATTTTAATTAATTTCACTAACTTTTTGGTTAAAAACTAAGTTGAACTTACTTGAAATTATAAAATTTTCTAATTAAAAATATTTAATCCATTTTTTCAAATTATAAACATATAATTGGTAGTAATTAATTTAAAAGTAATCCCACAAATGTGTTGCGAATGCGAGTTTTTAAAGCGAAAAAGTCTAAAAGTGTAAAATGTTTTTATATCTAATTTCAATGTGAAATTGGTTCCAATGACCTACATTAGATTATTTTGTGTATACTTTATCTAATTATACTTTAAAAACAAATTAATATATAATTTAATTATATAAATAAATTAGATGAAAAAACAGTTTTGAATTAAAATTCAGTATTTTTCACTATTCATCAAAAAATGGAACTTCTTAGAAAAATACCAAAAATTTACCCAAAGTAAAAATTGATAATCTAATTTAAAAATTTAAGTTTATTTTTTTCACATAAAAATTATAAAAGTGTTAATATTTATATTTAAAATGGGATTTCCATTAAAAGGCGGTAAAATTATCTTTTAGAAAAATAGATTTTTTTTTCAAAAAATTAGATTTATTCTTATATTACACCTACCAAATCTATTGGATGAGTATAAAAAATATTTATTGAAAATATATTATATAAATTTTATTTAAAACATTCATTGATTTTTTGTTTAATTTATTAAGATAAAATTGTGTTTTTACATAGAAAAATAGTTTTCTTAGAAAATTTATTTATTTATTTTCAAATAGTTATCGCATTAATTTCTAAGTAATTGATAACGAAATGATTAAATTTATACACATGTTTAAATATTATTTTCACAATTTAGTTAATCTTATTTGTAACTTCCATCCAACAGCTAGGTGGTACCTATAATAATATTTTAATAACAATATTATTAGTATATTGTAGTTTGGTAAAACTAAACCTTTGATATAGCAAAAACTATCAAAGGAACTCAGCATTGTGTGTTACAAAAGCCAAACATAGTGTTGCGTGTGCCCAAATGTTAATCTAAATGTTCTTTATAGCAAAAGATTAACTCGGTGTTTCTTATAAATCAATACAAACTTAGGTATTTCATATAGAAAAAGATATATTCAGTGTTTTGTGAAATGAAAAATACCAAAGAGATTAAATTAATTCCAAAAAATCACAAAATCTTTGAGTGTTACAAAGATGGATTCTGATGCCCGACTTTCACCTATTGAAAAGCGAAACATCTTGCCACAAATCCTGGTACCTTATTATTAATTCCTGACCACCATCACGGTCTGTGGAGATCATGATATATCTGTTGGTCAGAGTAGATTACTCAAGAGGGGGGTTAATTGAGTATCTATAAAACTTTATGTTAAAATTTTAACTTAAAAATATTCCCTAATAAAAATGAATATAGGACAGTTAATCAAGTTAATACATTTATAACAGTTTTACTGTTCAAATAAATTATTAGAAGATTGATTAAGTCTCAATAATATCAATGTGAGTTATTGATACAACTTTTGAATCTACTCTAATAGGGAAAAATAGTTATAACTTCTATCCAAGACTAACTATCAAAGTAAAATCTAGTTTTCTGAAAGATAAAGTAAAGTAGAGAAAAACCAAATTAAAATACACAGTGGATAAAACAAGTGGTTCAGTCTCAAGATGTTACCTAATCCAATCCAATTGGTGATCATATTCCACCAAGCAGTTTATATTAATAAACTTGATCCACACCCTGGATTAGGGTAAACAACAGTACAAAGGACTGTCCAGGTCACACGACCTCTTCCACTGTTCATCATAGGTATAAACTACCAGGTCACACAAGGAACTGTTCTACACTTATTTGTGGGAGTAAAAAGATGTAAGAAGATATAAAAGGAAGGATATCTTATATCCTTCAGTTTAATATAGGAGACAATGTGTGTTTTATCACAGACACACACACACTGCTCAAAATATAAAAATAGTACACAATAGATCAAGGATGATGATAAAGGATTATAAATGCTCTAAGTGTTTCTCTATGAAGATTTGGAATTGTATGATGAAGCAGATGCAAATATCAAGTCCTCTTGTAAAAAAAATAGAGTATCGTGAGTCTGGTGATCTGGTTTCCAGTTCGATGAAGTAAGCTATATATCTCATATTCTTCTTTGAGTTGGTACTACAAAGATGTTTGAGGATTTGATCTATGGTAGTTCAGCCTTCAGGGACCAAGAGTTTTTATTGTGTTCTTCAGTTGTATATTGTTTCATGCATTCACTTCTCGTTTTTTGATGCCTTGCTCCAATGCCACACTTTTCTTTTTATTTCAGGGTGCATGTGTTGGAGCCGAAAGAATGCATGTATTCTATACCTTTTACCTCATACTGTTAGTTTACATGTCTACAAAGAAACATTAATTATGTCAGTGCCATTAAATGACTCAAATATGACCGTTAGAAATTAAATTGAAAACAACAAAATAGATTAAATAATGGTGTCACAGTTTGTCTTGAAACAGTATCACTTAGAAACAACATCACTAGGAAACAATGTCTTCTCTTTTTCCTTTGAGTGGTGAGACAGTCACGGTGACACAGTTGTGTGGAGTTTTAGAACCGGTAGCATAGATGCTGTGTCAGGATCACGATGTCTCAGGTAATGGTGTCTAGTCCTTTTTCAAAGCTTGGAACGGTGTCTTGATGATGGTTGTAAGGAACCGGTATCACATACTTTATAAACTCTGAAACTGGTTAAAGTGTCTGATTCACGGTGTTAGGATTACAATGTCTGGATTACAATGTCTGGGTTATGGTGTCTGGGTTACGGTGTATGGGTTACGGTGTCTGGATTACGGTTTCTGGGACTTTTCAAAAATCCAGAACTAGTGGCAAACTTATGGTTTCATAGAGTTAGCCAAATATCTATAAAACTGTCTTTGGGAATAATATTCACTAAATGAATTATTCTTAAGCATTAATATAATAAAACATTACAGAACAATATCAAACATACTTTACAAGATTCAAACATGATTTATAAGATTCTAAATCAGGATCTTGTTATAGTTTATACCATGATTTGTAAACATTAAAGCACAGGGAAACCAACCATATCTACTGGATTTGAGATAGAGTAAACAAGCTTAACAGGATTTGTAATCATTAAAACATGATTAAAATATGAGGAGTCCAACAATATCCCCCTTTTTGATGATAAAAAATCATGGGATTTAAATGCTCTTATTATTCTCCCCATTTTGGGATTATAAAAAAGAATATAAAAAAAACCTGGAATGAAGGTAAGTAAGAGAACAAACAACAATAGTGCACATTTATATTGGATAGATAGATAGAGTTCATTACAATAATGGGGAAAAAATACAAAACAACCCTATAAAAATACATTTTTCACTTATCTTCAGCACTAGTAGTCTTCTCTTTTCCCTTGTAAGAATCATCAGGAAGAGACATAGGAGAAGAAGTAGAGGTTGGAGAAGGGATTGATCCAATTGTGAGAGAAGGAAGAGGTACTCCTTCAAAAACAGAAGGTGACAGAGTGGGTTTGGTTGAAGGCTGAGGCAAGTATTGTTCAAGGATAACTGGTCTGATCTAGCTTAGAGCATGAGATATAGACATGGAGGTAGAAGAAAAAGTATTGTATGAGGAAGGAGTTGAACTAGGCCGAAAAGGTGAAGATGTAGGATCCACAATGGCAGTGCTTTACACATAAATATAATGATTCAAAAATTGAATGAAATTAGTAATGATCTCACCACCATACTGCATTTCCTTCTCGAAATAATCTTTGTTATCTATGAACTTGTCCAACAGAGGAGTGAAATATTTCATCTTTTGGACTTGAGCCTTGAAGGCTGAGTGACAGGAGGAATCTTCAAATTCTCTATAAGGTACTTGAAATGATTGGTCAGATCATGCTTAGAGTAAATCCTATTAAAGTAGAAATCCACTTTCTTAGTAATCTATTCCTGAGAATCATTGGCAATCTTTGAGTGAATCCTTACTAAGTAAAGTAATAGATCACTATTCTTGATGACAAAAGATAAATATTCCTCATCAAAACCACTTAAAACTGACTATATTTCTTCTTTAACAACAGTTATGATCTGATCACTGTCTACAGGTTGAGATGACTATCTAGAGGCATTTGAAGCTATAATGGCTGAAGTGAGAGACTTAAGATGATTTAGAACTTTCTGTAAACATACCCTGTACTCATCAGTTAGCTTGTTAAGGCTAACAACAATATCACACATTTTATTTACTATCTTGATGTTTCTCTCAAACACCTTTTCATATATTGAATTCAAATTTATATGAATCAGAGATGCAAATTTCTATGGAATATGATCACTAACATCCAAAATAGGATGATCAGTAGGGGTTTCCCAGTTTGTAATGATTTTTTCATATCTTCAACCATAGATCTAAGAGACTTTACCTCATCACTCAACTTCTTGTTCTAAATTATAACTTCTTGAATTTCATGAAGCATTTCTGGTTGAATTTCCATATGATATTCTCTAACAACAAGACAACATCTCTTTCCCTGAGGTTTGTCACATGAGCAGGCTGTGAGTTCATAATATTTTCAAATCTAGATAACAAAGTATCTCCGAAAGTTTTCAGATCATCGTGAATCATATAAGTATAAGGTTCTTGTGTAGGTTCAGGAAGAAGATCTGAGACAGGTTCAGGCTCCTTAAATGAGATTACTTCTAGAGCATAAAGTAGTTTCAATTGAAACACAGTAGAATGATCTATTCCTTTAACTGAGGCCTCCTGGGTATTTCCACATCAAATTAGCTAGGAAACTTATACCAGGTATCCACAGTGCTTTGATCAATAGGATTGGGAACTTGAACACTTTCTAGACTGGGGTGTTGATCCCCCTCAAAAGGTTCATCTCTTACAGGACTAAGAGATTCATTTCCTTGAACCATTTCTAAATTTTCATCTCTAATAGGCTCACCCATTTCCTTTAGATCTAGTTGAAAGTACTGTTCTATTATTTCCTCAGCATATAGGATAATTTTAGGATCAATTTTTTCTTTTAATTATTTCCCTATAGTAGCCTCTTCCTCAATAGCAGGTTTTTATTCTAAGTGCTCCTCAGGAACAACTTGTTCTTTTACACTAGCAACAGATTCTTTTCCAGAATCAGGTTCTTCCATTTAATCTATACTTCTTTTAATATCAAGTACATCCTTTTCAACTACATTTTTTGGAGCAGGTAGACCACTGTATTCTCTATCCATGATAGTTCCTTCCGTAGGTGTAACAACTACATCTCCTATTTATTCTTCCGAATAATCAACAACTTCATCTAGTTCCAAACTAAGATCAAATATGTTCTTAGGACTTGTAGGATTCTCAACTGGATTAAACTTTTCATAAAACCTTCCATTTTCCTCCACCCAAGACGTTTTCCATGGATTCCAGCTTATCTTTGTCCATCTGATTGTATCCTTTGAGATACAAAACTCATAACCTTCAATGACTTATTCATTCAGGCCAACTACTTCTTTAGAAGACAACATTTCAGAGATTAATCTTGAATAGAACAAATAGGTAGACTTCAAAGTAGTCTTGATTAGTACACACATGTGAAGTATAATATACTTACAAAGATTAATATTGTTCCCATTTTTCATAATATGTATCAAGAATACATCTTGATAATTAAGAGTAGAAAAATCCCCTTTCCTTGGACTAATGAGATTCTGGATAAACTTAAATAGAAGCCTTTTCTCACCATCCAACTCAGTAGAAATTTCCCTTCTTTTCTTCATATTTCCATTCAAACTTCCTAGGAAATCTTATAAGACAAAGACATCACTAGGATAAGGATGAACTATTTGGTAATCCTCAAATAATCCTTCATGAGGTATCCCTAGGCATCCAGCCCATAACCTTGAGGAAAAAGTACACCTTTGACCATTAATCCAGATTCTTACAATAAAGTCATCTGTAGTGTTGAATGAAAAATGGACATACTGATAAAACTGAAAAACGAGTTTTGGATAAATTGGCCTTTTCTCTTTTGTGAACCAGTTCATCCATCCCTTCTCTTCAAGTACTTTCAAAACTAGTGACTTACTTGTTAGTAACCACTTTGGAAAAACTTCCTTTTCTGGTACTACTATTCTATCAGCAAGATTCAGATTCAACGGTCCCTCAGGCATTACTTTCAGTGCCCTTTTCACTTTATTCTGAGATCTGTGCTTCTCAAGAGTTGATGAAGATGGACACTTCATTCTAGGCATTCAACGCGGGTTCAAGAGATATGAAAGGCTGAAAGAGGACTAACGGTTTGGAAGAGAGGGGTTTCAGTTTTGTGAGAAGAGAGATCGATTGAAGAAAATAGTGAAAGATATTGGGTTTTTATCATTTAGGTATTTCAAGAATTGCAAATTAAAAAACATGGAAAAATAAAAATAAAATAATCAACACAATGATACAGGAAATAAAATTAAAGTAAAATAAAACTAAGTCATTATAGTGATACCAGAATAGGTTGTCACGGTGTCATCATTACGATGTGACTCCAAACGGTGCGACCGTATCATTGAGATAGTAAGAGTAAGACAGTAATCGAGAGACAGTAACTGTGAGACCGTAAATATGAGGTAGTAACTTCAAGCCAGTAATCTTGTGAAACTATGAAACATGAAACCGTAAACTTTGAAATAGTAAGTGTGACACAATAAGTGTGAGACAGTATGTTTGAGACTGTAAAATTTTTTACTTAAGATTTATCATTCCCAATTCATGTATGATGTAATATATCCTTTTATAATTTAATGATTTAGTGAATATATCAGCAATCTGATGTTAAGTGCCAATGAATTCCAAAGTGATATCACCCTTTTGATAATGATCTCTCAAAAAGTGATGCCTTACATCAATATGCCTTGTCCTAGAGTATGAAACAAGATTATTTGAAATGTTAATAACACTTGTATTATCACAATTTATAGGTACATGTCTAAATTGATATCTATAGCCTAGTAATGCATGTTTCATCCATAAAATTTGTGCACAACAACTACCGACAACTATATATTAAAATTTGGTAGTAGATAATGAAACAAAGTTTTTTTTTCTTACTACACCATGATACTAAAGACTTGCCTAAGACGTGACATGTTTTAGAGGTTCTTTTTCTATCTGACTTACAACCACCAAAATCATCATCAGAATAGCTAACTAACTTAAATGATTCTCCTATAGGATATAACAATCCTATATTGGATGTATGTTTGAGGTATTTGAAAATCATTTTAACAAAATTTAAATGAGACTCTTTAGGGTTTTCTTGAAATCGAGCACACATACATACACTAAACATAATATCAGGTTGGCTAGAAGTTAAGTAGAGTAAGCTTCCAATCATTCCTCTATAAGTGGTTTGATCAATAGATTTTCCATCTCCATCAAGATCCAACTTACAAGTAGTACTCATTGGAGTATCACTACTTTTAGTGTTGTCCAATCCAAAATGTTTTAGAAGATCTTTAGTATATTTTCTTTGATTTAAAATAATACCATCATTATTTTGAAAGATTTTAAATCCAAGAAAGAATTTTAGTTCACCCATTAAACTCATTTCAAATTCATTTTGCATTATTTTAGAAGACTTAATACATAAAGAATTTTTTGAAGATCCAAAAATAATATCTTCTATATAAATCTGAACTACTAAAACATCATTGGAAATTCATTTTATAATAAGAGTAGGATCATTTATATCTTTTGTAAAACCTTTGGAAATAAGAAAAGTACTTAATCTATCATACCAAGCTCTTGGAGAATTTTTTAAACCTTACAAATATTTTGATAATTTAAAAACATGATTTGGAAAGTGAGGATTTGTGAAACTAGGGGGTTGTTCAACAAAAAAATCCTTAGCTATATACCCATTTAGGAATGCACTTTTGACATCCATTTGATATAGTTTGAAATTCAGATGTGCTGCATATGCAAGCAGGATTCTAATGGCTTCAAGTCTAGCTACTAGTGCAAAGGTCTCCTCACAGTCAATTCCTTCTTCTTGACTATAGCCTTGTGCAACCAATCTAGCTTTGTTTCTAACTATGTTACCAGCTTAATATACTTTATTTATAAACACCCAATTAGTGCCTATGGTAAAAATGTCTTTGGGTCTATCAACAAGTTTTCAAACTTTGTTCTTTTAAAACTGATTAAGTTCTTCTTGCATATCCATCACCCAAAATTCATCATTGATAGCATCATTTATGTTTTTAGGTTCAAATTTTGGCAAGAAAACTTGATGTTCAACCTGATTTCTAAGAGAATATCTAGTTTTTTTTCCTTTATCTAAATCTACAAAAACCAAATATAAAGGATGGTTCTTAATAGTTCTAACAGCTCTAGAAAAAGAGGGGCTAGTGATTTTAGGCTCTTCAAAAGGTTCGATTTCATTATGGCCTGAATCTGGAGAATTTCTAGAACTGGAAGTTTTTATAGATTCATTTACAGGATGGTTAGAGGATTTATTATTAATGTCTATATTTGACATATCATCCTCAAGATTCTCTAGAGAGGTCTAAGGCTCATGTGGATCTGTCTCATAAAACATGACATGGACAGGTTCCTCTACACATTTAGTTCTTTTGTTAAAAACTCTATAGGATTTACAAGATATTTAATATCTTATAAAGATTCCTTCATTACTCTTGGATGAAATTTTTTCAATATTGTACTTAGTATTAAGGATATATACTTTTCAAACAAAGACTTTGAAGTAGTTCACTTTGGGTTTTCTATTGTTCCACAACTCATATGGAGTTACTTTAAGAATAGATCTAATCAATACTCTATTAATAATATAGCATGATGTATTTATAGATTCAGCCCAAAAATAAATAGGTAAGGCATATTCACTAATCATGGTTCTAGAAATTTATTACAAGGTCCTATTTATTCTTTCTACAACTCCATTTTTTTGAGGTGTTCTAGGGGAATAGAAATTAGGACTATATCTATTTTGTGAGAAAAATGATTAAAACTCTTGATTTTCAAATTCATGGCCATGGTCACTTCTTATAGATTTAATTCTAAGTCCACTAATATTTTCTACAGTTTTATCATATTTGGTGAAATGAGAGCAGGCTTTACTTTTGTGAGCTAAGAAGAAGGTCCAAGTATACCTAGAAAATTCATCTACAAGAATATAAAAATAGTGCTTCCCATTTAAACTAGAAACTATAGATGGTCCAAACAAATACATGTGAACCAACTCAAGAGGTTGAGAAGTTGATAATTCTTTCTTTAGTTTGAAGGAAATTTTGTATTGTTCACCCTTTTGACAAGGATTACACACTTTATCATTTGGAAACTCTAGTTTGGGTAGATCTTTGACTAAACTTTTTCTAGTTATCTTTCTAAGGGAGTGGATATTATAGTGTCTGAGTATTATATTCCAAAGCTAATACTCTTTGTGAAATACACTTAAACATGAACCATTTTGAGAAACTAAAGAATCTAAGTTAACAAAATATACATTTTCATTTCTTAATGTGAAAAATACTAATTAATTTTTAGAATTAAAAACATTGCAAGAATAATTTTCAAATATAACATGAAATCCATCATCACATAGTTGTGAAATACTAAGAATATTATATTTAAGTCCATAAAAAAAGTACTTTAGAAATTAAAGCTGAGTTAAAGTTACCAATTTGATTGAGGCCAATAATTTTTCCTTTAGCATTGTCACTAAAGGTGACATGCCCGCCATCAATCTTTATTATATTCTTGAAACATGAATAGTATCCTATCATGTTTCTTGAACACCCATTATCCAAGTACCATAAGCTTCTATAGGTGATATTCAAACAATTTTCCTACAAAATAGTCAAATAAAAATAGAATTTGGTACCCATAGTTGTTTGGGTCCAGTAATATTAGTAACTAGTGATTTAAGAACCCACATCTACCTCATAGGTTTCCTATAAGTATTATGTAAAGTATTTGATAAATAAACCTTATTTAGTCCAGAAAAACTCAAAACATTAGAGGATGTATCATAGTTTGAAATAACATAATGTTTTCCTAAACTAGGAATAAAGTTGTATGTTCTATATTTATAAAACAAAATTAGTTTTTCCAAAATTTCTTTTTCCAGGTGGATGGTCAATACCAGTAGTGTATTTAGGGGCAATTTTTTACCTATTATTTGTACCATGATATATTTACCATTAGTAAACCTTTCAAGTCCCTTTTTCAATTACTCATTAGATAAATTTAATTCATTTTTTTATTTGATTAATTGACCATTTTTCTCTCTTTCTACAACAAGTTCATATTTAATAGTTGAGTTAAGATCATACTTTCTCTTTAAAGACTTGTATTTATATTTTAGTTCATTACATGTATCTTCAAGCATATTTCAATACTCAAACATTTCTTATTTAGAAATATTTTCAGAATCAATTTCATCTCCAGAATAATAGGAATTTTTACAGAAGATTCCAGGATTACCTCAGATGTTTTTTTATGAAACACGTATTGTCTTTGTTATCCTGTTCATTATATGAAGACTCTGAGTCACTTGAACTATCCTCAGAATCACTCCAAGTTGATTTCATTTCCTTTTTATACTTTCTATATTTGTTATAATATTTATTTTTATACTTGATATTGGGATAGTCAACCTTTACATGTCCCTTTTGCTTACATTCATAACATACTATATCATTAGACTTATCATTTCTTTTCCAATCCTTCTTCCAGCTTCCCTTTTGATCATATCTTCCTTTTAAGTTAGGCTTGCTAAAAAAATTCTTCCTTTTTTAAAACTTCCTAAACCTTCTAGATAATTGATCCATCTTCTCGTCACTATTGGGTGATGATTGTTCACTGTTGTAACTTTCTACAGAGGCTTGTAGTCTCTTATTTTCTTTGTGTTTAGATGTAGTGGTCTTAAATCCCACATATTTCCTTTTTGGTTTATCATCCTCTTACTTGTTGACTTTCATCTCTTCTTCATACATCATTAGTTTCCCAATGAGTTCTTTGATAGGTAATTTAATGATATCACATGATTCTCTAATAGAAATAGAAGTTCCTCTCCATCTATCAGGTAGGCTTCTGATAATCCTCATAATCTATTCTTTAGTTATAACATATCTTCCCAGAGATATCACAGTGTTTACTATTTAATTAAACCTGAGATACATGTCATAAATAGGATCATCAAGATTCATTTTAAAATTATCATATTTAATAGTATATGTGTTAAGTCTCATTTATTTAACACTAGAAGTTCCTTAATGTGAAACAGACAAAGTATCCCAAATTTCGTGGGTTGTTTTACATACAGAAATTCTGTTAAATTCCTCATCTCCTAAAGAAAAATATAAGGCATTCATGTCTTTGAAATTATTGTTATTAGAAGTATTAGTTTGGCCATCCCAAGTTGTTCTAGTAATAACAGGAATCTTATACTCATCTACAATTGAAGAGAAAATTTCAAAACCCATACTTTATAAATTAATTTTCATTTTTATTTTCCATTGGACATAATTAGTTTCATTAAAAAATGGAGGTCTGTTTGTAGAATCACCTTCTAGTCTATTATCCATAATAAAGAAATGAGTTTAAAGAGAAAGAAAATTAGAACTAACAGAAATTTACAGATCTTTAAAATATAACTAAAATCACAGTTGAAAATATTTTAAAATAGAGCCTCAACAAGAATAAATTCCTCTAATAGCAAATGTTGGTCAGAGTAGAGTACTCAAGAGGGGGGGGGGTGAATTGAGTATCGATAAAAATTTCTGTTAAAAAGTTAACTTAAAAAGATTCCACAATAAAAATGAATGTAGGCCAATTAATCAAGGTAATACAGTTATAATAGTTTGACTATTCAAATAACTTATTAGAATATTGGTTAAGTCTCAACAATATCAATGTGAGTTTTTGATACAACTTTTAAAGCTACTCTAACAGGGAAAAACAGTTATAACTTATATCCAAGACTAACTATCAAAGTAAAATCTAGTTTTCTGAAAGATAAAGAAAAGTTGAGAAAAAACAAATTAAAAGACACACCAGATAAAATAATTGGTTCAGTATCAAGTTGAGACTTAATCCACTCCAGTTGGTGATCACCTATCACCAAGAAGTTTATATTAATAAACTTGAACCACACCATGGATCAAGGTAAACAAAAATACACAGGACTATCCAGGTCACACGGCCTCTTCCACTATTCTTCATGGGTATAAACTACCAGGTCACACAAGGAACTCTTCTACACTTATTCATGGGAGTAAATAGATGTAATAAGATATGATAAGAAGGATATCTTGTTTATTTCAGTTTAATACAGGAGAAAATCTGTGTTTTATCACAAACACACACACTTCTCAAAAGTTAAAAATAGTACACAACAGATCAAGGATGATGATAAAGGATTAGAAATGCTCTGAGTGTTTCTCAATGCTGCTTTGGACTTGTAGAATAAAGAAGATTCAAATATCAAGTCATATTGTGAAAAAATAGAGTATCTCAAGTCTGGTGCTCTGGTTTCCAATTCGATGAAGTAAGATATGTAGATCATATTATTCTTTGAGTTGGTACTACAAAGATGTTTGAGGCTATGATATATGTTAGTTTAGCCTTCAAGGATCGAGAGTGCTTCATGTGTTCTTCAGTTTTATATTATTGGATGCATTCACTTCTCGTTTTTCCGCGCCTTTCTCCAGTGCCGCACTTTTATTCTTATTTTGGGGTGCATGTGTTGGAGCCGACATGATGCATGTATTATTCACCTCTTACCTATTACTATTAGGTTAAATGTCTATAAAGAAACATTAATTATGTTAGTTCCATTAAATGACTCAAATATGTCCGTTAGAAATTAAATTGAAAACGAAAAAACAGATTAAAGAACGATGTCACAGTTTGTCTTGAAATGGTATCACTTATAAATGGTGTCATTGGGAAATAGTGTCTTCTCCTTTACCTTTGAGTGGTAAGACAGTCATGGTTCCACAATTGTGTTGATATCTGGAACTAGTAGTATAGATGTGGTTTCAGGATCAAAGTGTCTTAGGTAACAGTGTCTAGTCCTTTTTCAAAACTTTGAACGGTGTCTTGGTGATGGAAGTAAGGAAACAATGTCACAGACATTATGAACTCTGAAACTGGTTACGATGTATGAGTCACGATGTCAAGATTACGGTGTTTGGATTACTGTGTCTGGGTTACAGTTTCTGGGTTACGGTGTTTGGATTATGGTGTCTGGGATTTTCCTAAAATCCAGAACCAGTGGACGACTTACGGTTTCGAAGACTGAGCCAAATATCTATAAAAATATCATAGGAAATAATATTCATAGAATGAATTATACTTAATAATTATATAATAAAACATTATAGAACAATAATAAACATAGTTTACAATATTCAAACATGATTTATAAGATTCTAAACTAGGATTTGGTGAAAGTTTATACCATGAGTTGTAAACATTAAAGCATAGGGAAACCAACCATCTCTACAAGATTTGAGATAGAGTAAACAATGTTAATAGTATTTGTGATCATTAAAATATTATTAAAACATGAGGATTCCAACAATATCTTTATTAGACTAGGATGTAATTTCCATCTAAAAGCATGAAACTCCCTCATCAGCTCCTCACATAATTCCATAGGAATCCGTACTCGGACACAAAAAATAAGACAATTTCCACTACCAAGAGATCATCATGATGTAATATCCCCACCATATAAGCTATCTCTCAAATATAATTCTTCCATATCATATAAATACTTGGTCTTGATCTGATCCAAAAGCATAAGTATAACAGATGTCGAAGTTAGACCTAATAGACCCTGGGAATCCTAAACATCTAGATGCATCTCTACAAAGAGGTCCATAATCCACCATTCATTACAAGACTCCCACACTGCCTCTATTTGTGTATTTAGACTTAATACATCAACAACTCCATTTCGATTGACCGATGTATAATTGTTTCGTAGTTCCTTGAAATGTGTGTTCTATTTTTAAGAATCATTGTTTCTAGGAAGTTTCCATTGGATTTATTCATGGAACCGGAACTTCCAACAATTATTTATCCAAATGGGACCTGCTTTCCAAAGGCAGGAATTTGTTAAGTTTAAATTTTACAATAATTAAGAACGTGCATTGGTCGATAGGATGGGAGGTCAGACTCATCACACCCTTTTTGGGGGGAATTATTGTCTACTCTGAGACTCTCTTTGTAGATTTAATATATTTTCATGAATCCTTATTAATTCACCAAGTATATCATATGTATCCCTTGGAATTTACAATCACTTATTAACATGTATAAAATTTAGAATCATCAGTATTCATTCAAGGTTTTTCATTAATGGAAATATCCTTATATATTTGAGGTTTTCCATCAATGGTATCCTCTAATATACTGCTTAGAGATTCTTTTAATCATCGTTGTGATGATACTGGTTTCTAAGACACTCATTGTGGAACTATGGAATTTATTGTCATCCAGGGAGATGAAGGTTTGTTTTGATCTTGGGATCATGCCCATAAGATGGGATACCTACGTATACTTGTGAAAGGAATCAGAACCATTGTAGTTTGGTGCCACTGAATGGGACACATCATACCTTTTAAGGTCATGTGATAAGGACCTCTAAGAGGAAAGTGATTAGTCAAAACTTAGTGTGGGACTTATGCTAAAGCATCCCAAGAAACTTGGAAAGGATATGGGTTTCCAAGTAGGATCAGACTCTGTTGGGAATATGTCCCAAGGAAAACATGGTTTATTTGAAGTTTTGAGTTTTAACCTCAATTAGTCTTCCTACATATCCCATATGGATGGGAATCAAAGCCCACGTAGTTTGATAAGTCTCATTGGAGAGTATGGTTCTTTGAGAGAGATGAGTTTGGGCTTACTTCCTGTAAAGGATGATGATTAGCCACTAAATGAGGCTAATATTCATTGTTAATATATATAATATTCATGTTCTTTATTATTCATAAACACAATTTTATTACATTTTACACTTTGAACATCATTTCACATTATGATTGTAATACCTTCTTAAAATGCACTATTATGTGGTACATTTTTGAACATCATTTGAAGTACCCAATGATTCATCTGATTTTAAGGAATGTAATTATACATGTTTTAATTTGATATTTTGGTAACTGTATATAAACTTAAATATGAACATTTTTCATTCAGGGATCAATGGATAATTCATGGAAGAAGATGGGGATATTTTGTGACAAATGGAAGCAATTCTAGAGAAGGAAGATTGGACACCATCCAACTGATGAGAATGTGGGACCCAAATTACAAACCCAATAAAGAAAAAATTTGGTGGTAGGCTATAAGACATATATAGGAACAAATATTTCTTCAGGATATAGTTCTAATTAGGCCTCCATTGTGGTCATTTAGGCGGCCCAAGTTAGAGATAAAATTCTAGGCCAGATTCTGCGGCCCAGAAAAACAGTCCACTGATCTAATCATATCTCCGAATACACTACTCCAAATGGGCCCAAATATTACAAGAGTGTAGGAGACATCCAGGGATACATTTTCCTATTCTATGTACCACTATAATTTTTCCATATAGAAGGTCTTACAGGCGTTTCTGTTCGGTGGATGAAAGCTGGATGCCACCTCGGGTCAAAGTTGGAATAATCAACTCTCCCTCAACTTTCCACCAACCTATGGCCTACCAAAATTAATCGAGGAGACTTGGAATGTTGGAGGATTGACCCAAGGATTCCAAAATTCCTATTTAAGTCAGTGGTGGTGGAATAGTTTTTCATCTTTGGTGCTTTGTTCAATTGTAATGTTATGCTGTGATTTTGTTGTCTTAAGTTTGTATTTCACATGTAAGTTGTTCAATTCACTTTAGTTTATTAATAAAATCTCTTATTTTCATTTTATTATGTTTTTATTCATATTAATTTGATATCTTTGGTTCAGGGTGTGAATTTATTCGCACTAAACCTTGTGAAATTATTCACACAATGGTGGAGTGATAATTTTCATTTTATTGTTTTCTTTACTTATTCAATTCCTCCTTCATGAGTCTACTTCCCACTTCCATTGAAATCATAGCATCATTGGAGGGATAAACCACTTATGGGTTGATCCAAGGGAGTATAAAGGGTCTGTATTGGATGTTATTTATCATCCCATTAATGTATAATCACTTCTTTAATTGAGATTTTTATTTGATGATTTTTAAACTCCATTGTCCTTGTTGAATTTAAGGCCACACACTTCAAGTGCTAATACGAACCTTTACCTTGAAGTGATCAAAACATTGATCCTTCAAGTGTATATATGATTATTATTAAAGGGTATAGGAATTAAACCATTAAGTTATGATGTTGTTTTATCTCCTTAAATGAACCCATATCAAATATAAGAAATTGAAATCATTGAAAAAGGGAATATGTCTAATCCACCCCAAGTGATAACCTAGGATCAAATAATTATTTTAAATTGAATTCACTTAAGTATCTTAGATTTAATTTAAAAACCATCTAAACGAATCCCAAATTTGGCCACTTCATAGCCAAAAATAGTTCATATAATGTACGTTTCTATAGGTTTATTCTTAGGTGTCCGAGGATTTGATATCCCAAGCTAAACTACAAGGAGAGTTCTACCATCATCTCTTGGGTAAATGTTAGCGTGAATCAAATTTTTGTGACGTTGCTGGGGACCCAAGTAATTCATCTAAACACCCATTCTATTCTCCCCCATTTATTCTTTTCTCATCCAAATTCTATTATCTTGTCCCTTTCTCATTTTTTTTTCTTTTGGCGCATGTCCGCCTACACCCGCGATCAATCAAACCGTCTAGTTAGGGTGGATAGTCCTGGGGTTGGGGTGTCAAATACACCAAGGGAAATCTTTCCATTAGATCCTAATCTTCATAATACTCCAGATTCAAAAATTGATCCCATTTCAATGGAAGGTCTTCAAAGAAACCAACTCATAAACCCAGGTGGAAACCAAAATGGAAACCCAAATGAGGCAGCCCCAAACTTGGGGAATGTAGTTGATCAAACCATGAATGACTACCTCGCACATTCCTGGACCAATGCCCCCTCATGCATTAGACACAACTCCCTAGGAGATTCCAACTACATATTTAGACCCCATGTCCTAAACCATCTTCCCACATTCCATGGAATGGAGTCCGAGATGCCCTACCTTCACATTAAGGAGTTCAATGATATTGTAGAAACCATGTGTCCCCCACATCAACTAGAATCAGCTAAGATGAGGCTATTTCCTTTTTCTTTAAAGGATCGATCTAAAAATTGGCTAAACAATTTGATACCATCATCCATAAACTCTTGGGACCAACTACAAATATAATTATACCAAAAATACTTTCCCCACCACAAAACAATTGCACTTAAAAAAAGTATCCAAATTTTTTTTGAAAAAGAGGGAGAGTCATTCTATGAAACATGGGAGAGGTTCAAAGACACTATAAACATGGTTCCACACCATGGTTTTTCTATTCCTGAACAAGTGAGGATTTTCTATGAAGGGTTGGGTCCAGGGAATAAACAATTCATTGACATGATGTGTAATGGAACCTTTAAAAACAAAGCCCCAAATGATGCTTATGAGTATCTAGAAAGACTTTCTGAACAAAACCAAACATGGGGAACTTCACCTTATTCTGAAAATCCACAAAGAACTACTGTAATTCATACACTTAGAGAAGAGGAAATCCTTAGGGCTAAACTCGTAGCAATCTCTAGGAAGGTTAAAGAGATAGACCTTAGGAAAGTCCATGAAATCCAAACTGTTGACCCTGTTTGCAAAATTTGTGACAAACATGAACATAAGGCAGACAACTGCCCAACCATTCCATACATCAAGGATGTTCTTTGATGAGGACCCCCAGCGGAAGTAAATGCTTTGAAATTTCAAAAGCCTCAATACCAAAACAACTTCAACCCAAGGTATAATGACCACCCAGGCTTCCGCTGGAAAGATAACCAACAACCTAGCCAACCACAGGGATAAAATCATTACCCCCATCAGAACTACCAAAC
Source organism: Viscum album (assembly GCA_963277665.1). Classification (NCBI taxonomy): domain Eukaryota; kingdom Viridiplantae; phylum Streptophyta; class Magnoliopsida; order Santalales; family Viscaceae; genus Viscum; species Viscum album. The sequence goes on from OY728139.1 coordinate 498,539,032, forward strand.
CCATAACCAGTTCCAAACCCAACCTATCCAATACCAATTGCCACCGGTCCATTTTCAACAAACCATCCCACCTCCAAAATATCCCCCCGGGATAAACCAATCTTCTCAAGTACCAACCCAAACTGTTCCACAAATCCTACTAGAACAACTGTGCAAACAAATGGAGAGGATGAACTCAGAAGTATATTCCCTAAAACAAGAACTTCAAACCATCAAAACTGGAAAGGCACCCATGCCTACTTAGGCGGTGCCATCCTCAAATTCAAGGGGAGAGTCAAGTTATACTCAAACAACTCATGAACAACTAAAAGTTGTGAATATTTTAAGAAGTGAGAAATCAATTGAGAAACCTGAACAACTAATTTAGAACCCACTTGAAGATTCAAACTTAGATGAAAATTAAAATGAACCAAATGATCAAACTGAAAAACATGATAACATTGTCAAAGAAACAACTCTTCAACAAACAACCCCATAACCTGCAACATTTCCTCAATGCATGAGTGGAAAAACCAAGCCTGAATTGAGTGAAACATTGAGGGAAATCTTCTCACAAGTCAAGTTGAATATTCCCCTTATCGATGCCATCTAAACCATACCTTCCTACTCAAAGTACCTTAAGGACTTGTGCACTTTTAAAAGAAAATTTTCACATAAAAACCAAGTCCTTTTGGTTGCTAATGTGAGTACCACCATTCAAGGGACCATTCCTCCTAAGTTGAAAGACTCAGGTTTCCCTTACATCAATGTTGAACTAAGAGGGAGCAAAGTTGTAAAGGCCTTGTGTGACCTAGGTGCTAGTTTCAATCTCATCCCTTATGCTGTGTACTTCTAGTTAGGCCTAGAAGAACTCCAACCCACATCTGTCACACTTCAACTTGTTGATTGTAGCATTAGGGTTCCAAAGGGGATTTTAAAGGATGTTATGGTAAAGGTTTAAAACTTCATCTACCCTGCTGACTTCATTGTCCTTGACAACCATCCAAACTTAGGAAATAAGGAACAAACCCCAATCATCCTTGGTCATCCCTTACTTGCAACAATTAAATTTGTTATCCGAGTCCGAAATGGGAACATGACCATCACCTTTGGGAACATGAGTCTAGACTTGAACATCTATAATGAAAGCTCACAAATAGGGGATGAATAGGACATTCATGAAGTAAACATGATATTAAGCATTGATAATGAATCCATAGAACATCAAGGAATATTTGATGGATGTTTAAGTCAGGATGAGATTGATTTCCTTTGTTCACATGAAGGAATTTTATCTTCTTGGCTTGAATCATTTTCAAATTAATCTTATGATGAAGTCTTAGGTCCAACAATTAGTGAAACCTTTTAGGAAACCACTTTCATGGAGACCACTCCAACTTCCTTCCCTAAATCGGATCAAGACAATCTAGTAGCTGAAACTTCTACATGTGGGGAATCAATCCTATCTAAAACTTTAGGAAACAAAATTTATCTTGATCTAATGTCCCAATCTTCTTCTGAAATTCTGAACCGACCTGAGCTTGAATTGAAGGAACTTCCCGCTGCACTCAAGTATGCTTTCCTAGGGGACAATCAAACACATACTATTGTCATTTCTTCTTCTCTTGAAGCCAATCATGAGAGGATACTTCTAGATATCCTTAGGAAACATAATAAAGCCATTGGTTGGACCCTGTTTGATATTCCTGGGATTAGCCCACTTGTTGGGACACATAGGATTGTTTTGGAATCTGATTCAAATCCATTTCGTCAACCTCAACGGAGACTCAATCCTAATATCATGGAGGTAGTAAGGAAATAACTTCTGAAATTGTTAAAAGATGGTATCATATATCCCATAGATGAGAGTGAATGGGTGAGCCCAATCCAAGTGGTTCTAAAAAAGGTTAGAATCACAGTGATAACCAATGAGGATGGAGAGATTCTTCCAACAAGGGTAAGTAGTGGATGGAGGGTCTGAATTGACTATAGGAAGCTAAACTCATTCACCAAGAAGGACCATTTCCCCTAACAATTCATTGACCAAGTCCTTGAGAGAGTGGCAGGTCATGCCTTCTACTGTTTCTTAGATGGGTACTCGGGGTATAATCAAATTGAGGTCTCCCTAGAGGATTAAGGGAAGACTGCATTCACATGTCCATTCGGCACCTTTGCTTTCAAACGCATGCCCTTCAGGTTATGCAATGCCCCTGGAACCTTCCAACGGTACATGATGGGAATCTTCTCAAACATGGAAGGGGATTGTCTTGAGGTCTTCATGGATGAATTCTCTGTGTTTGGGGATAAATTTGAGGGATGTATGAGGAATGTAGAGAGAGTCTTGTCAAGATGTGAAGAAAAGAATCTATTCCTAAACTGGAAAAAATTCCATTTCATGGTTAAAGAGGGACTAGTTCTAGGCCATCTAGTCTCAGGTAGGGGGATTGAAGTTGATAATGCCAAGGTTGAGATCATTCGTCACCTTCCATCACCCAAATATGTCAAGGAAGTGAGGTCTTTCTTAGGACATGCTAGTTTCTATAGAAGATTCATCAAGGACTTTAGTTCAATCTCCCTTCCCCTTTGTGATCTCTTAGTAAATGATTCTCCATTTGTTTGGACAGAAAGCTGTGAGGGTTCATTATCAACCCTCAAATACTCTCTCACCTCTCCTCCCATTATGAAATTTCCAAATTGGAACCTTCCTTTCAAACTTATGTGTGATGCCAGTGACTTTGCTGTAGGAGTTTTGTTAGGACAACGTTGTGATAAAACTCCTTATGTCATTGCTTATGCAAGAAAATCCTTAAATGATGCCTAAATCAACTACACCACTACTGAAAAGGAGTTACTTGCTATTGTGTTTTTTTAGAGAAGTTTAGGTCCTACCTCTTAGGATCCCCTATCACTGTGTTCACTGACCATTCTGCACTAAAATACCTCTTCCAAAAACAAGATGCTAAGGCTAGACTAATTAGGTGGGTCCTTCTCTTACAAGAATTTGACCTCACAATCAAGGATAACAATGGCATTGAAAATGTTGTATCTAATCACCTCTCTAGGATGGAATTCAAAGACAAATCAAATCACCTTTCTGTGTCTGATTCATTTCCCGATGGACACATATACTTTGTGAGTGACTGCCATTGGTATGCTGACATAGCCAATTTCTTTGTTACAGGAGTCATTCCAAAATTCTTAGGGACTCAAGATCGAAATAAATTCCTTTCTAATGTTAGACACTATGTGTTTGATGATCCATACCTCTATAAGTTCTACCCTGACCAGGTCATTAGGAGGTGTGTCCCAGAATCTGAACAAGAGTCCATCCTTAAATTTTGTCATAGTGAGTCATGTGGTGGTCACTTTTCCTCTAAGAAAACATCTGCTAAGATTCTTCAATGTGGTCTCTTCTGGCCCACCCTCTCAAGGGACTCCTGCACATTTTTTCAAAGCTGTCCTAGGTGTCAACAAGTAGGGTACATCACAAAAATAAATCAAATGCCACTCACTCCCATCTTAGTGGTTGAAATATTTGATTGTTGGGGAATTGATTTCATAGATCCCTTACCAAACTCTAGGGGATATCTTTACATTCTCTTAGCTATCGATTATATATCCAAATGGGTTGATTCCATTCCTACAAAATCCAATGATCAGCAAACAGTGATTAGATTTCTCAAGGAAAACATCTTCTCTAGATTTGGAATTCCTAGGGCTATCATTAGTTATCGTGGAACTCATTTTTTCAATTGTCCATTCTCATAACTCGTGGAAAAATATAGAATTTCTCACAAAGTGTCCAATGCTTACTACCCACAGACCAATGGTCAAGATGAGTTATCATATAGGGAGATTAAGAATATTCTTGAAAAAACTGTCAATCCTTATTGGAAAGATTTGTCTGATAAACTCTTGGATGCTCTTTGGGCATATCGTACAGCATAAAAAACCATCCTAGAAATGTCACCATATAGGTTGGTTTATGGAAAAGCATGTCATTTACCTGTTGAAATTGAGCATAAGGAATTTTGGGAAATTAATAAAATGTATTATGACCTCTCATTGGCTGGAACAAAAAGGAAATTAGATCTCAATGAACTGGAGGAACTGAGGATGGAGGATTTTGAAAATTCAAGGATCAATAAAGCTAGAGTTCAAGCCTAACAATCTAGGAATATCAAGGCCAAATATTTTGAACCAGGAAAACTTGTGCTCTTGTATAGTTCAAAACTTCATTTACACCTAGGAAAGTTAAGGTCTAGATGGTCAGGTCCTTTAATAGTGCATCATGTATACCCCCATGGGGCATTAGAGATTAAATATCCCACAAGTGGTTACATTTTCAAGGTCAATGGTCAAAGGTTAAAACTATTCATTGAATCATTCAATAAATAGGAAATAGAGGTTGAGTTAATTGATCCAATCTATGAACCAGGAAAAAATTGATATATTTAGGATCCATGTCGGGATAACGACGTTAAACAATGTGCTGCATGAGAGGCAACCCATGGTTTTAAAGTTTCCTATAATTTTATTGTTTTAATCAAATTTATATTTTAAATAGGATTGATTAATCATTTTGATATTTAAAAAAAATTAAACTGTTGAACTGTTCTTATATTATGAGTATGGATGGGTATGAAAGGGGAGCACCATATTCATCCATGTCACGTGGTGTGATCCTTGAGTAATGCCTTACCCAGAAATTTAAAAAAAAGACAATGTATCATCAGTTTGTTTTATTTTAATGTGCTTTTAGGTTAAAATAAAAATACAAAAAATAAAAATAAAAATATAATAATAATAATAAAAAGGGACATGTCGTGGGTCGTGGGTCAAACCCCATCACAACCGGTGAAGCCACGGGGATTTGAACCCGGGACCGAAGGGAGACAGGGGCGCGCGCTTACCACTGACCTACGGTTTTTGTGCTCCCTTATTCTATAATTTTTATATATATACTTATATTTTACTTTATTTATTATATATATATATATATTGTTTTGTTTTGTTTTTTTGTTTTGTTTTTCCTTTTTCTACTAGGGAACTCTGCAAGTGACATGGATATCAAAGGATTAAAAGGGAGCAACAAGAATTTCAACTTCAACCACCAGGTGACTTCATTCCATGACCCTCATTTTCAATTTCCTTTTTGAACTTTCATTCTCTACCTCTACCACCTTCTAAATTTTCTTTTCTTTAAACACTGGGGATAATGTTATTTTAAGTTGGGGGGGAGAGATAAAATAAAAAATGCTTTTGTGTCAAAAAAATGAATGATTTGAATTTTTTTGTGTAAATGGAAGGAAAAATTCCTTTAACTTTGAACATGGTAATACACATTGCACACTTTGAAACTAAATATAAAATAATTTAGCATGACCTAATTCTGATTTTAATCCTTGTATAATTTCATGATCATAGATTTTGGAAAGTGTGGCTGTCCAATGTGATATTTCATCGTTTATATTTTCATCCAAATAAAAAAAGGGTCACAATGCACGTCCTTTGGATAGTGGGGTATTATTTTGAGTTCATGGGGTCCCCCAAATAAATAGAATAGGTTTTGTGATCATTTTAGTTTTAATATGAGTATTTAATAAAAATAATAAAAATAATAATAATAATAAATTTGTGCGTAGAGCAATGAAATGACCTAATGCGTGGCTTTCGGCACTTGGGGATCGTAACTCCATAGTTGTCTGGTCCAGAGTTAGTACTTTTATCACTATTTTTGGTAATTTGAATTTGTTTTTAACTGAGTTTACTCGAGATGATGCCCGAGTATGTGGGATTCACTTGGCGCCTTAAGGTCTTTGAGCCTGGGAGTCATCGGCAAAGTCTCGCTACAGGGGTTGACTCTTTTGAGTGCAATTTCAATTACCATGGAAAAATTTCAAAAAACAAAAACAAAAACATATATATATATATATAATACAAAAAAAGTGAATACTCATCTTAATATTGAAATGTGATTCCACCTAGCACTTCCTTCATTTCCCCCTTGAATAAAGATGAACCCCCCATGTCTATTGTGATGCACAACACATCCTCATACTTAATTGATATTGGATGAAATATGGAAATGAATTTGAATAAGGGAATGGGTTTGGGATTGAGATATGCTTATGAAACTATCTTGTATTAAAATATTTTGATGGGTTTCATGATTGTTTGGTATAAGGGTTTCTGGTGATCATTGTGTATTAAAATGTTTTTGGAAAAAGGAATTCGAATTTCATATTGTTGAGATATATTTTGCTCGGGACTAGAAAAACTCAAGTTGGGGGGTGTGATTATCCACTAAATGAGTCTAATATTCATTGTTAATATATATAATATTCATGTTCTTTATTATTCATAAACACCATTTTAGTTCATTTTACACTTTGAACATCATTTCACATTATGATTGTAATACCTTCTTAAAATGCACTATTATGTGGTACATTTTTGAACATCATTTGAAGTACCCAATGATTCATATGATTTTAAGGAATTTAATTATCCATATTTTAATTTGATATTTTGGGAACTGTATCTAAACTTAAATATGAACATTTTTCATTTAGGTATCAATGGATAATTCATGGAAGAAGATGAGGATATTTTGTGATGAAAGGAAGCAATTCTAGAGAAGGCATATTGGACACCAGCCCACTGATGAGAATGTGGGACCCAAATTAAAAAACCAATAAAGACAAAATTTGGTGAGAGGCTATAAGAAATATATAGGAACAAATATTTCTTCAGGAGATAGTGCTTATTTGGCCTTCATTGTGGTAATTTAGGCGGCTCAAGTTAGAGATAAACTTCTGGGACAGATTCTGCGGCCCAGAAAAACAGTCCACTAATCTAATCATATATCCGAATACACAACTCCAAATGGGCCCAAATTTTACAGGCAGATAGGAGACATCTAGGGATCCAGTTTCTTCTTCTATGGATTACTATAATTAGGTCACCTAGAAGGCCTTACAAGCGTGTATGTTCGGTGGATGAAAGCTGGATGCCACCTCGGGTCAAGGCTGGAAAAATAAACTCTCCCTCAACTTTCCACCCACCTATGGCCTACCAAAATTAATTGAGGAGACTTGTAATATTGGAGGATCTACCCAAGGATTCCAAAAATCCTATTTAAGGTAGTGGTATTGAAGTATTTTTTCATCTTTGGTGCTTTGTTCAATTGTAATGTTATGTTGTGATTTTGTTGTCTCAAGTTTGTCTTTCACATGTAAGTTGTTCAATTCACTTTAGCTTCTTAATAAAATCTCTTCTTTTCCTCTGATTCTGTTTTTCTTCATATCACTTTGATACCATTGGTTCAAGGTGTGAATTTATTCACACTAAACCTTGTGAAATTATTTACACAACAGTGGAGTGATCATTTTCATTTTATTGTTTTCTTTACTTCTTCAATTCCTCCCTCACGAGTCTACTTCCCGCTTACATTGAAACCATAACATCAATGGAGGTCTAACCCACTTATGGGTTGATCCAAGGGAGTATCAAGGGTCTGGATTGGATGTTATTTATCACCCCATTAATGTATAATCACTTCTTTAATTGAGATTTTTATTTGATGATTTTTAAACTCCATCATCCTTGTTGAATTTAAGGCCACACACTTCAAGTGCTAATACGAACCTTTACCTTGAAGTTCTCAAACCATTGATCCTTCAAGTGTATAGATGATTAGTATTAAAAGGTGTAGGCATTAAACCAATAAGTGATGATGTTGTTTTATCTCCTTAAATGAACCCATCTCAAATATAAGAAATTGAAATCATTGAAAAAGGGAATACGTCCAATCCACCCAAAGTGATAACCTAGGATCAACTCATTATTTTAAATTGAATTCACTTAAGTCTCTTATCTTTCATTTAAAAACCATCTAAAAGTAGCCTAAAGTTTGCCACTTCATATCCAAAAACAGTCTATAGAATGTACGTGTCTATAGGTTTCTTCTTAGGTCTCTGAGGATTCGATAACCCCAGATAAACTACAAGGATCGTTATACCTTCATCTCTTGGGTAAATTTGAGTGTGAATCAGATGCCTTGATGATTTGGGGGTTTAATTTCAGTCTTATTCCTTAGGAGGATTCCCAAATTAAGGGAATTAAAGCTATATTCCTAAAGAGGACATCCAGTGAGCTCGAGCCTTGAGAAGGCTTCCTACGTATCCCGATCATGGTGGGAATCAGAGTTCTCGTAATTCCTTTAAGTCGGTTTTTGTGCACATATTGTAACTATCACATATCTCTAAGCCCACGTGAGTCATTCCTAGTGTGAGAAACAAGAGTATGTGAAAGGTTCAACAATGATACTTCACACTTTTCCTCCTCTACTGATGGAAGAGGGTGCATCGACCATGGAAGAGGGCGAGGCAACAAGCCTTCCCTCTATTCTCTTCAAATTGGACAAGGGTTCAATATAAGGAAGAAGGGGTGAAGGTTAGGGGATTACACCATTATGGATGTACTAAAATTGATCCTGGTAGGGGAGGGATACTTCTCCTATGATTGTGTAGAAAAGTAAGTGTGAATTATAACTTCCCCTACCAGAGACCTGGGGTTCTGAGTCATCTCTTCGAGAGGGGAGAGGTCAGGACCCAACCCTCCTCCAAAATGGGAACTTCCCAGCACTGTTTCTAGGAGAAAGGTCCATATGACTGCAGATATACAAACCCACAGACATTCCATGAATCCTAACCCCATTATGAAACAAATGTGGTAAACCTATGACTGCGAAAATAAAAACCCAAATAGGAGAGATGCTAATGTACCTTTCCCAAAGGTTTGATAAGTCATGAGGTTTTGGTGGAGGTATCAAAAGAACACCTTTCAGACAAGGGATCCAATGAAGAATAGGCCTTTCCATGAATGGATTTGAGGAAGGCTTGATGGCTTATAGACTGAAGAGAGTGAAGAGAGTAAGTGAATCAAAGAGGGGCACCCAAGTAAACAAGGGCACACAAGTATGGGCACGTAAGTACAGTTGGGAGACCTGATGTTCACTTAAGCAATGAAAAACCTGTATATTAATACTTGGGAAATACCTTGCTTAAGCCTTCAAGAGTATTCACAAGTGATCTAAGAAGTGGGGCTCTCAAGTTCCTGTGAGAGGAATGGGAGGCACACAAGTATTTATGACTTGGGGAGGTTGGGCGCTTTAGGCGCACATGTGTTATGGTTCTCAAACACTAAAAAAACTTAAGCTCAATGATCCTCCCTTAAATCCTCTGCTCAAGGTGTTGAAGAACTACCTTGAAAGTTTTAGAATCTAAGAAAAAATCAGTACTTCATTCAACTCCAACATGGTGGCATGCAGGAATTTGTGTGAAGGTACCTTGGGTGCCTCTTTAGGGACTTACCCAAATAATTTCTCTATACATCGGGGGTTGTGCCCCCGCATCCCTGCTTGGGGTCAATGCCGGGATACGGTCCCGTCCCTTCGGGCCGGTGTCTTTGCTACCGTCACTGACCCCCATGAAAAATGCAGAGTCGCATTGTGAAATTTTCAAGCTTTGAGGAAATTTTACGGAGAAGTACATAGAACACATTTCATGGTGTCTACAATAATCCAACTCAAAGTTGAAATACTGAAGATATTCAACCCACCTCCTCTATCGAAGGTTTGGGTCCCACTGAGAAAATATGTAACTAAGTCTCTTATGGTCCATGTATAACATAATCCTCTCACCCATAAGATAATGTCCCTAACATATCGGGGAATTTACCACCGCTACTAACTCCAGATCATGAGTAGGGTAGTTCCTCCCACACGGTTTTAGCTACCTGGAGCTATAAGCAACCACTCGATCCTCCTGTATCATAACTTCTCTAAGTCTAACTCTGGATGTATCACATTACATGGTATATGCTTTACCCATAATATTTAAAGTGAGGATAGGTGATGAGGTTAACCTACCCTTCAACTCCTGAATATCTCTCTTGTAAGAATATAAGCAAACAAACTTCACCCCTTTCTTGGTTATCCCAAACATCGGTGCTGCCAGATGGGAAAATCCAAGATAAAGCACCAATAATAACCTACTAAACCCACGTTCAAAATCTTGAATTCATTCTTGGGATGTTCCCAAGATACCAAGACTACAAACTTATCTAGGTATACTAACCCTCATGCCTCTAAGATGACATGGACAAAGAAGTTTAATTTATCAAACCATAAACTGTATTTGGTTAGCTTAGTGTAAATCTGATGCTTTCTTAATGTATTTAGGATGATGTCAGGATATTGGACATGATTGTCTACCGAATTGAAGTACAATAATATATCATTGACAAAAAATACCAAAAACTGGTCCAAAAATGTATGGAAGATTCTATTCATCAAGGATACAAATACCGATGATGTATTTGTCAAACCAAATGACATCACGACAAACTTATACAAGCCATAACTGCTCCTAAAATAAGTCTGAGGTATGTTTGATGGTGCCAACCTTAACTAGTGGTATCCTAATCTCAAATAGATCTTGGATAGGATCTTAGCTCCTCTCAGCTGATTAGAGAGATCATCGATGTGTGGAAGGGGATACCAGTTCTTGACCATCATCAGGTTCAATATATGATAATCCACACATAAATGCAAATTAACTTTATCCTTTTTAACTAATAGAACTAGAGAACCCCAAGGTGATGTACTAGGCCATATGAAACCATTATATTCTATATATTAAAACTAGAATTTCAACTCCCGAAGCTCTGCTGGTGCCATTATGTAAGGAAGAATAGAAACTGGCTCTGCTCATGGAACCAACTCGATCACTCTCTTGGGAGGTAAGCCATATAACTCATTAAGAAAGATGCCTTGAAAATGATCTACCACTAACAAAAAATAATCTTTCTAAATTCCACTATTTTCTAGATAAATACCATCTATTTTAGACATGATACCATCCAATCTATACCAAATTGGTTCTTCATGACTAGACTGAAGATCCCACTCACCCTGGTGAGAATAACTACCTCCTTCTGGTGATAGAAAGGCAACTCTCCTTCTACAACAATCGATATGAGGTTAGTATAGAACTAGCTAACCCATACTATGAATCAAATTAAAACATGTCCTTTTCAGCATAAATTGTTCCAAAAAGAAATGGTAACCACCAATCTCTAAAGAACATGTCTTACGACATTAGATATTCTATAACTGCACTCCCAACAGTGTATCGATGGTCAAAGCACCATCAAATATTTCCACATCTAAGACCAAACCATTTTAAAAGTGACCAGATAAAAAGGAATGTGATGTTCATGTATCAAATAAAACTCAAGATATGGTAGATGAAACAATAATGATACCTATGATGGTAGATGATACTACATCCACATTATATAGGGTAGTCTATATAGCATGCAGCCAGTTCGCCCCTCTGTCCTGGGCTCCAATATGAATCCCATGTGTTGTTACTTATGAGTAGTACTTCCACAATTGCACTAAGGTACCACATCCCCCGCCTCAGTCTGAGTGACCTATGGCACTATAGCTATGAACCTACTGATGGGTAGCTAATCCACTTCCAGACTCTGGTTTTGTATCAATCCCCTCCCACTTATATGATGTGGGATGTTTTCAAAAAACTTCTAAAGATGACCCAGTCTTCCGTATATACGACACTGAAAGGCAGGGTAAGGACATTGAGGTTTCTTATGGCCAAACATGCCACACTGATAGCACTATAATGGAACATGATCTTGAGATGTATGACCAATTCCCTAGCTACTCTACCCACTACTTGGTAAAAACTATCATAATTATGCTTCTTGTAACCCGAAGAAGAGCTCCCAGTTCTCCTTACTGAAATAGCCTGGCCACTGCTCAGGGCCTCTCTCTGATTCCCCTCCACCACATCCTTAAAACTACTCGAATGGAAGATGTTCACATGTGACCTAATCTTATAGAAAAGTATGTCCCAAAAACGTATCACCCTATAGATCTCATCAACAACTAAAGATGCGCAAAGTGATACAAGTTGGTGATTCATTTAGCATAGTCCATTACTAGCATGGCCTCCTATGTTAGATGCATAAACTCACTAGACTTCTCATCCCTCAAGTTCTCAAGATATAAATATCTCAGGAACTTCATCTCAAATTCCTTCCATGACAACTCCTCTTGCAGCCCTTCTTTCTCCAGAATGTCCCACCAATGCTTGGACAGTCTATGAAGCATATAAGCAGCAAGATTCACCCTCCTATCCATGGGTGTATTGAGATGATTGAAGATTTTCTTGACTAAATTTATCTAGAACTCGACTACTTAGAGGCCTACCTCACCACTTAATGTAGGTAGATACTGTAGATAAACTCTCTTTCCAGCTCAGACTTCGAAGGTACAATGCAAAAAATGTCCCTATCTATGGATCACATAACCCTTAGAAAGCTATCACGAAGCTGAACATCCATATTATCCTTAGGAACTATAGGAATATCTAGCTTAGCTATGTTAGGAGCATTATGATTCACACTCTCTTGATTCTCAATTTGAAGATGATAAGGATACATTTTCTATATAATCAAACGTACACCTTATCATATTGGGTAATAATAAGGTCAACCTCAACTAGTGACTACAACAAATAACTAATGAAACTTGGTCTCTCTAAACATGGATTAACAAGTGATTTAGAATGACATATAAATTATTTCATTTTATTTATCAGGTATAACAGATATCTCATATCACAATACACACAATCAATACAACACATGAATATAAATATGTCCCTATCATGAACTATACATCCTAGTATATATTCCTATATGCCTATCATAAACCATGCATAAACATCTCATGCCATAATGATCCATGAATATAAATATAAATAAATAATAACATCACACAATATGTGAATCAACCAAGGTGAAGTAACATAAAATCATAACAAGCAAAAATTGTGAACAACAATCCCATCCCTAGGCACTCAGTTTTCCCCTGTATATGGGTTAGATACTCCCATGCCCAAGATCATTACCATGTATTGAAACATCCTAGAATCCTTTATACTTTTCCAAAAAAAGTTAAGAAACAGAAAGAAAACCTCCCTATAACACCACTTCGTTACAACCCTTGATCTGGTACTTTCTCACATGGCCAAAAAGGGTTGGTTACGAGACCTCAAGCATGCCTCCCCGTACGGTAGAGGCTTCCGACTAGCAGTGGGGGTGTGATATGTATAGTGGAGAGATTATACCCCCTGGTATGAAGTGTCATAATAGTGGAAATACTCTATATAAATAAAATAAATTATAATAATAGACATAGCAGAAATCATATAATAGATTTGAGAAAATAAAAGAGAAACCAATATATACCAAAAATGAGGATTCATTTAATGATAGGATAAAATGTAACTAAATATCATGCTAGAAGTAATAAATATAAAATACTAGAAGAATCAAATAAAGACTCAAAATTCCCCAGTCCTAAACCCCTTGTCGGTACCATCTCTAAACTCTATCCCAACCAGCAAACAATGATCAACAGTGAGGTCTCTTGCCCTGTTCTGAACTTGCATCCATGTAATTTATCTGGTTTACAAATGATGTCCCCAATAGGGAGTGAGAAAAACTCATTCATTTGACACCACAATGTCTAAAAATATAAGTCTAATAATAAGTGTATGAAATAATGTGATAAATAACTATATTAATCAATTCAACAATTAAAAAAATATAGCAACAACCTACTTCAACACCCTTCCAGAATATTTCCAAGCATGTCTCACAACCATGCCAACCATAACCATATAACCAAAGGTAAAACATAACCTGCCTCAATTCCATTCAATAATGTATCTAATAATGTCTCACAACCATTAAAACCACAACTATATACCCATGGTATAACACGATCATTGGGCCCAACCGCTATATAATCATCACAATATGTTTTAGGGCCTAGCATGATATATAAGCATTACAATATATACCAGGTTCAGAACCTGATATATAAGAATTAAAGCATGTGTTAGGGAATATCTTGGTATATAATCATTATAACATGTTCCAGTGTTAGAACCAGATATATAATCATTACAACATATGTCAGGGCATAGCCTGGTATATAAGCCTTACAACATATAACAGAGTCATAACCCGATATATAAGCATTACAAAATGTTTCACAAGTCCATATCACAACATCAAAAATATCAAAATATGACCAAATAATACCAAATGGTTAATTATGCTAATTACCATCTATCTTCCAATTTACCATTTATTTCAATTACTCAAAATAACCATTTTCCAAGGTGAATCTATAATAATAAATCACCTGAATTACATGTCATGTTAAAATCACATGTTATACATTTCCAATTCATTATTTTCAAAGTTTTTATCACCTAAAGGGTATCCATAAGCTAGGTTACATAATCAATTGAATCCAAAGGGATCCAATGAAGAATCCAACATAGGATTATCATCACCCTATTCAATTCATTAATTACTGCACACATATATTTGTGAAATCACACTATTTCATATACTTATCAATAAAAAATTAGACCTTAGGGTTAATACTTAGACCCCCTACCTTTAACCAGTGAAGAAAAAAACACTTACAATGGAAAACACCAAAATGATGATGGTCCAAAAGATCACAAGGAGAACCTAGATTCAAAACTGATCAAGATCAAAACCAACAATGCTCGTAGTCAAGGGATTACACTAAAATGGTTAGAGAACAAAGGAAGAGAAGGAAAACCTAATAAGAACCAATTACCCGGTGATTGATCATACAAAAGGGACATCTATACTAAAGGGAGATTATAAAAAACTCATGGAGGATGCCTTAGGGTCGAGAAAAGGAATCTGTATGAGAGAATAAGTGACATATCAAACACACAACACACTTTAAAACTTTATTGGGGAATTACATGATGTGTAACTCACTTTCACATCATTTAATTAATTTTAAAGAGTTATTTTGAAAAACCTATTACCTCTTATGATTATTTAATTATCCCAAACATTACATGGTATGTAATTGGTTCACAATGTGTAACCACTTCACGTCATGAATCAGTTCCTGAATTGATTTTGGTGGCTTTTACACATCATTTAACCCATTTACATGGTGTGTAAATTTCTTATAGACATTTTTCAACCCAGTTTCCCTATAAAAACCTGAAACCCCTTTAAGGATTCTCAACTTACCAAGAACCCTTGGTAAAACTTGAACCACTTATACCCGGACTCCATTAATCCAAATAGGATCTCGAACCAGTCCCTGGCTAGATCCTCTTCAGTTTTCTCAAGTTTCCTCACAACCGAAGTCTAATTTTATTAAAAAAACCAGACATCCATGAACTTTAAGTAATTTTCCACAATAAAATCTCTCCATATTTGAACAAGAATTTACCACCAAATTTCAAATTAAAAACTCAAAGAGGGACATACATGAAAAAAGGTGAGATCTTACAGTGAAGATACCCTAAATCTGAAGGGGTTATAACATATTATAAAATGAGATAAATGAATTATTGGGAGGAAGTGAGTTTAATATAGGCACATACAAATCATGAACACAACATGATATGATATCATTATCTTTTATAGATGGATCCCAAGGATCCCATTTCATAACACATAATATATATTTCTATATGCTAGGTATAATTCAATGAAGTTTTTTAATGAATTAATAAAATTCCTTTAAT
Source organism: Viscum album (assembly GCA_963277665.1). Classification (NCBI taxonomy): domain Eukaryota; kingdom Viridiplantae; phylum Streptophyta; class Magnoliopsida; order Santalales; family Viscaceae; genus Viscum; species Viscum album. Next base: position 498,554,706 of record OY728139.1, read on the forward strand.
CCATTCATAATGTATTGTAACCAATGAATAAAAAATTCAAGATAAATAATATATATATATATATATATATATTTATATTACATATATTATATTTATGAATTACATGTATGAAAAATACATGTATCATATGAATATATAAAATGTACACTATATATAAAAACATATTATATATATATGTTGTAATGCTCTGACCCCAAGATCTTGGAATTGGTGCGTTATTTCATTACATTAGCATGATTATAAGGAAGTCATATCCCAAAGGACCAAATAGATTAATAGTTTTGAAAAACCAGATATATACATAGGTTCAACATTACAACTTGAAATGAAAAACAACATATAAGTTTTATTGGGAACATCCACAACACTAAGTTTATCCCTTCAATTCATTCATAATACACCTCTTTGCATCCTGGGGAAAAATAAAACATAAGAAAAGGGGTGATCTAAAATTATCATTAAGGTTAAACAATATTGTGGAAGATATAATAGACATAAACATTAAGCATGATGAATAACTAAAAACAAATTCCATTAAAAATAAACTTGTACATACTATGGTAGGAATACGAGCTGAATAAATAATTCCATAATAAAACATAATCATGGGTATTATAATAGTCGAATAACCACATAAAAATTAAATTACTATCTTTATAATGAAGGAATTAATAATTCAGGACATCATAACCATACCGTTAAGGCCTCGTGCGAAGACTATAAATAATCATACTGTTAAGGCCTCGTGCCAATACCATTGTTTGTCTCATGAGACCTACCAATGCACCAAGGGGCTATAACAGGCCCCAACTGAAACTTACTAAGCCAAATGCATTCCTCATATGAATGAGGATAAACATAAACAACATACACATTCATATTTAATCTAATATATGAAATGTAAATAACTTTCCTCAATCATTAAACATAAACACTAACCATTCAGAGTAATATAGTGAATGGTTCGAGGATAACACATCCATAGTCAAAATAATCATAAAAAATTCAATAAAACATGGTGTATGATATCATAGGAGATAAACCTCAATGAAGTACAAGATTAAACAAAGTATTTTGACATAGATGAAGATACTTTTAAATGAATCCATTGAAAAATCCTTGAGGAAATAATCCTTAAACATTTCAAAGTGTCCCATACCACCATGAAAAATTCAAATCATAATCCCTTAAAATATAATGAGAATAAGGTGACTCTTGATATTATATAAAAAAGGGTATTACATACAACACAAGAATAAAATAAGTGATGAACCAGACATATATCTCATAAAAGTTAAAGTGAGATGAGAAAATACCTTTTTTACTTTGGAAAGAAGAGTTCTTTTGGAAAATCATTTGTATTTGTCATGAAATCAGAATGTAATCATGTATATCCTAGAAAATAAAAGGGAATGTCATTGAAATTATATTTGAGGCTTAAATAAAGGCTTATTTATATGAAATCATTTAAAAATAGTTTTTAAATAATATTTAGAGATAAAACATTTTAGTGTGGTTTAAGGAAAATATTAACGGATTTTAAAGTGAAAAGGCATGAATGCTTTCATAAAACCATAAATTAACCAAAATAGATTTTTCTTGTTAAAATTTGTGATTTTAGAAAGATAAATATGTCATAAAACAGGTCATAGAGTGAACTTAAAAATAGGTAAGAATTCGAGAAGTTCCTTGAATCAGGATTGCATTTCGAAACAATTTTTTGAAAGATTATTTTAAAACATGTAACTCCACATAAAATAAATAAGGATTAATATTGTTACACATATATAGAAAATTCACATAGAATTTATTAGGATTACATAGGAATAAATAATAATTTCATTGAGGTGATTAGAGAATAAGAGAAACCCAAATGAAAATGGAGGTTCGGGTAGAAAATACTTAAAACTTTGTAATCAATTGAATCATATTCCCAAAAATTAATAATCATAAAATGATACATTTAATATAATGAAAATATATAGATTCATGTTATTATTCATCAATAGGTAGTATACATACATCATACAAAAGTAGTAGTAGTGAATACAGAATATCTCACAAAAATGGAAGTGAGATGAAGAAACCCTTACCTTAAGTATGAAGGTGTTCTAAACTTTATCTTAATGACCTGAATGATCAAATTTATATTCATTAACTAATAATTCCAGAACCTAATACTCATTTAATTTATTTATTATAAATTTATTAAGTTCATTCATGTCCTTTTTCATGGGTTAAGAGTTTCAATTTCATTGTTCGGGCCGTTTGTTTCATGATTAGTATTATTATATACATGAATGGAGAATCATGTAAAATGAGGATGGTTGTACATAATTAAAGTTAAATGTTATTATTGAACATACATAAGGTTACATGGTTTTAAATATAATTTTGTTACTTTGAGTGAATATGAATCATTATATAAATTATTTAATGATAACCGTTTGGGTTAATTAGCGGGGTTTGAACACAACGAACTCATTTTTTTATAAATAAAAAACATGTGTACAAAAACAATACATAACCATGGATGAGACATAATAAATATATTATAGTATGGTTCAACCATAATAATGGTTTCATGACCAGAATTGAATACGGTAATAGAAATTGAAAACCCATTGTCCTTGAAAGTGGTAAATTAGCACATCTCGGATGATGTTTTTACTACTAGCATAAAAGAAGGGTAAAGAAGAGATAATAATAACTTATTCCATAATCATAAAATAATTTTAGTAAATTTAAGGTACTAGAGTTTTCATAACATTTGGGTGAGTATAGGTGAGGATAGAAAATAAAACAAAGGATCTTGAAAAGAAAGTAAAAGAATTTAAAAGAGGAATTTACCTCTTGAATTAATCTTCCTTGAGAGCCTCTTTAGGGGCGAGGATTTGATCTTTTTATGAGAAAAAGTGCTGATGGAGTTGTGGAATGAGATTGGGAGGATATTTAGTCATAATTTAGACAAGGAACAAGGCTTGAGAGGAGTGAATAGAAGACGTAAGGAGGGGTGGTATTTATAGTGGAGGAGAGGAGGGGTTTCTCATTATTTTAATCATTAGTTTAATATATTTTCTCAAGACTATGAATAGTATTGATTCATGTGTCCAAAAATAGTAATAAGTGCATTTCAGTTAAAAAAAAGTGTGACTACATCATCCTTAAATCACCTATGACTCGATAAACCATGTATTTAGCATTTATCATAAATTATCATATTTTACTATTCATAAAAATTCATGTATTTTAGAAAATCCAAAAAATTCACCCTAACCATTTTTTGATGTGTAGAATACAAAAATGGGCTTCATTTTATCAAAATAATTTTCTAAATATGTGAAATTTAATTTATAAATAAAATCATTATTTACTTGAAAAATACATATTTTATATTTAAAATTGCTTTTATAATATTTTCAAAAATTAACTATGGTCTCATAAAATTATCCTAAAATCATAGGAAGAAAATATTTATTTAGAAACCCATTTTATGAAAATTAATTAATTTATTAATTTAAAATTATAATTAAATATTTATCACTCACAGAAATATGAATATTTAATTAATAATTAATAAAATATTCTACTTCATTTATAAGGTGCCTAAATTTTATTTATACTTTCATGGGTGAGGTTAATATTTATAAGGGTCATATTACTATTCATAAGAGTAGGTTACTATTCATAAGGGTATATTACTATTCATAAGGGTAAGTTACTATTCATAAGGGTAGGATACTATTCCCAAAAAATTAAGTTTATTCTATCAGACTCCAAAAACCACCTTGAACGCAACCGTGTATGTCAGATTTTTGAAATTCAAATAACAGAAGTGGAAAAATTATGTTTATTGGCTAGATTATAACAATGTTTTGTTTTGTAGAGACTTAGGGTTTCATGCATTCAATATTAAATTTATTTTTAAATCAGTGGGGTGTTACATATGTATCATTCATCAATTCATGTGTACATTCATCTCATGCATGTAAATTTTTATGAAAATCCAACATGTAGGTGTTGGTTAGTTCTACTATTTGTTCACTGGTGCATCATTATTCTCTTTTCACATTTGAATGAGAGAACTTGGGTATGATACTATTTAATATACTTATTATGCTCACCCTTCATATATGTAATTTTTTTAGGTTACAAGGCAGACTTTTGTGATTGAGATGGATAGTATTATCTCGGTGGATTGGAGCTTCCTTAATTACTACCATATGTTTTTCCTTTGGTATAGTTTTATCTTTGGAGACGTTTGAATCTATTTCATATTCATGCATGTGGGATATTATTTTTTATGGGTTTTTGGTTATTTTTATATTATATTATAGGGATGTTGGGTGGTTTTTCATGTTACCTTTTGATCCTTTTTATTATATTGGGGGTAATGCCTCCCATTTGAGTATTTTATATGCTCGACACTTGTCACGAACCTGAGGCCTACTGAAGGTGGGACTTGGAGTGTCACTCCTCTTTATTTCTAAATGAGGAGGTGTACCAATGGGGGGGGGGGGTCATGAAAAAGTGGTATCAAAGGTGTTGGTTAAGAGATATGGTGAAGTTGGGAATTAGGAACTATTGAGGGTTGCATGAGTTGGTAAGGAGATATTGTTATCCGAACTTAATATGAATCATCAATAAGGGAGACTGGCTAGGAAATAGAATTTTAGGCACCTCTGTGATCTGACACAAGGTATTTAATCTCTCTAAATGTACTAGGTAAAGAGATGAAACATTTAGGGTAGAGACCTAGGAGAGGTACATGCATTATACTTTCTTGAGTTTTATTTTGAATGGGGTGGTTCTAGGAATAAATAAGTGAATTAATTAAACTAATCTAAAAATATATATCAATACTAGAATCAATAGTATTACTTTCACTGTAGAGAAGTCGGTTAGTTTCCTCTTACATGTGGATTAGGTTGGAGAGGTTCAGTAGGATGACCAAACCGACCATTGGAGGGTCGATCCTGAGGTAAAGGATGAACAATGCAAGAGGACGTTGCATGTCTTTTAGTGGCATGGATTGGAAAGGTATGAGGATAGAGTCTCTAATTCATAGATGGACCATTGGATGGAAAAATTATAGATCATTTTTGGTCTAATTCGAGCCCAAACCAAGTACTGGGTTCCCCTAGAATTTATTTGTATGTGGGAAACAACACTTCAGTGGTGGATGTTGTATCTCAAGGAGTGGAAGGAGGATGTTATTCCCTATATAGGTTTCTAGAAGGAGTTATATGTATATTTTTTGTCAACGATGATGGAGGAAATTAAAAGGCATGGGAATATTTCTCTTCAAAAAGGGAGAATGAGTGTCTGAGAGATGAAAATTAAGTTTAAGGATATTATGTAGTTTTCTATTAAAATATTTCTAGAAGAGGAGTCCCAATCAAAACACTTGGATGAGGTATTTAATCCCTCCCTTTACTCTGTAGTTTCCCCATTTACAATACCTATATATTTAGGGGTGAATAACAAGGGTGTGATGATAGAGAGGGTGAATGAGTGGGATGAAGTGACCTTAGTTGAGTTTCAGTAGGGTCCTCTATGGATAAAAGTGTTAGATGAAGGGTTATATATGTTAGTAAAGTTGAGGTTATGAATGATAGGGATATAACCCCATAAGTAAGATTTATATTTCTCTAGGTACAATAGTTCCCATGCATATACCAGGAGCTCTTCAGTTGTGTTATTTGGTTGTGGAGGTCATGGACATTAGAAGCGGTAGTTCCCTTCAACTCTGGGGAACCAGTACAACTTAGGAGGTCAGGTTTCTTTTCAGACTCAATGATAGCAGGGCTTGCTATATGTGTTATGATGATATAGACTGATGATGGGGAAACATCTGTCCTTGGGGAATTTTTTCTTATTATAGATACAACCATAAAATTCCATCATTGGAATGGATTGGCTATATTCTGTGCATGAGGTTTTCAATTGATTTTGTACGAGGGTCACATTATCTAGCATGGATGCTCAAAATATAGTTTTCATCAATGAATGATGTTATCAAATGGTTAATAGGTGTGTGGAGCCCCATCTTTCTTTGATGGCTAAGTAATCAATGGAGTCTGTGGGAGTTGAGATAAAAGAGGTCCCTAGAGTTGTTATGGGGTTTCAATAGGTTTTCTCTATGGAGATTGTGACACTACCACCTCGAACCAACATTGAGTTTAAAATAGAGTTGTAGTTAGGTTCCTGATGTGCATGGATTTCAATAACTTTTTTATAATTTTTTAACATTGTTCTAATTAAATTTTCAACCCAATTTTAGTGTTTGTAGGCTCTTTTTATAGTTTTGTAGTTTTTTTGTTATTTTTTTATATTTTAGTTAATTATATATGAATATTAGTTATATATTATTTTTATTATTTTATATCAATTTTATACATTATTAACATTTAATATCTAATACTTTTATTATTTTTAGTATTTTAATTAATATTAGTTTTATTTTTAGTTTATTAATAGTTTTTATTAATTATATTAATTTGGTATATTAGTATTATATATTTTTGAATATCTTTATAAATATTAGTAGTACTAATAATAGTAGTATTATTATTACCGGTTTTTATTATTATTAAATTTGATTAATATTTAATAGTGGTAATATTATTACTTTTACTTAATTATATCCATATAATATATGTATGTATATATTTACCTATCTATCATTATATAATTATTAGTATTATTATTTTCTATAATTAGAATAATATATATTTATACAATTATAATTTATTATTATTATTATTATCATTATTATTTTTATTATTGTTCAACACATATCTATAAAATTAATTTTAATTTTAATTTTGATTTTTGATTTTTTTTCGATTTTTTTTTCATCCAGACGTCTTCATGTAATGACGGAGAGGCCCTCTTCTTCTTCGGGATCAACTGGGAGAAAACCCTAACATAGGTGGTCACTAACCTCTCCTCCTACCTCCTACAACACGATTGAAGAGCCCCCCTCTTCCCTCCTCCACTAGTTACGTCATACCCCTCCTCTTGCACATGACACCATGTGAAACTCCCTTGCATAATAGCCCCATGCAGTCCCCTCCTATATGTTGCACATCCCACACTGGCGACCTCCTCCCAACACACTGCCGACCATTCCTCTTCACCAAAAGACCATCAACGATGTCTCCAGCCTCCGAAAACACCACCGGCGATGCCTCCTATCCCCTACGCACTTCACAGCTAGGCCAACACATCACACCAACTGCGCCACACCTCCCTCCTTGCTGTGCATCATCCAGGTGGGAACACCCTTTGTGTGGGCCTCCCTCTTATGCTGCAGTGGACCACCATCACCAGTATCCATGCACAACCTCCTCCATTCTGGGTGTGGAGTGGTGGTTCGGGCACGATGTCATCACATGCAAAGGATTGTCTTTTCTTTCCAAATATTGACGCCGCATGGAGAGAGCGAACACTGATCCGATCATTTTTTTGGCATCATGGTTATTATTGGGCGATCATCTTCCCAGCTTATGGTGACAATTATGACGGTGCAAACATGGTGATATACTATTTTTATTATTTTATGTGTCGTGTTGTCATAATGTTAGGATAATTTTATTAGCGTCAGAGTTTTGATGAACATGACGGTGTATTCATTCCTTTAATTTTCTTCCATATTTTATTTCCAATAATTTCATATTATTTGGATATTTAATTAATTAATTATATCCATGTTTTAATTAATTTTCATTTGGGATCTTCAAACCTTATTTGTTGCATGTTCGTGTGATACCTAATAAGTAATCACATGTGAGGGATCATCAGAGATTTTATTTGATTGGAATTTGGTCACACACATGAGAGAATCGTAAATCACACGTGTTAAAATTATGAATAAATAAATATATCAATTGAAAAATTAATATTTTATGTGTGTTATTCTTCAAAATTGAATGAGTGATACCTAATAAGTGATCTCATGTGAGAGAACCTGATACAAATAAATACTTCAACTTTGTGAGAAATGGGATATTGTATTTCACCAAGTGATTCGATGCTAATGTGACACACAAATTATTCATCAAATAAGAGAACAAAATGAGAGATGATTTGTGTGAAAATTAGAATACTATCTAACATCAGATAACAAGAATTTATAGTATTTTGATTAAAATTTGAATCAGTGATAATTGAATAAAAAAATAATCAGACATGGAAATTAAACAATTGTCATTCCATGTACCCGAATGAACATCACAACTTTGACACTTCCATCTCCGCCTCTTTTCTCCATAGACTAATTTATTTCACTTAGGTAGTTTTAGTTATATTAAATATTTGTTTTCAAGTAGTTGTTTAGTTTTTAGTTTTTAATCAAATTAAACCCGTCTACCTGAATATTCTTCCAAGAGGATATTCCTAGAATCTATATGCATTTTATCTATGGATTGACCCTGTTTTCTGCTTCTATAGTAGTTATTAGGTTTATAAATTTACAAATTGGAAATATTGTGACATGTTTTCCATATTTTTGGCTTCATTTTCTGGGAGAATAGTAGCATTATGAGTTCCTTAAAAAGAGCGATTTAGGTCAATGATAAAAAAATTAATTAAAAAAATAGAAAAAAAGTGTTTAGTTTAATAACCTAGGAATTTTTCATTACAGGTAATTTCAAGACAACTAGAAGTTCTGAATAGGGTGGTCAGAAACATACAGTTACAACAAACACCCTTTCTACATACCCACATCCCACGATACAAAGTATAATGATTCACTACACATGAGATATCTATGAAATATCTTTTATTATAATGATTTTTATTTAAGTTCATGCTATGATCTATATGAGAATGCTCCACCATGTTTTGATACAAGTCCTTATACATATTTTAATCATTTTAAAAGTCAAATCATTCCTACAAATTTAGAACTTGATAATTCATGTGAAAAAATGATTCAATAATTGAGAACATGTTTCTTTTGGCTATCACTAAGACAAATAAGATGTTTTAACTTCAAGATGAACATAATACAAAGTTTAATTCTTAAATGGAAGATCTATAAAATCAAATGAATTATATTGTCCAACTAGTCACCTCACTACCACTAGATGATCTAATTAAAATAAATTTTGTTTGAAGAAAGTGTAGTAGAGGTTCCAATTGAACAACATCTAGTTCCCGATTCTGATAATGAGACTAATTTGATTGATTGTTCTTCCTATCATACCATTGACGACTCATCTACATCACAATTTAATTCTTACAATCTAATCAAATTTCAAGAATATGGGAGCTTATTCTTCCACTCTGTTGAATATAATGGTCCCTAAAAAAATGATATTTCATTTCCTTATTCTGTGAGTTACCAACCCAACTATCCCAAAGTGAAAAAGGATGCATTAAATGTCTATCAAATTACACCTTTTTAGGATAAAGAGTAAATTGAACCAGGAGCCTTGTTTATAGAGTCAATATTGAGTCAAGACACCATGAATTGCAACACTCAAGAGGACATCACTTCAAATGAAATTGACTCAAATCTTTTTGAATATATTTGAGATCCTAATTTTTTTCCCAAATGGATACATCTAAAATTTTTTAGGACTTATAAAATCAATCAGTGATTGTGGTGAAGAATGCTCTTAATTTTATAGAAAAAACAAAAGGAGGAGATTTCCTAGAGGATTCTGAGTTTGTGGTGGAACATATACCAATGGAGAAATATGAAGAGGGCGATATATAAGAAACTTTTGAAAAATATTTAATTATTTACATAATGGAGTCACCCACTCCAATTGATCATGCCCCACTTTCTCCATGTATAGAGGTTAAAAACACTTCACTTGAAATACCCACATATTATAATAATATTATTGACCATGGCATAATTATTGAAACTGTATAGCATGAATTGAGCTGAAAACTAGTGGATTTACCTGTGCTAGTGGTAGGAAGTGAAAATGTATTGGGATACATCAACAACCTAGATACTAGATTCAAGGATATTATGGGTATAGGACAACCACTGAAAGAGTCTGGTAAGGTAATTTCATACCTTATGCACATTCAAAGAGGTAATCTTCTTAATCTTTCCATTGAAAATCTTTGCAAAAACATCAATTATTTGGTGAGTTTTTCTTCAGACAAGGTATGTTCATTCACTTGTTAGCTTGAATATTTTCATTTCATTATGCCCACAATTTTTTTATAAAAAGTTTCCCTTGAGATATTGTGCAACTACCAAGATAATTTCATTTTCCAAAAAAGTAGAAGATGCATGGTATACATTTCTATCGGATCCCCATGGTGTATCATCAACATCTGGATGAAGATGAAGTAAACTCATCCCTTAAGGGGAAGAAACCCATCATTTTTCTGTTTTCCTTACACTGCATGTAGTTTCATTTCAATTAGTTTTTAGATAATAAAATGGAATGCATTTATTATAATATATTTTCTCCTATCACTATAGTAGAGTTAAATTCATCATATATATTTTTATCATCCACATGATTTTTATTATGGCATGAATTCTTCGATATGATACAGGTAAGTGCTTCCCATGTGTATATTTTATAGTTACATCATATATGGAGCGTCATCGGATACAAATATCCTTTCCACATCTATCTAAACTTACTTAGGGAAGTGTTTTATTTTCTATCATATTTTATGATTCCAAAAACACCATGTAAAATAAAAAAAAGAAAATTGAAAAAAAAACACTAACATTATTGTCATCATTAAACCCATATGAAAATGAATACATTTTTGTAGTAACACGGTCAGAGGCACACCGCTTTTATTTATTGGCGCCAAAATTTGGGAAGAATTAGAACAAACGGAAAGCATTAGGGGCTGCCTCGCGAAGCTTGTTTGTGGAGCCCCCGAAACAGTACGGCTGGCACAAAGTCTCCCCTTTATGAATCCGCTGCAATACAAGGAGGTGGGAGGCTCCGCGAACCCATTTGACATTTGTGGAGCCACCACGGATCAAGGTGGTGGGAGGCTCCGCGATCTGGATTTATGTTTGCAAAGCCACCGCGGAGCAAGGAGGTAGGATGCTTCATGATTAACACAAAGTGACAAGGGTCTTAACGCCGAGTGAGCTCTACTTCATGGAACCTCTTGCCTATAAATACCAGGATCCCCTTGAACCCAAAGGATGGATCTCCCGACCTTTATCCTTCTTAGCTCTCAAATCATGAAGCAAATTTTGATCTATGAACCACGAGCTCTTAAAGGTACTTTAGGATCACGAAGTTCCTTTAACTTTGCTTTAATTTAACCCATATTCCAAGAGGGATGCCCTTCACAGAGCCCACGAGCCTCTGCGAAGGAAGGGGATCCCCAAGGGGTCTCAGGTCTTCTCGGAGCACTTATGCTTCGCGAAATACCCTCCACGCACATGTGACCAACATGTTATGGTAGGGCTACTATACTTCGTGAAGCACATATGCTTCACAATGCTATGCTTCGCATGACACCCTTGCTTGGCAAAGCACTGCTCCGCGAAAGCCTTTCCACTTTGCGAAGCACCTTCCATATGAACCTATGCCCTATGCCTAGGCTAGGCCACTTAACTTCGTAAAGCATACCCCCTCTTGAAGCCCCTCCAATACATGGAGAACCAGAGCTTCATGAGGCTTCTAATTATGAACCCCTTTGCTCCGCAACTCCTTTTCCCATTCGACCCTCCAGGTTTTCATGAAGTGATTTCAAAGTTCCTTGGGCGGTACTTCCTGTTGCGTTGCTTCACCTCATGCTTCTTCGCATAGGCACACTAACGACTATTGCTTCTTCGCATAGCCATGCTAACGTGGGACCCTCAATGGATCACTCTATAACACCCCCCCTCCACAGCATTGCTAATGCATTACCTCCCTCAAGGGGCGGGCATGTATCAGTTATGTAAGTTCTAGGGGTGCGGAGTGAAACCATCTCGTCCGAGCTGCAGGACGTTAAACTGCCAAGCACCATCATCCTTAACACATGACGTTAAACTATGACCTTGCCCCATGCCTCACACGCAGGGTGCCCCATATAAAACATTATCTATGCCCACTAGTATCCATGAGAGTGAAATCTTCCTCACATGGAATGAGATCCTTCTTACTAGAGCGTTGTCTGTCCACGAGAAAAAGGTAACCACCTTGGTGTAAGCCCCTAGCCTTTCTTGTGGGAGGTAGTACCCCTACTCCTCCTTTCTTTTTCCATGCCAAAGACCAAGAGGTGATAGGGGCACAGGGGACTTGGTTACCCTATCCCTCTCCCTCTAAGCTTTGTCGCCACTAGGCCTCCATCATGGAGTAAGTCCCAATATCCATCTCCCTAGGCCTATAACCACGCGTAAGCCCCTGTTTCCTCTTTGGGCCACTAACCACGTGTAAGCCCCATTCCACTTCCCACGGATGCACCTTTCACGACATTATGGTCGGGTCTTTGCTATCTCTTGTTTCTCACACCGAGCATGAATCACCTGGGCTTATAGTAAGCATCAACCATGACATCATCTCTGGGCAACCTAGAGTGTAAGCCCCACACACCATCCTAAACTACGTGGACTTTGATCCTTGCCAAGGCAAGGTACGTAGGACGCCTCCCTGAGGTTCAAGCCCAACAACCATTGGTCCCGACCACTTCACGTCAGTTCACCAAAACCATATGAACTATGTGAAATTTGATCCTTGCCAAGACAAGGTATATAGGAAGCCTCCCTGAGTTTCATTCCCAACAACCATTGGTCCCATCTCCCTTCACGTCGGTCCACCACAACCCTTCCAATCTATGTGGAATTTGATCCTTGCCAAGGTAAGGTACATAGGAAGCCTCCCCGAGGTTCAAGACCAACACCCAGTTGATCCGAACCCCTTCATTTCAGCTCACCTTCATCCTGCATGATGTTAAAATACATGCCCCCTTTTGTCCCACATGACATTAAACTATACCCGCTCGAACTACGTGGTCTTCGAACCCTATATCATAGAAAATGTACATAGGAAGAAACCGTGAGGTTCAACCCCATCTAGCAGTAAGCCATTATGACCCCATCCAGCGATAAGCCGTTGTGACCCCATCTAGCGATAAGCTGTTATAGTACCCTTTGTTGGGACCCACAACTTTGGTCCGCCCTCAGGCATTAGACCAACCCGGGCTGCTAACCACATGTAAGCTCTAGTATATCATCCGGTCGCTATCCTCTATGCACACCCTGATTCTATGCCCCCATTTTGAAGTATTTGGACTTTGATCCTTGCCATGAAAAGGTACATAGGAAGCCTCCCTGAGGTTCAAACCCATCACCCATGTCTAATCCTGACCTTTCCCTCAAGCCTATGTGTTTGGGAAGGTCATGCCCCAACCTAGAGGTTCCACTTCCTCCAGGTCCCATTCATATGGGTTGCCTCCTTAGGTGTCCCATCGCTTCACCGAACTATGCATACTTTGATTCCTTTCCATGGGGATACATAGAAAGTCTCTTCAAGGCTTAATCCCAAAACTACCGTCACCTTCACCAAGATTCCATCTTTTCCTCCACCACTTCATTTAACTCTCCATTATCCATCCAGATTCTACTAGGGCCGCCACATCCCGGTGGGATCATACCACCTCATTCCCCATTACCTTTAGCAACAATCGGGTAACTAACCATGCATTGGCCCCAATATTAGTGTTTCCTCTAGGGGTCACACCCACCTGATCCACTCCAGTCAGTGTTCTGATCAGTCCAATGCATCTCTGCTAGACGTTAAACCCGCTACATATCCTGTGTCAAACATAGGAAGTTGAGGAAAACCTCATAGAAATGCATATGGAATATAATCCCACACATTTGACATAGAATGCCTCGGGCTTCTGCGCCCTCGAGAAGACCTATAATAAGTGGAAGAAACCCAGACGCACCAGTGTTCTAGTGTCCAGACACGCCAGTGATGTCCAACGTGACTAATCCTACGACCGAAAGTTGCTTCCCTCACCGGAACCCTTGGAATGTCCCGATAGAAGAAGTGTAATTATCCAATGTCCATGAAGATATGGAACTGGGAAGAGTTTCATGAACAAAGTATTAATCTATAAGGGAGACCCGGACTAGTTTATGAGTTCTGAGGAGGAATCCACAGAAGGAAGATCCAACATCCCATCGTCCCGTTTTGATCAAGGAGAAAACGTCCTTGAATAAGCGAAAGATGTTTCCTGCCTTTGGAAAGTGGTAATGTGGGGTAACAGTCAGCGCGTCCTCATCATCCTCAAATAGACGGATGCACATGCCCCGACGAAAGCGTTGGAAACAGAAATAGTGAACCCGACGTGAAGTTATTCTTTTCAATATTGATATTAGTATCATTTGAGACATAAGTGAAGTATCATGTCACTAGATTCAGTTATCTGGCACCGGGTCCTGCCAAGCAAATAGTGGGCCTAGCGTGAAACTCACCAGAAGTTGGGGCAGTTGAACATTTGACATCTCGGTCTGCGATGTTGTCAGTGTGGATCCTTCTTACCAACCATGGAAGATGGAATGACATAGAGGCACTAGATGTAGTTTTCTTTGATTTAGTACTAATGGTTCAATCTCCCTGGTTTTCAGGAACCAAGCAGCTGCATCAGGAATCCGATCGTCACCCATCCACCGATGTAGGGGAAGAGGGAATGTCAACGTGGCAGTCCCATGTGGCTCCACCAATTCTACGAAAATCTCCACAACTACAGCAGCTGGGAGCCCATGCCCCATATCCCCTTTTGAATTTGTTCAACGAAGGGTAATAAACGACCTCATACGCCGATACAAGGAGGAGGAGATTATCCCAAATCAGGATATGGCCTGCCCGGATTTAGAGGCATCTGTGCCTCATCGCCTCCACCACCCCCAAGGGTCATGTAGGGAGCCACTGCTCCCCACCCCAACGTACAATCGTTTTGGGCGCCTCTCCCCAGAACGCCTCGATGACTCCCTCCCCTACACCGACGAGGTAGGGGATGTTTGGGACAACCCGACCGGGATCCCGTTTCAAGGGTCCCCTAGGAGGGCCCCCACTAGGCCACGCCAGCACTGCTATACGGTCCCTCGAGCTGAAGAGTAGGTAAGCCATGCACTTACACTACCGACCCCATTCCGGCTGACCCGAGGCCAGCGTCAGGCACATACCGAGGAGGACGCCCGCCAAGGGGTGTCAACGTCTACAACTACTATAGCTCGCACTACCACTGGCGTATATCATCAGCTCCATGTATATGATGGGAAGGTACATTCATATACCCATCTCGAATCATGGCCCCAACCACCCCACAGGTAGGCTGGGTCGACTCTCTTGGTTGTCGGTGCAAGTAGTGCCCGCCACGGACCGACCCGCGACAATGACACTCAGTACAGAGGACCTCCCCGTACCGACACCCTAGAGAATGCGGATCCTCCCTGCTTCAAAGATCGGCTTGGAGGTCTGCCCTGTGTTGTCTTCAATCCGAACGAGGGTCCTCCCTACGATAGTGGCACTCAGTACGAAAGCCTCTCTAATGCTCATTACATCGGGTATGGGGTCATTCCTCTTGCCACAGACCGCCGGTGTGGGGACGTTACACATCCAGTCAATATCTAGCGTGGGGGACCTCCCCATGTCTTTACATGAGCCGGAGAAGGTCCTGCTCACCTCAGTAATCAGAGCAGTGAAGGTCAGCTTCGCTCCACTGGCACCCATCACGGAGGTCCTGCCCATGTTCGGCTTGACCAATACGAGGACCTCTTTGCGCTGTCACTGCCAGGGGAAACAAGCATGGAGGTCCTACCCATGCTCTTATCAGCTTCAACAGAGGTCCTACCCGATCCAGCACTTCCCATGGAGATTCCCTCTGCACATCAGCCAGCTGACACAGAGGTCCTCCCCGTGTTCCCTTTGACATATGTCCAGGTGCTCCTCGCACCCCATATCACACTGGTGTAAGTCCTCCCCGCCCCAACTCTAGTAAAACCGAAGGTCCTCCTCATGTCAGAAATCTACCCTGTCCCGAAGAACCATTCTAGGGCAGGTGGGAAGGTCGTCGCCGCCATAAAAAGAATACCGAGAAGATTCAGACCAAGATTAAACCAGTTTTCTTCTCAAATTCTAAGGAAGAATATGACTTAGTGATGGAACCCTTTCCTAGATCCTCCATGTCAAGAGTCGTGGCAGGAACAAGGAGCATCAGCCTCATACTTCCAGAATGTGAGGTCCATCAGATTCCCACCTCCCTTCGCAGGTATATCCAGGAGGACAAAAATATGGAATCTCCACAGGCTCCGACCGTATAATCACCACCATCATCACTAGAAGCACTCTCTACATCAACTAGAGATCACAGAGAGTTATTCTAGGGACTAATGGAAGATGAGAAGCAGTGTGGTCCATTACCATTATCCATAGTCCCTACACCAGAAACCATGATCATCAGCCTGTCTTACCAAGATGTGGTGGCCAAATCACTGCACTCTTCGGAGGATAATCCGAGATGTGGTGGTTTGTTAGCTCGCTCTCCGTATTCTCTCCCATCTAGCCTTCCATCTCAGCGGTCCACATCAGTAATGCTACCGGTTCCCCAACCACCTCCAGTTGATGAGTGGGGAAATTAAGGGACAGACTCCGAATTCGGACCAAGGAGATGTGGTATATCCTCACAGCAGACCATTTCCCAGAGATGTTTTGGCCATTTGTAGCACCAAATTTTAGGGCACCAGAAGAACTCACCCAAGAGAGGGTTGGATGCTTTTTCCAGACCCTCTGGGCGACCCATTTCTGTCTTTGAAATCGACGAGGGGCTTACCCTAAGAGTTAGGTGTAATTTGAAGACATTTTTCAACAATGCCGTTTGGTTGATCTGGCCGCACTCCCCATGGACCAACGCTTGAAGTCACCAGGCATCTATAAGACCCTCCAAAAACGATGCATCTAGAGCTTTAAAGTGCTCCGCGAGATAATCAAGGAGGCTTCTCCCCATATGTAAATCTGTGGATGGGGGTAGTACGCGACCCTCCATTTTAGTTCCATCCATTACTAGCCTGATTTTCCAGGTGACCTAGAGGATATGCCTCTAGGTAGGGTCACGGTTAACATGGCTGACCTATCAAAGGGAGATAACGAACTATAGCTCCTTGATGGGGACTTACCCCCTAGGGGAGTTTCACAACTATTGGATCCATTGGGAAGGGTCAATCACTAGCAGATAAATCTATTGGGTCTTCCCGTGCCCACCGAGGAACTGGTCCTTAGCCGGAATCCCAATAAAGGCATAGAGAAAATTGGAGTCGTCAAACCCTCCGACCCGTCTGGATTAGTGCAGAAGGCGGAAGAAAATCATAAAAAATATTCTTTGAGTCAGAAACTCTCCGAACACAAGAATATAGTCGATGACCTACTTGATGAACGTGCTGCGGAGCGATGACCAGACTATAGTGATCCTCAACCGAGGCAGCAGGGGAAGGCACAACTTCCCCTCAGTGAACTACCTCTAGGTGACCCTGTCCATCCTACGCATGCAGACAGGGTTGAGGCTGGAACTTATGAAAAGAGGGTGAAATATGTGTCGCCAAATCCCCCTGAATGGTGTGACAACCCTCGTGACCCAGCTCAGTTTCCCCAAAATACTCCACAGGTTTTTCCACCAGCCGCTCAATGAGCCGTTGGGCCTATTTATCGTGTTGAAGTACTTGCCAACACGCTAGTGGTCAGGGATCCCTGTTAAGACAGGAATCCTCATCCAGATGATCCAATCAAAGCACTCATTGCCCGCCTCGAGGAATTGGAAAGGCGACAGGTGGAAATCTTGCCTGATGGAAAGCCTTATCCAGCATGGGTGGATGATATGACATCACCCCTGGGTTTCGGAAACCCCACCTTTCCCCCCTTCAATGGGACAGGTGATTCGCTGCAGCATCTGGCCCATTTCATTTCAAGGTGTGGGCCCATGTTAGGAACTCCAACGAAAAAGGAGGCTACCAAACTCCGATGCTTCATACAGATATTGGAAGGGCCTCTGTTCGTCTGGTACAACCAGCTACCCATCAGGTCAGCAACCGACTGGGAGGATCTTCGTAGGCAATTTCTCTACCAGTTTAGTTCTACAACTCAGAAGATGAGTATCACAGACCTCTTCAAGTGAAAGAAGAGGCTTTATGAGCGCGTTGCAGACTTTGTCACTCTGTTGAAAGGGCTCACATATTACCTTGACATGCCACTGACTTATGAGACACTTCTGACGATGTGCGTAGGGAATGTCAAGACAAAACTGGTCCCCTATCCGATCACCTAGAACTACCTCGGGGGATTTGAAGACTTCTCCAATAAATCCTAGAACCTAGAAGAATCCTTGAAACAGGCCTGTTAGGCACACCCATTGCCTCCTGCAATCCCCACGAGAAGATCCTCCAGGGATGAGCCCACTGTAGTAGCTCAAATAGAGTCCCCTAGGAAAATAGAGTTGTTATTAGCGGATCCACCTCCACAACCAAAAAGAGGCCCTCCACCTCAGGCACAGCCTCCAGCCCAACAACGCCCACCCCATAATCTGTAGGCGCCCCCGCAAAATGCACCTCCACCACCCAGGTGAGATAACCAGGATCCACCTCCTTGACAGGATCCTCCTTCCCCTCATCAGGGTCAGTCTCCAAGGTCCCCCTTCCCGGACAGGAGGAACCGAACTTACTCGTTCAATGAGGATCAAGTCCCTGGTTATTTTTGAAGTTCCCTAGAGCAGGGGATTGTATGTTTTCCTGAATGCAGGAGGCCAGAAGAGAAGAACCTCACCGATCTCCCTAATTACTACCCCTATCACCAGATCCCAGGGAACACCCTCAAATAGTGCTATGTGTTTAAATACTAGCTTCAATACCAGGTGGATAACAACATAGTCTGAATAGGTCTGGCCCCAGAACATGTGACATGAGTCTTCGTGATGCCAGACAACAGCATTAACAGTGAAGGTGAGTGGAATCATGTTTCTAACCACGAGTCCCCGAAGTACGATGAATGGATGACTCGTAAAATAGTCACCAGTGCCCATGGTGTTATTTGTGCACGCCTAAATTGACCAAAGCCTTCAGAAGCCGTGACTAATACTTCTGATTTTTTGTTTTAGCCATCCCCTTCTCATAATAGAAAACACCGTCAACATAAGGGAAAATAAAGTCCCCCACCAATGCTGTCGTCGTCTCGTACTCTTTGCAACTTCATGCCCCCAGAGATGGAAATTCCTCCCAGAATCAATCCAGTAGTGGATGAATCTTCAAATGACAGTCAAGGGTATGCCTCGGTTAATACCCTATAGCTAGTAAACCCCTATATGATTCCTAACGATGAGGAGCACTAGGAGGATCCTCCCAATGTCCCGAGTTGTCACCAGCGTTGATGGAGCCATGGCTATATGGGCTGTCGAAGTGCCTCATTCATCACTTTTATCCAGGCTATGCATGATATCAAAACCAGGCAGCAAGCCCAGTGTAAAGCTCAGCATGCACAACCTTATCACCTGGTGACATCAGGTCATCCTTCACCGTCGTTCGTGTTATTGGATCAGGAAGAGCCACCTCGACCGCTTCGTGATCAACTGCACTGTGCTACATACCAGTCTTAGTCATCGGGACCCCATCCGGTAGTCACTCAGCAAGCTTTGACTAGTGAGCAGTGGGATATTCCTTTCACTAGTCAGTTTCTAGTCCATTCGGTAGGGCCCACCATACCTCCTATCATAGAGCGACCTCTTGTAAGAATAATTTCATGCTTGGAACAGAATTATGATGTACTTAAGCATCTTGATAGCATTCCAAAAAAATCTCTATCCTTGAGGCCCTTCGCCAGTCATCGGACATGCATGAGGCCCTTGCCAAGGCTTTAAGAAGCCCCCTCCAGTTTGAGACAGAGGTAGTAGCCATAGAATCCTTCCATGTCAAGGTGGTAGATCATGATGAATGACAAGACATCATCTCTTTCTCTATGGAAGATGAAGGCTCCCCCTATAGGGGCACATTCTCCCCCTGTACATCACCATCCAGTTTAATGGCGTGGAGGTTCACCGCTGTCTTGTCCACACAGGATCCGGTATCAACCTAATCCCGACTCGGACACTGTGAAACTGGGGTTGTATGAGGATGATCTGAGTCCCTATGACCTAAGAATCTAGGGTTATGATAGGATGGAACAGACATTGGTCGACAAGATCCACTTGAAGACCCAGTTTGGTGGCCTAGTTTCCAGTACTGAGTTCATGGTTGTCTCTCAGGACACTGCTTACAACACATTGATGGGTAGACCGTGGCTCCACTTACATGCAACGGTTCCTTCATCATATAACCAGGGCCTCAAGTACTCCCTTAATGATTGAGTAGGCATGCTTCAAGGTGACGCATCCCCCTTTTCCTCTTGTGAAGCCCACTATCTGGATGCTGACTATTACAAGAGAAAGAACAAGAAGATTCAGGCTAACAAGGTTGAGCATGATATGACTACGACCGACCCATGGACAGATCTAGATGATGCCTACATCTTTCCAATCCACCGATTAGAGGCTAAAACACTGAACATGTTACAATGCTTAGTTGTTTCTGAAAAAATGGGGGAGCACATTCCCAAGTCTAAGAAATGCCAGAATATCACCTCATACTCCTATACGAATCAGGCTTAGGTGATCTCAGAGCCTTCTACTCCCATAAGGTATCAGGATGTCTACCCCATGGCGATAAAAACATGCCATACTTGGTTGTTCAGCCGAGTTGGGATAAACTGGCTCAAGCCGATGCGCCACTATTGCTTTGATGTCATCAATGTGGAACCTTGGGCCAAAGACCAGATGGGATCAGATCAAAAGCCTTCATCACTATGGTTTCAGTAGCACATGAGTTCCCTGATGTAGTGTCCACTGTCGTTCATTCTAGTACCAGCCTCCCATCGGGATCTATCAACCCAGAGGAAAATCCTCCTATCAGGTATCCCTCCTTCATAAGTTAAGAATAGGGTTAAGAGGATGATACCCCCACCTTTGAAGAGGGCGTATCCACCACATTCGACGAATTGGTACAGGTGAACCTCGATAGAGAGGAAGACCCAAAACCCACATTGATCAGTGCTGTTATGTCCCTATAGGAGTAACAATAGTACGTGGACTTAATGAAATAGCATGGTGATGTATTTGCCTAGAGTTATGATGAGATTCTAGGACTAGATACCTAGGTAGCCATCCACCGCCTCGGTCTGCCAACAAATCATCACGGGTTCAAGAATCCTCCTAGAAAGATGCACCCTTCTCATGGTGCCATGGTCGAGGAAGAAGTTGATAAGCTCATCAGAGAAAATTTTGTTAAGGAGGTCCAATACCCCAAATGGCTGGCCAACATTGTGCTAGTTATGAAGAAGAATAGATAGATCAGAGTCTGCATCATCTCCCGAGATCTCAACCATAAATGTCCGAAGGATGACTTTCCCCTTCTTATGACGGAGTTATTGATCAACGCTACAGCTGGGTTCCAAGCCCTCTCCTTCTTGTATGGGTACTCCGAGTGCAACCGGATCCTAATGGTCCCAGAGGATGAGGAGTATAAAGGCTTCAGGGTACCATAAGGTACTTTTTGTTACCAAGTCATGCCTTTTGGTTTAAAGAATGCAGGTTTCACCTATCAACGGGCTATGCATCACATATTTAAGAAAATCCTCGGAACGTTGGTGGAA
This sequence comes from Viscum album, assembly GCA_963277665.1. Lineage (NCBI taxonomy): Eukaryota > Viridiplantae > Streptophyta > Magnoliopsida > Santalales > Viscaceae > Viscum > Viscum album. The sequence goes on from OY728139.1 coordinate 498,576,374, forward strand.
TGTTACGTGGATGATCTGGTGGTCAAATGTCACCAATTCTAGGACCATCTTAAAGACCTTGAGAAAGTGTTCAGCTTCCTATGTTCCCAATACCTGAAGATTAATCCATTTAAGTGAGCCTTTGGGGTCACATCTGGAAAGTTTCTTGGCTTCGTTTTCAGATACAAGGGAATCAAGATCAACCCAAAGAAGATCAAGGCCATTATCCAGATGTATACCCCAAGAAATATCAGGGATCTTCGAGGTTTCCAAGGCCACTTGGCCTACATATGCTGATTCATCGCGAATCTAGATGGAAAATGTAATCCCTTTTATCGGCTCATGAAGAAAGGCACTATCTACGAGTGGGACGAAGAATGTCAGACTACGTTCGAGGAAATCAAGCAGTACCTGCTCCAACCTCCAGTCTTAATGCCACCTGTCTCCGGAAAGCCACTGTTCCTTTACATGACTGCCCTGGAATGGTATCTCGGAGCCCTTCTGTCCCATAATAACAACGAGGGGATGGAGAACAGTCTCTACTATCTTAGTTGCATGCTCCTCAATACAGAGACCAGATACTCCCCTATTGAGAAGATCTGCCTTGCGTTGGTATTCACAGTACAGAAATTGCGGAATTACCTCCAGCATCATGAGGTACAGTTGGTGTCTCGGGTAGATCTGCTAAGTACATTCTAAACCATCTCATGTTGACATGACATCTATCTTAGTGGTCAGTCATCCTTCAGTCGTTCAACATCAGGTTTGTCCCTCGGAAGGCTATTAAGGGGAAATCATTGGCAGAATTCCTTGCTTCCCATCCGACTCCTGCGGACCAGTCCCTGGATCTCGATTTCCCCGATGAAGTGATTCTATCGGTAGACCAAGACATACCGTGATGGAAAATGAACTTCAATAGTGATTCCCAGAGCCCCACTAACAGAAGGCTCAATGACCCCATGCTCAACAGAGTAGGCATGGGAATTGTCTTCCTTACCCCAGAACAAGATGTTTTTCCATATTCATTCCTATTGTCAGAAGGCTTCACCAGCAATGAAGTAGAGTATCAAGATCTCATTATTGGCCTCAAGCTGGTCCTCGAGATAGACTCTCCCCATTTTCATGTGAAAGGGGAATTCAAACTAGTCATCAAGTAGATCAACGATGACTATGTTGTCAAAAATCCATAGCTCATAACATTGTTGGAATTCACTCTCAAGCTAATGGCCCAGTTCCCATCTCGGCCAGAAGTTACTAATGTCCCTCGATCTCAGAATGGTCGAGCTAACACCCTGGCCGGCCTAGCTGTATCACTTGTAGAGCCTAAACAGGATGATATGATTATCCACATGGCACATTAGAGAGTCATTGCTCCTATCACTCCAGATAACGATGACAACCTGCTGGTAATCCACCTTACCATCAGCGCCTCCACGTCAGGACCCCCAGGTCCCCTGGATGCAGTGATTGAAGTGAATCATGACTGGAAAACCTCTTTTGTTAAGTATCTTCAGAATGGTAATCTCCCAGTAGATTGGGCCGAGCGCAAGTGAATCCGATGCTGCGTGTTAAAGTTTACGCTCCAGGACGGTCCTGGTTGTGAGCAAATCCTCTACAAGTGCATGTTTGATAGGGTCCTCCTCCATTGAATTCAAGGAGCTGAAATTTCCCAAGTCATGCAGGAGGTTCATGCCGGTTCCTATAGGGCTCATCAGACTGGGCTGAAACTATCTCACTAGATCTAGAGACTGGGGTACCATCCATGATCCATGACTACATCGAGTTCACCAAAAGGTTCCATGCATGCCAAATTCATGCCAAATTTATACATCGGCCACCAGATTCTCTCCACACTACCAAGTATTCTTGTCCATTTGCGGTATGGGGAATCGATGTCGTGGGATCATATCCACCAGTGATAGCTCGCCAGTGTAGGTTTATCCTAACCACTATAGATTTATTATCCAAGTGTTCAAAGGAATTTCCGCTCAATGAGGTCAAGGACTGTTCCATCACTAACTTTGTGAGCTCCAACATCATCTACTGATTTGGAGTCCCTCATGCCGTCCTCACTGATAATGAGATGATCTTCCAGGTAGCTGAGCTGAAGAAATTGTACACTAAGTACAACATCCATTCTAACCATACCTCCCATTATCATGCACATGAAAATGGATAGATCTAGGCGTTCAACAAAACCCTCTTTAACATTATGCAGAAAATTGTTGGTTAGAACAAGAAAAGTTGGCCGGAAAAGCTCCCCAACACCCTCGGGGCTTATCGGACGACGACCCATAATTCCACCTAGGTGACCCCATATTACCTATTGTATGGAACAGAGGCCGTCCTACCCATCAATATTAATTTTTACCTCATTGCGCACAACTATCTATGATCAGAAAATTCCAGATAAAGTAACTGAAATCCGTCTTGCTGAGTTCGAACCACTATATGAGAACAGTCTTTATGCCTTGCACAATTTGGAAAGACATCAGAACAAGATAGCTAGAGCTTTCAACAAGAAAGTTCACCTCCACTCATTCTTTTAAGGTGACTTGGTATTAGCCCTGAGAACGCCAATGATACTTGGTAGGAAACCACCCAAGTTGGAGCCCAAATGGGAAGGACCTTACATCATTCACAAGGTTTACTTAAGTGGCGCATAATCCCTAGTTACCATGGATGGTGAGCGTATAACTCCTCCCAGCATTTCCAAGTTCCTCAAACAATACTTTTCCTGAGTTAAATGGTCCCGCATGACCTTAAACTGTGTGGTCCTGCATGACCTTAAATTGTATGTTCCTACATGATTTTAAACTGTTGGGTCCTACATGACCTTAAACTGTTCAGTCTTACATGACCTCAAACTATAAAATGTCCCGCATGAAATTAAACTATATGTCATTCCACATGAAGTTAAACTATATGAAGTCCCACATGATGTTAAAATGTGTGTCTTCCTTTAAGACGTTAAACTATAAGAACTACGCATGGATTGATTCCCATCCTCATGGGATACGTAGGAATGCTTGGATGCTTCATCTTGAGTCCATCCTCAGTTTCCTCCTTGACTATCCCCTCTTGGGTATAGTTCTCTTAGAGGATCCCACATGGTGCCATGTAGGATTATTTGTCCCCACTCATGGCAGGATTATGATGATTGCACCATGTTCTCTCCCTCGTTTTTCTCTCCTCCCACATCCTCACCGCACGATGCTAAACTGCATGACCTTCAGAACTACGTATGGCTTGATTACCATCCTTATGGGATATGTAGGAACTCCCAGACATTTCGTCCGTAGGCCCAGCCCCAAACTTTGGGACCTCCCATTGGGTCAAAGCACATGGTGTGGTGCAGTCTTTTTTCCCTCACTTGCATCGAGTTTATCATGACCATACCATTTATCCCCCCTGAAGATCTCTGCCTCTTTTGATATCCAACTGGACTTGAAACTGAATGGGCACATTTATGCTTCACACACTCCCTGTACTTGGGACTCCATTATATTTTCCATCCAAAGGGACCCCCAAATGGCATGGATGCTCAGCCCAAGGGATCTCCTACCATTACGGTCTAACATCCTCGAGGGTTTCAAACAAAAAATTGATACAAGTCCCGCATTGCAAATCCGATCATCGGTTGACGCTCATTTTTTGTTCCCATTTCAAGTCACATGATACAGATGATGTGTTTAGAACCTGGTAAACAACTATACTTTTTCATTTTCACCACCCTAATATGTCCAAAACATTGAGTGTAGTGGTTCATTCTACCCCGCTGTCTCTTCAAGCTTCAGTCTGATTCAGGCAGGAGTGTGATTCCAGCTATTGGACCCTTATTTTATGGGGAGAGCCTAATCCTACTCCTTGTTTCCAACACTAATAATTGCTTATGTGGGATTATGAGCTATAATAAGGCAAGGCCTGCATGATAGGTCATATGGATATAGTTAGAAGGCACGCCCAGCCTCAGATTAGCATACCCTTTCAGCCCCTTAATCCAAGGTCTCATTTAGGATCATGCGTTGTAGTATGGACTCACATCCTCATTCATGTCGGGATATTTTTCCATGCCACACATATCCCCTTGAGACATCCCTCCTTCACTTATCATCCCTTCCGTGAGCACAAGCCTCACTATGCTTTGTGAGCCCCATCATTTGGGTTTCCATCATCTTCTAGATCCAAAAGGACCCCCAAATGGAATGGATGCTCAGCCCAAGGGCTCTCCTACCATTACGGTCCAACTTCCTCAAGGGTTTTGAACAAAAAATTGATACAAGTCCCATATTGCGAATATGGTCAATGGTCGATGCTTAATTGTTTTCCCTCGACCTCTGGTCACACAAATACAAATACTGTGTTGCGAACATGGTCAACATTTATCACCTATCGTTGTTTCCATTTCGTGGTCTTCCATATGCATAGTGATTCTCCCTCTCCACTCAGTTTTCCCATGCATATGACATTAAACTAGGAATTTACGGTCCAAGACCTACGAACATAAACTAAGAGAACCACTGTCCTTGCTGCATGATGATAAACTGCACACCATCCTTCTCTAGAACTACGTGTGGCTTGATTCCCATCCTTGTGGGATACGTAGGACCACCCGAACGTTTAGTCTTCGGGTCCAGCCCCATTTCTTAGAAACCTCCCTATCATTCTGGCCTCCTGTCCCGAGTTCTTCTAAGGGAGGGGTACGCGGTGTGGTATGGGCCTGTGTCCCCATTCACGTCAGGTTTGTAACAACCACAACACACAACTCCCTCTCCTAAGCACCCTTCGCTCCTTTCCACTCATATTCTCGAGTCAGATGCTCTTAAGTTGGTTCCCTCGACCCTCTTCAGTGATTCGCCAATGTGCCCAGAAGTACTCGGTTCAGAACCTGGAGTGTCAGATTCTACCTGGACATGCTTTCACCAATTTTTCAAGCTTTTTGTTCCCCTTCATTTGGGATTTCATTATCTTTCACATCTGAAGGGACCCCCAAATGGCATGGATGCTCGGCCCAAGGGCTATCCTACCATTACGGGCCAACATCCTTGAGGGTTTTGAACAAAAAATTGATACAAGTCCTACGTTGCGAATATGGTCAGTGGTTGATGCTCATTTGTTGTTCCCATTTTAGGTCACATGATATGGATGTTGTTTTTTGAACATGGTCAATAGTTATCCTTCGTCCTCACACCAACCCCATCAAGCCTTAAATGTCAGTTACATGGTTCACATCATTTTCCACTCTATCATGTACAAGTGGAATTTCAACACTCTCAGTACTATCCCTCAGTGCACATTTGCACATTAGGAGGAAAAATCCATGGTAAGGAGTCATTCAAGGCTCTGCACCAACTTCCCCTTTACATGTATCCCATGTGTTGCAAGGACCTATTCCGCCCTTGTTTCCCACACTAAGTTTGACTCACGTGGGCTTAGGGACTGGATCAAGGTCTGCGCTCACCTGGAAGAGTGTCACTTCTACATGGTCTGAGCTCTAAGGCCTTAAACTAAGATATCCCCTATTATATAACCTTTTCTATCCCCTCTTCCCAAGGTTTCTCTCTTGGAATCGCACGCAGTGTGATGTGGACCTCGTCCTCATTCACATTGGGTATGCTTTATCATGTCGTGCACACACCCCCTTGAACCTCATCCCTTCTGTATATGTCTAAGAAATATATAATTAAACTATGTTTCCTAGTCCCACATGACTTTAAACTAATGCGTCTATACTTCATAACGTTAAAATTCATGTTTAGTCCCATCACATGACCCTAAACTGTGACATTGTCGTCCTGGCCGCATGAAGAAAAATGGAACTACATCATGGTGTCCTCACTCGAGGGGACAACATGTTGGGTATCGGTCACACACCATACCATTTGTCAACACCTGCATATGGCTTGATTCTTGTGGCTACACCTAGAATTTCTATCCTAGGTAGATCGCTTCACAAAAATAAAACTACCATACATTCATCCTAGAGGAAAAACAAGATCTATCAAATGCCGATTCTTTTGGTGTGAGGGACAGACCCACACGACCTTATTATCCCTGGAACCGGTCTCTTACAATGACACCTTCATAAATATGTATGGATTGATTCCTATTCTCATGGGGTACTTAGAAATGCCTAGACACTTTTCCCTGGGCCCAACCTAACTTTCACTTTTGATCCCCCGACCTAGAAGTTTTTTGGGGAACACATTGTGGTGATACAGAATCCAAATGTCCTCATTCACTTTAGGTTTAGTAATTACTTAACCACATGTCTCCATCCTTCAATTCCATCTATGGTTTGAGCTTTATGACCATAAACTAAGACCACTCTGTGTCCTTTCTGCAAGACGTTAAACTGCACGACATCTTCCAGAACTACATATGGCTTGATTCCCATCCTCATGGGATACATAGGAATGCCCAGGCACCTTTTCTTCAGGTCCAGACCCAGGAATCTAAAATCATACCCCCTCTCTTTATCCCCTTGTTCTAAATGCTTTTTGGAACATGTGGTGTAGATAGTACCTCTTGGGTCCTCATTCAAGTCGGGTTTTGCAACAGCTGTACCATATACCTCACTTGTCATTTCCCAATCTAGTCCGAGTTCTATGACCCTAAACTAATATCTCCCATTAATGGACCATCCAATAACCATTAAGTTTGAATCACGCAACCCTAGGACCCTTGTCCTTAGAAAGGTACTCGACTCCCTCTATCCGATACATATTATTGTCGTACTCAGATGCATTGTGACAAAGAGCCCAAAGTGTGGAATTTTTACATGGACATTCCCTCATCCCATGTACAAGATTTGTGAGCCCATTATTTGGATCCTCATACTCTTCTAGGTCTTATGGGACCCCCTTTACAGCCCGGTCTCATGCCACATTGGCTTACCTACCGTCTTGGGCCAACATCCCTGAGGACCTCAGACGACATTCGCGACAGGTCCCGTGTTTCGAACATGGTCATCGGTCAACCCTCATTTTTCTTTCCCCATCCCAGGCTAACACGAAACGAATACCATGTTTCGAACATGGTCAACAATTATCCCCTATCGTCACGCCACCATCATTGTGGTCCCGATCTCGAGTATCATGATTCACATATTTCCACTTCCTTATGTATAAATGAAATCCCAACATACTCAGCTTTACCCCTTCGCGCATCTAGGTGCGTCAAGTAGGCGGGTCAACATTATTGGGACGTCATTAACCCAACATCCCATCTCCCCTAACACGTGCCTTATTGTTCTAGGAAAGTCCCACCACTACTCCTAGTTTCCCACACCGAGCATGGCTCACATGGGCTTAGTAGTTTTGGTAGGATGCATATTGGTGCAACCATGACACACATACCTTTCATCATCCCGCATGACGTTAAAATGTGCCTCCATAACTACGTGTGGCTTGATTCCCATCCCCATGGGATATGTAGGAGCACCCAGACAACCCGTCTTGGGCCTAGCCCAGTTTTTACCTTCAGTCCCTCAACCTAAGGACCCTCATGAGAGTGTGTGGTGTAGCATGGACTCTTATGTTCTTCATTCATGTTGGGATATATACCGAACCACACATTTCCTTTCTAGGTTGTCATGTCCTCGACGCATGACTTTAAACTACAGTTTTACCCTAAACAAGTTCAGGATGCCCTATGTTTATCATGGGATGCGTTAGTTTCCCCTCCAGGGAGGATTATCTCTACCATCGTTGGTCTCTGACCACGCCGTACTTCAAGAACTACATTTGTATTGATTCTCATCCTTATGGGATACGTAGCGATGCCCAACCATTCTACCTTAGGCCCAACCTCAGGGTCATTAACCCTTATGTCCCCTCGTCCCCGATCATGATCCACTCTCTATGACCTTAAACTAGGAGCCTATAGTACGTAAAACATGACTTTAAACTGTTAAACTCGGTCTAGGTAGTATGACCTTAAAACTATGTGCAACGTCCTGGTCATATGACGTTAAACTATTCCTTTAATCATCCAAATCAGTATGACCTAAAACTACATAGCATTCCAGGTCCTTACCCGAGAGGTCCTGTTTGGAAGTAGGTATGATCCCTGATCAGACCGATGCACCCACCTAACGTGTTTTCATCACGGTGGTGTAATTTCAAGAGTGTTGGACTCCATTCGAACAACCCATCACTCCACACCCCACGCTTTGCATGCCCTTTATTCAGACCCTCTTTCTCTTACAAATCTAAAAGAACCCTCTAACAGTATGGATGCTTGGACTATGGATCACCTACTGTCCTAGGCCAACATTCTGGAAGACCAATGGATAAAATTTCAAGTCAGGCCCCGTGTTTCGAATATGGTCAAAAGTCAGCCCTCATTTGTTATCTCCATTTCAAGCTAACGCAATAAGGATACTGTGTTTAGAATGTGGTCAATAGTTATCCTTCATTGTCACACTACTCTCACAATGTTCCGAATCTAGGGTATCACGATTCACACTTTCCACTCCCTTATGTTCGGGTTAATTCCAAACACCCCTGGTGTTACCCCGCTCATGAACTAGAGCATATTGGGAAGACGACACATCAATTGTTCTGAGGTCTTCATCCTCCAGTCGGGCCTCTCCCTTTCTTCCCAGAAATACAGATTGGTTGTTCAAACCTCGGATGCCCAGATCTTGGTTTTCACTCTCATATTTGGATGGAATTATAAGGTGCTCATCCCTTATTTCTCGCATCAGGACTGACCAACGTGATCTTAGGCATCGATCGCCCGATGTCCCATGAATATAAAAGAAATGAAATAGAGAAAAAAATGAATGACATAACTCATGAATGAATCTAGAATAAATAATCAAAACATGAAGGTATGTTCAAAAGTTACATGCATCACAGTACCCAAGGATCGAACCCTCCCATGGATGGGTTGACCCCATCAAAAGAGCGTTGTAGCTCTGCCACCTTCTGGATTGTGGCATCTAGGATTCGCTGTCACATATTTAGTTCCCGCTTCTCCTTGGAAGCAATGGGGAATAGTTCATTAGCCGCGATCTGGGCCCGCTCCTCATTGGTTCAGATGACAGTCATATCCTTGGAGGCTTGCCTCATGCGCTCTTCGGCCTTCGCCAGCTGGGCCTTTAGCCACAATATAATCTCTAACTACATGTTGTTAAAAGAATAATGTTCATCAGCCTGGATGTGCAGCTGCTGAATCTTGTTTTCAGCCTCCTGGAGACTCTTTATGTTCACTTCCTTTCTCCACTACCAACCCACACCAAGGCCACAGTCATACTCTTGAATCTTCTCCACCATTAGATCTCGAATGAGCATGTGGGGAAATTGAGCATTCACCCCCCCAGCGCACAGTTCACACAGTCACAAATGAAGTCTCTCCATCGGTCTATCCATTGTTCTTGAGGCGTGTCATAGATAAAGCGCTTGATAAACTTCCATGACCGGCGATAGACTATCTTGCTATCCTCTTCATTAGAGGCTGTCTCATCCGAGTCTGCGGGGTTGGCTGGCTCATACACAGGGAACACCCCCAAGAACTGGTCAGCAAGGTCCGCATCTGGTGTCTGATCAGATATGGTAGGACCCATGTTGTCCAATCAATCTTCATCGTCGGATCCCACCTCAATAATTTCAGGCCCTGCCCTGCTAACGATCCCACTAGTGATCGGGAGCGCCACAACTTGGTCAGCCTGGATATCCACCTCTACGACTAGCAGCATTCCCCTGGGAAAGGTTCTACCAGGAGTACTAACCAACATCGCCAAGGTATCCCACACCATTTGAATTACTGTGCATACTAAGGAGTTCACAGATGTCAGTTAACCTGATCAATGGGTGGTAGTCGTGAATTTTGTAAAGGAGACTTATAGAGATTTAATTCCCAGTCTCATTCATGGGTTGTTTCTATCGGGACCTCGAGGAATGGCACTTCGTATATTTTCGGAAGGTTTGAAAACTTTGGAGGATCCACTGGGGTGTTCTGGCCCCACTGGATGTGGTAATCACCGTAGCCGAGGGCGTGGATCCTGAAGGCCACACATCTGTATCCACTAAGGGATGAGAATGAGTTCTATGTATGAGACTCTCCTACATAGTTTAAATATTATTGAGGGGTCCATAGTAGCCTGGAAGCAGATCCTGGGGAAGGGACTCATGATTTTACCTTGAGACTCTCTCCAAAATCTTCAAGCTCTAGGTCCGAATTACCAACCTCACCCTCCTCCAATGGTCTCCCTCTACCGGACTCCTCCCCCCAGGAGGACTCGTCCGATTCCTCCAGAAAAGGGAAGTGCTCTCTCAGTTCAGTATTTGACAACTATGGAGGGGTATTATGATCCATCAATACCTTTACCTGATTTTTCATTGGATGTGGAACACCTCGAGAGTGCAAAAAGTCCTCCATCTCAGCCAGATATTGTTCCCCCTCCGTCTGGGACACATCAAAGTCGGTCTTGATAGGGATGATCCCCAAAAAATCCATCCCAATATGGTTTAGGTGTTTCCACATCTTGGACGAGCTGAGAAATTTCCGGTTGACATCCCATATATCCCAATCTTCTGGGAAGATAGCGTTATCCGGCATGTCTATATGGCGCAACCACTTCCTTGGATCCTGGGTGGATATCCTACGGAATCCCCTTGGTGGCCTCCCCTTCAGATGACTCTGCTCCTCTGGGAATATTGGGTTCGCTGCTGCCGCTTGATCCGCTGCCTCCCCCTCAACCGGTGCAGGCCTCACCGCCACTGCATTCCCACCCCCATGATATGTCCTCACTACCTTCCGGCCCCAACCTCGAGGTTGGGGAGAAACACCATCGCTGGCCCGAATGGTTGGATGCTTCAGCATCTCCCCAGGGTAGGCCGCCTCCCAGCTTTTGGTGTAATTTTTCACCAGTCCAAAGATGTCCATGGGTGGAGGCAGCTTGTTCCACATCTTCCCATCTTCCCGTGCGAACATGAGCCACATCTACCTCATTACACACGAGTGATCCTCATGGAACACGCCCAAGTAGACTCGCGGGGTCAACCACTGCATACACTAAAATTTCCTTGCAAATTAGTGTGAGGTGTATGGATCACAGAGGGGCTCACGGTCCACCCGTGCCACTAGGAATCCACCTCGAAAGTCCCGGAGGTAGGACCAATTCTCTTCCGTCCCCTGTCCATAATCATGGAATACACCCATCAGCAGCGAGAATGGGTGAAAGTTGAACTCCTCTACCTTCCAGTCCTAGTTCAGTACTGAATGCATGGTCAGCTTGGCCATAAAGCTCCCTGTGTCATTCAAAATCGATGGGCAGAAGTTTGATCCTAGAGGGGAGATGGGGTTCAGATATTCATAGATCCCCCTGACATGCACCGCAATCGACCCATATAGGAGGTGAAATGGTCCAAATATTCTATGTGGCTTCTTCCTCTCACTAATATGCCACAACATCTTGTACAACTTGATGAGAATCGGGATCCCAAGGTTGACCCAACCTCCCTTTTCCAGCATGGATACCATGATAAACATTCTCATCCGCACACCCATGTTTGTATCTCTCACTGGCAGAATCCAACCACTGATGAGCACTGCAATGAATGCATCCAACCTCACTACTGGTTGTTGCTCGGTACTGACACTGAATCCCCACATCTTCCACTAGCTATCTTCCAAAAGCCACCATTATGAGTGCTCCTTGCCTGATCCCCCTTCGGGCAAGTCCGAGGCCTCATAGGGAACTGCCTATTTTCTGGGAAGTTCAAGAACTACTTGAGCCACCGTTTGAAGTGGACATCCCTCACTAACTGCTTATCCTCTCCCAACACTAGGTTTATTAACGTCCTCACTAGTAGTGGAATCTACTCCAGATCCTACCACGTGCCCATCACATGGAGGAACTCATCATACATCGCCCCTAGTATTGGGACCCCTGAGATCTGATGCACATCCCATAAACTGATGTTGACCTCTCCATGGTGAAAATGGAAGGTATTGGTCCTTGATCACCATCTTCTAAACAACTCTGGTATCAACTTATTTGGATGATAGATGTGGAATTGGGAGGCCCAATCCGCCTCATATAGACCCAATCTTCTCAGCTCTACCCCGAATTCCTCACATGAGGAACCTACCCAATAGGCCCAGGCCTAGTCGTCTGTGAAGTTGTCACCTTGGCACAGATCCCACTCATCGGATCACCCCTTTTCTAGGTTCCTCAGGGATGCCTTCAAGATAGTGTGGTATAGCGAGAGAGATGTTTCTGGCTACAGTTCCTTCCCATCAACATCATTTAGATGATTGTACATGCAGTTAGCGTTGACTGGAGTGAAGTCCTCTCGGGCATGGCTGTCAGCTGCCTTGAACCACTGGCGCTGACACGACGTGCTCCTGAACCAGTAAGCTGGCTCATCCCTACTTGCTTCAGGGATAAAGATGTCATCCCTCAGTCCAAATCCACACAAAGGTATCCTCTTACATAGCAGATAGTTATTTTGGATTTCTGAATGCAGCTACACCAATGAATTATGGTCAGAATGGCTCCATACGAACTCCCTTATACTCGATCTATCTGCCATCTCCTCCCTCTAGACAGCGTCTTCAAGGACCCCATAGCAGCCTCTTGGTGAGCCATTCAGTTTTTGAGTTTGGTTGTTTTTTGGTTTTGGATTGCAAAGATCTTTTGCAAAGCTCGTTCACGGAGTTCGTTTGCGAAGATTGTTCGCGGAACCCAGCCCTGGCCTTCAGATGCAAGCCATAGAGCACACCATCACGAAGTCAAAGACTCGCTGTGCGCTGAAAAGTAGAAGGCCCGATTCACAAAGAGAAATCACGGAGTATGCAGAGCTTCACGAATCAAGAGCACTAAATTCCAAAACACAGATAAGATAAAGGAAGAAAGAGACTTTATTCCCCCTATTTATAAAAGAGGACCCCTGGTGCTTCGCGGCGTGACCAACTACAGTGAGGTTCGCGGAATTCTTAGCCCGCATGTCACCTCTCCGCTTCACGAGCCTCCTTCAAAAGTCTTCTTCGCGATTGACCGAATAATTTTGGTGATTGCCCCTCAAACTTTGACCCTCGCTTTCTCCTCAGCTCCCAGTATGAGGGGGGGGGGGGGGCACTTGTTGGTGCTAAAATTTGGTAAGAACAAGAACAAACAACAAGAATTAGGGGATGCCTTCTGAATCTTGTTCGCGGATCCCCTGTAGCACCGCGACTGGTTAAAAGCCTTTCCTTTGAGAAGATGCCATGAATTAAGGAGGAAGGAGGCTCCATATACCCGTTTGACGTTCATGAAGCCATTGCAGAACAAGGATGTGGGAGGATCTGCTAACCGGATTGACATATGTGAAGCCACTATGGAGTAATGAGGTGGGAGGCTTCGCGATTACAACAAAGTGCCACGTGTCTTCATGCCGAGCGAGCTCTACTTCACGGAACCTCTTGCCTATAAATACCAGGCTCCCCTTGAACCCAACAGAAAGATCTCCCGACCTTTCACCTTCTTAGATCTCAAATCGCGAAGAAAATTTTTCTCTGTGAACCATGAGCTCTTCAAGGTACGTTAACATGACGATGTACCTATACCTTTGCTTTAATTCAACCCCTCTTCCAAGTGGGATTCCATTTGTAGAGCCCAAAGGCCTCCATGAATGAAGGGGATCCCCAAGGGGACTCAGGACTTCACAGAACACTTATGCTTCATAAAATACCCTCCACGCACATGTGACCCACATGATAAGGCAGGGCCACTGTGCTTTGCAAAGCACATTGCTTCACAATGTTATGCTTCGTAAGGCACCCTTTCTTCACGAAGCACTTCTCTGCAAAAGCCTTTCCACTTATCAAAGAACATTCCATATGCACATATTCCCTATTCCTAGGCTAGGAAACTTCACTTCATGAATCATACCCCTTCACGAAGCCCTTACGCTACATGGAGCACCAGAGCTTCATGATACTTCTACTTATGAACCCCTTTGCTCCGAAACTCCTTTTCCCGTGCGACTTTTATGAAGTGATTTCAAAGTTCCTTGGGTGGTACTTCATGTTGTGTTGCTTCGCCTCATGATTCTTTGCATAGGCACACTAATGGATATTGCTTCTTCTCATAGCCACACTAATGTGGCCCCCTCAATGGATCACTCCATAACACCCTCGCCACGGTATTTCTGATGCATTCCCTCCCTAAAGGGGAGAGAGGGTATCAGTTATGTAAGTCTTAGGGGTGTGGATTGAACCCACCTCGTCTGAGCTGCAGGATGTTAAACTTCCAATAACCATCGTCCTCAACACATGACATTAAACTGTGACCTCACCCCGTGCGTCACACACGAGGCTCCCCATCTCGGACAATCTCTACACCAAATGATCTCCACGGGAGTGAAATATTCTTCACATGGAATGATATCCTCCTTACTAGAGTGGATTATATCCATGGAAAAAGGGCAACCACCTTGGTGTAATCCCCTAGCCTTTCTTGCGAGAGGTAGTACCCCTACTCCTCATTTATTCTTCCATGCTAAAGACCAAGAGGTGAGAGGGGAACATGGGACTAGGTTACCCTCTCCCTATCCCTCTGAGATTTTTCGCCATCAGGCCTCCATCCTGGAGTAAGTCCCAATCTTCATCTCCCTGGGCCGCTAACCACGCGTAAGCCCCTGTTTCCCCTTTGGGCCACTAACCACGTGTAATCCCCATTCCACTTCCCACAGACAAACCTTTCGCGATGTGATCGTCAGGTCTTTGCTGTCTCTTGTTTCTCACACCAAGAATGACTCACACTTTCTTAGAGTAACCATCGACCATGAAATCCTCTCTAGACATCCTAGAGTGTAATCCTCACACACCATCCCGAACTATGTGGACTTTGATCCTTGCCAATGCAAGGTACGTAGGATGCCTCCCTGAGGTTCAAGACCAATAACCATTGGTCCCAACCACTTAACATTGGTTCACTAACACCATATGAACTACATGGACTTTGATCCTTTCCAAGTTAAGGTTCATAGGAAGCCTCCCCGAGGTTCAATCCCAACAACCATTGGTCCTGACTCCCTTCACATCAGTCTACCACACCCCTTAAAAACTACATGGACATTGATCCTTGAAAAGGTAAGGTACGTAGGATGCCTACCTGAGGTTCAAGCCCAACACCCAGTTGATCCGACCCCCTTCATGTCAGCTCACCTTCATCCTGCATGATGTTAAACTGCATGCCCCATTTTTTCCCACATGACGTTAAACTATACCCACTCGAACTACATGGGCTTTGACCCCTATCTCCTAGACAACATACGTAGGAATCCTCCGTGAGGTTCAACCCCATCTAGAGGTAGGTCGTTGTGATTCCATCCTACGGTAAGCCATTGTGACCCCATCCAACGGTAAGCCGTTGTAATCCCCTTTATTGGGACCCATAGCTTTGGTCCGCCCTTAGGTGTTAGACCAACCTGGGCTGCTAACGACGCGTAATCACCAGTATATCATCAGGTCACTGTCCTCTACGCACACCCTGAACTATGCCCCCATTTAGAACTACGTGGACTTTGATCCTTGCCAAGGAAAGGTATGTTGTAAGCCTCCCTGAGATTCAAACCCATCACCCATGTCTTATCCTGACCTTTTCCTTGAGCCTATGTGTTTCAGGAAGGTCATGCCCTGACCAAGAGGTTCCACTTCCTCCAGGTCCCATTCATACAGGTCGCCTCCTTTGGTGTCCCATCGCATCACTGAACTACGCGGACTTTGATTCCCTGCCACAGGGATACATATAAAGTATCTTCAAGGATCAATCCCAACACTACCTTTACCTTCACGATGGTTCCATCTCTTCCTCCACCACTTCATTTAACTCTCCATCATCCATCCTGATTCTACTCGGGCCGCCACATCCCGATGGGATCATGCCACCTCATTCTCCATTCCCTTTAGAAATAATCGGGTGACTAACCACGCATTGGCCCCAATATTAGTGTTTCCTTCAGGGGTCACACCCACCTGATCCACTCTAGTCTAATTTTCTGGTCACTCCGATCCATCTCTGCTAGACGTTAAACTCACGGCATACCCTGTTTCAAACATAGGAAGATGAGGAAAACCTCAGAGACATGCCTATGGCATATAATTCCCCGCATTCGATGTGGGATGCCTCGGGCTTCCACGCCCTTGATAAGCCCTATAATAAGGGGAAGAAACCCAGACATGCCAGTGTTCCAGTGTCCAGACATGCCAGTGATGTCCGACGTGACTACTCCCCCAACCGAAGGTTGTTGCCCTGACTGGACCCCTTGGAATGTCCCAAAAGAAGAAACATAATTAACCGGCATCCATGAAGATATGGAACTGGGAAGAGTTTCACAAAAAATGTATTAATCTAAAAGGGAGACTCAGAATAGGTAATGAGTTCTGAGGATAAATCCACAAAAGGAAGAGCCAACATCTCGTCATACCGTTTTGATCAAGGAGAAAACATCTCTGAATAAGAGACGGATGCCGCCGACCTTTGGAAAGTGGGAATGCAGGAAACAGTCAGCACGTCTTCATCATCCTCAAATAGACGGATGCGCATGCCCCAACGAAAGCATCAGAAATAATATTCTTGGTCATTTTGAGCACATTATTCTTTTTTGTAATTCTTTGATATTTGATCTCAGTACTTAGATGATTGTAGATATTATTTCATGATTTTATTTATTTTAGAAAATTGTTTATATTTGAGACACATTTTTGTACTCATGCTCATTTGTGTTATCCAACATTATTTTTCTATACCCAGGAGGATTCTGAACCATTTTCACATCATCTCATTTTTCACTTTTTCTTGAGGGAAT
Source organism: Viscum album (assembly GCA_963277665.1). Taxonomy (NCBI): domain Eukaryota; kingdom Viridiplantae; phylum Streptophyta; class Magnoliopsida; order Santalales; family Viscaceae; genus Viscum; species Viscum album. The sequence goes on from OY728139.1 coordinate 498,593,155, forward strand.
ATCAACCATGTTATTTCTTTTAAAACATTCTATGCTTTTCCATCAAAGTGATAGGAATTTTAAAAGTTTCCCAGAAATGGATGAGGCATTTTTTTGATTTATTTACCCCCTTTGAAAAACTAATACAACCTTGCATTCTGTACATCGTGTATCCCTTAGAATCCATAAAGATTCTTTTTAGGAGGATCCCATATCTGATACTCTTCCCTACCAATTTCTTGAACATTTTCGTCATTATTTCCAATTTAAGTGTGGGGGAGATATTTATTCATGGATAGGGTTGTTTCATGGGAAAGGAGTCAATTGATTCACATGGATTGACATTATCTAATCATGATTATATGTGTTATATTTCACTGTATCCACATAAATTATATATATTTTTATATGGAAATTTAGATTCTTTTTGGTTTCAACAACGAGTACATTTGTGGTCATTATGTGGTAACCATCACCTTTAGGACCTATAAAAGTGATGATTCATTACTACAAGAGTTAGAGAGTTTTCTATATGACCTACTTCCACTGAGATGCTTCAGTGTATGCGCTATTTATGTAATTTTTTTTGGGATTTTGTCTTATTTATATTTCATGGGGTTTGGGAGCTAATCCTCACATGTTTACCAATCCATTATGTTTGATTGAGTTGTATCCCTAAAAAAGAATAAGAAAAAAACAAAAAGAAATTTTGATTATCATCTTCTTAGGGACAAGAAACATTTTAAGTGTGGAGGAGTGATATTTTGAGGGAGTTATTTAGATTGAAACTTATCATTCATTTATTTTAGGATTTAACTACAATTTTTTCAAATTGTTGATTTTTTTAGAACTCACTATCCCACAAACTCAAATACATTTGAATATAATATGAAGTTCTCAATATTGGTGTTTTTATTGATTTCCACTATGGATATGTGAAATTTATGGCAAACCTATGGTAATAATACATGTGTATAGGAATTGAGCATAGATTTATGAACTTATTTGAGTGATGAGATTGATGTTGAGGTAGGTCACATGATACATGAGTGCACATACTTATTTTGGAAATAATGTTAGTGTAAGGGAAACTATTTTTGAAAATTGGTATATTAAATGAATCATGATGTTTTGTGGGTAAAAGAGATTTTTTTTTGAAATTGTAATTTTGATGTTTTGATTTTTCAATGGGCCCACTTGTGTATTACTTCTGATTGTTTTACCTAGGTGTGAAAAAGATTAAGTGTGAGGGATTTTATGCGCATTGATTTTACTAAATTTTTAATAATTTTTTAACATTGTTTTAATTAATTTTTCAACCCACTTTTAGTGTTTGTAGGTTCTTTTTATAGTTTTTAGTGTTTTTTTATTATTAATAAATTATATTAATTTTTAATATAAATAATATTATTACTTTTACTTTATTAGATTTATATAATTATGAATATATACATATTTACCTATATATAATTATCTAATTATTAGTATATTATTTTCCATAATTATTATAATATATATTTATATAATTATAATATTTTAATTCTTATTTTTTTTATCATCATCATCATCATCATCATTATTATCATTTTCATTATTATTTAACATATATATAGATAATTAATTTTAAATTTATTTATTTTTTGATTTTTTTTGTTTTTGCTTCTTTTTCATCTAGGCATATTTATATAAGGAGGGAGAGGCCCGCAACATCTTTGAGACTAGATGGGAGAAAAATCCAGAATTGAAGGCCATTGGACTCTCCTCCTCCCTCCTGCAGTATGCCTAGAGTGCCACTATCTTCCCTATTCCACAAGCTGTAATGGATACCTCCTTCCATATAAGACTCATAGTGCAACTCCCCTACACAGCAACCCAACACACTCCCCTTTTGTGCGCTACACATCCCATGTTGGCGACCTCCTCCATACACACCACCGACCACTCCTCCTCTTCACCATCATACTACCAATCATGCCTCTACCCTCATACAACACCTTCAGTGACACATATTTTCCCCTAAAGACTTTTCTTCCAGGCCACAAATCACACAAGCAGTGCTACACCTCCCTCCTCATGGTGTATCATCCAGGTGGAAATATCCTTCACATGGGCCTCCCTCTTGCGATCCAGAAGACCATTGTTACCAGTAGCCATGCACGACCTCCTCCATTTTAGGCACACAATGATGGTTTGGGTGAGATGTCATTTCACGAGAAGGATAATCTTTTCTTTCCAAATATTAATGCTTCTTGGTGAGATCAAACACTGATCCAATAATTTTTTTAACGGTGTGATGATTTGGTTCGACACGATGGTGATCAGCGAAGCGGTACTTATTATTGGGTGATCATCTATGTTAGCTTGCATGACAATTATGATGGAATGAACATGATGATATCCTATTTTTATTATTTTATGTGTCATGTTGTTGTAATGTTTGACTAATTTTATTAGTGTTGTAGTTTTAATGAACATGATAGTGTATGAATGCCTTTAATTTGATTCTATATTTTATTTCCAATAATTTCATATTATTTGGATGTTTATTTAATTAATTATATATGTTATTGAATTAAATATCATTTAGGATATGCAAACCAACTTTTTTTATTTTTTGTGTGATACCTAATTACTAATCATGGGCGGGGGATCTTCAAAGAATCTATTTGTTTTGGAATTTGGTTGCACACATGAGAGAATCATAAATCTCACATAATCGAATTATGAATAAATAAATATATTAATTGAAAAATTAATATTTTGTGTGCATTCTCCTTAAAATTTGGATTAGTGATACATAATAAGTGATCTCATGTGAGAAAACTAGGTACAAATAGATACATCAACTTTGTAAGAAATGAATTATTGTATTTCACCAAGTGATTCAATGCTAATGTGACAAGAAAACTATTCATAAAATTAGAGAATGAAATAATGGATGATTTGTGTGAAAATTAGAATAATTTATAATATCATAGCATGGGACTTGATAGTATTTTTATTAAAATTGGAATTGATGATTATTTAATAAATAAATATTTAGATGTGTAAATTAAATAATTGGTATTTCATGCACCTGAATAGATGTCACAACTTTGACCCTTCCATATCCACTTATTTTCTCTATTAATTAATTTAGTTCACTTAGATAGTTTTAGATATTTTAAATAATCATTATCAAGTAGGTGTTTAGTTTTTAGTTTTTTATCACATTAAACTCATCTACTTGAACATTCTTCTAATAAGATATTCCTAGTGTCTACACACATTCTCTCTATGGTTTGACCCTACTCACCGCTTCTACAGTAGTTAGTAGGTTTATAAATTTGAAAATTGGATGCACTAAGAAATGTGTTCTAGTGTCAAATTGATTTAGATAGATCATTATTAAATGGAACCTATAGAGTTATAGGAGCTAAGAATCTATATTGACGATTTGATGTAGAGAGGCTTTATTAGGCCTAGTGTGTCACCATAGGGAACTCTAGTTTTGTTCTTTAAGAATGTGGATGATAGTCTAAGGTTGTGCATAGAATATTGGATGATAAATATAGTGATGATAAAAAACATTACCCTATTTCTAGGATTTACGATCTCATTGACTAGATAAGGGGGGATAGCTCGTTTTCTAATATTGTTCTGTGGTCAGTATATCATTAGATCAGGGTAAAATATGAGGATATCTCAAAAACTACCTTTATATATAGTTATGATAACTTTAAGTTCTTATTCATTCCATTTGGAATAAAAAATGCACCAACTATGTTCATGGGGATTATGAACTCGGTGTTTTGAGAGTTCTTGGACTAGTTCGTAGTGGTGTTTATTGAAGAAATCCTTATGTACATAAGGTCAGAGGAGGATAATGTTGATCACTTGAGGATAATTTTTAGACCCTTTGACACCATTGAATATATGATAAATTGTCTAAGTGTATGTTCTGGACCTGAGAGGTGTGTTTCCTTGGGCATTTAGTTTCCCAGCAGGGTGTGGCCGTGGATCCGTCAAAGATAGAGACAATTATTTCTTGGATGGAACCCAAGAATGTAGAATAGGTTTTGAACTTACATGGTCTTGTGATATATTATTGAATGTTTGTGTTCAATTTCTCTTGAATGTAAACCTCATTAACTACGTTGATCAGGAAGGAATAGGATTTCATCTAGATTGAGTAGTTTTAGGCATCTTTCAGCTACCTAAAGGGGAGGATGACTAGTGCTCCTGTGATTTGGTTTCCTACTGAAGGGGTGATGTTCAAGGTATTTTTTTGACACTTCTCTTCTATTATTGGGGTGCATCAGACTCCCAAACATGGCACCACACTTCCCTGGCATCACTATTTTAATGGCTTCCCTCTAGGGTTTCCTCTTTCTCTTATCTTTGGCGACGATGGATCCTCTACTCTAATTAGCTTCATTGTCATACATATTCTATTTGAACTTATGGATTACAAGAAGATATGTAACCTTAATGCTTGATAATTTTATAGATGAGGTTTTGTTAATCCGAGATCAGTGGTCTTCATTGGGTATGTCTCAGAGTTTTCGTGATTTTTATAGTTGTGGTGCACATCAACCTAGTGAAGAGTGATATTAAGATGGTGGACACCTTCACCCAAAACCTCAGTTTCATATCTTTGGAGCTCTATCGATGAATATTTTACCATTTTCTACCTTTATTTTTTGATGAATTGCCTACGGGCCACAGTGTTCTAACTTCACCTCCTTCCCTATCTCCTCTGAATGTTCTGTTATATGTCTCTTCCTTCTACTTTTGGCCCTATCACAGTTTGGTTTTGGTTATATTATTATTTCCTTATCTTTGTTTTTCATACCCCTGGTCCCCTCTCAATTTTGTATTAATCCCTTTCACACTAACCCACTCTATTCTAGTTCGGTGAAATCCTTGGTGATTTGGGTAATAATGGTGGCTTATGTCATGGCTGATCATCTCGAAAATCTAAGTGTCTACAATGAATTATGGGTTCTCATCAATGGATTCCTTATAAAGAGGTACTATACTTCAGCAACTGTCTTAGTTTCCCTACTCTTTCCATGCTATGGTGGTTGAAATATCCAATGAAAACGTGCAGTAAAGAGGCTATGATCACTATCTTCGGTGTGGCAGTCCCAAGGCATGGTGATAGATGGATAAAATAGGATAATGAAACATAATTTTGGGATAGTGATTGAAGATATGTACGACATGGGATCTGATTCATTATCTTAGGTGGTTTTTGTGGGGACAGTCTAGGTATTGGACTTGATCCATGGCCTGACCCTCCCATTTGTTCTGGGTTCCCCCTCAACCCACTTTAAAAGGTGTTTTATTGAAAATAAAAAAAAATATATTTTATGATGTTATTAAGATTAATATTGATAATGAAATGGGTGGTGATGTCTTATGGATCTAGGTATTTTCATCCTCATGAGCATAATTATATCACCCTTGATCTAGAATTATAAGTAATAGTGTTTTCTCTAAAGCTGTGGTGACATTACCTTAATGATGAGTTCTTTATGGTCTTCAAAAAACACAAGCGCCCAATATATATCTTATCTCAATGAGATATGAATCTATGACAATGAAGGTGGATAGAGTTTCTTTAAAATTATAATTTTGATATCTCTTACACCCTAGGAAAGGGTGATGTGGTCATTGACATGCCGAGCCATAAGTCACGGGGAGATTTTTTTCCTGATTATGATGATGTCTGGATAAGGATGGTAGAGCTTATGGTGATGCATCTCATTGTAGAAGAAGTCATTAGAATATTTTTTCTCTATAATATGATAGTGTAATCATATTTGATGCTATTTGTGGTGGAGTATCAGTGGGTAGACTCATAAGTGGAAGTGATGCGAGATTGTTTCAGTCATGGTGATGATCCATAGGTGTGATCTGAGGATGGTTAGAACTGAATGTTGTTTTAGGGAAGGATTTTTATTCTGTTGGTCATGCATGAAGGATTCATCCATGATTTTCATAACTCACCATTATATTTACACCTCTATGTATCTAATATATATCATGGCTTGAGGAGGCAGTTATAATGGCTAGGAATGAAGTGGTCAATGACAGAGTTCATATTGTAATGTCTAGTCTGCTAGTACATAAAGATATAACACACTGTCGCTAGTGGTTTTTTTTATCCTTTGGATATTCTTGAGTTTAAGTGGGAGGAAATATCAATGGATCTTCTGATCGGGTTACATCAGGATCATGGGGAAATGGTTCTATATGTGTGATCATGGATTGACTAAAGAAGTCGATACACTTTTTATCTATTCAAGAGTCAATTACAATAGACGTTCCAGTAATATGGTATGTAGATTATGTGGTGTGGATTTATAGAGTCCCAAGTTCCATCATTTCCTTCTAAGATCTTCAATTTACTTCATGATTTTGGAGGGGATTTATACACACCTTTGGCACTCAGTTACACCATAACACTTCTTTCCACCCCTGGACGGATGGGTGGATAAAGTGGATCATCCAAACATTGGAGGATATATTAAAGGAATGCATATTGGATTTCATTTGATCATGGGTGGAATACCTAAATTGGGTTGTGTTTACATATAATAATTTCTATCACTCGTCTATTTTCATAGATCTATTTGAGGATTTAAATGGGAAATTGTGCCATCCTCCATTATGATAGACTGAGGTTGGGGAGTTAGTTGTTACTGGTATTGATGTAGTGAAGAGAACAACAGAGAATATCACGATGGTTTAGGATTGTATAAAGGTAGAATATAACCATTGTAGGTCCTATACTAATTATAGACTGAGGACCTTAGAGTTTGGGGTTGGAGACCGTATGTTCTAAGGGTTCTCCCTCATCAGGAGAAATATAGGTTTGACTGGGGGATTAAGCATTCTCCCTAGTTTTCTAAGACTTTATAGGTGTTTGAGTTCATTGGAAAGTTGGTTTATTAGTTGGTGCTCCCAAAATAGTTGGAAATTATCCATGAAATCTTCCACATGTCTCATCTCAATCAGCATCATCATGATGACTCCTATATCATTGACTCGGGAGAGCTAGATATCAAGGATAACATAAAGTTTGTTGACTGACTATTTGAGATCCAAGACTATCATGTGAATGTGTTTTGAGGTCTTATTATCCCATTGATTCAAGTTCTATAGAGGCACATTGTTGTGGATGAGAGTATTTGGGAGTGGGAGTCATATTTTCATGCTCGATATCTCGAGTTGTTTTGAGTTTTTGTTTTGTTTTATTTTTCTTGAGTGATGTAACACTTTGTTGTTTATATCATATGAGATGTGAAAATTTCCCCTTTCTAGTCTTTATTGGTTGGTAGTTACACTTGGGTTGTAATGATATCCCTAAGAGGTATCTCGTGGGATAGTTTTCTGGATCCTTCATCCTCCTCTTCCTTTTTGGGTTTTGTTTTTATTATTAGGGACAAGAATCATTTGAGAGGTACATAATGTTATGGAACAAACCTCCCCTACCTTTACATTGTGGTTTCCCAAGGCTTGAATGACTTGAGAGGGAGCTTAGGGATGTTCTCAAGGCTTGGGATGAGTTTTGGTCATTTTTTAGGGACACCATAGTGTGGTGATGTGCATAGTGGTGGCTGTGTTGGATTGGAGTTAATAATATATAAAATGGTTAGTCTATAAATTCCTAATGAATGGATTAGTGCTATTTATGGTGTTATGAGGGATCACTTATGTAACATGGAGAGATGGATCTCACCACACCATGGTCCTTGGCATGGTGAGGTTAAAACACCAAAGGATTTTACACAATGCTGTAGCAGTTGTCCATGGTGATGGTTGCTATGATTTTTAAAGTATAATTTAATACATGTGTATAGGGGGGAAACGACCACAAGAGATTTATATCTCCTTTGACCAAGGGAAACCATGGTGTGGTAGGCTATTTTCATACCATTTCATGACCATTCAGGATTCCTCTATATATAAAGGCCCTAAACTCCCTTATTTTGATTTCCCTTATTCTTATCCAAGATTTGGATGACTCTAGACCCCATTGGAACCCTTTAATAATCTTTTTTAGGGTTCTAACCTATTGTATTGTGGAGAATTGAGTGCCCCTTATTTAAGGTACCATATTCCGTTATTTACTCCCTTTCATTCTCCCATATCCAAAAGTTTGTTATAGAGAACCCATTTATTTTGGGATGAGTTTTAAGAATGTATTTGTGATGGGATGATATGATTAGTTTCCAAAGGGTTTACCTTTAAGTTGGGTGGATTTTGATCCATTGATTCCTCTGTTGTGAGCGGTGACTCTATTCAAATCTTTGGGATCAAGGTAGTGGATTCAAGTTCTCCCTGTTTTACATGAATCTATGGAATTATCATGATTTTTCTTTACATTGGGTGAATGGTATGAATTGGAATAATGAAGATAATAAACCAGACTAATGAAATTGAAAGGAAGGGTGTGATGTGCATATGGTTACGAGTTTTCCTTGATATTGTTTATTATTGTTTCATGCTATATGATTTTTATGGAATTATTACTTATAGTATTGGATTGATTTTATAATACCCTTTAAATTTATAAATAGTTAATGTTGGTAAATGAAAAGACTAAGTTTAATATTACTGATTTATGATTGACTTGATGTGTGTAGCTTGGTGGCCTTGGTTGTTTTCAGCTTGGTGGACTTGGATGTGTACGACTTGGTTAACTTGGTTGTTTTCAGCTTAGTGGCCTTGGTTGTGTGAGGCTTGGTGGCCTTGGCTATTTACAGATTGGTGGCCTTGATTGTGATGTGGTGGTTTGATGTGGTGGTTTTTGGTAGCAGTTCGAAAGATTTGGAATAATACCATATTATAAAATAACGTGGTTTTGGATAAATAATTCATTGGTGAAAATTTAAAACTAGTAACTAAATGAATAAAGCTTTGGGGATGAATTTTTAAATAAAATAATGGGAAATGTAATATTGGTTATGTCCTTTTGTGTGATACTTGTGGGTTGGAATTTCTATTTTAGAGGTAGCACTTGGTGGCATGACATCAATAGTGTTCTAATGGTGGTTGTGGCAGTGTTACTTATGTGAGCCCATAGGTGCAAACTTGTGTAATAATATTATATACCTATGTTCTCTTGTGTATTTTATTATGTGACCCACCTGATTTGAATAAAATAACCAACACCCATAGAACCTGTGAGTGTTTTCTTTAACATCCAGGATGGGTAAGATATAGATGGATGACTACCCCCTCCCCTGCTCTCCCTTCAATAGAAACTTCTAGTGATACCAATGGTGGATGATGAGATATGTGGTGTGATTCATGTATGGTAGGAATAGGGAACAAGGTTGATATCCTATGAATTCATGATACCCTACTACCTTATTTATGAGATATTTTGTTAGGTCCACAAGACGTGATATGTGTTTGGGTCCATAAGATGAGATATACAGTTGGGGTTGTGGTTGGTGGATATAGAAGGGATAGGATAAAATAATGTCTTCTTATTGGGTGAGGGTATAAAATTAGTGAGGAAGTGGTTTCAAGGAATATATGACTATATTATTATTTTTATTATTATACATTGATGCATTATTTGGTGAGTGAGCGTTGGTGAGGTTTGGGGACTAGTTGACCTATGTGGGTGTTGGTTTGTTTTATAGTTCCTCACTAGGGGAACTAGTATGCTCTTTTTACATTTTCACAAGGGACCTTGGGTATTATCCTATTGATTATACATATTATTCTCACACTACGTATATATAAACTATTTTCAGGTTTCTAAGAGGACTTTAGCGATAGATTTAGATAGTACCAACTCAGTGGATTGGAGCAATCATAGTTGTTACCATAAGATTTTACTTTGGAATTGTTTTATCTTTGGATATGATTGAATATATTTCATATTCATACATGTGGGATATTATTTATATGGGTTTTCTGTTTTTTCATTATACTATATTATGGGGATATTGGGTGGTTCACTATTATAAAATTTATCTATATCCATTGTTTTGTACCATGGATATAACTAGAAAAATATAACTATAATATATATTCACAGTTTTTCCAACTGTGGATATAATAGCTATTCCTGTAAACCTATAGTCACGGTTTTGGAAAACCATGACTCTAAGTACCCTATATTTACCCTATTATTATGGCTTTGAAACCATGGAAATAGGTTATATAAAATAAGACAACACCAAGTTTGAAGCCTTAGACCTCCTCCTTATTATATAGAATTCTTAACCACTATGCTATTGAATGTTTTTAGAATATATAAGTATGTTTGTGTGTCGGTGTGTGTATAATCATAACCATAGGGTCTTCCCACACTCTTACCATGGAAAATTGTTTCCCTATTATTGTACGGGAAACCTATAGCCACATTTTAATCAAATCATGACTATACATCAATTCTATATCTATGTTTTTAGAAAAAATTTATATATCAGCTTTAACCAAGACCTATAGTCACAATTTTGAAAAACTGTGACTATATGCATGGTCTATAACCATTCTTTTCTGGAAAACCATGGCTATATGTTTGTTTTGTAGTAGGTGTTATTCATCATACATTTATAGTATTTTATTATATTGAGGGAAATGCATCCCATTTGAGTGTTTTATACCCTCAATGCTGGTCTCCAACTCAAGACCTACTAGATATGGAACTCAGGGGTCACTCCTTCTCCTCACGCCGAACCATAAGGGGTTCCAATGGAGGGGGTTTATGACAATTAGGGTTTAAAGGCCACCAAAAATGAGTATTTGGGCCATAGGGACTTTGAGTTATCATTAATGGTCCGCATGAAGCATGATAGGGACTAGGAGAATGACTTGAAGTAACAGGAAGGTAGTGGAACATGAGTTCACAAAGGTAACACCTGGTGGGTTGCCTCAAAAGGGGGATATTCATGATAACTCCAATCAACCAGATTTTTATAATCATAGGATTATTGATGTGTGATGGAGGGGTGCCCTACCATGTAACTATATACATAGTGGTACTAGTATGATAATGTGACGTGACTGGAAGGAGATACCAGAAGGGTACTATGCAAATATCACTAGGTGGGTGTCTTGAAAGGGATATGGGTGGGTCAACACTTATCATTTGTCCCTCTTTTCACACTATGGATGGAGGCATGTCCTTTTATGACGTGTCTATGGATATCACGATACAAAGTTTCATGGAATGAGGGAAACACAATTTTCATACTAACAAGGGGGTGATATGAGATAAGTTCAGGGGCATGGAATGATAAAGACTGCTCACTAAGGGTCTTTGGGCCATCATGAACTTGGGCCTTCAGGACACTGGGCCTTCAATTCATTTCTATGTAATAAAATATGTACATTGGGTACATTCCATTTCTTATGGGGAGGGATGAGGCTTGAACCACTAGAGGTACCTGAGTGTGTGTGTTGTCTGGTTTCTTGTAATCTTCTTTACCTAATATAGATGTTTAATACACCAATATTTATTTCTTATTTAAGATGTTATTTTATATTTATCTCATTTACCAAACTAGATATTTTTTCAATTTAATGAATAAGTGTTGGGAAAAAATTAATTGTAATTATATTTTTTTGCATATTAACTTTATCTCATACAACCTGTGCAATAAATTTATACTCATTTAGTGATTGAAAATTTACTGTGTAATGATTCAATTTTCAACTAAAATTTATATCAAGTTCCTAATGAGACAAATTTAAGATAAAAACATTAATAATTATTAGGCCATATATTTTTTTGTCTTATGTTTTGTTGAAACTTATATTTTCAATTGGATTTTATCTCAATATCTATAAAACACAACTTTCATTTGAAAATATTATTTGTCCACCCAAACTTGAAAAAAAATAGAATAATTATATCTTACCTAGTGGGTGAATTTAATTTCATCAATATAAAATTAAAAATAAAATATTTTTATCACTGAATAACATTTACTTGTATATTTCAGGATAAATAATTTTTTATTTACTAAAATGTTATTAGGAAGAAAGGTGTAATTTTAAGTTTTGTAGATGAATTTTATCTTACTAAATAATGAAATGAAAATTTTTCTCTTTTTTTAGTGTTAAGAAATCATATAACACTTATTGTTGTAAATAAATTTTTCTCCCTAATTAAATAAACTAAATGTTAGCATGGGATTTTATTTAACTTTTAAAATAAGACAAAAAAACTGATAATTAATTTATCTATAAATGTCCTAAAATTTTATTTTTTAAGTTTGGAAATTTTCAAGGGAATTTTAATAATTTTTACATTTGAGTGGCATAATGAAAATTTAACCTAATAAATAACCATGAATTTTTTTTATGATGGTTTTGTTAATCTTGAAATGGGATGTTTTTCATAGGATGAATGTTTTGTGTAGATCGTAAGAGTTTTTAGTTGGTTTTTTTCATTAATTTAAATAGTCAATTAATTAAATGAACACACACATATTTTTGAGTCTCTGGAAAAAATGGCCAATTACTATGTAAGATGATTCTAATTTTTCTCCTTTCATGCATTTTAATTAATTAATTATGACCTAATAATTTTATTTAATTCTCTTAAACTATAATTCATATTATGATTCATTACGTGTTGTGATGCTTGGGGTATAATGTTACATTTTATAGTGATGGTAGTTGAATTTGGGATTTGGGCCTGACCTAAGACCTATTTTTATATAAATTGTAAACTACTATAAAAACCTAATTATATATATCTTGTCACACAAACAAAAAATATATGTACGATTAGGAATATTGGTGCACTGTAGTCTGGGTAATGACATTTGTACATATTGGAATAATAATGATATGATGATGATGATGATGATGATGATGATTATTATTATTATTATTTTCACCACATATCATCCAGTACTTGAGTGTTACATGCCTTTATTCTATATCAATGCATCCGAGGTTCATTTCCAAGCCACTACAGTTATTTGGATTGCTAATTTGGGGTGAGGGGGTTTATTTTCTTCCATAGGACGACATGAAGATGCATTGGAAAGCACGTGGGATGGTGACATGATAGGTTTTGAGGGCAGTGATAGGATATGGTTTCGTGGAATAAGAAAAATGACAATATGATGGGACACACAACATGGGGTTAGAATGTGGGATGGTAGGATACAAGGGCAGTTTTAGGACACTACTAAAAGAAAGAAAAAAAATTATTTAGTGTTACAGGCCATTGGGACTAGATTTGTTTGGGACTTTGGGACATGTTTAGATTTCTAGCCATGAAGTATTTGGGGTATTTAATAAATTGAATGGGTCAAGTAGATTCTTATCATTTATTGTGGGGATATAGGAGTCTTGACTCATCAGGGTACCTTGGGTGTGTGTGTATTTACGATTTATATCCCGTCAACATGAATAAACATTATTATTATTTCACTATATTTTTTGATTTCTCCACAGGGAACAACTTAGTTATTGAATCCCTATGGGGTGTTGAGGTGTGCTAGGTTTATCTATGTGATAATAATTCTTGGGAGTCTTGGAAAATTCCAGAATGAGTGATTTGAGAAGTCTAGAATGGAACTAAATGGAGATGATGATGTAAAAATCACAAATTTTGGATGTACTAAATCTTGGGGAAGTGAAAAAATAGGTGAAAATTGTTTCTAGATAATGTATGTGACTTATGGAACAAAAACTATTCACCAAACATTGTAAGTTGAAGTAATAAAACCTATAAGAAACCAGGGGTTTCCTTGATCAATGGTGGGATCCCTTTGAAGATCAGATGGCAGTGGAATTGATTTGACCACAAGACAATTTTGGTGTCCATCTATAAATATATAAGATCTGGACACATTCATGTTAATGATTTTAGTTGTAATATTTATTATGATTATTTTAATAATAAAAGTTTTTAGTGTTATATATATGTAGTAGGACTAATTTCAAACCATGTAAATCCTTTATGTTGTTCTTCACTTTATTCTTCTATCATTCTATTTCATAATTTTTTATCTGGAGGTGGTGTTGTGGTGTGTGGTTGGGGTGATTTATCTTCTTAATTCCTAATACATTATTAATGTAAGTTTTTTTCTTGGTTTTAGAAGTTATAAATTCCTTGTTCCACATTTCAAGTTTTAGAGGGTGCTTTTGAAATCCATGGTTCTGGACCCATAAAGTGGTAACAGAGCTCAATTGTAATGTTCGGTATATTTAGACCATGGATAGGTGTTTTAGATTTTGGTTTAGTAGAATAATTTTATCTTCAACCTTATAGGATAGTTCTAGTAATAAATTACTAATCCCACTTATGTTTTTAGTTCAATATGAGTTCATTGTTTTTGTAAGGATGACATTGGGTGAGGGTAAATTTTATATTAAGAAGTTTTTCCAAACATATATCAGATTCTGGAAAATGATGATAGAGGATTTTATATTTCTCATGGATATTAATTTTCTATTAATGGGTGTCAAACTAGAAGTGATGAAAAAGGATGAATGGGAAAGGCTAGACAAGAAATCATTAGGGCATATCTGGATGCCAATGGCCTGGAACACGACTTACAACATCGATGAAGTAAAGATGTCTGCAGAACTTATGAAGGCTCTATACAATATGTATGAAAAGAAAACTGTAATGAACAAAGTGTTTCTATTGTAGAGGATATTAAACATGATAATGTCAAAGGAAATTCCATATAATTATCATGCCAATGACTTCAACCTGATTCAAAGTTAGTTGGAATCAGTAGGAGTAAAGTTTATGGATCCTACATGGACATTGATTTTTCTTTCATCACTCTATAAATATTAATATTTGATGGTTACTATAGTGATAAAATATAGTGTTAAGACGGACTTAGCGTCTGAGGATATTCAATATCTAATTCTGAATGAGAAAATTCAGTGTAAAGAGACCCATAATTTTACTAAAATCACTTTCAGTGTAGAAGGTAACCATGTCTAGTTTCATAGGAAATTCAAAAGAAGGGAAAAGGAATGAGAAGTAGAAGCTGAAGTAGTTTGTATAAAGGCTATCCCATATACCGACATTGTGGGAAAAAGGTTCATGTGATGAGAGATTACAATTTGTGAAGAGTTAATTCAGTTAGATTAACTTCAGGAAGGGCATACGAAAATACCATTTCTAAATATACAAGTGGTCTTTTGTTTAGTGTTTCTAGTATACCTGATTCCTAGATCATGAACTATGAGGATTCATTTAACTCTACATCTATGAGGTGTAGTATAAGTAATCATACTTACAAAATAATTTTCAAGGTATATATTGAAACCTGCCACACCTTGAGAGAGTATGAGTGAATTAGGGTTTCAACTTTTTTATTTTATTTTAATGTATTTTCCCCACATTGGTAGGAAATTGTTAAACATTTTTGATTTAGTTTAATATGTAGCATAATCAAACTATTATAAATTAAAATAAGACACAATAAGTATTTACTTGGTTCAAAACTAAGGTATAGTCAAAGGGCATACATCGATAATGTTTCTATCATATAGAAATCCGCTATAGTTCCATAATCTTGGTGGAATATAATCTTTTAGAAAATTTCACTCTATACCAGACTCACAACATTTACAATGAATTTAGGGATAACTCACTTCCTCCCTCAGACAAATTTTTTCAACCTATCCTTTCTCACTACTTCAAATGAAGAATTATTTAGTTTAATGAATTAAAGGTCACCCCTAAATTTGAATGAATTTGATTAATAATTGCATTATTAATTTCTAAGTTTGATGAACTAGGGGATCCCTCCAAATTTCCCCCAGGTCTAGCCTTTTATTTGGTATAAAACTTCACCCAAGTACCTAAATTTTCTTAGGTATTGTTCATCCAAGTCCCTTCACCTAACTTTGTTTTTTCATGTCCCTTCATGCAATTTTAGTGTACTCGGGTCAATTTTCTCAATTTTGTTTGCACAAACCCCTTCACCTCAGTAAGGTTTACAATACTTCCTACACTCAAGTGAGATCACTCAAGTCTCTTCTCCGTTACGATATTTTCTCTAATCATTTCACACTATCACCTTCTCTCTGCCCATCTTATGCAATAATACTCACTTAACTCCCTTTTCTCAACCCTTTTCACTATGATTCCTTTACGCATGTATGTTTTCCCATATGTCTTCTCTCAAGTCCAGTTCATGAAAATTAATTCAATCAAGTTCAAATTTTATTATGAGAGATCCTCTTAATAATTATCATAATCTTCATTCACTCCTAATCAGGGGTTAGGTCAGTATTTATAGGTAAAAACCCTATTTTCACTCCACCCTTCTCCTCTGATATTTATGATGAATCATTCACATAGATCCACTTACGTGGGATAATTTACTCACACAACACCCGACTACCATGAAACAAGAATGTGGAACCTTTCTCCATTAATGTTCATGACCTGAACATATTTCTTATCTTGACCAGTGCCCGCTTATCACCTAGACTAGCACAAAATCCATGCATTTTATTTGGAATAAACATTGAATTTCCTCTAATGTTTCACCCCCATTTTTTTAAATAACCAAAAAACTTCTCCATTTACTTTAAATAATCTCCCTTAGTATGAAACTTATTCATAAACTCAAAAGTGGATTCACAATAAACAAAACATAAATCTCAATATTGGAAAACCTAAGTTCCAACGTCCTCCCTCGTTGGGTTTTCTGGTCAACTAAAGTAAAATTCAATTCTGAACAATCTTCACAATTCCTTCGGATAATAGTGAAATAGCTTATCCATCATTCTAATTTTATATGAGTAATTCTCAATTTATAAAACAAGAGTTCAAGAGATCATTCCATACCTCATTTTATTCCTCATTCCAAAACTCCCTATATCTTTGTGTTCATTTAAATTCATTCTAAAAAAAAATACCCATTCCGAATTGATCATATCTCCCTTGATTTCCATACCATATACTACCCATGAATTTGAGTGTTTATATCTGATACCACTTATTGATCACTTGAATTTCAGGTCTTATCTATTTAATTTAATAATAATTTCCCCTTTTTGAATATAAACCTAAAAAGAGATAACTTTCCTATCATAAAAAACCATATATAGTATTATATATAAATGGGTAGAGAGGAAATACCTGAACCTCCTTAAGTAAAGGGAGGTGGTTGAACACTGAGGTTCAACTAATGTTTTTAAAAAACTATAGTGTCTGATGAATTTTTCATGAAGTCTGCCACATATTCATTAGTTTCAAAAAGATCCATTCTAATCACACCTTGATCCACATTTTACTTTATGAAATGATATTAGATTTTAATTTTTTTAATGAGAGTGTTGTAAAGGATTTATATTTAGATCAATAACATTTTTTTATCCCAAAATATCACCATTGGATGCTTAACTTCCTCATCAATATCCTCAAACTATTGTTCCATCTATAAGATATATGTGCATTCCCTAGTTATTGAGATATATTCAGATCCATCTATACTAATTTATGTGCATTCTTGTTTCTCACTTACCTATCCAACACATTTATTTCCAATTAAAAACACATCACCACTCATCAACCTATGGTATTATACACCACTAGCCTAGTCTACATCATAAAATGATAAAGTCTCATTATCCTTTCCTATGTTATAGATCAACCCAAAGTTGATAGTTATTTGAATACATATTATGATTTTTTTTTCACTTCTACAAGATGTTGTTATTTCAGATTACTCTAAAAATGGGATGCTAATCATGTTGCATAAACTATATCCAAGTAAGTTTATTTTAGATATAATAAAATTTCAAATATTCTTCTAAACAAGGTAGGATCTAAAAATTTCTCATTATAATATTTTCCATGTTTTGTTCCAACAATAATTGAATTTGACATATGTTTGGAATCATACATGTCAAATGTTTTGACCAGTTCTCTCGCATTCTTAGATTGAGAAATGGAAGTGAAAATTTTCTTTTGAATCATCTATAATTATATAAAATATGTGAGTTCAAAAATAATGGATATTTGAAATTATAATATCATGATATTATAAAATTATTCCACAGATATTTTCTTGCTTCCAACAAAAATGATGCCATCAACATATAAAATCACTACAAACTTATCTTCACTGAATGTCTTCACAAAATGATTGTGATCGAATCTATCTATTTTGAATTATTGATTTTTCAATTATGAATCTAGCTGAGAATACTATAGTCATGATGACTAATTTATTATATACATGGAATTATTTAATCTACACAGCTTATTTTCATAGTAACCATTTAGAAATACCACATTCTATTCCATATAAACTTCTTTATTAAGGATACCATCCAAGAATGTTTTTTTGAATTCCATTTGATAAACCTTGAATCCTCTTATAACTATCATAATAAGAAAAATCTTGATTGAATTCAACCTTGACACTTGAGAAAATTATTATTTACTATCAACTCATTCAATCTGAGAAAAGCCTTTACATACCAAGCACACCTTCTTTTTCATCGCATTGCCATGATCATCAAATTATTTATTGAAGATCCACATTATTTTAATTAAATTGTGATTTTGGGCCTTTCAAAAATCTCCCATGTTTGGTTCTTATCAATTTGATATAATTACTCTTTCATAGACTTAACCCCTGACTCATCTTTCAATGGTTCATCATATGAGGTTGGTTCTAAAATAGACAATAGAACATAATATTCTACACTCCTCATTTCCTTTTTTATGTTGTTGTAGATCTATATTTAATTATATCAGACAAATATACCTTCATTCCTCTATTTTTTCTTTGGGGTGCCAATTTTAATTATTTAAAAATTATTTCTTCCTCTGATTTATCCTCAAATTACTCAACATTCATAAAAATATGAAAAACTTCCGAATTTGTACAACATTTATTTTCTTCCTCTTATTCTTCACTAAATACTTCAGTGTTTGAACTTATAGAATTCTTAAATTATTTATCCTCAATGACCATGATGTCATTACTCTCCATAATATCTCTCAACCAATTTTTACAACATTTTTATTCCTCCTTCATTATTTGTATCACCATACCTACACTTATTTAATTTTGTTTTAGACGAGGCAACTACTTCAAAAAACATGGAAGTGTTTTAGTTAGAGCTTTGATGCACGTATTTTTCATGATTTTTAACTTATTTATAATTAATTTTTAATATTTATAATCAAATTCACCATGAATTAATTTATTTATTTAAATATGGGTGATTTTAAATTAAATAATTAATATATTAAAAAAGATTTGAAAAACTAAAATTTTAAGTTTTTTGAAAATTTTGGAAAATTTTGTTTACCCTTATGCATGGACTAAGGTCTATTATAGCATCCTGCCTTTTTATCACATAAACTTTCATTACATTATACAAAACTGAGGATCTTTAAGGTTTAGTGTCTTGGAAACCAGGAACTTAATACATGAAACAAAAAAAAAACATTCTTCTTAAACACTTGAAAGGCTTCTCCTTATCTTCATACTAGGTTCATTACTGCATCTCATAACCTGGGGACATACATAAAAAAAGGGTGAGCAGAAGGCCCAGTAATGGAAACAAGAGAAACATTTAACATATGAACTTGAGATACATCAACTATGTCATGAAAAAGAACTTTAAGGCATGAGAAAGAAATAATGTGGCATATCATAATAAAAATAACATTTTTCATAACTTTAAGATGTTTCTACATCATTTAACATAGACAATCGTGAACATATCACCAAGGTCCATCCCCAAGGTGTCATTTGAAAATTACCAAGGTTATTCACCAAGATATCATGAAAATTGTAAGCTCTAGTGGTTACATCATTACCCAATGCATTGGAGCGCTATCAGAGCACACCCTTAAATTTGCCTTTATTATCATGTGAGCCACATATATCATCATCAATCATTTCATAAACAACCCATATATAATAAAAGAAATGGGTTTCATTTCATAATCATAACGTTTTAAAAACTGCTTTAAAGACATGATCTTTGTGTCACTTTAAAACCCATAGAAAAGGAAGGTGGGTCTCATGTATGTAAATCCATGAATTTAAAATAGAAAAACTTGGTATATATGTGAATTCCCCTATAGAAGATAGATCTTTGAGTATTCACTTAATAAAATAAAATAACTTTAGAAAAAGAGAGAGATATTTTGAGACGGAAATTCTGGAGCATAACGACTATGTTATGAGGTTTTAGAAAACATTGAAAAGAGAGGGTACATGGGTCAACCACTCATAAATGACCCATAAAACAGTAGAGGGACAGAATATAAGGGATTTAAGAACATGGTAATAATATTTGAAAATATAACATATGAAATGAAGAACATGAAAGGAAGACAAAAATAAGATTTCTCTTATGAAAATTCGGCAGCCTAATGGCGTCACATAAACTTCAACCAAAAACGAATTGATGAGATAAAATAGGGTATCTCATCATATGAACATAAAAGATCAGTATGATAGATATAGATATCATACCCCAACATAATAAAAAGGAACATGCAAGAATTGACATGGAATTAGAACTTTGAAAAAGGAGAAAGTTGAAAGAACCACTTAAAAATTCGGCAGCCAAACGGCGCCACTTAAAACTTCAAAATACTGAATTAAAGAGATCAAATGGTTTCTCTCATAATATAATCATAAAAGATCAGTATGATAGATATAGATATAATACCCCAACATAAAAAGGAACTTTCAAGACTTGACATGAAAGTAGAACTTGAAAACGATAAGGGTGAAAGAACCACTTAAAAATTCGGCAGCCTAACAACGCCACTTAAAATTTCAAAATACTAAATTGAAGAGATTAAATGGGGTATCTCATAATATGATCATAAAATATCAGTATGATAGATATAGATATCATACCCCAACATAATAAAAAGGAACTTGAAAGACTTGACATGAAAGTAGAACTTGAAAATGAGAAGGGAGAAGGAATCCGTTACAAAAATTTCGGCAGCCTAACGACGCCACTTAAACATTCATAAAACTAAATAATGAGAGTAATAGGGGATATATCATTATATGAACATGAAAATGGAAGTATGATGAATATAAAAGAACATCCCCCAACATAAGAACATGGATCATAAAAGAAATGACTTAAAAGAGATCATTTGAAAAGAAAGAGAGAGTTTGGATCCCTTACTTAAAATGTAACTCTTAAAACTCAAATGTTGGGACCTTGAGGGCTTGGGGGAACCTTGGGAGGACTCATTGGGAGGTAACCAGAGCTTCGTTGGGGGAGAGTTGGGATTCGAATGGATGAGATGATGTCTTGGTATTTATAGGGAAAGTGAGGGGAAAATGCATTAATGGCCAAGGGACACCTCATTGGTGGTTTTGGAAAAACCATGGGCTTGCCCATGGTATTGGCCACTTGGGACACATCATACCTTATCTTAATATTCATAAGTCGAACATATAGATTACATACTTAATAAATCATTTAATGATGTCATTAAACACCCATAACTTAAAAAATGTATTTTCACTATTCATCGAAAATTCAACTTTCTCAGAAAAATCCCAAAATTTCACCTTAACCAAATATCGATGCTCTGATTTCAAAAATGAACTCCATTTTATAAAAATAATTTTCTAAATATTTTTAATTTAATTTTTAAATAAATACACTATTCTTCTAAAATTCATTTTTTTCAGAAAAATACCCAAAAATTACCTCAACATAATATCGATGCTCTGAGTTGAAAAATGAATTCCATTTTATAAAAAAAAAATTCTAAATATTTTTAATTAAATTTTTCTTAACATAATATTGATTCTCTGAGTTAAAAAATGAAATCCATTTTATAAAAAAAAATTTCCAAATATTTTTAACTAAATTTTTAATTAAAAAACACTATTCACCTAAAAAAAATAATACTTGACTAATAATTTATGAAACCGTTATTTAACCATTTTATTGAATCACATTACTTAATCAAGGTGCCTAGATTATATTAATGCTTTTTTTAAGTGAGGTTACTAATCCATTTGGTCACATTACTAATCCTAAGTATAAAATCACTATTCATAATTTACTATTCATCAAAAATTAAGTTGATCTTATTAGACTCTAAATTTCATAATGAACATAATTGTAGAAGAACATTTTTTGAAAATCAGTTCACAGTTTTAATTATTTAAGGTTTAAATAAACATTTTTAAAATATCCTTTTTCTAAAATTCATAAAAAATATGCATACTATATTTATCCGGTCATTTGAAAATTCATAAACTTCATCATAAGAAGAAATACCAATTTTTATTTAAAACAAAGGATTAGACAAGGCAGTTATGATCTCCTTACATAGCCCCTTATCACACCAGCATATGACCTAAGTGTAAGGTGTGCTAATGTGAGAGAATCCAAGGGAGGCTCGGCCAACATCGCACGAGTAGTAATTTCTATCAGTTTGAACTTCTCGTGAAGGCGATTCCGTTATAGCTTCACATGATGAAGTTCGGCTTGGGTTTGGTCCAGAGTAAAGCCCAGTGGTGCTACCTCCTTCCCAAGTTATGTTAGATGGGCTTCGATCGGTCCAGGACTACTAGGTGAGGCCATCAAATCTTCTTTCTATATTAATTAACCAAGATCACTTGTATTTAGAGACAAAAGAAAATGAAACGTTTAGTTTCCAGTGGTCATATTGACCAATGGGCATATAACAGTCAAAATCCAACGGTCTTATTTTAATTATACTCATTTTATCAAATGAAACAGTTTTGTTGAGTATAAAAATAAAATAACACACAAAATTAGGAAACAAGATTTATTCAAAATTTCAGGTCGTTACAATCTTCCCCCCTTAAGAAATTGCGTCCTCACAGTTTTTAAAATTGGGTTTTGAAATTTCATTGAAAGTCCCAAATCAGAAAAAGAGTCACTAACACTATTACTTTAAAAGAAAGAAGAGGAAGTACAAAGGCCACCCTAGTTAACCCACACTAGGATTCCATGTAGGAAAATATGGACATAGAGGAGAAAACAAAGGGTCAAGTTCTGAGGGAGAGTGATAGAAAACATGATTGGAGAAAGTTATCCAAGAGAAAATCCCAAACTTATGATGTGTGTAAACGGTCTTTGATTACCTAGTAGGAAACGTAAACCAAAAACGTTTTTGTTTTACGTTCCTTTTCATAATTTTGAGGAATTCATTTACTACATAGAACAAAAACAAAAGGAAATATACCTACCTTCCAGTAGAGTTTCATCCTTTAAAAAGTTTCTACCAAAACTAATCTTTTCTCCAAACGATGAGCATTAAAGACTACTTGGTCTCATCAAAGCACAAGAATCATCTTATATAAAATCACATAATCCACCAAAGATTAACTATCTATTTCTTCTATCTTTAAACATTATCCCAAAAAACCGAAAGGGTAAGATAAAACAACTCTTCCAAAAGAAATAATCCCATAGGAAGGGAAACTACTTTTAAATATTCAAAGTTCCACGGTACTACCTAGAGTTCATCATAGACCATTCCATAAATAATGGTCCTCAAAATTCCTTAAAATAAACCAAACTAAGATTTAAACACAAATACAAGAAAGATTTGATAACATAGTCTTCCAAAATAAACTTCATTGTTCATCTCTAAACAACATCAACCACTCCTAACATCTTATAACAAAATTAGCTAACCTAAACATATTTTACCCAAGATAGGTCAATCATTTCCACAAGTAACCTAAAATACCATAAGTTAACCTTAAATTCATCGATTCTTCAAAATATAATTCAACCTTTACTCCTCAAAGAGAATACCGTAGTAATCTATTTACCTCGATCAAATAGGGTTCCCAAAATAGTGAACGTCTTCCAAAATAATAATCATCTATTAATCTACTAATCATCTCTGTCATATTAATACGGAAATCATCACATTTCCTATCACATTGGTTGTTGGGACATGTTCTACCATTTCCCACCATTAACTAAGAAGAGAAAGTATAATTAGGGGCTTAAATACTTATCCAATAATCATGAAAAGGAACTTAAAGCATATAAGGATAACTTGTAGAAGAAAAGTATACCCTAACTTGTGATCCCCTAGGTTTCAAACTAGGTTATCCATGATCATATATTCTTATGTGAATCTTTATTCTATTTTATCTTTGTTCCTTTAATAATGGTTCATACTAGGCTTATGAATTTACCAAAGCATATCTCCCGGGAGTGTCGTAACCAAGAGTGCAGCAAGGCCCGTTGTTGTGTACCAGTTCCCATTCGAGTCTAGCTCAAAGCGGTGTTTTAAGGTTTTACCTTTATGTACATCTGTGCCAGAGCCACCTCTATCTACTCGTATCCAGACAGGGATGTATTTTCTTGGGAACCCCTTACTCAATACTCACCAAAATACCAGGAATATTTCCTATATTTAAACTTTCTATAGGGTTCTTCCTAAAGTTTTCATATCCTAATTTCGACAAATAACTAAACCATACTTTGATACCAACTATAGCATCCCACCTTTTTATCACATAAACTTTCATTACATTATACAAAACTGAGAATATTTAAGGTTTAATGTCTTGGAAACCATGAACTTAATACATGAAACAAAAAAAAACATTCTTCTTAAACACTTGAAAGGCTTCTCCTTATGTCCATCCTAGGTTCATTACTGCATCTCATAACTTGGGGACATACATAAAAAGAAAGGGTGAGAAGAAGGCCCAATAATGGAAACAAGAGAAACATTTAACATGTGAACTTGAGATACATCAACTATGTCATGAAAAAGAACTTTAAGGCATGAGAAAGAAATAATGTGGCATATCATAATAAAAATAACAAATTTCATAACTTTAAGATTTGTCTACATAATTTAACATATAAAATCATGAACATACCACCAATGTCCTTCCCCAAGGTTTCATTTGAAAATTACCAAGTTTATTCACCAAGATATCGTGAAAATTGTAATCTCTAGTGGTTACATCATTACCCAATGCATTGGAGCGCTATCAGGGCGCACCCTTAAATTTGCCTTTATTATCATGTGAGCCACATATATCATCATCAATAATTTCATAAACAACCCATATAGAATAAAATAAATGAGTTTCATTTCATAATCATAACGTTTTAAAAATTGCTTTAAAGACATGATCTTTGTGTCACTTTAAAACCCACAGAAAAGGAAGGTGGGTCTCATGTATGTAAATACCAGAATTTAAAAAAGAAAAACTTGTTATATATGTGAATACCACTATAGAATAGATATATTTTATTATTCACTTAATAAAATAAAATAACTTTAGAAAAAGAGAGAGATATTTTGAGACGGAAATTCTGCAGCATACCAGCTATGTTAAGAGGTTTTAGAAAACATTGAAAAGAGAGGGGACATGGGTCACCCACTCATAAATGACCCATAAAACAGTAGAGGGACAGAATATAAGGGATTTAAGAACATGGTAATGATATTTGAAAATATACCATATGAAATGAAGAACATGAAAGGAAGACAAAAATAAGATTTCTCTTATGAAAATTCGGCAGCCTAACGACGTCACATAAACTTCAACCAAAAATGAATTGATGAGATCAAACAGGGTCTATCATCATATGAACATAAAACACAAGTATGATATATATAGAGATAATAACCCAACATAATAAAAAGGAACATGCAAGACTTTACATGGAATTAGAACTTTGAAAAAGGAGAAAGGTGAAAGAACCACTTAAAAATTCGGCAGCCTAACAGCGCCACTTAAAACTTCAAAATACTTAATTGAAGAGATCAAATGGGTTCTCTCATAATATGATCATAAAATATCAGTATGATAGATATAGATATCATACCCCAACATAAAAAGGAACTTTAAAGACTTGAAATGAAAGTAGAAATTGAAAACGAGAAGGGTGAAAGAACCACTTAAAAATTCGGCATCCTAACGACGCCACTTAAAACTTCAAAATACTGAATTGAAGAGATAAAATGGGGTATCTCATCATATGATCATAAAATATTAGTATGATATATATAGAGATCATACCCCAACATAATAAAAAGTAACTTGAAAGACTTGACATGAAAGTAGAACTTGAAAACGAGAAGGGAGAAGGAATCCGTTACAAAAATTTCGGCAGCCTAACGACGCCACTTAAACATTCATAAAACTAAATAATGAGAGTAAGAGGGGATCTATAATTATATGAACATGAAAATGGAAGTATGATGAATATAAAAGAACATCCTCCAACATAAGAACATGGAGCATAAAAGAAATGACTTAAAAGAGAGCATTTGAAAAGAAAGAGAGAGTTTGGATCCCTTACCTTAAAATGTAACTCTTAAAACTCAAAGGTTGGGACCTTGAGGGCTTGGGGGAACCTTGGGAGGACTCATTGGGAGTTAATGAGACAAGAGATTCGTTGGGGGAGAGTTGGGAGTCGAATGGATGAGAGGATGTCTTGGTATTTATAGGGAAAGTGAGGGGACAATGCATAAATGGCCAAGGGACACCTCATTGGTGGTTTTGGAAAAACCATGGGCTTGCCCATGGTATTTTCCCATGGTATTGTCCACTTGGGACACCTCATACCTTATCTTACTATTCATAAGTCGACCATATAGATTACATACTTAATACATCATTTAATGATGTCATTAAACACCCGTAACTTAAAAACTGTATTTTCTATATTCATCAAAAATTCAACTTTCTCAGAAAAATCTCAAAATTTCACCTTAACCAAATATCGATGCTCTGATTTCAAAAATGAACTCCATTTTATAGAAATAATTTTCTAAATATTTTTAATTTAATTTTTAAATAAATACACTATTCACTGAAAATTCACTTCTTTCAGAAAAATCCCCAAAAATTACCTTAACATAATATTGATGCCCTGAGTTAAAAAATGAAATCCATTTTATAAAAATAATTTTCTAAATATTTTTAATTAAATTTTTAATTAAAAAACACTATTCACCTAAAAAAAATACTTGACTAATAATTTATGAAACCGTTATTTACCCATTTTATTGAATCACATTACTTAATCAAGCTGCCTAGATTATATTAATGCTTTATTTAAGTGATATTACTAATCCATTTGGTCACATTACTAATCCTAAGTATAAAATCACTATTCATAATTTACTATTCATCAAAAATTAAGTTGATCTTATTAGACTCTAAATTTCATACTGAACATAATTGTAGAAGACCATTTTTTGAAAATAAATACACATTTTTAATTATTTAAGGTTTACATAAACATTTTTAGAATATCCTTTTTCTAAAATTCATCAAAAATATGCATACTATATTTATCCGGTCATTTGAAAATTCATAAACTTCATCATAAGAAGAAATCCCAATTTTTATTTAAAACAAAGGATTACACAAGGCAGTTATGATCTCCTTACATATCCCCTTATCACACCAGCATAGGACCTAAGTGTAAGGTGTGCTAATGTGAGAGAATATGAGGGAGGCTTGGCCAACATCGCACGAGTAGTAATTTCTATCAGTTTGAACTTCTCGTGAAGGCGATTCCGTTCTAGCTTCGCATGATGAAGTTCGGATTGGGTTTGGTCCAGAGCAAAGCCCAGTGGTGCTACCTACTTCCCAAGTTCTGTTAGATGGGCTTCGATCAGTCCAAGACTACTGGGTGAGGCCATCAAATCTTCTTTCTATATTAATTAACCAAGATCACTTGTATTTAGAGACAAAAGAAAACGAAACGTTTAGTTTCCAGCGGTCATATTGACCAATGGGCATATAACAGTCAAAATCCAACGGTCTTATTTTAATTATACTCATTTTATCAAATGAAACAGTTTTGTTGAGTATAAAAATAAAATAACACACAAAATTTGGAAACAAGATTTATTCAAAATTTCGGGTCGTTACGTCTATGTAAGGATAAAAGTGTTCTACCCTTATGTAAGGGGAATTTTAGGAGCTATATAAAGGTATAATAGATGCTACATGAAGTTAACCTTTGATTTTTGGAGATATGTAAGGGTAACTATGGGATTTCAGCATTGTCTAAGGGTATGTGCCCCATTTTAATATGACATGTAAAGGTCAAGGGGATGCATAAAGGTAAAAAGTGTTGTATGAAGGTACCAACCACTATGTAAGGGTAAGGGAAATCTACATAAGGGTACCCAATAATTATACTGGCTATGTAAAGGTAAGAAAGGTGTCATGTAAGGGTAACCTTGGGGTTTCAAAAGGCTACATAAAGGTAATGTTACACCACCTAAAGGTAAAATAGCATTATGTAAAGGCAGATAGGGTTTTAAATGAGTTTTGTAAAGGTAAACGAGAGTTATGTAATTGTAAAATAAAGTTATATAAGTGTAAATTCATCTTTTCATGTCTTTTGTATGGGTCACCACTACCGTTCTACTATTTCATTACCACCAATGATGCACCATAGAGATCACCATGGAGGTTGAGAGGAGATCTAGGAGCTATTGGAACATTCACACTAGCCAGTTCGTAGGCTAAAATTATATTGAAAAAGCCACCATAGGCCGAACTAAAGATAGATGTTTCATTTTTGGGTTTCAGGCACTGTGGAGGTGTTGAAATTAGTAGTAGAGAGTTTTTGAAGGAAGTGGAAGCCGTGATTATGAAGGAAGTCACTACACCATAGCCATAAAGAGGAAAACCCTAAGAGGAGATGTTTTGCCACATGGTTTCATGTCCACACCATAGGGTTTGGTGTGCTGTAATATTGAACACATGATATCTTCAAGATATCCATGCCAATATATACCAACTCATAAGAGAAATAAGAAAAATTTGACTACATAGATAAAAATAAATAAAATGATAGATAGGATGATCCTTTCATATAAATAAAGTGTTTTTTTCCACACAAAGGGGGATCAAGAGACCAAATGAATCGAGGATGAAACTGGATAGATTAGATTATTTTGATATGTTTTATTTTTATTTATTTTCCTTATAACCCATTTTCCATATTTTACTTTTAAGCATTCTTATATTTCCATATCCCTCTTTCTCTTTCTCTCTCTCTCACTCTTTCCACCATGACCCCTTACACTCAATAATGATCGACTGACCTGAGTCTTGGCCTTGGGGGATCTTTTTAGTGTTCCTAAATTCTTCTCATAAATTCTTAATTTTTTAATTCTGTTTGTAGAGAATGAGATTGAAGTGTATGAGTGTGATGATTTTCCATAATTACATAACTCTCAAATTCATCTCTATTATTTATTTTATATTATTTCCCTCCTTTTATATGGGAAAAAACACTTCATATGATGGATTTGAGTTTATCTAATGGATGAAATGACATATGATGGAATCCTGTCTTAGAAGGTTCCACACTCCAAATTAAGGCGTTCCATTAACCTTGATTATAGGAGGAGGTGAATTTTGGTATGCCATATAATTTTACTTGGTATAATAAACTTCACATTCAATAAATTAAAGGTTAATAATTCATGAATGATATTTCATAAATGAATTATCAAATAAAATAATGAATAACCAATCCTAGGACTAATACCTTTCTTATCTAACTTTATTCTATTTTTCATCTGTATATTAGGTTTAGTTTTTCAATCTCATATTTTCCTTTGATTTTAGAAAATATATAAAAAAAGATAATAAGTGATTTTAAAAAAGTGTATGATCAACTTTGAATATACCCAAGTGAGATGACCATGGTTATCCATTGTGCTACACTAGGAAAAAATATTAACTTTTGTGCCACCCTATGATAGGATCATCAAAACTTGACATCATTTCTAATGATACAATAAATTTTCTCTCACTTTACCTATACACCACAATAAATATTTTTCATTATTTTAAAAAATATCTAAAAAAATCCCTTTCCCATGATGTATTAAAATTAAAATTATTATGAATCGGTAAATTAGTCACCGGTGAAGTAAAAAAAGAATAATAAGCCAATGATTATGACATAGTTAAGGTGAAATAACATAGCGAACAAATAAAAACATTGAATATCCAATTGGAAAGGGTGACTAAATATATTCATACATTACTGGAGCTACCTGAAACTGAACCTGATCCAATGTTTGAAGATATTTACCCACTATCCTTTTTAAGAACCTGATTTGGTGAAGGAGGAGATACCTGAAGATCTATTCTACCTCTCTCAACCATTTATGGAGGAGAAATATGAATAAGACTTTCCTACTGAGATACATTTGTGAGATAAAATATATTTAGATTACTTCTGTAATGAATATGAAGTTTAATATGATCTCACACCCTTAAAAAAGTGGAATCATTTATAACTTTTTATCTCTCTAGCCTTAGAAGAAGAATAAACCACCCAAGTTTTTGAATTTGAATAAAGGATGGAGGATCCTGACTACCTAACTCTATCCATTGAAAATTAACTCCTAGAAACACTTTCCACTAAAGGATAGATAAATGATAAACCAACTCAAGTAGATTATCCTTTCATGAACTCAATATAATCTAATTTTATTGAAACTTAATTGATTATCACCTCCCACTATTTTAAATTTTCAGATTTGGATACATCTTGTTTTTCCTTGGAGGAAGATAAAGTATAAGAAGATCCACCCGATAAGAAACATATGGAACTCTCATAACATATTGAAAATTTATTGGAGAAAGTCTATTAGGAGATCCAAGTTTATTTACTATAGTGAACCGAGTCATAAGATTCTTACTTTAAAGGGGAATATCTTGATATTGAATCATCATGTTTTAATGTTATTGAAATATAATTACACTTTGTCTTTCCCTTTGACCACTCAATTGATCAACATATCTCAAGAAATTACTAGAGAACAAATAAAAGTTTTACAAGTGACAAATATGAAGGAGGATGACTCATACATCATCCTACCCCCACTGTACAAGATGTATCTCATTACTATGGGGGTTTATTTGATGTACTATATATATGGTGTCCTAAAAAATAAAAAATAAGAAATACAATATGGAATAAATAAGTGTTGGTGGTTCAAATCAATGAAGTTCCACCCACAATAATATTTCAGATAATAGCTTATACTACCCATATGAAGGTAGTCAAAACATAGGGTCCACTTGGGGGACCAAACAAAAATTTATCTTTTTTTCTTATATTTTATTTATATGACTTTAATTATTGATTTATTTCTCAAAAATTAGTTTTAGTAATATATTAGGATGCATTCTAATCCCCCTATTTTTTTGATCTTACTTTAACATGGTCCTTTTACTTTAATGAGTGGTTTTATTTTTTAGGTCCATGATGATGGCATAAAGTAACCCAACAACACAACAAAAAGGTCAGGAAGAAAGGAGGAGGACTAGAGATTCAATTGAAGGGTTATTTCATACTTAAATTCAATATCTCCTAACACCCTATTTTTTTTAAAATAAATTTTAAGCTTTTGAATAGAATTCTTATTCCCACACTTAGACTTTTTTCTTAACTTTATTTATCTAAGAGACAAGAGTTTCTTAGTAATCCCACAATTCCATGTTATATATCTATAAGATAATGATATTGAATGAGTAATATGGAGAAATAAATGATTAGAGTAAAGACTAAGTTTTAATTTGATGAATCATAATTTGAGGAAATTGGTTAATTCATGTAAATGAAATTTCCCTACATTTTTCATGCTTTGAATTTATGAAATTCATGTGAATTGGTATGTTATTATTATTGCATTCCATGAGTGATTTTACAACTTCATATGCTCCATTTTAAAGAGGATTTATTTACCCAAATATTTCTAATTCTATCTTGAGCATATTTCTTGAGTGATCTTGGGGAATTCCACCTATTAGAACTTTCATTGGAACTTGTCAATGATATGACTATGCAAATTCACATTTAATATGATTGAGTCCTTTTATCGATAACCCCTTATCCTTGAGACCAACTTTTATATTAATCCTTATTTATCCATAGAAACCATGAATGAACTTGTTAGGAATGAGTTACATCAAAAGAAATTTATATCCATTCCCATCCTACTATATTTATATTGCATGGTATTTTAAAGTTGAATTGTGGGGGTTTGGTATAGCATCTTGTGTTTTAGAATAGTGGTAATTCTAAAGTAAATTTTGAACTTTTCATTTAGTGGATTGGCCAAATTTTAAACTGAGCTTCAGAACATGATTATATGATTTAGAACACTTAAATTATTGTTTTTATATGGGGGTTTAAGGCCCGATGGATAACTTGGGTGTTCCATCATGTTTTAGGAGCATCGATATTTGAAAGCCTAATTTTTGGAATTTTAAAGGGAGGTGCATAGTTAGCGATAACCATGCACATCCACTATGTGTGTCCTAGATGATGTCGCATGGTTTTTCAAACTATGAACCCAAGGCTACAAAACCATGCGAGAAATCTACAAAAAAATTGCAGATCCAAATGGCACGGTCAACACACAGTTAGAAAAATAGTGCTCCTATCCCACATGGGTAGTGCCACATAGATAGTGAGACTCTGTAGTTAGAACACAATTTGGCCAAACCATACAACCAAACTGTGCACATATTTGTAAGACATGAAATTAAAATTTCCCCTCTTTTCTTTTAACCTTCATCCACCCTTTTCTCCTCCCATCCATTCACAACATCCCCCCATGTGTGGAGCTCTCCTCTTATCCTCCTAGGCATGGTAATATATCCTCCATCTGAGCTCAGAATCGGCCTCCATTCATCGCGTTTGATAGAAAATAGTGATTCTATGATTCCACTTCCCTCTTTTCCTAGTCTAACTTTCCATATTGAATGCTATTTGAATGTGAGATCATATGACTTATTTTTAAGGTGTTTGTCTATTTCTTAGATTTATCTCAAACCAGATTGAATAAAGGATTAATAATGTATGGGTGAAGAGTCCTAAGTACAAGGTAAGTGGTTTATGGATTTTCCCTTAAGGTTTCATTGATTTAAAAAATAACATCATTGTGATGCACACCATATTTTCCTTGCATCTCCCTTAAAATTTGAAATTAATTATGTATAACCAAATGCCTTAGATTGGATATCCCTTGTGCATTTAATTAAACCATTGGATGTTTTCACCTAAAATTTAACCACCCCTTGGGGTGTTTTAGTATAAATGCTTATGATTACAATGATCATAGTATGATTTAATCACCTCTGAGGTGTGTTGGATTAACTATAATGTAAGAAGTTTAATTTGAATTAAATGAGTTGATATGATAACCATGACCTATTTTGTAATAAAACCTCTTATGAATCAAGACATTTTATTTAACAAAGAGGAGAAATAAAATGAAGTTATTTGAAGTGATAAATGGAATGGATATTCCCAAGGACTTCTTAATTACTTAAAAATAGAATATCCCAAATTGTACACTTGAATTGTGATATGGAATTCTTATGGACATGAAATATTCATTATTCATACTTGAAAAATGACATGACATGATTAATTATATAACCTACTATATTTATTTTTTATATAAATGATCAAATTTCATGGATTAATCTCATATCCTATGAAACACCTTTTATACATGTTGCCTATAGCTTGTGACCAAATCACCTTCTATGTGGGTTTGGGTTAACTTTTATAAATATCATGGCATGAACAACACATGGACTTAAAAACTACATTCCTTATACATTGTGATACTCAAAAATGGCATAACTTACACATGATACATGATAATGGAATCCTTACACATGATACTAGAGCATGACATCCCTTACATATGATTCTCGGGCATCGAATCCCTTACACATGACACTTGCGCATGACATCCCTTATACATGATACTCAGGCATGTCATCCCTTACACCTAATACTTAGGAATGGAATCACTTATACATGATACTTGGGAATTTCATCCCTTATTATTCATGAGACATGTGGTCATGTTGACCCTTACTTAAAATATGGGACTCTTATGATTATGCATGGACTCTTGATTTATGCCTCGGGTATCTATATATATGTCAAAATATGTTATTATATATATAGTACATACAGACACAGACACACAAACACACACACACACACACACACACACATATATATATATAACTATATACATGGTGACACACAATAATAGATATCTTGGATTAGGGAAAGGTAGGTATTATTGGCTGGTATCCTTTTAGGAACCTAAGCTTAACTTATTTACAATTATTTAATTAATGATTTATTGATATAATTACAGACTGCTATATTTTATATTCAAAGACTGGATTGAATTAAACACCATTGGCGGTGGCCTACTGAGTTTATCTCACACCTTGTTCAGGCCCCCATTTGGTACCCGAACAAACCTTATAGTTTCAAGTTCAGGATCATAAATCATTCTTTTGTTGTTAGACTTGTGCATGAGATCGAGCAATTAACTGAACTGGATATTAATATTCTCATGGAGATAGCCTTTGGGTATTTTATTCTTTTATTTATGTATTGTTATATATTATATGTTGTATGAATTTTCTTTTATATTGCTGCATCACATGGACATGCATGCATATATATTTGGTGCTGGCCGTATTTCAAGGTTATTTGTTTTACTTCCACCGTCTTTAATTTATACTACTTTAATTGAAATATATTATTATGTATCACTACTGTAAATAAGGCTATTAGCGACCGCCATTGGCGGTCGCTAAAGGTCTGTAGCGGCCGCGCAGTGACTGCCATTGGCGGTCGCTGTTGCCTCGTCGCTAGAGGCCTTGAGCGACCGCCAGGCGGTCGCTGAAGGCCCTCTGCTGGGCACCCTATAGCGACCTCCTATGGCGGTTGCTATTCTAAAAAAAAAAATTTAATTTTTTTTTATTGAATTGAATATAAATAAATAAATATATATATATATATATAAATATTCATATATATACTATTAAATACAATATTTTAAATATATATATATATATATAATATATTTTAAATGTTTTAATATATATTTAATATATATATAATATCAAATCATTGTGCTATAATAATTTAAAAACTTCGATTCAAGAAATAATCTCATTTCAGGTCGTTCGGAGCACGTTTGCTCCGAATGGGACCACCGCACGCCGTTTTGGTGTTTTATGGCGCCGGAAACGCGTTTCCGGGCGCCGCGGTCACACGGCACCTCCGAATGAGGTGCTGTCTGGCCGACCATTTCACAATTCACACCCCGGATGTTGTCGTACGGTTTCGTGGCATTCGGACGTCGTTCGGGTGGTTTTGACCCCCCAACGCGCCATTTCAGCGTGCGCCGCGCTGCTGTAAACGACACAATCGGACGTGCCATGCGCACCGCACGTCCGATAGACATGAGGCCTCCTTCTGCATCTCAGGAATAATATTTCTATCGTTCCCGTGCGGTTTCAGGTCGTTCGGAGCACGTTTGCTCCGAATTGGACCGCCGCACGCCGTTTTGGTGTTTAATGGCACCGGAAATGCGTTTCCGGCCGCCGCGGTCACACGGGACCTCCGAATGAGGTACCGTTTGGCCGACCATTTCACAATTCACGCCCCAGATGTTCTCGTACGGTTTCGTGGCATTCGGAGGTCGTTCGGGTGGTTTTGACCCCCCAACGCGCCATTTCAGCGTGCGCCGCGCTGCTGAAAACGACACAATCGGACGTGCCGCGCGCACCGCACGTCCGATGGACGTGCGGCCTCCTCCTGCATCTCAGGAATAATATTTCTATCCTTCCCATGCGGTTTCAGGTCGTTCGGAGCATGTTTGCTCCGAATTGGACCGCCACACGCCGTTTTGGTGTTTAATGGCGCCGGAAACGCGTTTCCAGCCGCCGCGGTCACACGGCACCTCCGAATGAGGTGCCGTCTGGCCGAACATTTCACAATTCACGCCCCGGATGTTGTCGTACGGTTTCGTGGCATTCAGACGTCGTTCGGGTGGTTTTGACCCCCCAACGAGTCATTTCAACGCGCGCCGCGCTGCTGAAAACGACACAATCGGACGTGCCGCGCGCACCGTACGTCCGATGGATGTGCGGCCTCCTCCTGCATCTCAGAAATAATATTTCTATCGTTCCCGTGCGGTTTCAGGTCGTTCGGAGCACGTTTGCCCCGAATGGGACCGCCGCACGCCGTTTTGGTATTTTATGGCGCCGGAAACGCGTTTCCGGCCGCCGCGGTCACAAGGCACCTCCGAATGAGGTGCCGTCTGGCCGACCATTTCACAATTCATGCCCCGGATGTTGTCGTATGGTTTCGTGGCATTCGGAGGTCATTCGGGTGGTTTTGACCCCCCAACGCGCCATTTCAGCGCGCGCCGCGCTGCTGAAAACGACACAATCGGACGTGCCGTGCGCACCACACGTCCGATGTACGTGCGGCCTCCTCCTGCATCTCAGGAATAATATTTCTATCGTTCTCGTGCGGTTTCAGGTCGTTCGGAGCATGTTTGCTCCGAATTGGACTGTCGCACGCCGTTTTGGTGTTTAATGGCGCCGGAAACGCGTTTTCGGCCACCGCGGTCACACGACACCTCCGAATGAGGTGCCGTCTGGCCGACCATTTCACAATTCACGCCCCGGATGTTTTCATACGGTTTCGTGGCATTCGGAGGTCGTTCGGGTGGTTTTGACCCCCCAACGCGCCATTTCAGCGCGCGCCGCGCTGCTGAAAACGACACAATCGGACGTGCCGCGCGCACCGCACGTCCGATGGACGTGTGGCCTCCTCCTGCATCTCAAGAATAATATTTCTATCGTTCTGGTGCGGTTTCAGGTCGTTTGGAGCACGTTTGCTCCGAATTGGACCGCCGCACGCCGTTTTGGTGTTTAGTGGCGCCGGAAATGCGTTTCCGGCCGCCGCGGTCACACGGCACCTCCGAATGAGGTGCTGTCTAGCCGACCATTTCAAAATTCACGCCCCGGATGTTGTCGTACGGTTTCGTGGCATTCGGACGTCGTTCGGGTGGTTTTGACCCCCCAACGCGCCATTTCAGCGTGCGCCGCGCTGCTGAAAACGACACAATCGGGCGTGCCGCGCGCACCGCACGTCCGATGGAGGTGCGGCCTCCTCCTGCATCTCAGGAATAATATTTCTATCGTTCCCGTGCGGTTTCAGGTCGTTCGGAGCACGTTTGCACCGAATTGGACCGCCGCACGCCGTTTTGGTGTTTAATGGCGCCGGAAACGCGTTTCCGTCCGCCGCGGTCACACGGCACCTCCGAATGAGGTGCCGTATGGCCGACCATTTCACAATTCACTCCCCGGATGTTTTCGTACGGTTTCGTGGCATTCCGACGTCGTTCGGGTGATTTTTACCACCCAACGTGCCATTTCAGCGCGCGCCGCGCTGCTGAAAACGACACAATGGGACGTGCCGCGCGCACCGCACGTCCGATGGACGTGCGGCCTCCTCCTGCATCTCAGGAATAATATTTATATCATTCCCGTGCGGTTTCAGGTCGTTCGGAGCACGTTTGCTTCGAATTGGACCGCCGCACGCCGTTTTGGTGTTTAATGGCGCCGGAAACGCGTTTCCGGCCGCCGCGGTCACACGACACCTCCGAATGATGTGTCGTCTGGCCGACCATTTCACAATTCACGCCCCGGATATTGTCGTACGGTTTTGTGGCATTCGGACGTCGTTCGGGTGGTTTTGACCCCCCCAACGCGCCATTTCAGCGCGCGCCGCGCTGCTGAAAACGACACAATCGGACGTGCCGCGCGCACCGCACGTCCGATGGATGTGCGGCCTCCTCCTGCATCTCAGGAATAATATTTCTATCGTTCCCGTGCGGTTTCAGGTCGTTCAGAGCACGTTTGCTCCGAATTGGACCGCCGCACGCCGTTTTGGTGTTTAATGGCGCCGGGAACGCGTTTCCGGCCGCCGCGTTCACACGGCACCTCCGAATGAGGTGCCGTCTGGTCGAACATTTCACAATTCACGCCTCGGATGTTTTCGTACGGTTTCGTGGCATTCAGA
The DNA here is from genome assembly GCA_963277665.1 of Viscum album. NCBI lineage: Eukaryota > Viridiplantae > Streptophyta > Magnoliopsida > Santalales > Viscaceae > Viscum > Viscum album. Next base: position 498,631,021 of record OY728139.1, read on the forward strand.
CGCCGTTCGAGTGGTTTTGACCCCCCAACGCGCCATTTCAGCGCGCGCCGCGCTGCTGAAACAGACACAATCGGGGGGCTGTACGGGGGTGCGGGGGGCTGTACGGGGTGGCGGGGGCTGTACGGGGGTGTGGGGGGTTGTACGGGGGTGTCGGGGGCTGTACGGGGGTGTCGGGGGGCTGTACGGGGGTGGCGGGGGGCTGTACGGGGGTGGCGGGGGGCTGTACGGGGGTGACGGGGGGCAGTACGGGGGTGCGGGGGGTGTACGGGGGTGCTGGGGGCTGTACGGGGGTGCGGGGGGGGGGGGGGGGGGCTGTACGTGGGTGCGGGGGGCTGTATGGGGGTGCGGGGGGCTGTACGGGGGTGGCGGGGGCAGTACGGGGGTGCGGGGGGCTGTACGGGGTGCGGGGGGTGTACGGGGGTGCGGGGGGGCTGTACGGGGGTGCGGGGGGCTGTACGAGGGTGAGGGGGGGCTGTACGGGGGTGCGGGGGGCCGTACGGGGGTGGCGGGGGCCTGTACGGGGGTGGCGGGGGCCGTACGGGGGTGCAGGGGGTTGTACGGGGGTGCGGGGGGGGGGGGGGGGGCTGTACGGGGGTGCTGGGGGCTGTACGGGGGTGCGGGGGGCTGTACGGGGGTGGCGGGGGGCAGTACGGGGGTGCGGAGGGTTGTACGGGGGGTGCGGGGGGCTGTACGGGGGTGCGGGGGGGCTGTACGGGGGTGCGTGGGGGCTATACGGGGGTGCGGGGGGCTGTACGGGGGTGCGGGCGGGCTGTACGGGGGTGCGGGGGGCTTTACGGGGGTGCGGGGGGCTCTCTGGGGGTGCAAAGGCCATCCCATTGATTACAAAAGTGAAAAATAAAAGTGATAACATCTAATTAATACATATTTCTTTTATCGATACCATACAGAAATTTATAAAAAATATATTGGATAATACATAATCTAGAATATCAGATTTATTGATCTGTTGGAATTAGTTCGACTTTTTCAAATGTAGAATCATTCAAGATTATCTGATCAAAAACTCAATATGTGTATAAAATATTTAAAAGACCACCATGGATGGTAATAATGCATTACTTAAATGAATAAATACAGTACATCAATGTCAACCCTACCAGTAAAAACAAAAAACATATCTCGTGAATATATGGTGCGTCACGCGTTGCCATCACTGCTACCTCCTTCTGGTGGGCCAGGTACCTACAACAAATAAACATTATAAATATTTTAATAACAAAAATAATTTAAATTAAATAAATAAATACAGTATATACCTGCGTCGTATGATCCCTGTACCATCAGCTCGACGCACATATTCCCGCAGTGCTCTAACCTCAGCTGTCAATTGCACATTTGTCTCCTCGAAAGCGCGCAGCCGTGCCTCAAAATCTGACATCTGCTGTGTCATATGAGCAATAGCAGGACCGACAACCGCAGCGCGTGACACTACAGAACGAGGAATCCCTGCTCCATAGGTCAAACTATAGCCATGCCCGTCCCGACCAATAATGCGATTGCGATGAAAGATCTCATCCCGTCGCATGGGAAGCTGTCGCTGGTCCTTTGGCAGATGTTCTAACTCAGCTTCAAATTGATCCTGTGAAATATTTAAATATATATAAATATATATATGTTAATATAAAGATTTATGTAAATATTGGTAAGTACAGACACTTACTATCAATGCTGCAACCTCTGGATCATTGCGATCACGAGTCCTTATCCACACCGACATTTTATCAGTTGCTGCACCTTGCCCTCGCAACTGTATATTAAAAGAATATAAACACAAAACCATATTAATTAATAAATTAAAAAATGAATAATATATACCTCATGTCAGATCTGAGACACGTGACGAGTCCTGAGCCTGTGAGCTGGTCCCTGCAACGCTCGATTCTCCGAATGGCGTGTTGACACCTCCTACATTCAATTCATTCAAATTTCAAACAAATCACATATTCTTGAAAATATATATACAGAAAAATAATTAATATACAAACCGCAACACCCTCAGTAGACCAATATGCAACCAAGTCACGCCACTGAGCCGGGAGGACACCTCTCGGGACTTTTTCCAAAATGTCAAGGGCACCCACATTTGGTACCCAGTGGTCCCTCTTCACTTTGCCTTTATAATCTTTCCACAGCTTACGGCATTTGATCATACACACGAGCCGAAACTCTTCAGGGCATACTTTCAAATTTTGCTATAATGAAAATAATCAAACATATTAGTATTATTTATAAATAGAAAATAAAGTAAAATTATTTTCTTACCTGAACCTCCCTCCATAGACGATCTAATGTGTCCTGAGGGATAGAAGCCCAATCACGCGTGGTCAATGGAAATCGATGTGGGTCACGTATGATATGACCCAGCTGACGAATAAATGCCGGGGCATTTGGTCCCACGGGATGAAATACCTCATCAAATGAAACATCTATCATCGTGTCGGAATTCCATGATAATATGCCACGACCAGGGCCTCTCCTGCGAGAGGAAGAAGCAGCCGAGTCTGATCCTGTTGAAAACAATTTTATATATAAATTGACAAATGTTATATATATATATATATATTTCAATTACATAAAAAATATAGACAATGACATTCAAACATACCTCGACCCTGAGACGTAGATGCCTCAGATGGATGATGTGGATTTTCTGCCTCTTCCCCTGACATGTCTGCAGTCATACAAAATATCAGTAATGAGTCCAAAGTGTTTAAAAGATAAATTGGATTGTTCTTAATAAATCAAACTTGTACAACTGTTAATCAAACAAAAAATGGATTGAATAATTAGTTGTGAATGAATTTTAAAAAATCAGAAAGTTAATCAACCTAAATATTTATGACTGAATTAACTTACAAAAGTGAGGATTAAAACTTATAAGGATTTATAAAATGATTAGATAATTTATGATATCCCAGGACATTCTACTGAATAGCGGGAAAACAATTATACCTTTCATTAAGCATGCAAATTGACCGTTTCTCCTTCAACAGCCGCTCTGACCCAATAAATATCTTCTTCACGTTGAACTACGGTATGTTGATCAAGTTGTTGGTAAATAAACGGAACAGTCTCAGGTTCATCTTCTTCAAATAAAAACACTCCTCGCCGAGACATTTTGACAACAACTTGCCAACTTGGATCCGAAGGCAAAGTAACGAAGAATACTTGTTCCGCTTGTGATGTCAAGATGAAAGGTTCATTCTCAACTCGTTCATTATTTCTGTATAACATATAGTTAAAATTCACCAATGAAAACTGATATTGATCGACTTTACATCCACGCACTGGATCAACCCAATTACACTTTAACAATATGTACTTCAAACCGTGTGTGTATACAACTTCAATGATGTCTATCAATTGACCATAGTAATAACCAGAATCGACAAAGGGACAACTGATTCCACTGTTTTGTGTTGCTCGTTTGTCGTCAACATCTTTAATGTTAAATCGAAAACCATTAGCATCAATAGCTTTAAAACGACGAGCCGTTATAGATGGACCCTCAGCCAGTTGGATAAATACTTCAGGTAGCGTGGGGTCCCCTAACTCCCTCAGCTTACGAACCTACATAATTTATAAAAATCAATACTGATATATGCAGAAAGAATTAGTTTAATACTTCACTCATATTGAAAAATCAATTTATACATACATAATCCTTGAACCAATCATGAAATGCCTCATAATGAGATTGTTGAATTTGAAACTCAGTCGCACGATGCATCTCTTCTTTTATCTCATTAATGTGTTTCCTGCAAATGATTACGCGATGTTTAAAAGATCAACTTATGCAAAGAAAACATGTAAAAGTTATACAAGCACATTGATAAGATACTTACTGCATTAATGGTGTAACTGATGGAGTATTGAACAAGATATATCGATGTGCTTGTATCCACTCGATGTTGTCTATATCAAATGTGGTTCTTTCTCCAACTGGACCATCATGAATCCGAGAGGGCTTATCTAATTTTGTTTCAACATCCGTAAGATATTCTGCACAAAAGGTAGTACACTCATCCATCAAATAACCATTGGCTATTGATGCCTCTGGACGAGCTCTGTTGCGTACAAATCTTTTCAATGTACTCAAATACCGTTCAAATAGGATACATCCACCTGAATTGCACTGGACCAGCAGCCATTACTTCATCAGTTAGGTGCACTGTTAAGTGGACCATAACATCGAAAAATGAGGGGGGGAAAGTTTCTCAAAGTGACAAGGCGTAAGTACAATTCGGTCCTGCAAACTTTTTAAATCACTCATTCGTTGATTTCTTAAACAAAGCTGTCTAAAAAATTACTCATCTCAATCAAGGGCTGAACAACATTGGGGGATAAACAATCACAAATTGAGATTGGAATCAACTGCTGAAGTAATATGTGATTATCATGACTTTTCAACCCTTGCAATGTCTTGCTCGTCAGATTCACACACTTTGAAATATTAGAAGAGTAACCATCAGGCACCTTGACCATCTTCAAAATGGAAAGAAATGTCGCTTTCTCCTCTGTAGTCATCGAATACTGTGCAGCAGGCATATATGCCTTGTTTCCCTCATCTAACTGTAAATGCACTGTTTCCTTAAACCCATTTCTTCCAAATCACGACGTGCATTAACATGGTCCTTTGACTTTCCACTGACACCTAAAATGGTCCACAATATGTTATCACAAACATTTTTTTCAATGTGCATGACATCCAAATTATGCCTCAACATGTTAGTTTTCCAATACGGAAGACTATAAAAAATACTTTTCTTTTTCCAATTGTGACTGCGCTGCCTACCCGCAGCACGAATATTACGTACTGGAGGAGCCACCAAATCCTGAATTTCATATACAGTGCAGATGTTTTCTTCCTCAATCTGCGATAACATTTCGACTCCTGTCATGATCTTTGGTGCTGGGCTGAACTCTCTAGAACCATCAAATGCCATTCTGTCCTTTCTGAACCTGTGCTGGGGAGGGGAGAAAACTCCTGTGACCCATGTATGCCCATTTTTTGGAATGTTTAAGCCATACAGATTTTTTACTTTTATTGCAACAAGGAAAGAAAATTCCCCTTTCGTACTCCAGCCTGATAAATTTGCATAAGCTGGGAAGTCATTGATTGTCCACAATAAAGCAGCATGCAGTTTGAACATTTCATTCGTTTCGCAGTCATAAGTCATCACACCATCGCCCCAAAATTCATTCAACTCATCAATCAATGGCTGAAGGTAAACATCAATCTTATCCCCCGGACTTTTAGGTCCATCAATAAGAGTGGAAAAGTAATATAAATTGTTGCTTCATACAAAGCCACGGAGGAAGATTATATGGAACCAACACCACGGGCCATGTGCTATGAGTTGCACCAACCCATAGACTTGAATGGATTGAAACCATCTGCTGCCAATCCCAATCGGACATTACGAACATCTTTAGCAAAGTCGGGATGTCTCTTATCAAAATCCTTCCATGCATGAGAGTCTGCCGGGTGGGTTAACATGTCACTTTCATGAACTCTTTCTGCATGCCATCTCATTAAATTAGAAACTTTAGATGACATAAAAAATCTTTTCAACCTCGGTTTAAGGGGGAAAGTAACGCATTTGCTTTACGGCAATCGGTTTCCCCTGTACCACAATCTGACTTTGATGAGTCTTATTTCCCCTGTTCTCTTTCCACCTGGAAGTTCCACAAACCGTACAGATATCCAAATGAGCAGTTTCATTTCTAAACAACATACAGTTGTTTGCACATGCATCTATAGTCTTATATGTAAAACCTAAGTTCTTTGTCAACTTACGAGAATAGTAATACGACTCAGGAATCTTAGCGTCGACAGGAAGAACTTTTTTCAATAAAACCAAAAGCATGTCGAATGATGTGTCTGACCAATTATTCAAAGTCTTCAAATGCAACAACTCCACGATAAACGACAATTTATTGTAAGAAGTACATCCAGGATATAATTCTGTTTTCGCATCATCAAGTACTTCATAAAACCTTCTCGAATCACGATCTGCACCAGAGCGAAGATTTATCTCACCGGTCTCAAGATTCTGGATGTCAATGCCTTCAGGATCAAACCCACGTACCATTTCAGTAAGCATTTCATGCATTGGATCAGTCATCCTTGCATCAACATCCATCTGAGCTGCATCTGTATTTTGACAACGAACATATTCTTCTCCATGACGAGTCCAACTCTTATAATTTTTCAGAAATACATTAAAGAAAAGGAGCTCCCTCACAGTATCTCGTGTGAATTGATATCTGTTGGCACATTTTCTACATGGACAACTAATATAGTCACTTTCAAATCCTCTCGTAAAGTCAATAAACTGCATAATTCCATTGAAATATTCTCTATACGTTCGATTTGGAAGATCAATCCAACTCTTATCCATAATAATATCTGTATAACAAACATTTACACAATACTTATTACATTTACATTTTTCAAATCAACTATATTCAAAATAAATATTAACCATTTGTTTATGAACCATTGATAAAATAATAATGTAACTGAAAGCTCATGTTACCTGATTGAGCTACAAACCTGAAAGGGAGGGGAGCCGAAGGCGGTGCTGCGAGGGAGAGGAGGCAGCGAAGGGGAGCCGGAGCCAAAGGCGGTGCGGCAAGGGAGGGGACGGGCGGCGGCGGCGGCGGGGAGCTGGAGGAGAGGAGGCGGTGAGGGGACGGGGGACGGGCAACGGGGGGGGGGGGGGTGTCCGGGGTCGGGGGGGGGGGGGGGGGCTGTCCGAGGTGCGGGGAGTGGTGTCCGGGGTGTCGGGGGCCTGTCAGGGGTGCGGGCAGGGGTGTTCGGGGTGCGGGGGTGTTTGGGGTGCGGGGGAGGGGGGGGGGCTGTCTGGGGTGCAGGGGTGCTGTCGGGGGTGCGGGGTGGGGTGTCCGGGGTGCGGGGGGCCTGTCCGGGGTGCGGGGGGGGGGGGGGCTATCCAGGTTCGGAGGGGGGGGAGGGGGGTGTCCGAGTGCGGGGGGGGGGGGGGTGTCCGGATTCGGAGGGGGGTGTCCGAGTGCAGGGGGGGGGGGGGCTGTCCGGGGTGCGGGGGAGGCGTCTAGGGTGCGGGGGGCGGTCCGGAGTGCGCGCGGGGGGGGGGGGGGGGGGGATGTCTGGGGTGCGGGGGGCGGTCCGGAGTGCACGGGGGGGGGGGGGGGGGGGGGTGCTGTCCGGGGTGCGGGGAGGCGTCCGGGGTGCGGGGGCGGTCCAGAGTGCGCGCCGGGGGCTGTCCGGGGTGCGGGTGCCGTCCGGGGGTGGGGGGGGAGGGCCGAGAGGCCGGAGGGCGGCGGCCGGAGGGCAGCGGCCGGAGGCCCGAGGGCGGCGGCCGGAGGCCCGAGGGCGGAGGGCGGTGGCCGGAGGCCGGATGGCAGGCGGCGGGGGAGGGCAGGCGGCGAGGGAGGCCGGGCGGCGGGGGAGGCCGGGCGGCAGGGGAGGGCGGGCGGCGGGGGAGGGTGGGCGGCAGGGGAGGGAGGGCGGCGGGGGAGGCCGGGCGGCGGGGGAGGGGAGGGCGGCGAGGGAGGGAGGGGTTTAGGGCGGAGGGAGATCGAGGGCGCGGGGGGGGGGGGGGGGGGGCGCAGAAACCCCCCGAATTTTTTTATGCAGGTTAGCGACCGCCATTGGCGGTCGCTAATGGTAAGCTATAGCGACCGCCAATGGCAGTCGCCCGAGTCTGGGGGGCTCCACTGCCCCCTTTTCTAGTAGTGCCACTATTGTAATATGATCATGAGGGTATAATCTCCCCACCATATCACCATTAGACCTTCACTTCTAGGTAGCCTCTAGTGTATGGGGAGGCACACTTGAGGCCATGTGATCGACCATCTTGGGGCATCATTTTAGTGGATCCTGGGTCAAGACAATACAAAGTGGTATCATAGATTTATTTTCTCTGTCTTACTATTTTGGGATGGTAGATAATATACTAGGATTGTGTCAGTGATTAGTAAATAGCCATGTATGGGAGTGATCAACCCATGATCAAGGAAAAGAAAAAGTGGTCATAAATGGGAATATTTCTCATACTGTTCATTATTACAGTTGATTATTATTTTACCTCAAGTGGTTACTGTACTTTGTTCTGCTTAATGATTTAAAATATTTATGGTGTTTTATAGTCGGATTGGTATGTCAAGGAAGTTTTGTTGTATTTATTGTTATAGGAACATATGGATTCACATTCCATGTATATGTCATTCAATGTAGGTTACATTACTTGATTGCTTAATACTTGGTAAACATGACCTATTTGATTTTTTATCATCCTTGGTTCTAGAACATAATTATTTGATTATTCATAATTCTTACCTATATACCACACTTCTATGATTTTATAATTACATTCCTATATTTATCACTTATATTATCATGCCATGATTTGTTATAATTATGACATATGATTAGTTCTTACAGTGTTTGCATCAACCAAAATGGTGTTTTCCCATATATCTTGATGGTTTCACCTTAATTAACTAATTATTATATGTTTAATCCATGAAAAATTGGTTTCATGGGACAAAAAATTTATTGTTTTGATTAGATGGGTTCCAATAAAAATTTATAAATTGTATGAGCCTTTATGAATTGCGAAGGGAATACCATATAAAATAAAACCATAATATATGAACTTGTTATATTCTAAGAACAAAGGTAAAAACGTGGTTTATATTACATAAAGTGACAATTGTATCTTATAAAGTCCCATGCCTTTATAATTTGGGAATTATGACTCATCTAACCGGACTATTATGTCCTCCTCCAATGGCCCGAAGGCCTTCATTTTTTATTGATTTTTGATAATCCACCTTTCAAGGGGTGAGGTGGAACCCTTACAAGGCCCGTAGGCATAAGTATTACATGGACCATAGGCCTTATAGGAATTAATTTTCCCATAGGCTTAAAACATTACATACAACCCAGACTAACCACTTGAAACTGCTCCTCCCCAGCATCTTCATCGTGAAATCAACTCTCCACCTTCGCATGGCTTTTCAGATAGGCATTCCCGTGCATGCACAGGCTTTTCCCGATGGCAGGTGCCATACCCTCTCATTCTTTACCCAAGTAGGTTATACATGGTATGATGTAATTATAAGATAAACCTACTAATGGTGTGATTAAAAAAATTAAAAAAGAAAAACATCTATTAGGTTGAATTTAGATAGACCTAGATTAGATTGAAAAGACCCTCATAGATTGCCTTTATCTTTATACTCCTTGATTTTTAACCCCATGGGGGTATACTCATGCTATAAGGAATGGTTATTTAAAGTGTTAGTAGACACTTATACAATGTACATATAAATTCATGGTGGAATCTTACTGAACTAATTCCATTAAGATAAAATAGAACTTTTGGTCTTCTTCTGGACCTCATTGTTATATCAGGATTTAGTTGATTTAAATTATAATTACAAACTAAAGAGTGTTTTTCTCTATATCTTGTAATTGAAATTTGGATGTTTTCCTATATATCTTATAATTGAAATTTTCTTCAACTAATCTAGATAGGAGAATATTTATAGTTAAAATAAAATGATAAGATAAATTGGTTAAATTATGACAAGATTTCAGCTAAATAAGTAATGTTTTGAATAAATTTCTAATATAACTTTCCTACATTTCATTATAGTCCAAAATAAATAAATTACCAATTTTAGTTTTTCTTTATAACTAGTACTTAGTGTTTTTTTAAATTGATCTCGTTTAATTTTTAAAAATTATCTGTGAATTGATGAAAATGGATTAAAAAAACCTTAAAGTGGTGTTCATAGCTTCAATCCTCATGGAAGGGTAGTTTAATGATTATCTTGGGAGTTTCCATGAATAGAAGTGTGGATATCACTCATGGATCTATTGGAACATTTTTTTGTGTTGACCTAGAGGTTAGGCTATTAAGCCCAGTGACCTTTTTATAGAATGATTTTTTTATAGTCTATTCTTCTTGAATAGGGCTAGCCTGTTTTAGTAGTTCCTCATAAATAAGAATCACCATTGGATGATTTCTTGAGTTACGAGCATAATAAGTGACATCCTTATATTAGTTGGCTTGATGTAGGTTTTTTAGTTATAAAACAACACATGGGTTGGATAAGTGGTCATTTGATGAATGGACCCTTGTTAGGGGAACTGACATTGTGTAATGCCCAAATTTAATGGGTTAGACATTCCTAAGTCATGGTTGGACAATTAGTAAGTCATGTGACCATTCTTATTATTCAGTGGTAGACGACTCGTGAGGTCACCATATAGATTAATAGTCATATGGGATAATACAACTATGTGCTGTTTTTTTGTATGGACTACTAGATACTTGGATGCATAGGGCTGACAGGCCTATAGAAAATATCAAATGATGTTCTATCATGTTGATAAAATCTATGGGTAGTATGTGTCAATACATGTGGTTCCCATCAAGTTGGTAAAATAGTACAACGGACCATATGAGTTTGGTGGAAATCATTTAATCATTGATCTTTTAAACTATGTTCATGGGTTATATCCGTAGTAGAATAACATGGAAATATAAAGAGATTTGAGTTATCTTAGTACTAAGGGATGATGTTGCAAAAGGAATCATGTGTTTTAGCACCATCTATCAATTTAGTTTTTCCTTATATGCGTGATACCAGTGATGTGTATGAGCATGGATCAGGATATAATCATGAATATGTCTAGAGTAGATCTGATCTAGCATTCTTATAAACATATAGTTTTCCTTTATTTTCTAATTGGATATTGGTAAAAGCATGTTGACCACATCTGTAACCTATGTGCAGTGGTGGATGGATCATGTTCTATGTGATGAGTTCCCATTATCAATAAATGATGACTAAGATACTCTTAAGGTGAGGAGCAGTATATTGAATGTGTTTTAGTGTGTCCTTCCATATGGATGGAGTGAAACCATAAAATGCTATTTGGGAGTGGTCACCCTTGTTTCTGAAAGCCTGTGAGGTTGGTAAGTTCATGTATCTATTAATTGAAACAATACTAAAGGTCAAACCCAGTTATGGGCTGTGACCGAGTATAGAAACTAGACTCAGACTTGGGGGGCATAAGTGACCTAGGAAGTAATGCTTCTAAGATGTGTAAATTCTTGAAACACAACTTGATGATGAAATAGTTGTCTGTGTATACAACCATTGAGAATACTATAAGTCAAGGTGGTACTACTATGGTTTTTTTTGAAACAATCAAGGAATTACTCTTTAGGGATGGAATTGTGGTCAGTTAATGATGAAACATCATAAGGTGAAACTGATCTCTTTAAAGGAATTCAACTAGAGGCAGTTTGACTATTCTTTCCTTTGCATGGTGGAATATGGATGTTTGGAAACCACGATTGACACCTCGTATCAGATATGCCGGTACTCTCTTAGGTATTTTTGGTAATTGTTGATATCCTCATAGAATACTATTGTCTTAGAGATGATCATGTACCCTATATTAAAATAATCCATGGTTCACATAGATATATTCTGTTACACATTAATCTAAATAAATAAATTAGATATTTTGGATTTATAAATAGATACTTTCAGAGTTCCTCTCTAGGAGCATGGATAATCATAGAGGCATGGAATGTCCTGAGTGATACTAGGATTTCACATAATGTATGGCCTTATATGGACTCATGAACACCAACCAATTATTTGACTCTATTTCCAGGTGAGATACTTCCATTGGGATTAGTTAGTGTCCTTGATACATGGACATCTTAGTTATGTACCGATGTCTCACTTGTAAACCCATGAAAATTGACTACCTTTTATGAGCTCTATAGACTCTAGTAGTTTATTTTGAGGTTACCTTGGGCATACAATTAGTCTCAGTTGACATGTTTTTAGTGTGATGATCCAAGGATGTAGGATCGAGTATATACCTATGTTCATGTTTTAACATGATGAAACGAATGAATGTTTTTGTTAGAGATGTCATAAGAAGCCGATTATAGGATTCTATGAGCATGATCCAAGAAATCTCAAGGTGTGCCTTGGGATAAAGGTATCATAATCAGGTTTTGGATTCATCAGCTTTGGAAGTTGAGAATTTATAGATATAACTGTCCGGTAGTGGATCGACTTGAATTTTTTTTGGTTAATTGAAATTAATTAGTGAGGAATTATTTTTGTCATGTTGTCATGATGAGATGAGTGTAGTGAAATGTTCAACTGAGACTTTTCATGAAAAATTCATCATGAACAGGATCAATTGGGTTGTTTTGGAATCAACAATTCTATCAAGTTTAGAAACATAATGAAATGTTTTATTATAATTATAAGGGTATGATTAAATAGGTAATTTCGATGGTGGGAGCACCATGACTTAGAATTAGTTGATCAAGCTAGATCATATGATGGGGAGCGCTATGGGTTGAATTATGAAAGAGATGAATATGTGTTTATGTATCAAGTTATATGGGCTCTTGTAATCATTTTCTCAATGTTTCAACTCTTAATATGATTGTTGGGTCATGTTTCAAAGGCTTATGTATTATAAAATTAGAATTAATACTTGCAGGTGTGTTGGGTGTTTAAAATAAAATGTTGCATTTTCATTAAAATTTAAATGACCCAAGTAGGTGAGGTGATGTTTCATTATTTCCCAAGGATTCTCAGGGATAAGAATTTCTATGATGGGGAGACTATAGAATCACATGTTTTGAACCTTGTAAATTCTAAAGGACATTTTTAATTTTTCATTTTTTGGATGGGATGAATTTTAAATTTACTATTAGAATGGAATTTCAAGAGTTGGAACACTTAAAAGTTCTATTTTTAGGTGATTTTTAAAGTTTGAGATATGTCTCAGGTGTTCTATCATGTTTTAGAAGTACTGGGCATATAAATACCATTTTTGGAAAGAAAACTAGAGGTGCACGGTTAGAACACGTTTAGTGATAACTGTGCACCTCAACCATGAAGGGCCTGGAGGTTATCACACAAATTTTCCAACTATTCACCCAAGGCCACACAGTTGTGTAAGGCATCCATATAAAATTATAGATCCATACTATATAAACTATACATGGTTAGACAAAATGTGTTCCTAGACCACATAGGTAGTTCCACTTAGGTAGTGAGCTCACACGATTGGTGCACGGTTTGGCCAAACCGTGGGGCCAAACCATGTACCTATTTTAAAGGGGTGAAATTACCCTTTTAAACCTATATCATTTTAACCTACAACCCCTTTCTCTTCCCATATGCATACAATATCTCCCCATCCATGTAGAACTCCTCCTCTCCACCTCAGAATGGTGATATCTCCTCCATCCAAGCTTAGAATTAGCTGTTGTTTTTCATGTTGGATAGCCAATGGTAAGTCTATGATTCCTCTCCCCTATTTTTCCTGGTTTCTATTATCATATTAAATACTATTTCAATGTGATCTCAAATTCCCTATTTTTAGGGTTTTTGTATATTTCTTCAATTTCTCTCAATCTAGATTGTATCAGGGATTGATAATAGGATAGTAAAGCTTCCTAAGTATGAGGTAGGTAAGGTTTCATTGATTTATCAACTTTGTCATTATAAAATATGATTTATTTTATATGATATGACCTTAATATGTGAAATTAATTATATAGAATCAAATTAATTAGATTGGATATCCCTTGTGAATTTAATTCAACCATTGGAGGTTGCTCACCTCAAATCGAACCACCCCCTTGGGATGTGTTAGATTAAATTATTATGATTATAAGGCTCATAGTATGCTTTAACCACCTTTTATGAGTGATTTATTAACTATAATGTAAGTGGTTTAATTTGAATTAAATTATTTGATATGATAACCATGCCCCATTTTATAATAAAACCACCTATGAGGTGTACCGTATTATTTAATAAAGAGTGGAAATCAATTGGAGTTATTTAAATTGATGAATTTCATGGACATTCCCATAGCCTTATTAATTACTTATAAATGGAATGCCCCAAATTTCATACTTGAATTATGATATGGAATGCATATGGACATGGCCTCCTCATTTCTCATACTTGAACTGTGATACTACATGTTTACTAACATGGAATACTTTAATTTGTTTTATTTAAATAAGAAAATGGCATGGATTAATCTCATGGACTATGAAATTGTTTTATGCATGATTCCTACTACTTGTGACCAAACCACCTTCCAGGTGGGGTTGGGTTGAATTTTATAAATATCATGGAATGTACACTACATAACCTTAAAAATTAATTTCCTTAAAAACTATGATACTCGGGAATGGTGTCCCTTACACATGATACTTGAGAATGGTGTCCCTTTCACATGATACTTAGGAATGGGTCCCTTACACATGATACTCAGGAACGGTTTCCCTTACACATGATACACAAGGATGGTGTCCCTTATACATTATAATGAGGAATGGAATCCCTTAAACATGATACTCGATCATGGAACCCCTTACACATGATACTCAGGAATTGAACTCATATTATTCATGAGACATATATGCATGGTGACCTATACATAAAATATGGGAATCTTATGATTATACATGGATTCCTGAGATACACCTCAGTTCTTGGATAGTAGTACATATTAATATATAGATATATGTTTATATATATTATTATGTATCTTGTACCTATATATACATATATATCTATATATGTGTATACCTATATACACGGTGACACACAATTAGAGATATCCCGACTTAGGTTGAGGTTGATACTATTGGTCGATGTCTTTTGAGGAACCCAATCCTGAATTATTTTCATTTATTTATCCATTAACTTATTGATATAACTACACAAAACTATATTTTATATTCATAGAATAGATTTAATTAGAAACCATTAGTGTCCTGAGTTTATCTCACACCCTATTTAGGTTTCTATTTGGTACCTGAAGAGACCTCATGGTTGCAGGTTCAAGATCATGGATTATTCTTGTGTTGTTACCATTGTACATGGTATATTACGAGCATAATATTGAGCTGAATATTAGTATTCTCATGGAGATAGACTTTTAAGATTTTTTTTTATTTTAGTTTTGTATTTTTATGTATTTTCTATTTTATGTTTTTTTTCTTGTATATTATAGCACCACATGAACATGCATGATTATATATTTGGCATTGGCCTTATTTTTATTTAATTTTGATTTAATTACTATGTTTTTCACTTATACTTCTTCCGTTTTTGATTTATTATTATGTACCATTGTGCTAATCTAATCATGAGGGTATATTCTCCACACTGTATAACCATCAGACCCTTGATTCTATTTGTTCACCTATGGCATACAAGGAGGTGTGCTTGAGTCCATGTGACTAATCGGATTAGGGCACCATTTCTGTGGATCCTAGGTTAGGATGTTTCATGATGAAAGTCATGATAAAATGGATGCATTTCTTTATAATTAATAAGTATTGGGGTGGTTATTTTTGGTATTTTGAAAGGTCTATGATCCATTCATTTTACTTTTTTTTTCTTCCTTTCTTGAAAAAAATATAATAGATAAAAAATGAAAAAGAGAGAAATAGAATGCGTTGTGACTTGGGAGAATAAAAAATCACCATTACAATACTAATGAATTTTCTTATATGGGGTTTGGTGGTGGATCTGAGATTCATTTATAGAATATATTTTAAAAAAAAAAAACTAAAAAATTTGTTTGAAAAAGAAATAAAATTATATAAAATTCAAGAGGGTGAAAATTTTCATTATTCTTACATTGTTAATGACCTACTTTGAGTTTTGGTAAGTGGGAGTTTCAATTTTAAAGGGGATAATCCCATTGAACTTTTACTTATGATATCGTGCATTATGATTTAGAGATAAAAAACATCTTTAATCCTTAATATTTTTAACATCAATCCCTACCAAACTTAATCCTTAGAGTCATTAGAATCTTGATAAAAAATCCTTCATTATTTTATGTGATTTTTGAATTTAAAAAGTGGAAAATTTTGTTCCTTTGAAATCCTATGGAAAATGATAATGTACTCATGGTATAAGGATAAATATACTTGAATCTGCATCCTGAGTGGTGAGATAAAGAATTTACCATGAGGTATATCATGACTTGGAAGGACTAATAATAATGAATTGATAATCTTGAATGTAAGGGAGTATAAGTCCCACCATTTTTCAAGGGGATAAAGTAAAATACTTAGGTTGATAGTTATTTTGTAAAATGTGTAGTTGGATTGGTATTTTATGTAGAAATTGAAATTTTATTTTACTATTGATAAATATATGATTTACTTACTTTGAAATTTAAATTTTGGTATCATTTTTGGTCCTCTTTAATTTATTGTTGAGATTTAGTGCTTGAGGAAAATAACAGTTCAAGTGTTGGGGTACTTAATGCACATATTTTTCTTGATTTTTTTAAACATTTTTATAATTAATTTTTAATATTGGTAACCATTTTCCCCATAAATTAATTGATTTATTTAAATTTGGGTGATTTTCAATTAAAGAATTAATTTGTTGAGAAAGATAAGAAAATGATAAATTTATAAGTTTTATAAAAGTTTTGGAAATTTATATTTACCCTTACGCATGGCCTAAGGGATTAATAATTGTAAAAGTGTTCTACCCTTATGAAAGGGGAATTTCTGTAGCTGTGTAAAGGTAGATGAGGTGCTACTTAAAGGTAGCCTTTGATTTTAGGAGACATGTAAGGGTAACCGTGGTCTTTAGGTGCTTTGTATGTGTAAGTTCCCTATTTTAATACATTGTGTAAAGGTTAAAGGGTTGCGTAATGGTTATAAGCATTTCATGAAGGTACCATCCACTGCATAAGGGTAAGGGAAAGATATTAATGGAACCCACTTATTATCAACAGCTACATAAATGTTAGAAAGGTGCCATTTAAGGGAACCTCAAGTTTCCAAAAGGCTATGTAAAGGTAACATTATACTGCAAAAAGGTAAAATATAATTTTATAAAGGTATCAAAGGGTTTTAATGAGCTGTGTAAAGGTAACCAAGAGTTACATAGGGGTAAAATAAAGTCATGTTAGGGTAACTTATTATTTTTTAGAGGTTTCATAAGGGTTAAACACTTTCATAATTCTACGTTGTTGCCATCAATTTTGTGTCATAGGGATCACCATAGAGGTTGATAGTAGAACGAGGAGCTATTAAAAAATTAAAAATAAACATGATATAGGCCAAACTTATGTCATGGAATCCAATAGAGTCCAAACTGGAGATAGAGGATGAACCATAGTGTTTTCATGCATTGTAGAGGTGCTCAAATTGGTAGTAGATAGTTTATTAAGTAAGAGGAATTTGTGGACGTGAAGGATATGACTACGATGTATCCATGTAGAGGAAAAATCTAGGAGGTGGATCTTTACTATAGGTTTTCATGTTCACACCACAGGGTTTTCTGCATTGGAATATTAAACACCCAATATCCTCGGGATATCCATGTGGATACATATTGAATCACGAGAGAAATAAGAAAAATTTGAATGCAGAGATACAAATAGATACAAAGAGAGAAGGGATGATCCTTTACTATAAATAAAGGGTGTTATTCCACATAAAGGGGGATCAAGAGGTTGACCTAATGGAGGATGCCACTACATAGATTAGATTATGATTCTTTGTTTTAGTTTTATTTATTTTCCCCTTAACCCATTTTTCATATTTTAATTTTAAGTGTTCTTAAATTTCTATATCTCTCTATCTCACTATTTACACTATGATCTCTTACAAGAAATAATGAGTGACTATCTTGAGACTTGACCTTGGGTGAGATTTTTGGTGTTCCAAAATTCTACTATTTAATTATTAATGTTTTAATTCTTCTTGTAGTGAATTAGATAAAAGTGTTCAAGTGAAGCTATCATCTAGAATGAAATCACCCTCAAATTCATATATATTATTACGTTTACATTATTTACCTTGATTTTATTTTTTTTTCATAAAATGGAGTTGAGTTTATCTAATGGAAGAAACATCATACAAGGGACCCGGGTTCTGGAAGGTTCCACACTCTCGATTGAGGTATTTCATTAACCTTGATTACATGAAATTGTAAAATTTGGTAGGACAAATAATTTTACTCGGTATTCTAAATTTCACACTCATTAAATTAAAGGATATTAATTCATGAATGATATTTCATAAATAAATTATCAAACATAATAATGAAGGAACCCAAGTAACCAATCCTATGACCAAGAACTTTCTTTTATAGCTTAATTATGTTTTCATTCTAATATTAGGTTTTTTTTTCATTCTCACTTCACCTTTGATTTTAGAAAAGATTTAAACACAAAAAAAACACAGTAAGTGAATTTGAAATAGTTTATAATCAACTATGAAGATCTTAAAGTGATATAACCCTAGTCATCCACTGTGTTGCACTAGGAAAAATAATAGTTTTTGTAATATCCTATGATAGGCAATTCAGGATTCCTACCATACCACCTTTCAAAGGGTTTTCGGTCCTCCCTAAGGCTTAAAAATTCATTTTTATGAGTTTATACCATAAATTATGTTGACTCTTTCAAATAGTGATGAGATATTCCACCTTTAATAAGTAATGTAATGCCCATATTGCTCACCCTATGATTTCTTCATTGAATGGATTCATTATTCAATGGATTTATTATAGAATAAACTTCATGTTTTATTCCATGCATTTTGATGTAGTTCTATAACTTAATGGATGTGTATTCCATATAAATATTAGACCATAATGTTTTAATCATATATCCAACCTCATTTTACACTCTTATTAGATACCTCTTCATGTAGCCTAATAATTTTCTATTTATTTTCATAAATGTGGAACATGACATTCTACTCTTGTCATTAATGAAAAGAATGAAATATATTTCTCCATGTGTTTTAGATACATTAATTGGAACCCACACATACTCATAGACAAAATCAAGAAAATTAAATCAGTCGATAAGGATTTTAGAACATTTTCCCCTATATGCACACATCACATGTCTTTTCTTGATATCAGTTATGTTTTTGAATGACTACAATAAATTTCAATTTGGACATATTTTCCATTCTCTTTTAGTGATTTTGGATTAAAATATAATACCACTAGTTATTATCTTTATAAATAATAAATTAACACGTGTTTTCATGACTTTCGACCTGATATAGATTTTAGTTCTTCCTCCTTCATCACATAAGAAATATCCTAATTTTTTTGATCATGAACCTATTTTGATTGAATTTAACATAAAATCAAGAGTCAAAGAGTTTACTCACACTCAATAGGTTTTATTTTTGATCATACACATACAAAAATTCTTTATTCTTAAGATCACCACCTGTAAGGTGGGCATTTCAAATAATCTTTAGAGATCCATCATTACTGAATATTATGGTTATAACAACTATTACATTCACATTTTTTCAAGAGATTCTCATTCCCAATCATATGTGATGAGCAACCACTATTGAGTATCCAAGTGCTGGTGTTCTTCATAGCTTTGAGCATGATTTTAGTTGGATTATATTTCTCTCTCTATCTTTTTTTTCTTTCCATGAGGTGCTAGGTTGGGTAGTGGAATACATCATCCTCTCCTCACTTTTTCTAGCACGTGTAGTGTAATGTTACTCATAATCATCTTATAGAATCTTGTATATGTTTTTTAACACAATCTTATTAGGTTATTTTACATTCATCCATCTTTGATCTCCATGCTGAATTTTTCTTCCCCTTCCTGGTCTATAATCAAGACCTTTGTGTCAAAAATTAGAAAATCAAAAGAAATAACCATATAAATTATTTCTTCTAAAAGATAAAGGATACGGTTATGTCCTTCTTTGTTGACTTTCGGGTGAATCTCCTATCAAATAGATTATTAATTCTTCATAATATAACATTGTGTGACCTAGATAACCACAAAATCCACACTTAATTATAGGGAGCATTTTATCACTAATACCATTTATTTATTTTATAACATTTGAGTTATTACTCTATTACTGATGAGACTTTAAAAATCAAGGATTACTCTCAATACTCTATTTTCCATTGGCTTAATTTAACATACCCTATATTTTTGATGTCTCAATATTGGTACCCACATCATCAACCTTATTCTATAATTTTCCTTGTTCTTTAAATATTCCTTCTTTTCATAAATATACATCCAAGACAATCCCACATTTTCCCATGTATCTTGGTCTTTAATTATTCAGAACTTTCTTAACACCATTGAATCCTCATTTGTCCCTCTCTTAAAGTTATCTATCTGAGAACTTTCCAAATTACTGTTTTTTCTTTGTCTCATATTATTTAACATATGATTCAAATTTTATTCTCATAGTGACAACCAATTATTCAAAATATTCTATTTCTTCTATCTTCTCATTTAAAATAGTATTAAGGATATAAATCACTTGTTCCCATTCTCTCATCTTCAGTTTGAGTTCCACATCTCCTCTCAAGTATCCACGATTGAGTGGTTGATTTTATAATTCCATCTATTATCAGTCAATTTAATCCTTAAAATGATTCATTTACTTAGATGATTCTTTTAATAAGTCATTTATTTTTTTTATTTATATTCTTATTAATGTTGATATCTTATAGGTTCCCCTCAAGTTCCAACTTGATATTGATAACACCTTCTAGTTTATTTTTAAATTCCTTTCCAAATTCTTCTTTTTCAATTGTTTCCATCGAATAATATTCTATATCTGATTTGAATTCCATTTTAGATCCCTCCAGATATTCTTGTTCACTATCTTATTCTTTTCTCATTAAACCCTTCCTTTTAAAATTTCTTCTAGTTGGACTTCCTGTTTTAGATTCCTTTCTTGAATAGAATTTCCTTTGAGATTTCTATATGAATTGTCTCACTTTCTTCATCATAAAATCTTCTTTGGAACCTTGGTGCAATTTTCCCCACTTTACCACATTGAAAGAATAATAGAGGTAGATTTCCTTTGAATATAAATTTTACTATCTTGAATTTCATGGTCACAAGTGATATTATTTCATAATCCACATCCTCTTCATCCTTATCACCTTTAATGATACATAGTTTTTCCATTTATTTGAAGACTATCTTCTCATATGAATTAACATATGTTTGTTTTGTCTTTACCTATATCTCATAAGCCACTAAACTACTTAATAGATCCTCAAGAGATAATTTTTTCAAATACATAAATTTAATAGATGAAACTTTAGGATTATTCATAAGTGTTATCCTTTGAAAAGTATTCTTAACAATATCGATATATTTCACTTCTTCACTAAGACCTCGAATAACTTCTACATGTTTAATAATAAAATTTAAGAAACTATATGTATTATTATTAGGATTTATTTTTATATCATAGAACGTATTGTGAAACACATAAAGCTGAGATCCCTTCACCATGATTCCCATTCATATATATTGTCTAATTTATCACACATGGCCTTGGTGTAAGTGCATATCATCATTTTAAAATACATATGATCTTATAGGGTTCCACTTTTTTTCTTATTGATATTTTTCATCAACATCTTGAATTTTACTATCAGCTAGTCATAGACTATCTTATCACATCATTGACCTAAATCCTAGGAATACTAAAAGTTATAACATTTATCCCAAGTGATTGAAGAAATGATCTCATCCTATTTTTAAAAATATAATAAATACTCCCATCAAAGAGAGGAAATAATTTATAATTAACCATATTATCTATGGGGATAGATTCTAGACAAAGGATTTAATGTTGGAAACATATTTATCTGATACCAGTTGTTGAAATAATGCATACCCAATTAGGGGATGGGTTAATCAAGGTGTCATCATTTTCTTTTGTGTTGATGGATCTTGTCCCCACATTGGAAGGAACTTATTAAACCTTTATGATTAAATTATATATTCACCAAAGTCACAAAAGTAGAAACTAAAATATAAAACATCAAACATTTTTATTTGGTTTACTACTAAGGGATAATCTATAGAGCATACACCGATGATGTTTCAGATGTACCAAAATTCACTATGATTCAATAGTTTTGGTGGATTACAATATTTTGGAAATAGTTACTCTATGATAAGATCACGAAATTTTCAATGAAATTAGGAATAACACACCACCTACCTCAAATCACTTCTATCAAAATCTCTATTCTCACAACTTTAAATGAATCCTTACCCAATTTAAGGACTTAAAGGTTGCCTCTAAATCTAAATGAATTTTTATTGAGAATTGCATCATTAATGTTAGAGTTTGATGCACCATCATATACCTCAAATTTCCAACTAGGTAAATAATTTTATTAAGTATATATATTCACCAAGTTTTATGAATTTTATTAGGTATCATTTTCTTAGGTTCCTTCAACCAGGTATTTTCACACAACTTTAGTTCAATCAGGTTAGTTCACTCAAGTTTTTTTGTATAACCCCTTCACTCTGGTTAGGTTCATGAAATTTTTTAAACTCAAGTGAGATAATGTCTCTTAATCCATTTTAGTTTATCTTAGATCAATTTGAACAAACTCCTTTTATTTTCCCAACTCATATAGAAATTCTCATAAAACTACCTTTTCTCAACCTTGTTTTCTGAGCTTCCTTTGTATAGGATTTTTCACCCAAATGTCATTACTCAAGTCTCGTTCAATCAAGTTAATTTACTCAAGTAATAATTGAGTGATAAGATAGTATATTAATACTTATCCTATTATTATTTTACTCATAACAATAGGTTATGTCAGTATTTATAGTCAAGCCCCTCATTTAAACCCAACTCTTCTCTTTTGAGATCCAAAGAACATCATTCACACAACTCTATCTGTGCGAGACGTCTTAACTCACATGACACCAAATTAGAAAAAAAAAATAAAAAAAAAATAAAAATAAAAAATCCCATGATATACTAGAATGTAGTTCCCAACTAGACCTTCATTCATCTATTTTATAGGATAGTGTGAAATCCATTTATTTTATTTGGAATTCACTTTAATTTCCTCTGATGTTTCACACCTATTTTTTTGAAAACATTGGAAAACTTCACCATTCCCTTCAAACCATATCCCTTTGTCTGCAAACACCTTTTTGAACCTATAAATTTATTAAAAACTATCACATCATCAATCTATAACTTAGATCACCTAATTTTCAACTATACATCTGTAGATGATGAAACTATTGATATAATGGGAAAAAGTGATATTATAATTCATGATCAGAATGGTGGCGTGTTGGAATTTCATAGAGTACAAAAAGTACCTGGGTTAAAGAAGAGTTTTATTTTTGTAGGACAACTAGATGATGTGTATTTATATATAGTATTTTTAGGGGGTTTTGGAAGTTACATACTATCCCATAGTGGTGGTAAAATGAGTAAAAGATGGAACATTGTACCCGATTAGAGTTTTAGTGGGAGCAATGTATATCAAGAAAAAAAATTTGATTCCAAAAATTTGTGGCATGAACCTATTGGTCACTTAAGTGATAAAGGGATGAAACCTATATCTATCAAGGTATACTAAGACTTTTAAGCATGGAGTATGAAATATATGAAGAGTGTATTCCTAGTAAGAAACATAAGTTTCTTTTATAATGGAAGAAAATATACCTAAGGATCAGAAGTCTGAGCTATTACATAAAAACATATGGGGGCCTACTTTGGTCCATTATCAAAAAGGGTCACTATAATTTATTACCTTCATCAATGATGTTACATGAAATGTGTGGGTGTTCTTTCTCAACCAAAAATCTAAAGTTTTTGGAACCCTCATTTGATAAAGATACACAGTGGAAAGGGAGAATGAAATTAAAAAAAATTATTAAGTTCTAATAATGGTTGGGAATATAGAACTAGGGAGTTTTAGAGGTTCTTCCGGTGGAAAGGTATATAGTTTGATAAGTCCATACTTCAAAAACTAGAAGAAAATAGTGTCATGGAGAGGATAAATTAGGCTTTGATGGAGAGAGAAA
Organism: Viscum album; assembly: GCA_963277665.1. Lineage (NCBI taxonomy): Eukaryota > Viridiplantae > Streptophyta > Magnoliopsida > Santalales > Viscaceae > Viscum > Viscum album. Next base: position 498,654,962 of record OY728139.1, read on the forward strand.
GAAGCATGTGGTTGTATACTGGTTTACGCAAAGAATTTTAGGTGGAGGATATATATTTTGATAATTTTTTGGTGAATCAGATTCATTATTCTCCTTTGGGGAAGGAAATTTTAGATGAATATTGATCCAAAAGGAATTTAAACATTTCCTAGATCAATGTTTTGGGATCACTCAACTATGTTCACATTGGTTCTAAAAAAAGGGAAAAGTTAGAGGCTGAGTCCTGAGTATATTTATTTGTAGAGTATAATAATGAAGACATTAGATTTTGAATATAGTATAATGATTTATAAAAGGTCATTAGAATCTAAAATATTATCTTTAATGAGGAGATCCTATAAATGGATTCTTACCAATATGAATTTGTTGATGACAACAAAGAATTATCATAAGAAGAGGTTCGACTGATCTACAAGTTTTAGATAATTTAGGGAGTATGATAGTTTTAGAAACAACATATTATCTTGAATATTTTTTGGATAAAAGTTTGATTTTGTTTGTGTTTATGTGACTAGAAGTACAAAAACACTAAGGGACTGCAGATTCTTAGGGTAGTGGCATGGAATGGGAACTTCTAAAATTATTAGTTCCAAAGAGTATAGAAACGAGTTCAATTTAGAAGATCTAATGGTATTAAATTCTAATTGAATATATACAAAAGTGAATTTCCCTACTTGATTCTAAAAAATGTTTGAGAACTTGAAATTCTGGAAGAGGTTGGAAGTCTGAGAAACTTTAGACAATGAGAGTTGTCCATAAAGTATGAAATGAATTTCTTAAATGTTTTCAAGACATGGGAGCTAATAGAAATTATTTAGATGGTGGTGGAGTGATTTGAAAAGGGTGAGTCAAAGCATGCACTATGGGAAAAATGGTTAATAGCGAAGGGGTATTTGCGACGGGATCCCGTCGCTAATAGGCTTTTGCGATGGGGGTCCGTCGCAAATAGCCCGTTGCGGAAAACGGCGTCGCAACAACAATTATTTGCGACGACGATACTTCCCGTCGCAAATATTAGTCCGTATATTTATAAAAAATTTTAAAATAGTAATTGTGACGGGCCCGTCGCAAAAATTATTCACGACGGGCCCGTCGCTAAAAGTATTTTTTGCGACAGCGATACTTCCCGTCACAAATATTAGTCCGTATATTTATAAAAACTTTTTTAAAATAGTAATTGCGACGGGCCCGTCGCAATTACTATTTTTTAAAAAAAATCTAAAAAATATTAATAAATTATTTTAATTAATATAATAATAATACTATTTGCGACGGGCATAGTATCCCGTCGCAAATACTAAAAAAAATAAAAAAAATAAATTATTAATAAATTATTTTAATTAATATAATAATAATACTATTTGCGACGGGCATAGTATCCCGTCACAAATACTATAAAAAAATAAAAAAAAAAATAAATTATTAATAAATTATTTTAATTAATATAATAATAATCTAATTATAATTCAAAAATAAAAAAATAAAAAAATATTAATAAATGATTTTATTTAATATAATAATAGAATTATAATTCACAAATAAAAAATAATAAAATATTAATATATGATTTTAATTAATATAATAATAATAGATTTATAATTCAAAAATAAAAAATAATAAAAAAATAATAAATGATTTTAATTAATATAATAATATTAGAATTATAATTCATAAATAAAAAAATATTAATAAGTTATTTTAATTAATATAAAAATAATAGAATTATTTTACATTCAAATATTAAAATAATTCAAATATTACAAAAAAATATAATTAAATTATAATATTATAAAATTTTAATATATATATAAAATTTAATATTATAAAATATAAATAATATTATTATTCATATTAATATTGTTATTTAAAAATATAATATTATTAATATTTTATAATGAGACAGAAACTACAAATAGAAAAAAAATCATATTTTGATTTAACAAACTTTATAACATAAAAACAAACTCTAATCTGAAGGAGGGGGGAGGGGGGGAGGGGGGGATCTGCAGATGCTGGTGGAGGAAACTCCATCCCTAAAGCATGAGTGAGTCGGCGCATGTACTTCATCTGATCCTGATGCTGCTGCTGCCACCGACTCATCTGCTCCTCGTACAACTGCTGCTGGCGTCGACACTCCTCCTCATGCTGCTGCTACTGCTGACGCATCTGCTCCTGCTCTCGTCGGAGACTCTCTATCAGTGCAGTCTGAGATCGCAACTGATCCTCATACCGTGTAGCAGAAGAAGATGCACGAGCTCCTCTCGAGCTGGACGCCGACATCGCAACACTACCATAATAATCTATGGGAGTCAGTCGAGAGCTGATACCAACTACCCAGCCCTTCTCGAAGGCATACTGGGTGGCCTGCATCCATGCCGCCTCATCAAACTGATGGTCAGTGGTCTGATCTGATGACTCGACCTGACTCTCAGGCCGGGTCTGTGACGCTGCGGCCTCATATGACTCCTGTAGTTGCAATTTAAAATTAAAATTGTGAATATATTATATGCAGTTAATTTTTAAACTTGAAAACAAATAATACTGACCACGATGTGACGCTGACGATCACCTCTGAGCTCCCCAATAGCAGGATCACTATACATCCTCCGATATACGTCGTACTCCGTAATATCAGGGTGCTCGACAGCCTATAAGAATAAAAAATAAACTGTTAATATTTATAGTTATATAAAATATTTATAAATAATGTACGTACCAGATTCTGTATATGAGTACTGAAAGTACGAATCCCAGCTCGATGAGTCACCTCCTGTCTCCCCCGATTCTGCCTCCCCACCGATGATCTTCTCTGAAAGGCATCACTCAACCAGTGAGCACATAATCCATCCCATACGTGGGATGAAATGTATTGTGGTCGGTGCGCTCTACATGAGTAATCAAAAATGGATACTTCTTCTTTCTTCATGGCCTCTCTCCTCAAGTTGTGCAAAAACTGACGAAAGCGATCACGCATGACCACCTCCCATGCCTCGTGGATGGCGCCACGCATGGTATCCTCGATCAGATACCATAAAACCTACAAATAAATCAAAATATCAAGTTAGAAATGAAATAATTTTGAAAATAAAAATTATTTATTTACGTACGTACCAACCAATGGCCGAACATGGCCTGCTGCACATCAATGGGAATCTGCTCCCATGTGGTCCAAGGCTGAGAGAAATAGTTGCGCAAAATAGTGCTGCCCTGTCCGACTGCTATATGCGGAAAACTGGAAAAATAATACACATTTATTATGTGAATAGATTAATGAAATCTTAGTCAAATCCACAGGTTATCACACAGGTTATCACACCTCTGTGTGCGTGGATCAAACCCAAGACGTAGACGTCGCTCGGGGACGGGGTCAGAAATCATTAATCATGCAAGACCGCGCCCCCTCCGCATACTCCCTGAAGCGCCTGCAGGCTGAGGGTCATCTGTTAGCAACTCATCCGCATTGAAAGGCAGGTCAACATCCACCAACTCACGAAATGCGTCGTCATCCATCTGAAACAGAAAATGTTAATGTTGTTAGCAAATAATTGATAATTACTATTAAATATACATATATATTAGTTATGATTGTATATAACTACCATGTAATTCTATCAGTGTTCATCTTCATCATCATCTTCATGTATGTCAATGTCATCTTCATATTCCTCCTCAACATCATCGATATCCATTCGAGTTCCAGTTGCTTCATCTCTTACCATTTCAAATTCATATGTGACATCATTAACATCATCGTCATCACCGACTCTTAAATGTGGGGTGTCGTCATCGATACTCATGTCTCTTTGTAAAAAATATTGATTTTGAGTACTCTCTTGAAAAACTTCAATTCTTTTCACATCAGTGAAAGTACATTCACTTTGACTAAACTGATTGTCTTGAATTTTGATTTTTATTATACTCCACCAATCAGTCAAGTCTCTTGATGTAGCACATTACTTTGCGTAATAAACTTGATGTGCCTGTTGAGCTAATAAGAATGGTTCATTTACTGCGAGAACACTTTTACATTTAATATCGATGATTCCATGAGTCGGATGAACACGCACACCTCTCTCTGTATCCAACCACCGACATTTGAACATGGTTATGTAATGTTGTCCAAGATAACAGAGTTCAATGATTTCATCAAGTATGCCATAAAAGTCAACTTCATTTTCTCGATGATGAGATCCTCTCAAGCTAACTCCACTGTTCATTATTTTTTTTGATTCCCCATTTTCATGTGTGTGAAATCGAAATCCATTCACCACATATGCATTATATGTTTTAACAAGTTTGGAAGGTGGGTTACTCAATATAAACATCCGTTTGTCAATTTTATCAGCATGTCGAGACACCTGAAAATTTGTGAAATAATTATCAATATAGTAAACTATACATTGAATGGGTTGCTAAAAGATAAAGAACTTATGTTACCAGATTTTGAAACCACTGAGAGAAATTTTTCTGTCGGCGTTCTTCGAGAGAAGCTGCTGTAATTTGTGGATTTGTTTCTTGATATGATTATCATACAACCTATAAAAAACAAAGTTATTTACTGTAACATAAATGATAGAATAAGTTATATAAACACTTACAGTACAACTGATGTCATCTCTTCACAGTTGAGCAGAACATACATATGAGCTCTGTGATGTTCATCATCCGAAAGCCAGCTTTCATAAACTCCACCAAAACCAAGCTCTGGTTGGTTGAAAATATATAATTGATTGTCGATTTCATCAATATTCCTCTCGTTTCGTCCCATTCGATTGTGTTTTGAAGGATACTTAGATTCAAAATAATGGGAGCAGAAAAAAGATATTTCCTCTTGTAAATAAGCTTCTGTAATAGATCCTTCAACAGATGCTTTGTTACGTACTTTTCTTTTCAATTTTTGCATGCATCTTTCAAATGGGTACATCCATCGAAACTGTACTGGACCTCCACATTTGGCTTCATATGGAAAATGTAACATCAAATGTTCCATTGAGTCGAAGAAAGACAGAGGAAATATTTTTTCCAGTTTACATATAATTACAACAACATCTTCTTCAAGTTTTCATAGAGCATCATAATCTGCTGTAGCCGCACAAATGTCCCGAAAAAAATGAGACACGTCTATTATGGAATCCCAAATCACAGAATTCAACAGACCTCTTAATCCAATGGGTAGAAGTCTTTCCATTATAACATGACAATCATGACTTTTTAATCCAGTAATATGACCATTCTTTACACATCTACCCAAATTAGAAGCAAAACCATCTGGAAGTCTCAAATTTGCAATCCACTGAAAAAATAATAAATGGTTTTCTTTAGACAGTGTATAAGCTGCTTTTGATTTCAGTGACCTTCCTGTTCAGACATTCTCAAACAGTTCCAGTTCTGGACGCCTGCAAATTTGGGCAAGATCTAAACGTGCATTTACATTGTCTTTGCTCTTTCCTGGCGTATCCAAAACTGTATGAAAAAAATTATCAAAAGAGTTCTTCTTAATATGCATGACATCCAACATGTGGCGGACCAACAAATCAGACCAATATGGTAAATCCCAAAATATGCTACGTTTAATCCAATTGTGTTTTTCCCAAAACAAGAAATTTTCTGTTGGTTTATTGTGGGACCAAAAGTGATGGGAGGTAATGAAAATACAATTGATTTTAACTCCGAACCTGATATCATTTTTGGAGGTCCATCCCTTTCAACTATTCCTTTTCTAAAATGAGATCTGTTTCTGTGAAAAGGATGATCAGCTTGAAGAAATCTGCGATGACAGTCAAAATAACAGGGTTTCTTTCCATGAATGAGCATAAATGTTTTTTTATCTCCCATACAGTAAGGACATGATTTCTGACCATGTGTACTCCAGCCAGATAACATCCCATAAGCCGGGAAGTCACTAATTGTCCACATCAATGCTGCTCTCAGTATGAAATTCTGTTTCACAGCAACATCATATGTACTGACACCAGTACTCCACAATAAACTTAATTCATCAATCAATGGTTTCAAATAAACATAAATATTCTTCTTCGGATGTCCTAGAATTAGTAAAGTCAAAAAGATATATGGCTCCTTCATCAACATCCATGGAGGTAAATTGTACGGAGTTAAAAAAACAGGCCAACATGAATACTGACTACCATAAGATCTGAACGGACAGAAACCATCAGTGGAAAGGCCCAATTGAACATTTCTATCTTCTAAAGAAAAGGATGGATGCACTCTATCAAAATGTTTCCATGAATCGCCATCGGCTGGATGATTCAAGCTTTTATCGGTTGAAATATTCTCTTTATACCATGACATCATTGTCGCTGTATTCTTAGACATGAATAAACACTGAAGTCTGGATGTAAGCGGAAAATATCTCAATTATTTTATAGGAATCAAACCAGACTTCCCATGTTTCCCTTCTTTATATCTTAGTTGCCCACATGTGGGACAACTATCCAATGACTCATTTTCCCCAAAATATAAAATGCAGTCATTTGAACATGCATGAATCTTCTGAAAAGTAAGTCCCAAATTTCGAACCAGCCTCTTACTCTCATATTAATTTGCAGGCAAAACATTTCCTTTGGGTAACAGTGTTTTAAGCAAAGAAAATATCTGGTCAAAACAGGTGTTTGACATTCCATTATCTGATTTGATAGCCATAAATTTTTCAACTGCTTCTAATTTTCTCATCTTGCATCCAGGATATAATACATCCTCAGCAGACCTCAACAACTCATAAAATTCAAACGGTGCCAACTCAGGATTTGAAGCTATATCAGCCAGAGTTTCTGTATATTGAACAGATGAACCTGCAACATCATGTACTAAATCTTGAAACCGGGATGGATCCAGAATCAAGTTGGTATCACCTACTCTGGAACTGCATTCACCGTGTTGATACCAAAAAACATAATCTGGTTGAAAACCAAACACAAGAGATGTCCCCCCACTTTTTTAAACGTGTCAAACGTTCTCAATGCACATTTTCTACATGGGCATTTTATTTTTCCTTCTAAAAAAAATTCTGGATTTGATGCTGCAAATGATAAAAAAGTCTCCACACCCCTTATATATAGTGGATTTAAACCAGAACTGTTTGGATTTCTACGTTGATTTATCCATATGCGGTCATCTAATAATGACTGTTGACGACCTCGTTGTTCCATATTTTTCTATAAAATATAAAAGCATTACTGGTTTTGAATAATTTTTTAGAAAAAACACTCAAGTAAGGATAATTATAGAGTTTACATCAGACACGACTGACGAAAACTTTTTATTGAGATAGACCTAAAAATTGACCTTTTAAGAATTGAATATGTTGAGAATAAACCAAAACCTGTTACAAATATTGATAATTTTAATATTATATAATTTTTTTTATTATTTTATTAATACTAATATTATTTTTTTCATAAATATTAATTATATAATAATAAAATTATTAAATTATTAGTATTTTTTATTATTAATATTAAAATAATATAATTTTCTATATTAATAGACCTAAAAATTGACCCTTTAAGAATTGAATATGTTGATAATAAAGCAAAACCTGTTACAAATATTGATAATTTTAATATTATATAAAATTTTTATTATTTTAATAATACTAATATTATTTTTTCATAAATATTAATTATATAATAATAACATTATTACATTATTAGATTTTTTTATTATTAATATTAAAATAATATAATTTTCTATATTAATAGACCTAAAAATTGACCCTTTAAGAATTGAACATGTTGAGAATAAAGCAAAACCTGTTACAAATATTGATAATTTTAATATTATATAATTTTTTTAGTATTTTAATAATACTAATATTATTTTTTCATAAATATTAATTATATAATAATAACATTATTACATTATTAGTATTTTTTATTATTAATATTAAAATAATATAATTTTCTATATTATATACAATTCTCCTTTCATTTGTGTGTTTAACATTCTATCTCCACATGTAATATTCGCATTCACTTTCACCTCTCTATTGGTGAGTATGTTGATAATTTTGAAAAAGAATGCAAATATTACATGTGGAGACAAAAGTTTTCTTAAAACCAATACAGAGATGAAAAGATAATTGAGAAAGATAATGATCATGCTAGTTTTTTCCAATTAGCTAATTATTACTAATTATTCCTAATTATTGGTAATTATTCTAAATTATTGGTAATTATTCCTAATTATTGGTAATTATTAAAAATTATTGGTAATTATTATTCCTAATTATTGGTAATTATTCCTAATTATTATGAATTATTACTAATTATTGGAAATTATTACTAATTATTGGTAATTATTACTAATTATTGGTAATTATTGGTAATTATTGGTAATTATTGGAAATTATTGGTAATTATTGGTAATTATTGGTAATTATTGATAATTATTACTAATTATTGGTAATTATTACTAATTATTACTAATTATTACTAATTATTACTAATTATTCACAATTATTGGTAATTATTGGTAATTATAAGTAATTATTGGTAATTATTGGTAATTATTATTAATTATTACTAATTATTGGTAATTATTGTTAATTATTACTAATTTTTGGTAATTATTACTAATTATTACTAATTATTACTAATTATTACTAATTATTTGTAATTATTGGTAATTATTGGTAATTATTACTAATTATTGGTAATTATTACTAATTATTAATAATTATTACTAATTATTAATAATTATTGGTAATTACTCGTAATTATGAGTAATTATTACTAATTATTGGTAAATATTACTAATTATTGGTAATTATTACTAATTACAGGTAAATATTGGTAAATATTTGTAAATATTGGTAATTATTACCAATTAATGGTAATTATTGGTAATTATTTCTAATTAATGGTAATTATTGGTAATTATTTCTAATTATTACCAATTATTGGTAATTATTACTAATTATTGGTAATTATTACTAATTATTACTAATTATTGGTAATTATTGCTAATTATTACTAATTATTACTAATTATTACGAATTATTCCTAATTATTGGTAATTATTCCTAATTATTACTAATTATTACTAATTATTACTAATTATTACTAATTATTACTAATTAATACTAATTATTTGTAATTATTGGTAATTATTACTAATTATTGGTAATTATTACGAATTATTGGTAATTATTACAAATTATTGGTAATTATTACGAATTATTGGTAATTATTACGAATTATTGGTAATTATTACTAATTATTGGTAATTATTCAGAATTATTGGTAATTATTATTCCTAATTATTGGTAATTATTCTTAATTATTACGAATTATTACTAATTATTGGCAATTATTACTAATTATTCGTAATTATTACTAATTATTTGTAATTATTACTAATTACTGGTAATTATTACTAATTATTACTAATTATTGGTAATTATTTGTAATTATTACTAATTATTACTAATTATTACTAATTATTACCAATTATTACTAATTATTGGTAATTATTACTAATTATTGGTAATTATTACGAATTATTGGTAATTATTACTAATTATTACTAATTATTGGTAATTATTGGTAATTATTGGTAATTATTACTAATTATTACTAATTATTGGTAATTATTAGTAATTATTACTAATTATTGGTAATTATTGGTAATTATTTCTAATTATTACTAATTATTAGTAATTATTACTAATTATTACAAATTATTTGTAATTATTGGTAATTATTACTAATTATTCCTAATTATTGGTAATTATTACTAATTGTTACTAATTATTGGTAATTATTGGTAATTATTACTAATTATTACTAATTATTACTAATTATTGGCAATTATTGCTAATTATTGGTAATTATTGGTAATTATTGCTAATTATTGGTAATTATTACTAATTATTACTAATTATTGGTAATTATTACTAATTATTCCTAATTATTGGTAATTATTACTAATTATTACTAATTATTGGTAATTATTACGAATTATTGGAAATTATTACTAATTATTGGTAATTATTGGTAATTATTGGTAATTATTGGTAATCATTACTAATTATTGGTAATCATTACGAATTATTATTAATTATTACTAATTATTGGTAATTATTAGTAATTATTGGTAATTATTAGTAATTATTGGTAATTATTGGTAATTATTGGTAATTATTGGTAATTATTAGTAATTATTTGTAATTATTCCTAATTATTGGTAATTAATCCTAATTATTGGTAATTATTCCTAATTATTGGTAATTATTCCTAATTATTGGTAATTATTCCTAATTATTGGTAAATATTGACAATTATTTGCAATTATTGGTAAATATTGGTAAATATTGGTAAATATTGGTAATTATTGGAAAAAATATTGACAAATATTGACAAATATTGGCAATTATTAAATATTGGGAATTATTAGTAATTATTACTAATTATTAGTAATTATTACTAATTATTGGTAATTATTATAAATTATTACTAATTAATGTTAATTATTTCGAATTATTATTACTTAATTCAAATTAATTTTAATTTTTCATAATTACTGCTAATTAATTGCAATTACAACTAACTATTTTAAATTAATTAGTGTTTAATTATCTCTAATTACTGTTAATTATTAATACTTATTCATAATTATTTCTAATTAGAAATCAGAAACAAAAAATTATAAAAATTGAAAATAAATAAATAAAATAAATAAAATAAATATTAAATTAAAATTCAGATAAAAAGCTTATACTTGATGTCAATGTCGAGCCGCTGTAATTGTAGAACACCACCAACTGAATCCTCGAAGTCGGAAATTTTTTTTACAACTGATAGTCGTAAAAGGTTCAGAGTGGGAAAATTGTAACGGTTGAGAGTTGAGAGTGGGAAAATTGTAATGGTTGGCAGTATTTATAGGTTAGATTAATTGCGACGGGCTTTTTTGCGACGGAAAACCCGTCGCAAATATCGTTATTTGCGACGGGACCCGTCACAAATAACCCTTACCGCATTTAATTATGGTCGGCATTAAAACGGTTATTTGCGACGGGGCCCGTCACAAATAACCCCTGCCGTCGGGGTATTTGTGACGGGACTGCAGACCCGTCGCAAATAGTCTTTAACCGCCGCCGGTTATTTGCGATGGGGATAGAAGCCCGTCGCAAATAACCCTGACCGCATTTAATTATGGGCGGCATTACAACAGTTATTTGCGACGGGTCCCATCGCAAATAACCCCCGCCGCCGGGGTATTTGCGACGGGCTGCAGACCCGTCACAAATAGTCTTTAACCGCCGCCGGTTATTTGCGACGGAGATAGAACCCCGTCGCAAATAAACTTCGCGCGGTTTGGCGCGCATTTCGCGCCAAATTATTTGCGACGGGTTAAAAAAACCCGTCGCAAATCACAGATCATTTGCGACGGGAATAGTTGCCCGTCGCAAATACCCCATTGCTATTAACAATTTTTCCCGTAGTGATGTAACCACTCCCCTGACAAAAAATTTAAAATTGATAAAAGAAAAGAAACCTATAATGGAATATAAGGCCGAGTACATGGTAAAGGATCCATTTTTATTAGTTTTCATAATATTGAGATAAACCATGGTTTGTATGAGGCCATACATTGTAAATTAAGTGGGATTTGTTAATTGATTCATGGATAACACCAAAAATGAACACTAGTAAAAAAAAATAAAGTGGATACTCTAGTATCTCGAAGGTTTCAAAAAATTTCACTCTATTTTAGAATAGATGAACTATAATTGGGATTTACTGTTTGGAATTTGGGGGAGATATAGACACTTATAAGAGAACCACTCGCTATGTGTTAACTTATGGAGGAACAACAATGAGTTGGAGGATGAAACTTCAACCTGTGGTTTCACTTTCCATAATGGTGGTAGTGTACACTGCACTTATAGAAGCAGGGAAGGAGTTGAATTGGATCAAGTGGCTACCAGAGGATATTAGAATGAGGTAATATTATATAAATTTATTATTTGATTCTAAGAGTGGGATTCACATAGGCAACAATCTAATGTATTAATACATGATGAATTATATTTAGTTAAAGTATCACTTTATATGGAAGTTGTTAAAGGAAAAAGTGATGGATCAATGGAAGGTTGATAGAGTTTAGAATCTAATAGATATATTGATAAAGGTTTTAGTCCAAGAAATACCAAGGTGTTTCTATGACTTAGTGGGGCTAAGATACATGAATCATGTTGAGGGAAACATACTATCAAAATGGGAATATTGATATAGGAATGAATTTTTGGATGTAAATAGAGGACTTGGGGTAGTATAAAAATTATCATTAAGTGATAGATTGTTAGGTTTATCTATATGAGAATAATTTCTTGGAAATTTCCTAGTAACTTTTTGGAGGATTGATTATAGAATTCTAGAATAAAACATGATAAAGATGATGATGTGGTGTTGATAAATTCCAAAATCTTGGGTAAGAAACAATAACAGGAAATAGTTATTTATAGATGATGGATGCGACTTGTGGAGCATACACTATTCCCTGGACATCGACAGTTCAAGTGGTGAAACCTACGAATGACCAGAGGTGGCCTTGATGAATGGTGGGTCCCTGTAAATATTAAATGGTAGAAGAACTAGTTTTACTGGATGATTTTTGTAGACATCATCTATAAATAAATGGGATATCATCACTTATAACTTCCTTATTTTAGTTATAATCTTTCATCTATTTATTTAAATAAAAAAATATTTTAGGATTCCCACTATAGAGTATGATTAATTCTAAACCACATAAATCCTTTTTTATGTTTCTTTGAATTATTCTTTTATTATTGTCTTTATAAAATTCTTGTCTAGAGGTAGTATAGCGGTGTATGGTTGGGGTGATTTATCTTATTAGTTTCAGATATATTATCAACGTAAGTTTGTTCAGTTTTGGAAGTTCCAGATTCCTTATTTTGGATTTTAATATTCAGAGGGAGCTTCTAAATTCAGTTATTATGGACCCAATAGAGAGATATCGGTTTTGAGACTCACCAAATTCATACACACGTGTGATTTTATTTATATTTATACCCCTTCCTCCAAATATAGTAAATTTTATATTTCATAACCATATAATAAATTGGGAAAAGTGTAACATTTTGGGTCAATGTCCAAATCTGATAAATTAATAGTCAATCTTGAATAATTTTCCACATAGATCATGATAGTGACAATTTTGTAACATACATAGATCTATTTGATGTTATTTTTGGTATTTTAAAATACTGAATACTGAAATTGTTGATGACATGACCGATGAAATATATTTAAAGCACCTTTCTGACTCATGTTCATGAGTAGATTGTAACAACTCGTTTCATTGAGTGATATAAAGTTCCTAAAATTAATAAATTACTAAAATAAAATTTGAATGTGAGTGTGTGAGTATACCATCTAATGACATCCATGAAATTGGTGATGTATAAGTAGCTACTAGTGGAACTTGTGTTCATGAGGATAACTAATATTACTTTTATCAATTAGTGATTTAAAGTGATATGTGTATTAAAAGATTTTTTTTCTCAAAGGTGAGTAGTGATAATCCCTTGGTGAGTATTTTGGGTCAAGAAAAAATTATACGAGAGTTAATATGATTAATGTAGTTCATATGGATAAACAATTTAATGATACATTTATTATTCATATTTTAAAAATGTGGGAACCTAGAGGATATAAATTAAACATTATACAGTGAGGAATCCAACCCGTATGTATTAATGATGCACTAATGTGATATGATGTGATTAACATGAAATATATACTCAGAAGTTCTGTTATGATGAGGCAACAAACATTATGATATTCGTGATCCTTCTAATTCAGTATCTCAAGAGGGTAATATAATCTAAGTATGGTTCTTTTATATATGGGATATTATTTGATGGTTTGTTGTACAACTGTGATTTAATGATTGAATGTTGATTGGAACAAGTTTTATGTTTCATTAAAGAATTTTTTTGACTATAGAGGATTGACTTGGAGAGAGTTATACCCATTATATTTCATTATGTTGATAGTTTGGATTATCTGTGATGATCATGTGTATACGATAATCCATAGAGGTGTCTCTATAGGTGGAGGGTAGTGTCATGATTCCTCATTTGAGTACCTTGACTTAATAAATGTTGTGAGTTGGTAGATAATGATGACTTGTGTTAGTTACCTAATTATCTATTAGGGATTATGCTATCTATTTATTTTTTTATTTTGATTTTATTTCAACAATGCTAGTACCACTTACACAAGCACCGTCCGAGGGAGATTTTCTCAGGTGTTACCTAGTACACACTGGGTGAGTAGGCTAGTTTGATTACTTACCAATAAACTTAACCCCTTTTCAAACTTTGGATTATTTTATGGTATGTATATGTGTTTGGGGTGATCATGATGAGGGAATGAATTTTCATTCCCTTATGATGCAACCATGTGGTTAATATGGACATGTAGAGGAAGGAATATGAATCATATCCTTCTTGAAATGAGGTGTTGGGATTCTCAATTATTGGGTCAGTGGGAGTTTATTTATAGGGACCGTTTTATATTTTGATTTCATATGTTATACTATACACACTATGTTATTTTGTGAGTGATTTTTTTGGTGAGCATGGAGGAAAAATACTTTGATGGGTTAGAGTTATGAATAATAACATATAGTTTTCTATAATTTAATAGACTCATGCATAATATATAATGATACTTGAGGATAAGTAATTCACTTCATGATGTTTGATCTAGTATATCAAGGGTTGTTTGGTTAGTGATGACATGATTTTGTGTTATTATTTTACTACTTAGATTATTATACATGGATGATATTGATTTGGTTATTTGTCTTTAAGGGATGACCTACTAATTATGTAGATATATTGACCCCTACTTTATATACAAGTTTATAGAATCTTATTGATGTAGTTTTTGAGAAATTATACCACAGTGAATGAGGTGTATAATTAGAGTATAATGTTTGGGGAATTATTTTTTATTCTTCTAAGGTATATATATGGTAGGACTTTTATTTAATTAATGGAATTTAATAGTTTTTATAGTTTTTTTGTATTTTATTTAGTAATATTGTATGAAATTCATGCCTTATACATATTTTATGATATCAATTCATTATAGATTCCTTATTGTTCAAGGTTTGGTGGTTTTCATTCTATTTTATAGTCTATCACTATGATTCTAAAAGGTTAATTCCTCCCATTTATGAGATTTATACTCTCAATGCTAGTCACTAACTCATAAACTATTGGAGGAACACTTTAAAGAGCCACACTTGGTTTTTTCACATACTCTGGTGAGGTTCTAATGGAACCATATCATGATATAGTGAAACCATATAATTTGGTTGAGATATAGGTTATAGTTTAGGGATATGAAAATGAGAGGTTTTGGTTGGTTTAGGAAAAAAAGGCAATGTGTTAGTGGTATTAGAATTCAGCATGATAGGTTAAGGAAATTATCTAGGGTTTGGAAACTAAAAGATTCTTTTACAAGGACTCAGATTCTTCTATGACTAACTCAAGTACTTAGAGAACTAATTTTAGGGTGTAGTTATTTTGTTACATTAATTATATAGTGGTTACGACATGATATTCCCACATTATTACTTGTGATATCTTCTAAATTCATTCTATTGCATTATGGGACAAGTTTTCATTCATTCTTCATTACTCTTTGGACTTATCCATGTTTTCAGATCATTTTGAATATAAAAATGTATATTTTTTAAAATTCAATGTGAATTTTTGAGCTATTAATGTATGAGATTGCACCTATCTAAGTGACACCCATTTTTAATCTTAATATTAATGAGGACTTTTTCCAGGGAACCAAGTGCCGGGGGTTTTCACTTGATGTTATAATGAGTATTAAGACATGTAGAGTCCATGACATATCATTATAGTGAGATTTTATGAGATGAATTTAGGTGATGATGTGATATTTTTATTTTATTTTATGATGATATTATTTCAGTGTTGGTAGGAAGGATGTGGGAAACAATTAGTTGTACTTAGGGGATGAGTAACATAGCATAGACATGGAGGCTATATTTTTTGAATAGAGTTGGTTATAATTATGTAAATTAATATATTAATTGTTTTATGTTACTTATTACTTATTTTTTATTGTAATATATAATATTTTTGATGTTTTGGGCCTTGAAAACGTGTTCTAGAGGGTGATGTGATTTATTCCAACTGCGTGTTCTGAAGGGTGATGTGTTTTTTATTGACTGAATGATCCAAAGAGTGATGTGTTGTGACTTGAATACATGTTTTAAAGGGAGATGTGTTGTGGCCTAACTATGTATTATAAATGGTGATGTGTTATAACCTTGATACATAACCTTTTTACTCATTAGTGTGCATAAAAGTTATAGGATAATATCAGACGATGATATCAATTTTTGAATTTCTTTGATGCATCATGATATCTAATCAATATTGAAATCATTTTAGTGGGGTTTGATTTGAAATTATCATTTTACCTATATAAACATAATGGTGATGGATTTCATGTGTACATAGATTTTATTGAGAGTAATAGATTGATATATATGGTCAAAAAATATTTTTTTTCAAATGATAAAATGAGCTTAAGGTATTTATTCAAGAAATTTAAACTTACCTTATGTGAAGGTTAATTTTCTTAGGGTTTGAATGTTTTAGGTTCAAATAATCATGATGCTATTACGAGTGATTGATATAGTTTAAAATTTATATCCTATTGACATTGGTTCATTTGGATGTATGTATATCTTGATGAAAAACCTGGAGTTCTTTATGTTTCAAGGGATTGACCATGATTATGATTTATTTCAACCTTATTTGGAATAGATTTTTTAGTTAAGTTATTTTCTAAGGTCTAAGATAGAATATTTTAGGTTGTCATATTGACCATGAAATTTTTCTATTTTAATTATGGTGATGTGTGTTCTAATTAGAATGAATTATTAAGTACAAATGGTACATATTCCTGATACAATTATGAAAATCTATCTTTATCACATTTATATCCTTCTCTATAGTCTCTTTTGTTAGAGTAACAATGATAATAGAGATGTGTTTTTTTGAGTATTATATTTGAAGATATAAGGAAAATTGATGTTAATATGTATTAGTGGTACACTTAGGTGTTATAAGGTTGTATCATGATCTATGTAGACACCATTTTATATTAGAAAAAGGATAAATGGGTGATTAGTTTTGTTAATGTGTAATATTTTATTACTGGATTGAGTGGTAAGCCATGCATTGTGAAATTATCAGGTAATCAATTTTGTAACACTGAGGGGGGGGGGGGGGGGTGAATCAGTGTTACTTTGTTTTAAAATTTCTCAAATATTATAAATCAACCTTTGTGAGTGGTTAAGATCCAGATCTAATCAATCCAACTCATAATCAACTGCATAAATAAATTAAATAATAAAAAATAAATAACACATGATTTTCACAAGTTTTCCCCTAAAAGTGGGTGACTATATCCCATTTTTTTTCAGGTTGAGTCTGAGAAATATATTTTATCACTAATATAAAAATTTATTATAATATCTATCTATTGAAAACCTAATCTCATGACTATCCTTTAAATAGGCTACCACTAGTTTACAACACGAATCCAAACTATAAACAAGAATATCACCAATAAGCTCAAGGATGATTCAACATCAATAAAATATCTCCTTAAATCCTTATGAGTTTTCAACAATATCCAGGATTCCTATTATTCAAGATCTTTATGCCCAAAATATATAGCAGGATATAATATGTTTTTAGCCTTGCTAGCCCAGAACATAATCTTATTCTTTTCTTCCTTTGATAATTCACACTCAGTATAAGAAATATATTCCACTACTTCTATTCATACCGTCTTTATCCTATTATATTTTTATAAAACCTCATGAACTATTAAACAATTCAGAATAACAGAAATTATATAATAAAAACTTGCACGCACAATTATGGAATAATCTTTTTGAATGTTTCAACTAATTTTATTAGGTTTATTTCTTGTGATCATATCCTTACAACTCATCACATGGATTAGTTTTTAGGCTCCTAATTATATTATAATTTTCATCTAACCATGTGGGTTTTATCCCTATAATTCTCAACATAATGTCCACAAACACATATATTTTTCTCATTTAAACTAGTAAAGAAAATATTTAAGTAATTTTTCTACCTAATCAGGTAGTGATCTTCTCAATTAAATATCAGTCAATTCACCTTGATATGATATTTTATCTTCTCTTGACATCTCTTAGTCTGTTTGATTGTGGCATGACCATATTATCCATAACATAAAATTGTTCCTTAAAAGGATATTAACTTGAATAATGACTATAATTACTCAGTATAATGATATTTATAGCTTTAAGATCAGTAAATAATCATTCAATTTAATCAACCTTCCAAATACTTCTTTTAAAAATCTCACATTTTTTCAAACAGATAAACTTTACATACTCTTGGAAGCATCTTACGAATATTTTGGAAGATATTATAAAACCTTATGTATTATCAAAAAATATCTTTTGTATTATCAAATTCATATTATTTATTTTGAAAAAAACCTTATGTGTCGACAATAATATCTTATATAACACAGTAGCTTAGATACTTTACCAAATTTCAATTAGAAACATCTTATATACCACCTGTGAAATATAATGTATTGACTTTTAAATATTTAATATGATTTAAATACCTTATGTATCATAGTGTTGACTTTCCCATGCCTAATGTTTGTTTGATCTTAAACACATATCTTTCGTATACACTGTGATATATTATATATCAACAAGAAAATCTTACATAACATCTGAAATATGTTACCTATATAATGCCACAGAAGTTTATATATGGAATATTCCTTCTGTATAAATATTATATTTATGAATATAGTATAAAACACATGTGACAGATAATAAAAACTAATAATACTTAATTATATTAATTTAGAACATTATATTTAAACAAAAAATGTATTCCATAAAATTTAAAATAGTATAGTGGTACAATAAAAAAATAACTACTATAGGAAAATCTGGATCATTTTAGTCTTCTAGAATAATTTCACCCACAAAAAACACTATAAAAACAAAATATTATAAATTTAATTAATATTTTTGAAAATAATTAATATAGCCTTGATAGCAATTGAAGTGAATTATGAGTGAAGGAAATATGAGGCATTTATAGAATGTATAAAACCAATATGTCTGTTGAAATAGTAACTTGTCTATTTTAATAGTAACCAGCCCATTAGAATAGTAACCTGACTATTGGATTAAAAAATAAAATTTTGGGAATATTATGAAATAAAATTATAATGAATTTATATCATAATTAAACCAATTAAAAGTGTTAAATATAATAAAATAAATATTTGACATAAAGAAACCATAATTGTATTTTTGGAAAACACATACATTTTAATTTCATTAAAATATTTTTTTATGATAAATTTAAAAATTTGAAATAAAATTTTATTTTCATAAAATGGTTTTAAAACTAGATTTTTATATAAATATTAAAATAAATCTATAAAATCATAAGTATTTTTTTCTAAGGTTAATAAATTTAGTCATTTTATAAAAATTAGTATTTTCAATAAATAAGGATATTATTTTAAAATTAAATTACTTATATTTAGAAAATTATTTTGATAAAATGGATTTCATTTTTAGAATCAGCACATAAAAATTTTATTAGGTTAATGTTTTGGTATTTCTCATAAATAATAAAATATGGTGGAAAATAATAAAAATACCATATAAGTATTGTATTTAAAAATAGTTTATATGAATGGATTTTTTAGGTTTATAAAAGTTAAATGAATATTTAAATGTCTCATTTTCTATTATATCAAAATCCCCTTACTATTGAATAATATATTTTTTCACTATGTGAAGTTATAATATTGTATTCTTATATTTTTTCTTCTAAAACACTACTCTCCATCCCTTATAAATACCACCACCACCACATAATTTCTTCTCACTTATAAATTCTTCCATAGGAAAATATATATCAAAATACTACTCCTATGTATCTTATCCACGTTTTTAGGGCATAGTACTATCAAGATAATATTCCTATAAGCCTTAAGGTGAAATCCTAAGGAGGTAGTCTTAAGGCTGAATGTATGTTACCAATCCTAAGTTCTTTCAACTTCTCCATTTATTATTTTCTACCTACTATTTATAAATTCAATAAAATAATGTTATATCATGATTTTAAGAATATAATTCTAATTCAATATAAATTTTATCTTCATATAATTCATAAAATCCATTTTATGATTGTTTATAACATTTGTTCTGTCATTTTCGGTTTCAAATGCCTACATGGATGATATTAAAAATAATCTATTACAACATTATAAGGATGGTTTTAAAATGTATTTAATGAATAAATATAATATTTATGACATGATTAAAAATATGTAAATATAATCTAGTAATAATAATAATAATAACAATATAAAAACAATTGGGTACAACCGTGAAAGTGGCACACGACGCAAGGAAGAAAATTACATTAAATTGCAAGCCCGGGGACTTGATCCCCCGACCTTCCCCTCACCCCCCAAACACTTACCACCCCACCACAAATGGTGGGGCAAAACAAGCCCCAATATATGATCATAATAACAATATATGATCATATTAATTTTAACATCCCAATACAAGCATACTGAGACACCTTTCATAATTTGAATATGTTTTGGACCATCTATTGAACTACATATATTTTATGCTACTATAATGATAAATACTCTATAACTCTACACTTATAGAGTTATGGACTAATTTTACAATAAATTCCATCATTATCAATAAACTAATGCGACCTCGGAACCATGTAACAAACATCCTCAGAAAGTGAACATGAATATAATGTCATAATAAATGGATCATAAATGAGAATTAAATAAAAATAATAAATAAAATATACATTAAAAATGTTCTAAACCAAATATTTAATAAATTTAATTTGATTATTCAAGAGGTTAGACACACATACCAAGTGAGTCGGTACCCGAGGTAATGGAACTCCCAAACCACCATATTTTCTTATAAGTTATGCCTTATGTCTCTTTAACTATCATTATATCTATCTTATTCACATTTACCTATTCTATTATATATATATATATGTATATATATTTTCCATACATATATATCTATTTTATTTTCTCTTTTTTGGGAGATTTTATTTTTTTTCAAGTTCCTTTCACAGTCCCTTCTTTATGGTGAACCCAATTAAAGGGAACTTTTTTATTTGTTGTTTATTTTCATGTACCACTCTTTTAAAAGTTTTAATATCACATCATTTATAAAAAATAACCATTATTTTAAGTAAATATATTATATTCCATTTAAATTTTTAAATAAAACCCTATGCACTTATTTCATTCAGAGGTTCTTTACTCAATTCTTAAAACATCGTTTAAGGGGTTCATTACCACAGATACTTCTTCACCCTTTTATCAAGATATTTTATTCAATTATAATCTATCATAATGAACTATATTTACTTATTCAAATATTAATATCAAAATCCTTAATACATTTCTTAGGAATTATTATGCAATATCTTTTTTTATTCCTTAAGACATGATTATGTAACCCATTACCTTATCATGATTTTTATTATACTTATGTTTTATATATAAATTAATTATGTGGCACAAATATGAATGTAAATATCATGATATCATGGGTGTGAATTGAATTATACATCCCCTAATACATTGGTAAATTCTCTTATCTCATTATATACTATGTATGGTGCACGAACAATAAGACCAACACACTATGTTATATTATCTTGGAAACAATCCTTGAATTATACTTATTATGTCATATTTTTCTATTATTTACACATTATTATGTTTCTATGATCTTATTATATCATCTCATTTATTATACGCTTATATGTGATTATATATGATCCTCCTATTCTATGACATTATGTTATACCTATTGACTCCTATATTTTACTTAATTATTATGTTTGTTCCCTTACTATGTTTATTAGATAACCATTTTTCTTTATGTATATCCCCAAGGTATCTTATATAGTAATATAAGTTCAATAGGATTTAGAACCACATTATGAATATTCAAATAAATTTGATATATTTTATTTTTATGTTGATGTATTGTGTATCTAATCTACTGAATACACTAGACCTCTAGATTTTTGGGTTTTATTTTATGAGGTTTTATGTTAAATTTTTTTAATAATATGTATATGAGAGTCATTATAACATATCATAGTTAGACTGCCATATTTACTAATGTTTCCAGTACTTTTACAAATTCATCTACAAATATATAATCAATATTTATTCTCTATGATTTTCAACTCAAACCCAAACAACCTATGCCACTCAAATTCATTGTCAAATCACTTCAAATACATGTTTAATATCTCAAATATATTCTCAATGACTCTCACTAATAATTATGAATATTTGAAAAAAATAAAACACTTCTTCAATAATTCCATGAATTATTCACAATGACTAGTTATGATGATGAGGTAAATAGACAATGATGGAACAATTGATGTGGATATTTAATATTATTTTATTAATCATCATTATATGAAATTAAAATATCATGTGATAGTGACTTGAATAAATATAAGTAACCCAAAATGATCTTCCAAATTTATTATTGATATATGTTAAAGATATTCATTATAAATTCATTTTTTCCTTCCTCAAGATAGGATTCATGTTTTATGGGATGATTTTGAGATTAAAAAAAAATATTGAACTATTATTGCAATATTTTGAAAATTTAACTAGTGTCCATTTTACTTAAATAAAAGGATGAGCTATCTTATGTTATCGTGTTGTGGGTTTTATCCTATAAATAATATTTGTAGTAATGATAATGAGGTAGAATGGAGTTTTGTTGAAGATTATATTAAAACATGATATTATTTTCTTCTAGATTGGAGTATTGATTTTATGAAAGAGGTAAGTTGTCATTGGGGTATATGAAACCATTTGAGATCTTTGATCAGGTTTGAGTGTGGAACCACTGAATTAGGTGGTTCTATAACTCATAGTTCATTTAAGAGAAAAAGATTCCATTTATTAAAATATGGTGAAAATACATAAGTGTAAGGAAAATCCTCTCTGAATGTGTTGTGAGTTATGTTCCTTCTTATCTTGGTATAATTTGAGAATGATATGGTGTTTAGGGAAAATTAAAATTAATTGGAAATTGTGGATTTTATTTAGTGGTTGGTTATTTCCTTTTATAATTATATCATATACCTATTGAGGGAGTATATTTAATGGGAATCAATTCATTGAATTTTTGTGTGTGCTTTTTTTATGGTGTATCTTATATAGAGGATCATGTGTTAGACCTTATGAGAGTTAAGATACCAGATGCCCTGAGGTTATAAATATGGAATGATCCTTTTTTAGGATCAAAATTTTTAAAGTTTTTTCTACTATAAAATCCATGAAATTTTAGTTTTAGATTTTTTTTTATTTTTCAAGGGTATTTTTTTTAATTTCATACATAAGGGGAAAATGTTAATTTAACGTAGAAAATGATCCCATAATCATTTTTCTATTTTTTTGAACTTAGAATAAGGATTTTACCGTAAGGTGAACCTTTATAATATATCTAAACAATTTTATGTTACAACACATTTGAAAATTTAAAATATTTAATTATTTAAAAGGCTATGTGAAAATGTTTTAGTTTTAAGAAAAAATGGTTAATTATCATATAAGATGATTTTGGGAAATTTTTATAAACATACCAATGATTCTAGAACATTATGATTTCCTTAGTATGGATGTTTGATGCAATTTAGAGAACTTTTAATTTTCCTTCATTTTTAAATTAATTAATTAATTTCAAAATGGAACAATTACATTTAGTATTATTGAATTGTAATTCAGATTGAGATTCCATCAACTCTAGGATACGTGGGTCTTAGTGTTTCGTTAAATATATATGTTAGTTGATATAAATATGTAAGAAACCCCAAATTAGATATCATATTTACTAGTTATAAATCTTCTTCTAGATGCATCTCCTTGGATATCCTACTCCATTTCAATTTCTTGAATGGATATTGCATAAATAATTGATCTTAATGGTTTAATATTATTTTTTTGAAAACCTCATATATTATTTATTGAAACCTACCAATTTATTGTTTGTTTGGATAAAATATTATCAAAATTTGATATTATGTTGACCTGGGTATTTATTTTTTGTAATTTTAGAGTAAGAAATTTTATTTTGGAAACTATAAAAAATTTTGAATTCTTTTTAATGACTTTATTAGAAGGATAAATATTTTTAAAGACAAAATGCACTCAGGAAAATTTCAAATCAATTTTTGAATTCTCAAAATTATTATGTGTAGGAAAAATCATTTATTTTCTATATTTAAAATTTTATTTTATCACCCTAAATCATTGAGATAAATTTCATTTGGAACATTATGACTTAGTTGAAAAAATTATGTATTTCTTATTTTTAGAACTGAAATTTATCTCAACGATCCATTGTGATAAATTTCATTTTAGTTGTCACCATCCAATTGTGAGTTAAAAATGTATATTTTGTTAATTTTTTTTTTCAAATTTTGATCCTAATTTTTTATATAAAACACATTATTTATAAAAAACTTCAAAGGAACATTTTTATAGTATGTTAATATTTCATGGAAAATTTTAATTTTCATATCAAACCCTCAAATATTTATATCATATTTGAGCTAATATTTTATATCTATTTCATTCACTAAATTAGATATTTTTTCTCTTTATTGAATGACTATTAATAAGAAACTGATTACAGTTATAATTTTTATAGATAAGATTTGTCTCAAATAGAAATTGAGATAAATTTTTGTACATTTTTTTGGAAACCTGTCATACAACAATAAAATTTTTAAATAAAATTTATCTCAATTAACTAATGATGTACATTTTTCATAAAAATGCTATGAATTATTAATGAATATATTTTATTATTATATTTTTTTTATAACTCAAAGTTCCAATTGAAGTATATCTTAATTCTATGTGAAACAATTTTTATTTGTAAATTTCATTAACCCACATAGTATCGAAAAATAAAAAATTAGAATAGTATTATCTCACTGGGCGGGTGATGTAAATTTCATTAATAAAAAATTAAAATAAAGTATTTTTCTCCATGGATAACATTGACCTATATATGTTAGTATAATTTTTTTTTATATTTACTAAACTATTATTAGAGAGAAATATGTAATTCTAAGTTTTATAGTTGAATTTTATCTCAATATCCAACAAAAATAAAATTTTCTTATATTATAAATATTGAGCTATCATGGAGAACTAATAATTATAAGTAAATTTATCATGCCTATATAATGAGATAAATGTTAAAAAAAAATTATCTTTTTCTTTAAAAAAATCACAAAAAACTTATTAATAATTTATCTACAAAGGTTTTATAATTTTAATTTTGAATTTTGTAAATTTTAAATTAATTTTCCTAATTTTCACACCTTAGGGGTAAAATAGCACTTTAATATATGAAACAACCGTTTAAATTATTTCTTACGGTTATTTTAATCTTGAAATAGAGTGTTCACCTTAGGCTGAACATTTGATGTAAATTAGAAGTGTTTTGAGTTGCGACACATTCAGTAATTTAAATAATTAATTAGTTAAAAGGTTTAGCATGTATTTTTCAATTTTTGAAAAAAAGTTAATTTCCAAGTAATATTATTTTTTCATTTTTTCTTACCATGAAATTCATTTTATAATGTGGTGTTTTTCTTGTTATGGAATTCTGGTGTGATTTGGAGTGCCTTTAATTTTCACACATTTTTTGAATTAATAAATAAAATAAATAAAATAAATAAAATAAATAATTATAGAATGATGCACTTATATTTAATTATCTTGAATCATAATTTGTATTGAAATTATTTCTGTAATGTGATGACCAGGGCAAGATATTTCATTTTACAGTGATGTTAGCTAACATCGAGCTTCGAGATGGACTCATACCTGACTCGAATCCTGTTTTTCAATAAATATATAATTATTCTAAAATAATTATCATTTTTTTCATGAAAATCAAGATTTGTAAGTACTTAGGAAGATAGGAATAAGTTGATGGTACCCTAAGATAAAATTTCAAAAAAAATCATTCCCATATATACATTTTTATCATTGAAGTATAATTATAATTATACTTATTAGTAACTCGAGTGAGGAAGGTTTTATTTTGGGAAGTTGTTTTTATAGTGTGGAAATATGGAATTTGTGGGTTGTGTGATGTAAGTTATAAATTAAATTTTCCATTTATTTTTATTTTACAAATTTTCAAAGATATAAAAATAATTTACGAACAATGAATTTTGGAAATGAAATTTTTAAGAGTAAGCACATCGGTCAGATGAAGAAGGGACCTTAGTCTCTAGATTTCCTATTAGATGACTATAGTGTAGATGATAGAGAGAGATAGAGAGAGAATTAGGAAATATTGGCGTGAGAGTGATGTTGGAATTTATGAAGTTTGCGTGTCAAGTGGAATCTACAATAGATTCGAGCGAACAAAGGTGAGGTAATTAGGATTTTTTATGGGATGAAAGATGGAGAATGAGGGAGATAAGTGAGCATGAAAAAGAGGTTATAACCTTGTTAAGCTAGTAATTGTGATGGGTATTCTGAGTATGTGTTCCTAAGCTTCCCCACCCTCCTTTTATAAATTATTTATGTGTGTGTGTAACAACATATGTATAATCATGCATATTAGTGTACAAAACATTTCAAATTACAGATCAGAAAAAATATTATATTTCATGCCCAAAAGGGATATCCCCTCTACCTTATATAAATTATTATTATTGTTTTTGTTGTTATTATTTTTATTATTATATTTATTCCCTATGGGGTGAAGTCTAGTGGTTGTGCCCCTATGGTAGTGGGAGGAGGTCTCAAGTTTGAGCCTCCATGAGTTTATGCATAGTTTTTATTTATATTTCCTCTATCCACGAATAATTGTAAATTATTATTATTGTTATTATTATTATTATTATTATTAATATTTCAAATTTATATACATAAATTAGAAAAAATGACATTTCAAGACAATGTCTAGATTCGATACAAGAATAATCAATCTCACATGATTTACCATGTAGATTAGGATGGATAAAATTTCAAGACCAACAAAGATCAATTAAAGGGTGTTTTAATATTTTAAAATAATGGAAAGTGATATTGTCAGTGTCATGACCAATGAAAATAGTGAAATAAAATTCCTAACATATTTTCATGAATAGATCATAATGATTATTTTTGTCGAGTTACTTAAACACTAATGTAAACATACCCTATACCCACGGTTTAGAACAATGGGTATGGCCCTTAAAACTATGGGTATAAGATATACCCATAATTTTAGGAACTATGGATGATGGAACCATCGGTATAGAGCTATACCCATGGTTTATATTAAAATTTTGGGTATAGCGTAAGAGATTTTATCATACTCATGGTTTTTTCTAGACGGTGGGTATATATTTTCCTAATAGAAAACATATACCCACAGTTTATTAAACCTTTTGTATAGTTGGCTATCCCCATTTGGATATAGTAACCCTTCCATCTCATCATGAACCTATAAATAAAATAAAAACCACAGTGCACATTCAATTCAACACATATATTTAATATTTAACATTCAACCAACTACTTGTAATAATTTTCAAACAATTTACAATACTATAATATACATATACATCCATACAACCAATCAATTCAAGTCATTAATCACCATCCACATATCACTTTACTATTAAGTGAAATTACAGGGGATCAATATATCCACCATCACCAACATCCTCATCCTCATCCTCATCACCATAAACAACCTCATTATCACCCAAAACATCATCAAGAGCAGCAAAAACATCGTCATCATCATTATTATTAGCACCACCACCATCAGCTCAACCACTACTTGGACTCTCATTGACAACACTCAGGGAATCATTTAAAGAGCGCATTGATTACATATACGAATCAACATTATTAGCATCCTCTGATAAAAGTGATCAACTTATGACTAACATAGATTTCAAGAAGTGTTCGTTGATCAGTTTACTGATTTTATACTCCTTTAAAGCTATTTTTTGGCCTAAGATGCGTCAACATGAGGGATTTTCAGTTTGACGGTTTGTGAGGTTTGAAAGTAGCTCAATGAGGACCAATGCCTAGTGGGGATGATGTTTTTCCTAGGTCGACATCGAAATTTCCCTTGGTGCTCCTCACCTAATACATGACTCAAATGATCATTTGGCCTGGAGTGGTCATTTTGTTTATCATCGAGGGCCTCCAGGGAAGACTATTGAAAATATAAACAAGGTATTTAATTATGAACTACATATAAATATTTTAAATATAAATAAAATACTTACAATATTTTCTAGTGTATATGAATTTACTGAACTTCCAACCTTTTTCTTCATACTCAAGACAAATAATTTTTCTCTAGGTGCATAAATTTCGATTCCCAATACTGCTTGCTGCAAATGAAATTGACTAGTATACTACTACATTTTTGAATAATATGAATCTGATAAACCTAGAATAAATTAAAATTATAGTAGTTAAAGAAATCCATAAAATGAAGAAGCTTCTAAATATCCATTTAATTGGAAATTTAATAGTAGTGGAATAAAATAAAAAATACATAAAAATTATCATGCTAAACATGGATATGATATAGATTCTTCTTGTATGTTCATTTCAGTCCAATTCTATTTATGTTGATTATTTGGTTATTCGGTCACTTGATAATTTTGATCATTTGGTCATTAAGTTCATTTTTAGGTTAGGTTGTTTGGTAAATTCATAAATTTTCCAATTATTCCATTTAGGATAATTAGACCATTTATGAAAATGAGGGAAATTATGCTAATTAGTCCAATTAGTTCATTTAGGACAATGAGGAAATTTAGTCCATATAGGCCAATTATTCCATTTAATCAATTTAGGACCATTAGTCCATTTAGTACAATTAGTACAATTAGGCCAATTAAGCTAATTATTCCAATTAGGAAAATTAGACCATTTAGGTCAATTAGGTAAATTATTCCATTTCATTAATTTTGGTTAATTTATGCCAATTTGGAAAATTTGGCCAATTAGTCTATTTATTTGGCCAATTTGGGATAATTAGGCCATTTATTTGGCCAAATTAGGCCAAATTAGGCCAATTGGCCATTAGGCCAATTTTTCCCAATTGGACCTTAGGCCAATTTAGGCCACTTTCACAATAGGCCAATTGGTCTTTAGTCCATTATTCCATTATAATAATTGTCTAACTGGACATTAGGCCATTAGGCCATTAGGCCATTAGGACATTAGGCTATTAGGAAATTAGGCCATTAGGTAAGTTGTCCATTAATACACTTTCCCAATTTTCCATTAGGCCCTTAGGCCAGTTGACAATTAGGCCATTAGGCTAACTCGCTAATTAGACCATTAGACCATTAGGCGAACTGGAAAATTAGGCCATTAGGCCATTAGTCCAACTAAACAATTATGTCATTAGGCCAATTATCCATTACGTAATTAGGTCAATTATCCATTACTCTATTAGTACATTAGGAAAATTAGACTATAGGACATTAGTCCATTAGGCCATTAGGACAATTGGCCAATTGGACATTAGACCATTAGGCCAACTGGCCAATAGGCCATTAGGCCATTAGGCCAATTAGCTAATTAGGCCATTAGGTGAATTGGACAATTAGCCATTAGACCATTAGGTTGTTAGGAAAATTGTGTAACAACCCGAGATTTTATAAGATATAATCTTTTTAATCTCTTTAATATCTTCTACTGTACGCTACACCAAGATTAGCTTGTACTATACACAACATCGTATTAGCTTGCAGTATACGCAACACTATTCTTGGATCTTGTTACACACAATTTCAAGTTCGCAACATTGAGTATATATATATATATATATATATTCAATGTATAAATGAAATAGGGTTGGATTATGTTATACAAAACAAAAAAGGAGTCTTGGACTACACGCAACCCTAACCTGGCTTTCATTATACGCAATCACGGCCTTCCTCGATAGCGTGTGTTGTATGCAATACCGGGTTTCAATAAGCAATGATATATTGTTATTATATTATTATTTACTAGCCGTTATGAATAGTATTAACTACATTTTGAATTTTATAACATTATTATCCATCTTAAACATTTTCTAGAACATGTTAAGAGAACAAAATAAAAGTTTCAGGTAAAATAAGTATTTTTCAAAAAATGCAGTTTTTCTGCCTTTTGATGGCACACCCACTTTAAATCTAGTTTTTGACATGTTTATAAGTTCAATTTTACAAAATAAAATTTTTCTCGGGAAGAAGGATATAAAATTTTACCTTGGATAAAACTTTCATATTATTCTGATAACTTTCATATTTTAATGAATAGTAAAAACACGCTATATTTTAATTAAATTTTTTTTTTCATCGTAATAACTG
Organism: Viscum album; assembly: GCA_963277665.1. NCBI lineage: Eukaryota > Viridiplantae > Streptophyta > Magnoliopsida > Santalales > Viscaceae > Viscum > Viscum album. The sequence goes on from OY728139.1 coordinate 498,685,560, forward strand.
ATGTGGTTAAATTATAATATTTAATGGTTTTAAAGTATAAATAGATTATATTTTTACCATTTAATATAATTCATGTCATTGTCATTGATTTTACATTGAATTCGTAGGTTAAATAAATTCAATCTTTTGCAATGTTTTAAACAAAAACCCATTTTCTTTCGACAACGAGATTAATTTTAATTTAATTTCTGAAACTTATGTGTATTGAATTTGTAAAAATGGATTACATATTTGGAATTAGTGGGTCCAAATTATATTAATAGACTACTTTTTATTTTTGGGCTTTATGAATAGTAATAACGGTAAATTTTATTTACCATAGTAAAAGGTAAATTGGGTAATTAAGGGTAAATATAATATTATAAAATTATCCTAATACTTGTCTTAATACAATTGGATGATTATAATTCGTCCTAAGTCATATTTAGGTCGAAATGAAATCCATTAGAATCCACTTGGAGGTGATTAAGAGCTTTAGTTTATTTTATTTAAAAGAAAGTGAAATATGTCTCCTTCAACTTTAATAATTAAAGTATTTTTAATATAAGTTTATACAGAATATAAATTCGGTTATAAATACTCATTTGAAAGATAAAATGTTTTTCTTTATCATGGTAATTTATTTGTAATTTCTAAGAGTTATTTAGTTACCTTATTATCTTATACATTAATGATGCAGAAATTATTTATTTAGTGAAAAATCAATAATATAGTTTTTATTGAAATAGTAATACATATCAAAAGGCCCAAAAATCTGAAAAAAACTTATTATTAGTGTATATATAAACCCTAATCATCCACTGGACGAATTTTTGACCATTTGGATCCTTATTATGACGATTATGACACTTATAATATTTTATTTTAAATGATTCCAAATTTGTCACCTTCATAATTGAATAAAGATAACAATTTACATGTTGTTATTTTAAGATGATAAATTCGAGTTAAATTATTATTATAAAATATTTTATATTTATCTTCATCAAAGGATTTTATTTTTAATTTTTATGCAAAAAATAAGTATATTAAATAATTATACAAAAATGTTGAACTAATTATTTTATTAAGAGATATACCAAATAAATAGTTTTAAAAATATTAAAATAAATATTATATGAACTATTTAATGTGATACAATAATTTTATAGACACATTTTACATGTTAGTAATCTATTAAATATTATAGTTCGAATATATCCTCTGTGTAGATTTTATTTAAATTCAAATAAATGAATAGTGTCAAAATTGATACTATTGTTATTTTATAAAAATAACATATTATTAAATGGTTTAAAAATCACAAAAATATTTGAAAATTATAAATTGAAATTTATATATTCTAAAAGGTCATAAATTATCCAATTATGGAAAATTAAAAACACATAAGTGATTATTTATAACCATTTAAAATTTACAATTTTATTACCACAAATAAACTTAAATAGATTAAATAAGGATAAATCAAAATGATAAGGTTTAAAATAATATCAAAACATGTCTAAATTTTATTTGTTAATGATATTACAACCCTATCACATCTAATATTCGAATTGAGTCCTTTTTGGAGGTTTTTATGTGGGTTTTGAATTTATATTAAACTAATATTTTTGTGGATTTCAAAGGTGCCCCTCTCCTCCCTTATAAAAGAGAACCTCCTCCCTCTCTTCCTCACACCATTTTGAGCCTTCAAGATCAGCCAAAACCTGACCATTTTACTTCCCCACTTCCTTATAAACCTACTAGAGGTACTAGTATTCTCAAAAGACCAACCCTAGTGCCCTAAGAAGAAGTTTAAATGAGGTGCGTCGAAGAAGAGGTAATCTCTTCTACCAATTATTTCAAGCTTATTTCATCTTCAAATTCTTCTTCTTTAGTTGTTTCATTATAAAGTAATAACATAAGTATCACTAATATACTTATATGATATTATAAATATTAAAAAACCCCATTTAACCTTCTATATATCCTATGGAAAACGAAATCACCGTGCGTGCGTACGTACGGAATACCGTCTCCACGCCGTGGTGTAATCTGTTTTTCCAACACCACCTTACTTGGATGGGTATAATGGTGTAAAGAATAACTATACATAGTTATTATAACATCATACTAATTCTGATATATTGTATCATCCAATACAATTCAATTCTATAATTATGGGAACAATATCATCGCTCATGCGTACGTACGGACTACCGTCTCCACGACGTGGTGAGATTCATTCTCAATGATTAACCATTCATGAATGATTATAAAGTATATATAATAAGTAATCATGAAATATATGACATAATAATTATACTTTATTTATGTATATATATATGTATTTCATCCAATTAATTCCATTCAATTCAATGAGGAAACGAAAACAACGTTCATGCGTACGTACGGCCTACCGTCTCCATGAACGGTGTATGTTGTTCCATTTATCAATCTAAAGTATTTGAAAGTATATGTTGAATGGTACCGGTAACCATGGAAGGTTATTCAGATATTTTTGGAAAATAGACGATATTCGCATAATGAAAGGATAAGAATATAATGAGATGTTTTATTGTATTCATGAGCTCATGACTAATATAAGGACTAAGTGATATTATGGTTTGATTATATAGATTTTTTTTGGGATTTTAGTATGTGGAAAGAGTTACCTTTTGACAGTACTCATGTTTTCACTAAGGTTCTATGGTAATTTATGTTTCAAGAGAATATATGACTAAGGTATTCATGTGTTTGGAATACAACCAACAAGATATATATTATAATATATGTGGGATAAATGCTTGTATTCACATTCTTGGTAGATAACCTTTCTAGTAATTGTTTTCTTTATACTATGATCTTGGACCGAAGTATTTTAGATAATCCTAAATATTGGAATTGATTATGTTGGACATAAGTTAGTATTGTTTAAGGATAAAACTTTTTTTCGATATTATTGATGAGATGTTATAGTAATGTAGTTTTAGAAAAATGACAACCTATAGGATGAGCGATAACCCATTGCGTCGGACAAGGCTTTGGGAATCGAACCCACAACTGAAGTGCGACTGGCCTTTATCGCATACCAATGGCCTACAGGAAGTCCCTGGTTAGTAGAAATTAGTTTTATTTTATTAAGTGGCATGATAGATGAAGTATAAGTTCATTTTTGGAATCGTATACGATTAACCTCACCATAGATGGACTTATGTATATTTGATAACTTTTTCTAACCTTTTGATTGAAACAAATGGAATAACCCATAATTCTATCACATGATCTGTTAACACTTCACGAATAACAAATTCAACTTCATTTCTTTAAGAGATGAAGTGGAAATTGATCAAAGCACAAACAACAGTGAGATTGTACCAGAATAAAGTAAGTATTTATTCTAATTCAAAATTTTCAACTTTAGGGAAATGATATCGAAAAACAAAAATGTTGTCCTAATGATCTTATATCTGATGAATCATATGGTACCTTAGATCATCACAAATTTATGGCTTTGTGATTAATGGATTTTTCATAGCCATGTTCTCTACCACTCTCCATCAGAACATGATGGTTAGATTTTTCTTCCATATCCATATTTTAACCTATGTTCTCCTATATAGAAACCCAGTGATGAGTTAATTTGGGTAATCATTACGTTTCGTACTTTAGTTTTTAAAATTAAGTTTTAGTATTCCTTTTTACGATGTGGGTTTCTATGAATAGTAAATGATTTATAACCCTGACGAATTTCGAGGGTGAAATTCATTTTAAGGGGGGTAGAATGTAACAAATTGAGATTTTATAAGATATATTCTTTTTAATATCTTTTATATCTTCTACTATACGCCACACCAAGATTAGATTGTACTATACGCAACACCGTTTTAGCTTCTAGTATACGCAACACTATTCTTGGATCTTATTACACACAATTTCAAGTTCGCAACATTGAGTGTATATATATATATTTATATATATATATTCAATGTATAAATGAAATATGGTTGGATTATTTTATACAAAACAACAAAGGAGTCTTTCACTACACGCAACCCTGACTTGGCTTGCATTACACGCAATTGCGACCTTCCTCGATAGCGTGTGTTGTACGCAATATCGGGTTTCACTAAACAATGATATATTGTTATTATATTATTATTGACTAGCCGTTATGAATAGTATTAACTAAATTTTGAATTTTATAACATTATTATTCATCTTATACATTTTCTAGAACATGTTAAGAGAACAAAATAAATTTTTCGGGTAAAATAAGTATTTTTTCAAAAAATGCAGTTTTTCCGCCTTTTGATGGCGCACCCACTTTAAATATAGTTTTTGACATGTTTATAAGTTTAATTTTACAAAATAAAATTTTTCTTTGGAATCAGGATATAAAATTTTACATTGGATAAATTCTTCATATTATTCTAATAACTTTCATAATTTAATGAATAGTAAAAACACGCTATATTTTAATTAAAAACAACTTTTTTGCATCGTAATAACTTATGTGGTTAAATTATAATATTTAATGGTTTTAAAGTATAAATAGAATATATTTTTACCATTTAATATAATGTATGTCATTATAATTGATTTTACATTGAATTCGTAGGTTAAATAAATTCAATCTTTTGCAGTGTTTTAAACAAAAACCCATTCTCTTTCGACAACGAGATTAATTTTAATTTAATTTCTTCAACTTCTGTGTATTGAATTTGGAAAAATTGATTCCATATTTGGAATCAGTGGGTCCAAATTATATTAATAAACTACTTTTTATTTTTGATCTTTATGAATAGTAACAACGGTAAATTTTATTTACCATAGTAAAAGGTAAATTGGGTAATTAAGGGTAAATATAATATTATAAAATTATCTTAATACTTGTATTAATACAATTGGATGATTATAATTCTTCCTAAGTCATATTTGGGTTGAAATGGAATCCATTAGAACCTACTTGGAGGTGATTAAGACCTTTAGTTTATTTTATTTAAAGGAAAGTAAAATATGTCTCACTCAACTTTAATAATTAAATTATTTTTAATATAAGTTTTTACAGAATATAAATTCAGTTATAAATACTCATTTGAAATATAAAATGTGTTTCTTTATCATGGTAATTTATTTGTAATTTTTAAGAGTTATTTAGTTACCTTATTGTCTTATACATTAATGATGCAGAAATTATTTATTTAGTGAAAAATCAATAATATAGTTTGTATTGAAATAGTAATACATATCAAAAGGCCAAAAAATCTGCACAAAACTTATTATTAGTTTATATATAAACCATAATCATCCACTGGCAGAATTGTTGACCATTTGGATCCTTATTATGACGATTATGACAGTTATAATATTTTATTTTAAATGATTCCAAAGTTGTCACCTTCATAATTGAATAAAGATAACAATTTACATGTTGTTATTTTAAGATTATAAATTCGAGTTAAATTATTATTATAAAATCTTTTATATTTATATTCATCAAAGGATTTTATTTTTAATTTTTATGCAAAAAATAAGTATATTAAATAATTATACAAAAATGTTGAACTAATTATTTTATTAAGAGATATACCAAATAAATAGTTTTAAAAATATTAAAATAAATATTATATGAAATATTTAATGTGATACACTAATTTTAAAGACACATTTTACATGTTAGGAATATATTAAATATTATAGTTAGAATATATCCTCTGTGTAGATTTTATTTAAATTCAAATAAATGAATAGTGTCAAAATTGATACTATTGTTATTTTATAAAAATAACATATTATTAAATGGTTTAAAAATCGGAAAAATATTTGAAAATTATAAATTGAAATTTATATATTCTAAAAGGTCATAAAGTATCCAATTATGGTAAATTAACAACACATAAGTGATTATTTATCACCATTTAAAATTTATAATTTTATTACCACAAATAAACTTAAATAGATTAAATAAGGATAAATCAAAATGATAAGGTTTAAAATAATATCAAAACATGTCTAAATTTTATTGGTTTATTATATTACAACCCTATCTCATATAATATTCGAATTGAGTCCTTTTTGGTGGTTTTTATGTGGGGTTTGAATTTATATTAAACTAATATTTTTGTGGATTCCAAAGGTGCCCCTCTCCTCCCTTATAAAAGGGAACCTCCTCCCTCTCTTCCTCACACCATTTTGAGCCTTCAAGATCAGCCAAAACCTGACCATTTCACTTCCCCACTTCCTTAGAAACCTACTAGAGGTACTGGTCTTCTCAAAAGACCAACCCTAGTTCCCTAAGAAGAAGTTTAAAGGAGGTGCGTCGAAAAAGAGGTAATATTTTCTACCGATTATTTCAAGCTTATTTCTTCTTCAACTTATTCTTCTTTAGTTGTTTCATTATAAAGTAATAACATATGTATCACTAATATTCTGATATATTATTATAATTATGAAATAACCCCATTTCACCTTATATCCATCCTATGGAAAACGAAATCACCGCGCGTGCGTACGTACGGAATACCGTCTCCACGCCGTGGTGTAATCTATTTTTCCAACACAACCTTACTTAGATGGGTATAATGGTGTAAAGAATAACTATACATAGTTATTATAACATCATACTGATTCTGATATATTTCATCATCCACTCCAATTCAATTCAATAATTATGGGAACGATATCATCGCTCGTGCGTACGTACGGACTACCGTCTCCACGATGCGGTGAGATTCATTCTCAATGATTAACCATTCATGAATGATTATAAAGTATATATAATAAGTAATCATGAAATATATGACATAATAATGATACTTGATTTATTTATATATATATGTATGTCATCCAATTAATTCCATTCAATTCAATGAGGAAACGAAAACAACGTTCATGTGTACATACGGCCTACCGTCTCTATGAACGGTGTATTTCTTTCCATTTATCGATCTATTATATATATGTATATTTTAAATATATATTACATATAAATCATGTTTTATATTCTGCAATTAAGTAATCATGATCTAAGTAATCATATTAATAGTTACAAGTCAAAACACGGGCGACAAATGAAACGATTTTTCCCAAAACGCTCTTTAACATGGAATTTACAAAAGAACAGTTAATATAAAGTCATAAGTGAACCATATATGATATCATAAAAATAAATATGATCCTGTAATAAGTCAATTACATTATTTAAATCATTATATAGGAGGTTTGGATACGTACGAAGCATATCAGACATAAGGTAAGGGATAATTATTCCAATCTCATTCTAATCCGAGATTGTTTATTCGTAAGTATTTACTAGGGTTATGATTATTATCCATGTCCACATGTTCTAAAAATGTTTTCATAAAATGTTTAATTTTTTTTTTCATGTATGTTTAAATTCCTTTTTACGCATTTTGACTTTTACAACATGGTATGTAAAGAATCTTTTTTTACAAGGTACTTTTTGACTTTTCCGACAAAAGTACGAGAAGAATGTTTTTTAACTTATACGCCGTGAATGATTTTTTACGGTTTCATGATGCCTCATCTTCATGAAGCTTCCTATACAAGATTTCATGATTATTTTCAACAAAACCATTTTCTTTTAAATTTGCATGGCATTTTGCGAAAACAAAATGATTTTGAAGAAGAAAGGATATTTTCCTCAAGATTTCATTTCAAGTTTTTTATCAAAAATATTTTTCATCTAAAATGACATTATTTAATATGATTATCTTTCAAGTATAATGTCTCCATTTTTTACATGGTTTTATTCTTCTTCTGATGAAATGATATCCATTTTTTTATATGGATTATATTATGATGGCATGATGTTTAAGAATCCCGTTCTATTACATGGGTTATGCTATGATGTATGATTTATGATTTTGTGGAACACGAAAGAATGATTTCATTATGAGATGGGTGGGACCTATATCTCCATCCAATGCATTGGGTAAAGATTCATATCTCATGAGATAGACATGGCTGGAATGGTAAGTTAAAACGGTTCAGTAATACAGGACTGGAACGAGGAGTGAACTCGATTCAGAAAGAGAATTTGTCCACTAAGATGGTCTTGACAGCAATGCCTTGGCTACTATGGAAATCATAACATGTGCTGAATGGTTTCCACAATTACATGTTTTATTCCAATTCTATTTTATCAAGATTTATGTTACATTATGATACATTCCTTACATACTTCCAATATTTATGTCTTTGCTCAAGATTTTGATGTTTAAATTTCATGTTCAAGTTTTTGATTTCAAATGTTTATGGATTGTTTTATGTTCTCTATGTTTGCCCTTACTGAGCATTTGAGATCACCCTTTTTATGTTTTATTTTCCCCTGGAAATAAATAAAGGTTTTAGGTAAGGAAACAAAAAGGGGAAGATCGTTATGGGAGTTTTTGAAGATCTTTCAACATGATTAGAAGTTTATATTCCAAGTTTTCAAAGACACTAAACTATTACGGTCCTTGAGTGTTGGTTCTTATTATGTATTAAGTATTCCGAAAAAGTAATGTAATGTCCATGTACATAAAGATTTGGTTCTCTAAAAATTGGATATAATTCCATTAATCCAATTGGATGTTAGGCCATTAGGGCAATTAAGTCTTAGGCAATTAGGCCATTGGGCCAATTGTCAATTAGGCCAATTGTCCATTAGGCCAATTGGCTAATTAGGCCATAAGTCTATTAGTACAATTATACAATAGGTCATTATTCCATTATTCCATTATCCCATTAGGTGAATTGGACATTAGGCCATTATAAAAACATCCCAATTGGACATTATCCCATTAGGCCTATTGACCATTAGACTATTAGAATATTGGTGCAATTGGAAAATTGTCCATTAGGCCAATTGTTCATTATTCCATTAGGATAATTTTTCCAATTTTCTATTAGGAAACTAGGTCATTATCCCATTAAGACAATTTTACATTAGGCCATTAGGCTATTATGTGAATTGGTCAATTTCCCATTACGCTGTTAGGCCATTTGGTCATTAGGCTAGTAGGCCTATTAAGCCATTAGGCCATGTGGCCAATTGGCTAATTAGGCCAATTGGTCATTATTCCATTAGGCCAATTGGCCATTAAGGCATTAGGCCATTAGGTCATTATGCCATTATACTAATTAGGCCATTAGGCCATTAGTCCATTAGTCCAATTAGGTCATTATGTCAATTAGTCCATTAACCTGTTAGGCCATTAGGTCATTAGGCTAATTAGGTAATTAGATAAATTATACCATTAGGTCATTATCTCTTTATGTAATTATCCCATTAGTCTAATTGTCCATTAGGGTGATTACCCATTAGGCCATTAGGACAATTGGATATTAGGCCATTAGGCCATTTGAAAGGGGTATTTATAGCCTTATATTAAAGAGATTAATGATAATAAAACTTAAATTTCAGCATGAAAATCTAACTAGTACAATATAAATATAGATATTATTTCTATTCAAATTAAAGTGCCCAACACTTCTCATTATTGGGCATTGTAGTTCACCTGAAAGTGTGCAAATACATCATTGAATCTTTGTTCATTTTTTTTCCTAACGCATCCTAAAAAATTTAATACAAGTAATAAGAATTAAATTTTATATTAAAACCATTATAGATTTTCAATACCTTAAACTCACCACTCTTCCAATATATGTTTATATTTTGATATTTTGTTGTTGGAAAATCAGGTACTATTGGTACACCCTATAAATCAAAACCAATTATAATCCTCCGAACAACATATAACTCATGCTTATATGATCTCCAGAACTCCCCAAGATCCGTAAACCTATAAACCTTAGCATCCTCACCATTGGAAAAGTTAAACCAATGCTGCAATGAAAATTTTAATTCATATAAATACACAAACTATATTGATATAAATTTAACAAATTTTCTTACCCATATCTCTACTCATGCTTTATATATGATGTCATTACCGATATATTTCCATGTGATTGGTTGCACCCAAATGATTTCATTGTACTTGGATAAAGTTCCCATGAAACTTCTACAGTGCCTGTAATTTTTACTTATAATATGATTTTCTTCATTGTAATCCACCATTATTTTTGTTTAGAAATTACAGGATTCCTATATATGGGTTCACCAACATCACCTACTAGAAGATCCCACTGAATAAGATAAAAGGAAAAAATAGAATAATTAAGTCTCTTTACAATAGGAAAAAATTATTTGATATAATTTGACACACTTATTATAAAAAGAAATGATGCAGGCTGGTCAATTGGCTTAAATGGATCCTTGGGATATCCTGAATTAGTAGCCTCTGAAGAAAGTGCATGTTCCAATGCATGATCTGGGTGTTCTGCATACACTAGAGTGAAAGATGAAGGAACAAAATCATCAAATCTTAAATGGATAGTAGGAAATGTAGTTTGTGTAGAAATAGAATTATCTGGGTAGTAGGGTTGGGGATACATCAAATGATATGGATATGGTAAACCTGGGAACATACATAGAGGTCGGTTAGCAATGGTATCATAAGAAGAGGCTAAATGAGATGATGATGGAGGCATGGGTGGGAATATCTACACCATAAAGAAGAAATTCCCTAAAAAAGGTAAGAACATAATCAATTGAGGTATTAGAAATTCCATACATGGTTTTTCCATGATATAACCACATTAAAAATTCCAACCTTCTCATTTTAGTATATTCATAATATACAAGAGTTCAGAAATAATCCATTAAAATTTTTACTCTCTCAACATCATCATCTTTAGTATTTTCCTCCTATGTATTGATATCATTTCCTTCTTGCACTGTAATACTATATATCTCATGATTATGTACAAATGGAAACTGATCAAATATAAAATTCTCCATACCACTTCTTTCTTTTCATTAATGAATAGTAGAAGATTGTATCATATCTCCATTATGAAACCAAACATAATAGTTTGTTTGAAATCCAACTTTCATTATATAGTATCTAACTTCTTCTCATCTTAACCATGGTCTTCCAACATAATTATAACATGGATGTTGTATATGACTTCCATTTAAAGAATTTTTAAATGAAAAATCTAAAAAAATTCCAAATTATTTTGAATCATGGTTGAAATATGATCAGCATGATACATCCATATTCTATCCATTTTATTACAGGAAAGAAGTTATATTCAAATCAGTATTGTAAACCATAATTAAAATGATATCCAAATTCAATGACAAATTAAAATTATAGTGTAGAGGCAATTAAAGAACACTAATAGGAAACCAAATTGAATATAATGAATGATGTAATTGACCATTATAGAATAATTTAATATCCATACAAACAAATAATAAGTCACATAATAATAAAAAACTAAGGTATACTCCTAGAAATCAAAACAAGGTGCATGAATTTCAATAATTAACAACTAAGGAAAACATAAAACATAATTAAGGATAACATTTAGTCATGAAAGGATTTTATTTAAGGTTAACATTACTTATATTATTTAAAAATATGGAAAATATATTTTAAATGATGTTTTATTTCAATTTAATTAGTATATAATTTTAGGAAGATTCAATTAAGGCTAAATAATTATTATATTCCATCCCACTTTATAAAACCCACCCATTACGTCACCATTTATGAAACCTCTTAATTGAGGTAAAGTGTGGTTAGATGGTTTTTAATTCATATAACATTTAGTGGAAATAAATAGATAACTAATCAATACATGATAAAATAAAAAAAAAGTATTCTTAATTAGGAACTAAGTTATACCCAATAGTTAATCAAAATAAGTGAAACTAAGGTTCATACCATTAAAGTTTTTTTAAAGAACTAAATTCTTATATAAAACTTTATCAATGGAAACCAGGTTTTATAAAATTAATGTGATCAAAAAAGATTTCCAATCTAACATATATAATTATTTCATGACATTTACCAAAGGATTTTATAAATATTTGTAAACAATAAATGTTTACAATTTTTAAACACTTGAAATCTAAATAATTAATTATTTGAAATAATATTTTATCATTCATTCATGTCTAAATATTAATTATTAATTCTAAGAAACATACTTGAGAAGTACTATAAATACAATAGTGAATTTCTAGAAAACCAAGCTTCATAGATAAAGCAATATTCTATATTTACTTATAATAGTATAATCATGTACATCATCATACAATTATTTATTTTTAGGTTAAAACAATCCAATAAATAGTTTAACCATTGTTCATGATATGAAAAATTAAATTTAAATAATTACATACCATAACTCTAAGATAATAAAAAAAACATTAACCCATGTAGTTAACTTAAATATGATCCCCAAAACTAAAATATATAAATCCCTAAAATATTCCACTGAAATAATCTCAAATTTAAGTTAAATTCATAAGAATCATAAGGATAACTTTCAAAATAAATAAATTATTTTTAGAACAGTAATTTTAGGAATTTAATAGACTATATTTGATATATATTATACTATAATTTTAAAAACATGATGATATAAGTGATTCTAATAAGCTTCATTAGAATCAAATGCATAGATAAAATTGAAAATAACTACCAATGGAAGAGAAGACATATTCATAATTGAGTAATTTGATGTTGAAGAAGATCAGAATAAACCCTTGAATAATGGGAGAATGCTGGAGAATACAAATGGTCATCTCTTGGGTGAGGGGAGAAGAAAGAACCAGAGGTATGGTAATATTACATATCACAACAAAAAAATTCAAGAAATAGAGGAATATCACATGCCGATGGGGAGTGATGTCACCTAAGGAGAGGAGGGGGGATGACGAGATCATTGGAGGGTAGGGTATTATGAATTCAAAATGAGGAGGGTAGGGGGATCCCGAGGGTATCTCATTATTTTACGGAATTATAACTAGGATTTTTTAAAACCATGGGTATAGCTCCAGGAATAACATCTACACCCATAGTTTCTCTAAACCATGGGTATAGATGTGTGGGGATAGATCTTGTTTCTAGTAGTGAAAGGTCCCAATATAAATAACTACTAAAATAATATTTGTATATGACTATGTGAATGGAATTTCCAATGAATTATACAATGATAATGATATATGAGGATCTTATAGTGTAACTTATGATTATGATTATAATTAATATAACTCATATTAATTAGTGATTCAACATGATATGTGGATTTAGAGATGTTTTTTTTTCAATTTTTACTGGTGATGAATCCTTGGTTCATGTTTTAGGTTGATAAAAAAAATATAAGCTTTGATAGGATTAATGTCATTCATGTGAATAATTAATGATATAATGTGTTTATTATTTTTGTATTTAAAAAACATACTCCTTTGGTATATTAATTAAATTTTATATAGTGAGGATTTCTAACTTTAGGTATTGAAAATTCATGAATGTGATATGATGTGACTAATGTGGATCTTTCTCAAAGTTATGTTATGATGAGACAATGTGCATTGTGATATTCATGCTCCTTATTATGTTATATATCAAGAGGTTAGTATAAATCAATTATATTTTTTATAGGTGGAATATTATTTGAGGTTTTTATGTAACTATGATCAGATGATCAACTTTTGATCAACACTAGTTTGATGTGACATTGATCAACTTGTTTTACAATAGAATACCGACATGGAGAGAGGTATACCCCCAAGACATCATTTTTATGACTATATAGTTTTCTTATTATGATAATATGTATACTATAATCCATATTCATGTCTTACTATGTGCATGGTAGTGTCATTATTCATACAATTAGTACCTTGACTCGATGATTACTATGAGTTGGAAAATAATGATGTATTCTGTTAATTACAAAATTATGGGTTGGGGATTATATGATCCATTTATTATTTTATTTTGAAGTTATTTTACCAATGAGAGTACCGTTCTCTATAAAACTACCACCAGAGGGTGATTTTATTGAGTAAAACCCAATACACACTAAGGGAGTAGGATAGTGTGATGGATAACCAATACACCAAGTACCCTTACTACCAATGGATGTGGTAACAATGTGGATATTTGGCTAGGATTATCATGATAGGTAGCTTCCATGTGGTTTATGCAGTTATGAAGAGGAGGGAATGGGGTTTATGTTCTTCATGAAAAGAGGCATTAGGACTATTGATGACTGGGTTATTTAGAGTTTGTTTACGAGGGAAATTTTATATTTTTATGGAATGTGTTTTACTATACGTACTCTGTTATTTGGTGAGTGATGTTTTCAATGATCATAGTGAAATAATACTCAAATAGATTAGAATTATGAACCATAATGTGCAGGATTTGAAATTGATTATACTTATGTATAATATCTGATAAGTCTTTAGAATAGGATAATTCACTTGTTGTTGTTTGACCTAGTATATCCTAGGTGGTTTGGTTGGTAAGGATGTACCTATGTGTTATGATTTTAATTTTTTGGATTATTATACATGCATTATATTGACTTAGTTGTTCTTATTTAGAAGATAATCTATTTTTAAGTGGATTTATTCACACACACTTTTATATACAACTTTACAGGTGATGGATATACACTAAAAATAGAGAATATCATATTTAATTATATACCTGAATTGAAGGAAACAATATCTATGAGATGGATGTCATATCATATGATATACTAGAGTTTTATGATAGAATGGGATGTTGTTTCTTCCTATATCATGTTGTAAAATAAGTCTTATGACACATGCATTCATATGAGTATGCATCTACACCATCTTCTACTGCATGGTTTTACCTTCAGTTATGATCCATGATATGGATCATTCATGGATTTCCATATTCATTGAATGAGTTCAATGAATGAACTCAAATAGAAAGTAATGGGTTCCATGAGATAAAACCTAAAACACATTATATATACAGTGCTATTAAATAAATTAAGAGTGTCAAGATATCTATATAAAGGGATGAGATCCCCCTTTTTGGGTTACCGTGCTCTATTAAAAGGTTTTCAGACCTCTCTCTGCTTATCATAACACTGTTCATAAATTAGTGAAGGAGTTAAAAACCCTTTAGTGTATGATAATTATCAACAATTATTCTGAGATTCTTTGGCCAATGTAATACCTCATAGGTAGGAAGCCTTATTTACTTCTTTAGTGATCTTCATCAAGCATACTCCATCAAAGAAGGAGATAAAGGCCACTGCTATTTCATTTCAAGTATGTATTTTTCTTTGATAATCTACACATGTTAAATATTTGAGGATATATTGAGAAACCCATGGATAGTTTCCATTGGAAATGATCATTATATGATACCCTAAAACTCATAAGTGGTATCAAAGTCTTGTTCTCCAAGGATTGTATGTGTTAAATCTTATAGTTTTTAAAGAAATTTCATATCATAAAACATTTTTAGTTGTATTATATAATACGATACGAATATATATTTTTTGTTTTCAATCAATTATAGCATATCAATCGATTATATTTTGAGGTATTATATATAGGAAACATGATATTTTGAACCATGTTATATGATATGATATATGATATTATAGAACATGGCTCGATCCAGGGTTTGTCTAAAATAGTGGATCATAACATAAATACAATATCTCCTAAATAGTTAAATATGATAAGGGAAATATGATTTGGACGATCTTATTTTGTGATTCAATCATCATGTATGATTTTGGGTATATTATAAAAATAATTGGTCGATAGACTATTTATCCTATATATCTGTCATATTTTATAGCTGATAAAAATATTCTAATTCCTAAAATACAACATACCTAAAAAAATTTAAAATTTTATATGTTGATAGATCTTATTATGATCTATAATTGTTTTATAAATAATAATTTTAAGTAATTATAAAATGGTATTTTTCATGCCTAAATAAAATATGAAATATTTATATTTGTTTATCATGTTTAAAAAAATAAATAAAATGTTAATTAATTAATTATTTCTTGATATCATTCACACTTATAAATTGTTTATAGAACGCGAATAATGTTTATGCATAAATTTGTATGAAAAATTCATTCTAGGATGTAAATCCCTGTATAACATGCTAGGTGTGATATCATATTATTTAGTTTTCATAAACCATGACCTTGGATTGTTTTTAGAGTTATAATATTGAAATTTTTTATTGAATATAGTTTGTGTATTGGTTTTCGAGATATTATGAATTAAACTAACTCTTCATCAAAGTATCCTTATGGAGAGGGACTTGGTGTCAGACTATCCACTGGCCTGGAAGCTTATGAATTATTCTATAAAGGATAGGAGTTTACTATCTATCACTCCGGGCTTAGGCATGTAAAGATTGAAAATTTCATTTAACTCTATGACTTAACATAATGAATTCATGTACCTTATGCATGAAATTCATTGGGACATGTATGATTTTGTTTGCTTCTTTTTTTGGATGAGTAACATAAACTTGTGGAATGTATAAAGAGTTACACATTAATGTAGTGTGAATATATTAATTTGGTTGATGGAATATGGATTACACAACTAACTTTATTAAAGTAAACATGCATAAAGTAATAAAACATGATATAATAAAGATTGCATGAGATGAAATGTGTTTAATATAAAAGATATATTATTTAAAATGGTGAAATTTATTAAAAAGAAAAACCTACAAAATAATAATTGTGATATTCCTTTCAAAATGAAACTTTTCAATACCTCAATCATTTAGTACAAGTGACCCTAACTATTAGGTACCAATGAATTATCTTATGTATGGAATGAAAGTATAAAGGTACCCTAACTGTTATGCGACTTTTTCTTGGAATTTTCTTGGATATACACTTTGATGGGAAACCATAACAATTAGGATACTAGTGGAATATATTTTAGTGAACCCGTAATATGGATTTGGATGATGGGTTATCCACTCGTCTCTCTAAGAGTTATATATAATATGATTGATAATTTTTTTAACAAATATAGTCTTGAATTATTTACATGATCAAATTTATATAATTCATGGTGAAATATGGGTCTTGTCTCACTAAATTAACATGATGTTTTGGAACATCATTTTTAGTGAGAGAAATCTCATTAAAATTCCTTGATAAAAAGATATAAAACATGGTATTTACCCATATATATATATATATATATATCTAATGTAGATCATTGAATACTTCATGACAATCATATTGATATCCCTTACAGGAGTTACCTATAAGATAGTTATAGATTGGTATTTAAGGTTAATAAGTGTTCTCAAAGAAAATAATCATTCTAAGAATCAAAATTTGATTGTTATAGAAGTCAGTTTCACTACCTTTGACTTCTGGGTATTGGATACCTGGTGTGAATCACACATTTGTTTCAACAAACACAGACTCAAAGATATAAGTGAATTAAAAGAGGGAAGATTATATCTTTATGCCAGTTTTGGAGCAAGTGTTGCATCATTAAAAGATGACACTTATGATATAACTTTACAAATTGTATTAGTCCTATAATCGGAAATCTATTATTATGTTACCTACATAAACAATTGTTTTTAATTCTATATCTTGTTTTGACAAGAAATGATTATCTTTCAAAAGTAATAACAAGAGTTTTTCTATATTTATGAATGATATGTTTTATAGAATTTGGAATATGATAAATGGTTTATACATTTTAGATATATATAATACTATTTATAATATATATAATAAGAAGGAGAGGGTTGATTCTAATCCCACTTAAATTTATCATTTTCATCTTCAGTATATAAATGAGAAATGCATCCATATAATTTATAGAGATGTATTATTGGAACCATTTGAATATGAATCATTTGAGAAGTGTGAATATTGTTTATTAGGAAAGATGACCAAAACAAGTTTTAGTAGAAAAATTTAAAGGAATAATGTATTATTGGATCTCATACATACTAATGTATGTGTACCATTGATTACACAATAAAGTGGCAGTTTTAGGTACTTTGTTACTTTCACCGATGAATTTAGTTGGAATGATATGTGTTTCTGATGAGACATAAGTATGACACTTTTGAAAAGTTAAAATATTTTTAAAAAAAAATATAGAATTAATTAGGAAAAATTATTAATATCCTCCAATTGGATCAGTGTGGTGAATACTTGGGCCAAGAATTCATTGATCATTTAAGAGATTGTGAAACAGTTTCACAACACACTCCTCCCAGAACAAAAAGATGGAGTGGTGTGTCTAATAGGATGAATAATACCTTCTTGGACATGAGTCAATCAACGATTAGCCAATTTGACCTTCCTACTACATTTTGTGGTTATGATTTGGAGACTATTATATTTTCACTACACCACATTTCTTCTAAAGTATTTGTAACATCCCCTGGTCTGGAACTCTCTAATGTGGCCAAAAAAGGGTTTTTTACAAGAAATCATGTGTGCCTCCCTGTATTCCAGAGGCTGCCGACTAGCAGTAGGGGTGTGAAATGTATAGTAGGGAGACTATGCCCTTGGGTATAAAGTGTCATAGAAGTATAAGTAAACCATATAAATGAAATAAATGAAAGTATAAACATAGGAAAAACCAATAATAAAATCCAACAGAATAATCCAATAAATAGTAATGAAATAATGTAATGACATGTTGGAATATAAATAAATTTCATGATAGAAACAATACAGGTAAAAGACCTGCAAAATCAAATAAAGACTTAAAATTCCCCACCCCTAAACCCCATGTTGTTCCTACCTCCAAACTCCAGACCATCTAGCAAGAAACAATCAACAACAAGGTCCTTTACCCCTTTCCAACCCTGTATCCATGTAGTTTTTCCCAGGTACCAAACAGTGGATTGAATAGGGTGTGAGTATAACTTAGTAGGTCAATACCACTATGTCTAAACAAAGTAGTCAGATAATAAGTGTATTAAATAAAATGATAAATATTTGTATTAATAAATTCAATAAATAATAAAATAAAACAACAACCTTCTTTGTCTCTATGCCAGAATATCTATGATAATGTCTTACAACCATTCAAACCACAACCATATAACCATGGTAAAATAAAATTCTTCAGAACCATGTCAGAATGTCTCAAAGCATGTCTTATGACTATTCTAATCACAACCCTATACCCATGGTATAAGCAAAAAAATCTAGGTCAAATCCCTATAAGAATTTCGACATCCAGATCAAATCACTATGAGCATTACAACATGGGACTGGGAAGAGCCCACTCTCTATAAGCATTACAAAATGGGACTAGGTCGATCCCATTTAATATTATAATTACATCATATAAGTGTGTATATGATAGATCCAAGCCTGATATATAATCATTTCAACATGGAACACAAGTCCTATCATACAACATGGATATCACAATATCACATCATAAATATCAATGATTAGTTATGCGAATTACCATTTGTCTTTCATATACCACTTGTATTTATATCACAATTTATTAACATTCATAACAATACACAATAATCCAAAACTTAGGGATTCTATATCAAGCAATCATATAAGGTCACATTTCATGCTAAACACATTTTAAGCCATTAGCAAATTCAATTATATTCATGATTCTCTCACCTAATGGGTATCCATAATCCAAGTCAGAATCCAACTGAAAATAAGACTTCAATGAATAATATTATTAATTATTTAATTTATTATGGTGCACATTACATTGTATCAATCATAATATTGCATAAAAATGGAAATTATCAAACAATAGGTTTAAGATTTAGACCCCCTACCTTTAACTGACGATCCAACAACTCTTCCAATAGAAAACTCTAGAGGAAGAAGGTGTAGAATATCTCAAAGAGGATCCTAGATAAAAAATGATCAAGATAAAAACAAAAAATGCACATAGTCAAAGGGTTTCACCATAACGATTGGAGAACCAAGGGAGAAAAGGGAGAAACTGGAACAAAACCACTTACCAGGGATTGAAGGCATTATCGGGACATCCTGAAGGAAGGATGACACTCCAAAATCATCTGGAAGGTGCGTTAGGGTCAATAGGAGAGGGTTGTAGTGAATTATAATGAAAATTAAAACACACAACATACTTTAAAATATTAGATCTTAGGGAATTACACAGTGTGTAATGTAGATACATTTTGTGTAAATATTTTTAATGGGATACACCAAAAAACCCATCACCTTGGATAATTTTATTAAAAACACATGAAAATTACATGATGTATAATCCATTTACACAATATGTACATGTTCCAAATATGGGTTTTCAGACCATTTTCCCTTTAAACAACCCAAACCCCTTTAAATATTATCAAATTACCAAGAACCCATGAAACACTTAACCCATTTACTCAGACTCCATTAATTCCAATAAACATATATCTATAGACTTTAAGTAATTTCCCCCCAACAAGGCTATCCACGTGGATACTCTCCATTTTTCTTAAGTTTCCTTACAACCAAAGAATATGTTTATTCAAACAATATACATCTATTATAGAAACATAACCACCATGGTTTAAAAATGAGGAAAAAATTTCTTGAAAGAAAAGTTAATGAAAAACTCAGAGAGACACATACATAAAAAATAAGATCTTACAATCTCCCCACCATATAATATATCTTCCCTAAGATACTCCAATAATCACTATGAGGTCTCAGTGAACAATTCTGGCCAATGTGTTCACATATCCAAATCTCTCTCCTGGAATCCTCTTAAACTCTCCCATGCTTCCACTACACTCAAAACAATTTTATAGTCCTACCTCAAATATATTTCTAAATATGATCCACAACTCATATCAGATGATAATAAAAGGAAACATCAACAAAAATATTGATATATGATATATACATCACATGGTAAGGGTCTGAATGATATCTATATAGCTGTGACACATGTAACATGTCATGCATAAAACAATATCGCTATTGAAGGACTAAACAGTATGCCACTAGACTGACCCATAATACTATCTCGAACGGACCAACAAACCTAGCTGCTACCTTTCCCTATTTCCTAATACAAAATTTTACCAATCTACGTGACACCCAAAGGAAAACATGATTACCAACCATGAATTCTAGAGGTTTTATCCGATTATTATCATATGATCTCTTCTTGATTTTTATGGTCACTAACCATTGTATGATCAACTAAACCTTCTCAGATGTATCCTACAAGAGACTAGGCCTAATAAGTGCTAACTCACCTGCCTCTTTCCAATAAGGAGTCGAACACATGGCTTGCAATACAAAGCCTCAAAAGTATTCATTTATATTGATGCTTGTGAGCTATTATTATAAAAAACTCCAAGAGGACCATATGTATCTCCCATTAAAAACCAAAATAAGAAATATAATTATGAAACATATCCTACAGAACCTGAATAGTTCACCCAGATTGACCATCAGTCTATGGATGATAGGCTGTGCTCAAAAGAACCCATGATCCCAGAGCCTTTTGAAGATCGTTCCAGAAACGTGATGTTAAACAAGGATCTTTTTATGAAATGATATTCCTTGGATCACTGTGAAACTGAAACACCTCACACACATAAAGACTACCCAGATCATCAACTATTAAGGTCTCCTAGATAGGTAAGAAGTGTTCTACCTTCATCAGTCGATCCGTAATCACCCATACAACATCATTCTTATAGGGGTAATCCTATCAAAAAATCCATAATGATGTCATCCCATTTTCATTCAAGGATGAAAAAAGGATGCCAAATCCCAGTTAGCCTTTAATTCTTGACTTTCACCTACTAATAAGTGAAGCATCTATCCATGAAGCTTACCACCTCCTTCTTCATTCTTGACCACTAGTTCTTTCTATAAATATCATGACACATCTTTTTTAAACTAGTATGCACCACCCATCTAGAAGTATGAAGCTCCCTCAATAGATCCTTTCATAAGCCCATAAAAACCCATACTCGACCACAAAAAATAATAGAATTTCCACTACCAAGAGACCATCCTGATTGTGTCTCCCACCATATAATTTTTCCCTCAAAACTGATCCCTTTGAATTAGAAAACTTCTTGGTATTAATCAAGTCCAAAACCATGGGTATAACCGAAGTCAAATTTAGATATACTCAGCCTTTAGACTCCTAAACATATAGATGCATTTCTAAAAACAGGGATATATCTTCCAATCATCACAAGACTCCTTTATTACCTCTTTATATTTCATTCAGCTCAAATAATCATTAATGATGTTTCCCTTTCCTGGTGTATAAGCCAATTTGAAGTCAAAAGACTACAAATACTTGACCCACCCGATCTACCGAAGGTTTAGGTCTTTCTAAGAAAGTATGTACCTGAGGCTCTTTTAATCCATGTATACCAAAAAGAACTCACCCATGAGACAGTGTCTCCAACATATCAGGTAATTTACCACTACTTATCACCCCATATCTTGAGTAGGTTAATTCCTCTCATGCGGTCTCAGATGCCTGGATCCATAAGGAACCACTCAATCCTCGTACATTAGAACTACTCCGAGTCCAACAATGGATGTGCCACGGTATATGTTATATGATTTAGCAGGAATAGGTAAAGTTAGGATATGTGTTGAGGTCAACCTACCTTTAATCTCCTGAAAAGTTCTCTCGAAATCATCAGAATAGACAAACATCAGAACTTTCTTGGTTACCCCATACATTGGTGATTCCAAATGGGAGAAATCTTAGATAATGTAATGATAATAACTTGCTAAACCCAAAAAACTCTGAATCTAAAAGAAATTATTGGGTTGTTCCCAATATACCATGGAAGAAACCTTCTTTGGGTCCACTAATACTTCTTCCTCTAAGATGACATGGCCTAAAAAGTTCACTTTATTAATCAAAAAACTGCATTTGGTTAACTTGGAATAAAGGCGATACTCTCTCAATGTACCCAGGACAATGTAATGATGTTTGGAATGATCATCTTCTGAACGGGAGTAAACTAAGTTATCTTCACCCAAAACCACCAAAAACTGATCCATAAAAGGATGAAAGATCATATTCATCAAGGCCTTTAATACCATTGGGACATTAGTCAAACCAAACAACATCACTAAAAATTCATACAAGCCATATCTATTGCTAAAAGTAGTCGAAGGTATGGATTTTGGTATCACCCTTAATTGGTGGTAACCTGATCTCAAATCACTCTTAGATAATATCTTAGCACCTCTCAATAGATTGAAAAGATAATCAATGCACAGAAGAGGATACCAGTTCTTGACCATTATCTGGTTCAACCTCTAATAATCCACACATAAGTGTAAATACCCATCATCCTTCTTGTATAAGAGAACTGGAGAACCCAAAGTAGAAGTACTAAGATGTATGAAGCCTTTATATTCTAGATCTTCAAACTAAAATTTCAACTACTGATGCTTTGCTGGTGGTATTCTGTAAGGCGGGATAAAAACTGGATCCGCTCCTGACACCAAATCAATTGTGAACATGATCTCTCACTTGGCCTATAATCCATAGAACTCTTCAAGAAAAATATACTAAAAATGGGCTAGCATTGAATGAAAAGAATCCTACTACATTCCCCCATAATCTAGAGCAAGACCAGTAATATGAGCCCTAAGATAATCCAATCTACACTGAATTCATCCAACATGACCAGCCTGAAGATCCCACACACCTTGGTGAAAATAAATGCCTCCTTATAGAGATAAAAAGGAAAATCTCCTCATATAAAAATTGATACGAGTCTATTATATAAATAAAAAATCCATACCAAGAATTAAGTCGAATCTTTCCATTCCCAGTATGAACGATTCCCAAAATAACGGTAACCACCGATCTTTAGGGAACATGCCTTTCAATGTTTATCATTTTCTTACCACACTCCCATTGGCGTGTCTATGGTCAAATTATAATCCAAGGTTTCCATTTAAAATACCAAACCATTCAAAAAATATTAGATAGAAAAGAACATGATGCTTCTGTATCAAACAAAACACAAGCTAAGGTAGATGATACAAGAATCGTACCTGTGAAGGTAGATGTTCCTACATCCATGATAGCTGGAGTATTCTGCATAATGTGAATATGAATTGTCCCTCTTCCCTAAGATCCAGCCTGAATACCTTGAGACACTACTTTTTTTTGGTACTTTTTCTCTTACACTGGGGTACCACATCCATTTCCTCATGCTAAACGGCCAGTGGAACTCCAACTACCTGCCTACTGAGGGGTAGCTGAGCCCCTTCCTGACTCCAGTTCCATTCTTGATCCCCTACTATTGGCCTGCTATGGAAAGTTCATACAGAAACTCTAAACATGACCCAAAATTCCATAGATAAGACATTCAACTACATGGTGAGAACACTACAGGCACTTGTGGGAAAACATTCCACACCAATAGAACCAAAATGGAACATGCTCCTGATATGGATGTCAACTTCCTTGAATACTCTTCCCACCACTACCGTGGTAGAAACTATCAATAAGGTACTTTTTGATACCTGAATAAGAGATCCAAGTTCTCATTACAGAAATACACTAGCTATTTGTTGGGTCCTTTCTTATATTCCCTTTCATAACGAGTGTCTAGTTCATCACATCCTTAAAATAGCCAAGACGAAAAATGTAACACCCTAAGGATTTACAAATAAATTTAATACAGAATGTATGAAACAATGAGTCTCTATGAAACAAACACATTATTATTTATAGGATATAGTTATAACCTAGATTTTAAACAAAATCTTTCTAATTCTATGTTTTTAATTTTGAAAAACGGACATACACAGTTGTGATCAGTAAGATATTTAGAGTCTGATAGGATCGACTTACATTTTTGGTGAATAGTAACTTGACCCTTATGAATAGTAATGTACCATTATGGCTAGTAATGTAACCTTATGAATAGTAATATGAACCATATGAATATTAACTTCACCAATTTAAGTATAAATAAAACCTTAATTAAAATTTTAGGGTGTTATAAAATCAGTTTTAGTTTAAAAAAACTGTATATTTCATGTAAATGATGATTTTATTTAAAATTTAAATTTCAAATATTTAGAAAATTATTTTAATAAAAAGGAGTCCATTTTTTAATTCTACACATTGAAAAATTTTTGGGGTGAATTTTTGGGATTTTCTGTATTACATGAATTTTTGTGAATAGTAAAATACGCTAATTTTCAGCATAAATACATTATAAGATAAATACACTATTACTTGCATCATGGATGATGTAAGGAAACTTGGTTAAAAATAACGTGCAATTATTACTATTTTTGGTCCCAATAATCAACACTATTACTTGTCTTGAGAAAAATAATAAAATAATGAATAAGTTATTCAAAAATCACCTCTTTCCTCCACTATAAAACCACCCCTCACTCCCTCTTCTCCTCAATCATATAAGCCTTAAAAATTCTAAAATTTCTACCCAAATACTCTTTTAAAGTATCTATCCATGTCCAAGAGCTCTTGATATTTCCAAAATACCAAAACACCTTCCCTCAAGGAGGTTCTCAAGGATGTTATTTCAAGAGGTAAATCCTCTTCCTTTTTAATTTAGTTTCATTCCAATTATCTTCTTTTCTTATTATCCCCTAACCTCCTCTATTCAATTGATCATGATAAATAAATTATAATATATATACTATAATTATATCATACTAATGTAATAACCATTATCAATCTCCTTAATCTCACTCTTTTATTTTATAAACAAAATTAGTATTCGGGAGGTGCCAATTTACAACTTTCATGGACGACAAAGTTTTTTTCTTCAAATTATTCTTCAAAGCTATTAATTAAACCATTTTAATAGTTAATAAAGATTTTAAAATTTATAATAGTACATTTTTTATTTTCCAGAAGTAAAATATTTACATAATACGAAATTATATAACAAAATGAGTTCGTTATGATCAATAACCACTGTAATAATCTAAACGATTATCACTAAAGGGATTATCTAATGATTCATCCTCATAATATGTAACCAAATGATATATACAACCATTAAAATTTTTTTATTCTAATTAACATAATTCAATTACAATTTTTGATAATTATACCAATTTTAAATGAACTCTATTACTAATAATCAAGCGAATCAATCATGAAATCAACGAAACAAACACTCTGGAGAGACGAAATTCAATCATATAACTTATCAATAAGGCCATACATGAACTTAATAAAACTATAATGAATAAAATACATGTAGATAATATTTTTAATTAATTAATTAATGTATTTAATTTTATTATCCATGAAGTTAAGGTTAAGTACAGAACATGTTCAAACATAAGGTAAGGGTTTTCTACCCGAAACTCCATTTTCATTCAGGTTACTCTAATTATCTCCTTACACAATAAAATTATTATTTATTATTTGGTAATACTCATAAATTATATTTGAATATTATATATATATATTTACTAATTATAATACTTCTTTAATTGTTGGGGAGTTACATGTTTTAAAAAGATCTTTCAAAAATTATTCCCTATAAACAAGCTTATTCCAAAGGAACTTCTCAAATTCTTACCTATTTTTAAATGAACACTGTAATATATTTTAAGAAAAAATTATTTTTCTAAAAAAACTGATTTTATTATGAAAAAACTACCTTAATTCACTTCTATTTTTATACAAATATTTTTCCAAAATAACTCTTCTTTTCAAAGTACAAGAGTATTTCCCTCAAAAATTACTCAATGATTTTGTAAGAGTATTTTCATCTATTTCAAAAATCATGTTGATTATTATGTTTAATTGGTATTAATAATTATATGATATCATAAAAAATATTTTATTGAATTGTTTATGATTATTTTGACTATGGATATTCTATCTTGATACCATTCACCATATTACTCTGAATGGTTAGTGTTTACATTTATTGATTGGGGAAAGTTATTTACATTTCATATGTGAGTTTCAATATGAATGTATATGTTGTTTTTGTTTATACCCATTCATATTAAGAATGAATTTTAACTTATTAAGTGATGGGTGGGGCCCGATATAGCCCCTCAATGCATCAGTAGATCACCTGAGAAAAACTAGCCTGGGTTTTTACCCATTTATGTATGGTCTTACCATAAGGCCTTAATAGAATGGTTATGATGTCCGGAATTATGCATTGCCTCATTATGAAACTAGTAATTTGTGGTCCATGTGATTATTCGACTAGTAGAATATCCATGGTTATGTTTTATTATGAAATTATTAATCAGCTCTTATTCCTACCATATTATACCCAAGTTTATGTTTTGATGGCATGTGTACTTTTAGTTATTCATCATGCCTCATTATTTATTCTTCTGCTATTTTACATGCCCTTACTAAGCATCTAATCTCACCCCTTATTATTTTTTATTTTTCCCCAGGATGTGAAGAATTTTATTATGAATGAGCTGCAAGGATAATTAAGGGTTTATGGATGTTTATATTGGGTTTTATGTATTGTATTTCCTTTCAATTTGTAATGTTGAACATATGTATGAATCTTGTTTTCCAAAACTACTAAACTATTCAGTTCTTCAGGATGCATATTACTTGTTTATATGACAATGTAATAAAATAATGCACTAGTTCCGAGCAACTAGGGTCGAGGAATTACAAAAAACATTCACCTGTGACCTGATCTCATAGTAAAAACCATCCTAAAAATGTCTCACCCTAGAGATCTCATCAGCTTCCAAAGATGGTGAAAAGAGGTGTAGGTTAGTGAAATGTCTAGAATAGTACAACACAAACATTCCCTCTTGCATTAGATGCATGAACTCATGAGCCTTTTCATCCCTTAAATTCTCATGATAGATTTAGCTTAGGAACTTCATCTCGAAGTCCTTCCAAGATAGATCATCCTGTTATCCAGCTTCCTCCATAATATCCCACCAATGTTTGGAGGGTTTATGTAGCACATATTCAGCAATCCCCACCCTCCTATCTATGGGTGTCTCAATATTCTTGAAGATCATTTGGACTGACTCGATCAAGAACCCAGCTACTTGGGGTCCTCCTTCCCCAGTAAACTTCGGTGGATGATGCAGCTAAAACTTTCTTGTCATTTTAGACATAGAAGGCACTATATGAACAATATTCCTTTGCATGGATCAAATAAACCTTAAGAAGATTTCATGAATCTGAAAAACTATATGGTCCTTAGAAACTATAGGAAGATATAGTTCAGCTACATTAGGAGCATACTTATTATAAGGACCCGACCCAAGTTGCCCAGAGCCAGTGCCTTATTTCATTATAGTAGCATGTTTACAAGAAAGTCATATCCCAAAGGAACAAATATTTTATTAGTATTGAAAAACTAGATACATACATAAGTTCAAAATTACAACATGAAAGGAAAAACAATATATATATTCCATTAGAAACATCCATGACTCCTAGATCATCCTGAAAATTCATTTATAATTTACTTCTTCATGTCCTGGTAAAATAAAACATAAGAAAGGGGTGATCTTAGATTCTCAATAAGAGTAATCAACACAGTGTAAGATATCATAAATATAAACATTAGGCATGCTGAATAACTAAAAACACATGACTTTAAAAAAAATAAACTTGAACACAATATGACAGGAAAACGAGCAAAATAAATAACAACACAATAAAACTTAATCATGGTTATTATAATAGTCAAATAACCACACGAACTATCAATTAATAGCTTCATAATAAGGGGATGAATAATTACATATATCATAACTATACTGTTAAGGCCTCATTCCAAGACCATAAATAACCATACTATCAAGGCCTTGTTCCAAGACTCTAGTTTGTCTCATGAGACCTACCAATGTATCTAGTGGCTATAACGGTCCCTTCCCATCACTTAATATTTCCAATACGTTCCTTATATGATTGTGGATAAACATAAACAACATATACATTCATATTGAAACTAACATATGAAATTTCAATAACTTTCCCCAAACATTAAACATAAACATGAACCATTCGAAGTAATATGGTGAATGGTATCAAGATAGCACATCAACTACCAAACTATTCATAAACCATTCAATAAAATATGGTGGATGATATCATAAAACAATAACCCCATTTGAACTTAATAATCAACAAGGGTGTTGAAATAGGTGATAATACTCTTATAAAATCATTGAGTAATTCATGAGATAAATACTCTTTTACTTTGCAAAGAATTGTTCTTTTGGAAAAATATTTTTATAAAACCAGAAGTGAATTAAGATAGATTTTCATAATAAAATGATTTATTTTATAAAAATATTTGTTGCTAAAAAAAATTATAGAGTGCCCTTGAAAATAGGTAAGAATTCGAGAAATTACCTAGAAATGGGCTTGTTTATTGAGAAGAATTTTTGAAAGATCCTTTTAAAAAATGTAAATAATCATAAAATAAAATATTATGATTGGTAAAAATATATAGAACATTCACACAAGATTTATGAGGAGTACACAAGTATAAATAATAATTTCATTGAGGTAAGTAGATAATAAGAGTAACCCGAATGAAAATGGATGTTCGGGTAGAAAACCCTTACCTTATGTACGAATATGTTCCGCTCTTGAACTGAAGGTCATGGAATATGAAATTATAGTTATTAATAACTTAATTCAGAACCTATTAGAAATTTATTTATTTTATCATAATTTTATCAAGTTCATTTGTGTCCTTATTGATAATATTGAATTCTGTCGTTCCGGAGTGTTCGTTTCCTTGGTTTTCACAATCGGTAAACTTGTATATGAGTACAGATGTTCATGTGGAATGGATATAATTCTACAGAATTGAATTTATATATTATTTATGAACATATATAGGTTTTAATGGTAATATATATCATTTTTTACATGGTATGGGGATGAATCATTAGATGAAATATTAATGACAATCACTTAGATTATTTTTGGCAGTATTTTGATTATTACGAACTAGTTTTTTCATATGAATTAATATTATGTAAATATACTAGTTCCTAAATATTAAATATTTTATAATAAATATTTTATAGTCTGGTTCGACCATAAAAATTATTTCATGACCAGTATTGAAGTAGAAAATAAAGAACGAGATGCCATTATCCACGAAGGTTGTAAATTGTCAGAGATGATGATTTCATTTATAAAATAAGAGAGAGAGAGAGGGAGAGAAGATTGATAATGGTAATTACATTAAAATTATATAATTTAATTATATAGATAATATTGGAGTTGTCAAGATCAATTGGATAGAGGTTTTGAGCAGAGAATAAAAAAAGAAAGGAACTTGAAATGAAATTAAAAAAAAGAAGACATGGATTTACCTCATGAATACAACTCTTTGAGAAAATCCTTAAGGGAAGTGGTTTTGGTATTTTGAAAGACCAAGAGCTCCTAGAAATGGGGAGGGACTAGGGTAGAGTATTTGGTAATAACTTTGAGGAGCTTCAAGTCTTAGAAGAGTGAAGAGAAGAGGGAGTGGTGGGTGATTTTTATAGAGGAGGAGAGGAGGGGTTTCCCATTATTTTATTATTTTGTCAAAGACAATAAATAGTGTTAATTATTGTGAAAAATATAGTAATAAGTGAATTTTAGTTCTAACCAAGTGTGCTTACATCATCCATGATGCAAATAATAGTGTATTTATACCGCAAATTACCGTATTTTACTATTTATCAAAAAGTCAAGTTTTTTCAGAAAAATGAAAAAAATTCATCCTAATTTTTTTTCGATGTGTAGAATTAAAAAATGAACTGCATTTTATCAAAATAATTTTACAAGTATGAAAAATTTAATTTTTAAATAAAATCATTATTTACTTGAAAAATACATATTTTAAATTTAAAACTGATTTTATAATACTTTCAAAAATTAATTGAGGTATCATAAAATTATACTAAAATCATAGAAAATTGTTTTTATTGAAAAATAAATTTTATGAAATTTTATTTTATTTTAAATAAATTTATTTATTTTAAATTTTAAATAAATATTTATTACTCACAAAAATACTAACCCTTAATTATTAATTTCTAAAATACTCAATTTCATTTATAAGGTGTCTAAACTTTATTTATACTTGCATGAGTGAGGTTACTATTGCTAAGGATCATATTACTATTCATAAGGGTCAAGTTACTATTCACCAAAAATGTAAGTTGATCTTATCAGACTCTAAATATCTTACTAAACATAACCGTGTATGTCATTTTTTTGAAATTCAAATCACAGTGGTGGCAAAATTATGTCCACTGGCTAGGTTATAACAAGGTGGTCTTTTGTTGAGACTCAATGTTTTATGCATTCAATATTAAATTTATTTATAAATCCTTGGGGTGTTACACTGATTTCCACTCTCCTGACACTCATGTCGAAGATGATGAGGAGGAATTTTCTCTATAAGACAAATACACACCTTAAAGTACAAGATAACAATAAGGTTAACCTTAATAGGTGACTACAACAGAGAAATACTGACTTATGATCTCTTTAAACACAGATTACAAGAGTTTTTGTATGACTTGTCAATTAATTTCATTTATCAAGTGTAAACAGATATCCCATATCACAGTATAGATAAGAAATATATCACATACATATAAATATGTCCCTATCATGAACAATGCATGAAAATTTATATCCCTATGTTCCTGTTATGATGAATGTATACTCATCTCATGCCATACTAGGCCATGAATATAAACCTCAAGAATCAATGAAATCATAGAACAATAACCCAACACAACATGTGAATCACCTAAGGTGAAATAACATCAACTGTAATAAGTAAACAACACAAACAACAATCCCATCCCTGAGCACTTAGATTTTCCCCCATACATGGGTTAGCTACTCCCATGAACAAACTCATTTCCATTTCCCAAAACATACTAGTCTCCTTTATACCATTCCCAAATAGTAAAGCAGTGAAAAAGAATACTTGTTCCCTTAATACCACTTTGTAACATCCCCTGATCCATCAATCTCTCACGTGGCCAAAAAGGGTTGGTTATGAGACCTCAAGAGTACCTCCCTAGACACCAGAGGCTTCCGACTAGTAGTGAGGGTGTATAATGTATAGTATGGATACTATACCCCCTGGTATGAAGTGTCATAACAATAGAAATAAACCATATAAACAAAATAAATCAAAGTATATACATAATAGAAACCAACAATAAAAGCCAGTTGAATAATCCAATAAATAACAAATGAATAATGTAATGGAATGCTAGAATGTAACTAAATTTCATGCTAGAAAAAATAAAATTAAATTATTAAAAGACTCAAATAAATACTCAATAGTCCCCTATCATGAACCCAACATCGGTCCCACCTCCAAACTCCAACACATCTGGAAAGATATAACCAAGAACAAGGTCCCTTTCCCTTATCCAAACCTGAATACATGTAGTTTTCTTGAGTACCAAACGACATCCCGAATAGGCTGTGAGTATAACTCAGTAGGTCAACACCACCGTGTCTAAACAAACCAGTGTGATAATAAGTGTTTAAAATAAATGATAAACATACGTATTAGTTAATTCAATAATTAAAAAAAATACAACAACAACCTGCTTTGGATCCATGCCAGAATATATCATTTCATTTCTTACAACCATGCTAACCAAAAACATATAAACATGGTAAAATAAAATTCTTCATTTCCATGCCATAAGCTGGGTCAGAATCCAATTGAAACCAAAGGACTCCAAGGAATAATCTTATTCATCATTTAATTGATTCAGGTGCATGTTAAGTTGGCACAATCACAGTATTGAATAAACATGGAAATTTTCAAACCATAGGGTTAATAGTTAGACCCCTACCTTTAACTAGCTATCCATCAATTATTATAATGGAAAATTCACAAGAGAAAGACGGTGTGGATGATCACAAAGAGGTTTCTAGATAAAAACTGATCAAGGACAAAACTAAAAATGCACATGGTCAAAGGATTTCACCACAAAAATCAGATAACTGAGGGAGATATGGTAGAAACTAGACCAAAACCACTTACCTAGGATCGAAGGTATTATCAAACATCTGTAAGGAAAGTTGTAACTCTAAAATTTCCTATAAGGTTACATTGGGTCGATAGGAGAAGGTTGCAATGAATTAGAATAAAAACTCAACCGCACATCATACTTTAAAATAAAAGGTTGGGTAATTACACAACATGTAATATAGTTACAGGTAATGTAAATATTTTTAATGGGATACGCTGAAAAACTGATCACCTTGTATTATTTTATTAAAAACACCTGAACAAATCATGACGTGTAATCCATTTACATGGAATATAAATGTTCAACAAATTTTTTCTGCCCATTTTCCCTTTAAACAACTTGAACCCCATTTAAATATTATCAACATAACAAGAACTGACGGAAAACTTAACCCAATTAACCATAATTAATTAATTCAGATAAACATACATCTTCAGACATTAATTCATTTTCCCCAATAAATCTCTCTGCATGGATCCTATCCATTTTTCTCAAGTTTCCTCACAACCCAAGACTGTGCTTATTCAAACAACAGACATACACGATGTTAACACAACAACCAGGGTTTAAAAATGAGGAAAAAATTACCCAAAATAAATTTTAATGAAAAACCCAGAGATTGAAATATATGAAAACAATAGTATCTTACAGTAGTCATAAATATACCATTTAAGATATCGTATGGGAAGAATCCCAATTTTTATTTTATGAAGATTTGGGGTCACAAATCATATATAAAACATTTTAATTATTATAAAATATTCCCTAAATCATTGAAATACTTTTTTATTGGTTATACCAAGGAGATTATGGGATATTATTTCTATAATACTACTGAACACAAAGTGTTTGTGACCTGATATAGTATTTTAATTAAGATAGAACACATATGTTAAAGATTCAATGAAAGGAAATTTAAACATGGAGAAGTTCAATAATAACAAACATAAAGTGTTCCTTAGGTATACGTGGATTTGGCGGCATAAAGAGTTATAGAAGAATAATTGACTCATGATGCATAATAACCTCAAAAGTCCTTGTATGATTCATGAAGAGACTAAGAGATATGGATTTATTATAGAAACATATTATGAATAAATGCTCATTATTGATGAACCTACTGTATACTGGGAGGATATGAAGAGTTTTCTTTTGAGAAATGGTTAAAATTCATGGAATCTAAAATGGATTCCATTCATAGTAACCATGTTTGAAACTTGGTGGATTAACCTGAAGGGGTGATACCCAAAGGTTGAAAGTGGGGTTTCCATAAGAAAACCAACATGGATGGTAGAGTGTCAAAATATAAAGCACATTTATTCAAATAAGTTAAAATAAAATTAATAAAATTGACTATGAAGAAACCTTTTCACCAGTATTTATGATAATATCCATTAGGATTTTTCTAGTCGTAACAACACATTTTGATTATGAGATATATCAAATGAATTTCTTAACTTATTTTCATAAAATAAATTTAATCAAGGACATATATATGATATAGATCAAGGTTTATGAATTAAAAAATGAGACTGCTATGTTTTTCATACAACAATGATCTATTTATGGATTAAAGAAGGATTATCAAAGTTAGAATATATGGTTTAATAATGTGGTCAAATAGTTTGGTTTCATAAAAAACACATTTGAATATTATGTATACAAGGAGATCAAGGTGAGTTTAGTGGTGTTTTTAATATTTTATGTGGATGAAATACTTCTTATTGGAAATGACATCCTCACACTCTACTCTATGAAAATGTGGTTGGGTGAATACTTATTGATGAAAGATATGGGTGAAACTGTATACATAATGAGTTTGGAGATCTATAGAGATAAATCTAAGTGGTTTCTTGGACTTAGTTAGGACACTTAAATTGGTAAAGTTCAAAATATATTTAACATATATAGCTATAAAAATGGGACTTTACCAATATTTTATGTAAGAAATATTAGTATGATTTTGGGTTCTTCTAAGGAGTTAGAAAGGATAAAAATAATTTCTTATGAATCTGCCACATGTTCTATCATGTATGACATGTTGTATCCTTGAACTGACATCTCCTTTTCTCTAGAATTACTTCTAGATACCAATAGAATCCTGGATATATTAACTAGATTACTATGAAGAATATCCTTATCTACATGATCAGGACTAAGGATATGTTATTGATATTTTGAGGAAACCATGTGCTCTGCTGAAATGGTTACATAGATGCAAGTTTCCAATCGAATAGATTTGATATTAAATCTCAATCTGGTTTCATTTTTTCCCCAAAATGGTGGATCTATCAGTTTAAAGATTTAAAAATAATCCACCATAGTAGAATCAACAATATAGGTGAATTAAATCACCACATCATATTCTTTGATGGAATTTGTGTGGATCATAATGTTTATATTTGGATTAAAGGTGTTTCCTAGCATTGTTGGAGTGATCGAGATTTACTATGAAAAAATTCATCTATCACTCAAGAAAAATAACCCTGGTCTCACCAAAAACTCATCATTCTCAAATACCATCTTATATGAGAGATCATTAAGGGTGGAAATGTTGGGATCTGTTGGGTGACTACATATGAGAATGTATTGAATCTATTAATGAAATAGGTATCACAATAGAAACATGAGAATCATTTAGCACTACTGGAAATCGGATCTTTCCCAACACTTATATACACCCTTTCCCAACGGTTCTCCCAAACCGTTGGGAAAGGGGGGTCTTTCCCAACAGTTTGGGAGAACCATTGGGAAAGGAGCCTCAAAACACCCCTTTCCCAATGGTTTGGGAGAACCGTTGGGAAAGACCCCCCCTTTCCCAACGGTTTGGGAGAACTGTTGGGAAAGACCCCCTCAAAACACCCCTTTCCCAACGGTTTGGGAGAACCATTGGGAAAGACCCCCTCAAAACACCCCTTTCCCAATGGTTTGGGAGAACCGTTGGGAAAGAACCCCCCTTTCCCAACGGTTTGGGAGAACCGTTGGAAAAACTCAGCCCCAATGGTTTTGAGAACCGTTGGGATAGATTCTTTGATTTCTTCCAGGTCTACTACCCGAGAACATTATATAAATATAAATTTAAAATAATTATGATAATACATATATATATTTATGAAGTTATGTTTATAAAAGTTATGTTAGGTTAGTGGTTAAGGTGTTTAATTATAAACGGGGGGTTGTGGGATCAAATCCCACCACATGTTTTTTTTGAAATACATATACCAATGGTTTTATAACCGTTGGAATAGATTTTCATATTACTTATACCAACGGTTTTCCCAAAACCGTTGGTATAGACCTATAACCGTTGGTATAGGCTATACCAACGGTTCTCCAAACTGTTGGTATAGGCTATACCAACGGTTTGGAGGCCTATACCAATGGTTTGGAACCATTGGTATAGGTTAGTATTCTACTAGTGTAGAGTGTTTTAGTTTAGGATACTTAAAATATTTATGCAACAATTTAATAATGTACCATGTATTTATAATAAAGGAAATTTTCATTTATCATTCTATTCATACATGCTGAAGTTTACTTTGAATGAATGGTGGAATGATAATATCCCCTTAAAGTATGACTTTGAGTTGTCTATAATTGATGATCATTAGAGAGTAGTATGGGTTGTGATGATATTTTAATATTATCATAAGTAGTGGACTCATGAGATAATAAGTCGAGACTTATTATTTGGATTTACCCACCAAGTATATCCCATGGAATTTCATATAGACATCGATATACTTGGGGATGTATGATTATAATCAATCATTATAACATTAGGTTAGAGAGAAACCTATCATTAGAACCTCCACACTTTATTAACCTTATTATGTAAGTTATTATGACTTAGATAATTAGGGTTTGTTTAGGTATGTAACATATCATATTATTAGTTAGATCATAACCAATATGGGATTTTCCACTCCCATGATGAGAAAATATATCTATCCCTTGATTGAATTAGACTGAGGAAATGCATTTCCATGGTTAGTTAAGTCACATGAGATGTGTTCAAAAACTTGGATTAGGGGCATATGATGTGACCATCCACTAAATAAATGACACATGATGTATTAATTAACTTGGTTAGAATTTTTCTGAGAATCAAGAAAGTATGGGATTACCAATATTATATTGACATTGTTTCACATTTAGTCAATCGATTCCATGAGAAAAGGTATTATATAGGTATAAATATAATATATATTATATATATTCTTTTAGATAAGTTCATATGATATAAGATTTTGTTTGATGCAGATCACACTAGACACCTTAGCAGCTTGAATATCATTGATTCATTGCTACAAGACACTATCTACTTAGACCTATGAAATAGAGATTTCATATTTATTTGAAATGTTACTAAATCCTGAAGGATCACACAGTTAGGTATTTTGGATAAGGGTTATGTTTTTTGAAGAAGTGTTTATTCTAAAAATTAAGGGATTTTGATTAACCGTATAAAAAATAATTTTTGATGGATTAAAAAATATTTGTAATGTTTTGTGTTAAGTTCTTATAGTATATTAGTGAAGGGATATTGATGGATATACACTAAAAATAGTGTATATTATATTTAATGATATACTCAGATTATAGGAAATGATATCCATGAGATAGGTAACATATCCTATGACATGTTTTGATAATACAACAACATTTGATGATGCTTCTGCCTATATCATATAGTATGATTAGGCTTGCTACATGTGTATGCATGGGTTGAATTCATTTTCACCATCTTCTCCCACATTCAGTTTTTTTCTTTTTTTTATGATCCATGAGGTGGATTATTCATGAATTGACATATTCATTAAATGAATTCAATGAATGAACACCAATGAGAAGTAACGAGTTCCATGAAAAGAAATTTGATACAAAATATATGTAAAATTTACTTCATTAAATGAATATCATTAAGATGGATATATAAAGGTATGATATCATTCATTTTGGGTTACTCTATTCTATGAAAAGGATACCAAATCTTTCTCTTCTTCCTATAGCACCGTTCATCTATCACTGAATGTTATAATACCCCTTAAGTGTACAATAATCCACAAGAAGTATTCTATGATAATTTGTATGGTGTAATACCTCAGTGTAAGTAAGACTTGTTTACTACTTTAGTGATCTTCATCATGCATTCTCCCCTGAAGAAGGAGATGGTGGCCACTGTTATTTCATTTCAAGTATGAACCGTTCTTTTCTATTCTATACATGTTTAATCTTTGAGGATATATTGATAAAACTATGGGTTGTTTCCACTATTAATGATCATTATATAATCAATAAAAACCCATTAACACGATCATGTTTGTTTAATTATTAGTAGGTGTAAGATTGGTGACTGTGGTAGATAGATAGAGACTGATTTTTAAGGGATTGTTTCATGCACCATTGAGGAATATATGTGGTAGGGTTTTTGTTTCACTACTAGGTTTAAGAGTCATTTTTTTATTTTTAGTTATCTTAAATTTGGTAATGTTTTTTAGCATTCATGAATTGTATATTTTTTATGATATTTTTTGATTGGGGATTCTTTGTTGTTCATGGTTGGGTGGTTTTAATTCTATTTAGCAGTATTCATTTATGTTTCTCAAAGGTTAATTCCTCATATTTGTGATATTTATACCATTGGTTCAGGTCTCCAACCCATGACCTATTAGAGATAGGATTTAAAGGACACACATAGTTTTGTCACATAATCATGAGGGGTTATGATGGAATTAGATATTTATAGGGTTTTATCATATAATTTAACTAATATCTAGGTTCGAGTTTAGGGATAGAAACATGATAGGTTTTGGGTTTTTAGGGAAATTTGAGAAATTCCTTATAGGTATTAGTGTTTAGTCTGACATACCAAGGATACAACGACCCATAATTTTCATACATAGATATTAAATCTAAATAGAATAATATTCACTTAATAACATAAAAAAACCATGCTAGAACCATATAGGTTTAGTGTATTAGGAAACTAGGAAATATAAACACCTGCTTCATAAAAACTCTACATCATCTCCCACTTATTACTTCATAACTAGATCCCATTTGACACATCTTACTTAATAACTTTTTTCATATCCTGGGAAAACAAACATAAGAAACAGTGATCTCAGATTCTCAGTAAGGGTAAAAAAGGGAGATATCAATAATATCATAATCATATGACATAATAATTAAAGAAGAATATTTGAAAATTATATCCTGAATATCAAATATCATGATATCATTTCATGGGATAAATCAAATAAGTTTATATAGAAAATATTTCATAAATCATAATATAAGAAATGAAATTTTGGTATACACATAATCATATAAAATCATATCCATATTATTCAAGGCTCATTTCAAATAATATCATAGTGTACAATATCCTTTACTAAACCGGGTTCACTCCTCATTCCAGCCCTATATCACTGAACTGAGTTTACTTCCTTTTCTATCATTGTATTACTGAACCAAGATCATTTCCAATTATATCCATATTTATCTCATGATATATAAATATTTACCCAATGAATTTTAGGGAGATATTGGTCCCACCCATCACATAATAAAAACTATACATATGTGTTCCATAAGAACATAAATCATTCATCATATCAAAACCCCTAAAAAATGGGTTTCATAAACATCATTACATAACAACATAAACCAACCATATAATGATTAGGGATCATATACTTGAACAATATCCCCAATAAAACATAAGTAACATCAAATAATGTTATCATAGATGAAAAATAATCTTGAGATATCACTTGAAATTTTTTTTCTCTGGAAAATATCCTTTCCACTTTGACCACATTTCCTTTTCTTAAAATAATGTACATTTTTTAAAA
This sequence comes from Viscum album, assembly GCA_963277665.1. Classification (NCBI taxonomy): domain Eukaryota; kingdom Viridiplantae; phylum Streptophyta; class Magnoliopsida; order Santalales; family Viscaceae; genus Viscum; species Viscum album. The sequence goes on from OY728139.1 coordinate 498,725,315, forward strand.
AGTCATTCTCTTAAAATAACCTTATAATATTTCAAAGGAATCTACAAGTCATTAATACTTCATGAAATCAGATTTGTTTTTCATTCTTTATAATTTAAAAAAACATTTTCTCGTACTTATCCTGGAAATGTCATAAAGTACATTCTTAGGAAAATGAAAGAAAGATTCCTTTCAAAGCATTTATCAAAAAGTCATATAAGAGTAAAAACGAATTCAAAAATTTTATAATAAAAGTAAAAATATTTTGGAAAACATTTTTTAAGAAACATGGAAATTGAGGATAAATATTCCCCAGTAAATACTTACATATAAATAATCCCAGATAATAATGAGATTGTAAAATTAACAACTACCTTTAGTTGAAATTCCATTTGTACGTATTAGAAACTATTTTATAATAGATTAAATAATTTTATCAAATTATTCCAGAACCATATTAATATTTATGATATCATATATTATCATATTATTAACTGTTTGTTAATAATATTTCATTATTACTCTTCTTTCATGTGTTGACTGCTTCATTTTCATATGCATGTTTTGTCATATAAGTCATAATTATTGAACATAGGTTATAGTTATATAATTTAAATAATTATATTAAGGTAATATATATCATATTTATTCATTATATACATTTATATAATAACTCTTTAATGGTGAATATGGAAAATGAACCGCATCGCGTCATGGAGACAGTAGGAAGTATGTACACACGAGCGATGGTATCATTCCTTTAATAGTAAAAGTATATGTATGTGGATGGTATATATATTTTCCCAGAATAACTATAATGTTATAATTATTATATATATCTATTATTTTCATCATTATACCTATATAAATAAAGTAGTGATGAAAAAAATATTACACAACGACGTGAAGACGGTAAGCTGTAAGTACACACATGTGGTATTTTCATTTATCTTAGGATGTATGAAAGGTGGAATATGGTTGTTACACAATAATAATAAAATATAATCATATAATAGATACTGTATTTATTACTTTAGAATTTAAACAACACATGAAGATGAATTAGAGGAAGAAATAACCTTGTAAGACTCGGTAAAGACGATTACCTATTCCTTGGCAAGCTTCCTTTAGATATTTTATTAGGGACACTAGGGTTGGTATTTTGAGAATATAAGAACCAATAAAATATTTATAGGGAATTTTATATGTGAAGTTGGCAGGGTAAGGTCAATATTGAAGTCTTAATGGGATGTTAATAAGTGACATAGGAGGTTCCCTTTTATAATTGAGGTAAGGGGCACTTTTGTAATTTTCTGAAAATATTAATTTATAAAAAATAAAATATCAATAAAAAACCTCAAAAAACCATCTATTATAATATAATATGAGATAAGGTTTTAATATCATAAAACAATAGATTTTAAATAGGTTTTGGTATTGTTTTAAACCTTTTATTTTGATTAATCCTTAGTTAACCAATTTTAATATTAACTAAGGTAACAACATTTTCAAATTTAAAAGGTTGTAATTTTTTACATTTGTGATATAAATTAACTAATAAATAAAATATTTATAACATTTATGCCACATAATTTTTTTTATTTTTAAATATTTTTTATGATTTTTAAATAATTTAATAAAATACTATTTTGATAAAATGTTATTAGTGTCAATTGTGACGCTATTCATTATTTGGAATTTTAAAAATATAAAGATAATAAGTTAACTTTCGAAAAAAATTATTATATCATTAAGAGGTAGCAGTCATCTATAAAATTCATTTATCACAATAATTATCTAAAATTATATTTATTTTAATATTTTTAATAATTTTTTTGATATTTTCATTAATAAACTAATTACTACATCATTGTTGTGTAATTATTTAATATAATTATTTGTTCACTAAAAATTAAAAATAAAATACCATATGAATATAAATATTCTATATTTCATAAGTATATTTATAGTTGAATATATATTTTATGAAAGCCTATATAAAAATGTAATATTATTTAAATCATGAATGTGACATCTTTAAATTTTTATTAAATAATATTTTATAAATAAAAAAATCTCATCTAAGTGACCCAAAAAGTATAAAATAAATTCATACCATGAAAATATGTTGATTTATTTTAAAATATACTGTTATATTTGTTCATATCATAACGTTATCCCCATGCGGACACATAAGGGATACTAAAGACAAAGAAATTGAAATTTTGTGTCTTTCTTTGTTTTAAATATTATTTAAGTACTTTTCATAGAATAATTTCCATAAAACAACTTAATTTGTATCCTTATCTGTTAAGGGTCTAATTTCCATCATCCATTAAAATTTTGGCATGTGTTAGAGTTATTTTATAGTCTTTATAATTTTATTTTTAACCAAAATTACTAAATTTACTCTTTACCGTGGTAATAAAGTTTACCAAGTTTACTATTTATAATGGTCACAAAATAAATGGTACCTTTTCAATAAATTTGGACCTTATAAATTTAAATTTGAAATCCATTTTAAAAAATTCAAAACATAGAAGCTACAGAATTTAATTTAATATAAAACCGATAAAATGCCATAAAAACAGTTTCTTCGAAAAAACATGCTTTTAAAAAATAAATTGTTTTTATAATAAATTCATGTATAAAATATTTTTAAAAACCCATAATAGGATTATTTTAAAACTAATACAAAAAATAATCTGAGCTTGTAAATAATTTAATTGAAAAATATAGTTTTCAATAAAAATCATTATTTTCACTATTCCTTAAATGTTTTCAAAACATTATAAAAAATAATTTTAAGATGATTTAGAAATGATGAATTAAATAATGAAATTCATTTTATCGAATAAATTTTCAATAAATTCTAAAAATAAAAAGAAAATAAACTCATTTTTAAAGAAAACATATTTTTGAAGAATAAAGTGAATTTACTAAAAATTATGTAATCAATTTTTAAGAACATAATATATTCATATTGAGTTATATTTATTCCAAATTAATTAATAGGTTATAATGTTAATTTTATACTAATAGTTTCTCATGGTTTTTTTAAAATCCCTGTTGCGTGCAATAAAAGCTATTGAAGAATTAACATTATTTAAAGAGAGATATTTTATAAAAAAATACAGGTGTTACATTCTACCACCCTTAAAAATGAATTTTTCCCTCAAAATTAATCACTTGGATACAACTATATGAGGATAACTTTGCATCATAATATCCTCAAGCCCCCATGTAGCTTCCTTAAATTGGTTGTTCCACCATAAAACTTTAACCCATCGAGGGGTCTTGTTTCAGAGAACTTTCACTATAAAATCCAAAATCTCTATCGGTTGTTCTTCATAATAAAGATCTTGCTCCAGAGGTATGAATTATGATATTAGTAGATGTGAAGGATTAGGTATGTACTTTATCAAGAGAGATACATGGAACAAATCTTGAACATAAGAGAGATTTGGTGGAAGCACCAATCGATAAGATACCTTCCCTAAATTATCCAGAATTTCAAAAGGACCTATATACCTAGGGGTTAGCTTTACCTTCTTTTCAAATCCCATCACTCTATTATAGGGATATATTCATAGAAATACCTTGTCACCCACTTCAAATTCTATTTCTCTTCATCGATTGTCATAATAACTTTGTTTGACTTTGAGATAATTTTATGTACTGTTGAATAGATCTAACCTTATCTTTCATTTACTCAACTAGATCACATCCCAATAGCTTTCGTTTCATGTGCTCTTTTGGTTGGTTTCATTGTCCATGGTAGTTCAGCAGTATGGTGGTTCTATATTTCGGAGCTCTGTTGATGAATCCCTCACCATCACCATGGGTCATCCTCATTCGAAGGAACCTGTGCATATTTTCTTCTTGCTTCTTGTGTTTTTTGGGTTTTTTGGGTTATTCTATATCATGCCTCTCCAATGGCAGGTCATCTTGGGCATACTACCTCAAAAAAAAAATCTTTACTTGTATGGATGGTTAAACATTCATTTGAAAAATATTGGATTTCTCTCCATCCTTTAAAATTTTCAGACCCATCCTTTACAAATCCTTAAATATTGGATTTTCTATAATCCTCATGAAAGATAGGCTAGCATGGTCCTTTCAACTCAAAGAATCTACCACCCTATTTTATTTCCTAGGGTGGTAATGTATTGAGAATTCTTAATCATTAATATACTAAAACTATATTATTTGGAACATATTTAGCTCCCTTTGAGTAAAAATATACTTTAAAATTTTAGGATATATATATATATATGTATATCACACCTTTCTCCATAAAGATAATGCCTCCATATCATTAATGTAAATATTATTTCATCTATATCTAAATCATGAGTTGGGTAATTTTTCTCATGTATTTTCATTTTTTATGAGGTATAAGCTATCAATATATCACTTTTCATGAGAATACATCCTAAACCCTTCTTGTATGAAGCACTATAGATCACAAACCTTTCTCTACTACAGGGTAGTGTGAGCACAGGTGCACTGACTAACCTTCTTTTAAAATCCTTGAAATTATATTCATATTCTTTCATCCATATGAACTAAACTCCGTTCTGAGTAAACTTGGTGAGTGGATTATATAATCATGAGAAATATTTCACAAAACACTGATAATATCCCTTCAAACCAAGAAAACATCAGATGTCAGTTACCATTTTTGTTATAGGACAATAATAAATAACTTCTATCTTTGCAGGATCTATAGATATACACTCTCATGAGATTATGTGACCCAAAAATGAAACTTTATAAAGAAAAAAATTCACAATTAGTAAACTTTTTATAAGCATCTACTTTATCAGGGTCTTCATCAAAATCCTCAAGTGATCTTCTTGTTCTTCCATTCTCTTAGAATATACAAGAATATCATCTATAATGACTACCAAAATCTGATCAAGATAGTCTCTAAATAATCTATTAATTAAATCCATGATTATAGAGTGGGAACTAGTAAGACCAAAAGGCATCACTAAAAATTCATAGTGTCCACACCTTCTATGAAATTTTTTCTCTGGTATATCCTCCTTGACCCTTAATTGATAATATCCATAATGAAGATCAATCTTGGAATAGTATTGGGCTCTGCATAGTTAGTCAAATAAGTCATAAATATGGAGGAGATGATATTTTTTATTGATAGTGATCTTGTTAAGTTCTAGATAATCAATGCAGAGTATCATTGATCCATATTTCTTCTTAACAAACATGACAGGTGCATCCCAAGGTGATGCACTAGGGCATATGAATACCATGTAAATATTCTCTTAGAGTTGCCTCTTCAATTCCAAAAACTAAATTGGGTTCATTCTGTAAGGTGTCTTTGAAATTGGCATAACACCCAGTATGAGTTCTATTGAAAACTCAACTTTACAATTCGATGGAAGACTTGAAAATTATTTTATAAGGACATAAAAAATATCCCATTGTAACAACCCAAACTGTTATTAATAAAATTCCCTTTCTTTTAAATAAATTTTTTATGGATATAGAAAACACATGAAATCATTTTTTTATTATATTAAATTGAATTTAAATGACTGTTAATTATCCTTACTATTGATAATATAGTTGGTGAATAGTGATCACATGACTAGTATAAATATAGGGTTTTAACAAATCATTTTAAGACAGAAAAAGGAAGTGATGGCCTCAACCAATAAGATCATACCTTATGAAGACCATTTATTAGAGCTTCCCAAGGATATCATTTTTGGGATTTTCCTTATACTAAGAAAAAGTAGATATCCATCAAATTAAGCATGAGAAAAGCTGTTTACGAGATAAGTTCAAGCCTACTGAGATCACGACCCAAACCATTTTCACCGAACGACCAAATGAAATCCTCACCATCACAGACCTTACTCTTAGGAAGTATACTGGTGTAATAAAGGGATATGTGATAATACCATAACATTAGGATTATGTGAATTATTTTTTAATATAATAATGAATATACTTTCATTTTATTATTATTTCTTTTTAAATGATTTTTAAAGCATAAATTGAATTTTTAGTTAATATGAAAATTAACTTAAGAAATAAATTTTGATGAATTAATGTATTTTTTAATTAAATAATATTTTAATAAAATATTATTATTAAATTAATTTTACTAAATATAAATTATTGAATAATTTTTATGAAGTCAAATGTAATTTTTATTAAGGTTTGAAAACTATTTTCATCAAAACCCATCAATTTTCTGTAAATATCGATTTATATTTTAAAAGTGAAAATTAAAATATTTAGAAATTTTTTAGATAAAATGAATTTTATTTTTGGAATCTGGATGCCAGAATTATCCAACGGTGAATTTGTCATAATTTTCTGAGAAAATCGATTTTTTTGGATAAAAATTAAATATCATATAAACATATAATTTTTTATGACATCATAAGAACCAAATAGTGATTTAATAAAATAATATAAAGGTTATATTCATCAAAATATATTTTTTCCTTTAAAATAATTTAATTTTAGGTTTATTTGATTTATTTTATAAATCCTTAGTAAATCCTCCAAGACATATAAAATATTCTAAGATTTTAAAATCATTTCCTTGAAAGTGTGACTCACCTCCACATAATAAAGAGAAATATTTTAATATATTCTTCCCTTAGACTTTTAGAATAATTTATACCACTCCCCTTTTCGAGAAACCACGGGAAAAACCATGGTATGGTTTTTGGTTTTTAATATTTTAGTGTGTAGGGTCCAAAACCAAAATAATAGAGAATTCCCCCACCTTTCCTAAATTAACCCACCCAAGAACCCATTAATATTCACTTAGGATATTTAAATATATACTTACATCTTCCCCCTACTCCCTAGATTCCTCCCATGGTGCCCCTAATCTCCCAATAAGCCTCTCCTAATCCTTTTGGATCACACATCCAGGTAAGGGATTTCCCTATCTCCTTTTTCTTCAAGCACCTCTTTTATGTCATAACTTTTAATTTTTATTTTCTTGATTTGGGATATGTTCTTATATACCTCATTAAATTAAATTTTATGTATAAATTATTGGAACTTCATTTTACTCCCATTAATTCCCCCTATGATCCTTTATGCCACCCGTTACTACGCCAAAATTCTGTAAGGGATTTATCTTTTCTTACTTCCACTCAAGAATTTTCTTTTATATTATACATCTAAATTCCATTTAACAAGTTGGGATATTATGTTATATGATCCCCTTAATGTCTATCCCATGTATAAATTTTGATAGAACCATTTCTCTCTCATCAACCTAATTTATGAATTTCCAAACGACGCTGTTATGCTACCGAAATTGCACCATGATTTTCCATACTAAAATCATCATGCAGTGAATAAAATACCCATTATTCTATCAATGGTATTCACTATTATGCACATATAATTATTTATTTATGAATTACAAGTATGTATTCCTCATTCTTAAATCATGAAATAAATGATGATGTTGAATGAATCCATGTTATATGATCTATGTGGTACACTTATTCATGATATTGAAATGATTATAAAGGGTTCACCCTAATAGTGATCCAATGCATTAGGTAATGTCTAGTGTCATGATATCTCATGTTGGAATAGGGGTTTTCCTGATTTTTTTATATTACTATTGTACATCATGTTAAGGTAGGGGTTTACCTGATTCTTTTATGTTAATGATTTAGTGTTTTAAGTTGTTTCCACATTTCCATGTTTTGATAAACATGTTATATCATTCCATTATGTTCATGTTTCTCTTATGATCCATTGATATTTATATTGCCTAACATTTATTTTATTCTTCATTTTATTCTTTTTTTACCCCCTTACTAGACTTTATAGCTCATCCTTTTCTTATGTATGTCCTCAGGTAATCCCATACAATGCTAAGTATGAAGGAATGTTGTGGTCATGTGAAATAAGTTTTCAATAAAGATGTTCATTTCATGTATTAAGTTGTTATGTAATGTTCCTATAACCCAAATACACTAGAACTATCAATATTATAAGTTTTATTATATGCAATTTTATGTAATAAATCATGTTTAAATATGAAAAAAGATCAGGGTTGTTATAGTTGGTATCAGAGGATAGGTTTAGTTACTTTTGGGATTAGGATTAGAAAACTCTAGTGAAAGACTTAGGTATATAACTAAGTATGAGAAATAATCTATAAATTTTGGTGAGTATATAATAAGTGGTTTATCAATAAAATACACACCTATCTGTATACGAACAAGTAGAGGTGGCTCTGGCATAGATGTATCTAGTGGTAAAACTTGAAAAGACAACTTTGAGCTAGACTCGAATGAAAACTGGTTCAATAAAATAGGACTTGATGCATTCTTGGTTCAATACTACCACGAGATATGATTCAGTAAATTTATAATCTTAGTACAGACCATTATTAAGAGAACAAAAATTGCTCATAAAAATATATTATAGGAAGTATACCATGGATAACATAGATCGATTTTTAGAAATTCATAAGTTAAGAAGATAAATGTAATTTAAATATTATCCTATTTTATCATTGGATTTCCCTTTATGTGTTTAATAGTTTAAAATATTTACCCCTAATTTTTCCTTTTATTCTAGTAAATGTCTAGTAATAAGAGGAATCGAGCTAACAATAGATGCGAAGATCAATGTGACGATTTCTCTAATGAGATGTTCAATATGATGGGAGTGGGAATCAAAAACTTTGTCATAATAATCTCTCAGTTAACTCAAGTTTTGAATAGAAACTTGGATCAAGAGGAATGTCCAACCCCTCCTAAGAAAGAACAAGTTGCAATCGAGAGCTTAATGATAAAAAGGCCTCCTACTTTAATTGGATCATCTGATCCCTCAATCGTCGAACAGTGGATCAAATCCATTGAGAAGATCTTATAAATACTTCAATGTTATAAACAAGAGAAGGTTCTTCTGGTTTCTTATCGTATGGAGGGTGAATTTGATCAATGGTGGACATTTATAAAAAATAAAAAAGCTTAAGGAAGAGATCAATCCTATGGGATGGAAGGATTTCAGGAAAATGTTTTTCAATAAATATTTTCCCCACACCCCCCATTTTAATATGGAAAGAGATTTCCTTGCACTAAAGAAAAATAATGATGAATCTGTTGGGGAGTATGAGGAAAAATTCACCAGACTTGCATGATACACCTATGTTTTTGTCGTTTCCCCTAAATTCAAGGTTGACTGCTTCTTTGGTGGGCTAAAACCTAGCCTAAGGAAAGCCTTGGAGATCCACGACTTTGAAAACTATGATGAGATTGTCTGATGGCCCCTCAAAGTTGAGATGGAGATCAGGGAATCTCAAGGGTATCATCAGGATAAGAAGCTGATAGTGGAATTTAATTCTATTGGTCTGATGGATAAATCAAAAGGTCCTAAAAAATAACAACACCTCACTTGACAAAAGTGTGGAAATAAGTACCTTATACATTACCTGAAGAGGACGAGGAAATGATTTAGGTGCAGGAAGGAAGGGCACCTAGCTAGCAATTACTGGAAAAAAACCCGCTACTACGAAAGAGGAAAAGAATTCTCTATTTGACCCTCAATGCATTTTTTATCACAACAACTTCAAAGAACCAATGCACTTTGCGAACTAGTTAGCTAAGCTAAAGGTTGTTGAAGGCAACCGACAACCTCCAAGGTAGTAAGGGAAATATTTTTCCATCACTACCATCAAAGTGAACGCCGAAAACAAAGTGGTGACTGGTACGTTAGTTATTTATTCAAGAATAACAAATTTACTTTTTGATTATAGTTCTTCAAATTATTTTATATCCCAAAAGTTTAGTAGGACAATCCAAAAATCACAAAAAATAATGGAAGTAATGATGTTGGTGAAAACAAAAATGGGAGAAATTATTGCATCCCATTAATATAACTCATCCCCTGTCACAATTTTTGAATTGAAGTTATCAGTGAACCTTATGATACTTCCCTTGGTATAATTTGATGAAATTATTGGCATGGATTGGATTTCCCTATATAGAGCCAATATAAATTGACATGAGAGGGAAATCACTCTCCATATGGTGAATCGACCCCTGTTTCTATACAAGTGAAAGGAGGAGGATGAATCTTATTTAGCTCCATAATCTCAATCATGGATATTAATTCCCTATGATCATGCATATATTTCTTAGATAATTGAGTCTAAGGAAGGTACCATCCTCAAAGGCATGCCTATTGTGAGGGAATTCACTAATGTCTTTCCTGATGAATTACTTAGTCTTCATCCTAAAAAGAAAAGTTTAATTCTTGATTGATCCTATACTTGGGGTGTTGCCAATATCCAAGACTATTTATAGAATGGCTATTGTGGAGATTGAGGATATAAATAAATAACAATAGAAGAATATGAATAAAGGGTTTATATTCCCAAGTGATTCACTATGGGGTGAACGAGTCCTCTTCATTAAGAATAAAGATGGGTCAATGGTCCTTTGCATTGATTATTGTGAGCTCAACAAAATCACGATAAAGAACAAGTATCCTTTTCCATGAATTGATGAATTGTTTGATCAACTACATGGATCACAATACTTCTCCAAGGTGGATCTGCAGTTGGGATATTACCAAGTAATGGTTAAGAAGGAGGATATCCCCAAGACTAATTTTTGTACAAGGTATGAGAACTATGAATTCATATTAATGCCTTTTAGAATCACTAATGCTCGAACAATCTTCAGGGACTTTATTAATAGAGTCTATAGAGATTACCTCAAAAAATATGGGGCAGTCTTTATAAATGATATTCTAATATAATCCAAAACTAAGGAGGAGCATGGGGAGCATCTAATAATTATACTAGAGACCTTGTGAAAGGAGAAGCTCTATGAAAAGTACATCAAGTTTGAGTTCTGGTTGAAGTAAGTATCATTCTTTGGGCATATCATCAAAAGAAATGGTATATCTGTGGATCCTTACAAAAAAAAAAAAATTAATTGAGGGATGGATAAGGCCAACATATGTGATGAATATTTTTATCTTCTTGAGGTTATCTGGATATTATTACTGATTTGTGAGAAATTTATGATGATTTTCAAACTTTCTTACCAAACTAAATTAGAAGGGAGTCAAGTTTTCTTGGAATGATGAATGTGAAGAAAGATTCATGGAGTTGAAGAAGAGTCTTATCACTGCCCCTGTGCTCACACTACCCAAAAGTTGGGAGGTTTTTGTAATCTTCAGAGATTCTTAGAAGAAGGTCCTAGGCTGTGTGTTGATGTATAATAACAAAGTAATTGCCTATTCCTCAAGGCAGTTGAAAACTCATGAGCAAAAATATCCCACACATGATCTGGAGAGTACATCAGTGATCTTTTTGTTGAAAATATGGTGGCATTATCTCTTTGGGGAGAAGTATAAAACATATAAGGATAAAAAAGTCTCAAATATATATTCACACAAAAATAGATGAATATGCACCAACAAAGATGGTTAGAGATCATCAAGGATTACAACTACTCAATCCATTACCACCCTCATAAAGTAAAGAAGGTGTCCGATTATCTATGTATAAATATCATGAACCCTCCCATGAGGCTTGTTCCATGAATACCCCAAGACCGCCTTCCATAGGCCAGGGGCTGGCGACTAGAAACAAAAAGGCATGTCCCTATAATGGGAAGGCATTGCCTTTAAACCTGTACAAACACACAAACCGAGAACACAACAAGAAGCAACCACAAGTAAAATGCTATAATAAAATGTGTACTGAAGGTAAAGGGGACGGAATACAACCCCAATTGGAAAGTAAAAGTACAACTAAAAATAGAAAACAACTCCTGGATCATCCACTGAGGATCCTACCTGAAGGGTAGGTACAAATCATGATCAGTAGTCCTGCATCATTTTACATCAAATGGCCCACCTATGAGCACCATCCAGTTCTGGTCCCCTCAGCCTCTATCAACACTTTCTGTCATCTGAAAAAGACACAACAAGGTGCTAGCGAAGCCCGTATATGGTTGATTATAACAATACTCAGTAGGGATCTCGAGACCCCTGAAGGTCTCCCAGAGTTCTACAAAGGAAAATACACAAAGCAAAACCTCAACCACAAAGCACAGAGCAGTCAAAAACTCTAATTAGGTATATTCCCACACATATACCTAAGTTATAAAAAGATAATCCTATCATTCATGAGGAAACTTAAGGCTCCAACTTTTAATCCATTTTCACAACTAATACATGAAGGAAGAATACCCCAAAGGTAACACCACGAAGGTGAGAGTACCACAAAGGTAACACCATGAAGGTCAGAGTACCACAAAGGTTACACCATGAAGGTAACACCACAAAGGTAAAATACTCACCTCACACTAGGTATATAACTTAATTACAGAAGTACATATGATTAGTCGTAAATCTAGATCATCTTATTCTTTCAAGAGGCTATACTGCTGACCATATGGAGTTTGAACCACACAGGATCGATAGGTTCTAACCCCCATTGACCCACATAGGGTCGGTACGCGCTGACCCACATAGGATCACTGAGATCTGACCCACACAGGATCTGACCCCCACAGGATTGGTGCCGATCCACACATAATCAATTGGTACTAACCTCAGTATGATCTGTCTCAAATCTCTGCATCACTACCAGCCCCTAGATCCCCGCACTAAGCACACTTGATTTCGGGAGGATCCGCTCCTTAATCCATCGGCCATACCTCAACTGCCACGATATTCCATGAATAAGTATCCCAAAGGACCACTATGTTATAAGGGTTCCAATGCGATAGAAAACATGTCAATCAGACGTATGGTCTGTGACTTATAAGCGTTTTAGTTTTGAGGTCTCGGTTAAATTCAGATTCAATCCAACCCATCCATACTCCAACTTTCTCCAAAACCCAAGTGGAGTATACAAAAAGGACCGCCTCACTCCAAGGGTCCCAAAGCCGTAGACGATTCATCAAACGGACACCCGATTCACAAGATATGGCTCTTTTAACGAAACTGGGCCCGTAAGGGTCTCTGTCCGGTTCGACCCGGTCAGGGTCCGACCCCTCCCGGCCCGAACTGGCCTGGGATGGCCTGGTTGGGAAGGTCTATGGTGGGATCAGCCCCCTGGTCCACAGACCGGCCCGACCCACCTGGGCGGTGCAGCCCGCTGGGCTGGTGTGGCCCGACCCATAGAGGGGCGCGACCCACTGGGCTCATGCGGCCCAACCAGCTAGGTTTTCATGGACCAAACCACGAAGGGCACAGCCAGTTGGGCCCACCCGGCCCTGCCTGCGGAGGGGAACAACCCGTTGGAGGTGCGGACTGTAGGGCACGCATGGCCCGACCTATGGATAGGCGCAACCCACTGGCTGGGTCCCACCCTAGTTGGAACGGGGGGGGATCACCTCCCCCCTTTCCCTGAACAACTATGCAATTCGGGATGAGAAGCGGTGGTGCCACATGACATAGTACAATCTCTATGGGACTCAGAGGGGCGGTTCCCTCCTCCTCTGCTGCGGCTTCGAGCCACGACCATCTCCAACAGCGCGTGACAGCACGCCGCTCCACCTTCGTCCGCAGTTGGCCGTCGCTGTCCGCCGAGGCCCTCTTCTCTAGAAGTGCACGACGACGCGCCACCCCTTCCTTAACCGACGACTGTTGCCGACCTACTTCTTTACCCTATATGGCTACGACCAAAACCTTCTTTTCCGGCGGCTTGCGACTGCGCGCCACCATATCCTCTATAGACGACCATTTCCGGCCGCCGCCGTCATCCGACATTCTGGGTTTTGTCCAACCCGAATTAAATTCTCAGGAATAAGGCACCAAATTCCAACAAAAAGGCAGAGGGTCTAGGACTTGTTCATTTGGCCAAATCCCTCTATGTTAGCTTTATATCATGAGGGAAGAAAAGGATTCAACAATATATTTAAATTAAAACAAGCTAAATCCCTAAGTCAAGATCATTGGAGAATGCCCACGATTGAAGAAGAGTCAGTGTACATCATCCCTGCAACAAGCCACCAACGTTGCCGCTCAATCTTCGTCCTTCAGTTCATGATTCAATTTCGCTTGTCACCACTCACCGGAACCAGTCCCATCCTCCAAGTGGTTGTCATTACGACACTTTATCATAACTTCATCACTTGGTGAAGCTGTGGCAACGCTCCTCCATAAGCTCCATATAAATAGGAGAGGGTGCCCTCATATTTTTAATCCGAGCACTGGTTCAAAAGATAGAAAACAACGCCCGTGCGTTTACTGAATATACCTTAAAAAAACTTCATAAATTCATTCTGGGAAAACCGGTCCTCAGAATCACGCGCCGCCAATTTTCACGAGCTCTTAATAATTCCATATAATTAAAAACATTACATGGAAAAAGAAGTTTTGGATGATGCACATAGTTCAATTTTCTCCATTCACCCAGTAAACACAAAGATGTATCGAGATCTCTAGGAGAAATATTTGTGGGATAACATTATTAAGGAGATCACTAAATATACATCAAAGTGCATGATATGTCAGCAGGTGAAGGCTAAGAGGAAAAATCCTAAGAGGATGATTAAACCATTACCTATACCAACATGGAAGTGGGGAAATATCACCATATACTTTTTCACCAGACTTCGGAAGACATCCAAAGGAAACAATGATTTTTGGGTTGTTATGGATTATCTTACAAAGACTGAACACTTCATTGAAATTCAATCATATTTATCATTTGATCAACTATAATGGATACACATCCAAGAATTTGTAAGGATTCATAGATTACCACTATCAATTATGTCTGATCGATATCTAAGATCCACCTCTATGTTTTGGAAGAGTCTCCAATACACTATAAACACTGAGTTGAACTTTAGCACGACCTATCATCCTCAAACTATTGGACGATCTGAATGGACTATCCAAACACTTGAATAAATGTTGAGAGATTTCTCAATGGAATTGAAAGGTGGATGGTACCAACATCTTCCTTTGGTGGAGTTCTCTTACAACATCAGTTTCTACTCAAGCATCCAAATGGATCCTTATGAATCCCTTTATTGGAAGAGGTTTATAATATCGACATGTTGGGATGATGTTGGGGAATGGAAACTTATTATTCTAAAAATGGTTGAAGAAATAGTGGAGAAGGTTAAGGCCATCCAACAATACATAAAAGATGCTCAGAGTCAATAAAAGATTTATGATGACAATCATCGATGAGACCTAGAGTTTGAGGTTGGAGACATAGTATTCCTCTGCATATCTCAATGGCAGAGACTTATGAGATTTGGGAAGAAGGGAAAGCTTTGTCCAAGGTACATCGTCCCTTTTGAGATCCTTGATTGCATCGGGGTAGTGGACTATCGAGTAACACTCCCACCAAACCTGTCTAAAGTACATGATGTATTCCATGTATCACTCTTAAGGAATTTCATACTAAACCCATCACATGAACTCAATCTAGAGGTAGTACCACTGGAGAATGACCTCTCTTATGAAGAGAAGTCGGTGAAGATCTTAGATCATAGAGAAAAAGTTATACAAAATAAGAAAATTCCCCTCACCAAAGTGTTGTGGAGAACCCACAAGTTTGAAGAAGCAGTTTGGGAACTGGAGGAATTTATGGGTCAGAGTTACCCTCATATGTTTTAGTTTTGGAAAATGAAATTTCGAGGGAAAAATTTCTTAATGTGGGAAGGTTCTAATGACCCAAAATGTTATGAATAAAATTACCTTTATTTTAATTAAATTTATTATGGATATAGAAAACACATGAAATACTTTTGTTTTATTATATCCAATTGAATTTAAATGATTATTAAGTATCCTTACCATTGATAATATAGCAATTGAATAGTGATCACATGACTAGTATAAATATAGGGTTTAAACAAATCCTCTTGACACAAAAAAGGAAGTGATGGCCTCAAATAGTAGGATCATACTCTAGGAATCCCATTTATCATATTTTCCAAAAGAAAATAATTTCTGGGCTTTTCCCTAGACCAATCCCAAGATGATATCCATCAACTTAATCATGAGAAAAAATGTTTACAAGAGAAGTTCAAACTCGTCAAGATCACAGCTCAAACCATGTTCACCAAACAACCCCATGAAATCCCCACCATCAAACACCTTAATATTAGGTAATATGCTTGTGTAATAAAGGTATATGTGACAAGACCAAAGCATTATGATTATTTAAATTATTTTTGTATAGAATAATGAATATAATTTCATTTTATTATTGTTACTTTTTAAATGTTTTTTAAATTAAAAATAGTATTTTTAGTTAATATTCAAATTCAATTAAGAAATATAATTTGATGAATTAATGGAATTTTGAATTAAATAATATTTTAATAAAATATTATTAGTAAATTAATTTTATTAAATATCAATTATTATATAATTTTTATGATGTCAAATGAATTTTTTATTAATGTTTGACAACCGTTTCTATCAAAACGTATCAATTTTCAATAAATGCCAGTTTTTATTTTAAAAGTGAAAATTAAAATATTTAGAAATTTATTTATATAAAATGAATATTATTTTTTCAATCAGGACATCCAAATTATCCAATGGTGAATTTTTCATAATTTTCTGAGACATTAATTTTTTTTGGTAAAAATGAAATACCGTATAAACATATAATGTGTTTTATGACATCATAATGACCAAATAGTGATGTAATAAAATAATATAAAGGTTATATTCAAAAAAATATATTTTTTCATTTAAAATAATGTAATTTTAGGTTTATTTTATTTATTTCATAAAGCCTTAGTGAATCCTCCAAGACATATAAAAGATTTTAAGATTTTAAAATCATTTGCTTGAAAGTGTGACTCACCTCCACATAAGAAAGGGAAATATTTTAATATATTTGGCCATTATCCTTTTAAAATAATTTATACCACTCTACTTTTCTAGAAATCATTGGAAAAATCCATGGGATGGTTTGTGGTTTTGAATATTTTAGGGTTTAGGGTCCAAAACTAAAATAATAAAGAATTCCCTCACCTTTCCTATATAAACCAACCCAAGCACCCATTACTCATGAATCAAGATATTTTAAGCTCTAAGACAACTTTACCCTTACTACCTAGAGTCCTCCCAAATCACCCCTAAGATCCAACAAAGACTCTCTAATGCCTTTGGGATCATACATCCAAGTAAGGGATCTCTCTCTCTTCTTTTTCTTCAAGAACCTCTTTTATGTGATGCATTTTAATTTTCATTTTATTGATTTAAGATATGTTATTATATACCTACTTACTGTCAATTTTATGTATACATGATGAGAACTTCCTTTCACTCAAATTAAGCCCCCATATGATTCTTTAAACCAACCTGTTACTATGCCGAAATTATGTATGATATTTCTCTCTTCTCATTTCCATTCAATCATTTTATTTTATTTTATGCATCTAAATTACATTTCACATATTAGTATATTATGTTATATAATCCCCATAATGTACATACCATGTATAAATGATGATATACCTATTTCTCTCTCGTTCACCCAATTTATGAATTTCTATATGACGCCGTTATGCTGTTAAAATTACACTATGATTTTACATGCCAAAATCATCATGTAGTGAATACCATACCCATTAATCTATCATGAGTATTCACTTTTATGAAATATACTTATTTATTGGGGACTTTTATGTATTTATTCCACATTATTCAATCATTTAATAAATGATGATGTTGAATGAATCCACGTTATATGATCTGTGTAGCACACTTAAGCATGAGATTGAAATGTTTATGAAGGGTGTTCCTTGATATAACTCAAATGCATTGGGTAATGTTTAGAATCATGATACGTCATGTTGGGATAGGGGTTTACCTGGTGCCTTTTTATAACTTTTTTCCATCATGTTTGGATAAGTGTTTACCTAATTCTTTTGTGTTAATGATGTAGTGTTTTAAGTTGTTTCCACATTTCCATCTTATGATAATCATGCTATATCTTTACATTATGTTCATGTTTCTTTTATGATCCATTGTATGTATATTTCCTAACATTTATTTGTATTCTTCATTTTATTCCTTTTTTACTCCCTAATTGGGATTTATGGCTCACCCATTTCTTAGGTATGTATTCAGGTTATCCCACGCAATGCTAAGTATGAAAGAATATTGTGGTCATGTAAAAGAAGTTTTCAATAAAGATATGTGTTTCATGTTTTAAGTTATTATGTAATGTTACTAAGCCCCAATACACTATAACTCTAGATCTTATGAGTTGTATTAAGTGAAATTTTATGTAATAAATCACGTTTAAAAATAAAATAAAGACTAGGGTTTTTATACCTGTATAGTAAGTATATCCTTAATGGTGAGTTTCTCCCCAACCATATCAGATAGATAACCTTTTTTTATAAGAATTAAAACCCACAAGATGGAAGAAATTTCCACTAGAAGTTCCTATTCATCCTTGCATCGATAGATGATCATTGATTTATTCAGAATATGAAATGTGACTTAGCTTCCTTGTAAATCGATATGATCTCAATATAGATAAAGTCAATCCATGATAATAATCACATAAAATCCAACTTAAGAAGGATCAAAATATTTTCCGGAATCACATTATCTCAATCTTCAACTGGATAAGAATTTTAAATTTGTGATCCAACCATTTCTCTATTATTATTTTTCACAACTAACTCAATATTTAATTATTGAGGTAGTATGGTTATACCATTATAAAAATTGTTCAGGAATAAAAGAGTGGATGGATCTAGAATCAAATAAAACTTTATCTGCTTTAGAGTGGATAGTAAGTCTACCTTTCACCAGTTCATTATCATAATCCATATCATCAGTAGTGATCACATGTGATTTTACTCTATCATGGGACTTAAGAGGTTTCTAACAACAATCATCACTAAAAACCCTTGTATTAGGGAATTGATTAATACAATTCTCATTATCCCTGCACTTATAATAATGAATTGTTGGAGGTGAATTCTGTGTAGCCTTTTCTATATTTGAATCATTAGATATATTTTTTTCTTTCATAACTTTGGTATTAAATTTCCTGATGAACTTATTTAGCACACTTAAAACATTTACTAGTCCCCTTAAGATAGTTTTCCCATGTTTCTTTCCACACTGTAAGCATAAAGGAAAGCTCATCTTCTTTTCACTATGGTTTTTGGATTTTCCATTGAATTCTTTTTGTATCTTATTACCAGAACCATAATATTGATGGGTGACTCCAATATCCATCTGAAACTTGAGAGAACATAGAACTATTTTCTCATAGCAACTAAAGTCCCTTATAGCTAATGACTATTTGAGACTTGGTTTTAAGCCACTGAAAAATTGATTAATTTTACTCTTAGGTTGAATGATAATTATAGAAGTGTACCTTGGAAGTCTTGTAAGATTTTATTCATTGGTACCAATGGATTCATCATCCTTTTAATTAAGATCAAGGAAATACTTCTCCATATTTGTTCGAAGAATATACGAAAATTACTTATTGAAAAATAAGTTCTTGAACTCATCCCATTCCATAGAGTCAATTTAATATTTTTTTCTCATATTCTTGATAAGATAAAAAAATTGATATGCTTCAACTTCGAAATGATAGACTGCCAAAATGACATTATCATGTTATGAAAATTAGAGAACCAAAATTATCTTTTTAGTTGTACTAATAAATTTTTCATCCACCAGTGGATCAGGAGACCCAATGAAAGAATGTGGACACTATCTCCGGAAGTAATCAACATAATTTTATTCCCTTATCTTCTCATTTGGAAGTCTAGCATGATTTAATACATGAGAAAGTTTTGTGAGCATAGAAACAAGATTTTTCATTCCAGCTACCATAACATTCAATTTCTCAAGAGGGCAGTCATTGTATTTCCCATGACATTTAGTATTAACGTGATTCCGTCAAGTTCCATCCATTTACTAAAACCTAAAAGCATAGTGTGAGAAACACTAATCATAATGGTAAAACCACATAATCAAGGGTAATTAAATATAAAATTTCAATTTATGAAACCTTAGGTTTAATTCCTAGGTTATTCATGATCATTACCAAAATCTTGGATTGTATCCTATACATATACTTGTCCTTAGGGCTCTTTATAAGATTTTATTATCCTAGTTTTCCAAGTTTAACTAAACCTCACATTAATACCAACTATCATGAACCATACCTTTCATACATAGATATTACATATAAATAGAAGAATATTAATTATAAAATATAACAAAACCATTCCATAACCGTACAGGTTTACTGTCTTTTGAAACTAGGAAACATAAACAAATGATTCATAAAACATCTACTTCATATCCCGCTTATTATTTCATAACCAAAAACCTTTTTATACATTTTACTTAATACCATTATTCATATCATAGGAAAATACACATAAGAAAGAGTGATATCAGATGCTCAGTATGGGTAAACAAGGGAGGTATCAATCATGTCATAATCATAAGACACAATAATGAAATCAAAACATTGAAAAATTATATCTTGTATTTCAAAAATAATGATATCGTGTAATGGGATAAATCATATAGGTTTATAGGGAACATATTTTACGAGACCATAACATAACACATGAAATTATCACATACACATAATCGTAGAAAATCATTTCTATATTAGTCAAGGCTCATTGAAAATTCCATCATAGCAAACAAAGTCCTTTACTTAACTAGGTTCACTCCCCGTTCTAGTCCTATATTACAAAACCAGGTTTACTTCCTATTCCATCCCTGTATTACTGAATCGAGATCATTTCCTGTTCCATACATTTTAATCTCATGAGATATAAATCTTTACCCAAATCATTTGAGGGAGATATAGTTCCCACCCATTACATAATGAAAACCATACATATGTGTTCCATAAGAACATAAGTCATTCAACATATCATAACCCAAAAAATGGTTTCATAAACATCATTCCATCATAACATAAACAAACCATAGAAATATTAGGGATCATATCCTTGAAAAATTTCCCCAATAAATCATAAGTAACATCAAATAATGTTATCATATAGTTAAAATAACTTTGAGATATCACTTGAAAATAATTCTTGAGGAAAATATAATTTCTTATTTAAAAACATTTACTTTTCTTTAAATGATGTACAATTTTAAAAGAAAAATTTTTTATATTAAAATAACTATGTAAGATTGGAAGGTAAGATTCAAGGTATTAAGGTTTCATGAAGTCATAAAAATCAGTTCTTTCCATATATGATAAAAAAACATTCTTCTCATACTTTTTACAGAAAATTCACAATGTACCTCATTAGGAAAATGACAAAAATATTGCTTTCAAACTGTTTAGTAAAAAATCATACATGGGTAAAAATGACTTTAACAAAATTTAGAAGAATCTTAAAAATATTTTGGAAATCATTTTTTAATAAAAATGGAAATGGAAGATAAATATTCCCTAGTAAATACTTACGTATGACAGTCTTGGATAATAATGAGATTGTGAAAATAAACCTTACCTTAAGTCTGATTTCCTTCATACATATTGAAAAATCCTATATAATGGATTAAATATTATTATAAACTTATTCCAAAACCATATTCATATTTATGATATCATATATGATAATTTATCACCTATTTGTTAATAATATTTCATTATGACTCTTCTTTTGAGTGATAATTTCTTCATTATCGTATGCATGTTTTATCCTATAAATCCCAATTCTTATGCATAAGATATAGTTTTATAATTTCCAGAATTATATTAAGGTAATATATATCATTTTTATTCATTATAAAAATTTATATAATCATTATTTAATGGTGAATATGGAAAATGAATCGCATCGCGTCATGGTGACAGCAAACCCTGCGTACACACGAGCAATGATATTATTCCCTTAATAGTAAAAGTATATGGACGTGGATGGTATATATTTTGTTACAAAATAAATATCATGTTATAATATATATATATATATATATATTATTTCCATAATTATTCCCATCTATGTAAAGTAGTTATGAAAAAAATATTACACCACGACATGAAGACAGTAATCCATACGTACGCACGTGTGGAAATTTCATTTTTTATAGTATAGATAAAAGGAAGAATATGGCTGTTAAATAATTATAATAACAAATAATCATATAGTTTATACTATATAAATTACTTTATAATGGAAAAACACATGAAGAGGAAGAAGAAGAAATAATCTTGGAAGTGTTGGTAAAGACGATTACCTCTTCCTTGGAGAACTTCCTTTAGATCTTATCTTAGGGACACCAAGGTTAGTCTTCTCAGAAGACCATAACTTATATAATGTTTCTAGAGAAGTTGATAAGGGAAATGGGTAGGGTAAGGTCGATATTTAAGGCTCTATGGGATGTGAATAAGTGAGGGAGGCGGTTTCCTTTTATAATTGATCTGAGGGACACTTTTGGAATTTTTTCAAAATATTAATTTATAACAATTCCAATATCAATCCAAATACCTTAAAAAGGATTTTTTTTCAAATATAAGATGATTTAAGGTTTTAATATAATCAAATTATATATTTTAGATAATATTTTGTATTATTGTAAACCTTATCATTTTGATTAAACCTTAGTTAACCTATTTTAATTTTAACTAAGGTAATAAAGTTTTCAAAATTAAAATATTGCAATTTTGACTTATGTGAAATCAATTAAATCATAAATAAAAAATTTATAAAATTTTAGACCATATAACTTTTTTATATTTTTAAATATTCTTTATTATTTTTAAATACTTTAATAAAATATTATTTTGATATAATTTCATTAGTATCAATTTTGACACTATTCATTATTTGGACTTTTAAAAATTTCAAGATAACAAGTTAACATTGAACCAAATATTTTATTATATCCCTTAGTGGTCAATGTTATCTAGAAAATTCATTTACCATAATAATTATCAAAAATTATATTTATTTAAATATTTTTAATAAAATTTATTTAATATTTCCATTAATAAACTAATTAAAACATCAATGTTGTGTAATTATTTAATATTAATATTTTTTTCACTAAAAATTAAAAATAAAAAAAACCTAAAAATATAAATTTTCTATCTTTAAGAATAATATTTATAGTCTAATATAACTTTTGTGTAACACCATATAAAAAATTTAATACTATTTAAAACATGAATGTGACATCTTTAAATAAATTCATACTATGAAAATATTTTGATTAAGTTAAAAAGAAACAATTATATTCATTCATATCATAACTTTTTCCCCATGTGGATAAATAAGCGATATTAAAGACAAAGAAAGAAACACTTTGCATCTTTTTTTGATTTAAATATAATTTAATTAATTTTCATGGAAACGTTTTTATTAAGGAACTTAATTTCGATCCTTACATGTTAAGGGTCGAAGTTCCTTCATCTAATAAATTTTGTGAATGTGCTAGAGTCATTTTATAGTCTTTATAATTTTATTTTTAACCTAAATTATAAAATATACCCTTTATCGTGGTAACAAAATTTACCAAGATTACTATTCATATTGGAAAAAAATAAAAGGGACATATTCACTAAATTTGGACCCTATACATTTAAAATTTTCATCTATTTTATAAAATTCAAAACATAGATGTTGTAGGATTTAATTTTATATAAAATCGGTAAAATTCCATGAAAAATAGGTTTGTGGAAAAAAAATGCGCTTCTAAAACATAAAATATTTTTATAATAAATTACTGTATAAAATTATTTTCAAAAACCATAATCGGATTATTTTAAATTAAAATGTACTAATTAAAATTTTAAACTAATCCAAAACATAATTTGATATTGTCAATAATTTAAAAGAAAAATACAGCTTTCAATAAATTTTAGTATTTCCATTATTCCTTAAATGTTTTTAGAAGATCATAAAAAAATTTAAGATAATTTCAAAATTCGGAATTCATAAATTAAATTCATTTTATCAAATCTATTTTCAATAACTTATAAAAATTAAAATAAGATAAATTCATTTTTTAAAGAAAATATATTTTTGAAGAATAAAGTGATTTTACTAAATATTTTGTAATCATTTTTTACTCTCTTAATACATTCATGTTGAGTTATATTTATAAAAAAACTAATAACCAGGTTATAATGATCCTTTTATATTAATAGTGTCTCATGGTTTATTTAAACAAACTATTGTGTGCAACTCAAGCTATTGATGAATTAAAATAACTTAAATAGAAATATCTCATAAAATTATTTGGGTGTTACAAAGGAACTCAACTTTGGTGTGGCAACCAATGCATTCCTATGGAAGGACTCTGACCATCTAATGATTGAATTGATTACTTCGATCATTAATTATAGGGTATAATTATTTTGTTACATGCATTATATAGTGATTATGACATGATCTATGCACATACATACTTGTGATAAGGGAACTATTCTTAAGATGAGTAATTGGGATGTTTTGATAATGTCTTATAAATTAATTCTACATTTAACTATAGATATATCAATGTTTATGAATCCATCTGAAAGTGAAAATTTATCATGTGGAAAATTCTATGTCAATTCATGTGTTAACGATAACCGAGTCTCTAACTATCCAAGTATAACCTATTTTCAATCATAAAATTTTCCAAAAACTTTATCTAGGTACCCATATATAAGGGGTTAACACTTACTATTGTATTATGTATTGAGTTCACTAGATTTTGGTACATATCATGTTAGGGAAATTATATGAGTTTAGCTTCGGGATGATGTGATAGGTATATATAACTCATTTTATTTACTTTGATGAGTGTTCCCTATTTAACTACCCATTTTGTTTCTTTTCATGGGATGGTAGTTTTATCATTATTTGATGTTTGGGACCTTTTTTATTGATTAGTATTACTTCATTATTTTGGTAAAATTTATAATGATTGAACCCACTTTGATTACCTATTTTTACATTCTTATGATGATTGTAATTTTTAATGATTTTTAAGGTTAATATATTGGTTGGTAGTGTGATAAGAGATCAGATATGTGAGACTATGATGAGTTATGTGTGGTTTTATTTTATTTTATTATGATCATAATTTAGTTTTGGTAGGAAGGAAATGGATCATTATTATTTTATATTAGGGGATGATTAAATTTACTAGGAGTAAAGGTCAAATTAATTGATTGGAATTGTTTTTTATTATCAAAATGGTTAAGTTTCCCATGTTATGAAATTTCTTAAATGTTTATTATAGGTACAGAGAACACATTTGAAATTTTATGACTCTGATATTTATTTTGTATGGTGATGTATTTCGATGAAGTTTCATAGTCTGGGGGGTGTTGTGTAACGAACTAATTGTGTATTTTTAAGGGTGATGTGTTTCTACATACTAGCATGTTCTAGAGGGCGATGTGTTGCTACATGGCTACATAACCTAGTTACTCATTGATGTGAGAATAAGTTTCTATATGAGATTAGATGATGATATCACTTGTTAACATGCATAGAGGTGTTATTATATATACATTGGATTGAAATCATTCCAATAGGGAATAGTTTGGTATTTCAATTTTACTTATTAAAATGTGATGATGATCCATTATGTGGGAAAAATATTTTAGTGAGAGTAAGATATTAAGATATATGACCAAAAAAATAAAATATTTTTTATGATAAGGATACCCGAAGGTATTTACAAGAGAAATTTAAATTTACCCTATATAAAGGGTAATTCTATTGGGGTTTGAACAATATATGTTTAATCCATTATAATTCCATTATGAGTGATCAAAATTATTTAAAATGTATGGTCAATTTTCATAAGTGTATTTTGATGGACATAATATCATGATAAAAAACATGGAGATAGTCCCATCATGAGGTATGGAATATGGTTATGATTTTGTTCAAATTTTGATAAAGTATCTTGTTTAGTTAATTACATTCGTTGGGTTTGAGAAATATCATTTAAGGTTATTGTGGGTGACCATAACCTTTTTTATTTTTGATTATGGTGATGTATGTATTTATTGGGTTTCATTTTTAAGGATATTTTACACATAAGTGTGGTTTGATTATGAAAATATCTTCTTATGAGATTTAGATCCTTCTTTGAGGTCACTTCTATGAGAGTAGTGATGATGACTAAATTTTGGTTCTTTTTAGTCCTTTTATATTTGAAGATATGAGGAGAGTTAACAATTGTGTGTATTGGTGGTAGAATCTGGTGTTATGAGGTTGTTTAATGACCCATGATTATGCAATTATAGATTATATAAAGGTTTAAAATAAATTAATATTATGCTAAATAATTATTGAAATCTTGTACAATCTCAATTAGAGATGAATTATTCAAATTGAAGGATGAGTTATCCTATATTATTGTGTTGTGGGTAGTTTATTTATAAGGATTATCATGACTGAGATAATGATCCTATGTGGAGTTTTTTTATGACCATATAGAATCATGTTTATTTTTACTCTTATATTGGGGTGAGGACTTGAAAAAATAGGTTAATTATAATTGGGATTAGTGAAACCCTTTGATATATTTTCTTAGATTCAAGCATGGAGCAATGTAATTGTGTGAGCCCATAACAAACATGTCATATTAGAATGAATTACTCCATTTATTTTAATGTCGTGGAAGTAAGAAGGTGTAAGGAAAATCAGATGGGAATGGGTTTGTGAGATGTGTTCCATCTCATCCCGATGTAATTAAAGAATAAGATGGTGTTTATAGTTAATTAAAATCAATTGGAAACAGTTTATTGTATTTGGATATTGGTTTTTACCTTAGAGAATTATGGATCGCACATTTTAAAAGTATATATTTTATGGTGATTTATGTATTGAATTATGGTGTGAGCTTTTTTGAAGGTGTATCTTTTACAGAGGATCATGTGTTTAGCCTTTTAAGAGTTGACATTGTAAAGTTCTTAAGGCTATAATATTAGTATTTTGAGGGAGGAAAATATTTTAAGGTGAATCTAATATAAAGTACCTAGAATTTTAGTTTTTTAGTCTATAAATATTTAATTTCATTTTGAAAATTTTACACTTTAGGGGTAAAATTATAATATAACCTAATAAAAACCCCAATAAAAATTTTCTATGGATATGTTGTTCTCAGAATATGGGTGTATACCATATGGTGAATGTTTTGTGTGGATAAGAGAAGTTTTTACTTTTAACACATTTAATAATTTAAATAATTATTTGATTAATAGTTTTCACAACAATTTTTTAATTTTTGTAAAAAATAGTTATTTACCATGTAAGATGATTTAATTTTTTTTCTAATATCACAATTGATACTAGAATATGGTTTTTTCATTAGTGTGGAAGTTTGGAATGATTCAAAGAACCTTAAAATTTCATGCATTGTTAAAATTAATTAATTAATTACAACATGACACATTTATATTTAATTCTATATATCATAATTTTTATTGAGAATCCATTAACACAATGGTTCTTAAGGTGAAAATTTCCATTTTATGAAAATGATAGTTGGCATCAGGCTTTGGGCCAGAATTGGGACCCATTTTTCTTTAAATAGTAGATTATTCTAAAAAATCCTTATTTTCACATTCAAATTGAGATGAAAATAATTTATAGGATGAGAGGAATGAGTTGGAGGTCCCTAGATAGAGGATCAAAAACCACTATCAATATGATATGTGAATTTTTATCATTGAAGTATACTTATAATTTTTAGTGATTTTTAATTGTTTATAGCTCAGGTGAGGAATATTTACTCCTATTGGTTGATTTTACATTATTGACATATTGAATTTATGGTTTGGGTGTTTTCAGGTATAAATTATATTTTATAGTGATTTTTTATCATAATTTATTTAAAAATTGAAAAAAGTTAAGCATAACATGTTTGATAATGAAATTGTTAAGAGTAAGCATTATGGTTTAGTGATTGAGCCCTTTTACCATTTTTACTCTAACATGGGATGTTGGCCAAAAATATTACCCTGTTATAACTAAGGTTCGATAATAGAAAAAGGGAACCAATTTTTGATAATGATGTCTAATTTTCCCCTATATAGTTTCCCATTCCTTTGATATTAGGTTATGTGCCTTAGAAGTTTAGATCAGTGTGACATGGATTGTTTTGAGATGTAGGAGGTTCTATCTAACATATAGGTGATGTATGAAGATCCATTATTTATTACAAGAATATAGTGGCACAATGAGCTAGGAGTGGTGAATATTGTGAAGAAAACCCATCAGATAGTTCTAGGAATTGTGGTGGATTCTATAGGAGGAGAACATAACATCTCCACCTTGGAATGGGGAAGATGTCATTATAGGTTATTAATGTTGAATGAAGTGAATTGGTTTATCTATTTTTAGGTGGATAATATTTGATAGGGAAAGGGGTTAAAGAAGGTACA
Source organism: Viscum album (assembly GCA_963277665.1). Taxonomy (NCBI): domain Eukaryota; kingdom Viridiplantae; phylum Streptophyta; class Magnoliopsida; order Santalales; family Viscaceae; genus Viscum; species Viscum album. The sequence continues at coordinate 498,753,672 of OY728139.1, forward strand.
TTGGTAATTGGTTTTCCCATCATACTACTATAGTGAGGATAAAAGAGAGAAGTTTGCATGATTGGGGAAAGATTGATACCACACAACATGGATATTATGTAGTCAGATAAATCCATGGTAGATTCAAGTTGTAATGTCCCACATATTTCAATGTTGGTGAACTGAGTGGTGGTTCTGATATTAGTTATCTTAGTGGATGGGTGGATTTTAATTTTTAGATCCATATTGAAGGAAATAGGGGTTTTCCATGTAAAAAGTGATTCATGAGATGTTTTAGGGTTGAATGTTTTGTGGAATAGTGACTAAAGAATGTTTTTATGTGTTAGTAGATGAAAAAGGATAAAGAGTAGCAATAATATTCCATCGAGTACTCAGTCCAGTTCCATTGGGTACTCGTTGAGATAACCAGTGGTGTTTTCACACTGGTCGGGCCACCGGGTGCTCAATTCCATGTATCGAGTATTTGGTAGAGTCACCAAGTAACCAATGAGCGCATACCAGGTACTCGATGGGGCCCCTCATATTGTTTTTTTAAAAAGGGTAAAAATGAAAATTTTCCCCTTTATTTTTTTAACCCCCTTAAATATTTATTCTTAATGGCTGGCACATAGAGAGGGGAGGGTGACTACCTCTACCAATATTTCTCCTCTATTCCCTCTTTGATTCTAGTGGTTTAGAAACCATTTCTATTTTCAATTCGAGTATAAATATTTCCCACTTTTATTGATGTTCTTCCTCCTTTTTCACATCTAATTTTAGTTTTTCCCATCTATGGATTTGGAGAGACAATTCCACTAGATCATGGTGTAATCATCTCTCTTTATGGATATTTTTGAGTGCAGTGTGTATAGATGGCTTGGAAAGTTTGGATTATGGTCGTTATTCATCATTAAACCCAAGGTATTTTCACTAGTTATTTTATTGGTGTATTTTAGTGATTTTTGATATGATTAGACATAGAATAAGTTCCATTAATGAAGTATTTTTCATTTCTTAGGATTAGGTTCATGGAATGAGTGGAAAACACCTCATTGTATGATGTTTTTGTGTTTTCAGGTCTCCAAATGTGCATGAAACCTATTATTTAAAGTTATGAATTAAAATTTAATTTTTTATTGACCACATTATTAGCTTTTATCGATTAGATATGTTCTCGTTGTCTTAATTTTGGTTTGTATGGTCTTGGATGGTTAAAATGAATCATATGATTGAGGAAGGTGGCTTTTACATTGTTGAGTATCTTTCTCATTTAGAAATCTTTTGTTCATTTATGATAATTATAGTTACCTTTTTCATTTTTCATCATATCATATGAATTATCCCCATAAATTAGGATGGGCTCATGTTATCTTAATAATCAAAAGAGACTGTATAATTTTCTAAGCAGTTCAATGGTGGAACATTAATTGAATGAGTACTAGTGGCCTATTTTATTGTTGTTTCGGTGGTGTGAGTTTTATTAAAACAATTAAATGTGGGTTCCCTTTAAAATATGATTTTAAAAAGGGGGTTGATTTAATGTAAAGTTTCAATGGTAAATTAGTGAATAAATAAATTCTTTTTAAATCGTATTTCTAAAAAAATACGTTTTCTAAAAAATGATTTCATTAGGATTTTGTCTAAGGGGATATTATGATTAAATATGGAATGTGAGGACTTTTTTAAATGGGTTTTAAAGTGTATTTTGACTTGGTTTTTATATAAAATTCCTAATTACTTGTTTTGAGAATTTTTTTGGTCTATTTGACTTTGAGAGGGATATAGACTATTTTTGAGATCTTTTATTCTTTCCTTGTGCTTATAGATTATGGTTTCATGGTATTTTTTTTATTTCATAATGATTCATGATCATATAAGACACATATTAAAAATAATCCTTTGGATTATGAACTTATTAGACTCGATTTATATATTAGATAAGTTTCCTGTTGGTGTTGATCTATAAGATCTTTGGGATGCGCTTGCAATGAGTATAAATTATTGAGATTGATGGAGTGTGGGTGAGTTATTCTTAAATATATTTTGGAAAATTTATGAGATTCATGTGATGATAATTTTGTCTTCTTATCTCCATGGAGGAGAGAACCATTGTTGAACTCAATGATTGAAGTTGGATTTAGTTACTATAATCATTGACTGAATGATTATTCTGGATGCAAGATTGTGGTTATTATGACATAGTTTTCCTTTTATGTATTTAGATATGTTAAGGAGAGATGAGATTCACCTTTTTTTGTTGAGAGTAATATTTAGAGTTTCCATCCTGACTAATGTTAGTTTATTCCCTATGATACAATGTGACTAGACATGTAACCTAAGAGGTAGTATAACTTATATGGTCGATCTCTTGATAGAGTATCGATAACCATGGGATGTGATATCTATGATGACCTAAAAGATAAATTTATATCTCTATAATCAATATTCCTTTGGTTTTGAGGTTCCATACATTATTATTTTCTTATTTGGGATACAACTTTCTCTTGATTTTCTATTCCCCATGGGAATCTAGATGTGGAGTGATGGATGATGGGGTACTAGGTGGGATGATGGTGGAACCTCAAGAGTTAATGGTAGGCTGTATGAGATAAAGATGAATAAGATCTTCCAAGGACCCACTTGATATAAGTACATGTCTACAGAACACATTTATTTATAAATGATTATTGTATTGATGATTATGGTATTGATGATTATGGTATTAATGTACGATTCAAGTGATCAGGGTATAATGGGAGATTTTTACTATTGTAAAGTGGGAGCTAATCCCTATTATGACATGTGATTTATGGGATTGAGCCAGTGGTGCTCTATGGGATGTATGAAAAGTAACTCAGATAAGGATTGGTGAGATGGGAAGGGGAAGGGTGTGGGAGATATGATTTTAATTTCTTATGTTTAGTTATCTTTATTTATTTTTATTATTTATTTTGTCATTGGATTATTGTTTAGTGTTATTTAATTATTTGGGACCTCTTTGAATTTCTATTTTTGGTTTTTTTATATTTTAACGTGTAATTTATGGTTAGTTCCTCTTTGATTTCCCATCTTTGAAATTTTTGGTTCAGTCATTATTTCTCATGATATTTTGGGGTTTTGGTTACTTGATTGGTAGTGATATGAATGATGAGTCATGTGAGACTTAGAAGATAAAACCTTATGGATGTTGTGAGAACTCCATGGGTTTATGTATATTGAGATAAGATAGACTAAGGTAAACAACTTTGGTTCATATGGGTGTAGAATTTATCAAAAATTAGTATGGGTACCTGGCATGAGTTGGGTAGTACCATATGAATCTTTGGGGTGAGTGCATCTTCTAGACTCATGGGAAAAGGAATATTTTTCATGAGAAACTTGTGAAATGTTTTTAGATGAGTGAGTTGAAAAGTGGATATATTTTTACAATCTTAATATTTTCAAGCACATACAATTTTTTTAGTAGCATTTAGTGTGTTGAGGCTACTGAGGTAATCCTATTGGGTTGCTAAAATCACCCCTAACAATGTACATGACATGGGTTTCAGTTTAAATGGGTGGATCTTCATGTTTTATTTCTAGAACTGGTATCATCTTGGAGATAGATGCATGGATCAGGATGAATATCATATTAGAGGTCAGTGATTCATCCATGGATCATTGTGAGTTTGGTCAGAGGCCACTTTATATTTACTTCTTAGTTTTTTTGTTGCATCTGTATCAATCCAAGGGACTTTTGTATTTCAACCAATTTTTGTATTTGGAATATTTTATATTATTATTATGTTATATTGTGATACATAATGTGAAATTTTAATGAATTATATTCTAGAGAGTGGGGCCCCTTTTGGATCCCTATTTGTATCTATAGGTTTTATATTTGTCCCGCACATGGATGAGTAATGATGAACTTTTGATAGAGTTGGGTATAACCCTTACACTTTTATTTTGAGGGATTAATATCGCCATGAATTTTTTAGACCATCATAACAAGTCATAAGACTATATAATACATGGAGGTGACCTCAAGGTTTTATAGCACACCCAATTTAGGTACTGTTCATGTGACCCAGGTTGGGGCATTGCAACGTGGTGAAATTATGGAAAACCTTATTCTTATTACACATTAATTCATGATTTATTACATAAGAATACACATAATAAATCCCAAAGGATCAATAAATATAGTTTATTTGATAATTAGGTACATTACATAACAACTTAAAATAGAGGATACATTATCATTATTGAAAATTTCTTTAACATGCTCATAATATTCCATCATACTTAAAATTTCATGGGATAACCTAAGAACATACATAAGAAAGGGGTGAGATATAAATCATATTAATATAATAATAAAGCCATAACATGAATAAGTATTTACATATTAGTCAATTACCATATCAATGGGGCATAAAAGTGGTGATAATCATAAACATGAACAATGGGGCATGATATAGCATGATAACATAAAGACAACATGGGGATGTGGAAACAACTTAATACATGTCATCATAAGCATAAGTCAATGTTAACCACCAATAAAACATAACATAATGTTCTTAGTATAACCTCTTGTGCACCATACAAGGCATATCATGAGACTAAATTATTACCCAACGCATTGGAGAACTATCTAGGAACACCCATCATAATCATATCACGTATATGTATATGTGTTCCACATAGATCATATACACAATAATATATTTCATCAAATTTCATCCCAAGATAATGGAGTGTGTATTAAATACATGTAATTCCCAAATCAAATAAGTATAAGTGCATAAAGGTGAATACACTTGATAGGAAATGGGTATGGGTATTCACTACAAAATTATTTGGCATTGAAAATCATAGTGAAATTTTGGCAGCATAAAGGGGGCACATAAATGTTCATGGGACGTCTTAATGAGATTTAAAGTGGTATATAATCATTTATAAATCATAGGGGAAATAAATAGTTATATAAGAACATATCCCAACATTTGGAATTGGAGAGAAAAGGTACTAGATAATGAAGATGATTGAATAAAGAGGATAAGGAGAGGATCCCTTACCTTGAGATGGTAATTCCAAAATATTGGGAGGAGCTTCTTGAGAGATAGGGGAACCTTGGGAGGATTCTAGAGAGAGGAGGGAAGAGTAAGTATGCGGTCCAAGGTTATTTAGTAGAGAGGAATGGGAGATTGTGAGTGTTTATATAAGAAAAGAGAGGGGGGTTCTTTATTATTTATGAAACATTGGTTTTGGACTCTATAAAAAAGAAATAAAAACTACATACCATACAATACTTTTTCCCATGGTTTCTTCCAAAGAGGAGTGGTTTTCATTATTTTATAAGGATTAGGGCCAACACTAACACAAATAGACTCAAGGGATGTGCCTGTTTTTGTCCTCACTAAATAGAAATCACTAATAAAAGCCACCCTTTTATCAACACTAGCTAAAAGCACTGATAATTGTTATATTTATCAACGTTATTCTTAGCATTGATAATTTTTTTAATAAAAAATATTATTAATATATATATATAGTTATTATATTTATATTCAAAAATAATGTTTACTTATATACATTAATTAAAAAAGGCATATTTATAATTAATACAAATATGATATATTAATATATATTTTTTGATAATTCAAATATATATATATATATATATATATGTTAAAATATTTATAATATTATAAATATATATTTATATTTAAATAGATATAAAATTATAATAATTATTTTAAAATAATAAAATATATTTATTATATTTATTATTATATAAAAAATACTTTTTAAATATATTGATTTATAGTTATAATTATAAATATATATATATATATATAAATAAATATATATTTAAATAAATATTTTTTTAAATAAAGATGTATTTAAATAAATATTTTTTTCCAATGAATTGACTCAATAAATAAATAAATATGTATATATATATATATCTCATGAGATAATGATGATATTCATGGACATGTTTATGTTCATATATTGATATGCGTGAGTATAATTGATAATAGCTATGATAATAAGTTTATTTGTGGACATTATTGGGTTGATATATATGTTGTAATTGTTAGATTACTTATTCTTATGACGACACATGAATATGTTATGTACTCATGACTCATGAAATGTTCATTTATATATTGACACCCTTATTATTCATGCTTCCATGTATGTGATCACTCATTTTTTATGATCTATACTTTTCATTCATGTTATACCCAATAACTTATTCATGCTCTCATAAATAATTATAAAATTATAATAAATATATTTAAAATATAAAATTTTAACTATATATAAATAGTTTTGAAATATATTTAATTATAATTATAAATATAAATAAATATTTAAATTATTATAAGATTACAATAAATACATTTATTATGATTTTATAAATATATATATTTATATATTAATATATATATATTAATAAATAAATAAATAAATAAATAAATTTATGATTACATACAAAGATTTATAAATATATTTATTTATAATTATAATTACCTATATCTCTGTGGGAACTAGCACAGGCTCGAGTCCCACAAGACTCGGACATTGTGTGTATTATGCACAAGGCGATTCAAATCCATTTACAGGATGAGGAATGTTTGGAACACTCTGAGCATAATCGGCCCCCCTACTCAGAGTCGAGCGTAACCCATACACACAATATATTTTAGGAGGAAGGATGGTTGTGGTGTTCAGGAGCTACTCTCACAGGCGATGCAATGGCATCTAGGGTTTCTAATATATGATAATGGAATCTCCAAGGGTTGATGGTGTTGAAATGAATAACCTATCTGCGGGTGGTTGGGTTCTTGCTGATAAAGTCAAAGATTGTGAAGACTAGGAAGAAATGCTCAGGGTTCCACCTTCAATCAAAGGTAAAGGTTTAAATCACATGCTTTTCTACTTGAATCAAAGTTTTTCAAATGGTAGATTTATCAAAAGGGTAACATCGTATGGTTTTTTGTAAGAAATGAGACAACTAGGTACCGACTTGAGTTCTATAATCATTTTATAATTTCTAAAATTGTAATCTTGAAGTATGATCACATATTGAAAACCCCATATATGATTTGAAGGCTTCGTTCTATCTAGGGTTTCTCAAACTGGAAATGTATTCCATTAGGAAGGGGTTTCTTCCATATTATCTTCCTAAGTGAAGAATTGGAGAGGCACACTTGGGGATTTAGCGTAGTCTCTTTGAAGCTTGGATCTCTAAGAATTTATGAGTGGAATTTCAACTTCAATCTGTTTACAGTAAAGAAATCATTCTATCAAGTATGAGTTAAGATATTTGGGTTGAACTGGATCCTATGGTACCTAAATATCTTAATTGATATCCCCTTGGAAATTGGAAATACTATAAAAATGGGAAAAGAAATAGAGAATGTGAGGTACAATTACTTTTCTCAAGTTATTATAGTGGTTGATGTCAGCCATAATCTTACAGATAAGGTAATCCTTTCCACTGATTATAATGTAATGGATCTAGAAATTGTTTATGAGAACTTACCGACTTTTTGATCTGAATGAAAAATCATCGGACACTCTTTGGACTCCTGTTTAAGGACCACAATTTGTTCATTTTTCCTAAAAAATGGGCTTGATCACACTATATGTTAAAAGAGCCATAATAAAGGTGTTAAATGCATTGCTGAAATTAGAGTTGGACTAAGTGAGCTATGAATGACATATTCTCATCTCGGAAAGAAGCATGACTCTCATTCATATGCCAAGATCCATCATAATTATATTTTTTTTCCTAGAATAGGTCAAGAAGACAAGGATGATGGAAAGGTTCATGTTGCATCATATAGGGAAACTACTAACTATCTAGTTTTAGATGGACTTGATAGGGATCAAATTTCTAAAGGAGATAAATACTTGGTAAAGGAGGGGGTTTATTTCAAGGATTCCTTAGTTAGGTGTCCTTTTACTAAGGGCACTGGTATCCTAGCTCTATTGGCTCATGCTGGAGATGCAGATGTCACAGTGGAGGAGGATAGTTTTATTGAGTCTGGGAATGGTATGGTTACATATGGTTTCAAAAAGGTAGGAAATGGACCATAAGTAGTGGTGGAAATCAATGAGATGAATCTCCTAGACGCAAAAAAGTTCAATGAAATTGATATACATGACATGGTTGATGAACAGATTTCATAAGAACAGATGATTATAGGGAGAAACCATAAAGGTAAGAAGATTATTTATTCCCCTGTGAGGTTGAAAATAAGGGAGTTGGATCTATGTCTCAATCTAATACTGAACAGCCTATAAATCTGGTGTCTATGTGATAGATGAGAAGGTAAGGAAATCATCCTCCCTCGACACATACAAACCAGTTGTCATTAGTAAGGCAGAGGATTTTCATCCCAGTAAATCCTCATCCAAATTGATTACAATGGATGAGGAAGACTTATATATGGTCCACTTTAAAAACACCAGACCATCTTATGGACCATAACTAGCTTTGATGCATGCTCAAATAGAGTCTCCAGCACACACCCAAAAAGAAGGATGGGCCACAACATGAAACTTTCCTCTTTAATTTACTAAGATTATGAGGAAAGCATATAACTCCTTTAGTTTTTCATATGAGCAGGACTATGATGCTGTGACAGCCTGTAATAATAAAATTAGTATTCCATCTGAGATATTGGTTGGGGAGAATTTACCAAGTGGTATTCTGAAAGAGGATGATGTGTGGTTTGACTCATAGATTGAATTCCTTCTTGCCAAAATGGAACAAAAAAACTTTGATTCGAGGACTACCTTGCAGTGGTGAAACTATTAACCATTAATTTGGAGGAAAGCTTTTAAGGCAAATCAAAGTTAAGATTACGTAATCTTTCTTGATAGTACAAGATTTGCTCCATATCCAAAGATGCTGAGGACTTATCTTTAGATGATGAACATAAGACCCCCAAGAAACAAAATTATAGATGTGAGGATTTCATCCTTGGAGTAGAGGTAGGTTTCTCAGGAACATGGGTTCCATAATGAATCATTAGTGTATTGTCAACTTTTCACTTTGGGACTTTCTTGACCTATGTTCTCACCCCTCCTTCTATACCTTTCTTTCTTAGTTTATCTAGAGGCCATGCCTCATCTTTCATAAAAAAATAATTATAAATAATTTAAAATATATGTATAATTATAAATAGAAATAAATAAATATTTATTTATTTATAACAATAAATAGAAATAAACAAATATTTATTTATTTATAACTATAAATAAATAAATAAATATTTAAATAATTATAAAATCACAATAAATACATTTATTATAATTTTGTAAATAAATAAATAAATATATATTTATTAATAAGTAAATGAATAATTAATTATATTTACACTAATATAAAAATATTTATAAAAATATTTATTTATAATTATAAATAAATATATATTTAAATAATTATAAATTTATAATAAATATATTTATTATATTTATAATTTTATAAATATATATAATTATATAAATATATAAATATATAAATACATATAAGTATTTATAAATATATTTATTATATATATAATTATAAATCAATATGTATATTTAAATAATTATAAAATTACAATAAATACATTTATTATAATTTTATAAATATATATATATATATATATATATTTATAGGTTAATAAATAACTATATATATATAAATATATTTATATTTATATACAAATACTTATAAATATATTTTTTTATAATTATAATTATAAATATATATAAATATATATTTAAATAATTAGAAAATTTTAATAAATATATTTATTATATTTATAATTGTATAAATATATATAATTATGGAAATATATTTATAAATATATAAAAATATATATAAAAATATTTATTATGTATAAAATTATAAATAAATAAATACTTATTTATATTTATAATTACAAAGAAATATATATATATATATATATATATATATTTATCTATAGTTATAATTTTAAAAAAATATATATTTAAATAATTATAAAATCACAATAAAAAAAATTCATTTTAATTTTATAAATATATATACATATATTAATAAATAAATAAATATAAATATATTTATAATTATATAAAAATATTTTTAATTATATTTATTTATAATTATAAATAAATATATATAACTAATTATAAAATTATAATAAATATATTTATTATATTTATAATTTTATTAATATATATAATTATATAAATATATAAAAAACTGTATATATATAAATATTTGTAAATATATTTATCATATATATAATTATAAATAAATATATATTTTCTATATATATAATTTTTTAAATATATATAATAATATAAATAAATTATTTAGATTATACCTTCATCAGTGCTTTTTTAATGCTGATAAATATTCCCCTTTATCAGTGCTAAAATTTTAGCACTTATAAAGATACGTTTTATTCGGGCTTTTTTAGCACTGATAAAGGTCATTTTTATCAGTGCTTTCTATTTTAGCATTGATAAAACCAACCTTTATCAGCTTTTTTTAGAAATTTATGATAAAATACTTTTGGGTTCTTCTAAATTAAACCCTAACAGAACCCCTCTGTCGCTCTCCCCGTAGGCTTTCGCAGAAAGAGAACTCTACCGCTATTGTCGCCGTTCTACATTCTCGATGAATCGATCTAAGTTATGTATAGATTTATATTTTTAGTTCCTACAACACTATTTTTTTCAGTATCCATCCTCTATGAATCACAACAACACCACACTCTATCCCTCTACATGTTGCACACCATAAACCATGGCAACCCAATATCATCACATCTTTCTTAACCTCCCTTGCATGTATATTGTAAAAATCACATCCTACACACCTGAACTCCAATCCCGAAACTAGTTGAACCCCTATGTAGTGTCACTCCTAGTTTTCACCCTATCCATCTATGCATTTGCATCCACCCAGTGTGACCTCTATTTTCAATTGGTGGTTCATGTTGAGTTCATAGTTGTGGAGGGTTTTCATTTGCATCTCAGAGATTGATTGGTGATGATTTTCTTCTCACAGTGAGAGTTTAATGTCTTCAATAGTGGTGTCTGATTATCCAATGAAGTAGGCTAATATTAATTATTAATATAAATAATATTCATGTGCTTCATTATTCATAAACACCATTTTTAGTGAATTTTACAAACTGAACATTATTTCACATTATGATTGTAGTCCTTATTAAAATGCACTATTGCATGGTATATTTTTGAACACCTTATAAGAAAATGGAATTGATTTTATTTTCAAATTTTATTTTTTGGTCCCCCATGCTATAAAGAACAATTCATGCTTTTGGATCACTTAATTATTCTCATTGGAAGACCACCAAAATGGGCCTTGAACCAAGAACATTCTGGGCGAAGTGAACTGGACAAGAGGCCAATAATAGTACTTTAGAGGCCTATATACAAGACCAATGATTCAAAATATTTAACTAAAGATATAATACATTATTAGGAACATTTAATTAAGTAGTTTCCCAAGCTAATTCAGATATTTTAATGGAGTTCCAAGTGACCCATGTTGAAGATTCAATTCTAGACCAGATTCTATGGACCAGAAAAACATACCTCTAGTTAAATCATATATCAAAAAATAGAATTTATTTCGGAATAATACTTTACAGATAGTTAGGAGACATCTAGAGCTTCATTTTCTTCTTCTATGGACCACTCCAATTCATCCATTTAGAAGCTCATTTTGATGCCTATGTTTGGTGGGTGCAATCTGGTTTCCATTTCGGGTCAAGGGTGGAAAATTCCAAATTCCACAAACCTTCCACCAACCTAGGACTACCATACTCAAGTAGGAAGACATGGAACATTGGGGGATCAACCCATGACTCTTGAAATGCCTATTTAAGGAAGTAGTGCTGAAGGACTTAAATATATTGGTGTTAGTTTCTTTATAATGTTATGTTCCCACTTTGAGTTTGTAACCACATTTCATTCTCTTGTAAGTTGTTCAAATAACCTTAGTTTTTAATAAACATTCTTCAACTTCTCTTATTCTAGAATTTTTCTTGTCATGTTTTTATCATTTCCTCAAGGTTTGAACTTATTCACACCAAACCTTGTGAAATTATTCACACAACGATGGAGTGATCATTTTCTTTTTATTGTTTTTTTACTTCCCCAATTCCTCCCACATGAGTCTACTTCCCACTTCCATTGAAACCATAACATCAATGGTGGGACAACCCACTTATGGGTTGATCAAATGGAGTAGAAAGGGGTTGGATTGGATATTATTTCTCACTCTATTAATGTCTAATAACTTCTTTTAATTGATAATTTTCTTTGATTATCTGTAAACTCTTTCGTCCTTATTGAATTTAAGTCCACACAATTCAAGTGCCAATACGAACCTTTACCTTTGAGTTCTCAAAACACTGATCATCCAAGTGTATAGGAGATTAATATTAGGGTGTGTTGGTATTAAACAAGTAAGTGATGATATTTTTTGATATTCTTAAATAAACCCATCTCAAATATAAGAAATTGAAATAGTTAAAAAAAGGAATACATTCAATCCGACCCAAGTGATAACCTAGGATCAAATCATTATTTTAGATTGAATTAACTTAAGACTCTTAGTATTCACTTAAAACAATCTAAAATCAACCAAAATTTTTCCACTTCATAGAAAAAAATAGTCCATATAATTTATGTTTATAAAAGTTTCTTTTTTAGGTCTTTGAGGATTCGACAACCCAAGCAAAACTACAAGCAACTTCTTAACATTGAAAATATAGGTAAATTAGGACGAGACCAAATTTTGGTGCCATTTCCAAGGACCCAAGTAATTCATCTAAACACTCATTATATTATACCCCATTTATCTTCTCTCAACACAAATTATATTATCTTTTCCCCTTTATTTGTTTTTTACTTTTCTTGGGGCATGTCCACCTATACACGTGACCAATAAAACCGTCTAGTTAGGGTGGATAGTCTTGGGGTTGGGGAGTCAAGTAAAACTAGAGAAATCTTTCCATTAGATCCTAATATTCAAAATAATCCAGAGTCAAAAATTAAAACCATTTAAATGGAGGGTCTTCAAAGAAACCAACTCATAAACCCAGGTGGGAACCAAAATGAAAATCCAAATGAGGTAGCCCCAAACTTGGGAAATGCAGTCGATCAAACCATGAATGACTACCTCACACCTACTTGGACCAATGCCCCCTATTTCATTATGCATGGTTACCTCATAGTTTCCCACTATTTCTTCAAACCTTATAACCTAAACCACCTTCTAACCTTCCGTGGGATAGAGTCAGAAATTCCATACCTTCATGTCAAATAGTTTAACGACATTTTTGAAACATGTTCCCACCACATCAACTTGAGTTAGCTAAGATGATGCTCGTTCCTTTATCACTTAAGGATTGAGAAAATAATTGGTTAAAAAATCTATGACCTGCATCAATCCACTCTGGGGTCCAATTAATAAGATAATTCAATAAAAAATACTCCCCCATCACAAAACAATTGCACTTAAAAAGTGAATCCATAGTTTTTTTGAAAAAGAATGGGAGTCATTTTATGAAACATGGGAAAGGTTCAAAGAAACACTCAACATGGTACCTCAACTTGGATTTTTAGTCCCAGAATAAGTTTTAATTTTATATGAAGGGTGATTTCTAGGAAAAAAACAATTAATTGACATGATGTGAAAAGTAACCTTAAAAAACAAATCCACAAATGATGCTTATGAGTATCTATAAGGACTGTCCAAACAAAACAAAAAATCAAGATCATAACCTTACTATGAGAAGCCACATGAATTTGGTGGAATTCAAACTCGGAAAGATAAAGAAAGTATCAGGGAAAAACTTTCTGCACTCGCTAGGAATTTTGGGGAGATCGATATTAGGAAGGTCCATGAAATTCAAATTATTGACCCTGTTGGCCAAATTTGTGACAAACATGACCATAAGACAAAAACTGCCCAACCATCTCTTACATTAAAGATGTTATTTTAGGAGGACCACCAATTAAAGTCAATTCTTTGAACTTTCATAATCCATAGTACCAAACACTTTCAATCCAAGGTACAATGACCATCCCAGATTCTATTGGAAAGATAATCAGCAACCCAACCAACAAACTAGTCAGCCACAAAAAACAAACCCCTACCCTCCACAAAATTTTCAAAACCATAACTAGTTCCAACCACAACCAGCCCAATACCAACAACCTCATATAAAATACCAATAACCCATTTGGAAACCTATTCAACAACAAATCCAACAACTAAAGTATCCTCCCAAGACAAACCAACCAGTAGAATACCCTACCCAATATGTCCCTCTCCCAATCCTTGAGAAGTTGTGTAAACAAATGGAGAAAATGAACTCAGAAGTATCATCCCATAAACATGAAATGAAAACCATTAAAACTGGGAAGGCATCCCAGCCTACTTAGGTGGTACCATTTTCAACCATAAGCAGAGAATCCATTTGCACACAAACATCTCATAAACAACTAAAAGCAGTGACTATTTTAAGAAGTGGGAAATCCATTGAGAAATCTGAACAAAACATTATAGAACCATTAATTTCTTTAACAATACATGAAAATAATGAATAACCACCCACTGATTTTAAAAACCCAATGAGAATGTGAAAGAACCAAAACCACAACAAACACTCAAACAACTTGTCCCCTTACCTCAATGCATGAGAGGAAAATATAAACCAGAAATGAATGAAACTTTGAGGTAAATATTATCTTTGGTTAAGTTGAACATTCCCCTACTTGATAAAATCCAAACCACATCGTCAACCTCAATGGACACTCAATACCAATCTAATGGACGTCTCAAGAAAATAACTTCTTATGTTGTAGAAAGTGGGTTTCATCTACCCCATTACTGAGAGTGAATTAGTAATCCCAGTTCAAGTTATCCCAAAGAAAGATGGAATCACTGTGATCACCAATGAGGATGGGTGACCTTCTCCCCACAAGTGTCAGTGGTCGATGGAGAGTCTGCATCGATTATATGAAGCTAAAATCATGTACTAAGGAAAACCATTTCCCCTTTCCCTTTATTGATCAATTCTCTGAGAAATTCGAGGGTCATCAATTCTACTGCTTACTAGATGGATTTTTAGGGTATAATAAAATCTAGGTCTCCTTAGAGTATCAATAAAAAACAACATTCACTTATCCATTTGACAATTTTTCCTTCAAGCTCATGCCCTTGGGGTTATGTAATGCCCCTGGTATGTTCCAGCGGTGCATGATGAGAATCTTCTCAAACATGGTGGGGGATTGTTTATAGGTATTAATGGATGAACCCTCAATATTTGGGGATACTTTTGAGTGATTCCTTATAAATGTTGAAAAGGTGTTTTCAAGATGCGAGGATAATAATGTCATCCTAAACTAGGAAAAATGACATTTCATGATAAAGGAAGGACTTTTTTTGGGCATCTAGTATCTGGTAGAGGGATTGAGGTTGATAAAGTTAAGGTTTATATCCCTAAAACTGTCAAGGAGGTGAGGTTCCTCTAAGGACATATTTGTTTCTATATAAGGTTTATTAGGAATTTCATATTTATTGCTCGACCACTTTATACTCTGTTGGTGAAATATGCTCTATTTTTATGGTTAGAAAGCTACGAGGAATCATTCTCTACACTCAAGTAAGGTCTTATCTCTCCATCTATCACGCAATATCCAAATAGGATTTTTTTTGAGCTTGTGTGTGATGTGAGTGACTTCATTGTAGGAGAAATATTAGGAAAATGGTGTGAGAATAATCCATGTGTAATTTCTTATGGAAGAAAATCTTTAAATGATGCAAAAATCAACTAAACCACCACTGAGAAATAGTTACTTGCTATTTCCTTTTCCTTAGACAAATTTAGGTCCTATCTCTTAGGATCACCCATCATTGTCTTCACCGATCATTCATCCCTAAAATACGCCAAGGATATATAGATTATGTGGGTCATTCTTCTTCAATAGTTCAATTTAAAAGTTATGGATAAAAATGGAATTGAAAATTTTGTAGTTAATAACCTCTTTAGGGTGGAATTCAAAGACAACTCACATCACCTTTCTATGACTGATTCATTTCTTAATGAGCACCTCTATTTTGTGAGTGATTTCCCATGGTATGATAACATATCTAAACATTTGGTTATTGGTGACATTACAAAATTCCTTGGGACCCAAGATGAGAGGAAATTCTTTTTTGATGTCAAACACTATGTGTTTGATAATCCAAACCTCTTCAAGTTCTGTCATTAAAAAATCATTAGTAGATGTGTTTTAGAGTCCGAGGAAGAGTCTATTCTAAAATTTTTTCATGGTGATGCATGTGGTGGCCACTTTTCCACAAAGAAAACTACACCAAAGTCCATCCAAATAGGTTTATACTAGCCTAATATCACTAAGGATTCCTACCGACTCTACCTGAGTTTTCCTCAGTGTCAACAATTAGGATCCATTACCAAAAGGAATCAAATGACACTCACTCTCATTCTGGTCGTTGAAATATTTTATAGTTGGGGAATTGATTTCATGGACCCTTCCCAAACTTTAGGGGATATATAAATATCCTCTTAGTAGTTGATTATATCTCAAAATGGGTAGAGTACATTCCCACCAAGTCCAACAACCATCATATTGTGGTCTGATTTCTAAAATATCACTTATTTTCTCGATTTAGAATTCATAGGGCTATAATCAGTGATCGAGGAACCCATTTCTGCAACTATCCATTCTCTTCACTCATGTCTAAGTATGGGATTTCTCAAAAAATTTCAACATCCTACCATCCTCAAACCAATGGTCAAGATGAGTTAGAAAATATGGAGATTAAGAAAATTATTGAAAAAACTATCAATTACTCAAGGAAAGATTTGTTTGAGAAATTATTGTGTTCCCTTTGGTCATATCACACTAATTTTAAAACCATCCTTGGAATTTCACCATATAGGTTGGTTTATGGAAAATCATGCCATTTACCTATTAAAATTGAACATAAGGCCTTTTGGGAAATAAAAAAAAAATGAACTTTTACATTTATTTTTCCAAAGAAAAGAGGAAATTAGATCTTAATGAACTCGAGGAACTTAGGATGGAGGAATATGAAAATTCAAGGATAAATAAATCTAGAGTTAAAGACTACCAAACTAGGAATATCAAATCCAAACACTTTGAACTCGGAAAATATGTGCTCTTGTATAGTTCAAAACTTTATTTACACCTGGGAAAGTTACGATCTAGATGGTTAGGTACATACATAGTGCATAATGTGTGACCTCATGGGGTAGTAGAGATTCATGATCCCACTAGTGGTCATGTCTTCAATGTTAATGGTCATAGGTTAAAACCATTCATTGAATCATTCAATAAACAAGAATCAAAGGAGGTGTTAACTAAGAAAACCTATAAACCAGATAAAATTTGATATATTTAGGGTCCATGTTAGGCTAATGACATTAAATAAAGTGCTTTTTTGGAGGCAACCCAGCATTTACCAGTACATTTACTCAAGGTTGGAGTTTCAAAGTATATAGGTTTGTTTTTTTCTTTCCTTTTGTGTTTATCTATTTTTAGTTGAGGGAAACTCAAGGGGTTACCATTTTGTTCTAATTGTCTTGGTATGTAAGATTCATGGGATAATGAGATTTATGTATTTTTAGGAAATTCATATTTCCTCTATGTGTAAAAACAAAAACTATCATTATTAAAGAGACATCTATCAGTGGCATGGAGATCAAATGAGTAATCATGATCATCATGAACTTCAACTTCAACCACCATGTGACTTTATTACCAGTTTATTATTTAAATATCCTTTTATAACTCTTCTCCTCTACCTCTATCCCCTTCTTAATTTTATTTTCTTTAAACACCGCGGACAATGTTATTTTAAGTTAGGGGGAGGTGAGATTAAAAATTGATTTTGTTTTTATAAAAAAATTGAAATAAAAAAAATCATGGAAATAGAAATTAATTTAACATTTAACATGATAATAAAAATTAAAAACTTTGAAATTTAATGTCAAATAAATTTTCATTCCAGGATTCTGATTTTAATGCATTTTTATGTTCATGAGAATATATTTTTGAAAGTGCGGTTGTCCTATGTGATTTTTCACCGTTTATATTTTCATAAATAAAAAAACACAATGCATGTCCTTTCAATTGTGGGGTATTTGTTTGAGTTCTTGGGGTCCCATAATAAATGGAATAGATTTGGTGATCATTTTAATTTTAACATGAGTATTAAAAAAAATCAATAAAAAAAGAAGAAAAAATCAAAACAAAATTGAATTGTGCGTAGAGAAATAGACTGACCTAATGTGTGGATTTCAATACTTAGGGATCGTGACTCCGTAATTTCTAGCCCATAGTTGGGAATTATATCTCTATTTGGGGTAATTTGATTTTTTTATTTGAGATGATGCTTGAGTATATGAGCTTCACTTGGCACCTTAAGGTCTTTGAGCCTGGGAGTCATCGGAAAAGTCTCGCTACATGGGTTGACTCGATTGAGTTCAACTTCAATTACCGTGGGAAAATTGCAACAAAAAAACACAAAAAAATAAAATCAATATATAAAAAATTAATACAAATCATAATATTAAAATGTTATTCCACCAAGAGATTCCATATTTTCTCCCTTGAATAAATATGATCCCCCGTGTCTATTGTGACGCACAACACTTCATCATGCTTAATTGAAATTGGATGAAACGTGGAAATAAATTTGAGCCAAGGAATGGAATTGAGATTGGGATATTCTTGTGAACCTATCCTATATTAACTGATTTTTATGGGTTTTATAATTTTTTATTATGACGTATTTTGGGGAGTAATCTGTATTAAAATGTTTTTGGAAAAGGTAATTCAAATTTCATATTTTTGAGATACATTTTGATTAGGACCAACAAAACTCAAGTTGGGGGGGGGGTGTGATTATCCACTAAAGTAGGATAATATTCACTATTCATATATATAATATTCATTTTCTTCATTATTAATAAACAAAATTTTTAGTGCATTTTAGAAATTGAAGATTATTTCACATTATGATTGAAATTCCTTCTTAAAATGCACTATTGCATGGTAAATTTTTGAACACCGCATAAAAAAATGGTCTTAATTTTATTTTGATATTTTATTTTCTGGTCCCCCATGATATAAAAACAATTCATTCTTTTGGATCACTTGAATATTATCATTGTAAGAGCACCAAAAGGGCCTTGAACAAAGAACATTCTGGGTGAAGTGAACTGGACATCAACCCAATAAAAATACTATAAAGGCCAAGCTCCAAGCCTAATTATTCTAAAAATTTAAATTTATGGGAAACATTGCATTCAAAAGTTTACCAAGATAATTCATATGTTTTTATGGATTTCCTGGTGGCCCAATTTAAAGATGAAATTCTGGGCCAGATTCTGCAGCCTAGAAAAACATCCCACCATTTAAATAATATCTTACAAACCAGAAACTATTTTGGGGTAAAACTTTACAAAGAGTTAGGGGATATCTAGAGAATAATTTCTTCTTCTATAGAACACTACAATTAAGCTATATAGGAGATCATTTATATGCCTTTATTTAGTGGAAGCAAGATGGATTCCATTTCAAGTAAAGGGTGGAAAATTCCAAATTCTACAAACTTTCCACCACCCTAGGCCTACCAGAATCAAGTGGGAAGACATAAAATATTAGGGGATTGAACCAAGACTCTTAAAATTCATATTTAATCTAGTGTTGGTGAAGGAGTTAAATATATTTGTGTTAGTTTATATGTAATTTTTTGACTTCACTTTGGGTTTGTAAGAACATTTCATTCTATTTTAAGTTGTTCAAATCACATTAGTTTTTAATAAAAGTTCATCATATTCTCTTATTCTGGTCTTATTCTTGTTACATTTATACCGTTGCATCAAGGTGATAACTTATTCACACCAAACCTCGTGAAAGTATCCACAAAATGGTCGAGTGATCGTTTTATTTTTATTGTTTTTTTACTTCTTCAATTCCTCCCTCATGAGTCTACTTCCTGCTTCCATTGAAACCATAACATCAATGGAGGGATAACCCACTTATGGGTTGATCCAAGGGATTATAAAGGGGCTGGATTGGATGTTATTTCTCACTCCAATAATGACAAATTACTTGTTTTTATTGAGAATTTATTTTGACAATATTTAAAATCCTTCCTCCATGTTGAATTTAAGGCCACACACTTTAAGTGCTAATATGAACCTTTACCTTAGAGTGATCAAAAACTTTGATCCTCTAAGTGTATAGGTGATTAGTGTTAGGGTGTGTAGGTATTAAACTAGTAAGTGATGATGTTGTTTGATCTTCTTAAATAAACCCATCTAAAATATAAGAAATTGAAATTGTTAAAAATGGAATGCATCCAATCCACCCCAAGTGATAACCTTGGATAAACTTATACTTTTAAATTGAATTCACTTAAGTCTCATAGTGTTCAATTAAACCTATCTAAAAGCAACCATAAGTTGGTTACCTCATAGAAAAAAAATAGTCCATAGAATGTATGTGTCTATAGGATTCTTCTTTGGTCTACGAGGATTCAACAACCCAAGATAAACTAGAAGTGGCCGCTTAACCCTAAAAAATTGGGTAAATTTGGGGAAAACTAGTGTATAGGGACATATCCACTTCAGATCTAGGTTTTTTGTCTTAAATTTTGTCCTACCCATTTTTTTCGACCGTGGTCGATGATGTTCGAGGAGACACCTGTCTTTGAGACTGAATTTTATCCTTGTATGTGAAAGAACAACCAATTTTCTATTAAAGTATTTTATATGCATTTATTAAGGAAAAACTTAAATAATTAGTCAATAGACCCTCTATAAAATATTTTTTAAAAAAAATTAAAGGAAGCACTAAAAATGCATGGTATGAAAATGTCTTTTGACATATTCAAATTGTTTCAAGTTTTTAATTTTACAGTTTTATATGATTTTAAATTTATATACTTTTATAAATTTAATAGTATATCATATTATACTAATATAATTTAATAATATTTTTTATTAAATATTTATAGTTTTATAGATTTATTCATTTATATATTTATATACTTTAATAAATTTTATAGTATATCATATTATACATATATACTTTAAATATAAATATTTATTAATTATCTATACTTTTATACTATTATAGATTTATAAACTAATATAAAATAATAGTTTTGTTTGTTATAAATTATTATACTTTTATACTTTCATAAATTTTTCTTTTATATATTATATATTTATACTTTTATAAATTTTTAAAACTATATACTTCTATAAATTATGTATACATTTATAACATATATGTACTTTTATATAGTTTTATAAATTTAAATAAATTTATAAATTATTTATATTAATTAAATAAATATATATATATATAAATTTATAATTTATGTATATTTATACTCATCATGATCTCAAAAATTATTTTTGAAAGTTAGTCGCAACATTGTATTTTTACGACAATATATAAAATGTTTTATGAATTTTTTATGATTTAAATTAAGTTTTCCCCTATATATCTAAAGAATATATCTCCTAATGAGTTTTTATTCATGATATATCCATATAATTTATAATATGATGCAATTATTCAAGGAAATTGTTATTTTGGTATCAAAAGATCTTATTCTTGATGTCATTGGAAAATGTTATGTATCCCATTTTTTTTGTGTGTTGTTCTTATAATTTGATATATAATTAATTTCATATGGCACAAATATGTATAGTTTACCACTATATGATGAGTGTGACCTATATATCCCTCTAATTTGTTAATTAAACTATAATATCACATGATATTACTATGGGAAACAAGTTGTGATGCTCGATCCACATTGGGAAACGAGTTTTGATACTTGATCGACTATGGGAATGGAGTTGTAATGATCGATAGAATATAGGAAATGAGTTATAGTGATCAATAAAATTTGAGAAATAGGGTTTGTTCCTTGATACACCAATTATGATGGTATTCTTAGATAGACTTGACATATGCAATGATTTTCTATGATTATGCATGTGCAACATTTTCTATGCCACATTTTTAAGTTATGCCACATGTTTATGTAATGTTCTAGGGATCATAATTATTTTCATATGTCTTCAAATTATTATTAAATTGTATAATATTTATCTCCTCAAGTTATATTTCCTTATTTATTTATTTATAGAAATATATTATGATTCTATTTTAATTTTAATATGATATTTCTTCCTTGCTCTTTTTCCAATTTTATTTTGATCTAACCACATTATGATCCATTTATATATCCTACCTTGATTATAATTTGATATCCCTCTTCCTTATCTTCACCATTTCCATAGGTAATCATATACAAGATTATTTTTAGAAGGAATACTTATCTAGAGACATCATTGGGATATTTTGAAGTAATATATTATAATAAGACATTTCTGTAGCTAATCACCAAAGACACTAAATCATATTGTTCTATGGTTACAATAATATATGTGATACAAAAATTTTAAATTAAAAAAAATGATGTAAAATAAATAAATTTTTTACTCAATTTGTATGAGTTGGTATCAGAGCATGGTTTAATAATTTTGGGGGTTTATATAAAGAAGTATAAGATAACCCATATTTAATTCACCTAGAGTTGAACATAAATTATTATAAGATAAAATAAATGTGTTAAACATTAATAAATAACGAGTTTGTGAATAAGATAAAAAATGAAGAAGTTTATAGTATGAAATTAGAGGTGTTTAAGGAAATATTTTCATTACCATTTTAAAAATGTTAAGAAATTATCAAGAGATTGTGCCTCAATACATCAACAAAGATAGCATTATTTAATCCAAAATTATTCACTATAATTTTAGTGTATCCTACACCATTAAATTGAAGTGAAAAATATTTTTTAGAAGTGAAATATACAAAATTATATTTTTAAATTTCCTTTAATAAGTTTTTTGATCATGTTGGATAATAAACCATTTTTCAATATTTCTATTTTATTTTAATCAATTCCTGACATTCATCTCAAATTTAAAATATTTTGTGTATATATTTTGTTAAATATTAATATTATGGAATCTAATTGGATGGATATGAATAGATACTGGATGGATTCCAATCGTATGATAAAAGAGTATGAAGATGGGGTGAAAGAGTTCATCATGTTTGAAAAAGATCATGCATATGACCCCTCTCAAATCCTTTTTCCATGTTTAAGCTGTTGTTATTTTGGAATAATTAGTCCATATAAGTAGTAATAACACTGAATCTGTCACAAGATTGATTGATGTTATAAATGTTGGAATAAACATGGGGAAAAAGAGAATTTATCTAGTGACTAGGATATCACTGCATTTTATGGATCATATGATATGATTAAAATTATGGAAAATGAAGAAGACCATACCGACGATGTGATTATAGGTGTGACTGATTATAAAGATCATATTGAGTAAAATACAATGACATTTGAAGATGAAATTAGTAACTTTCCATAATTTTTTGAAAATATAAAGTGTTGTGAAAAGATTCCATTGTATGCTGGTTGCACTAAATATACTACATTATTAGCCATACTGAAGCTATATAATTCAAAATATGGAAATAGATGGAGTGGCACCAGTTTTACTAAACTACTTACTCTATTGAATGATATTCTCTTTGAAGATAATGAGCTCCCTCACCAAATATATTATTCTAAACGAATGCTATGTTCAATGGGTATGACCTTTGAAAGAATACATGCATTTATATATGACTTTATACTATTTCTCAAGGACCAAAATAACTTAAAGAATGCCAAAAGTATGGTGATTCTAGATAAAAGAAAGCTAAATCATGTCTTACAAAATTTTTATGGTACTTTCCAATCACTATAAGGTTTAGCATCCTATATGAAAGTCAGGAGGCTACATGGACATTGATGTGGAATACAAACAAAAGAAATAAATATGGGAAACTTCATCGCCTTGCATACTTGTTTCAGTGGAAGAGAATTGATCTTGAGTATCCTGAAATTTGAAATGAGTTGAGAAACCTTCCCCTTGCATTATCTACAGATGGAGTGAATCCTTTTGGTTTTCAAAAAAGTACTCACAATACATGGAAAATTATGTTGGTAAATTATAACATTCCACCATGGTTATTCATGAAATGAAAATACATTATGTATCTATGCTTATATCTTGACCAAAACAACCGAGTAATGATATTGATGTTTATTTAGGTCCATTGATCAAATATTTTAAAGTATTGTGGGATTTAGTTGTTACTTTGTATGATTGTTACAGAAATGAATATTCCACATTGAGATCCATGTTGTACGGGAAAATAAATTATTTTTTTTATGGCAATTTTCAAGATATAGAATTAAATGAACTAAAGTGTGTCCTATTTTAGGACAAGGTATATAGTCAATTAGGTTGCAACATTCATCAAAGACTATTTTTCTAGGACATTGAATATTTATACCCTAACGACATAAGTACCGATCTTGGAAAACATCATTCGATGGAAGTTCAGAATAACTTATAGCACCATCTCCACTAACAGGTGATCAAATGTTTGAGAAAGTAAAATATATAGACACTAATTTTAGTAAAGGTTTTCCAAAAAAACCTTATGAAAATCAGTTGGAAAAAGAGATCATCTTTTTTCGAATTACCATACTGGAATTGTCTCTACTCAGGAATTTTTTTTGATGTTATGAATGTTGAAAAAAATATGTGTGATAATGTCATTGGCACATTACTAAATACACCAGGAAAAAAGATAGAATTTAGTATAGTTTGGAAATGATTGACATGGAAATATGAGAAGAAGATGGTGCTAGTGAAGGGTGAAAAATGAAATTTTCTTCCTCCAACTGCTTACCCTCTTTCTAGGAAGGAGAGATATTTATTTTTCCACTTATTTAATGATGTAAAGGTTCTAGAAGAGTATTCACATAATATAAATAACATCATTTCCATGACTGATTTAAAGTTAAAGTTTTTGAAATCACATGACTGTCATGTTCTGATGCAAGATCAAATTCATGTAGCTTTAGGTTTAATATTTCCCATAAATATGCATCCTAAATTAACCAATATCCATTTCATTTTAAAAGTTATATGTAGAAAAGTTATAGACCTAACAAAATTTCCAACTATAGAAAATGAAATTTCTGTCATATGATGTGAATTGGAAATATTCTTCCTGACAACATTCATTAATATGATGGTTCAGTTGATGGTTCACTTGGTGAGAGATATTTGACTATGTGGGCCTAAAAATTATATATGGATTTATCCCATTGAATAGTATATGAAGATTTTGAAAGGGTACGCCAAAAATCCAAGTCAGTCATAGGATTGAATTGTAGAGTGATATATTGTTAAGGAAGCCATTGAATTCTGTACTGACTACCTATACAGTGTGGAAAGCATTGGTTTACAAAAATGTCATCATACTAGGCAGCTTGTGGGTGGAGGAATTTATGGAAGATATGTTTCCACAATCAATATTAGAGATCATGAGGAGGCCCACCTTAACATATTGTGTAATAATTTAGAGGTTTTCTCATATTTTGAAACCCAAAAAGTTAATATTTGGTATTTGAATCCATCAAGGGATGAAAGTTGGATATCAAATACACATAATCAACAATTTATTAGGTGGTTTCAAGATCATATTTTTAAGGAGTTAGATGAAAATATATTTTGAATTTCAGAACTGCTTTGATGGATAGCCATAACAACAAGTGTGTATGTATTATCTTACAATGGTTATGTAATTAATGGTTTTACATTCTATAAAAATGAACATGATGAAGGTAGTACCATAAAAAATAGTGGAGTTACACTTATGGATGAAGAGATGCATGTTTCCAATACAAAGAGAAAAAAATCCAATTTATGAGAATATTTCATACTTTGGCATCATCAAATAGATATGAGAATTAGATTTGAAAACATTCTAAGTGTTGTTTTTAATAAAAGTGGGTTGATAATAGGAGTGATATTAAAATAGATGAATTGGGACTCATTAAAGAGGATTTCATTAAGTAAGGGAACAATGAAAAACTATTTATAACGTAATCATAGAGAGTACAAGTATTTTATATTCCATATTCTGTAAACTAAAAGTGTTCAATTGTTATTTTATCAACCAACACCACTGAAGGGTTAGATGAAAATTTAACTAAGGATGACCCTTTAATTAGGATATTGTAATCATTTTTCAATTGTCCTAATATAGAAGTTGTTTTTTATGTCATAGGAGACCACAATGAAGGGATTTGGATACTTGACGGAGGGGTAAAATCCCTCCAACATTTTAAAAAAGAGAGTTCAATAACCGGGTTGTATTTTTTTAATATAAATTGTTCTACCTCGTATTATTTTTTTTACTAATGTATTTATGTAATCTAAATTAAATTTTAAACAACTTCTGTAGATAATGACTTATTTAAGTGCTGATACACCAAATCCTAAGGAACAACCAGTTTCTCAACTTGTTGCTACTCCCTCTTTAGAGGATCGGCCTTCTGCACATGTCGATGCCACAAATCTAGAGGAATAAAATATTGATGAAGCTAAATATGATGAAATAGTAGACAATGAAGAAATGATGCTACATAAATAACTTCAGCATTGTAGAACTATACTGTTAGGAAAAACTATTAATATGAATAAAAAAGTCATGAAATTATAGGTTAGATGGAATGCGCATGGAAAAACTACTAACCCCATCAAGGCCATGTTTAGTAATTACATTAGGCTCATCACTCGGAAACGTAAGACGATTGATATAGATTGGTGGTACCATGTTGTGACCATGATTAAGGACTAATTTGGGAAAAGATTATGGTAATATTTTGATATCCTTTATTTATTTTACTAAAAAATAAAATAATGAAACATTAAGATACTTTACATCATCCCTTACACAGTGAATTTATTGTAGATGAGCCCCACAATAAATATGTATTATTTCTTATTAGAAGGATTCATAGAGTCTTTCACACAAATCTAACAAGATTTCATCTTAATGATACTGAAGGGAAAATTAACATGCACCCACCACTTATTTATTCACACTTGATAAGTCAAACAACATGGGATGCGTTTACATTCCATTGTAGAGAGATATCTTGTTAGTTACATTATGACTAGTACTGCATAGTTTGACAATATGTGAATTCCTCACATTGATTGATATTTTCTATTTATAAAATAGAAAATGAGTGATGAAAATAAGAGAGATGAAAAAAAATCCAACGTAACCATACTATAAAGAAAGTATAGGGCATGCTTCACTTGAAAAAATCGGTACAAATTTTAAATCTACCATAATACTTTTATGTGACCTGAAACAAATGCATAATTATTTTCCTCTGTTTATATGAATATTGATGAATCCAAATCCAAAACCACTTCCATCCCACATAATGTGCTATGGAAGGAGGCATGTGTAAATAAAGATGGGATACTAATATATTAAAACACACAAAAGTTTGGGAAACTTGTGTAAGTATGACATAATATTTTTTTTCTTTAAATCACTATTACATAACAATGATTAATTATTTTCCTATATTTTCTATCTATCTTAGACATAAGAATCATCAAAACATGTACCAGATGAACACCTATTATCAGTGGCCTCAAAGTGGTCAAAATAGTATGGCCACATTAGAGGTGAGGGTTTTGGAGTGACACCCCCAAATATATTTTGATAAAAAAATAGTAGGAGGATAAAGATAAAGAAATAGAAGAGTTAGAAGAAATATTAGATTCCCTTGAATAAAAATCTAATTTGAAGTATGAGTTTCTTGAAAATTTAAGGGGTAAAGTAAAGAGAAGAAACATCTCAAGAAAAACCATTACATGAAGATCCATCCTCCCCACCCTCCATCAGCTTTGAGGAAATCCATTCAACTCATAGAGATTCCTTTGATGATGTAATCAATATTCTAATAATTGTTTCTATGAAATGCGAATCAGACAGACATTGATACCCTTTTAGTACTGATATTGTAAAAGGTGAAAATAAATATGATTTATATTTATCAACATTGAACCATAACCTTATTGTGATGGCTACCGTGTTCAATATTCAAGAAGAAACTGTCCACAATATACCACTTCCAACATGTCATGTGAGAGTGGTGATTAGTATAGCTCATGATCCAAGCGTCGAGCTACCAGTTCCACTTGAATAAATAGGTATTAATATGGTCAACAAAGATTTTGGAACCTTCTTAGTATGTTTATCATGTCTTTTAAAAAAACATGTTGATGAGGTGGTATTCATTTTTAACATATTTTTCATGCTAAACCTTTAACAATTAATGAAAAAAGGTCTAAACTAATGAATGCTATTACAGATGGACAAAGGGATTGGGGTGAAATAAAAGGTCAAATCAATACCATCTAAAGGATCAACCGACTGATATAAAATATCTTCCTAAGGCACTATTACCCTGCCTATTTAATATATGTATTTAATAACATTAAAGGTTCATGTATATACAAAGTTACAAAGTGATAATAATCATATAGACTATTTTGCAGGCATATATATCAATACCAATTTAAGGGATTACCCCATGAACATAAATTTGGATTGATTAGTCCTCACTTCAATTCTACAAAAAAAAAGTAATAGAATCAACAAAAATGAGTGAAATAGTGAAAAACTAGCTGAATCATTTGAAAGAAAACTTACAGATGAAAGAAAATTTTTAATACCAACGATATATGGGTAAAACTATACAATTTAATCAAATCAAATATATTTTCAATTATTTGATTACAAAGACCTTTTTTTGTGTTTAAGAAACATTGGATACTCATTTCAGTCAGTTTTGATACTCCAATGATTTATTTATTGGATTTGCTACATGGATAGCCAACAAACCAACCACACATAATGACGTTTATCAATTTTTAATAAACTACATCCAACATTTTAGAAATAAAATTAAATTTATATATTTTATATTACATTTTAATTAGAATTATGTTATGATAAAGCGATGTATAAATATCATGAAAATCTTGGCATCATGATAGTCCATGTGAAAAAGAAGCCTAAAAAGTTATACAAGTGAAAAAATATCAGGGTATATATAATAACATTTCACTATCCAGACACATATAAAAAAATTACTTATTTTTCTCATTTTTTGATGTTTTTGAAACAAAAAAATGGAAATTATTATGGTTATTATGTTTTTAAATTTATGAGAGAGATCGTATTCCATCAATAAAATAAAATCCTAAAGGAGGTATTTTCATATATAATTATTATTTCACTTAAAATATTTATTAATCCTTTGTGTATTTATATTTTTCCTGCACTACTATGACTGTCAAAAATTATTTTATTCACAAGATGACATTGATTTGTTAAAAAAAATGAGCGGCATACCTGATGGTAGAATGTACATCTATATCATGAATATGTGACTTCCTACTTCTTATTTGGTTGATTTTCTGATAATTGTTTCTACTTTTTTAGTTAATTTCCTCAGCATTCTATTTGAAACTTATTTTGTTAGTTTTCTCTAAGATCATAAAGAAATGACTCATATGAGATTGGAATTTTAGGATGCAACTAAAATAATTATAATAATTAAAATGGTCAAGAATGTATACAAACATCATGAATAGTTGAATTCCTACTACATTTTAAAAAACGAAAGAGAGTTCAATGAGAAGGTTAATGTTTTTTTAATATACTATGTTTTTCTTCATAATATTATCTATTCTCCATTGGATAAATATAATCTAAATTAAATTTTCAACTACTCATGAATATAATGTATTTAACACATGATGATTTTACCAATCCCATGGAAGAATAGACTATAACGAAAGAAACACTTTGGGAAGATTTAATGGTAACGTTATGTTATAATTTCTCTATTTTACCAAAAAATATAAAATTAAACATTGATTTAATTTTTATTATTACTCATAGTGGTTGTTTATTTTAAAATGTTTTTCCATCTTTGATGTCATTCTACAACAAAACTTCCACAAACTTCTTTTTACTCAAAACCTGTTCACCCATGTAGTGTTTGAATTTATCATTTTCCTTTGTGTTCCCCCCACTACCTTTATAGGAAGAGAAACAATTATTCCTCTAATCAATCAAAGAGGTAATCTTGATGTTTTCATAGTAAAATCATCATCCATAAAAGTTATATATTGTTTCATATTTATTTTTAATTTATTAAATTTTAGGGTTACTCAAATTAGAATTATTTTCTTATATATTTGGATTCATTTTTTTGAGTTGGGGTCGTTTTTTCAAAGCTTCTCATGCATGTGAGAGATTGGACTTTGAGGCTGCAACTGAGATAATGAAAATAGAGATATGGGTCAGAGATCTATATAACCATCATGAAATACTGAATTCCTACAACTTATTTAATTATTTTTTCCATCAATTTATTTATATTTCTATGTTAATTCCCTTATCATTTTTATCTAATACTTATTAAGTATTTTTCATGGATCTTTTTGAAAGTCATTTTTTACTTTCAACTATCTATAAAAATCCAAAAAAAAAGATAACATGTTACTTTCTTCCAATGTTACCACACTTTCCATTGCCTTTCTTTGTCAAAATGCCAATACTACATATTGATTTGATGTTCATAATTTTAAAAAAATTCTCATTTTTGAGAATCAGAAGATTAGAGAAGGGTTTTTCAATTAAAAAAATCAAATCAATATGTAGTGTTGGAAATTTGACAAAGAAATGTTATGGGATAATGTGAATGATATGACTCCAGGTGTATTTTTTTATTTAAAATTGACATTAATTTCAGTAAAAATATAATTGACATACTAAAAAACAAGAAAAAACATTTTTATTGTTTTGATACTTTAGGAAAATTATCTATAAGTCATTTATGACATGTAGGAATCAACCACACCTCAATCTGATGCATGGTGTGACAGATATGAATCTAATTGTGTCTTTTTATTTAAAATTGACATTAGTTTTAGAAAAAAGAACAAGTGACATACTCAGAACCAAGAAAAAATATTTAGATTTATTCGATACTTCAGGAAAGATATCAATAAAAAGTTTTTAATGTATAGTAATTAGCCACACCTCAATCTGATGTACGGTGTGATCGATATATTTCCAAGAGTGTCTATTTTTTTTTAAATTGTCATTAATTAAACTAAAAATAACAACTGATATACTATAAACTGATAAAATTCAATCATATTGTTTTGATACTTTATAAAGACAATTCATAATTCATTTATAACTTGTAAGAATCACCCCTACCTCAATAAAATGTATAGTGTGATCTGTATGACTCAAAGTGTGTATTTTTATTTAAAATTGACATTAATTTTAGTAAAAAGAAAAAGTGACATACTGAAAACTGAGAAAAACAATTCATATTAATTTTATAATTTAGTAAAATGACCCATAAGTAATTTTTAATGTATAAGAATCAACTGCGCCTCAATCCAATCCACAATCTGACTGATATGGATTAAAGTGTCTGTTATCAGTTTAAAATTATTATTTTAGTTCAAAATGTGTCACTCACTAAAATCCACGAAAACATGCTCTAATTGTCTTAATACTTTAGGATAATGATTCATAATTCAGTTTTGATTTGTAGGAAGTAGTATCACATCAAATTGACATACTATGTGACTGATATGACTCAAAGTTCATGTTTCATGTTTCAAATGACATTTAAAAAAAGCACAAGTGGCATATTCAAAACTACGTAAAAATATTCAGATTGTTTTTCTACTTTAGGAAAATGATCCATAAGTCATCTTTAACATATAAGAATCAAATTCACCATAATCTGACACACGGTGCAACTCATATAACTCCAAGTTTGTCGATTTATTTAAAATTGAAATTAATTTTACTTAAAAGAACAAGTGGCATAATAAACACCAAGAAAAAAAATTAGGATTGTTTTAATAATTTATAAAGATGATACAAATGTCATTTTTGACATGTAGAAATCAACCAAACCTTAATATGATGCATAGTGTGACTGGTATGACTCAAATTATGTTTTTTATTTAAAATTGACATTGATTTTAGTAAAAAGAACAAGCGACATACTAAAAAATGATCAACCAACCATCAATGGCCATGTCCAAAGAGAAAAATGATCAAGCAACCATCGGTATCGTTAACCTTTTTGATCGTTTGATGGAGGAATTTCCAATTCAGGACCAGGAAATAGACCATCTATCCAGTGGAGGTACGAAGCCCAACTTCCTGGTCCAGGTCATGGGGACTACTCCAGATGTGGGCACACCTTTTGTAGTGGAGTATTCCTTGGGTGTTCAGACTCGCTCTAAGGGTGAGAATGATCCAAGTTCTCTAGTCAATTTTCTATTAGTAGTGAGTAGGGAGCGAGAATTAGAGGTCTCTATAGACCAAGGAAGAAGAAGGGTCGAAAGGGGGACCATGACGCGGGGAGCTGCATTGGGTCTAAAGGGAAGGGATCTAAAGGGAGGAAGGACTACTCCCAACTGCCTAAGCTGATGCAAAATAGATCAGCTAGTAAGGAAAAGGAAAAGTAATTTAAACAAAAACCTCAAAATCATGAATGTTCTGGCCTAAGAAGTGGAAAGCTTAAAGCTAAGCATGGAGACATCCACAATCAAGGGGAGGGTGATGTGGTAGGAAAGAAGGAATGAGATCAGACTCAATATCTTGACTCAATTCTTGATTCTAATAATGAAATGCATGAAAACAATATCAAACTTAATTCTTCAAGGGAGGAGGATGAATGAATTCGTGAAAGAGAGGTTAAAATGGATGTTAGTAAGGAACAAAGGTACTGGATCAACCACCAAGATTTTATTTTGGCATTGGGTTTCAATGCATGAAAGATCAATGTGGAGGAATATATCCAAACTTGGGACAAGCTAGCAACCCACTTTGAAGACTTAATCCGGGATGACCCGATCATGAAGGTTGAATAACTTCAATGGGGATTATATCAGGTATGCTTTTATAACAATCTTAGTCTTATTTTCAATGACTGTGATATCCTTTTGTGTTGGATGACCTTCATATTAGATTGTCTGTGAGTGGTTTCTCACTTTTCCACAAAAGTGTTTTAATAAAAAAAATTAATTTTCATTGTGAAAAAACATTGGTATTTTTTTTATAATTTCTAACAATGATCCATATGTCATTTTTGTTGTGTAGGAATAAATCACACCTCAATCTGACACATGGTCCAACCGATATGACTAAAAGTGTATGTTATTAGCTTAAAATTTTCATTTTAGTTCAAAATGTGTCACTCACTAGAAACCAATAAAACTTTCTCTATTTATCTTGATAATTTTTGAAAATTATTCATAAGTCATTTTTATGTGTTGGAAGTAGTCTCACATCAAACTGATACACTATGCGACTGATATGGCTCATAGTTCATGTTTCCAATTTCAAATAACATTTTAATAAAAAATACAAGTGACATACTCAAAACTGAGAAAACAAATTCTGATTTTTTTGATACTTTAAGTAAATGATCTATAAGTCATCTATGACACATAGGAATTATATGCACCTCAATTTGACACACAGTGTGGCCAGTATAATTCTAAGTGTGTCAATTTATTTAAAATTTACATGAATTTTAGTTAAAAGAACAACTGGAATACTGAAAACTGAGAAAACACATTCAGATTGTTTTGATACTTTAGGAAAATGATATATAGGTCATTATTGACTTTTAAGAATCAACTACACCTCAATATTATGCATGGTGTGACCGGTATAACTCCAAGTGTGTCTTTTTTTTAAAATTAACATTAATTTTAGTAAAAAGAACAAGTGACATACTGAAAACTTAGCAAACATATTCATATTATTTTGATAAAATAGGAAAATGATCCATAAGTAATTTATGATGTGTAGGAAAAATCTTAATCACAATATGAAGCACATTTTGACTAATAAGACTCCAATTGTGTAATTTTATGTAAAATTGACATTAAATTTAGTAAAAAGAACAAGTGGGATACTAAAAATTTATAAAACACAATCAGATTGTTTTGATATTTTAGAAAAATCGCACATGAGTCATTTGTGACTTGTATGAATTAACCTCACCTCAATACAATTCATGGTGTGACTGATATGAATCTAAGTGTTTGTTATCAGTTTAAATTTTACATTTTAGTTCAAAATTTTTCTCACTCACTAAGAACAAAGGAAACTCACTCTGATTATATTAAAAAATTATGACAGTGATTCATAATTCATTTTTGATGCATAGGATGTTGTCTAACAT
Source organism: Viscum album (assembly GCA_963277665.1). NCBI lineage: Eukaryota > Viridiplantae > Streptophyta > Magnoliopsida > Santalales > Viscaceae > Viscum > Viscum album. The sequence goes on from OY728139.1 coordinate 498,788,005, forward strand.
AAAAAAACACATGATTTGACCGATATGACTCAATGTGTGTATTTCTAGTTTGAAATTACATTTTAGTAAAAAATAAAAGTGATATATAGAAAAATTAACAAAAACATTTGTATTGTTTTGATACTTTATGAAAATGATCTATAAGTAATTTGTGATGTTTAGGAATTAGCCACACCTCAATATGACCCATGGTGTGACTGGTATAACTCCACGTGTGTTTTTATTTAAAATTAACATTAATTTTAATAAAAAGGACAAGTGATATACTGAAAACTGAGGAAAAACATTCAGATTATTTTGATAAATTAGTACAATGATCCATAACTCATTTGTGATGTGTAAGAATTAAAAGTGCCTCAATACAACACATGATGTGATAGGTAGAACTCCAAGTGTGTTTTTTTATTTAAAATTGATATTTTATTAATGTATTCTTTCATATTAATGTTTAATTTGTTTCTTTATAGTATTGATAACATAATATTTTTTTTGTTTATATATGTGTATTATTTTTGTCGGGTTGAGGTGATTTGTCTGGAAACTTATAACACCCCATAATTCCATGATTTTTTTTGAAAATTAAATGAAATTATTCCGAGACTAAGTGCTGAGATGACGTGGGATTCTGAGAACTGGTGTGCCCAGAATTGTTCGTCGTAAAATGTTATGTTTTTAAATAACTTCATTGAGCAATTTTACTGAAAAATTTAAATAACCCTCAAATGGGTGCTTGTATTAGAAATCCAAGGGCACCATTTCTTTTAAGATGGTGGATTTGCCCTAGGTGTGACTTAATTTTAGTCGGCATGAGCCTCCAATGAGAAAGTCCTAAAATAGAATAACCATAAATAAAATAAATGAACAAAATTATTTTATTGTTTAAATCCTTATAACTCTCGAATGGTGACTCATATTGAAAATCCGAGACTACTGTTGAGCTCGTGAGACTATGCTTTCCTTAGGTAGAGCCTAACATTGGTTGTCTCTAACCGACAGTGGAAGTTGGTTTTTGGGACATAAATGTAAATAAAATAATTTAAATAAAACTTATTTTATTTTCAAATCCTCATAACTCAAAAATGGTAACTCAGATTATAAATCATAAACCACTGTTGAGTTCTTAATGAGATGTTCTCCTTAAGCAGGACTTAACCTCAACCGGCGCGTGTTGAGGGAAAAAGTTTATTTTCACATTATTTTAAAGTTAATTTAAATAAACATGGAGGTGTTTTTATAACATTTAAAGTGATGCTCATATCAAAAATCCGAAGGCATGGTTGAACTCAAAATTTTGGGATTTTCCTATAAGATACCAAACATCGATCGACAAGGGTTGACTAGAAAAGATAGTTTTCAGATTTTTCATAATAAAAATAAAATAAATTAAAAAGTTTTTTATTTTTTTTCTTCACCATTAAGTAGTGTCCCGTTAGTACTGTAGTGTAGCGACGAGGCAACACTAAATCTCATTAATTAACCTCATTAATTATTCAACGTAACGACATTTAAACACAGTGGTAATAGAAAGGTGTTCTCTCCTTTAATGTTTTAAATAGGGGGTGTGTCATTGACATGGGAGAAACTCTCTGAATCTTTGTAGGATCACCTTTGAATAATGATGAATGATGAACTATGAGAGATGATCACTAATGATGTTGAACACTTTCCCCTCATCCTCAAGATATCCCACATTTGACATTGGATTGAGCGCTTTCGTAGATGGATCACAATCAGTGAAAAATCCACCCTTCGATACAAACTTTATCTCCAGGTTGGGGTGGTTATTTGATTCTTTTCTTTCCCCGTTCTTGGTTTTAAAATGACAAATGCGGATCAACCCATGAATAGGTTGACCCATGATTTTATCGTTATTGTGGGAGGTTCTTGCCTACAGGATGGTTTGAGGAAATGAAATCTTGTTTAATAGATATGATAAATCCATCTAACTGGATTGGACTGACATCGTGACAAATTATGGTGGAGGTTTGTTCATCGATTTGTTGTTTGGTTTTCCTCTCCCCTTTAACGCGCATTCTTTACATTATTCGCAGGCTGTCGAACCGTCAGATGTTGCGCAACTGTTCTTGGTGTAATAATATGACATCTATGATCTAGAATGGATACAACACAACATAGGTGAGATGAAATTGATTATATAAGGATCGAGGTGGTATGAGAGATATTTCTGATCGAACACATTCTGGTAGAATGGATCTCAATGGAAATTTGAACCACACACGATGAAGAATGAGACCTAAGGGCTCTGGAACACCTTTCAGATCAAAGAACGGACCACCAAAGTGCATTTGGTGGTTATCAGAGGTTCTCTTGGTGGTAGAGATAACATGCTGGGAGGCAAGGCAGCATGCCGTGATGGCGGTGGTGGTGGTATCTGCGCTAGGCAGCTGGCCTCGTGAAAGTGCCATGGCTCTGGCCGTGGCATGACCTGGACCCAAGGAAAGCCGCAGGTCGCGTTGGAAAACCGGGTCTGTGTGAGTGGACTGGTTGACCAGGAGGTATCACCAGCTGGAGTCATGTGTTGCGAGATGAACGTGTATCTTCCACGTTCAGGCTAGGGGAGATGGCTTGCTCAAAGGTAGGTAGGGTTGGTTCTGGTGGGCTGCACCCAACCATTGCTTTGGCGGGCTAGGCCCGACCAAGAGGGTCGGGATGGCGGCGAGCTGGACCCACGGCCCAGTGGGCCTGGCCGGGCCCAGCTAGTCTAGGATGGGGCCAATGTGCCGGTTCGGATCAGGTTGGGCCCAATGGACTAGGTCGGATTAGACCTGGACCCAACCAGCCCCCGTTTCTGTAAAACGCCCTGTAACTTTCAAATGGAGCGTCCGTTTGATGAGCCATCGGCAGTGTTGGGACCCTTGAGATGAGACAGTCCTTTAGAGACACTCTATGTAATTTTTTTTGAAGAATTTTGAGGACGGAAAATTGATTTTAAGGGTAGGAACTATCGATATAAGAAAACTTTAAGTAGAGTCGGGGTAGTTCTCTTGAAGAGATGCTAGGACGGTTACTCCCTTGAAGACTCACGGTGAGATTACTCCTTATCCCTCTATTTAGGTAAAGACTGGACTCCCCAATTCATGGTTGTGGTTTTGTTTCCTTGGGGGTGTTACTCCCCTAAAGGACTAGGGTGCGGGTCCTCAGATATGTTCATGAAGGGAGAGTAGATACTCCCATGTGGGACGAGGGAGCGGGTTCCCTAAATTTGGAGTCATTATAACCTTACCGTTCTAGGGTGTGGGTCCTCCTTATTCATTGTTTTGGAAGATTCATTACTCCCCTACCGTTCTAGTGAGAGGGTCCTCTAGCCTGGGGTTCGTACTCCCCTAACATAATAGGATGCGAGTCCCCCATAGTGAATAAACTGATAGAGTTGGTACTCCCCTAGTACCAGGGTGTGTGTCCTCTAGTCACTGAGTAGTACTCCCCTACAGAGTAGGTACAAGACCTCGATATACAAATTAGTACTCCCCTATTGTAACAGGGCGTGGTTCCTTCATGAGTAGTACTCCCCTATTGGGACCCAGGAGCAGGTCCTCACTTATAGAGTAGTACTCCCCCATCTCTGATTAGTAATGGGGACAGGTTCCTCCATATAAGTTTGAGATCCCTCGATTGTGGGACACATATTCAAGGAGAGGGACCCTCCACTTGAAGAGATTAATACCTAAGTAGGAGCAAGTGCTCCCTCAATGAGGCTGAGGTGCAGGACACTCTTTATAGGAGCGACTGTGGTATCGTAGGATAGTCTGGAGCAGTTCTCCCTCAACTCTACATAGTGGAAAGGGGTGGGCCTCTTCACGTGAATTTCCTTAGTCTTGCATTGGGTGCAAGACGGTGGTGACTGGACCTCTAGTGTCGGGCATTGGAGCTGAACCTAGTAGAATTTTACCAATGGAGCATGTTCTCTCGGGTGTACCATTAGTAATGGTAGAGTTGTACCTGATGGAGTGTATCAATTGGATGATTCCATCAAGTATGGCTAAGCTCATGGAGTGTGTTCTCCTAATTTATGTGTTACCTTTCTAATCTTCAGTGAGAATCCACACACTGGTTATAAGGTTGGTACCTTATGTTTCTTCATGGATGAGATGATTATATTTGTTTGTTCATGGTATATGTATGAGAATATACCTGAGTAGATCTGAATGTGCATTTGTTCGTTTTTTCCCTTGTAATTTATCTTTGCGGTTTTGGGATCCCCTAATGAGTATTGTTTTACTCAACCCTGCATGGGATTTTCCCGCACATGTCATGTCTTGTGCAGAAAACAAACGCTTTGAAGGAGTCCAGGGAGGACTAGGACTAGGTGGTGTTCAGTGAGAGCAGAAAGACGAGGCATACTCCAATGTCTTCAGGTAGCTACCCTCCACCTACCCTTCTGGTAGGGTTCTCTGCGGATGAGTTTCAGAGATTTGGGGTCTTACTTGTGTTTTTTATTTCTTTTTATAGGCTTGTATACTGTCCTGGTTTGCCACATTGTACTTTAATTTCTATTGTACTCTCATTGTGGTTTACATAGTGATTTCAAGCATCATTTACTTAGTCTTTACTTTTCATATTTTTTGGGATGCGGTTGTGAGTGTGTGTGTACAAGTACTTGGAAAATGACTATCACTTGTAGGATAATTTATTCGGTGCGAGTTTCCAACCCATGGTCTTTGGGAGGAAGGCTTGGGTAGTCGCGACATGGGACTCGGGGGATGGTTCTTGAGAGAGTGGTGTTAGAGGAGGTTGATTCTACCTTAGGACTGCAGTGTCGTAAGCTTGGTTTGGGTTACATAGAAGGAATGTTAAGATGTTTTGAGTTTGGATCTCAGGACAGAGGTTCTAGCATTGGTGTGGTGGCTAACATATCCATTTGCTAGGACTTTTATAACCTACTTATCGACTCGATATATTAGGACACTGGTAATTGGGAAATAAATGGTACATGAATCATATAGGAATGGTTTGTGTTTTCCATGTCCTTTTTGAGTCATCTCTCTATATATACTCTATTAACCATAGTTCCACCTGATTTATTTTAGGATGCCTCCATGATGACATCCAGATAGGATTCTTCAGTGTGATCGTGATGATGATATGTCCCGTGATGAGTCTTTAGTGTAGGGAACTGGTTCTGAGGAGTTTCCCTTGAGTGGTCTACCGGCAGTGTAACCACCCGCATAGCATCACATTTTACCAACATTTCAGGACGAGGGTGTATATAGGCTGATTTCACTACACGAGTTCTAGTGGTATTGGCCTTTGTAATATCAGGGTGATCCATACCTCCAGCCAGTAGATGAATGGATCGAGTCGGTCACTTGAGTTTTCCACTTAGTGAGGAAACCTTCCAATCAGATGGTGGCCCTAGACACGAGACTTCTTTAGGGCTTGACAAGACAATTTTGGAGCTTGGTAATACAGTCACATGATGAGGCAACACTCACTTGGGAGGAGTTCAAACAACTCTTTAGGGAAGAGTTTTACCTAGCCATACTAAGGCCAGTACATATCCGGGAGATTCTTTTGTTTCAAAAAGGAAACATGACAGTGGTGGAGTTTTTGGAAAGGTTTACGAACTTGTCATGGTACTCCCTAGACATGGTACAAGACCATTTTTTTCATAGCTTGAACCTTGAAGAAGTGATTATGCTAATAGATCAAGGCATCGATGGTTCTTGTGAATATTCCCATCTATGATGGGGTAGTGGAGCGAGCCCTAGTGCTCGAGAGTTTTCTGACCAAAGAACAAATGGATGTGACCCACAACAGAGGTCACGAGTCAGTGGTGCCTAGAAGATCTGGTAGACGATAGGTGACAAGATCATAGCGTAGGAGGAATAACCATGCCCAAACTCAGATGCATGGGGCTATGGTGTAGGAGCATCGTTCAGGGATAGATTAACCACAGGATAGGTGATGTTATTCTTGAAATGGTTGGGGAATCTCACTAGAGATTGTCTGACCCACTGTGCCGCTGAGAGGGATCCAATTGAAGAGTCACCTTAGTAGTGACAGTTCTTGGAGAAAGGAGTTCCACAAGGTGGTGGGTGAGGCAGAGGAGATGGATTATAAATAGGCCATCCACTCCAAGCTTAGGGAACTGGAGGACATGGGTGAAGAGAACTACATGAAGTCATCGATATGGAACTATTTGAGGTACTGTATGGATGACCATGTAGGTCACTATTATGCCAAATATACCAAGGGGATTCATCACTCATGCATCCAGAGATGGTACATGCTAACATTGAGAATATTTGGTCGGGGCGACATTTTCAGAGTACTTGAGGGAGATAGAGGATCGAGAGGAGAGGATCCTTCATGGATGGTCGATTCCTCTGGTGCGTGTTTTTTGGTAGCCCAGGGATCTTTAGGAGATCACGTGGGAGCAGGAGGTTCATATTTGTGCTCAGTACCCACTTTTGTTTGATTATACCTTGTTTTGGCTTACGAGGATATAAATCCCTAGGGGGGGGGAGTAATGTAATACCCCATAATTCCATGAATTTTTTTTATGAAAGTTAAATGGGATTATTCTGAGACCAGGAACTAATATGACATGTGATTCTGAGGCATGCTGTGCCCGGAATGGTTCATTGAAAAATGTGATGTTTTGAAATAGAGCGCTTGAGAAGTTTTCCTAAAAAAGTGGAATAACTCCTAAACAATTGACCGAATAATAAATATGAGGGCACCGTTATGTTCATGATGACAGGTTTACCCTAGTATCAACTTAAGTTTAGTCGGTGTGGGCCTCCAGGGAGAAAACCCAAAAATGGAATAACCGTAAATAAAATAATTAAATTATTTTATTTTATTTTTCAAATATTTATAACTCACGAAAAATGAATTATATTGAAAATATGAGACCACTGTTGAGTTCATTAGGGTATTATTTATTTAGACATGGCCTAACATCAGCCGGCGTGGGCTAGCCATGGAAGTTGGTTTTTGGGACGTAACTGTAAATAAAATAATTTAAATAAAAGTTATTTTATTTTCGAATCCTCATAATGAAAAAATGGTAACTTAGATTAAAAATATGATACCACCATTGAGTTCGTAATGATATGTTCCACTTAATAAGAACCTAACCTTGACTAGCATGGGTCGAGGGAAAAAGTTGATTTTTGAACTATTTTAAAGTTCATTTAAATAAACATGCAAGTGGTTTTTTCTAACTTTTAAACCGGTGCTCAGATAAAAAAATATGATGGAACCATTAAACTTAGAACGTCGGGATTCACATAGAAAATACCTAACATCGACTGAGAAGAATCGACAATAAAAGATAGTTTTCATAATTTTTGTATGAAATATAAAATAACTTAAAAAGTTATTTTATTTTTTTTCTTAACCGTTAAGCAGTTGCACGTCATCACTGCGGTGTAGCGATGAAGTGACATTGAATCTCATTAATGAAAATCAATAATGAATCAATGTAACAACATTGAAACACAACGGTAATGGAGAGGTGTTCCCTCCTTTAATATTTTAACCAGAGGGTGTTTCATTGATGTGGGAGAAACACTCTGAATCTCTGGAGGATTGTCGTTGATGAACGATGAACGAAGAATGATGAGGGATGATTTCCAATGATGTTGAGAACTTTCTCCTCCTATTAGATAGATCTCACCTTCGATGTCGGATCGATCACTTCTTTAGACCAATCACAATCAATGAAAAATCCACCCTTCGATCGAACTTTATCTCCAAGTAGGGGTTGTTAATTGATTATGTTCTTTCCTCATTAATGGTTTTAAAACAACGAATGAGGATCAATCCATGAACAGGTTGTCCCGAGGTTTGATACTTATTGCAGGAGGTTCTTGACTAGAGGATTTTTTTGGAAGATAAATCTTGTTTAATTGATATACTAAATCCTTCTAACATGAGTGGATTGAATTCGTGATGAAAGATTGTAGGGGTTTGTTCAAAGATTTTTTGTTTTTTTTTCTCTCCACTTTAACGTGTGTTCTTCACATTCTTCTTGGGTTGAAGAACATTTGGACATTGTGAAACCATTCCTAGTGCAATGATCTGACATCTAGGATCTAGTATGGATACCACATGATAGAGGTGTGATGACGTTGACAGCAGACTGATCAAGGAGGTGCGGGAGATACCGTCAATTGAATGATTTCAGGAAGAAGGGATTTCAATAGAGATTTGAACCATAGGCGATGAGGAAAACGACCTGAGGACTCTTGAACACCCTATAGATCAATGAACGGACCACTGGAGCATGTTTAGTGGTCTATGGAGGTTCTTCCAGTTCACCGGTCACGTGCCGGATGGTAGGGCGACGTACCACGGTGGCAGCGGTAGACGTGCTATGCGGCTACTTGCATGAAGGAGTCGTGGCTCCGGCTCTGGTGGGACATGGACCCGTGAAAAGTCATGGGTTGCACCAGTAATCCTGGTGCATGTGAATGAACTCATTCACTAAGAGGAAGTGCCATCTAGCACCACATGGTGTGAGATAGATGTGGGTTTGCCGTGTCTGGGCTGGAGGAGCTGGCCCAATCAAAGGTGGTCCGGGATGGTTCTGGCGGGCCGCGCCTAGCCAATTGGGTCGGGCCAGTAGCGAATTGGACCTTTAGCCCAATGGGCTATGCCAAGCCCATCCGGTCCGGTCCAGTCCCAATGGGTCTGGTCGGACCCAGGTTGGACCGGACTCGGTCCCAAATGACCCCCATTTTTATGAAACACCCTCAACTTTCAAATGGAGCATCCGTTTGATGAGCCGTCTACGACGTTCAGACCCTTGTGACGAGACATTCCTTTTGAGATAATATAAGTGAGTTTTTGAAGATGTTGGAGGATGAACTATTTATTGGAAAAGTAGGCCCTTGCAATACAAGTAGACTTTGAGCAGATTCATGGTATTTTTCTTGAAGAGATTCTAGGATGGTTACTCCCTTTGCGACTTAGGGCATTGGTACTCCTTATCCATATATTTAGGTATAGATGGGAATCTCCATGTCATGGGAGTGGGTTTGTTTCCTTCAGGTAGTTTCCTCTCAGGTTGTTAGTACCCTAAAGGACTAGGGCACGGGTCCTTGAAGATGTTTGTGAAGGAATATTAGATACTCCCCTATGGGACTAGGGAGAGGGTTCCCTAACTTTGGAGTCGTTACTCCCCTACCGTTCCAGGGTGCAGGTCCTCCTTACACATTGTTCCAGAAGATTCCGTACTCCCTTATCATGTCAGGGAGTGGGTACTCTATCCTAGGGTCAGTACTCCCCTAACGTACTAGGGTGTAGATCCCCCGTAGTGAATAAACTAATAGAGTCGGTACTCCCCTAGTACTAGGGTGCATGTCCTTTATTCAAAGATTAATACTCCCCTATAGGGTAGGGTACGAGTCCTCGATATATGAAATAATACTCCCCTATCATAATAGGGTGCAATTCCTTCACGAGTAGTAACCCCTATTGGAAATAAGGTTCGGTCCCTCACTTACAGAGTAGTACTCTCTAATTTCTAAGTAGTAATGGGGAGCGAGTCCCCTATAGGAGTTGGAGTTCTTAGACTGTGGGACACGAATTGGAGGAGAGGGCCACTCAACTTGAAGATAGTGATACCTAAGTAGAATAAAGTGATCCCTCTATGAGACTAAGGTGTGGTCCAATCCTTACAGGAGTGACCGGGGTGTCGTAGGATATTATGGAGTAGTTCTCCCTAAACTATGCGCAGTGGCGTGGGGTGTCCCTCTTCACTTGGGTTTCCTTAGTGTTACATTTGGTGTAAGATGGTGATTACTTGACCACTAGTTCTTGGTACTGGAGAGTAACATAGTAGAATGTTCCTAATAGAGAACGTTCTCTTAGACATACCATTTGGAATGGTAGAGTTATAACTCTGGAGTGTATCTCTTGGACGGTGCCCTCAAGGATGGATAAGATCATGGAACATGTTATCCTAGTTTATGTATTACCTTTAGAATATTTGGTGAGAATACTAATGCTTGTTATAAGGATAGAACCTTATGTTTCTTAGTGGATGAGATGATTATATCTAGATGTTCATGGTATATGTATGGGCATATACCCGAGTAGATATTACTGTTCATTTCTTCATAGTTTTTCCCTTGTAATTTATCTTTGTGGTTTATAGATCCCCTACTGAGTATTGTTTTACTCACCCCTACACGAGATTTTCCCACACGTGTCTTGTCTTGTGTAGATGAACGACACTTTGAAAGAGTCTAGGGAGGACCGTCACTAGGTGTTGTTCAGTGAGAGCAGACATATGAGGCGTACTCCTTCAGCTTCAGGCAACTTCCCTCTATATACCCTTCAGGTAGGGTTCTTGGTGGACGAGTTTTAGAGACTTGGGGTCTTAATTGTGTTATATATTTCTTTTGGTGGGCTTGTATACTAGACCAGTTTTCCACCTTGTACTTTACTTTCTTTTGTGGTCTAGTTGTGGTTTACATAGTGATTGCATGCATCGTTTACTTAGTGTTTACTTTTTAGCTTTGTGGGATGGGTTTGTGAGTGTGTGTGTGTATAGGTACTGGGAAAATGCCTCCCATTTGAAGGATAATGCCTTAAGTGCTAGTTTCCAGCCCCTAGACTTTGGGAGGTGGGCCTGGGGTAGTCACAACCCGAGCCTTGGGGGACGGGTCCTGACACAAATGATACCATGGAAATACTTTTTTAAGAGGGGATCATGGGTTCTAAAGATATCGAAACATTAATGTTTTTAAATTTTTGTAGATAGTATTTGTAAATTTAATTATACAAAACATTTTTTAAAATGTATATAGTACTGTTTTTTATTCATGATGTAAAATCTATTTCAATTAAATTATATATTTTGTATACACATTACAAGTTTTTGTAGCATGCTGCTATACAAACAACACATTGTAGCAGGTTGGGCCTTTATCAGTGCTATTTCAAGTGTTGATAAAGGCCCCCTTTATGAGTTCTATTTAAAGCACTAATAAAGGGGGGATTTATTAGTACTAATGAATAAACTAATAAAGGGGCGCCTTTATCAAGGATTTTTTAGCACTGATAAAGGGGACCCCCTTTAACGGTGCTAAGGACAACAATAGGTTTTTAACACTGTTAAATTCCTTTTTTTCAATATTAAAGGGAATATATGTAGTAGTGTGAACTTATTAAAACATTAACCTTGATGATGTAGAAGTGAGTCATGTTTATAAATAATTGATTTAACAATCTTAAAATATATTATAGGTTTTGGAGGATTCAAAAAGGCTTTATAAATTAATACAATAACCTAAAAATCAAATCATTTTAAAGGGGAAACACAAATTTGGTCATGGATACTCTAAACAGAATTTATTACATCACTTTTTGGTCATTATGAGGTCATAATACACACTTCAAATTTATATCATATTTAATTTTTACCTGAAAACTCAACTGTCTCTTAAAATTATAAAAAATTAACCATTAGATAATTTTGATATTATGATTCAAAATATAATATTTATTGAATACAGATTATTTTATTAATATGTGAATTTTTTATTTTAAAATAATAATCGACATATATTGAGAAAAGATGGGTTTTTTTGAAAATAAATGTTTTCAAACCCTTGTCAATTTTTTTGACTTCATTAAATTATGTTATCAACTATACTTAAGAAATTTTATTTAATAATTTTATTTTATTAAAATATAATTTATTTGAAAAATCCATTAATTCATCAAATGAAATTTCTTAATTGAAATAATATATTACCCAAAAATACAATTTGGATTTTATCGAATCAAAATAAAAATAATTTATAAAGTAATAATAATATGAAGTAAATATAACCATTATTCTATTGAGAATACAATATAAATACTCATATTATCAGGGTATTAATAAATAACCCTTTATTACATTGGAAAAATGCCTAAGGGTAAAGTGCATGACGGTGAAATTTTCATGGGGTGGTTTGACATACATGGTCTGGGATGTGATCTCAATGTACTTGAACTTCTCGCATAAATAGTTTCGCTCGTGCTTTAGTTAATGGATTATGACTTGGGATTGGTCAAAGGAAAATCCCAATGATGCTATCTCCCTTATATTCCTTGATAAATGGGCTTTATAGGGTAGGATTCTACTAGTTGATGTTATCACTTCCTTTGTCTAGGTCAATTGGATTTATCAAAACCTTATATTTATATTGATAATATGATAACTATTCAATGGATATATTATCAATGGTTATGATTCTTAACAGTATTTTAAATATAATAGGATATAGAAAAAAAATAATTTCATGTGTTTTCTATAACCATAATACATAATAGAGTATTTAATTTAATCACAAATGGAATTTTATTTATAAAATATTGGGTCATTACAATCTTCACCCCTTTAGAAATTTCACCCTAGAAATTTTCATTTCACACACTAAAACAGATGAGGGTCATTCTATTTTATCACATCCTCTGGTTCCCACATCACTTGTTAAAACTTTTTGTTTCTCCATAGAACTTTGACTAGGTGAACTGTCTTATATTGTTGAAATTTGTCTCTACGATCTAATATATTCACCAGCTGCTACTCATATGAAAATAATTCTCTAAAGGTACCACCTCTAGATTCAGCACATGTGAGGGGTCTGATATGTACTTATTCAAGAGGGATATATGGAACACATCATGTACTTTAGATAAGTTAGGTGGGATTACTAGTCAATATGACACCACTTTGATGCGATCATGCATCTTAGAGGGACTGATATATCTTTGAGTAAGCTTTCCCTTCTTACCAAATCTCATGACCATATTTCAGGGAGATATGCAGAGGAATACCTTATCTCTTACCTCAAACTCTAAATCCCATTGATGATTGTCATCATAGCTATTTTTTGACTATAACTATCCTTGATGTGATCCTAAATAGTCTTGAATTTTTCCACCATTTCCTCAAACATTTTAGGACCCAACCGTTTGTATTCACCTACTTCATCCCATCTTGCATGTATTCTGCATCTCATCCCATAAAGGGATTTATAGGGAGTTAGTATGGTGCTTGAGTGGAAAATGTTAATGTATGAAATCTTTACAAGAGGAAAATGATGATATCATCTTTCTTTAAAGTCCACTGAGCATACTCTCAACATGTCTATGAGTTTCTGGATAGTCCGCTTAGATTGTACATAAGTTTGAGGCAAATAAGCCTTTCTGATGCTCAACTCAGGATTTAGAGCATGTTGGAGAATCTTCCAACACTTGGAGGTAAAACTTGGATCTCGATCAGATACAATCCATAGTGGTATTTCACGTTGCATCACCATTTCTCTAATATATATCCATGCAAGTTGATCGAGTGATAATTCCTCTCACATATCAATGAATCGAGAAGCCTTTATAAGAAAATCTACCACAACCCAAATAAAATTATTTCCTCTTCATATCTTTGGAATACTATTGATAAAGTCCATGGGTATGTTCTCCCATTTTCATATATGTATGGGTAATGGTTACATCATCCCCTTGGATTTTTTCCTTTCATCCATCACTTGTTGAAATACAAGAAACCTTGATGTATAACCCATGATCTCCTTCTTCATATTTTCCCTCCAATAATTCCCTCAGAGATATCAATACATCTTTTTCCCTCGAAATATATGAAGAAGGTCAATCTATGTGAATCATCCAATAGACCCTTCTTTAACATAGTATTAGATGGTGCACATATTCATGACCTTAAACTTACAACACCTTCTTCATTAATTCTAAACTCTAAGGATCTCCGTTTTCATTTAGCTTTCATCTTCTTTGGAATTTACACATCATCTCTTTGAGAATATATTGTCTTATCTAGAAGAGATGGTTGGGAAATAACTTGTGTTAGGATTGATGATGTTTCTTCCTTCATGATTCCCATGTCCATACACCTTATGTATAAGAAGACTAGACCCTTATCAAATCTCATAAATGATAAAATTTCTAGATCCTTTTCACTTATAGCATCTTACACTTTATTTTTTTCCCAAGATGGTAGTGTATTGAGAAGGCATAGACATTAATCAGATCTAACCATAATCACATGCACATATTTATCTCTTTATATGGGAATATATAGTTTATGAAATTGTGATCTATATATATTTCACAATTCTTCCCAAAAAATTAATGCCACTAGATTTTTGAACATGAAAATTATAGTACCCAAGTATAGATAATGCATTGGGTAGTTATGTTCATGAATATTCAATTTCTTGGAGGCATAGGCTATCACTTTTTTCATTCTATATTATTACACATCCCAAGACGTTTTCTCAAAGCATCACTTTATACCCTAAAAGATACCCACTTTTGTAACACCCCATGTTTTTATGAACCTTTTTTTAATAAATTAAATTTCTTTGATGTATTGAATTACACGGTACACCATGTTAATATTGTGCTACTCACAACACTGACTTATCATGCGTTACACACAACATTGAGTTTCTATCAAATAACATTTTATTAATATAACTATTTAAACAAGATAATTATAACCTAGTCGTTAGAATGGTGGGTATGAATATAATTGAACGAATAATTAAATTATGGTTTAAACATGTATATATAATGAATTTATTAATGACCAATTATTTAGAAATGTAAATAAATCCCTTTTAAAAAAATAGAGGAATTATTTTTCAGAAAAATTATTTAAATGTGCAGAAATGAGTTTTATACCAATAAAATAAACAAATAACCCTTGTTTTAAATGATATATATATATATATAATATTAAATGTAATTTTTAACATTCATCCCATGTTTTTTCTATTTATAATATAAAAACTAATCCAGTTTTATGTTTAAAAATTATATTTTTCAAAAAATCAGTTTTATCACCTTTTAATGGCGCACTATTTTAAAACTAAAATTTTAAAATTTTATAAATTTTAGTAGAAAAAATAAAATTAATTTTTTAATTCATAATATAAAAATTTATGTTGGATTATGTTTTAGTATATTTATAATAATTTTTATTTTTTTGATGAATAGTAAAAAATACTACATTTTAATTAAAAACTGACTTTTCTTCTAAATAATTTATAATGGTAAATTATATTTTAAATTTGTTTTAATGTAAAAATAGATCAATTATATATTTATTAATTAAATTTAGGTAATTTTAATCATTATAATATTTTATTTTTGATAAAAAATAATTCAAACTTTTGATAATTTCCACTTTAATAACCCTGCTTCATCGTGCCCTCTACGAGATTAGTTTTAAATTAATTTTATCCACTTATGAGTTTGAATTTTTAAAAATTGTTTCCATATTTCGAATCATAATTTCAAATTTTATTAAATATTTCCCTTTTATTTTTGGACAATATAAATAGTAAACTTAATAATTTTATTACCATGGTTAAGAGTAAATCGAGTAATTAATAGTAAAATTAATATTATAAATATAATTAATTACCCCAAAAACTTATCCTAATTTTATTTTATGAGTTAGAGTTAACAAAAATGGGCCTTGGAAAAAATTTATGAATTTTTGGAGGCACTTGGATGAATTTAATCCCCTTATAGTATTTTATTTAAAGAAAAGTAAAAAATGTCATACTCATGTTTTTTATAACTATAAAATTTCTAATATAGGGTTATTTAGAATATATATTTGAAAAAAAATATTAATTTGAAATATAAAATACTGATATAAATAATTATATTTTATTTGTAATTTTTTGTGAAGAGATAAGTACCTTAAATAATTATACAATGATGATGGAGTAATTATTCAATTAATGAAACACTCAAATAAATAATATTAATAATATCAAAATAAATATAATTTGGAATAATTAATTTCATACAATATTTTTATAGATTAAATTGACATGTGATGAATTTAACAATTTTTTTTAGAATTATAGGAGTTATCTTGATATTTTTTAAAAGTAAAATTAATGAATAGTGTCAAAATTGACACTAATGATATTTTCAAATAAATAATATTTTATTAAATGATATAAAATTGTTAGAAATATTAAATCCATCCAAATTATTTGGATATGGTTTAAAATTTCATCCATGATCCATTTATGGTATGTTTGGGATTTTATAGTAATTATTTTAACCCTCAAAGTGTAGAAATCCATGTTGTCACGGTAAGAGTTAAATGGATTAAATGAGGGTTAAAACTAAAAAAGAAGGTTAATAATGTGATCTAAACTTGTATAAAAATTATTATATGAGATTATTAAGACCCATACGAATCATGTATTCTAAATAAATCATTTTGGATCCATCTGGAATATAAAATTAATTTATATGAATTTAATATTTTGAGAAATTTCATGAATGCCCCACCCATCTCATATAAAAGGGTACCTCTTATTATCTTTTCCTCACACCTGAAAACCTATTTTTTCAGAAATATCCTCTCCAAATATCCTAAAAAAATGCCTCCCTCTATCCAAAAATCATTACTATGGTCGTAAATCCAACCAAGTTTGTCCTTTGGTGAAAACCAAAAGGGGATACCCGAAGAAGATGTAACGTTCATCAATGTACATTTTTATTTTATTTTTTCCTTAAAACCACTAAATTACTTTTATATCATGTTTATATGATAACCTAATTTTCGGAAATATAATAATATATTTTCATGTTAATGGTAGTTCTTATGACTTCATACACTTCCATCAAATGGGATACTCAATCATCATTCAGGTGTTCAACGGACTACTGTCTCACGAACCGATGTCATCATTCTTCCATTAAAACCTTTCAAGGTTGGGAATAATTATATATTTATATTTTAAATATATTTTATGTTTATGATGCTATTATTATTCTTTAACTGTTATATCAAACATGGCTTCATTCATTCTATTTTGTGGGAATACGATAACATCGTTCGTGTGTACGATAAACTATAACCTCACGAAGCGATGTGACCCATTCACACTTTACAAGGAATGTATTAAGGATGATCTTAATTAAAATATTTGATATATATTAGATAAAATTTATTATTTAATGATAATATATCATATAATTTTATTTCTTTTAATCTGATAAGAAAACAAAAATATGGTTCATACGTACGTACAACCTACCGTTTCCCTAAACAGTGTATTTTATTTTTTACTTATAACTTTTATGAATCACCATAAATATATTTATAATGAATATATATAATATTTATATCACGGTTATTATTCTAGATATGATTAAATATAGATCTTAGTAAGATAAAAAAGAATAAAAAGTCAAAACATGTACGAAAAACAATGTGGTTATTTCCCAAAACATAAATTTAACATGGAATCATTAATAAGTGAGTAATATAAAGTAATAAGTGAATAATATATGGTATTATATATATGAATATGGTTATTTTTTTATATTTAAAATAAACATATATTTATTATATATGAGGTTTGAATGTATACTTAGGATGCCAAGATTTAATGTAAGATATTTTTGTCTCACTTTTATTTATGTGGGACACATGTATTATACACTACTTGTTTCTCTTTTTGGTGTATATAATTACCATGAATTTATTTTTTAGTGTTATCGTAAAATTTATGGGACTTACATATCCACCTGCGTTTCTCTCTTTCATGGGATATATGATCCAACTGATTATAAAGTGGAAAGGGTATATTCCACAATCTCATTATCATTCGAGATTGTTTATGTTTATGTATATGTGGGGAAATATTTCTTTTCCATGTCCATGTTTTCTAAAAAATTTCAAAAATGATTTTTTACTATTATTAAATGATTTTAAAAAATCATTTTTACTCATTTTTTTTAGTTTATTTAAAACTATTTAAGCATAATCTTCTTATCATTTTCCAAAAATGTATTTTATGATTTTGCTTACAAATGTATGAAAGGAATGTTTTTTAACTTATACGACATGAACAGATTTTCCCACTTTTATGAATCATTAATGTATTTATGTTTCCTTTACAATATTACAAGGTCCCGAACTTTTTCATACATAATCTTGAATTTATTTAAGAAAACACTTCATTATACATTGAGGATCTTTTCAAGTTTATAACTTTAGAGATTTAAGACAAAACATTCATAACATTACACATTGTTACATAGTGGATACCATAAAATCAGTTTCCATTATCCTCAGAATATAAAACATTATAACACAAAACAAGACTCCTTGACAATTCTTCAACATTTAACATGTCTTCCTTCCTTGTGTTACTCATCATTAACCTGTGAAAAATCATTTAAAAACTTGGGATGAGCACAAAAGCTCAGTAAGGTATGAAAAAGAAGGAAAAATCACATTAGTCCATGA
The DNA here is from genome assembly GCA_963277665.1 of Viscum album. Taxonomy (NCBI): domain Eukaryota; kingdom Viridiplantae; phylum Streptophyta; class Magnoliopsida; order Santalales; family Viscaceae; genus Viscum; species Viscum album. The sequence continues at coordinate 498,806,294 of OY728139.1, forward strand.
ATACGCATGACGTATGAAAACATTTACAAAAGACATGCTTTCCACCCATAAAATCTTACTTAGCGTAACTTGAGATTTTATACAAGATCCACACAAACATAATTATAATCATAGAGGTATATTGGGGCATTACTTACACAATCTTGTAACCATCTTGGCTACCTTAAAATTTTTAAGCCTCACGGCTACCTTACTTTGTGTAACCATCACAGTTACACTTGGAGTAACCATACGGACGACCTCAAACTTACTCATACCCAATGCATTGGAGGGAAATATAGGTCCCACCCTTCATCATAAACAATTCCCAATAACCAAAACATAATCATACAACATAAACATTAGCATAAAAACATACCTTTTGAATCTTATAAAACAGAATTTTAAAAGAGGATTTTAGAAGAAAAGTCCCTTATAAACATCATATACTTGAAGTGAGACTTAATATAGTGGATGGAATATGTATATACTCTGTAAATACACATAATGAAACATAATATAAACAGAACCCATCATACAATCAATTTAAATAGCACATAAATTAAAAAGTAGAAGGTTAACCCAAAGAATGGAAATCGGGTTAAGAATTCCCTTACCTTAGGCTTGTCTTACTTCAAAATTGTTTAAACCTCCTGTATAATGGCTAAAAGAGTGTTATTAGTATTTTACAAAAACATTTTCATGTTTATAACATCTTATATGGTCATTTCATAACCTCATTTCACCCCTTAATTGTTAGTATTTTGTTGCTTGCATTATTTTGGGTGAGTTCTTTTGTGATTTTCACGATCGGTTCATGATGAATCTTTCTTGTTGATTGGAAGTGAAACTCCAGAATTGTAATGGAGTAGTATTTACATAATTCCAGTACCATAAATTATACCATTTATCACTTTGGTGCTTTATATGATGATGATTTATAAGTTAAACATTAATTATGTTCGTTTAGATAATTTATGTGGTTCTTTGATAATTACAACTTCATTTAGTCTTGTAAATTTGAATCATGAGTACAAAAGAATTCCAGAACCTTATATGATTCATAAAACATATATTATAACCTGGTTCAACCATATAAATGGTTTCATGACCAGACTTGAAAGAATTAATGGAGATTGAAAATACATCTTCCACGATATCGGTAATTCGACACAAATGGACAATGTTTTTAGATTCTTTAAATAAGTGAGAGAGGAGAGGAATAATGATTTGTAATTTTCCATAAACATGAAAAAATCCATAATATACATGATTATGGAGATTTAATGCCTCTTGGATAAGAGGGGGTGAAGAACGAAGAGAAGGGAATCTTGAAATGAAGAAAACATGACAAATTTCTTACAAAAATTCGGCAGCCTAACGACGTCTCTTAAAATTTCATAAAAATAAGATTGATGAGAGGAATGGAATATCTCATCATTCATACAAAATTTGGACAGTAAGGGGAAATATTTAATGAAATATCCCAACAAAAGACAAAGGGAAAGGAAGAGAATAACATAAAATGGAAGGAAAGAATGAAAATGAAAGAGGATGTTTACCTCTTGATCTCTTCTCCTTGAGATCCTTCTTAAAGGCTTTGATTTTGGTCTTTTGGTGAGACCAGAAGCTCTAGGACGTGGGGAAGAAGATTGGGGAGGGAATTTGGCAGAAATTAGACAATGATCAAGGCTTGAGAGGTGTGAGAGGAAGAGGGAAGTAAGGGTGATATTTATAGTGGAGGAGGGGAGGTATTTTAGATTATTTTAATTATTATTATAATATTTTTATCAAGACTATGAATAATCTCAAATCAAGTGGCCCTAAATAGTGATAATATCATGTGATTTCGAAGAAAGTGGCCTTGCATCACTTATTATGTCATAAATAGTGCATTTCTACTGATAAATTGATTATACGGTATTTTACCGTATTTCACTATTCATCGAAAATTCAAGAGTTTCAGAAAAATACCAAAAATTTACCCCAACCATTTTTCGATGTGTAGAATTCAAAAATGAACTCCATTTTTCAAAAATAATTTTCTAAATATTATTAATTTAATTTTTAAATAAGGTCACAGTTAATTCAAAAAAAAACAATATTGAAGTGCAATTAGTTTTATGTGACTTTGGAAAATTAAATATGATCCCATTATCCTATTGCCATGGGAAAATAAAATAATATTATTATTTACTATTCATGAGGTCATATTACTATTCATATTACTATTCATAAGGGCATGTTACTATTCACCAAAAAAACAAGTTTGTTTCATGAGACTCTAAATAACATACTGAACCCAATTGTAGATGACAGTTTCTTGAAATTCAAATCATAGAAGAAATAAAATTATGTTTAAAGGATACTTATAAATATATACCTTAAACAAAATTTCAAGCATTTTCAATTTATTTTTAGAAAACCTTGGGATGTTACATTATCCCCACCTTCTTGAAATTGCGTCCTCGCAATTTTATTTACTTATTAAACAACTGAGGGTATTTTTCCCTCATAGCATTTTCAGACTCCCATGTTGCTTCTTTACCCACGTGGTTTCTCCACAAAACCTTTACCTGGTGGATTACCTTATTCCGCAAAACCTGTTCTCTTCGATTAAGAATCTAAACCGGTTTTTCTTCATAAGAAAGGTTCTCTACTAGCTGAACTTCTTCTGGCCTCAAGACATGTGATGAATCTGGTACATACTTTCTCAACATCGAAACATGAAAAACATTGTGTACCTGAAATAATATCAGAGGCAAAGCTACGCGGTATGCAAATGTTCCAACTTTATCCAAGATTTCAAAAGGACCGATGAACCGTGGACTTAGTTTCCCTTTCTTACCGAAACACATCACACTTTTCCAAGGAGATATTTTAAGGAAAACATGGTCACCTACCTTGAAAGAGAAATCTTTCCTTCTGTTATCTGCATAACTTTTCTGCCTGCTCTGAGCTGTCCTCATGTGTTGCTGGATCATCCTCACTTTCTCAGCCACTTCTTCTACTAATTCTGGCCCCATCAACTTTCTTTCACCGACTTCATCCTAAAATGCAGGAGTCCGACACCGCTTTCCATACAAGGCCTCAAAAGGTGCCATCTGAATACTGGAATGGAAACTGTTATTATAAGAAAACTCAACTAATGAAAGATGCTGATCCCAACTTCCCTGATAGTCCATTGAACAAGCTCGAAGCATATCCTCCAAAGTTTGAATCGTTCGTTCTGACTGCCCATCTGATTGAGGATGAAAAGCTGTACTGAAATTCAACTCTATGCCCAAAGACTTCTGAAGTCCCTTCCAAAATTTAGAAGTGAACCTGAGATCTCGGTCAGACAAAATGGAAAGAGGAACTCCATGTAACCTGACAATCTCCTTGAGGTACAATCGAGAAAGCTGATCTAATGTCATTGTATCTCGAATATAAAGAAAATGAGCAGACTTTGTTAGCCGATCAACAATAACCCATATCGCATTGTTACCTCGAGAAGTCTTTGGTAGTCCCACCACAAAATCCATGGTTATATTCTCCCATTTCCATTCTGGCACTGGAAAAGGCTGAAGCATCCCCTTCGGTAACTGCCGCTCTGCTTTAACCTGCTGACATGTCAAACATTTCATTGTAAAATCAGCAATATCCCTTTTCACCCCATTCCACCAGTAATACTCCCGAAGGTCTCTGTACATCTTAGTACGTCCAGGATGAACAGAAAATGGAGAACTATGAGCTTCACACAACAATTCTTTCTTCAGCTGGGAATCACAAGGCACACACAACCTTTTTCCAAACCTTAAAACACAATCTTTATCAAGATTAAATTCTAGAAACTTACCCATTTTAACCAATTCTACCTTTTTCTGTAGCTCACGGTCTTCCCTCTGCGCTTTCATAATTCTGTCTGACAACGAAGACTGCACTGAAACCTGAAACAAAACAGATATATTCCCTGCACCAACAACTTCTATGCCAAAATTTATCAAATCATTAATCAAGGGATCACGTTCCAAACGTAGCATGGTTAATGATGCATGATTTTTCTGACTTAAGGCATCCTCTACTTTGTTTGCTTTTCCAGGATGGTAATTAATCGTGCAGTCATAATCCTTTATCAGTTCTAGTCATCTTCTCTGCCTCATGTTTAATTCCTTCTGAGTGAATATATACTTAAGACTTTTATGGTCAGTATATATTTGGCATTTGGTTCCGTATAGATGATGCCTCCATATTTTCAAAGCAAAGACCACAACTGCCAATTCCAAATCATGTGTGGGATAATTCAGCTCATGAGGTTTAAGTTGTCTCGAAGCATAGGCAATTACCTGATCATTCTGCATCAAAACACAACCAAGTCCCTTCAAAGAAGCATCACTGTAGATGACAAACTCACCATTCCGGGAAGGTAAGGCCAAAACTGGAGCATTCACCAATCTCTTCTTTAGTTCCTGAAAACAAACATCACATTCCTCTGTCCAAACAAATTTAACCCCTTTTCGTGTTAACTTAGTTATTGGGCTAGATAACCGTGCAAAGTTCTTAACAAAGCGTCGGTAATAACTTGGTAAGCCCAGAAAACTACGAATCTCTGTAAAATTCGTGGGTCTTGGACATTCATCAACTACTTTTGTTTTGGCAGGATCAACTATTATTCCATCCTTATTTACAATGTGCCCAAGAAAAGAAATCTGTTGCAACCAAAAATCACACTTGATGAATTTTCCATATAGTTTCTTTTCTTTTAAAGTTTGTAAAACAACCCTTAGATGTTTTTCATGCTCCTCTTTATTTTTAGAAAAAACCAGAATGTCATCAATAAATACAACCACAAACTTATCCAAGAACTCATGAAATACTCTATTCATAAGATTCATGAATACAACAGGTGCATTAGTTAACCCAAATGGCATAACAAAAAATTCATAATGCCCATATCTGGTACGAAAGGCTGTTTTCGGGATGTCATCCTCCTTCACCTTCAGCTGATGGTATCCGGATCTCAAGTCAATCTTGGAAAAGTACTGAGCTCCCTAGAGCTGATCAAACAAGTCATCAATATGAGGAAAATGATACTTGTTTTTAACAGTGATGTTATTCAAAGCTCTTTAATCAATGCAAAGTCTCATGGAACCATCTTTTTTTTTAACAAACAAAACAGGGGCTCCCCATGGTGAAGTACTGGGACGAATGAAGCCTTTGACAAGCAAATCCTGCAACTGATTTTTCAATTCAAGAAGTTCTATTGGAGCCGTACGATATGGGGGTTTTGAAATTGGCTTAGCATCAGGAACTAAGTCAATTGTGAATTCGACTTCTCATTTGGGTATGACACTGGGTAACTCCTCAGGAAAAACATCAAGGTATTCATTTACCACTGGCACATCATTGATTTGAATAGTTCCCTTGTTTTCAACAATATGATCCAGATAACTTTCATTTCCATCTTTCAGTAGTTTCTCAGCTTCTTGATATGTTATCAATTGTATGGGTTCATTCTTGTATACAAACTAAAACTCTTTCTTAAAAACAACTTCTTTAGCTCTACAGTCAATCTTAGCATGATAATCAGAAAGCCAGTCCATCCCCAGAATAACTTCAAACTCGACTAAGGGTAAAACAACAAGGTTTGCAGGTAAAGTCTTTCCACATACCCCAATAGAAATATTCTTATAATTCCTCTTTGCTATAACATTTCCCCCTGGTGTTTTAACAACAAGTTCAGGTATCATTTGTTGAGGTGATATTTCCAAGTCACTAGAAAATTTCTCAGAGATGAAGGAATGTGTAGACCCCGTATCAAACAAAACTTTAGCAAAATCTGAGTGAACAAACAAAGTACCTGATACAACTTCATTGGATGGCCCAACATCTGCTGACGTAGTCGCAAAGGATCTCACTACACCTTTCGGCTTGTAGTCTGGCTTCTTTGCATCATTTGGATCCCTCTTTGGACAGGCATTTGCATAGTGACCCATCTCACCACATTTAAAACACTTTACAAATTGCTTATCAGGATTAGTCTTTGGATCATTTTCATTGCAATCTCGGGCCATATGTCCAAACTTACCACATTTAAAACACTTCCCAGTTTTGATAAGACATTCCCCAGGGTGCTTCTTTCCACACTTTTCACAAACAAGAAACTGTATTTTCTTACCATCAGATTTCATTGGTTGATTCTTACCCATTTCTTTCCAATTTGACCTCTTCTTCTCTTTGTTTCCAAATTGCATGTGATCGTCAGCAAACTCCATCTCTACCCTCTCAGCACATCGGACATGTTTCTCGTAACTTTTGAATTCACGGGAGGCCAACGCCCTTCGATACCTTGGCTTCAATCCTGAGTAAAAACGGTTGATTTTTCTATCGAGATCCAGAATAAGATTTGGAGCATACCTCGCCAGTCGGGTGAAGTTCGCCTCATACATAGCCACTGAATCTTCCTCCTTTTGTTTCAGTTCAAGGAATTGTTTCTCCATTCTAAGTCGCACCACCTTAGGAAAATATTTTTCAAGAAAAAGACTTTTAAATTCATCCCACACTAAGGCATCAAAATCCTCTCTACCCCTGATATTCCTTACCATTGACCACCACTGATCAGCTTCCCCTTCAAAACGATAAATGGCAAGACTTACCTTTTGATTGTCTGAACATCCCATAACATCAAATATCTTTTCAAGGGCTTTAATCCATCTTTCTGCTACCACTGGGTCAGAAGATCCATTGAATGTAGGAGGATGTTGTCTCATAAAATGTTCCACCACTGTCATGTTCCGTTGGGGTACTTCTATTTGTCCTCTTGCATGGATGCCACCACTATTTATTGCCTGTGTTAGCTGAGCCATTACTGTCACAAACTGCTCGGTTCCAATCCCTACCATTCCAAGCTGTTGATCAGGAAGGATGTCATTCTGTCGGTGCCTATCCTCTTCAGCATCCATGTTCCTTCTGCGGAAAACCATTCTAAACAAATATTTCTTAGATGAAGCAACATGGTAATCTTTAAATGCTATAACAAATTAAATATAGGGTGAGAATTATTTATGGTATTCTATTAGCATCACCTTAACCCCTAAAGTTATCTAAACCATCCTCTGATACCAACTATAAGGACCCGCACTTTTTCATACATAATCTTGAATTTATTTAAGAAAACACTTCATTATACATTGAGGATCTTTTCAAGTTTAGAACATTAGAGATTTAAGACAAAACATTCATAACATTACACATTGTTACATAGTGGATACCATAAAATCAGTTTCCATTATCCTCATAATATAAAACATTATAACACAAAACAAGACTCCTTGACAATTATTCAACATTTAACATGTCTTCCTTGTATTACTCATCATTTACCTGTGAAAAATCATTTAAAAACATGGGATGAGCACAGAAGCTCAGTAAGGTATGAAAAAGAAAGAAAAATCACATTAGTCCATGAATACGCATGACGTATGAAAACATTTTCAAAAGACATGCTTTCCACCCAAAAAATCTTAATTAGCGTAACTTGAGATTTACACAAGATCCACACAAACATAATTATAATCATAGAGGTATATTGGGGCATTACTTACACAATCTTGTAACCATCTTGGCTACCTTAAAATTTGTAACCCTCACGGCTACCTTACTTTGTGTAACCATCACAGTTACACTTGGAGTAACCATACGACCGACCTCCAAATTACTCATACCCAATGCATTGGAGAGAAATATAGGTCCACCCTTCATCATAAACAATTCCCAATAACCAAAACATAATCATACAATGTAAACATTAGCATAAAAACGTACCTTTTGAATCTTATAAAACAGAATTTTAAAAGAGGATTTTAGAAGAAAAGTCCCTTATAAACATCATATACTTGAAGTGAGACTTAATAGAGTGGATGGAATATGTATATACTCTGTAAATACTAATAATGAAACATAATATAAACAGAACCCATCATACAATCAATTTAAATAGCACATAAATTAAAAAGTAGAAGGTTAACCCAAAGAATGGAAATCGGGTTAAGAATTCCCTTACCTTAGGCTTGTCTTACTTCAAAATTGTTTAAACCTCCTGTATAATGGTTAAAAGAGTGTTATTAGTATTTTACAGAAACATTTTCATGTTTATAACATCTTATATGGTCATTTCATAACCTCATTTGACCCCTTAATTGTTAGTATTTTGTTGCTTGCATTATTTTGGGTGAGTTCTTTTGTGATTTTCACGATCGGTTCATGATGAATATTTCTTGTTGATTGGAAGTGAAACTCCAGAATTGGAATGGAGTAGTATTTACATAATTCCAGTACCATAAATTATACCATTTATCACTTTGGTGCTTTATATGATGATGATTTATAAGTTAAACATTAATTATGTTCGTTTAGATAATTTATGTGGTTCTTTGATAATTACAACTTCATTTAGTCTTGTAAATTTGAATCATGAGTACAAAAGAATTCCAGAACCTTATATGATTCATAAAACATATATTATAACCTGGTTCAACCATATAAATGGTTTCATGACCAGACTTGAAAGAATTAATGGAGATTGAAAATACATCGTCCACGATATCGGTAATTCGACACAAATGGACAATGTTTTTAGATTCTTTAAATAAGTGAGAGAGGAGGGGAATAAAGATTTGTAATTTTCCATAAACATGAAAACATCCAGAATATACATGATTATGGAGATTTCATGCCTCTTGGATAAGAGGGGGTGAAGAACGAAGAGAAGGGAATCTTGAAATGAAGAAAACATGAGAAATTTCTTACAAAAATTCGGCAGCCTAACGACGTCTCTTAAAATTTCATAAAAATAAGATTGATGAGAGTAATGGAATATCTCATTATTTATACAAAATTTGGACAGTAAGGGGAAATATTTAATGAAATATCCCAACAATAGACAAAGGGAAAGGAAGAGAATAACATAAAATGGAAGGAAAGAATGAAAATGAAAGAGGATGTTTACCTCTTGATCTCTTCTCCTTGAGATCCTTCTTAAGGGCTTTGATTTTGATCTTATGGTGAGACCAGAAGCTCTAGGACGTGGGGAAGAAGATTTGGGAGGGAATTTGGCAGAAATTAGACAATGCTCAAGGCTTGAGAGTTGTGAGAGGAAGAGGGGAGTGAGGGTGGTATTTATAGTGGAGGAGGGGAGGTATTTTAGATTATTTTAATTATTATTATAATATTTTTATCAAGACTATGAATAATCTCAAATCAAGTGGCCCTAAATAGTGATAATATCATGTGATTTCTAAGCAAGTGGCCTTTCATCACTTATGATGTCATAAATAGTGCATTTCTACTGATAAATTGATTATACGGTATTTTACCGTATTTCACTATTCATCGAAAATTCAAGAGTTTCAGAAAAATACCAAAAATTTACCCCAACCATTTTTCGATGTGTAGAATTCAAAAATGAACTCCATTTTTCAAAAATAATTTTCTAAATATTATTAATTTAATTTTTAAATAAGGTCACAGTTAATTCAAAAAATAACAATATTGAAGTGCAATTAGTTTTATGTGCCTTTGGAAAATTAAATATGATCCCATTATCCTATTGCCATGGGAAAATAAAATAATAATATTATTTACTATTCATGAGGTCATATTACTATTCATAAGGGCATGTTACTATTCACCAAAAAAACAAGTTTGTTTCATCAGACTCTAAATAACATACTGAACCCAATTGTAGATGACAGTTTCTTGAAATTCAAATCATAGAAGAAATAAAATTATGTTTAAAGGATACTTATAAATATATAACTTAAACAAAATTTCAAGAATTTTCAATTTATTTTTAGAAAACCTTGGGATGTTACAATTTTCAAAGAAAATATTTTATTTATAATTTCACAACTCTTTAAATATAAATGATTTTAAAATAGAAATGTTATTCATCAGTTATTTCAAGTGATATTTCAAAATCATTTTCCATTTAGGATAACATTATTTGATGTTACTTATGATTTGATAAGAATGTTATTCAAGGATTATATCTTTATTATTTTTATAGTTGGTTTATTTTTATGATGGAATGATTTTTATGAAACTCATTTATTTTCCATGATTTATGTTATGATGAAATGTTTATGAAACTGATTTCTTTACATGGGTAATGATATGATGAATTAATTTTGATATTATGGCACACATATGTATGGTTTTAATTATGTGATAGGTGGGAAATATATCTCCCTCCAATTAATTGGGTAAATAATTATATATCATGATAAAGTTAGGGGAATCAAGTCGATGTGCATGATCTGTTAGGGGAAACAAGTCGATGTGCTCGATCTGTTAGGTGGAACAAGATGATGTGCTTTATCCGTTATGGGAACCAATTCAATGTGATTTATCCATTATGTAAAATAGGTTATAAGGTTTGATCCTGGAGTCTTGGTAGTTAACCTTAACATATTAAATGGTTTTCTATACTTATGATGATGCCACACATATTTTTGATATGAACATATATTTCCCAATTGAGTTTTTTTATGAATTTTTATTCTTATGATTCGTGTCTTATGAACTTCTAATATTTATTCCATGAATCATGATGATAATATTTTCTATGTATATTATGGTTTTAAAATGTTATGATCATCTTATCATACCCCTATGTTCATATTATACTTATGTATCTCCTATTTTTACCCTTATTGAGCATCTGAGATCACCCTTTCTTAGGTTTCATTTCCCCAGGTTATGAAGAAAGGATTTAAGTATGATTAATAATGGTGAAAATATTTTTTGGAAACATTTAATATCTTTCATTGGACTAAATTGTTTTCCATGTTTCCAAAGGAACTAAACTATTACAGTCCCTAGGCATGTATTTGGGTAATGTAGGTGATATTCATATAAAAAACATGATATTCTTGTAAGTTAACCCAGGGCCATTATATTTGGAATCTAAGTAAATGCATCATCAAAATTTGGAATTTTGAATGAGAAAACCTTAGTAATATACCTAAGGATAAGTCTAATTTTAGGTTACAATCCTAGAATTTTGGTAAAGATCATGAATATCTTAGGATTAAACATAAGATATTATAGATTGAAAATAACTACCTTTATTATGTGGTTTTCAAAATATTATTAGTGTTATTAACACTATATTTTTGGTTTTAGTCAATGGCTATATCCTGAAGGAACCTCCTTAGTATTGAATGTGATGAGAAATGAAATTATTTTCTTCTTTAGAAACTGAATGTTATGGGAGAAGGAATGAAAAATATTTTTTCTATGATCACACAACTTTATCAAGCTATGAATCATGCTGGAATTCCAAATGAAAAAATGAGGGAACAATATTTTGTTGATTCCTTCATTAGGAAACATTCACCTTCTTTAGGTGGGTCTTCTGATCAACTTGTTGTTGAACAGTTGATTGGTACTAATGAAATGATATTTTCCATAATTCAGTGTTTGGAACATGAAAAAGTCATGATAGTTGTTTATTGTTTATAAGGTGAAGCAGAGAAGTGGTGGACTCTAATCGAGAATATGAGGTAGTAATATAAAATTGAATCAATGGATTGGGACAAGTTTAAGAACTTATTCTTCAATAAGTACTTTCCTCGTGTCCTTCATAAAAATATGTAGAGATAGTTCCTTGAGTTAAATAAAAGGGATGTTGAGTTAATTGGTGTTTATGATTATAATTTTACAAGGCTTGTGAGGTACACATCAGGTATTATCATCCAACATAAAATTTAGGTTGATAGATTCTTTAGTGGATTTAAACCGTGTCTTCAAAGGTAATTGGCCATAAGAGATATCAGTATCAATGACAAGATTTTTCATTATGCTATCACAGTGGAAATTTAGGTTGGCGTTATGTATAAATCTCATGATTTTTATAAGAAAAATAATATTGTGTTTAATGTAAAATATAAAATCCATAGATACAAGAATATGATATTTCTATTATGCTCAAACTGTGGAAAGAAACAGGGTTGAAATTGTCTTAAGGAGACTAGTAAATTTTCTAAGTATGTCAAAGTAGGTAATCAGAAAATTGACTACCTAAGTGATGGGAAAAATTTATCTAATGATGCGAATAGAGAGAATGATCCACTAAAGGAATCCCTCACACATCAATGCTTCGAGTGTAAGGAAAATTGGATTTATGCTAATCAATGCCAAAATACAAGGGTTATTGATGATGATCGACATCAAAAACCCCTTAAAGACAAAGATAAAGAGAAATATCATGAAGTAACTATTGGTGGTGTGGATTATGAAAATTAAGTGGTGGAATTATTGAGTGTTTATATATTTTAATTAAAAAATAACGTTGTAGAAGTAATTTTATTAAGGAATAATGAAGCATATAAAGATTAGTCCAATATAGTTTTTCCTTAACAATTTGAAAGAATAGGTGGAATGGTTTCAATAACCATGAAAATTGATTAATGTGGTGTCTTTTTAGAACACATGATCAGGGGAAGGATAACCCATAATATGTTCATGATGTTGGGATAATGAGATAAAGAGATGTTTTAAAATAAATTTGATAGTATTTATGACCTTAGAAAAAATTAGTAATATGAAAAAAAGGTGGTTTATGATATCATGGATTGAGTTTATGGAATTTTTGGACTGAGGAAAGAGTTTATTTTTGATATTATGCATTTTTTCATTATATTTTTATGGAAATTAAGGTTATTACCGTGTTTCAAGAGAATACATGATAATTGTTTTCACATTTTTGTGAAAATTAAGAGTACCATGAAGTTTTATAAAGGATTAGTGATATGTTTATTTTTGAAATTTCTTGTTTTTCTATCAAAAGTTTTGGATTTTCATCTTTTGGAAGGTTCAAAAGTTTAACCATTTATAAAAATGTTTATGTTGACCTATGAATGAGGTTTTAGATATTAATGTTTCACAATATAAATATTTATGTATATCAGATAACATGTGATGACTATTTTTTTTATTATGACGATAACTATAGATATAAAGAATGAATTATCATTTTATTTATGGATCATATGATCCATTAGTGCTTCATACAAAAAAAATTCACCTTTATTTTTTAAATTCACAACCAAAGGATAAGATTATTCTTACAAAATGGAAAGAAAGCAAGTAAGTATATATCCTTGGGAAAATTCTTCATCTTTAGAAAATTGAACATAAAATAAAATATCGTCCTCTTATAATATTTTCGATGATATAAATGACCTATTCACACATAAATAGGATATAATTTTTAATTTACTAACCTTCTCTGGATCACCCACATTATTGTGATGAGATATCTTTATCACTCTTGAGAATTATTTATGATTTTCTTCCATGTCCATGTCTTGACATGCCACATATGTTCTCCTACGTGGGAACCTAGTCATGCGTTACTTTGGGAAACATTTATGCTTCCAAATTTTCCTGATTAGAGGAATTTTTTGAATTCATTTTTTATGATGTGGGTTTATTTGAAAGTAACTTTAAATTATTAAACCTTTAATGACCTAGACAATTTTCATTGGTGAAATTCATTTTACGGGGGTAAAATGTAACACACCGAATTTTTATGAACCGTTTTTTGAATAAATTAAATTTATTTGATGCATTGCATTTAACACTACACCACGTTAAACTTGATCCACCCACACCACCCTCTTATATTTATTTACATGCAACACTGAGTTTCTACGAAATAACATTATATTATTATAATTATTTAAACAAGACAATTATAACCAAGCTGTTATAATGGAGGGTATGAAAATAAATAACTTAATTACGAAAAAATGTTTTACATATATCTATATATAATAAATTATTTAGTGACCAATTATTTATAAATGGAAATAAAACCCCTTTGAAAAATAAATGGACATTTTTTTTATGAAAAAATATTTAAATGCATACAAGTGTGTTTTATAACAATAAAATAAAATATTAACTATTTTTGAATTATATTAATGAAATATATATATATATATATATAATATTCAATATAATTTTTAACATTCACCCCATCTGTTTTCTATACATTATATAAAAATAAATCAATTTTTACGTTTAAAAACATTATTTTCTAAAAATAAGTTTTATCACCTCTTAATGGCACAATTGTTTTTAAACTAAATTTTGACAGTTTATAAATTATATTAAACAAAATAAAATTGGGTTTTTAAATATTTATATAAAAATTTACTTTGGATGAATTTTTTATACTTTCTTTATAAGATTTTTTTGATGAATAGAAAAAACATACTGCATTTTTATTGAAAACTTAATTTTCATTAAAATAATTTATAATGTTAAATTTTATTTTAATTATTTTTAATGTAAAATTAGATATATTATAACTATATTAATCCAATTTAGGTCATTTTAATCATTTTCATATTAAATTTTGATATAAAAACATTTCAAACATTTGAAAAATTTCACTTAAAAAAACCCGCTTTCTCATCCCTTCTACATGATTAGTTTCTAATTAATTTCAGGAACTTCTATCTATTGAATTTAGAAAAATGGATTAAATATTTTTAATCTTAATTTAAAATTTTTTAAATAGGTCCATTTTACTTTTTCAAAATATGAATAGTAAACTTAATAATTTTATTACCACAATTAATGGTAAATCAGGTAATTAAGGGTAAATATAATATTATAAATATTATCAAATTACATTAACACTTTTCATAATTTTGTTGGATTAGTGATTGTAGACAAAAATAATCCTTGGGATGAATATATGACCTCTTGGATCCACTTGAGTGACTTTAAGCCCCTTATAGTATTTTATTTAATGAAAAGTAAAAAATGTCATACTCGTGTTTTTAATAACTATAACATTTCTAATATAGGATTATTTTGAAGATATATTAGACTAAAAATAGTAATTGAAAGAAATAATTATCTACATAATGAGATTTTATTTTTAGTTTTTAGTGAATAAATAAGTATCTTAAATAATTACACAACATTGATGTATTAATTACTCAATTAATAAAAAAATGAAAAAAATGATATTAAAATATTAAAATATTAAAATAAATATAATTTTAAATAATTAACTTTATCCAAAAAATTTTATAGAATTCCATGAAATTTTAATAATATATTAACACTTTTGGTTCGAATGATGAGAGTTAAATTAATATTTTTTAAAATTAAAAGTAATAAATAATGTCAAAATTGACATTAATATTATTTTAAAATAAATAATATTTCATTAAATGATATAAAATTCTTAAAAATATTAAATTATGTAAAAGTATTTGGATAAGGTTTAAAATTTCATCCAAGATCTATTTATGGTTTTTTTAATTTTATTGTAACTATTTTTTTAAAAGGCTGGTGCTGAAGCCTCATTTATTATTAAATCAAAGAAAAGACCTCTTTAACTGGGTAGAGGGAGACTCATTACATAGCCCAAAGGCCCAGTGGGAATTTAGTCCATTACATGGCTCGTAGGCCCAATTTTTTGGCCCCAGGCCCATTCTGTGAATAGTACTACTACAATACCCACCTGTTACAGTACAACATTGTACCCACCACCACTAGAATGATCTGCCACCGCTAAAGTGACCTCCACCACTACAGTGAACTTCCACCACTACAGTGACCAGTAATTATATAAACCCTCAATGTTTAAAATTCTATCTTGTCACGGTAAGAGTTAAAGAGATTAAATGAGGGTTAAAAGTAAATGATAAGGGTAATAATGTGACCTAATATTTGTTTAAAAATTATTTGATGATATTATTTAGACCCATAATAATCATATTTTAAAAATAAATCAGTTTGGAGACATTTTTAATAGAAAATTATTTTATATAAATTTAATATTTTTAGAAATTCCACGAGTGCCCCTCCGCTGTCTTGTAAAAGAGAACATTTTTTATCTTTTCTTCACACATAAAAACCTATTATTTCATAGAAAAACCTATCTAAATATCCTCCCAAAATCCCTCCATTAATCCTAGAATCTTTTTTTTGGTATAAATCCAACAAAGGATGTTCTTTAGTTAAAACCAAAAGGTGATATCCGAAAAAGAGGTAACATTCATCAAAAGACAGTTTTTGTTTCATTTCTTCCTTAAAACCCTTAAATTATTATTATATCATGTTTATATAATAAAATCAATATATTAAATATTATTATATTTTTTTACATTAATTTTACAACCTAAAACTGTACATACTTCCATTAAATGAGATTCATAATCATCATTTATGTGTACAGAGGACTACCGCCTCCAGAACCGATGTAATTTTTTATTTCATTACAAACTTCAAAAGTTGGGAATAATGGATTTATTATTTATATATGATATAATTTATTTTTTATCATGTTATTATTATTTAGTAATTATTATGTCACACATAACTTCACTATTTCCATTTTATGGGAAAACGAAAAGATCTATCATGTGTACGACGGACTACCGCATCACAAAGCGACGTGGTTCATTCATGCTTTACATGGAATGTGTTAAGAATTATTTTAATAATCATATCTAATATATATGAAATAATAATGATTCTGTAATGATAATATATTGCATACTTTTCTTTCTTCTAATCCCATAAGAAAATGAAAATAGGGTTCATACATACGTACGACCTACCATCTCCATTAACAATGTATTTTTATTTTCAACCTATAAATTTTTTGAATCACCATTAATACATATATGCTGAATATATATAATATTTATATCCTGGTTATAATTATGTATATGATTAAATCATTATCTAAGTAAGAGTACCAATAATGACAAGTCAAAACATGTACAAAAAAGCGATTGTTAATCGAAACATAACTTTAACATAGAATCATTAATATTCCAATAATAAAAAGTCATAATTTAATCATATATGGTATTATATATTGAATATTGGTCTCTGGTAGATTATATTAAACATATATTTAATATACAAGAGTTTTCAACATATATTAAGGAAGTTAAGGCTTAAGGTAAGGGATTTTTGTCTCACTTTTATTTATGTAGGACATATGGATTATGCACTACTTGTTTCTTTTTTTTGGTGAATATAATGACCATGAGTGTATTTTTTTATTATTATCCTTAAATTTAAGGTATTTACATATCCACCTATGTTTCCTTATTTCATGGGGCATAAGATCCAACTGATTATAAAGTGGTATGGTTTTATTCCACAATCACATTATTAATAGATATTTTTTATGGTTATGTATCTACTGGGGAATATTTATTTTCCATGTCAAACTTTTATAAAACAAAATTCAATTTTTTAATATTCCTAATTTATTGTTAAAAGTCATGATTAAATTTTTTTTATACTTCTTACAAAAATTCTGAAACATAATCTTCTTGTCATTTTCCAAAAATATATTTTATGATTTTTCTTTCAAAAGTATGAAAGGGATGTTTTTTTATCTTATTTAACATGAAAATATTTTCTCGATTTCATGATGCCTAAATTCCTTGATGATTCCTTTAAAATCATACAAGGTTATTTTGAAAGAAAATGTTTTCTTTTTTAATCATGCGTCTCTTTACAATGAAATGATTTTTAAATGTAAATTTTATTCAATAATTATTTCAAGTGATCTCTCAATATAATTTTCCATTTAAGATAAAATTATTTGATGTTACTTATGATTTTCTAGGTATGTTATTTAAGGATATTATCCTTATTATATTTATGGTTGTTTTTTTATGATTACATGTTGTTTAAGAAACCCATTTATTTTCCATGATTTATGTTATGATGAAATGTTTATGAAACTCATTTCTTTACATGAGTTCTGATATGATGAATTCCTTATGTTCTTGTGAAACATATATATATGGTTTTCATTATGTAATGGGTGGAACCTATATCTCCCTTTAATGCATTAGTTAATGAATTATATCACACGAGATAGTTAGGGGAAATAAGTAAATGTTATTGATATATTAGTGGAAATAAGTCGATGTTCTTCATTCATTAGGGGAAATAATATGATGTGCTCGATCTGTTATGGGAAACAAGTTAATGTGCTTGATCTTTTATGTAAAACTGGTGATAAGTCCTGATTCGAGTGTATTGGTAGTTAACCTTGAAATATGAAATGTTTTTCTATATTTATGATGATGCCACCCACATTTATGATATGAACATATGTTTCATGATTGAGTTAGGATGAATTTTCATTCTCATGATTCATCTATTAGGAACTGCGAATCTCTATTCCATGAATCATGATTATGCTCTTTTCTATGGAGAGTATGATTTTCAAATTTTATTCACATGATCTCATACCCCTATATTCATATTATGCTTCCGTATCTCTTATGTTCACCCTTACTAAGAATTTGATATCACCCTTTCTTATGTTTCTTTTCCCCAGGTTATGAAGAAAGGATTTAAGTAGGATTACTAAGGGGGTAGATATTTCTGGGAAACATTGAAAATATTTCACTAGACTAGAAGTTTGTGTTCCATGTTTCCAAAGGAACTAAAATATTATAGTCCTCAGGCATGTGTTTGTATAATTTTGTGAGTATTCATATAAAAAAAATTTAATATCTATATATGTTAAGCCCGGTTCATTATAGTTGGTATTAGAGGAAATGGTTTGTAAACCATTGAAAATTTTGATAAGAAAACCTTAGTAAAATCCCTAAGGATATGTCTATGGATATGTTACAATCCTAGAATTTTATTCGTGATCATGAATATCCTAATATTAAATGTAAGATGTTATAGATTTAAAGTCACTTCCCTTCATTATGTGGTTTTACCACTATGATTAGGGTTATTCACACTGAAATTTTGGTATTATTTAATGGATGGAATTCGAAGGAACCATGTTGGTAATAAGTGAGCCAAACAATGCATCAATTTTCTTCCAGATCAAATGAATTTTATTGGAACAGTAACAAAAATTCTTGTTATTATGCTCACAGAAATTTCTCAAATTATTAATCATAGTAGATTTCCAAATGATCAAAGGAGGGAACCTCATTCTACTGATTTCCTCATGAGGAAACATCAAACTTCATTTAGTGGGTCTTTTGATCCAATTACTACTTAATAATGGATTGGTACCACTGAAATGATATTTTATACAATCCAATGTTTAGAATAAGAAAAAGTCATTTTGGATGTTTTTTGTTTTGAAGGTGAAGTGGACCAGTGGTGGACTCTAATCAAGAATAAGAGGTAGAAAGATGAAATTGAATATATGGATTGGTACAAGTTCAAGAACTTGTTATTTAATATGTACTTTCCTCATGTTCTTTATATGAAAATGGAGAAATAGTTCCTTGACATAAAAAAAGGGATGATGAGTCTATTTGTTCCTATGAGGATAATTTTACATGAGTTGGGAGGTACACTTCTGGTATTATCATCCATCCTGAAATTTAGGTTGATAGATTCTTTAGTGTCTTGAAACAAAATCCTCAAATGGATTTATCCATTAGAGACTTTAGTAGATATGAATATGTTGTGTGTTGTGCTATCAAGGTGAAAATAGAGGTTGGAGTTACATATAAATATCATGTTTTTGAAATGAAAAGAATATGTATTTTAGAGGAAAATAAAAAAAATAGTGGAGATAAGAAGATAATATTTTCTTTGTGCTCAAAGTGTGGAAAGAAAAAAGAGTAAATTATCTTAACTGTACTAGTAAATGTTTTTGGTGTGGGAAAGAAGGTAATCAGAAAATTGGCTTCCTAAGTGATGGGAACAAGTTATCTAATGATGAAAATAGAGAGAAGCCTTCACTAAATGAACCCATACACATTAATTATTTAAGTGTATGGAAAATATGCATTACACTAATCACTTCCCAAATAAAAGGGTTAACAATAATGATTAATGTAAGCAACCCCTTAAATCCAAAGATAAATGGAAATCTCATACGGTCACTATTGGTGACTTGGAGTATGACAATGAAGTGGTGGAATGATTGAGTGTTTATATATTGCAATTCAAGAATAAAGTTGTAGAATTACTTTTATTATGGAATAATGAAATATCTAATTATTGGTCAAGTATATTTTTTCCTCGTGGTTTTGAAAGAATATATCGAATTGTACTAGTAACCATGACAAGTTATTAAGGTGGTATTTTTTGATAACAGATTATTGATGAAAGGATAACACTTAATATGTGTATGATTTTGGGATAATGATATAAATAGATGATTGAAAATAAGTGGGATAGTATTGATGACCTTGGAAATGATTAGTAATATGATTAAAAAGAGGTTTATGATATCATGAATAAACTTTATGTAATTTTTTGATTGGGGAAAGATTTAATTTTTGAAATAATGCACGTTTTTACTATGTTTTTAATGATTTTTAGGTTATTAACATGTTTTAATAGAACACAAGATAATGGTTTTCACATGTTTGTGACAGTTAATAGTTAGATCAAGTTCTATAGATGATTAATGATAAGTTGATTTTAGAAATTTCATGACCTTATTTTGAATGTTTTAGATTTTCTTCTACTAGATGGGTCAAAAGGTTAAAAATTTATAAAAAGGTTTAATTTGACCTATGAATGAGGTTTTAGGGATCAATGTTTTATAATATAAATATTTATTCATATTGGATATCCTATGCTAACTATTTTTTTATTATGATGACAACTAAAGATAAACCAAATGAATTATTATTATATTTATGGGAATTATGATCCATTAGTGCGTTAGACACAAACAATTCACCTTTATTTATTTAAGGTACAAACAATGGATGATATTGTTCTTACAAAATGGAATGAAATCAAGTAAGTATATATCCTTGTGAAAATTATTCAACTCTAGGAAAATGATCTTAAAATAAAATATTGTCTTCATATCATCATTTTAATGATATCAATGACCTTTTCATGCATAAATAGGTTATGGGTTTCTGGTTTCTAACCATCTCTAGATCACCCAATTTCTTGTGATCAGTGATCTTTATCACCCTTTATAATTATTTATGTTTTTATTCCATGTCCATGTATTCACTTGCCACATATGTTCTCCTATGTAGAAACTTAGTTTTGGGTTACTTTGGGTAACCATTATGATTCTAACTTTTCATATTTAAATTAATTTTTAGAATTCATTTTTTGTGATGTGTATTTCTTTGAAAGGATCCTTCATGTATTAAACTGTTAATTAAGAAGAGGAATTTTGAGAGAGAAATTAATTTTAAGGGCGTAGAATGTAACACTATGAGTTTTTATGAACCTTTTATTTCAAATAAATTATATTTATTTGATTTATTATGTTTCACGCTACACCAAGATAAGTTTTCACTACCCATAAAGCTGACCTAGCATGCGTTACATGCAACCCCAAGTTTCTATAAAATAGCATTTTATTATTATAATTATTTAAAGAAGACAATTATAACATAGGATTTATAGTGGAGGATATGAACAGAATTAACTAAATTATAAAAATATGGTTTATATATGAATGATAATTAATTATTTAGTGAACAATTATTTATAAATTTAAATAAAACCCTCTGTAAGTTACGATGATTCCCCACTCTCCAGTGGCGTTCTCGGGTTCCCATTTCGGCTAGGATTCCTCATTATCCTAGGGTTCCTCCCAAGAAGCGTTGAGATCTCTCTAGGTCCTCTCTTATTTCTTTTTCTAAGTTTCCTGGTTTCCTTTTTTCTCTCTAGGTATCTCATCTCGGCATCCCTTATTGCTCCCTGGCCTTGAATCCCACCACTTCTATCCAGGTCGGATCTAGAGTGGAGGGTACACTGAGGTTTTGGTATTGTGGTATGGTGTTTGAGGTTCCTTTGGGAATCTACGATCTTATTATTTTAGGGTTTCAGTCTCTGGTTCTCTCTAGGATTTTATCCTTTCGTATCTCTTTTACTTTTAAGGAATTTTCTTTGTTTCCTCAATGGGTTCCATTCCCTCTATTTCTTTCTTGCTCTCAGTGATTTTGGGTGTTTTTCTGTTGGGGTTTTTTTCTTTCTATTGTTGGTTCAGCATTGGAGTATTGGTGGTGTGGTGTCATCATAGAACGGTTTTAAGGTGTGAAGTGGATGGAATCCTGGGTTCGTGTTCCCGAAGTGATGGTATTGCCGTTGTTTCTTCCTATAAGGCTCGTTTTTTCTCTTCTCTGGATCCAGGCTTCCACCGTTCTCTCCAAGGTGGAGTTTGTAGTGTCATCCATGGTTCTTTGGGAAGTGAGGTTGAGTGGGTGGCTTTGGTTGGTAGATGGTGGCGATGATCGATCAACGACGATGAGGTATAGTACTATTTCAGTGATGATGATGATGGGTTTAGTGATGAGGTTTGCAGACAAGGCACTATGATTTACGAAGGCTCGATACGACGAGGGTTTTTTAATGATGGTGTGGTTGTGTATTGGTGGGAGATGATCCGATGGTTTGTTCACACCAGTGAGGTGGTGGCTCAGGAGATGATGGATCGACCTCGGGTAGGGATGACGATGGTGTGATGATGAGTACTGGTTGTGGTGTTGGCAATGTCAACATTGTATACGATGGTATGTGATTTGCAGGATTTGATTTTTGTAGCGGTGACCTTTGTCTTGAATTTTGATTTAGGATCGTTTTGAATTTTGAATATGTATGGTGTAATTTTACTGGAATTGTTCCCACTTTTCCCTTTAATTGGACTTTTATGAAATAATAAAAAAATTAATCCGGCCTAAATAAAACCCTTTCGAAAAAAAAAGAAATCTTTTTTCTGAAAATATTTTTAAATGCGAACAAGTGTGTTTTGTACTAATAAAAAAAATAACTATTTTTGGATTATATTAATTACACATATATATATATATATATATATAATATTTATTATAATTTTTTAAATTCATCATATGTGTTTTCTAGACATGATATAAAAAAAATTCAGTTTTACGTTTATAAAGAATATTTTTTTTAAAAGCAGTTTTATCACCTTTTAAGGGTGCACTTATTTTAAAACTAAATATTGAAACTTTTATAAATTTATAAAATCATAATATCATGATTTAATTTAGGTGAAATTTGGGTATTTTTCTGAAAAGTTTTATTTTTAATGAATAGTAAAAAATACAGCTTTTTTTATTGAAAACTGACTTTCGAGTTAACCAATTTATACGATTAAATTATATTTTAAATTGGGTTCAAAGTAAAATTAGATCAATTTTAAAAATATTAATACAATTTAGTTCATTGGAATCATTTTAATATTAAAGTTTGATATAAAAACATTTCAAACATTTGAGCATTTTTCACATTAAAAAACCATCTTTCTCATCCCATCTATGAGATTAATTTTAAATTAATTTTAACCAATTATGTTTATTTATTTTTTAAAAATTTATTCCATATTTGGAATCATATTTTCCAATTTTTTTAAATAAGTCCCTTTTATTTATAGACAATATGAATAGTTAACATGATGATTTTATTACCATGGTTAAGGGTTAATTTGGTAATTAAGGGCCAAAATAATGTTATAAATATTTTCAAATTACCCTAAAACTTGTATTAATTCTATTTTATGAGGTAGGGTTAAAAAAATATTCTTTTTTATTAATTTTTTACCTCTTGTATCCACTTGGATGACTTTAAGTCCCTTATAGTATTTTATTTAAAGAAAAGTAAAAAATATAATACTCATGTTTATAATAACTATAACATTTATAATATAGGGTAATTTAGAAGATATATTAGAAAAAAAATATTCATTATAAATCTAAAAGACTTATATATATCATGATATTTTATTTTTTATTTTTAGTGAAGAAATTATTAACTTAAATAATTACACAACAATGATGCAGTAATTATTCAATTTTTAAAACAATAAAATTATTGATATTAAAATATTAAAATAAATATAATTTTAAATAATTAATCTTATAAAAAATCTTATATATGACCTTGGAATGTTATTAATTTAATAAAATATCTTATTTTATATTTTTTAAAGTTAAAGTAATGAATAGTTTCAAAATTGACATTAATGATATTTTAAAGTAAATAATATTTTATTAAATGATATAAAGCTATTGAAAGTATTATATTCAGCCAAATATTTTTTATAAGTTTTGAAATTATATCCATGATCCATTTATGTTTCATATATCATTTTATAGTAATTATTTTAGCCCTCAATGTGTGAAAATCCATGTTGTCACGGTTGGAGTTAAAGAAATTAAATGAGGGTTAATACTAAACGATGAGGGTAATAATATAACCTTACATGTATAAAAATTAATTAATGAGATTATTTAGACCCAAAATCATCCTATATTCTAAATAAAAGTTTTTGGATCTTTTTGTAATAGAAAATTAATTTATATTAATTTAACATTTTGAGAAATTCTAAGAGTTCCCCTCCCCTCTCTTATTAAAGGGAACCTCTTCTTTTCTATTCTTCACACTTAAAAACCTCTTTGGTTCATAAAAAAACTATCAAAATATCCTTTAAAAATCCCTACCTTCATCCTTTAATTTTTTATTTTGGTATAAAGTCAACCAAGGAAGTACCCTGGTGAAAACCAATAAAAGTTTCTCGAAGAAGAGGTGACGTTCATCAAAAAAATGTTGTTGTTTTATTTATTCCACAAACCTAATAAATTATTTTTATATAATGTTTATATAATAACCTAATTATCATAAATATAATTATATATTTTTATTTTAAGGTTACAACCTATATCTTCACACACTTCTATCAAATGGGATATGCAACCATCGTTCATGTGTACAGCTGAATACCGCCTCCCGAACCGAAGTTGTTTGTTCTTCCATTACCACTTTTCAGGGATGGTAATAATTATGGATTTATATATGAAATAATTTAATTTAATGATATTATTATGATTCTGGGATTGTTATATCACACATACCTTCATGCTTTAAATTTTTTGGGAATACAATATCATTGTTCATGTATACGGTGGACTACCACATCGCGAAGCGACGTGCTTCATTCACACTTTACAAGGAATGTTTTAAAGTTGATTTAAATAAAAATATGTTATATATATGACATAAAAGTTATTATATAATGATAATATATAACATATATTTATTTCTTTTAATCTAATAATAAAATAAAAACAACGTTCATACATACGTACAACTTACCGTCTCCATGAACAATATATTTTATTTTCTACCTCTAAATTTTATGAATCCCCATAAACACATATATAATAAATATATATGATATTAATATCATGTTTATCATTTATTATATAATGAAATCATGTTCTAAGTAATGTTACTAAGAATAAAAATTCAAAATATGTATGAAAAAGAAAGTGGTTATTACCTGAAACACAACTTTACCATGGAATCTTTAATAAGTGAGTAATATAAATTAATAATTAAATCATGTATGATATTATATATATATTATTATATTCTATGGTAGATTTATAATAA
Source organism: Viscum album (assembly GCA_963277665.1). Classification (NCBI taxonomy): domain Eukaryota; kingdom Viridiplantae; phylum Streptophyta; class Magnoliopsida; order Santalales; family Viscaceae; genus Viscum; species Viscum album. The sequence goes on from OY728139.1 coordinate 498,831,686, forward strand.
ACTCATATTTATTATAATGGTTTTTTCAAGTTATAAGAAATAATTTCAGACTGAAGGTAAAGGGTTTTTGTCTCACTTTGATTTCTATGGGACACATGCCTTATACACTACTTGTTTCTTTTGTGTGTTATATATAATGCACATGAATGTATTTTTTTAGTCTTATCCTGAAATTTATGGGATTTAAAATTCCACTTATGTTTATTTATTTTATGGGGAATACTATTAAAATGATTACAAAGTGGTAAGTGTTTATTCAACAATCTCATTATTATTTCAAGTACTTATGTTTATGTATCACCTGGGTAATATTTCTTTTCCATGCCCATGTTTTCAAAAAAAAATTCAAATATTTTATTTTAATATTATTAAAAGATTTTTTAAATTAAAGTTTACTTCCTTTTATACTTTTTTAAAAATGTTTTAAACAGAATATTATTCAAATTTTCCAAAAAGTTATTATGTGATTTTTCGTACAAAATTATGGAAGGATTGTTTTTTTAACTTATAAGAAATGAATGGATTTTCTTAAACTCATGATTCCTTATTTCCTTTATTACTCCCTTATAATATTATAATATTATTTTGAAATAAAAAGTTTTCTTTTATAATTTCATGTCTCTTTTAAAATAAGTGATTTTAAAATTGAAATGTTATTAAATAATTCTTTCAAGTAATTTTTAAAAATAATTTTTCATTTAAGATAACATTATCAGATGTCACTTATGATTTTCTAGGTATTTTATTCAAGGATACTAACAAAATTATTTTTATGTTTGGTTTATGTTTATTGTGGCATGATTTTCATTAAACCCATTTCTTTTCCATGATTTATGTTATGATGAAGTTTTTATGGAACTAACTTCATTACATGGGTTATGATATAATGTATAAATTCTGTTCTTGTGACAAAAAAATGTATGGTTTTCATTATATGATTGGTGGGATATATATCTACATATAATGAATAAGGTAATTAATTACATATCTTGATATAGTTATGGGAAATAAGTTGATGTGCTTGATCCGTTAGGGAAAACAAGTTGATGTGTTTGATCCATTAGGGTAAAGAAGTTGATGTTCTTGAACCACTATGGGAAGCAATTAAATGTTCTTGATATTTTATGTGAAACATGTGATATGGTTTGATCTGAGAGTCTTGGTAGTTAACTTTGACAAATGAAATGGTTATTTTTACATTTGATTATTCCACACACATTTTTGATATAACTTATGTTTCATGATTGTGTTATGATATATTTAAATTTTTATGTTTATTGTCTTGTGAACTACCAATATTTATTCCATGAATCATTATTATGATATTTTTATAAATGGTATGGTTATAAAATTTTAAGATCATATTCTCATACCACTATGTTCATATTATTCTTATGTATTTTGTATGTTTAACCTTACTGAGAATATGAGCTCACCCTTTATTATGTTTCCTTTACAAAAATTACAAGGAAAGGTTTTAAGTAGGATTAATAAAGGGAATACCTTTGTGGTAAATATTTAATATACTACACCTGACTAGAATTCTGTGTTCCAAGTTTCAAAATTCATTAAACTATTATTGTCTTAAGACATATTTTTGAGTAATATAGTGAATAATAATCTAAAAAATATATAATATCCATGTATATTATGCCCAGGTCATTATATTGTGGGTATTTTAAGTACAAGTGTAGTGATAAAACTCTTTTCAAACTACTTTAAGATCCCTTCAAATTCATTATTCCAAAAAAAATTGACTCCCTTCTGAGTTAGCTTAGTCAGAGGATTTGAAAATGATGAGAAATTTCTTAAAAATCACAGATAAAACATAGATAATCTAAGGAAACTATGGATATATTTCATATATGTTGGCCTCATCCATCTTTAAATTTATTTTTTTTCTTTTAATGGTCTATATAAATCCCATTGTTTGTGATAATTCTCCCTAATAATCATACTTCCTTCAACTAGAACTCACATTTATTGTACTTTAGATAAAGATTCTCCTTCTACAAGGTATTTAACGTAGTGCTTAAATTCTCCTCACACCTGCCTTGATTTTAAAGTACCTAAGAATATCATATATAAATACTAAAATAAAATTTTCAAGGTCATCTCTAAAGACTCTATTCATTAAGTCTATGAATATTTCTGGATCATTAGTGTGTCTGAATTGCATTACCATGAAATCATAATGCTTGAACCTTGTCAGAAAAGTAGCCTTGGGGATATCCTCCTCCTTCATTCTTACTTGATAACTGCCTGACTGAAGATCCACCTTGGATAAGTATTGGGATTCATGTAGATGACTAAAAAATTCATCAATAAGTGTTGGAGGATACTTGTTCTTTTTTGTGATATTGTTTATCTCATGATAATTAATAAAAAGAAACATCGACTCATCCTTTTTCTTAAGGAAGTGGATTGTTTCACCCTATGATGATGAATTTGGGATTACAAAACCTTTATCCATATTCTTTTATAGTTGTTTATTTATCTCCTTGGGTTATACAATGAAAATTATATATGGAGTCTTGGATAATGGAAACACCCTAGGTATCTACACAATTGAAAATTAAGAATTTCAGCTAGGAAGAAGACTAAACAATTAATTATGAAACACTTCTGCATATTACCTCATAATGATCATGTATTAGAGGATGATATTTAACATAGAATCAATAATTTGAACTATATACAATTTCTTGTTAGGCCATAATATCCATGCTTGAGATGTTGGTGCTAAATAATATTTTTCCTCCTCCTTTCACTTATATAGAATCAGAGGATAATTCACGATACATATAATGATTTCCTTCTTGTAGAAATTTATGTTCGATCTATATAAAGAAAATCCAATCCATACCCCGAATTGGATCATATTCCAATAAAGTGAGTATCACAATATTCATTGGGAGTTTCAGCCCACAAATTTTGATAGGGGATGAGTTATATACATGAGATTCAATAATTTCCCCATTTTTTGTTTTTAGTGACAACACTACTTCCATGATTTGTGGTGGCTTTTGAATAGTTCTACTAAACTTTTATTATATGAAGGAATGCACAGAACCAAAATAAAAAAAGAACATTCAATATTGTTGAATGAATAAATAGTTTACATGTCACTACTTAATTTATAGGATCCACCTAAGTGGTTGTGATGGACAAAACTCATGCTTGTTTCCTTAGAGTTTCTTGGCATTGATTGTCTCCATCAACCCTAACCTTAGGTAAGTGGTTTCCATAGTATCCTTATTCTGTGCAGTTAAAACATTGAAAAATAGTTTGAGGTTAGTCTAGATCATTCCTCTCTACCATTTCCTTAGTGGGTTTCTCTCATCAAAACACACTAGGTAGGTTCCCTTCCTTTCCATACTTAAATAATTTTTTTGTTCCCCTTAGGAAATTTATGGGGGTTTTCTTTCCACACTTTTGACAAGTTGGATGTTGAAATTTATTAAAACCATTATATTTCTCCATTGAATGTTGAGAATAAACCCCAATTATCACTTGTTTTCCCCATGAGACCCTTGATATTCACCGATCTCTATTTCAACTATCATGGAACACCAGACAATTTCATCATAGATATCAATGTCTCGAATCCCTCGATATTTCCGTAGAATCAATTTTAACCCACCAAAGAAGAGGTCAACTTTAAATTTTAGGGTAACGATAAAGACATAAGTTTATCATGAACGTATTTTGAGGTTTTCCTCATATACCATGATATATTCATCATATTTTTCCATGAGGTCCATGAAATACCTCTCTATTTTAGGTTAGAGTGTGTGCAGAAAATATTTTCTGATTTTTTTTCATAATTTCTTCCACCCCATCACTTCAATCTCTTCATCAATATTTGTATTATTGATCAATATAAAACACTGACTAGATCATCCCTCTATATGATAAACAACCAATATGACCTTATATTTTTTTGAACATTGAAATATGGAGAAGATCCTCTCAATAGAGTTGATCCATTGTTCCATAATTATGGGATCAGATGATCCATTGAAATTCTATGGTTTTTGTCACATAAAAGTTTCAATAGAATCCTTTTCGTTATTAGTGGGTTTGGACCTTCCTTATGATCTATGTTTCTATTCAGAACCAGAGTCATCTAAGAGAGTTTCATCAAAAAGTTTGTGATTCCTGCTCCCATCAAGTTGGGAATTTCGTTTGGGAGGTCATCACATTTCCTTTCACATTAGTTGTTAACTCAATTCCTCATATTTCTGGACATTGGCTAGAATAAATAGAAAATCAGTGTTGATTAATTTTAAACTATTAAAAACATAATCAATAATCTAATAACATTAATGGTATAATTTATAAATGACATGTATTTCCTTAACTTATAAATTTCTAGTCTTCAATCTAAATTATCCATGATATATTACCTAATATAGAATCTTAGGAAAAAATTTGTTCCCCTAATAATGGTTCAGAATGAGCTTGTGGATTTACCAAAGAATATTCCTTAAGATTTCCAAACTTGGTTCATATCAAGGACTATTGTCATGCACTAGTTCTTGATAAAGTATAGCTTAATATGGTGTTTTCTGTGTTACCCCTATGTATGTCGGTGCCAGATCCACTTCCACTTGTAGTATCAAGATAGGGATGTATTTTCTTGGAAACCACTTACTCTATACATTACCAAAATTTATGGATGAATTCTTATGTTTAGTATTTTCCCTAAGGATTGGATTATATTTTTCTAATCTTAATTCGAAAAAAAATAAACCTTCCTTTGATACCTACTATGAAAACCCTATTTTTTATTACACAATAATTAATGATTTATTACATTAGAATAAAAATAATACAAACCTAAATATTGATAATTATAGTGTCTTTGGGAATTAGTTACATTAAATAACAAATTAAAATGGGGGATACATCATCATTATTTAAAACTTCCATAACATGTTAATAATATTCCATCATACTAAAAACGACATGGGATAACCTGGGGACATATATAAGAAAGGTGTGAACTATTAAGACCATTAATGGAATAATAAAAGACTAACATAAAGAAGTTATTACATATTAGAGAATAGTCATATCAATGGTACATAAAAGGGTTGATAATCATAAACATGAACAATGAGGCATGATATAGCATGATGCCATAAAGGCACCTTGGAAATGTTATAACAATTTTAAACATGACATAATAAGAATAAGTAAAGGTTAAATCCCAAGAGAAAATCACATAATTCACTTAGGATAACCTATCATACTCCATACATGACATCTCATGATACTAACATGTTACCCAATACATTGGAGCGCTATCTAGGTGCGCCCATCATAATCATATCATGCACATGAATAAATATGCCACATAGATCATATATATAAGAACATATTTCATAAAATTTAATCCCCGGATAATGGAGTGTGGATTAGTTACATGTAAATATCCAATCAAAGAAGTATATGTGTATAAAGGTGACCACCCTTTATTGGAAAAGGTTATGGGTATTCACTACACAATTGTTTTTCACTGAAAATCACAGTGAAATTTTGGCAGCATAACGGGGGAACATAAATGTTCATGGGAGAGATTAATAAGAGTGAAAGAGGTATATCATAATTTATACATCATAATGTAAGTATTTGGGATATTTAATAACATATACCAACATTAGGAATTGGAGATAATTGGCATAATATAATGAATATTCTTTAATAATATGGAGAAATAGAGGATCACTTACCTTGAGAGGGTGATTCCAAAAGCTTGGGAAGAGATTCTCGAGACCATGGGGGAAAATTTGGAGGAATATAGATAGAGGAGGTAATATTAATAACATTATAAAAGTTTCTTTAGTGTATAATAATGGGATCTTGTGTGGGTTTATATAGGAAAATAGAGGGGAGTTCTTTATTATTTCTCAAACTTTGGTTTTGGACTCTATATAATAAAGTAATCAAAACAAAAAACCTTCCAATGATTTTTCCCATTGTTTTATCCAAAGAGGATTGGTTTTTTATTGTTGTATAAGTCAAAGGTCTGAACTTATTATGATATTACCCTTGTTGATATGGATGTGAGTCATGTATATAAAGAATTGATTTAAAAATCTTAAAATATAACATTGGTTTTGGAGGATTCGTAGAGGCTTTATAAAATTATTCAAATTAACTAAAAATAAAATTATTTTAAAGGGGTAGCATAGATTTGGTCATGGATACCCATAATAGAACTTATTATATTACTTATGGGTCATTATGATGTCATAATACACATTGTGTATTTATACCATATTTAATTTTTATATGAAAATTGGATTGTCTTAGAAAATTATGAAAAATTCACTGTTGGATAATTTAGAAATTATGATTAAAAAATAAATTTCCTTAACAAAAATAATATTCTAAATATTTTAATTATTAATTTTAAAATAATAATTGATATTTATTAAGAAATGATAGTTTGTTTTCACAATAATAGTTTTGAAACCCTTATAAAAACTATTTTTAAATTCATAAAATTATATTATCAACTATAATTAATAAATATTATTTAATTAAAATATAATATATTTAAATAATTCATTAATTTATCAAATGGAATGTCTTAATTGAAATTTCCTATTACCCCAAAATATAATTTTTTGTTTTATAGAATCAAAATAAAAATCATTTATGAAGTAACAATAATAAGAAGTAAATATAAATATTGTTATTTTGAGAATACAATATACATATTCATATTATTAGGATGTTGATAAATTTCCCTTTATTAGACCAGAAAATTCCCTAAGGGTAAGGTGTACGACTGTGATATTTTTATTGGGTGGTTCAACATATATGGTTTGGGTCATGATCTTGATGATCTTGAACTTCTCCCATAAAGAGTTTCACTTGTAATTTAGTTGTCGGATCTCAACTTGGTATTTGTAAAGGTAAAATCCCAGTCATTCTATCTCCCTTGGAAGCTTCGATAAATGGGATACCAAGGGTATGATCCTACTGGTTGAAACAATCACTTCCTTTTTTGTGTCAATTGGATTTATCAAAACCATATATTTATACTAATAATATAATCACTATTCAACTACTATATTATCAATAGTTATGATTCTTAATGGAATTCTAAATCCTATAGGATATAATAAAACCAAATAAGTGCATGTTTTTTATAACCATAATACATTATAGGGCATTTAATTCAATCAAAAATGGAATTTTATTTATAAAATCTTAGGTTGTTACAAGCATAATGTGTTTTGGGATACAAAAAATTTCAGTTAGAATTGGAGATAAGATATCAATATTTGTATGGTAAACCCGGATCATTCATGGAAGACATATATTTGGTTAAAATCTTTGTTACAAAGGGATTTCCAATTATTAAGATTAGGCTGTCTAGGTTGAGTGAGGTTTTAGATTGAGATTCCTTACGTGGGATGAATGATAGTTGAGATGATTTATAAGGATAAGATAAGATCTAATGATATCATTCATGAATCACGATATTGGCGTGCTTAGGGAAAGACACATGAAATTCTGGGAGGTTTTATTTGACATATTTCTGAATCCTAATCCCTTCTTAATAAAATAAATTTATAAAATAATAAATATTTTCTCAACTACATTATAAAATTTTGTTAAATTAATATGGATCATAGGGGTTTCTTATGTGATATGATTGTTTGAAAACCATAAGGTAGAATATTTGGGTATTTTTGATGGGAATATTAGTAATCATTTTTTGATAATTGACTAATGAAGTCAGGTTCTTTGAGATGCTGAAATATTTGGATAAGTTATAGATCATGAGTGGGAGATTGGATTCCAAAAAATGTTTTAGAATGAAATGTGGTTTTTGAGGAGATTAATGTTTAGGTAAGTGGTTTCACGATTTTTTGGTTTAATGTAAACCTTTCATTACAAAGGGGTGTTTTCAAAATATCATGTGAGTGTTGGTGACTGTTCAATATTTTCGTATTTTCCTAGGAAACCAATACCCATATAAACTATATTTTCTTGGGTGACAGTTTGGACTGGGAGTGACCAGATGGTTGAATTGTTTGTTTGGTGAGTATGAAATAGTTTTTTGAAAGGGGATCATGTTTCAAGCTCTATGGATGGGTGTTTAGTGTGGGGATCAGGTAAATAAATGTAAACATTTATGCTTTATGAGAGGGATTATTCATGTATCTGTAATTAATAAATTCTTATTAAAATGTAATGAATTATAGTTTCCACCCATGGGTCAATCTTGAGGAATCTTCTCACACACACCATTATCCTATTATTAATATTTATAAAAAATATACTATTAAATGTAATATTAATATAGTGAGGGGTTTCCAAGATGAAAATGAATATATATATATATATATAAATGAAAAACCACAATGAAAACAAGACACAAAGAATTTAGTAAACAAGAAACTATTGTTCTTAGAAGTATATAGTGAAGACATTATTTTTAAAAAAAATTATCAATATTAAACTCATTGTAGTGATCAAGACCTATCACACTACAACCTCATTGTTTGAATTGTTACTACCCTACATAAATATATTTTCATGCAGGATATTTATCGTCTAAAATTAATCTATGAGATATGATTGATGGCCATCACTACCCAAGTCATACTCCATCATATGAATGTATTAGATAGTGAAGGGAATGAATATTGATGAACAAATAAGAAGAAAATAATAGTAGTGGAAAGGGAAATATCTTAGATCCTAATCAATTTACCCACTATGGAAATATTAGAATAAAATTAATAAAAATATTAAATTGTAATGCAATCAATGCATAACACTTATCCTTCCCTTCAAATAACATTCAAAGTTAGTTTTCCATTTTCATGGAGATAGGATTCACGGGGGGAGAAAATACAAAGATAAAAGAAAATATAAGTGAAAGATAATGGATAAATAATTTATATTGAATATGTATAATACTATTACAACAAAAAAATATTATAATTTATAGAAAATGGCTAACTAAAATGGTCTATCCTTTGAAATGGAGTGGAGATATATTCTTATAGTAAAAAAGGTGGCCATATTTACCTCTAATGTTGACCTCTGAAAGATTTCACATGGTTGGGGTAGTAAATTTATAAATTTTTGAAAGTGTTATTCTTGAATGTTTAGACATTTAATGCATTTTTACTCACAAAATTAGAGCTCTATTTTCTATTTTCAACAATGTTATATCCAGATTAATGAATAAATTATTTCTTTCCTAGAGACTATTCATTTTCCACTTATATGATTTTTCATGCATTTATGACCATTAAATAGGTGGAATCATGCATAGCCAAAGTTTGAGAAAATGGTTCTTAGTATCTGAGGATTATCCACACAAAATTTAATCTCCTTTAATTTTTTTGTTTAGGATATATGGGACCATATTTTAGATTCACCATAACTTTCTACAAATTATAAGGCCTGACTTTTCAGATTATTTGGGCCTCATAATGTTGGATTTATCTTAATATCCAGCTAAATCAAATGTAGATTTAAAATCTTGGAAGCAAAAAAAATGGAATTTTAGAAGTTATTTTAGGGTTGAAAAAAGTTATGTTTGAATAAAAAGACTAATTTAAAATATGTAAAATTCCAAAATTAATCCAATTTTTCAATTATGATCAAATTAATACTAAAACCTTAAAAATAGTGACAATTGTGAATAAAATATCACATTGGTAGGATAAAAAAATGAACTTACAAGCAAAATTATCGAAAATATTGGCTCTATAAATGATTTTTGTGGATTTAACTATTTAATGTGATTTTTTGGTAGGTGATTACAATGACGGGGGGGGGGGAATATTAATAAAAATCATCCTTGATGGTTAGTCCTTATAGTGGGGAGAACCATAAGCCTGATGATTGATTATATTCCAATTTTTTAGTGTTTTTGGGATTAGGAGTTCTGTTTGAACAATATATCAATGTTTTGGTATTGGTGTGAGTAAGGTGATTAGGAGAGACATTTTTATTTCCACGAGAGATGTGGTTATCCTGGAGTAAAACGATAATAGAGAGGTAATGAGACTTTACCAAATAAAAACTAATATTTTTGACACCCAAATCTAGAACCCAGAGCGGTCTGGTTCTCTAGCCTGGATCACGTCATGCAGGCCGGTTCTCCTCTGACAGATGTTGGCCACCCAGGCCGCATCCCTCTGGTCCCTGAGGATGCCTGACTGTGTGACTAATAGCTCTCTTAGTCAATGCACATTGACTAGATTTCACAAAGCCCATCTACATTCCTCGCATGGTCCTGTGACCTCTCCATCACCACGAGATTTTATCGACGCGACATCCATGTTGTGTCCCACCGCCATGACCTCCAGTCATGGCCTTTACTGTTGTGGTGTCCTTCTCTGATTCAGTCTTGCTGGAGCGCGACTGTGCTCCCTATCTCCCGCTAGGCCACACACATCCGTCACCGTCAGCCACATTTTTGGAAACTTTCCATTTGTTGTGCCCTCCACCATGAGCCATAACCTTACTATTTCTCTCCCATCACACCTCTACAAATGCAGTCATAGATCACAACCTACATTCTTCACATTTTGGGGAGGTTATTTTCTACATTACGCTGCCAGCACAGTGCAACTTCTTGGTAAAGGGGGAGACACAATTATTTGATGGTACTCACTTTGCGATGCATGGGAATGGTGGAGATGAGGTCTTCTGATGTCCACTTGGATGTTTTTTCTTTTGAATTTGTTTTTGAATTGGGTTTTATTTATGGATTGTTCCCGTCTTGTAATGGGTTTCCTCTTTACCATTCTGAAAGAGGGTTTTTGTTTCTTAATAAAAGGGGGATTTCCCCTTACCCTTCACAAAAAAATAGATTGATGATCAGTGTAGGTTGAGATTTATGGTCAAAGGAACACAAAATATTCTCAAGGAGGAGTTGTGTTATACTGTGGATTTTATAATTACATACTGATTTTATCATTAGTGAACTATGTTGAAGGTTAGATCATTATCATCTTTATGGATGGGTGATTTTGAGTTTCTAGAATCAAATCAAAAGAAGATGGCTTTGGTCATGTTTAAAGTGATTAATGAGATATTTCAGGTGTGGAATTTCAAAGAAATAGTACCCAAAGAGATTTTTTAAGTTTTGGTGGATGAAAATATAATAAGAGTGGATGTTTCAAGCCACTGGTTACTTAGTCTTATGCCACCAGGTTTTTGGTACAATGACATAGTGTACTTATTAAGATAACCAAATGTGATGTTTCACTAGTCAGGTCACAAAGTGGCTGGTGCTCTACAATGGGTACCCAATAGAGAAACTAGGTAACTGGTGGGGGAATACTAAGTTACTGGTTGGTCCATATGTTGTTTTTATAAATGGGGGATAAATTGTATTTTAACATTAATTTAGGAATCTTATTTAGGGTTTTTTTTCTTGGTTGGCATGCAGGGATATGAGAGAGACTATCATACCTCCATTCCACCTTCTTTTCCCTTTCTATACGGGTAGTCCATGCATCATTTATCACAATGATTTGAGATTAAATATTCCACTTCTACCTCCATGTTTTTCTTCTTTGTTTGACAATAATTTTGGTTCACTTGACAATGGATTTTTAGATATGATTCCACAGAATCATAGTAGAATTATCCCACATCAACGGTCTTTTGGTGTAGTGAAAAAAAGAGGCTCATAAAGATTATATTGTAGTTATTATTCATTTTTTACCTGAAGTCACGTTTCCCATTAATTTTCTTGGTAGATTTGAGAAATTTAGGATGGAATTTTTTGTTCATTTAATATTGTTAATTATGGATTTTGTATGGATTAGTCTAGGTGCATTTCGAGAGAGGGCCAAATCACATTGAATGAATTTTTATCATCACCAGCACTACTATAGTTTTATTATTATATGATGGTACATTACCAATGTATTCTCATTGAAAAAAGTTCATTAGTGAAGGTAATCCACAACAAATATACTATCATAAAAAATGGCATCGCAATTAGGGTTTTTTTGCGATGGCCCGTCACAAATTATAATTAGTTGCGATGGATAAAGAATTCATAACTAATAATAGAATTAAATGATTTTAAATAACAAATTTTTGAGGACCCATGAAAAATAAAAATTATGTAAAAAAATATAGTAAACCTTCACAGTTTCTAATTTTATAAAAAAAATGACAAAAAAATATTTTTAAAAAAAATTAAAAATGAAATAAAAAATGAAATATTATAAAAATAAACATAATATTAATACATCATTTTAGACATAATATATTTATCAACCCAAAATATGTAACAGTCATAAAAACTATTGAGCATCAACTGGTATCAGATGGAGGAGGATCACTTAAAGGATTAGGGGGAGGAAACTGAATACCAAAACCACTCGCAAGACATCATATATACTCCAACATCTGCTCATCTATCTAACGTTGCTTCTCAAAATACTCCTCCCACTCTCCCTGCATCCACTATATCATATAATCCTGAGCTCTTAACCTCTTCTTATAGTATGAAATGGATGACAAAGATGACTCTTCATGATAATCCATCGATCTAACTAATAAAATCACATATACACCATAGTAACTATTATGTGTTAGTCATGAGACAATACCAGTCACCCAACCTTTCTAAACACCTTACATAGTCGCCCATATCCAATAACCATTATTTAAACCTAACTCAAAAGTTGCATCCATTTATCTCTCTACTTTAATATTTTGTGAATGAGAAACCACAGTCTCATATATTTCCTTAAAATATAATTAAAATTAGAATAAAAAAATTAATATCAGTAAAATTTTAAAAAATACAAACTACAATCTGGCGTTGTCTATTGATAATAAGATATCATGTATGTGGATCTGTGTATATTTTCTTATAAACGTAAAACTCTGTAAGAGATGAGTTATTAGTTGTCTGAATAATATAACCGAAATTTTATATTTAAATTACATATACTTTAATAAATAGTATTACTTACCATATGTTGTTAATGTATACCAAATGTTTGATTTCTAGAACAATTTTTGACCTCATGCCTCTCTCTATTCCGATTCCCATATGACATCCTCCTCATAAAAGTATCTCTTATATAGTATGAGCACAATCCATACCATACCTGAGTCGAGATATAGTTAGGTTGATGGGAGAAGAAATACTGGTCAAAAAAACTTACAAAATCTCTATCCATGGCTCACTTTCTTAGGTTGTGTTAAAAATGATGAACATGTTCATGTATACATATCTCCCATGCATCCCGAATAGGATATTTTTGGTTATGATCAATCAGAGAACATAAATTCTGTAATAAAATGAAAAAAACATGTTAATAATTAAATAATTGTAAAATAAAATATATTAATTAATAACTTACAATCCAGTGGCCAAACATCTACTGATGAACAATAACGGGAACTTGATCCCCCAACACCCATGGTGCAGAAAAATAATTTCTCAGAAAATCATAAGCCTTACCAATAGCTAAACATGAAAAACTATAGAAATATAGAAATTAGAATATTATTACAAAAATTGAAACTAAAAACTTAATATAAAATAAATACCTTAAAAACTGAACATATTTCTATAAACAAGGATCAAAATCAAGATATGGAGATCTCTTCAGAAGTGGGTCTAGAATCCAAAATTGATCAATTCCAAACCCCCTTTTAATAGGTTCTGCATCCTATAGATCAGATGAATCAGGCTCATCATCACGAAGTCCCAAATCCAAGAAAGAATAAAATAGATTGTTTGGAGCATCTATAGTTATCCAAAATAAATAATATTACATATAGAAAAAATTTAATATAAATATATATATATCAAATATATATAACTAGTAAATAACATAATATACTAATATTACATGTAAATAAATGTTATTCCATATATGAAATATAATAAACTTATAAATACCAAAATATAATAATTAATTGTAAATAAATACTAGAATATAATAATCTAACCTATAAATATTTATTAATATAGATATGAAATATAAATAACTAATAAATACCATGAATAATATATTATTATTACATGTAAATAATTTCTAATATATTTATATATCAAATATAAAAAACTAATAATTACTAGAATTAGTGAAGGTAGTGAATAGATTATCAGTTCTAGCCATCTGAACCAAATAATATTACCTATATATAATTGTTTATAAAAATATAAAATAGAAAAATATAATTAAAACCTTAATATAAAACATCATTAGTCACATTATTCCTCATATTCATCAAGTATAATGTCTTACTCTTCATCTTCAGCATCATTAACTTCCATATGACTTGCAGTTTCATCATCCCTTATTACTTCATCAAATTTGTCATTATCATCATCCCTTAAGTGGGGTGGGGGGGGTTCATCATTGATATTTATTTCTCATCCGGTAATAGATATATTTTGTAGATACTAATTGAAAATATGTAATATTTTTCACTTTTACAAAACCATTTGGATTTTCAAGAAACTGATTGCCATGAGATTTCCTTTTTGTTACACTCCACCAATCATTAAAATATATCGAACCATCACAATAATTTCAATAATAAATTTGATATTACAACATAAATGGTTCATTTAATATAATTAGAATATTATATTTAATTTCAACAACTCCATTTTGTGAATGAACTCACAACCCTCGATCAGTAGCAAGTCAAAGGCATTTAAACATTGTCACATAATTTGGTCCTAGAAAACATAACTCAATTATTTGATCCATCATAACATAAAAGTAAAATTCACTTTATTTATGATGAGATACTTTTAAACAGACACCAATATTCATTGATTTCTTTGATTCACCATATATATGTGTATGGAATTGAACTTTATTAACCACATACCCATTATAGGATTTTACCAATTTTGATGAGGGTTATTGAGAACATATTATAGATAATCAATTTTATTTTCATGTTTTGTTAATTGTAAAAAATAAAAATTATTAATAATAATTTGATTAAAAATTTGATTTAATATTCCACCAAAAACAACTTAACTTACCAGCCTTTGAAACCAATATTCAATTTTTTTTGACGATGTTCTTTGAGATAATCAAGGGTAAGTTTTATAATTTTTCTTATATGACCATCTTATATACTATAAAAAAATAATGTAAATAAATGTATCTATTATAATTTTTTTAACAAAATTAAAAGTCATAATTAATACACAAATGGTATCATTTATTTACAATTTAGAAAAACATATTTACGAGCTCTATGAATTTCTTCATCCAAAAGCCATCATTCATGATAACCACCAAAACCAATCCCAGGTTGATTAAATATTACAAATTAATGGTCCGTGAAATCATTAAAATTTTCCTCATTATGACCCATGTGATTATGTTTTGAAGGTTATTTGGATTGAAAATAATAAGAGCATAAATTTCGAATTTCCTCCTACAAGTATGATTCTATAATTAAACCTTCAACTTATTCATTTTATATACTTTCTTCTTTATTTTTTTCAAAAATCTCTCAAATGGGTACATCCATCCAAATTTCACCATCCATCCACATTTAACTTCATATAGAAAATGAAATATTAAATGTTACAATGAGTCAAGAAAGGTTGATGAGAATATTTTCTCCATTTTTAAAAAAAATTAAAAAAATATTATTACAATATACTAAATGATTCCAAATATTATGTTCCTATAAAAATTTCTCAAGATAATTATTGAATTTTGGTCAAAACATCCCAAATTTAATAATCCAACAAACCTCTACAACCAACAAGTATTAACCATTCCACAATGACATGAAAGTCATGAATTTTTAACCTAGCAATATGTCCATTTCTAATGTAATAAGACAAATTAGAAGCATAACAATCTAGTAACCAAACATCTCTAATCCATTTAAAGAGTAATAATAATTTTTTTATGAATTTAATAAGCTACTTTTGGATTCACTAAATTATATGACCTTTCATATTAAAATAATCCAAGTTCAAGATGTTTGAAAATCTTTCCAAGATCTAAGCATGACTTTACATTATCTTTGGAATTGCTGGGTGTGTTCAACATGGTATAAAATATGTTATCAAAAAAATTATTCTTAATACTCATTACATCTAATATATGATGATATAAAAAATTAAACCAATATGGATGGTCCCAAAAAATACTCTCTTTTATCCAATTATGATCTCTCCCAAAACCATTTATTTTTTTCTCATTTATAGTTGGTCTAAAAGTAATTGGAGATAATATAGGGATGATATATTTTACCAAATACCTGATAAAACCATTGGATATTATTCTCTTTTAATTCCACCTTTTTTTAAAATTATTTCCATTCCATTTAAAAGGGTGATCCACATGAAGAAATCTTCAATGAATGTAAAAAATAACCAGTATTTATCCCATTGAAAATCATAAATTATTTGTTCGTAGCCATGAAATACATGAATGATTTTCAACTATGTGTTTCCATCTAAATAATATACCATATGTATAAAATTCTCTGATCATCTACATTAATGAAACCTTTAGTGTATAATTCAGATATGAAACTATTTTAAATGTAGTTACACAATTGTTCCATAATGAAATTAACACATCAATTAGTGGTTTTAAATAAACATTGATATTATTCTTTTGATACCCTAGAAATAATAGTTTAGTATATATATATATATATGGTTCCTTAATCAGCATCCAAGGAGGTAATTTGTGCAGATTAATGAAAATAGACCAATAAGAATATTGACTATTGTAAGAACCAAATGAAAGAAAAAACCATCAGTATGAAGATCCAACCATATGTTATGAGGTTATAAATCAAAATAAGGATGCATGTAATCAAAGTGTTTCCATGAATCACCATCACATGGATGATTTAATATTTTATTGATGGAAATATTTTATTTATGACATTTCATTAATGCATCTATGTTGTGAGACATAAGTAAATGTTGTAAATGGGGTTTAAATGGAAAATAGCTCACCCTTTTCATAAGAAATATGGAATTTCCTTGTCATGCCTCTTTATACCTGAATTATCTAAATCTTGGATAATTAACTAATATTTTAAAATCACTATAATATAAGATGTAGTCATTTGAACATGCATGGATCTTCTGATAACTAAAACCCAAATTATGGACAAACCTCATACTTTCATAGAAACTTGTAGGTAATGTATTTTCGTTCGAAAAAAATGATTTAACTAAAGAAAATATTTTATTGAAGTAACTATTTGACATTTTTAAATCTGATTTAATAGCCACACATTTTTTTAGGAGCTTCATGTTTTCTTATCTTGCATTCTAGATATAAGTCCTACTAAATATATTTTGATAAAATATAAAATCTAGAAGTTTCTAATTAAAAATTTGGAATATCATTCTAAGTTATTGTCTCTTGAATATATGTGCCAAATAAATCTTGTAATAAATTCAAAAATGATGGATCTGTAACCATTTTTTTTATTTTCTATTTAATTATATTCACCATGTTGATACCAAAAAATATAATCTTTTCAAAAACCAAAATACATTAGATGAAGTCTAATATTGTAAAACATTTAAAATCTCATAAGATCAAATTTCATGCATGAAAGTTTAATTATTCCTCCAGAAAAAATTATGAATTTGGTGATGCAAATGATATAAATGTTTTAACACCCTCAATGTTGATCAGATTTATACTAGATCCATTGATATTTTTTTGATGATTTATCCAATCATGATTGTGTAATTGAAACCATTGTCTACTTTTAAAGTCCATAATTATCTATAAAAATAAAAGAAATAAAAATTATTATTACTCATAATGACTAATTAAAAATTATTATTATATATTAATTATGAATAATTAGTATTTCATATATATATTTTGTAGAATTTAATACAAATTATGGTAATTTATTAATATTTTCAAATTATTAATAATATGTATTAACTAAACTTGCATTTACAAATTATTAACTATATTGACTAATTATTTATTAATTAATACAAATTATTTATTTATTATTACCAATTATTTTACTTAATACTACATTTATTATAATTATTTTGAATTTATAATAGTTGTAATTATTCTTTTTAATTTTTTTCAAGTTATTACAAAACTTTTAGTAATTATTAAAAATATTTTTTAATTTTTACTAATTTATACAATCATTTATTAAGTAATATTAATTATTTATTAATTATAACTGATTTTTTTAAAAATATCACTAATTTTTAAAAATTACTAGTATTTCATATATTTTATTTTACAATTTTTTACAGATTATCATAATTTTCTCAAATTTTCAAATTATTACTAATATTTATTAATTAACACTAAAATTTACTAAATATTACTAATATTGACTAATTAATAATTATTTAATAAAAAATATTTAAATATTATTACTAATTATTAAAATTATTAATACATTTTAACTAATTAGAAATCATTGTAAATTTTTAGTAATTCTTAGAACATTTTATTTTTTTTACAAGGTATTTTAATTTTTTACTAATTATTAAAAAAATTGTTTTTAATAAATATTTTTTATTTTTAATTATTTTATTTTTTCATTAAAATAATATTTATAAGGTTTTTTATAAAAAAATTATCTTATAAATTTTTTTTCTTAAAACATTTTTTTTAAAATTGATTTTTTAATAATCTTTCTAAAACATTCATTTCCTTTATATTTTATACATTATATATATATGTTACTTAATTTCTTAATCAAATATATTTTTACATATATTTTAATAATAAATATGCATAATATATATATATATATATCAAAAACTCTACATGTTTTTCTAAAAATGATTATACATTTATATTCACATGTTAATATATATTTCACAATTTCATAATCAAATATATATACATCAAATATATTTTTACATGTTTAAAAAAAATATATATTTATTTAAAAACTATACATATATACATACATATATATATATATATATATATATATTACCTTGCATGTTTAAAAAAAAATTTATATATGTATATTCACATGTTAATATATATATTACCTGATTTCTTAATCAAATATATGTACATAAAATATATTTTTTCACGTGTTTTATGAAAATATATATCAAATCTATACATACATACATACTTATATACATAAATCTATATATATTTGTGTGTGTGTGTGAATATATATATATCAAAAACCTTACATGTTTTTTTAAAATATTTATATGTGTATATTCAAAAGTTAATATATATATATATATATCCATATGTTTATGAAACTATATTCACTTATTTTAAGTAAATGAAAACCAATAATAATATAACAATAAAACATGGTTTGACATCATAGGCACAATCCAAGCATTATCATCATTCATTAGAAATTATATCACCATAAGCAAGCAATACAATTGACCAATTAAATAGATTTATATAAACTCTATCAATATCAAACATCCAAATAAATAATTTCCATAATAATCACATTTCCAATAAAAATATAAAATAATAAACTTATAATGACCCCAAATACTAAAAAGAAAAATATATTAAATCTAAAGGTTACACAATGAGGAAAATATCTAAAATCAATTGAAAACAACTCGTTTGGAGCCAGTGGAGACCCAAATAGAGAATAATAAACTTACAGTGACCCCAAATATCAAATAAACCATAAAAATTGGCTAAATGTTTTGACCTAAGGTTTGACCAAACTAATTTATGAAATATTGAATAGGAAATCACAAAAATAAATAAAATAGAAGATAATAAGAGTCTATACCTAGGAGTATTGCGTGACCAGAATTGTTCATGATGGGGAAAACTGAGAGGAGAGGAGGAGTGAAAGAAGAAGTAGAAAACATATTTTTAATAAATTTTTAATTGTGATGGATTATTAGTAACAAAACTAATTTAATCACTAAAGTAAATTTTAAAGGACCTTTTGAAAATAATTTCATTATCCGTTGCAAATGGTCATGGCAGGATGCCTAATTACAAGAGATATAAAAATCTATTGCTATTAGAGGTCACAAATAATGTTTCCCATGAAATTGCATGCATGTGCAACAAATTTATTTGTGAGGGTTTAATTTCCCATAACAAATAACACTTATTTGGGATGGAAAATGGGTTCTATAAAAAAATAACTATTTCTATAGATTAATTTTTGATGGGTCTCACCCCATCATAATTACCCATTTTTCTAGGAGTAAAAGTAACTCAGTGAGTATTATTACAATTATACCAAGTTGGGAATTTGTATTTTAATGTTTTTTGGGATTAAATTATTAGTGTTTATCAATGATATATGTTCTTGTTTGATCAATGTAGGTTATTATGATCTTGGATAATTATAATAGATCATGTACCAGAGGTAGGTGACCTTGACATTAATGATTCTCTTTCCCATTAGGTGATTTTATATTCATGATCTATCATTTTGTTTTTTTGTATTATTTAATGATATTTGTAATTTCACCCCATAAATTTAGATAGTATCATGTTGGATTAATAGTTAACAAGGACTATATAACTTTCTAAATGGTTCATTGGTGGCCCCTTGGTTGAATGTGTACCATTTTTCCATTTTATAGTCTTTTTGGTTCTTTGAGTTATATTTTGAAATGTAAATGGGTTTTCATTTTTAAATGTTATTTAAAAATAGATTTCATTTAATTAGGAGTTTCAAAGTGAAGTTAGTGATTCAATAAGTGGTTTTAAAATTTTATTTCAAAAAAAAAGAATGATATTTCCAAAGAATACTTTCACTAGGATTCTGTTCAAGGGATCAATATGTGATCCATTTTCTAAATGGTTTTAAAATAGGGTTTTAACTAGGTTTCTAATGGAAATATGAAATTGAATATTTTGACACAAATTTTAGTCTATTTAACATTTCTCAAGATTTTAATCTTTCTATGTGCATATTTTTAATTTCTTATGATATGTTTTTTTGATTGCATGATGATGCATGATAGTAATAGAGGAACAAGGGAAACCTTACCTTGGGTGATAGGCTGGTTGGATTATATTCAAATGTTGAATAATTTTCCTTTCAGCATAGGTCTATTAAAACATTGGGATGAGTATGAATCATTGATATTGACCAATTTTTGGGTGAGTTGTTCATTAATGTCCTTTGGAAAATTCTTGACATCTGTGTTATTATTATTTTTCCACTTTAGTTACTTAGAGGAGAGTCCCATGGTTTACCTTAGTGGTTGAAATGGGAGTATTACATTGACCATTGATTGAAAAATTTGGATGGATTGATGAGTTATAGTTCTCGTGACATAGTGATCCTTTTATGGATCTGAAGATGGTATAGTTGGGAAATATGCCTCATTTATATCGATATGAGGAGGTCAAAGAGACTCCCTTTGGGAAAATATTTTCTTTTTCATAAAAGATACAATGACTGGGTATATTTCCTTGTAGGTAGTATGACTTCTGTAATAGTCCTCTTAATGTAGTATTGATACCCATGGGATGTGATTTATCGGATGACCTCCAGGGTCAATGTACCGCTCGAGGAGCTTTTTGTTGTTGTCAGGTCATATAAATTTGGGTTTTCTTAGTTGGGATGTCCCTCTCTCTAGACGTGTTATTCTATATGGGCATCCATACATGGAGTGATGGATAAAGAGGCACTAGGAAGGACACTAGTTGACTCTCAGGAGGCAATGATAGGAAGCATGTGATAGAGATCACCCGGATCTTCCCAAGGACTGACTTGTGGTAATAACATGGCCATGGAACATACTATTTGTTTTTTATGATGGTATTGATATATGATCTAAGTGATCATTATGCATAATGATAGTTTTACCATAATATAGTGGGATCCATCCCCTGTGATGACATATGATATATGAGATCAGGCTAATGGTTCTCTATTTATAGTCTTTTAGGTACCTCCATTGATGATGAATGAGATGATACGGGGAAAGGAGTGAGAACCAAGATTGTTATTTTTTGTGGTCGGTCACGATTTATTTGTTTACTATTTTATTTATAATGAGATTATTATATAGTGATATTTAATTCTTTGGCCCTTCTTTCACTACCTATTTCCAGTTCTATTTCTTATTTTACAGTATTTTGGTTACCATCTTTGAAATTTTTGGTTTTATTATCATTTACCATGATATTTTAGGGTTTGGAATACTTTATGAGAAATGAGGTGAATGGTGGGTTTGATGAGACTGAAATAATAATGTATTGTGGAATTAGTGAGAAGCCCTTAGGTTTATATCTATCGATATGAGAGTGATTGAGGTATACCTTAATGGACCATGAGGTCGTATAAGTCATTAATAATAGGAAAGGATGACCTAACCAGAGTTGGGTATTACTAGATGAGCCTTTGAGGTGCACTACTACAAATTGGCCCTTTATCAGCGCTAACAACCGACATTAACAGTGCTATAAAAGCACTGTAAATGCCGACGAAGATAAGGGGGGGGATCCCCTTTATCAGTACTCCGAAAATCATTGATAAAGGAGGACTTTATCAGGTCTAAAAAAGCGCTTATAAAGGGGACCCCTATCTTCGTCGGAATTTACAACGCTTTTCTAGCGCTGTTAAATAGGTTCCTTTATCAGCGCTATCGTGAGCTCTGATAAAGGGCCATATTATCAGTTCTCAAGATAGCGCTCATAAAGGAACCTATTATCAGCACTCAAGATAGCACTGATAAAGGTGTACTTTATCAGCGCTCAATATAGCGCTGATAAAGGCTCCTTCAGCTGCACCTGCAGAACCAACACCTGCACAAACCAGCAGCAGCACCTGTACAAAACAGCACCTGCACACCTGTACAAAATAGCACCCGCACACAATATTTTGACAAACAATCCTATATACATTTACTTAACATCATGAATACGAGGAAAACACTACTATATACATTTCAAACAATGTTTTACATGGTTACAATTACAATTATCCAACAATAGTTATAAACATTAATGTTTCATCTTTTTATATCTGTGATACTCTCTCGATAATTGTCGTCCATGGTATTTGTTGCCGAACAAAGCATCCGAACACAGGGAAAACAATTCACCTATATAAGAAACGAAATATTATGGTAGTAATACAATAATGAAATAAATTAAAACATTAATATTAAATAATTCATTAATATGGAAAAGTGAAACTAAAATATGGAAATGATAAACTCAAATGTTTTCATTCAGATAACAATGAAAGGGAATAATGTAAAATTAATATGTTTTTGGATTATTTATCTCATTCAATAAATACTGATTCTTCATCTAATGAAAATCTTTACCGGTCACACTGTGCGTCAGATTGAGGTGTGGTCGATTCTTACATCTCAAAAATGACTCATGTATCATTGTCCTAAAGTATCAAAACAATCTGAATGCATTTGCTCAGTTTTCCTTATATCAGTAGTGTTGTTTTCTAAACTTAATGTCAATTTGAAACTGTTATCAGACACTTTTAGCCATACCGGTCACACCGTGCGTCAGATTGAGGTGCGGTCAATTCGTATACCTCACAAATGACTCATGGATCATTTTCCTAAAGTATCAAAACAATTTGAACGTTTTTTCTCAGTATTATGTATGTTATTTGTGTTGTTTTCTAAAATTAATGTCAATTTGAAACTGTTATTAGACACCTTTATCCATATCGGTCACACCGTGCATCGGATTGAGGTGCGGTCAATTATTACACGTCAAAAATGACTCATGGATCGTTGTCACAAAGTATCAAAACAATCCGAAAACGTTTGATCGGTATTCTGTAAGTCAGTAGTGTTGTTTTCTAAAGTTAATGTCAATTTGAAACTGGTATCAGACACTTTTAGAAATACAGGTCACACCGTGTGTCGGATTTAGGTGCGGTCGATTCTTACACCTCAAAAATAACTCATGGATTGTTTTCTTAAAGTATCAAAACAATCCAAATGCATTTTCTCGGTATTCCGTATGTCATTTGTGTTGTTTTCTAAAATTAATGTCAATTTGAAACTCTTATCAAACACTTTTAGTCATAACGGTCACACCGAGCGTCGAATTAAGGTGTGTTCGATTCGTACACCTCTCAAATGACTCATGGATCATTTTCCTAAAGTATCAAAAAAATACGAACACGTTTTCTCAGTATTCCGTATGTCAATTATGTTGTTTTCTAAAATTAATGTCAATTTGAAATAATTATCAGACACTTTTAGCCATACCGGTAACACCATGCATCGGATTGAGGTGCGGTTGATTCTCACACCTCAAAAATGACTCATGGACCATTTTCCTAAATTATCAAAATAATCCGAATGCATTTTTTCCATATTACATATGTCAGTAGTGCTGTTTTATAAAATTAATGTCAATTTGAAACTGTTATCAGACACTTTTAGCCATACCAATCACACCATGCATCGGATTGAGGTGCGGTCGATTCGTACACCTCAAAAAATGAATCATGGATCGTTTTCCTAAAGTATCAAAATAATCCGAATGCATTTCCCCAGTTTCCATATGTCAGTAGTGTTTTTCTCTAAACTTAATGTCAATTTGAAACTGTTATCAGACACTTTTAGCCATACCGGTCACACTGTGCATCAGATTGAGGTGCGGTCAATTCGTACACCTTAAAAATAACTCATGGATCATTTTCATAATGTATCAAATCAATCCGAACATGTTTGATCGGTATTCCATATGTCATTTGTGTTGTTTTCTAAAATAAATGTCAATTTGAAACTGTTATCAGACACTTTTAGTCATACCGGTCACAACGTGTGTCAGATTGAGGTGAGGTTGATTCTTACACCACAAAAATTACTCATGGATCATTTTACTAAAGTATTAAAACAATATGACTGTGCTTTCTCAGTATTATGTCTGTCAGTAGTGTTGTTTTCTAGAGTTAATGTCAATTTGAAACTGGTATCAGACAATTTTAGCCATACACATCACACCGTGCGTCAGATTCAGGTGCGGTCGATTCGTACACCTCACAAATGACTCATGGATCGTTTTCCTAAAGTATCAAAACAATCCGAACACGTTTTCTCTGTATTCCTTATGTCATTTGTGTTGTTTTCTAAATTTAATTTCAATTTGAAACTGTTATGAGATACTTTTAGCTATACCAATCACACCATGTGTCAGATTGAGGTGCGGTCAATTCTCACAAGTCACAAATGAATCATGGATAATTGTCCTAAAGTATCAAAACAATCCGAATGCTTTTTCTCTATTTTTCATATGGTAGTAGTGTTGTTTTCTAAACTAAATGTCAATTTGAAACTGTTATCAGACACTTTTATCCATACCGGTCACACCGTGCATCAGATTACGGTGCGGTCAGTACATACACCTCAAAAATGACTCATAGATCGTTTTCCTAAAGTATCAAAACAATTTGAACACATTTTCTCAGTTTTCCGTATGTCATTTGTGTTGTTTGCTAAAGTTAATGTCAATTTCAAACTAATATCAGATAATTTTAGTCATATTGGTCACACCGTGCGTTAGATTGAGGTGCGGTCGATTTTTACACCTCAAAAATGACTCATGGATCGTTTTCCTAAAGTATCAAAACAATCCGAACGTGTTTTGTCGGTATTTCGTATGTCATTTGTGTTGTTTTCTAAAATTAATGTCAATTCGAAACTGTTATCAGACACTTTTAGCCATACTGATCACACCGTGCATCGAATTGAGGTGAGGTCAATTATTAAACCTCAAATATGACTCATGGATCATTTTACTAAAGTATCAGAACAATATGAACGCGTTTTCTCAGTACTAAATAAGTCAGTAGTTTTGTTTTCTAAAATTAATGTCAATTTGAAACTGTTATCAGAAACTTTTAGCCATACCGGTCACACCGTGCGTCAGATTTAGGTGAGGTCAATTTGTACACGTCAAAAATGAATCATGGATCATTTTACTAATGTATCAAAACAATCCGAATGCATTTTCTCAGAATTACATATGTCATTTGTGTTGTTTTCTAAAGTTAATGTCAATTTCAAACTGATATCGGATACATTTAGCCATACCGGTCACACCGTGCGTCGGATTGAGGTGCGTTCAATTCTTACACCTCAAAAATGACTCATGGATCGTTTTACTAAAGTATCAAAACAATCCGAATGCATTTTATCAGTATTCCATATGTCAGTAGTGTTGTTTTCTAAACTTAATGTCAATTTGAAACTGGTATCAGACACTTTTAGCTATACCGGTCACACTGTGCATCGGATTGAGGTACGGTCAATTAGTACACCTCAAAAATAACTAATGGATCATTTTCATAAAGTATCAAAACAATCCAAACACGTTTGCTCAGTATTCCATATGTCATTTGTGTTGTTTTCTAAAATAAATGTCAATTTGAAACTGTTATCAGAAACGTTTAGTTATAACAGTCACAACGTGCGTCAGATTGAGGTGAGGTCAATTCTTACACCACAAATATGACTCATGGATCATTTTAATAAAGTATCAAAACAATATGAATGCATTTTCTCAGTATTCCGTATGTCAGTAGTGTTGTTTTCTAGAGTTAATGTTAATTTAAAACTAGTATTATACACTTTTAGCCATACCGGTCACACCGTGTGTCAGATTGAGGTGCGGTCAATTCGTACACCTCAAAAATGACTCATGGATCGTTTTCATAAAGTATCAAAATAATCCGAACGCATTTTCTCAGTATTCCATATGTCATTTGTGTTGTTTTCTAAAATTAATGTCAATTTGAAACTGTTATCATACACTTTTATCTATACCAAACACACCATGTGTCAGATTGAGGTACGATCAATTATAACAAGTCAAAAATTAATAATGGATAATTTTCCTAAAGTATCAAAACAATATGAATTCATTTTATCAGTTTTTCGTATGTTATTAGTGTTTTTTTCTAAACTAAATGTCAATTTGAAAATGTTATCAGACACTTTTAGCCATATCGGTCACACCATGCATCAGATTGTGGTGTGGTCCATACCTACACCTCAAAAATGACTCATGGATCATTTTCCTAAAGTATCAAAACAATCCGAACGCGTTTTCTCAGTTTTCCGTATGTCATTTGTGTTGTTTTCTAAAGTTAATGTCAATATCAAACTGATATCAGACACTTTTAGTCACATTGGTCACACCGTGCGTCAGATTGAGGTGCGATCGATTTTTACACCTCAAAAATGACTCATGGATCGTTTTCCTAAAGTATAAAAATAATCCGAAAGAATTTTCTCAGTATTCCGTATGTCATTTTTGTTGTTTTCTAAAATTAATGTCAATTTGAAATTGTTATCAGACACTTTTAGCCATACGGGTCACACCGTGCGTCAGATTGAGGTGCAGTCAATTCTTAAACCTCAAATATGACTCATGGATCATTTTACTAAAGTATAAGAACAATCTGAATGCATTTTCTCAGTATTCCGTATGTCAGTAGTGTTGTTTTCTAAAATTAATGTCAATTTGAAACTGTTATCAGACACTTTTAGCCATACCGGTCACACCGTGCGTCAGATTGAGGTGAGGTCAATTTGTACACGTCAAAAATGAATCATGGATCATTTTCTTAATGTATCAAAACAATCCAAACACGTTTTCTCAGTATTCTATATGTCATTTGTGTTGTTTTCTAAAATTAATTTCAATTTCCAACTGATATTAGATACTTTTTTCCATACCGGTCACACCATGCGTCGGATTGAGGTGCGGTCAATTTTTACACCACAAAAATGACTCATGGATCGTTTTACTAAAGTATCAAAACAATCCGAACGCATTTTATCATTATTTCGTATGTCAGTAGCGTTGTTTTCTAAAATTAATGTCAATTTGAAACTGTTATCAGACACTTTTAACCAATGATTTATGCATTACTAGAAAGTAAAATCTTATTTAAAACCATTATTCATAACCTAAAGAGATAAAACATAATAAAGGGTGATCATATATGCTCAGTAAGTGTAAAAAAGGGAGATATCAATGATCATATATGGATAACATTAGTAGGAATTCATCTTCATCCTATTTGTGTACAATCTTCCATCAGGTATGTTGCCCATTCGTTTCTAAACACATCTATATCATCTTCTGAATATGAGTTTTTGTGACAGTCATGGTAGTACTGAAAATATATAAGTACTGAAAGGATTAATAAATATTTTAAATGAAGTCGTAATTTTTTTTCGAAAATACCTCGTCAGGGATGCTACTTTGTTGATGAAATAAGATCTCTTTCATAAATTTACAAACATAATAACCACAGTCTTTTCCGTTTGTTTATTTTGGACACTGCAGAAACATCGACAACAATAAGTAATTTGTTTTGATATGTGTTTTTATAGTGCAATGTTATTATATATACCTGGATACTTTTCTAGTTGTAGATCTTGTAGGCTTGCTCATCCTTATGCCCTAGATTCATTCCATGCATTATAAGATATTGATGCACCGCCCTATCATAATATAATCCTCATTAAAATATAACATAAATTATATAACTAGATGTTTAGTTTTAAAATGCAAGATATTGTGTATTACAAATTAACAAACACCATCATGCGTCGTCGGTTTGTTGGATATCCATGCATTGAATCCAGAAAATAAATATTTGGAGTATCCAAATTGACTGCAATCAACATCCAACACTCCCTAAAAATACAAAAATTAATAAGTAAAGAAAGAAATGAAAATATAGTTGATATGATTAAATTTTATAGTTTTACCCTTGCATCGTTGGTATTAAAAAGATTTTGTCATCTGTAATTTTGTTTTCAAATGATTTGAGCAGGGATGACATTATTACAGCCTCTATCAGAATCTATTTCTTCTTTTGAAGAGGTGGTGTGAGGACTAACGAGTCCAAATTTTTCTTCATGGGGAAATCCCTTCAATTGTTTTTCATATATACGCCTGCAAAAAATATAAAACATATTTAGTCATTATTATCAGAGTATATCAACTTTTGTAAAATCAAATCATGAAAACATACCTCATGTATACATTTACAACTGAGGTGCCTAGTCATTCATACTTCAGGATTTCATTTACATTTTCAGCAATAATGAAATCTGATGTTTCCTCTCTATACATATTTTTTTCAAAAACAACTGTGTGAGCATTATTGTCTATCAACTTTGTATCCACATGAGCCCGCAATGATATTAATTGTGGATATAGAACTGGCGGGGTGAAGGTTCTCTTCGTAGACTGTTTCAATCAGTTGGTTGATCCTTGAGATAGTTTTGAGCTGATATTTCATTTCACCCCTTCCCTTTGTTGTTTTTAATAACATTCATCGGTTCAGACCTTTTTTCATTAAATGTTAAAGGTCCAGCTTGAAAAATAACTTGGAAATGCATACCTCATTGACAACATGTTTTTTTACCAGAACTGAAGGCCATGTGATGACTGTTCCAACAGCTTGTTCAACTGTATGAATGTCATCATCATCATTTGGAATAGGTATCTCAGCACTCGGCTCAGTAGCTACGTTAATTGACACTCTGAAATGATCTGTTGGAAGCTGTCTATTGTGTAGCATGTCGTTCTGTGTGTTGAACACTATAGCCCTCGCTACAAGGTGATATGTATGAGTTTCTAGATATAAATCGCAGTCATTTTCACCCTGTAGAATATTATTACAGGAAAGGTATCAGTGTCTATGTGAATCGCATTTCACAGAAACAATTATTAAAACATTGATTACCTCATCTAAATCAGGTTTTTTAGGGGAATGACTTGTCTCAAAGCTGGTGGGGGGTGGGGCGGGATCATCACGCACAGGTTGTTGTTGAGTTTTTTATTCTCTTTGCCTCTCCCCCATCAATGTTGCTATCATCTCTCTCTGTTATTGTAATTCTTCTTGAAAAATAGCTAATTTTTCTTGAATATTTTCCATTTTTTCATTTTCATCATCCGCTTGTTTTTATTTTTGAAAATATGTTTGAGGTGTCACCCCAAAAACCCGAACCTTTGATGCGGGCATACTGGTCTGGCCACTTCAAGGCTGCTGAAAGTATGTCTGCATCTGGTGCGGGTGTTGTTGATTCTTGTGACTATGTCAGATAGAGAATATAAAAAATAAGTATTCTTTGTAATGTAATAGTGATTTAAAACAAATCAAATTTATATTATGTCATACTTACACATGTTTCCCACACTTTTTGTGTGTTTTCATCTATCAGTATCCCCTCTTTATTTACAAGAGCCTCCTTCCATAGCACATGGTGTGGGTTGGATTTGGCTTTCGATTTCGATTAATCAATCTACATATAAACAGAGAAACATGGACACAATGTTGTTTTATGTCACATATAAGTAGTACGGTAGATTTCAAAGACGTACCAATTTTTTCTCAAGTGAAGCGTACCCCAACCTTGCTTTATGGTAATGGCACACTGGTTCTGTTGTGCGTTATTTATTTTCAACACTCAGTTGCTGTTTCATAAATAAGAAATTGTCAATCAAAGTGATGAATACAAGCAACTTCAAACAACATATTACCCCACACAATGTACCTGAAAAGTCTTCTCCCCACGACAGTTGATAAACGCATCCCACGCTCATTGGGATATCAAGTGTGCATAAAGAGGAGGTGGGTGTGGCTTGATTTTTTCCTTTAGCATCTTTAAGATGATATTTCATTAAAATTTTGTAGAAACCTCTACGAATCCTTCCTACAACTCTTAATACATATTCCTTGTGCGAGGAATATACAATAAATGCACTCTGAAATGGATTATGAAGAGTAAGTTAATGTTTTAATATTTTATTTTAATAAATTAAAAAAACGATATCATAATGTTATCGTAATCTCTTCCCACATTTGTATCTTCAGACCGGTGAAAAAATGGTGCCACGACTGTACATCAATCGACACGCGTTGACGAGTGATGATTCCAATGTAGCTTCTAAAGATGGCCTTTTTGGGGTTAATATGTTGGCCTCGCTTATTCCATCCCACCTCAAATTTGATGACTTTTTATTTTGCCTTAAGAATTTTGGCTAACAATGTCAAACTACGGCACTCTTATTTTTTTGCGCTTTCAGAGTTTTATTTCCTACCATTTTCTCATAAGTATCATCAATATATTTTTGTGGATCACTAGCATCAGCACTTGGACCAGTAGAAACATGTTGAGAAACTTGTTGCTACTCTGCATTGGGACCAGCATCAACAGGTTGAGAAACTTGTTGTTGCTCTACACTGGGACAACCAGTAGCTGGTTGAGAAACCTATTGTTGCTCTGTACTGGGACCACCAGCAGGTGGTTGAGAGACCTTTTGTGCCTTGGGATTGGGTACATCAGCAGGTGAAGAAGTCATTATCAGCATAAGTGGTTTAACATTTAATTTAAATTACATAAAAGCAGTAGTGGACATATAATAACATAACGTAACACAATGTATATTACAATAAAAAAATAACTTGATTATTATACTCTCTTTTTTTTTGCTTTAAAGGACGAAGATATTTGACTCCTCTATCAACTATGTAAATCCCTTCATTGTGGTATCCTATGACATACAAAATGCCGTCTACATTGGGACCGCTGCGAAATGATTGTGAAGTCCCTATAAAAGGGTCATCCTCTGTTGAACTTTCATCTGACCCTTCAGTTGTTTTGGTCAATAACAGAACAATTGACTAATTTCGGTTTGCAGGGTCTGGAACATAAAATACTTGTACTGCCTGTGATGCCATTATAAATGGGTTGTCTTTCTCCCCTTCTTTACTGAAATCAACTTTAATGAATCCTAATTCATCTATTTTAACAGCACTCCTATTATCAACCCACTTGCATTGAAAAATCTGGACTTTGAATTTTGTATAATCCAACTCCCATATTTGTTTGATGATGCCAAAGTATGACATATTTGAATAAATTGGATTTTTTCCTTAGCACCTGAAACATCCATCACCTCAACCACAAGTGTAACCCCGCAATTCTGCATGGTACTATCTTCATCATGTTCATTAGTATAGAATGTATAACCATTAACTGCATAAGAATTGTAAGATAATACATACACACTTACTCATCTGGCTAGCCATCAAAGTCGTTCTGAAATTGAGACTGGATTTTCATCTAACTGCTTCAAAATATAGTTCTGAAACCATCCTATAAACTGTTGATTATGTGTATCTGATATCCATTTTTCATCCCTAGATGGATTCAAACGTCTAATAATTTCTTTGTGGGTTTGAACATATGGGTCAACGTCGAAACTGTTATGAAAAATGTAAAGGTGAGCCTGCTCCCGATCTCTAATATTGATTGTGACAACCTCCCTTCCAGAAATTTAGTTACCCTCAAGTCGCTCAGTGTGATGAGATTTTAGTAGGCCAACGTTTTCCACACCAGACAGGCATTCAGTACAAAATTCAATGGCTTCCTTAACAATATATTGCTCTGCAATACAACCCTCTGGCCGACTTCTATTTTTGACATAACCTTTCAAAATCTTCATATACCGTTAAATGGGGTACATCCATCTATAATGTACAAGACCACATAGTCGAATCTATCTCATCAAATGAACCATCAAATGAACCATCATATCAAAAAATTTCGGTGGGAAGAACATTTCCAATTCACATAATATGATGGGAATTTCTCTTTCCATTGTTGGAAATTTCGTCAGGTCTATAACTTTGCTGCATATAGTTTTGAAGAAGAAACAAAGCTTTGTTAATGTATGGGGGACATTCTTGGGAAAAATGCAATGTATAGCTAGTGGAATTAGATATTTTATCAAAACATGGCAGTCATGTTATTTCAGACCCTTTAATTTTAAATCTTTCATTGACATGATGTTCTTGATATTTGATGAATACCCCTCTGGAACCTTTACATCATCCAAGAAGTTGCAAAACTGATATCTCTCCTTCCTAGAAAGAGTGTAAGAAGAAAGAGGAAGAAATGTTCATTTTTCACCCTTCATTGGTGCCAACTCTTCTTGTATTACCATATCAACCATGTCCAATCTCACTTTAATTGCATCCTTCATTTTAACGGATGCATAATCAATGTGCCGATGACACTATCACATACATTTTTTTTCAATATGCATAAAATCAGGAAAATGTCTGACATACAGACAATTCCAGTATGGTAATTCAAAAAAAAACTGATCTCTTTTTCCAACCAGTTTTTGTAAAGTTTTTCGAAAATGGTATACCAAAAGTAGTGTTCAAATATTTTAGCATCTCAAACAATTGATCACATGTTAGTGGAGACAGTGTTGTATGTTCTTCTGATCTTCCGTCGAATGATGTCATCCAAGATTGGTACTTATGCCGTCGGGGTAGAAATATGCAATGTCCTAAAAACACGATTTTCAATGAATGGTTCAACCTAATTGACTGTGTACCTCGTTTGCAAATATAACACCCTTGAGTTCCTTTAATGCTATATCCTGACAAATTTCCATAATCAGGAAAGTCATTTATCATCTCGTACAACATGGATTTCAAAGAGAAATCTTCTTTTTTGTAAGCATCATACAACGTAACACCTGATTCTCACAATATTTTCAAATCTTCGATTAATGGAGCCAAATAAGAATCAACATCATTAACTGGTTGTTTTGGTCCTGATATAAGCATAGATAACATGATGTATTTTCATTTCATGCATAACCACAGTGGTAAGTTATAATTTACCAACATAACCAGCCATGTACTGTGACTGATTATTTGAAAACCAAAAGGATTCACCACATCTATAGATAACGCCAGGCGAAGGTTTCTCGGATCTTTTCTAAATTTAGGATACTCGTGATTAATTCTCTTCCACTGAGGAGAGTCTGCCAGGTGACGTAGTTTCCCATCTTTAATTCTTGTATCTGCATGCCATGTCAATTGTCCTGCAGTCTCCTCGCTTCCATATAGGTGCCTAAACCTTGGAATTATTGGAAAGTACCACACAAATTTCATAGGACTAGAATCATCTTTCTTGTATCGAGAAGCTCCACACTTTGGGCATTATTTAAGTGATTTGTGGTCCTTGCGAAACAATATACATTCATTCGGGCAGGCGTGTATTCTTTCAAAGATCATACCCATCGATCGTAGCATTCTTTTGTCATCGTATTTTCGGCTTGGGAGTTCATTATCTTCTGGGAGCATGTCATTCAGGAGAGCAAGTAGTTCTGTAAAACTTGCCTCACTCCACCCGTTTCCTTCTTTCAAATTATACAGCTTCAGTATGGATGAAAATGTTGTATATTTAGTGCAACTAGCATAAAATGGAATTTTTTCACAACTCTTTAACTTCTCAAACAATTTTGGGCAATCACGAAGTTCATCTTCAACTATCCCTATCATTTCCTCAATACGATCATCATCATCATTCACATCTATAATCAAACCCTCATACGATTTTCTTCACTTTTCACGCTTGTAATCATATCAGATCTTCCATAAAATGTCGTGTTATCTGAGCCACTACCTACATTCGTTTTTCCCCGTGTTTATTCCAACATGTATAACTTCGATATATTCTGTGACAAATCAGGTGTTCTTTCAACTCCTCAGGACTAATTTTTCTTGAATAACAACAGCGTAAACACGGATATAGGATTTGAGAAGGGTCACATGCATGATCTCCTGCAAACTTGATAAACTCTTTCATGCCATCTCCATACTCTTTTGTCAACTGATTGGAATTCATCCATTATTTATTCATATTCATCGTCTTTATGGGTTTGATCTCAAACTTTCCTAATATTATGTTTTAATTAATCAAGTAGCATTGTTTGGGTTTTATAAAAAAAATCATGGTACAAATGCCTCTACAATGAAATAGAGGAACCTACCCCAAAACATGTGAAAGTACTTGAACTCTATCTATATACAAGGGATTGTGCCCTATCTTTTGTATATCTCCATGGAGTACCTAAAACCTATACCTTGAGGACTCTTCACCGAAACATGGGGGAGTACCATACTCCATATTTTCTCCAAACATCTCACATGTCACTTGTCAAATCTCAAGCAGAGTGAAGATAATTAAAATATACAAACCACATCGTGTGCAATTTCCAATGAATGAGGGAATCATAATATTGTGATCTATATGAGAAGATATTTATAATGGGATACTCATACATGAAATATTATAATCTAAGTGAAAAATAAATAATAATAATGAAATTAACATGGCACACAATTTGTTCAATGGATACACAATTTGTAGGGTTCTCATCCAAGGTTGGTTGTATACTACCATTTCTAAACTCATGTGAAATCCATATACATGGTGTGTCTAGTTGGGTGAACATCGTATATGGATAAGATACCTGATTTAATCTGACATATATCAAATTAATTCCAAGTTAGTCTTACAAATACTGCATGATGACTTTGAAAATACATGACATATAGAACAACTTGAGCTAAAGGCGTGTACTTTAGATACAAAATGAGTCACTTCACAGGCTATGCATCACATTTTTTTGGAATACACAGTGTGTAGTCCTTACATGACCACTAGGGGTGTATAGTCTATAAACATTAAGTTTATATGGTATTTATACATGGTGTGAGTGAAGTAAAACACATATCATATGGTTCTACCATTATTTCATGGCATGTACATGGTTTTATGCTGAAGTATATGTCTTGGAGATAGATTGTGTGTGACCTACATTCACATGACATGTAAAATTTTAAATAAAACTTATTCCAAGTTTGAGTCAGAAGATGAGTCATGTGGTGTAAATTTTAGAGATAACTGTTGTCTGGCATTAAAATCTATATGAAATCCATTTATGGTGAAGCATGTTATTCAGTGGAATTGCACTAGTAACAAAGTGGTGGTGCCATTGAAATTGGTAAGGTTTGGATTGATATTAAATGGTGGAATAACTACAACATGGAAAACAAATGGCATATCAATCATGCCAACAACTACAACACCATACAAAAACAAAATCGTTCTCACAATCGCAACACCATACAAACCAAACAATCACAATTTTAGATTTTACAAAGCATCCCTTATTCAATTTTGTTTGTTAATTCAGGGGTTATCAAAGAAGTTTTATCATCCTGGGGAATTCATTCATAAGTCAAGTATACATAAATTACCAATTTTTATATACAAATGTTCAACAAGAACCAACCAACATGCAATTCATTTAGTGCACAAACAAGGACCACCAAGTACCACTATTTTCAGCGGGGTGTTTAGCCCATACATTTCACATTATAACCATCAATATCAAACAGTAATAACATGAGAACAAGAGGAAATCAATGAGTAATAAGAGAAAACTCATCGTAAAGGTGTCGTTAAGAACACGACAGAGATGCGTTTGTTGCAGAGGAGAGGCGCACAACAGAGGAGATTTCCAACTGAAAAGAAAACATAAAATAGGGGAAACTCATGAGAATAAAATAATCTAAAACCGAGTACACCATTTACCACATCCCACAAACCCCAAGAACCCACTAAAACCAAAATCAACCAACACCATGGTTAAACACACATTAAGATAACAATGAAATTATAGCAGCCACCTTTGATAGAACGAGTTCAACATACTTTTTAAAATATAAAAGATGAACATACAATGGGTATGCCCTGACCAATAGGTCCTCCTTACTAGGTATAATTCCCATGCTTATTCTAGATAGCATATCCCAAATGAGTAAGACCTGATCAATCCTCTATTATCACACCTTTCACGACACATACATCCTAATCGCATGACTTTAAACTTCATGGTACAATATTTTCAACACAACACATGGTATCTAGTGAGTAGGATCATATCTCTATTCAAAATCAATGATCCTACCCATACATCTTGAAAAAAATTAGGGAGAACACACATATTTTCAATGGGACACCCGTGATACTCTTTTCCAATCTTAACATCACACCATGCCAAAACTCACCACACGATCACCAGTTACCCAACATTATTCCAAAACCAAAGGAATATACCCATGCTTCATTACCCTAAACCCATCAATTTGGGTTCAATAGTGATGGTAACATTAACACCATGCTATATAAATCAATAAGGTTAGGAATCCACATGATCATGTCCCTCAACCTAGTCATAACACCAAAAATCAAGAATAGAGAGTGCTTCCCTTATACAAATCCAAGGCATGACCATTCCTTCACTATCAAATTATATCCATTTTATACAATGAAAGATTTTTTAACCTCAGAGAAATATCTATGAAGGTCATGATATTCTTCCAAAGGTGCAGAATCTCTTAGATACAGACTGAGCACTACTTGTCTAGATAAGACTTTACCTAAAAAATAACATAATATTCATTCAAGTGAGTATCATATAATTATGGTTATTCATCACCAGAATTAACCATCAACTAGATAATTCCAGAAAAATAATTATCGTTAAGACCACCATTTTATTGAGAGGTTTCATCACAAGGTGTGGAACATATTTGACTCTATCAAGCCACCCATCAACTTCCTGGGGTCTAGATCACACCAATACATGGGAGGAATATTCCTCTAAAACACATGTAGAACAATAAGATTGTTCACATACTCATCTTATAATGTCGTCATAACCTTCTACTCAATGGCTAGTAGATGGATTGGAAAACCACGCAGAGGTACCACCTCAAGACCAATTCCATACACCAAATCCTCATCCCTAAGAGGTTCATCATCAAAATCCAACTATAGAAAAAAATCGTATGTTTGTAATAGTATAATCCTAAAATTGAATAAATATTATCTATAATTAATGATTATATATACTCCTAAACTGACCAGCGATGGTAGTGGAAGAGGCAGCGATGGCGGAGAGAGCGGCGGTCGCGGCGGCGGAGATAGAGGCGGTCACGACGGAGGAGCAAAACCAACGACGTAGTGGCAACGACGGAGGAGAAAAAACCAACGAAGGCAGTGGCGGAGGAGGAAGAAGAGGAGGAGTAGGATGAGGAGGAGCAGGAAGATGAGGATGAGGCGCGGACGAGGGGGAGAAGTCATGGTGGAAGAGGGTCCTAGTTCAGCTTCCGCGAAAGCTTTAACACGTGCGAGAGAGGAGGGACTGTTAGGTTTACTAAATAGAAACCACTGGAACCTTTATCAGTGCTCATTAAAAGCGATGATAAAAGAATGTTTTATCAGTACTAAAATAAAAGAACTGATAAAACATATATTTATCAGCACTTTTTCAGCGCTGATAAAGAGATAACTTTATCAGCGCTAAAAAAAGCATTGATAAAGGTATCTATTTATCAGTTCTGAAAAAGCGATGATAAAGATATGTTTTATCAGCACATTTATTTTAGAAATGATAAATATTATAATTTTATATAAATTAAGAATAAATTTTTTTATCAGTGCTAAAATAATCACTGATAAATATTCCCTTTTATCAGCACTAAAAAATGCGCTGATAAAGGGTAAACCTTTATCAACACTTATTTTAGCACTGATAAAGATTATATTTATCAGTGATTTTAACTATCATTGATAAAGGCATAACCCTTTATCAGTGCTTTCTGTTTAGCGCTGATAAAGGGAAGCACTTCCTTTTCCCTGTTTTGTGGTAGTGGTGTGTGTTTCCTCTAGTCATTTAGGAACATGTATGGTTTTTATGTGCTTATTTTTTTATATTTCAAGGAGGGTGAGTTGAACTGGGAACTTATTTGTACTCTACCAATATTTATACAGATATACTTGATCACAATGTTACTCAGTGTGTCTAGGTGATCAGGGGAATCCTACTGAGTCATTGGACTCATACTATACCCACATACATTTTATGGGTTTTGATGCATGTGAGTATATCCTCATGTTTTCTTTTCGACATAGGTATTAATTTACTGATGGATGCATGGTTTAGGATGATAATGGTACTACAGATTGATGATTAAATAAGATATCATTGTGAATTGGGAAAAATACCACCATAAATTTACTTTTTAGTTATTTTTATGTATCTTTATCATCCCAAGGACTATTTGCATTGCACCTGATATGTTCATTTTTTGTATTTACTACTCTTACTCTGTTATATTATCATGCATCATATATAATTTTATTGATTTATATTTTTGATTGTGGGACCATTCTTTTCTCCTTTTCTATGTCTATAGGTTTTGGGTTTTTCCACACCACATATGGTCTGTTCCAAATTTTTAACATATTTAGGAATTTCCTTTATGTTTTTCCTTCATGGGAATACTCTCCCCCACAACTTTTTTAGGACCTCACTATTATTTAGAAACCTCAAAGATATAGGGAGGCATTCTTGAGGCCTTATAGTGCCCACTGTTTGGGAACTATTCATGTGAGTTGATCAAAATATATACATAGTAAAACAGTTATGAAGGGGATATTGTTTTTATAAAATAAAAGTAAGGGAGTGTGGGAGATGGGTGTGTGGTAAGAAGAGGGGATGACATTATTGGGCCGATAATAATGACATAAAAGATAAGGAAATAGTCATAAGGTTAACTTACCTACATTGAAATAATATATATATATATATATGTGTGTGTGTGTTTGTGTGTGTGTGTGTGTGTGTATGTAATAAAATATTCATGATTATACATATTAGAGTATGAAAAATTTTAAATTACAGATCGGGTAGAAAAATTTTTATTTAACTTTACCTTGTCTTCCTCTTCCTTTTTTCTTAATAAATTTTTAGGCATGTAACTTCTTTTTATTATACCCTTATGTTCATTGATTATAATTATTATTTTGAATAATTCATAATTATATAAATACATTATAAAAACAATGGAGTTTTAGGCCAATTTCATAATTCTATACATGACTTTTCAATCTCACCGGATTTTTTTCATAAATCATGATGATGAAAATTTCAAGACTAGTAGAAATAAATTAGAAAGTGTTTTTTTATTCTGAAATAATAGACATTGATATTTTTGGTGATGTGACCCCTGAAAATCTAGAAATAAACTTTTTAATATGTTTTCACAAGTAGACTATAACGATACCAATTGTTGGGTAATTTAAATCACCTAAGATGAAGAAATTTGCTAAAATAAGATTTGGACATGAGTATTTTTTGGGATCATTAATCAATTTATATGATTACTATGATGTAATATGAACATTTAATGGAACTCATGATCTTTAATATAGTTAATATGACCAATATCAAAAAGTTATTCACTGTGATATTGGATTTAAACATGTTATTCACAATAGTGAGCAGTGAAAACCCCTTAGTGATTATTTTTTGTTGAAAAATGATTGTAGGAGAGTTAAGTTGATTAATTTAGTTCACTTAAATAATTTATTCTATAATACTTTTATACACCCCATATTATAAATATGAATTTTTTTAGGAGATAAATTTAACTTGATATATTTTTGAGTTATAAACTTTTATTTTTAATGATATATCAATACAATAGGATTTAAAAAATAAATAATATGTACTTAGAAGTTTTGTTATAATGATAAAATGAACATTATAATTTTCAAATTCATTATTATCATGTATATATGTAGGTTAGTGTATTCATAGTGTGATTCTATGATAGGTGGGATATTATTTGATGTTTTTTTGGTTAAATATGACTAGATGATTGACTTTTGATCAATACAAGATTGAAATGTTGTTGATTAACTTTTTTATCTATAGAGGATTTACCAAGAGGGAGTTTTACCCTCAATATATCATTATGATGATTATATTAATTATTTTTGATGATGGAACATATAATAGTGCATGCCTATCATGGGGCGTGGAAACAATATTTTATTTCCTAGGTTAAATGTAGTTACAGTGGTGACTTATGGTTGTCTACAAAGAGTATGGATTAAGAATTATTTTTGACTTAAGTAAAGGGGGTGTTTGAGTTGTTTTTATTTCTTTAGTAGAAATGGAAATCAATAATATTGAATTCAGTTGAAGAATATAGTGATGGTCTTAGGGTTGTAATTTGACTTGAGATGTTATCATAGTTTTTGAGATAGTCTTATTTCTCATCTTCTTATTGGATAAATGAAAATTTCCTTAATTGATTAATCAGACACCTGAGGTTGAATTTTATTGTGGATAGTGATCTAATAGTTATTAGTTATCTATCTTCCCGCCTTCATGTGTGTGTGAAAAGTATCACAAATACCCAAATAGTAAACCACTCATAAACTACCAAGGTGATATCGAATTATGTTTTAGTTCACCTAGGAATTTATGCTATAAATATATACCTTCACACATGTGATAGTAACTTCCAAACACTCACCAACCAATTCAATCTATCCTTTCCTAAAAAAACCACACTGGTTGGAGAGATAATTCAAGTTATCAGCCTTATAAGTAGATAATAAACAATTTAAAACCTTAAAAATTATTTTATTAAAAGTAACGAACCATAATTGAAAACTTAAATCAATACATAAAAAACTATTTTATTCCTAAAGAACATGAGTAAATTATTACAATGTTTCTACATACCTTCCCCGATTAATTGGGTTTTACTCCTCCATTAAAAGGGTATCAAAGATGAAGGAGGAATATGTAGGTATTATAGAATTAAAAAAAAGTAGAAAAATAAATTCAAAAGTAAAATAAGTTGAAAAAACAGGGAACTACACATCCAAAAATATCATATAAACTCTCAACTCTCTCATCTAAAATGATCCAAGTCTTACTTATATAGAGTCTTGGTTTTTGTCTCTCTTTTCTGGTCAAATCCCAAAATATATTTGATTTTTTAATTTTTAGAATATTTCATTCTTCCTCACAACTTCAAATATCCATGTGATCCTATTTTCCTAAAAATATAATGCTTTATTTACTTATTCTTATTAAGAATAGCATGAATATTATCTTCCATGTGGCTACCTCTAACTGATTGCATGAATACTGATGTGGTTGCCTGAAGCCTCAAATTGAAGTATTTTTTATCATTATGAATTCCACTTGTCAAATTTTTATTCTAATGATTTTCACAAAGTAATTATGTTTATAAATCTAGTATTGATGTTTATAAAAATTATATTCATGGTTTCATAGCATAGGATGATGTTTATGTAGATGCTAAATGATGATTTTGTAGTCCTATAATGATTCTTACATAGAAAATGCCTTTTTAATTTATTTATGCTATATTTATGAATAAATCCATAATAATCCTCAAAGCTTCACCAATTTATTTAACAACTACCTTATAATTAATGACATCCAATTTCACACTATATTCTTCAATCCATAATAATAAAATGTCAAATAATCAGTATCTACCCATTAAAAATTATCGAATAATCAAATAAGTCGATTAAATTCCCAATGTGTCATTTTTAAACAATATTAATATAATCAAATGATTTGAAACTTTAATTTAAAAAATTACTAGAAATCAATGAAAATTTATTTAGAATAGAATTAAATGAATTAAATATCAAAAAAAATATTAATAATTAATAGATTATGTCAATTCTACAAACTTAATTCTTGGAATCCTTGAAAAGTGATCTCTAAAGAGATGATACATGAAAAATTCAAACACAAGAAAAGATGAGTTCATTTTTCAACTCCATGGTACCCAAACTTATCATACCACCTTAATGTACTTAGTTCTATCTTCATTATTTTCCTAAAATTCTATTCCACTTCTTCCATCCTTCCATAGTCATTTATATATAACTTTCTGGAAATATTTCACTCAAAACTCAAGTATGAATATAAATAAAAGATTCTATCATTCCATGTTTGTGTATGTTTCACCATAGGCTTAATAAATTTTTTTAATCTCTACCCAATGATTTAAGTATGTTTTCATATCCTGATGGAATTTCAGGTTTATTCTCTTGTTTAAATTTAGGAGGGTTCTATTTGGAATATTATGAGGAAAATTATGATGTTTCTCTCTATATTGAAACATAATGCATGATCTTCAGATTACTTTAACAATGGATTTCTCATTTTCTCACTCTTCCCATGATCTAACTCCACCATTTTTAATTCATAAATAATAGTCCACACCTTTTGAAATTTCAATAGTGTTAAACATTTTGCCTCATTTTCCTTTAATAAGTTATAATTTATTTCTTATTTATAATCTTGAATTCTTAAAGGGAATTTTAATTTATTCAAGTAGGAATAATATATGTATTTCCCTAGATTATGAATAACTTTCCTTCTATT
This sequence comes from Viscum album, assembly GCA_963277665.1. Lineage (NCBI taxonomy): Eukaryota > Viridiplantae > Streptophyta > Magnoliopsida > Santalales > Viscaceae > Viscum > Viscum album. The sequence continues at coordinate 498,874,807 of OY728139.1, forward strand.
TTTATGTTTCCTTGGGCCTTATTCATTAAAAAAACAATTCATTTCAAAATATCGTTTGTTAGACAAAACTTGTTCAACATATTTTTAAGTAGATTTTAGCTATATTAAAACTCCATATATCACCTAATATCATTCAACTACTAGAGTAGTGCACATTTAAATAACATTATTAGTGACAATAATTTTCCCTCCTTACTGTAATTTTTTATAGTTTTATCTAGTTAGTTTCATATATGGAATTTAGTGCATATTTTGATTTTTTAGGGAAAGAGGGGTAATTTTCAAATAAAAACAAATGTATATTTCTAGGCCCATAATTTTATAACATCTAGTACATCTTATCATACTTACTGTGATGTTGTTTATCACAAATTATAAGAACACAAGTTTCAACTATTCTTTACCTTAGTTCTAACATATCTATCAAAACAATTTGTTCCACTTTACTTTGATCCTCCGCCACACTTTAATTCAACCAAGATCATGCATTATATTCTAGAATAAGGTAGTTAGGTATTTTTAGCATGTGATGTGGCTTCCTAATAAGGTCATTCATATATGATAAATAATATAAGGATTAAATGTAATGGTAGGATTGAAAATACAATTTATTTTAAATAGGGGATTTAAAATAAAAAAAATGCCTCAATCATATAAAGAACAAAGTTTCAAAATGATCTAAGGTTTTGAAAAGATTAGATAAAAATTTCAAGTTATTAAAAAAATATTGATTCTCTAAAAAAGTGTATTTTAATAAGATGTAAAATTTGGTTGAGAAAACTATCAGTAAGTGATTTAAAATATAGCACAATATTTCATGGTATGAGATTAAACAATAAATGGGATTTTGATGAATTTTCCTCACATCAGAATTTGAAATCAAGTTCATTTCAGTATTTTTCTAAGGTGTGTAAATGTGATAAATTAGTTCCTCAAACATAGAGTGGATTTAAAATTTAAAATGACATTTAAATTAATCTCAACATGTTTCAAAACACACTAAAAATGAAAAATATGCACATTAAGATTTTAAAATGGCATAAAAAACTGAAAAAGAAAATCTAAAATTTAAATATCCTAAACTAAAAATGCCACCCGCAACTTAAATAATGAATTTTAATCAATTTATTCTTAAAAATTTATCAATTTAAAAAGATTTAAATAGTAAAATACAATCAATAAAGTGTTAAAAAAGGTTACAACCTAATGGGTCTTCATTGATAAATAGTTTGGGGGAGTCTGATCTCCTCCTTCAGTTCTTGGGGAAAGTTTCCATAAACATTTTTTGGTATGTACCCATTAATATTGAATTGGTTTTTTTCCTTTTTCACAATCTTCATAATACAAAAATTTTAGAAATTAGTGACTATAAATGATCCTTCCCATCTATAATGAATCATACCTGACATCATCTTGAGTATGGAGTTGTTCGACATCACTCGGTCCCCTAGATGGAAGTCTTTCTATTGAATTATCTTTTCATGGGACACTTTATTTTGTTAATTATAAATTATAGAAATCTAAAAATATTCCTTCCTTATTACTTATAACCCCAATATAAATATTTTAATTTTTTTGTCCTTTTCTAGGTCTAAATTTACCTCTCTCATTGGCCAGTAGGATTTGTGTTCCAACTCTATAGGTAATTGAAAACTCTTTCAATAAACCAACATATATGAATTCATTTAAATGGTGGTATTATTAATATTCCTATATGAACATAAGGCATCTTCTAAACTTCGACTCAAATATTTTATGTTTGTTTTAAAAAATTTCCCCAAAATTTATATGATCTCCCCATTAGAAACTTTATCTTTTCCATTTGTTTGTTTGTAGTAGGGTTTTGATGTCTTATGATATTATCCATATTTCCTAATCAATGTATCCATAATGATGTTAAAATATTAGTTCCCTTGATCACTGATGATGAATCTCAGTACTCCAATCTAATTAAAAAATTAATTCCTAACAAAAACATAAACAACATTAGTATCATCAGCCTTGGTGGTCTTACACATCAACCATTTAGAGACATAATCAAATGTTAAAATAATTTAAGAGTTTCCAAAAGTCATGGTAAAAGGTCTCGTGATATATAGTCCATAGAATTTAAAAATTTCGTAAAATTAGTCAAATTTTGAGGCATTTCTAGCCTCATAGATATGCTTTTAGTGAATTGAAATTTCTCACCTTATTTACAAAATTAATTTTCATATTTAAATAGATAAAGACAAAACATTCTTGATTTGTTGAATTTTCCAATTTTTATTTGAGTTACAAAGAGTACTAAAAAACTATATTGTGTAAAATTTAAAAAAATATTTAATTTATCTCTCTGGAAAACATGTTCTTATCACTTTATCATTATAGATTTTTTATAGAGATGGGTATTACCAAATGTAAAATTTTGAGTTAAATTTGAGTCTCTAATTTTTTGGGGGGTTAAAGTGTAATGGGACTTATGAATTTAATAAAACCAAGGTAAATATTCTTTAATCAAGTTAAAATGAACTCTTGGATTTTTATTATTCATTGTTTGTTTATCTATAATCTCAACTTATGTTGTGTGGGGTAATATACTTAGGTGATCAGGCACTCGGTTCTTAGACACCTTACTGTATTTAATATTTATCTTGAACTCTTGAATTAGCGTCATCCATATCACAATACTAAAATTTTATTCTAACATAATTATCAATTACTTAAGGGCTACATGATCATAAAAATATTAACTTCAGTACCAAGTAAATAAGATTTTAATTTATTCAAAGAAATTAAAATTTCAAGAAATTAATTTTCTACAGTTGTGTGGTTGATATAAGTATTCTACAATGTTTTTAAATCACAATAAATGGTTTAGTATTTTCCTGAAAATTTTTTAGCACATAATTTCTCCCATAGTAAGGTTAGAAGCATAAAAAATTATTCCAAATGGTTGCTCCCTTTTTGGTGATTGTATCACTAGTGGGGTTATAAATATCCTTTTAAACTCATAAAAAGTTCCCCTTCACTCAACATAAAAATCAAAGACATCTTCCACCAGGGGTAACTATGAATGGTGAAGATAAATAATTCTAAAATACTTGATAAACCTGTTATAAAATCATACATGTCCTAGAAAATATCTAAAATGTTTCACACAAGTTGTATAAGGTAATGAATTCATCACATTAATTTTTTATTTATCCACCTAAATGAAGTTTACTAAAACTAAATGACAAAAAACTATTCTAATTTATACCATGAGGTGAAATTTTTTAAATTTAATTAGAATTTTCTTTTCAATGATTTTTTTCAAAAAAATCTTTAATTTTTAATCAATAATCAAATGAATCTCCAAAAATAGTAAATTCATCCAAAAAACTTCTAAGTTATATTTAATGTTATCAGAAAAGATACTTATCATCAACTAATAAAATATAATTAGATCATTACACAATCCAAATGTCATCCAATTATAATAAATGATGCTAGAGGGAAATGTAAAAGTGGTATTCTCTTGACCCACTATTAAAATGGGTACATAAAATAAATTGAAAATACATCTAAGAAACAAAAGTGACTTCTAAGTTACAATCTACCTATAATTTAGTCAATAAATGGGACATGGAAATGATATTTCATAGTTACCTGACTTGAATTCCTGTAGTCAATGAAAACTTACCAACTCTTTAAAATTCTTACAGAGATTAACAAACCCTTTTATTCTCTCATGAAGGTCAATCCAATTTTTTGGGAACAATGTTAATGGGGATAACCCATTGTGAGTTAGATATGGGATAGATAATATCATATTCTATTAAATTCTCAATATAATTTTTCATGAAATTTATCATGGTGGGATTAAGCCTCCTCTGGTGCTACTTAACCGGTCTGTAATGTTTTTCCACCAGAATCATATGCATACATATTTTTGGGAATAATGAATGGAATGTCACATAAAATACATCATGTTTCTTTCACATTTACTTTTAAAATATAAATCAATTTATGTTATTGGTTTTTGTATAGGTTATTAGAAATTATCACTATCATTTTTCTCTTTTCATTAAGTATACATATTTCAAATTAGTGGAAAATGTTTTTAATTCCATATCTGGTGTATGATTTAAAATTGAAATTATATTTGGATTTATAACTTTTATTACTTGAATTTATTATATACAATATGACATATAAGATATCTTAATATTTATTAAATAATTACATCCATCAAATAATTTAGAATTTACCTCTTCCTACAAACTATAAATATTTTCTCGAGATTCCTGAGAATCATCCTTACCATGGAGTTTTCAATAACTAATTATTTAATTAAATCTAAGATTTCAAAAAACATACTTGGTAATTCATGTAAGAACCTGGGTTTTCCTATGAGTTACATATTCTTTTCTTTTCAGTTCAAATGCTTTGTTATGACCTTTCATGTGTACCCCTTTTCACCATGAGTGTTTTGGAGGTGTTTGGTGCTCGTTCGGAGTCCAAAACCTGGTTTTAGGGGTTATTTAGTCCTGGAGCACGGTTTAGAGAATTGTGTGGGGTAGGCCACATGGTTAGACTAATAGTGCAAGGAGAGGAAGTAGCTTCCACATTGATTGGGAAACTGTGTGGTAGAGGCTGTGTGGCCGTGAGCTAAGTTTTAAAAGGTGCATAATTTTTAAAGATAGTTTTTGGAAGGTTTTCACATGGTTAGACAAACCATGATGGGTAGTCGTGTGATGTGCCCCTTGGTTATAGTGAGCTGTACAAGGTTCCTTCATAGTTTGGAAAACTGTGTGGCTAAACCGTTCGAGCCTTTTGTGTGTTTTTTATAATTTTTAATTACAGTTAAAATTTTCCTTTTACCCCATTTTGGGTTTTCCTTCAACAAACAGAAACCCCATCATGTTGGTGCTCTCCCCTTGTATCATAAGCAAGGATTTGAGCCTTTTTTTCATCTGACCACTATTTTGTTCGTGTCTCATCTTATCGGATATATATCAGTAAGTCCTACATTCATTTTTATCCCTTCTCAATTCTTATGGTGATCAATTGTACTATTTTATTTTAGGATCATATTCCCTAATATCTCATTCTTCATCTCTTTTTAAAATTTCTTCCAAACCATGATAAATCAGGACTTGTTATTGGATGAGCACTCTACTACAAAGCTAAGGTAGGTGGTAAAAATTTTTCTTTAGCTTTTCTGGTGATTGTTAGGTGTCCGACCGAATTACCTCCCACCAAAATTTCCTGCATGGCCCATTTTTGAGCGATCTACTTGTAGTAGGCTTAGTCAGAATTAGTGAGGATGCCTGCCGGTTCCTTTTAGGTGAGTTGGTACTCGTTTCTCATTTCAAGGTCACCCAAGGGGCGTGCCTTAGGGAATAACCTATTTTATACCTATTAAAATCACTTAAGGGGTGTGTTCCTGTGCTTTCCTATTTAGAGGAAGCCCTTTTATGCCTTAATAGTTTTGGATATCTTTTCTATGAGATTAGTTTATCCTTTATTAGTGATACACCGTGATAATATGGGTGGTTATACCTATAGGAACTATCCAATACCATGTTAAAGTGGTAATATGGGAGGGTAGGCCCATATGTTTGTGAATGATGAATGGAATGCATGAGTGGGTATACTTATTCTTTAAAATTATTTTATGTGATAAGGTATACTCACATGGAATTGAATTGTTTAAATTGAACGCATTGAATTAATGGTTTGATAGATTCCATGAACTTCTCTCCATGGATTTGGAAATCAGTGGTGGATGCCTTGGGTTGATGCTACCCCTTGAGTCTGGATTCTGTGGGATGCCTCGGGCCTTGCAACCCCGTGAATCTGGCTTGCTTAGAATCATATAGGATGTGTCGGTAAACATGATCATTGGAATATAACTATTTTCTAGACCAAGTTCCCACTAGGATGACCATTGGAGTTATTGGGGATGCCTTGGTCTGCTGCACCATGGATGCGGCCCTTTGTGGTGAAGACTTCTTACTTGGATGCCTCGGGTACATGACCCCTTGGACCTGGCCTGTGTGTGATACAGTTCTTTATACGGTGTGGTCATGTAAATTGTTTACTATTGCTTATAGCTGCCTTGCTAGGACTTGACTCTTCTTACAGGTAATCTTGAGGTTTTATTAAATTTACATATGGAAGTGGACCTATTCTGTGGGCATGAACACTTACTTTACATCTTTGTTTACACTTGAAAGAAATTTTTATATTGTTGTTAGAACTATATGGACCCTAGGTGGTTACCTACTTGGTTTCTTATCTCACACCATATTTGGGTATCCTTGGGGACCCAAACAGATTATATGGTCATAGGTGATGACATGGGAAAACGCCCTGGTACGGGTTGTTGACTGTGGCCTAGGAGTAGGGGAGCATAGGACCAAGATGAGGTTTGTGATGCTACATGAAGTTTTTTCCTTTTATTATTTTTGGGATATTTTTATAGTATTATGTTTCCATGTACTATTCCAGATATCTTCTAGATACATGTATCATCTGGATCATTCTATATATGTGACACTATTAATTATTAATATTGATTTATGTATTTTCTAACTTTCAGTAGACTGCTTATTTATTTGATTCCGCTATTGTATGTCTAGGGATTTTACTGTGATACTATGGTAATGAGGGCATAGTCTCCACATTTACTCACATAGGCCCTCACTGCTAGTCATAAGCCTCTATAATTTTGGGAGATGGGTTTGAGGCCATGTGGCCAACCCGGTTTAGAGCACCATTTAGGGTCGCATCTTGATCTCAGACATTACAAAGTGGTAAATTGGTTTTCTTTTTTGATTTGACTTACCTGTTGGTGAAAATAGATAGAGATAGGAAATAAATGGAATTTTCTAATGAGTTGTGCCCAGGAGTAGCTACCCAACATAAAGGGAAAAGAAAAATTGCCTCAAATTGAATTTTTATTTTCTGTATTTTTACTATTATAGTTGATTTGATTTCACCATTGGGTGACATAATTGGTTTATGTTTTTACCATCGATGCAATTATGGGTTCTATTTATTATACAATCTGGTGAGATGAGGGTATTCCATCTAATGCATTATATAGGCACTTGTTAGAAAATCACATTCCATACATTATGCCATGCTATTTTGGATGCATTACATATTGTATGTTGGTGTGATAGTTGATGTGGTAGTTTTGCCTGTTATGGTGTTAGTTGGGTGAAGTAGAAAATGGAGTGATGTCATCTTTAAATTCATAAGGTGTATGGACCCTTATGGATTGTGAAATGATGCAACAATGGAATGAAAATGATATATGAACTTGATATATGTATGGCTTGAATGAGAACCATGTTTTGGGTTCATGAGGTGTTAGGGGCCTTCATGGGATCATAATTAGTAAGCATTTGGTGAAATATCCTTGATAAATGAAGGTGAATGAAATGGAAATAGAGGCTTGACCTAGACCCGAAATTTTAGTGGGAAATAGGCATAGTTTTTAGTGGATATTTGGCTGTTCTTTATATAGTCCTAGATTTAGGAGTAGGTTGTGGGTTGAATTGGTTTCTTGGAGGGTTTTGACCTGTCCTATACTTTTGATTTATGTATTTGATGTTGTACTTTTTTGAAGTGTGTGTTTGGGATTATAGAGACATTCCACCATGATGAACTCTAATGGTACGCCATGAGGGAGGTGATAACCATTCTCTGGAGGACATAGGACATGGAATACCAGTTGATCCTCCTTTAGTGCTAGCTATGGCACCAGAAATTGTTCCAAACGTAGGTGTTGAGGCACAGTTCCATGAGGGGTTCTTTCGATATATGCAAACCTTCCAAGGAGTGCTACAACCTAAATTAACTATGGATGTACTAACTGAAGGTTTCGGGCACAGTGGAAGCGCGTGGGTGGATGTGCCCAATTGGCCTTTTTTCATTAGCAATGATAAATCCACGATCAACACGACGATAAATACCAGTCTCTACAGATCGATTCACAGAAATAGAAAAATAAGAAGAAAGGTCCCAAAACCACCAAAGTGGATCATTACAGGTTGATTATAATTAATTTAATTAATTGAAAAGAAGTAACTTTTGGGTGTTATTTCTTCATTGATATTCTTGATCACGTTTTAATGTGATTTTTCATTGCGTCGTAGAAGCCAAGGGTAAACTTCCTCTAGCGGTGATCCACACGTGCACCATGTATCTCTGGACGTCGCCAAAGGTGTCTCCAGGAGCTAGCATGGAGGAACCTTTGCTTGTGTTGCCCACCTTAGATCATCTTGATCCGATGAATAGGATCTCTCTCGGTCTTGAGAGCATTCTTGGAGGAAGGAGTTCTTTCAGTCTTGAGAGAATTCTCCAGAATTGTTGTGCACAATGATTCTCTTAGGATATGAGTTGGGGTTGTGAGGATATTTATAATCGCATTTGAGGGTGTAAAATTATGACAATAAATAAACACCTTACACATTTTATTTACTTCATTAAATCTTTTGAAAAACCCATGTCGAGTCATTAATTCCTTGACATGCGCCCACACTGATTATAATAAATATTATTTAATAAAATGGTATTATTTCCTCAAAATCCCAACTGAAAAAACTACACGGCGTGTAATCATAAATATACAGCATGTACTTGTTTTTCATTGAAAATGACACGGCGTGTACATTCAATGTACACGGCATGTGTATCTTGTTTTCATTTATTCATTTCCTTTCCAAAATGAAATCTACACGACGTTTAAATTCAATAAAACACGGCGTGTACTTGTTTTTAAAATAAAAACTACACGGCGTGTAATCATTAATACACGGCGTGTACTTGTATTTCTCCAACATTAAAACTATTTAGGATTCCTTGAATAATTATTAAACCACATACAAGAATAATATTTATTATACTTAAGATACTTGAATACACATAGTGTGTGACCCTCTAGGACTCTTTCTTGTTGGCATTAGGCGGGCTTGCCTAAAGTCCAAGATTACTATCTAGAAATGGGTCAAGGCACCCAAGAGAAATAAGTTGACGCCGAATTGATGTGTAACCTCACATGGATTCTTACTGTGTAATTTAATCCCTTTTTCTCAATATCTCATCAAGAAGTTTTCATGGAAGTTTCATAAACCAATATGCTTGATCTGTCGTTATTTGACTACCTGAAATAAACTCGTCGTTTCACCATGGCCATGGAATTTCATGCAACAGTTCCATTTCAATCAAAGGGTCAAGATATCAACTTCTATGAACGGAAGGGACAAATCCTTCCTCGACTTATCCATTAACAACATGTCATTCGTGACACACCCAACATAACCTACTTCTGGCCAACTGTCTTCGTGATGATTTTCATCAGCAAATCTAAGTGTGTGAGTCATGACATGAGTTAATGATAATCATCAAGTCTAAGAACCATTACACATGCTCATAGATAGTAATGTCCGATGACACCAAGACATGCGTAATTACTACTGGCGGGTCTGTTCTCATAATCTCCCATCTTGGAGATTACCAAGTGAAAACTCTATGAGAGAGAGTCTCGTCTTCTTACGAGTACTCACACATGATGATCTATATACTATGTGTCCTATAATAGTATGTCATCCAACCATAGAACTTTATTTAATAATAGTTTTATAGCATTTCAAGGTTCTCATCATAGAGGGGATTTTCCATGACCTTATTAATGCAACAATATATTCTAGAAAATTATTATATTATAGTCATGAAGAACAGTGAACAATATATAATAAGTGTACATTCATGTAATCAAAGTACAAAAAATTGGTTATCAGGAAACCAACTCTAACAAACTCCCACTTGGACTAGAGACAACTTCCTATGACTTTTAGTCCGCTAGACCTCACATTATGATCATGTTTCTGCTGAGTCATGGTTTTAGTCAAGGGGTCTGCCACGTTGTCTTCCGTGGAAATACTGCTCACTGCAACTTCACCTCTCTGAGAATAATCTCTCAAGAGATGATACTTCCAAAGTATGTGTTTTTTCTGCTGATATGACCTTGGCTCTTTTTCAAGTGCCACCACTATAGAATTATCACAATAGAGTGTGATAGGATATTTGCTTCTAGGTACTACATCTAGCTCTTGGATGAAGCGTCACATCTATAATACTTCTTTAGCTACCTTAGAAGCTGCGATATACTTGGAATCTGCAGTAGAATCTGCCACCACACTTTGCTTTGAGCTCTTCCAGCTCACTGAACCTCCATTCAAACTGAAGATGTATCCAGTATGTGACTTAAGGTCATCTTGATCTGTCTGGAAACTAGAATCTACATGTCCTCTGAGGACTAGTTCCACATCTCCTCCATAAAATGGAATATATCCTTAGTATGCCTCAGATACTTAAGGATAGTCTTGAATGCCATCCAATGGTGGTCTCCTAGATCAGCTTGATATCTGCCTACCCCACTTAATGTGTAAGCAACATCTATCCTTGTACATAGCATAGCATACATGACTGGCCCAATCGCTGATGCGTAAGGGATATTTTCCATTTTCTTTCTTTCCTCATGTGTTTGAGGACACATTTTCTTGGAAATATGAATGCCATGTGACACTGACTATAATCCCCTCTTGGATTATTCCATACTGAATCTCTTCAGTATATTGTCAATGTATGTACTTTGAATCAGGCCTAGCATTCTCTTTGATCTATCACGATGGATCTTGATACCCAGAATATATGCTGACTCGCCCAAGTCTTTCATGGAGAAGCACTTATCTAACCATGCCTTAACTGACTATAAGACAGGTACTTCGTTTCCAATTAGTAAAATGTCATCAACATATACTATTTGGAAAATGACTTCATTTCCACTAAACCTTTTGTAGACACAAGGTTCACATTCGTTCTTTATAAAGAAAAATTCCATTAAGGTTTCATCAAAATGAATTTTACAAGACCCGGATTCTTGCTTTAATCCATAAATGTATTTTTGTGACTTGAATAACTTCTTGGCATCATTTGAAGTCACAAACCCTTCAGGTTGTATCATGTAGACATCTTCCTAGAGGTTCCAGTTAAGGAATGCTATTTTTAAATCCATTTTCCAAATTTCATAGTCATGGTAAGTTGCAATGGACAATAGGATTCTGATGGATTTCAGCATTGCAAGCAGTGAAAAGGTTTCATCATAGTCAATTCCTTGACGCTGTCTAAAACCTTTTGCAACCAGTCGTGCCTTATAGGTGCTGACCTGCCCCTCCCTGTCTAGTTTCTTCTTGAATACCCATTTATTAACAATAGGCTTTACATCAACTTGAGGATATACCAAAATACAGACTTGGTTTTGGTACATATAATCCATTTCAGAATTCATGGCTTCTTTCCACTTGGAAACATATGTGCCTTCAACTACTTTCTTGTAGGTAGAGGATCATCATTGTCTACCAATAATGAGTCACCACCTCGGTGAAAAGAAAACCATATTGTTCTAGTTCTCTCACCTCTCACATGATCCTACGCAGTTCTTGTGTCTCTGGAATAGATTGTTCTTCCACGGGGCTTTGTGGAATCTTTTCTTGTACCAACTCATGTGTATCTTGAGCCTAGACTTCATCGAAGTCTATCATTCTCCCACTATCTCTTTTAGAGATGTTCTCCCTCTCAAAGAATATGGAATGTATTTCCACTATAACCTTTTTATCTGAGGGGTTGTATAGGTAATATCCCCATGTTTCCTTGGTATATCCTATAAAGATACACTTTGTGCCTCGGGGTGAAAGTTTGTTACCTCAAGAGGCCTTAACAAATGCTTCGCTACCCCACACATGTAAATTTAACAACATGGCGTTGCGTCCACTCCATAGCCCGTATGTAATACCATTTATCGATTTAGTTGGTACTTGGTTTATTATGTGTGTTTCTTTTTGTAATTAATATCCCCAAAAGGACAATAGAAGACTCTCATGACTCATCATTGATATCACCACGTCCAACAGGTTGTGGTTCCTCCTTTCACTTATGCCATTCCACTGAGGTGTGTAAGGAGGAGTGAGTTGAGATAGAATCCAAAACTTCTGTAAGAAATCAATGAAGTCCTGATTAAGATATTCTCCTCCTTTGTCTGAGTGGAGTTTCTTAATCTTCTTACAAAGCTGGTTCTAAACTTCATTCCCGTATTCTTTGAACCGATAAAAAGAATCTGACTTATACCTCATTAAGTAAATATATCCATATCTACTAAAATAATTAGTAAAAGTTATGAAGTACGTGAACCCACCCCTTGCTTCAAATTGAAATGGTCCACATACATCTGTGTGAACTAATTCTTGAATCTCTTTATACCTTTCACCTTTCCCACTAAATGGGGCATTGGTCATTTTGGATTGTAGACACGCATGACATACACCATGTGGTTTTAGTTTAAAAGAATCTAAATACCCATCTTGATATAATTTTGTCAAAATTTCTCATTGACATGACCTAGCCAGTGATTCTAAAGTTGGGTGTGGTATGAGTCATGTGAATTAACTTTGTCATCGATTTCCATTACTTGGTTTGTGTAGTATAACACATAAAGATCATTATATAAATGTGCCCTACCAAAACAAATGATATATTCATAAAAGTAGCAACATCCACGTCCAAACATGAAGATGAATCCATCAGTATCTAATCTGGATACTGAAATAATGTTTTTGGTTATGGAGGGTACATAATAACATCCTTTAAAAAACAAGAACATCCCAGTAGGCAATGTGAGGTGGTAGTCCCCGATAGCTACAGCAGCGAGTCTAGCTCTATTGCCTTCTCGTAGATCCACCTCACCTCGGTAAATCATTTTGAATCTACTTGGTTCTTGTATTTGGATACATATGTGAGAACCACAAGCAGTATCTAATACCCAATTGGTAGAAACAGATAGATTGCATTCGATAAAAAATGCACATGATGCTTCCCCTTGCTTCCTTGTCTAGGTGCAGTTTTTCTTCCAGTGGCCCTTCTTGCCACATGCAAAACAAACAGCCTCTTGTTCTCTTGCCTCCCCTTTGATCTTACTTTTCTTGGAAGGCCTTGAAGAATCTTTGGGCTTAAATCTCTTTACCTTCCCTTTCCTTTTATTCACCATTAGGATAGAAGGCTTTTCAGGCTTCATGTCATTGTCAACTTGGAGAATAAGGACAAGAAGATCAGATTGATACTTCTCAATGTTGTTCATGTTGAAATTTACAACAAATTTTGAGAAGCTTTGGGGGAGTGATGCAAGAATGAGATTGGTACCTAGTTCTTCGGGAGTTTAGACGCTAGAACCTCCAAGAGCATAATGTATCCAATGAGCTTGACTACATGAGGCCTAGCTGGGGCACCCTCTCCAAGATTACTCTAAAATAGAGCCTTGGAGATCTCAAAACATTCTTATCTTGCTCTCTCCTGGTATAGACCATGGAGGTACTCGAGCATGCTATAGGTATCTATGTATTCATGAGATTTCATGAGCTCACTAGACATGGATGATCACATCAAACATTGAACGTTGAGTGCATCACTCCAATGTTGATCATAGACCAGGAAATCTTCATCACTCACCCCTTGGGAAGGCAAATCAGGAAGTGAGGAATCCATCATGTAAAACTTTCGTTCATGGTGTAGGATAACCAGAAGGTGCCTAAACCATTCATGAAAGTTACTACCCGTGAGGATATTGTATTTATCCATAATTGACCACAGAGAAAATTCGGTTGATGAGTTTTTCATACTGATTCTAAAAATTAAAATAGCATAATTATCAGTACTTTCTTAATTACATTTTATGATAAATAATAAATTTTATTAAGTCTCCCACTATTTTATCACATCCCAATGGCCCTCACCATTGAACTCAGAATATCCAGTTTCCATGACATTCTAGTGGCAAGGATCCATATTCCCTTTCGCATAACCCCAAAGGGGTTGGTCAATCTATTTGAAGGTATTTAGGTAGGCAGGTCTTTGGAAACTATGAGCTTATAGTTCATTGATCTGTTGAGTGGACTCCCCAATCCTGAAATCCTAACTTGGATTTCCTCAACACTTGCCTCCATTTTACAATAAGTCTTGTAAGGGCTACTCCTCTTGATGTAAAATAATTAAGTCTACCCAAAACATTCATAAGAGCTTCCTTTATAAAAGTTAGTGTCCCAAGAAGGGTTGGTTAAACACATAGTTTTATCGAGTCTTGCCCTTAATCAAGTAATGGAAGGCTTGGTATGACGTAATATGGTATTTGAGGGATTTTATTCTTTATACGTAGTTTTTCATTATCACATGCTTGTTAATATTATGTGATGATTTCTTAAGTGATTAACCATGTTCTGATAATGTTTATGCATAGTCCGTTTTTTATTTTATTCTATCTTTGCATGCTTTTTTATTTCATTAATTATGTGATCACGAAAACACATACATAATAAAAAAACCATGTAATCAGACATAAATAAAATAAGATGGCATGATCATGAGATTCTATTGGTTAGCTTATCTAATGGTTTTGATAAGCTAACCCTAACCTAGAGAAAACACCTTGAACCCAATGGTTCATGTTTTTCAGCTCCCATTTGTCCATCTTTGCATCTTCTTGGGTTAGTTTCACCTCAGATTCGGATTTTTGAACTATCTCCACTAGCTTGGGAGATCCTCCATTACATGGGATTTATATTAAAGAAACCATGGGCTTGCAGGCCCTACATTGTATTGGAAGAAGGCTCATAGGCCAAAACATTTAAATTAAAAAAATTTAAATTAAACCATACACACATAAAAAGGGTCTTTGGTCTAGCTCATGATCATCCATAGCATTCAACGACATTTACGAATATTTAGAATTCAAATTCTTTTAATATTTATATTATTCAAGATATGTCGTGCTTGAATTCAATTAATTATGATCTTATTATTAATCAATTATTTATATTAAATTCCTTTATAAATTTCCTTGAGATTCTTCTCATCCATATTCCTTGTATATGTCTTTGTACTTTTGGAAGAAACCTGGTGAAATTCCATTTCTATAAAGTACACGGTGTGTAGGCTATATTACATGGCGTGTATTTTTTACCCTTTATCCAAAGTACATAACAGGGGCTTGGGCATGTTTTTTATGTACTTTGTAAATTTTGGAGTACACGGCGTGTAGATTAATGTAACATGGAGTGTACTTCCTTGTTACGCAGTTACTGGCTTGGTAATCTCGTGTACGCGGACCACGGCTTCTCCTTCTACACAGTTTCACTTGGGATGGATCAGACTACACGGTGTGTTGATTCAACAAGCACGACGTGTATTCTAGTTCCCATGCACCGTTCATTTCTGGTCAATATGGTGTAATAAATACTTAGGTATACTCAATTCACATGGTGTGGTTTGGCAGACTAGTACCAGTTCGTTGAACCTAAGTACATGGCGTGCAGTTTTTACTACACGTTGTGTATTCTTGTTTTGTACAGACAGAAAGAGCGAATCCTCTGGATAAGTTCCTTGTTTTTAATTTAATCAAAACTAAAATTAAATGTTCATTTCTGTGATGTGAATTGAGAAACAATGGAGGAAGAACAGATCTCATTCATTCAGTTTTATAGAACGATTTATCTTGAATTGAATCAAATATAAATGCGTAAATTATCAACAAAAATTAAATAAATATAATCAACGTAGTAACCTCCCTCTGATACCATTTTAAGTCTCTGGGCACAATGGAAGCTTGTGGGTGGATGCTCCCACTTTGATTTTTGTCATTAGCAATAATCAATCCGGGATCAATACGATGATAAACGCCAGTCTCCATGGATCGATTCATATAAATAGACAAAGAAGAAGAAAGGTCCCGGAACCACCAAAGTGGATCGTCATAGGTTTATTATAATTAATTTAATTAATTGACAAGAAGTACATATTGGGTGTTCTTTATTCGTTGATATTATTGATCACGTTGCGATGTGATTCATCATTGCATCGCAGAATACACGGGTAGACTTCCTCTTGCAGTGATCCACACGTGCACCACGTATCTCTGGGCGTCCCCAAAGGGGTCTCCAGGTGGTAGTGTGGGGAAACCTTTGCTTGCGTTTCCTGCCTTAGATCGTCTTGATCCAATGAAGAGGATCTCTATTGGTCTTGAGAGCATTCTTTGAGGAAGGATTTCTTTCGGTCTTGAGAGAATTCTCCAAAATTGTTGTGCACAAAAATTCTCTTATGAAAGGATTTGGGGTTGTGAGGATATTTATAATCGGGTTTGAGGTTGTAATGTTATGACAATAAATAAACACGTTACACGTTTTATTTATTTCATTAACTCTTTTGAAAACCCCATGTCAAGTAATTAATTCCTTGACATGCACCCACACTGATTATAATAAATACCTATTAATTAAATGATATTATTTCCTCAAAATCCCTACTGAAAAAACTACACGGCGTGTAATCATAAATACACGACATGTACTTGTTTTTAATTGAAAACTACCTGGCATGTACATTCAATGTACACAGCGTGTATATCTTGTTTTCATTTATTCATTTCCTTTCCAAAATGAAATCTACATGGCATGTACATTCAATAATACACGGTGTTTACTAGTTTTCAAAATAAAAACTACATGGTGTGTAATCATTAATACATGGTGTGTACTTGTCTTCCACCAACATTAAAACAATTTAGGCTTCCTTGAATAATTATTAAACCACGTATGGGAATAATCTTTATTCTAATTGAGATACTTGAATACTCTTAGTGTGTGACCCTCTTGGCCTCTTTCTCGTTGGCATTAGGTGGGCTTTCCTAATGTCCAAGATTACTCTCTAGCAACGAGTTAAGTCACCCAAGAGAAATAAGTTGAAGCCGCATTGATGTGTCACCTCATATGAATGCTTACTATGTAATTTAATCCCTTTGTCTAAATATCTCATCAAGAAGGTTTCATGGAATTGTCATAAACCTATATGCTTGATCTGTCGTTATTTGACTACCTGAAATAAACTCGTCGTTTCACCATGGCCATGGAATTTCAGGCAACAGTTACATTTCAATCAAAGGGTTGAGATATCAACTTCCATAAATGTAAGGGACAAATCCTTCCTAGACTTATTAATTAAGAACATGTCATTCGTGACGTACCCAACGTACACTACTTCCCGCCAACTGCCTTCATGACGGTTTTCTTTAGCAAATCTAAGTGCGCGAATCATGACATGATTTAATGATAATCTTCCAGTCTAAAGACCATTACAAACACTTGTAGATAGTAATTTCTGAT
The DNA here is from genome assembly GCA_963277665.1 of Viscum album. Lineage (NCBI taxonomy): Eukaryota > Viridiplantae > Streptophyta > Magnoliopsida > Santalales > Viscaceae > Viscum > Viscum album. The sequence continues at coordinate 498,892,044 of OY728139.1, forward strand.
GACACCAAGACATACGGAATTACTACTGGTGGGTCTGTTCTCATAATCTCCCATCTTTGATATTACCAAGTGTGAACTCTATGAGAGAGAGTCTCATCTTCTTACGAGTACTCGCACATGACAATATGTATACTATGTGTCCTATCATAGTATTTCATCCAACCATAGAACATTATTTAAGAATATTGTTATTGAATTTCAAGGTTCTCATCATAGCGGGGATCTTCCATGACCTTATTAATGCAACAAATGTTCTAGGATGTTATTATACTATAGTCATACAGAACAATGAATAATATATAAAAAGTGTACATTCATGTAATAAAAGTTCAAACAGATGGTTCTTAGGACCCCAACTCTAACACTAACGTTGGTGTTCTAGCAGAAACATCTTCCCACATTTGTGGGGGATGGTGGTCCACCGGCTGCAGATTTGCGGCTAGAGACCGCCTTATCCATTTTTGTGCATCTGGAGATGCCTCATGAGCAGAGGGTCAAGGTCACAACTTACATGCTACATGGATCGACAAAGTGTTGGTATGACATTCTGAACCATGCTGGCGGGATGTGAAATATGGGATGGGATGACTTCAAAGCCCCTTTTTTGATTACTTTTACCTCGCGACTCTGCGAGTAGAGTGGGATAGTGAGTTCATGTGTCTAGATTAGGGTGCAATGAAAGTTATGGAATAATCGACATCCTATACAGAGCTGAGGTATTTTTCACTGATGTATCTTATAGATTAGTTGTTTAGGGAGAGATGCTTCTAGGAAGATCTCATACATGCCACAAAATCTCATGTAAATGTGCATAGATTGGATTATATCAATGATATTGTGAATTGGGCACTGATTACAAAGAAGAACCTAAGGGAAGCTGGGGGTATAGAACATGGAGGTGTTGTTTCTAGACCTAGTGTATCTACATCTTTAGGAAGGAAGTTATATTTTTTGGCTTCCTGTGAGGTTATTTCTAGTGAGGATACAGGTGAAGGAAGCTTGGTGTATTTCCATCGGTGTGGTAGGTGAGGCCACATGAAGACTTAGTGTGACTGCGACCCAGTTGGGTGCAGAGATTGCGGCAGGATGGGGTACATGCAACTGTTTTGTAGGACATTTTCACCAGCTTTGAGTGGTAGGGGTAAGCTCTAACATTTGGATCAAGAGAAGTTTCTTTAGCTCCTTGGAAGGTAGAAAACTGGAGTAGTGAAGGACGGTCGGACCGAGGTATTGGTGGTTGTGGTTGTGGTTTCCAGACACATGTTTCTCAGAGACAATAGCGTGGATCATCTCTGAGTATCTAGACAATGTCATGGGGTCACGATACATTCTAGAATTATGCAATGCAATAGACCCAACAGGAGAAAGATCCCAGACCGTCTACGACGATAGGTACAATCTTGGTAGCTTATACTATTTCATTTTATCTTTTTGATATAGGCGATTCACATAGTTTTATATCTACATGGGTGGTTATAATCCTTAGGATTCTAGTTTTTCTTTTGGAGGGTGTTTTGACGCTAGACACACCTTTGGGAATCATAACCTGTGATGTGAACCAATGTATAGAGTGTCCCTTTGTGGTTGGAGGGTTTCACATTGTCTGGAATATATATTTCCTCAAGGTGATATGGTTTTATTCCATTATCATAATGAACTAGCTAGTAAATTAGCTAACGTATGTTGATTGTTATCACTAGAGGGTTACTTTCACAACAATAGAGGGCGTGGTGTTTCTTCACAAGGGTGATTGAGATGTCCAGGCGAGCCGAGCTGGACCCGAGCATCATGGTCTAGACGAGATGACAACCCAAATTTCTAGTTTGTTTCTGGATGATTAGGGAGTGAGTTAAATAGAATTTCCTCCAATGGTTGAGTGATTTAGGGACATCTTCCCTAATTAATTTTCTGGGTTACCTCCTATGATGGAAGTAGATTTCTCCATTGAGCTTGTTCCAAGAGCTTCACTGGTATCCATTTCTCCTTATAGGATTCCTATGATGGAGTTGTAGGAGATCAAGAGGTGGCTAAAGGATTTAGAGTTTAATGGGTTTATTCAGCCTATTACTTCTCTATGGTGTTCTCTGATCCTTTTTGAGAAAAAGGTGGATGGAAATCTTAGGCTATGCATGGACTATTGGAAACTGAATCAGTTGAAGGTTAAAAACTGATATCCCATACCATGGATAGATGAACAGTTTGATCAGCTTCGAGGAGCTCAAGTATTCTTGAAGATTGAATTGAGGTCTAGATACCACCAGGTATGTGTTCAACCTATGGACATACCTCATACAACCTTTCATAGAAGTTATGGTCTATATGAGTATTTGGTTATTCCATTCATTCTCACAAACACCCCTGAAGTTTTCATGGTGATGATGAACCGGGTGTTCCATCCTTATCTTGAATCATTTGTGGTAGTTTTCATGGAAGATATCTTGGTTTATTCTCACAATCGATAGGACCATTCTAACCATGTTGATATCATTTATAATACACTGATAGAGCATCAGTTATATTCTAAGCTCACAATGTGATGATTTTGGATGGATCAAATTCACCTCCTCGGTCACATAATCTTGGAGATAGATGTACCAGTGGACCTAGAGAAGGTAGAAGAATTAGTTTCATGGGAAAAACTCAATAACATGTTTGAAAAATGGATTTTCTTGGGGCTTCCTAGTTACCACATGTGTTTTATAAAGGACTTCTAACACTTTGTAGCACCGCTGACGAGCTTGAAGAAGAAGGGTGTGAAGTTTTTTTGGTCATATTCTTGTAAAGTGGTATTTGAGGAGATGAATGGAAGGTTGAAATCAATACTAGTCCTGATTCCACTAGAGAAACGCATGAGTTACATGATTTACTGTGATATGTCAAGTATTTGGCTGGGCATAGTGATGATGCAGGGGGAAAGAGTCATCATGTATGGATCACGATATCTGAGGCCTCACAAGATAAATTACCCTATGCACAATCTATAATTAGCTATAGTTGTTCATTCTTTTCACTGTTGGAGACACTATTTACTAGGAGAGTTTTTTGTGGTGTATAGGGACAACAAAAGACTTATTTATATCTTTACATAGTAAGATCTGAATCTGAGGCAGTAAAGGTGGGTATAGTTCCTTCAGTCATTTGACTTCGAGCTTGCCTATACAATGGGTAAGGGCAATGCTGTTCCTGATGCACATAGCAGGAGGACTCAGATACAAGCGGTGAAATAAGCAAGTAGCTAGTGGAATATTATGGCGTTTTTCTCCGAGATGCATCTAGAGGTGAAAGAACGTTTGGGAAAGAATATCCTATCATCCTTATCTATGACTTCTACCCTACTGGAAAGAGTGAGGATGAGACAAATATCAGATTCTGAGGCCATAGTTTTGTGAGAGAGTGTTCCAGGTGAGGATCTACCTCTTGGATGTATGGTAGATGACAATGAGGTCCGACATATATATGGATGGGTTTGGGTTCTAGGGGATAAATGTAGGTAGTTGATGCGGAAGTTTTATGATTCATCTTGGGCAGTGCATCCTAGGGTCACTAAGATGTACCATGACGTGCGCCATCCGTACTGGTGACTGAGTACGAAGCAAGAGGTGGTTGTTTTTGTTATGAGGTGTTCCACCTGTTAGCAAGTAATGGTAGAACAACATTGAGTTTCTATAATTTTTGAATAATTACTTATCATGAACTAGAAATGGAATGATGTAGCAATGGATTTTGTGACTGGTTTTCCAAGGTCTCCTTGAGGTAACGATGTTGTGTGGGTTTTTTTTGATAGGCTTAAGAAGGTGCTCATTTCTTTATGATCAAAGAGGCCTTCAGTGTTGATGAGATTGGAAAGTTGTACATATGAGAGGTTATATGAATTCATGGGGTCCTATGCACTATCGTTTCAGATAGGGATGCCCATTTCACATCTCGGTTATGGAAGAGTTTCCAAAGGGTGTTGGGTACATAGATTCTTCTGAGCACTTCATACCACTGTCAGACTGATGGCTAGTCAGAGCGTATTATGCATTTTCTAGAGGACATGCTGAGAGCATGCATCATATATTTTGGGGGCACTTGGGAGTGTCACATTCCCCTAGTGGAGTTCAACAAAAATAATAGTTATCAGGAGACGATTCAGATGTAACCTTATGTGTATTTATATAGTAGACCATGCCGATCACACTTGATCTGGTTAGAGGAAGGAGAGGTAGATTTACTGGGACCACGTCTCATGTCAGAGACCTATGAACTTGTCTAGTTGATTCAAAAGCAGATGGCTACTGCACAGTCTCATCAGAAATCTTATGCCGATCTCCACAAACATAAACTAGGGTTTGAGGTTGGGGATCATGATTTCTTGCATGTTTCGATGATGTTGGGACACATAAGGATCAATAGAGAAGGTAAAATTTCACCATGATACGTAGGGTCATTTGAGATTCTGTAGAGTCAGGTCGGTTTCCTATCGGTTGCAGTTACGTCAGAGGTACTGATCCATGCACAATGTCTTACTTGTATCTCAGCTGCGCCGCTATCACTCAGACCCATTTCACAATTTTCATCCAGAGGATCTTGAGCTTCAGGTTGATGCATCCCTTGAAGAGCATCCAATTCATATCATAGACTAGAGAACAAAGGTTCTATGAGGCCCGTCGGTTACTCTAGTATAGGTTCTATGGAAGCATGGTTGTTTATAGGATGAGACCTAGGAGCGGGAGGCTGACGTACATGCTTAGTGGGTAGATTTGTTCTTAAACAAATATTGACCACCCTATAAAGAGAAATTCCGGGAAGAATTGCTATAAGGGGGAAGATTGTAAGAACCTAGGTTTTTGTATGAGGTAAAAATCCTTTTATTTTAGGTTCAAATTCTTCGTTATAGAATTCCATACCTCCCCCTTGTGACCACGGGTGTTTTGGAGGTGTCCGGGGCTCGTTCGGAGTCTAGAACTAGGTTTTATGGGTGATTTAGGCCTGGAACATGGTTAAGATAACCATGTAGGGCAGGTTGCACAATTATACTAACCATGAGAGGGGAGGAAGTAGCTTCCACATGATTAGGAAAACTGTGCGGTAGAGGTAGTCCGTCCATGTGGTATGTTTAAAAATTGAAGACTTTTTACAGACAGTTTCACACTGTTACCGCATGGTTAGAAAAATAGTACATGGGTAACCATGTGATGTTCCCCATTGTGATAGTGACATGCACAAAATTTTCGTATGGTTTGGAAAACTGTGCATGTAAGCTGTACGACCCTACTGTGTGGTTTTTAAAAAAAATTAATTAAAGTTTAAATTTTCCATTTAAACCCATTTTGGGTTTTCCTTCAATGAACAGAACCCCCCTCACGTTGGAGCTCTGCCCTTGGTGCCTAAGCTAGGCTTTGAGCCTGTTTCACTATCCAACCACTATTCCAATTATGGATCATCTCATCAGAATTGTATTGGTAAGGCCTACATTCATTTTATCCATTTTCAATTCCTCTGTTGATTGACTATGCTATTTAATTTTAGGCACATATGACCTAATTTCTCATTCTTCATTTGTTCTTTAGATTTCTTGCAAACCAGGGTGAATCATGACCTAATACTAGATGGGAAAACTACTAAAGAGATATGGTAGGTGGTTTATTCTTTTATTTGGGTTTTCTTGTGATTTTCGTGTGTTTTGATGATATATTACCCGCCAGACTTTCTGAAAGTACCCCATTTTTAGGAGATCAACTTGTAGTAGGCTTAGTCAGGCCTAGTGAGGATTCCTGTAGGTTCCATTTTGGTTTGTTGCCATATTTTCTCATTTCAAGGTCACCCAAGGGGTGTTCCTTAAGTAATAAACTATTTTATACATATTTAAACCACCCATGAGGTGTGTTCTTATGCTTTCCTAGTTAAAGGAAGCCCTTTTATGCCTTAAAGGTTTTAAATAGCTTTCCTAAGAGATACATCGCCTCCTTTATTAGTGATACATTGTGATAATATGGGTGGCTATACTAATATGATCTGTTCAATGTCATGCTAAAGGGGTAATATGGGAGGGTAATCCCATATATTTGTGAATGATGAATGGAATTCCAGACTGGTTATAATTATGCCTTGGAATTAGTTATGTGAGTGGGTATAATCACATGGAATTGAATTGTTTAAATTGAATAAATTGAATGATTTATTTGATAGATGTCATAGACTTCTCTCCACGGATCTAGATTGTAGTAGTGGATTCCTAGGGATGAATCCACCCCTTGGGTCTTGATTTCATGGGATGCCTTGGGCCTTGCTACCTAGTGGATCCAACCTTCTTGGAATCATGTAGGAAATGTCAGTACACAATTTCCTAGGACTCTAACTAGTTCCTAGACCGAGTTTCCACTTGGATTCCCATGGGACTTGATGAGGATTACTTGGTCTGCTGCACCGTGGATCCATCCCTTCGTTGTCTAGACTTCTTACTTGGATGCCTATGGTACATGACAACTTGGATATAGCCCGTCTGGTTCACACTTCATTATAGGGTGTGGTTGTGTGACTTGTTTACTATTACTTATATCTTCCTTGTTAGGATCTAACTCTTCTTGTAGGTATTCATACAGTTCAGTTGATTTTACATATGGTAGTAGACTTATTCCATGGGAATGAAAACTTACTTTACTAATTTTTTTACACTTTCTATCATGTTGTATATTGTTGTTTGAATTGTATAGACCCTAGGTGGTGACCTAATGGGATGTTTATATCACACCCAGTTTGGGCCTCCTCAGGGAACCAAAAAGATTATATGGTTATAGGTGATGATAGGATCAAGCACCTTGGTACGGTTTGTTGACTACGACCTTAGATCAGGGGAGAATATGAACATGATAGGGCTTGCGATGCTACATGAACTTTTTGTCCTTTGGTTATTTTTGTTATATTTGTACTATATTGTATTTCCCTTTACTGTTCCATATATCTTCTAGATACATGTATCATCTTCATAATTCTGTATATGTGACACTACAGGTTGTCGATATGGATTTCTGTCTTATCTTACTTTTAGTTGACTGCTTATTTATTTTCTTCTGCTATTTTATGTTTTCATATTTCTCTATGATGCTTCGGTAATGAGGGAATAGTCTCCCCACTTACTCATCTAGTCCCTTGCTACTAGTTAGAAGCCTCTGGTGTTTGGGGAGATGCGCTTGAGGCCATGTGGCCAACTGGGTTCAAAGCACTGTTTTGGGTGGCATTTGGGTCTGGGATGTTACACTTCATGGGGTTAAATTTATTCAATATGATAAAGTGTAATTTGTTAATGATCCTATGAAGGGTTCCCCATGGAGTTAAAAATGTTAATATGGATAGTGTTTTCAAAAAACTTCATAGAGAAGGTTCCTTTATAAACATTGCTGATTGTCTTGATTTTATTCAATAAAGGTGTAACCAAAATTATGGGTGAGTGGGATGTTGTTCTATCTTTCTTTATGTTTATCATATAAGAGTATGCTGGGAAAATTATATTTTAATACCTAATTAGAAAAGTCTGCAGACTCCTATAGAAAATGTAGTAGACCTATTTTAATGTTGTGCCACCACTCTTATGGTCTTTAGTTATCACATTTACAAATAAATGAACACCAATTGAGGCATGAAATTGATCAAAGAACCTTGATCAAATAAAGAATCTATAAAAGTTAGTGAACTGATGGTCAATGGGATAAAAAAATGTCTTGGGATCTTGACATTTTATGGGTAGATGTGGAATGATCAAAGTTGATACACGTATTCTCAAGTCGTCCCTCACATTCCCTTGGAGTCTATTTTTCTGGGTTAAAATATCTTTAAGTAACATAACATAATTTTATATTTTTTGAGAGCTTCTATAAGTGTAATATTTATCTCATGTTTGAAGAAAGTCTCAAGAATTTATTTTTAAACTTCTTCTTCATAAATTTTGTTAAATTTTATCAGTATTGATGGGAATGGAAGTGGGAAATATTTCTTCTCCCTTTGTTTCCTTTTAAATGGGATCGCTTGTTTCTTTCTTCTTAGGATAACCCTCTCTTCCACTTTCTTCTCTTCATCTTGGATATGGTTATAAAATATCTATCTAGAGTTTTCTTATTTTTTCCTCAGGTTCTACTTGGTTTTTCTTAGGTTTAAAGGTGGTTGGTGAAGTGATTTCCTAAACACTAATGGTTGTTCAGAGGGTTTAATTTATTGGAAAGTATAGGGTTAATAGTTAGTAGGATATGTTTAAGATAATTTTTATTATTGTTATAATGGTGGGGGTTATTGGAATTACTACTAAAAAGGTTGTTATTATTGAAACTAGTATTGAAAATAAATCCTATCTTGGTTCTATTGATTTCTAAATCCATATTGAAAATTGGAATTTTCTCTCTACCCTTGAGTGGGTTGTTGGTGTTACCTTGTATGAAAGGATACTTTAAAAATCTCCATGCTCTGTACTCTAGTAGAATAGTCAGTAAAATGGGTAAGAGAAGAACATAAATGATATACCTTGGATGGTTCTTGTTTTTAACTAGTTTTCATCAAATATATTTGCCTCACAAGACTAGATATCTCTTTAGGTTTATATTATAATAACATATATGAGTTTGAAGTTATTACCAAATGTATGCCTCTTGTTATTTTACCTACTGTTCCAAACTATTTTGATTTTCATATAGTCTTCTCAATTGGACTCTTGGCTCATGTCGGTGATTTTTCAATCAAGGATCCTCTAGATGATGTACCAAGTATGTTTCTAACATTCTGTAGAAATACATGATAAAATAACATAGGGAAATGATGATCCTTTATATATTGATGGTGGAAATTGGCACAAAGATTATTAAATCACTCCAAATACTCACAAAGAGTATCTCTAGTAGGTTTTATGATGGTATACAACTCTTTCTTGATAATTATAATTTTAGAATAAGGGGACAATCTCTAAAGAAAGGATATTTATAGGATATTAGAATCCGTTATATTCTTATTTGGGTATTCACCATCCAGAACATAGAACTTTGGTAGAAATTATATTATACCAGTTTTACGTTCTAAATTATCACACCCCAAAATTATAATATATGATTACCGTTAAATAAGTTAATTTTTTCGATAGCTTTATCCACACGCAACACAGAACGAAAATGAAACTATTATATGTTCAAATAATATATAAATATTTATGTATGACCATTAAAAACTATCCATTTAATTATAAGTAATGAATAGGAGTAACCAATTTATGAAATTTTTGAATAATGAAAAGAAATATTACTTTTAATATGAATGAAAATAAATTGGTTTACCTAAATTGACTAATAAGATCATTTATTATTTAGAAAATAATTTTTCTAAAATGATACCTTTTATACAATAAACATTTATTGTAGAGACCCAAAGCTTGACGTACATGGACATTACATTACTTTTGTGGAATACTTAATACATAATAAGAACCAACACTCAAGGACCGTAATAGTTTAGTGTCTTTGGAAACTTGGAATATAAACTTCTAATCATGTTGAAAGATCTTCAATAACTCCCATAACGATATTCCCCTTTTTGTTTCCTTACCTAAAACCTTTATTTATTTCATGGGAAAAATAAAAAATAAAAAGGGTGAGCTCAAATGCTCAGTAAGGGAAAACATAGAGAACATAAAACAATCTATAAACATTTGAAAGCAAAAACTTGAACATGAAATTTAAACATCAAAATCTTAAGAAAAGACATGAATCTTGGATGTACGTAAGGCATGTATCATAATGGAACATAAATCTTGATAAAATAGAATTGGAATAAAACATGTAATTGTGGAAACCATTCAGCACGTGTTATGATTTCCATAGTAGCCAAGACATTGCTGCCAAGACCATCTTAGTAGACAAAGTCCCTTTTTGAATCGAGTTCACTCCTCATTATAGTCTTGTATTACTGAACTGGTTTAACTTACCATTCCAGCCATGTCTATCTCATGAGATATAAATATTTACCCAATGCGTTGGAGGGAGATATAGTTCCCACCCATCTCATAATGAAATCATTCTTTCGTGTGCCACAAAATCATAAATCATACATCATAGCATAACCCATGTAATAGAATGAGATTCTTAAACATCATGCCATCATATCATAATCCATATAAAAAAATGGATATCATTTCATCATAAGAAGAATCAAACCATGTAAATAATGGATACATTAAACTTGAAAGATAAACATATTAAATAATTTCATTTTAGATGGAAAATATTTTTGATAAAACACTTGAAATTAAATATTGAGGAAAATATCCTTTCTTCTTCAAAATCATTTTCTTTTCACAAAATGCCATGAAATTTTAAAAGAAAAGGGTTTTTTTGAAAATAATAATGCAATATTGTATAGGAATCTTCATGAAGATGAGGCATTATGAAACCGTAAAAATCTGTTCACTCCGTATAAGTTAAAAAAACATTCTTCTCATACTTTTGTCGGAAAAGTCAAAAAGTACCTTGTAAAAACAGATTCTTTACATACCATGTAGTAAAAGTAAAAATGGGTAAAAAGGACTTTAAACATATATGAAAGAAAAGTAAACATTTTATGAAAACATTTTGAGAACATATGGACATGGATAATAATCATAACCCCAGTAAATACTTACGAATAAACAATCTCGGATAAGAATGAGATTGGAATAATTATCCCTTAACCTATGTCCGATATGCTTCGTACGTATCCGAAACTCCTGTATAATGATTTAAATAATGTCATTGACTTATTAGAGAATCATATTCATTGTTATGATATCATATATGGTTCACTTATGACTTTATAATACCCGTTCTTTTGTAAATTCCATGTTAAAGAGCGTTTTGGGTAAAATTATTTCATTTGTCGTCCGTGTTTTGACTTGTAATTATTCATATGATTACTTAGATCATAATTACTTAATTCCAGAATATAAAACATGATTTATATATAATATATATTCAGAATATATATATATATATAATAGATTGATAAATAGAAATAAATACACCGTTCATGGAGACGGTAGGCCATACGTACGCATGAACGTTGTTTTCGTTTCCTCATTGAATTGAATGAAATTAATTGGATTACATACATATATATATATACATAAATCTAATATCATTATTATGTAATATATTTCATGATTACTTATTATATATACTTTATAATCATTCACGAATGGTTAATCATTGAGAATGAATCTCATCGCGTCGTGGAGATGGTAGTCCGTATATACGCACGAGCGATGATATCATTCCCATAATTATTCAATTTAATTGGAGTGGTTGATACAATATATCATAATCAGTATTATGTTATAATAACTTTGTATATTTATTCTTTACACCATTATACCCATCCAATTAAGGTGGTGTTGGAAAAACAGATTACACCACGACGTGGAGACGGTATTCCGTACGTACGCACGCGCGGTGATTTCGTTTTCCGTAGGATGGATAGAAGTTGAAATGTGGTTGTTTCATATTTATAATAACATATCAGTATATTAGTGATACTGATGTTATTACTTTATAATGAAACAACTAAATAATAATAAGTTGAAGAAGAAATAAGCTTGAAATAATCGGTAGAAGAGATTACCTCTTCTTCGACGCACCTCCTTTAAACTTCTTCTTAGGGCACTAGGGTTGGTCTTTTGAGAAGACCAGTACCTCTAGTAGGTTTATAAGGAAGTGGGGAAGTGAAATGGGTAGGGTTTGGCCGATCTTGGAGGGTCAAAATGGTGTGAGGAAGATAGGGAGGAGGTGCCCTTTTATAAGGGAGGAGAGGGGCACCTTTGGAATCCTAAAAAATATTAGTTTAATATAAATTAAAACCCCACATAAAAACCTCCAAAAATGACTCAATTCAAATATTAGATGAGATATGGTTGTAATATCATCAAAAAATAAAATTTATAAATGTTTTGATCTTATTTTAAACCTTATCATTTTGATTTATCCTTATTTAATCTATTTAAGTTTATTTGTGGTAATAAAATTGTAAATTTTAAATGGTTATAAATAATCACTTATGTGTTGTTAATTTTCCATAATTGGATACTTTATGACATTTTAGACTATATAAATTTCAATTTATAATTTTTAAATATATTTGTGATTTTTAAACAATTTAATAATATGTTATTTTTATAAAATAACAATAGTGTCAGTTTTGACACTATTCATTTATTTGAATTTAAATAAAATATACACAGAGGATATATTCGAACTATAATATTTAATAGATTTATAACATGTCAAATGTATCTATAAAATTCATGTATAACATTAAATAGTTCATATAATATTTATTTTAATATTTTTAAAACCATTTATTTGGTATATCTCTTAATAAAATAATTACTACAACATTTTTGTATAATTATTTAATATACTTATTTGTTGCATAAAAATTAAAAATAAAATCCTTTGATGAAGATAAATATAAAATATTTTATAATAATAATTTTACTCAAATTTATCATCTTAAAATAACAACATGTAAATTGTTATCTTTATTAAATTATGAAGGTGACAACTTTGGAATCATTTAAAATACAATATTATAAGTGTCATAATGGCCATAATGAGGAATGAAATGGTAAAAACTTCGGCCAGTGGATGATTAGGTTTTATATATACACAAATAATAAGTTTTTTGCAGATTTTGGGGCCTTTTTATATCTATTACTATTTCAATAAAAACTATATTATTGATTTTTCACTAAATAAACAATTTCTGCATCATTAATGTATAAGATAATAAGGTAACTAAATAACTCTTAAAAATTACAAATAAATTACCGTGATAAAGAAAAACATTTTATCTTTAAAATTAGTATTTATAAAAGAATTTATATTCTATATAAACTTATATTAAAAATACATTAATTATTAAAGTTGAGTGAGACATATTTCACTTTCCTTTAAATAAAATAAACTAAAGGTCTTAATCACCTCCAAGTGGGTTCTAATGGATTTCATTTCGACCCAAATATGACTTAGGAATAATTATAATCATCCAATTGTATTAAGACAAGTATTAGGATAATTTTATAATATTATATTTACCCTTAATTACCCAATTTACCTTTTACTATGGTAAAAAAAATTTACCATTGTTATTATTCATAAAGCCAAAAAATAAAAAGTAGTCTATTAATATAATTTGGACCCACTGATTCAAAATATGGAATCCATTTTTACAAATTCAATACACAGAAGTTGCAGAAATTAAATTAAAATTAATCCCGTTGTCGAAAGAAAACAGGTTATTGTTTAAAACATTACAAAAGATTGAATTTATTTAACCTACGAATTCAATTTAAAATCAATTCTAATGACATAAATTATATTAAATGGTAAAAATATATTATATTTATAATTTAAAACCATTAAATATTATATTTTAACCATATAAGTTATTATGATGAAAAAAAGTTGTTTTTAATTAAAATATAGCGTGTTTTTACTATTTATTAAAATATGAAAGTTATCAGAATAATATGAAAAATTTATCCAAGGTAAAATTTTATATCCTGATTCCAAAGAAAAAATTTATTTTGTAAGATTGAACTTATAAAAATGTCCAAACTAGATTTAATGTGGGTGCGCCATCAAAAGGCGGAAAAACTGCATTTTTTTGAAAAATTCTTATTTTACCTGAAAAATTTATTTTGTTCTCTTAACATGTTCTAAAAAATGTGTAAGATTAATAATAATGTTATAAAATTCAAAATGTAGTTAATACTATTCATAACGGCTAGTCAATAATAATATAATAACAATATATCATTGTTTAGTGAAACCCGGTATTGCGTACAACACACGCTATTGAGGAAGTTCGCGATTACGTGTAATGCAAGACAAGTCAGTGTTGCGTGTAGTGCAAGACTCCTTTGTTGTTTTGTATAACATAATCCAACCATATTTCATTTATACATTGAATATATATATATATACACATATATATATACACTCAATGTTGCGAACTTGAAATTGTGTGTAACAAGATTCAAGAATAGTGTTGCGTATACTGCAAGCTAATACGGTGTTGTGTATAGTACAAGATAATCTTGGTGTAACATACAATATAAGATATTAAGGATATTAAAAACCATATATCTTATAAAATCTCGGGTTGTTACATTCTACCCCCCTTAAAATAAATTTCTCCCTCAAAATTTGTCGGGGTTATAAATCGTTTACTATTCATAGAAACCCACATCGAAAAAAGTAATACTAAAACATAATATTAAAAACAAAAGTATGAAACGTAATGATTACCCAAAGTAACTCATCACTAGGTTTCTATATAGGAGAACATAAGTTAAAATATGGATATGGAAGAAAAATCTAACCATCAAGTTCTGATGGAGAGTGGTAGAGAACATGGCTATTAAAAACCATTAATCACAAAGCCATAAATTTGTGATGATCTAAGGTACCATCTGATTCATCAGATATAAGAGAACTAGGACAACATTTTTGGTTTTCAATATCATTTCCCTAAAGTTGAAAAATTTGAATTAGAAATAATACTTGCTTGATTTTGGTACAATCTCACTGTTGTTTGTGATTTGATCAATTTCCACTTCATCTCTTAAAGAAATGATGTTGAATTTGTTATTTGTGAAGTGTTAACAGATCATGTGATAAAATGATTGGTCATTCCATTTGTTTCAAACAAAAGGTTATCAAAAGTTATCAAATATACATAAGTCCATCTATGGCGAGGTTAATCGTATACGATTCCAAAAATGAACTTATACTTCATTTATCATGCCGCTTAATAAAATAGAACTAATTTCTACTAACCATGGACTTCCTCTAGGCCATTGGTATGCGATAAAGGCCAGTCGCACTTCAGTTGTGGGTTCGATTCCCAAAGCCTTGTCCGACGCGATGGGTTGTCGCTCATCCTGTAGGTTGTCCTTTTTCTAAAACTACATTACTATAACATCCCATCAATAATATCGAAAAAAGTTCTATCCTTAAACAATAATAACTTATGTCCAATATAATCCATTCCAATATTTAGGCTTATCTAAAATACTTCGGTCCATGATCATAGTATAAATAAAACAATTACTAGAAAGGTTATCTACCAAGAATGTGAATACAAGCATTTATCCCACATATATCATAAGATATATATTGTTGCTTGTATTCCAAACACATGAATACCTTAGTCATATATTCTCTTGAAACATAAATTACCATAGAACCTTAGTGAAAACATGAATAGTGTCAAAAGGTAAATCTTTACACATACCAAAATCCCAAAAAAAAAATCTATATAATAAAACCATAATATCACTTAGTCCTTATATCTGTCATGATCTCATGAATACAATCAAACATCTCATTATCTTCTTATCCATTCATTATGCGCATATCATCTACTTTCCAAAAATATCTGAATAACCTTCTATGGTTATTGGTACCATTCAACATATACTTTCAAATACTTTAGGAAAAACAATAGTGTAACAATCCTTAGACGATTCTTTAGTCCATGGTACCATACATTATTCTTTATAAACATACAATCATTCCACTAACTTCTTAAACCACTGACTGAGCTTCATCATTTCTTTCATCTCATATTTCATTTGTAGTCTCTTCATCATCATCCACGTAAATACTACTCATATGACCATGATGATTCTCTTCATAAAATTTTCCCTTAGGTCATTGGTTTGCATAATGCCCATACATTCCACATTTAAAACATCTAATCATTATTGATGTCGTAGCAATACCATTATCCTTGTCCATGGTGTTAACTGAACCATTTCTTTTGCACTTACTAGCTTTGTGTCCTTCTTTTCCACACCCAAAGAATCTTCTAGTTCCTTTGAAAGAATCTCCCTGATTCCTCTTCCCACATGATTTACATGAGGGAAATTGAACTTTCTTTCCTCTATGATCATCATGAAACTCCATCTTTCTCTTATTATCTGAGTCGAAAAACTTACCAATGTTGAGATTATTGATCATATTATGAGATTGCTGATTAGGCATAATAACGATGTTTGGACTTCCAAATCCCGTTTCATTTGGTTTCTCATGAAGAATATCATTCCATTGTCCGACATATCCTCCATTATCATGAATCTTCATGTTTCCAACCATTTTCTAAAACCCAAAAAGAATAGTGTGAGAGGAAAAAATCTTGTTAGGGAAAACAACATAGTAAAGGGGGAGTACCCTCAATATCTAACATCTTAGGTTAAATTCTAAGATCGTTACCATAGTTCTAGGACTATATCCTATATGTATACTTATCCTTAGGGACATCCCTAGACATACCTTAGAAATATCTCTAGGGATCTCACTAACGTTTTCGCATCCTTGTTTCCAAAGGTTGTCTAAACCTTTCCTCTGATACCAACTGTAGATACCCAAAGCTTGACGTACATGGACATTACATTACTTTTTCGGAATACTTAATACATAATAAGAACCAACACTCAAGGACGATAATAGTTTAGTGTCTTTGGAAACTTGGAATATAAACTTCTAATCATGTTTAAAGATCTTCAACAACTCCCATAACGATCTTCCCCTTTTTGTTTCCCTACCTAAAACCTTTATTTAATTCCTGGGGAAAATAAAACATAAAAAGGGTGAGCTCAAATGCTCAGTAAGGGAAAACATAGAGAACATAAAACAATCCATAAACATTTGAAAGCAAAAACTTGAACATGAAATTTAAACATCACAATCTTGAGCAAAGACATAAATCTTGGAAGTACGCATGGCATGTATCATAATGGAACATAAATCTTGATAAAATAGCATTGGAATAAAACATGTAATTGTGGAAACCATTCAGCACATGTTATGATTTCCATAGTAGCCAAGGCATTGCTGCCAAGACCATCTTAGTGGACAAAGTCCCTTTCTGAATCGAGTTCACTCCTCGTTCCAGTCCTATATTACTGAACCGGTTTAACTTACCGTTCCATCCATGTCTATCTCATGAGATATAAATCTTTACCCAATGCATTGGAGGGAGATATAGGTCACACCCATCTCATAATGAAATCATTCTTTCGTGTGCCACAAAATCATAAATCATACATCATAGCATAACCCATGTATTAGAATGGGATTCTTAAACATCATTACTCCATAACATAATCCATATAAAAAATTGATATCATTTCATCATAAGAAGAATCAAACCATGTAAATAATGGAGACATTATTCTTGAAAGATAAACATATTAAATAATGTCATTTTAGATGGGAAATATTTTTGATAAAACACTTGAAATGAAATCTTGAGGAAAATATCCTTTATTCTTCAAAATCATTTTCTTTTCAAAAAATTCCATGAAATTTTAAAATAAAAGGGTTTTGTTGAAAATAATCATGAAATATTGTATAGGAAGCTTCATGAAGATGATGCGTTATGAAACCGTAAAAATCTGTTCACGCCGTATAAGTTAAAAAAACATTCTTCTCGTACTTTTGTCAGAAAAGTCAAAAAGTACCTTGTAAAAAAAGATTCTTTACATACCATGTTGTAAAAGTAAAAATGGGTAAAAAGGACTTTAAAAATAAATGAAAGAAAAAGTAAACATTTTATGAAAACATTTTGAGAACATATTGACATGGATAATAATCATAACCCCAGTAAATACTTACGAATAAACAATCTCAGATAAGAATGAGATTGGAATAATTATCCCTTACCTTATGTCCGATATGCTTCGTACGTATCCGAACCTCCTGTATAATTATTTAGATAGTATCATTGACTTATTAATGAATCATATTCATTGTTATGATATCATATATGGTTCACTTATGACTTTATATTACCCGTTCTTTTGTAAATTCCATGTTAAGGAGCGTTTTGGGAAAAATCGTTTCATTTGTCGTCCGTGTTTTGACTTGTAATTATTAATATTATTACTTAGATCATGATTACTTAATTATAGAATATAAAACATAATTTATATATAATATATATTCAGAATATACATATATATAATAGCTCTATAAATGGAATGAAATACACTGTTCATGGAGACGGTAGGCCGTACGTACGCATGAACGTTGTTTTCGTTTCCTCATTGAATTGAATGGAATTAATTGGATGACATAAATATATATATGACTAAATACAGTATCATTATTATTTAATATATTTCATGATTACTTATTATATATACTTTATAATCATTCATGAATGGTTAATCATTGATAATGAATCTCATCGCGTCGTGGAGACGGTAGTCCGTACGTACGCACGAGCGATGATATCGTTCCCATAATTATTGAATTGAATTGGAGTGGATGATACAATATATCAGAATTAGTATGATGTTATAATAACTATGTCTAGTTATTCTTTACACCATTATACCCATCCATTTAAGTTGGTGTTTGAAAAACAGATTACACCACGACGTGGAAGCGGTATTCCGTACGTACGCACGCGCGGTGATTTCATTTTCCGTAGGATGGATAGAAGGTGAAATGAG
The DNA here is from genome assembly GCA_963277665.1 of Viscum album. Taxonomy (NCBI): domain Eukaryota; kingdom Viridiplantae; phylum Streptophyta; class Magnoliopsida; order Santalales; family Viscaceae; genus Viscum; species Viscum album. Next base: position 498,910,552 of record OY728139.1, read on the forward strand.
GCTGTTTCATATTTATAATAAAATATTAGTATATTAGTGATACTGATGTTATTAATTTGTAATGAAACAACTAAATAAGAAGAAGTTGAGGAAGAAATAAGCTTGAAATAATCGGTAGAAGAGATTACCTCTTCTTCGACGCACCTCCTTTAAACTTCTTCTTAGGGCACTAGGGTTGGTCTTTTGAGAAGACCAGTACCTCTAGTAGATTTATAATGAAGTGGGAAAGTGAAATGGATAGGGGTTGGCCGATCTTGAAGGCTCAAAATGGTGTGAGGAAGAGAGGGAGGAGGTTCCCTTTTATAAGGGAGGAGAGGGGCACCTTTGGAATCCTCAAAAATATTAGTTTAATATAAATTCAAACCCCACATAAAAACCTCCAAAAAATGACTCAATTCAAATATTATATGATATAGGGTTTTAATCTCATCAAACAATAAAATTTAGACATGTTTTGATCTTATTTTAAACCTTATCATTTTGATTTATCCTTATTTAATCTATTTAAGTTTATTTGTGGTAGTAAAATTGTAAATTGTAAATGGTTATAAATAATCACTTATGTGTTGTTAATTTTCCATAATTGAATACTTTATGAAATTGTAGACTATATAAATTTCAAATTATAATTTTTAAATATTTTTGTGATTTTTAAACAATTTAATAATATGTTATTTTTATAAAATTACAATAGTGTCAATTTTGACACTATTCATTTATTTGAATTTAAATAAAATCTACACAGAGGATATATTCGAAATATAATATTTAATAGATTCTTAACATGTCAAATATGTCTATAAAACTTTTGTATCACATTAAATAGTTCATATAATATTTATTTTAATATTTTTAAAACCATTTATTTGGTATATCTCTTAATAAAATAATTAGTACAACATTTTTATAAAATTATTTAATAAAATTATTTATTGCATAAAAATTACAAATAAAATCCTTTGATGAATATAAATAATAAATATTTTATAATAATAATTTTACTCAAATTTATCATCTTAAAATAATAACATGTAAATTGTTATCATTATTAAATTATGAAGGTGACAACTTTGAAATCATTTAAAATAAAATATTATAACTATCATAATCACCATAATAAGGATCCAAATGGACAAAAATTCATCCGGTGGATGATTAGGGTTTATATATACACTAATAATAAGTTTTGTGCAGATTTGTGGGATTTTTGATATGTAATACTATTTCAATAAAATTTATATTATTGATTTTTCACTAAATAAATAATTTATGCATCATTAATGTATAAGATAATAAGGTAATTAAATAACTATTAAAAATTACAAATAAATTACCATGATAAAGAAAAACATTTTATATTTCAAATGAGTAATTATAACTAAATTTATATTCTGTATAAACGTATATTAAAAATACTTTAATTATTAAAGTTGAGTGAGCCATATTTCACTTTCCTTTAAATAAACTAAACTAATGATCTTAATCACCTCCAAGTGGGTTCTAATGGATTCAATTTAGACCCAAATATGACCTAGGACGAATTATAATCATCCAATTGTATTAATACAAGTATTAAGATAATTTTATAATATTATATTTACCCTTAATTACCCAATTTACCTTTTACTATGGTAAATAAAATTTACCGTTGTTACTATTCATAAAGCCCAATAATAAAAATTAGTCTATTAATATAATTTGGACCCACTGATTCCAAATATGGACTCCATTTTTCCAAATTCAATACACAGAAGTTGCAGAAATTAAATTAAAATTAATCCCGTTGTCGAAAGAAAACGGGTTTTTGTTTAAAACATTGCAAAAGACTGAATTTATTTAACCTACGAATTCAATGTAAAATCAATGATAATGACATAAATTATATTAAATGGTAAAAATATATTCTATTTATACTTTAAAACCATTAAGTATTATATTTTAACCACATAAGTTATTATGATGAAAACAAGATGTTTTTAATTAAAATATAGCGTGTTTTTACTATTTATTAAAATTTGAAAGTTATCAGAATAATATGAAAAATTTATCAAAGGTAAAATATTATATCCTGATTCCAAAGAAAAATTTTATTTTGTAAAATTGAACTTATAAACATTTCAAAAACTATATTTAAAGTGGGTGCGCCATCAAAAGGCGGAAAAACTGCATTTTTTGAAAAATACTTATTTTACCTGAAAAATTTATTTTGTTCTTTTAACATGTTCTAGAAAATGTGTAAGATGAATAATAATGTTATAAAATTCAAAATTTAGTTAATAATATTCATAACGGCTAGTCAATAATAATATAATAACAATATATCATTGTTTAGTGAAACCCGGTGTTGCGTACAACACACGCTATCGAGGAAGGTCGCGATTGCGTGTAATGCAAGCCAAGTCAGGGTTGTGTGTATTGAAAGACTCATTTGTTGTTTTGTATAACATAATCCAACCATATTTAATTTATACATTGAATATATATATATATATATATATATATATACAGATATATATACACTCAATGTTGCGAACTTGAAATTGTGTGTAACAAGATCCAAGAATAGTGTTGCATATACTGCAAGCTAATACGGTGTTGCATATAGTACAAGATAATCTTGGTGTAGTGTATAGTAGAAGATATGAAGGAGATTAAAAAGAATATATCTTATAAAATCTTGGTTTGTTACATTTATATTTCAAGAAACATATTATTAATGATAAATTACATTTGACATTAATAATTGGATGACACAAATTTAGATGGTAAATTATATGAAATAAGAATAATATTAGTTAATATTTTAAAATATCATTTTTTGATGCAAATTATTTTCCATTATTTTTAGGATTTTGTTCACAAAAAAAATTTTATATGTTTTGGAATTTGAAACAAAAAAAAAATAAACTTTATTTTTGAATTCCTCATATCAAAATTTACTTAGTATGAATGTTTCAGCATTTTCTACAAAGGTTTATTTTTAGTTGAAAAAATGAGATTTATAAAAATTATAAATCCCATGATTTTATCACTATGTAATAATAACCTAGAAGATTTAAAAACCTTTTAAGTAACAAAATTTTAATTTTAGTAATAAAATAGATCATTTTAAATTTTTCTTTAAACTTATAAAACCTATAGAAAATATTCTAATAACAAATAAAAATATTTCTTTAATATAAAAATTGTTTTTTCTCTTTTATTTTAATCAAGTATCTTCAAGGTGAGGTTTAGTTTTGGATTTCCTTTGAAGCCTCATTCCATTTATTAAATTGATTATAAATCAATTCATGTCATTAAAATCAGTAAACTTGATAATTTTATCTTATATATAAATTGAAATATGAGAAATGTAATTTTTCTAAAAACTATTTTAACATGATTAAGTCTATTTATTTTAAAACTATCTTTTAATACATTAAAAAATTATATTTGATTATTATTTTTTATAATTCTAAATACTATGTATTAAATTATGTAAAAGGATCAATCTTAATCTTTTTCATTAAAATTAATTACAAAGGTTAGAAATTAATTACCAATGTAAAATTAAATGGGGTAAATTGAATTTAACCTAGTATAAAAGACCTAAAACATTTAAAAAACATTCTTATAAATGAATGATTGAGATTTTTAGTTAACAAGAAATTATTCCCATTAATTGTTTTCAACTTTCGAGACATTAACCCTTTAATAGATTTATAAAATTATTAAAAATGTCAATGTGTTCTCAAAACCACAATTTCCTTCACTTATTAAAAGGTAATGTATTCACCATTTAAAGACACACTTTACCTTAAAATTCCTCCTTGAAACAATGCTATTTTACACTCCCTAAAACCCTATACCAAGAACATATACCCATTTCTTGTCATATTTATCATAATCCCTTAAAATATAAGGATAATTTCATGGAAAATTCAATTCCTTAATGAGGTTAATGTACATTCACAGAATTCAGGATAAGAGGTAAGGGTTTCAATATTAATTTCATTTAATTAAAAAAATGTCCTTGTTATACACCTTTTTTATTTTTTTTAATAGTGCACATACTACCCCATTTTAATTTTTTATCATGTTTCACTTATATTTCATGATATTAAATGTCCCATATCATGTTGAATTTCTCATGGGGTTTTGGTTCAAATGTTTTATGAATTTTGAGGGATTTCATCTAAATTTCCATTAATTGAGTAAAGTATTGTATTTATGAACCTAATTTCATTTTTTGTTGTATATATTTCCTATTTGATATATAATATCATGAATTAAATTTTTAATCATGGTATTTGAAGTTTCATTTCAATCCCTCTCCTTCAAGGGGTTTTCATTCGAATGTTACTATGGCACAAGGCTTTTCTTGGTCTCTATTCTCAATATTTGACACATAATACATTTTATTCACCGTATTTCCTTTTGTATGGTGTTATATTGATGTAATATCCCATGAATTTTTCATTCTATTAATTTTATGGGATTTAAAATCCAAATCATGTTTCTTTATTCAAGTTTCTAGTGATCCAATATTTCCCCAGTATTGAGTTTTTCGGGTAACTCAATTTTCGTTCATTGAGTTATAATTTTTCCTTGAATTTATTTCATATATATTGGGTAAATTCTACCTTTTTATTATATTATGTGGGTTTTTTTTTCATTTTTAGGGGATATACAATCCTACCACATAAACCATTTGACAAAAGTTTCTCTCTTCTTGGGATATGTTATTTTGAAACCATCCACTTTATTTATTCAAATGGATTATGATCATGTTATTACTTTATTGAGTTATCCATATACTCATTGTTTTTTATGGTGTGAACATCATATTTTACATAACTAATAATATATTATCTCCACTTCAAAATATTCTTATTCTATTAACATGAGGAAATTCATTAGCATTCTATATTTTTATATTCCAATACAGATGATTATTTTCAAGTTGATTATGTGTTGTTTAACCATCCACCTTCTTCCTCTAAATGGGTTATCATTAGGTTATCCCTTTTATTGAAATAGGGAAAAGTATTTTCATCCCATATATTTTTATTTTTATATGAATAACTATTGGAAAGGTTGATTATGTAATGTTTATTCATTTTATTTTATGGTGAATACATTAGATATAATCAAGCGATGAGTGGGGCTTGGAATTATATAGGCCCTCTCTGAATCGATTGGTGTCATGAGATAAAAGATTTTAGGTTTTAGTGTATGTATCATCCCATAATAGGACATTATCTTGGCACAAAGCCTTGAAATTTGGATTTCTTTACTATGGTCTTAACGATAAGTAAAGTGACTTGGCACAAATCCATGATAGTAGGTTTTCGATGTTCAACATTATGAATCCCATATGTATGAGATCAACATTATTGATATCCATTTTTTCATTTTTTTTCATGGATATAGAATATTCCCAGATTTAAGTTGATTATATATTCATTCTATTTATATATTCCTTTCATAATATTTATGCCATGTTTATTCCCTTATTACTTCACTTATATGTTTCCCTTACTCATTATTTTAGATCACCCATTATTATCTTTCCATTTACCTAAGTTATAGAGTAAATTAGTACAATTGAAATGATTATAATGATAAATAATGTGAAAGAATTTGTGAGATATGTTAAATATTTTTCATGAAATAATAAGTTTCATATTTAATGGGAAAAATGTTCATTGGAAACGTAGAACATGGGATATGTTAGTTTACATCATGTATTAATTATCTAAAGATATAAACTTGGAAAGATCCTTCATATATAAGAGATTCAATAAGCATAATTTATTTTGTAATTATGGATGGTTAAATCCAGGATTTTATAGCTGATATTAGTGAAAGTATGTAAAGTATTACAAGCACCAGATCCGGGAGTGTGTGTCTAGGGCATCAAAAAATTATTCTTAAAAGAAGGCATGGAAATTTTATTATATTTATTGATGAATTGGGTTTCATATAGATATCTTAATGTTTTGTTTGGGTTAGCTTTGATAGTGGAAAATTTAAGTTGAACACTTGAAGTTTCACTTGAGTTAGTTAAGGAAACATCCTGAAATTTTGGGTTTAAATTTAAATCTATCAATTTAGTCTATAGAGTTCATTTAATTCTACATCAAGAGGAAAAAGTTAGTCGGTAGAAGATCTGGTTATGAAATATTAAGGGTTATAATTTTATTTTTATCACTGTCTCCCTAACAATGGCGTCATGTTTTCACAAATTCTTATCATTGGATGTGGAAAATTAAATTCTTTTCCTACAATAAATATAGTTATAGTGGTGACCTAAAGTTTTCTATAGAAAAGATTGATAAAAAATAATTTGTCACTTAAGGTAAGGGGATGTTTGAGTTTTTTATTTCTTTAAATGTAATTTAAAATACTATTATTTAATTCAATGGATGAAAGAATTGATGGGTTCAGGATTGGATTCCCAATTTTAATGCTATCACAATCTGTCAAATAGTTTTACATATATTATTATTAATTGATAAATGAACAATTCCTCGATTGATTCATCAAACATATGAGGATGAAGTTAATTATAAAGAAGGATATAATAATTATTACTACTTAGTCAATCCCCCTTCCTATGTGTGTGAAAAATATCATGGATAACTAAATAGTAAACCACTCATATACTACCATGGGAATACCCAATATTGTTTTAGTGGTCATGAGAAATTCCAGAGTAACTCACTACCTTTACACTTGTTATAGGAATTTCAAGACACTCACAACCCAATTAAACCTATTCCATCATATAAAAGATGCATTGGGTGGAGGGAGAATTGCAGTTATCAACCTAAACAGTAAATAATGAACACGTTCAAAACCTCAAACACAATTAAGTTAAAAGTATCAAATAATCATTGAAAACTAAAATAAATCAACATAAGGGATAGTTTATTCATTATGAAAATGAATCCAAAATCAAAATGGATCCCCCTCCATTTCTCAATAACTGAGGTCTTACCCATCCATTCAAAGGGTAACAGAGATGAATGTGGAAAAATAAGGCATTACATAACTAAAAAATGAGTATAAAAATAAAAAATAATGTGAAAGAAATAAATTTAAAAGAAAACCATCCATCTAGAACTCTAAATTTAACTATTAACTCTAACCTCCCAAATAATCCATATATCCCTTTTTTAGATTCATGGTTACTTTCTATTTTTTCTAGTGAAATCCCATGAGATCCCTGATTTTTAATTTTTTAGAAATCCTTCTTCTTCCTCAAAGATTCAATTCTCCATGTAGTAATTTCTTCCTAAAAATACAATGCTTTATTTACTTATTCTTCAAAAAAATATCCTGAATATTATATTCCACGTGGAAAACTTTAATTAGTAATGTGAATACTGATATAGAATCTCAAAGCCTCATCTTTATGTACATATGATCACTAATAAGTCCCAATGACACAACATCCTTATAAATTTTTTCAAAAAGGATTTATGTTTACAATGATAAGTTTTGTGTCTACACAAATGAGATTCATACATACAAGACACAATATGAATTTTATACACAGGGTTTTTTATGGTTACATATTATAATAGTAATTCTTTCATAGGAAATGACTTAGTCATTTATTCACACTATCTTGGGGAATGAATCCATAACAATCTTTCAGGCATGAACACTTCATTTAATAATTACCTTATCAAGAATGACATATAATATTACAATCCATGATTTAATAATTTAAAATAACAGGATATATAATAATAAGTAGCAATCCATTCACATTTCTTTAAATATTAAATAAGAAAATTAAATTACCAAAGTCTCCATTTTAAACAATAATCACACAAATATATTATTTGACACTTTAATTCCAAAATTTATTGGAAGCCAACAAATAATTAAATATGAGGGAATAAAATTAATTGAATATCAACAAAATATTATGAATTTATAGACTATGGAAAATATGATTATCCACATTTGTGTCTTTCTAGTTGGAGAGTAATATCATAATTCTTAACTAGATTATCTTGATTAGACAATTTCTTTGAGTTAAAAAATGATGATTACTTGTGTTAATAAATCAATTATGGGTTAGTAATTATTTGAGCTATTTCATATTTCATTTGGAAATTATTTAAATGATGATAGTACTATTTATTACTCAACCACCACCAAAGGTTGGTTTTCATGGGTGTGACCCAACACACACTAAGCGATTAATATAGTGTGATGGAAAAATAGTAGACCTAATCCCATTCATACACATGGATGTAGTTATAACGAGGATATACTATTGGGATTCTCACCAGGAGGAGGGTATGAGGTTGATTTCCTTTATAATGAAACAAAAATTTTGATGTCGCCCTGAGGAAGAGTTTATATGGTTGATTTCTTTTATTACATAAGGTATTGAGACTATCATTGACTATGTTGGTGGGATTTGGTTTATGATGGTCTATTTATCTTTTGGTGGCATGTGTTATACTGTATATACTTTAATATTTCTTTAGTGATACTTTTAGTGAAAATAGAGATAAAATAATATAATGGGTTTGACTTATCCACTATAACATGTATGTTTCTGGTATTGAATAGACTTGTTCATAACATCTAATTATACTCAGTGATAAGATAATTTACTAGTTGATTTTTTTCCTTATATATCTTTGGTGGATTTTTTTGGGGAGGATGTAACTGTATATTTTTATTTTTAGAAGTCATAAAAAGTATATGGATATAATCTTCCCCACATTTACATCTAGGTTTATAGGATCATGTTGGTGGATTTACCGAGTGGTGTTAGCTCAATGACCAAAGTAAATAATTAAAGGATGGTGTTTGGCAGTTTATTAATATACCAATTAGGTATACTAGTGGTTTGATTATCAATAAATTATTTGGAATTAGTATTTATTTTTCCATAGTTATAGTTGTATTACATTTGGTTATGTTTTTTGAAATTCATACATTTACACAGTTTATTATATCAGATGATATTGGATTCCATATTGTTTATGATTTTTTGGTTTTCATTATATTTTATAGTATTCTAAAAATATTATTAGAGGTAAATTCCTCTTATTTATGATATTTTTACCCTAATTTCAAGTTTCCAACTTATGGACAATTAAAGATGAACTTTGGGGGCCACACACAATTTCATCACATACAAAGGCATGGAATCAAGTTAGGACCTTATCCCATTATATGGAGAAGATATATTTCACTTATAAACCTAATATATTTTAAATTTACTTGAAAAAATTACTTTCATATGAATAAAATAAAAAACTAATGAGAAATATATCTCTCTATATAAGAAAAATAAATTTCATTTACAAAAATTCCAAATTTAATCATTGTATACTTAATTAATATTGGTTTGGAAATCGAAATTTTCTATAAAATATCAAAATTCACAACATAAAATAATATTTTATTCTCTGATTTTTTTTGTGACATGTTAGGGTTTTAGTTGAAATTTATCACATTATATTGCTATGATAAAATTAATTTCACTATAAGTTTGTTGATAGAGGGTGATAGCTAATTGATTTATATAATTTTAATATTTAATTTTTATTAAGTGGTTATTTTGATGTCATTTTGATATAAAAATTTAAGAATAATTAATCCTATATATAATTGATATAAAATTATGTTGAGGTTGTGTATGTTTTTATTTCATTAGAAAATAATAATTTTATATAATATTTAATTCATCCTAAAAATCACATAATTTTTTAATTTACATTTTTATAAGTATTATATATATTTTAAAAAAATCATTTCTTTCATATTAATAGTTAGATTTTTTTTTATCTCATGTAATAATGGGAAATTTATGTCAGGTAGAAGGTATAAAAAATTGAGATTGGAAATGTATATTTAATTCAACTATTTATTTTAAAGCGAAAATTTATCTCATTTTATTCAAAAATTAATTTTCATTTATTTTGTAACTATTTACTTATATATTTTAGATAAATGGAGTTCAATATAATGAATCAAACATAAAACTCTTATACTAGATTTATTCAAATATCTTAATGATAAAACACCCTCCATATAAATTTTTATTGTACTAGATTTATAAAAACACGATTTTGGAAATTATTCATGGTTCTTATTAATAAAAAAATATCTTCTAACCATTTTATAATGCTCGATATTGTAGGGTCCTAAAAACTTTATAAAGGGAAGTAATTACTCCCACAAGTACTTTGTAACAGGTTGTAAAAATTCACATAGGTCCAAGAAGGAAAATGGATGCAATTTGAATTGCAAACATGAGAAGAAACTTGAAGAAATAAAAATTCTCAATAGTTTTAAGTGAACTGCGTACCATCACTTGGAAGGGATTGTAGGGTGCATGAACCATGAACCATCGGTACATGGAACAACTCGTGAGGTGCCAGTCTGTGAGGTGATGTCCAGCCAACCCAGGACTCGGTGAACCATGTCATCGGTTAAATAGACCATGGGGATTCCATCCACATACCATCCCATGAACTAAGCAGTTCGCAGATGGAGCAAGCTGGTAGGGTTCCATGAACCAGGAACCATGAACCCAAACCTTTGTATACCTTGGATGACCAAGTCTTCTGCGGATTGAGATATATATTCATGGGCTTCTGCAATTGGGGCCTTATACCCATAGATATTATCTCCCCAATTCTCTATAAAAATATCATAAGAGGAAGTGAAAGAGGAGGGATGAATAAAGCACAAAGGAGATCCTAGAGTTTGGAAGAAAGAATTCAGAGGGGATTCCAACGTGAACCTTGAATTCCCTACATATGAACTCCCCGTGAACCGTAGTTTCCAGAACCCTTATCCAATACGGCATTCTTCATAGTGCATCACTATGTGGATTGAACCCTACACCGCATACCACATCCATACATGGGTAGAACCCAAATCAGCATGGAAAACCACGTCAAGAACCACATAACACTTTGATATGTGGTGTTACACACCTAAGTACTCATAATTCTTTAGTAAGTGGATGACCCCTCTACCCGCATAACTCTATGATATGCGGGGCTCCACCCACCCCACATGTGAAAAACATACACGGAATGAGGCATCTTCGGGTGTACTTCCCTCCAGCTACAATATCATCACTCCCTAACTATCCAGTCCTGCATAGCTCCTCCGCGAACTAGTCCATTATCATCAGGCCAAATCCCCCTCCAAAGCCACCAGACCCATATGATCATATCACCGGGCGCATCAGTGCGCCCCTTGGAGTCTATATACTCATGGTAAGAAGAGTCACATAGACTATCCCCAAAAAGGTTAGGACTCTCGATATTTGTGTAAGTCTACAGTCCCATGTTAACCTGGAGTCCAACCTTGATGTGCTGACGTGAACCTCCACGTTCTAAGGATTAAGGGAGATTACTTGCTTTTCCATTCAATGAGGAACGTTGATCAGTTGAAGGAATCATGATCGATTCTCCTCTTGACGTGAGGTAATATTCCTCCCCTTTCCCAGAGTGCATTTTGGGGCACTCCCACTAAGGTAAGTCCGTATACTTCTGAGAGCTGAGTTGCATGACCTCAAATGTCACCCCACATGAAAGGGTTAATCGCTCTATGACCTCACCCACCATTTCCTAGACTTCTTCCGTCGTAGGCCCTGCCTCTTCCATAAATGGGAGAGAGGATGTGGGGTTTGTCTAATCTCTCACATCCTCTTGTTTCTCATACCAATCAAGACTCACGTGGGATTAGATATTTTTGATGACTATAACATCCACACAACCAACCCATCTTGAACTATATGAACTCTGATTCCTGTTCAAACAAAGATATGTAGGATTCCTGCTTGAAGGCCCGAGCTCAAAAGGGTCCAACCAATTATACCGCCAACAAATGGGCCTCCACCCAAGTCCAAGCCCCAAGCTAACCAAACTATTTGGGCTCTTATTCCTCTCATGAGGATATGTAGGAATCCCATCTTATGGGTCTAACCAAAATGTCAAACCACATTCTATCTCTCCTGGTTGACGATAAACTCTAGAGCACCGTATTGTATGGCTTAAATCAGCATTTCCTTAGTAGCATCAAATCTATGTATATCCATGATGATCCTAAAACCCAAGGGTAGCCCATGGAAAAACATTTCAGGAATGAACCAAGGATTAAAGAACATATGAAGATGACTTAAATCTGTAAGAGGGTCCCATAATAGGAAATAATTCCCCCCAAAAGGGTGTAATGAGCCCGACCTCTCATACTCTCGACCAATGGAGTCCTTAAGTGTCATTGGCCAAACATTTATCCAACGAGTGCCTATCTTTGTAAATCAAGTCCATGAATAATTGATACTAGGGTCGTTGGGTGGATCAGGATCCATGGATAAACCTATTAGAGAACATCCAATGATATCATATTCTAAGAGGACTTATTTCAAAAATACTTAACACCATGAAATCACCCACTGGGACCATTTGGATATGTCACCTCCTATGTAATGTGAAAGGGATAGATTTCCCAGTCCCTGTGGGGTCCTTCCAATTCACCCTAAAGGTTAATGATGTGGATTGTTCCGAAACAACGATGACTATGTGAAAGTGTCTATAATGATGTCAAAATGATTTTCACCGGTCAAGACATTTTTCTTTTTCCCAAAAAGTGTACACGCGTCACCTCAGGCCAAAACAAAAATGGTGAACTCAACGTGAATAATCAACCAAGGTAGCAGTTTTACCCAACTAAAACCCCTTTTCCCAGAAAAAAACGAAGGGGGCTATGGAAAATCTTCAAATATGAATATGATAAGGAGATACTACTTTGATAGGGTTTTGTTGTCTTTATATGTCATATAAACGTATTTATGGATTCTACAGAGCAACCTTTGATCTAAATAGAACACTAAGAGCCAATGCATATACACACTTCAATGATCCCATAGGCGGTTTTGGACCCCGAGGAAGAGTCGAACCCCCTCGCCTACCTAGAATCTTCAACACTAGGTAACTAACATGTCGATTAGATAGTACCAAATAAATGGTACTGTCCCCACAGTGGAGGCTGCAGGACAAGACCTTTGATCTGAAAAAGCATTCCAACTGCCTCCCAAGCTATGACTGACACCCCATATCAAGTGGACCTAGTGGTCATCTGAACCATTTCGAGAGCCTATCCTCGAAGCGTGAAAACTAATACCTCCTTATCTCAGGGAGGTAGATGAAGTCTATGATGATAACTTCACCTCAACTACACAGGGGTCCTACTCATGGGCCCCTGTCAGAGAGCATCGCTGCCAAAACCGGTCGACCAAGTATCCTCACCCTAAAGAGGATATTATACCGAGGGAACTAACTGAAGTCCAAAAGACATGGGCCCCTTAGGCCACCCACCAAGGGTGTCTAGCATACAATCAGAAGAAGAAAATCACCCTAATTCCTGAGGAGGAACACTATCATACAAACGCGACAACGTTCTACATGCAGAAATATAAGTATGGCCCCTCTACTCAAGCCCACCACAAAAATAGGGTTGTATAATATGAGCACGCGTACATCCCCACTAGTGATTTCCGATCCTTCCATATAGACAGTGCAGTGAATTACAAGCAGATTCAAATATCTATTGATTCATAAGGATCCCGTCATCGAAATAGAATGAAAAATAGCTATTGGTAAGCACAGATACATGCTGATGCATATCAAGACTTCCATCCAAATTGGGAGACAAACAAATATGATCAGAGTCAGATTCCTTCACATTCATGAAAACTCCGTGAGACAAATATAACAGCAAGTGAGAATATGAAAATTCATGTTCAGGAATATAAAGCCCACTAGTCAAATATGGTGGCAACTGGAGAATAAAATCAATGATAGACTCGTTCCTCTGTCCCGATACGGGAGAACTTCCAGTATCCACTGGAAACCAATGGAGGATTTGAGAAAGCACAAACTTCTGATTAAGCATCAAAATGAGCCTTCATACCCATTCCAGCCAAAGTTGTATCTTTTCACAGCCTAGAAATGATGGAAGATCATACATAAATTTTAGACCATATCCTCCAGACATTTCAAGATATCATTACATTGGCGACAAAGGTGTGGAACCAGGCCCATGACAAGATTTCCTCAAATGGAATGACTTACCCGCACAATGGGTTAGTCATTCTAGAGAACTAGGAGGGTCGAAAACAATATACCATGATACACAGACAACCAGATAATGAAAAAATACTCGTTCCAACTTTTGGATGTCTGTCCAATGTGGTGGCCGCTCTAGGGAAGGCATATATCCCTGCCAAAACTCAAGATGTCCATCAGCATATCCCGATAGCATCACATGAACCAACTAAATAGGGTCTTATATAAAGGCCATTTCCAATAGCAGACGACCTCATTTACCCACCAGAGAGTGCCCAAAAATGAAATATGACAAAGGAAACTAGAAAATGAAGAGCATATAAATGATCCTGCTCTACAAGATTCTAGATTTATTAACTCCCTTGATTATATATCAATAAAGGATCAAGATCCTATTAGTCCACTACCAAATTATGGAAGTGGAAGTATTGGTTGTGAAGGCCCTCCCAGCAATATTGCTACTAGTAGCTCTGAAGGTCCTCCCCAGATCACCCATGGGGGTTTACTCTGTGGTCTATGAATGATCAATCAAGAGTTCTTATCTCCTGATGCCTGTTAGGGCAGCCCCCCTTATTTGGAAGATTAGATATCAAGAAGGTCCTCCCCTTTATGTCATTCACCCTGGTGGTCCTCCCTAGGGTATACACTGTATATATTATTCTCTTTGCAGTCGGACTTCAAGTCCTAATGGAAGTCCTCACCCTGATGGAAGCCATTTCAAAGGCCATATCTTCAATGGTAGTTTCTGTGAAGGTCCTCCCTACAGAAACAAAAATAAATAATAAGGTCATCCCCTCATTTTAGTACATCATAAAGGCCCTCTCTAGGATGTAGTCCTCACTATCGTAGAAGTCATCGAGAAGGTCCTCCCCTCAGTCAAATCAAGTATCAAGAAGTTCCTCCCCTCGATGTAGCTTGCCCTGAAGGTCTTTCCCAGGGTATAATCCATAGGGAAATTCCTCATGGTCAAACCTCATGTTATAATTGTATCCTTCACCATTGTAGCACCAATTGTGAAGGCCCACCCCAAAATCAAAAGTCCCACTGGAAAAAGGTACTCTCCTTGCTATGACAAATGTGAGAAATCACTCCTATGTTGAGGCACTCGGAAATATGGAGTCAGATATGTCAGACACTCTATCTATGATGAGCGATAAGATTTCTTGACCAAAAGATGGTATGGTGCCATGCCCATCTTCTGAGCCACACCAGTTCTATTCTCATATTAGTGAGGCTCCTACCTGCCCTGCTACTTGGAACAAAATAATTAAGAAACAGTCAAGATGGGCATATCAAGAAGAGGAGTCCCTAGAAGAACAAAAACAAGTTATGTTTCTCGTGATAAGACAACTAGATTAGGATAATATACCAGTGATGTATTGACCCATGACCACTTATCACTTCAACATACCAAGGGAGTTTTCTTATGAATGTATGTATAACATTCGCCTCAATATTTGGATAACCCTTCTCTAGTTAAAAGAAAATTTCTTTCCCTATAAAGGGTATGCAGATCATGTCAACATATTAGGATATATTTTCCATCTAATTGACATGGAATCCCTCCCATATATATGGAAGACACAATCATAAAGGTGAAAGGAAAAAATGTTAATTGGACTACCTCCACGCACTACACATGTTGCATTTCCTCATCGATGACACCTCGTCTGGAGTTCATATTAAAATATAGGGAGAACATGGAGCTCTGCACTTCACCCCATGTCCAGTCTAGCATACCTCATTGAAAATGACATCATGAAATGTCATTACCCAAAGGTAGAAATCAAATGAAATCTCTACTCAGGAAAGGTGGAACACTCAACAAGAACCTGCCTTGAGTAAGTCTCAAATGCATCAGGATCGACGATATCAATCCATTGAGAATCTCCTGAGCTAGGAAACCAAGAACATATAGTAGGCTTCCCTCCTTAGGGAAGCCAACTAGAAAGAAGTTCTCATGTCCACAAAAGTAAATAAATCCCATGGAAACCCAATGCTATACCCGGATTACACCAAAATAGAAGTGTGTGAAATCAAAAGGGTGGTCATAGCAGCAACTATCGCATCAATAAGGTAATATCCCCAGCCCGCTAGGCTAGAGGAATTTTTAACTCAAAATGACCTCGTAAGAACAAAAATTCTAGGCCAGAGTGCACCAACAGATCAATGGGAACAACCCCTGCCCATAGGGCTGGGGGCATTTTTACCTCAAATTCCCACACATGGGACGTCCGGATTCTCCCATCTGGGAAGAACAATGAGCATAGAGGTCAACGGTTCATCCCTATATCATGGATCACACCCCCCAAGATGAAGGCATATTGTGAGATCAGATCAGGGCTCCCTTGGGGTCAATATTCTCCAAGAAATCTGAAGGATACCACAGAATGGAAGGAGAAATTACAAAAAAGGATGCAAAAATCTCTCACACCATTCAGCATTAGGTACACTTCCCCCGATGTGATATGCATCAATGAACATGGTTATAATCAGTCCCATATATCTCACACGAAATGATGAAAATGGAGAGTACACAAGAAAAGATGGTTCCCACCCGGAGGCATCCCACACTGAGCCTAGTGGTGTGCATTCCTAAAACCAGATAGTTACCCTAAATTTGGGTGCACCATCATCAAACCCATTACTACATCCCTCGTGAATCCCCAACCTGGAGAAGAATAAAACTCAGGTAATATATGACCCACCTCCTCCCCCTAAGAATATTTCTCTCATGCTCGATGAAAGATTTTCTAAGAAGGAGGAAGAAATGAAATAGGTCAGGTGAATCAATGTCAAGATGTATCGAGAGAGCTATATTTCTGGATGCATTCCTCAAGAGGAACGTTAAGATGTGCTTTTAGTAGAGGTGCCCCTGCCACATGCACTCATCCTGGTAAATGAAACTAAGCTCAGATGGCCATCCAATCCACCACTGGACCATCACTCAACTTAAATTAAGCCCAAAAAGGACAACAAGACTTCCCTCCACTGGAAAGGTGGACAGAGTATATTTAGGTAAATCCACACAGGATACCCCAGGCTGGGTATCCACCACAAATTACAGTAGTTCTAACACATCCATCCTTCCCCCCTACTGCACCCATCCAAGCTCAAGTTCAATAGTATATGCATCAAGGGATCATAAATACCGTCGAGCAACAAATAACTTGACTAGAATCCATGGAAGGGTGGTGAACTCTGATAAAACTAGAACGTCAACCTTACCCAGATTGGGTGAGTAATGTTCCACCACTTATAAAATTTAAGAACCACATATTTTCTGTGTTCAATGGTTCAGAAGATACGGAACAACACCAAGTGCACTATGCATCTTATTCTGACCCCATGATGGGCACCTCAGATTTGCATGAAGTAGTAAAACTCAGGTGCTTCCTACGAACTATGAAGGGTTAACCCATCATGTAGTAGAATAGCTTTCCATCTAACTCAATAATAGGTTGGGAGGACCTTCAGTGACAATTTATCTTCCAGTTTAGTTCAACATTGCCTAATACAATAGTCAGTGATCTCATGAACTGCAAGCAGTGAGATAACGAAAGAGTTTAAAACATCATCGCCAGATGAAAGGGCCTAACCTACTCCCTGAACTGATCACTCCTCCTGGATGAAATGTTCTCTATGTGCATCAAAAAAATCTACATGATGAATTGAAAACACCACTCATCCCAGTAAACTACACAAGAGGTTTCTGAGATTTCTCCGCCATTGCCCAAAGGATAGAAGACTCCTTATTGCAGACCAATCTCAAGTCACAGGTGGCCCCATCGACCCCAGGAAAATGGATAGGAAAATGTGAAGTGGCTTATATCATGCTTAAGACACCACTATCACTAGCTCTAGTTTCAAGGCCTCTACAAAACTGTGCAGTACCCCCTGGATACCAACAACCACACCCACCTCGAAAAGATGATTGAAGGGGTGTAAAAAGAAATAAGTTCATGGAATTAAGGAATAAGGTATACTTGTTCTTAGATGATTAAATCTATTTCTACTTCATAGGCTCCTTGAATTGCAACATCCTCCAGTTACCAAAACCAAAGAGATCTGATGTAGTGGGTCTCAAAAACAATCAAAATTATTGTCCCTTTCACCGGATACTGGGACACACTATCTAGGATTGCTTCGTCTTCAAGGAGCTCCTACAAAAGATAGTGGATTCTAGAAAATTCAAGTTATATCCGCCACCAGCAAAAGTGGTGTTTGTCTCCACCTTATACCCAGGAGAGGAAGAGGAATGGAAAACAATCACTAGTAAAAAGGAGAAAACATTTGATAAAAGGATGACACTGAACACAGTAAACCAAGATCTTGGATTCCTCCAGACACAGTTTAAGTAACCAAACATTCCCCTAAGAGATCTTGATACAACACAAACATTATCCTCAGCCCCATAATCCTCTATGGTCCAGAAGGGAAGAATGAAAGAGCAAGAAGGGAAGCCTTCACCAAATCTGAAACCATTCTTGACACTTTCAGACATCATGCCAGAAAGCAAGAAAGTACGGGAACCACCCTAAAAAATGAGACAATGGGCACCACCCCTCAAAAAAAAAACACTGGGCAATGCATTTTCAAACAACACCATCAGAAGAAGACAATCATATAGAATCATTGTCTGATCAAGAACTGATTTTTAGCTCCATTAATGTAATTCACTTTATGGACCCCTTCTCTGATGGAGACTATGGCCATGAACCCGAATTCCTTGTGTTCGACTATAGAGCCAGGCGAAGAGGCCACAGAGGTCGAGGGGTTCCAAGAAGGCATGATTGTGGAAGGAGTTAGATCCCCAGCCACACCTTAACTCAAACCATTAACATTGATGAAACTCGTGGAAGGACCCTACAACAGAAACAATGGTAACCAGAATGTTCTTCTTCTTCTACCAGAACAAATCTGAGCCCAATCATCATGGATTATCTTTTAGATTAAGAGCATATGACTAATATCCCATGGAATGCAGGTAGACCAGTTTGGCCAAAATCAGAAAGCACGACAACACCATCATCCCCTATCATAAAGGACGAACCATCTATGCCCAAATCTTAAGCCTCTAAAGAGACCAAAAAAAGAATCCCCAAGTTGGGAAGCACTTACCTTTAAAGAAAAAATATGATGTTATTAAATTGCTAGCCTCAGTACAGGTAAAGCTATTGATCCTGGTTGCCTTAAGTCTGTCATCAGACCTTAAGGAGGCACTCATCAAAGCCTTACTAAGCCCCCAAAAAATCGAGGTTGAATTAGCAACTGTCAAAGTCTATTAGATAGAGACCAATTTCGAAGAATGTCGTGTTTTCATATCCTTTATAGATCAAGATGTTGAATCCATCATGCAATGACACATCAAACCCTTATATGTGTCTGGAAAGATAAACAACATTTTTCTTTAGAGAATTTTCATCAACAACGGTTCTGGAGTAAACCTTCTCCTATGGTAAACACTTAGTCGGTTAGGCTATGATGAAGATAGTCTGAAACCCTACACCACAACTCTATTGGGATATGAAAAAATGAGAAAAATCCATTGGGATGAATCAAGAATAAAACTTGGATTTCCGACCTCATGTCTGATTATGAGTTTTTGGTAGTGTGGAAAAGTACGGCCTTCAACATCTTATTAGGGAGGCCCTGGCTACATCAGCATGCTACAATTCCTTCATCATACCATCAGTGCATAAAATATTGCATTAATGGTAAAAATAGGACATTTCATGATGATAAATCCCCATTCAAATCTTTTGAATCACATTAGATCGATGTAGGGTTCTATGAACTGAAAGAGAATCAGTCCTTGGTCGATGGAATTTATTGGGTTACCGCTCCAAATGGATTTGAAATGGCCCCCGCCGATCCCCTCAAACAGCTTGGGGTAGAGAATGTATTAACCATTAACCAGATTGTGTGCATAAGTTATATCTTGGATATAGACTCAGCCATCTTCACGATCTCCATTATGTCTACCAAGTCCAAAGACACAGAAAAGCACACTGGCCCTATGATGATTGGGAAGGACCAAACAAAGATGATCCCAACCCATCCTCAAGACCCCTAAAAATTCTTGGCTTACCAACTAAGGTAGAATATGATTTATTTTCACTAAAAGGAAGCAAGTAAATTCCATCCTCTTCAGAGAACTCACCAAAACCAGTTGGGGGAAGGGATCTATTTTGATCTCTCTAAATCAGAGTTGTAATTCCTATCCTAATGCTGGAGAGTTCATTTCGAGATTTCTCTCTCCAGCAGAAGAGGAAGAAGGTGAGGAATATGGTGAAGAATAATAATAATAATACCTCAAAGATACCCCTCCCGCATTCGAAGAAGGTGTCTCCACCATGATCGATGAATATAGGTAGATAAAACTGGGCACTGATGATGACCTGTGACCCACTCTTATTTGTGTGGCTATACCCTTCGAGGAGAAAGAAGCATATAGACCCTTCCTAAATAATAATTGAGATGTTTTTTATTGGAATTACATAGAAATTACAGGCCTTGGTTATGAGGTCTCCACTTATCACCTGGGTCTACTGGAAGTCCATCGTGGCTATAAGCAGGCTTCCAAAAGGACACACCCGATAGATGCTTCCAAAATAGAGGCTAAAGTTGACAAACTGATCAAATCTAACTTCATTTAGGAATTCCAATATCTGATCTGGATGGAAAACGTAGTACCTATAAAAAATGAGAACAGATAGATTATAGTCTACATAGACTTCATGGATATAAATAGGCACTTCTCGAAAGATGATTTTTCAGTCCCAATCACAAAATTGTTGATCAATGCGATCGCTGGATACAAAGCCCTCTCATTCATGGATGGTTATTCTGGATACAACCAGATCCAAATGTATTGATAAGATCAAGAAATCATTGATTTCAGAGCCTCCCAGGGAGTATTCTACTATAAGGTGATTCAAATGGATCTGAAAAATTCCGGCACTACATACCAGCATGCCATGCATTTTATTTTCAATCCCTTCATTGGAAAGTTTTTCAAGTGCTATGTCGAAGATCTGGTGGTTAAATCATTATATCACTCAAACCACCTGATAGATCTTGAAAATTTCTTAAATAAACTACAAAAACACAGTCTAAATCTAAACCCCCTAAAGTGTGATTTCAGTGTCACCTATGGAAAATTCATTTGCTTCATCGTACGCCATCATGTCATCAAAGTTGACCCTGAGAAGAAAAAATCCATCCTTGGAATGTCTCCACCTCACAACCTCACTAAGTTGAGGGGTCTCGAGGGGCATTGAGAATACATCCGATGCTTCATAGCCAAACTTAAATGAAGAATTTTAAAATCTCAAAAGATATCTCTTAAGCCCACCAGTAATGATGCTTCATGTTGGGGGAAAACCAATCATCTTGTACGTAACCGCCTTAGAAGGGTATTTAGGAAGCTTTCTCATGCAGAATAATGATGCTGGAAGCAAGAACAGTCTATATTATCTTAGCCGAACAATTATTGATGTTGAGGATCGATATTCAAGGATAAAAAATAACTGCCTAGCCCTAATCTTTGCTGCTCAAAAATCTAGGCATTACTTACAGCACCACGAGGTCCATTTGGTCTCCCATTGTAACCCGCTCAAGTATATCATTTGTTATACTTTGCTGAAGGGATTCCTATCATTGTGGAAAGTCATCCTACAACAGTTTGACATGTTGTATGTTCCCTAGAAGTCCATAAAAGGACAAAAATTAGTATACTTACTGGAAGAGAACCCCTCAGAAGAAATGAACCCATTGAATACTAAAATTCTTGATGAAGAGGTATTCTCCACCCAAGAAAGCCCCTAGAAATGGGAAATGTACTTCAATGGTGCCTCTAGAATCCCAATAGGGAAAAGGATAGTGGATCTCAAGCTCAACAAAGTAGGTTTGGGTGTTATACTCATATCCCTAGAAAAGGCCATCTTCCCTGACTCCTTCCCACTTTTAGATGGGTGGAAAAAAATGAAGTAGAATACCAGGTCCTCATTGCAAGCATAGAGCTAGAACTTCATGCACGATCCGAACACCTTAAGATAAAAGGTAATTCATAGCTGTTCATCATGCAAGTCAATGGTGACTATGATATTAATAAGGAAGTATTTTCAACCTTGATGAACCTTGTCTGAGAGATGATGAAAGAATTACCATTAGAACCAAAACTAATTTATGTCCCCCTTTCACAAAATGCTAAAGCCGATACAGTGGAAAATGTACCCACAACTGTGGCTGATCCAGACTGGGATGAAACAATCATCAGCATTGCCCACTTTCGGATGGTCTTGTCATTCATTCAGACTAGTATGTAGGAAATCAACGAGGTTAACTCCATTTATGAATCTTATGGTCACACTACTGGATGGATGACTCCCATTTAAAATTACCTATGGAGTGGGGAACTCCCACTAGATAGGGCTAGAAGAGAATAGATCTAGAGGTGGGTAGTCAATTGTGTTCTGTATAATAGAACAAACCAAGGAAAATTCCCCTACAAATGAGGCCATAACATATTCATTCTCAGGTGCATTGATGGAGAAGAGATGTTTTCCCTCATGAAAAATATACACCGGATATTGGGGATCACAATAATCAGTGGCCAAGATCTCCCATAAAATTTGATGACTTGGATACTATTATCCCACTATGCTACAAGATTGTGCCACATTCACCAAGCAGTGTCATTCCTTCCAATTTCATGCTGATTTAATTCACCAAAACCCAAAGCTACTTCACACAACTAAGTAATATTGGCCATTTTTTTGTATGAGGGATGAATTTTGTGGGATCGTATCCTCCTGCCACAACCAGACAATTAAATTTTATTCTCACAGAAAATGAATTATTCTCTAAATGGGATGAATCCTTTCCCCTCAAAGAGGTCGGGGAAAAAGAATTGTTAGCTTTGTGAAAGCCAACACCATTACCAGATTTGGTGTCCCTCATACAATAGTAATGGATAATGGTACCCTCTTCTACTCTGCTGAGTTGGAAAAGTTATATTACGAGTATATAATAAAATCCAATCATTCATCCTGCTACCATGTAGCATCCAACAGAAAGATAGAGGCTTTCAACAAGACTATTCCCAATATACTTTAGAATATGGTGGAAAATGATAAGAAATTGTGGCCATACAATCTCCTTCATTCTTTATAGGCTTACCAGAACACGACCCACACTTCCACCCAGGAAACCTCATACTTATTAGTATATGGGACAAAGGTAGTTCTACCCATCGAAGTTCAAGTTCCATCACTCCGCATTGCCATTTGTGATCAAATTTCCTTGGATGGGAAATCCTATGGTTTGATGAGTTAGAGCATCTGGATGAGAAAAGGTTTCACACGTTTCACCATTTGAAAATCTACCAAAATTGGATCGCGTGAGCCTTCAACAAAAAGGTTTGTCTTCAGTATTTTCTTGAAGGGGAAATAGTGTTGGTCCTCAGAACCACAATGATACCCAAGAAGAAACCCCCAAATATTGATCCAAAATGGGAGGGTCCATATGTCATACAAAATTTCTACTATAATGGAGAAAATTCTTTGATATCAATGGATAGAAAGCTCCTCACATCTCCCACCAATGCAAGTTTTATTAGAAATACTTTGCATAACGGTGACAACATGCATCCTAGCTACAAGACGTTAAACCACATAGCATAAATTATTATAATATCCTGAAGATAAATTGGAGGGTCAAAAATGTCCTAACTATATGAAATTATACTGTATGGATCCCATTCTTATCGTAAGACATTAAACATCATAGTTTTGAAAGAACTATGTGTGGCATGATTCATTCCTAGACAGGATACGTAGAGATGCCTCGACCCTTAATCTTGGCCAAGCCAGCACATGAAACCAAAATTCCCCTACTCCTACACCTGAGTCAGATCAGCATAGGGAACATTTATAACTACATATGGATTGATTACTTACCTTTTGGAAAATGTAGTGATGATCAGATTTGAAATCCAGGCCCAGACACCAATTGAAGGAAAATTCCCTCTCATTTCCCCTACAAGTGCTCTAGACCTCTGTAGGGAATATACAGAACTACATATGGCTTGATTCCTGCCCTTACAGGATACATAGTGATGCCCAAATTTGACATCTGGGTCCATCCACCCAAGAGAAAAGAAAATTCCCCTTCCTCTATATATAATTCATACTTACACATAGGAACTCATGAATGGTCCAAACCCGCACGATGTTAAACTGCAAGGTCCCTCAAGAGTCATGTGCAGCCCGATTCTCAACATTATGAGATCCTGGACATGCCCCCAATTTCATGCACAAAGAATGAAAAGAGATGACAGAAATTAAAAGTCTGAATTCTGACACCCAGAAGGAGTCAAAATATCATGCTTCCCCCAACATATGAGTCAAACCTATGTGAAATCTTTAGTGTCTCACAATTAAGAATGGTATGGATATTTCTTACATTCTCGTATGCATCTTTTCCACATGTAAAACTCCATACTCTAGGAAATGTTGGACCTCTATAATCCTCCAAGGACATCAGAGATAGAAGGCCAGTATCCTACGGACACCTTTGTTTGACTATGCACATCATTCCCCAGTGGCTCTGCATAATTTTCTTATAAAACAACCATCAATAAAAGGAAAATTCATCCCCCGGAGATTCCTTCCCTATTTTATTATGCCCAATGGCATTCAAGACCCATGTCATTCCTCTTGATCCAAGCCCCCCTGGGACTATGGTTTACACCTTCTATCATCAATCATGTCTATGAAATTCCAGAATATCTTGAACACGATTAAATCAAATCTATTCATGGTCTTTGTGACAAGTTATCTCCACAACAAACCGATAAAATGTGTTGCTAATGTCCTTACCGCATGACGCTAATATACATGGCAAAAAATGTCTCATCTGCATGACATTAAACTATATCGCTTAATCACAATGCTTATATTCTTATCTTTGCTCGGCTACCTCAAACAAAATGTCTTTTCATCCAACGCATGGGATAGACCTCCATAAGGAATGTTCATCGGGAATCCCATGTAACTTAGTTTACCCCAGATAAATTTCTGGTAGACTCAAATCCTATGATTCAGACTCATCCATAAAAATCCTTGAAATGTCCCCTTAACTATGCATGAATTGAATCAAAGCAGAGAATCCCCAGACAAGTCATATCTATAGGAATGCTCTAGAGTAATCATATCTCCCTTCTTTCGCATCTGGATTACCCTATATCCACCCCAAATGATGATAAATTGTGTGTAATTTCTTCCTTGTTTCATGACGTTAAACTACATAGCATTAGTCTAAGAATAAAATGATCCCTTCTATTGAATATTCTATTATTAAGCGGTGACATGAAATCCTCAAAATCCATTGTTTCTCACACCGATCATATCTCACGTAAGCTTAGGGACCTCAGCAGTAGATCCAACATGAAATCTTAGAAACTAAGTCTAGGAGTTTGGTCCTAGAATAACAACCCTAAAATGCATGATATGATTCCATTTCCCATTAGGAACCACAAGTCCTGGCCATACAACGTTAAACTGCAGGGTACTCCAAATATGGGAAGGATGCCTTGACCTATGTATGAGCCAGATCTATGTAGGGGATTACTTGATCACATGTCCAAATCACTGCCCGAACATTTATAATGTATTCGGATACACTCCTTCCACATATCTAACTCCATGCTTTGAGCAATCTAGGATCCCCATAACCCTCCATGGCTATCAGATATGGAAGGCCAGTGTCCTACAAACACCTTTGTTTGAATATGCACATCATGCCCTGGTGGCCTTGTATATGTTGCCTATAAAACATACATTAATCACAGGAAAATGTTTCCCTAAGAGAGTCCTCTCCTACCTTGGTACGCCTAATAGATTCCAAGCCCCATGACATTCTTCCTGATTCAAGAACACTAAATGTCATGGTTTACAATCTCCTTCCTACAAAAATTCTTGATATATCAGAACATCCTAGCTAGATTCACCTCTAGTCTCTCTTGAGGCTACTACAAAACAAAGATGCCTCCATCCATATGTGCAAAGTTGATCTGCACACAAATAAAACAAAAAAATCCTCCCACCCATTTCTGGTTTTATTTCTTCCAGGTAAAAGTTCAGCCAAATAAATTCCCCCTTTCATGTTTAGGAGAACCCCCTTTTATAATCCATATTCCTTATCTAGAAAGGTACCAAACTCCATAAACATTCATGACCATTAGGGATAGAAGTCCAGTGTCCTATGGACCCCTTTGTTTGACTATGCATATCATTCCTTAGTGGATCTGCATATGTCGCATACCAAACGGTTGTCAATCAAAGGAAAATTTGTCCCCAGGAGGGTCCTTTCCAGTTTTTGTATGCCTGCATGATAGTTATATCTCATATCACTCCCCATATTCAGAAACTCCCGGGATTACGGTTTACATATATATTTTTTTCAAATGCCCAACGTTGAAAAAAATTTCTAGTTGAACTAAGGAATCATTTACTCTCCCTTGGTCATAGAAAAATGACCTCTCATAATAGGTGTTAAGTGTCTTGGTTGTATGACATTAAACTATACCATTCACCAGATCTCCCTTACACAAGATAAATTCATGTGGGAACGATGTTCCATTAAAAACTGACACAAATTCCCCTAACAATTTCAGATACCATTACTCAGTTAGGCCACCCACTTTGGTCCCCAACCTCAAAACAAATCCTAATTTTCATAGATTTCTCAGGCCATCAGATAAGAAAGGATAGTGTCCTAAGAACACCTTTTTTTGACTATGTACATCATTCCTTGGTGGCTCTGCATATGTAGCCTATAAATTGGCCATCAATCAAAGGAAAGTAGGTCCTCAAGAGATTCCTTTACAACCTCTGTACACCTAAAATTTCTACCCATCCCCATATACATCCAAAACTTATGAAGTTAGGGTTAAGAAAAATCCACCATTCATGACTGAGAGTTGTTAGGAAATTTCCGGCTGATGAACCCCAAATTGGGGTCCCTGACCCATTAAGTTTGGTCAAAGCTATTTGAACTAAAACATCAGTAATAAGTCTAATTGGAAATACTATAAACTTCCAAAAAAAAGACGCAATACTTGGCAGAGTAAAAACCTGCGAAGGGAACCAATGGATAAAAGTTGAGTACCAGCTTATTGAACCTATACTATGTATTGTTTAGGCAAAAGAGTTAAGCTATAAAATACTCAAAAGAGAAAAAATCTTTCTAGGTAAAAAACTTTCCAAGGGGGGCCTAAAAAAAGTTAATTTATACCCTCTATACCCATATAGAATTTGATTATAAAAAAATTAGGGAAATAGTGAAAAAAGAACATAAGTTTTTGAGGTCTTTCATATTACCCTAGAAAGAGTCGAACTATGATTGTTGAGTCTCATGGATCGAAAAAAATTAGATCCTGATTCAATGATTCCAGTTTACCAGATTCGAATCACAACATAAAATTAATACCTAATCGAAATGATTTTTATATGGTTGATTGTGATTAATTTACATTATTGGGAAATGAAATGGAGAGGTATTGGAGGACAAAATGGTTCCCATATATTCCATAAAAGATATGGTGGAACATACATAGCCCCAAGAATCTCTTTGCGAGTGGGACATGATGATTACAAGAGATGTTTGGTAGAGTCACAAAGTTGCATCAACAATTGATGTGAATCCTCAATGTACTGATGAAGTTTTGAAAAGTTCGTAATCTCAGCCTCTACGCCTACCTGCAATTCTTCTGCGTCCCTCATAGCTTTAATACTAGTTTGTTCTCTTTATTTCATCTTTCGTCACCCCTCCTCACCAGCAAACATAGAACGAGCATACTCCTTCTTAAGTCACTCCATATTTCGGATCTGCTTTTCCACTTCTTGGTGAATTTGTTCCACTAAAGACTCTTTCCTTTTGAGCTCATGTTTCATCCTTGCAATAGTGCCATATTTATTGGTGGCTTCATCAAATGAGGATTTGCTTCATAGCTGCAAGGTGAGCCATCAACTCTGCAATAGAAATTTGAGATTCAAGTTTTCTAGTTGCTTCCATATAATCAACCACTTGTCTCACAATATCATAGATTCCATTATAGTCAAATTATCTGAATCTCAGGACTACAAATTGGTGGTGTAGTTTCAGAAACATCGCTGGAATCTCATCCAATCGAGTTTGAGAGATTAATCTCCAAAAATTCTTCCATGCCTTTTCATAGATGGGACGAAGGTCGACCAAGACTTCTCAGTTAGTCTCAGAGTCACTCCATGATGATGAAATATATCCAGGGATGAACGTCATGAGAGAGGGACTCGATTCAGTGGAAACAACATGACTTGATCCCTCAACAACCTTGCATATGATGATAGAAATAGAGGACAAAGTGGGAGAATCTGCCACAATTACTAATTCTTATGGTTAAAATTATAAAAATAGAGTAGATATGACTTCAATACCTCCCACCTCCCCATAAATATTTCAACCTAAAAAAGGTGGCACCACATCTTCAATTAGTAGTTGCACCCCACGGTCTCTTGGAGGTGCTAATGGACCAGGACCATGCCCAACCATAAAAATAATCCCCAGGTCAGCCTAGAGATGTTTTCTTACTGATATCAATCCTGTAGTGATAGTCATTCCATAAATGGGTACTATCGTAGAAATTCTGGGGGCCGAAAACACAACTTCTCTCAGAATTGGAGAAAAGGGCATGATAACTTGCTCCAAAATTTCAAGGGTTGGGAAAATAGTCTCTCTAGTAGTTGTGACTTCTATAGAGGTGGATTAGACATGTTAAAGAAGAGTATAAACCTATTAAGGGTCTCCCTCTATAGGGTTAAATACCATTTGATTAGGAATGATTAGATCCTCAAGATTTAAGGTCCCCCCAAGATCCTGTGGGGCTTGGGGATCACCACTATATTCAGCCCCTAGAGTAAAGGTTTCCCTATTTCTCTATATGGGAACATGATAAACAAGTTCAAATAAGGCCTAGACTCCTAGATGTTTTTCTACTATTGAGGATGAGATTGTTTAACTAGGAGTAGGCACACCTAAAGGGTTGACAATACCCCCAGCCTCCTCGGTTAGCCTTGTTCCTCCATTTTGGTTAGTCACAATTTTTGGTGACCATTCCTCTATAATAAATGGAACAGGAGCCGTAGATGTATGAGAAAATTCCTTATGGTTGATGATAGGATCTTCATCAAAATACGCACGCAATAATGAGTCAACAATATAATGGTACTCGGTTCAACCATCAGGTGAATAAGCAATTACCTGTGATTCCCCTCCTAATGCATCTTGATAGTTTGGTTTCCTACTATCATTTATTTGTTTTTTGCGGATATGGTTCTTGAATAAGTGCACACAGGTGAGTCGGAGGTGGAAATTCCCTGGAATTTTCTATAATGACTACTTCCATATGCACTCGGTATTTAGGGGATCCTTCTCCAAAAAACCCCGCAATCATAAGGATACACTCCTCATCTATAGTGCCCTTGGGGGAATAAACTTGGCAAAGAACTATTTCCCAAGACGCTGTAGGTACCTACAAAATAAAAAAATGGGGGGGGGGGTTAGAGTATCCACAATAGAGGTAGTTAGAGCTGGGGTTTGTAAATAGAACAACCTCTCCCACAATTAATATCAACTATGAGTGTACTGAAATCAATGCTACTCGGTCAGACGAGTAAGGCCTGTCTTTGGAGGCATGGTGGCATATTTCCATTTCATTCAAATGAGCAGACACCTCATCAAGCTCTTCTTCAGTAGAAATACAGGTGGAAGAAATGGATCCTATGAAACCCATAAGGTCAAAGCATCCTCCAAATGTCCATATTAGAAGAATCTTCCCTCAGTTCATCCCAAACCCTCCATGTGTCTAGAAATGAAGCTATGACTCGGATGGCTAGTGCTGGAAGATTGGCATGGGGGAGTGGAGCGGATCTCGTCAGCTGAAAATGCTTTCTGGGTGTTTTTGTAGTCTTGGGACCCCGAGGAAATAAATTCCTATGGGATGTTGGGAGAAGGTAAGAATCCTCTCCTGTTGTAGCCACAATAGGTGATCTCGCAACATCGTCATCCATGTCATCAGTTTCTGATCACAGCATAGCAAGAACCCAATGTGAGTATTTGCGGTGACTATTTTGGGAATGGATTGGGGTATAAATATCCCCAAGGTAACGACATGCCTTCTCAAGATCCTTATAAAAAGAGACATCAACATGTACTAACATGTAACCAATGTTGGTAAGAAAAACATCCCTAATCTGGAGGAGCTTTTATAAAGCACGAGGGGACCGGTCGTGAGTGGATTAGTGGCCTTCAAAAAGGTATTATTTCCTATAGGCCACAAGAAAATTACCCTCAGGAGGGATAGATGGTGGGATCCATGCAGCAGCTTTGGAAGCTTGTTCGTCCTCCCGGGAAGTCAAAACCCCATCCTTCGCAACCTTCCTTGGGGGAGAGCTGAGAGGCTTTTGGAGGACTTTTCCCAGTCGAGAGTTCTCAACAATTTCCTTTTTATTTTCCTTCCCCTTGACCCCAGATTCCTTGGAAGTTTTTACAATAGGAACTAGATCAGATAATTGGCCATCTAGATATGAGTGAACCCAGGCCTCAGCATAGCATCTGGTAAGGAAGGGTACAGAATCCCTAGAATCCGGAAGTCTAACCTGGTACAGAGTGTCCTCTCGGGTAAACATCATCCATAGTTGACGCACTATCATCAGACGTTTATCTTAACATACACTATTGAGAGCAGATGAAACAAATTCTAATTGTCCATCTAGATATGATTTAACCTAGGCCTCAGCATAGCATCTGGTAAGGAAGGGTACAGAATCCCTAGAATCCGGAAGTCTAACCTGGCACTGGGTGTCCTCCCGGGTAAACATCATCCATAGTTGACGCACTATCATTATACGTTTCTCTTGACATACACTATTGAGAGTAGATGAAACAACTTCTAGACACAATTAAATGGACGATTGAATCTGCAATGGGCATACCCCTCGCAGATAAGCTACCCTTCGATGCGGTCAACCAGGACACCATCTCTCAAAGAGAAAAAGTAGTCTCAGTTTACAAAGTCTTCAGACTCATTATTCACGATAGTACTGATAGGGTAATTGTAAGGATGATAATAAAAATGTTCATGTAAATTGAAATGACCCATTAATTCTTGCTCATTCTTTTCAGTTTGCTCCACTTGCTTATCCTTTGAGGCCCAAGACATTGTCATAACCCCGCTGGTACTCTGAAGATAAGGTCATAGGATGGAAATTGGAATCAACAAGGAATTGATAATGGTATATCCTCATATGTGAGCTCCTATCCATCCCCAAAGTATTTGGGAGGGCCCAGTCATCCAATAAAGAGTCCCCCCTTCACTGATCCGGCCCAACAAGAGATAAATCATGGCCATCACTAGAATAGAAAGATTGACGCATCTACTAGTAGCCAGCTGAAAAGCCATGATGAATATTGAGGTTCTCACACCACTATATTCCCATACTAGTAAGATCCATCCGCTCAAAAACATGGCCAAGAAGGCCACCAGTCAAGATAATTGGTCAACATCAGGGATGATCCCCCATCCCCATACAAGAAATTTTCCTTCTTCCAAGGTGGTCTAATAAGTACCAACTCGTCTCTGGGTTATTTTGTTAGGGAAATCCCTGGGTCTTCTTAGATGGGGATCTATAAAATTTTTTTTATCAAAGGCACCAAACCACTCAATGAAAAAAATGTCCTACTTTGGATAAGGATCATATTCCTTAAAAAGTTCCTTTATTTGAATGATGAGTTTCTTGGCCCAAGGAGGGGTCCTCTCCTCATCATCCCATGCAGAGGAAGGAGGCTAGAATTTATCATACATACCCTCGATAATAGGGACTCCCAAAATTAGCCGGAAGTCCCAAAGACTAATGACGACTTCCACGTGGGTTAAATGAAAGGTATTGGTGTCTTGGATCCTCCTTCTCAAGAGATATGAAATATTGGCGTTGGGTTGGTGAGTGTATATCTAAAATACCCAGGCAGCATCGTATAGTCCTACGACCTATAGCTTAGCCTGGAATTCTTCACAACTTTGGCGAACCCAAAAAGGCCATCCATAGTCTAATCCAAACAAGACACTAGAGCGAAGACAACGCCTGGATGACCATCTATATTGTTCATTCATTGTGGCCTTCCGTGAGATGCTTTGATAGAAATGATCTATCTTGTATGCCTTCTATTTCAATTCCTTTATAGTTTGAGGTGCATAGCTCAATAGGGACCCAGTGATGATATCTCTTTGGAGGTATCATCCCCTGGATGAAATACATAAATTTGTGATGGAGGTGTTATTTATGTAAGAAGCTAGCTAATCAACCTGATTTGGTGCTGGAATCGATGTATCAGATAGTATACCAAACCCATAAGTTGGAAGATTGTATGAAGTCGGATAATACCTTTGACTCACTGTAAGAAGATTTTCTAGAGATTGTTGTAATGGAGCAACAAGATTTTTTCATCAACCAAATTTGCCTAGTTCTTCAATCTTTCCTCAATGATAGAAAGAGGGTAGTAATGGTAGCCTCAGTAGAAAAAATGACAAAAGCAGTGGTCTGTGCAAGAGCCATTACAGTCTGCATAGAAAAACCCAAAATTCTAAAAAAAGTCACTCCAATGAGGAAGTTGTTGGATAAGGGATACAAAATTGTCCAAGGGACTTAAAAAAGATGGTTTGCATGGGGCTCCGTAGACTGCCCCCAAATATGGTACACAGAAGCCATTTCCTTCATATTGACAGTATGCAGGAGCCATTTCCCATATACTAAATCATTAAGAAAAACCCATATCCCAGGTATGGCCTCGATATGCGGAAGGATCATGAGGCGCTGGACCGCAGAGCATTCTATAGAAAACTAGGGGGTTTGCATAAGGAAGAAACCACGAACCGAATCCTTTCCATGCTGATATTCAAAGTTCCCTGATCAAGATTTAAAGTTTGGTTTAATAAGGTTTAAAGTTCAGTTCACCAATTTAAGTTTGGTATGCAGAACATGTAAATAGTGTAGAAATCTTCTACGTTGAAGTAAATACTTAAGTTTTATGTTCCATGGTACAGTTCATGAAATCGAAAATGTGGTTCGTGGTTAGAAGCAATTGTGAAGAGTTTTCTTTGTAGAATGTATAATGTGGGTCATGAAAATGGATTTTGAAAAAATAGTTGGTACACAGACATAGAGGAAGTTGAGGGAAGGTTGAGAGCAATTTTCACCACAAGAAATGGTAAAACACAAATGACTTGGGTCCCTAAAAGTATGTGCAACCCCTCCTACTGGACCTATCTATTCTACCAAAAACCACTTCAGTTCAGGACCTCTTCTATGTCAGAATATCCTCCTCTTAGATCGGAACGGACCCCACTCCGATGGGGGGAATTTGTAGGGTCCTAAAAACTTCTCAAAGGGAAGTAAATACTCTCACAATCACTTTGCAGATATAAGTAAATATACCCATAGGTCTAGTAAGGAAAATGGATGGAAATTGAATAGAAAATTTGAGAAGAAGTTTAAAAAAATCAAAATTTTCAAGAGTTTTAAATGAACCGCATACCATCCCTGGGAATGATTCGTGGGGAACATGAACGACAAACCATTGGTATGCATAACAACTTTTGAGGCACTAGCCCGCGGGGTGATGGTCAGCCGACCATGGAAACTATGAACCATGTCAGTGGTGAAATCGAGCAGGGGGATTCCATCTGCATACCATACCATGAACTCAGCAGTTTGCGGTCGAAGCAAGCTGGCAGGGTTCTGTGAACCAATAACCACAACCCACAACCCCCTCAAACCCCGATTAATCGAGTCTTCTATGGGTTCATATATATCATCATATGCTTCCACAAATGGTGTCGCATACCCACCTATATAATTTCCCCAATTCTATATAAAAGTAGCACAAGAGGAAGTGAATGAGGAGGGATGAAGAAAGCATAAAGGAGATCCTAGAGTTTGGAAGAAAGAATTATGAGGGGATTCCAACTTCAGTTTCGTATCATTGACAAAGTGAAAACTCCGAATCATGTTTCTGTAGTTATAAGCAGCCAAAAAACATAAAAAAAAGAAAATTAATAATAATTTTTGAACTGGAAACCTAATTGGAATCATCACAAACCATGAATTCCCTATGAATGAACTCCACGTGAACCAAATGTTCTAGAACCCTTCTTCAATACATTATTATACATACTGCATCACTATACAAATTGATCCCTGCACAACGTACTACATCAATATGCATGTGAAACCCAAAGCGACATGGAAAACCATGTCCAGGACCACATGACACATTGGTAGATAGTGGTCCAAACCTAAGTCCATGTACTACTTATTTACACGGACAAACCCTCTACCCACATAGCACTATTGTATGAGGGGGGCCCATCCCACATGAGAAAATAGTATGTGGAATTGGGAGTCTTCAGTTATCCTTACCTCTATATCCAATCTTACTCCTTTATTACCATCCAGTCGTCCATAGCTTCTCTGGAAACCAGTCCACTAACATCCGGCCAAATCCTCCTCCAAAGCCATCAGACCCATATGATCAGATCACCGAGCACATCAGCGTGCACCTTTGAGTCTACATATCCATGTAAAGCGGAGTTATAAAGGTTGTCCCCAAAATGGTTCGGACTCCCCGATTTTCTATAAGTCTACCTTCCTATGGTAACCCAGTGTCCAACCTTGAGATGCGGATGGAAACCTCCCCATTCTAAGGATTAAGGGAAATCACTTTCTTTTCTATTCAATGAGGAACAATGATCAATCAAATGAATCATGATCTCTTCTCCTCTTGATGAGAGGTAGAATTCCTACCCTTTCCCAAAATTTATTCTAGGTAATTTCCACTAAGGTAAGTCCCTATCCTTTAAAGAACTGATCTATATGACCTCTAATTTCATCCCACATTGAAGGGTTCATAGCTCTCTTTCCTCACCCACCATCTCCTCGAATTCTTCCACCATAGGCTTGGCCTCTTCCATCAGTGGGGGAGAAGATGTGTGGTCTGTTGAATCTCTAACATCCTCTTATTTCTCATACGAAGCATGACTCTTGTGGGCTTAGAGATTTATGATGATTACAACATCCAAACAACCAACCCATCCTGACCTACGTGAACTTTGGTTTCTATTCAAACCAGGATACATAGGATGCCTTCTTAAAGGTCTGAGCTCAAAAGGGTACCCTTCCAAAAGGTTCCTCCCAATTATGCCCCCAATAAATGGGCCTCCTCCCAAGTCCAAGCCCCAAGCTAAATAAACTACATGGGCTCCGATTCCTCTCACGAGGATATATAGAAAGCCCAAATTATAGGTCCTACCCCAATATCAAAGCACCTTCCATCTATCTTGAATGATGATAAACTATAGAGTTCCTTATTGTATGGCTTAAGTCATCATTGCCTCCCTAGAATCAATTCTATATATATCCATGATGATCATGCAACCCAAGGGTAGCCCATGGAAACACTTTTCATGAATGAAACACAGATTCAAAGATATACGAACACAACTTAAATCTATAAGAGAGTCTCGTAATAGGTAATAATTCCCCCCAAAAGGGTGTGATGAGCCTAACCTCATATCCTATCGACAAATGGAGTCCTTAAGTGTTGTTGGCCAAATAGTCATCCAACAAGCACCTGACTTTGGAAAGTAGGTCCATGAATCATTGATACCATGGTCATTGGGAGTTTCTGGCTCGACGAATAAACCCCTTGAAGACCATCTGGGGAAATCATATCCTAAGAGGACCGATTTCACAAATAATTAATGTCATGCAATCACCTGCTGGGACCATTTGGATGTGGCACCTCCTTCGTAATGAATAAGTGAAAAATTTACCATTCCCCATAGGGTTGATCTATTCCCCATAAAGGATAATGATGTAGATCATGCCGAAACAACAATGGTGATGTGAAAGTCTCTATAATAATGGACAAATGATTTTCACCCATCAGACAATTTTGTATTTTCCCCAAATGCGTACAAGTTTCACCTCGGGTCAAAACAGATATGAATATATATCTACTAATAAAAAGATATAAGATAAATAAAACTTTTAAAATAGAAATACACCTCATTGAACTAAAAGTTAATATATATATAATTTCCAGTGAAATGATGGTGATGTGTTGATGGATCACTTGTATAGTTATAGGTTGATGGATTATGAGTTATGAATAGAATATGTTATCATATTAAAATATTTTGAGTTTCAGATATCTAAACTAAAATTACTATTGCTTTATATGGAAATAATGTTTAATACATCACTGATGTAGGTCTACTATTATGTCTATTTTCATGTTTATATATTTTATTTTCCCCAACATAATATATTTCACAAGAATTTATGTGACAAATTTAGAGGTTTCTTTGGAAGGAATAATATTTAATTAGAGTAGTATGATACATTATCAGATTATATGGTACATTTCTAAATTTCTTGGGGATCTTCACAAACCTAATTGTGTTGTTTTAAATTATTTATCAATGCTATTCTTTATCTTAAAGTATTTATAAGTATTTTATAATATATATTTTATATTATTTATAGTACAAGATGATTAAGTGGATCCTTTCCACTTCACTTATTCTTTTTTGGATAATTCAATATTTAAATCTTTTTCATTTTTTTTTGATAAATTAAAAATGTCATTTTATTCCGTCTAACACAAGTAAAGAAAAGTGTTTATAATAATATGGATTATAGAAGAAAAATATTATTGATAATTTCCACTTATTTTTTATTCAATTTATTTATGTATATTAAAAACAGATTTAAACGAAACATAAATATTTTTATGATTTGACTTAAGACTCACACACTGAAGTTTTTATAATTAAATAGTTATAATTTGTTCAACATTAGTCACTTTATTTTTAAATTATTCTTATTAGGTTCATTATTTATTTATTTATGATTTTTTATTTATCTCATTTTATTCTGGATGTTGTGTTGATTTTATAAATATTGAAATCAATCTTAGTATCAGATGATACATACATTGGGTAGTTTAATACCTACGTCAGAACAACATCATACCTATGAAAAATAATAATTTGGATAGGTGTTGAATGAAATCTATAATGGATAGATTGACACTTAATCTAAAGCTAATTGACACCTATGTTGGGAGATTCATACTTATGTTGAAGATAAATAAAACATATATAGGCTAAATGACTTATACACAACCATGGCTAGATTATTCATACATAGATCAATTTCATAAAGTATGTAATTACACATATTTGGAGTGTCAAATGTCAATTACAAAACTATAGGAAAATAAACTTATTCAAAATCAAAATGAAATATACACTCAACACTTTGCTTTTAAAAAACCTGAACTCTGTTATTTTTTACTATTTTTTATATATATCAATTTCCCGTAAGTTTATGATGGTCATTTTCATTGATTTAATTATTCAATAAATACATTATAATTATTTCGATGCTAGGAAAAATCATTTGAGAAATTTTCATACAGATTTAAATGGTCATCACAGGGGATGAATATTCATATTTCTTTATTAAAAAATCATTAGTTTCACATTTGAAATATTTAAAATATGGAAATATTATATCTCATGTTTTGTGGGATTTTTATAAGACTCTTAAATTTATTATTATTTAATTTTTAGTTGTGTATTAAATTTTGTATCAAGTTTTTTTATAAAAATATTTTTATAATTATATATTATCAAAGTTTATTTCAACTTTGAAATGATTCATTATTTGTTTATAGAGAAAATTATGGATGCATGGGATATAAATGATTAAAAATCCTACAATATTTTAGTTTATATGCATGAAAATATTTTTTTTTTGAATCTATTGTGCATGAAGAATTTCTTTAAATAGAGTTTGATTGATCTTATTCAATGCGTAGTGGTTGAGGATATTTTCACACTGTATTATGCTTCATAATTTTAGGATAACTACTATAACGATCACATCTGGTCTAAATCATTTTGATCTTTTTTTACTGGAGTGAACACTCCTCCCTTGACACTATGAGCTTCTCTATTTCAACTGGTTTTTATGGAGTTACTTCGTTCTATGTTTTTCTATGTCTTTAATTTATTCTGTTATAATACCCATTAAAAGGAAGGATTTTCATTTTATACCACCCTAAAGAAATGTATGTTCAACTTTTACCATCACCTATAAAAAGAAATGGTATTTTAGTTGTGACATAGTCTAGATAAAGGAAGAGTTATTTTTATACACCACCTCAGAAGAAAGATAGTGGGATGTGCCTCTAGGGGTTAACAAGGAAGTCTTAGGTTGTGCCTCTGGGGATTAAAAATGCAGTCTTGGGTTGTGCCTCTAAGGATGAAAAATACAGTCTTAGGTGGATCCACTAGGTATTAAAAATGCATTTTTAATGGGTTGTTACTCCCCATCAAAAGTCAGGTATTCAATTTTGGTGGGTCCCATTTCTCTCTATGTTTGGGAGAAATAAATATTAAACTTCATGTGAATTTGATCCAAATAACTATAAAATCATTCTGCTCATTTTATTTTTTTCCCCACAAAAAAACATAACTTAACTATGATAAACATTTAAAATTTATTAAATATTTCAATTAACCTCATTATTATTATTTGGTCATCCCTTATTGGGACCTAAAAATTGGTATCAAATCATGACCCCTACCTCTAGAACACACACACCCACACATAATTATGATACTCAAATCCTGACTTAACCTTCATGGAGAAAATATTTTTTTATACGGAATGAAAGAGTTAAAATAAAGGATGGAATCCTAAAAAACCTCCACTATTCGATGTAATGGATTATGGATATTGAAATTCATGCATAAAATCTTACCTTAAGAATATAATCATACAAAATTTGACTATTATAGTCAAACCATAAAAGTACCTGAAGCTGATCATGATACATTTTACATTAATGATGCAGTTAGATATACTCGAAACTATATGATAATTAATATTTTATAATGTGACATTGGTAGAAATGTTTCTATCCATGTATATATTTTAAAAATAGAACATGATATTTGGAAAATATTTCAATCCATTCATCTTAGTTAAAAAAAATATAATAAGAACTAAGCTTGGCATGTTAAGGTGTAACGACTCGGGTTTTTGGAACGGGTCAAAATCCCCACCCAGTTTGAATTTTTCAATTAGCGGCTATAATAATTTTTTATTCTTTGATCAAAAATAATTTTTGATAGTTTTTTTGGTTTTACATCATGTTTTTGGGTTCGTTTTGAGGCTAGGAGGGTGCCTCAAGTGCTTAGGAAGGTTTCAGAAGCATCAGATGTTATAAGGCCTAGTTTTTGGGAAGAAGGTGAAGGTGTGTGATTTAAGGAAATTATGCAACTAGAGGCACATGGATGTAAGTGATAATCTGAAAAATTCACAAATAGTTGTGCATAGTTTCTACATGGTTTGTCACACTATGTAGACCTTCATCCCTAGGTAGTGTCACCCACACAGTTTCCGCATAGTTTGGTAAACCATGTGGGGAAACCGTGCGGCCAGTGATGAGTGTTTTCTTTATTTTTTTTCTTTTTTTATTTCTTCTTTCTTTCCTCTAATTTCTTCCTTATTGGTTATGCAAAAAAGGGGAGGGCTTCCCCTTTTACCATTTCTCCTCTTTTAATCCATCTTCTTCGTCGGTCGTCTATTCTTCAATCCTTCTGAAGCTACAGGATTGTATCAGTAAGAATAACCCCATGCATACCTCTTATTACCTGATATTTTATATTATGTCCCACTGTTGTTTCTATACAAACCAATTTCAGGGTTTAATATGGAAACTCAGATCTATGGTGATCTTCTTTGATTTGGACTTCAATATCAGACATGCCTACATCTACGAGTCTAAGGTAGGTGGTGAATACATTGTTTTGAGTTTTTACGGACTTTTAGGGGTTGTGTCTTTTTTTAAAAATGATGATTATTGAGAGAGACCCTACTATAGCCTATTTAATTGATTGTTAGACCATGTGGGATGTTGTGGGAATTCCCTATACCTAATATTCTTGAGTGA
Organism: Viscum album; assembly: GCA_963277665.1. Taxonomy (NCBI): domain Eukaryota; kingdom Viridiplantae; phylum Streptophyta; class Magnoliopsida; order Santalales; family Viscaceae; genus Viscum; species Viscum album. The sequence goes on from OY728139.1 coordinate 498,950,778, forward strand.
GGCTGGGCGAGAGGCCATTTCTCATTTGGATATTTTGGCCGAGGGTGCTAAAATTATTTTTATTGATTTGTTTTGATTTAGAATACTATGTTTAATTTGTTGAAGCTTTATTAATCTTTTTAGAGGAATTCAATACCTCTCTGCCAATGTTCCATAGCTGGTCGGTATTTTAATTCAATCTGTTTAAATTAATTTACTTCCTTAAAGTGCTTAAATGTGTTTTATATTTTTTTTATGATTAAGAGTACATATGTTTAGACCCTTTGTACTATGAAGAGCTTGGTCTGAGTTTGGGATGACATGGCCGTTGGTATTGTGTGATTATATTCACTATTTGGTCTTGGATCATATTTTCTTGAGGGGTTTTGACCACAGGATTGGGCGTCATGAATGTCAATTAGAGGCAGTGTGATTGTTAGGCTGGGCATGTCCCAGGATACTTGGATAGAAAGGCCATCTAATTTGTGCGACATGGCCATAGAGGAATGATATGCCAAATATGGTGTGTCTTAGGTTCTAATTTGGTGATTACAACTCACCTGTGATGGCTAAATCATCGATTGAGTCATGTTCACACAGGTAGACTTCATGATGAAGTGGTTTTGACCACTCTGGTGTGTAGAGGACCCTAATAGTTGTGGCATAGGTCTCTATGGTTTGGGGTTTCTTATCGTATAAATCCATGTGGAAGGTGAGGAGCCTTTGGTCGATAGAAATGATGCTATCGGGATGGGGGCTGAGGGCCCCCACGATTGAGGTCATGGGACTAGATATTTATTTGAGGAAATACATCGTTGTTCCTTCAATTGTAATGTCATAGGCTGCCATGAGATTTAGATAAGGGGTCCTTGGGACTAGGATACTATTGTTTGGGCATGCCTTTTGGATGTTGGTACTTTGAGACATGATGTGTTTGGAGGCATGTGGTTTTGGGCTATATGATTGAGGTAGAACATGAGGGTTCACCTGGGATTTGCAATGAAAAGGGTACATTTGGCCATGGTCCAAGGAATATCATTTCTTCTGAGTTCCAGGTGTTAGCCGAAGTAGGTGACACTCCCTAGTGGCTGTTGAGCACCAGTGGAGGTTGTGTTCAATTATTTCATAGTATTGTTTAATTTTCATAAAGATGCATGTCTGATTAAACACTTTTGCTCGGTACACACCATTGGGTGGTATCCTAATGAGATTCATCTCACACCCTACATGAGACCTTCAAGAAATGTGTAGACTTTATGAATTCAGGTATAGGTAAATGATCAGCTACAAAAGATAGGTTATAGTATTGTTTGGCATGGATATTGGCCTAGACAATGAGGTTATCCCAAGACGGAGTGTTACTTTTTTTAGCTTTTATTCATGTATCAGCTTGCTTATTTTATATGTAGCTATTATGGTCTTCCATGGGAAGCACCTTGGATATTGTATTGTATGACCTGATATGAGGTGTTTCCTTGGTTTTTTTAGTGGATACAAGTGATTTGATGGATTGTTGTTCTATTTACTTTCTTCTATAGTTGTTTCTATATTGCTTCAGTTGTTTATTGCTATTTCATGTGCTTTCACTCTGCGGGACTGGCTCAAGTATGTTGAGTCACTTATTTCCTCTCCATGTGTTACCATTATACTTGGACCAGTTTATTATCTATTCCAAAAGGGTATATTCTCCCCAACTTGTAAAATTACACCCTCATTGTTAGTCAGCAAGCTTTTTCATTCAAGGAGGTGCTTCCAAGGCCAGTGGAACCTAGCCCAATAGCACTATTAATGTGTATGTTCTTTTCAGGGATTCTACATAAGGGTTGACTATTTAGAATATAAAACTGGAGAATAAGAAATTATCAATCAAATTTTCCATAAATATACTTGTACAGTAAACAATATGAGTGCCTTATGAGAAATTCTAGATAATTTGGTTATGCTTGAATGAATTTTAAGCGATTTACTTAACAGTTAGTCCCACTAGGTTAAATATGATGAGAGGGGGAGGCTGAATTAGGTTATGATAGAAAAAATATCCCCCTTTTGATCTTGTTTTATCAATAAGAAAAATTCACTTCTCTATTTTTTTCATAGCAGTATATATATGAAAAAAATACATACAAGATACACTGTAATTTTACATGGTTCACTATAACTGGGCTAGTCCGAAGAGAATACAAAGGTGATGTGATAATTTACTAGAATACATTATAGCACACTATATTTAAAACATTTGGAGTGGACTCACTATCCCTCATAGTTCACTATAAATCATGGGTTCAAATCCCACTTCTCTCTCCGTTGAAGTGTACACACTCTTCCATTGGTAAATAACCTTTTATTTTTTCAATAATTTTTTTTACCCCACAATAAATGTGTTATGAATATCCTCTTTCATCAAAATGATTAATAACAATTTACCATATAAATTCTAGGTAATTCTATTTTGGTTCATGAAAATTTCAATTTCACAAAACCTTTACAAACACTTCACACAACTTCTAAACTTTCACAAAAATTTCACCTTTTTACAACATCCAAATTTTTGAAAAAATCACAATACATTATAAAAAATAATTACTCATATAGTCACAATTCCCTTTTTTCATGTAATTTATATTCACATAACTTGTTTTATGAAATAATTAATTTTGTTTAAGTCACAAAATTAGAGCCTTTAGATTTCTCTAAGGGTTGTTCTATCCAAATGATTGGGGTAACAATCTATTTTAGGCATGATCAGCTATTCATAGAACATAAAAACCCCCAATGACCCTTCATGAAACTTTATAAACTAGAAAAAAATGGCTCCTACCATGTCTCTTTTTGTGAAACACTTTCCATATTCTTGAAACTTCCTATATTTATTTCCATTATTTTCACAATTTCATATGATTTAGAAAAATACATCTATCATTAATTCACCAAAATTTCATGAAATTATTTATATTTATAGATATTAATGAGGTGGAATCGAATCAACACTTTTTTTGAAACTTCTATCTTGTTTACTCATCATGGAACTTTCAGAAAAAAAAACATCATTTTCTTCAAAATCAACTATTTTTTCCTCCAAATTTTTAGACCCAAATATTTATAAAAAAACAATGAAATGAATCCAACATAAACATTAACCTTCCTAAAAAAAATAAAGAGATTTTAGATACCTTATCCATAAATATTTCAAGGTCTCCATAATCTTTCAAATTTTTCAATTCCAACACTAGAATTTGGTGAACTGGATTTATCAGTAAAAACAACAATCCAAAAACCCTAACACATCACCTTAATATATTTTTACCCAAAAATCTCTAATTTTTTGTGTTTTATTATCACTTTTAAATCATTATTCTTCTATAACCAGTATTCACACATCACGACTCTAGATAGTGATCAAATACATACTCAACCTGTACTCTAAGCCTACATTAGTCTAGCTCAGTGGAAAAAACATGAGTAGCATGAAAATATTTTCCAGGAATAGATTCATTATTGATAACACATTGGTGATAAATACTAATTGTAAGTATAAAGAGTATAACATGATAAGCAAAATAACATAACCATTCTAGGTAAAACACTTTCATCTAAATCCCAGAGGTCATCCTTTCATGATTTTACTTCATTGATAAAACAAATTTATCATCATTACAATCATAATCCACAACCAATTTATCCACTCTCCTTGATTCATCATGGAATAAATCTCCCACAATTGATAACTTTTCCTCCTTCAACAATAATATTTCTACCCATTTTCAGTGAAAACAAAGGTCACTTCTTTTTAGTCTATAATACGGAAAAGAATATAGATCAACATATTGGAAGAAATGAAACATACATTTGAGATCAAGAGTATCACATCCACACTATTCATGTGTGGGGAGTAAAATGGACTTCGAGAGTTTTATGATTCCATTTAAAATATTCCTTGGTTTAGGACTTTTTCAAAATGTCTTTGACATGATGTTTATTTAGCACATAATCTGATCTCACCGGCCCATATTTCACTTTCTCTTAGTTAAAGTGATACTTGATTTCAATGTGATTTATCCTTGAGTGATAGAAATTATTTTTACTAGTATTTATATCAATTTGATTATAATAATTTATTCTTATCAGATACTTCAATTCAACTACCATGTCTTTAAGATGATGCATAATCTATATAAATTGTGTAAGAGATTGAGTGGTTATAATATATTTTACTCCAACAGTGACTATAGAAATGAAATATTATTTCTTACTCATACAATAGATACAAAATATACTAAGATATAATAAACCAACTTATATTGAAATCCATCATCTATTAAACCATTCCAATGAGAATCTGTATATCCCAACAATTCTTGTCATGATGCTTCATTATAAAGAAATCAAAAATCCAATGTGACATTGATATAATGTTTTATTCTGTTCACTAAAATAATTAACATTTATTTGGGATTAATTTAAAACTGTTTTGTTTGGAATGTGGAGAAAAATATCAATTCATGTAGTAGTTAAGTAAAATAGGCTTCCATTTATCAACTTATATTCTATGGAATTGACCATTTTTCCATCACCATACCTTGAAAATTAAATTCAAGTTGAAATTAGAGTTGTTTCCTCCTTAAAATAATCCATTCTAATTTATCTGAAAACCTCTTTGGAATATTTATTTTGAGAAATAAATATGCTATGTATTTATTGTATCAACTACAGACCAAGGAAAAGTTTCAGTTCAATAGTCATTGATATCTAAAACTCATTCTTTAGGAACTCTGCAAACTATTTTCACTTTTCATTATTCAATCCACCAAAAATTATGTCACTGCCATAAACCATCACCATCATCTTTTAGTCACGCTCATTATTATCATAGAAATTGTAATCCACTCCATTACCGTGAAAATCGTGTTTCATTATGTATTTATCGAGTCTTGAATACCATTTATCAGTGTCTGATTTAGCCCATAATTATCCTTTTTCAGCCGAAAAAATTGTTCTCATCTTAATAAACAAGTAAACCATCTAACTATTATATGTACACAACTTATTCTAACACTCTGTTTAAAAATTATAACTTAACATCCACATGAAAATATTTGAATTTTCTTTTCACTACCATGGCTAAGAAAAATTGAATTATCTCCAGCCGTTCCATGGGTTCAAACGTATCATCAACACCAATACCCTTAATTTGGGAGTACCTTCTGTAGGTTCCAGGCACAATGGAAGCACATTGGAGGGTGTTCCCAACTTTAATTTTAGCATTATCAACGATCAATCTGAGATCCATCATGATAAAAAAATATCGGATCTTCAGAATAGAACAAAGAACAAAAAATAAAGAGGGGAGTCTTGGAACCATAGATAGTATCATTATATGTTGGTTATAATTAATTTAATTAATTGACAAGAATTACCTTGATGGAAGTCTTTCTTTGTGTATGTTTCTAGCCATAATCTGATGTGATCCATTGTTGCATCGTAGAATACAAGTGTAGGATTCCTCTAATGGTGATCCACACATGATCTACATATCTCTAGATGTCACCGAAGGGATCTCTGAGTGCTAGCGCGGAAGAGCCTTCGCTTATGATGTCCGCCTTCGATCACCTTGATCCGGTGGAGGGGGATCTCTCTCACGTAGCTTGAGATAATTATTTGGAAGAAAAGAATTATCTCTTGTCTTGAGATATTTCTTTAGATCCATTGTGCACAACCCCAAAAAAATTCCAAGGCCAATGAGAATTATATAATTGGGATTTTAATTACATGGAATAATAAAATGAATAAATTACCCAAAAGCAATTATTCATTTCATTTAATTCTTAGTAATACCCCATGTCTAATAATAACATTTGACTATTATTATTACATGACATGCACCCAGTGAATTATAGATAATATTAATTAAATAAATAAATATTATTATTTCTCATAAATTCCTAGAAAAAGACACAACTTGTATATTTAATATACATAGCGTGTAATTTTATTTTTCCATTTTTCTTTATTTCCTCCACCACATTTATTAGACCTTGAATAAAGGCTATTTATTTATAAAATATATATCATTGAATTACTTTCTAATAAATATATTATTTCTCCCACAATATATTCTCTTGAATAACTAGTGTCAAAATAAATGCAATCAGGCATCCTTAAATAATTATTAAACCAAAATCGGGAATAATATATATTTAACTTGTTAAATTAATATTTAACTGAGATACTTGGATACACTTTGTGTGTGACCCTCTAGGAATCTTTCTCAGTGGCATTAGGTGGATCCTGCCTAAAGTTCAAGGTTAGCAACTAGCAACACGCCAAGGAACCCATAGAGAAATAAGTTAAGTCCGCAATGGCGTGTCACCTCATATGAATGTTTACTGAGTAATATAATCCCTTTGTCTCGATATCTCTGATCAAGCGGGTTTCATGCTAGTGACATCAACCCATGTGATCGATTATTCTTTCTTTGACTTCCTGGAATTGAACTCAACCATACCTTACCAAGGACATGGATTTATTTAGGCTATATCAATTCCATCAAAGGGTCTAAGATATCTACTTCCATTATGGAATAGAAGGGACAAATCCTTTCTCACATTATCTATTAATTCAGTATTACTTGTGACACACCCAACATATCCTACCTCATTGTGAATAGTGTGTCGTCACATTTTTTTTTCAATACATCTAAGTGCATGAGTTGTAATACCCATTAATTATAATCATAAAGTCTAAGGACCAGTACACACGTCCGCAGATAGAAACATCCAATGACACTATGAAATGTGGATCTCCTACTAGCGGGTCTCATTCTCATAATATCCTCTTGGATATTACCAAGGGTGTACACCATGAGAAGGTGCCTAAAGTTTTATGAGTCCTTGACCCTAATGGACTTTATTATTTGTATCCCTCAAATAACATCATCCGACCAGAGAACATATATTTAAGAAAAGTGTTATGGAATTTTTGGGTTCTCATCATAGTAGGGATCCTCTATGACCCTTTAATGAGACAGTAATCCTTAGGACATTATCACATGCATTGTCATGCAGAAGAACAATCAATATGTGATAAGGTATTTATTAATGAATAAAGTACAAAGTAGTTGGTTCTAGGCCACCAAATCTAACAGAATCCCACTTGGAATAGAGACAACTACTAACAACCTTTAACCCACTAACACTCACATGATATTCATGATTCGGATGAGATAGGCCTTTAGTCATGGGGTCTTCCATGTTCTCTTCTGTGGACACTATGATCACTGCAAGTTCACCCCTTTGATAGAAATCCCTCATGAAGTGATACTTCCAGATTATGTGCTTTGTCCCTTGATGTGACCTTGGATATTTTTCAAGAGCCACCGATGTAGTATTATCACAATAAGATGTGATAGGATCTTTACTGCTAGGCACCACATCAAGCTCCTGGACAAATATTAGAATCCAAACTGATTCTTTGGATGCATAAGAAGCTGCTATATATTCAGAATCCACTGTAGAATCAGCAAAAACTGGCTTCTATGAACTCTTCCAGCCTACAACTCCTCCATTGAGACAAAAAACATATCCAGATTGTGACTTCAGATCATTCTGATCAGTCTGAAAACTATCATTAGCATACCCTCTAATTACAAGCTCCTCATCTTCTCCATACACTAGGAACATATCATTAGTTCTTCTTAGATAATTAAGGATAGTCTTAATAGAAGTCCAATTTTGTTATCCTGGATCTTCTTGATATCTTCCTACAATGCTCAGTGCATAGGCAAGATCATGATTGGTACATAACATGGAATACATGATGGATCCTATATCCATAGCTTATGGGATCTTACTCATTCTATATTTCTATTATTCTATCTGAGGACACATTTTCTTAGAAATATATAGGCCATGTGGCACTAGAACCAATCCCCTCTTAGATTGTTCCATACTAAATATCTTTAGTATCTGGTCAATGTGTATACCCTGACTTAGTCTAAGTATCATCTTGGATATATCACGAAAGATCTTGATCCCTTGAATGTAGGTTTCTTCACCCACGTCTTTATTGGAGAAACACTTCTTCAACCTATCCTTAACTGAATGTAAGACTGGTACATCATTTCTAATAAGCAATATGTCATCAACATATACTAATAGGATAACAACTGCATTCCCATTAAACAACTTATAAACATATGGCTCACATTAATTCTTAATGAAACCAAATTCCATTATGGATTCATAAAATCGAATGTTCCATGACCTGGATGCTTTCTTAAATCCATAAATGGATTTCTACAACCTGCAAGCCGGTTTGGATTCTCCTGGTACCACAACCCCTTCTGGTTGTTTCATATAGACATCTTCCTGAAGATTCCTATTAAGGAATATTTTTTTTCCATCCATTTTCCAAATCTCATCATCATGGTATGTTTCTATGGAAAGTATGATTCTTATGGATTTAAACATGGAAACTGGCAAGAAGGTTTCATCATAGTAAATTACTTGATGTTGTATGAATCCTTTAGCAACTAGCCTTTCTTTATAGATGCTAACATGACCTTCCATGTCTAGTTTTCTCTTGAATACCCATTTGCATCCAACAAGATATACATCAACTGGCTCATCGACCAGAACCCAGACTTAGTTCTGGTACATAGAATCCATCTCAGAATTCATAACTTCAAGCCATCTTGCGATTTCTGATCTTTCTACTACTTCCTTGTGGGATAGAGGTTCATCATTGTCCAAAAATAATGATTCACCATCCTTGGTGACTAGGAAACTAAATCTATCTGGTTCCCTTACCTCTCTTGATCTTCTACAAAATACTTGTGTTTCTGGAACCTCTTCCACAAGGACCTATGTAACTTGTTCCTGTGCCAACTCCTGTGTATCTTGAGCATCAACTTCGTCGAAGTCAATCTTCCTCCCACTATCATTTTTTAGGATGTGATTCCTCTCAAGAAATACAACTTGTCTGGAGATAGTTACTTTCTTGTCTGAAGAGTTATATAGGTAATATCATTTTGTTTCCTTGGGATATCTGATAAAGATACACCTCAAACACTGAGGTGCTAGTTTATTGCCTGAGAAGGCCTTGAAAAACTCCTCGCATCCCCATAAACATGTGTGCAATAAAATGGGTTTCTTTTCATTCCATAACTCAGAGGGAATTCAATTTTCCGCCTTAGTAGGCACTCGGTTTAATGTGTATGATGTAGTTTGTAAATCATATCCACAAAAGGATAATTGAAGATCTGCATGACTCATCATCGACCTCACCATGTCCAACAAGTTCTGGTTCCTCCTTCACTAACACCATTCCACTATGGTGTATAAGGAGGAGTGAGCGGAGATAGAATCCCAGACTCCCGTAGAAGATCGATGAACTCTTGGTTCAGATATTCTCCACCTAGATCTAATCGAAGCTTCTTTATCTTCTTACCAAGTTGATTCTATACTTCATTACTGAATTCCTTTGATTTCTCTAAGGACTCTGACTTATACCAAATTAATAAGACATATCCATATCTACTCAATCATCAGTAAAAGTAATGAAGTATGAATATCCACCTATAGCTTCTACTAGAAATGGTTCACACACATCCATGTGCACCAATCCTAAAAGCTTTTTGGCCCTTTCACCCTATCCACTGAAAGGCGTCTTGGTCATTTTACCTTGTAAACAAGCGTGACATCTATCAAGTGGTTTTAGCTCAGTAGAGTCTAAATAACCATCTTGGAAGAGATTTGTCAAGCGCTTCTCATTTACATGACCGAGATGGTGATTCCACAACTGGGTGATGTATGAGTCATGTGAATTTGTTTCGTTATCGATTACCAACACTTGGTTTTCGTAATTTAACACATATAAACCATTATTTAAATGTGTCATACCATGACATACATTGTTCTTATAAAAGATGAAACCCTTATCTAAAAACTTGAAAATAAATCCATCTATAACCAAACATGATACAGAAATTATGTTTTTGGTAACACTAGGCACAAAATAACAATTATGTAAAACCAAAATCATCCCAGTTGGAAATGAGAGGTGGTAATCGCCAATGGCTAATGCATCCAGCCTCGTGACATTAGAAACTCAAAGATCCACCTCTCCTATATAAATATTTATAAATCTACTTGGTTCCTGCATTTGAATACAGATGTGAGCCCCATAAGCAGTATCTAATACCCAATGTGTAGAAATAGAAATATTACACCTGACAACGAACATAACTTTAGCGTCCCTACGCTTTTGGGTGCAGTTCCTCTTCCAGTGGCCTTGCTTTTCATATGGAAAACATACTTCCCCCCATTCCTTTCCATGCCTCTATATCTTCCCCTTCTTGGAGGGACGATGCTTGGGGGCTTCAGACCATTTATAAGTCTTTGGCCCTTTCATATTGTCCTTCCTTTTCTTATTCACCATAAGGACTTCGGGTTTTTCACGCCCCATGTGCTTATGTACCTAGAGAATTAAGGTAAGATGTTCCAATAGACTCTTCTCATTTTTTCTCATGTTGTAGTTGAAAATAATGCTAGAGAAGTTCTTGGGCAGTGATGACATGATTAAATCTTTACGTAAATCATTTGGGAACATAATCCCTAAGATGTTTAGGAATTCAATATATCCAATAATCGTGACTACATTGGGCCCAGCTGGCACAGAATCTCCAAGATTAGTTGTAAAAAAAGCGTTGGAGATATCATATATCTCCTGCCTCTCCTTCTCTTGGTAGAGATCCTTAATGTGAGACATCATGCTATACGTTTCCATATTTTCATGTTGCTTCAAGAGCATGTTAGATATGGCTGATAGCATAAAACAATAGATATCTGTAGAATCATTCATGTGTTTCATTTAGAGAGATATTTTCTTTTCATTGGCCTCTTTTCTAGGCATAACTGGAACAAGATCTTCTACCACATATAATTTCCTCTCATGGTGAAGGATGACGCGTAAACACCTCTACCACTCTTGGAAATTGGTGCCAGTGAGAAGGTTTTCCTTCTCAAGTATGGTTAAAATGATATGTTTGAATTCATTTTTCTTGTCGTTTCTAAAAATTAAGATGAGAAAAGTTTTATTACTTTTTTAGGATAAAAATGAGACAAATAAATAAATTAATACTTATTAGTCTCCCACTATTTTATCGAAATCCAATATCCCTCACCATTGATTTCAAAATATTCTATTGCCTGAATATTCTAGTGGAAAGGATCCATATTCCCCTTCGCATTACCCCAAATAGGGTTGGTCAAGGAACTTGAAGGGTTTTAGGTAGGCATTCTAAATTCCAACTGCATTAACTCGTAGCTCCTTGATCCGCTGAGTGGACTCCCCAATCCTAAAATCCTTTTATTTTGGATTTCCTAAACCTTTGCCTCTTGGTCAAACCAAGTCCGGTTGTGGAAGTCAACCCTTGATGAGAACCAAGTCAAGTCAACCCAAACCCTTGAATTAGAATTCCCTGATAATTGAAAGCATCCCAACTAGGGTTGGTCAAACACTTTAAACTAGGTAAGGATTATGATTGCACCATACACTACCACCCGAGGAAGGAAAATGAGGTGGCAGATTCTTTGAGAAGAAAGGTTCATGGAGTATTGAACAAAATGAGAGTTGAAAGGGATCATATTTTCATGGATCTAGTAAAGATGGATATGAGAATAACAATGGAAGGTGAAACATCAATAATTTTTCAAATGGTTGCCAAACCATCTTTACTACAAAGGATAAAGAGTTCTCAAACCGATGATGAATAGTTTCAAATGAAGATTAAAGCTGTAAATGATGGGAGATTGAGTGGCTTTGTGTATGAATAAAGAATTTTGAAATTTGGGAAGAGACTCTGTATTCCCGATATACCTGATCTAAAAAGGGAATTGTTGGATGATTCTCGTAGTTCCAATTTCTCTATACACCCTGGTAGCACTAAGATGTATAGTGTCACGACCTACCTTCACCAAAAGGAGGGAAGGGTCAGCAGATTTCCATTCCCTTCCTTGTTTAAGTTGAAGAAGAGATAATGACCCCTGAAACCCGCCTTCAATAGGTCCCGGAGTGGCGACTAGCACCAAGGGTATAGAAATCACACACGAATGGAAGGCATTACCCTTTTTGTTTTATAGGATATGGAGATAAGATGATGAAACCCAAAAACACCAAAACTAGAAGAAAAGTAAAGCCAAAAAGGTAAACCATTCCCACATGCATGTTCAAAAGTAAATGATACAAGCCACAAAAAACCCCCAAGGTAAAAAGATACCAAGAAAAAGGAAAACGACCACAACAACTGTCCCAAGGGTCTGTGCTAGTATGGTCCCGCATGATTCCCGAAGTCCTCCTGGAAACCTAAAAGAAGTTTTATAAATGTAGGGTGAGAATAAAAGTATACTCAGTAGGGAAAAACCAAAGAATCTCATGCACAAGTGGGGGAACGTACTAAGGTCCTTTGAGAAGAAGACAACCAACACTATCAAGGAGTTCATCCATCCCACTCACCGACCACACTCACCAAATAACGCAAGCAAGGTAATTTATAATAAAAGAACATCGATGTTTGGGTACCCCGCGCCACTTTCCGACTGGTTATTGAAGTCATCCTACACATCAAACCAATCCTGCCATTCTCACCGCAGTCCCACTTCCACACCTGTCCACACACACCTGGGCCACATCCTCACACAGGCCCACTGCCAAACCCCACCCATAAACACCTGGGCCACAACTGTCACACGTAACCATGCCTGCAAACACCTAGGCCATAACAACCACCGCCACGCCCGAAGATACATGGGATAGAAGATCTACTACCACGCTCCAAGACACCTGGGCCTCATCCCGAAGACACTTGGGAAACCACCTGACCACACACACCTGGGCCAACCACCACACCACCCTACCCGAAGGTTCTGGGGCTAATAATGGACTTCAGGCCATCACAGCCTGCTTGAAGATACTTTGGCTATCTGGAAAAGGGAGCAGAAAGGATCTAATAACCAGCCACTAATAGAAGTGTTGGAAAAAACACCCTCCCCCGTGAAATGGGGGTGTTCGGCACTAAGTGCTCGACTTGGGTGGGGCACGAATAAGAAACACAAAAACTACAAGTATATGTATAGGTAACAAGAACTCACCCAATCTAGGTTTTTCTTCAAACAACCTACAGAACACAATAAGCACCCATGCCCAAGTCACAACTCATACCAAACCAAAACCATTGACCCATCCTAATTTTTCATGCTCAGAAATAATGTTTAAATAAGTTTCTGCACCTACATGGGAAACTAGGAAGCATAAGCACAAGCCAAGGAAAGAGTCCAGACAAACATCAACTTAAATGTTCACACCCGGTTCTCTTATAAAATCACAACCCCAAAAGAAGAGATATGTGAGATCCCTCAAAGTACTGGGACCAAGGAAAACCTCAAGATACTACCCCATGTTCCCAAAATTCCAGAAGAAAATGGTTTCTCATCAAAAGAGGATCCCACCCCAATTCATGATATAGGCAAGCAACCACCTGACCTTAAATTCACAACCGCTGAAAGAAATTCAACAGGGGATCCCATCCCCACCCACATCACCCAGCAATCGGCCAGTGAAGGGAAAACAACCAACCACTACCCACATAACATGGCAGGGCCATGCCGATATTTTCATATTTATAAGATTTAACACACTCCATGATTTCAAATTTGTTGTGCTTTAATTGGGGTTATCACAGAAAAGATTGATCCTGGTGCTTTCAATTTATTTGGCCGAATATACATAATTAACCAAATTCATTTACACAACCAACACAAGAAGTAAGGGTTTATTAGCGCACAGAGAAAGACCACCAATGAACATGATTTTCAGTGGGTAGAAGCCCATATAATTCACAACGTATATCAACACGAACGAGTATAACAGAACATCGATCACACCCCCCCATTCTTTAATGTTCATTTATTATCTTCATTAACTTTGGGCTTCATCAATCCCCTCACAAGGAAAAAGCATACCCACCCCGCATGATACAAAGTAAGGAGAGACGAAGGAGGAATCCCTACTTGGTTGATCAACGATCAAATATTATCTTTACGCCGCCAGGAATAGGAGATGTGTGATTTGAAGGGTTGGGGCCTCGGGAACTCAAGCAAGAGTAGACGAATCGATGGGAGGGTGATCGAGAAAACAAACCCTAGGAGTACCCTTTAGTTTATAAAGGTTGGGGACGGTTGAGATAAGAACGTGAAACCGTGTAAGGAGCGGGGTTGTGGGTTGACCATGTAGCCCCATACGTCATTAAAAGGTCTCCGCCCTTTGGGGCTGTTTAAAATGACGCACACAATAGGGTACCTCCTTAAACATTTAATTAAACTCCATTCATGGGCGTTACTAGGCATTTAAAAAAACTGAAAGGGGTCAAAATAGGGTTTAAAACTCAATTAGCGCAAAGAGGAGGCGCTACTGGAAAACCCCCGACAAGGATGGGTGACACTGATCGGTCTCACCGATCAGTCAGTCTCATCGATCGGTCTCACCGATCAGTCTCACCGACCGATGGCGCCGAGCGGTCGCACCGATCGGTGGCACCGATCGGCCTCACACTGAGATGCTACCCTTAGGATCCGTATTTTGGAAAAGGAAAGGACCCTAAGGGTCTGGGTCATCACATTAGATACCTCTCAAACTATTCTCTCTCTCGAGAATCAAAACAACTCAGAAGTAAAGAGAGGTTCCGAACAACCACCTAGAAAGATACCTCTCATGAGTGAACCCCATTGACATCCAGAAACACTAACACATGAGTCAGGAAGTCCCTTCTTACATGTCAGGATATTATTCGCTTTGGGCGGCACTGAATCGCCCGCACGGGTTTAATCACATCCACATTAATGCGTCCCGATTAGGAGTCAGTTTTTTCCATCATCACACATTTGGACACACACACACTCACAGGGCCATGGAACAGATCATTTCATGGCTAAGAAAAACAAACATTTCACATATATTTGAGCACCATGTAAAACATCTCAACTAGGTCAGAACAAAACAACAAGGGAGTCAAAAAAGATCTGGGTACGGGGCGCGCATTTGTGCTTCCCTCTCCCACGTACTCTCCTCAAACCCACCATGTCTCCATAACACACAAACCAAGGGAATGGTTCACCCACGAGGCACCTTCTCCTCATTATCCTCGATCATCACTAGTCTTTCCACAAAGGTCACGTCGTCCTCGATGTCCATCTCTCCCCAACCGAGGATGTGTGAATCGTCATGAAGATACCGACGGAGCGGGACACATGGAAGACATCATGTATCTTCAGTATCGGTGGTGGTAACACTATCTGATAATCCACTTCGCCGACCTGCCGCAGCACTTCGAAGGGTATGATGAACCTGGGAGAAAGCTTACTCCCTTTGCCGAACCTCCGTTGTCCACGCCGAGGGGAGACCTTCAAAAACACGTGGTCTCCAACCTCAAACTCCAAGGGCCTTCTCCTATTATCAGTATATGACTTCTGCCGGTCCTGGGAAGCCTTCATCCTTTCTCGTATGAGCTGAACCTTCTCTGTCATGATCTGCACCACCTCCGGGCCAAGGATGTCTGCCTCTCCTACTTCGGTCCAACACAGAGGTGAGCAACATGGTCTCCCATAAAAGGTTTCAAACGGGGTCATACCAATGGTAGAGTGATAGCTATTATTGTAGGTGAACTCTACCAGAGGCAAGTGTCACACCCATGATCCTCCTGAGTCCATAACACATGCCCGCAACATATCCTCCAAGGTCTGGATAGTGCGCTCTGTCTTTCCATCTGTCTAGGGATGGAAAGCTATCCTAAGTTGTAGCTGAAGGTTCCGGGTGTAGCGGAAGCACGTTGGTGGGTCTTCCAAACTTTAATTTTAGCATTAAACAACGTTCAATCCAAGATCTGTCACAATATAAAACGCCGGATCTTCAGAGTAGAATGAAGAATGAAAAATAAAAGAAGAGTCCCAGAACCCTTGCGATATGATCTTCATATGTTGGTTATAATTAATTTAATTAATTCATAAGAATTACCTCGATGGAATTCTTTCATCGTTGGTGTCTCCAGTCACGATCATGTGATCCGTCGTTGCGTCGGAGAATCGAAGTGTAGGATTCCTCTAGCGGTGATCCACACGTGTTCCATGTATCTCTAGATGTCGCCGAAGGGAACTCTAGGTGGTAGCGCAGAAGATCCTTCGCTTGCGATGTCCGTCTTTGATCGCCTTGATACGGTGGAGGATCTTGATTTCATAACTTGAAAGCGTTCTTGGTGGAAAGGGAATTCTCTCTTGGGTTGAGAGTATTTCCAATCCATTGTGCACAACCAAAATGGCTAACCTTTTTTGAGAATAATGTAATTAGGATTTATAATACCTATAATAATAAAATAAATTAATTGCTCATAAGAATTTAATCATTTCATTTAATTCTTAGTAATACCCCATGTCTTAATAATGATAGTTGACCGTCATTATAACTTGACATGCGTCCAACGTATTACATTTAATATCATTTAATTAAATAAACAATATTTTCTCACGAATACCGAAAAATAAACGACACGGCGTGTATATATAAATATACACAACGTGTACTTTTATTTTTTCAGTTTTATTTATTTTCCTCCACTATATTTATTAGACCTTGAGTAATAGCTATTTATTTCTTAAATAAATGTAACTGCATTACTCTCTAATAAATATATATTATTTCTCCCACAATATATTCGCTCAAATAACTAGTGTCGATATAAATGCGATCATATATCCTTCAATAATTATTAAACCACAATCGGGAATAATCTTTATTCAACTTGTTAAATTAATATTTAACTGAGATACATGGACACACTTAGTGTGTGACCCTCTAGGCCTCTTTCTCAATGGCATTAGGTGGAGCCTACCCAAAGTCCCAGGTTAGCATCTAGCAACATACCAAGGCACCCATAGAGAAAGAAGTTAACTCCACAATGACGTGTCACCTCCTACGAATGCTTACTGTGTAATATAATCCCTTTGTCTCGATATCTCTAATAAAGTAGGTTGCATGCTAGTGCCATCAACCCATGTGCTCGATTATTCATTCTTTGACTTCCTAAAATTGAACTCGCCCATACCTTACCATGGCCATGGATTTATTTAGGCTATATCAATTCCATCAAAGGCCCTGAGATATCCCTTTCTGTTATGGAACATAAGGGACAAATCATTTCTCGCATTATCTATTAATGCAGTATTACTCGTGACGCACCCAACGTATCCTACCTCGCTACGAACAGTGTGTTGTCACAGTTTTCGTCAATACATCTAAGTGCGCGAGTTGCAACACCCATTAATAATAATCTTAAAGTCTAAGGACTAATACACACGTCCGTAGATAAGAACATCCAATGACACTATGAAATGTGGATTTCCTACTGGCGGGTCTCGTTATCATAATATCCTCCGGAATATTACCAAGGGCACACACCATGAGAAGGTGCCACAAAGTTTTATGAGTCCTCACCCCTAATGGCATGTATTATTTGTGTCCCTCAAATAACAGCATCCAGCCATAGAACATATATTCAAGAACAGTGTTATGGCACTTCCGAGTTCTCATCATAGCAGAAATCCGCTATGACCCATTAATACAAAAACAATCCTTAGGACATTATCACATGCATTGTCAACCAGAAGAACAATCAAGATGTGATAAGGCATTTATTAATGAATAAAGTAAAAAGTAGTTGGTTCTAGGCCACCAACTCTAACAGACTCCCACTTGGACTAGAGCCAACTGCTAACAACCTTTAACCCACTATCTCTCACATGATATTCATGCTTCTGGTGAGATAGGCCTTTAGTCATGGGGTCCACCACGATCTCTTCCGTGGACACTATACTCACTGCAACTTCACCCCTCTGATAGAAATACCTCAAGAGGTGATACTTCCAGAGTATGTGGTTTGTCCATTGATGTGACCTTGGTTCTTTTGTAATAGCCATCACTGCAGTATTATCACAATACAATGTAATGGGATCTTTACTTCTAGGAACCACATCAAGCTCCTGGAAAAATTTACGAATCCAGAAGGCTTTCTTGGCTGCATCAGAAGCTGCTATATACTCAGAATCCGCTGTAGAATCCATGACAACTGGCTGCTTTGGACTCTTCCAGCTCACAGCTCCTCCATTGAGACAGAAAACATATCCAGATTGCGACTTTAGATCATTCTGATCTGTCTGAAAGCTAGCATCAGCATACCCTCTGATGAAAAGCTCCTCGTCTCCTCCATACACCAGGAACATATCCTTAGTTCTTCTCAGATACTTAAGGATAGTCTTAACAGCATTCCAATGCTGTTCTCCTGGATCTTCTTGATATCTTCCTACCATGATCAGTACATAGGCAACATCAAGCCTGGTACATAACATGGTATACATGATGGATCCTATAGCCGAAGCATATGGGATCTTACTCATCCTATCGTTCTCCTGTTGTGTCTGGGGACACATTTTCTTAGAAAGATGTAAGCCATGTGACACTGGAACCAATCCCTTCTTGGATTTTTCTATACTAAATCTCTTTAGTATCTGGTCAATGTATGTACCCTGACTTAGTCCAAGAAGCCTCTTGGATATGTCACGAATGATCTTGATCCCTAGAATGTAGGCTGCTTCTCCTAAGTCCTTTATGGAGAAACACTTGTTCAACCAGTCCTTAAATGACTGTAAGGTTGGTACGTCATTTCCAATAAGCAATATTTCATCAACATATACCACTAGGATGACGACCACATTCCCATTATACCGCTTATAAACACATGGCTCACATTCGATCTTAATGAAACCAAATTCCTTTATGGCTTCATCAAATCGAATGTTCCATGACCTGGACGCTTGCTTCAGTCCATGAATGTATTTCTGAAACTTGAAAACCCGTTTGGATTCACCTGGTATCACAAACCCTTCTGGTTGTGTCATATAGACATCTTCCTGAAGGTTCCTGTTAAGGAATGCTGTTTTGACATCCATCTGCCAAATCTCGTAGTCATGGTAAGCTGCTTTGGAAGTATGATTTTTATGGATTTAAACATGGAAACTGGCGAGAAGGTTTCATCATAGTCAATTCCTTGATGCAGTCTAAATACTTTAGCCACTAGCCTTGCTTTATAGGTGCTAACTTGAACTTCCATGTCCAGCTTTCTTTTGAATACCCATTTGCATCCAACAGGCTTTACATCAACTGGCTCATCGACCAGAACCGAAATTGGTTCTGATACAAGGAATCCATCTCAGAATTCATAGCTTCTAGCCATCTTGCAGCTTCTGAGATTTCTACTATTTCCTTGTAGGAGATAGGTTCATCATTGTCCAACAATAATGATTCACCATCCTCGGTGACTAGGAAACCAAATCACTCTAGTTCCCTTACCTCTCTTGATCTCCTACGTAGTACTTGTGTTTCTGGAACCTCTTCCACGGGGACCTGTGGAACTTGTTACTGTACCAACTCCTATGTATCTTGAGAATCAACTTCATCGAAGTCAATCTTGCTCCCACTATCCTTCTTGAGTATGTGCTCCCTCTCAAGAAAGACAACTTTTCTGGAGACAATCACTTTCTTTTCTTGAGGGTTATATAGGTAATATCCTTTCGTTTCCTTGGGATATCTTATAAAGATACACTTCGTTCCCCTGGGTTCTAGTTTTTTGCCTGAGAAGGCCTTAACAAACGTCTCGCATCCCCATACACGTGTGTGCGACAAAGTGGGTTTACGTCCATTCCATAACTCGGATAGAATTGCATTTTCCGCCTTAGTTTGTACTCTGTTTAATGTGTATGCTGTTATTTGTAATGCATATCCCCAAAAGGATAAGGGAAGATCCGCATGAATCATCATCAACCTCCCCATGTCCAACAAGGTGTGGTTCCTCCTTTCACTAACACCATTCCACTGTGGTGTATAAGGAGGAGTGAGTTGAGATAAAATCCCAGACTCCCGTAGAAGGTCGATGAACTCTTGGTTCAGGTATTCTCCACCTCGATCTGATCGAAGCTTCTTTACCTTCTTACCAAGATGATTCTCTACTTCATTCTTGAATTCCTTAAATTTCTCTAAGGTCTCTATCTTATACCTCATTAATTAGGAAAATCTATATCTACTCAAATCATCAGTAAAAGTAATGAAGTAAGAATATCCACCTCTAGCTTCTACTGGAAATGGTCCACATACATCCGTGTGAACCAATCCTAGAAGATCTGTGGCCCTTTCACTTTTTCCACCAAAAGACGGCTTGGTCATTTTACCTTGTAAACAAGCGTGACATCTATCAAGTGGATTTAGCTCAGCAGAGTCTAAATAGCCATCTTGACAGAGCTTTGTCAAGCGCTTCTCGTTTACATGACCATGATGGTGATGCCACAACTGGGTGATGTATGAGTCATGTGAGTTTGTTACATTTTCGATTTCCAACACATGGTTTTTGTAATTTAATACATACAAACCATTATTCAAATGTTCCATACCATAACATACATTGTTCTTATAAAAGAGATGACCCTTATTTCTGAACTTGAAAACAAATCCATCCATATCCAAACAAGATACAGAAATTATGTTCTTGGTAACACTAGGCACAAAATAATAGTTATATAAAACCAAAATCATCCCAGTTGGCAATGAGAGGTGGTAGTTGCCAATAGATAACGCAAACAGCCTTGCACCATTGGCAGTTCGAAGATCCACCGCTCCTCTGGTGATATTTCTAAATCGACTTGTTCCTACATTTGAATATAGATGTGAGCCCCACAAGCTGTATCTAATACCCAATGCGTAGAAATAGAAAGATTGCACTCGATAACGAACGCACCTTTAGCATCCCCACACTTCTGGGTGTAGTTCCTCTTCCAGTGGCTCTGCTTTCCACATGCAAAACACACTGCCTCCCGTTCCTTTCCCTACCTCTGGATCTTCCCCTTCTTGGAGGGATGGTCCTCGGGGGCTTCAGACCGTTTATAAGTCTTTGACCCTTTTTCCTTGTCCTTCCTTTTCTTGTTCACCATAAGGACCGTGGGTTTGTCACGCCCCATGTCCTTATCTACCTAGAGAATCATGGTCATAAGCTCCGATAGACTCTTCTCATTTCCACTCATATTATAGTTGACAATGAAGCGAGAGAAGGTCTTGGGAAGTAATCATAGGATGAGATCTATACGCAACTCATCTGGGAATTTAATCCCTAAGACGTCCATGCATTCAATGTAGCCAATAAGCTTGACTACATGAGGCCCAGCTGGCGCAGACTCTCCAAGCTTCGTAGAGAACAAAGCATTGGAGATCTCATACCTCTCCTGTCTCGCCTTCTCTTGGTAGAGATCCTTAAGGTGAGACATAATGCTATACGCGTCCATGTTTTCATATTGCTTCAAGATCTCATTAGACATGGCCGATAGCATGAAACACTGGAAATCTGTGGCATCATCCATGTGTTTCATGTAGAGAGATAATTCCTCATCACTAGCCTCTGTCCCAGGCGCAACTGGAATAGGAACTTCCAACACATACAATTTCATTTCATGGCGAAGGACGACACGTAAACACCTCTACCACTCTTGGAAATTGGTGCCTTTAAGAAGGTTTTCCTTCTCGAGTATGGTGCGCAATGATATGTTTGAAGTCATTTTCTTATCGTTTCTACAAATTAAGATGATAAAAGGTTTAGTACTTTATTACAAAAATTTAGAAAAATAAATAAATTAATACTTATTAGTCTCCCACTATTTTATTGAAATCCAATAGCCCTCACCATTGACTTCCAAATATTATGTTGCCTGAATATTCTAGTGGCAAGGATCCATATTTCCCTTCGCATTACCCCAAATAGGGTTGGTCAAGAAACTTGAAGGGTTTTAGGTAGGCATTCCAAATGCCAACTACATTAACTCGTAGCTCCTTGATCCGCTGAGTGGACTCCCCAATATTGAAATCCTTTTATTTTGGATTTCCTTAACCTTTGCCTCTTGGTCACACCAAGTCCTACTATGACAGTCAACCCTTGATGTGAACCAAGTCAAGTCAACCCAAAACCTGGAATTAGAATTCCCCGATAATTGAAAGCACCCCAACTAGGGTTGGTCAAGCACTTTGAACTCTGGTTCGATTCTAACCAAAATTATGGAAGGCTATATCGACTTAATATTTCTTTTGATGGATTTTATCCTTATACGTAAATTGCCATTTTATTATCTTTGATTACATGCTTGTTAATATTAAGTGGGATATAATTAAGTGATTAACCATGTATAAGATAATATTTACGTATAATCCAATTTTTATTTTAGTTCCATCCTGCATGCTTGTTATATTCATTAATTGTGTGATCGTGACAACACACCCACAATAAATAAACCATGAAACTGACAGAAATAAAATAAATGGTATGATCATGAGCTTGTTCTATTGGTTAGTTTATCTAGCGGTTGATAAACTAACCCAAGACCTAGGGGAGAAACACCTTGAACCTTGTGGGTTTGTGTTTACAGCTTTCCACCTATCCACCTTTGTATCTCCTTGGATTGGTTTCACATCAGCTCCTGACTTGAGCCGCCTCCACTAGCTTGGCATCTCCATCCATTACATATGCATTTATCTCACACCTAGGTGAGTGGTAAAAAGGGGGTTTTTACATAAAAGAATCCTTGGGCACGCAGACCCTACATATTAATGAGGAGATGGCTCACAGACCAATAAATTTAATTTAAATAAATAAATTAAAAAAACCATTCACATACAAAGGTATAGGTCTAGCTCATGATCATCCACACATGAAATGATATTTACACATAAATAAAACTAGCATTCAATTCTTTAATCGTTCTTATTTAAGATAAATCACACTCGAATTAATTAATTATCTTTAATTAATCAATCCTTTTATCTTAAACCCTTTTCTCAACTTCCTTGAGATTCTCATCCATCATAATTTTAAACAAATAAATTCTTTTAAAATTATCCATGTATGTAACTTGCACCTTGGAGGCAACCCGGTGAGTTCCCTTTCATTACGCATATGTTAAATTAAACACACATATATAAAACACCTATCATGTGTTGTGCCTTAGCTTTACGCCTACACTATGGTACACGTCTCAAGGGTTTGTATAATATAATAATTAAATTTTAATAAATCTGCGTAATTTGGGTGAGTACACAGTGTGTAGTTCCGACTACATGGCGTGTACTTTTATTCACCGTCCATCCGAAGTACACGCCCGGGGACATGGCGTGTAAATGTACTTTGGAAATTTTTGGAGTACACGACGTGTTATTTTGGAAACACACCGTGTAGTTTCCACATTACACGGTTTCCAGCCGGGCAAGCCGTGTACGGGGTACACGGCCCAACCCGAACCTGAAGGGACTACATGCCATGTTCAGTTGGACCACACAGCGTGTATTCCTGAAACCGTGTGCCACCTGTTTCTGGTCAACACACAGTGTCATAAATGACCTCAATACACGACCCGATTTGGAAGATCGGTCAATGCATTGAACCTAGACTACACGACATTTACTTCTGAATACAACCCGTGTATTCTGGTGTTGTACGGCCAGAAACGTTCGACTCCTCAGGATGAGTTCCTCTATTTTATTTTAATCAAAATTAAAAGAAAAATTTGTTTCTGTGAGGTGAACAAGAAACGATGGAGGAGGAACGGATCTCGATATTCAGATTTTCAGAATGATTAAACATGAATTGAAATAACTAAATTATTAAATGCGTAAATCACCAACGAAAAACTAAATAATTATAATCAACGATATGACTGCTCTGATACCACTTGAAGGTTCTGGGCACAGCGGAAGCACGTTGGTGGGTTTTCCCAAATTTAATTTTATCATTAAACGACGTTCAATTTGAGATCCGTCACGATATAAAACGCCGGATCTTCAGAATAGAACGAAAAACGAAAAATAAAAGAAGAGTCCCGGAACCCTTGAGATAGGATATTCATATGTTGGTTATAATTAATTTAATTAATTCATAAGAATTACCTCGATGGAATTTTTTCTTCGTTGGTGTCTCCGGTCACGATCCTGTGATCCATCGTTGCGTCGGAGAATCCAAGTGTAGGATTCCTCTAGCAGTGATCCACACGTGTGCCACGTATCTCTAGACGTCGCCGAAGGGAACTCCGGGTGCTAGCGCAGAAGATCCTTCGCTTGCAATGTCCCTCTTCGATCTCCTTGATCTGGTGGAGGATCTTTCTTTCATAACTTGAAAGAGTTCTTGGTGGAAAGGGAATTCTCTCTTGGCTTGAGAGTATTTCCAATCCGTTGTGCACAACCCAAATGGCTAACCTTTTTGAGAATAATGTAATTAGGTTTTTTAATACCTAGAATAATAAAATAAATTAATTGCTCATAAGCATTTAATCATTTCATTTAATTCTTAGTAATACCCCATGTCTTAATAATGACAGTTGACCATCATTATTACTTGACATGCGTCCAACATATTGCATTTAATATCATTTAATTAAATAAACAATATTTTCTCACGAATCCCAAAAAATAAACTACACGGTGTGTATATATAAATATACCCGACATGTACTTTTACTTTTTCAGTTTTATTTATTTTCCTCCACCATATTTATTAGACCTTGAGTAATGGCTATTTATTTCTTAAACAAATGTAACTTCATTACTCGCTAATAAATATATATTTTTTCGCCCACTATATATTCTCTCGAATAACTAGTGTCGAAATAAATGCGATCATACATCCTTGAATAATTATTAAACCACAATGGGGAATAATCTTTATTCAACTTGTTAAATTAATATTTAACTGAGATACATGGACACACTTAGTGTGTGACCCTCTGAGCCTCTTTCTCAGTGGAATTAGGCGGAGCCTGCCCAAAGTCCAAGGTTAGCATCTAGCAACACGCCAAGACACCCATAGAGAAAGAAGTTAACGCCGCAATGACGTGTCACCTCCTACAAACGCTTACCGTGTAATATAATCCCATTGTCTCGATATCACTAATCAAGCGGGTTGCATGCGAGTGCCATCAACCCATGTGCTCGATTATTCTTTCTTTGACTTCCAGGAATTGAACTCGCCCATACCTTACCATGGCCATGGATTTATTTAGGCTATATCAATTCCATCAAAGGGTCTAAGATATCCCCTTCCGTTATGGAACAGAAGGGAAAAATCCTTTCTCACATTATCTATTAATACAGTACTACTCGTGACGCACCCAACGTATCCTACCTCACTCCAAACAGTGTGTTGTCACAGTTTTTGTCAATACATCTAAGTGCGCGAGTTGCAATACCCATTAATAATAATCTTAAAGTCTAAGGACCAATACACACGTCCATAGATAGGAACATCCAATGACACTATGAAATGTGGATTTCCTAATGGCGGGTCTCGTTCTCATAATATCCTCCTGGATATTACCAAGGGCGCACACCATGAGAAGGTGCCTCAATGTTTTATGAGTCTTCACCCCTAATGGCCTGTATTATTTGTGTCCCTAAAATAAAATCATCCGGCCATAGAAAATATATTCAAGAACAGTGTTATGGCACTTCCGGGTTCTCATCATAGCATGGATCCGATATGACCCATTAATGAAACAACTATCCTTAAGACATTATCACATGCATTTTCCTGAAGAAGAACAATCAAGATGTGATAAGGAATTTATTAATGAATAAAGTACAAAGTAGTTGGTTCTAGGCCACCAAATCCAACAGTAGCAGGGTGACAAAGGCATGCTGCAATCCTCTCCAAACTCATAAGGTAAACCATGCATCCCTATCAGAGACTACGGACCTCAGAACCCCATGCAACCTCACCACCTCATCCATGTACCTTCATGCTAAAGCATCCACTGCACTCGACTCCTTAATCGCCAGAAAGTGAGCCGATTTCCTCAACCGGTCCACCACTACCCAGATGTCATCATATCCCCCTCGAACCTTGGGTAGTCCTATGAAAAAATCCATCGAGATGTCCTCCCATTTCCACTCAGGGACATCCAGAGACTGCAGCAGGCCACCTGGAACATGGTGTTCAACCTTCACCTGCTGACACACTAGGCACTTGGCCACAAACTATGCCACTGCTTGCTTTACTCTGGGCCACCAAAACCATCTCCTCAGACCCTGGTACATCTTGGAAACTTCTAGGTGTACCACTAGGGGTGAGTTGTGGAACTCACTGAGAACTTTGCCACAAATCACCTCTGGAGCAAACAGTTTTTCCTGGAAAAGCATCTGGTTTTGACCATCCTCTGTCCATCCTTCCGGAGCATTTCTCTAGTCAAATCAGTCATGCATCACTTCGGAATCTGGGTCTCCCCATTGAGACTCCCCACTTTCCGAAATAGAGAAGATTGCACTGTCATCTAGTACAGTCAACGTCTACCGCTATCCATCCTCGCATCCAGGTGCAAGGCAGCCAACTCCTCTATTGCCTTCCAGGCATCTGACAACTCTCGGACCGCATCCTTCTACGATCTCCTGCTCAAGGAATTGGCCACTACATTCCCTTTCCCTAAAGTGTAGGAAATATTGAAGTCATAATCCTGGAGGAACTCTATCCACCTTCACTACCGTAAGTTTAGGTCCCGCTGAGAGAAGATATACCTCATGATTTTGTGATCTGTGAGGACCATAAAGCGTTCCCCAATGAGGTAATGCTACCATAACTTTAGTGAAAAAACGACTGCTTTAAGCTCCAGGTCGTGGGTGACATAATTACATTCATGAGGGCGTAACTGCCTAGACCCATAAGAGATCACTCCTTGTTGCTGCATCAACACACATATGAAGACTTGCCCCGAAGCATCACAGAACACCTCATACGCTGCCCCTTCTTCTGGTAGTCTTAGCACTGGGGCACTAACCAAATTCTCCTTCAGATAGATGAAGGATGCCTCACACTACTCACTCCACATGAAAACCTGGTCCTTCTTGGTCAAGGCTGTCGAAGGGGCTGTAACTCGGGAGAAGTTGAGTACGAACCTCCGATAGTAAACTGCCAAACTGAGGAAACTACGAACATCTGCCACATTCTTGGGTGCTTCCCAAGAAACAACTGCTTCATCCTTTGATGGGTCCACCACTACCCCCTATTCGGACACTATGTGCGCAAGGAAGTTCACTTCTCACATCCATAACTTGAATTTCGGCAACTACCCATAGAGATGGTGCTGTTAGAGGACCTCCAAAACCATCCTCAGGTGATCCGGGTGATCCTCCTATAATCTTGAATAGATCAGGATATCGTTGATGAACACAACTACGTACCGATCTAGGTACTCCCGGAAGATGGAGTTCATAAGCCCCATGAACACAGCCGGGGCATTCGTAACACCGAAAGGCATGACTATGAACTCGAAGTGTCCATATCTGCACCTGAAGGCCGTCTTTGAGATGTCGCCCTCCTTCACCCTAAAGTGGTGATATCCATAACATAGTTCAATCTTTGAGAACCATCCACCCTTTTAACTAGTTGAAAAGATCATCTATCCTCAGAAGAGGTCAGTGATTCTTAATCATCACCTGAAGCCTCGTGTAGTCTATTCATAGCCTGAGACCACCATCTACCTTTTTTGCGAACAAAACTGGAGCACCCCATGGTGACGCACTTGGTCGAACATAACCCCTCTTCATTAGATCATCAATCTGAATCCACAACTCCCGTAGCTCTAAAGGTGACATCCGGTAAGTATCCATCGAAATTGGGAGAGCACCAAGCTTCAAGTCTATCCCAAACTCGATATCATGTCAAGGGGGTAGAGTCGTCACCTTCTCAGGGAAGATGTCCATAAACTCACTGATGATTCCCGACACCTCCATCATCTCAACATCCACTAACTCCACTGACAGCTCAGATAACAAGGAGAGGATGGGTTCCTCTCGCCTGTTGCCCTTCCGACTGCTCCGTTTGTCGGTGAAAGTAGCACGCTGGCCACCAAAGTCTGAAAACACAACCCTTCCTTGGAAGCAGTCGATGATGGAACACATAGAGAACAAACATTAGATTCCTAGGATGACATCATATGGTTGTATCTGTAGCAGTATTAGATCCTTGACCAACTTTTGTGGGCCTATCATCAGTCTGCATCCTCGACAAACATATAACAAGTTGGTCTGACCTTCGACTAGTGTGCTCAGCACCAGTGGCACTGGAAGTCTCTCGGTAACTAGACCCAAAGCACGGGCTAGAGTGGGTGCAACGAAGGACTGCGAGGCTCCGGTATTGAACAACGCATAAGTAAGGGTGCTAAAAAAACTAAGCGTACCTCGAACGACTTCCGGTCCTGCTAGAACTGCTGCCTCCATGGCGTGAAACTGTCCACACCCAACTCCTCTGCCCCTTGGCTATCGGCTGCCTCCCTGACCATGCCCTGGTTGGGGTCCCTGAGGAGCATCCTAAGGTCGGCCTCCCCCTGCAACGTCTGCCCTCGGAGGAGCGGGAGCTCGCTTCCCCTGCTGGAAGAGCCTAGCTGGAAGCTGCTACTGAGGCAGGTGCTGAGCCTGTTCACCACTATCGTACTGAACTCGGTTTGGAAACTGATTCCAGAGATTTCCATGGCTCCCCTAGATGAAGAACCTCAGTCCTAGGCCCGACGGGAAAGGGCGAGGACTGGGGGATCAAAACTGGAACTGCTACGGCCTGCTCCCTGCTGGTCTGAACCGGGAGGGTCCTGATGCTAGTGGTCTGTTGCTGATAGCCTTCCCCTTTGATGACCCCAGCTAGATCCCCTCTCGTGTCACACCACCTAGAGCATGCATCCTCTCTCCCCCCCCTTGGCCTTCTTCTGGACCTCCATGTGTGTCGGCATGGTGAAGGGGGTAACAACATATTGGAGGGAGGGTCGGAGGACCTCCTCTAAACGTATCTCCCGAGACTCCTCATCTAGAAAGAGTTCCGGGGCAAGGTGGAGGAGGTCCTTGAACTTGATTCCCATATCCCTTACTGACATACTCCCATGTTGGAGGGAGAGTAGCTCCTACCTCTTCTCCGCCTTCATCGTAGAAGAGAGGAATTCCACCTGAAACTTCTTCTCGAAATCAGACCATGCCACCTCAACCTATCTCCTCTCCCCTAGGTAAATTGCACACCATTGACGCACCCCTCCCCTCATCTGGATGACAGACAGAGGAACCCAGTACTCGGTCGGGGCCCGAATCAGGCTGAAGTCTATCACCAGCTCCTCTAGCCAGGTCTCCGTATTCATGTTAGAGGTGCTTCCCTCATACTTCTCGTGGGTCTGTCGCTGGAAGGCCTGAAGTGTCTTCTGCCACTCTTCATCCTCCTCCTTTCGATCATCTCTCTGTCGATTAGCCAAGGTAGTCTCCGGGGACTCGATCGCCCGCACCACACATGGTCACCTCCTAGGTGCCATATCTACAAGGTAAACAAGGAATGCCTAAGCCCAAGTAGTGCAGAATATTGTTCTTAGAATTTCTTAAACTTCTTATTGATTTCAATTCCCAAAACACCCATGAGACACGAGAAAACATGTAATTATGATACATGTACCTTTCCTAGGGTCTCTACCCTACAATCAGTGTGGCCTCACTGGGTCGTTCGATAGGTCCAGAGTCCTTGCATTGGATCATGGGGGCCCCTAAAATCCCATGTCCTAACTGGTCTTCCTTGGACTAATTCACGCACCAAGGTCACCCAACACTTTTTCCCTACCATACCATGCAGTCCTTACTGTGCCTAACTCCAGAATCCATCCTATCTATCAACCATCACCTCTGATACCATTCTGTCATGACCCTCATTCACCAAAAGGGGGGAAGGGTCAGCAGATTGCAACTCCCTTCCTTCTTTAAGTTGAAGAAGAGATAATGACCCCTGAAACCCGCCTTCAATAGGTCCCGGAGTGGCGACTAGCACCAAGGGTATGGAAATAACACACGAATGGAAGGAATTACCCTTTTTGTTTTATAGGATCGGGAGATAAGATGATGAAACCCAACAACACCAAAACTGGAAGAAAAGTAAAGCCAAAAAGGTAAACCATTCCCACATGCATGTTCAAAAGTAAATGATACAAGCCACAAAAAAACCCCAAGGTAAAAAGATACAAAGAAAAAGGAAAACAACCACAACAACTGTCCCAAGGGTCTGCACTAGTATAGTCCCGCGCAATGCCCGAAGTCCTCCTAGAAACATGAATGCAGTTTTATATACGTAGGGTGATCATACAAGTATACTCAGTAGGGAAAAACCAAAGACTCTCCTGCACAAGTGGGGGAACATACTAAAGTTTCATGAGAAACAGACAACCAACACTACTAAGGAGTTCATCCATCCCACTCATCGGCCACACTCACCAAATAACACAAGCAATGTGATTCATAATAAAAGAAAATCGATGTTTGGGTACCCCGCGCCACTTTCCCACTAGTTATTGAAGTCATCCATTGCATCGAACCAATCCCGCCATTCTCACCGCAGTCCCACTGCCACACCCACCCACACACACCTGGGCCACAACTGTCACACGTAACCACGCCTGCAAACACCTAGGCCAAAATAACCACAACCACACCCAAAGAAACCTAGGATAGAAGATATACTACCACACCCAAAGACACCTGGGCCTCATCCCGAAGACACTTGGGAAACCACCTGCCCGTACACACATGGGCCAACCACCACACCACCCTGCCCAAAGGTTCTTGGGCTAATAATGGACTTCAGGCCATCACAACCTGCCTGAAGATACTTGGACTAACCAGAAAAGGGAGCATAAAGGAGATAATAACCAGGTACTAATAGAATTGTTGGGAGAAACACCCTCCCCCATGAAATGGGGGTGTTCGGCACTAAGTGCTCGACTTGGGTGGGGCGCATATAAGAATCATAAAAACTACAAGTATATTTATAGGTAACAAGCACTCACCCAATCTAGGTTTTTCTTCAGACAACCTACAAAACACAATCAGCACCCATTCCCAAGTCACAACTCATACCAAACCAAAACCATTGTCCCATCCTCGTTTTTCATGTTCATTAATAATTTTTAAATAAGTTTCTGCACCTAATTGGGAAACTAGAAATCATAAGCAGAAGCCAAGGAAAGAGTATAGTAAACCATCAACTTAAACGTTCACACCCAGTTCTCTTGTAAAGTCACAACCACAAAAGAAGGGATATGTGAGATCCCTCAAAGTACCGGGACCAAGGAAAACCCAAAGATACTACCCCATGTTTCCAAAATTCCAGAAGCAAATGGTTTGTCATCAATAGAGGATCCCACCCCAATTCGTGATATTGTCAAGCAACCACCCGACCTTAAATTTACAACCACCGAAAGAAATTTAACATGGGATCCCATCCCCACCCACATCACCCATAAATCGGCCGGTGAAGGAAAAACAACCAACCACTACCACCAACACATGGAAGGGTCATGCCAGTATTTTTAATATTTATAAGATTTAACACACTCTATGATTTCAAATTCGCTGTGCTTTAACCAAGGTTATCACAGAAAGGATTGATCCTGGTGCTTTCAATTTATTTGGTCGAATATACGTAATTAACCAAATTCATTTACACAACCAAAACAAGAAGTAAGGGTTTATTAGCGCACATAGAAATACCACCAACGACCATTATTTTCAGTGGGCAGAAGCCCATATAATTCACAACGTATATCAACACGAACGAGTAGAAAAGAACCAAGATCACCCCCCCATTCTTTAAAGTTCGTTTATTATCCTCATTAACTTTGGGCTTCATCAATCCACTCACAAGGAAAAAGCATACCCACCCCACATGATACACAGTTAGGAGAGATGAAGGAGGAATCCCTACTTGGTTGATCAACGATTGAAGTTTATCATTACACCGCCAGGAACAGGGGATGTGCGATTTGCAGGGGTGGGGCCTCGGGAACTCAAGCACGAGCAGAAGAATCGATGAGAGGGTGATCGAGAAAATAAACTCAAGTAGTACCCTTTACTTTATAATGGTCGGGGACGATTGAGATAAGAACGCGAGACCATGTAAGGAGCGGGGTCGTGGGTTGACCACGCATCCCCATATGTCATTAAAAGGTCCCTGCCCATTGGGGCAGTTTAAACTGACACACACACCAGGGTACCTCATTAAACATTTAATTAAACTCCATTCATGGGCATTACTGGGCATTTAAACAAACCTAAAGGGGTCAAAATAGGGTTTAAAACTCAATTAGCGCAAAGAGGAGGTGCTACTGGAAAACCCCGATAAGGATGGGTGACACCGATCAGTCTGTCTCAGTGATCGGTCTCACCGATCTGTCTCACCGACTGGTAGCGCCGATCGGTCATGCCGATCGGTCTCACTG
Organism: Viscum album; assembly: GCA_963277665.1. NCBI lineage: Eukaryota > Viridiplantae > Streptophyta > Magnoliopsida > Santalales > Viscaceae > Viscum > Viscum album. The sequence goes on from OY728139.1 coordinate 498,983,156, forward strand.
ATCGGGGGCACCGATCAGTCGCATTGATCAGTATCACCGATCGGCGGCGCCGATCGGTCACGCCGAGACGCTTCCCTTAGGATCCGGATTTTGTCAAAGGAAAGGACCCTGCGGGTCTGGGTCATCACATATAGAGATTTGAAGGAAAATTTTTGGTGGGACAACATGAAGAGGGAGATTGATGATTTTGGTTCAAGATGTATGGTTTGTCAACAAGTGAAAGCTGGAAGGCAATATCCTGGAGGAGCCATACAACCTCTTCCCATACCTGAGTGGAAATGGGATAATATCACAATGGACTTTGTCATGGGACTATCAAAGACTCCTAGAAGGAATGATGCAATATGGGTCATTGTTGATCATTTTACCCAGTCATCACATTTTCTTGCTATAAGAGAAGATCTACCACTTGAAGTTCTAGCAAGACTATATATTAATGAAGTTGTAAGACTTCATGGAGTACCACTATCGATTGTTTCTAATCATGATCCCCATTTTACATCAAGATTCTGGAAAAGTCTTCAGAGAGCCCTGGATACTGAACTTCGTTTGAGCACTGCCTACCACCCTCAAACAGAAGGAAAATTAGAACGAACTATTCAAACCATAGAAGACATGTTGAGATCATTTTTTACTTGACTTTCAGGGTATGTGGGATCAATATTTACCTTTGGTAGAATTTTTCTATAACTATTGCTTCCATTAAAGTTTTCAGATGGCACCATATGAAGCGATATATGGAAAGAGATGTCGCACACCAACATGTTGGGATGATGTTGGTGAAAGAAAACTTGTAGGCCCAAAATTTGTTGAGGAAATGATGGGAAATGTAAAGGTAATCCAAACCCACATCAAAGAAGATAAAAGTAGGCAGAAGAGCTATGCCGATAACCGAAGGAAGGATTTGGAATTTCAGGTAGGAGATCCCGTTTTCTTGAAGGTATCTTCATGGAAGGGAGTTATATTTTTTGGTAAGAAAGGTAAATTGAGTCCGAGGTACATAGGACCTTTTGAAATTCTTGAATGAATTGGGGTTGTATCTTATCATTCGGAAATGCCACCGAATCTCTCCAAAGTTCATGATGTGTTCCACGTATCACTATTGAGAAAATACATGCCTGACCCAATGCATGTACTCACCTATGAGGAATTAGAACTGGAACTCGATCTGTCTTATTGTGAAGAGACTGTCAAGATCCGTGATACAAGAGAACAAGTGCTGAGAAACCGGACGACTCATCTTGTAAAAGTTCTATGGAGAAACCATAAGATGGATGAGGCAATGTGAGAACCTATGGAACTTATGACGAAGAACCACCCGAGTCTTTTTATGCAGTAATGTTCTAGAAATTTAAAGGATGAAATTTTTTGAAGGAGGGGAAATATAACACCCCAATTTTCCATGATACGCTTCTCTTTGATTAATATAATAGCGTGTGTTGTACGCAACTTCGAGTTCTAACACACCACAACCAATCAAACTAGCCATTATGAATAGTAATACCCACTTTTTGAAATTTTATAAATTTTATCTTTCAAAATGGACTTCATTTTTGGATCCGGAATATCGAAATTATCCTAGTGTGAATTTTTGGTTTTTTTTCTGAAAAATTTCAATTTTTGATGAATAGTGAAAATATTTTGTTATAGTTTAAAACTGAATTTTTATTTAAATAATTATTTACTTTATTTAAATTTATTTTAGGTCAAAATAAATACATAATACCTATAAAAGTGTAATGTAATTCATTGGAGTCAGTTTATAATAATTTTAGATATATAAAAATTTTATTGAACTTTTCACCGTCTTTTACCCATCTCTTAGGAGAATTTGTGAATTAACATGAAACATAATTTTACCGATTTTGTGAGTGGAATTTCAAAAATCCGAAAGACACGGTTAATATCAAGGAGTAAAACGTGGTTCAATAAGATAAAAATAATTTTTGGTGAATAGTAACTTTTTACTTGTATTACCACGGTTAAAAGTAAATAGGGTAATTAAGGGTAAAAATGATATTTTTATTACCTTAACACATGTCCTAATTCTATTGGATAAGTATAATTCGACCAAAAACAACCTTAGAAATAAAATATGAACCTATTTGGTCCACTTGGATAAGATTAGGACATTTATTATTATTTAATTTAAAGAAGAGTTAGAAGAGTTAAAATCAATGTTTAATAACTAAAACATTTTTCATATAGAGTTACACATAAAATAAATTAGATTATAAATATTAATTAGAAAGATAAAAATATTTTCTATATAATGGTATTTTATTTATATTTTTTAAACATTAAATAATTTAATTTATTTATGACACAATGATGATGCAGTAATTACCTAATTAATGAAATATTAAAATAATTGATATTATAAATATCCAAATAAATGTAATTTGAGACTTTTTATGAATTCAAATAATTTCTAAGTTAATATTACATATTAGGGTAGGTTATACAATTTTTTTGAAGTAATAATGCTGTTATGAATTTAACAAAAACAAAATACCAAATAGTGTCAAAATTGACATAAAAGAGTTTTAAAAAAAAATAATATATTACTAATTGATATTCTATTTCTAAATGTGTAAGGTTCGTCCAAAAGACTTATATAATGATAGGTGTATCATTAATGAACCACTTGGGGTTGTCTCAGAAGTATATATTACGTTTATTAACCATATAATATAAAAATACAGAGAGACATGGTAAATGTCAAACTATTTAACTAAGAGTTAAATCTAAAAGCTAAGGTTAATATAGTGACCCAAACCAATATAAAACCTATTGTTTGAGTGGTTTTCGACCCATCGCCACCTTATCCTTTAAATAATCCATTTTTTATCCATTAGAAACCGAAAATGATTTTATTATAAAATAATATTTCTATCTTCTCCTAAGGTGCTCATCACCTCTCTCATAAAAGGGCGCTCCCCCTTCTCTATAATTCACACCTTCAAAGCCATTTGGTTCGGCCAAACCCAGACTAAATACCCTCTAAACTATCATCACTTCATTTTAGAGGAATTCCATTAGTTATAAGGCCAACTTAAGGAGCCCTTTTGATCAAATCAAAATGAAGAACCCGAAGAAGAGGTAATAATTTCACCACCCTCTTTCATGTTCTTTTCTTCTTCTACTTCTTCTTTATTTGTTATTTCCATTATAAAATAAAAACTCTTGTATCTTCAATATACTGTGATGTTATTATAAATATGGTACAACCATATTCATTATTCTATCCATCCTTTGAATGACATGTCACCATACATGCGTAAGTACAGATTACCGTCTCCACGTCGTGGTGTATTGTTGTTCAATACATTATTATTTGGATAGGTATAATAATGATGTGTAATTCATGTAAATAATAAATATAACATGATGATTATTCTGTATATATGATATACCATCCAATTATATATTATTTTAATATCAAAATAATGATATTGTCGCTCATGCGTACGTATGGATTACCGTCTCCACGAACGCGATAGGATTCATTCCCCATCGTATCCATTCAAGACTAATTTTCATTACATGATTAAAAATAATGTTTAAAGACTTGATATAATTTTGGATAAAAATAAGATACATCCCATTCATAACAAACATGACTCACATAACAAAGAATATAAAGGAAAACTAATCTGTTAACACCCAAAACGACAATAATACTAAGATATTATTAAAAAAGCAATGTTAAAAGACCACATATGATATCCTACTAATGTATAAGATTAATATATAATTTATTAACAATTATTTCACCATTATACATGAGTCTAACCTACCCTCGACCAAGGAAAAGTATAAGGTAAGGGTTTATTTCACAATCTCTTCATTATCTGAGGTTGTTTATACGTAATTATCTATTGGGACCTATTTATTATCCACATCTATGTTTCTTAAAAATGTATTTCAAAACATTCTTAATATTTTATAGAATATGGGTTAAAGTCATTTATACCCTTGTTTTACTTTTTATAATATTTTTATAAAGGGATCTTTCCGTCGTTTTCCAAACAAGGTCCTTTTAACCTTTTCGACAGAATTAAGGTAAGAATGTCTTTTTTTTATACAGCGGGTGTGGCTATTTTCGGCCGTTATGAAATAGTCGAAACTTCCCTTACAATATTATAAGAAAATTTTCAAATTAAATGTTTTATTTTATAATTATGTGACTTTTAAATGATTTCAAAAAGAGATATTTCTCTCAAATAGTTTTGATTTCATTTATGTCAACATCCTTTGATGGATTTTAAGATTATTTGAAGTTGATTTATTATGACACAAAAATTCCATATTGTATTGAAGGTTTTTTGATATGTTTTATTGTGGATGTATTATTTTTATACTATTCATGGTTTATGGATAATGTATTGACATTTCGTATGCTAGTTTTAATATGAATGTTTATGTTATGTTTAAACTTGTTCATATGAGGAATGCATTGGACTTAGTAAGTGATGGGTGGAGCCTGCTATAACTCCTCGATTCATCGATAGGTCTCATGAGACAAAATAGTGTCTTGGCAAAAGGCCTTGATGAAATCTTATTTGTATTCTTGGCATAATGCCTTGACTATATGGTTATGATAGTCTGGCATTATGCATTCCATCATTATGAAAGTGGTTATTGATATTGGATGTGATTATTTAACTAGTAGAATATCCATGAGAATAATTAAATGGAATTACTTAATTTTATTTTTTAAAATATTATGTTGAATTTCAAGTTTAAAAGCCTTTTGTTTCTGTTATATATTGCCTTAAATGTTTATGCTTATTTATGAATGTTTCTGCTATATTGTTATCCTTACTGAGTATCTGAGATCACCCCTTTCTATGTTTTATTTTTCCCAGGATGTGAAGAAGTATTTTATGACTGACCTTCAAGGATAGTATGAGGGGATATGAGTGTGGAATATGGAGACTATGTTTTTGTAGTTTTTTACTTTATGATGTAATGTAAGACTTATGAATGTATCTAGTGTCTCCAAGGCTACTAAACTATTCGGTATTTCGGGACTTGATCTTTTGTGATCATGACAATGTTATGTAATAATGAACTGGCTCTGGGTAACTGGAGTTGGGGCGTTACATGAAACATAAGAAAGGGGTGATCTCGAACTCTTAGTAAAGGTAAGCAATATAGCGGAATATGACATAAACATTAGGCATGGTAAATAATTGAAAACACATGCCTTTACAGATGATAAACATGAACACTTTATGGCCGGAATATGAGCTTAGTAAATAATTCCATAATAAAACATAGTCATGGGTATTCTACTAGTCAAATAACCACATGAAAAATCAATATTATTTTCATAATGAGAGAATGTATATTGTCGGACATTCTGAAGCATTTTGTCAAGGCCTTGGCCAAAACGTCTAAAAATGATTTTGGCCTTAGCCAAACCCATATATCAAATTGGGAAATGACTCTACCAATTCCACGTCTAATTGTCTCATGAGACCTACTGATGCATCGAGGAGCTATAGCGGGCTCCACCCGTCACTTACTAAGTCTAATACATTCCTCATATGAAAAGGTTGAAATATAACATAAACATTTGTATTAAAACTAGGATACAAAATGTCAATACTTTAACTATAAACCTTGAATGGTATAAAAATAACACATCCATAGTCAACCATATCACAAAACCTTCAATATATTATGTAAGACTTGTATCATAATGAATTGAGTTCAAACAAGTATAAAATCCATCAAAGGATGTTGACATAGATAAAATCAAAACTATTTGATAGAAATTTCTCTTTATTTTTATGAAATAATTTAAATTAACATAATTATAAAAGAAAATATTTATTTTGAAAATATTCTTATAAGATTGTATTTGAATCTTGGACGATATTATAATGGTGGAGAATAACCACACTCATCTTATAAGTTAAAAAAGACATTCTTACCTTCATTTTGTTGAAAAGGTTGTAAAGTACCTTGTTCGGAAAATGACAGAAATATTCCTTTCGAAACATATATGGTCAAATAAGGGTATAAATGAATTTAACCCATAGTCTAGTAAATAGTAAAAATGTTTTAAAATACATTTTTAAGAAAACATAGATGTGGATGATAAAGAGGTCCCAGTAGATACTTATGTAAAAACGACATCGTCTAAGTAAAGAGATTGTGAAATTAACCCTTACATTGTACTTTTCCTTGGTTGAGGGTACGTTAAACTCCTGTATAATAGTTAAATAAATTTTATTAAATTATTATAGAACAATATACATAATTATGATATTATATATGATCTTCTAATAATGCTTTGTTAATAATATTTTAGTATGATTGCCCTTTTGGGTGTTAATTGATTTGTTTTCTTTTATATTATTTGTTACGTGAGTCATGTTTGTTATGGATGGGATGCATCTTATTAATTTCAATAGTGATATGAAGTCCTTAAAAATTATTTTATTCATCAAATAAAAATTAGTTTTGAATGGTTACGATGGGGAATAAATCTCATCGCGTTCATGGAGATGGTAATCCGTACGTACGCACGAGCGATAATATCATTCTTTTGATATTAAAATAGTATGTAAATGGATGTTATATCATATATACATAATAATTAACATGTTACATTTATTATTTAGATGAATTTTACATCATTATTATACCCATCCAAAAATAATGTGTTGAATAACAACTACACCATGACGTGGAGACGGTAAGCCGTACGTACGCATGTATGGTGACTTTGTCATTAATATGATGGATAGAATAATGAATATGGTTGTAACATTTTTATAATAACATCACAGTATATCAAAGATACTGGATTTATTATTTTAGAATGGAAACAACAAAGAAAGAGGAAGTGGAATAAGAAAAGAACTTGAAAGAGGTTTTGAAATATTTACCACTTATTCAAGTTCTTCCTTTTGATTTGATCAAAGGGGCTCCTTAGTCTGGATTTAGGACCACAGGAAGGGCTCAAGTATGAAGGGAGGATAGTTAGGAGGATATTTGGGTAGGTTTTTGCTGAGCCAAATGGCTTTGGAGGTGTGAAATTGAGAGAAGGGGAAGTACCCTTTTATAAGAGGGGTGAGGGGCACCTTAGGAAAATATTGAAATATTATTTTATAATAAATTCATATTCAGTTTATAATGTCTCCAAATTTTTTTATTTCGAGGATAAGTTGGGGATGGGTTGAAATAATCTCAAAAAATATGTTTTAGATAGGTTTAGGTCACCATATTAATCTTATCTTTTAGATTTATCTCTTAGTTAAATAGTTTGACATTTACCATGTCTCATTGTATTTTTATATTATATGGTTAATAAACTTACTATAAACTTCAAAGAGAACTCCAAGTGGTTTATTATTGATATATATAACCTTATCTAAGTCCTTTGGTCGAGAATTAGATTTTTAGAAATACAATATCAATAAATAATATAATATTTGTTTTAAAAACACTTCTTTGTCAATTTTGACACTATTTAGTAATTGATTTTTTAAAGTCCTAGAAACTTTATTAATTCGAACTAAATTCATTTAATCTATCCTAACATGTCATATTAACCTATAAAATTCTTTTATTTCCTCAAAAGTCTCAATTTTCATTTATTTGGGTATTTATAATATCAATTATTTTAATATTTCATTAATAAGGATATTACTGCATCATAATTATGTCATAAATAAATTAAATAATTTAATGTCTAAAAACTATAAATAGAATACCAATTTGTAGGAAATATTTTTAGATTTATAATGAATATTTATAGTCGAATTTTTCTTATATATAACCCTATATTAAAAATGGTTTAGTAAATAAAATTTGAATTTAACATCTTTTACCTCTTCTTTAAATAAAATAATAATAAATGCCCTAATCTAATCCTTGTGGACCTAAAGGATCATATTTTATTATTAAGGTTGTGTTTGGTCGAATTACACTTATCTAATAGAATTAGGACATGTGTTAGGGTAATAATAATATCATTTTTACCTTTAATTACCCTATTTTTTTTAATCATGGTAAATAAAAGTAAAACGGTTACTATTCAATGAAAATTATTTTCATCTTATTGAACAAAATTTTACTTAATTATATCAACTGTGTCTCTCGGATTTTTGAAATTCAACTCAGAGAAGTGGTAAAATTATGTTTTATGCAAATTTGCAAATGCTCCTAGAAGGTGGGTAAAAGACGGTAAGATGTTCAATAAAATTTTATATATCTAAAATTATTATGAAATGACTCTAATGAATTACATTGAACTTATATAGGTATTATGTATATATTTTTTCCTAATCTAAACTTGAATAAAACAACTAATTATTCAAATAAAACGTTGGTTTTAAACAATAACGCAATGTTTTCACTATTCATCAAAAATTGAATGTTTTTAGAAAATACCAAAAATTCATCCTAATCTAATTTCGATATTCCAAATTAAAAAATGAAGTCCATTTTGAAAAGTAAAATTTATAAAATTTTAAAAAGTGGGTATTACTATTCATAACGGCTAGTTTGATTGGTCTTGGTGTGTTAGAATCTTGAATCTGCGTACAGTGAAAGCTATTGCATTATTCATAGGGAAACGTATCATGGAAGCTTTGGGTGTTATAGACCCAGTGTTTTTTGTGAATTTAAAATAATCCCCTTAATTAAATCTTATATCAAACCCTATTTTCCTATTCTTCTCATGCATAAAAAATCCTCCATTTTGAAGCCCCCTTTGGATACTAAAATATGAATCGATAGATCTCTTCCTTCTGAGCTGGGAATTGAGGTCCATTCATCTCATTGTATTTGCATTGGAAGGATATTCATTCCTTTGGTGTCATTCCTCATTCTTCTATGAATCGAATGTGCTATTTAACTAAAAGCTAATATTCCTTATTTATAGGTTCTTCATCCGTTCTTCAATTTTCTCCCAATCGAAGTCGAATCATGAGATGATAATGGATGATATATTTACTACAAACCTATGGTAGGTTTTCTCTCGATATTCCTTCAAATTAAAAGTTATTATATATATGTCGTTGTACAGTGCAACAAATTCTTGTAGCGATTCCTTGAAATGGATTTTAATCCTTGAATTTAATTGATGGGCATGATCTATATAACCAATAAAACCCATTGTATGATTGTTTACAGTTTAAGAACATTTAATGGAACCACCCCTTCGGGTGTTTTGTATAATTAAATAGATCATAAAGTGCGTCTTGACTTGAATTACCTTGAGGTGTGTCATTACCCATTTCCAATGGATGTTTATTATTAAATTTTAATCAATGAATTAAATTGAAAAATGAATTTCAATATTAATTTTGTATTTTAATTAAAATTAGTTAAAGGAAAAGGGTTGGAATGACCATGACCCTAGGATATGACATAAAATTCAATACTTAGTCTTGAGTTTCCTTTTTATATTGGAATTCCCATGTGGGTAAACAGAGGTTAAGCCTCTTAAGCTTAGCCCATGACTTGATTCCTCATCTGAGGTTTGTTTTAAATGAATGGTCTTAGTGATTACCTTGAAATAGTAAGTTATATTGTTTTAATGGAATTGATTTATAGAATGATTATATGCCTTGGGTGAAACATGAGTTCATATACGAACTCCTTGGAAGGAGTCATTTGGATTCAACCTTGCCTACTCCCGAGGGATACATGGACTCCTTATATAGATTTCCAAGGATAGACTCATGTTGGATTGTTTTTTTATGATGAGTGATACATGTAATTATTATGTAATTACAAGTAGGAACTCAAAGTGTAAGTTGATCATATATTCCATGGACGATACTTGGGGCCCCTTATTAGACCACCAAGGATAGACTCGAGTGGAGGTGAAGTTATACCACACCCAAATAAATTACATGGTTCCAAATTAGGAATTCCTATGATTGGATTTTAGGGTTCTTGGTTAATGATACACCTAGAGCGATACTTGGATTCCAACATAGAAATTCCAAGGATGGGATCTGGTTCTAAATTCAATAATTAATGAAATGATTTTTGATGATGCATCTGCCAAGAAAAAAGAACAATATTGGATTTAGTATTTGATTTGTACCTTATACATGGCCTATTTTGATATCTTCTGATCACATACCTGTATGGGGGACATTGTGTTATGTGACACATGTTTCAATGGATAAGATATGACTGGGGAAACCCTCCCTGAGGCGGGTTTATTTGGGCATGATAATTGATTTTGGGGGGTTTGACTTCGTGCACAATCATAAATATTGGGCCATTTTCGTTCTTAAGAAAAACTCCCAATGGTTTCATCAGCAATTACAGGTTGCATATCTAATTTCCAAAGGTAGATGGTTGATTGGGGTTTCAAACACAACGAAACTTATCGACTCACATTGGTTGAGAGGAGGGGAGGTTGGGCTCATCACACCCTTTTGAGGGGATTTGTTTCCTACTTTGGGACTCTCTTATCAATTTCATATATGATCATCAATCTCTTTCTAATATCAATATGGGATTGATTACCCTAACAAACTGATTATAGGTTAATTCTATTTATATATAAAAGAAAGGGGATCCAATTGATAAACAAGGGAAAGGGGCTCCTATTAATGAATCCATATGTATGTATGAGATTTTATTCATCCATTTCATTGATGATGGGTAGCTGCTTTATATACTGAATCCATATAACCAGATGCTTCAGAATATGTTTTCACGTAGGGAGGTGGTTAATATTCTGAGGAGGGGATTGAACCATTATGATGCATCCTACATATCCTGGTTATTAAAAGAATAAAAAACCATGTAGTTCATTTAAACTATTAAGTTTATCATCATACAGAGATGACATATGTGCAGAAACTGAGGTGTCAGATATTTGAGTCTTAGTCCTCAAGGTGACTTCTTACATATCCATGTTATGGCAGGAAATATAGTAATCGCAGTTCATTCACAACCTTGGGACTGACCACAAGGTGGATTCCCTTATATGAGGGCTGTTAATATCATTCCACTCAACGGGGATTAAAAATTAGCATTTCCCTAGATGATGGGGATTCATGATGTTGATGAGGTGTTCTTTATGGCTCCCTAAGCCTACACATTCCATACTTGGTGTATGAAATAAGGAAGGAAAAGTGATCATCCTTATAAAATATGGATAATATGGGCATGTGGGGATTCTATGCTGGGACCACCCTTGAGATGTTTAATACGGAGTTCGAACCTCAGGGAGGCATCCTACATATCCTAGTTATAGTAGAAATCAGACCCATCACAGTTCAGTTGGTTTCTTAGTCCACTAGTTGATGAGGTAGAATGATCAGTCCATGGGAATTATTAGGTCCCAATGGTTGAAATGTCAAATACATGGGTATTACATTAAAATGGAAGTTTATTTGATCTCGGGACTTAGGAATGTGTCCAACATACCCTAGTTATTGCAGGAATTAGAGTTCTTGTAGTTCAAAAGATTGGGGATTACACACTGAGGGTTCCCTTAGGAATGGGGATTATGAATTGAGGTTTCGCTTGCCTTTGTAGAGGATTTTAATGAAAATGATATGATTATTGAAGCTACCTATGCCCATGTGATCTATTATTGGTGTGATAAATAAGGGATGGAAATGATCAATCTCACTGCTTATGGATGTGGGACTTAAGTAATGGGATTTCCCTTTGGGTGCTTGATATCAGACTCATACCTCGAAGTAGCATCCTATATATCCTGATTATTTCAATAATCATATTTTTTGTAGTTCACTTTATCATGCATACACATTGAGTTTTACCTTACCCTAGGGGATTTCATGATGGAGATGAAAAAGTTGATCAAGTCCTAGATTCCCTTGTCATTATAAATGTTTATGATGAATATGTAATGACCATTGCAACTCCCTAAGCCCACATGAACTATGCTCGTTGTGGGAAACAAAGGATGGAAAATGATTAGTTTCACTACTTATGGACAAGGTACTTGTTTACTAGGAAAACCCTATGGCTATTTGGTACGGATCTCAAGCCTTAGGAAGGCTTACTATATATCCTGGTTATGGAAGGAATCAGATTTCTGATAGATTAATTGGTCAGGGCTTACACACTAAGGTTTCCCATATTATTAGTTCTTGAACACTAAGGATGAAAAATATGATCAAGACTTAGGACTCCCTTTTGATCTTACATGTTTTCCTACTTGTCATATGCTGATTTTTCACTCGACATAACTTAATTATCTACCCGATATGTCATAGAATGTATCCCTAACATGTTAAAAGGAAATCATGTGATCCAGTTGACTTTTCTAAGATGTTGCATATCATGGATGTCTGTTTAATGGGCTATCACATGATCGGATTGGTCTTGTCCTAAGTACATCACATGACCAAGATTGTTTTCTCTAGAATCCATTACATGACCCTAGCTGATATGTCTACAGGGTGACGCCTGATCCGGATGGCATACCCTGGTTTCATCAAGTGAGATGGTTGACACTCGAGGAGGGTGTCGCGTGAGTCAGTGTGACATGTATCATAGGGTGTCACATGTGACAGATGACATGTATATAGGTAATCATGAGACATGTATGGCATTTCTGGAGCACGTCACGAGAGGTAGTTGATAGGAACAGGTGCTTCCGTGAGATTCAGCTGAACTGAACTATTTCCATTATATACGATAGGCAACATGTCTTGAAGGGAATTGTAAGGCTTGAGTGGAGATCCCAAAGGGACTCATGGGACTAAGGATACATTCATGAGGGGTCCATATGACTTGATTTTACATTTCCAGATGAGTTCACATGATCCAAATAGTATTCCCAAGGAGTGTTTCATAATCTGAGTGACAAGTCCAGGTGTTCTCACAAGACTTTGATGGTTCATGCGATGCACATGAGGAACAACATGTGTGTATTTCACTTAAATCTATCATTTTTTAGTCTTGGTTATATACTTTATAGCATGAATGCCTTATATTTGTTCAATGTTAGTTTTTTAAGTCTCGCATGATCTGGAAGGTGTACGGGATGTCCTTCGCATGTCCTTCTATAGATCCATTATATGATCTATGATGATCACGTGAAGTGTTTATTCATTTATCATGATTAATCTAGTGATTCTCCAAACCTTTACCTCATGAGGAACTTATCGGCCACGAGATCCACTGCTCTGAGATGTCCACTCTTGCACTGATGTGATATGCTGATAATTCATCCATCCGCATAGAGATGAAAAGTCCATAGGTTCATTTTTCATGCTAGGGTGGGGGATTTATATGACTCACCACCCTAGTTATCCCCTTATTTCAAGGAATATATCATGTGGATCCGGGCTAGAGTCAGTGAAGGACCTCATCGTTACGTGTCTTTTGGACTCTCTATCATGCATCATTTTGAGGGCATCACCTGATTTTCAATGATCATGAGAGTACTCTATCAACACCTCCTTTATTAGACTATGACTAGTTAAAGTGGATTTTTTGAGTTATTTAGATACACAAAATGACTTCTATATTGTTATATTGACATGTCCTAGGGCTCTCTCAAGATAAAGGCTCCTATCAAAAAGGCCTTCATGTGATCTTGGGTGACTTGTCTGGGACTTTCCGTGAGATAAGGATAGATTGTTAAGGGGACTTCATGGGATCATGATAACTTATGTAGGAGTCTTCAAATTTCATGTCAGAAACATCCTTGGAATGTTTTATGTGTTTTAAAACTATGAGAGTCTTCCACAACCTTCCCTTTTATTTCTTTTATTTTATTTTACAAAGGTTTACAGTCATGCGATATTGCATGAGTAATGTTGAGGAAAATTACTCTAATTTTTATTGATTCATCATGTGACTCAAAAAGGCCCTTTAGTAGATGAATGATAATTTAATGGAAAAAATCATCCATTTTTTCATAGGGAGCCAAAGGGGGAGTGCATGGTTTCTTAGACATACCTGAGGCCTTTCGATCGACAATGATGATAAGACAAAGGTCTTATGGAAATGAGGTGAGCATGTTTCCAGGGTCTCATGATGTATAGTGGGACTCCAGGGGTGTGTATCATGTTATTCTATGACCATGAGAGGATCACTCCTCATCCCCTTTATTTCCATTGTTTTTATTCTACAATGGATTGAGGGTCTCACGACCTATCTTGGATGTTGTCATAGAAAATAATCCTTCCCTTTGGTGATGTGTCATAGTATTTTTATGATCATGATAGGCTCTCATATTTTAGATATTTTCCTCCTATTTTTGAAGTATTTTTGGATGGTTTTTCAGGCATCTGTCGATTGACATCCCACATGGATAGAGGTAGTTTATCTAGTTTCCACTGTATGACCATTATTTGTCCAAAGAAACTTTTCAAGGGATAGAAGACTTTTCAAAATGGGCTTCATGGGATCCAATGCAGGCTATTAACTGCACATGGTTCTTTCGCATGACCTTATAATTGTCATGTGATCATGAGTCTCGGAGGATTTCATGATCCGTGAGCTTTGGCCAGCATCTCCTTCCTTTTCTTTTTGTGGGGGGAAATAATACCCATATTCAAGTATTCCTTCCTCTATGAATTTAATGATGCTAATTTGGTGGGTGTCAATAACCCCCCCCCCCCCTCAGGAGCTATTTCCATGGTTACAAGGGTTCAGTTGTGAGGAAAGTAAATTCCCGCATGAGCCTTTGGTGGTATCGTGAAATGGTGTCATGGGAGACGTTTGGTCTGTCAGGTGGTACTTGGTATTCCATGAAATTCCCTATATATATGGGGTGGAGATCCATTCATTTCACCATATAATCATCCTTTAGAGCTCTATCTCCTTTTCTCCATCACGTTCCTCCGTCACTTAACTATTCCGTGAGACCTAATCACAAGACCTTATTGAGAGACTTCTTCGCGAGAACTATTCCTCAATGCCAGTTTTTCTTAGGTTCGCATTTGAACCAACCGTGAACTATTTTTTGGTAACTATTTGAACATTTTCCATTAGTATTATGATTTTATTGAGGACTCCATGGGGTTTTCTGACATGATCATATGATTGATCGAGTATCATGTGATTCGCATGATCATATCCAGGTCACGCGATCATGAGTCTCCAAGGGGTCATGTGATTGTGTACTGTCTTGAGGGATTTTGGTGACCCATAAGACCTCTGGGGGTCAGGCTATTTTTGATCCATTTGGATGATTCATAATTTTTTTAATTCATGCAATGTTCATGGTGCCACTGGTTTATATATTTTTTTGACTAGATTTTATCTTATATGTCTACAAATTCCACTTAATTTTAATCAGATGGATTATATATCTTGTTAAAGTTTCCCTACTACATCTAATCAATGGGACATGGTTTCTAGGAATCATGAAATTGATCCCAAATATTGCATGTATACTACTAATGAAATTATGAATAGGTTCCTCTCATTCGATCTTCATAATTATCCATTATCTCACTAACCTATTTATATGGGTTCAGATTGCTGGATGATGCTACCATTCCTCTCCTAGACTCTAATACTCTATCTCACTAGGTGTCGGCTTCTCTTTAATATGTTAAAATGAAAATTTCTAAGGACGGGCGATTGGTCACAACATGGCCCTAGGGGTTGTCTTATATATTGTAAAACTCTCCCTTAGGTTTGAATAGCTATGAATTTTCTCATCATCCCATCACTATGAGCTATTTGATTATATTTTACTCCTCTCTGACCAACCCAAGTGGTGGTCGGAGTTTGAAATGGGATCTTCATCTAGGCGGTAATTTCTTTGATGAATGGGCTTGGACCTTTTGGGTTAGCCAAATCTTCTTTTTTTGGAAGATCATTTATACAGGGTTTATATATATGAATCCATGTGGATTTAACAATTTATCATCTATCGTTATCCCGATCTTGTAACACCCTGAGATTTTATTCTTTTTAATTTCATTAATGTCTTGTGTTTTACGCTACACCAAAAGGAGCTTGCACAACACGCATCCTTGACTTGCCTTTCATTACACGCAATCACGACCTTCTTTGATAGCGTGTGTAGTATGCAATACCGAGTTTCACTAAACAACGATATGCTATTAAAATATTATTAAAACCAGCCGTTATGAATAGTAATAACCACTTTTTGAAATTTTGTAAATTTTATTTTTCAAAATGGACTTCATTTTTGGATTCGGAATATTGAAATTAGCTTAGGGTAAAATTTTGGTAATTTTCGGATAACTTTCATATTTTGATGAATAGTGGAAATTACTAAATTTTAATTAAAAACAAATTTTTCAATCGAAATAATTAATAGTGATAAATTATTAATTTTAGTGGTTTTAAAGTATATTTAGAATATATTTTTACAATTTAATACAATGATGTTCATTGGATGTAATTTCACATTTAAACCAGTTATAAACAAGTTTCAATCTTTTGATAGTTATTATCTCTTAAAAACACACTATTTATTTTGACGACGGAAATTAATTTTTAAATTAGTTAATGAAACTGATATGTTTTAAATTTGGTAAAATAGACATCATTTTTGAGTTCATAATATCAAATATAGCTTAGGCCTAATTTTTGGTATTTTTCTGAAAACTTTCAATTTTTGATGAATAGTGAAACCACTAAGTGGTAGTTAAAAAAAACGGAATTGTTCATAAAACTTAATTTTACCACTTCTGTGAGTGGAATTTCAAAAATCTGAGAGACACGGATGATGTCAGTAAGTAAAATGTGGTTCAATGAGATCAAAATAATTTTCGGTGAATAGTAACTTTTTACTTTTTTTTACCACGGTTAAAAGTAAATAGGGTAATTAAGGGTAGAAATGATATTATTATTACCCTAACACATGTCCTAATTCTATTGGAAAAGTTTAATTCGACCAAAAACAAACCTAGGAATAAAATATGACCATTTAGGCCCACTTGGATTAGATTAGTACATTTATTATTAATTTATTTAAAGAAGTGTTAAAAGAGTTAAAATCAAAGTTTATTTACTAAAAAATTTTTAATATGGGGTTATACATAAGATAAATTCGACTATAAATATTAATTAGAAAGATAAAAAGAGTTCATACATAATGGTATTTTATTTGTAATTTTTAGACATTAAATAAGTTAATTTATTTATAACACAACGATGATGCAGTAATTATCTTATTAATGAAATATTGACATAATTAATGTTATAAATACCCAAATAAATATAATTTGAGACTTTTTATGAATTGCACTAATTTTCTAGGTTAATATGACATGTTAGTATTGATTTAATTAACTGTTTTCGAACTTATCATTCTGTTATGATTTTCACAAAAATCAATTACTAAATAGTGTCAAAATTGACATAAAATAGTTTTTAAAACAAATATTATATTATTAATTGTTATTTTATTTCTAAAAATCTAAGGTTCGTCCAAATGACTTATATAAGGTCATATATATTAATAATAAACAACTTGGGGTTAGTTTGGCTTCTTATAGTATGTTTAGTAACCTTATAGTGTAAGAACACAAGAAGACACGGTAAAAGTAAAATTATTTAACTTAATGTTAAATCTAAATGATAAGGTTAAAATAGGAACCTAAACTTGTCTAAATTCTATTGGATGAGAGTGTTTCGACCCATCCCCACCTTATCCTAGAAATAAATCAATTTGGAGCTATTTAAAACCGAACTTGACTTTATAATAAAATAATATTTTTAGTTTTTCCAAAGGAGCCCCTCTCCTCCCTTATAAAAGGGCACCTCCTCCCTCTCTTCCTCACACAACTTTGAGCCTTCAATCTCGTACAACCCCTGCCAAATTCTCTTCTCCACTTCCCTAGAAACATCCTAGAGGTTCTGGTATTCTTCAAAGACCCATTTTAGTGCCCTAAAAGGAGGTCTCAAAGAAGCACTTCAAAGAAGAGGTAATGTCCGTTACCGATTCTTTCATCTTTATTTCTTCTTCCACTTCTTCTTCTTAGGTTGTTTCATTATGAAGTAATAAAATCAGTATCACTAATATACTTATATGTTATTATAAGTATGAAACAACCCTATTTCACCATCTATCCATCCTACGGAAAAAGAAATCACCGCGCGTGCGTACGTACGGAATACCGTCTCTACGCCGTGGTGTAATCTATTTTCCACCACCACCTTACATGGATGAGTATAATGGTGTAAAGAATAACTATACATAGTTATTAGAACATCATATTGATTCTGATATATTGTATCATCCACTCCAATTCAATTCAATAATTATGGAAACGATATCATCGCTCGTGCGTACGTACGGACTACCGTCTCCACGACGCGATGAGATTCATTCTCCATGTTAACCATTTAAGAATGATTATAAAGTATATATAAGAAATAATAATGAAATATATGAAATTATAAAGCTAATGTATTTATGTATATATGTATGTCATCTACTTAATTCCATTCAACTCAATAAGGAAACGAAAACAGCGTTCATGCGTACGTACGGCCTACCGTCTCCATGAACGGTGTATTTCTTTCGATTTACTAATTTATTATATATATGTATATTCTGAATATATATTATATATAAATCATGTTTTATATTATATAATTAAGTAATTATGATCTAAGAAATCATATGATTAATTACATGTCAAAACACGGACGACAAATGAAACAATTTTACCCAAAATGCTCTTTAACATAGAATTTACAAAAGAAAGGGTAATATAAAGTCATAAGTGAACCATATATTATATCATAACAATGAGTATGATTCTGGAATAAGTCAATGACATTATTTAAATCATTCTACATGAGGTTCGGATACCTACGAAGAAAATCGGACCTAAGGTAAGGGAAAATATCACAATCTCATTTTTATCCGAGATTGTTTTTACTTTGGCATTTACTGGGGTGTATTTTATCATCCAAATACATGTTCCCTCAATATGTAATATTATTTCCATCCATCTACAATTGTTTAAATCCAATTTTACCCTTCAGTGTGTTTTTAGTAAAAGATATGAAAGGAATCTTTTGTCATTTTTCGTACGAGGTAATTTTCGACTTTTCCGACAAAAGTACGAAGAATGTTTTTTTTACTTATACGGCATGAATGGATTTTTAAAACATTATTTCAAAGAAGTTTCCTTTACATGTTTTCAAGTTTATTTTTAATCAACTTCTTTTAGTTTAGAATTTTATGACATGTTATGAAAGGAAAAGTGTTTTTGAAGTAGAAAGGATATTTTCCTCAAGAATGGAGTTCAAGAGTTTTATCAAAATTATTTTCCATCTAAGACAATATAGGGTTCTGTTTCTATCCCTATTATTACATGGATTTGATTATGTTGTGATGGAAATATTTTTATGAATTTCTTTTTCTTATATGAATTGTTTTATGATGTCATGATGTTTAAGATTCCCATTTGTATTACATGGGTTATACAATGATGTATGATTTATGATTTTGTGGCACACATAATAATGGTATCATTATGAGATGGGTGGGACCTATATCTTCCTCCAATGCATTGGGTAAAGATTTTATATCTCATGAGATAGACATGGATGGAACGGTAGGTTATACAGGTTCAGTGAAACAGGACTGAAACGAGGGTGACTCGGTTCAGAAAGGGACTTTGTCCACTAAGATAGTCTTGGCAATGAGTCTTGACTAATAAGAAATGATTCT
Organism: Viscum album; assembly: GCA_963277665.1. Taxonomy (NCBI): domain Eukaryota; kingdom Viridiplantae; phylum Streptophyta; class Magnoliopsida; order Santalales; family Viscaceae; genus Viscum; species Viscum album. The sequence continues at coordinate 499,002,798 of OY728139.1, forward strand.
CTATGATTATGTGTGTATGCAACAATGTTTCATGTTTTAAGTTATGATTATTGGGATTTCATTTCACTACTATGATTTATCCCATGTTATGAAATTATTCTCTCTTTTGTAGGATAAGATTTCCAAAATGTTTTGTGCTTATGTATATGATGTGATTGATATTTCTTTCGTTTACCCTTACTGAGCATTTGAGCTCACCCTTTTATGTTTTCTTTTCCCCAGGATATAAAGAAAGGTTTTAGGTATAATAAAAAGGAAGATCTTTATGGGAGATGTTGAAGATCTTTCACCAGGATTAGAGGATTATATTCTGAGTTTCCAAAGACACTAAACTATTACGGTCCTTGTGTGTGTGTTTTTGTTATGTACTAAGTATTCCGCAAATGTAATGTAATGTCAATGTAAATCAAGCTTCAGGTCTCTACATACCTCCTTCTAAAAATGATCATCCATTGGTGTCCTAGCACTAACACATTTCATTTGTCTAATGGTGAAGTGGGCATCAGCCCATGGGACATCTACCGACTGGGTGGAATTCATCCACTTAGAGAGATGTATGATGAGTTTCTCCCTGTTGTGGATATTTGGAATGATCCCTCAAAGTCTCCTGTTTTAGAGAAGGAAATTATTACCATTGTGAAGTAGAAACTATGGAAAGTGATGATGATGCACTCACTCATTTATTTCAAGCACTATATCAATATTTTTATTTACAGTATCAGGGTTAGGAAAACTACTATATCCTCACATAGGTTCTCTTCTCAGTAGGTCCATAACATTGTTGGACCAAATTGGACCATCTTGAAAGCTGGGGACTACACTTATTGGGGATACTAAGTGTACCCAAATATCTATAAAGACCTTAGGCTAGAAATATTTATGCCTATTTTTTTCATGGATGGATTTTCCAAGCTAGGGATGCACGTTAAAGGATCTGTGTTAACATTTTGGTGATGAAGGCATGACTTGCAGAAGTAAAAATCCTCATTTTGGCAGGGTCAGTCCTTGCATGAATTTACAAAATCTTAGTCCATATTCAATGAGGTAGTACCCCATATAGGATCACTAGTCCTCTCCATTTTTCACTTGGTTGGATAGGGTATCACTTTCATTACTTTGACTATAACAATGCAACCAGGATCCTAGATGACCTATCCCATCCCAGATTGTTGAAAACTCTAGGTTTGGGTCCATTTTCTTGATCCCTGTTGAGGTTAATAATTCACTGATCCAGTCTGATAGCTTCTATATTACCTCCTACCATGCACTAATTGGGATGACTATTGATAACGATAGTGGTTCCACTGATGAAAGGTCCTATATGATATCTCTTCAAGATGAGGTTCTTTCATCCATGGTGGAAGAGCTAAACATTTTCAATCCTTATATTCCATATCGATTCACTCATCAGTTTGCCTAAATCCAGGGGGTTTCCCATCTTTCCTTGGATGGTGTATGAGGATAACAACATCCTGTGGTCATTTTTCAGTTTTGGATGATGTTGGAACATGAAGATTCCAAGAATTAGATCACACTCCCATTTACTGATGCTCCAACATTTCTTTACCGAGATTATTCTCAAGCATGAGTAGCAACTTATCCAGACATTGTGGTAGGCCATCTATTCTATCATGTGGAAAATAATTTTTCTTTTCCAACCCCCTATATATGGTGATAATAGAAATGATTGAAGACTTCTGAGATACGTAAAGGAAGATACATCGTTCCAGTAATGAATACCCCGATAGTGGATCAAATTCCATTAAAGAGGTTATCCCTCTAGCATAGGCTACGAATGATATGCATATTGATATAAGAGCATATGAGGATTCTTCTCTCACTTCCCTACCAGTTCAACTGGCCACTCCTCCTCTTATCATTCCCACTTCATCAGTTATATAAGCTCATATGCAACATAGGCTTCCCAAGAAATAGATTCATTCCTTGATTACTAAGACTCCCTTAGAAAAATTTCATGACCAAGGGGACTATCTCCATCAGTAGTTTCATAACTTGGGGAATGATGGTTTGGATCAGTAACCATTGTATGATATCATGATACAAATCATAATAACTCAGAGAAATGTTTCCATCAATGAGGGTACCTATATGATTTTGCAGATGAGGCTCCAATCACTAAAAATATAAAGGAGGAATCAGAGGCATTAGAGTAGGGTCTCCAGTTGATATATGAACTGCAGGCTCGGATAGATGCCCGGATTACACATATAAGGATATATGAGGAGATAATTTCCCATTTGAGTTCTGATATTTCAAAATCATCATCCTTATTGGATACTATTCAGAACAGGTTCAAAGATTTGACTACTTTGGTTGAGCCTCTCTATCCTAGGGAAGAAGAAAAAGAGGTAGGGAGAGAAACACTCTGGTATTCCATCAATTATTCCCTCGAGACTCCTTCCAACCTTTCCATCACATACAAATGAATTTTATCATAGTTAGAACTTTTTAATGAATTCCATTTTTTATGATACTTTAGAGAGACTCCAAAATGTGGAGATTCCTCCTCATTTTTGCACACTATAAATGAACAGATTTATAGAACATTATATGTGTTCTCGAGTTTCCCTTTTATTTTTAATGTGCATGACTTTATTTTGATCTGATATTATATGACTTACCAATGATACCCACAATTTTCATAACATCAATAAAACCTAAATGTCTGGATTGGAATATTTTAACTCATAACAAATTCTTATTTGATAAGTGCTCATGAATTCCCACCAACATGATATTCCCTAATAATGTATATATTCTAGTTATCTTGAGGTCACTTCACTTTTAAAAAGGACATTTGGGTTGACTATATGTCATAGAGGTAGGTTTCTCTTTCTTTTTCAAAATATGATAGGATTGGTGAGCATATCTTAGGTTCTATTAAGGCAATATGGCGGGCCTTACAAGATATTTCAGGCTAAATCATTGTTGTGGTGTAGTTTTAGGTCTTTTATCTCAGACCTTGTTTTTCTTTAGTTTAGGGACTTTTAGATCAATCCTCATATTTCTTTAGTTTTTGTTCTTTTAGCTCATACCTGATATTTCTTTAGTTTGTGGGTCTTTTATCTCGGACCTGATATTTCTCTAGTTTTGGATCTTTTAGCTCATTACTAATATTGCATTAGTTTTGGGTCTTTTAGCTCAGACCTGATATTTCATTAGTTTTATCATAGACCTAATATTGCATTAGTTTAGGTTATTTTAGCTCAGACCTAATATTTCTTTAGTTTATGGTCTTTTACCTCGGTCCTTGTATTGCTTTAGTTTAGGGTCTTTTAGCTCGGACCTGATCGACGTTCATTGAATATAGTGAACATATGCTAGTAATTTTCCAAAACACATTGGGGTGTTGAGATATGTTATGGTGTCACTAAGGATCACAAGGATCAGAAATCCTTTTTTAGAGTGATGCATTCTCTTGGTGTCCATAGGTGCATACACAGGAGACATAGGCACACATGAACAGTAAAGTAAATGGTCTCTTGAAGTTGGGTATCTTTTACAAGAGTCATGGAAGATTTATGGAGGTAATATCCATTTGGGGTAGAAATACTAGGGATGATAGGTCTTCCTGGATAGATGGAATATGGGAGGTGTAAGTCATAACCCAAAAGTTTGAGTTGTTAATATGAGATGGGGTAGATATGTTGGGTATGTCTTGTGATATTATGAGATGATAGGTTCTGTCGTAGTGTTTCCCAGGCTCACAAGGATTGAATCCCCTTTATTGAAAGGAGGAGATACCTTAGTTGGTGGTTCAAGGACCTTATGATTTGGTAGCATGGTCATGAAAGAGATGATATACACTCCTTTTTGAGGGATGTAAAAGATTCATAAAGATTCAAACATCCAGATGATGAAGTTGGGTATGGAGGAGAGCTATATAGGAAGGGTTCTGGCACCCTAGGGATGTTTAGCACCTGATTGAAGCTCAATCCCTACACCATGTGGTTTAGAATCATGAGGTTTGGTTAATCAAAGGATTGGGAATGATTTTTTTCATTTCGGCCTTGATAAAGGGTACAAAACATGATGATGTAACATCAAGGATGTCGAATCCACTCAGATAGTTTCGTACGGAGACTGTAATTCATGGTCCAAAGTGCTCAAATTAGGAGGATGATATGGGACAGTCATGTTTGGAGTACTTCAGACACACTATGGTGTTGAGTTCTATTGTTGTTATTTCAGGTATCACAAATATCAGAATGTCCTTTTTTTAGAGTGACAAATTTGGTGGATAACCATAGGCGCATATCTAGGAGCCACAGGCACAAATTCATAGTGAAGAAAAGGGTCCCTTGAAATCGGATATCATTTTTGAGGTCCTTGTAATGTTTATGATGATCTAAGGAACCACAAATCATGAAGTGTTATTTGTGGAGAGTGTAACATCCAATGAGGGTTTGAGTACCCTAATTGTTGCATCACTACCTAGTGAAATATTGTCTTGGTGAGGAGATGTGACAAATCATTTCTTTAACTTTTTCCTGATCCAGGGGGGTCCTGTGAGCATGGATTGGATTTTATTAAGGCTAAAGAGTATGCAATATGATCTTTGTGTCTTTTTTATTTTTGCAATGAATTTTCCCTAAACTTTGGAAACGGATACTTTAGAGAGAAAATACTTGAGTTTTTCTCAGGCAGCCCTTTGCGGGTTTTCGAACGAAATTTTTTGTCTCTCTTTCACTATCAGTATAAGGACTTGTGAATTATACCATTATAGGCTATATTTTAAGGTCATATATCATTGTCTAAAGTGTATGTAGTTTAAGGTCATGATGCACATATACCTAATATAGAGGACGATACACAAGATCCTATCTAGGATACCCAGAGTCAGGAATACTCCATCATCCTTCTAAGCGAGAGGTGAAAATATTATAAATCATGGATCGAGGATCTCAGGTCATGAGTAATGGTATGGGACAATCAAACTAGGAGTGGTTCAGATCACACTGAGGTGTTGAGGTTTTTCCATGGTCATTTCTTGGTTCATAAGGGTCATAAAGTCCTTTTTGTAGAGTGATTCATTTGTTTTACGACTATAGGCACATATAAATGATCCATAGGAATACATACATAGTCGAGCCAGGGGTCCCTTGAAGATAGTTATCCTTTTTAGAGACTATGGATGATTTTTGGAAACTTATGGTACATGAAACATGAAGTATAATATATGGATTGAGGATGCTTGAAATATGTTGGAAGCATCCCATATTATAGTTGAACGGGGTAATTCTATTGCGGTCATTTGATAAGGAATGATAATGGGTGGTGGCCTACATGAAGTTTAACATCATAAGGTAAGGATATACTTTTTTCAGTTTAACATCAAGTGGTAAGGATGTTTTTCGTGCAGTTTAAAGTTGTGTGGTAAGAATGTGGGATCCAACATTGAGAGGAATATAGTGACTCAACCCATGGGAGGATATTTCGGCATCACCATGTATTCTATGTCAATAGGAATCAAGACATAAGTAGTTCTTGAAACTCTGTGTAGTTTAACATCATGTGGTGAGGAAGAAGTTGAACCGATATGAAATGGTGGAAATGTTAGGTCTAGGCCCAAGGTTGGAAGTACATGAATCACTATGTATCTCATGAGGGTGAGAATGAAGCCACACATAGTTTTAAATGAAGGATCCCTACATAGTTCTGGACCATACGCATAGGTGGGAATTTTTTCTATTGATTTTTGTAGCCAGGCCCAGGATTGGAGATCCATACATCACTGCATATCCTGTGATGGAAGGAATCAATCCATATGTAGTTATTAAAGAACCATGCAGTTTAATGTCATGATACAAGGATGAATATGGATCATCATGAAAAAATAAATATTCTACAGCCAGTACCATGGGTGGAAGTATGGGCATCTATAGTTACCTCATGAAAATGAAAATCAATATTTCTGTAGTTCTTGAGGATGGAGGTATGGTAGAAGACCAATAATAACCATAGTGGTCCTCAAATATGAGGTCCACGTGAGTGTACACTTTTATGTTGTGCAAGGGACATTAACCATACAATTTAATATCATGCAGATTTGTCTATTGGTGTGATTTTTAAGTTCATTCATTTTGGACCAAGATGAGCCTACCAAAAGCTATTATGATTTGTTAATGTGGGGAAAACCTTATCAAAACTCCTAATCCCATGTGAGTTATGATCTGTGTGAGAAAAAAGTAACAAAAATAGCTCTCCTCACTATGAAAAGGCATTCAAAATTAGGACAAGGGTATTTTACACTATGGGGTGGATAGATCAAGATATAGGATCTATGTATCCCTACATATCTCATTATAATTATAATAAATCCATATGTTGTTCTAGGAACTCACATATTTTAATGTCTTTCGGAAAGGAAATTTTCCTTGCTGTTTAATGTCATATGGTAAGGACATGGACCACTCGACGTGAAAGGAAAATTAATATTATGAATCCTTGTAGTTTAACATCTGATAGAAATTACATCTCCATATAGTTTAATGTCATGTGGTTAGTATGAGAGGGTATAGTTTAATGTCATGTCGCCAGAATGTATGGTGGGAATTACACTGAGGTGGATTCCCATGTGATGAAAACATTTCAAAGTATTTTTCAAGAAACCTCCCATTAGTGGGGGGGGGTGTAACATGATCCCCATAAATCCTAGCCAGTGAGTAAGCCCCATTATGATAGACCTTATGTATGATTTAAGGTCCCTCCCACTTGGGTTCCAGCCTTTTAGATTTCTTTATTAGTTTCATTAGGGTCTTAAGATCTAATACCATCTCCCCTTAGATAAATGAGTGGAGGAGAGTGTTTTTGTTGAAGTCCTATGCAGTTCAATTCTTATGGTCTTCAAGGTTGTGTATTGTGCACAACCTATTCTCATCTAGACACTCAAATTAGTCCAATCACTTTTAAAATTACACATCATCTGAGTGCTCTTCAAAAATGGCTATTCAGATCAAGGATAGATGGGATTCTATGGGTAATACTACCTCGGTCCCATACACCAATGAGTATTGCATTTCTTTTGTGACAATATGCATGGTGCTACGTAGGCCCATAGAGTATGAAGGAATTTTTCTAGCCATGAATATTTATCCTTGTTCACCATCTTTTGGAGTATATTCTATAGAGTCTTATGGAAGGCCTCTAACTGTACATTTTATCTTATATGATAGCGATATGAGTGATTGGAATCGATATTGTACTCCTAGTAGAGTTTTTTCAACTCCAAAGAACTAAATTTGATGTTGTTGACTGTCAATATTTTTTTAGGGTCCCTGAACCTAGTAATGATATGGGACTTTATGAAGCTGCTGATGTTCTTTTTCTTGAATTACTTAAGGGGTATTGCCTCAGTCCATTTTGAAAAGAATTTGGTTGTCATAAGGATATACATGAACTTCTTGGTCATGCCTGGGGATATATCCCTACAACATCCATTCCACAAATGGTGAATGGCTAGGAATATTTAGTTGTAAATATTAATTCTAAGGGTTTATGGATGAAGTTTTCATGAATCTATCATGAATGACATTTCTCGATGAATACCACATAGTCTTGTATCATGGTTTTCTAGTAATATCCCAACATCCTAATTTGGTGTGAGCGTCTGGTCCCAAATTGATAGGTAGTGAAATAGCTCACATGAATTTCCTCCATGAAGGTGAAAATATCTCATTTTTATATGCCCATGAAGAGGATTCCATAATATCCACACTTATAGAGGGGTTTTCTCTCATTAGGACCATTCAGCAGGGTAAAATTCACTACACTATGTCAGATCTATTCCCTTCCAGCTCTATCTATTGGGAGAGTCTCATTTTAAAGATAAAAGATTATGGGATCCATCCATAGAGGGGTGTAAATTGGTTCTTCATGCTCTGGGGTGTTGTTTACCTGATTGATTTATTCCATATCACAAATAATGATCGTTGAGAACATCCTTCAGTACATGATACAAATGATTTCTTATTCCTAATTAGGGTCAGCCAGGATGATGGCTACGTTGGCCAATGCTTCGGCATGAGCATTCAACAATCAGGTAACATGATTCTAAGTTGTCTCAAAAAGTAGTTCAGACATCATTCTCCTGACATAGCTAGTGAGATGTTCCATTTCATTCTTTTGGATGGAATATTCACCATTGATCTTTTCTATCACTAGATCTGAGTCCCTTTTGATATTCAGGTAGGCTATTTGTAGTTATAGGGACAATTCCATCCTAGTGATGAGGGCTTGGTACTCTACCTCATTATTCGTATAGCCTTTAGAAAGTGAGAAAGAGTAGAGAAACATCGCTTTTTTAGTAGAGACAAATATGATCCATAAGATAAACTGATTGATCTTCGGATTTTCCATCCTTTTTCAGATAGGACTTTGTGAGGTATCATTAAAATTCATCTCCCATGTGCAGGTAATGTCATGGGCATATAATACCACCCCATATGGAACCTCAGTGTCCAGACATGCATTTTTTGGGGTAAGATGTGAAGCAAGGAAATCATATTGGGATTTCCCTTTCACCGATTTATGTGATACTAAAACAATTTCATATTAGAGACTGTTCTCGCTCCCCGTATCATTTTTCTATAAGACAAGGGCACAAAGTAAGCATTCCATGGTGGCCACATATAAGATGTGTGGCCTCCCTTCCACCAGAGGCATCAAGACCGGTAGAGCAGTAGATACTTCTAGATGCTTTTGAAGGCTTCCTGGAAATCATTATCCCTTCAATAGTAGATTCCATTCTCAATTAGCATGGTGAAGGGGAGATCTTTGCCGACCAAGTTGGAAATGAAAAAGTGAATTTAAGTGGGGTTCCCTTGGATCCCTCTTAGTTCTTTAAGATTTTTGGTGGGTGAAATTGTTAGAATAGTACTAGTTTTATCTTGGTCTACCTTGATGCCACGATCGCATACCAAAATGTTTAGGAACTTCCCTAATGTTACCCTGAAGGCACATTTTTACAGATTCATCTTCAAACTATATTGTCATAGATTTTCAAAGAATGTTTGGATATCCATGAAGTGATGACTTTTCTATTATGATTTTCCAACCAGGTCATCAACATAACATTCGACTATATTTACTAAAAATTTCTTAAAGATATGATGCATGGAACATTGATAAGTGGAACTAGCACTCTTCAAGAAAAAAGGGCATGACCTGATAGTAGACGATCCAATGAGGTGCTCTGGACATAGCCACATCTTCATCATTTGGGACCATATTTATCTGATTGTACCCTAAATAATCATACATGAAGGAAAGGTCTTGGAATCCATCAGTTGCATCGATCAAGAGTTCTATGATTGGAAATAGGAAGTCTTACTTCATGAAATGTTGACTAATGTCTCTAAAATCAATGTAGTCTCTAATATTCCCATTCTTTTTCATGATAGGGACAATGTTGGAAAGTCATCTGGGGTATTTCACTTCTCTAAAAAAAGTTGTCTTTGATAAAATTGTAGATCTCAAAATCTACATTGGTGGCATGAGAGGGGTGCATCCTCACGACTTCCCTCTTGAAGAATCGATACTCATTGGGTAGTCCAAGATGGTGCACTGACACATCCAGATTCATTCTAGGAATTTCTATATAGTTCCAAGATAACGCATATCAGTACTGATTCACTAATACAATGAACATCTCTTGCTCTTTGAGGGGCGTGGTGACACTAATTAGAGTAAACCACAGGTCTTATTCTATTCCCAAATTTATCTGCCTAAGCTCATCAATGGTGGTGGAGACACCTTCCTCAAATGTGGGATGGTTTTTCCTAAGTCCATCCTCATTTTCCCCCAATTATGATCCAATGGAGACATCTTCAGATGATTATGAAAATATGGGGGATTATATACTACTATTGGGGTGATAGAGGGCCGGAGAAGAGGAATTATCTCCCCTACTTCCTGATTCATTGTAGAGATATGTTAGCGTTGTTTATCTTTTGGACTTTCATTGAGAAAATAAGGGGACTGGACCTCTAGGGTTTGTTCTATCACCCCGACTAGATTTATGGGGAGCACATAGTAACTTTCAAGCATACTATAGGGATTTTTAGGGGATTTCCCTGAGCTATTAGAGGATAAAACCTATATATCATCATCTTATATTGGTTGTTTGCCTCACTTTTTGAAGAGATCATATTTATAATATGTGTTTTTGCAAGTTTTGAAGGGGGAATTGTCACCATGAATTATGTCATACTTTTCATTGATTGGGTACTTTAGGCACTGATGGGATATTGAAGGTACCGCTAAGTGTCTATGGAGTTAGGTCCTTCCAAGAAGGATATTATATACGGTATCTTTAGGGATAACCATAAACTCAACATTAGATGTGAGGTCCCCAAACTAAGATTTGAGATTTATCTTCTTGAGATTAATTTTATCATGCTTATTATACACTTGAATTTCCAGCTTTGTGGGAGAAAAATTCCATTTTCTATATCCCAAATATCGGAGGGTCTGAGCTATGATGAGGTTGATATCACATCCATTATCAATCATTGACGTATGGATGTTGAAATTATTAAGTCTTTATGAAACATATAGGGGCATGATGTGACATTGGATGAACTCTTTCGGATCTTGTTCAGGGAAAGGGATGTCAACATGAAATTCTGCTGACATGGACTCCATTTGATAAACCTCATATGTAGCAACTTCTATCTGAAACTCCTTTGGGATTTAGAGGGCTTCAAAAAGTGCATCCTTGAGTTATTTTTAATGATATATAACATCAATTATTGAGATATTGGAAGGGAAAATAGATAGATGTTTTAGAACGTCATAATTTTGTGCCAAAGGTTGGCGCTTCCTAATATGAGGTTTCTTCGGGGCATGTGGTTCAAGAGACAATGCATTTGAGGTGGAAATGACTGGTGACTATGTAGAAGTTGAGGGAATATGTACTACCAGTGGTTCAGGTCCCACCAGCATTCCTCATTTCATGGATTGATCGGATAAATAAACCCTTGTTAGGTAGTCATGCAAGAAAATTGGGTGCGAAAGACTATTGGAGGGCTTAGGGGAGCTTCCCTTCCTCTTATGGGCCTACTGGAGTGATTTTCCATGAGTCTAAACATAATATATGTTCTCCATGGGGTCCTAATAGGAATTTTAGATCCCACTACATCAATATTTTCCCATGTATCTTCAGTTCTGGTACATGCGGCCTCCCATTCCCTGGTTATGTGCGGAAAACTCTTATTTGGGGTCATATTCATCATCAGAGAAGGGATTTACCAAGTGTATCATGTTGACAGAACCAAATAAGATCTCTTAATCCTATTAGGATTAGGTTTTGTGGGGTGGTTCCTGTTCTTTGAATGTTATAGGGTTGAAATATCCAAGAGTTAGAGCTTACATTGGAGAAAAATATGACTCCTCCTCTTCTGTTTATTCCTACTTACGGAAGTCACGACCACCTTTGGGAGGAATATTTTATGTTTCTTATTTGTTTTGTAGATCTATTGTGGGTGTGTGTGGATTTTCTCTTAGGGTTTCATGAGCTTGATAAAGTATTTTTCAAGTCATCCAGTTGTTGAACATCCTCTCACGCTTGGCCAGAACTTTATAAAAATCACCTTCTTCTTCTGACTGGGAAACAGTTATGCAGAAAACCATCTCTAAGTATTTATCTAACACCACCTATATAGAATTGATATTTTTTTAATGACATCTTAAAAAATGAAGCAGTATCGGATATTGTGACCTAGCCTTTTATGGAAAGGGCAGTAGTCAGGATGGTCAGTGAGGTTAACCTCATTGGGATTTCTGAGTTTTGGAAGCATGAGTAAGTTATTGTCCATGGTTACCAAGAAATAACCATGCGATTATTCATTTTGGAAGGAGTATAGTATTTTAATTTGTACCTCAAATCCTAGGAAACCTTGATTTATTTGTGCTTATGGACGAGGGAAATTCTGTGGCTGTCATTACTCGACAGGAGGTGCTTGGTGGTTTGGGGCCTACATAAGTGCTTGGATAGGAATCAATATTAGGTTGATATTGATAACTATAATTTATTCTTTTCCTAGCCTTTTACCTTGTGATGATGGATTGAGTCTAGGTTTGAATTAGATTTGTTGAATGGCGTCTTTGAGACATTTCAACATTTCTATGAACTCACAGAACCCACCTAGATACTTCATTGAGATTAGAGGTGTCTATAACTCATCCCTGAGATTCTCATCATAGATTTTGAAAAGTTGATCCTATGAGAGAGGTAAGAAAAATGAATTGATTAAACCTTTCATTTTAGATATAAAATCATACACCCTCTCATTTCCATGTTGCTTTTAGTTTGACAGGTTGATAATCATCATTTTCCTCAGTGTAGAGATGAAATGATAAAGGAACTGATGGAAAATGTCCTCCCATCCTAAAATGAATCCTAATGGCAGAATGATGTATCATAAAAATGCCAGCCTTATCAAATTTTGTACGAAACACCTTAGTTTTTTTACCTCATATTGATCTTGAGGGCCCATCATCGGCCCAAATCTGGATATGAAGTGTGTGATATATTTTTCAAGATAATTTGTACTGTCCAAAGTAGAGAAGGTAGGATTGATGAAATTGAGTGAAGGCATGGTGACATCCACCAATTCGAGATATGGATTTATCTCATGATTTATAGGTGTTTTTTTCCCTTCCACATATTCCATTCGAGTAGTTAGGGATTCGATTACATTAAGAAACTATAGGGGCACTGCTATCTGATCCACCTCCCTTCTGTAAGGAGCAGACATGGGTTGTGGAGGTGGCCCTACCTTTGTCTCTAGATGATTCTGAATTCATCTTAAGACTGAATGATCACCTTTGAAAAGGATAGGATGTCACCAAATTTTTATGTAAATTTGTATTTTATACATTTGACATTTTTGATAAAATTAAGATAATGGTTTTAATTAAGAAAAACACATGGTCATTCTATTTTAAGAGAAATTGGTTTTTCAAAGTGGGTTACCCTTTGGGGGTTAAATGGTTTCCATGTTTCAAAGGTACATGTTGTTATTTTGATTCATTTGGGTTATGTTGGTTGTGCTTTAGAAATGATTATGATTTCCCTTATATTGGTGTTTGGATTCCAAAACATTTTAAAAGGGGATTTACAAATGATTATATTATATGTGATAATTGAAAGTCTTGGATGACACTTTGTGATGTGATATTTGAGTTGATTGGTTCGTTGTTCCCTTGTTGATCCCCTTTTCATTTATTTATGATGTCATGTGAATCTATGTGATGGTTTATTTGTGATTTGATTCATGATTTTCTTATGGATGGGGGCTCATTATAAGATAAATGTGGGGTGTGGGAAGGATTTCATTATTATGTTATACTTTGGCTATTATTATTTTTATTGAATGAAATTCACTTTAAAAGTGTATCACCTCCTTTAGTAATTTTATAGGGATCCCTAGGATACTAAGTGGGAAGTCATGTGATGTTTCCAGGAACATTGATATTACACACTTTATAGTTACCACTAGTTGTATAAAATATCGAGCTAGTGGGGTGTCACTAATGAGATTGGGTTTAGTGTGATTTGTTTGATGGATGTGTGACCGTTAACCTGAGGGAATTATGTCAACCTTTTCATGTATTATACTTGTACCATTAGTTCCTAATGTGTTTCCTCATGATATTTATCCTGTGTTATGCCTTTAATTATTTATGAGATTGTGTATTACATTTTTACTTGGATGGAATTTCATTGAAGCATTGATCCTCCAATGATTTAGTATTGATATTGATTAGTGTTCTTCCACTTGTTTATTGGCATACTTTATGACTTTCTATAGGGAATATTTCTTCATAGTTATCCTCGTTTCCTTACTTTGAGTTTGTTGTGATAAAGATTTCAAGTGAGGGGAATTTTTTTAAATTTTCTATGCATTATTATAAATTCATTTGATATGTTTTTAAACCATGTAAGGGTTTTTTATAAAAGGGGTGATGTTTTAAGGATAGATGAATGAGTTTTGAATTGGAATTGTTTCAGGAAAAAAATCTTTATACCATGTTTTATAAATGTTGTGCATTGATAAAGTGCATGTTTTATATTTTATTTATATATATATATATCATGTTAATGGCCTAAACCAATTTTTATATATTAATCTCAAACTAGAAATTATAGTTCCTCTTATAAAAGGAATAAAAGTCAATGTCTTACACTGAATATAATTAATAACTTTTCATGAAAGTCGGTTCAGTATACTGTCATGAATTGTAGAAGATAATACTTCTAATTCAACTAACTGCTATCTCAGAATGATCAACTTGAAAATATCCCAATGCTTTGCAATTTGACTTTTAATATAATGCTTCAGCTTAACTCTTAACTTTTTTAATAATTCTAAACTTTCTCAAATATATATGAAAATACTCACTATCTTCTTAAAATTTATATTTCCTAAGAAAATACTCACTATCTTCTTGTTTCTTCAGGTGATTTTGCAATCACATGTGCATAAGAAAACACATGCATGCACACATGTACTTTGGTTTTCTAGTGGGAGATTTACCATATGTATTTTTATAAGAAAACATTATATAACATATTTATATATTTTTTCAACTAGTATATATGAATCTCTTTCCTTATTTAGTAGAAACTAAGTGTTTTAATTTTTTTAATATTGTGTAGGCACATTGTGATATACAAGGATAAAATCTGTATCACATTACCGAGGAATACACCTTAGTATGTTAATGGTTTGAGGGAGTTTTTAGATTTTGAAATTTCTGATCGATCCATTCAATGGGAGAATAAGATTTCCATGTCCTAAATGTAAATTTATAATATGGTTAAAGAAAGATGAAGTTTATTAACATTTAATACTGAAGTAATTACCTAATAAATATTTGTGTTGAATTTTTCATGGAGAATTGAACGTTACAGAAAGGTTGAGAACTGATGTTAATCCACAGAATGAGCTCTCAAATTCATCGACAATGGAAAATGAAATGAAAAACCTCATAAATAATGCAATCGGCATTGCAAGACACCACTATCAACATCAAAACATAATAGAACAACTAGATGAGGGTGCTACATATTTCAACGTGACAAGTAATGTTTTTGAGACTGTAACACAACCAGATCAAGATTGTAACAAATCATTGGATCCCCCTCTTGATTCTATGGAGACAAATGTAAGAGAACACTTCATTGAGGAAAATATTTTTCATGATTTAGTTGACGATGGAAATCAAGATTTGTATAGTGGATGTTTGAAATATTCAAAGCATTATTTTCTATTAAAGTTGTACCATATCAAATGTCTATGTGGAATTACAAATAAATTTTTTTTCATGATATTGGAATTGTTTCTTGATGCATTTCCTGAAGAAAAAATCCACGAGTATTTTTATGATATGAAAAAAGTTGCTAATAGTCTTGGTCTGAATTATACAAAAATACATGTGTGTCCCAATGATTGTATACTTTATTGGAGAGAGGATTCAAGTAGACAGAATTAAAAAAATGTTCTTCTTCTAGATGGAAGTCAATGGGTGATGTTGGAAGTCTGAATCAACATACTTTCATAAAGAAGAATAAAGGGAACACACCTGCACAGGTTTTACATTACTTTTCTTTGAAGCCTCTATTGTAAAGATTATTCATGTCATCGAAAACCACCAAACACATGAAGTGGCATTCTGTATATAATAACAATGATGGGTTAATGAGACATCCATGAGATTCACAATCATGGAAGACATTTGATTCGTTACTGTAACGACCCAAAGTTTCATTAATGGAAATCCCTCTTGATCTAATTAAATGTCTCATTATATAAAATGTTTATATAAAATTTCTACTTCTTTGGTTTTATGTTAAGAATTGTGACGGTTGCTTTTGTATTCGTTGAATAGTGATCACATGATTAGTATAAATATAAGGCTTTAACAACCCCAATTTACTCAGAAAAAGGAAGCGATGGCCTCATCCAGTATAATTGCTCTATACAAAGCCCATTTATCAGAGCTCTGAAAAGAGCTGGCGTCTTTGGGCTTCACTCTTGACCAATCCCAATCTGAGCTACATCATGTCAAGCTCGAATGTGACCGTCTCTGGTAAAAGTGGAAGTTGGTAGAAATTACCACTCAAGCGATGTTATCTGAGCCACCCCATGAGTCTGTCACCATCGCACACCTTACCCTTAGGTCTTATGCAGTTGTTTTAAGGGTTTATATAATAAATCTCTAGTACTATGTTCATGTATATTATTTTTTGTATATAATAATGAATGTATTTTTTTCATTATTGATACATTGTAAATAGTTTTTAAGGTTCAAATAGTGTTTTTAGTTATTATTTAATTAAGAATTATATTTTATAAAATTAAGGGATTTTTTAATCAATGTGCCTGGTGTGCCTGCAAGTGAAGGCAGAGAGGCAGAAGTATAAGGGGATGATGCAACCTTTTCCCATACCAGAATGGAAATGGTATAACATCACCATGGACTTTGTCACCGGACTACCGAGGACATCCAAAGGAAACAATGCAATCTGGGTTGTTATGGACCGTCTTACAAATACTGCACATTTCATTGCTATTCAGGAGGATTTCTCGTTGGATGAAGTGGCACATATATATATTAGGGAAGTGGTTAGGATGTATGGAGTGACACTATCTATTGTGTCTGACCGAGATCCAAGATTCACCTCTAAGTTTTGGAAGAGTCTTCAACATGCTCTGAATACTGAACTGAACTTCAGTACGGCCTATCATCCTCAAACAGATGGCCAATCCGAACGGACTATCCAAACACTTGAGGACATGTTGAGAGCGTGCTCAATGGAATTTAAAGGAGGACAAGATCAACATATTCCTCTGGTTGAGTTCTCTTATAATAACAGTTTCCACTAGAGAATCCAAATTGCACCATATAAAGCCCTTTATGGGAAAAGGTGCATAACATCGGCGTGTTGGGATGAGGTTGGTGAACGCAAGCTTCATGGACTGGAAATGGTCGAGGAAATTGTGGAGAAGGTGAAAACCATTTAGCAGCATATCAAGGCAGCCCAAAGTCGAAAAAAGAGTTATGCAGATAATCATCGACGAGACCATGAGTTTAAAGTTGGAGACATGGTGTTTCTATGCATATCTCCATGGAATAAGGTCATGAGATTTGGAAAGAAAGGGATGTTACATCCAAGGTACATTGGCCCCTTGGAGATTCTTGATCTTGTCGGGGCTGTGTCCTATCGACAAGCACTTACACCTACCATGGCCAAAGTACATGATGTCTTTCATGTATCCCTCTTAATGAAGTACATACCGGACCCTTCACATGTACTCTCTTCTAAGGTGGTACAGTTGGAGGATGATCTCTCTTATGAGGATCAACCAGTGAAGATATTAGATCGTAGAGAAAAAATTCTACGAAATAAGACAATTCCCCTCATCAAGATGTTGTGGTGAAACCACAAGTTTGAAGAAGCGACTTGGGAATCAGAGGATATGATAAAGCTGACTTACCTACATCTGTTTTAGTGTGGGAAAATTAAATTTTGAGGGTGAAATTTCTTAATGGGGGAATATTGTAATGACCCAAAGTTTCATTAATGGAAATCCCTCTTGATTTAATTAAATGTGTTGTTATTTAAAATTTTTATATAAAATGTCAACTTCTTTGGTTTTATGTTAGAAATTGTGACCGTTTCTTTTATAGACGTTGAACAGTGATCACAAGATTAGTATAAATATAAGGCTTTAACAAACCCAATTTACACAGACAAAGGAAGCGATGGCCTCATCCAGTAGAATTTCTCTATACGAAGCCCATTTTTCGGAGCTCGGAAAAGAGGTGGCGTCTTTGGGCTTCACTCTTGACCAAGCCCAACCTGAGCTCCATCATGTCAAACTCGAACGTGACCGTCTATGGGAAAAGTGGATGTTGATAGAAATTACCAGTCGAGCGATGTTATTCGAGCCACCCCAAGAGTCTGTCACCATTGCACACCTTACCCATAGGTCTTATGTGGCTGTTTTAAGGGGTTATGTAACAAATCACTAGTACTATGTTCATGTATATTATTTTTTTTATATAAAAATTAATATACTTTCTTTTCATTATTGATACATTGTAAATAGATTTTAAGGTGAAAATAGTGTTTTTAGTTATTATTTGATTAAGAATTGTATTTTATTAAATTAAGGGATTTTTGAATTAAATAATATTTTAATAAAATGTTATTATTATTATTAAATTAATTTTATTATATATAAATGATCATATAATTTTATTAATCCAATTGAATTTTTTTATTAAGGTTTGAAAGCCATTTTTTTCAAAACCCGTGAATTTTCGATAAATATCAGTTTTTATTTTAAAAGTGAAAATTAACATATTTATAAAATTATTTTGGTAAAATAAATTTTATTTCTTGAATCAGGATGTTGAAATTATCTAACGGTGAATTTTTCATAATTTTCTGAGACAGTCAAATTTTTGGGTAAAAATTAAATATAGTTTAAATATATAATTTGTTTTATGACATTATAATGACCCAACATTGATGTAATAAAGTACTATAAGCTTTATGTTCGGCCAATATATGTTTTACCATTAAAATAATGTGATCTTGGGTTTTTTTGACTTACTTTTTAAAGCATTAATGGACCCCTCAAGACTTATTAAACACCTTGTCTTTTTAAATTGTTTTCCATGGGAGTGTGACTCAGCTCCACATAAGAAACCCTATTATTTTAAGAAGTTCGGACTTTTTCCTTATAAAATATTGTTTTCCTCTTCCCTTTGCAAAAAACCATGGGTAAAAACCATGGTATGGTTTGTGGTTTGGATTAATTTAATATAAGGGGTCCCAAACCTAAATAATAAAAAATTCCCTCACCTTTCCTATATAAACCCACCCAAGATCCCACTTCCTCCTCACTCAATGCCTTTTTAGTTCATCCAACCTCTGACCTACTCTCTCTATAATCCTCCCAAGGTGCCCCAAGCTCCCAAGAAGCCTCTCTCAAGCCTCTCTCAGACCTTTGGAAGCACACTTCCAAGTAAGGGTTTTTTCTTCCTTTCTCATTTTTGTCCAATATTCTTTAAGTTGTTTTTCCAATTTAATTTCAATTATGAATGTTGTAATATGTTTTTGCTCCTCCCTCATAATTCCCTCTTTATTTTTGAATGATGGGAGACCCATTTCTCTCTCATTAAATTCCTCCCATGTTCACCCGTTACTATGCCAAAATTCTGAAAGGAACTTCTCTCTCCTCATTTACATTCAAGCAATACTTTGGTATCATGAATCTAAATTCCATTACAATTATTGGGACATGTGTCGATATGACCTACTTACTGTCTATTACATGTAAATATGATGAGGAACCCCTTTCTCTCTCATCAACCATTTTTTATGAATTCTTATGTCACGTCGTTACGCTACCGAAATCGCACCGATTTTCTAAGCCAATGCCATTGTGTAGTGAATACCATGCCCATTTCTCCATCAAGGGTATTCACCTTTATGCACATTTACTTATTGATTATTGAGTTTCATGTATGAATTCCACATTCCTTCATCTTTGAATAAATGATTATGTTTTATGAATCCATTTTTTGTGATCCATGTGGCACACTTATGCATGAAATGAAATGTTTAAGAAGGGTGTGCCCTTATAGCGCTCCAATGCATTGGGTAAAGTATAGTATCATGATACATCATGTGCAATGAGTTTTTACTCATGCTAATTCAAGTGCAAGGAGGGTTTACTCGTGCTTCAAGTGCAATGAGGATTTACTCATGCTCTATGTTCAATGATCCTTGGCTCATGCTAATTCCATCTTAAGTGTTGTTTCCACATTTCCATGTTATGATTATCATGCTTTATCATGCCTTTATGTTCATGTTTCTCTTGTGCTCTATTGATATGACTAATGTATAACATGTATTGTACTCCTCATGTTATTCCATGTGTATTCCCTTACTGGGCTTTATAGCTCACCCTTTTCTTATGCATGTCCTCAGGTTATCCCATGCAATGCTAAGTACGAGGGAATGTAGTGGTCATGTAAAGGAAGTTTTCAATAAAGATGTTGTATTTCATGTTTCACGTTTTTATGTAATGATCCTAAGCCCCAAGGACACTAAACCTATCAATATTCTTTGTTATATCAAGTGAAGTTTTATGTAATAAATCATGTTTAAGTTTGTAATAAAAGCAGGGTTGTCATAGTTACATCCAGATTTCTTAGCTGATCTTAGGAATGTTTGATATGGATTTGATGCTAATGGATTCAACCCATTTGGGACTTTGAGTACCAGTTACTGCATTCGGCCAATTGTTTTGATCCCTTATAATCTTCCTCTGTGGATTTTTATGCAACAAACATCTTTTATCATTTCGATGATTATTCCTAGAAAAACAATGCCTAGAAATGATATTAATGTATACTTGCAGCCGTTGATTGAAGAGTTATAGGAGTTATGGAGCAATAGTGTTGAGACATTTGATGTTTCTTCTAAAACAATGTTCAAAATGCATGCTGCTTTAATGTGGACCGTTAGTGACTTCCCTGGGCTTGGTAATTTATCTATTTGGAAAATTTACATGGGTTTGGCATGTCCTATTTGTAACTTTGATTTTGAGCCCAAACGGTTACCTCATAGTAAAAAATGGTGCTTCTTGTGCCATCAAATATTTTTCGATGCATCTCCTAGATTTTGGCTGAACAGATCAAAATTTAATGGTTTCATTGATCATAGACCACCTCCAAAGTTGTTAACTGGTTCGGAAATATTGACACAACTTGAAAATGTTGAAACAGAATTTGGAAAGGTTCATCCTTTGAATGATAGTGGGAAACGGGTTCAAAGTGCATCATCAAGTAAAATCAGAATGCAACAATGGAAGAAAAAAAGTATATTATTCAAACATCCAAATTGGGAATTTAATTTGTTGTGGAATAATCGTTATGAGATGTATATTGGGAAGAATTTTTGTGACAATTTGATTTTCACATTACTTAATGAGCATGGAAAGTTGAAGGATCATCTCAATGCTCGCAAATAATTACAAGTAATGAACATAAAATGTGATCTCTGGCCAGATGAGAATGAAAAGTATGCTATGGAAATTTTTTCAATGAAAAATAGGGACAAAGATTCATTCTTTCAATTTTTAAAGAATGTAAAGGTATCTGATGGGTATTCAAGTAACATCTCGAGGTGTGTTTTCTTTATGAATTGTACGTTACATGGATTGAAAAGTCTTGATTCACATATTTTTTTACAATAGATACTACCATTTTCATTGTGTACATTATTACCTGAAAAAATTCTTGCTATTGTACTCCAATTCTGCACATTTTTCAGACAACTATTTTAGAAATATCTACATCCATTTCAGCTTGACGACTTTCAGGAGAGGTTTGTATTGACCCTTTTTGGAATGGAGATGATCTTTCCTCCATCATTTTTTTACTGTCCTGATGCATTTAACTATGCATTTGGTTGATGAATCTAAATTAGGATTTCTCATTCATTATCGATGGATGTATCCAATTAAGAGGTATCTAATTTATATGTTTTTCTATTAAGTAAAAAATTTATGGCACTTAATAAAATGCATAATTATGTTTATTTTATTTAACAAATATCTTGGCCTTTTGAAATCATACATCAGAAATAAAGCTCAACCAGAAGGCTCTATTACTGAAGGCTATTTGGCTGCCTTTTTTTCTAGATATATGGATGATATTGAGATAAGATTTAATCGATTTGGACGTGTTGAAGACACATCAAATCAATATTAAATAACTTATAAATAAAAAATATTTCATGGTATTGGCCGATTAGTGGGGAGGACCTCAAATATGACACTGACAGAATTGGAATTATTACACGCACATAGATATGTGCTACTAAATAGTGAAATTGCAGATCCATTTATTGAAGAGTTGTATATACAAACAAAGAGATGAATGAGAGCCCGAACATGAAATGATAAAGATATAAAGAAAGATTTTAATAATGATCTTATAGAATGGTTTTCATGACGTGTAAGTTCATAAATATTTCAATAAATATGAATATTAGTTTAACCCATATATTTTGTAAATCTAATAAAGAATATTTCTTTTTTTATATCATTAATACAGATACTCGAGCAGAGTTGTCAGAAGATTTGAAGTTTCTTGCTCGAGGTCCTCTAAAAAAAGTTATAAAATTCGATGCTTAAAATGTGAATGGATTTAGATTTAATATAGTCGATCGAGAAAGGGGAAAATGATTGAAGTGGAAAATGATTTTATGCACAGTTATTTATTCATTCCACAACCACTTATTTCATTTGTGCAGTCATTCATTATCATTGTTATGTATATTTTGTTTCTTAGCACTGGGCATCTATTATCATTTTTAAATTTTTTTCTGCATATTTTTTTTTAAAATATTTGTTCTGAACATAATTTTATTTAATTAAATTATAATAATTCCTAGAAGGAAGCGATACACTGTTTCATGCACTACTGCGACAGATGACGATCCATCTGTTTCCCTCCCTATAGCATCTAAGCCACCAGATGCCTGCCCCCTTGCACCATCTCCCCCTGAACCATCTCTCTCAACCTCTATGAGCATCCCTTTAGAAGCTGATTCGTCGAATCCCCCTTCAGTAGCCTCAGTAATGGGGTGGCGGTGCGCCACTTCTAGTTCATCACGAACATACTGGAGGGTTACTGTTATAGGTACAAATTTTAATATAAATAAATTTATCGCACTTTTTTATACTAATTTTTTGTTCATTGAAGATGAAAAAAATGAAACTGGGAGAAAAATATAAAAAGTTCAGATTTGTGGAATATGAATGCAGAGAAGATAGTTGTCCCATTTGATTCATATGGGGTCCCTACGGATAACGCCGTTGGATTACTTGGCCAAATTCTAGGACAGCTGGTAGCGGAGCCCATTTCCCTTCATATTTATTATGATGATTGGAGAAATATGCCTCCATGTTTGAAACATTAAGTTTTTCATTCCCAAATAAAAGTAATTTTAATACATTATGGTGTAATTTAATGTCATGTTACTAATATTTTCAAAATGAATTTCTTTATAAAGATGTTTTTCCACTTTATAGTTGCTGATGTGATAACATGAAAGTGGATGTTGAAAAATCTTGGTAAGAAATGGAAAGAATTCAAATGGATATTGTGAATCTATGTCAACGATACTTCATTGACCGTCCAACAAATGTTCGAGAAGATACCCAATGGGTTACCCAACGAACAGTGGAAAGTTTTTGTTGACAGACATCGTGATGAGAAGAATATGGTATTTAAATGTCTATTATTATATTAAACTCATTTTACATTTATAAATGTATATGAAGAGGATATGACATTGAATACATTACTATTAAATTTCATTTTATTTATTTCAGGATCACTCAAGAAAGAAAGAATCATGCCAGGCTAAGCAAGTCATCCCTCACACTACGGGGTCAAAAAGCTTTTCTAGAAGTTGATCGACTCTGATAATCTTTTCATTAGTTTAAATATTTATAGGACAATATTATATATTTAATATATTAAACTGTTGATTTATCTTTGTTTAATGCATTCACAGAGTTTAGGGCACGAAGCATCCCGAACTGAACTGTGGTTGGATGTTCAAAAAAAATATAATGGAAGTTTTGTTAATGAGCCTGCCAAAGAAGTTGGGTTATGAACTTGTTTTTTAATTATAAAAACTTATTATTAGTTTTAACTATGTTAATATATTTTTTTATATTTATAGGTAAAAAATTAAAGAAATATGGGATGTCGATCTCGGGTAGTCCTACTAAGTCTCCCAGGATGACCCGATTGCTAAAGTCCTTCAGAAGGAGAATCCTGGTAGAGTGCGCGGGATGGGTTTAGGACCCATAAAATCTGAGGTCTTTGGTTGGACATTAGGGATTGAAGCTGCCTCTACTCTTGGTTGTAGTTAGGCCATACCCAGAGATGCTCAGAGAGAGATTGTTTGTCTATGAAACACAGTTCAAGACCTGGGGGCTCAGATATTTTCTTTGCAGAAAGCGTTGACTAATATATGTCAGCAGATGAGCAGATATCCCCTGGTGATATTACATCAACTAGTGGTGAGTAGGTAAATCACAAAAATTCAAAATCATTTAGTTTTCAAACTTTTATCGGTTTTAAGTTTAAATATAAATATGCAACACTATTTAATTTTCAATATAATGTTCTTACAGGTGGTAGCAGGGAGTGGAGATGGAGGTGGAGAGGGTGACGATATTTGTTCATCATTGGATAGTGATTAGTAGTATTGTTGATATGTGAAAAAATATTGTAAAAGTTGGTTTGTATATGTATCAGGTGTGGTACATAGTTTCCTCCAAACATTTTCATGACCTAACATTTTCTTGATTTCTCATGTTTCCTTTTATGTATTTTTTTAATTTCTGATGTTTCCTTTTATGTCTTGATTTCTCGAGTGTGGTATGCACCATATATATTGACTCTTTATTTTTATGATTCATTTTTTATGATTCATTTTTCCTCAATTCATTTTTTCATTATAATAACTTATCTTACATTTTCTAGCCCAATGCATTCACCACTACATTTCCATTTCAAAGAAGTACTTCTTAGTTATTGTATTGTATCAATCACTAGGGATGAGAATGTGTGTCCCACTAACATGTTTAAGATATATCACCCTTTATTGTGGCTTAATCCTAGTATCCAAAATTTCAAAAAAAATAGTTGGAATCCATAGATACTGATACGATATTTGGGGAAATTTTGCTACACTATCTGAAATGGGGTTTTCCCAACATTTCCAAAGTGGCCTCCAAGAACAGTCACGCAGTGTGAATGAAAATGTCCATTATCTCAGTAGGCATGACATGCTGATGGGAAACTCCCAGTAGATTCTCTAGAACCCCCTGCCCTATAAAAATGTAAAATAGACTACATGATCAGTTACTTAATATTCATAACATCAACTAACCTATCACAAATAATTTATTTTAATCATCCATATTCCTTGATAGAATATGTCAACCCCCTTCACGAGACACTCTTCCATTTGAAGGAATGTTCTTGATCACTTCTATTATATTCCACACATCAAAATAACTAGGATGCATAATGGGAGTGACAATATATTAGGGGCCAGATTCCATTCCTTCTAAGCAGACTACACTAAAGACTCCTTTTCCAAATAAATAAAATGAGTGAAACAAATATGATACTTGAACCTGATCCATAACTCTTAAAAACTAGGACATGTATCTATGGGAGATATGATTTTAACTTTTTTCTATCTTTAGTTTCAAGTATAATAATTCCACATGGAATAACCCAAGTGAGAGATGATTTTACCTAATTCCTATGTTATGTTTCATTTATAATAATTCCACACAGAACACCAACATAAATTAATCCCAAGGAAATATTACCACATCATTATTCCCCTGATAAAGGTTCTACCACCAATATACTACACCTCACATCTTTTGATTAACTAAGGAATATATAAATAACCACCCAATCATGTTCCTAAAGGACTGTAGGAGGGTTCAAATTTATCGACACATATATGGAATAGAAATATAAATAGTTACTATATATATAGAGTATTATATATAGTTTATATATATTTCAACCACCTATATTTCCAAGGTATGTGAAGATTTATGTAGCCATATACTTATAGTAATACTGATGAATAGACCACAACGTAACTCAGACATCCCTAACCAGTCAACGAGCCTATGTGCTCATGTAATTTGGTATATGCCATATATCACAATAGGGTGAGAGATTCCATGAAACAACACATGGGATGTTGAGTGCACCATCAGGTCAAAATTATAGTCATAGAGTGTGGTGAGTAAATCACAATACTTATATAGTAACATTTTTGTGATACACCATGCTCAAAATCTGATGTAAGGAATTGTGATTTCTCCTTTCTCAAAAATCTCATATCATCATACCACAAACTCTATAAAGGCATATATTAAATATAACTAGCAAGGAGAATTACCTCACATCCATCTATTCTAACTACACCATATACATAATAAAGGAATAATCATTTGTGTCATAATAGATAAGGAATAACCTGTTATTCGTGTCTTTATCCATGTTCAATTCCCATTTAAAATATTACAATTCGTATGAAGCATTTTATAAAGAAAAAATCAAGAGTATGACATTAAAATTACTTGGGGTAATTCCATTTAAATCAAATTGATTTATTTTAATAAAGGAAACCCATCATTAATTATCCACTTCACATTATCAGTTACATTTAACTCATTCAATTCATTAAAACATGAGAAACCCATATATAATCTCAATGGATTCACTTAGATGGCGACCTGTTAATCTAGGAAATTCCCCAGTTTCGAAATTCCAACTATAAGTGGTCCAAACACATAAGGGATGCCTTGGGTTCTATAAAATAACCATATATAAAGGGTTATTACATTCTTGAACAATTCCAGAAGATATGTGGGAGTACCAACATTTGAAAAAAATCATATTGTCCCATTTCACCTAGATCACCCAATGGGTGACCATATAAGTTGCACACAACATGTGAACATCCAATCAAGGATCAAATAGTATATATGAGTCTATAATGGTCAATTTTTAATACATAAATCACTTAAATAGATATTCTTGACCAAATATGGTGTGCGACATGGTGTCTTAATTATGAAATGTCAAACCCCAAAGGGAAAACAATGTGACTACCAACCTAAAGGTCATAGATGACGCCTCTCCCGATATCCGCTTCATATTTCAAGATTTTTGGGAGAAATATGATAAATGGTTCAATTACATGATAGTATGGAAAATGTGCACATTCATATACATCACAAAGGATCTAATGGGAAACTAAAATACGATGTATGATTGGGGTTTTCCTTACGTTGAGCTATCCAATGCTTCCTTAGGATCTTGAATTGGGTGTGTAATGATAGAGATATGTATGAAACTATGTTAAAAAATTTTGAGTTATACAAGAGGTTAAAGAATTCAAAATAACTGGAAGATGAAATAAAAAAGTTAAAGTGGTATAAGAATAGAAGAGGGGTAAAATTGTAAATTCACCAGTACATTTTATTGAGTACTAGGATTATGCGATGTGATATGTTTATCTGCATTTTTTACTCACTAAACGATGCTTCTGGTTATTCTTAGTTAAGTATCGCTTTTAATATTGACTATAGTATGTATTCTATTGGTGTTTTGGTATTCTTGGAATGGTTTTTTTTAGGGCACTGGTACAGGGGCTCCAGAAACTGGTTCTTTTTTTTGTAAATCTGCTCTTTATCGGTGGTTTTAACCACCGCTAACTGTAATAGGTACATTTAGCGGCAGTTTTAACCACTGCTAAATGTCAATATTTTCCTATTAGAGGTGGTTTTAACCACCGCTACAGTCTTAAATTTAGCGGTGTTTCTAACTACAACTAATGTGGTGCATCTTTTGTGCCTTTTTTGAGGCGGTTAAATTGTTTGTCACGACGGTTGGTCCCAGCAAGACATTACTATTTTTAGCGGCGGTTTTAACCACCTCAAAAAAAATTAATCCCCTGCCCAAAAAACAGCCAAAAAAACAATATAACTGCCACAAAATTGGACCAATTATGCAGGATCCCATAAACCGCTGCTAAACCACTTTAATTGCCACAAATAGTTTCCCAACACGCAATTTAGCGGCAGTTTTCAGAAACCACCCCGAAATTGAAATTTTCCTATAGTGACTATTGATATTCCATATATTCATGTGAACCTTATTAGTACTACAACCCAATCTAAAAGAAGGAATTATATAAATATTTTTCAGATGTATAATTATATTTCATCTCATATGGATAAACAATGGGTAATGATAAAGTGCATGACTTCAAATAAAAAGTTTAACTTCAAGGTTTGTTTAAGAGATTATAATAACAAGAAGTATGCTAAATTAGAATAAAATTTCAATTTAATATCTTGATGGAAATATTTATAATGATAACAACATGAAAGTCAATCTTCCAATTAATACAAGAATTGTTTTGACATATAAATAGTTTTTTCATCGATTACTGAACCTGAGTACCAATAATTTTACAATGAAAACCAAAAATGCATGAAAAAATATTTTAAATATATTGATTATAACTATAGAACTCTAGATATAAATATATAAATGGGAAACCATTTTAAAATTATAATTATAATGAAATTCCTCAATAAAAAAACCAACTACATGTCTAATGATTGGTAGGATAAAATAAAGATATCGAAATATATTGAGGCATTTTTCAAGTAACATAAACAATACCAAATGACTATGGACTCAAAGAACATGTGTTAAGGAAAAAAATATAAGCTATACTAAAATTACTGGATTATGTAATTGAAAAAAAAGTTGATTACTATTTGTATAATTTTTGTTAACCTATTGAAATATAGAAATACTCAAATATTTCAAAATAATTGAAGGGATGAAAATTGAAGAAAACTCATATAACATTTCTTTACTTGATAAAACACCACCCAATTATCTCACAAGAAAAAATATATCTAATTCAGGTTATCCTCTAGAATGAATTAGATTAAACTTTATTCAAGTAAACAATTGGACATTATTTTATAAATTTTATTTATGTGTTATATTTTTTTAGTGTAGTAGTATACAAATAAAAGATTAGAGAGATAATGGATTTACTTGATGATTCCATAAACCTCATATGACATCAAACCACAATATTTTTTTTATCTTACATAATTTTTTGAAAAATAAAGTAGTATATATTTTACCAAATATATAAAAGCTTAGTTGACATTGAATTGTAATTGACACATATTCTAAAATTTTATATAATATAAATTAAGAGAAATGAAGAATAAATCATTCTTATTTTAATAAATTATCTTATAGGACTTAAATAGAGTGTTTTATTTGTTTTTTTATTTCATAAATTCTAAAATTTTCAATTGAACATGAATTTTAATGATTTTTTATGTACATTATAAAAAAAATTGTTATTTATATAATGGTTAATTAAGAAATAAAATTTTCGATACCAAATTTGAAACTATTGTACTAAATCCATGATTTCCTAATTTTAGTTGTCTCAGACACAAAATCCTCACAATATCAATACAATAAAACTCCTTATCAATGTGAAGTGAACTAATTAGATATGCATATCCTTGAGGCTCATGAGATGGTATGTATTGAAGATATTTAATTTAATTTTTAATTATTTTCAATTATAATTCTTAAGTGATGTATATCTATATGAAAATTATATATCATATATTGAAAACCAAGTTATTAGCTTCATGTTTTTTTCTACTGAATAGAGAAGTACCCAAAATGGTTTCACCAATTACACTTTAACAACCAATTCATTCATGAGTTGTTTTTTAATATATTGTGTTGTATATCTTTTTTGTACAATGTTACTTACTATATTTTTAAAATTTCCACTGGTATTGGATTTACTATGGGATTATAGTCTTTTATAAACTATAAATAAGTACAAAATATGAGTTATTTTTTGTTTCCATGATTCCTAAGGTAGAAAAAAAGATATAAACATAATTGTTACATTGATTCCTTAATGATGTAAATATATCAGTAATATATGGAAAAATTGTTGAAATAAATGGTTTGTAAATGTAAAATGATGTTTTTAGAAATTAAATTCACGGTTGAGATGGTAATGGTCACAATAAAAAACTAAAATCAAGTCTTAGGGAAATTTTATTATAAAACATTTAATATTATTCATTATTTATTACCTAAAATATATTTTATAATCTGTCTTCTTTATTTTACATCTTGTGGAGATTAATTTACACTATCATCGAAATTAAAAGATAGAAAATACGAAGATCATATTAAAATTGAAATTTATCTCACTAAGTCGATGATAACAACTTACACTAATATAAAAATTGAAATAAAATCAAATATACAATGATATTAAAAACTATAATTTTTCTCCCTGGTTTAGAGATATAAATTCTACAAGCATAAAAATTCAAATACAACCAAATGAATAATCACTTTAAAAAATAAATTCATATTACTATTATGGTGATTTATATTTCTATTACCATGAAAATTCAAATACAATGAAATGGATAATGATGTTAAAAACTAAAATTTATCTCATCGTGTTAGTGAGGTAAATTACCGCTTGA
The DNA here is from genome assembly GCA_963277665.1 of Viscum album. Lineage (NCBI taxonomy): Eukaryota > Viridiplantae > Streptophyta > Magnoliopsida > Santalales > Viscaceae > Viscum > Viscum album. The sequence continues at coordinate 499,033,031 of OY728139.1, forward strand.
ATGGAATTTTAAACAAAACATATTGGAAAATCACATTATAACCTCAAATTTATCTAACTATATTGGTCAGATAAATCTCAACTACTCCGAAAATTAAAAAATAAATGAATGGAAAAAAACTTAAAGTTAACACAGTATGTTCATCAAATAAATTTTCACTACAATGAAATTTCAATGATAACTACGATTAATGACATTAAAAACTAAGATTTATCTCACTATTATAGTTAGATAAATATCTGTGACCATGAAAATTCAATAACAAACTAATAGATAATCACATTGAAAACTAAACTTTATTTCACTGTGATGGGTAGATAGATTTCCAATTCCATGAAAATTTAAATATAATCAAATGGAAAATCCCAATAAAAACTAAGATTTATCCCATTACGTTGGTGAGATAATTTTAACTACCATGAAAATTGAATGAAAATAAAATGTCAAATCACGCTGAAGACTAGAATTTATCTCACTATGTTCACGAGATCAATTTCTATTACCATGAAAATTCAAAGACAATTGAATGGAAATTCACATTCAAAACTAAAATTCATCACCTTATATTCATGAGGTAAATTTCCACCACCATTAAAATTAAATTAAAATTGTGAAAAATGACATTGTAAACAAAAAGTCATCTCATGGTTTTTGTTAGATAAATCTCCACTACCATAAATATTCATTGACAACAAATTGGACAATACTATTAAAAAAATTATCCCATTGGAATAGTGAGAAAAAAAATTCTACCCAAAAATTAGATAACAAGTTAATGGAAAATCACATTCAAAAATAAAATTTATATCATCATGTTTATGAGATAAATTTATCATACCAAGAAAAATCACAGATATTCAAATGGGAATTAGAATTAAAAATGAAATTTATCTCATTGTGATAAAGAGTTAAATTCTCACTATCATGAAAATTAAAGAACAAATAAGGAAAATTAAAATAAAACTAGTATTTATCACTCCATGTTTTTGAGATCAATATCCAAAATTTTTAAAATTAAATGAAAACCATTTTGATAATCACATTATAAAATTAAATTTATCTCACTAAGATGTTAAGATAAATTTATACTCAAATAGAAATTCAAAGACATGCAAATGTAAAATCATGTTAAAGATTTAAATTTATCTTATAAGGTTTTTAAAATAATTTATTTCTATAATGGATATTTAAATACAACCAAATGGATAACTATACTAGAAATTTATTTTTTATCACCATGTCCAAGAGATAAATTTATGCTATCATGAAAATTAATTGGAAACTAAATAGGAAATCATATCAAAAACTAACCATTAACTTTTTGTATTCATGAGTTGAATTCCCACTTCCTTGAAAATTCAATGATAACGGTGGAAATTATTTTAGAAACATAAATTTATATCATCATCTGGTTAGATAAATTTTTATAACCATGAAAATTAAATAACAATTCATTCCAAAATCACATTAATAAATAAAATTAACATCAATGGGTTGATGAGATATATTTCCATATGTATGAAAATAAAAATACATCCAAATGTATAACCACATTAAATAATAAAATTCTTCTCACATGGATAGTGAGATAAATTTCCACCAATATGAAAATTGAAAGAAAACTGAATAGAGGACCACATTAAAAACAAAAAATTATCTTTCTATGTTCATGAGAGAAATTCTAGGCTACTATGAAAATTAAATAACAACAAAATGAAAAATCTCATTAAAAAATGAAATTTATCTCACAAGTATTGAGAGATAAATTCCCAATACCATAAAAACTATTACACAACCATGAAAAAAATAAAAAATTGAATTTATCTTACAATGATAGTATAGACAAATTTCCATCACCATGAAAATTCAATGAAAACCAAAAATATTTTGAACTATAATTCATCCCACCATAATAGAGATATAAATTCTAACATTCATCAAAAAATTATTTTAAAACTACCAAAAATTTAGAACATAAAACAAACTAATAAGTTTCAAAATTAAAACTTGTATTAAAAAAATTATCAAAAGATAAAAATATAATTCCTTTATCATCTATTTCATTAGGTAGATTTTGGATGATATAAATCATTATAAAAAATATTTTTATTGTCCCTTTTATATTTGGTAATATGCTATCATTGATGTTGGTCATCCACATTACCTATGACAAGGTGACATCTATTGTTTCCTATAAAAATAAATAATACCCTATTATAAATAAATCTCATAAAATTTTAGTTTAGTAACAAAATTTGGGTATTATTGATGTTGTTTTTGATTTTTTGGATTCATTGTCAAATAATTACATACATGTAACTCAAACTAATGGTCTCATATCTGATATGTTCAAGAAACAACCGCATCCATCATACATTGGGATAGATATGTTAGCAACAAGAGTAGTATGTTTTTGTGATGATAATATAAAATACTGCTATGAAAAATAAATTTTTTCTCCATATTGAATTCACATATACAATAATAAAGACTAAAATAAATTTAAATTAAACTCTTATTTACCTCATTAAACATTGTTTTACCCTTCTTTTCTAGTTTACTTTGAGAAATAAATTCTCACAACTTTATCTATAGTCAACATTTTTCACTTTTATAGTTGTTAACCCTTATGAGTAAAATGTACTGGATTATGAATTTCATTATTAAATGTTTAATTATCACCGATTATAATTATTTATCCATTATTCCCACTACATTGGTCCACTTTTTTATCCCCAATTTCATGTTTTTATCAATATTCTTGATGATGTGTACTTGTGTAGTGTAACCTACATAATAATCTTTCATGCTTACATGATCATGAAAGCACAATTAATAAATGTTATAGGCCATTTCCATAGAGAAAAAATATACAAATCATTTAATCTTGATCATATATTTTAACATAAAATTCAATAAGTGTTTATATGGTGTTGTATTTCCTTAAACTTAATTCTAATATAAGTCTCAATTATTATAAAATAAATTCTATGTATGATAGAAGTTTTATAGATTAGGTTTCTAAAAGTAAATGATGAAATAGTATGGAGTTTGGGGTCATTTTTACTAATTAACATAGTATTCACTTGAATTAATTAAATCATAGCTAGAACGACCAATAAATACCTTGATTTATCTATTGAAATAATCTTAGGATCATTATTATAACTATAGTCCCATTTAAGGTTTCTTATACATGATTTAATAAGAGAGTCAGATTTTAAAGTCTATAATCAATGGGGCCTTGAGTTATTATAGGAAAGTTGTACTTCAATGCCTCAAGTATCTCTCTCTCTCTCTCTCTCCATTTCTTAATATGGATTTGAATTTTCATTACTTCATCCATCCAAAATAATCATATATTAGGTGATCATGATGTTATAACATTTACATTAAAAGAAAGAAATTACATTAATCCAATTCATTAAAAAAATCAACTATGATTATCAACATAACGTCACCCTATCTACGTGATTGAATTAATCATCCATGCTCATGATAAAAAATCTAATGAAAATTTTTAATACTGTTTCTCTATGATAGTGACGGCTAAACTCCTCCTCCTACTTGGTATAAAACCACTCTCTTAGTCAATATGATGATTGATCTTCCGATCAATTATTAAAACCTATCCATTTTTAGATACTATTTTTTAAAAAATTCATAAAACTTCTCAAACACAATAATCTATACACATATGAAGAGTACATTGAGATCAATATATATGTGATTTAATATGTTTCATGACCCAACCCACTAGGGCCCACGTAGTCGACGGTAAAACGAGTGTGATAAACCCAAGTCCACATCCAGTTGGTCAAGAGATAGCGAGCAATACTAAATATTCATATCATACATATAGGAGGTATTATACTAAGGTTATTGTATGTACACACACATATCCCAACCCATAAAACACTAAAGTAAAACAATACAACTGATACCAACTCATGCACACATCCATATCCCACATCATAGTACTACATAGTATAAAAAGAAAAAAGGGTCAAATACGAGCCAACCAAAAAAGCTGCAAAAGAGTCCAACCCACTTAGAAGGATGGAACCACAATCAAATAAAACACTCATAAGAACATTTGTTTTTCTGTCCCAAAATATGATTATACTACTCTCAATCCACCTAGGAAACCAACAAAAGGCCATTTGTTTTCATAAGACACGACTTGTGTGGCAGATCTCATGTAAGGGTGAGTATAAAAATACCCAATAGGATACCCCAAAATAATTAAACATAAAGAATCAAGAGTATCTAGCTCATAAAAACACAAATTTTTCAATAATAACATTATACATGAAAATAATCAAGAAGAAACCTAGATATACTCTTAACAAATTCTAATTATTAGATGTTCTCAACCACTATCAACCACATGAATCTACTTAAGGATTTAAGGTTACACTTTTCTGGGAGAACATACTCCCTGATTCAGGTTTTCATTGATGGAACTCATTCGATAGGTTTTACTCATCTGGTATCACCAAAAAATACCCTCTAATACTTCAATGTTCCCAATACAAAAATTGTGGATCACTCCTAGAACCACTATGAGATGCCACAAACCCTACAAGATCAATCTTCTAGATAGGGTATTGATGCCCGCTATCATGGTGGTCACACCAATTCCAAAAACCCCGCCTAGGAAAGAAATATGATAGATGACCCTACCCCAAATATGACATAGGGATACCATGAACTCTCTCCAAAATAGAACCCATGTAGGGGATCATAATCTTATGTTGAGGATATAATGCCACATTTCACCCTTATTGGGATAGACCAAGGGATTAAACTCAACTAAACTGATTCTATACTAAAGAAACCAGGGGTCTAACCTTACCCTATAAAAAGAATATGGTGTTTATTTTTAGTACACAATGTTTCTCAACTGCCCTGGGTCTTCCTATGTACCACATTCTATGTCCGTGTACCTTGGGCTATGCCCTTGTACTCTGGTCATGCATGTGTACTTGGCCATGTCTGAGTCCTCGAGCCATATAGGATTACATGGCCATGTCCATGTATTCTTCCTATACCCATGCACCTAGCCGTGTCTATGCCCATGTACCCTCTAGGGTATGCACCGATCCACCATCACATGGTCACATGGCATGTGACATGTGTCACATAGAATACGATACTTTTATCTACACATAAACCACAACACCATAGAATATTGGCTACATGGATTATGTTCTTTCATAGTACATGCAATGTAGTCAAGAATTTCTCAGGAATTCTAGAAAGTTGATTGTTCTTCCTCCTATACCACTGCCAATAACAAAATTTTAATGAACCCCAATATAATCAATGGATCTCAGTTGATTTATGTATATCCATCACCATTACCTAGAATCTATCCTTTGATCCACTCGAAAAATAATCCACCCTCACATTGTTACATCAACACACACCAAACCTAGAAACACATACCCCATATTAGGTCCTAATCTATCACCATCCCCATACACCTTGATTGCTCCCTTGATTGTGAACCTGAACTCACAGGGACAATTCATTGCGTCAAAGATCAATTGTGCAATAATAATCAATTGGGTATTGGTTAAACCACTGGTCCAATAAACACTAAAGATGATTTTTTATAGAATGAAGGGAGGAAACCATGAAACACAAAAGAGGAATGAAAATTTTCCATTTTTTAGGTTGAACTTGACTAGTTGTAGTTAGAATAATGAATGAAGAGCAGTAATAAATAACAATAACAATTTTTTAGAATCCTAGGTAAATAAATATGAACCTGCAATATGATCTTCTCACAAATAAATCTACTAGTTTATTTTATTTTTATTAATTGTGGGACAATAAAATGGGAAATAAGTCATAGAAAATAGTCCCCTACCTCAGCTTGGATTGATCACTAAAAAATAATAGAACTACGTTGTCATCATTGGTGAGATCCATGAGTTTTGTTGGTGAAAACAATCCTCAATCTGCTATCTTTAGCCAAGAGCTCTTCCCAAATATATCTTCTAAAATACTTGGGTTATGTAGATAACCCTAGATATTTTTCATAGAATCATATTTATAGAAGAGATAATTAGGATAGGATTTTATGAGACACTTTTTATGATTAATTCCTATATTTTTGGAAAACATAGCATGATTGATATTAATAAATTTAATATTTATATAACATCAATTCAAAGACTCTCTAGAATAAGGAATCTCACTCTATCCCAGTTCCTAGCTCTAGAAATATTATTTTATGTATTCCAATTATTTTCATAGGATAAATAGTGATATTGCATTATTACCACCTTAGGTATGTTCATCCCAAAAATTTCAAAATATTACTCAAAAATATGTGGGTACTGATCACATATCTGGGCCTCCTAATCCTATTTTCTATTCTAAATATTCTTGTGTTTCCACCTAAAAAACACCAAGGGAATTGATCACCCACAGAGGATCTTACCCTACTAAACGTCAATATCTACCAGGAACTCTAGAAAGGTAGCTCCATCCTCAATTCCCATCTCCCCATAGTTGATAATATGTAACAAGTTTTGCACATACCTCCTCAGCAGAAACATATAGAAGGCATCATGTACCTATTCTAACTATAGTGGTTGGCCCAAGAGGTATTCAAACTCACTAATCCTATGAAGTATATAGAAGGGTTTAAGGAATCTTGGAGATAACTTCACTCCCCAAGAAAATATCTTCAATCCACACTGAGTTGAAACACTTAGGTACATATGGTCTCCCTCCTCAAACTCCAAATACCCCCATCATTGGTCCATATAAAACTTTTGATAGCACTTTGTTTTCCTCATCTACTCCTATATAATATGAACCTTCTATTTTCAAGTTCTCACCTACTCTAGTCCCGTAAGTGTGTACAGTCCATCATAATGGTGACCTACAAGGTCTCCCATAAAAATACTTGAATTGTTTCATACCAATGGTGGAATGGTTTTTGTTATTGTATTCAATCTCCACCAGGGCTAAGTAATCCTCCCTACTATAGAAAAAGTACAACATGAAAGCTTCCAACATGTCCTTCAGAACTTGAATGGATCGATCATCCAAGCAATCAGTATGGGAATGAAACACCAAGATCAAATGTAATTGAGTCCTTAAGTCCTCCTATAATCCTCCCCATTATCATTACATGAAGTGAGAATCATGTTCTGAAATTATCTTCCAGGGAAATTCAGGGAGTTAGACTTCCTTTAACACATAAAAGAATCTTAATCTCCCTACTGAACTCTTCTATTGAATAGCTAGGATATGGGATGACTTGGTTTGTTAGTCTACAATTTCCCAAATACTATTGTGTCATATAGACATACATGGTCTCCCCATCATGAATTCCATAGATAAACCACCTCACATCAACTTTGTTACCTCATGGGGTTGAGATAAACATGCTGGAACATAGTGCTGATCCTTTACTAGCTCACAAGTGAGGCATCAAGAGACAAACTATATTATACACTTCTACACCCTTAGCCACCAAATATACATAAAATGTCCTGGTACACCTTTACCACACCTAGATATACCACCAAGGGGGATGTATGAAACTCCATTATAACGTACTCACACAAAATCACTTGCACCATTGTCTATCCTCTAAAAAAATGACATGCTCCCCATATTTATAGAATCTATCATGAGCATGTTTAGTGGATATCTGAGTATAAAATATTTCATAGTTGGTATCACTATATTCAGCCTCCCTAACACACTATAGAATTTGTGGGGTTATAATAATCGATTGGAGGTAAGCTACACCACAATCATTCACAATGTACAACTACAATAAGGATAACCGCTCTGAATCCTTGGTTAATAACTATGAACAAGATCTATTACTAAGATAATCTTCCACTGTGTTCCCTTTCCTCGGAGTATAGTCCATCTTGATGTCATAATCCCAAAGGAACTATAGACATTTCCAATGCCTCAAGTAGAGACGATTTAGAGAGAAGATATACTTGAGACTTCTATAGTGATAATAAGTGACAAACCTCTCACCCATAAGGTAGTGTCGCCACATATTTTGGAAAACGTTTACCACTGTCAACTCTAGCTCATGGGTTTCATCATTATTCTAATGTGGTCTCAACTCTTTGGACCCATAGGAAATACCTTCCTACCATTTCATCATAAAACAACCAATTCTAGTCCTTGACGCATCACAAAACACTACAGACTTGAAACCCACCTCTAGTAATATCAAGACGGATGCAGTCGTTAACCTTTTATGTAACTTCAAAAAATCATGATGGCGCATAACCATCTACACAAAAGGATCCCCCTCCAAAGTCAAATCAATCAAAGGTGTTGATATCCTGGAGAAATTTGTAAGAACCCGGACCACACACACGGTGTGTAAGGCTGTGCTGGCCGTGTCCGGGCCACACACAAGGTGTGTAAGGCTGAGGTAGAGGTCGGTTTTTCGGAGTACAGAAAAATTGAAGTACACGTCGTGCACTCAATAAGTACACGCCGTGTACTTTCTTTTTTTTTCAATAAACAGACCGGGGTCGTGCCTAAAACCCATATTCATCTTCTTCTCCAGTTTTCAACCATCCGGGAGCGTCCGTACGGTCAGATCTTCGACAGAGTCCTGCCTCGCCGTTCGTTCTCCGATTCGAGCATGGTTGATTGCGTTGGAATCAAAGCGGTGAGTTCTTCCTTCAGCTTGATCCCTGTTTCATGATTCCTCCTCGTTTCCATGTTATCGTGGAAGGAACGTTTTGTGGGTTTTCTCAGATCTACGTTGTTCTAAGAGGAATCTGTCGTCGATGCTCACGTATATCGATCTCCTAGGATCGAGGTAGGTGTTTTGTTCCTTCATGTAGAAAGTTGATGGATATTTTGTGCCATTTCCACCAATACCCTTGAATGGGGTATTGTGTGTTCCTGTTTTTCCCTTGTTACTTTCCTGCTTTTCTTGATTACTTTATTAGAGGTTATTTCTTGTGATTAGAGTAATTTGTTTGTGCTCAGATTTCTTTTCCATGCTTGTTCTGCCTGTTTGGCATTTTTCCAGTTGCCATGCCTAGTCGTAGGATAGTGGAACTGTTGTTTTATTATTTCTGTAGAGCCTTAGTTGATAGCCAAGTAGTTATTTAGGTTTACTTGGATGATACACATGCGCTGAGCATGTTTAGTTATACTCGGGACTGTGAGAACCTAGAGTAGTAGACCAAAGGGAGAATTGACGGAAGGGCTTCTCCAGAGTGTCTTTTAATCACGATGTGAGACCAAGGGGAGAATTGACGGAAGGGCTTCTCCAGAGTGTCTTTTAATTACGATGCGGGCTATAGGGGGAATTGACGTTGAGTGCTTCCCCAGAGAGCCTTTAGCATGATACGAGACTATAGGGGGAATTGACGGTGAGTGCTTCCCTAGAGAGTCTGCTTACTTACGTAGCTGAGCCAGAGGGGTGAGACTGTGTGTGACTCCCAGAGGGTTGCTAGTACTTAGAGGTTATACCATAGGGGTTAGACTATGAGAGCTACCCATAGGGTTACATATTTTTCTTCTTGTTGTTGGTTGTTTACTTGTGTGCTATATTTGTTAGAACTATGGTTTGTAGCTATTTGTGCTTTCTGTTTACTGCTTCTTGTTTTGGTACTGCTATGTATTCATTGACTGTTAGGCACAAATATTTGGGTGATTTCCTACTGGGATTGTATCTCACACCTTGTTTGGGACATACTTTTGGGCCCAAGCAGACTATGATGTTGCAGGTATAGATAAGGGCAAGCGCCCTTCTACTTCAGGATCTTGACTGCATCAGGAGCTGGGGAGCATGGGACCGAGCCGTGGCTCGCGATGCTGAGGATCCTACTTTGTTTTCTTTTACAATTGGTTTCAGTTTTATTTCAGCACATTGTTGTGTTTATTATTTTCCTTAGATACTTGTACCTACTGCATCATTGTCATCATTGTTATATATCTTCATTGTTTCCGCTATTTGGTTTCTGTTGTTATGCATGTTGGTTGCTGCTTCCACTGTTTATTATTGTTTATCACCTTGTATACCTTCCCAAATGAGGGCATAGTTTCCCCACCAACTCACCAAGGCCCTCACTGCTAGTCGGAAGCCTCCGGTGTTCTGGGAAACACGCTTGAGGTCATGTGGTGAACCGGGTACGGGGCACCAGTGGAGGGGCTCCGGACACGGGATGTTACAAAGTGGTATCAAAGGAGTTCTTTTATCTTGTCTTACTATTTAGAGACCTTATCCAGGGATAGGACAAATTTGGTACTTGACATTAAGCCGTGCTCGAGAGTAGCTAACCCGTGTATAAGGAAAATCCATACTACCTCGTTAATTACAGTTTTCTGGTTTTGAGATTTTATGGTTGGTATGTTTTCACCTTGAGTGATTCGTATGACTTGTGCGGTTATTGTTTTGATATTTCAGTTCTATTTCTGTCGCAACCCGATTAGATGAGGGTATTCCATCTCATGCATCATATAGGAACTTGTAGGAATCACATGTCATGCATTCTTGCCATTCCATCTAGGGTGCATTAGTGATTGCATGCTATTGTGATAGGCTCTGTGTAGATTTTGCATGCTGTTGTTATAGATGCTTGATAGATTCTCTGCTGTTATGTTAGAAAACTATTTGTTTTGTTCCTTGATTAGAAATGAACACCGAATTTTGGTTCTTGAGGTGTTATGGGCCCTCATGGATCAGAATTTGGCACCTTTCCCCTTGTTTTGGTGTTTCTGGAATTTTGCGCAGTTTCTGAGCTACTGCCTAGAAAAACCCAGAATACACGGCGTGTACTTTTTAGATACATGCCATGTAGTTTTTAGGCCATGTCACTGACCGTGTGGGCAGAACACGGTGCCGTGGAAGTGACTTTAGCAACACGCCGTGTACCAATGGTACACGCTGTGTGAGTTCGGAGTCGTGTACCCGGCCGTGTCACTAACAACACGGGCCGTGGAAGCTTGGGTAGAACACGTCGTGTCTGTATGGAACATGTCGTGTAGTCCTATCCAGGTGCCCGACCATGTCATGAATAACGCGGGCCAGCGTGACATTCTTTTCCACATGCCATGTTTGTTCGGAACACACCGTGTACTCTTTCTCAGGTACCCGGCCATGTCACGAACAACACGGGACAGTTTCGTCTTCTCCTATGCATGTAGTGCTTGTTCGAAGAAAGCCATGTAAGGTCTAGCCGTGTAGACGGCCGTGTGCTTAACAACATGGGCCACCGAAGCCTTTTCTAGTACATGCCGTGTTTGTTTCAAACGCGCCGTGTAGTCTCGGGTTGAGTCAGACCATGTGGGTTAGCCGTGTAAAGAGACTCGGGCAGGGGACTAGTTTTCTTGTACACACCGTGTTTTGGGGTCAACACGGCATGTAGTTTTTAGTGTACACGACTTGTAGGGTGAGAGTACAGGCCTATGTTAGTGGTTTAAGAAGACACGCCGTGTATTTTATACACACCGTGTAGTCGTGTTTTTCAATCTTGTGTGTTTTTCTTCCCCTGTTCTCATTTTGTACTCTGGTGTTTCTTGTCCTTGTTTTCCTGATCTAAGGTGTGATTTTGATCTTTCATAGCTATGCATCTGAGACGTCCTCCGGTCTTATATCTGTCATCAGGCGGTGATCAGACGCCAGATAGGTCGGATCAGGGACTTCCTGTTGATCCCCCAGCCGAGCCAGCCTTGGCACCAATTTTAGTACCAGTCACAGGCCCTGATGCGCAGTTCAAGGAAGGTTTCATGAGGATGATGCAGGCCTTACAGGGATCACCGGCTCCTGCCTTTTCTATGGTAGACTTGACGCAGGTCTTTCAGCAGCAGCATCCTCCCATGTTCTTAGGGGAGGGAGGACCTCAGGCGGTAGAGTCATGGATGGAAGCCATGCTGACTATATTCGAGCATCTGGAGACGCCTCCAGAGAGGCAGGTCAAGCTATCCACCTACATGATCCGAGACTCTGCCAAGAGGTGGTGGGACGTGATCTCACAGGCGGGTTAGTAGCAGGATATGGCTTGAGAGGAGTTCCAGTGCGTGTTCTACGACTACTTTTACCAGGAGACCCTGAGGGCCGATTGGGCCAAGGAGTTCATGATCTTAGAGCAGGGTACTCTATCTGTCATGGAGTATTCCTCTCGTTTCACTGAGCTACAGTGTTTTACAACCCTTCGGGATGGGAGTGGGGTGTTTTTGGTGAGGAAGTTTGAGGATGGACTCAGGCGGGAGATCCGCTCGCAGGTGAACATCTTCCAGCAGACTTCCACTACTTCCATCGTCAACCAGGCACTGATTGCGGAGCGCAATCTGAGAGACTATGGAGCTGCGAGTCAGGGCGGTTCTTCTTTCAGAGCTAGCTTTCTTTAAGATGACAGCAAGAAGCGCCATAGGGAGCCTACGCGCGGTGATTCATGGAAGCGAGACGCGTTATCAAGCAACCAGTTGACATGCTCCCAGTGTGGACGGACAGGGCACCTGAGGCTGCAGTGCCAGAGAGACCCCATGGAATGCCGATCTTGCGGCAAGATGGTTCACCTGCAGCATTTCTTCCAGGCTTTCTCACCAGCAGCAGGTGATCGTGGTTCTTCCATGACTCCTCGTTCAGGAGTAGCCCAACCAGTCTCTCACCAGTCAGGGAACTGGAGTTCTTCCGTCCGTTCGGGCCGAGGTGGAGGTCGAGGCCGTGGCAGTCATCCACCAGTCCCTCAGCACCAGCAGGGTGGTTCAGCTCAGAGTGATCAGTCAGGGGCGCAGGGCCACGGTGCAGGCCAGTCTTTCGCCGTGGAGCAGACTTATCATGAGCAGGATCCCGTCCCTTCTACTGTTCGAGGTACAATTTTAGTATCCTCATTTTTATCTTCATCCCTTTTCAATACTAGTGCTATGCATATATTTATCTTTGTTGCTGTTGTGGAGAGCCTTGGACTCTGCATCTTTTCTTCTGCCGACTCTTTGACACTAGACACACCTTTGGGAATGAGGACATCTAGTGTACGCCAGTGTAGAGTGTGCCCTCTCGAGATTGTAGGGTATCGCTTCTTATGGGATCTCTATGTCCTAGAGATGACATGCTATGATGTCATCCTTGGCATGGACTAGTTGATTCCCTTCTGGGTAGTTGTCGACTGCTATCCCTGCAGAGTCAGTTTTATTTCACCAGAAGGTGAATCTTTCCTTCATAGAGGCGAATGGGACGTTCGGGTGAGTCGGGCAGGACTCGAGCATCTTGGGCAAGGAGGGGCGACAGACCAGATTGCTAGTCATTATCTGGATGATCAGGGGACTCCACAGTTGGACTTTACTCCAGTGGTGGATCGCTTCAGGGATGTTTTTTCAGAGGACTTTTCGGGTTTGTCTCCGGAGCGTGAGGTAGTCTTCTCCATTGATCTCGTTCCAGGAGCGGCACCGGTGTCCATTATTCCATATAGGATGTCCACAACTAAGTTTTAGGAGCTTAAGAAGCAGTTGGAGGAGTTATAGGCTAAGGGTTTCATCCAACCCAGTACTTCTCCTTGGGGTTTGTCTGTTCTGTTTGCGAAGAAGGCAGACGGTACCCTTCGGCTATGTGTGGATTATCGGAATCTGAACCAGTTGACGGTCAATAACCGATATCCATTGCGGCAGATTGACGACCTTTTCGATCAGCTTTGAGGAGCCCGGGTGTTCTCGAAGATCTACTTGAGGCCAGGTTATCATCAGTTGTGCATTAGACCATCAGATATACCTATGATAGTCTTCTGGAGCAGGTATGGTCTTTACGAGTATACAATCATGCCCTTTGGACTCACGAATGCACCTGCAGTTTTTATGGCACTGATGAACCGAGTGTTCCATCCTTACTTGGATTCCTTCTTCGTGGTCTTCGTGGACGATATCTTGGTGTACTCTCACACTCGACATGACCATGCCACCCATCTTGAGATCGTTCTGAGTAAACTAAGAGAGCATAGACTTTATGCTAAACTCTCGAAGTGCCACTTCTGGATGGATCAGATTCACTTATTGGGTCACGTAATCTTAGAGGCAGGAGTATCTGTGGACCCAGAGAAAGTGAGAGCTGTAGTTTCCTGGGAATAGCCGAAGAATGTTTTTGAGGTACGGAGCTTCCTAGGGCTGGCTGGATACTACAGACGCTTCATTCGAGACTTTTCTCATCTGGCAGCACCTTTGACTGGTCTGACCAAGAAGGGGGTGAAGTTCTTATGGTCATATTCTTGTGAGTCATCCTTTTAGGAGATGAAAGGGAGGTTTATGTCAGCACTGATATTAGTCTTCCCAGAGCCAGGCAAGAGCTACACTGTTTACTGTGATGCTTCGGGTATCGGGTTGGGAGTTGTGCTTATGCAGGGAGATGGAGTCGTTGCGTATGGGTCTCAGCAGCTAAGGCCACATGAGAGGAACTACCCTACACACGATCTAGAGTTAGCAGCTGTTGTTCATGCCTTACGCTGTTGGAGACACTATCTTCTGGGAGAGAACTTTGTGGTATTCACTGACTACAAGAGTCTCAAGTATATCTTCACTCAGCGTGATCTGAATCTGAGGCAGCGCAGGTGGGTCGAGTACCTTTAGTTTTTTGACTTCGAGCTTGCCTATACACCGGGAAATGGAAACGCCATGGCAGAAGCGTTGAGCAGGAGAACTCAGATTCAGGTAGTTCAGGAGGCTAGTGGTGAGTGGCAGCTCATGGCTCTGTTCTCTGAGATGCATCTAGTGGTTCACGACAGACGGGGACATACATTTCTATATTCTGTAGCTGTTACCTCTACGCTACTTGATCGGGTATGGATGAGGGAGCTATCAGACTCAGAAGGCTTAGTCATGTGGGAGAGTGTGTCAGGAGAGGACCCTCTACCTGGATGGATAGTGGGCAAGGATGAGATCTTACATTTCCAAGGACGCGTATGGGTGCCAGCAGACATACGCGAGGAGCTGATGCAGGATTTCCATTCCTCTGTTTGGGCAGTTCATCCCGGGGTCACCAAGATGTATCAGGACCTTTATCGCCAGTATTGGTGGCCAGGTTTGAAGAAGGATATTGCTGGTTTTGTCATGAGATGTTCTACTTTTCAGCAGGTGAAATCAGAGCATCAACGACAAGAAGGCCTCTTACAGCAGTTACCCATTTCAGAGTGGAAGTGGAACAATGTGGCGATGGACTTCATGAGCAGGTTGCCGAGATCACCTCGAGGGAACGTTGTTGTTTGGGTTGTCGTCGACAGGCTTACGAAGGTTTCCCACTTCCTACCGATCAAGGAGACCTTCAGCGTCGATGATCTAGGACGACTTTACATCAGAGAGATTGTGCGTCTGCATGGAGTTCAATGCTCTGTTGTTTCAGACAGAGATGTGCGCTTTACCTCTCGGTTCTGGCAGGGACTTCAGAAGTCCTTGGGTACATAGGTACTTTTGAGTACAGCTTAACATACCCAGATTGATGGCCAGTCCGAGCACACGATCCAGGTGCTTGAGGATATGCTCCGAGCTTTCATCCTTAACTTTGGCGGTTCTTGGGAGAAGCATATTCCTCTGGTGGAGTTTGCCTACAACAATAGTTTCTAGGTTACCATTCATATGGCACCATAAGAGACCTTATACGGTAGGACATGCTGATCACCCTTATGCTGGCAGGAGGCAGGAGAGGCAACTTTGTTGGGACATCGTCTTGTACAGGAGACTTCAGAGCAGATAGAGCTGATTCGGAAGAGGATGGCTACATCACAGTCTCGGAAGAAGTCTTATGTTGATCAGTGGAGACGACCTCTGGAGTTCGAGGTCGGTGATCGGGTTTTCCTACACGCCACACCTAGGTTGGGAAACAAAAGTATTTGGAGACAGGGTAAGCTTTCGCCATGGTACGTCGGGCCGTTTGAGGTTTTGGAGAGAGTGGGGCCGGTCGCCTATCGGTTTTAGCTACCTTATAGGTATCGGGCTGTGCACGACGTCTTCCACGTCTCTCAACTCCGACATTACTTTTCAGACCCATCTCACGTTGTTCAGCCCAAGGAAGTCGAGCTTGAAGCGGATGCATCATTCGAGGAGCATCTTATCCGGATTGTCGATCGTAGTACGAAGGTTCTCCACGGGCGGTCTATTCCACTGGTATGAGTGCTATGGCAGCACGGGCGAGTACAAGATGAGACCTGGGAGAGGGTGGCCGATGTATGATCACAGTGGCCGGAGCTATTTGGGGATTCTTCTTCTCCACCTCGTTAGGGAAATTCGGGGACGTATTTCTTTAAGGGGGATGTTTGTAAGAACCCAGATCTTCGTTCCAATATGTTTTCCCTTTTTCTGGAGTTTTTAAGGAAATTAAATTTTCTGGAAATTTCAGAAGTACACGCCATGTACTTTTTGAGTACACGCCATGTACTCTGTTCCAAATCGAAGTCGTGTGCTGGACATGTCCGGGCCACACACACAGTGTGTAAGGAAGAGGTGGAGGATGGTTTTTCAGAGTACGGAAACATTGAATTACACACCATGTACTTAATAAGTACACACCGTGTAATTTATTTATTTTTCATTAAACGGACCGGGGTCGCGCCTAACCCCCATATTCGTCTTCTTCTCCAGTTTTCGACCATCTGGGAGCGTCCGTACGGCCAGATCTTTGACGGAGTCCGGCCTCACCATCCGTTCTCCGATTCGATCACGGTCGATTACGTTGGAATCACAGCGGTGAGTTATTCCTTCTACTTGATCATTGTTTCTTGATTACTCCTCGTTTCCAAGTTATCATGGGATGAAAGTTTTGTGCGTTTTATCAGATCTACATTGTTCTAAGAGTAATCGATCGTCGAGGCTCACGTATATCGATCTCCTAAGATCGAGGTATGTGGTTTGTGCCTTCCTGTAGAAAGTTGATGGATATTTTGTGCAATTTTCACCAATACCCTTGAACGGGGTATTGCATGTTCCTGTTTTTCCCTTGTTACTTGCCTTCTTTGCATGATTTCTTTAGTAGAGGTTATTGCTTGTAATTAGAGTAATTTGTTTGTGCTCAGATTGCTTTTCCATGCTTGTTCTACCTGTTTGGAATTTTTCCAGTTGCCATGCCTAGTCGTAGGATAGTGGAACTGTTGTTTTATTATTGCCGTTGATCCTTAGTTGATAGACAAGTATTTCTTGAGGTTTACTTGGACGATACACACGCGCTGAGCATGTTTAGTTATACTCAGGACTGTGAGAACCTAGAGTAGTAGACCAAAGGGAGAATTGACAGAGGTAACACACATTATGTGACACGTAGCTGTCTGACTGGGCATTTATAGAGGGTACACACCCAGGAGCCCATGTTTCCTCACATCCTTTTCATGGTGGGGAATACACCATGTAATTTAGATAGTATGTGGTCTTGGAAAGATGGAATACTCTGAGTACCTAATTGATCCTAACACACCATGTGTTTTTTGGGAGATTTTGTGTACTGGAACATAGCCAGTGCACGTAGGAATGGGTTTGATTTTACATGGACACAGTCTAGAGTATGTGTGGGACATCTAGTTACTACACATGTCATGTACAAAGACATGGCTTCTATGTTGTGTCCATATTTGACATAGCTAGGAAATGAGGTGGGTTCACATATTGTGAGGACCCCCAAACATTTCATATACTTCCCTATACAATATTTTTTCTTTTATATCTCCTTAATTTGGATTCGTAATTTGGCCCATGTGGAGCCTATCTTGAGTTTTTTTTTATGTAGAACATGACAGTGGCCTTCATAGTGGCTTTTGAGATACAATGAGAGATGTTCCAAGAATGAAACTTCTTTATGTAATGTTTGATTTATGGTACTGATTAGGTTTCATCATTAGAGTGTTATCAGGGGTGGAACTGCCCTATTTCATCAGGGTGTGGACCTCCCATACTCGTTTTTTCATGTAGATATAGTACTACCCAATCGAACCAAGGAATGGGTCCTAAATCCTTGGGGACATTACTCCTCTATCACACCAGAGTGTCGGTCCCCCATACTATTTATATCGATAGAAAAAGTACTCCCTCATAGTACAGAGGGTGAGGGTCCTCTATCAACCATAGTGGCACTCCCCCATATTTTTGAGCTCTGGAAGTGCATGAATCCTCCATGGGGGTTGTGGATCCATCATTTTTAGACCACAATTTTGGGGTGTGGTCCCCTTCACTCTTTTCTAAGTGATTTTACATGAGACTCTTGGTTCAAAGGTGTCGATACCTCAGCTGTAGCATGTAGCAGGGGAGGGGTGTGGGCCCCTTCCCATGGTTTCATATGCGGTTCTTCATGATGTTGGGCATCGAATATGGTCCTTTGGAGATATATGTAAACTCATTAATCTTAGATGGGCTATGAGATGGAGATTCCATTTCTCTCTCATCTGGGTTTCTTAGACTTGTGTGTTTGAGGTTGATTTATTGTTCTATGTTTCTGAATGGGAACTAGTTAAGGAGGGAAGATAGGAAAAGATAAACATAGATTACAGAAGAGGAGGCTTGTGGCCCTAATTTACAGGTGTGTCTGGGGTATGAAATGTTTCTTATCTTCTCTAGTATCAATTTTGGTACACGGTCTCAAGCCACCCTCCCATGGGTGTAGCCCTATTTTGAGACTTAGTGATTCTAATAGTGCCTCTTCCTCAAACCATTATGTTCCGTGGATCCTACAGATAGGATCAATGATTGCACAGATCTGATTGTGTGATCTAACTCTGGTAGGAGAGAGAGCATCATGTGTAATCATTTTGTAGCTAGCGGTGAGGCCCTATGATGTTTTTCATTGGTATTAACCTTTTTTACTACTGTTCATTCCTAGAATACTATCACCAGTGAAGGTTACAATGTACCCAAGGTGGTGGTCCATTGTTTTCCCTTCTTTAGTGAGGAGGAATTTCAGAAAAAACAGGTTCGGCTCATTTGTAGGAGGATAAAAATGATTCTATTAATTGTTAAGTATTACCCTTAGAGTAGGGGATTATATGATCTTTTAGTTCCTATACTGGTGGGGGATTAAGTGGACTTCCTTATTGGTGATGTTCCAACTTGAATTCCCATCGATATTTTTCTTTTTATATGGACTTACACTAGGGATAGACCGATGTTTTCACTAGTATACGGAATGACCCTGGGTAGCTCCAAGAGCTAAAGGTGCTATTAGAGGAGTCTTCAAACCAAGGTCTTAGTATAAATAGTGAACCCACCTGGGAATACTAGTGTTTCTTACATAATAAGAAGATAAAAACTTGAGGCTAGGTTTGGATTGAAATCACATGAATCAGGTGACTATCCAGAGGAAGTATCCACCTTGGTAACTGATGAATTCTTCGACCAGTGGTTTGGGTAAAATTGGTTCTTGGAATTTGACCTCTGGGTAGGTTATTATCGACTCCAATTTTGAGAGTGGGATGTACAATAGGTATATTTATAAAGCTGTTATGATTGCCTTGAGATTTTGTGATATCCTTTTTCATGTTGGAACACCCCAATAGAACTCATGAGACTTATAAACCAGATCCTTAACCCTTCATAGATCGGTTTCATAGTGGTATTTTATATTATAATCCTTGTTTATTTAGTGATAGAGGCGGAGCACACTATACACTAGGGGATGGTTTGGGACATGCTATGAGAATACCACCTTTATAGAGATATATTATAGATTCAGTACTAGATTTTGGAGGTCTACTTCATGTAATATGTCTTCTTAAGCATGTGAGTGATAGTAGACCCAATAATGGTTTAGGTAGAACTATCTTGGGAATCGCTTAAAGGCGTATAGATGTAATTTAATGCTCACAAAAAATATTTACTTCCATTTTTGTATAGAAGGGCGGTAGATAAGTTAGCCTCTTTTTTAGTGGTCCTTATGTTTAAGGATAGTACAAAATATTTTCATTTGATGGTGTTGACTTCTTTTCTTCACCTTCATGTGAGGGAGGATTAGTTAGGATACGTTTACTTTGAGGTTCTATATGACCAGATATCTTAAAGATATTTAACAAATGGATTCTAGGAAGGAGGGAGCCATGTGATCCTTCTTAATGGATGGGTGGTGGTTCTAGTCACTTTGCAAGAGGAGGTGATGAGGTAGTTTCATACATCTCATTTGGTAGTACATCACAGTTAATGGAAAGTGTATAGAGACCTTTAGCGGTAGTTTTCGTGGTCTAGAATAAGGTGGATAATTTCCATGTTCATATTTTAGTGTCTCACATGTCAATAGGTGAAATCTTAGCACGAGGTTCTAATAGGTTTGTTATATCCTCTTGAGATCCTAGAGTGGATAGGAATGGCATATCCATAGACTTTGTGATAGGGATTCTGAAGACATCGAGATGTCAGGATTCCATCTATGTGATTTTTAATTGACTTACCATGTCGTTACACTTCCTTGATATCAAGGAGAAGAGTTGTTTTAGGTGTTTGGAGAATTTTTATGTACGGGAGATCATCCACATTTATGGGGTTCCCTCAATGATTATCTTTGACCGTGATGAACGGTTCACATCACGATTATGGTGAGTCCTGTAGGAGGCAGTTGGGACCCAGTTGAGGATGAGTATAAATGTTCACCACCGGATGGATGGTAAGATTGAGTGCACTATCCAATTGTTGGAAGATATGATGATTTTTTTCATGTTAGACTTTGTCTGAAGTTGTTAGGATCACTTACCCTAATAATAGTTTTACTTTAATAATAGATATCACTCTACTATAATCATGGAATCTTTTGAGGCCCTATACAAGAGACTCTGTATGTCTCTCTTATGTTGTAATGAGATTAGTGAGTCATCACTAGTTTTTCCAAATATGGTGTAGACGATGATATTGAAGGTCTATATAGTCTTCAATATGATGAGGATAGTTCGGTTCCAACATAAATCTTATGTTGATTGATATCGTAGGCCCTTGTTGTTTGAGAAAGGAGACCATGTTTTCCTAAGAGTCACCACAAAAAAGGATATTGGATATTCAAATGAGAAAGCAAGTTATCCCCAAGGTTTATTGAGACATTTGAGATCCTATGTAGGGTTAGTGAGGATACTTAACGGTTAGAATTACCCCCAATCTTTGAGTGGGTGCATGAAATATTTCAAGTATCATAGATGAGTAGATATGTGCATGACCCTACATGTGTTATTGAGTACAGTAAGTTGGAAAATGAGGATGGACCCACCTTTTTGGAGTACATGGTGGCGATAGAGGATTGGTAGGAGTGGATCCTTTAAGGATGGACCATTCCCTTAGTTCTTGTGTTGTGGAAGAATGAGATCATGCTGGAGAGCGCTTGGGAGAAGGATAATCACATGAGGGATCAGTATTCCCATCCTTTTATATAGCTTGATATTTTTAGGAAAGAAAATCCTTGAAGTGGGGAATAATGTAGAGACTTTTTCCCCTTGTAAGACTTTGAAATGTATTAAGGAATAGTTTCAAACCTAGGCGTTGAGACAAAATGAGATTCTAAGGTGCGGTGTGCCCAAAATTTATTTTATAAAAATATTAAATATATTTATATCACGTACATACAGTTTTTAAAAAAATGAGAATATCTATTAAATGTAGTATATAACTAGAAAATTAAGACCATGGTGGAATCTGGAACATGAGGTTTACCCTATGCATGACCTAAGGTTGGTTGGCGTCGGGCGCTAGGTATAGGCGGCCGTTGGTGGGTGCGTTCAATTAAAAAAAATTGTTTATTTGTTTTATTATATGAACTAATTAAATTTCTCTCCAAATAGACACTTATAATGATTTTATAATAGTTAGAAACATAACCCTTGATCAGAGAAGATCAGATCATTATTTGTTGGAAAATCAACATCGAATGATGAACAACGATCATATCATGGTGGATCGAGAGGTAGCGAATACAACGGGTTTTCTCCATCACTAGAGAATGTTTTCTTCACAAATGACTAATCCATATTTAAGGTAGGGATCATAAACTGAGATTTACTACCTTGATTATATGTTTGATCATGGATATTTGTTTATCTGATTTTGATCTTCATTATTCTACCCTTCGCCTGATCTCAATTATTAGATTAAATTATTCTATTCAATTTTTAATATTTATTTTCCATGATATCTCCTCTAGAAATCCCCATTTTGTAATCCTTGTCCAAGAATTATTGTCCAAAAATTTTCCCCCTAATCTTTTACTTTTATCCCCAAAAATTCATTATGTTCATTTTCATTGGGCCACATGGCTTTGGTTTTACATTCCAGGTTGAATTCAAGCCTGACTAAACCCTAGGATATGTGACAGCGATAAAGATGAAGATGTTTTTGGCCTTTTGAGGATAGATCTTGGAAGATTCAAGATTATAGGTGGTGTATTAGGGTTCCAGAACCCCGAACGGAGTTAATTTATGTGATGGGATCCCAATGACCATTCAGACTCTGATTTTAAACCATCAAAGGCCAACAATAAATGAAAGGATATAACCCCAACTAATTTTGGGTGGTTAAAGGCTGTTGTAAGTGGTGGGGCAGATGGAGTTGGTGACTGTTTGAACCCTTTTTGTTTTCTAAAAAATCACAATATACATGGTTCATACTACGATGAATACACTCCGTGTAGTCGATATTTATACAGTGGTTAGGGTTTCATGTTTGAGTTAAATATCACATTCTTTGTTTAGGGACCACACACCATGTGAAACCTATTTATGTAACTCAATAAGTAAAAAGGGTACATTACCTGGATCCCATGTGACCCCACATGCCATGTATGGCGGGGAGTACTACATGTACTTCAAAGAGTACATGGGCTTGAGAATATGGTGCATGTTGAGTGATTTCCTAACCATAACATGCCATGTGTTTTTTGGGACACACCATGTATTGGAACATGCCTAGAGTACATGGACACAAGTTTGGTTTTACACAGACATGACCTAGAGCACTGGCGGTACCCCGAGTGATTACACATGTCATGTACTAGACCTATATTCCATGTATGATGACATTACATACAAGATATTCCTATAAGAGACTTGTACAGGTGATGAGGTGGGGTCACACGCCATGTGTACATCTATACACACCACGTACATCCCTATATAACTTATTTTTATTGTATCTCCTTTCTTGAGACTCATATTTTGGCCTACAAGTATCCTATCCTAAGTGTTTTTCCATATAGAACATGATGGTGGCCTTTATAGTGGATTCTGAGATAAGATGTGATATGTTATGAGTGTGACACTTCTTCATTTGATTTTTGATAGATGGTACCAATTGAGTGTTATCATTGGAGTTTTATCAAGGTATTTACTCCCCTATCACATTAGGGTGTGGGTCACCCATACTCGTTAATCCATGTAGAGATAGTACTCCCCTATCACACTAAGGAATTTTTCCTCTATCCATGGGGATGGTACTCCCCTGTCCCACTAAGGTATTGTCCCTAATACTCTTTTACAATTAGATACAGAAATACCGCCATACTACAGAGGGTGTGGATCCTATACCTACCAAAGTGTCACTCCCCCATCATTTTGAGCTACGATGGTGCACAGGTCCTTTATAGAAGTTGTGGCCTCCTTAGTCGGGGGGGAAATTTATGGGGTGTGACCACTCAACTCTTTTCTTGGTGAGACGTGTGATTCATGGTTTGGATTCACGTCTCCCTCAGCTGTGGTACATAGAAGTGGTGGGGTACAAGACCCTCCCCATTCTTTATTGTTCATTTTTTCATGATGTCAGGCATTATAGATGGGCCTTTGGATCTTCATGGGGAATCATTATTCTTAACTAGGTTGTGAGATGGAGATATCCTTTATCCCTAATCTAGGTATCTTATATGAGCATATATATGTTGTTGGGTTCTTTTTTCCTATTACTTTGGGTTGAGCTAACTACTTCTATTATGTCTTCTATTTATTCCTCTTCAGTTTTTAGGGCATCCTACTAGGTATGTACATAATCACCCCTACATAATCTTTTTCCACACTTGTCAAGTATTATGCAGATGATGGATAGGTCAGTGGTGGAATTTGTGGAACTTAGGGATACTTGGTGCATTTTATTTCATACTATATTCCGGGCTTAGATATCAGGAGTCAGGCTATATCAACTATTTTCTTTTCCATTTATTTTCAAGATGGGACATATTTTATAGGTGGGAAATTATTCTTCCCTTTAAATTTAGTATTACTCTGTTGCACTAATTTTTATTTCATATTGTTTATTACATGTACAGTTTTAACTCTATATGTTACTATCTTTTATGATCATTCCTATGAAATTATATTTGGAGATGGTTGGGTGTGTGCATACAAGTACATTAGGAAAAGGCCTCTAATTTTAGTTATTCCTTATCAATGATTTTCCCTAGCCCCAAGCCTATGTAGTTGGGCTTGGTATTGTGGGATAACGATATTTCAATATCCAAGTAGGTCATGATGGGTCAGGTTGTTACAATTAATATCATGTAGCAGCCTTCCAACCCAAAAAAGCTCTTCACCTCCATCACTCTCTTGGGATTCTCCCATGCTAAAAACACATCAACCTTTTCTATATCCACTACTACTTCATTATCTAATATGAAATTTCCTAAAAAGTGGACCTCTTTAATCTCTAATCGACACTTATATATCTTTCCTTATAGCCTGTTCTCATAGAGCATGTCTAAAACCGTCCTCAAGTGTCTCATATACTCCTCCTCGAATGTCAAGTAGACTATAATTTCAATAATGAATTCCTCCACAAACTGGTCTAAGAAGGCCTAATAGATTCATTTCATGAGTCCAATGAACATTGATAGAGTGTTATTGATGTTGAAGGATATCAATAAGTACTCATAGTGACTGAATGACATCAGAATTCCATCTTTAATATATCCACATCTCGTACTCGGAGCTGGCGATAACCACATTTGAGGTCTATCTTTGACAACTATCCCTCCCCTCTCAATAGATTGAAGAGTTTTTAGATCCTTGGTAGTGGATACTTATTCTTCATTTTCATCTAATTCATTAAATGGTAATACACAAAAAACTACAAGATCCCTTCTACCTTCTTGGAGAACAACACTAGGGATACTCAGGGTGGAACACTGGGTTTGATAAATCTCTTCTCCTTTATTTCCTATATATACACCCTCATATCATGAAGCTCTATGGGATCCATATGATATGTTGGTATTGATATCATGTTATCCCCTGGTTTTAAGTATATACAGAAGTCTACTTCTCGACATGGAGGTAAGCCTGGAAGTTCCTCAGGAAAGATGTCCTCATACTTCTCCACCACTATAGGAATACAAAATCCCATAATATCCACTATGACATGGTTAATACTATCCCACTGTTGATTAATCAGTTTTATCCTCCTATGTATGATCCTATCAGGTTATTCATGTATTTATTTATCACCCAAAAAGGAAAACCACATCCCATCTCCAAGGACACACTACATCCTCCGCCTCAAACAGCCTATCTGGGAATGAACTATGGATATCAATTACATACCTAAGATGATATTGTAAGGCCTCATCACTGCAGCAAATATTTCCCAAAATAATCACTCACCTCCAAGATTTTGGAGGCACTGTTGGTAGAAGTGTGTGATTGTTAAGTCACATCCGGTAAGAGTCTCTAAGAATATGGGTTGAGCAGAGGGTTGAACCAGAATCTCTAAGTCTCAAACAAGAGAAATGGAATGTAAAGAGTGGCTCACACCCATGTCTATCAGTAGGATAGCTAAAGTAGATAATACATAGACCATGCATTCAATCATCCCTATAGAACATTGGTTCAAAGGACTCCACTTCCTAGAGCTTTCCTCATCCCTGACCACCAGCTCCCTGATCCTAGCATAGACCAGCTAAGGGTGGTGGTGGTAATAGTTCAAACCCTCTCAAACAAATAGTATATCTAAACACTCCTCTACCATTTTCTTTACCCTATAGACCTCCTCGCTCCTATTACTATCTCTACCTAGTAATCCCATAAAATGTCTCCCTATCAACAATACTGCGGGTTAGATAGTCCCATGAGATATGTCCCCAACTGTCATAGGAAAAGTACTATCTCTCTCAAGGATAACTAGAACCATCCTGGGAGGCCCAATCTGTCAATCCTCTTTCCTATGATCATATCCTAAAGCATATCACACACTTGGATCCATGTCACTATCATCAGCTTCTATCTACTGAGGTCTCATCTCCTAGGTTCCCACTACCATCATCTGTTGTTGGTTTTTTCTCTGCTAGGAATCCCTCCACTACCAAATACCTCTCAAGGACTCCAACATAGGAGGAAATGTAAAGAGGTATCACTCCACCAATAATATTTTAGTACAGTACCCACTCTAAATAATGGACCTTGAGCAATATCCATAGAGTATCCTAAAAGGTCATTGAACCTTATCGAGTACTCAATCGTGTTCATGTTACCCTAATACAACTACATAAGCTCATAAATACACACAACATGGTTGTATAGAAATCATTTCTGAAGAGAACTAAAAATTATGAATAGTATAGCGTCATCTCATCATGGGACTACATTGCCAAAATCCACCATTTCCAAATAGATCCTTGAATAAGAATCACCACTAGGACCACCATCTGATCAGTTGGTGTCCTCATATGGAAAAAATTAGGGTAACCTCCTCAAGCCAATGCTCATCAACCTAGGGGTGTAGATCACCCCAAAACATGGGATGCCATAGCCTCAAAATCTTAGAGATTTTTCTTATCCTACACACATCTTAGGAGGGTAATTCCAACACAACCTACTTCTCTATGAGTGGTGGAAAAAATAGAAAACTACTTCGAGGTATCACCTCTTGTACAAGACCATATACTGAATAATCATCACATGGAAGATCATCCTCATTACCCCGTATTTGAATCTTTGATGACTGTCTTTGTGGAGGCATCCTAAAATAAAAAAGATACACCATGGTCAATGAATATATCTGGCGTTATGACCCAATAAGGACATTGAAACCACAACCCATTCCTATATGATACATGTACCAATATTTTTTCCTACAACTAGTTCCTGCATGTAACAAGTAAAAAAGTAGGTTATCATCGTCTAGGTGAATGGATATGTTGACATACACACAAACACTAGAGTCCCTAGCGTAAAAGATGAACTCGAAAAAATTTCACATTATTCCCATAAATTCAAAACTAAACCTAATAGTTATATAATCTCCAAACTCTGGTCCTTATATGAACACTACTCTGATACCACTCTATCGTGACCTGAACCTCTCAGGCCAACCTATCTAGTGGTAAACTAAGTGTGATAACTCTATACCCACCCACAATAGGTCAAGGGATCATAACCAGCACCAAATAGGCATTTCTCCTATATGGGAGGCATTATCCTAAGATACTTTTATGTAGGAACACAACTCCAAACCCATAAAATGTTAAAGAAAAATAATACAACTGATACAAATTCATGCATACATCTAAATCACACATCAGATACCACATAATATAGAAAGAAAAAAGGTCCAAATACATGACCAACATAAAAATACAAAAGAGACCAACCTTCTTAGAAGGAGGTGACAACTGTTAAATGTAACAAAGATAAGAACCTTAGTCTATGTAGCTCATGCTATGCTCCACTTGCTCCTGGTCATACTATGACACCGTTAAAAAGTTTTTCATCCACATAATACATCACATGATCAGGAAGATCCCATACATGGGTGAGTATAACAACACAAAGTAGGACACCCAAAAATCTCTAAACATAAAGCATGAGGATTAGTTAACCCATCAACGCAGAGGTATGTAACTAAATATTTGAGACATAACAGTAACAAAAAAGAAACCTATATTTACTCATAAAATACTCTAAGCCTCGAAAATTCTAAACCACTACCAGTCATAATATGATTTTGAGGATTTAAGTTAATTATATTCTGGGATAACTCACTCCATGATTCATGGTATCATAGATGGTTCTCATTTGATAGGTCACGCTCGTTTGGTCTCACCAAATAATTACTCTCTAAAACAATGAATTTTTAAATACATAGATATGGGATCACTTATAAGACCACTGGGGGTGCCACATAACCAACCAAATCAATCTTCTAGATAGTGGATCAATGTCTTGTGTCATGGTAGTCACATAAATATCATGAAACCCAACTATGAAAGGAATATGATAGAGGATCCCACCCCGGGCCCTAAAGAGGGATAGCGTGAACTCTATCTAAAAAATAACACATAGAGGGGAACACAAGCATATTTTGAGTATGTAATTCCATATTTTACCCTTATAAGGATAGAATAAGGAATCACACTCAATTGAACCAAGTTTATACTGAAAATAAATAGGGCCTCACACTACACTAAAAAAGTACACAACATGTATTTCCAATACATGATATGTCTCATCTACCCCGGGTCTGTCTATTTACCAAATCCTATGAAAGTTTACCTTGGGATATGCTCGTATACTCTAGAAAATCCTATGTACCTATTTAGTTCTGGGTCCTTTGGTTGTGTCTGTGTACATATCCATTCCCATGTATTCTTCCTATTCCCTTGTGTCTAGCTATCTCTGTGACTATGTACTTTATAGGGTACACGTTGAACTTCCAGTACTAGGTCACAAGGAATGTAACATGTGTCGCATGGTGTGTGATACGTTTTTATGTGTGTAAACACTAGAGCCACATTAGATGGACTACGCAGTATATGTTCTTTTGGAGTATATGTTATATAGTCAAGAATTTCTCATAAATTCCAAAAAAGTCCTATGCGCTTCCTCCCACTCTATTTTCATTGAAAAAACACCATGAACCTCACCATAATCCATGGATCTTGGTTAATCAATTATAGTTTTTCACTATCAACCATAATTTGTCCCTTGATCATGTCTAAAAATCATCCATCATCACATTATACCACCACCGCATGCCAAACCAAAAAATAAAGAGCCCTGATCCTATCTCAAACCATTATTATCACCATGTGCCTGAATCACTCCCCTAATTAAAATCCTAAACTCGTTGTGGTAGTCTGTTATATCAAGGATTGATTGTGAAATAATCGTGCAATGGATTTTGGTTGAATCATTCGTCAAAGAAACACCAGTGAAGAACATGCATTGAATGAAGGGAGAAATCATGAAACACAAAAGAGGAACAAAAATTGTCTAGTTTTTTAGGTTGTACTTGATTCGTTTCCATTAGAATGATGAAGGAAGAGAAACAATAAAGAATAATAACAATTTTCCCAAATCCAAGTTAATAAACCTGTAACTGCAACACGATAAACCCATAAATATTATTTGATATATTCCAAATATTCATAGGGAAAAAATAGAGATGTTTCAATACTTTTAAACTCTACTTACTTCAATTATTATATCTTCCGGAATTACTCCCATGCATATCTTCTCTCTCCTATAGATCTATTACCATTTATTCTTATTTTTATAGGGTAACCCAATTTAGTTATAAATTATATATAATTGACTCACTACATTGTATGTATTCCCTATGTCCCTGAAATTATTCAATGGTTATAGACCACAAATTCTTCCATTTTTCAGTATAAATCATCTATAGTCTTTTGGAATATTCTGGAATTGATAAAAGCCTTGGTTGAGTGATTTTATGATGCAGTAAAGCATTCCATATACAATTTTTATTAGTATTATAACAAAAATTCCTTTTGTGATCTATGATATTTATGGTATTGATGTTGATAGTTTCATGAGGAATTATTGGTATCTAAGATAATCATTGATATAATAACATGAACTTTCTATTTTATGTTGAAGTGGAACACAGTGATCTGGTTTTTACTTTCTATATTTGTGTCACACATAGATTCATGATCTATCACTACGTGCACATATATTTCTAAAAACAATTTGATTCACTACTTGGTGTTGATATGAGACTAATAATATTCCCCAAAAATAGTACCATGACACTACCTCTCATTTAATTATCATTTAGTTGGGTATCTGTACATAAGGAAATGTATAAGTTTTTCTGACTTGAGAAGTAGCACATTTGGAATTGTGATGTTCATATCCAACATTGGATTCCTTTCTGATATATACAGGCAATATTAATCATTATTACTATCTAAATAATTTTTTCCAATAACTCTATATGTTATTACTATCCTAAAAAATTCATCATATTCGGTGAACATAAATTTTCATCCTATTAAGTAAGGATGCATGAAATGGTCATATTTATCACTCTTTTGAGATTTTACATGGAAAATTTTTTCTCATCGTCTCTTATGTAAGGGTTGTCACAAAAAGCATTGGTAAATCTATACAAGCTCTCTATGTTATGTTTTAGGTAGTTTTATCTCCTTGTTTTCATATGGTTCTACTTGGATCATTAATTTATCAAATCTAGATTTCTTTATTCAATTGCATGTGCCAATATTACCTTTATTATCAAAAAAATATATAGAAAATTTTCTATTGAAATCATGTTATAATTTATATACTTAAATTTTTTTGGCTGAATGAATTTATATAATGAATAATTAATATGGGATTATTATTTAAAAAATTACAAACAAAATATTTCTTACTATATCAATACAAATTTATTATAAAAACACATAAGACTATATAATAAATTATATAAGAAAAAATTATTCTTATCACATTCTACTATATTTGAGATATTAATTATACTCACATAATTACCCTCATCCAAATATTTACACAGTCCACTTTTTCAGAAATTCTATCCCCTTTTCAATGAATTTAAAAGGTTAAAGAATTATTTAAACTATTATTTTAATAAAAAAAATTCAAATCCCTCTCCTATAAGCTCCTCATTCGACTATAAAATTTCAATAATTTTTGATTCATAATTATAAACCTAATGTAATGATTTAATTTACCTCATCTACATTTGGGTTTAGTATTTCCCATAATTTTCATCTACCTAAATAAAAACGCCCATTTTTTTCAAGTATATATATTTTTTATATTCTATTTTTTTAGCATTTTATATATTTAAGTTTAAGTCTTGTAATTCTAGGACTAAAACATCCCAATCAAGAACCACCCCTTAAGGTTGAATAAAACAGCTAGGGCATTAAAAAAATGTTCAAAAACCGATTTTTGGATCTTAATAATAATTTACATTTTTCACACACATAATCAATGTAAAGATTTCTTAAATGACTTTTAGTTTTGTTCCCAACTAATCTTTTTACTCTAATTCAAATGAATTTATCCAATTGGTTGTTTAATATGGATCATCTTGATCTTACTTGTACATAATAAGTAATTTGCTTAAGGTTGAGTTTATAAGTCTAGTGCATTCATTCTTAAATTTAATTTTCCTCAAACCATTTTGAATAAAATCTAATGATATAGTACTATAAATAAGAGAATCCATGTTTTATGAGTGATTAGGCTACTATGATTTTTTTTGGATAAAATTATCTTAGGTTTTATCTTTCACACACAACTATCTACACACTCCCCTCCCTACAGACTTGGTTTTTACTATACGATCATCATGTATATGTGTAGGGTGATTCCATAAGTTTTTAAATAAATAATGGTTATATAAAGGGGTAATAGTAATTATTGTGATGGTTGTGGCTGCTGGGGGAATTAAATAATAATTAAGGCTCCAACCATAGATCTTGAAATTTTATTAAATCATAAAATCAGAAATAATGACATCAAATGTAGAGGTATCAGACATAAGATCCCATAAATAGTGGTGTCGGAATAATAAATCATAATAGGTGAATATGGAATATGATATAGGTACTGGAATTCGGGTACTAAATGAAGTACTGAATAGAGGATTCGAAATAGACTGCTACCAGATGAAAAAGTGAACGAACAATCAGGTTTGGATAGAAAATTTATATAGAATTTCTTTCTCCCTTCTATGTAAGAAATTAAAATGGAATAAGAAGAACTTTCAAGTTGTAAAGGGTGAAGAAATATCAAGAAACATAATAACAACTTATTGAAGCATATTAGTTGAGGTTATTATTATTTTTTCAAAAAATATTATATCATATTATATTTGTAAGGATCACTTAAATTTTTAAAGTTCTATAGTGTTATGAAAGTGATGAACATTACCTTATTATTGTAACCCAATAGATGGTTATTTTATAGTGGTTGTTTTATTTTTTATTATTTCTAAACAATTCCAAGGACTAGGTACCCTTATCTAGTAGTGAACTAGGTAAATACTTATATTCCTATGGGTTTGCTTATTTTTGTTTTCAAGAAGATTCAATTACCACTGGTTAGAGGTGAAGGTTATTTCTAAAGTAAGAAAACATAAAAAAAAATATCACTAATCCATGTCTTCCAAATCTCAATGATCACATAGATCTTGTTTGGTCCTGTCAATTTGAATCAGAAACAAGGTTCCATCATTAACTCTTTATTAAGGTTTTATGAAAATGATGGTTTCCATGGATTTTCATAATTTTTTTAATATTAAGTGGATTACTATCTTCTATGGGAATAACTATCATATCTATAAGGATAGAATGCTACTCTATATATTATCCATTGTCTATTATGTTATTTAAATTTCTATAGATAGTTTCCATCCCCCTGCTAAGAGGCCTACCTTAATAGTTGTAGATAATAAGAATATAGATATTTAGGGGTGATCCTAAAATGTTATATTTTCCTCCCATTATGAAAGTGAATTTATAAGGGTTGAAGAAATTGGATCAACTAAAGGCATATGAGAAAAGTTGAAGAATATTTAAGAATATTTAAGAATTAAAAATAAAAATATGAAAAAAAGAAAATTTTTATATCTTGATACTAAATAATGAAAATATTAAAATGGGATATGTTGAATTTGTTGGTGACTTCTTTATAAGGGTTAATGACTTTATTAGAACCACAATCTATTTTTGTGAGAAGTATTAATTATGACAACCATTCTCTTTATTACACATTAATTCATGATTTATTACATAAGAATACAATTAATACCACGAAGAATATTGGGATGTCTAAAATATTTGGTAATTAGGTACATATCATATCATCATGAACATGGGATACAAAAACATTATAGAAAGCATCTATAACATGATTCTAAAATTCCATGGCTTTTAAAACTACACAGAATGACCAAGGGACATACATAAGAAAGGGGTGAGTAATAAAGCCATTTAAGGGAATAAACATGTCATAACATGAAGAAGAAAAACATGTTAGACCATAGACATATCATTGGGGCATAAAACGGGTTATAATCATAAACATGAATACTGAGTCACGATATAACATAATAGCATAAAGGCAACATGGTAAATGTGGAAACAACCTAAAACACTACATTAGAAACATAGTCCAAGGATAACTACCAATACATCACGATGGACCATGTCCCATAAAGGAATCAGGTTTACTCATTTTCCCATCATGACATCTCATGAGACTAAATTATTACCCAATTCTTTGGAGAACTATATAATTATGGGTGCACCCTTCACTTTCATTTCATTCTCATTATTAAGTGTTCCACATACATCATACAACATGGATTCATTCATAATCATATTTTATTACATGATTAATGAGTGGGGAATAAATTAGTTAATGTCCCGAATAAAATTAGTTTAATTTCATAAAGGTTAACACCCTTGATAGTAAAATGTGTATGGGTATTCACTACACATTTGTTTGGCATGGAAAATCACGGTGAAATTTTGGCAGCGAAACAACATTACCAAAAAATTCATGAAATGGGTTGATGAGAGATAAATGGGACTATAATTATTTGGATATAAAATTGATAGTAATAGTGACATGGAAAAACATATCCCAACATTAAAAATTAAAAATACAAGAAATAAGATAATTAAGAAACTTGGATAAAGAAGAGAAGGAAAGGATCACTTACTAAATTTTAGCACATTAATGGGTTTACATAAAGGTTCATTAGAGGGATTAATGAGAGTGAAAGGGGTCTATAATAATTTTAAAATCAAATGTAAATCGAGGGGTTATAAGAAAACATACTCAAAAAACCACAAATTGAATCTAATAATCATAACAAAAAAGAGGTTCTTTAATGGAAATGAAAAGAGAGAAATCCATTACTTGGGTGTGTGACTCCAAATACTTTGGATGAGCTTCTTTATAGATTGAGGGAACCTTGAGAGGAATATAGATATGTTTGATAATAGTTATTATGTTCTACAAGAATTTTTAGGGAAGAGATTTGGGAACTTAGGTTTTTTATATAGGAAATGAATGGGGAATTCTTTATCATTTCTCAAACTTAGGTTTTCTACTCAATATACAAAATAACCAAAACCACAAACTTTACCATGTTTTTTCCCGTGGTTTCTGAAAAATAAGAGTGGATTTAATTATTTTATAAGGACAAGGGAAAATCATAATAAAATAATTCCCCTGCTTAGGTGTAGGTGAATCATACTCTTAAATAAATGATTTAAAAAACCTAAAATATATTAATAGTTTTGGTGGAATCATAAAGGATTTATAAAATTAATAAATTAAACATAAAATGACATTATTTTAAATGGAAACAAAATATTTGGTTGTGTATATAATTTATAGTATTTACTATGTCACTTTTGAGCCATTATGATCTCATAAAACACACCATATATTTATATGGTATTTAATTTTTACCAAAAAATACGATTGTCTCGAAAAATTATTTAAAAGTCAACGATGGAAAATTTCAATGTTCTAATTACAGAAAAAGTATTTATTTTAACCAAATAATTTTTTAAATATTTTAATTTTCTATTTTAAAATAAAAAAAATGACATTTATTAAGAAATGTTGGGTTTTTTTGACAATAAATGTTTTCTAACACCTATAAAAATTATATTTTACTTCAAAAAAATCATATTATCATTTATATTTAATAAATTTTTTTTAATAATAATATTTAATAAAAATAAAATTTATTTGAAAAATCCATCAATTCATTAAAATAAATTCCTTAATTGAATTTGAATATTACAAAAAATTATAATTTCTGTTTTATTTTATCAAATTAAAAATCATTTATAAAGTAACAATAATAAAATTAAAATATAATAATTATTCAAAATAATCTACATACTCATATTTCTAGGGACATGATACATATCCCTTTAATACAAAATAAAAATCCCTAAAGGTAGGGTGTGTGACTGTGAGACTTTCATGGGGTTGTTCATCGAACATGGTTTGGGTCATGATCTCGATGAGATTGAACTTCTCCCATAAATGATTTCTATTATACTTAAGTTGTTTGATCTCATCTTGGGCTTGGTCATGGGAAAATCACAGAGTTATTATCTCTCTAGGAAGCTCTGATAAATGGGTTTATAGGTTATGATAATACTGGTTGAGGCCATCACTTCCTTTTTCTTAGTCAATTGGATGTGTTAAAACCCTATATTTATACTAATCACATGATCACTATTAAATGGATATATTATCAATAGTAATGACACTTAATTTTATTTTAAATCCAATTTGATATAATAAAACAAAAGAAGTCCATGTGTTTTTTTAACCATATTACATAATAAGACATTTAATAAAATTTCAATGGGAATTTCATTTATAAAATTTTGGGTCATAATAGTATTCCCCCTTCAGAAATTTCACCCTCAAATTTTTCATTTCCCACACTAAAATAGATGAGGTTATCTATGTTTCATCACCTCCCCTGATTCCCACATCTCTTCTTTAAACTTATGGTTTCTACATAGCACTTTCACAAGGTGCATGTCTTATTTTGTAGAACATTGTCTCTATAATCTAAGATCTTCATCAAATCCTTCTCTTA
The DNA here is from genome assembly GCA_963277665.1 of Viscum album. NCBI lineage: Eukaryota > Viridiplantae > Streptophyta > Magnoliopsida > Santalales > Viscaceae > Viscum > Viscum album. The sequence goes on from OY728139.1 coordinate 499,068,809, forward strand.
GGAAAGATCATTCTCCAATGGTACCACCTATGGATTGATTACATATGAGGTGTATAGTATGTACTTCCTCAAGAAGGATACATAGAATACATCATGTACTTGAGATAGGTTAAGAGGTAGTTCTAATCGATAGGTGACCACTCCGATGCGATCAAGGATCTCAAAGGGTCTGATGTATTTTGGACTAATCGTTCCCTTCTTCCCAAATATCATCACATTCTTCCATGTAGATATTCATAGGAATACCTTGTCTCCAACATCAAAATCCAGGTCTCATTGACGATTGTCAGCAAAGATCTTATGTCGACTCTAAGCATCATTGATGTGCTACTTAATGGTCTTAAAATTTTCCACCATTTCCTTGATCATTTCAGGACCTATATGTTTTTATTCCCCAACTTCATCCCAGTAGAGAGGTGTTTTTCAACTCTTACCATAAAGGTCTTCCTAGGGATCAATTAAGATTCTCAAGTAGAAATTTTTGTTTTAAGAGAACTCAACGAGAGGTAGATGTTGGTCTCATCCTCTTTTCAATTCCATAGAACATGCTCTCAACATATCTTATAGTTTCTAAATAGTCCACTCAGATTGGCCATTAGTATGAGGATGATAAGACGTACGAAATTTCATGTCAGTGTTTAAAGAATGTTGGATAATTTTCCAAAACTTGGAGTTGAATCTTGTATCTCGATTAGATATAATATATAGTGTTACTCCATGCTTGTACAAGTTGGTCCATTTAAAATTCATATTGACATTTGATAAAGTGATAATTCTTTGTATGATGATCCATAATAACCCATATAGCATTAGTACCTCTTTATGTCTTCGAAAGTTTGGTGAAAAAGTCCATGGTAATTTTTTTACATTTCCATATAGGTATGGGTAATGGTTGCGTCAACCCTTAGATTTTTTTCTTCCACCCTTCCCTTGATGACATACTAGACACTTTGATTTATATTATGTGATCTATTTCTTGATATTGTCCCACCAATAGTGCTATCATAGATCATGATACATCTTTGTACCTTTTATGGATAAATTCAAACTTTGTGTATGATCAAACAACTCCTTATTTAGCTTAGGATTTGAGGGTACATATAATCACGACCCAAATCTTACAACACCTTCTTCATTTACATTGAATTATGAGGATTTACTTTTTCTTATATTTTTCAATTTCTTATAAATTCCAACATAATCCCTTTGAGCATCATTTATTATATCCAAAAGGGATGGTAAAGTACTCATTTTTGAAAGGATCAAGGATGTTACTTCATTTATGATTCCCATGTCCATCCTTTTCAAATATAAGAAGATCAGATACCTCTAAATTCTCATAATGATGGAATCAATATATCCTTTCTATTTAGAGAATCTTCCACTTTATTATCTTTCACATGATGGAAATGAATTGAGTATTCATAGTCCTTGATCAGATCTAACCATCTTCTCTGGTGTACATTAAGTTCTTTCTTTGTGAATGTATACTTGAGGATTTTTTGATGCGTATATATTTCACACTTATCCCCATAGAGATAATTATACTATATTTTCAAAGTTAAGATCACTACAGTTAACTCTAGATCCTATACTGGGAAGTTCTATTTGTGATCATTCATATGCCTTGAAGAATAGGTTATGAATTTTTCATTCTATTTTAACACACATCCCAATACCTTCTTTAAATCATCAACAAATACTGTAAAAGTTCTCCACTTGGGGGTAGTGTGAGCATACGAGAAGTTATAAGCCTCATTTTGAACTCCATGAATCTCTATTCACATTCAGCATTCCAAGAAAACTTAACTCCATTTCGAGTTAGCTTTGTTAGAGGGTTTGACAATCACGATAAATTTCTCACAAATCAACTATAGTACCTAGATAATCCTGAGAAACTAGAGATATCTATCATAGATATTGGTATCTACCATCCTTTAATAGATTTTTTATTTGAATGATCCATTAATATTCTATTGATTGTGATGATATTACCGAAGAATGAGACTATCTTAACCAGAACTCAGATTTTCTATACTTGGCATAAATATTATTGTTTCATAAGGTCTTTACCACAGTTCTTAGATTTTCCTCATACTCCTTAGGCCCCTCCATGATTTTGGAGTATATTATAATATCATCTATAATGAAAACCATCCATTAATTGATTTAGTTAGTCTGGATGGTATTACTATGAACTCATAATTCTCGTACCTTGTATGAAAAGCAGTATTGTGGATATCCACCTTATTCACCATAACTTGGTAATACCCTGACCAAAGATCCACCTTGGAGAAGTATTGTGCTCCACATAGGTGATATAATAAGTCATAGATCCATGGAATATGATACTTTTTATCTATAATGATCTTGTAAGCTCACAATAATCAATGAAAAGTCACATTGACCCATCCATCTTCTTCACGAAGAGGACCGGTGCACCCCATGGTGAAGCACTTGGGTATACAAAACCTTTATCCAAATTATCCTGTAGTTGTTTATTTAGTTACTAAAGTTCCAAAACAGCATTTCTATAGGGATTATTGGATAATTTTAATTCCCTAGGTATAATCCTGATTGAAAATTCAACCTCTAGCCTAGGAGGAAGACTAGGAAATTCCATGGGAAACACATCAGTGTATCCCCTCAGAGTGGGAATGTCTTCAAGGATGATTATTTTCCTAGAATAAATCATTTTATCTAGATATTATTTCTCATAGGTATATAATAACCCTTCCTGATATGTTAGTTCCAAAGAATATTCATCCTCCTCCTTGCACTTTTATAGAATCAGGGGTTGATTTGCAATACTGTGAGAGATATCCTTCTCAGGGTAATTTATGTTGGATCTATATAGCTAAATCCAATACATACACATAATTGAATCAAATTCCAAAAAACTGAGTATTTCAAGGTTCACTGGGAAGATAAACCCACAAATTTTTATAGGGGAAGATTTATATACTTATAATGCAATAATTTCACCATTTTTCATTTTAACTGATAGCTCTACTTCCATGATTTTTCGTGGTGTTTGAATAGATCTACTAAACTTTCATGATATGAAGGAATTCATAGAATAAGAATCAGAAAGTACATTCACTATTCTTGAATAAATAGTTGTCTTACATGTCACCACTTCATTTTCCAGATCCACTTTGGCAGTTTTGATGGAAAAATCTCTCCCTTGCTGGCTTAGAAGTTATTGGTTGCCTCTAAAAACCCTTGTCTTAGTGCATGTAATGACCCACACTTTTATCAATGAAAATTAATCTTGATCTAATTAAATGTATTATTACATAAAACAGTTATATAAAATATTCACTTCCTTGGTTTTGTGTTTTTTGGATTTCAAAATACCGTTAAGAATTTTAACTGTTTCTAATATAGCTGTTGAACAGCGATCACATGATTAGTAAAAATATAGGGATTTAACAAATCCAATTTACTCAGAAAAAGTAAGAGATGGCCTCATCTAGTATAATTTATCAGTACGAGGCCTATTTTTCAGAGCTTGGAAAGGAGGGGGCGTCACTAGAATTCACTCTTGTCCAAGCCCAAGACGAGCTTCAACATGTTAAGTTCGAACTGAACCGCTTACGGGAGAAGTGGAAATTGATAGAGATTGCCACCCGAGTGATGTTATCTAGGCCACCCTAAGAGTCTATCGCCATTGCACACCTTACCCTTAGGTCATATGCAGGTGTAATAAGGTCTTATGTAACAAGACCCTAGAAATATGATTATGTGTATTATTTTTGAATAGACAATCTACATTCATTTTATTATTTTGACTTTGTAAATTGTTTTTAAAGAACAAATAGTATTTTTAGTTAATATTCAATTAAGAAATATATTTTGATGAATTAATGGATTTTTGAATTAAGTGATATATTAATATAATATTATTAAAAAATTGCTTTTTATTAAATATAAATGATCATATAATTTTTATGTATACAATTGTAATTTTTATTACGGCTTGAAAGATGTTTTTGTCAAAATCTATGAATTTTCAATAAATGTCAATTTTTATTTTAAAAGTAAAAATTCAAATATTTAGAAAATTATTTTGGTAAAATGAATATTATTTTTGGAATCATGATTTTAAAATTATCCAATGGATAATTCTTCATAAATTAATGAGATAGTTGAATTTTTGGGTAAAAATTAAATATCGTTTAATTATATAATGTGTTTTATGACATCCTAATAACCGAAGGACGCAAATACGCTTCTTGCGGGTTGGTGCACAAACCATGACAAACCTTTTTCAATGATACCCCTTATATCATCGCAAATAACAAATTATTCGGGATGGGTTGATGTCCCCGTCGCAAATAACCCGTCGCAAAAGGCCATTTTCCCGTAGTGTCGAGACGATATGTTTTGACATCATCCTCGAGATGGATTGGTTGGTTCCCTATCACACTTTCATTTATTATGATAATCATAGTATAAAATTTACATCAAAATAGGGCAGATATTTTATTATCAGTGGTGAATGGGATGTACAGTTGAGCTGAGCTGGACCCGAGTATTGTGGACTGGTCGGGATGATATCTCAGATTGTGAGTATATATCTGGATAGTCTGGAACACATCAGGAAGATTTCCCTCTTATAGTTGATCATTTGAGGGAACTTTTATGGGATGAATTTTTATTATTACATTCAGTTAGATACGTATATTTCCCTATTGATCAAGTTCCAAGAGTCGCATCTGTACTCATTCGTCTTTATAGGATGGCAACCACTGAGATGCAGGACCGTAAGAGGCAACTAGAGGATTTAGAGGGAAAGTGGATTATCTAAACCAGTACTTCTCTTTGGGGTTCACCGGTACATTTTTATCATAAGTTGGATGGTAACCTCTGGCTATGTGTGTATTACCAGAAATTGAACTAGCTGATGGTTAAGAACTAGTATCCTCTACCGTGGATTGGTGATCTCTTCATCCAGCTCCAAGGAGCTTAGTTTTTTCTCAAAGATTGATTTCATATCCAGTTATCATCAGGTGCATGTTATAAATTCATACATACCTATCATTACGTTTCATAGTAAGTATGGTCTATATGAGTATTTGTGTATGTCGTTCGGTCTCACGAATACACCAGCAGTCTTCATGGAACCGATAAACCGAGATTTCTATCCTTATCTTGATTCAATTGTGGTGGTTTTCAAGGATGACATCTTGGTATATTCTAATAATATAAAAAACCATTCCAAACATCTTGATATCATATTTTACACACTGATATATGATTAGTTATATGCTAATCTCACAAAGTGCCACTACTGGGTAGGTTAGATTCACTTATTGGGTGACATTATCTTAGAGATATGAGTATCAATTGACCCAGAGAGGGGGATAGTTGTAGTTTCCTGGGCGGATCCCAAAAATTTCTTTGATGTATGAATATTTTTAGGGTTGTATGGATATTACAGGAATTTCATATAGGAATTCTCGTTCTTAGAAGCACGGTTGAAAGGCTTAACTAAGATGGGTGAAAATTGTTTATGTCAGATGCATGTGATTCGGCCTTTCAGGAGCTGAAAGGGATATTGAATTCAACCCTAATACTGATTCTTCAAGATCCATGTAGGAGTTACACTATTTAATGTGATTCATCAGGTATCGAGCTTGGAAAATTCCTTATACAAGGGGATATAGTCATGGTGTATGGGTCTCGATAGATAAGGAAACATGAGAGGAATTACCCAATACATAATCTCAAGTTAGATTTGGTTGTTCATGCATTACACTATTTGAGACATTACTTACTAGGAGAGTGTTCTTTAGTGTACATGGGATACTAAAGGCTCATGTACATATTTTTATAGTGTTATCTGAATCAAAGGCAATGAAGGTGGGTTGAGTACATAAATTATTTTGACTTTTAGATTTCTTATACTCTCGGTAAAGGAAGAAAAGTGGTCAGAGAACTTAGCATGAGGACTCAGATATAGGTAGTCCAGTAGGCTTGTAATCAGTGTAAAATCATGGATTTTTTCTCTGAGATACACTTGGAGGTTATGGAAATCAGGGGAGGACCATTATTTTATCTTTAGATATGACCTCTACCTTATTGGATAGAGTGTTAATGAGGAAATTATCATATTCAGAGGGCCTAGTCCTATAGGAGAGTGTTGAAGGTGAGGATCCTCAACCTAGTTAGACTATAGTAAGGGATGAAATTATATGTATACATGGTCACGTATAGGTTTCATAAGACATGCGTGAAGAACTGATGTGGGATTTTCTTGCTTCATATTGGGTAGTGCATCCCAGCTTCACCAAGAACTACCAATTTTTCATCGCTAATATTGGTGGTCATGTATGAAAAGATATGTAGTTGGTTTTGTCATGTGGTGTTCCACATATCAGTAGGTGAAGTAAAAACACTAGTGAGTAGCCAGAATTTTGTAGCAGCTGCCTATTCTTGAGTGGAAGTTTAATGATGTCGTGATGGATTTCATGATAGGTTTACCGAGGTCACCTCAAAATAATCATTCCACATGGGTTGTTTTTGATATGACCCTAAAGGGTACACATTTCCTACCTATCATGGAAAATATTGGGAAAAATCCCTCAAAAAGTAGTCTTGATGTTTTTGGGGTGATTGTGTTTGTTGACCCACACAGATGACTATGAATCAGTATGGGTGGTTTGCCGAAGTAGATGTTTAAGGTGGTGCAGTTTCCTAGTGTTTACCAATTTTTTGGTCATCGAAATTGGGAGTTTGTTTTTTGTCAAAGGAAATATTTCCATATAGAAGTTTTGCTATGCACACTGTAAAGGAGGTACGCGGAACACATAATGAAAATCAGCAAAGGGTTTTTTCACAAAGAACTCACTAACCATAGTTTGTGGTCGTGAAGCATGGATTTCATAGATTGAAAAAGGGTTTTGTGGAACTCCAATGAGAGTTTTGTTTTACAGATAGAGGAGGTGAACTAAGCTTGCTGCAAAGGGGCTATGCACTATGTGAACCACAAAGAAAAAACCAGTTAGTGGGAGGATCGTAGTATGTGGGAAGCTTGAAGGTCATGAAAGGCTCATCATTTTTAGAATAGAGTATGTAATTTAAGGAGCCTCAATGTGTTTTTTTTGTGGATGACATCATCCTTTATAAAGGATTAAGTCACCATTCAAACCACATAGAAGTTTATGGTGAAGGCTATAACGCATCGAAGTTTTGTGTAATGTGGATTAGGGGATTTTGCAGATCTATTTTTCTATATAAAGGTCGTTAATTAGATCATTAAGAAGAGAAAATTTCATTAGAAAAGATCACTGCTCTGGGAATAATTCAGGGAAGTCTGAAGTAGTTTTCAAGGTATAATTCCATGAAGGATAAGTAGTTCGTGAGAGAGGATTTTGCGAAGGAAGAATCAGTTCACTAGAATAGTTTGTGAGAGGTTTTTATAGATCTATGTATCCCACAAAATAATAATTTAAAGCATAAAAATGGTTTTCCATGAGGGATCAGTCATCTGTGGCAGGAGATGCGGTCTGCGAAAGGAGAGGTGGTCCATAGAAAGAGTGGTTTTCTGTGAATTACTCTTCTTAAGCGGTGAAATACAGTTATTAGAGGATTTAGGGAAGTTCTAAAAGGTATTAAAATAGTTCATGAAAGTAATTTCAAAAAACTAACAGTATGAAGATAGGTGAATTTCCTCTATGGGTGAAAACAAACCATCAACAAGCCATCCACATACAGTTGAGGATGCATTCATTTGTTATAATGAAGGGACCTACATTTCCATAAAATGTGAGTTTATCCTTTCCAAAGTAGTGAGAAAAGGAAGAGGAAGATTGTGATCCTTTCCACTGATAATAATCCGTAGAAATATACATAGGGAGTGACCCTTGGTAAAGTAGTGAGATAAAGATAAACATTGTAAAGGCAGTGAACCTAGGAATAAAACTGACACTACTACAAAACAGGATTTTAATAGTAATATAAATGGCATTTATCAATGTTAGAAAATCACTGGTAATGTGAGCGATGTTAAAATCCCAGGGATTTTATGAGCACTGAAAAAGCACAGATAAAGGTGTCATTTATTAGCACTAAAAAATAACTGATAAATATGACCTTTATCAATGCTTTTAAAATCATTGATAAATACCCATTTATCTGTGCTTTAATTTAGCACCAATAAAGGAACCCCTTATTAGTTCTTATAAAATATTTGTTAACAAACTTTTATCTGTATTTTTAGAAGTGCTGGTAATTGTGTTTTTTATCAGCACTCTTAAAACCACTGATAAAGGTTCATACTGCAATTTTCTATTACATCAGACTACAGCACCATAAACACATCAAATATCAAAAAAATCAAGTCCCAATACAGAATTTAAATGAAATGAAATGAAATTTACAACAAAAATTCCAGAAAAAATCACAATATTATAGACATTTCAAACCTTTATTTATAAAATTACATAGATATAAATTATTACATACATTCAAAAAAAATCTTACATGTCAATGTTACCATGATTTCCATTGACTTTATTTGTTGAACTACCAACATAACATGAATATATTCAAAAAAACCACATTAACATGAAAAAAATAATCCACGAGTATAAGAAAACAATTATTATGAGTAATAAAAAAAAAATTAAACATAAATATGAAATAATACATTAATTCTATGGACAATGATTTTACTTTTCAAATATTAGGATTTCCTCTATGATTGAATAGTGGAGGGAACTTGAAATAAAGTGATAAATGTCAATAATACAAGAGTGAAAAGTTTTAGGAGGGAAGAATTATGTGGAAGTTTTGGTATAGAAAGGTATGAAAGATAGAAAGAGAACCCTAACTTGAACAAAATAATCCACATTTATAAAAAAATATTATATGAGTAATGCTAAAAAGAAATAAATTAAACATACATATGGAAAATTCCATTAATTCTATGGACAATTAATTTACTATGAAAACGTCAAGATTACCTATGTAACTAAGAAGAGGAAGCATCATTTCTCTTCTTGTAAAGTTAGTAGAGGTAACTTGAAAGAAAGTGATAAATGAAACATTGTATGTGTGAAAAGGTTTTAAGGGATAAGTAGCATGAATGTGGGATAGAGTATCCCCATCTCGAACAAAATAATCCACCTATATAAGAAATCTATTATTGTGTAATTAATACTAAAATGAAATAAATTAAACATACATATGAAACAATATATCAATTCCATGGACAGTGATCTTACTATGAAAACATCAAGAATACCTCTATAATTTATCTGAGGTAGCATCGTTGATATTCTTGAAAAGGTAGTGGAGGTAACTCGAAATAAATTGATAAATGCACCACTACATAGGAGAAAAGGTTTTAAGGGAGAAGGATAATGAAATTTGGATAGGACACCCCCAACTCGAACAAAGGAATCCACCTGTATAAGAAAACAATTATTATATGAGTAATAATAAAAAGAAATAAATTAAACATACATTTTAAATAGTATATTAATTCTATGGACAATGATTTTACTATTAAAACATTAATATTGCCTCTGTAATTGAGGAAAGGCAGTTTCATTTATCTTCCTACGAAGGCATTGGATTTGACTTGAAATAAAGTGATAAATGCGCCATTGTGAGGGTGAAAAATTTTAAGGGATAAGGAGCATAAAAGTTATACAGATCACCCCCAACTTAAAAAAAGAATCAACCTATATAAGAAATCAATTATTATGCGAGTAATACTAAAAAGAAATAAATTAAACATAAATATGAAACAATACATTAATTCTATGGACAATTATTTTATTATAAAAACATCAATATTACCACTATGATTGAGCAGATACAACATCATTGCTCTTCTTTCAAAGGCATGACACATGGATAGAAATATTCAAAAATAAATGAACTATGCAAGGAATAATTAAAATTAAATCAATGTTCCATTATATAATTTTTCGTAAAATAGAGGATGTATATCGTAATATTACATTTGCCTCTGTCCAAAGGGTTTCCTTCATTATAGTTTTATCTTCTGATGGATTGTTAACATCATCATGTGCATAAGACATTTTCTGCATGAGTAGTCAAACATTTAATTTAGATTATGTTAATGCAGTAGAGAACATATAATATTATGAGAAAAAAATTAATATATTAAAAAACACTTTTACCTTATCATTTAAATCTCTTTATTTTTTAAAGGTTTTAAGGATTTGGTTCCTCTTTCGAGAATCCAAACCCACTCTTTGTGGTCCCCTATAACATAGAAGAAATTTTATACATTGGGACCGGCATAAACAGATTATGATGTCCCAATGAAAGGGCCACACTCGATTGAATTTTCATCTAACTCAACATTTTTTTTAGTCACCAACAAGATAATTGAATAATTTTTGTTTCTTGGATCATAGACATAAAATACTTTCCCTGCTTGTGATTCCATTATGAATGGCTCGTGTTTTTCCACTTATATATTGAAATTCAACTTCACAAATCCCATTTCATCAACTTTCACTCCATTGATATTTTCAACCCATTTTAAATGGAAAAAGCGACACTTGTAATGTTATATAATACAAATCATGTATCTTTTTGATAATGCCAAAATATGAAATATTTTCATAAAATGGATTTCTATCCTTAGAACTAGATATGTGCATCTCTTTAGTAACAATCATAACACCACTATTTTACATCATACTGAAGTCATCGTGTTCTTTTGTATTGCATGTATAACAATGGATTACAAAACCAATGTAAGATATAAAATTTTCATTCAGTCCTATGGATAGCCATTGAAGTCATTCAGAAATTGAATTCTGATTTTCAAATAACTCCTTTTAATTTTGATCTCCAAACCATCCTATAAACTATTGATTATGTGTATCTAATATCCATCTTTTTTCCCTTGATGGATTCAAATCTCTAAGAATTTCTTTGTGGGATTCAATTTATGGATCAACATCTTCACTATTATGTAATATATAAATATGTTCTTGATCCTGCTCTATTAAGGTAATTTTAACAACCTATCTTTCAGATATCCCTTCTCCCATATGATGTTTACTATGACGAGACATTGTGAGACCGATGCTTTCAACATCTGATACGTAATCATTACATAATTCAATGGTTTCTTCAACAATATATTATTTTATAATACAACCTTCTAGATGATTTCGATTCTTAACATACGCTTTCAAAATCTTTATATTTCATTCAATGGGTTACATCCATCTGTAATGGAGAGGACCACATAGTTGAACCTATATAACCAAGTGAACCATCAGGTGGACCATTATATCTAAGACTAATGGTTGGAAGAACATTTCTAATTCACATTAAATGATTGAAATCACCTTATTCATGATGGGAAACTTTGTAGGTTCTACAACTTTACTACATATGGATTTGAAAAGAAGAAAAGTATGGCTAATGTATTCCACACATTTTGAGGCAAAACGAAACGCAAATCAACTTACATTAAATCTTACATAAAATCATGAATGTCATGTGACTTTGGTCCTTATAACATCAAAGTAGTCATTGAAAATACATTATTTATATATGATGAATACCCCTGTGGAAATTTTACACTAGTAAAGAAAAGTAAAATTTTCAATTTTTCCAGTCTGGATAGAGTGTAAGATGCTGAAGGGAGAAAAATTCATCTTTTACCTTTCACCAGTAACAAATATTTCCTTATCACCATTTCAATCAAGACTAACCTAGCCTTGATTCCATGTTTTGTTTTTTTTTGTAAAATTTAGTAACATACCAATAACAGTATCAAAAACATTTTCTCTACATGCATCACATCAATAAAATGACTAAAATACAAAAAATTCGAACAGGATAATTCAACGAAAATTGATCCCTTCTTCCAACCTGATTTTGTAAGGTTTTTGTAAAATGGTTTATCGAGAATAGTGTTAATCTTTTTACTTTTTTTGCAGTTGATCTCCCATTATTGGATATGGTGTTGTACCTTATTCAATATTCCCATCAAATTATGTCATCTAGGATTGATATTTATTTCTTCAAGTAAAAAACTTTTTATGTCCTAAAAACACAATTTTGAGGAATGTTTCAACCAAACTAATTATGTGTGTTTTTTACAAATGGTACACCCCAACATGTCTGTATTGATATACCCTACTAAACTTCCATAAGTAGGGAATTTATTTATTGTTCCATACCATATGGACCTCATTGTTAATTATTCACTTATATGAGAATCATAAATTGTAACACTGATATCCTACATCAATTTCATATCTTCGATCAATGGAGCCAAATAGACATCATTATCATTACTGAGTTGCTTTGGTCTAGATATAAGCAAAGACAACATAATTTATTTTCACTCCATGCATAACCATGGAAACAAGTTATAATTTACCAACATGATGGGTTATGTACTGGGATTACTACTTTGTAAAACAAAAGGATTTATTGCATCTGTAGATAATGCAAGATGAATGTTTCTCATCTCATCTCAAAATTCCAGAAACTCATAATCAATTTTCTTCCATTGAGGAGAATATACTGGATGATGTTGGTTCCCATCTTTAATTATTGTATCCACATTCCATGTAAATTGTCTTACAATTTCCTGACATCCATATTGTCTTCTAAACTGTGGAATGATTGGAAGTACCATACATATTTTGAAGTACATGATTCATTTATCTTATATTGATTTTCACCACAATTAGGGAATTTGATGGGTGATTCTTAGTCCTTGAGAAACAATATGGATTCAATTGTACTAGCATGTATTTTTTATAGATCTTTCCCATTGAACGTAACATTTTTTTAGAGTTATATGTTCGTCATGGTAGTTCATTTTATTCTGGTAGCATATCTTTCAGAAGACCAAGTAGTTCTATAAAGCTAGTGTCATTCCATCTGTTTCCATCTTTCAAGTTATATAACTTTAATACAACTGACAATGTTTCTTATTTAATATAACCAGTATACAATAGTTTCTTAGAACAATTATTTATCTCCTCAAACAGATTTGGATAATCATGAAGTTCATCTTCAATTGCTAATGTCATTTTTCCGTGTGATCTCCATCATCTTTCACAAATGCATTCATATAAAATGATTCATAACCCATAGTATCATCCCAATATATGTCCACATTCAGTTTTTACTCATGTTTATTCCAACATTTATAGGTTTGATCGATTTTGTGACAAATCAAATGTTCTTACAACTCTTCTGGAGTAATATTTCCTAAATAACAACAATATAAACATAGACATAGGATTTTAGAAGGGTCATCATCATGCTCTCTTGAAAACTTAATTAAAACTTTAACTCCATCTTCATATTCTTTTTTCAAATGATTAGGGTGCGTCCATTTTCGATTCCTATCCATCCAATTGTTTTCATAAAAGATTAATTTTATGCAATATATAAATAAATACACATAAGATATTCATTATCAAAATTGAATTTTATAAAAAATTCTAATAAGGGAAATATGGATAATTTCTACTAGAATATCTGAGCACCTAGATATTCCAAATCCAATAATAAGTGTTGTCGGAATTTTAAAAAATCTAGAGATATAAAGGCAGATAATAAATGGTATTGTCACTAAACTTTATAGGTGTAAACCAGAAGATGGACAGTGTAATAATCCAATCTTGAATTACCCAAACAACACCAGGTCAGATCATATTATAACCTCTAACACACCTTAGAGTCACTAAAGGATGGTTTATAGTTTTGGTGTAAAAAAACAGAAATGGAATGTGGACCCACCACAAATAGAAACAATTAGTACCATAGGTTGAACAAAATTATAGCATGACACTTGGGGTCAATGGACATGCAGACCCAAAATCATCATTACCCCATATAGGCTTACCTATTAGAAAAACAATTGTGGAAATAAATGATGCAATAGCTATATAGACACACATACATTTCACACCATTATATAAACTCACTCACTTATGGTATATAAGAAATATCAAATAGATAAAAACCTAACATTCAAACATAGAGTGAATTAAGGCCACCATAATGATTCAAAAAGTGAAGGCTTGATGTGATAAAACCTCTTGTTCTTAACATGGGGTGGACCCTTTGAATCTACACCAAAAGAAAAATAAGGACCATAGTAAATTCTATGAGTAATTATATCCTATGATACATATAACCAATAGAGGAACATACATCACTCCAATTTCTTCATTCCTGAAAAATAGAATTTGAAGCTGCATGTCCACTAAGGTGTCCATAAAGGTGTAAGCATATATATAATCATTAGGGAACCACCAGTGTTCCTCAAATTATTAGTTAATAAACAAGAATATACATGAAAATTTCTACACATATATATACATATATGAAAAAATTATTTAGTAAGAAGATATAAAACATAGAATTAAAACAACAATAAGTAAATCCAATGATCAAAGTCAGATATAAATAATGAATCATACATCAGTAGTAAATAAAAAATCATACCACAAATCATTCCCTGAAAAATATATCACAAACAAATCGTACATAATGGATCATAGACAACGTGTTATAAAAATATCGTATAAGAAGAAATCAAAAATGAAACCAAAAGTACAAAAAGAAAATCAGAAGGACTACCTCACTAGGAGAAATAAAATCCGAGACCCTCTTCAGATGTCAGATGAAATGTTCAGAGGTAGGCTTGTGGTGCGATTCGACCTTCGATTCACCTAGGAGGAGCACCTCCAATGAGTGGCTTCTATGGAAATCTTCTATATCGCGACAAGTTCACAATTGGTTAGGGTTTTTAAAATAGATATGTACACTTTTATCAGTGCTAACCAATAAGTTCTAATAAAGAGAACTTTTATCAGTGCTTATTATATGAACACTCATAAGGGGACTCTTTATTAGTGCTAAACTTATTGCACTGATAAATCCTCATTTTTCTCTATGTGAAAAAAGCATTGATAAATATTCGTTTATCATCACTTATTACTGAACCACTGTTAAAGGATTTATAATTATAATTATAAATAAAAAATTATAAATATTTATAAATAATTAATAAATATATATAAATATAAATATTGTAAATATATTCCCTTTTAAATATATTTATAATAATTTTATAATTAATTATTAATAATTATAAATATATTTTTAAAAATATTATTTATATCATTATATATATTTATATAATTAATCATATATATATTTAATAAATATATATAAATATAAATATAGTAAATATATTAATTATTTAATTAAATTTATTATAAATTTAATAATTATTTAAATATACATATTTATTTATTTATAATTATATAAATACTTTTAAAAAAATATTTATTTATTTATAATTATAAATATATAATTGTATAAATATAATGAATGTATATTTAGAAATATTTTTTACAAGTATACTTTTAACATTATTAATGAATATCTAATTTTGAGTGCATGCATATATGTACAAAATGAGTGAAATTGAATAAATTAAGAATATAGGTACACTTAAACAATATTGAAAAAATGGATAAGTTCTGTGTGTGTGAAAATTGTATATAAAAATTCATTAATGATAAATATATGTGAAATCAATATAATACACATTTGATCTATATTAAATTGATAAATCAAACAAAATTCAATTATATGTCGAGTACTATACAATAAGTCAATATTTTTAATTCATATTAATTTTTAATTATATACCATTATTCCATAAATATGTGACAATTTAATATAAAGTGCATAAATATTTTGTAATATATACTCATATTTATACACATTAATATATATCTATATATTTAATTTATACAATTTAATAACATTAATTATCATAATTATCTAATTAATAAAATGTTTAATATTTAATAATGTATAATCAATAAATTGATTTTTATCAATAATTATTTATTTAATAAAATTTGAAATATTTGTTTTAATAAAAACATTTTTTATTTTTTATTTATATAATTATTTCATTTTATCAGTGCTAAAAATGCATTGATGAAAGAAATATTTATCAGTGCTAAACATAAAGCGCTGATAAAGCATACCCTTTATTAGCGCAAAATATAAATCACTGATAAAGGCTACCCTTTATCAATGCTTAAAATAAAGCACAGATAAATGGTACCCTTTATGAGTGCTAAAATTAAAGTGCTGATAAAGTTTTCCTTTATCAGCGCTAAAATAAAAACATTGATAAAAGCTTAAATTTATCAGCTCTTTCTTAAGCACTGATAAATATTTAATTTATCAGCATTTTATTCTTGCACAGATAAATAAGTGTTGTTAATGTCCAGTTTTATAGTAGTTTGATCAAGCTCAAACCATGTATTGGAAGTGAGCCTTAGTGGATTTGATACATCAGAACATTGTTGTTGTATGCTCCATGGATATAGCCCTGTGAAGGTGAACCAAGTAAAAATATGTGTCTATGTTCTTTCTTTCTTGCATTACATTCTATGAATCATCATCAGATAAAGATAGAATGGATAAGATAAATATAATAACTAACAAAAAACACAGTGACACCTATAACAAAGAGTTCAAGATATAGTAGGGTAGGAATAGTTTTAAAAATAATATATATACCCTACTTCACCACCCCTTGGGTATCTAGGCCCCTTTTAGACATAACATAAACTTTTTTAGTTAATGAGCTTGAGAGGTTGTATATCCATGAGATAGTAGGACTTCATGGGGTCCCGCATACTATCATTCACATAGGGATGGTAGGTTTAATTCACGGTTCTTAACAGGGCTATAAAGGTCGTTAGGTACACAGGTTCTTCTGAGCATAACATATACCACCCTCAGACCGGTGGCCAGTCGGAACACATGATTCAGGTGGTTGAGGACATGTTGTGAGAATACTTCCTAGATTTTGGGGGCTCTTGAGAGAGGTATAATACCATTGGTTTAATTTTCCTACAACAATAACTATCAGGATACTTTTCAGATGGTGCCTTATGTGGATCCGTACAGTATTCCATTCTAATCACCCCTGTGTTGGTTCTAGGTAGGAGAGGTAGCTATTATTTGAACTCGTCTTCTTCGGGAGACCATAGAGCGGGTTTAGTTTATTCATAAAATTATGGCTACTACACAGTATCGATATAAATATTACACTTATCTCCATCGATAACCTCTAGAGTTTGATGTCGGGGATAGGGAATTTTTATGTTTTTCACTAAGGATGGGACATAGGAGGGTCCGGAGATAGGGTAAGAATTCACCACAATACATTGGTCCATTTTAGATTTTAGAGAGATTCGAGTCAATATTCTATCAGTTGTAGATAATTCTAAGGTAATGGTCCAAGAATGATGTCTTCCATGTATCTCAACAACATCATTACTATTCATACATGTCTCATTCATTCCAGCTTGAGGAGGCTGAGTTACAAATAGATGCGTCCTTTGAGGAGCATCCTATACGTATTTTGGATCGTAGCATGAAGGTTCTCTCAGGCTAGTCAATTTCTATAGTACAAGTACAATGATAGTAATGTCATTTACGAGATGAGACCTAGGGGTGATAGGATGATGTATGAGCGCAGTGGCCAGATTTGTTCACAGATTATGCTTCACCGGCCTTGGAAGGAAAATTCAGGGATGAATTTATTTAAGGGGAGAAGATTGTAAGAACTCGTTTCTTTCTTGAGGTACATATCCTTTTACTTCCATCAATTCTTATTTTAAATTTCTAATCACGTCTAGATGAGAATTCCTTTGAGGTCATGGAGGTATCAGGGGTGTCTGGGACTAGTTTGGTGCTTGGAACCCGAATCGTTTTGGGTGAAAATGGAATGGTGCACTGGTAGTAGAAACCATGTGGGGAAGCCCATAAGGTTATTTCTAACCGTGATAAGCTGGGGAGTGGGTGGCTACAAGATGCACAGTTTGATAAACCATGTGATTTGAGATGCACGCCCATGAGGGAATGTCTACAATTTTGAAAGTTGAGTTTTTCATGGTTTGAGAAAAGTTAGTCAAACTATACGAGAAAACTATTAAAAGTGGCCCATTCATACATCAATGGGTAAATAGATGGAAAATGATTTGAAAAAATGAAGGACCTTGTATCTCCCTGACCCCAGTTACCCAGAGTTGGTGCATTATTACATAGCATTAGCATGATACAAGGGATAAAATCCTGAAAGACCAATCAGTTTAGTATTATTGGAAATACGATTCATACATAAGTTCAACTTTAAAACTTGAAAACAAATAAAACAATAATTTATTCCATTAGAAACATCCAAGCCTCCTATATTATGCCTAAAAGTCACTCATAACTAACTTCTTCATATCCTGGGAAAATAAAACATAAGAAAGGGGCGAGCTCAAACGCTTTGTAAGGGTAAGAAATATAGTGGAAGATAACATAAACATTAGCCTTGGTGAATAATTAAAAACACATGCCTTTACAAATGATAAACATGAACACTTTATGGAAAGAATATGATATGAGTAAATAATTCCATAATAAAACATAGTCACGGGTATTCTACTAGTCGAATAACCACATAAACCATCAATTTTATTTTCATAATGAGGGAATGTATAATGTCTGACATTCTAAAACATTTTGTCAAGTCCTCAGCCAAGACGTCTAAAAACGATTTAGGCGTCGGCCAAAATCATATATCAAATTGGGAAGGTCCTCAGCCAATTCGACGTCTAATTATCTTATGAGACCTACTGATGTATAGAGGATCTATAGTGGGCTCCACCCGTCACTTACTAAGTCTAATACATTCCACATATGAAATGGTTGAAATATAACAAAAACATTTGTATTAAAAATATCATAAGAAATGTCAATACTTTAACCATAAACCATGAATGGTATAAAAATAACACATCCATAGTCAAAAATATCACAAAACCTTCAATACATTATGGAAGATTTGTATCATAATGAATCGACTTCAAACAAATATAAAATCCATCAAAGGATGTTGACATCGATGAAATCAAAATAATTTGAGAGAAATATCTCTTTCTTTTTTATAAAATCATATAAAGTCACATAATTATAAAAGAAAAAATTTAATTTTAAAATAATCTTATATTCTTTTAAGGGAATCTTCGATGGTGTTATAACAGCGGAGAATAACCACACCCTTCATATAAGTTAAAAAATACATTCTTACCTTAATTTTGTCGAAAAGGTCGTAAAGTAACTTGTTTGGAAAATGACGGAAATATTACCTTCAAAACATATAAGGTCAAATAAGGGTATAAAATACTTTAAACCATAGTCTAGAAAATATAATTTTTTTTAAAATTCATTTTTAAGAAAACACGGATGTGGATGATAAAGAGGTCCCACTAGATTCTTATATAAAAACAACTTCAGCTAAGTAAAGAGATTATGAAATTAAACCTTACCTTGTACTTTTCCTTGGTTGAGGGTAAATTAACCCCCTGTATAATAGTTAAATCATTTTTATTAAATTATTCAAGAACCATATACATAATTATGATATCATATATGATCTTCTAATAATGCTTTGTTAATAATATTTTAGTATGATCGTCATTTCGAGTGTTGACTGATTCATTTTCATTTATATTATTTGTTACATGAGTCATGTTTGTTATGGATGGGATGTATATTATTCATATCTAGAATTATATCATGTCTTTAAACATTATTTTTAATCATGAAATGAAAATTAGTCTTGAATGGTTATGATGGGGAATGAATCTCATCCCGTTCATGGAGACGGTAATCCGTATGTATGCACGAGTGACAATATCATTATTTTGATATTAAAATAGTATGTAAATAGATGGTATATCATATATACAGAATAATTAACATGTTATATTTTTTATTGACATCAATTATACATCATCATTATACCCATCCAAGAATAATGTATTGAATAACAACTACACCACAACGTGGAGACGGTAAGCCGTACGTACGCATGTATGGTGACTCTGTCATTCATATGATGGATAGAATAATGAATATGGTTGTACCATTTTTGTAATAACACCACAGTATATAGAAGATAATGGAGTTATTATTTTATAATGGAAACAACAAATAAAGAGGAATTGGAAGAAGAAAATAACTTGAAATATGTGATGAAATATTTACCTATTATTGAGGTTCTTCCTTTTTATTTGATCAAAATGTATCCTTATGTTGGCTTTCTGACCAAAGTAAGGCCTCTAGGATGAACGGAGGACAGTTGGGAGGATATTTGACAAGTTTCTGGCCGATCCAAATGGCTTTGTAGGTGTGAAATTGAGAGAAGGTTAAGTGACCTTTTATAAGTGGGGTGAGGGGAACCTTAGGAAAAAGTTGAAATATTATTTTATAACAAATTCATATTCGGTTAATAATGTCTCCAAAATGATTTATTTAGATTCTAAGGTGGGTATGGGTCTAAATACTCTCAAAAATAGGTTTTAGACAGGTTTAGGTTACCATATTAAACTAATCTTTTAGATTTATCTCTTAGTTAAATAGTTTGACATTTACCATGTCTCTTTGTATTTTGATCCATTTTGGATGATTCGTAATTTTTTTTCTAATTCACGCAATGTGTATTATGCCACTGGTTAATATATTTTTTTGACAAGATTTTATATTATTTGTCTAGAACTTCCACTTACTTTTAATCAGATGGATTATATATCTTGTGAAATATTCTCTACTGCATCCAATCAAAGGGACATGATTTCTAGGAATCATGACATTGATCCCCAATATTACGTGTATACTAGTAATGAAATTTTGAATAGGTTCCTATCATTATAGCTTCATAATTATCCATTATCTCAATAAATTATTTGTGTGGGTTTAGTTTTCTGGATGATGCTACCATTCCTCACTTAGACTCTAATCCTCTAGCATAGTAGGTGTTAGCTTCTCTTGACTGTGTTCAAATGAAAATTTCTATGGATGGACGATTGGTCAGAGCATGGTCATAGGGGTTGTCTTATATATTGAAAAAATATACCTTAGGTTTGAATGGATATGAATATTTTCATCATCCCATCACTCTGATCTATTTGATTATATTTTCCTCCTCTCTGACCAACCCAAGTGGTGGTCGGAGTTTGAAATGGGATCTTCATCAAGGTAGTAATTTCTTTGATGAATGGGCTTCAAATTTTTGGGTTATCCAAATATTCTTTTTATAAGATCATTTATACAAGGTCTATATTTATTAATCCATGTGTATATACCAATTTATCATCTATCATCAACCCGATCTCCTTCTAAAAATGATCATCCATTGGTGTCCTAGAACTAACACAATTCATTTGTCTAATGGTGAAGTGGGCATCAGCCTGTGGGACATCTACCAACTGGGTGGGATTACCCCACTTGGAGAGATGTATGATGAGTTTCAACATGTTGTGGATGTTTGGAATGATCCTTCAAAGGCTCCTGTTTTAGAGAAGGAAATGATTACCATTCTGAAGTAGAAACTAAAAAAAGAGATGATGATGTACTCACTCATTTCTTTCAAGCACTGGATCAATATTTTTATTTACAGTATCAGGGTTAGGAAAACAACTATATGCTCACATAGGTTCTTTTCTCAGTAGGTCCATGACATTGTTGGACCACATTGGGCCAACTTGAAAGCTGGGGACTACACTTAGTGGGGTTACTTAGTGTACCCAATGATCTATCTAGACCTTAGTCTTGAATGAATTATGCCTATTTTTTAATGGATGTATTTTCCTAGCTAGGGATGCATATTCAAGGATCTGTGTTAACATTTTGGTGATGAAGGCATGACTTGCGGAAGTAAAAATCCTCAATTTGGTAGGGTCAGTCCTCGCATGACTTTATCAAATCTTAGTCCATATTCAATGAGGTAGTACCCCATATAGGATCACTAGTCCTCTCTAGTTTTCATTTGGTTGGATAGGGGATCACTTTCATTTCTTTGACTATTACTATGCTACTAGGATCCCATATGACCTATCCCATCCCAAATTGTTGAAAAGATCTGGGTTTAAGTCCATGACCTTAAGCCCTGTTGAGGTTAATAATTCACTGATCTAGTATGACAGCTTCCATATTACCTCCTACAATGCACTGATTGGGATGATTATTGATGATGATAGTGGTTCTATAGATGAAAGGTAATATATGATCTATCTTCAGGATGACGTTATTGCATACAGGGTGGAAAAGCTATCTATTTTCAATCCTTATATTCCCTATCAATTCACTCATCAGTTTTCTTACATCCACGGGGTTTCCCCTCTTCCCTTGGATGGTGTATGATGATAACAACATCTTGTGGTCATTTTTCAATTTTGATTGATGCTGGAACATGAATATTCCAAAGATAAGATCACACTCCCATCTACTGATGCTCCATCCTTCCTTTACCAGAATTATGCTCATGCATGGGTAGCAACTTATCTAGACAGTGTGCTAGCCCATCTATTCTATCATGTGGACAATACATTTTCTTTTCCAACCCCCATATATATGGTGACAATATAAATGATTGAAGACTAGGGAGATATGTAAAGGAATATACCTCGTTCCGGTAATGAATACCCTGATAGTGGATCATATTCCATTCATGAGGTTATCCCTCTAGCATAGTCTATGAATGATACACATATTGAGATAAGAGAATATGATGCTTCTTCTTTCACTAACCTACCAGTTCAACTGGTTACTCCTCCTCTTATCATTCCTACTTCATCAGTTATAGAATCTAATATGCAACATAGGCTTCCCTAGAAATAGATTCATTCCTTGATTACTGAGACTCCCTTAGATACATTTCATGACCAAGGGGACTACCTCCATCAGTAGTTTCATAACATGGGGATAAGTGGTTTGGATTAATAACCATTGTATGATATCATGATGCAAATCATACTAACTCGGAGAAAATTTTCCATAAATGAGGGTACCTACATGATTTTACAGATGAGGCTCCAATCGCTAAGAAGATAAAGGAGGCATCAGAGGCATTAGAGCAAGGTCTCCAGTTTATATCTGAACTGTAGGCTCATATGGATTCCTGGACTGCACAGATTGTGATATATGAGGAGATAATTTCCCATTTGAGGTCTGATATTTTAACATCATCATCCTCATTGGATACTATTTAGAATAGGGTCAAAGAGTTGACTACTTTGGTTGAGACTCTCCATCCTAGGGCAGAAGAAAAAAAGACAGGTAGATAAACACTCCAGTATTCCATCAATTCTTCCCTAGAGACTCTTGAAAACCTTTACATCACATCCAATTCAATTTTATAATAGTAATAACTTTTTAATGAATTCCATTTTTTATGATATTTTAGTGAGACTACAAAATGTGGAGATTCCTCCTCATTTTTTCACACTATAATTGAACAGGTTTATAAAACATTTTATGTGTTCTCTAGTTTCCCTTTTATTTTTGATGTGCAAGACTTTTTATTGATCTGATATTATATAAATTACCAATTATACCCACAGTTTTCCTAACATTAATAAAACATAAATGTATGGATTCGAATATTTTAACTCATAACAAATTCTTATTTGATAAGTTCTCATGAATTCCCACCAACACGATATTCCTTACTAACGTATCTATTCTAGTTATCATGAGGTCACTTTTCTTGAAAAAAGGACATTTGGGTTGAATATATGTCACATAGGTAGGTTTCTCTTTCCTTTTCAGAAGCTGATAGAATTAGTGAGAATATCTTAGGTTCGATTAAGGTAATATGGTGGGCCTTACAAGCTATTGCAGGATAAATCGTTTTTGTGGTGTAGTTTTGGGACTTCTATCTCGGACCTCATATTTCTTTAGTTTAGGGTCTTTTATATCAATCCTCATATTGCTTTAGTTTATGTTCTTTTAGCTCATACCTGATATTGCTTTATTTTTTGGGTCTTTTATCTTGGACCTTATATTGCTTTAGTTTTGGCTCTTTTATCTTAGACCTAATATTGCTTTAGTTTTGGTTCTTTTAGATCAGACCTAATATTTAATTAGTTTTAGCATAGTCCTAATATTGCTTTGGTTTAGTTTATTTTAGCACAGACCTAATATTTCTTTAGTTTAGGGTCTTTTAGCTCAGACCTGGTATTGGTTTAATTTAGGGACTTTTAGCTCGGACCTGATCGACGATCATAGAATATAGTGAAGACATGCTAGGAATTTCCCAAAACACATTGGGGTGTTGAGATATGTTGTGGTGTCACTAAGTCTCACAAGGATCGGAAATCCATTTTTTTTTATAGTGATGCATTCTCTTGATGGCCATATGTGCTTATGCAGGAGACATAGGAAAACATGAACAGTTAAGTAAAGGGTCTCTTGAAGTCAGGTATCTTCTCCAAGGTTTATGGTAGATTTATGGAGGTAATATCCATTTGGGGTAGAAATAATAGGCATTATAGGTCTTCCTGGATAGTTGGAATATGGGTGGTGTAGGTCATAACCCAAAAGATTTAGTTGTTAATATGAGATGGGGTAGATACGTTGGGTATGTCTTGTGATATTATGAGATGACAGGTTATGTCGCGGTGTTTCCCAGGCTCACAAGGATTAAAGCCCTCTCTAGAAAGGAGGATATACCTTAGTTGGTGGTTCAAAGGCCTTATAATTCGGTAGCATGGTCAAGAAAGAGATTATCTACACTCCTTTTATAGGTACGCGAAAGATTCATGAATATTGAAACATCTAGATGATGAAGTTGGGTCTAGATGAGAGCTATATAGGAAGGGTTCTCGCAACCTACGGAGGTTTAGCACTTGATTGAAGCTCGATTCCTACACCATGTGGTTTAGAATCACGAGGCTTGGGTCATCAAAGGTTTTGGAATGAGTTATTTAATTCTGGACTTGATAAAGGGTACAAAACATGATGATGTAACTTCGAGGATGTTGAATCCACTCAGATAGTTGGTACAGAGACTTTAAGTCATGTTCCAAAGTGCTCAAATTAGAATGATGATATGGGAAAGTCATGTTGGGAGCACTTGAAACAAACTAAGCTGTTGAGTTCTATCGCAGTTATTTCAGGTATCACAAAGAGCAGAATGTAATTTTTTTAGAGTGACATATTTGGTGGATGACCATAGTGCATATCTTGGAGCCATAGGCATAAATGCATAGTCAAGAAAAAGGTCCCTTGAAACTGGATATCTTTTTAGAGGTCTATTGAATGTTTATGATGATCTGACGCACCAAAAATCTTGAAGTGTGATTTGTGGAGAGTATAATATCCAATGAGCATTTGAGCACCCTAATTGTTGCATCACTACCTAGTGAAATATTGTCATGGTGAGGAGATGTGACAAATCATTTCTTTAACTTTTTCCTGATCCAGGGGGTCCAGTGAGCATAGATTGGATTTTACTAAGGCTAAAGAGTATGCCCTATGATCTTTGTGTCTTTTTTACTTTTGCCCTGAATTTTCCCTAAACTTTGGAAGTGAAGATTTTAGAGATAAAATACTTATGTTTTTCTCAGGCATCCCTTTGCGGGTTTTCGAACAAAAAATTTTGTTTCTATTTCACTATTAGTATAAGGTCTTTTGAATTAGACCATTATAGGCTATTTTTTAAGGTCATATATCTTTGGCTAAAGTGCATGTAGTTTAAGGTAATTATGCACATAGACCTAATATAGAGGATGATACACAAGATCCTAACAAGGATACCCAGAGTCAGGAGTACTCCATCATCCTTCTAAGTGAGAGGTAAAAATATTATAAAATCATGGATCGAGGTTATTAGGTCATGTGTAATGGTATGTGACAATCAAATTGGGAGTGGTTCATATCACACTGAGGTATTGAGGTTTTTCCATGATGATTTCTTGGTTCACAAGGGTTATAAAGTCATTTTTATAGAGTGATTCATTTGGGTTAGGCTCCTATGAATGAGCCATAGGCATACATGCATAGTCAAACTAGGTGTCCCTTGAAGCTAGTTATGCTTTTTAGAGACTATGGAATATTTTTGGAAACATATGGTACTTCAAACATGAAGTATAATTTTTGGATTATGGATGATTAAAATATGTTAGAAGCATCCCGTATTATAGTTGACCAAGGTAATTCTATTTCGGTCATTTGATAAGGAATGACAATGGGTGATGGACTCTGTGAAGTTTAACATCCTAAGGTAAGGATATACTTTGTGCAGTTTAACATCATGTGGTAAGGATGTTTGTCGTGCAGTTTAACATTGTGCAGTAAGGATGTGGGATCCAACATGGAGAGGAATATAGTGACTTGCCCAATGGGTGGATATTTCGGCATCACCATGTATTCTATGTCAATAGGAATCAAGCCATAAGTAGTTCTTGAAACTCTATGTAGTTTAACATCATGTGGTGAGGACGAAGATGAATCGACATGAAATGGTTGAAATGTTAGGTCTAGGAACAAGGGTGGAAGTACATACATCACTAAGTATCTCATGAGGGTGAGAATCAAGCCACACATAGTTTTAAATGAAGGCTCCCTACATAGGTCTGGCCCATACGCATAGGTGGGCATTATTTCTTTTGATTCTTGTAGCCAGGCCCAGGATTGGAGATCCAGAAATCACTACATATCCTGGGATGGCTGGAATTAATCCATATATAGTTCTTAAAGAACCATGCAATTTAACATCATGAGAAAAGTATGAATATGGACCATCATGAAAAAATAAAGATTCTACGGCTGGGCCCAAGGGTGTAAGTATGTTCATTTATAAGTACCCCATGAAAATGAGAATCAATCTATGCATAGTTCTTGATGATGGAGGTATGGTAGAAGACCGACACCAACCGTAGTGGTCCTCAAGGATGAGGTCCAGAGAAGTGTACAATTTTATGTTGTGCAATGGACGTTAACCATGCAATTTAACATTATGCATATTGGTCTATTGGTGTGATTTTTTAAGTTCTTTCATTTAGGACCAAGATGAGCCTATCAAAAGCTATTATGATTTTTTAATGTCGGGAAACCCTTATCAGAACTCTTAATCCCATGTGAGCTATGCTCAGTGTGAGAAACAAGTAACAAAATTAGCTCCCCTCACCTTGTAGAGGCATTCAAAATTAGGAAAGGTACATTTTACACTGTGTGTTGGATAGATCAAGATATAGGATCTATGTATCCCTACATATCTCATTGGAATTATAATCAATCCATACGTAGTTCTAGGAACTCACATAGTTTAATGTCTTGTGGAAATGACATTTTCCATGCTGTTTAATGTCATATGGTAAGGATGTGGACCACTTCACTTGAAAGGAAAATTAATATTATGGATCCACTTAGTTTAACATCTTATATAAATTACATCTCCATATAGTTTAATTTCATGTCGTTAGGATGAGATAGAATAGTTTAATGTCATGCCACCAGCATGTATGGTGTAAATTACACTGATGTGGATGCCCATGTGATGAAAACTTTGCAAAGTATTTGTTAAGAAACCTCCCATTAGTGGGGGGTGTAACATGATCCCCTTCAATCATATCCAGTGAGTAAGCACCATTTTGATAGACCTTATGTATGATTTAAGGTCCCTCCCACTTGGGTTCTATACTTTTAGATTTCTTTCATAGTTTTATTAGGGTCTTACGATCCAATACAATCTCCCCTTAGAGAAATTAGTGGAGGAGATCCTTTTTGTTGAAGTCATATGCGATTCAATTCTGATGGAATTCAAGGTTGTGTAATGTGCACAACCTATTCTCATCGAGACACTCCAATTCGTCCAATGACTTTTGAAATTACACATCATCTGAGAGATCTTCAAAATTGGATATTCGGATTAAGGGTAGCTTGGATTCTATGGGTAATACTGCCTTGGTACCATACACCAATGAGTATTGCATTTTTTGTAACAATATGCATGGTTCTAAGTAGGCCCATGGAGTATGAAGGAATTTTTCTGGCCAAGAATTTTTATCCTTGTTCACCATCTTCTGGAGTATATTCGACAGAGTCTTATGGAAGGCCTCTATCTGTACATTTTCTCTTATAT
Organism: Viscum album; assembly: GCA_963277665.1. Taxonomy (NCBI): domain Eukaryota; kingdom Viridiplantae; phylum Streptophyta; class Magnoliopsida; order Santalales; family Viscaceae; genus Viscum; species Viscum album. The sequence goes on from OY728139.1 coordinate 499,096,791, forward strand.
GATAGTGATATGAGTGATTGGAATCAATATTGTACTCCTGGTAGAGTTTTTTCAACTCCATAGAACAAAATTTGGTGTTGTTGACTATCAATATTTTTTGAGGGACCCAAACCTAGTAATGATATGGGACTTTATGGAGATGATGATGTTGTTTTTCATAAATTACTTAAGTGGTATTGACTCAGTCCATTTTGACAAGAATTTGGTAGTAGTAAGGATATACATGAACTACATGGCCATGACTTGGGATATATCCCCACAACATCCATTCCCCAAATTGTGAATGGATAGTAATATTTAGTTGTATGTATTGATTATAAGGGTTGATGGATGAATTTTTCATGAATCTATCATGAATCACATTTCTCGGTGAAAACCACATAGTCTTGTATCATGGTTTTCTAGTAATATCTCAACCTCTTGAATTGGTGTGAGCGTCTGGTCCCAAATTGATAAGAAGTGGAATAGCTCACATGAATTTCCTCTATGATGGTGAAAATATCTCATTTTTCTATTCCCATGAGGAGGATTCCATAAAATCCACACTTTTAGAGGTATTTTTTCTCATTAGGACCATCCGGAAGGGTAAAATTCATTGCATGGTGTCAGATCTATTCCATTATAGTTCTATTTGTTGGGAGAGTATCATTTTGGAGATAAAAGATTATAGGCTCCATCCATACAGGGGTGTAAATTGGTTTATCATTCTCTGTGGTGTTGTTGACCTGATTTATTTATTCCATATCACAAATGATGATCGTCGAGAACATCTGTCGATATATGATACGAAATATTTCTTCTTCCGAATTAAGGTCATCCAGTATGGTGGCCACATTGGCCAATGCGTCAGCACAAGCATTCAGCAATCAAGGAACATGATTCTATGTTGTCTCAAAATTTATTTCAGACATCATTCTACTGACATAGCTAGTGAGATGTTCCATTTCTTCCTTTTTGATGTAATATTCACAATTGATCATCTCTATCACTAGCTCTGAGTCCCTTTTATTATTCAGTTAGGAAATTGGTAGTTATAGGGACAATTCCAACCCAGTGATGACGGCTTGGTACTCTGCCTCATTATTCGTACAGCCTTCAGAAAGTGAGAACGAGTAGGGAAACCCCACTTTTTCGGGAGAGACATATATGATCCCTAAGATAACCTGATTGAGCTTTAAATTTTCCATCCTTTTTCAGATATGACTTTGTGAGGTGTCATTAAAATACATCTCCCATTTGCAGGAAATGTCATGGGCATAGAATACCACCCCATATGGAACATCAGTGTCCACACGTGCATTTTTTGGGGTAGGATTTGAAGCAAGGAAATTATCTTGAGATTTCCCTTTCTCCGATTTATGTGATACAAACAGAATTTCATATTAGAGATCGTTCTCGCTCCTCGTATTGTTTTTCTATACGACGAGGTCACCATGTTAGCATTCCATGGTGGCCACATATATGATTTGTGGCCTCCCTTCCACCAGAGGCATCGAGACCGGTGGATCAGTAGATAATTATATATGCTTTTAAAGTCTTCCTAGAATTCATCATCCCATCAATAGTAGATTCCAATCTTAATTAGCATGGTAAAGGGGAAATCTTTGCTGACCGGTTTGGAAATGAAAAACTGAATATAAGTGGGGTTCCCTTGGATCCCTCTTAGTTATTTAAGATTTTTGGTGGGTGACATTTTTACAATAGTACTAGTTTTCTCTAGGTCTAAATCTATACCACGATCGCATACCACAATGTTTAGGAACTTCCCTGATGTTACCCTGAAGGTACATTTTTACATATTCAACTTCAAACAATATTTTCATATCTTGTCAAAGAATGTTTTGATATCCATGAAGTGATCACTTTTCTATCACGATTTTCCAACCAGTTCATCAACATAAAATTATACAATCTTTACTAAAAAGTTCTCAAATATATGATGCATGGAACATTGATAAGTGGAACCATCACTCTTCAAGACAAAAGGGAATAACCTGATAGTAGACGATCCCCTGAGGTACTCTGAACATAGTGACATATTCATCTTTGGGGACAATATTTATCTGATTGTACCCTAAATAATCATACATGAAAGAAAGGGATTGAAAGCCATTAGATGCATCGATCAAGAGTTCTATGATTAGAAATGGGAAGTCTTACTTCATCAAATGTTGACTAATGTCTCCAAAATAAATGCAGACCCTAATATTACGATTCTTTTACTTGATAAGAACAATGTTGGAAAGTCATCTAGGGTATTACACTTCTTAAAAAAAAGTTGTCTTTGATAAAATTGTAGACCTCAAACTCTACATTGGTGACATGAGAGGGGTGCATCCTCACGACCGCTTACTTGAAGACTCGATACTCATTAGGTAGTCAAAGATGGTGCATTTCCACATCCAGATTAATTCTAGGCATTTCTATATTGTTCCAAGATAATTCATATCGATAATGATTCATTAATTCAATATACATCTCTTTCTCTTCGTGGGGCGTGGTGGCACTAATTAGAGTAAACCACAAGTCTTATTCTATTCCTAAATTCTTCTACCTAAGCTTGTCAATGGTGGTGGAGACACCTACCTCAAATATGGGATGGTTATTCCTAAGTCCATCCTCATTTTCACCCAATTATGATCCAATGGAGGCATCTTCAGATTATTATGGAAATATGGGGGATTATATACTAGTATTGGGGTGATAGAGACCTAGAGAAGAGGAATTATCACCCCTACTTACAGATTCATTGCAGAGATATGTCAGAGTTGGTTATCTTTTTGAATTTCATTGAGGAAATAAGAGGATTGGACCTCTAGGGTTAGGTCTATTACCTCCACTATATTTATGGGGAGCACATAGTCATAGTCAAGCATACAATAGGGATTTTTAGGGGATTTCCCTAAGCTATTAGAGGATGTAACCTGTTTATCATCATCCTCTATTGGGGTTTTCCAACCTTTTTGTAGAAATCCTCTTTATAATATGTGGTTGTGAAAGTTTTTAAGGGGTAATTGTCACCATGAAGTATGTCATAATTTTCATTGATTGGGTACTTCAGGCACTGATGGGATATTGAAGGTACCACTAAGTGTCTATGGAACTAGGTCCTTCCAAGAAGGACATTATATGCGGTATCTTTTGGGATAAACATAAACTCAACATTAGATCTGAGGTCCCCAAACTAGGCTTTGAGATTTATCTTATTGAGAGTAATTTTATGGTGCTTATCATACCCTTGAATTCTCAGCTTTGTGGGAGAAAAATCCAATTTTATATATCCCAAATATCAGAGGGTCCAGGATGGGATGAAGTTGATCTCACTTCTATTTTAAATCATAAACCCGTGGATGTTGAAATTATTGAGTCTGCACGAAACATATAGGGTCATGATGTGACCTTGGATGAACTCTTTCTGATCTTGTTCAGGGAACGAGATGCCGACATGGAATTCTGCTGACATGGACTCCACTTGATAAACCTTAGATGTAGCAACTTCTATCTCAAACACCTTTGGGATTTAGAGGACTTCAAAAATTTCCTCCTTGATTTATTTTGAATGATAGATCACATCAATGATTGAGATCCTGGTTGGTAAAATAGAGAGATGTTTCAGAATGTCATAATTTTGTGGAAAAGGTTGGCGCTTCCAAAAAATTGGGTTTCTCCAGGGCATGTGGTTCAGGAGCCAATTCATTTGATGTGGACATGACTGGTGACTGTGTAGAAGTTGAGGGAATATGTACTACCAGTGGTTCAAGTTGCACCATCATTCCTCATTTCATGGATTGATCAGATAAATAAACCCTTGTTAGGCAGTCATGCAAGACAATTGGGTGTGAAAGACTATTGGAGGGCCCTTATTTGGGGTCGTATTCATCACTAGAGAAGGTATTTTCCAAGTGTATCATGTTGACAGAACCAAATAAGATCTCTTAATTCTCTTAGGATTAGGTTTTTGGGGGTGGTTCCGATTCTTCGAATGTAATAGGGTTGAAATATTCAAGAGTTAGAGCTTACATTAGAGAAAAATATGACTCTTCCTCCACTATTTATTCTAACTTACGGAAGTCACAACCACCTTTGGGAGGAATATTTGATGTTTCTTCTTTGGTTTCTGGATCTATTGTGGGTGTGTGTCGATTTTATCTTAGGGCTGCATGAGCTTGATCAAATATTTTTCAAGTCATCCAGTTGTTGAACATCCTCTCATGCTTGGCCAGAACTTTCTACGAATCACCTTCTTCTTCTAACTGGGAAACAATTATGCAGAAAACCATCTCTAAGTAGTTATCTAATAGAACCAATCTGGAATTGATAATTTGTTTAAGTAAATCTTCAAAAATGAAGCAGTATCGGATATTATGACATAGCCTTTTATGGAAAGGGAAGTAGTCAGGATGGCCACTAAGGTTAACCTCATCGGGATTCATGGGTTTTGGCAGCATGAGTAAGTTATTGTCCATGGTTACCAAGAAATAACCAGGTAATTATTAATTTTGTAAGGAGTATGGTTTATTCATCTATACCTCAAATCCTAGGAACCCTTGATTCCTTTGTGCTTATGGATGAGGGAAATTTTATGGTTGTCATTGCTCGACATGAGGTGCTTGGTGGTTTGGGACCTACCTAAGTGCTTGGATAAGAATCACTATTAGGTTGATATTGATAGCTATAATTTCTTCTTTTTTTATCCTTTTACCTTGTGATGATGGATTTAGTCTAGGTTTGAATCAGATTTGTTGAATGGCATCATTGAGACATTTCAACATTTCTATGAACTCACAAAACCCACCTAGATACTTGATCAGGATTAGAGGTGTCTATAACTCATCCCTGATATTCTCAGCATATATTTTGAAAATTTGATCCTATGAGAGAGGCATGATAAATGACTAGCTTAAACCTTTCCTTTTAGATATAATGTCATACACCCTCTCATTTCCATGCTGCTTTCAATTTGATAGGTTGATAATCGCCATTTTCCTCAGTGTAGAGATGAACTGATAAAGGAACTTATGGAAAAGGTCCTCCAATCCTAAAATGAATCCTAATGGTATACTGATGTACCATAAAAAGGATAGACTTATCAATGTTTGTACAAAACACGTCAGTTTGTCTTCCCCCTATTGATCTTGAAGGACCCTCATCGGCCTACATCAGGATACAAAGTGTGTGAGATATTGTTGAAGATAATTGTTTCTGTCAAAACTAGAGAAGGTAGGATTGATGAAATTGAGTGAAGGCATGGTGTCATCCACCAATTTGATATATGGATTTATCTCATACTTTACAGGTGTGTGTTTCCCTTCCACATATTACATTCGAGTAGTTAGGGATTCGATGACATTAAGAAACTCTAGGGGCACTACTATCTGATCCACCTCCATTCTATAAGGAGTGGGCAGGGGTTGATGAGGTGGCCCCACCTTTTCTCTAGATGAATCTCAATTCATCCTAAGACAGAATGATCACCCTGAAAAAGAAGAGGATATCACCAAAATGGAGGTAAGTCGTGATCATTTTGGACTTCCTCATTTATGTAAACATGTTTCCTTGATCCGTAGCCAATTTTATGCCCACATACCACTATTTCTAAAATACCAGCTATATGAGGGAGAATATTCATCTCTTCTTGAATATGATACCTATAAGGAATATTTCCCCTATGTAGCTCCTTATTGAGTTTTCAAATAGTTTGTATTTCACTCCCATATTGCGACAGTTATTCCTATATGGAAGGAACCTCAACTCTTCTGATTGGTGATTAGGATATAGCAGCAAATTTATAATTTTATTTGGTATTGTTAAACCTAGGAGGACGAAACTCAATATTTTGAGGTGCTAGGTTTGGAGGCTTCTCTGGTTCTAGGTTCATGTAGCTTCATTTGGTGCATCAAAATCACCCTCCTCCCAAGATGGGTTTTTTTGTTGAGTCCCTCTGCATTTGTGCATTGATTCACAATGTATGCCATGTTGAAAGTGATGATGTTAACAGAGGCATATTTAGAAATTGGGGTTGTTCCATTTCTTTTGATGAAATAGGCTGATTCTGTACTACTTTCATTAGGGTCACTATTTAAAACCTCGGACATATCATACCATTTTGGATTAATACCCTGGAGAGGTCTAATTGCCTTCATTGTATGATCCTTTGGTCTTGGTTTTTGAACTATGACCTTGAGGGAGTTTTCATTCATAGTTGACGAATGGGACCTGACCATTATAGGTTTGTCTTATAGTGGGAGGAACTGGTGGGTTCCCGACCATTTATTTTCCCTTCCCAACCTAGACAAGACTGATTCTCTCTATGGTGATGATGATGATGAAAATTCCACTAGCCTTATAGGGTGGGGGTCATTCGAGGCTGTAATTATAATAGATTTTTCATGTTGCTAAGGATGAAGTGACTCCAATCAGGTATTTGATGATTCCCAAGATGAACATGATTATATAATTGGACCCATCCTAGTATGGTAGGGTTGATCTGGAATTACTATTGATTTCTCCAAGACCCTCTCAGTGAATGATGAACCAGGGGATGGTGATTAAGATATATATTCTCCCAACCTAGTGGGATGGGGTTGGTTTGTAGATAATGTCATTTTTTCTTGATTCCTTTTGAGAATTGATGATCTGATAGGTGGAGGTGGTGGTAGGTGTTCCCCCAACCCAGTGAGCTAGGTCCACTCCTGAATGTATAATATGATAGCTACCACTATGTCCTGTTTGGTGTAGCGTAGTTGTGCTCATGTAGGATATGGGTGCATTGGAAGCCTTGGATGGAAATCATTCCTTATGGGAGTTTTTTTGGATGATCAAAAATTCGGTCTCTGTGTCTGAAATATACTTTTATTACTTTGAGGTGCCCAGTTTAAAATTTGGTTGGTTATACTCTCCCTCTTTTCTTCATGTATGGGCACTGTTGAAGTGGGGGCATTCCATTGTAGTGACCAATTGGCCTGAGTGTTACCTAGTTCCATAATTTCACCAGAGGCTATAACATTACAGGACATCATATATGAGGGGCTCTATTGTTCTTGTTGTGAGGAAAATTTTAACGCTCCATTCTATCCCCATACTCAAATACATATGCATGAAGTGGATTTTAAGATCATATTCTAAAGGGCCGCGATTCAATGGAGGAAAACATGTTGTATATTTTCACTTTTCTTTTCTGGTTTTGGATCACGGGATATAGAGATAGTAGCCATATCTAGGTGAAAATAGAGTATCCTGATTGTATGAAGGTGCCCCCTATATCCTAGATAAGGGAGTTGTCTGGCCTTCAGTCGTTGATTACTAGACTATATATTTTGGTCTAGATAAAGAATGCACTTTTTTTCTAGCTCATTTGGGATCACATAGCTAGAATTAGCGAGGGGCTGAAACCTGATGTGGAAGTTTTTTCTGGATAACTTTCCCCATATGTAAATTTTTTCTTTCTCTTCATCAGGCTTACATTTCTACATCTGTTAGTACCATAGAAGATGATTATGAAGGATGCTTTTTGATGATATTGGAGTGATACTGTAAGATGATGGGAAACTGTATACCATTAACACCTATGTTTTGAGCACCTATTTACATGAAGGGATCATATCTTTGAACACATTTCTATGAGAAGATGTATGAGCTTTTAAAAACTCTATATATGAAGGTTTTTAGGCATGACAAAGATTTCTTTATCCATGGGAGATATCTTCCTAGAGAGGTTGACCATGTTGGATGTCAGGAGTAGAGTCCCTACGATCCATCTCCATGTTATCACGAGGAGTACTATCATGGTAATGAATGTCTTCTACTTCGATGGAAGAGTTAATGGACTCTTGTGGTGTTGGGAATGTGTCTCGAACAACCTCAAGGACACTAGCATTGAGTGAATTAGGAATATGGCCCATGTTTTTTGTTGAGGTCAGAATATGTAGACCTACCTTTAGGAATTGTGTAGGGATATGGGCCTACTGCATGACGGTTTCCGGAATTTGATTATAACCATCTGGTGTTGCGGTAATATGACACTACTACTGAAAATATGCTAGAATATTCTGATGATATGTGTCATTATTGGTAGGAATATGATCTGGTCCTGAGGCATGTTCTATTCTCACTTAGTGAGGCTCTGTTAGGATTGGAGTATGATCTTGATCCCGAGCCTTTAGAATATGTCGATGGTCTTTCTTGTCATGAATATGAGCCTGATTTGAGGAATGTGTCAATCTCACATGGAGATCCCCAATTAGAGCAGGAATATGAACCTAGTAAGGATATGAATTCACCATAAAAATATATCGACAAACCTCCAAAATTGGATGAGGGATATGAGCCTAATTTTATATTGCCTTGGAATGATGCTGGTGCAGTCATTTATCGGCGGAAGTAGAAATATTTTTCTGAATTCTATGATTTGCTAGAATATACCATGAATATTCACTTATAGGAATATGAACCTGTCTTGAGTCTTATTCCATTATAAATTGGTTATCCCCATCCATAATGAGGGTATATGCCTGATCCTAGGTCTTTTGAGTATGATGCTGGAGTTCTTTGATTGGAATATATGCTTGTCCCAAGGCATGTTCCCCTCTCACTTGGTTTGCCACAACGAGAATGTGGATATAAAACTGATCTTGGGCTATTGGAATATTTCATTAGACATCATTAATAGGCATGTTCCTTTCTCACCCGGTCAGACCTGGTTTGAATGGGAGTATGATCCCTGTCTAGGGCCTCACCCTTTATCGGAATATGTTTTTACTCCTCTCAGACAGAAGGAAGAATGTGTGCTTTGTCCAGTGTAGCCACTTGTTCGCAATTATCAGAGTGTTGAGTTTTCTTAACTATAGGGATAAAAATATGTGCATGTCCCTTTATGTGCAATAGTTCCAAAATATATTGGAGGAGTTCTTCATCATTTGAAAAAATATATTGGAATTTAAGAAAAGTGTTTGGAAGGATATAATCCTTTATACTTTTCATCTACATTATGTTTTAGAAGATATCTTTGATTAAAGTAGGGATATGAGCACACTTTTTTCCACCTTGGTCCACTAAAATATGTCGATGGTCTTCATGCACGATGGTAGGGATATGTGTCTCCCCCATGCCTGTTGTAGTAATTTTCCTACATTATTGTTCCGAGTGAGTATGGATATGCGCTTTCTTACTAGATACTATCGGAATATTCTGGAAAGTATCATCAGTGGGAGTGGGGATATGATCATTCTCTTGGATATCCATCAACTTCCTCACCTGATGAGCCATCCCAGCTGCCTTGGAATGAGCATCCAAGGTTATAGTGTGTTGTTTGGTACCCTCAGCAGGAGACTGGTGGGAACCAATGAAATTATGCTGTCAATGGGAGTTGATAGGATCCCTCCTCAGTGGAACCTAAACCATGATAGTAACATATTTTTTTCCCTATTCCACCTTCATCTGATATTGAAGGTGTAATTTATCACACTCTGGGGATAAGCCCCCAAAGTAGTTGTCCATGGAAATGAGGGCCACAGGCTTAGTAGCAACTTTTCTTAGGTGATGATGACTCGCTAGTTTCCATGCTTGGAGAACATCATAGGAATCTTCTATAGTCAGTATCATACCATGTCAGTGGTACTTATAGACCATCATGTTTTCCACTTGATGTTGGAGCTATTAGGTAGGTGAGATCACTTTGCAACCAACATGGGTTGCTTTCATAGGTGATTTACTGGAGTGATCATTGGGTAAATAATATATTGTCTTAGATGGGGATGCTACCAGTATTTTTAGTTATGCATCAAATAAGGAACAATGTTACTGATAGTGTAATATTTTAGGCATTATGTGCTCAATCAGATATAAAAGGTTAGTGAAATTTTCCAAATATTCTTGATCTTTTCATTCAACTCGTGTGGAATTGTCAACATGAGGATGGACTAATTTCATTGGAACCCTGGTTACATAATATCTGTTATAAGATCATGATGGTATTACTACTCTATTTTTATTGGATTGAAAAACAAAGTGTCTTGACGCATTATTAACCCATCGTTTTATTATTGGAGAGTTTCATGTCAGGTTCACCATTTCTATTTCACATAGGGGAAAACAAAATGTCCCAATGGACAATAACCAATCATTTTTTATTTCATGGATTCAAGTTGATTTCACCATTTATGTTTCAACAGATAAGATACGTCTGGGGAAATCCTCATCGAGGCAGGTTTGGTTGGGACCGATTATTAATTGTGGGGTTTTTGACTCCTTTCATAATCATTAACATCAGGTCATCATCATTCTTTATGGAATATCCCAATGGTTCCCTCATCCATAACTGGTTATGGTCTTAATTTCCAAAGGAAGGTGGTCGATTGGGGTTTCAGAACTAATGACACTTAGGGACTCGCATTGGTCGAGAGGATGGGAGGTTAGTCTAATCACTCCCTTTGAGGAGAATTGTTTCCAACTATATGTCTCTCTTATAGATTTTCAATATGTTTGTGAATCTCTTCCTAATCCTAATATGGGACTGGTTTCCCTAAAAAGTTATTATGTGTTAATTATATTTATATACAAATGAAAGGAGATATCATTGATGAATAAGAGAAAGGGGATCCCATTAGTGAATCCAACTGTATTTATCCAAGGTTCTTCATCCATTTACCTAATAATGGGAACCTACATTATATGCTAAATCCATATAACCATATGCTTTATAATATTCTACCACACAGGGGTTAGTTAACATTATGAGGAGGGGATTGAGCCATTATGATGCATCCTACATATCCTTATTTTTATAGGAATTAAAACTGACACAGTTCATTAAAAAGTGTCATTTAACGTTATGCTGAGAGAAAATATGTGTGTACAATGAGGTGCTACATTTTTGAGCTAGATTCCTTGAAGATACTTCCTATGTATCCTAGTTATGGAAGGAATCATATTTACCATAGTTTGATCATGCCCTTGGGACTAACCCCAGTGTGGATGCCCTTATATGAGGGGTGTTCATATCATTCCACTCATTGGGGCTTACATACTGGAATTTCCCTAGATAATGGATATTCATGATGCTGATGAGGTGTTCATTGTAGCTCCCTAAGCCTATGTGTGAAAAGCTTGGTGTAAGAAACAAGGGATGACAAGTTATCATCCTTGCAACATTAGGATGTTATGGACTTGTTGGGATTGTGTGTTGGGACCACCCTTGAGATGTTTAATATTGAACTCAGACCTTAGGGAGGCATCCTAATTATCATGATTACAGAAGGAATCAAATTCATCATTGTTGGGTTTATTTTTCATTACATTGATGGATGAGGTGGAATGATCATCCCATGGGAATGATTGGGTCCTGTTGGTTGAAATTTTGGAGACATGGGGATTACATTGAAATGGATGTTTATTTAAGATCGGTCCTTTGGAAGGCATCCTAAATTACATGGTTATTGAAGAAATAAAATTTCTATTAGTTTAGGAGATTGGGGCTTACACACTTAGGTTTCCCTTGCCATTGTATATACTTGTAATGAAAATGATCTGATTATTGCAGCTCCCTAAGAGCATGTGATCTTTGATCAATGTGAGAAACAAGGGATGGAAAATCATCAGTCTTGTTGCTTATGGATGTGAAACTTAAGTGGTGGGACAACCCTTTAGGTACTTAATATAGGTCTTAGTCCGAGGAATGGTGTCCTATGTATCTTGATTATTTTAGGAATCAGAGTCATCATAGTTCACTTGATCAGGGCTTACACACTGAGGATTCCCTTATCATCAGGGTTTACACTGTAAGGATGAACAATGTGACTAAGTCCTAGGATTCCCTTATCCATGTAATGGTTTATGATGAAAATGAAATGATCATTACAACTCTCTAACCACATGTGATCTATGCTCGGTGTGGGAAACAAGGGCTAGAAAATGAATCGTTTCACTACTTAAATTTTAAGGACTCATGTACCTGGATGGCCCTTTGGGGATTTGGTATGGATTTTGGGCCTTAGGAAGGAATCCAATGTAACCTAGTTATGGCACAAATCTAAGTTCTCATAGTTCAATTGGTTAGGTCTTGCACATTGATGTTTCCTATATCATCAAGGCTTACATGTCGAGGTTGAACAAGGTGATCAAGTCCTAAGATTCACTTTTTACCTGACCTACTTGCATTCTTATCATGCACTAATTTTCCACTTTAGGTTCCTTTGTAATATCTCTGATATGTTGGATAATTTCTACCTGACATGTTAAAAGGATATCATGTGATCAATTTTAATTGTCCAAGGGACATCGCATATCCTGGATGGAATGTATAAAGGGTTGTCACATGATTAGGGTTGTCTGGTCCATAGGACATTGCAATACCCATATGTTTTTTCTCTAGAATCCATCACCTGACCCCGACTGACATGTCTAGAGGGTGCTGCATGATCCGGCTGACATACCCTAGTGTCATCGTGAGATCTGGATGACACCCTTGGTGGGTGTCACGAGAGGCAGTGTGACATGTCTCAGAGGGTGTCGTATGTCCTTTCTAACATGTCTGTAGGGCATCATGAGACCTGTTTGGTGTGTCTAGAGGGAATCATGAGAAAAAGTTGACATGCCCAGGTTCTACCGTGAGATTCAGTAAACCCAAACTAGTGTCGTCATATGAGTCAGATGACATGTATTAAAGGTCATTGCAAGGCTTGAGCGACAAGGCGGGAGGTCTTCATGAGGCTGGGGAGACATTCATAAGGGGTGTCGTATGGCTTTCTTCGACATATGTGTGGACACTGAGGTTACAGATATTTGAGCTGCAGTCCTCAAGGAAACTATCTATATATCCTGGTTATGGAAGGAATCAGAGTTACCATAGTTTGATCATTCCCTTGGGACTATCCCTGAGGTGTATTCCCTTATATGATGGGTGTTCATATCATTCCACTCATCAAGGCTTATATACAGTCATTTCCCTAGATGATAGGTATTCATGATGCTGATGAGGTTTCCATTGCAGCTCCCTAAGCCTATGTGAACCATGATCAATGTAAGAAACATGGGAGGAAAAGTGATCATCCTTACAACATATGGATGTTATGGACTTGTGGAGATTGTGTATTGGGACCACTATTGAGATATTTAATATGGATCTTAGACCTTAGGGAGGCATCCTATGTATCCTAGTTATAGTAGGAATCAAAGTCATCATAGTTCGGTTGATTTCTCATTCCATTGATGGATGAGGTAGAATTTTCATCCCATGGGGATGATTGGGTCCCAATGGTTGAAATGTCAGATACATGGGGCATACATATAAATGTATATTTATTTGAGCTCGGTCCTTAGGAAGGCTTCCTACATGCCATGGTTATTGAAAGATTCAGATTTCTCTTAGTTTAGGAGATTAGATCTTACATCCTGAGGTTTCCCTTATGACTGGGGATTACACACTATGGTTTCCCTTGCCTTTTTTGAGACTTGTAATGAAAATTATCTTATTATTTTAGCTTCATAATCCCATGTGAGATATGTTCAGTGTGATAAACAAGGAATGTAAAATAATTAATATCATTTCTTTTGGATGTGGGACTTAAGTGCTGGTACATCCCTTTGGGTGCTTAATATCAAGCTCTAACCTCAGAGAAATATCCTTCATATCTTGATTATTTCAGGAATCCAAATCAACATAGTTCACTTGATCATGTATTACACTCTAAGGTTTCCCTTATCATCGGCACTTAAATGGTAAGAATGAACAATGTGATTAATTCCTTGGATTCCCTTTTCCTCATAAAGGTTTATGATGAAAAGTATATTATCATCACAACTCCCTAAGCCCATGTGAGCTATGCTCGATGTGGGAAACTAGGGCTGGAAAATGATTACTTTCACTACTTATAGACATGGGACTTGTGTACTAGGATGTCCCTCTAGGTATTTTGAACGGTTATCAGGCCTTAGGAAGGCATCCTATATACCCTCGTTATGGAATAAATTAGAGTTCTTGTAGTTTAATTTTTCATGGATTACACACTAAGATTTCCCATATCATCGATGACTGTACACTGAGGTTTCCATCGGATGACCTTGATTGACATGTCTAGAGGGTGCTGTATAATCTAGCTGACATACCTTGGTGTCATTGCGAGATCTAGCTAACACCCTTACAGGGTGTCACACGAGTCAGTGGGATATGTCTCTGAGGGTGTCACATGTCATGTACAACATTTCTGGAGGGAATCATGAGACATAGTTTGTGTGTCTAGAGGCCATCATGAGAGAAAGTTGACCTACCTGGGTGCTGCTGCGAGATTCAGCTGACCTGAACCAGTGTCATTATATGAGTTAGAAAACATGTCTTGAAGTTAATATCAATGCTTGAGCTCTTACCCTATAGGTCTTCAGGGTACTTGGAATACATACATGAGGGGTTCCCTATAGCTTGATTCGATATTTCCAAAGGACATTGCATGATCCAAATAGTACACCCAAGGAGTGTAGTATGATCTGGGTGAAAAGTTCTGGTGTTTTCACATGACCTGGATGGTTCATTCAAAGTGCATGAGGATCAATTCATGTGTCTTAAATAATTATCCCATTTTTTATTCATAGTTATAGCATTTATATCATGAATTCCTTAAATTTATTTATTGTTAACTTGTTTTATGTCTCAAGTGATCTGGTAGGTGTGTGGAATGTCCTTCGCATGTCATACCAGATATCTTTTTCATGATCTATGATGATCACAAGAAGTTTTTATACACATCACATGATTATTCTGGTGGTTCACCAAACCTTCACAAAATGAGGAACTTTCCAATCGTGAGATACACCGCTTTGAGATCTATGTTCTAGCACCGATTTGAGGTTCTGAGAATTCATCCATCCGCGTAGATCTGAAACGTCTAGAGGTTCATTTTTTCATAATGGGGTGGGGGATTTATAGGCCTTTCCACCCTAGTTGTTGGTTTATTTTTTAGCATATCTCAGGATAATCCAAGCTATAGTCGGGGACAGACCTTTGATTCACGCGTCTTCACGAGTCTCTGTCATGGATTGCTCTGAGGGCGTCACCTGATTTTCAGTGACCACGGGAGTACACCCTCAACACCTCCATTATTGTATTATAACCAATTAAAGGGTATTTTTTAGTTATTAATGTATGATAAAAAAACTACTGCATTTTCATGTTAACAGTCTAAGGGCTCTCGCGAGATCAATGAACCGGTCAAAAAGGCCTTTGTGTGATCTCAGGTGACATGTCTGGGACTTTTCTACGAGACAAAGATGGGTTGTCAATGGGGCCATTATGGGATCAGGCTGAGTTTTCTAGGAGTCTTCCAAGAACGTGTTATGGATATCCTTGGTGCATCGTATGGTTTTTACAACTGTGAGAGGCTCCCACCACCTTCCCTTTTATTTCCTTTATTTTGTTTTAAAAAGGATGGGAGTCATGTGGGATTGCATGAGTAATGTCGAGGGCATTTTGACTATTTTTTGGTGATGAATTTCATGAACAAAAAACAACCTATGAAGGATGGAGGGGAATTTCAGGGAAAAACCCATCCCTTTGTCCTTAGGGAGCTAAAGGGGGGTGAATGGTTTCCTGGACATAACTGAGGCCTTTCACGCAATGATGCTGACAAGCCAAAAAGGATTTCTCGAGATGATGTGGGCATCTCCATGGTCTTGTGGTGTCTAGTAGAATACTAGGGGCACATCACATGATGTTCAGTGACCATGAGAGGCTCCCACCGCCTCCCCTTTATTTCATTTATTTTTATTCTGTAAAGTCTTAGGGGTCTCTGGAGTTTTTTTGGATATTGTAATGGGTGATCACACTTCCCACTAGCGATTCCCTGCATGATTTTTATGATCATGAGAGGCTCCAATAATTTGGATATTTCCCTCCTATTTTCGAACTATTTTTAGATGGGTTTTCAGGCGTCTTCTGGTTGACATCCCACATGGCTTGGTGTAGTTTATCTGGCTATTTTCATATGAATATTGGTTTTTCGGAGAGCCTTCAAAAGAGTAGGAGGACTTGTCAAAAGGGTCTCCAAAAGATCTACTGTAGGGTATACACTAAACATGGTTCTTTCACATGACCTTATAATATTTACACGATCATGAGTATCTTATAGAATTTTTCAATCTGTGAGATTTGTCCACCTTCTCCTTCCTTTTATTTTTGTGGGGGGAATAATCCTCATATTCAGGTATTCCTTTGTGAATTTTCCAATGCTCATTTAGTGGGCGTAAACTCTATGTCTTGAGACATATTATTTAAATGTTACTAAATAATTTAATGATACATTATAATAAAATGATATTGAATCATTAAAATGAAATTGATTATAAATGAGAACCTATAATTTATAGGATGTTTACTTTGAGTACTTTCTATATTTATTAAACTATTTCTTGCACATTATGATTGTTATATACTCATTGACCGGAAGTCGCCAGACCTTTGGTGGTTTCCTATGGGTATTATATCACGGATAACATTCAGGCCGCCGATGGTACCCAAAAATACAATATGATTGCAGGTATGGATAAGGAAAAGCACCCTGATACAGGTTCTTAACTACTGCTTAGGAGAAGGGGAGCATTGGATCGGGCCAAGGCTTGTGATGCTCGCTAGAATAATTTTTGGTGTTTTGAACTTTTGTTAAATGTATTGTACACATTCCATGTATAAATTTTATGTCTATTTTTAGAGACATATGACATGTATCATCATCATTTATATATGATATTACTTCTAGTATTTATTATTCATATCTGTAAGGGATGTTATCTATTATAGGATTGTTATTAATACTTCTACTAATTATCTCATATTGTATTTCTATTGTTCTACACTCAAGTGATGAGGGAATAGTCTACCCACTAACACACCTAGGCCCTTACTACTAGTAAAAAACTCTAGATTTTGGGGAGACATGCTCGAGGTCATGTGGTAAACCGAGTTCAGGGCACCGTTCAATAGCATCTGGGTCCTGGACTTTACATCTTGTAACCCAGATCTGATGTTTACTTTGTTGCATTATTTTAAGATAAAAGGAATTGAATCCTAAAAGACCGAATAATTTAGTAGTATTTTTAAACTTGATACATACTTGAGTACTTCATTATATTTGAATACACAAATTACAAAACAATTTTTTTTAGAATATCATTATTCCCTCTAGCGTATCTCTGCATTTCATTCATAATACACTTATTGGATTCCTAAGAAAGGAAAAAATAAGGGTGATCTCATATGATCAATAAGAGTTACATAAATTATAATGTATCATGATTAAATGAATAATAATCAATATGACATAATGATATGGAAAGGTAAATATATCAATAAACATTCCATTAAATTAAGAACTTGACTACCATGACTTGAAAAGGAATAATCAATATGTATAGGTAAATAACTGAACACACATTCCATTTAAATAACTTGAATATCATGAATAGATAATGAATAATCAATATGGTAAGGTAAATAACTAAACAAAAATTCCATTTAAATAACTTGACTATCATGAATTGATAAGGAATAATAAATATTGAAAGGTTAATAATTGAACACAACATTAAAATAACTTGACTATCATTAATATATAAGGAAAATTCAATATGTAAATGTAAATAACTGATCACATATTCTATTTAAATAACATTGCTATCATGAATAGATATGGTATAATCAATATGGAAAGGTAAATTATTGAAAATAGATGCCATTTAATCAATAATTTTGAATTAAATTCATCTAGAGATAATATAATTTCGAAAATATCAAGGATAATAAAATAGAATTATTAATGAAGTAAATGCTTAATTATTGGATGTAATGATCTCAAGTATCATGATACCAATACTATCAAGGCCTTTCACAAGACAGTTTAAAACTATGGTTGAAACCCCATTTAATGCTACCTTACTAATTTATCTCATTATACTACTGATGCATCGAGGGGATATATAGTTTTAGTCCCATAAATCACTACATATCTAAATCATTACTCGTATATTTAATAATTGATTTATTTCATAAAAAATGTGCATTATTATCAAATATCCATATTGAGTAAATAATATCAATTTATCAATATTTCCCCTGACAAAAAATTAACATTCATTGCACAATACAATATGTAAAAATGATATGTGATTTAAGTAAAAAATATATACAGGATCGATGGTTTCATTTCCCATTTGATAGAAGAAGAGATGGATATATATCATTAACATAACATAATAACATATAATTATATGTAATATTCTGAATTTATAATATGATCATGGTTTAATAGAATTTTAAGGAGGTGGAATAAGAAAAAAATAAAAAATTCAATTTAATAACATTACTTCTTCTTTAGAAAAATTATTTATTTTTGCACCAAAATCCATCCTTGGTTTAATTTATGATATAACCAAGGGATCTATGATGTTCGTATGGGAGTAATGAATTTCTTTGGTTAGGTATTGTACAAACCACATTACTTTTTATGTGTGAATATGGGAGGAGAGTGGTTGGCCTTTTATAAGTGGGGGATAGGGAACCCATGGAATTTTTGAAAGGAATCAACTACGTTGATGTTTTTATCAAGCAAAAAACCTCCATAATGGGTAATTATTGAAAATTAAAGGTTTTAAGGATGAAAAGTTTTCAACAAAGAGGGTTTTAACAAGTTATTTAGGTTATTTTAATCCTTATCTTTTTATTTTAACTCCTGGGAAATCATTTTTTACCTTAGTTGTGGTTATTAATTTTTACTACTTTTACTACAAATAGTGGTAAAAAACTAAGTTCAACATATTAGATAATAAAAAATAAGATGATTATAAATATGGAATCCATTTTTAAAAATTCAATTCATGGAATTTGTAGAATAGAATTTAAAATTATACCTGAGGAGGTAAAGAAAATTCAGGTTTCCAAAGAGAAAATTCTCATAAGTGTAGAAGGTTTTAATTTCAAAAATCAATATGAAATTGATTAAAATGAATTAAATTAGTTAACTTTTAGTATAATTGAATTAATTTTACTTTAAAACGTATTTAAAATATAACATAGCCTTGAAAATTATTTAAACAAAAAGTCAATTTTCAATAAAAAATATTATTTTTTACTATTCATCAAAACATGAAGTTATTCAGAAAAACCAAAAAACATCACCTTAAAATAAAATTAATATGATAATTTAAAAAATTAATTTAATTTTGAATATATTTTTTACTAAAATAGTTAAAAATTAATTTTAAATTATGTGCCAAAATTTTGACTAAACTCTTTTTTAGAGAATTACAGTTATTCAGAAAACATTTATTTTTATTTTAAACGATCATTATTTTTTCTACAATCAATAGATAACCATAATTCTCATAATTTAGTTATTTCTATTCATACCCACCAATTTAAAAGTTATGTTATATTGGTATAATATTTTACAGTTCATTTAGGATTGGGGTTGCATATTCCACAAGCTATCGATGAAATTAAATTTTAAAAAATATATTTCATGGGTTGTTTAAGCTCAGTGTTTCCGGTCACATACACTATGTAATATAATTTTCTTATATTAAAATTATGGGGTGTTATAAAAAATAACTATGTTCATTTTATTTTTATTTTCAATGAAAAACATAACTTAACCATGATAAACATTTAAAATTTATTAATGAGGTAAACTACGCCCTCTTTTGACTATTTGAAAATCTTCTATTGGGACCCAACACATAATATGTGACTAAACCAATTGGTCGAATTTATTATATCTGGCCAGTATACCTTTATTATTATAATTGAATTTATTTGAGTTAGATAAAATGATATATGTGGTAATATTTCACAAACTTTTGGTTCATGAGGTAAAATATGTATATATAATGTTTAATGAATGTTAATTTTTTTAGTAATATATTATTTACTAAGTTATAACACTAAGTCTGGGATCTTTTCAATGGTGATTAGTCTAAATGTGTAAAATCATATTCAAATAGTCTTTAGGATCATGATGACTGCACTTTTATCACTATAATTTTTTATGAATTGATAATTATTTGGGTGAAAATTTTTCTTATTGGGGGAGTATATTCCTTGTGAATTTTTTCAATATTTTTCCAATTGACTCGCTACAAAATAAATCTCCTTTAGGGGTGGTTTATTAAAAACTGCCACTAAACCCCATTTTTTTAGCGGCGACACTTCCCCCCGACCCTAATTCCACTTCTCCCTCAGACCCCTGCGAGCGATCCCCAAACCCCAGCTCACCTCCCCACCGTTGGCTGTCCATCTATGGCACTTCTCCCCAACACCCGAACCCCGAACCCCCTTCTCCCCTTGACCCCTTGCGACCCCACCTTCTTCCCCTAAGGCCCGCGAGACCCGAACCCTAGCTCGAATTCCTGCCGCTGGTTAATTTTATTTAGGTCAGTGTTTCTATTTCATTGAATTTCATTTAAGATTTTTATGTGTGCTTAGATTTATAAATTAATTTATAATCCAGATAATGAGGGTGTGGGTTATCTAGGTTTGGTTTATAATGGTTTTAAATAACTTAACCTGGTTTTCATGTGGCTTAAAGGTTCTAATTTCATGTTTAAATGAAATTTTTATGTAAATTTGTATTTTATACATTGGACATTTTTTATAAAATTAAGAGAATGGTTTTATATAATAAAAACACATGGTCATTATATTTTTAGGGAAAATGGTTTTTCAAAGTGGGTTACCCTTTGGGGGTTAAATGGTTTCCATGTTTCAAAGGAACATTTTGTTTTATGAAATGGAATTCTGATTCATTTGGGTTATTCTGGTTGTGTTTTGGAAATGATTATGATTTCCCTTATATTGGTGTTTGGATTCCAAAACATTTTAAAAAGGTATTTACAAATGTTTATATTATATGTGATAATTTTAAGTCTTGGATGACACTTTGTGATGTGATATTTGTGTTGATTTGTTTGTTGTTCCCTTTTTTATCCCCTTTTCATTTATTTATGATGTCATGTGTATCTATTTGATGGTTGTTTGTGACGCGATTCATGATTTTCTTATGGGTGGGGGAACATTATAAGCTAAATGTGGGATGTGGGAAAGATTTAATTATTATTCTATCCTTTGGGTATTATTATTTTCATTGTATGACATTCACTTTAAAAGTGTATCACCTCCTTTAGTTATTTCATAGGGAACCCTAGGATACTTAGTGGGAAGTCATGGGATGTTTCTAGGCACATTGAGATAACACTCTTTCTAGTTACCACTAGTTATACAAAATACCGAGCTCGTGGGGTGTCATAGATGAGATTGGGTTTAGAGTGATTTGTTTGATGGATGTGTGACCATTAACCTAATGGAATTAGGTACACCTTTTCATGTATTATACTTGTCCCATTAGTTCCTAATGTGTTTCCTCATGATATTTATCATGTGTTATGCCTTTAATTGTTTATTAGCTTGTGTATTTCTTTTTTACTTGGATGGAATTTCATTGAAGCATTGATCCTCCAATGATTTAGTACTGATACTGATTAGTTTTGTTCAACTTGTTTATTGGAATACATCATGACTTTATATAGGGAATTTTTTTTCATAGTTATCCTTGTTTCCTTACTTACTTTGAGTTTGTTGTGTTAAAGTTTTCAAGTGAGGGGAATTTTTTTAAATTTTCTAGCCGTTATTAGAAATTCATTTGAAATGTTTTTAACCCATGTAAGGGTTTTTTATAAAAGGGGTGATGTTTTAAGGATAGATGAATGAGTTTTTAATTGGAATTTTTTTAAGAAAAACATCTTCATACCATGTTTTATAAATGTTGTGCATTGATAAAGTGCATTTCTATATATATCATGTTAATGGTCAAAACCTATTTTTCTATATTATTCTCAAACTAGAAATTATAGCTCCTCTTAGAAAAGGATTAATTTTCAATGAATTACACTAAATATAATTAATAACATTGCATGAAAGTCCATTCAGTATACTCTCATGAATTATAGAAGATAATACTTCCAATTCAACTAACTGCTATCTCATAATGATCAACTTGAAAATATCCCAATTCTCTGCAATCTGACTTTTAAAATAATGCTTCAACTTAAATCTTAATTTTTTTACTAATGCGAACTTTCTCAAATATATCTGAAAATACTCACTATCTTCTCAAAATGTATATTTCCTAAGAAAATACTCACTATCTTCTTGTTTCTTCAAGTGATTTTGAAATCACATGTGTATAAGCATACACATGAATGTACATATGTACAATGGTTTTCGAGTGGGTGATTTACCATATGTATTTATATAAGAAAACCTTATGTAACATATTTATATATTTTTTCTACTAGTATATATGAATCTCTTTACCGATTTAGTAGTAACTATTTGTTTTAATTTTTTTAATATTTTGTAGGAACATTGTGATATACATGGATAAAATATGGATCACATTACCGAGGAACACACCTTATTATGTTAAGGGTTTGGAAGATTTTTTAGATTTGGAAAATTCCAATCAATCCGTTGAAGGGAGAATACGATGTCCATGTCCTAAATATAAATTTAGAAGATTGTTGAAGAGAGATGATGTTTATGAACATTTAATACTGAAGTAATTCCCTGATAAATATTTGTGTTGGATCTAGCATGGAGAATCAAATGTTATTGAAAGGTTGAGCACTAATGTTAACCCACAGAATGAGCTCCCAACTTCATCGAAAATGGAAAATGAAATACAAAACCTCGTAAATTATGCATTCAGCACTGCAAGACACCACTATCAACATCAAAACATAACAGAACAACCAGATGAGGGTGATACAAATTGCAACATGACATGTGATGTTTTTGATAATATAACACAACTAGATCAAGATTGTAACATATCATTGGATCCTCCTATTGATTCTGTGGAGACAAATGTAAGAGAAAACTTCACTGAGGAAAATATTTTTCATTATTTAGTTGATGATGTAAATCAAGAGTTGTATAGTGGATGTTTGAAATATTCAAAGCTTTATTTTCTGTTGAAGTTGTTCCATATCAAATGTATATGTGGAATTATAAATAAAGCAATGTATATGATATTGGAATTGATACGTGATGCATTTTCTGAAGAAAAAATCCATGTGTGTTTTTATGATATGAAAAAATTTGTTAATAGTATAGGTTTGAATTATACAAAAATACTTGCGTGACCCAATGATTGTATGATTTATTAGTGAGATGATTAAAGTAGACGAAATTGAAAAAAATGTTTTTCTTCTAGATGGCAGTCAATGGGTGATGTTGGAAGTCTGAATCAACATACATTCATGAATAAGAAGAAAGGTAACACACCTGCAATGTTTTGCATTACATTACTTTAAATCCTTGATTGCAGAGATTATTCATGTCATCGAAAACTGCCGAACACATGAAGTGACATTCTGTAGATAATAACATTGATGGGTTAATGAGACATCCAAGAGATTCAAAATCATGGAAGTAATCTGATTCATTACATCCATATTTCTTAGATTATCCTAGGAATGTTCGTTTAGGATTGGATGCTGATGGATTCAACCCATCTGGGACTTTGAGTACCAGTTATTGCATTTAGCCAATTGTTTTGATCCCTTACAATCTGCCTATGTGGGTGTGTATGAAACAAAAATCTTTTATCATTTTGATGATTATTCCTACAAAAAAATATCTGAAAATGATATTGATGTATACGTGCAGCCTTTGATTTAAGAATTACAGGAGTTATAGAGCAACGGTGTTGATACATTTGATGATTCTTATAAAACAATGTTCAAAATTCATGCTTCTTTAATGTGGACCATTAGTGACTTCCTTGGGCTTGGGAATTTATCTGGTTAGAACATTTACACGGGTTTGTCTTGTTCTATTTGTAACTTTGATTTTGTGCCCAAAGAGCTACCTCATAGTAGAAAATGGTGCTTCTTGTGCCATCGAATATTTCTCTATCTATCTCATAGATTTTGGCTGAACGGATCAAAATTTAATGGTTTCATTGATCTTAGACCACCACCAAATTTGTTAACTAGTTCTGAAATATTGACACAACATGAAAATGTTGAAACAGAATTTGTAAAGTTTCATCATTTGAAGGATAGAGGGAACCAGGTTTGAAGATCATCTTCAAGTGAAATTAGAACGCAAATATGGAAGAAAAAAAGTGTATTCTTCAAATGTCAATATTGGTAATTTAATTTTTTGCGGCATAATATTTATGTGATGCATATTGAGAAGAATGTCTATGACAATTTTATTTTTACATTGCTTAAGGAGCATAGAAATTAAAAGGATCATCTCAATGTTCGCAATGAATTACAAGTAATGAACATAAAACGTGATCTCTGGGCAGATGAGAATGAAAAGTATGCTCCGGCAATTTTTGACCCTTTGTGCAATGGAGATGATCTTTCCTCCATCATTTTTTACTATCATGATGCATTTAACTTTGCATTTGGTTGAGGAAGCTAAATTAGGAGGCCTCGTTCTTTATCGATGGATGTATCCAATTGAGAGGTACTTTATTTATATGTTTTTTAGTTAATTAAACAATTTTTGGCACTTAATTAAATGCATAATTATGTTTATTTTATTTCACAGATATCTTGGGAATTTGAAATCATATGTGAGTAATAAAGATCAACCAGAAGGCTCTATTGCTGAAGGCTATTTGGCTGAGGAGTGTCTTAACTTTTGTTCTAGATACTTTGATGATATTAAGATAAGATTTAATCAAGTTAGACATGTTGACGACACATCGACTCAATCTCAAATACATCAGAAATCAAAAATATTTCATTTTATTGGCCTATCTGTGGGGAGGACCTCAAATGTGACACTAATAGAATTGGAATTATAACATGCACATAGATATGTGCTACTGAAGAGTGAAATTTTAGATCCATTTTTTGAATAGTTGAGGATAAAAACAAAGAGACTAATGAGAGTCTAAACACCAAATAAGAAAGATATAACAAAAGCTGTTAATAAAGAGCTTGTAGAATGGTTTGCACGACGTGTAAGTTCATAAATATTGTAATAAATACGAATATTTGTTTAAAACATATATTTTTAAAATCTAATAAGTTATATTTCTTTCTTTAGATCATGAATATGGATACTCGAGTAGATTTGTCAGAAGATTTGAAGTTTCTTGATTGAGTTCCTCTAAATCAATTTTGAAAATTTGATGCTTACAACATGAATGGCTTTAGAGTTCATATTTTCGATCGAGAAAGGGGTTTGAAAACATATAATAGTGGTATATTTACATTTTTTGAAGTGGGATACTATGGAAAGATGACTGATATTATTGAATTAAACTTCCACGGTCACTTTTCAGTTGTTTTATTCAAATGAAATTGGGTTGATATTATCAAAGGTGTTAAAAGAGATTCCCTGTAATTTACTTATGTGAAATTCTCTCTCTTGGTGGATGTTGGTGATCATGAACTATATGATCAATGTATCTTATCTTCACAAGTAAAAATGGTATATTATGTGACTTATGTTGTGGATGAAGGGTGGATTTTAGTTTCTCATGTAATACAAAGAGATTTGTATGATATGGGTGATGAAGTGGAACATTTGAACTCTAAAATTGAATCTCATCAACAAAAAGAAGCAAAATTATTTGACCATAATGATATTGAAAATATTAGTCTAGAATGGATAAATGATGTGGATGAAGTAATGGAGCAGGAAACCGACATGATTTAAGGGGAAAATGATTGTATATACAGTTATTTATTCATTTAGCAACCACTTATTTCATTTGTGCAGTCATTCATTATCATTGTTATGTATATATTTTTTGTTAGTATTGGGAATCTTTTATCATTTTTAAATTTTTTTCTGATTTTTTTAAATATATGTTCTAAACATAATTTTATTTAATTAAATGACAGGAATTCCAAGGAGGAAGGGTTACACTGTTTCATCCACTAATGCGACAGATGATGATCCATCTGTCTCCCTCCATATGTAATCTGAGCCACTAGATTCCTTCCCCCCTACACCATCTCCCCCTACACCATCTCTCATGCCCTCTGTGAGCGTCCCTTCAGAAGCTGAGTCGTCGAGTCCCCCTTCAGCAGCCTCAGTAGCGGGGTGGAGGTGCGCCACTTCTAGTTCATCACGGGCATATTGGAGGGTCGTTGTTATAGGTACAAATTTTAATAAAAATAAATTTATTGCACTTTTTTATACTAATTTTTTATTCATTAAAGATGAAAAAAATGAAACTATGGAGAAATATATATAAAATTAAGATGTGTGGAATATGAATGGAGAGAATATAGTTGTCCCATTTGATTAATATTGGGTCCCTACGGATGACGACGTGGGATTACTTGGCCAAATTCTAGGCCAGCTGGCAGTGGAGCCCATTTCCCATCCTATTTCTTATGATGAATGGAGACATATGCCTCCAAGTTAGACAAATAATGTTTTTGATTCCCAAATAAAGGTAATTTTAATATATTATGGTGTAATTTAATGTAACATTATTAATATGTTCAAAATAAATTTCTGCATATAGATGTTTTTCCACTTTACAGTTGCTGATGTGATGGAACGAAAGTGGATGTTGAAAAATCTTCGTAAGAAATGGAAATACATCAAATGGATATTGTGAAGCTATGTCAACGATACTTCATTGGCCATCCAATAAATGTATGAGTAGTTACACAATGGGTTACCCAAAGAATAGTGGAATGTTTTTGTTGACAGACATCATGATGAGAAGTAGATGGTATTTAAATGTATATTATTATATTAACCTCATTTTACATGTATAAATGTATATGAAGAGGATATTACATTGAATACATTACTATTAAATTTCATTTTATTTGTTTTATGATCTCTCAAGAAAGAATGCATCATGCCGGGCTAAGCAAGTCATCCCTCACGCTGCGGGGTAAAAATGCTTTTCTAGAAGCTGACCAACTTTGGAAATCTTTTCATTAGTTTAAATATTTATAAGATAATATTATATGTTTAATATATTAAACCATTGATTTATCTTTGTTTAATGAAGTCACAGAGATTAGGGCACGAAGCATCCCGAAATAAAGTGTGGTTGGATGTTCACAAAAAATATAATGGATGTTTTGTTAATGATCCTGCCAAAAAAGTTGGGGTATGAACTCATTTTTTCATTATAATAACTTATTTTCAGTTTTAACTATGTTAATATTTTTTTATAGGTAAAAATTAAAGAAATATGGGTTTCCAATCCTAGGTAGTCCTACTGAGTCTCACAGGATGACACGGTTGCTAAAGTCCTTGGAAAGGAGCATCCTGGTAGAGTGCGCGAGATGGGTTTGGGACCCATACCATATAAGGTATTTGGAAGCCCATCAGGGATTGATGATGAATCTACTTCTGGTTGTAGTCAGGCCATACCCGAAGATGCTCATATAGAGATTCTTTCTCTACCAAACACAGTTCAAGACCAGGGGGCTCAGATATCCGCTTTGAAGAAAGTGTTGACTGATATACGTCAGTAGATGAGCAGATATCACCCCGGTGGTATTGCATCAATTGGTGGTGAGCAGGAAAATAACAAAAATTCAAAATCATTCAGTTTAAAAACTGTTATTGGTTTTAAGTTTAAATATTAATATGCAACACTATTTAATTTTCAATATAATTTTCTTATAGGTGATAGCAGGAAGTGGAGATGGAGGTGGAGAGGGTGATGATATCTGTTCATCATTAGACAGTGATTAGTATTATTGTTGATATGTGGAAAAATATTGTAACAGTCAGTTTTTATATTTATCATGTGTGGCACATAGTTTCCTCCAAACATTTTCATGACCTAGCATTTTCTTGATTTCTCATGTTTCATTTTATGTATTTTATTGATTTCTGATGTTTCCTTTTATGTCTTGATTTCACGAGTGTGGTATGCACCATATATATTGACTCTTTATTGTGATGATTCATTTTTTATGATTCATTTTTCCTAAATTCATTTTGCATTATAATAACTTATTCTACATTTTCTAGCCCAATGCATTTACCACTACATTTATATTTCTAAGAAGTACTTTTAGATATTCTCTAGTATCAATCACTAGGGATGAGAATGTGTGTCTCACTAACATGTTCAAGATAGATCACCCTTTAGTGTGGCATAATCCTAGTATCCAAAATTTCAAAAAATAGTTGGAATCCAAAGATACTGATACGAGATTAGGGGAAATTTTTCTACACTGTCTGAAATGGGATTTTCCCACCATTTACTAAGTGGACTCCAAGAAAAGTCAGGCAGTGCGAATGACAGTTTCCATTATCTCAGTAGGAATGACATGCTGATGGGAAACTCCCAGTAGATTCTCTAGAAACCCCTGCCCTAGAAAAATGTTAAATAGACTACATTATCAGTTAATTACCATTCATAGCATCAACTACCCGACCACAAATTATTTTTTTAAGTATCCATATTCCTTTATAGAATATATCAACCCCCTTCACGAGAAACTCTTCCCTTTTAAGTAATGCTCATGATCACTTCTATTATATTTCACACATCAAAATAACTAGGACGCATAATGGGAGTGGAAATATATTAGGAGCCATATTCCATTCCTTCTAATGAGACTACACTAATGACTCCTTTTCCAAAGAAATCACATGAGTGAAACAAATATGATACTTGAAACCGATCCATAACTCTTAAAAAATTAGGATCCCCTATCCATGGGAGAAATGATTTTACATTTTTTATTTTCTTTAGTGTCAATTATAATAATTCCACATAGAATAACCCAACCGAGAGATGATTTTACCTAATTCCATTGTTATACTTCATTTATAATAATTCCACAAGGAACACCAACATAAATTAATCCCAAGAAAATATTACCACATCATTATTCCCATGATAAAGGGTCTACCACCAACATACTACACCCGACATCATTTGAGTAACTAAGGAATAAATAAATAACCACCCAATCATGTTCCTAAAGGACTGTAGGAGGGTTTAAATGAATCGACACATAGATGGAATAGAAATATAAATACTTACTATATATATAGTAGTATTATATATAGTTTATATATATTTCATCCATATATATTTACAAGGTATGCGAAGAATTATGTATCCATATACTTATAATAATATTGATGAATAGACCATGGAATAACTCAGACATCCCTAACCAGTCTAATGAGCCTATGTGCTCATGTAATTGGGTACATGCCCTATATCCCAATAGAGTGAGAGACTCCATGAAACAACACATGGGATGTTGAGTGCGCCATCATGTCAAAATTATATTCATGGAATGTGGTGAGAAAATCACAGTACTTATATAGTAACATTTTTTTGATACACCATGCTCAACATCTGATGTAAGGAATTGTGATATCTTCTTGCTCAACAATCTCATACCATCATACCACAACCTCTATAATGGCATATATTAAATACAACTAGAAAGGGTAATTACCTCAAATCCATCTATTATATCTACATCATATACATAATAAAGGCCTAATCAATTGTGTCATAATAGATAAGGAATAACCTCTTATTCATGTATTTATCCATGTTCAATTCCCATTTAAAATATTAAAATTCATATGAATCATTTTATAAATCATAAATCAAGAGCATGACATTACAATTACTTGGGGTCATTCCATTTAAAACCAATTGGTTTATTTTAATAAAGTAAACCCATCATTAATTATCCATTTCAAATTATCAGTTACATTTAACTCATTTAATTCATTAAAACATGGGAAACCCATATATAATCTAAATTGAGTCACTTAAATGGTGACATGTTAATCTAGAAAATTTTCCACTATATAAATTCCAACTATTAGTGGTCCAAACACATAAGTGATGCCTTGGGTTATATCAAATAATCATATATAAAGGGATATTACATTCTTGAATAATTTGAGAAGATATGTGGGAGTCCCAACATTTGAAAAAAAATCATATTGTCCAATTTCACCTAGATCACCCAATGGGTGACCATATAAGTTTCACACAACATGTGAACATCCAATCAAGGATCAAATAGTACATATGAGTCTATAATGGTCAATTTTAAAAACATAAATCATATAAATAGAGATTCTTGACCAAATATGGTGTGCGACAAACTGGCTTAATTATGAAATGTCGAACCCCAAAGGTAAAACAATGTGACTACCAACCTAAAGGTCATAGATGATGCCTCTCCAGATATCAGCTTTATATTTAACGATTTTTGGGAGAAATATTATAAATAGTTAAGTTCCATGATATTATGGAAAATGTGCATATTCCTATACAAGTGGTTAAATAATTAAAAATAACTGGAAGATGAAATAGAAAAGGTAAATTGTTATAAGAATGGAAGAAGGATAAAATTGTAAATTCACCAGTACATTTTAATAGATACTAGGATTATGCCACATGATATGTTTATCAGCATTTTTTTACTCTCCAAATGATGCATTTGGTTGTGCTTAGTTAAGAATCTCTTTTTATATTGACTTTAGTATGTATTCTATTGGTGTTTTGGTATTCTTCGAATGTATTTTTTTCAAGGAACTGGTACAGGGGCTCCAAAAACTGGTTCTTTGTTTTTTGTAAATCTACTCTTTCACGGAGGTTATAACCACCACTAACTGTAACATGTACATTTAGCAGTGGTTTTAACCACTACTAAATGTTGATATTTTTCTATTAGCGGTGGTTTTAACCGCCTCTACAGCCTCAAATTTAGCATTGGTTCTAACCGCCGCTAAAGTGTCCCACACTACTGGAAATTCATGTTTTCCCAATGCTTCTTTACCAATGGTTTAAACAAACCGTTCGTAAAGAAGATTTTTTCCCAATGTTTTACTAAAACTATTGGAAAAGGGGTGTCCAAGGCACCCTTTCCCAACATTTATCTATAACCTTTGGGAAATGGGATGTCCAAGACACCATTTCCCAACGGTTTGTTTAAACCATTGGTAAAGGGTCTCATGGACACCCCTTTCCCCTAAATACTCAATCGGCCGCTCTCTCCCCCATTCACGACAGAACCCTAATCTTGTCCAGGGCTCTGCTGCTCTCGCGACTTCCACCATATGAACCTGTCAAACTACATCCAAGTCGTCTCAAATCAGGTATTCAATTCTTCATACACATAAAATATTTAAGTGATACCATGTTTTTATTAATATTCATCTCATATTTTAGTTTTAAGGTTTGATTTTGATGTGTATATCATTTTTTTGTGTTTTGATTTAATCTAGACATTATCCATTCCAATCCATTTAATTAATTAAATCCTTAACCCTCCATAGAAGAATAATCATCTCAAATTCATTGCCATTGTATTCTAGATTTTCTAAGAATGTGTTTTTATGATTTTTTTATATCTTGTAATTAATTGTTACTTGGAATTTTTTTATATGTGTTTAATAATTTTTAGCAATGTTTTTATGAATGTTTTCTTTAAAATTCCTTGAAGAAAGTGTTTTATTAAAATTAATTTTTTTTAATAAGGCTTGTGTAATGTAATTTGTTATAGTACACTATGTGACTATGTTTGGTATTTATTAACACATGAGATAACTGGTGTGTGAGAATGTGTTGTGAAAGAGATTCCATGGTTGGTTCAAGATTATATTTATGTTTTGAGCCTATTAATGAGTTGTTTTAAAGATATTTTAAGATATTTACCTTATGTTTATTTGTGAAAACTGGGAGCTGTAGAGGTGGTTCATGATTAAGACATGTAATTACTGCTAAACATATAGATAAACCTTGCATAGTAGTGAATTTTTGAAATGTTTGATGTTTTTAGTCCTTTTTTATTTGGAGTTTCTATTGATGATGATGTTTCTTATTGTTACCTATGATGGGAATTTATCTTAGTTTCTAAATCGGCTGAGACTCCCCCACCATGCATAGTGTATGCAACCTCTACCCTTATTTAATCATTCTGTCTACACAGCATATGCGAACTCTACCCTCATTTAATCAGTGAACTCAAGTCATTAATTCAAGCCTTCATTTTCAATATCATGTAAGAAATTTAATGATGTAAACCCATCCTCACATGATTTCTTACCTTAGATAGTGTCCAACATATGAAATACGAGCTTTTGAATTCATCAGTTAATCAGGATCATATATTCCATTTCCCCCAAGATGATTGTACTAATATAACTTTAGGGTCAATTAAATATGGTTCTCATTGTACGATGTATATTATGTGTCCTTCTTGGCCAATACTCACTTTTATGAGGGTGGGGTGCTTTTCACTACCCATTATGGCATGTGTAGACATCCATAAAAATGTTAGATAAGTCACAAGTTTAATTCAGTAATGTTGTTATCATTGACATAGTTTATTATTAATCTCAAATTTAAAAATAAATGTTTTTGTCTATACTTAATGAAATTAAATATTTTTTCAAGCCATGAACAACCTTTTAGTGTAGAATCCTAAAATTTATTCACTCATGGGGTGCGCTTGACTTCGGGAACTAATTGGGAAATGAAAGGTATGGCCATAGAGGTGCCAATAATGAGTTAATGAACATGAGTGAATGATTTGGGATGCCTAAAACACATGATGGGACCTGAGTCATGTGCCTCTTATAGACCTAATGAAAATGAATATAAATAAATTTTAATTTAATTTATGAGTACTTGTTATTTACATTATTTTAATAGTTCACTACATTGACTAGAAACTTCATCCATTATCATTTACTTAAATGTATTTTCTATTAAATTTCAATCCTATTGAATTGTTTATGACAAAATGAATTATATAAATTCTTTTTACAGAATGGACAAAAGTTGGATGTATGAAACTGATCAGATCTCAAGCGATTTTCAAAACAATTTGTAGAGATTTATAGATTTTTCATTTCACAATGCTTCAGATAGTGTTCGCATACACTTCCCATGTTCCAATTGTGTTGGTAGACCTTGGTTGAGCCGTGAAGAACTCAACTACCACATAACCAAAAATGGTTTTCAAGAAAACTACTTTGTGTGGTATCACAATGGGGAGAAAATGAAATCTCAAATCGGTGATGATCGAAATGAAAAGACTAGAATGGTGATATTGTTAGATGATTGGTTTCCATTTATTTCTTATCATGAAAAAGAAAGGATTTCGACTCAAAAAGACTTCGATATGAGGGCAGCTTATGCATCTAGTGAAAATGATGATATTGATAGGGTGAAAAATTTTAATGATGTCGCCATGACTCCAGTATATCAAAAATGCGATAAAATGAAAAAGATGTAATTTTTATTCCGATTGTTTCATGGAAAAACTATGTATGAGATTTTTATAGAGCAATCGATTACATTCTTACACTCTTGAAGGATTTACTTCCAGATGATGCAGATATTCCCCCAAACCACTATATGGCATGGAAGTTAGTTGAGGAACTTGGATTTTCAAGAAACAAAATTCATGCTTGCCCGAAAGATTGCAGTATATTTTAGGAGGAAACCGTTGAACGAAATGATTGTATAAAATGTGGCACATCCCATTGGAAGTCAAAATCTTATGGAACACCATCCCGCATTCCACAGAAAGTAATGTGGCACTTTCCATTGATCCCCAGACTCCAAAATCTTTTTATGTCTGATGACATATCAATAAAAATGAGATGGCATGATACCAAGAGAATGAAGACTAATGATGAGTTGGTTCATCCTGTAGATGGATTTTCATGGCAGAGATTTGATGCTCGACATCCTGATTTTGCAGCTGACATGCATAATGTGAGGCTGGGTCTTTCATGCGACGATTTTAATCCGTTTGGGAGGATTCTTACTTCACACAACACATGGCCTGTTTTTATACACATTTATAATCTTCCCACATGGTTATGTATGAAAAAACCTTTCACTTTCATGAGTATACTCATATCTAGTCCTTCTGATCCCAGCATTGATATTGATGTCTACATGAAACCTTTAATAGAAGAGTTGAAACTACTTTGGGATGTTGGTGTGCGCACATACAATGCATGTTCGAAAGACATATTTCAGATGCGTGTTGCACTTATGTGGATGATCAATGATTTTCCGGCTTATGCAATGATGTCTGGATGGAACATGAAGGGAAAATTTTCATGTCCAGTTTGTATGAAGAATACACGATCCAAAAGACTGAAACATCACTGTAGTTTCAATTTTATGGGACATCAATGATTCCTGACAAAGTATCATCCATATAGAATGAATCGTCGAAGATTTGATAATACCATAGAGACCGATGATCCACCTCAGCGTATGTTTGGAACTGACATGCTTAACGAATTGAAATATTTCAGTTTTTTTTGCGAAGGGTCAAATGAAATCTGGAAAGGGAAAGAATGTTTCCACTGAAACCTGTTACAATTGGAGGAAGAGGAGTATCTTTTTTGATTTTCCTTATTAGTCAACCAATTTGTTACGTCATTACTTATACGTAATGCATATTGAAAAGAATATATGCGAAATGTTGCTTTCGGTTCTTCTAAATTTAAAGGGGAAGACACAAGATGATTTACGATCTCGGCGTGACTTGATGGATTGGGGCATCAGACCATAATTACATCTTATGCTTATCAGTGAAAATAAATGGCAACTTCCATGTGCTTCTTATGTGATGAAATATACGAAAAAACAATTTCTAGAAGTATTAGAGACTATTAGAGTTACTGATGGCTATTCAAGCAACATATCTAAATGGGTCAACATAAGAGAGTTAAAGCTAAAATTTTTGAAGACTCATGATTATCACGTTCTACGGCATGATTTGCTTCCAATAACAATCTGTCATCTTCTGTACAATAATGTATGGGTGGCTGTTATTCAGTTGTGCCATTTGTTTAGATATCTTTGTGCTAAGAATTTTTCCAAGTCTTTCTTGTGAAAAATGTTGACAGATGCCCCATTAATTTTATGTGAGTTGGAGTAAATATTTCCTCCATCATTTTTCACATGCATGCTGCATCAGACTGTCCATATTCCCACTGAAATAATTCTTGGAGGACCTGTTTCTTTTCGTTGGATGTATCCAACTGAAAGAAATATGTTCACATTAAAGTCTTATGTTCGAAACAGAAATCATCCTGAAGGTTTTATCATGAATGGTTACCTGGCTCAAGAATGTATGGATTTCTTCTCAATGTATTTGTCTCATCTTACTAAAAGATTGAACAGACCAATGAGAAATGAAGAAGAATAGTATGAGAAAATTGAACCCAGTTTTCCATCACTTCATCACACAGGAGGAATTCCTGGATCATATACATTGAATACATTAATCCATGAAGAACGGGAGATGGCACATCGCACAGTTCTGTTTAACTGTGACACGTACGAGTCAAACCCGCCTCAATCCGAGGCGCGGTGTGGTCGCCACCACTCAAAGTGTCTGCCTTTTGTTTCAAAAGGACGTCATTTTAATTGAAAATCATCAACTGGCATACGAAAAACCAACCAAAAGCATTCAGATTGTGTCGATACTTTAGGAAAACGATTTATGGGTCATATGTGACCTGTACGAGTCAACCCCACCTCAATCCGAGGCACGGTGTGGCCTCCACCAATCAAAGTGTCTGTCTTTTGTTTCAAAAGGACGCCATTTTAAGTGAAAAACATCAACTGGCATACGAAAAACTGAACAAACGCATTCAGATTGTGTCGATACTTTAACAAAACGATCCATGGGTCATATGTGACGTGTACGAGTCAACCCCACCTTAATTTTAGGCATGGTGTGGTCGGAATCACTCTAAGTGGCTCTCTCTTGTTTAAAATGGAAAACATTTTAAGTACATACAGAAAAAAAACCAAATGAATTCGGTTTACATTGAAACATTAGGAGAATGATTCATGGGTCATATGTGACGTGTACGAATCAACCTCGCCTTAATCTGAGACACAATGTGGCCAGCACCACTCAAAGTGTCTGCCTTTTATTTCAAAAGGACGTCATTTTAATTGAAAAACATCAACTGGCATACAAAAAACCAACCAAGCGCATTAATATTGTGTAGATACTTTAGATCAACGATCCATGTGTCATATGTGACCTGTACGAGTCAACCCCACCTTAATCTGAGGCACGGTGTGGCCTCCACCACTCAAAGTGTCTGTCCTTTGTT
Source organism: Viscum album (assembly GCA_963277665.1). NCBI lineage: Eukaryota > Viridiplantae > Streptophyta > Magnoliopsida > Santalales > Viscaceae > Viscum > Viscum album. The sequence goes on from OY728139.1 coordinate 499,132,924, forward strand.
TAAAATTGACAACATTGTAAATACATACAGAAAACCGACCAAACGCATTCGGTTTTTGTTGAAACTTTAGGAGAATGATTCATGGTTCATATCTGACGTGTAAGAATCAACCCCACCTCAATCTGAGATGCAGTGTTTCCAGCACCACTCAAAGTGTCTATCTTCTATTTCAAAAGGACGTCATTTTAATTTCAAAACATCAACTGGCATATGGAAAACTGACCAAATGCATTTAGATTGTGTCGATACATTAGCACAACGATCCATGGGTCATATGTGACGTGTACGAGTCAACCCCGCCTCAATCCGAGGCGCGGTGTGCCCGCTACCACTCAAAGTGTCTGCCTTTTGTTTCAAAAGGATGTAATTTTAATTGAAAAACATCAACTGACATATGGAAAACTGACCAAATGCATTTGAATTATGTAAATACTTTAGCACAACGATACATGGGTCATATGTGATGTGTATGAGTCAACCCCGCCTCAATCCAAGCCATGGTGTGGCCGCCACCACTCAAAGTGTCTGTCTTTTGTTTCAAAATGACGTCATTTTAAGTGAAAAACATCAACTGGCATACGTAAAACCGACCGAACACATTCAGATTCTGTCAATAATTTAGAACAAAGATCCATGGGTCATATGTGATGTGTACAAGTCAACCCCACCCTAATATGAGGCATGGTGTGGCTAGAATCACTCTAAGTGGATCTCTTTTGTTTAAAATGGACAACATTTTAAGTACATACAGAAAACCGACCAAATTCATTCGTTTTTTGTTGAAACATTAAGAGAACGATTCATGGGTCATATGTGATGTGTAAGAATCAATCTCGTCTCAATCTGAGGTGCAGTGTGGCCGAAAACACTCAAAGTGTCTGCCTTTTGTTTCAAAAGGACGTCATTTGAATTGAAAAACATCAACTGGCATACAGAAAACTGACCAAACACATTTGGATTGTGCCGATACTTTAGAACAACGATCCATGGGTCATATGTGATGTGTACAAGTCAACCCCAATTCAATCTGAGGCACGGTGTGGCTGCCACCACTCAAAGTATCTGTCTTTTGTTTCAAAAGGGCGTCATTTTAAGTGAAAAACATCAAATGGCATAGGAAAAACCGACCAAACGCATTCGTATTGTGTCAATAATTTAGAACAATGATCCATGGGTCATATTTGACGTGTACGAGTCAACCCCGCCTTAATCAGAGGCATGGTGTGGACGGAATCACTCTAAGTGGCTCTCTTTTGTTTAAAATGGATAACATTTTAAGTACATACGGAAAACCGACCAAACACATTCGGTTTCCGTTGAAACTATAGGATAATAATTCATGGGTCATATGTGATGTGTAAGAATCAACCCTGCCTCAATCTGAGATGCGGTGTGGCCGACACTACTCAAAGTGTCTACCTTTTGTTTCAAAAGGACATCATTTTAATTGTAAAACATCAACTGGCATACAGAAAACTGACCAAACACATTCGGATTGTGTCGATACTTTAGAAAAATGATTCATGGGTCATATATGACGTGTAAGAGTCAACACCACCTCAATACGAGGTGCGGTGTGGCCGAAACCACTCAAAGTGCCTGTCTTTTTTTCAAAAGGATGTCATTTTAAGTGAAAAACATCAACTGGCATACGGAAAACTGACCAAACACATTACGATTGTGTCTATACTTTATCACAATGATCCATGGGTCATATGTGACATGTACGAGTCAACCCCGCCTTAATCGAAGGCACAGTGTGACCGGGATCACTCTAAGTGGCTCTCTTTTGTTTAAAATGGACAACATTTTATGTACATAGGGAAAACTGACCAAACGCATTCGGTTTCCATTGAAAAATTAGGATAATGATCCATGGGTCATATGTGACGTGTAAGAATCAACCCCGCCTCAATCTGAGATGTTTTGTGGCTAGAAACACTCAAAGTGTCTACCTTTTGTTTCAAAAGGACGTCATTTTAATTGAAAAAGATAAACTGCCATACGGAAAACTGACCAAACGCATTCAGATCATGTCAATACTTTAGAACAATGATCCATGGGTCATATGTGAGGTGTACGAGTCAACCCCGCCTCAATATGAGGCACAGTGTGGCCAGTATCACTCCAGGTGTACGCATTTTGGATAAAATGGATATCATTTTAGGTAAAAATATATGGTATACAAAAAACCCAGCAAATTAGGAATTGACTTCCAGATTCCACATATAATTTTCATCTAAATTTTAAATTGAATTCTAAATGAATTATGTATATTTATAATTACGTTATGAATTCTAATTTAATTATGGATGTGTATAGTTCCAGGATGAATTATATGTTAAATGTGTATGAATTTGTTCTCTAATGTGTTAGTTGGCTATTGCAGGTACAATAATTGTATATATATGTGTTAGTTTATTGCAGGTACAATAATTCTATTGAAAATGGGAGGTAATGCACAAAATGAGGTCTGCTATCCAAATTGGAGACCTGCTGTCCAAATTGTAGACCTGCTGTGCAAATTGCAGGATGCTGTGCAATTTGCACAGTATAGGCTATGCCAACGGTTTCAAACCGTTGGCATAGCATCTCTGGTGTTTTTTTACCAACTGTTCATTGAACCATTCGTAAAAAACCTTTCCCAATAGTTTAGAAACCGTTGGGAAAGGGGAGAAACCCTGGGATTTCCCAACGGTTAATGCCAAACCGTTGGGAAAAACTATCCCAACGGTTTGGCAGAACCGTTGGGATAGGTTAGCTTTCCCCCACTCTATACCAACAGTTCACAGTAAACTGTTGGGAAAATCTTTCCCAATGACTTGCTTCCCTATGGTTTGTAGAACTGTTGGTATAACATATACCAATGGTTCTGCTGCCTTTCCCAATGGTTCATAACCATTGGGAAAGAATGAATTTCCAATAGTGCCATCTTCTATGCTTTTTTCGAGGTGGTAAAATTGTTTGTCATGACGGTTGGTTCGGGTAGGACATTAATTTTTTTAGTATTGGTTTTAACCAACGCTAAAAAAATCAATCCCCTACTCGGAAAAACCGCCACGAAAATGAACCATCTATAAAGGTTACCATAAACTGCCGCTAAACCACTTTAACCACAACAAATAGTTTCCCGACATGAAATTTAGCACCAATTTTCAAAAACTGCAGCAGAAGCATATAGAGGTGGTTTAAACCGTCACCATATCCAAAAATAACCTCCGAAAAATCGAAATTTTCCTGTATTGACAATTGATATTCCATATATACATGTGAACCCTATTAGTACTACAACCCAATCTAAAATAAAGAATTATATAAATATTTTTAAGATGTATAATTATGTTTCATCTCATATGGATACATAATGGGTAAAGATAAAGTGCATGATTTAAAATAAAATTTTAACTTCAAGGTTTGTTTAAGAGATTAGAATAACAAGAAGTGTTCTAAATTAGAATAAAATTTCAATTTAATATCTTGATAGAAACATTTACAATTCTAACAACATGAAAGTGAATCTTCCAATTAATACAAGAATTTTTTTGGAAGATAAACAGTTATTTCGTCTATTATTGAACTCGAGTGCCAATAATTTTAGATTGAAAACCAAAAATACATAAAAAATATTTTAAATATATTGATTATTACTATAAAACTATAGATAAAATATATAAATGGGAAACCATTTTAAAATTATAATGATAATGAAATTCCTCAATAAAAAAACCAACTACAAGTCTAATTATTTGTAGGATAAAATAGAGAGATTGAAATATATTGAGGTATTTTTCAAGTAACATATACAATACCAAATGATTAAGGACTCAAAGAACATGTGTTATGGAAAAAAATATAAGCTATACTAAAATTACTGGAATATGTAATTGAAAACAAAGTTGATTACTATTTGTATAATTTTTATTAACCTATTGAAATGGAGAAATACTCAGATATTTCAAAATAATTGAAGGAATGAAAATTGAAGAAAACCCAAATAACATTTCCGTACTTGATAAAACACCACCCAATTATTTCACAAGAAAAAAATATATCTAATTCAGGTTATCCTCTGAAAGGAATCAGAGTAAACTTTCTTTAAGTAAACAATTGGACATTATTTTATTAATTTTATTTATGTGTTATATTTTTTTAGTGTAGCAGTATACGAATAAAAGATCAGGGAGATAATGTATTTACTTAATGATTTCATAAACCTCATATGACATGAAAACAAAACAGTTTTTTTATCTTAAATATTTTTTTAAAAAATTACATTTATTTACATCTTACCAAATATATAAAAGATTAGTTGACATTGAATTGTAATTGACACATATTATAAAATTTTATATGATATAAATTAAGAGAAATAAAGAAGAAATCATTCCTATTTTAAGAAATTATCTTATAGGACTTAAATAGAGTGTGTTTTATTTGTTTTTTTAATGAATATATTCTAAAAGTTTAAATTGAACATGAATCAAAATGATTTTTTATTTATATTATAAAAACATTTATACATATAATGTTTAATTAAGAAATAAAAATTTTGATACCAAATTTTAAACTATTGTACTGAATCAATGATTTCTTAATTTTAGTTGTCTCAAACACAAAATCCTCACAATATCAATACTATAAAACACTTTATCAATGCCAAGTGAACTAATTAGATATGCATATCCTTGAGTCTCATGACATGGTATGTATTGAAAATATTTACTTTAATTTTTAATTATTTTCAATTATAATACATAATTGATGTATTGCTATATGAAAATTATATATCATATATTGAAAACCAAGTTATCAGATTCAATTTTTTTTCTACTAATAAAGTAGTACCCTAAATGGTATCACCAATGACACTTTAACAACCAAGTCATTCATGAGTTTTTTTAATTTATTGTGTTGTATATATTTTTTGTATGATGTTACTTACTATATTTTTAAAATTTTCACTAGTACAGGATTTACTATGGGATTATATTATTTTATAAAATATAAATAATTAAAAAATATGAGTTATTTTATGTTTCCAAGATTCCCAAGGCAGCAAAAAAAACTATAAACATAATTATTTCATTGATTCCTTAATGATGTAAATAAATCAATAATATAAGGAAATATTATTGAACTAAAAGAATTGTAGATGTAAAATGATGTTTTTAGAAATTAAATTCATGGATAAGATGGAAATGGTCACAATAGAAAATTAAAATCAAGTTTTAGGGAAATTTTATTATAAACTATTTAATATTATTGATTATTTATTACCTAAAATATATTTTAAAAACTGTCTTATTTATTGTACATCTTGTGGAGATTAATTTACACTACCATGAAAATTCAAAGATAAAAAATATGATGATCATATTAAAATTGAAATTTATCTTACTACGTCCATGAGAATAACTTACACTAATATAAAAATTGAAAGAAAATCAAATAGACAGTGATATTAAAAATAGAATTTTTCTCACTGGTTTGGCGATATAAATTCTAAAAGAATTAAAATTGAAAGACAACCAAATGAATAATCACTTTAAAAAATAAATTCATCTCACTATTATTGTGATTTATATTTCTATTACCATGAAAATTCAAATACAATAAAATGGATAATGATATTATAAACTAAAATGTATCTGAACATGTTAGTGAGGTAAATTAATGCTTGAATGTAATTTTAAATAAAACTTAATGGAAAATAACATTAAAACCTCAAATTTATCTCACTATATTGGTGAGATGAATTTCAACCACTGTGAAAATTAAAAAATAAATTAATGGAATTAAAAATTGAAATTTAACACATTATGTTCATGAAATAAATTTTCACTACCTTGGAATTTCAATGATAACAACGAATAATGACATTAAAAACTAAGATTTATCTCACTCTTCTAGTTAGATAAATATATGTGACCATGAAAATTCAATTAAAGCCTAATAGATAATCTCATTGAAAACTAAACTTTGTTTCACTATGTTGGGGAGATAGATTTCCACTTCCATGAAAATTCAAAGATAATCAAATGGAAAATCCCAATAAAAAATAAGATTTATCCCATTAGGTTGGTGATATAATTTTTACTACCAAGAAAATTGAATGAAAATCAAATGAAAAATTGCATTGAAGACTAGAATTTATCTCAATTTGTTCATGAGATAAATTTGAATTACCAATAATATTCAAAGACAACTGAATGGAAATTCACATTCAAAACTAAAATTCATCACATTATATTCCTGATTTAAATTTCCACCACCATTAAAATTAATTTAAAATTATGAACAATGACATTGTAAACAAAAATTTATCTCACGGTGTTTTTTAGATAAATCTCAACTACCATAAAAATTCATTGACAACCAAATGGACAATATTGTTAAAAACAAAATTTTGTCTCACTAGATTAGTGAGAAAAAATGTCTACCAAAAAATTAGATTACAAGTGAATGGAAAATCACATTCAAAAATAAACTTTATATCATCATTTTTGTGAGATAAATTTATCATTCCATGAAAAATAAAAGATATTCAAATGGGAATTAACATTAAAAAATTAAATTTATCTCATTGTGATCAAGAGTTAAATTCTCACTATCATGGAAATTAAAGAACAAATATGGGAAATGAAAATAAAACTGGTATTTATCACTCCATGTTGTTGAGATAAATATCCAAAACAATAAAAATTAATTGAAAACCATTTTGTATAATCAAATTATAAAATTAAATTTATCTCACTAAGCCGTAATGATAAATTTCTACTAAAATTAAAATTCAAAGACAAGAAAATGGAAAATCATGTTAAAGATTTAAATTTATCTCAGAAGGTTTCTAAAATAATTTTTTTCTATAAATAATATTTAAATACAACCAAATGGATAACTAAACTAGAAATTTATGTTTTTTTCACCATGTACAAGAGATAAATTTATGCTATCATGAAAATTAATTGGAAAGTGAATAGACAATCACATAAAAAACTATCCTTTAACTTGTTGTATTCATGTGTTGAATTCCTACTTCCTTGAAAATTCAATGATAATGGTTGAAATTATTTTAGAAACATTAATTTATTTCATCATCTGGTTAGATAAATTTTTATAACCACGAAAATTCAATAAAAACTGAGTCGACAATCGCATTAAAAAATAAAATTAACATCAACGAGTTGATGAGATATATTTCCACATGTATGAAAATAGAAATACATCCAAATGTATAACCACAATAAATAATAAAATTCATCTCACTTGGATAGTTAGATAAAAACTACCAATATGAAAATTGAAAGAAAACTTAATAGAGAACCACATTAAAAATAACAAATTGTCTTACTATGTTCATGAAAGAAATTTTATGCTACGATGAAAATTAAATAACAACCAAATGCAAAATCACATTAAAAAATGAAATTTATCTCACAGGTATTGGGAGATAAATTCCCAATACCATAAAAATTCTAAGACAACCATGAAAAAAATTGGAATTTATCTTACTATGATGGTATAGAAAAATTTCCATCACCATGAAAATTCAATGAAAACCAATAATATTTTGAACTATAATTTATCAAAACATAATAGTGATATAAATTATAACATTCATCAAAAAATTATTTTAGAATTACCAAACATTTAGAACATAAAACAAACTAATATGTTTCAAAATTAAAACTTGTACTTTAATAAAATTATCAAAAGATAAAAAAATAATTCCTTTATTATCTATTTCATTAGACAGATTTTAGATGATATAAATCACTATAAAAAATGTTTTTATTTTCACCTTTTTATTTGGTAATATGATATCATTGATTTTTCTCATCTTCATTACTTTTGAAAAGGTGAAATCCAGTGTTTCCTATAAAAATAAATAATACCCTATTATATATAAATCTCATAACATTTTAGTTTAGTAAAAAAAATGGGTATTATTGACGTTTTTTTTAATTTTTTGATTATTGTCAACTAATTGCATACATGAAACTCATATTTATGGTCTCATATGTGATATGTTCAAGAAACAACTACATCCATCATACATTGGGACAGATATGTTAGGGACAAGAGTAGTTTGTTTTTGTGATGAAAATATAAAATACTGCTATGAGAATTAATTTTTTTCTCCATATTGAATTCACATATACAATAGTATGAACTAAAACAAATTGAAATAAAACTCTTATTTACCTCATTAAACATTGTTTTACCATTCTTTTTTAGTTTCCTTTGAGAAATAAATTCTAACCACTTTATCTATAGTCAACATTTTTAACTTTTATAGTGGTTAACCCTTATGAGTAAAATGTATTGGATTATAAATTTCATTATTAAATGTCTAATTATCTCCAATTAAAAATATTTCTCCACTATTACCACTACATTGGTCAACTTTTTTATCCCCAATTTCATGTTTTTATGAATATGCTTGATAATGTGTACTTGTGTAGTGTAACCTACATAATACTCTTTCATGTTTACATGGTCATTAAATCACAATTAATAAAGGTTATAGGCCATCTCTATAGAGAAAAAATATACTAATCATTGAATCTTGATCATATATTTTAACATAAAATTCAATAAGTGTTTATATGGTGTTGTATTTCATTAAAATTAATTCTACTATAAGTCTAAATTATTAGAAAATAAATTCTATGTATGATAGAAGTACTATAGATTAGGTTTTTAAAAGTAAATAATGAAATAGTAGGGAGTTTTGGGTCATTTTTACTAATTAACATAGTATGTCACTTGAATTAATTAAATCATAGCTAGGACAACCAATCAATACCTTGATTTCTCTATTGAAATAATATTAGTCTCATTAGTATAACTATAGTCCCCTTTAAGGTTTCCTATACAAGATATACTAAGAGAGTCATGTTTTAAAGTCTATAATCAATGGTGACTTGAGTCATTAGAGGAAAGTCATACTCCAAGGCCTCAGGTCTCTCTCTCTCTCTTTATTTCTTAATATGGATTTAAATTTTCATTACTTCATCCATCCAAAATAATCATATATTAGTTGATCATGATGTTATAGCATTTACATTAAAAGAAAGAAATTACATTAATCCAATTAATTTTAAAAAAATCAACTATGATTATCAACATAACATCACCCAATCTACAGGATTGAATTAATCATCCATTCTCATGATAAAAAATCTAGTGAAAAATAGTAATACTGTTTCTCTATGATATTGATGGCTAATCTCCTCCTCCTCCTTGGTATGAAACTCCTCTCTTAGTCAATATGATGATTGATCCTCTGATTTATTATTAAAACCTTTCCAATTTTAGATACTATTTTAAAAAAATTTCTTAAATCTTCAAAAACACTATAATTTATACACATATGTAGATTACATTGAGATCAATACATATGTGATTTAATATGTTTCATGACCCAACCCACTAGGGCCCACGTAGTTGACAGAAAACCGAGTGTGATAAACCCAAGTCGACATCCAATAGGTCAAGGGCTAGCGAGGAATGCTAAATATTGATATCCTACATATATAAGGTATTATACTAAGGTTATTATACATACACACACATATCCAAACCCATAAAACACTAAATTAAAACAATACAACTGATACCAATTCATGCACACATCCATATCCCACGTCATATTACCACACAATATAAAAAGAAAAAAAGGGCAAGTACAAGCCCACCAAAAAATCTACAAAAGATTCCAACCCACTCAAAAGGATGGAACCCCAATCAAATAAAACACTGTAAGAACATTTGTTTTTCTATCCCAAACTATGATTCTCCTACTCTCAATCCACCTAAGAGACCAACAAAAGTCCATTTGTTTTCATAAGACACGACTTGTGTGGCCGATCTCATGTAGGGGTGAGTATAAAAATACCCAACAGGACACCCCAAAATAATTAAACATAAATAATCAAGAGTATTTATATCATCAAAACACAAGTTTTTCAATAATGACATTATACATGAAAATAATTAAGAAGAAACCTAGATATAATCTTAACAAATTATAAGTATAAGATTTTATCAACCACTATCAACCACATGACTCTACTTCAGGCTTTAATGTAACACTTTTCTGGGATAAAAAACTCCATGATTCATGTTTTCATTGATGGAACTCATTTGATAGGATTTACTCATCTGCTATCGCCAAAGAAATTCCCTCTAATACTTCATTGTTCCCAATACAAAAATAGTGGATCACTCCTAGAACCACTAAGAGATTCCACAAACCCTACAAGATTAATCTTCTAGATAAGGGATTGATTCCTACTATCATGGTGGTCACACCAATTCCACAAACCCCACCTAGGAAAGAAATATGATAGATGATCCTACCCCAAACCTCACATTGGGATACCATGAACTCTCTCCAAAATAGAACTCATATAGGGGATCATAATCTTATATTGAGGATGTAATGACACATTTCACCCTCATTGGGATAGACTAAGGGATCAAACTCAACTAAACCGAGTCTATACTAAAGAGACCAGGGGTCTCACATTACCTTGTAAAAATCATATGGTGTGTATTTCTTGTACACGATGTTTCTCATCTACCTTGGGTCTTCCTATATACCACATTCTATGTTAGTGTACCTTGGGTTATGCCTATGTACTCTGGTTGTGCCTGTGTACTTGGCCATTTCTGAGTCCTCAGGCCATGTAAGAGTACATGGCCATGCCCATGTATTCTTCCTGTATCCATGAACATAGTCATATCTATACCCATGTACCCTCTAGGGTATGCACCGTTCCACCAACACATGGTCACATGGCATGTGACATGTGTCAAATAGAATGCGATACTTTTATCTACACATAAACCATAACACCATAGAATATCAGCTACATGGATTATGTTCTTTCATAATACATGCAGTGTAGTCAATAATTTCTCAGGAATTCAAGAAATTTGAATGTTCTTCCTATTATACCACTGATAATAACAAAATTTTAATGAACCCCAATATAATCAATGGATCTGAGTTGACTAATGCACTTCCACCACCATTACCTTGAATTTTCCTTTGATCCACTTGAAAAATAATCGACCATCACAATGTTACATCAACACATACCAAACCTCGAAACACCTGCACCATATCAGGTCCTAATCTATCTCCATCCCCATACACCTTGATTGATCCCTTGATTTTGAACCTTAAATCACAGGGATAATTCATTGCGTCAAATATCAATTGTGTAATGATCATCCATTGGGTACTGCTCAAACCACTGGTCAAATAAACACTAAAGATGAACTTTTATAGAACGAAGGGAGGAAACCATGAGACACAAATTAGGAATGAAATTTTTCCATTATTTAGGTTGAACTTGATTCATTGTAGTTTGAATGATGAATGAATAGAAATAATAAATAACAATAATAATTTTTCCAAAATCCTAAATAAATAAACATGAACCTGCAATATGATCTTCTCACAAAAAAATCTCTTAGTTTATTTTATTTTTATTAATTGTGGGACAATAAACGAGGAAATAAATCATAGAAAATAGTTCCCAACCTTAGTTTGGATTGATCAGTAAAAAATAATTGAACAACGTTGTCATCATTGGTGAGATCCATGAGTTGCATTGGTGAAAAAAATCCTCAATCCATTATCTTTAGCCAATATCTCCTCCCAAATATATCTTCTAAAATACTTGGGTTTTGTAGATAACCCTATGGATTTTTCATAGAATTATATTTATAGAAGAGATAATTAGGATAGGACTTTACGAGACACTTTTTAGGATTAATTCCTATATTTTAGGAAAACATTTCATTATTGATATTAAAGAATTTAATATTTATATAACATCAATTAAAAGCCTCTCTAGGCTATGTAATCTCACTCTATCACAGTTCTTAGCTCTAGAAATATTATTTTATATATTGCAAATATTTTCATAGAAAAAATAGTGATATTACATTCTTACCACCTTAGGTATGTTCATCCCAAAAATTTCAAAAGATTACTCAAAAAGATGTGGGTACTGGTCATGTATCTAGGCCTCCTACTCCTAGTTTCTATTCTAAAGATTCTTATGTTTCCACCTAAAAAACACCAAGGGAATTGATCACCCACAGAGGATCTTATCCTACTAAACATCAATCTCTACCAGGAAATCTAGAAAGGTAGCTCCATCCTCAATTCTAATCTCCCCATAGTAGATAATACATAACAAGTTGTGCACATACCTCCTTAGCAGCAACATGTAGAAGGCGTCATGTATCTGGTCTAACTATGGTGGTTCTCCCAAGAGGTATTCCAACTCACTAACCCTATGTAGTATATAGAAAGGTTTAATGAATCTTGAAGATAACATGGCTCCCCAAGAAAATATCTTCAGTCCACACTGAGGTGAAACACTTAGGAACATATGGTCTCCCTCCTCAAAATCCAAAGTCCTCCATCATTGGTCCATATAAAACTTTTGACAGCACTTTGTTTTACTCATCCGCTCCAATATAATATGAACCTTCTATTTTTTAGTTCTCACCTATCTAGTCCAATAAGTGTGTACTCACTTGAATCAGTCCATCCTAATGGTGACATACAAGGTCGCCCATACAAAACCAAGAATAGTGTCACACCAATGGTGGAATGGTAGTTATTATTGTATTCAATAAACACCAGGGCTAAGTAATCCTCCCTACTATAGAAAAAGTCCAACATGAACGCTCCCAACATGTCCTTCAGAACTTGAATGGCTCACCCAGCCTAGCCATCATTATGGGAATGAAACTCCATTCTCAAATGTAATTGAGTCCTTAAGTCCTCCTATAATCTTCCACATAATCATTAAATGAAGTGATAATCATGTTCTGAAATTATCTTCAAGGTAAATTCAGGGATTTAGTCTTTCTTTAACACATAAAAGAATCTTTATATCCCTACTGAACTCTTCTATTAAAGAGCTAGGATATGGGCTGACTTGGTTAGTTAGTCTACAATTTCCTAGATGGTATTGTGTCCTATAGACATACATGGTCTCACCATCATGAATTCCATAGATAAACCTTCTCACATCCACTCTGTTACCTAGAGGGGTTGTGCTAAACATGCCGGAACATAGTGCTCATCCTTTACTAGCTCACAAGTGAGGCATCAAGAGAAAAACTATATTATACACTTCTTCACACTTAGCCACAAAATCTACATAAAATTTCCTGATACACCTTCACCACACCTAGATATACCACCAAGGGGGATGTATGAAACTCCATTATAATTTCCTCACACAACATCACTTGCACCATCGTCTATCCTCTAAAAAAGATGACATGCTCCCCACCTTCATAGAATCTATCATGAGCAGGTTTAGTGGATATCTGAGTATACAAGATTTCATAGTTGGTATCACTATATTGAGCCTCGAAAACACACTATAGAAGTGGTGGGGTTGTAACAATCGATTGGAGGTAAGCTACACCATAATCATCCACTAGGGACAACTACAATGAGGATAACTACTCTGATTCCATGGTTAATAACTATGAACAAGATCTCTTACTAAGAGAATCTTCCACTGTGTCCCCCTTCCTAGGATTATAGTCCATCTTGATGTCATAATCCCAGAGGAACTATAGACATTTCCACTACCTCAAGTTAAGATGATTTAGAGAGAATATATACTTGAGACTCCTATAGTGACAATAAGTGACAAACCTGTCACCCATAAGGTAGTGTCGCTACATATTTAGGACAAAGACTACCACTGCCAACTCTAGCTCATGGGTTGCATCGTTCTTCTCATGTGGTCTCAACTCTTAGTACCCATTGGAAATCCATTCCTACCATTACATCATAAAACAACCAATTCTAGTCACTGACGCATCACAAAACACTACATACTTGAAACCCACCTCTGGTAATCTCAAGATGGGAGCACTCGTTAACCATTTATGTGACTCCAAAAAATATTGATGGCACATCACTATCTACACAAAAGTATCACCCTCCAGGTTCAAATCAATCAAAGGTGTTGATATACTAGTGAAATTGGGAAAAATGTAGAAACTCTATTTTTTAATTATAATAATTTGAAATATATTACTGAATATTTTCAAGACCAAGCATTCAGACAGTGTGAGATTCCAAAGTTTGGTGATCCCAAAATTGATTTTATAAAAATATTAAATATATTGATATTAAATGCACAGTTTTTTTAAGAAAAAATGAAATATCTCATAAATATTGGAGTGAATTCGTAATCTAATACCACAGTTGAATTTGGAGCATTTGGTTTACCCTAGGTGCGGCCAAATTTTGGTCAGCATCGGACGTCCTGTTGAGACAGTCATTGGAGGGTGAGTTTAATTAAAATAAATAAATAAATTATTTGTTTGTTTTATTAAATGATATAATTAAATACCTCTATAAATACACTCTTATAAATATTTTACATGGGTTATTCAGATAATCCTTTATTGTTCAGAGAGGAAGATGAGAGTGTTCCTCATTGGAAGATCGATATTGAATGACGAAAGACGATATCGTCAAGGTGGATCGAGAAGAAGAAAATGAAGCGGGTATTATACACCACTAGAGAATGCACCCCTTACCAATGATTGATCCAAAATAGAGGTAGGTCTTTTCAATTATCATTTACACCCTTGATTAAAAGTTTTAGCGTGGATGTTTTTTTATCTTCTTTTGATATGTGCTCTTATACCCTTCGCATGAGCCAGATTATTGGATTAAATTGTTCTATTCAATTTATAATCATGATTTTCCACACAATCACCCTGTTAAATCCTTGTTTCTTAATAATTTTAAAAGAACACATTGATAATTATTTTGTATCCTATTCTTGTGTTTTTTTTTCAAAAAAACTTCATGTACTTCAATGTTGGACCACATGGCCATGATTCGACTTGTCTGGTTGGACTCAAGTGAAATTGAACACCCGGATACATGATGATGATGTAGAAAATTGGATAATTATCGTCTTGGGGATGGATTGTTTTGGATTCATGGTTGAGGGTGAAGGATTCATTTTCTAGAACCCTGAATAGTGGTGGTTCATGTGATGGGATCCTGATGACCCTTCTAACACCAATTTCTGACCATTGGAGGCTGGGAATCAATTATTAGAGATAAACCCTGCAGATCTTAGATGGTTAATAGGTTTTGTAAGTCATAGTGAAGGTAGATATAGAGATCTCAGGAAACTTGTAACACCCCAAGATTTTATAGTGTGTTATTTCTTCAAAATAATTCAATAACTTTCATTACACGCAACACCGATTTCAATTACACCATGACTTACCAAACAAGCCATTCAAAAGAGGTTATGAATAGTATTAGATAAATTTTAAAGTTTATGTAATCCTTATAATTTTAGAATCCATATTATGAGTTTCTTAGATATAATGCAAGAAAAAATTCATTTTCAGTATTGCACTTTTATCAACTTTTAATAGTGAACCATTTTTAAATACTATATTTTAAACTTTTTGACTAAATGGGGACATCAAAAATTTAAAATGAAACATCCCAAGCTTCTACGATACGCTTCTCTTTGAATAATGTGATAGCGTGTGTTGTACGCAACACCGAGTTCTAACAACCAATTAAACTAGTCGTTATGAATAGTAATAACTACTTTTTGAAATTATATATATTTTATATTTTAAAATGGACTTCATTTTTGGATTCGGAATATCGAATTTATCCTAAGGTAAAATTTTGGTACTTTTCGGATAACTTTCATATTTTGATGAATAGTGAAAATTACTAAATTTTAATTAAAAGCAACTTTTTTAATCAAAATAATTAATAGTGATAAATTATGAATTTGAGTGGTTTTAAAGTATATTTAGAATATATTTTTACCATTTAATATAATGTTTGTCATTGGACATAATTTTACAATTAAACCGAACATAAAAAAGTGTCAATCTTTTGATAGTTATTATCTCTTAAAAACACGCTTTTTGTTTTAACCGCGGGAATTAATTTTAAATTAATTTCTGCCACTTCTGTGTTTTGAATTTAGAAAAATGGATTCCATATTTGGAATCAGGATTTCCAAATTGTGTAAATAGGTAACTTTTATTTTTAGACATTTTGAATAATTATTGTGGTAAATATTTTATTTACCATGGTTAAGGGTAAATCTGGTAAATAAGGGTTAAAAAATAATATTATAATAATACAAAATTACCCTAAAACGTGTCCTAACCTTATTGGTGGACACATACCCGACCATGGGAATCCTTGGGTCGATTTGGGGACCCCTTGGAGCCACTTGTATGTGGTAGGGACACATTATATTAATAAAGTTAAAATAAAAATAAAAATGGCATAATCTTACATCTTTTAGAAGAACAATTTTTACATAGGGTTATACATGTTGGATTTTCGATTATAAATATTAATTATAAAGATAAAACGATTTCCTACATAATGATATTTTATTTATAATTTTTAGACATCAAATAATTTAAATTATTAATGACACAATAATGATGCAATGTTTACCTCATTAATAAATCATTTAAATAAATAAGATTATAATGATTAAAATATTATCTAAAACCTGTCCAATTCTTATTGGTTGATGTTATTTAAAAAATGAGTCATCTTATCTTCGACCACAATGATTTTTGGACCATTATAAACCGAATATAATTATATTATAAAGTAATACTTTCACTCTTTCCTAAAGAGCCCCTCCTCTCCCTTATAAAAGGAGACCACTTCTACTCATTTATTCACACCTTCAAAGCCTTTTGGTTCGGCCAAAATCTGCCCAAATACTCTCACAAACTCCCTCACTACAACCTAGAGGCCTTAGTTTGATCAGAAAGCCAACCTAAGGAGCCCTTTTGATTAAATCAAAAGGAAGAACCCGAAGAAGAGGTAATGTTTTCACCACCCCTTTTCAAGTTCCTTTCTTCTTCCACTTCTTCTTTCTTTGTTCTTACCATTCTAAAATAATAACTCCAGTATCTCACATATACTGTGTTGTTATTATAAATATGGTACAACCACATTCAGTATTCTATCCACCCTTTGAATAACATGTCACCATACGTGCGTACGTACGGCTTACCGTCTCCACGTCGTGGTGTAATTGTTATTCAATATATTATTATTTGGATGGGTATAATAATGATGTGAAACTCCTGTAAATAATAAATATAACATGTTAATTGTTCTGTATATATGATATAACATCCATTTATATATTATTTTAATATCAAAAGAATGATATTGTCGCTCGTGCGTACGTACGGACTACCGTCTCCACAAACGCGATAAGATTCATTCTCCATCGTATCCATTCAAGTATAATTATCATTTGATGATTTAAAAATGATGTTTAAGGACTTGATATCATTCTGTATATGAATAATATACAACCTATCCTTTAAAAACATGTCTTACGTAACAAAACATATAAAAGAAAACAAGTAAGCTAACACCCGAAATAACGATAATACTAAGATATTATTATCAAATCAATATTAAAAGATCATATATGATATCATATTAATATATATGATTATTGTATAATTTAATAACAATTATTTCAATATTATACAGGAGGTTAACCTACCCCAACCAAGTAAAAGTACAAGGTAAGGGATTTTCTTATCTCACATTCAATTCCATGAGATTTCCATTATTCGCCACTAAATTATTGAAAGTGGTGTATTGTGTACTGGCATTTGATATATATATATTATCATGATTATCTTTATATTCATGTTATTCTGTAAATAATTTTTTGGTTATTAACTTTTTGCCATACGACTCAGTTGATTAACATGGTAAGGGGTTTTCATCTCACTCTTTATTTCCGTGAGATTCATGCCATATTTCCACTATTATCTTTTCTGTGGTGTATGTACTGCCCATAATTGTATTCTTTGTGTAATACACTTTACCTTATGTGTATTTACATTTTCATTGTATGATACCTCTTTCATGGGTTGTATGTTTCATAAGTTACCAAATTGTTAAGGGTTTACTTTACAATCTCTTTAATATCCGAGGTTGTCTTTACGTAAGTATCTACAGGGACATATTTACTATCCATGTCCATATTTCATAAAAGTGTTTTCAAAGGGATTATTTCTAAGGGAACTTTTACTAAAACATCATTTTAAATGTTTTAAATATTTATTCTTCTAAATCATCCTCATTTATGTCCACGTTTTCAAAATGGTTTGTAAGGATTTATTTATATGAAAATGAATGTTTTAAAAAGTATTAATTCCATTCAAAAGTTTCAAAGTGGTATGGGAAACTTTGATCCAAAAATTTATTTAAATGCCTTACTTTCTAAATTGTGTAACATTAAAATGTTTTCATGAAAAAGGGATATTTCTCTCAATAATTTTTAAAAAAACATTTTCATCTATGTCAACATACTTTGATGGATTTTAAGATTATGTGAAGTTGATCTATTATGATATAAAACTTCCATATTGTAATGAATTGTTGTGATATGTTTGACTGTAGATGTGTCATTCATGGTTTATGAGTAACGTATTGACATTTCTTATGCTAGTTCCAATAAGACTGTTTATGTTATATTTCAACCTTTACTTTATATGAATGTGTTGGACAAGTATGTTCCAGGTTGGGGACTAGTTGAAGTAAGCCCTCCAGGTTGGGGACTGGTAAAAGTAAGCCCTCCAGGTTAGGGACTGGTAAAAGTAAGCCCTCCGGTTTGGTCTCCGGTTATTAGAGGCACTCCGGGTTGGTGTCCGGTTATTAGAGGCACTCCGGGTTGGTGTCCGGTTATTAGAGGCACTCCGGGTTGGGTTCCGGTTACAGTTATCCCCAAGGTCTTGGGACGAGGCCTTGAAAAGAAATTGAAGTTTAGCACTATGCATTCCATTATTATGAAAGTGGTTATTGATTTTGCATGTGATTATTCGATTAGTAGAATATCCATGTGAATAAGTAAACAACATTATTTCATTTTACTTTTTCCATACTATGTTGAAGTTCAAGTTTAAAAGGCTTTTGTTTTAGTAATGCATTGCCTTAAATGTTTATGCTTATTTTGAATGTTACGCTATATTGTTATCCTTATTGGGCATTTGAGCTCACCCCTTTTCTATGTTTATTTTCCCCAGGATGTGAAGAAGTAAGTTATGAATGACCTTCAGGGACATTACGAGGGGATAATAGTGTGGACTGTGGAGATATTATGTTGTTGTAGTAGTTTTTCATTTTATGATGTAATGTAAAACTTATGAATATATCTAGTGTTTCCAAGGCTACTAAACCAATCGGTCTTTCGAGATTTGATCTTTCTTGTAATCATGTCAATGTTATGTAATAATGCACCGACTCTAGGTAACTGGGGTCGGGTCGTTACAGTTGGTATCAGAGGAAGTTTAGTACAAACCTTGGAAGCTAGATTTATATAAACTCTGATTAGAGCACATAGACCTAAGATGAAATTTGAGGATTAGTATAGAAGAACTTCCTAGAATTTTGGTATTGTAGAGATTTTGTGAGTTTTCCGAGCAATACATCCCTGTCTGGATACGAGCAGGTAGAGGCGGCTCTGGAACAGATGTACCTAGGGGTAAAACCTGAAAACACCGCTTTGAGCTAGACTCGAACAGGAACTGGTGCACGACAACGGGCCTTGTTGCACTCTTGGTTACGACACTCCCGGGGGATATGCTTAGGATAATTCTCATTTTCTTTACAAACCATTATGAAGGGTTTATGATTATATACATACTCAAAGGAGAAATTTTTATATGGATTATATCCATAAATAGTTCAATTTATGTTAAGTGTTTTATAAGTATGGGATTATGTATTTTGATTCATAAACTGATTTAGTGTATTCCATTGTTTAGAAATGGCGCCCAGTAGAATGAATGAGAACTCCAGAAATGCACATGATCCAAAGAGAAGGAAGGATCATATCTTTCATGGTCTTAAGCTAGAATTTATAAGAGAAATAGTCTCCCATGTATTATCATCATATGAAGAAATAATATCATCTGTTGATAAGATAAGTAAAGAGTTTACTGAGTCCTATGGATTTGAAGGGAATCAAGAGAAGAAAAGGATGGAAGAGAGAAAGATGGATAAAGGGAAGAGGGAAAAGAAGAATTTTCCCATATGTGGTAACTGTGGAAAGAAACACCCTGGAACTTGCCTGAAAGGAATGGGAGTTTGTTATAAGTGTAGAGGAAAAGGGCACAAAGTACGTGACTGCAAGGGTAAGAAAATGGTTTCAAATGTACAATGCTTCATTTGCAAGAAGTTTGGACACTATGCGAACCTATGTCCCAGTCATCAGAATATGTCGCAAATGATGTTATTGGATAATAATCAAGTTATGATACTACCACAGATGAAGAGGAATGATTAGAGTTATTATGTTTATTATGTCAATTGAGTGTTGTATCAACAATGTACTTGTTATAATAATTATGGAGTATATAAGGATTGTACTGCAGTACTATTTCATTAAGGACTTGAGATTGTGTGGAACAAAGAAAGGTGACTCAACAGCAGGATAAATTTTTGGAAAATATATGGTTGAGAGAATGATAAACCCTAATATAGCTCTGATACCGAGTTAGTGATTTTGGAATAATACATGATTGTTTTGGATAAATTATATTGGATATTCTTGACTACCTTGGAACTGATTAATGATCTGTATATTCCATTATTGTTGGGGTTTAAAACATTTTTGGATTGATGAGGTATATCCAGCATTATATATGGAATAAGGGAGCATGAATGTAATCAATAAGGAATATGGTAATTCAGGATGTTTCAGTGTATTAAAAGAATACATGATGAAGGTATTCATATGCTATTACGTGGTAAAAAGGATCTACATTATGTTTACCTTCCTTATAAATGTTGGACTGTGAGTTTGGACATAAGTATTTTGGATATTTCTAGTTTGGATTATTTTGGATTGCCATAAAAGGACAACCCGGAAGTCGGGCGGCAACCCGTCGCGTCCGGCAAGGCTATGAGACTTGAACCCGCAACCGAAGGGCGACAAGGGTGTATCACCTACCACTGGCCCATGAGATGTCCTGGATTAAATAATGTAGTTTTTATTATAAGATCTTGTAGATGAATTATAAATTCGTTTATTTTGGAACCCTATACGAATAGTGTAAATAGAATTTTTTTTACATTCTATTAACTTTTAGAGTGAAAGATGAGTTTGTGGTAGAAATTTATTAATGGATAAAACTCTAATTATAAAGTAAGTATATCTCCTTATGATCTTATCCAATCTCATAAATAAATTCCACAACATTAAGAAAAGGAACTTAGAACAAAAATGTTGTCCTAGATGGTACCTTAAATCGTCACTAATTTATGGCTTTGGGATTGTTGGCCTTTTCATAGCCATGTTCTCTACCACTCTCCATCAGATAATTGATGGTTAGATTTCTCCTCCATATCCATATTTTCCTACATGGAACCCTAGTATGTGTTATTTTCGGTAATCTTCATACTTTCCACTCTTTATTTTAAATAGAGGCCTCATTAATTCATTTTTCGATGTGGGATTTCAACTAAGATATTTTGAAACGTCAAAAATGTGTTATCCCAATACCCTATATTTTGTTGAACTGATGGTACTTCAAATCATCATAGATTGATGAGTTTAAGGACCTCAATTTTATACTTGTTTGTGATTGATGACCTCAATCACTACCTATAAATATTTACATTTTTCCTCCAATTATATGTCTCTAATTTCCACCAATGTTCTCCTAATCGAGATCATAATTTGGTGGTGACCCTTTCATTTCTCTTTTCCTCATATTAAGACTAAATTTTAGTAACCCAATTTCCGATGTGGGTTTTCCCACAAAGATATTTTCTATTTTCAACCTTTTATTTGCGAAGAACAATTTCAAATTGCGAGGACGCAATTTATTGAAGGAGGGGAGAATGTAACACCCCAAGATTTTATAGTGTGTTATTTCTTCAAAATAATTCAATAACTTTCATTACACGCAACACCGATTTAAATTACACCATGACTTACCAAACAAGCCATTCAAAAGAGGTTATGAATAGTATTAGATAAATTTTAAAGTTTATGTAATCCTTATAATTTTAGAATCCATATTATGAGTTTCTTAGATATAATGCAAGAACAAATTCATTTTCAGTATTGCACTTTTATCAACTTTTAATAGTGAACCATTTTTAAATACTATATTTTAAACTTTTTGACTAAATGGGGACATCAAAAATTTAAAATGAAACATCCCAAGCTTCTACGGTACGCTTCTCTTTGAATAATGTGATAGCGTGTGTTGTACGCAACACCGAGTTCTAACAACCAATTAAACTAGTCGTTATGAATAGTAATAACTACTTTTTAAAATTATATATATTTTATATTTTAAAATGGACTTCATTTTTTGATTCGGAATATCGAATTTATCCTAAGGTGAAATTTTGGTACTTTTCGGATAACTTTCATATTTTGATGAATAGTGAAAATTACTAAATTTTAATTAAAAACAACTTTTTTAATCAAAATAATTAATAGTGATAAATTATGAATTTGAGTGGTTTTAAAGTATATTTAGAATATATTTTTACCATTTAATATAATGTTGGTCATTGGACATAATTTTACAATTAAACCGAACATAAAAAAGTGTCAATCTTTTGATAGTTATTATCTCTTAAAAACACGCTTTTTGTTTTAACAGCGGGAATTAATTTTAAATTAATTTCTGCCACTTATGTGTTTTGAATTTAGAAAAATGGATTCCATATTTGGAATCAGGATGTCCAAATTATGTAAATAGGTAACTTTTATTTTTAGGCATTTTGAATAATTACTGTGGTAAATATTTTATTTACCATGGTTAAGGGTAAATCTGGTAAATAAGGGTTAAAAAAATAATATTATAATAATACAAAATTACCCTAAAACGTGTCATAACCTTGTTGGTGGACACATACCCGACCATGGGAATCCTTGGGTCGATTTGGGGACCCCTTGGAGCCACTTGTATGTGGTAGGGACACATTATATTAATAAAGTTAAAATAAAAAAAATGGCATAAGCTTACATCTTTTAGAAGAACAATTTTTACATAGGGTTATACATGTTGGATTTTAGATTATAAATATTCATTAGAAAGATAAAAATCTTTCCTACATAATGATATTTTATTTATAATTTTTAGACATCAAAAAATTTAAATTATTAATGACACAATAATGATGCAATGTTTACCTCATTAATAAATCATTTAAATAAATAAGATTATAATGAATAAAATATTATCTAAAACCTGTCCAATTCTTATTGGTTGATGTTATTTAAAAAATTAGTCATCGTATCTTCGACCTCAATTATTTTTGGACCATTATAAACCGAATATAATTATATTATAAAGTAATACTTTCACTCTTTCCTAAAGAGCCCCTCCTCTCCCTTATAAAAGGAGACCACTTCTACTCATTTATTCACACCTTCAAAGCCTTTTGGTTCGGCCAAACTCTGCCCAAATACTCTCACAACTTCCCTCACTACAACCTAGAGGCATTAGTTTGATCAGAGAGCCAACCTAAGGATCCATTTTGATCAAATCAAAAGGAAGAACCTGAAGAAGAGGTAATGTTTTCACCACCCCCTTTCAAGTTCCTTTCTTCTTCCACTTCTTCTTTCTTTGTTCTTACCATTCTAAAATAATAACTCCAGTATCTCCCATATAATGTGATGTTATTATAAATATGGTACAACCACATTCAGTATTCTATCCACCCTTTGAATAACATGTCACCATACGTGCGTACGTACGGCTTACCGTCTCCACGTCGTGGTGTAATTGTTATTCAATATATTATTATTTGGATGGGTATAATAATGATGTGAAACTCATGTAAATAATAAATATAACATGTTAATTGTTCTTTATATATGATATAACATCCATTTATATATTATTTTAATATCAAAAGAATGATATTGTCGCTCATGCGTACGTACGGACTACCGTCTCCACAAACGCGATAAGATTCATTCTCCATCGTATCCATTCAAGTATAATTATCATTTGATGATTTAAAAATGATGTTTAAGGACTTTATATCATTATGGATATGAATAATATACAACCTATCCTTTACAAACATGTCTTACGTAACAAAACATATAAAAGAAAACAAGTAAGCTAACACTCGAAACAACGATAATACTAAGATATTATTATCAAATCAATATTAAAAGATCATATATGATATCATATTAATATATATGATTCTTGTATAATTTAATAACAATTATTTCAATATTATACAGGAGGTTAACCTACCCCAACCAAGTAAAAGTATAAGGTAAGGGATTTTCTTATCTCACATTCAATTCCGTGAGATTTCCACTATTCGCCACTAAATTATTGAAAGTGGTGTATTGTGTACTGGAATTTGATATATATATATTGTCATGATTATCTTTATATTCATGTTATTCTGTAAAAAATTTTGTGGTTATTAACTTTTGGCCATACGACTCAGTTGATTAACATGGTAAGGGGTTTTCATCTCACTCTTTATTTCCGTGAGATTCATGCCATATTTCCACTATTATCTTTTATGTGGTGTATGTACTTCCCATAATTGTATTCTTTGTGTAATAAACTTTACCTTATGTGTATTTACATTTTCATTGTATGATACCTCTTTCATGGGTTGTATGTTTCATAAGTTACCAAATTGATAAGGGTTTACTTCACAATCTCTTTAATATCCAAGGTTGTCTTTACGTAAGTATCTACAAGGACATATTTACTATCCATGTCCATATTTCATAAAAGAGTTTTAAAAGGGATTATTTCTAAGGGAACTTTTACTAAAACATCATTTTAAATGTTTTAAATATTTATTCTTCTAAATCATCCTCATTTATGTCCACGTTTTCAAAATGGTTTGTAAGGATTTATTTATATGAAAATGAATGTTTTAAAAAGTGTTAATTCCATTCAAAAGTTTCAAAGTGGTATGGGACACTTTGATCCAAAAATATATTTAAATTCCTTACTTTCTAAATTGTGTAACATTAAAATGTTTTCATGAAAAAGGGATATTTCTCTCAATAATTTTTAAAAAAACATTTTCATCTATGTCAACATTCTTTGATGGATTTTAAGATTATTTGAAGTTGATCTATTATGATATAAAACATCCATATTGTAATGAATTTTTGTGATATGTTTGACTGTAGATGTGTCATTCATGGTTTATGAGTAACGTATTGACATTTCGTATGCTAGTTCCAATAAGAATGTTTATGTTATATTTCAACCTTTACTTCATATGAATGTGTTGGACAAGTATGTTCCAGGTTGGGGACTAGTTGAAGTAAGCCCTCCAGGTTGGGCACTGGTAAAAGTAAGCCCTCCAGGTTAGGGACTGGTAAAAGTAAGCCATCCGGTTTGGTCTCCGGTTATTAGATGCACTCCGGGTTGGTGTCCGGTTATTAGAGGCACTCCGGGTTGGTGTCCGGTTATTAGAGGCACTCCGGGTTGGGTTCCGGTTACAGTTAGCCCCAAGGTCTTGGGACGAGGCCTTGAAAAGAAATTGATGTTTAGCACTATGCATTCCATCATTATAAAAGTGGTTATTGATTTTGCATGTGATTATTCGATTAGTAGAATATCCATGTGAATAATTAAACGACATTATTTCATTTTACTTTTTCCATACTATGTTGAAGTTCAAGTTTAAAAGGCTTTTGTTTTAGTAATGCATTGCCTTATATGTTTATGCTTATTTTGAATGTTCTGCTATATTGTTATCCTTACTGGGCATTTTTGCTCACCCATTTTCTATGTTTATTTTCCCCAGGATGTGAAGAAGTAAGTTATGAATGACCTGCAGGGATATTATGAGGGGATAATAGTGTGGACTGTGGAGATATTATGTTGTTGTAGTAGTTTTTCATTTTATGATGTAATGTAAAACTTATGAATATATCTAGTGTTTACAAGGCTACTAAACCAATCGGTCTTTCGAGATTTGATCTTTCTTGTGATCATGCCAATGTTATGTAATAATGCACCGACTCTAGGTAACTGGGGTCGGGGCGTTACAAAACTTTATTTGGTTTCTATAGAATCACAATATACACGACATGTAATATGATGAGAACATTCCGTGTAACCTGAATTTATATGGAATATATGTTTTTGTGTTTGAGTTAAATATCACAAAATACGTGGAGGGATTACACATCATGTCACACCTAGCTATCTGAATTGGCATGTATAGAGGTTAAACTCCCATGATCCCATGTTTCCCCACATCATGTGCATTATGGGGCATACACCATGTAATTTAGATAGTATGTTGTCTTGGGAAGATGGAATACTCTTAGTACCTACCTGATCCTAACACACCATGTGTTTTGTGGGATATTTCTTGTACTAGAACACAACCAGTGCACACAAGAATGGGTTTTATTTTACACAGACACAATCTAGAGTATGTGTGGGACACCTGGTTACTACACATGTCATGTACAAGATGTACATGCCATGTCCAAAGACATGGCTTCTAAGTTGTGTCCATATTTGACACGTCTTGGCAATGATGTGGGGTCACATATTGTGAGGACCCCCATACATGTCATGTACTTCCCTATAAAATTTTTTCCTTTTATATATCCTTAATTTAGATTCATAATTTGGCCCACGAGTACCCTATCTTGAGTTTTTTTTCTATATAGAACACGATAGAGGCCTTCAAAGTGGATTTTGAGATACAATGATAGATGTTCCAAGCATGGAACTCATTTATGTGATGTTTTATTGATGGTAATGATTAAGTTTCATCATTATAGTGTCATCATGGGAGAAACTCTCCAATTTTATCAGGTTGTGGACCTCCCATACTCATTATTCTATATAGATACGGTACTACCCAATCAAACCAAGGAATGGGTCCTCTATCCATGGGGAGATTAATCCTTTTTCACACAAGAGTGTCAGTCCCCCGTACTATTTATATAGATATAAAATGTACTCCCTCATAGTGCAACGGGTGAGGGTCCTATATCAACCATAGTGGCACTCCCCCATATTTTTGACCTCTGGCAGTGCATGAGTCTTCCATGGGAGTTGTGGCTCCATCATTTTTGGACCACAGTTTTGGGGTGTGGTCCCCTCCACTCTTTTCCAAGTGATTTTACATGAGACTCTTGGTTCAAAGTTGTCGATACCTCTGTTGTAGCGCATATCAGGGGAGGGGTGCAGGCCCCTACCCATGGTTTATTATACGGTTGTTCATGATGTTGGGAATCAAATATGGACCTCTAGAGATATAGGTAAAATCATTAATTTTAGATGGGATATGAGATGGAGATTCCCTTCCTCTCTCATTTGGGTTTCTTATGTGAGTATATATCTATGTTGTCGGGTTCTGTTTCCATCTTACTTTAGGTTGAGCTGACTACTTATATCATGTATTATATTTCTCCATATTTGATTTATAGGTCATCATACTAGGTATGTATAAACTCACCCAAATATGGGATTTCCCTACGTGTTTCTTGTCATATATAGACAATAAACAGGTTGGTGGTGGCATTGGTGGAGATTAGGGATACTTGGTTTCATTTGACCATGTTCGGTGGTCGGGGCTTATATATCAAGAGTAAAGATCTCTTAGATATTTTCTATTCTAGTTGTGATTAGGTTTTGATATCTTTTTTGGGTGTGTGTATATTTTGGTTTTTACATTTTTTATTAATCTATCGCAATATTTTGTATTACATAGAGGCTATTACATTCAATATTTTTACCCTGGATGTTAGTATGTTTTATTATTATTCCCCTTCACATATTCATGGAGATATTTGGGTGTGTGTGTGTACAAGGACTTTACTAATTGGAAAACCTTTTAGTTACGTCTTATCAATCCTTGTCGTCATCCCCTGGCCTATAGAGGTGGTCTTGGGGATTTGGCAGCTTGATCTTCCACTAGCCATACCAGCCCCAATGGGTTGGGTCATTACATAGTGGTATCAAAGGTGGTTAGACCTCAGGACAGTGTTTGGATCTTTTCCCTTATGAGGTTTAGTGGAGAATTTTAGGGAAATAGTTTTAGAGTGTATTGAGTGTGAATATCAAGATAGGGAACCTGTTGAGTAAGGATGCCCCAGTTTAGTGTCTTCTTGACAACTAAAATAGTATCAAGGCTCTAATTGAGGAGAATGTTCTCAAGATAGTTATTCTAGATAGGCAGTGAGTGACACTTCCACCCTTAGATCCAAAATGGGACTCACATCTAGTGTGTTAGCTTGATCTTTTATTCCATACATTTCATCCCCTCATCTTAGCTTACCTAGATGACTATGTGCATATAATAAGATTTCTTGTTGAGATCGAGGATTAGGGACCACCCAAATTTTTGGGTGAGATATTCGCTCAAGTGGTAGAGGATTGGTTGGATTTGGTAGTATGATTTTTCCATTTTATGCAGGCACTATCATTACTCATAGTCACTTTTGTGACCAAAAGTTTCCACATTATACAAGTAGTTGTTGGGGTTTGGTTACCTAGGCATATAATGAGGATACACTCACTTGGGAATGCTTTGAAATCTTGTTTTATAGAAATTTTTATCCCTCCACCAGACCCCCAGTGAAGGCATAGGGGTCTCATAGTAAATCTCGGGATTTTGAGAGCTACCTAGAAAGGTAGCATTAGGATGCTGGAGTTGGTAGTGTTTATCATGGAGCTATGATGTATACAACATCCACTAGGAGACAATAGGCAGAGGATTGTCATAAGATACCTAATTATATATAGGCACAGAAACATAGTTCTATTATATAATCAGAGTGTGTTCGACTAGGTCTGATTAGTGGTTCATTGTCTAAGAATCCTCATAGAAGATTCAGAAGATGAAATCATGGATCATACTTTTCATGTGGCAGTAAAGGTCTTCATGTGTAGGTATGCTCTGCCTATCATTCTAGGGTTGGAGGGAAGATAGTGGGGGCTTCAGAACCAAGTAATTTGGACATAGAATGAGGTAAGATCAAGGTTTCTTTTTACCATTATAATTATTTACTTTTACTTTTTCACCAATTTCTTTTGTATTTTATCCCTATTTTGGTGTTATGTGATCTGGATTTGGGTATGAAAGTGAGAGACATTATTCACCCATTGAGACATGTCCTCATGTCATGATCCAAAATCATGCAAGTGAGAGGGTGCTTCCCAAATCAGATAGTTTTGAGTTGTGGAGGATGGATTTCTTAGACTTGTGTGTTTCAGGTAGTTTTATTGTTCTAAGTGTCCGAGTGGGAACTAGTTAAGGAGGGAATATAGGAAAAGGGAAACATGGATCCCAGAAGAGTAGGCTTGTGTCCCTAATTTATAGGTGTGTTTAGGGTATGGAATGTTTCTTCTCTTTTCTAGTTTCAGTTTTGGTACATGGTCGCAAGCCAACCTCCCAAGGGTGTAGCCCTATTTTGAGACTTTGTGATTCCAATAGTGCCACTTTCTCAACCCTTTGTGTTCCATAGATCCAACAGAGAGGATCAATGATTGAACAAATCTGATTGTGTGATCTAACTCTGGGAGGAGAGAGAGGATCATGTGTAATCATTTTGAAGCTAACAGTGAGGCCCTATGATGTTTTTCATTGGTATTAACCTTTTTTCCTAATATTAATTCCTATAATACTATCACCAGTGAAGGTTATAGTGTACCCAAGGTGGTGGTCCACTTTTTTCCCTTCTTTAGTGAGTATTAATTTCAGACAAAACAGGTTCGGCTCATTTGTAGGAGGATAAAAATGATTCTATAAATTTTTATGTATTACCCTTAGAGTAGGGGATTCTATGATCTTTCAGTTCCTATAATGGTGGGTGTGTAAGTGGGCTTCCTTCTTGGGGATGTTACAACTTGAACTCCCATCGATATTTTTCTTTTTATATGGACTTACACTAGGGATAGACCGATGTTTTCACTAGTATATCGGATGCCGCTGGGTAGCTCCAAGAGCTAAAGGTGCTGTTAGAGGAGTCTTTAAACCAAGGTCTTATTATAAATAGTGAACCCACCTGGGAATACTAGTGTTTCTTACCAAATAGGATGATGAAAACTTGAGGTTAGGTTTGGATTGACATCACCTGAATTAGGTGTCTGTCCATAAGAAGTATCCACCTTAGTAATCGATGAATTCTTTGACCAGTGGTTTGGAAAAAATAGGTTCTTAGAATTTAACCTCTGGGTAGGTTATCATCAACTAATATTTTGAGAGGGGGATGTACCATAGGTAGATTTATAAAGCATTTATGATTGCCTTTAGATTTGGTGATATCATTTTTCATGTTTTAACACCCCAATAGAACTCATGAGACTTATAAAACCGATCCTTAACCCTTCTTAGATATATTTCATAGTGGTATTTTGGATTGAAATCCTTGGGTATTTAGTGATAGAGGCGGAGCACACTATACACTAGAGGATGGTTCGGGACATGCTATTAGAGTACCACCTTTATAGAGATATCTTATAGATTCAGTCCTAGATTTCGGAGGTCTAATTCATGTAATATGTCTTCTTAAGCATGTGAGTGATTGTAGACCCAATAATGGTTGAGGTAGTGCTGTCTTGGGAATCGCCTAAAGGCGTATCCATGGAATTCAATGCTCACAAAAAATATTTCCATCCATTTTTGTAGATCATGATGGTAGATAAGTTATCCTCTTTTCTATTGGTCCTTATGGTTATGGATAGTAAAAAATATCTTAATTTAATGGTGTTTACTCCTTTTCTTCACCATCATGTGAGGGAGGATTAGTTTGGATACATTTACTTTGAGGTCCTACATGACCAGATATCCTAAAGAGATACAAAAAATGGATTTTATGAAGGAGGGAACCATGTCATCCTTCTTAATGGATGGGTGGTGGTTTTAGTCACTTTGCAAGAGGAGGTGATGAGGCTGTTTCATACTTCTCCTTTGGTAGTACATCATAGTTAAGTGAATGTGAATATAGACGTTCAGCAATATTTTGGTGGTCTAGAATAAGGTGGATAATGGCCATGTTCATCTCTCATTGTCCCACATGTCAGTAGGTGAAATCTTAGTGCCAGGTTCCAATAGGTTTTTTGTAGCCTCTTGAGATCCTAGAGTGGATATGGAATGGAATATCCATAGATTTTGCCATAGGGATTCTGCATACATTGAGATGTCATGATTCTATCTGAGTGATTTTTAATTGACTTACCATGTCGTTACACTTCCTTGATATCAAGGAGAATATTTTTTTAGGAGTTTGGAGAATTTTTATGTGCGGGAGATCATCCACCTTTATGGGGTTCCCTCAATGATTATCTTTGAGCGTGATCAACGGTTCACATCACGATTATGGTGAGGCCTATATGAGGCATTTGGGACCTAGTTGAGGATGAGTATAAATTTTCACCACCAGTTGGATGGTAAGATTGAGTGAACTATCCACGTGTTAGAAGATATGATGATGTTTTACATATTTGACTTTTTCCAAAGGTGGGAGGATCACTTACCCTTGTAATAGTTTTATTATAATAATAGATATCACTCTACTATCATCATGGAATCTTTTGAGGCCCTATACAAGAGACTCTACAGGTCTCCCTTATGTTGGAATGAGATTAGTGAGGCATCACTAGTGGGTCCAAATATGGTTTAGATGACGATAGAGAAGGCCTATGTGGTCTTCAAGATGATGAGGATAGCCTAGATCCAACATAAATCTTATGTTGATTGATATCATAGGCCCTTGTTGTTTGAGAAAGGAGACCATGTTTTCCTAAGAGTCACACCACAAAAAGGATATTGGATATACAAATGGAAAATCAAGTTATTCCCAAGGTTTATTGTGAAATTTGAGATCCTATAGAGGGTTAGTGAGGATACTTACTTGTTAGACTTACCCCCATACTTTGAGTGGGTGCATGATGTGCATAACCCTACATGTGTTATTGAGTACAGTAAGTTGGAAAATGAGAATGGATCCACCTTTATGGAGTACCCAGTGGTGATAGAGGATTGGTAGGAGTGGATCCTTCAAGGATGTACCACTCCCTTAGTTCTTGTGTTGTAGAAGCCTGAGAGCATGATGGAGAGCTCTTGGGAGTAAGAGAGTCACATGAGGGATCATCATCCCCATCCCTTTATATAGATTGATCTTTTTAGAAATGAAAATCCTTGAAGTGGGGAATAATTTAGATACTTTTTTTCCTTGTAAGACTTTGAAATATATTAAGGAATAGTTTCAAAGCAAGGTGTTAAGACAACATAAGATTCTAAGGTGCGGTGTGCCCAAAATTTATTTTATAAAAATATTAAATATATTTATATCAAGCACATAAAGTTTTTCAAAAAAAAAAGGAAATATCTCCAAAATTTATTATAGAATTAGAAACATAAGTCCCTGGTGGAATCTGAAACATGAGGTTTACCCTATGAATGACCTAAGGTTGGTTGGTGTTGGGCGCCTGGTGTGGGCAGCCATTGGTGGGTGTGTTCAATTAAAATAAGTAAATAAATTTTTTGTTTGTTTTATTATATTAACTAATTACATTTCTCTATAAATAGACACTTATAATGATTTTATAATGGTTAGAAACATAACCCCTGATAGATCGGAGAAGATCAGAGCATTATTTGTTGGAAAATCGACATCGAATGATGAACAACGATCATATCATGGTGGATCGAGAGGTAGAGAATAAAGTAGGTATTCTCCATCACTATAGAATGTGTTCTTCACCAATGACTAATCCATAATTTTGTTAGGGTTCATAAACTGAGATTTCCTACCTTGATTATATGTTTGAGCATGGATATTTGTTTATCTGATTTTGATCTTTATTCTTTTACCCTTCACATGATCTCAATTATTAGATTAAATTATTCTATTGAATTTATAATATTTATTTTCCATGATATCTTCTCTCGAAATTCCCATTTTTTAATCCTTGGCCAAGAATTATTTTCCACAATTTTTTTCCCCTAATCTTTTACTTTTATCCCCAAAAATTCATTATGTTCATTTTAGTTGGCCCACATGGCTTCAGTTTTACTTTCCAGGTTGGATTCAGGCATGATTAAACCCCTGGATATGTGACAGCGATGTAGATGATGAGTTTTTTGTCCTTTTAAGGATAGATCTTGGTGGATTCATCATTCTAGGAGATGTATTAGGGTTCTGGAACTTCGAATGGTGTTAATTTATGTGATGGGATCCCAATGACCATTTATAATCTTATTTTAAACCATCAAAGGAAAAAAATCAATGATAGGGGATAACCCCCACTGATTTTGGGTGGTTAAAGGCTGTTGTAAGTGGTGGTGAAGATGGAGTTGGTGACTGTTTGAACCCTTTTTGTTTTCTAAAAAATCATAATATACATGGTGGGTACTGTAATGAACACACTCCATGTAGTATATATTTATACAGTGGTTAGGGTTTCATGTTTGAGTTAAATATCACATTCTATGTTTAGGGACCACACACCATGTGAAACCTATTTATCTTTCTCAATAAGTAAAACGGTTACCTGACCAGGATCCCATGTGACCCCACATGTCATGTATTGCGGGGAGTACTACATGTACTTCAGAGAGTACATGGGCTTGGGAATATGGTTCATGTTGAGTTTTGTCTTGACCTTAACATGCCATGTGATTTTTGGGACACACCATGTATTGGAACATGGATAGACTACATGGTCCCACGTTTGGTTTTACACAGACATGACCTAGAGCACTGGCGGTACCCCGAGTGATTACACATGTCGTGTACCAGACCTATATTCCATGTATGATGACATTACTATAAGATATTCCTATAAGAGACAGGTACAGGTGATGAGGTGGGGTCATATTCCATGTGTACAACCATACACACCATGTACTTCCCTCTATAACACATTTTTATTGTATCTTCTTTCTTTGGACTCATATTTTGGCCTACATGTAACTTATCTTAAGTGTTTTTCCATATAGAACATGATGGTGTCCTTTATAATGGATTATGATATAAGACGTGATATGTTCTGGGTGTGATACTTCTTCATTTTATTTTTGACAGATGGTACCGATTGGGTGTGATCATTAGAGTTTTATCATGGTAATAACTCCCCTATCACATTAGGGTGTGGGTCACTCGTACTTGTTATTCCATGTAGAGATGGTACTCCCCTATCACACCAGGGAATTTTTCTGCTATCCATGGGGATGGTACTCCCCTGTCCCACTAGGGTGTTTTCCCTCATACTCTTTTACAAATAGAGATGGAAATACCCCCATACTATAGACGAGGTGGGTCCTATATCTACCAAAGTGTCACTCCCCCATCATTGTGATCTACGATGGTGCAAAGTTCCTTTATAGAAGTTGTGTCCTCCTTGGTCATGGAGCGCATTTATGGGGTGTGACCCCCTCCACTATTTTCTTAGTGAGACGTGTGATTCATGGTTTGGATTCACGAATCCCTCATCTATGGTACATAGAAGTGGTGGGGTTCAATACCCTCCCCATTCTTTATTGTTCATTTTTTCATGATGTCAGGAATTATAGATGGTCCTTTAGAGCTTCATGAGGAATCATTATTCTTAACTAGGTTGTGAGATGGAGATCCCCTTTCTCTATCATCTAGGTATCTTATATGAGAATATATATGTTGTTTGGTTTTTTTTCCTCTTACTTTGGGTTGAGCTAACTACTTCTATTATGTCTTCTATTTATGCCTCTTCAGTTTTTAGGGCATCCTACTAGGTATGTACATACTCACCCATACATAGGATTTTCCCAAACTTGTCATGTATTATGCAGATGATGGATAGGTCAGTGGTATAATTTTTGGAGCTTAGGGATACTTGGGTGCATTTTATTACATTCTGTATTTGGGGCTTAGATATCATGAGTCGAGCTATATCAACTATTTTCTTTTCCATTTATTTTCATGTTGGGACATATTTTCTAGGTGGGCATTTATTTTTCCCTTTAAATTTAGTAATACTCTATTTCACTATTTTTTATTTCATATTGTTTATTAAATGTAAATTTTTAACTCTATATGTTACTATCTTTTATTATCATTCCTATTAAATTCTATTTGGATATGGTTGGGTGTGTGCATACATGAACTTTAGGAAAATTCCTCTCGTTTTAGTTATTCCTTCTCAATGTTTTTCCCCAGCCCCTAGCCTATGGAGGTGGGCTTGGTGTTGTGGTAGAGAGTTATTTCAATGTCCAGGTAGGTTCTGATGGGTCAGGTTGTTACAATAAATATCATGTAGTATCCTTCCATCCCAAAGAAGCTCTTCACCTCCATCACGCTCTTGGGTTTCCCCCATGCTAAAAACACATCAACCTTTCCTATATCCACTACTACTTCATTATCTAATATGAAATTTCCTAGAAAGTGGACCTCATGAATTTAGCACTGACACTTTGATATATTTTTTTATATCTGGTTCTCAAGGAGAATGTCTAAGACCATCCTCAAGTGTCTCATGTACTGCTCCTCGAACGTCGTGTAGACTATAATGTCAATAATGAATTCCACAATAAACTGGTCTAAGAAGTCCTAATTAATTTATTTAATGAGTCCAATGCAGACTACTAGATTGTTATTCATGTTGAAGGATATCAATAAGTACTCATAGTGACTGAATGACATCAGACTTCCATCTTCAGTACATCAACATCTCGTACTCGGAGCTGGTGATAACCTAATTTGAGGTCTATCTTTGAGAACTGTCTCTCCCCTATCAATAGATTGAAGAGTTTGTTGATACTTGGTAGTCGTAATTATTCTTCATTTTCATCTAATTCATGAAATGGAAATCCACACAGAACCACAATATTCCTTCTACTTTCTTGGAGAACAACACTGGGGATACTCAGGGTGGCACACAGGGTTTGATAAATCTTTTCTCCTTCATTTCCTCTAACTACACCCTCATATCATGAAGCTCTATGGGATTCATATGATATGTTGGTATAGATATCAAGGTATACCCTCGTTTCAAGTATATATAAAAGTTTACCTCTTAGTATGGAGGTAAGCCTGGAAGTTCCTCAGGAAAGACGTCCTCATAATTCTCCACCACTGTAGGAAGTCTAAATCCCATAGTATCCACTACTCCATGGTTAATACTATCCCACTAGTGATTAATCAGTTTTATACTCCTATGTATGATCCTATCAGGTTATTCATGGATTTCCTTCTCTCCCAAATAGGAAAACCGCATCCCATCTCCAAGGACACACCACATCCTCAGCCTCAAACAGCCTATCTGGGAAAGAACTATGGATATCAATTACATACCTAAGATGGTATTTTAAGGCCTTATCACTGTAGAAAATATATCCCAAAAGAATCACTCACCTCCAAGATTTTGAAGACACTATTGGTAGAAGTGTTTGATTGTTAAGTCACATCTGTTAAGAGTCTCTAAGAATAAGGGTTGAGCAGAGGGTTGAACCAGAATCTCTAAGTCGCAAACAAGAGAAATGGAATGAAAAGAGTGTCTCACACCCATGTCTATCAGTATGATAGATAAAGTAGATAATACATAGATTATTACTTCAATAATCCCTATAGAACTTTGGTTTAAAGGACTCCACTTCCTAGAGATTTCCTCATCCTTGTCCACCAGCTCCTTGATCCTAGCACAGACCACCTAGGGGTGGTGGTGCTAATAGTTCAAACAGTCTCCCACAAATAGATTATCTACCCACTCGTCTACCATTTTATTTTCCCTATATACCTCCTCGCTCCTACCACTATCTCTACCTAGTAATCTCATAAAATGTCTCCCTATCAAATATACTGTGGGTTAGATAGTTCCATGAGATATGTCCCCAACTATCACAGGAGAAGTACTATCTCTCTCAAGGATAACTAGAACCATACTGGGAGGCCCAAACTATCAATCCTCTTTCCTATGACTATATCCAAAAGTATATCAGACACCTGGATCCATGTTACTATCATCAGATTCTATCTACGGTGGTCTCATCTCCTAGGTGCCCACTACCAGCATCCATTATTGGTTTTTTCTCTACTAGGAATCCTCCCCACTACCAAATACCTCTCAAGGACTCCAACATAGGATGTAATGAAAAGAGGTATCACTACAACCCTAATATTTTAGTACAGTACCCACTCTAAATAATGGACCTTGAACTATTTCCATAGAGTATCATTAAAGGTCATTGAACCTTATCAAGTACTCAATCATGGTCATGTTACCCTAATACAACTACATAAGCTCATGAATACACAATGACCGCAACATGGTTGGATAGAATTCCTTTCTGAAGAGACACTAAAATTATGAACAGGAGAGAGTCATCTCATCGTAGGACTACATTACCAAACTCCACTATTTCCCATTGGATCCTTGAAGAAGAATCACTACTAGGACCACCATCTGATCAGTTGGTGTCCTCATAAGGAAACAAATTAGGGTAACCTCATCAAGAAATTCTTCATATACCTAGGTGTCTAGATCACCTCAAAACGTGGGATGTCATAGCCTCAAAAAATTATAGAGTGTTCTTAACTTGCACACATCTTAGGAGGGTACTTCCAACATAACCTACTTCTCAGTGAGTGGTGTAAAAAATAGAAAACTACTTCGAGGTATTACCTCTTGTACATGAATATGTTCTGAATACTCATCACACGAAAGATCATCCTCATTTCCCTGTATTTGAATCTTTGACGACTGTATTTGTGAAGGCATACTAAAATAAACAATATGTACCATGGTCAATGAATATATATGGTGTTATGACTTAAGAAGGACATGGAAACCACAACCCATTCCTATATGATACATGTACCAATGTTTTATCCTACAACTAGTTCTTACATGTAACAAGTAAAATAGTAGGTTATCATAGTCTAGGTGAATGGATATGTTGACATAAACACAAACACTAGAGTCCCTAGCCTAAAATATGAACTTGAAACAATTTAACATTATTTCCATAAATTCCGAACTAAATCTAATAGCTATATAATCTCCAAACTCTGGTCCTAATATGAACACTACTCTGATACCACTTTATCATGACCTGAACCTCTAGGGCCAACCTATCTAGTGGTAAACGAAGTGTGATGACTCTATACCCACCTCTAATAGGTCATGGGATCATAACCATCACTAAATAGGCATTTATCGTATATGGGAGGCATTATCCTAAGATACTTTTATGCACGAACACAACTCCAAATGCATAAAATGTTAAAGAAAGATAATAAAAATGATACAAATTCATGCATACATCTAAATCACACATCAGATACCACATAATATAGAAAGAAAATATGTCCAAATACATGACCAAAAAAATGCAAAATAGACCAACATTCTTAGAAGGAGGCGACAACTGTTAAATGTAACAAAGATAATAACCTTAGTCTTTGTGGCTCATTCTATGATCCATAGGCTCCCGGTCATCATAGGACACTGTTAATTTTTTTTTCATCCACATAATACATGACATGCTCAGGAAGATCCCATACATGGGTGAGTATAACAACACAAAGCAGGACACCCTAAAATCTCTAAACATAAATCATGAGGATTAGTTAACCCATCAATGCAGAAGTATGTAACTAAATATGTGAGACATAACAGTAATAAAAAAGAATCCTATATGTACTCATAAAAGACTCCAAGCCTCAAAAGGTCACAACCACTACTAGTCATAAGATTCTTTTGAGGATTTAAGGTAATAATATTCTTAGATAACTCACTCCATGATTAATGGTATCATAGATGGTTTTCATTTGATAGGTCATGCTCATTTGGTCTCACCAAATAATTACTCTCTAAAACAATGAATTTTTAAATACATAATTGTGGGATCACGTCTAAGACCACTGGGGGTGCCAGAAAACCAACCAAATCAAACTTCTAGATAGCGGATCGATGTCTTGTGTCATGGTGGACACATCAATATCATGAAACCCAACTATGAAAGGAATATGATAGAGGATCCCACCCCGGGATCTAAATAGGGATAACATGAACTCTATCTAAAAAAATAACCCATAGAGGGGAACACAAGCATATTTTGAGGATGTAATTCTACATTTTACCCTTATAGGGATAGATTAAGGGATCACACCCAATTGAACCTAGTTTATACTGAAGAGAATGAGGGCCTCACACTACCCTGAAAATGTACACAACATGTATTCCCAATACACGATATGTCTCATCTACCCCGTGTTTCTCTATGTACCACATCCCATGAAAGTGTACCTTGCGATATGCTCATATACTCTAGAAAAGATTATGTACCTATTTATGTCTAGTTTCTTTGGTTGTGTCTGAGTACATATCCATTCCCATGTATTCTTCCTATTCCCATGTGTCTAGCTATCTCTCTGACCATGTACTTTATGGGGAACATGCTGAACTTCCAGTACTAGGTCACATGGAATGTAACATGTGTCGCATGGTGTGTGATATTTTTTATGTTTGTAAACCCTAGAGCTACATAACATGGACTATGAAGCATATATTATTTAAGATTATATTCTATGTAGTCAAAAAAAATTCATAAATTCCAAAAAATTCATATGTGCTTCCTCCCACTCTATTTCCACTGAAAAAACACCATGAACCTCACCATAATCCATGGATCTTGGTTAATCAATTCTAGTTTGTCACCATCAACCAGAATTTGTCCCTTGGTCTTGTCTAAAAATCATTCATCATCGCATTATACCACCACCGCATGCCAAACCAAAAAACACAGAGCCCTAATCCCATCTCAAACCATTATCGTCACCATGTTCCTGAATCACTCCCTAGATTAAAAACATAAACTCATTGTGGCAGTCTGTTATGTCAAGGATTGATTGTGAAATGATCATCCAATGGGTTTTTGTTGAATCTTAAGTCAAAGAAACACCAGTGATGAACATGCATTGAATGATGGGAGAAATCATGAAACACAAAATAGGAACAAATATTGTATAGTTTTTTAGGTTTTACTTGATTTGTTTCCATTAAAATGGTGAAGGAAGAGAAACAATAAACAATAATAACAATTTTCCCAAATCCAAGTTAAATAAACCTATAACTGCAACGTGATCAACCCATAAATATTATTAGATATCGTCCAATGCTTCATATAGAAAAAATAGAGATGTTTCAATACTTTTAGACTCCACTTACTTAAATTATTATCTCTACTAGCATTCCTCTCATGCGTATCTTCTCACTCCCGTAGATCTATTTCTATTTATTCTTATTTTTATAGGGTAACCCAATTTAGTTATAAATTAGATATAATTGACTCACTAAATTGTATGTATTCCCTATTTCCCTGAAATTATTCAATAGTTAAAGAACATGCATTCTTCCATCCTTTAGTATAAATCATCTATAGTCTTTTGGAATGTTTTGGAATTGATGAATGTGTTGGTTGAGTGATTCTGTGATGCCGTAAAGAATTCCGTATAAAATTTTCAATAGTATTAGAATAAAAATTCCTTTTGTGATCTTTGATATTTAAGGTATTTATGTTTATGTTTTCATGATGAATTATTGGTATCTAAGATAATCATAGATATAATAACATTAACTTTATATTTTATGTTGATGTGACACACAATGATCTGGTTTTCACTTTCAATATTTGTGTCACACATAGAATCCTTATCTATAACTACATGAACATATATTTATAAAAACATTTTGAATAATTAATTGGTGTTGATATGAGACTAATAATATTCCACAATAATAGTAACAAGACACTACCTCTCATTTAATTATCATTGAGTTGGGTATCAGCACATAAGGCAATGTATAAGTTTTTATGACTTGAGAAGTAGGACATTTGAAATTGTGATGTTCATATCCAAAATTGGATTCCATTCAAGTATACACATGCAATATTAATTATACTCACATAATTACCCTCATCCAAATATTTAAAAAGAATCCACTTTTTCAGAAATTATATCCCCATGTTAATGAATTTTTAATGTTAAAGAATTATTTGAACCACTATTTTGATAATAAATATTTTCAAATCCCTCTCCTACAAGCTCCTCATTCCACTATTCAATTTCAATTATTTATTATTCATCATTATAAACCTAATGTAATGATTTAATTTACCTCATCTACATTTGGGTTTAGTATTTCCCATAATTTTCATCTACCTAAATAAGAACGCCCATATTTTACATGTATATATATTTTTTGTATTCTTTTCCTTGAGAATATTATTTATTTAAGTTTAAGTATTTTATTTCTTGGACTAAACCAATCCAATAAACAACCACCCCTCAAGGTTGAAAAAAATAACAAGGGCATTAAAAAATGTTCAAAACCCAATTCTTGGATCTTAATCAAAAGTTAAATTTTTCACACACATAAACAATGTTAAGATTTCTTAAATGACTTATATTTTTGTTCCCAAATACTCTTTTTACTCTAATTCAAATGAATTTATCCAATTGGTTGTTTAATATGGATCATCTGGATCTTACTTGTACACAATAAGTAATTTTCTTAAGGTTGAGTTTATAATTCTAGTGCATTCATTCTTAAATTTAATTTTCCTCAAACATTTTTGAATAAAATTTAATAATATAGTACTATAAATAAGAGAATCCATGTATTATAACTGATTAGGCTGCTAAGATTTTGTTGGATAAAATTATCTTATGTTTTATCTTTCACACACAACTATCTACACACTCCCCTACATATAGACTTGGTTTTTACTATATGATCAACAAGTATATATTTAGGGTGATTCCATGAATGATATAATAAATTAATTTATGAATGATATACCAAATTAATTTATGAATGATGTAAATTGAAATATGGTGGATAGTAAAATACCTCACTCATTTAATTGTTCCTTTCATAAAGTGTGTGGTATTTTATACCTTCTAATTATATTTTATTTAGTAACATATATCAAGCTATAAATTTTAAAATCTTATCTTATGAATTTTATAAAATTGTCCCCTTATTTTTCTTTAATTTAGATTGAACGGTTTAAATTTGGAAATGCTAATAAATCTTGAACTTAATTAGAAAAACTTCATATTCATGTTTTCAACTTAATTTGTCATTTTTTTATTAATTTGAATAATCCAACACATATTTTTAGTTTTCCCACAATTTTCATATGAATGCTGGTAGTTAGAAAATGAAAGGTAGAAATTATGGAATATACATGCTAAGAAATGAAATGGTATAATGATACAGAATATATTTTTATATAGAGAAGTGATGCATAAAATTTTGGATTTAAATTTTTTGGAAAACTAGCTAAGGGGATTCATGTGTAAGATTCTTTCCCAGGTGATTAGCATATATAGCATACTTTTTCCAAAGGAGCTGATACATTACATGTTTTTGGCCAAAAAGACGATGGGTATTATATTTTTTAATTTTCTAATCAGATAAACCTGATACATGGTATTTTTGAAGAATAATTATCCTTTTTTAACATACAACCCTTTTTCATAATTAAAAAAATACCATGTGCAACATATTTTCTCCCTATAATGGAGATGTGTAACATAATTTTTCAGAATCCTAAAGAATAAATGACATTTTTATGAGGATAAGCATAATATGTATAATTTTTTAGGTATAGGGTGATGTGTAATATATTTTCGTCTGAAAATTATGAAAAATAGGCTAATATTCAACAAATATATTCCAAAAGAGAATATATTTATGAAAATTTATGGAATCGGGAGAGGGTGTATAAAAATTTGTACTTCTTGAAAATATAGGATGAGTAATATATATATATATATATATATATATATTCACCCTAAGAATAGAATATATAATATATTTATGGAAGGATTGATCATATATGTAACATTTTTGGAAGAAGAGAGCTAATACATGACATATTTTTTCCCTAAAGGAAAATGTTACCTAAGAAAGTAGTCTTTCTAAAATATGAAAAAGGAGACACATGAGATATTATTTTACAAATTTCATGATATGTAACATGGTTTTAATTTTCCAAAATTATGAGAAGGCAATCCGAATATGGACTTCCTAAAATAAATATGGCATGAATCAAAATACATTTTAATTGCACCAGTCTGACCAAATTGGAAAATTATTCTTCGAGGATTCCATGTGATTACCATTTAATAGAATAATAGGATAGAGATACAAGAACCCAACCTTATTACATTACATAATATTAAATTTTATTCAAGAACTCACTTCCTTTCGAATTTATAATCTTTTCAAGAATAGATTTTTAGAGAATTTGGATATAATACATGCATAACATTCCACATTTATACAGAGTGGAAACCTCAAAAATAGAATCCATTTCTTCCAAAATATATAACTTTTCAAATAAACCATGTTTTCTTTGACAAATCTTCATAAAATTTAACACGAATTCCTTCTTTGTGTAACACATACTTAAAAACTATGAAAATAATTTAAAAACATGGGATGAGCACAAAAAAATTTGTAAGGGATATAAACAGAAGGAAAGAAAATATTATCCCATGAATACTTGTAAATGTATGAAATCATTTTCAAAAAGACATACTTTTCACCCATGTATACTTACGTTGTGAAACTTGATATTTCCATGATATTTACACCCGATATAAGGAACATAAATAGAACCATAAAGTTGTCTTGGGGAATTAATTACATAATATTGTAACCCTCTCAGATACCTTATGATTTGTAACTCTCGTGGCTAACTTATAATGTAACCCTCACAGATACCTTATTGTGTAACAATTGCAGTTACACTTGGAGTAACCATATGGTTGACCTCCAGCTTATACATACCCAATGAATTGGAGGGAGATATAGGTACCAAAAATGATCATAAATTATTCCCAATAACCATAACAAAATCATAGAACATGAATAATTTCATAAAAACATTTCTTTTGAATTTTTTATAATAGAATTTTTAAAGAAGATTTTTAAAGGAAAATACCGTACAA
Organism: Viscum album; assembly: GCA_963277665.1. Classification (NCBI taxonomy): domain Eukaryota; kingdom Viridiplantae; phylum Streptophyta; class Magnoliopsida; order Santalales; family Viscaceae; genus Viscum; species Viscum album. The sequence goes on from OY728139.1 coordinate 499,176,963, forward strand.
ATATCAGATAATTGAAGTTATAATTAATATAATGAAATAATTATGTTCATACACTATATATTCACAAAATAAAACATAATAAAAAAAATTCATCACAGAAATATTCTTAGTACTATATAATCAATGAAGTGGAAGGATAACCGAAAGAATGGAAATTGGGTTAATAATTCCAATACCTCTGGCTCTTCTTACTTAAAAATGTGATTAAACAACCTGTATAGTGTTTAAAAGAGTGTTATTAATAACTTATAGAAGAATATTAATGCTTATAACACCTTATATGATCATTTAATAACATCATTTTACCCTTTAATTAATAATATTTTGTTCCTTCCATTGTTTTGGGAGTGTTCTTTGCATGATTTCTATGGACGATTTGTATTTGATTTCCTTCTTGTATGGAAATGAAATTACAGTAGTGGAATGAAATTATATTAATATGTTTCCATAATATTAAATTATTCCCTAAATCATTTTGTTATATGTTATGATGATTGATCATTAGATAAATCTTTAGTGATATCTATTTAGATCATTTTGGCAGTTATTTGATAATCGTGAACTAGTTTCATTATATAACATAATATTCTGTATATATGTTAAATCTAGAACATTAAATAGGATATATCATAAAATATAAAATATTTTTCAACCATTAAAATGGTTTTATAACCATTTTTGAAGGAATTAAATAAAATTGAAGACACGTCGTTCATGATGTCGGTAAATTGACACATCACAGACGGTGTTTTTTTATTTTTAGAATAAAAAGAAGATAAGAGGAAGAATGATGATGATTTTTTCCATAAACAAGATAAAAATAAAGAATATATATAATACTAGATATTTAATTCCTCTTGGATAAGGTGAGGAGAATATAGTATAATAAAATAAAAGAATTGAAGAGAAAACACAAGAAAATGAAAGAGGATCTTTACCTCTTCATCTCTTCTTCTTATGATCCTCCTTAAGGCCCATGGTTTTGGAATTTTGTTGAGACTGGTCAGTCATGTATGTGGGGTAGGTTCCTGGGAAGATTATATTGTATAATTTAGACAAGGTTCAATGCTTGAGTGGTGTGAGATGAAGAGGGGGTGAGGGTGGTATTTATAGTGGAGGAGGGGAGGGGTTTTACATTATTTTAATCATTAGTTTAATATTTTTGCTAAAGACTATGAATAGTATTGATTCATGTGACCAAAAACAGTAATAAGTGCATGTGAGTTCAAAAAATTGTGCATTCACATCATCCATGACTCAAGCATGAAGTAGAAATTTCATTATTTAGTATATTTTGTTAATTACTGTATTTCACTATTCACCATAAATTCAAGTATTCCAGAAAAATACCAAAAACTCAACTTAACCAATTTTGGATTTCTAGAATTCAAAAATAAACTCCATTTTTTAGAAATAATTTTCTAAAAAGGATTAATTTAATTTTCAAATAAATCATAATTTATTCGAAAAATAACATTTATAAAACTATAACTGATTTTATCTCACCTTGAAAAATTAATCAAGACCTCCTTATCCTATAACCTTAAGAAAAAAAATATGATTTACTATTCATAAATTTCATATTAAAATTAATATTATTATTCATAAGGGTATGTTACTATTCACTAAAAAACAAGTTGGTTATATCATACTTCAAATATCTTAGTGATCACAACCATAGACGCCTGTTTTTTAAAATTCAAATCATAGAAGCGTAAAAATTATATTTAATGTCTAGTTTATGAATATCTCCTTTAAAAAGTTTTATTATGTATAGATTTAGTATTTTATTCATTTCAATTTATTTTAAAAACATTGGGGTGTTACAAAAGATATCTGGGAGGATTGTGAACCTATGATTCTTCAATAAATTATCTGCTAAAGAATATAGACACTTGAGTTATGCACATGGAATACATAAAAGAAGAAGATGTGGGTAAAAATTGTATCATATAAGGATTCTAAGTGCACTAAAGTAACCTTTATTACCAATAGTTTTTGAGGATTTTTTTATAAATAAGATAGTTGATAATAAATAAATATAACTTTAGAATTGTATTTTGTTTTCATATATAAATCACGTAAAACTATTTGATCCTTGCTTATAATGTTTTAGAATAGAAGGTTCTGGACATAGATATATAATTCCAACAAATAACATAGAATATATGGGTCTAATGGATCATGTATAATAGATGAATTCCAATAGACCAAATAGAGTTTTATTGGAGAATAGATGGTCTGTGGTACTAAATGTTTATCTATTTTTGTTTATAGTTTTTTTGGAGAATAGATGTTATGTAATGTTAAATTAGGTGATGATTTTATGATATTTAAAGTACTAAACATCAGGGTTGGGTATTCATGATTTAATATAAATGTGTTTGAAGGAAGAACTTTGTGAGACTTGGTGGAAGTAAGTTTTTTAAATAGAGTTTTCCTAACCATGTCCACTTGATGAAGAATGATTTTAAGATCATCAAATAGTTACGTGTTGTGGAAATTTCAAATGAAGTCATATCATATGGAAATATTTATAATGGTAACTAATAAAACTTTTATAAGTTCATTAGATAGATGAATTTTTATAAGTCCATTAGATAGAGCTTTCTAGAGGGAGTATTTTAGATGATGAATATTTGTGGATAGAACTATGAAGTTTGTTAAAAATTCATTAGGTAATGCACTCTGAATGATCATACAATGGCTTCCTCATGAATTCATTAGACATAGGAAATATATAAAGATAATCAAAAATTTAATTTTTTGTAGAAATATCAGATGAAAATAAGTTTAAAGTAAAAATTTTATAGTGGTTACCACTTGAAGGAAACATATGGGGACATCCCAATAAATCCATCAGACAATTTTCTCTAGAAATAGGTTACTAAGAATAGAAGTCTCATAAAAATTTATATCAGACATATGAGATCAAACAAAGAAGAACCTTCTAAGGTTTCTAGATGATGCTTTACCAAATAGGCAATTTAATACAAAAAAATCATTTGAATAAGTTTTTAGAGTCTCTAGAATGTTTTCATAAATTAATTAATTATGATGTTGTTGATCTGGACATTCAACATCGCAATAATCATGAGGGGAAAATCCTGATTCAATCCAATGTTTCAGGAATTTTGAATATTTTTTTTATGTTTATTTTTAAGGAAAGTTTCCTAGAAATATTGTTGATAGCTACTGATTTTGATATTTTAATGTGGTCAAATAAAGAAATATTTGGGTAGGATATTTAAATTTTTGTGGGAAATTTGAATTTGAAGTTCACACTACTCCATAAGTTTTTAAATAAATAATAGTTATTTAAAGGGTTAGTAGCAATGCTTGTGATAGTTGTGGCTACTAGGGGAATTAATAAATAATTAAGGATCCAACCATAGATCTTGAAATTTTATTCAATCATAAAATCAGAAATACTGACATCAAATGTAGAGGTATCAGACATAATATCCCATAAAAAGTGGTGTCAGAATAATAGCTAGTAATATGTGAATGGTGAATCTAATAGAGGTACTGGAATAAGGGTACAAAATGAATTATTGAATAGAGGATTCCAAATAGACTTCTACCAGATGAATAAGTGATCGAACACAAAGGTTTGGATAGAAAATTGATATAGAATTTCTTTCTCCCGTATATGTAAGAAAGTAAAAGGGAATAAGAAGAGCTTACAAGTTTTAAAGTGTGAAAAATTATCAAGAAACATAATGAAATCTTATTGAAGCATATTATTTAAGGTTATTATTTTTTTTGAAAAAAATATAATATAATATTATATTTGTAAGGATCACTTACATTTTCAAAGGACTATAGTGTTATGAAAGTGATGAAAATTACCTTCTTATTGTATCCCACAAGATGGTTATTTTCTAGTGGTTTTGTCATTTTTTATTATTTCTAAAAAATTCCAAGGACTTGGTTCCCTTATCTAGTAGTGAACTAGGTAAATACTTATATTCCTATGGGTGTGCTTATTTTTGTTTTCAAGAAGATTCAATTACCACTGGTTAGAGGTGAAGGTTATTTCTAAAGTAAGAAAACATAAAAATAAAATATCATTAATTCATGCCTTCCCACTCTTAATGATCACAAAGATCTTGTTCGGTCCTGTCAATTGGTATCAGAAACAAGGTTTCATCATTAACCCTTTATTAAAGTTTTAATAAAATGATGGTTTCCATGGATGTTCAGAAATTTGTTAATAGTAAGTGGATTACTATCTTCGATGGGAATAACTATCATATCTAGAAGGATAGAATGCTACTCTATATATTATCCATTGTCTATTATGTTCTTTAAATTTCTATTAATAGTTTCCATCCCCCTGCTAAGGGGCCTACCTTAATATTTGTTGATAAGAAGAATATAGATATTTAGGGGATATCCTAAAATGTTATATTTTCCTCCCATTATGAAAATGAATTTCTAAGGGTTTAAGGAATTGGATCAACTAAAGTCATATGAGAAAAGTTGAAGAATATTTAATAAGTAAAAATAAAAATAAGGAAAAATAAAATCTATATATCTTGATACTAAATAATGAAAATATTAAAATGGGAGATGTTGAATCTATTGGTGACTTCTTTATAAGGGTTAATGACATTATAAGAACCACAATCTATTTCAGTGATAAGTTTTAATAATGATAACCATTCTATTTACTACATATTAATACATGATTTATTACATAAGAATACAATTAATACCATCCAAAATATTGGTAAGTCTACTATATTTGGTAATTAGGTACATATCATAGCATCATGAGCATGGGATAAAATAACATTATAGAAAACATCAATAACATGCTTCTAAAATTCTATGCCTTTTAAAACTACACGGAATTACCTAGGGACATACACAAGAAAGGGGTGAGAAATAAATCCTAGTAAGCGAATAAACATGTCATAACATGAAGAAGAAACACATGTTAGACCATAGACATATCAGTGGGCATAAAACAGGTGATAATCATAAACATGAATAATGAGGCATGATATAACATAATAGCATAAAGGCAACATGGTAAATGTGGAAACATCCTAAAATACTACATTATAAACATAGTTCAAGGATAAATACCAATACATCATGATGGACCATGTCCCATAAAGGAATCTGGTTTACTCGTTGTCCCAATATTACATCTCATGAGACTAAATTATTACCCAATGCTTTGGAGAACTATATAACTCTGGGTGCACCCGTCACTTTCATTCCATTCTCATTCTCAAGTGTTCCACATAGATCATAAAACATGGATTCATTCATAATCATATTTTATTCCATGATTAATGATTGGGGAATAAATAATTTAATTTCCCTAATAAAATTAGTATAAGTGCATAATGGTTAACACACTTGATAGAAAATTTTTTACGGGTATTCAATACACATTTTTTTTTGGCATGGAAAATCGTGATGATATTTTGGAAGCAAAACAACATTACTTAAAAATTCATAAAATGGGTTGATGAGAGATAAAGGAGACTATCATTATTTGGATATCAAATGGATAGTAACAGTGACATGGAAAAACATATCCCATCATTACAAATTGAAAATACAAGAAATATGATAATGAAGATACTTGGATAAAGAAGAGAAGGAAAGGATCACTTACTAAATTTCAGCACAGTAATGGGTGTACATACAGGTTCATGAGAGGGATTAATTAGAGTGAAATTGGTCTATAATAATTTTAAAATCAAATGTAAAGTAAGGGATTATAGTGAAAACATACTCAAACAACCACAAATTGAAACTAATAATCATAACAAAAAAGAGGTGCTTAAATGGAAATGAAAAGAGATAAATCCCATACCTGAGTGTGTGACTCCAAATACTTTGGATGAGATTCTTGATAGATTGAGGGAACCTTGAGGAGAATATAGAGAGGTTTGATAATAGTTATTATGTTCTACAATAATTTTTAGTGAAGTGATTCGGGGACTTAGGTTTTTTACATAGGAAATGAATGGGGAATTCTTTACCATTTCTCAAACTTAGTTTTTCGACTAAATATAAAAAATAACCAAAACCACAAACCATACGGTGTTTTTTCCCATGGTTTCTAAAAAATAAGAGTGGTTTTAATTATTTTATAAGGGCAAGGGAATATCATAATAAAATAATTCCTTTGCTTATGTGTAGGTGAATCAAACTCATAAAGAAATGATTTAAAACTATAAAATATATTAACAGTTTTGGTGGATTCATAAAGGCTTTATAAAATTAATCAAGTAAATATAAAATATAATTATTTTCAATGTAAACAATATTTTTGGTTGTGTATACCGTTTACCATATTTACTACATCACTTTTGATTCATTATGATCTCACAAAACACACAATATATTTATATGGTATTTAATTTTTACCAGAAAATACTGCTGTCTCGGAAAATTATGAAAAATTAAAACATGGATAATTTCAGTGTTCTAATTACAAAATAAAATATTTATTTTAAACAAATAATTTTCTAAGTATTTTAATTTTCAATTTTCAAATAAAAAATGACATTATTTAAGAAATGTTGGGTTTTTTGGACAATAATTGTTTTTGAACACTTATAAAAATTATATTTTACTTCATAAATATCATTTGATAATTTAAATTTCATATAAAAATTATTTAATAATATTATTTATTTAAAATAAAATTTATTTCAAAAATCCATCAATTCATTAAAATAAATTCCTTAATTGAATTTGAATATTACATAAAATTACAATTTCTGTTTTATTGTATCAAATTAAAAATCATTTATAAAGTAACAATAATAGAATTGAAATATAATAATTATTCAAAATAATCTAAATACTCATATTTCTAGGTACATGATACATATCCCTTTAATACAAAATAAAAAACCCTAAGGGTAGGGTGCGTGACTGTTAGACTTTCATGGTGTTGTTCATCGAACATGGTTTGGGACATGATTTTGATGTGATTTAACTTCTACCATAAATTATTTCTCTTATACTCAAGTTGTTTAATCTCATATTGGGCTTGGTCACGGGAAAATCAGATAGATGTTATCTCTCTAGGAAGCTCCGATAAATGGGATTTATAGGTTTTGATAATGCTGGTTAAGGCCATCACTTCCTTTTTCTTGGTCATTTGGATGTGTTAAAACACTACATTTATACTAATCACATGATCACTATTAAATGGATATATTATCAACATTAATGAAACTGAATTTTATTTTAAATCCAATTGGATATAAGAAATCAAAATAATTCCATGTGTTTTTTATAACTATATTACATAATAAGACATTTAATAAAATTTCAATGGTAATTTCATTTATAAAATTTTGGTTCATTATAGTATTACCCCTTCAGATATTTCACCCTCAAAATTTTTCATTTCCCACACTAAAATAGATGAGGGTAGCTTTGTTTCATCACCTCCCCCGATTCCCACATCGCTTGTTTAAACTTATGGTTTCTCCATAGCACTTTGACAAGGTGCATGTCTTATTTTGTAAAACTTTGTCTCTACAATCTAATATCTTCATCGGATGCTTCTCTTAGGAAAGATCATTCTCCAATGGTACCACCTATGGATTGATTACATATGAGGGGTATAGTATGTACTTATTCAAGAAGGATATATGGAATACATCATGTACTTGAGATAGGTTTAGAGGTAGTTCTAGTCGATAGGTGACCACTCTGATGCGATCAAGGATCTCAAAGGGGATGATGTATTTTGGACTAAGCTTTCCCTTCTTCCCAAATATCATCACATTATTTCTTGTAGATATTCATAGAAATACCATGTATCCAACATAAAACTCCAGGTCTCATCGACGATTGTCAGCAAAGATCTTTTGTTGAATCTGAGCAGCCTTGATGTTCTACTTAATGGTCTTAAACTTTTCCACCATTTCCTTGACCATTTCAAGACTGAGAAGTTTTTATTTGCCAACATCATCCCAGCATAGAGGTGTTTTTCAACTCTTCCCATAAAGGTCTTCATAGGGATTAATTAAGATTCTCAAGTGGAAATTTTTGTTGTAAGAGAACTCAACCAGAGGTAGATGTTGGTCTCATCCTCTTTTTAAGTTCATAGAACATGATCTCAACATGTCTTATAGTGTCTAAATAGCCTGATTAGATTGGCCATTAGTATGACGATGATAAGACGTAATAAATTTCAGATCAGTGTTTAAAGCATGTTGGAGAATTTTCGAAAACATGGAGTTGAATCTTGTATCTCAATTAGATATAATATATATTGTTATTCCATGTATCCTTACCACTTCTCAAATGTATATTTTTACAATTTGATCCATTTAAAAGTCCTACTGACATGTGATAAAGTGATCATTCTTTGTAAGATGATCCACAATAACCCATATAGAATTATTTCCTCTTGATGTCTTTGAAAGTTTGGTGACAAAGTTCATGTTAATTGTTTTCCATTTCCATGTAGGTATGGGTAATGATTGCGTCATCCCTTAGAATTTTTTCTTTCATCCTTCCCTTGCTGACATACCAGACACCTTGATTTATATTATGTGATCTCTTTATTCATATTGTCCCACTAATAGTTCTCTGAGAGATCTTGATACATCTTTGTACTTTTTTATGTATGGATAAATTCAAACTATGTTATTGATCCAACAACTCCTTATTTAGATAAGGATTTTATGGTACATATAATCATGACCTAAATATTACAACTCCTTCCTCATTTACATTGAATTCTGATAATTTAATTTTTCTTATATTTTTCACTTTCTTTTAAATTCCCACGTCATCTCTTTGAGCATCCTTTATTCCATCCAAAAGGGATGGTAGGGTACTCATTTTTTAAAGGATCAAGGATGCTACTTCATTTATGATCCCCATGTCCATCCTTTTCAAATATTAGAAGATCACATACCTCTAAATTCTCATAATGACAAAATTGATGGATCCTTTCTAATTAGATCATCTTCCACTTTATTATCTTTCACATGATGGTAGTGAATTGAGTATCCATAGTCCTTGATTAGATCTAACCATCTTCTCTGGTGTACGTTAAGTTCTTTCTTTGTGAATATATACTTGAGGATTTTCTTATCCATATATATTTCACACTTCTACCCATAGAGATAATGCTACTAGATTTTCAAAGTTAAGATCACTACAGTCAACACTAGATCATATACTGGGATGTTCTATTTGTGAGCATTCAACTCCCTTGAAGAATAGTTTATGAATTTTTCATTCAGTTTTAACACACATCCGAATACCTTCTTTAAATCATCAACGAATACTGTAAAAGTTTTCCACTTTGGGGTAGTGTGAGCATAGGAGAAGTGATAAGCGTCAATTTAAACTCCATGAAGATCTATTCACAATCCGCATTCCATGAAAACTTAACTCCATTTCGAGTTAGATTTGTTATAGGGTTTGACAATCATGATAAATTTCTCAAAAATCAACTATAGTTCCAAGATAATCCTGAGAAACTAGAGATATATGTCATAGATGTTGGTATCGACCATCCTTTAATTGATTTTTTTTAAGAATCCATTAATATTCCATTGATAGTGATGATATTACCCAAGAGTGATATTTTCTTAACCAGAACTCACATTTTCTATACATGGCATAAATATTATTCTTTCATAATGTCTTTTCCACAGTTCATAGATGAACCTCATACTCCTCATGCCCCTCCATGATTTTGGAGTATATTATAATATCATCTATAATGACAACCATCCATTAATTTCTTTAGTAAGTCTGGATGGCATTATTATAAACTCATAATGCCCATACCTTGTTTAAAAGGAAGTCTTGTGTATATCTTCCTTCTTCACCCTAACTTGGTAATTACCTGACCACAGATCCACCTTGTAGAAGTATTGTGCTCCACATAGGTGATACAATAAGTCATAAATCCATGGAATAAGATACTTTTTATTTATCCTGATCTTGTGAGCTCACAATAAACAATGAAAAGTCACATTGACCCATCCATCTTCTTCACCAAGAGGACCGGTACACCCCATGGTGAAGCACTTGGGTATATAAAACCTTTATCCACATTATCTTGTAGTTGTTTGTTTATTTACTAAAGTTCCACAACAGCATTTATATAGGGAGTCTTGGATAATGGTAATGCCCCAGGTATAATCCCAATTGAAAATTCAACCTCTCGCCTTGGAGGAAGACCAGGCAATTCCATGGGAAACACATCTGTGTATCCCCTCAGAGTGGGAATGTCTTCAAGGATGATTCTTTTCTTAGACTAAATCATTTGAGCCAGATATTCTTTCTCATAGGTAAATAATATCTATGCATGATATGTTAGTTCAAAATAATATTCATCCTCCTCCTAACACTTTTATAGAATCAGGGGTCGATTTTCATTACGGTGACAGATATCCTTCTCATGGTAATTTATGGTAGATATATATAGGTAAATCCAATACATGCACATAATTGCATAAAATTCCAAAAAATTGAGTATTTCAAGGTTCACTGGGATGATAAACCCATAAATTTTGATAAGGGAGTAGTTATATACATAGAATGCAATAATTTCACCATTTTTCATTTTAACTGATAACTTGACATTCATGATTTGTGGTGGTGTTTGAATAGATCTACTGAACTTTCATGATATGAAGGAATTCATAGAACTAGAATAAAAAAAGTACATTCACTATTATTGAATAAATAGATAGCTTACATGTCACCACTTCATTTTCCAGATCCACCTTGGCATTTATGATGTAAAAAGATCTCCCTTGCTGTCTAGGAAGTTATTGGTTGCCTCTAAAAACCCTTGTATTAGTGCATGTAATGACCCAAACTTTTATCAATTAAAATTACTCTTGATATAATTAAATGTATTATTATGTAAAACAGTTATATAAATTATTCAATTCCTTGGTTTCTTGTTTTTTGGATTTCAAAATACTATTAAGAATTGTTACCGTTGCTAATATAGCTATTGAATAGTGATCACATGATTAGTATAAATATAGTTCTTTAACAAATACTATTTACTCAGACAAAGTAAGCAATGGCCTCATCTTGTATAATTTCTCCATTCAAGGCCTATTTTTTAGAGCTTGGAAAGTAGGTGGCGTCACTGGCCTTCACTCTTCACCAAGCCCAAGCTGAGCTTAAACACGTTAAGCTCGAACGAAACCACTTATGGGAGAAGTGGAAATTCATAGAGATTACCACCCGAGCGATGTTATCTGAGCCACCCTAAGAGTCTGTCACCATTTCACACCTTACCCTTAGTTCATATGCGGGTGTTATAGGGGGTTATGTAAAAAGACCCTAGCACTATGATTATGTGCATTATTTTTGTACAGAGAATATACATTCATTTTATTATTTTTACTTTGTAAATAATTTTTTTAAAAAAATAGTATTTTTATTTAATATTCAATTAAGAAATATATTTTGATGAATTAATGGATTTTTGAATTAAATAATATATTAATAAAAAATTATTAAGAAATTAATTTCTATAAAATATAAATGATCGTATAATTTTTAGGTATACAATTGTAATTTTTATTAAGGCTTGAAAGATGTTTTTGTCAAAACCCATGAATTTTCAATAAATACCGGTTTTTATTTTAAAAGTAAAAATTCACATATTTAGAAAATTATTTAGGTAAAATGAGTATTATTTTTGGAATTAGGACATCAAAATTATCCGATGGTGAAGTTTTCATAAATTTCAGAGATAGTTGAATTTTTCGGTAAAAATTAAATATCGTTTAATTATATAATGTGTTTTATGACATCATAATGACCCAAAAGTGATGTAATAAAATACTATAAATGGTATTTTCAGACAATATATGTTTTAAAATTAAAATAATTTGATTTTATGTTTATTTGATTTATTTTAAAAATCCATAGTGGACCCTCCAAGACTTATAAAATATTTTATCTTTTTAAAATGATTTCCTTGAGAGTGTGACTCACCTCCACATAAGCAATCCTAATATATTAAGAAGTTATGAAATTGGACTTATAAAATAATTTTTTCCACTCCCCTTTTTAAAAAAACATGTTCAAAAGCCATGGGATGGTTTGTGGTTTTGATTATTTTAATGTGTAGGGTCTAAAACCTAAATAATAAAGAATTCCCTCCCTTTTCCAATGTAAACCCACCCAAGCTCCCACTTCTTCTTCAATAAAAGCCTTATTAGCTCGGCCAACCTCCACCATAATTTCTATATAATCATACCAAGTTTCCCCAAGCTCCAAATAATCCTCTCTAAAGCCTCTCCCAAGCCTTTTGGATCGTACTTCCAAGTAAGGGATTTCTTCCTTTCCCATTTTTGTCCGAATTTCATTATTTTGTTATACCATTTTGTTTTCAATTAAAAATGTTGGGGTATTAATTTTCACCTAAACCATACTTCCCTTCTTGTGTTTTAATGATGATATACCTCTTTATTTATCTTTAATTCCTCCCATGTACACGCGTTACCCTACCGAAATTCCGTAAGGAATTTCTCTCTTCTCATTTACATTCAAGAATTATTTTGTATTGTGAATCTAAATTCCAATACATATGTTGGGACATGTATCTATATTACCCCACATAATTTCCATTTCATGTAAATATTATGAGGCACATATTTCTCTCTCATCAACCATTTTTATGAATTCTTATGTCATGTCGTTATGCTGTTGAAATTACACCGCGATTTTCCAAGCCAATGTCATTGTATAGTGAATACCATGTCCATTTCTCAACCAAGGGTATTCACCTTTAAGAACATTTACTTTTGAATATATATTTTCATTTATGTATTCTACATTCCTTTATCATGGAATAAATTATGATGTTGAATGATTTCATTTTGTATGATCCATGTGGCACACTTATGCATGAAATGAAATGATTAAGAAGGGTGCACCCTGATAATGATCCAATGCATTGGGTAAAGATTAGTATCATGATACGTCAAGTGAAATGAGGGTTTACTCATGATAATTCAAGTTCAATGAGGTTTTAATCATGACCTATGTGCAATAATCTTTGGCTCATGCTAATATTATGTTAGATGTTGTTGCCACATTAACAAGTTATGATAATCATGCTATATCATGCCTTTATCTTCATGTTTCTATTATGAACCATTGATATTCATATTTCCTAACATGTATTGTATTCTTCATATTATGCCTTTTTACTCCCTTAATATACTTTATAGCTCACCCTTTTATTATGCATGTCCTCAGGTTATCCCATGCAATGCTATGTATGCAGGAATGATGTGCTCATGTAAAAAACGTTTTCAATAAGATGTTGTGTTTTATGTTTTAAGTTGTTATGTAATGTTCCTAATACCCAACAACACTAGACCTATCGATCTTATATTTTGCATCAAGTGAAGGTTTTGTGTAATAAATTATGTCTAAGTGTGAAATAAAGAGCATGGTTGTTATAGTTGGTATCAGAGGATAGGTTCAATTATTTTTTTGATTAGGAATAGAAAACCCTAGTGAAATCATTAGGGATAAGACTAAGAATAATAAAAACATCCCCAAATTTTGGTGAGTATTGATTAACTGGTTTATCAAGAAAATATATCCCTGTCTAGATATGAGTAGGTAGAGGCAGCTCTGGCACAGATGTATCTAGGGGTAAAACCAAAAAACACCGCTTTGATCTAGACTTGAACGGGAACTGGTGCATGACAACAGGCCTTGATGAACTCTTGGTTACGAAACTCCTTGGGATATGCTTTAGTAAATTCATAATCTTATTAAGAACCATTATTAATGGAATAAAAAATGCCACTAAGAATATTTGTTGGGAAGTAGATCATGGATAACATAGACTGAAGCCTATAAATTCATAAGTTAAGGAAATAAAAGTAATTTATAAGTCATCCATTTTTGTATTTAGATTACCCTTTATTTGTTACCCCTAACTATCCTTTTATTACATCCAATGGCCGTTAATAGGAGGACTCAGGATAAAAACCGATGAAAAGATCAATGTGACGACTCTTCTAATGGGAAGCCCATTCTGATGGGAGTGGGAATCACAAACTTTGTCATGATACTCTCTCAGTTAACTATAGTTTTGAATAGAAAAATGGGTCAAGAGGAACATTTAATCCCCCCCCCCCACAAGAAAGAATAATTCGTAATCGATAGATTAATGAGACAAAGGCATCTTACTTTTAATGGATCATCTGATCCCTCAATCAGTGAATAATGGATCAAATATATTGAATAAATATTCTACATCCTTCAATGTTCTAAATAATAGAAGGTTCTTCTAGCTGCTTATAGTATGGAAGGTGAAGATAAACAATGGTGTACATTTATCAAAAATATGAATCATGAGGAGGAGATTGAGGCATTGGAATGGAAGGATTTCCAAAAAAATGTTTTTTGAAAAATATTTTTCCCGCACCCTTTGACTTAAGATAGAATTTGACTTTCTTTCCATCAAGAAAGAAGACAATGAATCCATCCTAGTGTAAGAGGAAAAATTCACAAGGCTTACATGATATGACTCCGGCTTTGCTGTTACCCATGAATTTAAGTTTTACCGCTTCTTTGGTGGCCTAAAACCTATCCTATAGAAAGCACTAGAAATCCGTTAATTTGAGAGCTATGATGAAATTGTCTGACGTGCCCACAATATTGAAATAAATATCGGGGAATCTCTGGGGTATCATTGGGATAAGAAGCGTAAAGTGGAATTTAATTCTGGCAGTCTGATGGATAAATCCAATGGTGCTAAGAAAATCCATCACCCCACATTCCAAAGGTGTGGAAAGAAGAACCCCAGAAATTGCTTGAAGGGGATTAGGAAATGCTTTAGTTGTAGAAGAGAAGAGAACTAGGCTATTAACTATTGACAAGAAAAAGTTTCAACTGCAACAGTGGAGAGGAACGATCCATTCGACCCTCAACGCATTGTTCATTGCTTTAAATGCAAAGAACCAGGGCACTTTGCAAACCAATTCCCTAATATAAGGGTTTTATGAGGCAACCAATAACCTCTAAGGTATCAAGGACAAGCATTTTCCATCACTACCACCGAAGTGAACCCCGAAAATTAAGTGGTGACAAGAATTCTTGTTATTCATTCAAGAATGGAAAACATAATTTTTTATTCTGTTTCTATTCATTCTTTTATATTTCCAAATTTTAGTAGCACAATGCCAACACCACTAAAAATTATGGAATTAAACATGTCGATGAGTAAGGAAAATGGGGAAATCATTGCATCCAATGAATATAACTCCACCCCAGTCAGAATTTGTGGATTGAAATTCCCAGCGAACCTCATCATACTCCCTCTGGTAGAATTTTATGCAATTATTGGCATGGATTGTGTTTCCTTATATAGATACAACATAAATTTCCATGAGAGGCAAATCACTCTCTATATGGAGAATCGACCCCCAATTCTATATAAGTGCAAGGAGGAGGATGAATCTTCTTTAGCACCATCATCTCAAGTGTGGATATTAATTCCCTAAGAGCATGTGTATTTGGCTCAGATGATTGAGTCAAAGGAAGAAACTATCCTTGAAGACATCCCTATTGTGAGGGAATTCGTTGAAGTGTTTCCTGAGGATTTTTCTAGTCTTCCTCCTAGAAGAGATGTTGAATTCTCAATTGACCTTATACCTGGGGCGTTGCTAATATCAAAGACTTCATATAGAATGGATGTTTTAGAGCTTGAGGAGATGAAGAAACAACTATAGGAGAATCTGTATAAAGGGTTTATAAACCCAAGTGCTTCACCATGGGGTGCACCAGTCCTCTTCGTCAAGAAGAAGGATGGGTCAATGCGACTTTTCATTGATTATCGTGAGCTCAACAAAATCACAATAAAGAACAAGTATCCTCTGCCCTGAATTGATGACCTCTTTGATCATCTACATGGAGAAAAATACTTCTCTAAGGTGGATTTGTGGTCACGATATTACCAAGTAAGGGTGAAGTAGGAGGATATCCCCAAGTATTCTTTTCGTACAAGGTATGGGAACTATGAATTCACAATAATTCCTTTCAGACTCACTAATGCTCAAGAAATCTTCATGGGCTCGATAAATAGAGTCTTCAGAGACTACCTCAACAAATTTGTGGTAGTATTTATATATGATATTATAATATACTTCGAAACCAAGGAGTATCATGAGGATCGTCTAAGAACTATACTAAAGACCTTGCAAAAGGAGAAGCTCTATGAAAAGTACATCAAGTGCGAGTTCTAGTTGAAGGAGGTCTCATTCTTAGGTCATGTCATCACAACCAATGGTATATATGTGGATCCCTCCAAGACAGCTGCAATTGAGGGATGGCTGAGGCCAACATCGGTAACGGATATCCATAGCTTACTAGGGTTAGCTGGATGTTATCGCCGATTTGTGAGAAATGTCTCACGATTGTCCAACCCTCTTACCAAGCTAAATCGGAAGGGAGTTAAGTTTTGTTGGAGTGATGAATGCGAAGAGAGATTCAAGGAATTGAAAATGAGGCTTATCAGTGTCCTTGTGCTCACAGTACCCATAATTGGAGAACTTTTTGTGGTATTTAGTGATGCTTCAAAAAAGGGTATGGATTATGTGTTGATGGAAAATGACAAAGTCATTGCCTATGCTTCAAGGAAATTGAAATTTCATGGGAAAAACTATCCAACACAAGATCTGGAGTTGGCTACAGTAATCTTTACCTTAAAAATTTGGTGAAATTACCTCTTTGGTCAGAAGTCTGAAATATATACGAAGCAAAAAAATCCTCAAGTATATATTCACACATAAAGAATTTAATATACACCAATGAAGGTGGTTAGAGCTGATCAAAGACTATGACTGTTCAATCCATTATCACCCTGCGAAAGCGAACAAGGTGGCCAATGATCTAAGTACAAAGGACCCATCAATTCTATCATTACTGAGAATTTAAAAGGATCCAATCCTCTTATATTTGATGAAGATGGACATGGAAATCATAAATAGGGGGAAATCATCAATCCTTTTACAAATGATTTCTCAGCCATCTCTTTTGCAAAGGTTAAAGTATCCTCAAAAGGATGATGTGGGAATTCAAAAGAAAGTGGAAACTATTAGAAAAGGGTAAGCCTCGGAGTTCAATGTTAATGAAGAATGAATTGTGATATTTGGGTCAAGACTATGTGTTCCATCAATTCCGGATTTAAAGAAAGAACTTTTGTACGATGCACATAGTTCAAATTTATCCGTTCACCCAGGAAACATAAAGTTGTATCAAGATATCGAATTGCATTATTGGTGGGATAACATGAAGAAGGAGATTGTTGAGTATTCATCAAATTTCCTGGTATCTCAGTAAGTAAAGGCTAAGAGACATAAGTCTAAGGGGATGATGCAACCATTACCCATACCATCATGGAAATGGGAGAACATCACCACGGAATTTTTCCCTGGACTTCCGAAGACATCCAAATGAAACAGTGTTATCTGGGTTATTATGGATTGTCTTACAAAGACTGCACACTTCATTTCAATTAAAGAGGATTTCTAATTGGATCAATTATAATGGATATAAATCATAGAATTGGTAAGGATACATGGAGTACCACTATATATTGTATCTGATCAAGATCTAAGATTCACATATAAGTTCTGGAAGAGTCACCTACACACTCTAAATATTGAGTTGAACTTTATTACGGCTTATCATACTCAAACTGATAACCAATCTAAATGGACTATACAGACACTAGAGGACATGTTGAGAGCATGTTTAATGGACTTAAAAGGAGTATGGGACCAACATATTCCTCTGGTTGAGTTCTCTTACTACAATAGTTTCTACTCAATCATCCAAATGGATCTTTATGAATCCCTTTATGGGAAGAGGTTCATAACACCAGAATGTTGGGATGAAGTTGGGGAGAAAATACTCATAGGTCCATAAATGGTCAATGAAATGGTGGAGAAGGTTAAGACTATCCAGTATCACATTATAAGCTGCTCAGAGTCGAAAAAAGAGATATGCTAATAATAAACAATGAGACCTAGAGTTTGATGTCATAGATATGGTATTCCACCACATATCACAGTGGAATAGGGTTATAAGATTTGGGAAGAATGGAAATCTTAGTCCAAGGAACATCATCCCTTTTGATATCCTTGATCGCATAGGAGCAGTGGCCTATCAAATATCACTCCCACTGAACCTATATCAAGTACATGATGTATTCCATGTATCACTCTTGAGGAAGTACATACTTAACCCATCACATTTACTCAATCCATAAGAGGTACCATTGGAGGATGATCTCTCCTATGAATAGAAACCTGTGAAGATCATAGATCGTAGGGAAAAAGTTCTATGAAATAAGACAATGCCCCTTATCAAGGTGTTGTGGCACAACCAAAAGTTTGAAGAAGAAACATGGGAATCAAAGGAAGTGATGAAGTATAGTTACCCTGATCTTTTTTAGTGTGGGAAAAGGGAATTTAGAGAGAAAATTTTCTTAAGGGGGTGAAGATTGTAACGACCCAAACTTTTATCAATGAAAATTCCTCTTGATCTAATTAAATGAATTTTTATATAAACAATTATATAAAATATTCACTTCCTTGGTTTTGTATTTTTGGATTTCAAAATACTATTAATAATTGTTACCATTTCTAATATAGTCATTGAACAGTGATCACATGATTAGTATAAATATAGGGATTTAACAAATCCAATTTACTAAGAAAAAGGAAGTGATTACCTCATCAAGTAGAATTCCTCTATAAGAGGCCCATTTAGCAGATATTGGAAAGGATGTGGTGTCACTGGGATTCACTATTGACCAATCCCAAGCCAAGCTTCAACACATTATGCTCGAACAGAACTTCCTACGGGAGAAGTGGAAGTTGATAGAGATTACCACTCTCGAGCGATGTTATCAGAGCCACCCCAAGAGTCTGTCACCATCACACACCTTACCCTTAGGTCATATATGGGTGTTATAAGGGGTTATGTAACAATACCCTAGCACTATGATTATGTACATTATTTTTGTATAGAGAATATACATTCATTTTATTATTTTAACTTTTTAAATAGTTTTTAAAGCAAAAATAGTATGTTTAGTTAATATTCAATTAAAAAAATCTATTTTGATGAATTAATGGATTTTTTAATTAAATAATATTTTAAAAAAGTATTATTACTAAATTACCTTTTTCTAAATATAAATGATCATATAATTTTTATGTATACAATTGTGATTTTTATTAAGGCTTGAAAGAATTTTTTGTCAAAATCCATGAATTTTCGATAAATGTCATTTTTTATTTTAAAAGTAAAAATTCACATATATATAAAATTATTTGGGTAAAATTAATATTATTTTTGTAATCAATATGTCGAAATTATCCAAAGGTGAAATTTTCATAAATTTCAAGGATAGTTGAATTTTTGGATAAAAATCAGATACCGTTTAATTATATAATGTGTTTTATGACTTCATAATGACCCAATAGTGATGTAATAAAATAATATAAATGGTATGTTCGGAAAATATATTTTTCTCCATTAAAATAATTTCATTTTACATTTATTTGATTTATTTTACAAAGCCTTAGGGGACCCTCCAAGACTTATAAAACATTTTATCTTTTTAAAATTATTTCCTTGAGAATGTGACTCACCTCCACATAATCAAGCCTAATATTTTAAGAATTTTGGACATTGGAATTATAAAATAATTTTTTCCAATTCCCTTTGGAAAAAACCATTGGCAAAACGATGGTATGGTTTGTGGTTTTGATTAGTTTAATGTGTAGGGTCTAAAACCTAAATAATTAAGAATTCCCTCCCTTTTCCTATATAAACCCACCCAATATCACAATTACTCTTCAATAAAATCCTTTTAAGATCGACCAACCTCTTACCTCCTCTCTATTGAATCCTCCAAATGTACCCTAATATCCCAATAAGCCTCTCACAAGCCTCTTCTAAGCCATTGGGATCACACTTCCATGTATGGGATTTCTTCCATTCTCATTTTTGTCCAAATTTCATTATGTTGTTATACAATTGTTTTCAATTAAAAATGTTGGGGTATGCTTTTTCACTCCCAAATACGTCCCTACTTATTTATGAATGATGATGGGCCTCTTTATCTCTCATTAATGCCTCCCATGTACACCTGTTACCATGTCGAAATTCTATGAGGAATTTCTCTCTTCTCATTTACATTATAGAAATTCTATTGTATTATGAATCAAAATTCCATGACATATGTTTTTACATGTATCTATATTACCCCATTACTGTACATTTCATGTAAATATGATGAGATACCCCTTTATCTCTCATCAACCATTTTTATGAATTCTTATGTCACGCTGTTATGCTGCCGAAATCGCACTGTGATTTTCCAAGCCAAGGTCATTGTGTAGTGAATACCATGCCCATTAATCTATCAAGGGTATTCACCTTAATGAACATTTAATTATTTATTATAGAGTTTCATTTATTTATTTATATTCCCTTATCTTGGAATAAATGATTATGTTGAATGATTTCATGTTTTATGATCCATGTGGCACACTTATTCTTAAATGAAATGATTAAGAAGGGTGCCCCCTCATAGTACTCCAATGCAATGGATAAATATTATTATCATGATACATCAAGTGAAATTAGGTTTTACTCATGATAATTCAAGTAGAGTGAGGTTTTACTCATGTTCTGTGTGAAATTAACCTTGTCTTATGTTAATATCATGTTAAATGTTGTTGTCACATTTCTATGTTATGATAATCATGTTATATCATTCCTTTATGTCCATGTTTCTATTATCCTCCATTAGTTTTCATATTACATAAAATGTATTTTATTCTTCATGTTATTACTTTTTTACTCCCTTTATGGGATTTATAGCTCACCATTTTATTATGCATGTCCTCAGGTTATCCCATGCAATTCTAAGTACGAAGGAATGATGTGGTCATGTAAAAGAAGTTTTCAATAAGATGTTGAATTTTATAATTTAAGTTGATGTATAATGTTCCTAATACCTAAACACACTAGACCTATCCATATTATATGTTATATAAATTTAAGTTTTTATGTAATAAATTATGTTTAAGTGGGAAATAAAGAGCAGGGTTCTTGTAGTGCACTAGTTCGCAAAGTTCCCTAGTTCCTTGTAGTTGAAGTAATGAACAATTCATGGCGGATTTACTAGATAATTCCTCTCTTCCAACACATTATTGGTTTTTCCAATTGGTAATCTCTAGCTAGGTTCCCTTTGTTCCCACACCTAAAGCATTTTCTCATTCAACATAGGCAATTTTCGGGGTGCTTCTTTCCGCATCTTTGAAAAGTGGGATATTGATATTTCTTGGCAAAATTTTATTTCTCCATAGGACAGCAAAATTAATCTCCACTTTTTTCTTATTATCCCCATGATATCCTTGAGATTTTATGATCTCTATTTAGAATTTGTGGTAATATCAAACAATTTCCTCATAGTTATCAGTGTCTTAGATCGCCCTGGATTTTTATAGACTAGGTTTTAGCCGAGAAAAGAAGCATTCAACCCTGTATTCGGGGGTAATGAGAAATCCAAAGTCATATTGTGCAATTATCGTGAAGTTTTTCTCATAATATCCAATATATTCATCATATGTTTTCTTGAGATCAAGGAAATCCATTTTAATTTCAAGTTAAATAGTGAGAAGGAAATATTTATCGAAAAACATTTTCATAAATTACTTCCACCCCATCGCTTTGATCTCTTCCTCAAGATTCACATTTTTAATCAATGTACACCACTGATCATATACTACATAAATACAATAAACATCCAATATAAATTCTTTTATTCATAAAATTGAATTATAGATAATTTCCTCTCAATGGACTTGATACATTGTTCCACCATTAAATGACCAAGTGATCCATTGAAAGTCAGAGCCCTTTGTCGCATAATGATCTCAATTATAGTTTGTTATATCTTAGGGGGATTTGGAGTCTCCTCATAATACTATTTTAAATTCATAACCTAATTTAGCTAAGGTATTCTGGTCATAAATGTTTTGATTCATTCTCCCATCGGGTTGGGTGTCTCATTGGGGCAGTCATCACATTGGTCGTCTCATTTATTTTTTACCCAATCACTCATATTTCTGATCATTTTATAGAATAAAAAGAAAATTACGGATGAGTATTTTTAAATTGTTAAATACACAATGGGAAATCCAATTACATTAAAGGTATAACTTATAAATTATATTTATTTCTTAACTTATGAATTTCTAGGCTTTAATATATGGTATTCATGATCTATTTCCAAACATAGAAACTTATGTGACTTTTTTTCCTTTAATAATGGTTCATAATGAGATTGTGAATTTACCAAAGCATATTCCATGGGAGTGTCAAATCATGTTTGCAACAAGGCCCTTTTTCATCCACCAGTTCTTAGTCGAGTCTAGATCAATGTTGCTTTTTTATGTTTTACCCCAATGTACCTCTATTCCAGAGCTACATCCAATTTTAGTATTAATATAGGGAAGTATTTTCTAGATAAACCACTTAATCTATACATAAAAAAAATTGGGGATGTTTTATTATACTTATTCTTATCCCTAATGCTTTTTATAGAGTTTTCAAATCCTAATCCAAAAAATAAATAAACGTTTCTTTTGATACCAACTATGAAAAACCTTCTCTTTATCACACAATAATATATGTTTTATTACATAATATTGCACTTAATAAAAACCATAAGATTGATAAGTCTAGTGTATTTGATAATAAGATATATAAAATATCATCTTGAACATGAAGAAGTAAATCTCATTATGAAAATATACATGGAATAACCTGGGGACATACATGAAGAAGTAAATCTCCTTTTATTACTATCCATAACATGCTTCTAAAATTCCAGGGTTTTTAAAATTTCATGGAATAAACTGGGGACATACATAAGAAAGGGGTGAGATATAAATCTCAATTTGAAAATATACATGGAATAACATGAAGAAGTAATACATTAAAGATAATATTAACATAAATGGGTAATAAAGTAGATTATAATATTAAACATGGATAATGAGGCATGATATAACATGATAACATAAAGGCAACATGGGAAATGTGGAAACATCTTAAAACATTGCATCACAAACACAGGTCAAGGATAACTGCCAAGAAATAATTACGAACCAATTCCCATAAATTAATTAGGTTCACTCCCTACCCCAACACGATGTCTCGTGAGACTAAAACATTACCCAGTGCTTTGGAGCACTATATAATTTTGGGTGTACCTCACATTTTCATTTCATTCCCATGATTAAGTGTGCCACATAGATCATACAACATACATTCATTCATCATAACATTTTATTCCGAGATTAAGGAGTGTGGAATAAATACATTTTAATTCCCCAATAAAAGTGGTATGAGTGAATTAAAGTGAACACCCTTGATAGGAAAAAGGGTACACATTCGTTTGGCATGGAAAACATGGTGAAATTTTAACATCATAACAACATTACTTAAAAATTCATAAAATGTGTTGATGAGAGAGAAAGGGGTCTCTAATAATTTTCCAATAAAATGAATAGTAATAGTGAAATTTAAACACAAATCCAAACATTATTAATTGTAAATATATTTCATAAGATAATGAATAAACTTGGATAAAGAAAAGAAGGAAAGGATCCCTTAATAAATTTCGTCATGGTAATGGGTGTACATAAATGTTTATGAGAGAAAGTAACTAGAGTTAAAGGGGTATGTCAAAACATAGAAATAAAATGGTAATTAAGGGGTTTTTATTAAAACATAATCAAATAACCTCAAATTGAAACTAATAATCATAACATAAAAGAGGTGCTTGAATGGAAATGAGAAGAGAGAAATCCATTATTTGAGTGTGTGTATCCTAATACTTGGGAGGAGCATTCTGAGATCTTGGGGTCACTTGGGGAGGAATATAGAGGGGTTATTGAAGAGTAATGATGTTATGAAATATTTTTTACTAAAATGAAGTGGGATGAGGAATGGGTTTATATAGGAAATGATTAGGGAATTCTTAATCATTTCTCAAACATAGGTTTTAGACTCTATATAAAAAAATAACCAAAACCAAACAAAATTCCATGTTTTTTGCCCACGGTTTCCTAAAAATGGGAGTGTGTTTCCTTATTTTATAATTAAAATGGACTAAAATAATAAAATAATTCCAGTTCTTATGTGGAGATGAGTCGTACTCTTAAAGAAATGATTTTAAAACATTAAAATATATTAATGGTTTTGGAGGATTCAAAAAGGATTTATAAAATTATTCAAGTAAACATAAAATCACATTATTTTAAACTTAAATCATATATTTATTCATTTATACCCTTTATAGTATTTATTACATCACTTTTCAGTCATTATGATCTGATAATACACACCGTATATTTATACAGTATTTAATTTTTACCCAAAAATTCAACTATCTCAGAAAATTATGAAACATTCACCATTGAATAATTTCAATGGTCTAATTAAAAAAATAATATTTATTTTAAAAAACTAATTATCTAAATAAGTGAATTTTTACTTTTATAATAAAAAAGAAATTTATTAAGAAATACTTGGTTTTTTGACAATAACAGTTTTCAAACACTTATAAAAAATTCCTTTGAATTTATAAAAAACAATATGGTCATTTTTATTTAATGAAAATTATTTAATAATAATATTTTATTTAAATAATATTGATTTAAAAAATCAATTAATTCATAAAAATAAAATTTTTAATTGAATTTGAATGTTACCCAAAATTACAATTTGTGTTTTATTATGTCAAAATAAAAAAAATTAAAAATTAAAAATAATATGATGAAAATATATTAATAATAAAAAATAATTTACATATTCATATTTATAGGGTCTTGATACATATCACTTAAATACTCTAGAAAATTCCCTAAGGGTAAGGTGCGTTACTGGGAAAATTTCATGGGGTGGTTTAACGAACATGGTTTGGGTTGGGATCTCGATGACCTTAAAGTTATCTCGTAAATGGATTTAATCATGCTTAAGTTATTGGATCTAACATTGGTCTTGTTCCAAGGAAAATAATAGATATGTTATCTTTCTTAGAAGTTCTGATAAATTAGCTTCATTGGGTATGATCCTACTGGTAGAGACCATTACTTCTTTTTTCTGTATCAATTGGATTTTTTAAAACCATATATTTATACTAATCAACTGATTTCATTTAAATCGATATATTATCAACATTAATGGTACTTAATGGCCTTTCAAATCCATTCGGATATAATGAAATAAAAAAAGTTCATGTTTTTTCCATAACCATATTGCATAATAATAAATTTAATTATATTTCAAGGGTAATTTTATTTATCAAATTTTGGTTCATTGCATGAATATTTCAAATAAATTTGATTCCAAGGTATCATTATTAAAAGATTGAAATCTTGAAACTATCTATCTAGATGATTTATATAGTATTCTAGTCATATATAAAATAATATGAGAAAATTATATCAAGAGTAAGGAAAAGGTTTATCAAGAAATCTCTTTCTTAGATACTAAGTAAGGAAAGTCTAAGAAAATTCTCAAGGAAGAGGTTGGTGACTCTGACACTAAATATGAATTAATTAAATTTTTTGATGAATTCATGTATTTTTTTCTATACATTTGAAAAGAGGCATCATAAATTATATTGGAAAATTACAGTTGAAGTGCTTTAGTTGTTGAGTCATTGGACATTTTTCTGTAAATTGTCCATAGCTAAAGGAATGTGAAGATGGTAATGAAGAAAAAATAAAATTAAAAATATCTCAAAAGAAGAATATAAACAAATCAAAGTTCTTTTAAAATGGAATAAATAATTAGTTCTCTAAATATAAAAAGTGAACATTTTTGTCTAAATGTCGGGAAGCTAATGATAATGAAGCTGATGGTGAAAAATAAAGTGATGATATTGTAGATAAATTTATTATTATAAAAAGTCTCTAATGAGGACTTTACTGGTGAAGAAAGTACAAACTTTGAATAATAATAAAAGAAAACATAGATAGAGTTTATTCTTAAAAGATAATTGTGAAAATTTCTCTCAAGGTTTATTAAACTTAAAACGAGAAAAAGAAACTAAATAAATAATACCTATTACCAAAAAATATGGAATAAGTTCTTGAAGTGAAATATATGTTTTCAAAATAGATTAATATTTTCAAGAAGTAAATTGATGAAGAGAAAAACCTAAATTTCAAGCTTTAATAAAATATAAATATGAAGGGTAAATAATTTTATCTTGTTCAACCGTAACTTTTTGATGTTGTGTAAGGAATAAAAAACATTAAAAAACTCAGTTTCAAAAGTTGGTGAAAGTAATAAGAAATGTAAACCTCAGAGAGATCAAAAAACACCATCCTATGATGTTAATAACAAGGTTTAAGATGTTCAAAAGAATAATCAAGTTAAGAATACCATGTATATAGCCAAAACTAGAAAAGGAAAAAATTATTAAATTAATGATAAATCAATGGTTAAGAAAAAAACACCATAACGTTATACTTTTTAAGGAAAAAAGGAGTCTATGGTGAGTAAATATGATTTTAAAAAATATAATGAAAAAAATGTGTATAGTTCATAAAACCATACATGTTAAAGAGGTAAATATACTTTATATGGATATTTTGGGTATTGTAGAGGCTTTGGGAATAGAACAAGAATGTGTTCGTTAAATCATAAATACTATAATAAATCAAGGAGATATTGGATGGAATATTTTAGGGGGAGTCAACCCAGTCAAAGTAGAAAACCTAAACAATCTAGTGTGAAGATTGGAAATAGATTTCATCCTTTCGATACTTTTTTGTAAAATATTTGATCATTCTATATATATTGATAAATAAAATATTGTAATCCTACCAACTCAACAAATTTTATATGAATAAACTCACAAGCCTCATTTTAATGAAGAAAAAGGAAATAAAAAGGCCTTAGTCTTTGAAACTACTCTCAAGTATATATGAGGAGAATAACCAAGGATATTAAATAGTGGGTGAAATTAACATATGACTATATATTTGAAGTGTTAGGTCCACTGGGTCAAATACCCTAAGAGGGGGTTGAATGAGGTTTTGTAAGATTAAAACTCTTGCCTCTTAGGATCTTGTTTCATCATTAAACAAAACACACTTATCTCTTCCTCCCATAGAAATATATGATCATGAATTAAATCATGCACAAGACACAGTGATTTTACTTAGTTCACCCTCATTGGGCTACGTCCAAAGAGCATACAATAAAGATGTACCTATATACCAAATCTATTAAACCTCACTTCCAATTACAAGGTTATGGATAGATCACTTCTATGCCCAGCTCACCGACTTTACAAGATTTAGGGTCTTCTCACTAAATTCCCAATGGTCACTCCCTATGTCTCTTTCTCTAGATCACTACCGGTGGAAAGGCTCTTCATCTTCCTTCTCTTTTTCTCACTACTCTTAGAAGGATTCCACTCACAGTTTTTGGACTTGTAGGTCCTTTTATTTGCATGAAAGAATGAATCCTCAACTATAGGTAGATGCCCTGTTGAACTCCCTTTTTCAACCTTAGTTGAAATCCAATTTTCTTCATACAATTAGGTTAGTGGAAATTCCTTTCACAAATTGTTTTAGTTCTTTTTTAAGATTCTCTGAGTCCTCTACAAACCGCCAGGCTACCTCCATGAATTGCATAGTGAGTATGCTATATGGATTGCCTCATTTACGTACTACCTATGCTTCCACTACCATGTACCACCTCCATGTTCCACCTCTCTGTACCACCTCCAAAAACTACTTCTGTATACTGCTACCACGTACCAGACTTTCTTCTACCATAGACTGCCTCTTTCTCAGATCTCTTCTCCTCTCTGAGCTGTAAGTGCCTCCATGAATTGTCCTATGTCTGTGTACCATCTTCTCTTCCATGAAATGCTTCCCTCATCTTCATACTACCTCCACTTCCATAAATCAACTCCTCCACCATGAAACATTTTCCTTTATATTCTACTACACCCTATAAAAACCATTCTGCGAACTATCCCCATGGTACTTATTCTCCTTCGAGGACTACCCGTGAACTCTTTCAGACATAGCTGAATTTATTCCCAGAGAAAATATGTTCTTTAATGAAAACCACTTTATCATAATAATGGAATTAGCTATCCTTATATAGGAAAATAGATCCACAAAATCCGCTAATCCCAAATTTACCAAATCTTCACCATGTATTGTTTCTTCCATGAATGGTTTCCCTATGCGGTCCGCATACTACCTTTATTCCTTTACGGTAACCCAAATAACCATCATGTCTTCTTCAATGATGCCCTTCACAGACTCTCAAATCACAACCTTGTTTCTGTGAATGAAATAACATCCAATTTATTATCCGCCTTTCACATACTGCATGCCTTCACCACGAACCGTTTTCTCCCTGTGAACCTTTCCCATATGTGGTATGTGTCTCACACTTCATAGTTCCTTTATATTGTAGTTTTCCTTTTACATTACACATAGCGCAATTTTCATCCCAAGAACAATCCTTCATAGTCTGCATACTGTTCACTTATACGTGGAAATCCTTCATTTTCCAAAATTAATCTCATGATTTTAAGACCAAAAATTTGGAAAACAATATGAAATTGTCCCACCTTAAAAACATGCTTCAGGGACATCAACCAAACTCATTTATGGGCATATAGATTTTTCAAAGATCACAATCACACAAAAAAATATACTAAGAGGACACCTTGAGAGATTTTTTCACAACAATATCCCCCTTTAGGTTTGTTTAAAAAACTTTTATAAATTGATATCCCATTAAAGATTCTTCCAACTTATGACAACATTTTCTTCTTGTGATTAATAGTGTGATCAAGTATTTACATAACACATACTCTAAACCCACATGATCCATGCTTAATGAGATAAAAAATAGTATAATGAAAATTTCATCAATAAATCACTTCATTCCATTCGAAAACCACTCTTCTTCTTTTATCATGAGCCTCAGATGTCATGATATGTATCCTCTAATTGATCATTTCAAGCATTGTCATATTTAATACACCCCTTACACCACTGCTCCTCCAAAATACTTCATCTCAGCTTCAGCTCCTCCTATATCACTACTCCACCTAATAAATTCTCCTTGTGTCTTAATTAAGACATGTTCTTCCCTTTTATAGCCACAATTTCTCCCCCTTTGTCAACAAACCTAATGGTCACTTCTTCATGGTCTGCACTAGGGTAAAGAAAACATATTATCACATTAGGGGAAAACAGACCATATAACTCAGGGAGAGGGGGTCCACATCCACACTTTTTTAAGTGTGGGGAGTCGACTGAACTCCCAGAGTCTGTAAATGCCTCTCAAATACTTATTTGGGTAATTCCCCTATCAAAATATCTAAAACTTGTTGTTCTATAGAAACATACTCCAACTTCACAAGACCTTGTTCAACCTTCTCCTTGATAAAATGATATTTCATTTCAATGTGATTTTTATTTGAGTTATGGACTAGATTTATACTATGATTTGTTGCACATGAATTATCACGATAGATTATGATCAGAGACTTCACTTCAACCCCCATATCCTCAATCTGCTATTTTATCCACAATAATTGTGTGCTTGCTTGAGTAGCTGCAATATATTCATCTTCTATGGTGCTCAATGGTATTAAATCTCTTTCTTTATAAGCCAAGAAATACACAAACCACCTATATAAAATGCACCACCTGATGTGGATTTTATATCATCTACT
Source organism: Viscum album (assembly GCA_963277665.1). Lineage (NCBI taxonomy): Eukaryota > Viridiplantae > Streptophyta > Magnoliopsida > Santalales > Viscaceae > Viscum > Viscum album. Next base: position 499,206,781 of record OY728139.1, read on the forward strand.
AAGCTAGACCAATATACATTTTTTAATTCCAATAACTCTTATTGATATTTTTCGTTATATGTAAAACTGAAATCCACCATTCCTTTGATATACTGAAGTATTATTTTTTCTACAAACATGTGGATTTTTTTGGTATTTCTTTGATACCGTGATGCTTGACACGTGGCCAAATCAATATTTTGTCGTGTCAATGTTAAGTAAAACAGACTTCAAATTATTTTCATGTATTTTGTGACATTGAACGCTTTAACTCATCATCCCGAGATAGTTTAACCAAAGTAGCTACCGAAGTCTTCATCTCCTTGGAATTATCCATTACAAACCTTCCCAAAACTTCCTTCATGTATTTATATTGAGAAATTAATATTCCATTCTTTCCTTGTGTTCCCTATAAACCAAATAAAAATTTTTATTCACCAATCATTAATATTTCAAATTCACTTTTCATGAATTTGGAAAACTGTCTGCATTGCGCTTAATCTGATCCTCCAAAGATTAATTCATCGACATATACTAGAATTTTCCTCCTTTTATTACTATCATGATTGACATGTAAATTTTAATCAACTCCATCATGATAAAAACAGATATTTTTGAGAAACTACTCTAGCCTTGAATGCCATGATCTTGGTGATTTATTCAAACCATCTAAAGCCTTATTTACCTGAAATTTTTTTCTCATCTTCATGAATGTGAAAAACATCTTGATGCTCAATATAAACTTCTTCTTTTAGAACCCCATTTAGAAATTATTATTTGTCGTCCTAGTGGAAAACCTTGAACTTTCTTATCACTTTTATGGAAAAGAATAATAGAATTGTCTCTAGACTTTAAATAGGTGAAAATGTATCTTCAACATCAAAAACCTCAATATTTGAGTACCCTTTGCACGCTAATAATTCTTTTTTTTGAATCACAATTCCATATTCATTCATTTTGTTGTGAAAGACCCATTTTTTCTTAATGACATTATTATATATTTTCCTTGGAACAATCTCCCATGTCTAACTCTTCTCAATTTGGTAAATCCCATCATTCATATCCTGAACCCAATTCTCATCTCATTCTACTTCATTAAAACACTTATGCTCTACCTATGATAAGTATGATTCTTATTGTAGAGTCTTCATCCTCCTTCTTACACTGGAGTTTTCTGATCACCAATTATGTTTTGTCTATCAATTTTGACTCCTCTATTCTATATTTGTGAAGATACTATATCATTCTCATTATTTTCATTATCTGAATCAACCTCTAGAACTAGAGAATCGCTTAATCTTCTTGTCTCCTCATCACTATCCTCCTGAGATTGATCACGTATTTTCTAAAGATTTCACTCATTCTTGACTATAGATACATCATGACATTCAACTTACTTTCCAATACACTTGTTAAAGAATTTATATGCTTTGATTTTATTTTAAAAGAGAAGAAATATCCTTTCATCTTTGTGGGATTCAAACTTCCTATATTTCTCCTTAATGAGAATGAAACACTTACTTCTAAAGACTCAAAAGTATTTCAATGATAGATTCTTTCCATACCATAGTGCATACAGAGTATCATATTTTTTTAGATGTAGTAATTCTCTATTTTAAGTGTAGAATGTTGTCATCATTACTTCTTTCCAAAATGTATCTGAAAGGTATTTCTCAATGAGAATTGTTTTGGCCATGTTGTTGACAATCTAAATTATTATCTCAACAACTATATTATGCTATAGAGTTCTCACCACTAAAACTTGATGCGTTATCCCATTTTTCTCGATATAATCCTTCACTTGGATATTTGTGAACTCTATTCTATTATTTTTCCGGATCTTTTGGATTTTCTGATCTATAATCTTTTCAACTTCCTGTCGATATCTTGTAATGAAACTGAAAAAATCATACTTGTGGGTAATGATTTATATCCAATCTATTCTTCTATAATCATCAATGAAGAGAACATATTATCTCCACCCATAAAGAGATCTTTGTGAAATTGGTCTGCACACATCAATATGAACCAACTCAAGAAATCTTTTTTACCTTTACTATTTTTCTTTATATATATTTCAAATGATCTTACCTTATTAGTAGGAATTGCATGTATACATATGATCATGTGATAATCTAGAGAGATATCAAGTAGTATCATATTTCACCTGATCTTCTATAGATGTTTTCCTCGTATGGACAAGAGGTTTATTCCACAAATTATTTTCTTCTTCCTTGGTAAGAAAGAACATATATTCTTCTCCAATCACAAGGTAGAGATTCCCTTTTGTACGCTTTCCAGACAATACAACAACATCATCTTTTTCCTTGATGACACAAAATTTCATAGAAAAGATTATGGAATGTCCTAAGTCAGACAATTGACTTACACTTAACATGTTGTGACCAAGACCTTCAATAACCAAGACATGTACACGTCTCATGAATTTTCTCCCAAATCTTTCTTCCCAGAGCTGATAATTTTCAACCCTTCATCATTACCAAATATTACGATACCTTCTTTATCGTACTTGATTCCCACCACCAAATACTTATTTCCTATCATATAAAAGGTGAATCCACTATCAATGATCCATATACTAGTGTGATCTAATGCCTTGAACGCAATTCTTGCAACCATTTCCTACTTAGATCATTTATTTTTTATCCATTTTTCTCACTTCATACCTAGTATGGATTGATAATATGGACATTCCTCATAATATTATGGACCATATACATCTTGTAGAGATGAAAATATATTTTTCATCTTAATCTCATTTGATAATACATTTGTCTGCTACATATAACCAATCTCAGTCTACTTCATCACATTCCTATGTGTTTTTGATGAACTATATCATTCCATGTGTCCAAATCCTGTAAACCTGAAATAGTTACCGTAAAATGGTGAACTGGAAAATTGTGCTCTCTATGACTACCTATGTTGGTCTTATTCCCTTCAGTACCTCTTTGTTATGGAAACAAAAAAAATTTAGGGTCCCATCTTTCTAGAACAATAGCATCTTATGTGGGGTACATTCTTGTGTGGAAATAATTCACCACTAATTATCCCTTGGGTTCTCTAAATCATCTTGTTCTACTTCATACCCAAATCAGTCTTCAATGTCAGAGTGGGCTCTTGTAGTCTTACTTTAACAATTACTGCTAACTATTTTCGATCAATCCCCATATCATCCTTATAGTTTGTATTTGAATCTTGCTTCTATTATACTATAAAACTATTCTATACTTTATACTTTTTTGTTTCATGTGTTATCTATTTTCCAAATGATTTTTTGTGAGTCAACACTTTTTTTTATCCCTTACACTTTGTTGTAGACCGATGAATTCCTATTCAAGTTATTTAATATGTTTCATTTGATCTTTTCCAATTTCAATCAAACTATTTATCTCTATTTTCTATTATTTGATTTTGATCTTGTACTCAATAGCATTATCTGAACTCTCTGGAATTGGAGAATTCAGTTTTTCAATTTCTTCATTCATCTCGGACTTTTCTTCTTCATTTTGTTTAATATCAAGTTTAGCATCACAAACGACTTTGTTAGACTTTTTTTCTCTCCAAACATATATCTCTTCAAGTGAATCTTTTAATTCATCATGAAGTTCAATTCTTCTATCAACTTCTCCTTCTTCATTGTCTCTTTATTCTTTTATTAAGGAATTTCCAAAAACTACCACCAAATAATCTGCTTCATGATCCTGGTAGTCCTACAACTCTTCTTCCTCATATTATTCTAAAATTTTATCTTCTTTGGAAATCAGATTCTTATTTTTGAAGAATTTTCTATTATTTCTTCTCATACCTTTCATATTGGTTGAATACTTCTTTCAAGGATTTTCATCATTGTCTTCATTGTCATCTACAATCTTCTTAGGACACTTTGCTACAAAATGCCCAATATTTCCACATTGAAAGCATGCCAATGGAAAGTTACTATTGAACTTTCCTTTTACTCTTTGCAGATTTTAGGAGAGAAATGACATGACACCATCCAAATTTTCTTCCTCGTGACTATCTTCAATAGAGAGATTCTTCATGGACCTGAGTTACACTTATTTGGACTTATCCTTTTCCACTGCAATGTTATCATAATTTATCATTTCATATTCAATGAGAGTACCATGACAGTTATCCAATGTCATATTCTTCAAATCATTGTATTCTAATATAGAAATCATTGGATTAAACCAAAGTGGAAGTTTCCTCATGATGCACTTAACAATATTTATATATTCAATAATTTCACTAAGATCGTGCATGTCTTCAATAAAACATTCACCCGATCAAAAATGTATCAAAAGACTCATTAGGGTGCATTCTAATATCCTCATGTTTCTTTTATAGAACATGGAGCTTCACTTCTCATACTTTTAAGTCACCCTCATAAATTTTCAATTTCTTTTCCCACATAGCATTTGATGTTTTACATGACATCACCTTTGTATAGATTTCATGGGATTGGGTTCCCCCTATATCATTGATATCTTTAAAATCAGCATCCAATTATCTTCACTCAACTTCTGATAAAGCACCATTATCAATGTTGTCCAAAATACCATGCATCGTAGCTGTAAACACATCCATTCCCAAAGATCAAAAATAGTGCTCCATCTGATTCTTCCATAGTTAAAAATTGTTTCCAAGAAATATAAAAAATACCATTGGGATTAACCAAGTTAATTTATTATACTAAGGGATATTCACTGACTTTTATCCTTTCCCTATGATACCAATTATTAGGTCCACTAGGTTAAATACACTGAGAGGGGGAGTGAATTAGGGTATGACAGATTAAAACTCCTACCACTTTAGATCTTGTTTCTTCATTTCAAAAAACACACTTCTCTCTTCCTCTCATATCAATATATGAACATGAATGAAATCATACATAGGATATAGCAATTTTACTTGGTTCACCCGCATTGGGCTACGTCCAAGAAGCATACAACGACGGTGTGCTGATGTACCAAATCCTCTAAATCTCACTGCTGATTATAAGGTTTGGGCCAGATCACTCCCTATATCTCTTTCTCTAGCTCAATTCCAATGGAAAGGATCACCGTCTTCCTCTTCCCTTTCTCACTGCTCTTGGAAGGGATCCACTCATAGTTTATAGACTTATATGTCCCTTCATTTTCATGAAATCACACATCCTCAAATATTGGTAGATTCATTGTTGAATTCCATATTTAACCTATAGATGAAATCCAATTTTCCATGTATTTTTAGGTTAGCGAATTTTTTTTTTCATGAACTATTTTAGTGCTTTTGAAATCTTTGTTGAGTCCTTCGTGAACCATTTGGCTTCCTTCACGAACAACATAGAGGGTATGCTATGTGGATTTCCTCTTCCACATACAACCTATGCTTACACTACCACATAACACCACCACATACCGGCTCTTAAAACCACTTACATGTACCACTACCACATAATGGACTTCTTTCTTCCAAATACTGCTACTTTCGCAGACTGCTTCTCCTCCATGAACTGCAAGCATCTTCATGAATCATCCGCTGTCTACGTACTACCTTCACTTCTAAGAACTGATTCCATCATCTGAATACTACATACTTCTCCAAGCCAACTCCTCCACTACAAACCACTTTCCTTTGTAGGATATCATGCCCTGCAAAAACCCTTCCGCAAATTGTCCCTGCGGAACTTCTTCCCCTTCGCGGACTCCCTGCGAACTCTTTCAAACTTAGAAGAATAACTTCCCAAATAAAAGATGTTATTTAATGAAAAATGATCTATATTAAGGATATAATTTTCTCTCCTTGTATAGGAAAATATATACACAAAATCTTCAAATCCAAGATTTACCAAAATATCACCTTGTACCACTTTTTCTACAAACTGTTTCCCTACGGGGTTCACATACTACCTTTCTTACTTCATGGCAGCACAAATCACCATCACATTTTCACAAAAGACACCCTTCATGGCTTCTCAAATCACCACATCATTTTTGAAAATGAAAATCCAACTTGCATACTATCTTTATTTTGCGTACCACATTCCTTCATCGTGAACCATTTGCTCTACGTGAATAGTTCCCATATGCGGTCTACGTCTCATGCTTCATAGTTCCCTTTGTTTTCTGATTTCCTTTGAGTTTCTGTGTACCACCATTCACAATATTCAAACTATCATTTGCGGTCCGTGTAATATTCAATCATACGCAGAAATCCTTTTCTAAAATTAAACTCTCAATTTTAAGGGAAAAAATTAGGAAACATTAGGAAACTACACCACCTTGAAAACCTGATTCGGAAACATCAACCAAAATCATTCACAATCATTTATATTTGTTAAAAAACACAGTCACACCCAAAACATAACAAGAGGACACCTTGAGTAATTTTTTCCCAACATTATGTTTTTGAAAAATGTAAAATACTACAAAGAAGGATGATTAACTTTCGGAAATTATGTGTCACTCAGAATCAATAGCATTGGATTTTATGCAATTGGAAAATATAATATGAAATCTAGAAGTACATCATTTGTTGATGGGATAAAACAAAACTATTCAGTGTTTTACAACATTTTGATAAGGGAAACAAGGTGGTTTTCAAAAGATATTTTTTTGTTAAAAGTATTGAAGATTGAAAATTTGTAACAAGAATAAAATGAGCCATGGGAAACTTGTTTTAGGATGGATATGTACAAGGCTCATGTTATCTAAGCATGATAGAATAAAATTAGTTATGAAATATAAAGCTTGGATATATGTTACAAAGGAAAATGAGTAAACTAACAATGTGAGAATTTATTTGTGACATTTCTATGTTAATTAGAAGAAGATATTAGTGTTTTTTGATATTCAAGAATGGAAAGGTTACAAATTCAATACAGAATAGAGTTGAGATATATATAACTAATCCATTGGAGATTATCCATTCTGAAATAAGCGGGACTATGAGAAATAAATCGACAAATAGAGATATGAAATTTATTTCCTTTATTGATGATTTCACTCGTATTTCTTGTATTATGTTTTTGAAATGCAAATTATAGGCTCTTAAAATCTTTAATAGTGTAAAAAGAAGTGTTGAAAAATAATGTTTATAATTTTTAAAGAATATTTCCACAAATAATAGTGCATAATAAAAAAATGTGAAGTTTAAATATTATCTTAGATTCCATGGAATTACTCATGAATTTTTTGCATTAGACACACCACAACATAATGGTGTTTCTGGGAGGAGAAACAAAGTTTTGGTTGAGAAATCTTGAGAAATGGTGAACTAACATGATACTTTTTTATTCGTCTCAAGACAATAAATTTGAATAACTGTTCACATTCATAATTTTTTATTCTATAGGTCAAACTTTAATATAACTTCATATGAGAGGTATTGCAAAGAGCCCCTATGTTTTAAATACCTAAGGGTGTTTGACACCCCCTTTATAATCAAAGTCAAAGTTGTGAATCTTTGGAAGTTCAATCCAAGAGGTATTAATGGTAATTTCTTAGCTACCCTCATAATGTTAGAGGATACAAGTGATATAATAATTAAATAATAATGATTATTGATTCTACAGATGTAAAAATGTAATAACATCCTAATAGAAAAGTTTCACAATAAATCACATATATAAGAGAAAGTAATGATTAAGTGGTCAAAGTTAAACAACATGAACATTTTATTGAAAAATGATAAGGCCTGAGGTCGTCACGACCCTCAAGATTAAATTTTAAAACCAACACTAGCATAGTAGTGAAGGGTCGAACCCAAATGAAGGCAAGTGAGTAATTCTAAGGATTTATTTAGCAGACCCCATTGGTGTTAATAGTGGGGGAAACATCTTGATTTAAATAAATTAACTATTTTTATAAAAGGTAGTAATGAAATGACTGAAACCAAAACAATAGTGTACTTAAGTGATAAATGAAAAATGATAAGCAAATAGCAAAGACAGTGATAGAGGAACAAAATTTTAGACACATGCTCGGGAAAAAATAATACTACTGCTTTATTGAATGTCATCCTCACTTAAATGAAAAATGGATTTGAAACCTTTTTAAATTAATGGTTTAACCCTCCTCACCAGAAGATTTAAATTTCTTAAAAATGAAACAAGAAATTATCCATTTCAAGAACATTCAAAAAACAAGATAAATAAAAGATTGTCAATAGAAAAAATCTCACCGATAGTTTATGAAGATTTGGAAATTATAATTTTGAAAATTGTTTCTGTGATCAATCTCACCGAAAGATCATGGAACTGTGAATTAATAAATTGAGGTGCAAAAACATTTGAAGATTTAGGGCTCATAAAAAACTTCTCTAGTTGACACTGATTCTTTGATAAAAGAATTAAGTAAGAAGATAAAAGATAACCAATAGATATTAATTTTCCCAAAAAAATATTTACCCAATACTCATTGAAACTGAAAAATTTATCAATAATCGATTACATGATGACAAAAAGAAAAAAAGAGGAATAAATAATATCCTTGAAGATAGGAGATTGTGTGTGTTTCATTGCTCCTCCAAGCGTCTCTAACCTTGTGGCCTCTAATCTACAAATCTTTTTCTTGTCTCCCGAGAGTATTCGCTCTCTTGTGGTGTGATTTTCAAAAGTGAGTGAGTATCCCCTTGAAAGATACTACTCTATTTTTTAAACCATCTTTCATTTGATGCTTTTCACCGACCATCTTCCACCGACATAGCCTGTTATTAACCATCGCGTGACACACATGCATTTTTTCGTGAATCACACATCGTTCAAACTTAACCCCTGTAATTAAATCTATAATGATTGGTTCAATTGAATCTGAACGGATTTCAATTTTCTCTTTGAATCTGCATATAAAAACAGAGGTTAAAATGAAAACAGTTGTTTAAACAAAACCAAATATTAAATAATTATTCACTTAATTAATTATTATTATTATTAGTTTAATATTCTATTTCAACTTAGTATTTATTTAAACTTATTAATTTTATTAACAAATATTTTAATTGATTATTTATTTTACTTTGTTATTATAGTTATTAATTTATTTATTAAGTGTATAAATTATAATTAGATAAAATTATTAATTTAATAATTTAATAGTTATTTATTTGGTTAATAAATGAATATGAATAATTTTTATAAATATTTTAAATTATATTTTTATTAAATTAGTTGAATTAATTAATTTATTGAATTTATTAATTTTATTATTATAATTATAATTATTTTATTTAAAAAGTAAAATTCTAATGATTAAATTAATTAAAGTACATATCAAAGTATTAGTTTGAATTAATAATTAATTTTATTTGTAAATTATTTTAGTTAGATAAGTTTTATTTAATAAATTTTGTTCTATATTTTTTTTATTTTTTAATAGTTTATTATAATTAGTATTTATTATTATTACTATTATATATTTTAGTTTTATTTAAAATTAAGTATTTTTTATTTTTATTTTTATTTATTTTTATTTTTATTTTTATTTAATTTCCTTCCCACCCAATTCATCTTCTACACATTGTGCCAAGGGGTGTCCTGGTTCTTAATTCTTTCAGTAGTACTCCAGCACGTCTTCCTCATTCGAATGCAGTTTTGGAATCTCCAAGCGAGTTTCCTCTTGATCTGCAGTGGTGACTCCTCCCTTCTAATCGAACATCGGTGGATCCAGCTGAGACCTGCAAACAAAAGCGGAAAACCCTCCTACCTCGGTCTCACACGACACACTGATCCTCGGCCTCCAGTTTTCCAACCTATGAATCAACAGTGGTTTCGCAAATCGTGGATGTTGTTCCTCATTTTTGGTTAGAAATGGTTAAATGATGAGAACGATCATTAGTCTGTAAACAATTTTTGAGCTTCGGTCGATCAGGATTGGGTTTTACTAGTGAGTGATGAGAGACAATTGCATTCATCTCATCCATGGTTGATGAAGTAAGTTGAGCTTCAAAATATCTTTAGTGATATGGAAAACAAGTTCAAAAGAGAGGAACATCGACGAAAGTATCACATACATATTTTTATTCACTGGTTGATCCAAGAGATGCTGAAAAAGATTTTAAGCATTAAGATTGTATTGATTCCATGAATGAAGAATTGAATTAAATTTAGAAGAATGGGACATGATAACTTATACCAAAACTGAAAGATTAGAATGTGATTGGAACAAAATGGGTTTTTCTAAACAGTTTTAGTGAAAAAGGTGAAATGATAAGTAATAATACAAGACTGGCTAATAAAGGTTACTCACAAGTTTATGGAATTTATTTTTATGAGACCTTTTACCAAGTGGAAATATTTAAAACCATCATGATATTTCTTGCTATTGTTAAAAAAATAAAATATAAGATATTCCAGGTTTATGTCAAGTCATCTTTTCTCAATGTAGATCTCGATGAAAAAGTTTATATTGAGAAACTGCATGGTTTCTTACTCGGTCAAAATGAAAGTTCTGAGTATAAGTTGACGAAGGATTTGTGTGTGTTGAAGAAATTTCTAAGATCTTGGTATTCTATAATGGATACATTCTTGAAGAAGTTGTATTTCAAGAATGGAATAGTTGATAGAAACCTCTACATAAAAGAAAATAAAGTGGTATTCCTCATTGTGATTTTTTATATTGATGATATTGTATTCATATGAAATGATGATGAAATTGTGTGAAACATTTTCTAAGGAGATGAAGATGTTATTTGAAATTTTTATGCTAAGAGAAATGAAATACTTTATTTACATGAAAATATCTAAAAAAATGTACAATTTCATTTCTCAAGAGATTTATACTATGGAACTCGTAAAGAAATTTGGAATTAAAGATTCAAATCATGTTTCAATGCCTATTTCAATGGGAAACATGTTGGGAAAGGATTGTGAAGGATATTAATCCTAAATATTTTATAAATTTTATTGAAAACATGTTGTATCTCACATATTCAAGGTCAAATTTAGTATGTGTTGTCACACTTTGTTCTAGATCTCATCTTATGGATAAAAGAAGAATCATAAGATGTATTAATGGTGTAATTAATTTCTGTTTGAAAAATGAATGCACAGGAAAAATTAATTTGTTTGGTTTCACATATGCAAATTGGGTATGTTGTATCGATGACATAAGATTCACATCTAGTGGAGTCCACTTCTTGGGAGAAATATGCATGAGTTTTTATAAAAAGAAGAAAAATATGTGACTCTCAGCACTATAAAATCTGAGTATGTAACTCACACTCAATATGAATCTTATTTAATATGGGTGAAGATACAATTAGAGGATTATTTGGTTGGTGTGAAGTATCCCCTTCTCTTGGGTTGTGATAATAAATGTGCTATCAATCTCACTTAGAATCTAGTGAAATATTCTAGATAGAATCTCATTGATATTAAATATTATTTCATCAAATCGAATTAAGAAATAAATGAACAAAAGATGGAATTTGTTCCTATTATAGAGCAGGTAGCTAATATCTTCACTAAATAGTTACCATAAGAAACATGTCAGATGCTAAGGTTGATTATGGGTGTACAAACTTACACTTTCCAATGTTAAGTTATGTGATCTATATCACTTATCTCATCTTGTCATTGGATAGTTTTTTCCAAGGGTGATATAATATGTAACAAAATCTATCCATCAGAATGTGTTTTACCTCTCAAGGAAGAATATATATTTAGGAGTGTTTTAAATGGGATAAGATATGATTTCAAAATGTGTGAACTATTTAAAAGTTTGTTAAAGTGGTTATATGAACTAATTCTTAAAGGGTTATCTTATAAATATGTGGGAATGGAAGCAGGTGTAAAACTTCATAATCACTTACTTATGGATAACATGGTATTGTTGTTCAATTATTTTTTCTTCCTACACTGAGTTCCCTCAAATATGCTTATAATCATTGGATATTGATCCATTACTTGATTTTTAGAGTTTCAGTAGTTAAAAACAAAATAAAAAGGGGGGATATTATCAAGATGAAGAAGTTTTGAGTTTTTGTTTTGTCACAAAGAACCTAGATGAGATAAAATAAGGATTGTTTCACTAGTATATTTTTTTCATGTATAAATCACATGACAATGTATGAGAATTGATTATAAATTTTTCGGATAGAAGGTTCAAAATAGGTATATTTGATTCCAATGGATCAATGTGAACCAACATAGTTTAATAGATCAAGGTGAATAGATAGAGTCCAAAAGATTGAGTTGGTCAAATAAATTTCGATAGACTGAAATGATCAAATGGAATGTGTACTAAATGTTTATCCAAATTTTTTCATAGTTCAATCAGAAAAGATATGATCAATAAAGTTAAATAATTTTATTATTTTGTAATATTTAGAGTACTAAACATCGTGTTTTTAAAAAGGTATTCATTATTCTAGCTAAATATTTTTGAAATAATAAGTTGGTAAGACTTGTTGGAGGTAAGTTTTTTAGATATATTTTTCCTAACCAAGTCCACCAAATGAAATATTTCTATAAGATCATCAGATAGGTAGGTGTTGTGAACGTTTTAGATAAAGTCACATTAGATTGAAATATTTATGAAGTAAACTGATCAAACATTTATAATTTCATCAGATAAAGAATATTTTTAAGTATATCAGACAAAGAATTCCTGATAGAGACATTTGGATGATGAAAGTGAATAGAGATAACTAAAAATTTCATCAGACAAATCATCTGAAAAAAAAGTTTAAATGATTGGAAGAAAAATTCTTAATTAAGTCATTGGAAAAAAGGAAACATATGAAGGCCATTGGATAGAGAAATATTTTTGGAAGAACTCGATGAATAGAAGTTTGAAGAAGTCATTAGACAAAGGTTTCCAACATAAGGTAACAAACAGAGTCTCCCTAAATAATCCATCAAACTATGTGTTCTATGTAGAGTCCATCGAATGGAGAAGTCTCCTACAATGATGTATCAAATATAGGTGACTAGAAAAAGAAGAAATATATGAGGCCACTTAGAAGAGTTTTATTTAATAGAGTATTTTCTATGAAAAAGTTCTAGATAATGTTTTGAGAGTCTTTTTAATGTTTTTGTAAACAAATTTCTTATGTAGATGCTAAGATGGACATTAAATTCCCTAAGAAATCATGAATGAAAAATCATGTTTACAGCTCAGATTTCAGGAATTTTGAAGAGTTCACTGATTATAATTTTTAAGAAAAGTTTCGTATGAATATTTTTTACACCTATTTGTTTGAATATTTGAAGGTGGTCAAATAAATAAATGGTTGATAATGATATTGAAATTTTGATTAGGAACATTGAATTTGAAGATCATACTACTATTAATGTTTCTGTTGAAATGATGCCTATATTGAGGGGTAACATGTATGATTTTAAAGGTTATTGTGGGTGGTGGAATTTCAAAATAAATGAGGTTTTCGCCATAGATCTTGAAACAAAATTCATAGCATCGAGCATAGTAGCATCAGATGCAGAGGTATTAGATGCATGATACTAAACAATGTAGTTGTAAACAAAAAGTTGATATTAGAAGAATAAGGAATAGAATATAGGGACTAGGCCAAGTGTATTAGATGAATTATTAGGTAGTGGATTAAATATGTACTTCTACTAGATAGATATGTTATTATATGAACATTGTTGAAAAAATAGTCGATACTGATGTTCTTTATCACTGATGTGCTAGAAAGTGAAGAGGACGAATATAACAATTGGACCCTATTGATAGCACATACACCCTACCTTAACATGGTCATCGAGACTTGACCCACCAGGTACCACTAGTTAACCCATAGACATGTGTTCCCGCTACCTAGGGCCCACCTACATGCCCAAATAGATCATTAGACTAATTAATATCTCCATATTCCAACACATTTTCATTCCTTTTTTTTTCTCACTCACACAAACCCTATTAAAATTTCCAGTAGGTCACCCATCCCAGTCAATACTCCTAGTCAATAATTCTTCATTATGAAGTTCTAATCTGGTAGGCTTCTAAAAAATAAAGGCTCACCTTTTTCGCATGAGTCATATGTAATTATTTAGTCAATTGAACCATTATCATTCTGGGTTATTACATTCACCCCCCCCAGATCCTAACTTCCTCCCTATGGACCCTATATCTCAACTGAGGTATTACCACTACACTTAAGACTAGGTTATTTCTCTTTTTCTTATGTAACAATTGGGGCCCCCTGATAGCACAAACACCCTTCCTTAAAATGGCCATCGAGTTATGGCATGTCAAGTAGAACAAGTTACCCTCCAGGCACATGGTCCCCAACATGGGTCCAACCCACATGCCTAAATGGGTAATTAGACTAATGAATATCCCCATAGGCCAACACATGTTTTTTTGAGTGTGCATTTTCCTCACTCACAGACACTCTAAAAAACTTTCCAGAATTTTACCCATCCTGATCACTTCTCCTAGAAAAACATGCTTAGTTGTGGAGTTCTAATCAAGTAGGCTCCTAAAAATAAAGGTGGACCTTGTTTACCTGAGTCATATCATTTAGTCATTTTACCCATTATCATTCTAGGGTGTTATTAAGAAGAATAAATAGTAAGGTTGAATTTTTGAAGAAAGATCAAGAAGAAATATGAAATGTATTGAAGCATGTCGGTGAAGATTCTTATTATTTAAAAATTATTATATCATATTATTTATGTGAGGAGACCATGCACTATCAAAGGACTATAGTGCTCTGAAAGTGATATATATTCCCTGCTTTTTTTAATCCACCAAAGGATTGTTTTCTAGTGGTTGTGTGGTCTTAGATCATTTCTAAACAATGATAAGTATTAGATACTCCTATTTAGTTATAAACACTGTGAATACTTGCGTTCCTATAGGTGTTCTTATTTTTTATTTTCTAGTAGAGTCAACTCTCACTAACCGAAGGTGAAAGTTGCTTTCAAAGTAATCAAATGTAAAAATAAATGATCACTAATTCACCCCTATGCCTCTCAGTGTTTACATAGGTCCTTATTGGTACTTTTAGGAACACTACAATTGATTAAATAAATGTAAGGCATCCACACCACCTAGCTGGGAGATCAGGATACTGAAGTGTAATAAGGCTATTCCATTCTTATATTCCTTATAAAAGAAAGATATTGTTGCATATTTGAGGGGGGGAAGAAATACTACTGGATTGTGATTTTATTTTCTTCAATCATTTATTTAATTCTTCTTCAGTGATAGCACACTTAACCCATAGAGGTAAAGACTGGTTTATTTTCCCCACATTTTCTAATTAATTTTATTCTTAATTTAATAATTCTATTCTACATTATCTTTTTTGAAATATTTGATTTCATGGAAAATATGAGGTTTCAATTTCTCTTTGACCTTGAATTCTTCTTCATTTTTTATGGTTTTCATGCACATTCCCCCTGTACCTGCTTTATTTCCAATATAGTGGAGGGAAGTGAAGTTTTGTTCCAGAGTGATTAATGGTATTTGGTAGCGAGGATAGGATAGAGTAGGTAATTCCTTGATTATTTGACTGAATGGATCGAAGGCCTAAATTTTTATTCTTTTTTGGATAAACCCCCCTTTTAAGGGTAAAGGGGAAAAACCTCAAAGATTCAAAGACATAGAGATAAAACAGAACCCTAATGTCAAAAGGGCTGCAATCATCACAGAACAAGACTACTAAGGAATACCCCTCCCCAGTACCAATATCATTATGGTAAGCCTCCACCATTGCATGACTGCTCAGCAAGTTGTCTCGTGCAGCAATGCATGGTCCTGGTATCGATGGAAATGTAATACCCTCTCAAACATCAAAATATGAATAGCAATACATGGTGAATTCTACCTACTCTGATCTTATTCCAGAGCATTTACTTGTAGAATGTCTAAATGAAGAAACTCATGATCCCTTCTACTATAGAATTCAATATGTGATTCTTGATAAAAACCCTCATGTGATTCCATTCTAAAAACTATTTCACAAGATCAATGATTAATCATATATCAATAAAACCTTCACCAAAGACATCAATTTCCCCTCCAAAAAATCCAATCCACCAAAATAGAATAATAAAACATTTTACTACAATGCAAAAATGCAGGTTCACCCAATACCAAAGCAGAATCATCCAAAACAGATCATGAAAATCTTAATCCAAGAAGACCAGAACTATTACATGAATAGTAGTAGGAACCCATCCAAAATCAAATAACAAAGGAAACAATCAAAGATCAAGAGTCTATCACTTCCTTGACTATGCTTTCTCCCTCTACACACCTCCACCAATCCAAAAACCACAAATCCTCACTGGAAGACCAGAATCACATAGCAGATCACAACCGACCAGAAACAAATCAAAAACAAGGAACGAAAAACACCATTGGAAATACAGCCACCAGAACACACGATGAATGAAATGTCCCACCACAAGCCAGAATCACTCTCGTCACCATATTCACGACCACACTCGAGACCACAATGGACCTCCCAATCACACCCACATTCAATGCAAAAACAAGTCTATGACCCTTAGTGCAGTAGCAAAACTCAACCCCTGGACCTACACCACACTGTAGTGGAAACCCAAGCCAATTCATAGGATAGGGCATGAAGATGGAAGAAACGATGAAACGTGGTCTACCCACGAAGCCATGACGTCGCCACTGGATGAGGAAGCATACACCGCGATTTCTAAGAGCATAAGCCCCGAGAGAGAAGTCGTCGCCAACCTGAGGTAGAAAAAAGGAAGGCAGAGACAGGGGGAAAACCTAGCAAGTAGTTCCCTTTATGGGAGCATCCAAGAATCCCTTGATTATTTGGTTCCTCAGTTTCATCTAAAATTGTTAGATGAGAAAGATCATTTGTGGTTTCATCTGATTAAATAGAGAGAGAGAGAGAGTTAAACAATTAATTTGAGTGAATAATGATTTAACAAGTGATGGAATATGTGAGGTTAGACTTGGAATTTTAAAATTGAATTTAGTGCTTACATTAAATCATTCAAACACAATTTACCACCATTTCCATCTAATCGAAACCCACACAACACAAGAAAACCAAACTAAAAACTGCCTCTTCTCCATAGAAAACATGATTCTCACTTTTACTACATTAAATTAGGTTCAAATATTTATTTCTATGAGTCTCATGATATTTTACACAACAAAAAGGAGCCACTGCCTGAGAGGTAGGCTAGATTTGTGATTTTCATTTTTGGTTGTTTTTTTAAATGTTTTTGAAACCTGACTATGTGTAGTTCAGATCACCTACTTGGGATTGATCCCGGTGTTGAGTGAAATTTATTGGTGAGAATCCATAATTTGTGAATAATTTAACAAATGGATAGTGATTTTTTAGTAATTCTATTTACAGACAATCCATCCACTTCTTCTACTTCATCTAGAGTCTCTTTAGGAAGTAGAGGTGTGGAAGATCATTTGGATTAATAGACAAGAACATTGATAGAAATTTATTCCCTAAATTTTGAAAATGATATTAATCAACTAATATTACAAAATAAATAAAATTATATTCAAATCAAACATGGAATGTTGAAATTTAAGCACATGTTTCATAGCTTGGAAATAGATTACCCCAACTAATATCTGAAGGAATATGGGAATGACTGTAACACCTTCAAACCTGGAGGAGTCCCAAAAGCTCAAATATATTTGAAATTCTTTCCATTATCTCTAGAAGGATCATCCAAGGAGTAGATAAACAACCTATATTATTAAGAAATCACCACTTTTGATAAACTTCAAAGGGCCTTTCAACAGAAAATATTTCCAAATTCAAGAATTTCCTAGCTAAGGAATGAGATTTATTTAATCAATATAGCTAGGGGATAAGTTCTATATGAGTCTTGGGAGAGATTCAAGTTTCTGATTTCAACATTAAATCATCAATCATTTCAATACCCCTATTCCTTAGTTTTATTTTATTAGGGACTAATCAAAAATGATAAGAATATTTTGGATGCTTCTTCCAAAAGAGTACTTATTGAAAAACTGCCACCTGAAGATGAAAAACCGATAGAGAGGATATCACAGAACTCATAAAAATTGGGTATAAGGTATAATAATTGAGGATTTCATGAGGTAAAAATTTCAAACTGTCCTTTACCTTAAACTAAAAATGAATAACTAATAAATAATAGGAGATAATTATCATTAAACAAAGTTTATATAGCTACACAATCTATATCTTAAAGAGTTTGAGATTTTTTTCATTCCATATATCACTTCATAGATGTTTTTACTCATGAAATAGAGACTAAAAAATATGAATCCATATAATGACCCATAGTTTACATACATTGTGAATACTTCAAAATTGAAGCATTCTTATTACAACATATAACAAAACCACGAAAGGACCGTATAGGTATAGTGTCTTTAGAAACTGGGAAACATAAACAACTGGTTCATAAAGCATCAAATTTTTCTCCCACTTATTTCATCATATCTAGAGTCCCTTTTTGGAATATCCTACTTAATAACCTTCTTCCTGACCTGGGGAAAGAAAACATAAAAAAGTGTGAGCTCAAATGCTCAGTAAGGGTAAACAAAAGAAATATCAATCACATCGTATACACAAGCACATAACTTTTGGAAATCTTAACCTGCAAAAGAGATCATAATTTCATAACATGGGATAAATCATGGAAGTGAAATGTAATCACAATAATCATAACTTAAAACATGAAACTTTGTGGCATACACACATAATCATAGAGAATCATTTCTTATTAGTCAAGACTCATTGCCAAGACTATCTTAGTGGACAAAGTCCCTTTCTGAACCGAGTCACCCTCATTTCAGTCCTGTTTCACTGAACCGGTATAACCTACCGTTCCAGCCATGTATATCTCGTGAGATATAAAATCTTTACCCAATGAATTGGAGGGAGATATAGGTCCCACCCATCTCATAATGATACCATTCTTATGTGTGCCACAAAATCATAAACCATACATCATAGCATAACCCATGTAATAAAAATGGGAATCTTAAACATCGTGACATCAAAAAACAATTCATATAAGATAAAGGAATTCATAAAAATAATTCCATCACAACATAGTCAAATAAATGTAAAAATAGGGATAGAAACATAACCCTTTATTATATTAGATGTAAAATAATTTTGATAAAACACTTGAACTCCATTCTGGAGGAAAATATCCTTTCTACTTCAAAAACATTTTCCTTTCTTAACATGTCATAAAATTTTAAACTAAAAGAAGTTGATTTAAAATAAACTTGAAAACTTGTAAAGTAAGCTTCTTGGAATTAATTTTTTTAAAAATCCATTCATGCCGTATAAGTTAAAAAAACATTCTTCTCGTACTTTTGTCGGAAAAGTTAAAAAGTACCTCGTACGAAAAACGACAAAATATTCCTTTAGTATCTTTTACTAAAAACTCACCGAAGGGTAAAATTTGATTTAAACAATTGTAGGTGGATGGAAATAATATTACATATTGAAGAAACGTGGATGTGGATGATAAAATACACCCCAGTAAATAACAAAGTATAAACAATCTCAGATAAAAATGAGATTGTGATATTTCCCTTACCTTAGGTCCGACTTGCTTTGTAAGTGTCTTAACCTCCTGTATAATGATTTAAATAATGTTATTGAATTATTCCAGAATCATACTTATTTTTATGATATCATATATGGTCATATTCTTAGCTTCTTAGTACTAATATTTCATTGCTATTTGTTATTCGGGTGTTTATCACTTTTTGTTCTTATGCGTGTTTTGTCGAATAAATTCTTATTCTTTTCTTTAGGTTATAGATACCTCATTTCCAGAATGGTATTAGTGTCTTATATATCATATTCATTCATTCAATTTATTTATATAATCATTATGAAATGAAGATCATGTAGAACGAGTCGCATCACATCGTGGAGACGGTATTCTGTACGTACGCACGAGTGATGATATCGTTCCTATGATCGTGGAATTGTATTGGAGTATATGTATACTATTTCAGAATCAATATAACTTTATAATAGTCATATATAGTCATTATTTACACCATTATACCCATCCAAGTAAGGTGGTGGTGGAAAATAGATTACACCACGGCGTGGAGACGGTATTCTGGACGTACGCACGCACGGTGATTTCTTTTTCCGTAGGATGGATAGATGGTGAAATAGGGTTGTTTCATACTTATAATAACATATCAGTATATGAGTGATACTGATGTTTTTACTACATAATGAAACAACCAAAGAAGAAGAAGTGGAAGAAGAAATAATGATGAAATAATCGGTAACGAACATTACCACTTCTTTGAAGTGGTTCTTTGATACCTTCTTTTAGGGAACTAAAATTGGCCTTTGAAGAAAACCAGGACCTCTAGTATTTCTCTAGGGAAGTGGAGAGGAGAATGTGGTAGGGGTTGACCGAGTTTGAAGTCTCAAAGTGGTGTGAGGAAGAGGGGGAGGAGGTGTCCTTTTATAAGGGAGGAGAGGGGTACCTTTGGAATAACTAAAACTATTATTTTATTATAAAGTCAAGTTCGGTTTTAAATAGCTCCAAATTGATATATTTCGAAGATAAGGTGGGGATGGGTCGAAATCCCTTCATCCAATAGAATTTAGACAAGTTTAGGTTCCTATTTTAACCTTATCATTTAGATTTAACATTAAGTTAAATAATTTTACTTTTACCATGTCTTCTTGTGTTCTTATACTATAAGGTTAATAAACGTACTATAAGCAGACAAACGAACCCCAAGTTGTTTATTATTAATATATATAACCTTATCTAAGTCATTTGGCCGAACCTTAGATTTCTAGGAATAAAATAACAATTACCAATATAATATTTGTTTTAAAAACTATTTTATGTCAATTTTGACACTATTTAGTAATTGATTTTTGTGAAACACATAACAGAATTATTAGTTCGAACCAAGTTAATTAAATAAATACTAACATGTCATATTAACCTATAAAATTAGTTGGATTAATAAAAAGTCTCAAATTACATTTATTTTTGTGTTTATAACATCAATTATGTCAATATTTCATTAACAAGATAATTACTGCATCATCATTGTGTCATATATAAATTAAATTATCTAATGTCTAAAATTTACAAATAAAATACCATTATGTAGGAAATCATTTTATATTTATAATGAATATTTATTGTCGAATATATCTTATGTATAACCCAATATTAAAAATTATTTACTTATTAAACATTGATTTTAACTATTTTAACCCTTCTTTAAATAAATTAATAATAAATTTCCTAATCTAATCCAAGTGGGCCTAAATGGTCATATTTTATTCCTAAGTTTGTTTTTGGTCGAATTACACTTATCCAATAGAATTAGGACATGTGTTAGGGTAATAATAATATCATCTTAACCCTTAATTACCCTATTTACTTTTTACCGTGGTAAAAAAAGTAAAACGTTACTATTCACCGAAAAATTATTTTCATCTCATTGAACCACATTTTACTTACTGAATTCAACCAGGTCTCTTGGATTTTTGAAATTCCACTCACAGAAGAGGTAAAATTAAGTTTTATGAAAAATTCAGTTTTTTTTAACTACCACTTAGTGGTTTCACTATTCATCAAAAATTGAAAGTTTTCAGAAAAAAACCAAAATTTCACCCTAGGCTTATTTCGATATTCCGAATCAAAAAATGAAGTCCATTTTGAAAAATAAAATTTATAAAATTTCAAAAAGTGGTTATTACTATTCATAACAGCTAGTTTTAATAATATTTTAATAGCATATCGTTGTTTAGTGAAACTCGGTATTACGTACGACGCAAGCTATCGAGGAAGGTCGCGATTTCGTGTAAAGCAAGCCAAGCAAGTGTTGTGTAGAAAAAGATTCCTTTGATTATTTATATAACATAAAAGTATCAGGTGTTACATTCTACCCCCCTTAAAATGAATTTCTCCCTCGAAATTCGTCACTTTGTAACAAATAGATGAGGATACCTCTTCCTCATCACATCCTCAAGCTCCCATGTAGCTTCTTCTAATTGGTGGTTCCTCCATAAAACTTTCGCCAATCGAGTGGTCTTGTTTCATAGGACTTTTTCGCTACGATCCAGAATCTCTATCGGTTGTTCTTCATAAGAAAGATCTTGCTCCAGCGGTACAACTTCTGAGCTGAGTACATGGGAAGGATCAGGTATGTACTTTCTCAGGAGAGATACATGGAACACATCGTGAACTTGAGAGAGACTTGGTGGAAGCGCCAATCGGTAGGCTACCTTCCCAACACGATCCAGTATTTCGAAAGGACCGATATACCTAGGGCTCAACTTCCAATTCTTTCCAAATCTCATAACCCTATTCCAGGGAGATATCCGTAAGAACACTTTATCACCCACTTCAAACTCTAGGTCTTTTCTTCGGTTGTCGGCATAACTTTTCTGTCGACTCTGAGCTGCTCTTATGTGTTGTTGAATAGATCTGACCTTTTCTTCCATTTCATCAACGAGATCAGGTCCTAATAGATTTCGTTCCCCAACTTCATCCCAGCAAGTCGGAGTCCTACATTTCTTTCCATAGAGAGCTTCATAAGGAGCCATCTGAATACTGGAGTGAAAGCTATTATTATAAGAAAATTCCACCAAAGGTAGGTGTTGATCCCAACCTCCTTTGAAATCCATAGAGCAAGCTCTCAACATATCTTCTAGGGTTTGAATTTTTCTCTCAGACTGACCGTCTGTCTGAGGATGATAAGCAGTGCTGAAACTCAATTCTGTATCCAGAGTATGTTGAAGACTTCGCCAGAACTTCGAGGTAAATCTCGGATCCCGACCAGATATAATAGAAAGTGGTACTCCATGAAATCTTACCACTTCCTTTACATATATCCTGGAAAGCTGATCCAGAGAGAAATCCTCTTTAATAGCAATGAAGTGTGCAGACTTTGTAAGACGATCAACTATGACCCAGATAGCATTATTGCCTTTGGATGTTTTAGGAAGTCCTGTGACAAAGTCCATAGTAATGTTTTCCCATTTCCATTCGGGTATGGGTAATGGTTGTAACATCCCCTTAGACTTCTGTCTCTCAACTTTAACTTGTTGACAAACCAAGCATCGAGAGATATATACAGCAACATCTCTTTTCAAGCCATCCCACCAGAAGTACTCTTTCAGGTCCCTATTCATCTTCATGCTTCCAGGATGAATAGAGAATGATGAACTATGAGCCTCATCCAGCAGCTTCTTCTTTAATTCCGGGATGGGAGGAACACAAACCCGATTCCTGAACTTTATTATCCCATCACAATCAAGGTTGAATTCAGGAACATTTCTCACCTTCTTTTGTAACTCGACATCTTCTTTCTGTGCCTCTTTAATCTTCACATGTATAGATGGTTGAACATTCATTTGAGAAAGATAAGATTTTTCCCCTTCCATTATAATTCCATGATCCATCCTTTGTAAATCCATAAATATTGGATCTTTTGTGATCCTCATCATGGATAAACTAGCATGGTCTTATCGACTTAATGCATCTGCCACCTTGTTTGTTTTCCCAGTGTGGTAATGGATTGAGCAGTCGTAATCCTTAATCAGCTCCAACCATCTTCTTTGATGCATATTCAGCTCCTTTTGTGTGAAAATATACTTTAAACTTTTATGATCTGTATAAATATCACACCTTTCACCATAAAGGTAATTCCTCCAAATCTTTAATGCAAAGATTACCACATCTAACTCCAAATCATGTGTTGGGTAATTTTGCTCATGGATTTTCAACTGTCATGAGGCATAAGCTATCACCATATTATTTTGCATAAGAACACACCCTAATCCCTTCTTGGATGCATCAATATAGATCACAAACCTTTCTCCACTACAAGGCAGTGTGAGCACAGGTGCACTGGATAACCTTCTTTTCAACTCCTTGAAATTCTCTTCACATTCTTCCGTCCAGACAAACTTAACTCCTTTCCGAGTCAACTTGGTGAGTGGATTAGATAATCGTGAAAAATCTTTCACAAAACGTCGATAATATCCAGCCAAACCAAGAAAACATCGGATCTCAGTTACTGTTTTTGGTCTTGACCGTCTTTTGATAACCTCTGTTTTTGCTGGATCCACAGATATCCCCTCTTTTGAGTTTATGTGACCCAAAAATGCAACTTTTTGAATTCAAAATTCACACTTGGTAAATTTGGCATAAAGATTCTCCTTTCTCAGGGTCTTCAATATAATTCTCAAGTGATCTTCATGCTCTTCCTTTCTCTTTGAATAGACAAGAATATCATCTATAAAGACTACCAAAAATTGATCAAGATAGACTCTAAAGACTCTATTCATTAGATCCATGAAGATAGCAGGGGCATTAGTAAGACCAAATGGCATCACTATAAATTCATAGTGTCCATACCTTGTTCGGAAAGCCGTCTATGGTATATCCTCCCTTTTGACCCTTAATTGATGATACCCTGAACGAAGATCAATCTTGGAAAAGTATTGAGCTCCGCATAGTTGATCAAATAGGTCATCAATGTGCGGGAGAGGATATTTGTTCTTGATAGTGATCTTGTTAAGTTCTCGATAATCAATGCACAGTCTCATTGATCTATCTTTCTTCTTAACAAATAGAACAGGTGCTCCCCAAGGTGACGCACTAGGGCATATGAATCCCTTATCAAGATTCTCTTGGAGTTTCTTCTTCAATTCCTGCAACTCAATTGGGGCCATTCTATAAGGTGTCTTTGAAATACGCAAAGCACCCGGTACGAGTTCTATTGAGAACTCAACTTCACGATTTGGTGGAAGTCCCGGTAATTCCTCTGGAAAGACATCATCAAACTCCCGTACAATGGGCATATTCTTAATCGTGAGTTTCTCACCAACCATTTGAGATAAATAACCTTCATTTAGTGGAATCAATACCCATAAAATGGAAGAAATTTCCACTGGAAGGTTATGTTCATCCTTGCAATGATAGATGATCATAGATTGATCTGGAATATGAAATGTGACTTCCCTTCTTTGGCAATTGATATGAGATCCATATAAAGTAACCCAATCCATGCCAAGAATCACATAAAATTCCACTATAGGAAGGATCACAAGATTTGCAGGAAGCACTTTCCCACAAACTTCGATCGGAGAAGAATTATAAACTTTTGATGCGACTATTGTGCCATTAGGTGTTGTCACAGCTAACTCAACATCTAATTGTTGAGGTAATACGGTGATACCCTTAGAGAATTCTTCAGAAATAAAAGAGTGGGTGGATCCAGAATCAAATAAAACATTTGCTACTTTAGAGTGGATGGTAAGTGTACCTTTCACCACATCGTTATCGTACTCCACATCGCTGATAGAAATTGCATGTGACATTCCATTGTCTTTAGCCTTAAGAGTTTGTTGACGTCGACCATCATCATCAACCCTTGGATTAGGGCATTTATTGGCATAATGCCCCATCTCCTTGCACTTGAAACATTGAAGTATAGTAGGTTCATTCTGTATATCCCTTCCTTTGTTTGCATCATTAGACATCTTCTTCCCATCATCGCGGCATTCAAATGCCCGATGACCTTCCTTTCCACATTTGAAACATTTACTTGTCCCTTTAAGACAACTCCCTCCATGTTTCTTTCCACACTTTGAGAATAAGGGAAAGCTCATCTTCTTTTCAGTGTGCTCTTTAGATTTTCCTTTGAATTCCATTTTCCTCTTCTTATCAAACCCATATGACTGATGGGTTACTCCAATCTCCATCTTGACTTTGAGAGCACGTCGAACGATTTCCTCGTAGCTATTGAAGTCCGTTATGGCTAACGCCCTTCGAAGACTTGGTTTTAAGCCACTAAAGAATCGAACGATCTTACTCTCAGGTTGGATAATAATACCAGAAGCGTACCTTGAAAGTCTTGTAAAATTTGCTTCATAGGTACCAACAGATACATCATCCTTTTGCTTCAGTTCAAGAAACTCTTTCTCCATATTTGTTCGGAGAATAAGAGGGAAGTGCTTATTGAAAAATAAGTTCTTGAACTCGTCCCGTTCCATGGACTCAATTTCATCCCTTTGCCTCGTATTCTTAATAAGATTCCACCATTGATCAGAATCTCCTTCCAAACGATACACTGCTAGGATGACTTTATCATGTTCAGAACATTGAAGAACTGAAAATATCTTTTCAGTAGTACTAATCCATTGTTCAGCAACTAATGGATCAGTAGACCCGCTGAAAGAAGGTGGACGCTGCCTCATGAAGGATTCAACAGAATGTTGCTCCTTCATTTGCTCGTTTGGAAGTCTTGCATGATTCATAGCTTGAGAAAGTTGTGTGAGCATGGCTAAAATATTTTTCATTCCAGCTCCCATAACGTTTGGTTGCTCATGGGGACAATAATTGCATTGCCCGTCGCATTCCGCATTAACACGATTCCTTCCGGTTCCAGCCATTGACTAAAACCAAGAAGAATAGTGTGAGAAACACTAATTATAATAGGAAAACCACATAATTAAGAATAAAATTTCACACTTAAGGACTTATCCTAGGTTATTCATGGCCATTTCTAAAACACTAAGATTGTGTTCTATGCTTAGACTTATCCTTAGGGTTCTTACTAAGGCTTTTACTTCCTAGTTTCAAAAGGTTTACTATACCTTTCCTCTGATACCAACTATAACAACCCATACTTTACATACATTGTTAATACATCAAAATTGAAGCATTCTTATTACAACATATAACAAAACCACGAAAGGACCGTATAGGTATAGTGTCTTTAGAAACTGGGAAACATAAACAACTGGTTCATAAAGAATCAACTTTGCCTCCCACTTATTTCATCATATCTAGAGTCCCTTTTTGGCATATCCTAATTAATAACCTTCTTCCTGACCTGGGGAAAGAAAACATACAAAAGGGTGAGCTCAAATGCTCAGTAAGGGTAAACAAAAGAAATATCAATCACATCATATACACAAGCACATAACTTTTGGAAATCTTAACCTGCAAAAGAGATCATAATTTCATAACATGGGATAAATCATGGCAGTTAAATGTAATCACAATAATCATAAATTAAAAAATGAAACTTTTGGCATACACACATAATCATAGGGAATCATTTCTTGTTAGTCAAGACTCATTTCCAAGACTATCTTAGTAGACAAAGTCCCTTTCTGAACTAAGTCACCCTCGTTTCAGTCCTGTTTCACTGAACCGGTATAACCTACCGTTCCAGCCATGTCTATCTCATGAGATATAAAATCTTTACCCAATGAATTGGAGGGAGATATAGGTCACACCCATCTCATAATGATACCATTCTTATGTGTGCCACAAAATCATAAACCATACATCATAGCATAACCCCTGTAATAAAAATGGAAATCTTGAACATCGTGGAATCATAAAACAATTCATATAAGATAAAGGAATTCATAAAAATAATTCCATCCCAACATAGTCAAATCAATGTAAAAATAAGGATAGAAACAGAACCCTTTATTATATTAGATGGAAAATAATTTTGATAAAACACTTGAACTCCATTCTTGAGGAAAATATCCTTTCTACTTCAAAAGAAATTTCCTTTCATAACATGTCATAAAATTTTAAACTAAAAGAATTTGATTCAAAATAAACTTGAAAACTTGTAAAGTAAGCTTCTTGGAATTAATTTTTTTAAAAATCCATTCGTGCCGTATAAGTTAAAAAAACATTCTTCTCGTACTTTTGTCGGAAAAGTTAAAAAGTACCTCGTACGAAAAACGACAAAAGATTCCTTTCGTATCTTTTACTAAAAACTCACAGAATTGTAAAATTGGATTTAAACAATTGTTGGTGGATGGAAATAATAATACATATTGAAGAAACATGGATGTGGATGATAAAATACACCCCAGTAAATAACAAAGTATAAACAATATCGGATAACAATTAGATTGTGATATTTCCCTTACCTTAGGTCCGACTTTCATTGTAAGTGTCCGAACCTCCTGTATAATGATTTAAATAATGTTATTGACTTATTCCAGAATCATACTTATTTTTATGATATCATATATGGTCATATTCTTAGCTTCTTAGTAGTAATATTTCATTGCTACTTGTTATTCAGGTGTTTATAACTTTTTGTTCTTATGCGTGTTTTGTCGAATAAATTCATATTCTTTTCTTTAGGTTATAGATACCTCATTTCCAGAATGGTATTAGTGTCATATATATCATATTCATTCATTCAATTTATTTATATAATCATTTTGAAATGAAGATCATGTAGAACGAGTCGCATCACATCGTGGAGATGGTATTCCGTACGTACGCACGAGTGATGATATCGTTCCTATGATTGTGGAATTGTATTGGAGTATATGTATACTATTTCAGAATCAATATCACTTTATAATAGTCATATATAGTCATTATTTACACCATTATACCCATCCAAGTAAGGTGGTGGTGGAAAATAGATTACACCACGGCGTGGAGACGGTATTACGTACGTACGCACGCGCGGTGATTTCTTTTTCCGTAGGATGGATAGATGGTGAAATAGGGTTGTTTCATACTTATAATAACATATCAGTATATGAGTGATACTGATGTTATTACTTCATAATGAAACAACTAAAGAAGAAGAAGTGGAAGAAGAAATAATGATGAAAGAATCGGTAACAGACATTACCTCTTCTTTGAAGTGCTTCTTTGAGACCTTCTTTTAGGGCACTAAAATTGGCCTTTGAAGAAGACCAGGACCTCTAGGATGTCTCTAGGGAAGCGGAGAGGAGAAATTGGCAGGGGTTGGCCGAGCTTGAAGGCACAAAGTGGTGTGAGGAAGAGGGGTAGGAGGTGTCCTTTTATAAGGGAGGAGAGGGGCACCTTTGGAATAACTAAAACTATTATTTTATTATAAAGTCAAGTTCGGTTTTAAATGGCTCCAAATTGATATATTTCGAACATAAGGTGGGGATGGATCGTAATCCTTTCATTCAATAGAATTTAGACAAGTTTAGGTTCCAATTTTAACCTTATCATTTAGATTTAACATTAAGTTAAATAATTTTACTTTTACCATGTCTTCTTGTGTTCTTATACTATAAGGTTAATAAACTTACATTAAGCAGCCAAACGAACCCCAAGTTGTTTATTATTAATATATATAACCTTATCTAAGTTATTTGGCCGAAAATTAGATTTTCAGGAATAAAATAACAATTACCAATATAATATTTGTTTTAAAAACTATTTTATGTCAAATTTGACACTATTTGGTAATTGATTTTTTTGAAAAACATAACAAAATTATTAGTTCGAACCAAGTTAATTAAATCAATAATAACATGTCATATTAACCTATAAAATTAGTGGGATTCATAAAAAGTCTCAAATTACATTTATTTTTGTGTTTATAACATCAATAATGTCAATATTTCATTAATAAGAAAATTATTGCATCATCATTGTGTCATATATAAATTAACTTATTTAATGTCGAAAATTTACAAATAAAATACCATTTTGTAGGAAATATTTTTAGCTTTCAAATGAATATTTATAGTCGAATTTATCTTATGTATAACCCCATATTAAAAATTATTTACTTATTAAACTTTGATTTTAACTATTTTAACCCTTCTTTAAATAAATTAATAATAAATGTCCTAATCTAATCCAAGTGGGCCTAAATGGTCATATTTTATTCCTAAGTTTGTTTTTGGTCGAATTAAACTTATCCAATAGAATTAGGACATGTGTTAGGGTAATAATAATATCATCTTTACCCTTAATTACCCTATTTACTTTTTACTGTGGTAAAAAAAGTAAAAAGTTACTATTCACCAAAAAAATTATTTTCATCTCATTGAACCACATTTTACTTACTGACATCAACCGTGTCTCTCGGATTTTTGAAATTCGACTCACAGAAGTGGTAAAATTAAGTTTTATGAAAAATTCAGTTTTTTTAACTACCACTTAGTGGTTTCACTATTCATCAAAAATTGAATGTTTTCAGAAAAATACCAAAATTTCACCCTAGGCTAATTTCGATATTCCAAATCCAAAAAATGATGTCCATTTTAAAAAATAAAATTTCTAAAATTTCAAAAAGTGGTTATTACTATTCATAACGGCTAGTTTTAATAATATTTTAATAGCATATCGTTGTTTAGTGAAACTCGGTATTGCGTACGACACAAGCTATCGAGGAAGGTCACGATTTCGTGTAAAGCAATCCAAGCAAGTGTTGTGTAGAAAAACATTCCTTTGATTTTTTATATAACATAAAAGTCTCAGATTTTACAATCCATATTCCAGTGGTAGTGCTAACTACAACCAAGAAACCAAGGATTCAATGAGTACTCAAAAATTTTGTATGGAATTGGAAATCAGCATCCAATAAGGAAACCCTTCTAGAAAAATTTAAATACTCTTACTAATATCCAATATTCTAGATAAACAACTGTAAACACTTTAAAATATACCAACCTCAAGGACCGAACCCGGAAACCTCCATGAAATATATTTTGAAACAACTAATGGAGTATCAAAATAACCAACAATCTATACTTACACCTCAGGGAATAGAATTGAATAGATGAAAGTTCAATATGGAAAAATTATTTCTACTCTAAATACTTTAGTAAATAAAGGTTCAAGTGAAAATAATTTCTAATAAATTCCTAAAACAAATGGAAATATAAGGTCTATATATTTAGGAAGTTTCATTGATGTTAAGACTACTGGTGAACCACCAATTTGAAGAACTCTATGGATTAGAGGAATTTTTTTAATACTTTTTGTTTTTTCTATTTATTATCAACTAATTAATTGAAGTTTTCTTGAGGTAATTTATAGTGTTTGAGAAGTTTTTGAAGTGTTTTGATGTGGTTCTAAACTCAAGTGATGAATTCAATATATTTTTTAGTTCAAGAAAAAAATAGTCAAGTCTAGAGATTTTAATATGGATCACTCCCTGGTGAAACATATATATGAAGCCTGAAGTTCATAAGGGTCATTGTATAACATTTTAAGAATGGTTTGGCTCTAAATAATCATCATTTGAACCTACGTATAAATGAAAAAATATTGTGTATACATCATTTAATACTACAAAAACATGTAGTAGATCTATGTAAAAATCATTTTGAATTTTTTTAAGGATCTATGAACTATGTTCACGTAATTCTAGGGTTTTTTAAACATTATTTGAAGTTTTTAAGGATGTTTTAATACATTTTAAGGATCAAAACAAATATAACTTTTATGTTTATTTTGATTGAAAATTTACCTTTCCAGAATATTAGATATTCTGAAGAATTTAAAACTCAATTATGCTAAAACCAAACTTCATGGATTAAAAAAATATAATAAAAATATAGATCAAATATATTTAAAGAATCTAAGATCTCAACATTATGATTAAAAATATCATTCATGAACACAACTTCATGACAGTGATTTCAATAAAGTTGAAATTGTTCTAAATAAAAACTCCATAAATACTTTAGGGGTAGTTTTAGAATAATGCTTTATGGTTATGAATATAAAATAATCCCTTTAGTTTGGTAATGTAGTTATTTTATTTGAGTTTTAATAAGACAAATTTTATATTATTTTTCACCTTAGAATAATTGTATTTAGTAAAGAGGTTAAAGATAAGGATATTTTGGGAAGATAACTTTTGAAAATCATGGAAGCCATGCCCACATAAGTGGATATTTGAAAATTTTCATGGAAGATAATGGATGAAAAAATGGTTACCTAATAGTGGCGATTTTAGTTTAGAGGCTTGATATATCTCATCAGAATTACAATTATGGAAGTTTGAAAGTAACCAGGAATTAATTAGGTGTCTTGTAAAAGAAAAGGTAATATCAAAGAAGGAGAAATAATCAAGGGAATAGTTTAAGAGGTTTGGAGATGATGAATGAAAATATATTTATATGGATTTATTTATTGGAAATAAATTGATTAAGAGTATTGTTTTAAATAGGGTAAATCAAAGGGATTGTAGAAAATTGATTGATATCTTTCTCTACTTAATATCCTCTGGGACTAAAATATTATTTCTATAAAATTTTGTGCCAAATTTTAATTTTATTTGAATGAATATCAACTTTTTTCAAATAAAAAGATCTATATATATATATATAAATTATGTTGGGATCATCTTTTTATAGAAAACAATTTCTGATTTTTTGTTGTAGGGCATCATAGATACTGACCAAGCCAGATATCACATAGATAGGAATTTTAACTCAAGTGGAGAATTGTTTCTTAGAGAAAGATAGGTTGGATGGAATAAAAAATGGTAATGTTAAATGGAATTGAGAAAAATTGAGTTCAAATACATATCTTACACCCATAACAATATTTATATTATTAGGATTCAAGTACAACTAGTTGATTTGAAGGTTGATGTTGAGAATCCACTATGTATTTCCTAGGATAATTAAAGTGTTATTGGTCTTTCCAAAAAAACCTATTCAACACTCAATAAACAAGAATATTTATCTTAAATTTAATTTCATCAGAGATAAAGTTTCAAATAGTGATGTGAAACTTGAGTTTATTGCCACCAAAAAACAAGTTTTTTACATTTTCATTAAAGAATTGTTAAAATACATGTTTTTTGAGTTGTTACCAAAACTATATATTCATCCACCTCCTCACACTTAAATTGGTGGGGAAAAAACCCCAAAAAGGATTTGGATTATGTTTCTAGGTTGGAATGAGTGCCCAACTCTTTTTTTTTCTTCTATAGAGCTATGGTTGTCTCAAAAAAAGATTTCTTTTGTGATTATTTGAAATAAAAATCATTTTAATCACTTATCCAAAATTTTCTTTCCACCAAGGGTTTAAATTCTATCGTAAACACTAAATTATCTTATGTTGTGGTATAAATATGAATCTTTTGAGATAGTTGTTATATAATAATACATTAGTGAGTTTAATGAAATTAATGATGTGTTCTACAAACATGATAATGATTTGAAAAGGTGATGACAATAAATCCAAAGGGGGGATTAAAGAACCCTATGGATTGATGTAATATTTTAAGGTTTTTTTGTTTATTTTATATTCTATAAAAAATTTCAGTGAATTATTTTGGAGGTAGTTTATAGTTTTTTAGAATAGGGATAATGGGTTTAAACATAAATAAATAAATCTAGAATTTATGAGTTCAAGAACAAAAATGGTTCAAGTCAGGATATTTTCATAAGGATCACTCCCAGTGTAACATATGAGTGAACTTTGATGTTTCTAATGGTCATTTACCAACTTTTTAGGATTATTTTGATTTTAAATATCATCATTTGAGCCTATGTATACATGAACAAGACTGTATATAAATGATATTTTGTTGAGTAAACATGAATTGGATCTATGTAAACATCATTTTGAGTAAGCATGGATGAACTGCATTCACATCATTAAAAAGTTGTGCAAATATTAGTAGAACTTCATAAAAATTATTTCCTACACCATAAAGATCATCCATAAGATAATTTTTTTGGATTATTTTGATTGAAAATATATGTTTCTAGGATATTAGATATTCTGAATAATTTAAAACCCTATGAATCTAGAATTGAACATCATGGATTAAAACATCACAAATCAATTATGATTGATGATCTTCGAATAAGATGTGATATCTACATAATGATTAAAAAAATCATCCATGAATAAAATTATATGAGGGATATTTTTATGAAACTGAAACTGTTTGAAATATATACTTCATAAATATTTATAGAGTGTTTGTGTGATAATTATATTTTGTTATGAAGTTTGGATAATCACCAGTATCTGGAAATGTAAGAAATTTATATGAGTTTTAATGAGATTGAATTTTCTAGTGTTGTTTATTTGTGTAACTACTATGCATAATAATTATCCTAATTACGAGGTTATTTTTGTAAAATTGCTTTTGAAAATCATGGAAGGCATACTCATATGAGTGGATATATGAAAATGTGGATGGAAGATTATGGATGATAAAAAAGTAATCTAATTATAGTGTTTTCAATTGGGAGGATTGATACACGTCATGGGATTTTCATTTATGGATGATTTAAAGAGACCAAGAATTAATGAGGTGTCCTTTACAAGAAAAATTAATACAAAAGAAATAAAAATTGTGCAGATAAAAAAATAATTTTGAGTGAGAAAATGTGATATAGTAGGAGATATAACTTGTGTGAAATGGTGTTATAAAATAATAGAAGGAGAAGATATCTATGAGTTGAATATGAGGTAAAAAATATTTAACATCAACTTTCTTGGTATTATATAGATTGATCGAAGAGAAAAGGAAGATGCATAACCAAGTAGGTTTTTCATGTAGTGAGAAGGTGTTGTCCAGGTCGTTCATTACATATTTTATAGAAAGAATTTATGGTTCTGTATACTTAAATAAGTGAAGAGTATTTCATGTGTATTTTTCTGCTAGATCAAGAAGGAATATCTCTCATGAGTTATTGAACCAACCCACACTCACTCAATATCTTTCCAAGGTTATAGTGTATGTTTTTTAGTGTAACTATTGGGAGACAATAATATCTATGTGAAGAATCATATGTTTTAGGGAATAATGGGTTACAAGATTATAGAGAACCCAACAACTTTTAATTTATAACAAGATTCTAGTGTAAAAATATTTGGACTGGGATAAAAACTGGTTGTAGTAACGAGTAAGCTCTCACATTAAGGTTGAAACATTTAAAAATTTAATGTAACTTTTTTTTATTTATCTTTCATTACAATCGAGTAAGTTTATGGATACAATTGTGAGGGTCATTTACTAACTGACGAAATAGGTTTATTTAAAATTAATAAATTTGAAAAGGGATAGGTACATTGATTCATCCCCTTTTATTGTATCCATTTGATCTATTGTCACTAACAAACTTGAAGCTGAATTTGGAAATGGACCACATAGAAAGTAAAAAAGAAACTATAAAGGAATCATAAGTGGATGTTCATATAAACATAAAACCCGTGAATTATTTAAATTCAAATCTATGATGGTGCATTTTCCTGAACCCCAATCTCCCTTAACATGAATAATGAATCAATCTAAGAAACATATTTAAGAGAACCTATAACAATAAGTTTTGGACACCTTTAATAAATTAGAAGCCAATATACCATTGTTGAATGAAATGAATCAAATCACAAGGAATTAAAAGTTTCTCAAATATATTTGTAACAAGAATATAAAATAATAATGAGCTGAAAAGGTAAATCGAGATTGGAATTTTTCTACTGTAATATATCAATAATTACTTAGAAAATATCAAGATCCAAATTTTTTTAATATCCCCTTCACTATATGATAACTTAATTCTACTAATTCATTATGTGATTTAGAAGCATCAATTAATGTTATTCATCATTCATTTTATTCTTCCCTATATTTAGGAGAATATAAACTAACTAGATTTATTTTAAGACAAACAAATTGATCTATAGCTAACCCAGAAGGAGTCTTGAAATAAGTATTGGTAAGAGTGAAAGGCTTATTATTCCCTATGGATTTTTGTACCCTAAAAATGGATAAAAAATAGGTGCACCTCATTCCCTTATCATTTTAGGTAGTTCATTTTCGAAAACTAATAATTTCATAACAAATTTTCCTTAAGGATCCATTTCAATGGGTTTTGTGAAAGAGACTATTAATATTAGTATTTTGTATTAAATAAAACATCTTCAAGAAGAAAATTTTGTTTTCACCTTGTCTCATTCTAAAATAATTTTCTATTTAGAAGAGTAAATTGAAATTTTTTAGAAAATAATAAACCTTGGAGAAACCCAAGAGTCACCAATTATTTTTTATTATTGTTTTTTGAAAATGAATTAAATATAGAACCTAATCTGAGAAGTGGTCACTTTGAATAATTGGATGATGATTACTTTGAGGGTTTTTTTAAATCCATTAATAATTATTATGATTTTAACTTGAAATTTAAAATCCTGGGAAATAGTAAGTTAACACTATCACTAAAATATCCAATTTAATTGGAACTCAAATTGATTATATCTAATTTTAAATATTCTTATTGTAAGGAAAATAAGAAAATTCTTGTGATAATATCAAACAATTTATATCCTAATAAATATCACCAACTACTATCAATCTTGAAATGCAATACTAGTACCATAATCTTGTCACTAGTGGATATTCCTATGTTCATCCCTAGAGTTTTTTATACATAATCCTTTTAAAGGATGAGTCAAAACCTTTGATAAAACTTTAAATATGGATCAACACAGCCTTAATAGAAGTTTTTTAAAATGAAATTGAAATAACATGAGTAGATGATATCGTATACCCAATTTTAGACAAAAATTGGGCGATTCCCATTCATATTGTACCTAAAATAACTATAATTATCATTTTGAAAAATGAAAATAACAAACTAGTACACACTAGGATTCAAAATTGTTAGAGAATCTATATTGACTATATAAAACTAAACTATGTGACCTGAAAAGACCATTTCTACATCCTTCTTATAGATAAAATGTTACAAATACTATTAGGAAAGATCTAGAAAAAACAACATTTACTTGCCACTTTGGTATATTTTATTACCTAATGAGGCATTTAGGGTAATATAAGACCCTAGTTAATTTCCAACAGTTCATGGTAAGTATCTTTTTAGTTTTAATTGAATGATTCATGGAGTTATTTATTGATGTCTTTATAATATAGGAAATATGTTTTGAAATCTATCTTAAAAATTATGAAGAAATTTTAAAGCTTTTTATTGATAAGAACTTTCTTTTTAACTTTTAAAATTTTAATTTTATAGTGGATAAAGGTGATGTTTAGGGAAAAATATTTTCTAAACAAAGAATTTAAGTGGATAATTCCAAGGCTTAAAACACTTGTAAACTACCATTATCCACCACTATAAAATATGTTTGATCATTTCTAGGAACGTTTTGATTTTATAGAAGGTTTATTAAGAATTTTTGGAAAACTCTATTGTCACTGATTAACCTTCTCAAAAAAAACTGATTTTATATTTAAGGAATAACGAAATAATTATTTTTAAAATCTCAAAGAGATCAACTCCATAACACCTATAATTGACAAAAAACATGGCAAGATACCTTTGAATTACTTTTTGATTCCTCCAATAATAGAGTAGAAGTGTTATCCCAAAAGATCAATGAAAAATCCCATGTGATAACATATAATTCAAATACCTTGGACATACCTCATATTATTTATAAAATAATAGAGAATGGGTCGTTTTTAATAATTGTTACTTTAGAAACATTTCATTTATATTTTTTAACGAGTAGAGTAATAATTTATTCTAATCATGTATATCTTAGGTATTTAATCACGAAATCTGATACCAAATCAAGATTCTTAAGTTGGATGCTTCTCATATAATAGTTTTAATAAGAGATAAAAGAAAATAAGTTTGGTGAGAACTTGGTTGTAGAGAACATGAGCAGATTTCCCCACACTATTGAGGTAGGTGCACCCAAAGAGGTACCCCTTGATAATTATCTCCTAGGTGAGAATATGTATGGAATCATTGGTATAGAAACCCGGTATGATGAAATGGTAAAATATTTGGCCACATAAAAGTTACCCTCTTTATTTTCTATATATAAATTTACTATGTTTAAATTTGAATCCAAATAGTTAATTTTGGAGGGTCTATAGTTTTCGAAAATATTTAATGATCGAGTAATCAGAAGATGTATACCTAAGGAATGGGTAAATTCTAGGTTTAAATATTTCCATAACCTTTTATGTATATAATATAATTGATTTAATCTATTTTTCTTTAGCCAATTATTTTTAAATATTCACAAAAAAAATTAAATCAGGAAAAAACTTTAAATTAATATAGTAATTTCAAAATATATGAAATTCCCTAAGTACCATTGATCTTCTATGAAATATTTGATATATGAGGTATAAAATCCATGGTCCCATTTCCCATTTCTTTTTAATTCACCTGTATCATGTTAGTAATAGATTATGTTTCTAAATAGATTGAATACTAAAAAACTAAAACTAATGATTCATGATTTGTTTTTGAATTTCTAGGATCATATTATGTTTTTAGGTTTTCAATACCTTCAGATGTCATCCTTGATTAGGGAAAACATTTTTTTAATAGACGTATGGAAGACCTCATGCAAAGTTATTAAGTATAACACAAGATCTCTACTTCTTATCACTCATAGGACAATGGGTTGTATATGGTATCCCATATTGAAATTAAAAGAATTCTGGAAAGGATAGTGAAACCCAATAAGAAATAATATAGAATAAAATTAGCGAATGCACAATAGAAGTTTGAAACTACCTTTAAAACCCCCTATACATATCCCCATACAAAATAATTTATGGTAAAGTCTATCACTTGTCTATGGATCTATAGCACAAGGCCTACTGGGATATGAAGTAAATGAACATGGAATTCAGGAAGGTTAGAGTGTATAAGTTGTTTAAAACAGATAAATTAGAGATACCAAGTATTGATTCATATGAGAATCCATACTATACAGTGAAAGGACTAAGTCTATCTATGATTGACTCATTTAGAAAAAAGACATCCAAATTGGTTCCAAAGTGGTAATTTTCTCATATAGGATAAAAATAATTCTTAGTAAGCTTCATTCTAAATGGTTTGGACCATATATAGTAATTAACACATTTCCCTTTACTATCGTTGAAATCAAAGGAGAAGAATCATGACACCACTTCAAAGTAAATAGTAAATAAGTGAAGCAATTTCATGAGGATTTTTGGAATGAACCACATATGGAGTATAAACCACTTCCTACTAAACATGAATAAGAACTATTAGGTTATCTATTTCATTTACACTAGCCTATATACTGATATTTTAAGTTCATTATTCCTTTTTAACTGCATGATAAAATCAATTGGAGGTAGTGTTTTAGA
Source organism: Viscum album (assembly GCA_963277665.1). NCBI lineage: Eukaryota > Viridiplantae > Streptophyta > Magnoliopsida > Santalales > Viscaceae > Viscum > Viscum album. Next base: position 499,245,657 of record OY728139.1, read on the forward strand.
TAACTGTGTGGGAGTGAACAAAGTATATATAATGTAAATACTATTTTATATTTTTCCATTGTTTTTTACGTTTTTTTGTTGTTAAATAATATAAAATTACTAATAATTTCTTCAAAAATAATTCAATTCCCATTAACTGAAATAGAAATAACCATGTTTCAGTTGGGACAATGGAAAAGTCTGTATTAGAACTAGAAAATGCATTATGATGGAAAATAATTATTTATAATAAAAGTTATAACATATGGAAATTTTAATTTTGAACTTAAAGATAGGAAACCTATATAATTTGATTTATTATAACCTTAAGGAATATATCTAAATAAAATTTGGATTTCTCACAAGGAGATGTGAACTTTTCCAGAAGTGTTCCTAAGTCAAAAAAAATAGTTGTGCAGGAGTTAGCCATCAAATAAGAGTTAGAGTGACCTAAGAGATAGTTTCCTTATCATTGATTTTTTTCCATCACTATAACAATTTTTCATGAGAGGTACTTGCTGCCTTGGGATGGTTTAGTTCTGTGTTTAGGTGGACCCATCTAAGAAGTTCTTTCGACAAATAGCTTTGATAAAAATTAAATATGTGATAATTGAAAGTGGGTGAAATTATTTGGTAAATTTTGAACCTAGATGAAGACGGGTAAGTTGAAATATCTAAATATCATATATGTCATATCAAGTAATTTTGAAAAGGAACTATGGAATATAAATCTTAGGTAAAGGTATTTAGAAAATTGTAGCTTGTTAAAATATTAATTCCAGTAAATTATATTATATTTATACTACTAGAAATATAAATTTTGATTTAGAAGAATAGAACCCTTATGAATTTGAGGGAAACCTATTATTTAAATTTGTGGTAGTGATCAAGCCATAAATTTTTAAATCTTTTCTTAGTAGTTTTATAGGATTTTCATAGTAATTTTCCTTTAATTTAGATTAAATGTATTAAATCTTAAAATGATTCTAAATATAGAATTAAATAGAAACCATATTTATATTCATGTTTTCGACTAATTTTATAATTTTGGTGTTAATTTGTATAATCTTGTACTATTTTTTAATTTTCCCATAATTTTTAGGTGACTCCTACAAGTTAGCAGATAAAAAACTAATATTATGGAATATTCAATTTGTTAAATGAGAGGGGATGTTTATACATAACATATTTTGAGTTGGATAAATAATATGTAACCTTTTATATTTGGTAATTCTAGAAAATTGACTTAGGGGATTCATGCATAATATGTTCTCCAAAGGGAAGATCATACCAAATGAAACACATCGACTATAGTAACTTGAGTTTAGTGGTTATCCTACTAAATTGGTACAAGATACACGAGATCACATCTAGAAGGATCGAATATTTTATTAGTCTTGGGAGACTAAATAAATACTTGATTCTAAAATTACATTTGAAAACATTAAATACAACTTAAAATTATAATAATACATTTATTATTTATTTTATTATATCCCTAAAATCAATCATAGATCCCCTAATGGTATCCTGGGGAATGGAAAACATAATAAAGGGTGAGATAAAATGTTTGGTAAGGGAAAGTACACAACTAAATCTATCATGGAATAAATGAATCATGAATAATATGAAAAATATAAAAACAAATTTCCATATAACTAATATCATAAAAGGGTAATATATCTATGGATAACATAAAAACATAAATAATCAAATGTTTAATAATAACTAGCTTCAAAATGAAAGAATACATAATGTTAGACATTATAATCTTATGGTCCGAGCCTCATCCCATGACATTATACATAAATAGGTAAGTCATACACTAAATACACATACAATTTTTTTCAGGATACCTACTGATGCATTGAGAGGTTATAATGAGAATCTATTGTAACTTACTATATCTAATTCATTAATCATATAAATAAATGAATAACAATTCAATAAATAGTCAATATAAGCATTCATATTGAAATAATAGCATATTAAATGTTAATATTTTCTATAGTAAATCACTAGAACAACATTATCATAAGTAATATAGAGTAATATTCTGGATGATATCATTAGATTATATCCTCAGTAAAGTATAATATTTGTTTAATGATTTTGACATAGATAAAAAAAATTAAAACATCACTGGAAAAATTCCAAACAAAAATACCATTTTCATTTTAAATTCACATATTTAGAATCTAAAAATTTAAATAATATTAATAAAAACATTTTTTAGAAAAATTAAAATGGGATATTATAATATAATCTTGAAAGAAAATAATATCCATGATTGTGGTAAAATCTATTAGTGTTGTAAATTTTAAAATAATGATTTTGTTCATACATTTGGTAAAAAGTTCCTCTTTTAGAAAACAACATGAATATTATCTATATAGAAATTAAAATATGGATAAAAATTACCTTAATAAATCATTGTATAATATTAAAAATATATACTAGAATTTTTTTTAATGAAAATAAGGATGTGGAAGAAAATGATTCCTGACTGAATAGACAAACAAAGTTGGTTTTCCTAAAAAAAATATTTTGAACATTTGAGTACTTAGAGAGAGAAAAATGAAACCAATACATTTTATTTTTACAAATAACTATATTATAAAGAAAAAAATAATATTTTTGACAAATATACCATATAATTTCTACATCATAAACTAAAACATAAACAATTCAGGTAAAAAGTGGGATTGTAACATACAACTCATACCACTTTGGTAACTTTTGAATCATAAACTCATGAAAGAAATAAATTCAAATGAAAATTTACGTACCACGAATATAAATATATTAATGATATTTTATATCAAAATGGATGTATATACAATACATGAAAGAAACAAGTGGTGAATGTGGAATATGTCTCATAGAAACAAAAGCGAGACGATAAACCCTAACCTCAATTCTGACTTATTTCATAATTGATTTCAACATCGTGTATAATAAATTTAAATTCATTATACTTATATACCAGAATCATATAAATAATTAAAATACCATACATGATTTTCAATCTTATCACTCAATCATTAACAATCATTTTTTATCATCATCATTTTGGGTGCTAATTACTTTGTATTTCATGTATGTTTCATTTCGGTGGTTATGGTCCTTTAAATTGATCAAGGTTTCATCATAAAAATAATTATGATCATGATATAAATATAATATATATTAATTATATATATAATGCCTTCATTCCATTTAGGAACGAGAGACCACATTTATCTTGCAGTTTATGCCTTCATTGGATGATCTTAGGATAATGACAGAACCTCAAGAATAAACGTATAGAATTTATGAATGTTTTTGGGTTGGAATTTTATGATATATAGGGATAAAAGTTTGTGATTAATTTTGTATAAGTGGTTCCCTTTTAAAAATGATGGGAGGGACGCACAAGGAATTACATAAAAGATTTAACTTATATAAAGTCATTTTCTTATGAAAGTAGAGAAAAATGGACATGAATTAGAATTTAAGATAACATTAGGTCGAATTACATTCAACTAATAATATTTATACAATTTTATGTTTTATTTCAACCTTTAAATTTTATTTTAACCCATGATAAACCCTTTTAACCTTAATAGTGAAAACACATTTTTACCAATTTTTTGATTCTTTATATCAAAAAAATTAAGTTAAAATTAATAAATAATATTAATAATTACTAATATAAATATGTCATACATTTTAAATGATTCAATTTCAAGGATTGGTAAAAAAATTCAAACATATTTTTGTAAAATGCAATGAAATTTTTTTTAGAAAAATATTTATTTCAAACCTAAAAATGATTTTATAGAAAAATAAAGTATAATATTGGTTAAAATGGTATTAATTGTATTATTTTAAATAAAATATATATTATGTTAATTTAAAAAAAAACAACAGTATAATTTTAAATTAAATGATTCAAATAAAAGAAATGACAGTTTTACAGAAATAGTATTTTCACTATTCACTCAAAAATTGATAATTTTATAAAAATCCAATAAATTTATTCTAATCCAATTATTACATGATAATTTAACTGATGGTATCAATTTTTTCATAAAAATTTATTAAAGGAGAGTAAATAAAATATAATACCTCCATAAAAGATTATATACAAACCTTTTTTGAAGAAATGTATTTTTGAAGCATAAAATAAATATTTTTTTTATTTTCTAATAATCATAAATAAATGAATTTTAATTAATTAAATTGGATATATGATAGAATTATTTCATTATAATCATTTATAAATTGTGATTGATTTAATATATTTATATCAAAAAAAATGCACACATAAAAATAGTATTATGAAGAATATATCATTTACCTTCAAAAGATCTTATCTTCAATTACAACCAATTAATAATCATTGTATGATTATTAATAATTTTATTAAATATATATATATATATATATTTCATAATATAGTTATCCATATTCATACCAACCAAACTAATGACTATGTTATAATAGTTATATTTAAATAATAATATTTCTATAGTATATTATGGTTCATTTTAGCTCGGTGTTGCATGTACCACACACTATAAAATATATTACATAAAGAAAATAAATTATAAGATATTGGGGAATTAAAATATACCCCCTTATAGAAATTTTAACCTCACAATTTTGCCTCATGACCGATAAAAAGGGTTTAAAACATTTTTTAAAAAAATCAGTTCTAAAGAGTTGAATATTAAATATACGATCATGAAAGGAAAAATGGTTTTAATATTTTAAAATACCATTTTTTAAAACCCATATCATAAAAATGGATCATGAAACGTCATTTTTTTAACATTAAAAGGTAAACATGAAGGTCACTTATAATAACACATAATTGGGTTTCGAAATAAGGAGAAAATTGGTAAGAAGGGAAAATATGGAGATGGGGGAGAAAATGATGTCCAAGGAATGATAAAGAGTGATAGAGAACATGAAAATTATAAATTTAATGATGAAAACCCCATAAATTAATAATTTATAAAGAAGACTACAAAATTATTAGAAATTAAGGTCAAGGTTTACCATATTTTATTTCAAGATCCTTCTCTTATAGTTGAGGGATTATTTTACTATTAGGTTAGAGAACATGAGAAATTATACTTAATTGATTTATTTCCATTATATAAGGAAAAGTTTTCCATTTTGTTGTTATTTGATCAAATTTCACTTATATATCATCGCTTACACTAATAAATGAATATTAAATATGGATTTTTCATACCTGAAGCACTAAAATTAACATTTAATGGACCACCAGATCCAAAAAAGTATAATAAGTTATTAATAATATCATTAGACACCCACAGAAAAAAAATGGTTAACATAACATAATATAAGATCTAATATGAATAAACCGTGATGTGATTAAATACAATATTAATATCCAAATCTTCAATAAAAACACCCAAATTTTAACTTAAATCATTCCATAATAACTAATCTTAAAAATCTTCAAAATATGCATTACTATGTTCAAAACCCTAAAGTTTGATCACCTATTCTTCCAAGATAAAATCAAAATTTATCTATAAATATTATCAATCACCCCTAAAGTCACATACCAAAACCTTATATCATATAATCATATAATTGCTAAAATATTCTAATCTTTTCCATAAATTTGATGAATCTTTATAAAGACAAAATAAAATAGTATTTGATTCCAAAAGATAATTCACCCATTATTCCTAAAATAAAATCCCATTTAGCCAAAAAAATATTTCCATTTACCTTAATCATAAATTTTTCCCAGTATAGTGAATTTCATCAAAAAAATAACACTAATCACGTAGTCACCAAATCACTTTTCAATCACATAGTTATTTATACAATAAAATATATTTTCCAAAAAATATAGTAACACTTTTATTAAATTAACTATAATGACCTTAACATAAAATATCATATTAATCCTAAAGTTTATACATACCTTTAAACCTATTTCCACAAAATATAATATCATTATTCCTCAAAATAACCTTTTAAAAAAAATACATACTAAAACTAAGGGTTATTGAAAAGGTTCACATAGGGTTATGACAACACTAAGATGGGGAGCGCGTAATTGTGAGATGGCTTTAGACATATTAGAAATTTTATCCCTTTTTAACCTCCACACTTCTTTAGTGATTGGATTTCTTTTTAAACACTTTTTATCTTATATTTGGTTAGTATGAATATAGATATCGAATAGGAAATAAAATACAAGATAACACGAGGATTGTTGTTGAGTTTCACCCCCCCTAAGGATGAATATATCCCTAATGTATGGTGGTTTTTATCCCATGCACACACAAATTTCTTATTATCATCAAAGAAAAAATGATAAAGTGTATGTCCATAAACTCATTATCCTAACACTAAAAAAGATGAAAGAAATAGTGATATTTTTGCCACTTTTTATAACATATTGGGTGTGTACCACCTATAAGAAGGATCAATTTTTCTGACTTGAGTCCCTCCCATAATATGAGAAATTATATTATTCTTCTCCTTTATAAATAATATGGAATTACGTAATCTACTTCATACATCTAAAAAATATGAATATATTATAGGCTGGAAACTCATAAAATTGGTCAGTGATTGATAAATTGTAGTATAAAACTCCATATATCTTCTTCTCTTCTTCTTATTCTATGCACATGAAAGGTTCTTGGAATGAGACACTAGTTTTTCACTCTATATCCTTTCAATATATCAAAATTTGAAATATGTTCCATATCATATTTTTATATTGATATAATAATTTCTCTCTGTTAAATCATAGTGTCAAGCCTCACTTTTTCTTTCTCATTATTCTCATAATTATATTTAATATATGTGAATATTATTTTCAATAGTTGAATGCTCATAAATATACTTATTAAAGTAGTCTTAAGTTATTATTTAATTTTGAATAACATCATAATTAAATATCTTTATGATCTAGTAATAAACATTCCTCAATAGTCCTCTAGTATCGGTCTTCTATTCTCCTTTACATCACTGAAATTATTCACTATAAATTCACTTGTAAACTCAAAATTTAATTTCTTACAATAACAAATTGTTATCATAAAATTGCAACATTATTTCTTCCAAATTCATTGTAGGCATTCATGTCATCATCGCTGGCCTCATTTATTTTTTCATAGTATTCAGTAGCTCCCTATTTACATCACTAATATTATTCTCGAATGCCTTCGGTGTTCTTCCCCTTTTATTCACCATTTTAGGCAATATTAATCCTTGTGGAATTTCTCCTCATGTTCAATCATGAATATCATATACACATTGTTTCCTATTTAAAGCTATTTAAGTATCTTAAATATTTGGATCTTCCTTCTTCATCACTAATCTTAATCATAAAACATATTGATTTAAATAGTGTACTCCTTAGATTCATGCATCATGATTCTTAATTAATTTATGCTTGTATTTTAATTTATTCTGTATCAAGATATATTTATATCAATATTCATGAGTATTTCATCATCAAACTATATATGGATTCCATTTCCTTCATATTGTTAATGTATTGAATACATCATGGTAAAATCATATCACAAGCACCATATACATGGAATGAAACTAGTGTATTGCTTCAATATTGAATAAAAACCTCAAGATGAACTTGCACATGTAGCTTATTCATAAATACATTTCATAAAACCATACATGGAATTCTCATCATATTCATGGATTTTTAATTTATGGAAAATGTATGAATCACATTTTCCAAGAATAATACTGCTTTGGGATTGGTAGTCACCATTCATTGAGGATCTTAAGTTTAACTCCTAGTCAAATCAACCATCATATTAACCAATTAATTTCATACATGAAAGTGATGTGGCATGTATGTACCATTATTTCAATCTTACCCCTTCATTACACGAATCCTCCTACTTAAAAAAATACCTAAACAAATTATTTCAAACGTTCTATAATCCATATTCCTTGCTTGTCTATACCAGATACACTATCTTCTATTCTTGAAGACTCGTTCTTATACATAATCCCATTCATCACTACTCTTTTTTTCTTCATGGTTGATCACCATAGTTTTTCTAGTCAATTATTTCATGAACATTCGATCATTCACCTTAAATAGTCAATCTCTTGATAGGCATGTGGTTGATTTAATAGTCGAAACTCATGGAAGCTCAAAAATTTTCATGTGGTCAATCTCTAAGGGATAGATGATCTATCTAAAAATCACACCACCACTTAATATTAGGAATTTGGTAGCTTGATTAAAACAGGCAGTAGATTCGATCTTCATGTGTTTAATCAAAAGATTTTGTGTAGTCAGTCCAATCAAGACACAATCAATCCAAAAATAGTCACGTAGTCAAATTATTTAGAGAGATTTTGTTTAGGAAATATAGAGGTGGAAGAAAACAAAAATAATGTCCCCAAGGTTATTTCCATGCTTTTTAGTAGTGTATGTAGAGTTATTTCATCTCACTAAGTCCCACATTGATATCTCACTCATCCAGTTGCTTCCTAAAAAGACACAACACATACTTCATTCACTAGATATGAGTAATTGGGTCTACTCTGGGATTCCTTTCACACCAAAATCGTTGGGATAACATGTATCACCTCACTATGTTAGCCTACAACCATCCCTATGTGTGCATATGAATGAAAACTCATATCCATGCACATGAAAGACTCATTTTACCTCTTATCAGTCTAGTTGTCTCGGGTTGAGGTGGTGTTTACCTAGGTAGTTGATCCATCTCCTTTGGTTGGCTAGGCTGGGACTTTTTTTAATTTGGTTCCCAAATGAAAAAGAATCAAAATATCAAGCCATCATCATGAAACTTTATTTCTCAACCTCAAAAATATTTTTATCATTTTCATTCTAAATTAGACTAAAATGAATCCATGAAATTTGAATATAATGTGTGACCTATACAATAAAATTTATTTTATATTAAAAAGAATCTCAGCAATAATCATAAATAATTATAAATTTATCCATTTATATTTCATAAATATACATTAATTTTGAAAATGATATAACTCTTTATGAACATTAGCTCCTTGATATATTTCCTTTCCATGTATGAATGAATCTACATGAACAACTTATTGCATCGATTCTGGTAGAAAATTATAGTTACAAACATTAGATGTATACTTAAATTTAGAGTTCTATAAATCATATTTCCTTTCTTTGGATCTCATACCATTCATAAACTTGATTGGGAGAAACTATTATCTTCCAAGCTCTTATTATTCTCATTATTCTTCAATATATTAACACACATAAAAAAATACAACATAACACAAAGTGGTCTTGATAGTTTTATTCCCCTAAATGACTCCTAAAATATCTTTAATCATCATCAATTATTGTCACATAATACCAAAAAATTATATTAATATATTTAAACTTTGTGTAAAACATAGACTTATCAACCCATAATGAAATCTAAAATTCTCAAAATTTCCTCATTTGAATCATCATAACCTTTAAATTTATCTAAACTTTTCTTAAGATACAAATTATAACACCCTAACTCAATTATCCTGAATCTAGTGGTTATATTTCTAAATCTTCACAAAATACAATAAATTATATCTTGAAGGATCGAATAGTTTAGTAGTATTGGGAGAGAATATACATACATGATTCTCACAAAACATTTTAAAACATGAAATGAAAATTTAAATTATAGTGAGAAATATATTATTTCTTCTATTATATCCTCTAAATAAATCATAGATCCCTTTTTTATATATTGGAGAAAGTAAAACATAATAAAGCGTGAGTTTATATGCTAGGTAAGGGATAATATACAAAAAAAATATATCATGGAATAAACAAATCATGAATAATATTGTAGACAAAATATATATATATAACTAATATCATAAAAGTGGAATATATCCATGGATGAAATAAGAAAATAAATAATCACATGTATAATAGTAACTGCTTTCATAATGACAGAATTCATAATGTTAGACCTCTTAATCTTACCACCAATTCCTTGTTCCAAGATATCATAGATAAATAGGTATGTTGTATGCTAAATGGAGAAACTAGTTTTTCTCATGAGACCTACCAATGCATATAATGGATTTATTGGGCCTTAAATATCACTTATTAAGTCTAATTCATTCATCATATGAATGAATTGAATAATAATTCAACACATAATCAACAAAAACAATCATATTAAAAAATATCTTAAGAACTATTAATATTTTCCTTTGTATATCACTAGTGCAACATGATCTTAATACATCTAAAGTAATATGTTGTATGGTGTCATTAGATTATATCCTTATCAAATAATAATATTCATCAAAAGATATTTTACATAGATGAAAATACTTTTAAAATATCACTAAAATATTTCTTAAGGAAAACAACATTTTCATTTTGAAATAACTTATTTAAAATATAAAAATTCCCAAAACATTAGGAAAAATATTTTCTTTGAAAATATCCTTGTAATCACATAAATTAATCTTAAAAGAAAATAATAATCATGACAATAAAATACATTCATCTGAAAAATGTTAAAACAAATATTTCATTCACACCTTTAGTAAAAAGTACCTCTTTCAAAAAAAGACAAGAATATTTATTTTAAAGTAATAAAAAAAATTAATTTAATCAATCATTTTATAATAGTAAAAAAAATAAATAAAATATAGACAAGGAAGAAAAATATTCCCAATTGAATAAAAAAAGATTAAGTTTTTCTTAACAACATTATTTCAGGATTTTGAGTAGTTAGAGAGAGGAAAATGAAAGGAAAACATGAAATTTATAGAAATAACAATATGATAATAAAATAAACAATATTTTGAGATATATCATATAATTTTATCATCATAAATTTAAACATAAACAATCCTACAAAAAAAGTGAGATTGTAACATAAAATCCTTACCACCTCGATAACTTTTGAATCATAACCCCTATAAAATAAATGATTTAAAAAGAAACATTAAATATCATGAATAAAAATATATTTATTATATATCATATTAAATTTATATTATATATACCACATTAAATAAAAAAGTGGTGAATATTATATATGTCTCACAAAAACAAAAGGGATATGATAAACCCTTAACCCGGGCCCAACTTACTACATATGTTATTTTAACCTCCTATAAAATAAATGTAAATTTATTATAATTATATTCTATAAAAATATTATTACTTATAATTCTACACATGTTTTATTATATTATCACCTGTTCATTAATAATCTTTAATTATCATCATCCTTTCGAGTGCTAACTGCTTTATTTTTCTTATATATTTCAATTCAGAATTTATGGTACTTGTATCTTGATAATTGTACCATCATATAAATAATTTTAATAATGATATAAATATCATATATATTTACTATATACATATTTATAACCATACATAAAATTCTTAGATATAAAAATTTATTACAATGTTCATAGAGACAGTAGTTTGTACATCTGCATGAACGTTGTTTTCATTTTATGATGAAAATAGGTAAAGAAATATAAATAATATTTTACAATTAAAAAATTATAATAATATCATAAATATAATATATATTTATTATACTCGTCATTATACCCATAAATGTGAATCAGTGATAAAAAATTAATCATCTCACAACGTAGAGTCACTAGTCCATATGTACACACAAGCGGTACTTTTATTTCCCAATTGATGAAAAGGAGGTGGAAATTGGTTGTTACATCATCATAATAATATATTGTTATATTTAATATAATATATTACTTATTTTATTATGGATAAAATATATTTATAGGATGTATAATTAGAAATAAACGGTGAAAGAGTTGGGTAAGACGATTACCTCTTCTTTCAGTGACTTCCTTTAGCTTACACTTTAATCCTTATTAGGAAGGTCTTCAGGTAAGAAAAGAACTCAAGAATTTAGATAATTAATATAGAATGTTTTTTGGTAGCACTTTTATAGTATATATGTATCAATTTTTGTAAATAATTGTGGATAAAAGCTTCCTTTTTATAAGTGTGAGGAGGGACACACAGGGAATTTCCAAATAGATTTAAACAATATAAAGACATTCTCTAATGAAAGTGGAACCAAATGGATAGGTATTAAAATTTAAGATAATATATGTTCCAAATATCCTCAATAATTGATATTTAGAAAAGTGTATGTGGAATTTATTCCCTTATCTCTTAGTTTAACCCATGATAAGCCCTTTAAACCTTAAGGTGGCAACAAATTTTTACAGTTTCTATATTCATTATAACTAAAACATAAATTGATATTATTAACTATTATCTATTATGATGATTCAAAATATTTTATATATATTAAAATATTCAATTTTTATAATTTGTAATAATTACTTTTAATATATATGTGTAGGATGCAATGAAAACAAATTTTAGAAAAATGTTTGTTTTAAACAGAAAAAATATATTACAGTAAAATCAATTATAATTTTGATTAAAATGGGATTAATTCGATTATTTCAAATAAAATGGATATTATTTTACTTAAAAAATCAAAAATATCATGAAACTTTTAAATTACTTGTCTTAAGAATAAGAAATGAGAGTTCTGTAAAAATCGGTATTTTTCACTATTCACTCAAAATCAATCTTCTCAGAGAAATACCAAAAAATTAATATAATACTATAATGACATTAGGATTTAAAATTTTATATCCATTTTTTAAATATATTTTATAAAATTGGTAGATATTAATAATAATATTCGTTCAAAATGTGAAATAAAAACAATTTTGGAAATAAATGTATTTTTGAAGCACAAAATAACTTATTCTCATTAGTTGTATAACAAATATCTTTAATTGAATGATAATTCCTTGATAAGATATATAATATACTTATTTCATCAGAATAATTTATCAACAGTGATTAATTTTGTTTATCAAGATCAAAATACTTTACCCATAAAAAAAATAATGAGAAATACCTCTTTTACCTTCAAAATATTTTATATTCATTTCCAACCAATCAATAATAAATGTGTGATTGATTATTCATTTTGTTAATTAAAAATTTTCTATATATATTTCATGATATTTTTACTCCTATTAATATTCATTTAACCAATAGTTTTGTTATAACATTCATATTTAAACAAAACAATTTGTATAGTATATTGTACTTTGTTTAAGATCTGCGATGCATATACCAAATTTCATAAAATTTATTAATTAAAGAAAATAAATTATAAAATCATGGTGTGATAAGAAAGACATAATTTTTACAAATGGGTTGATACATAACATTTATTAGGGTAAATATATGATTCATATGATGTTTTTCTTTTTCTAATTGGTGAAAGTTTATTTGTGTATTTGAAAAAGATTTTTCCATGTGTAACATCCCACTCTTTATCATAAGTGAAAAAATATCATGCACAAAACAATTTATCCTTCGAAAGGTGATATGTATAATAAATTTTAATAATATGGAATTAAATGTAACTTTTTTTATGTATAAGGTTGATACATAACATTTTAAAAGGTAGATGGGTATGTGTAATATATTTGAGTTTTCAAATTATGTGGAATTGGATAATACATAACATAAATTTTCTAAATGAGCTGATATATATGGTAATTTATAGAATCCACAGAGGGTGTATAACATTTTTATCTTTTTCAAAATCTTTGATGGATGATATAGTATATATTTTTCTATGATAAAAGAAACCATAACAAATTTCTGAAAGGTACGATCTGATACGTACCATTTTTTGATAAAGAGAGCTAATACATAACATATTTTTCCCACAAGAAAAATTTTATATAAGATCTGGGAATTTCTAAAATATGAAGAATAAAATATGTGAGATATTATTTTCTAAATCTATTGATATATAACATGGTTTTCATTTTACAAAATAATTATAAGGGAATTAAAATCTAGATTTCCCAAAATAAATTGGGCAAGACTCAAAGTACACTTTCATTTCTCTAGTCTTCACGAATAGAGAAAATATTCTTCCAATATTCCACATTTTTTCCATATAACAGATGAAGTAGATGAATATAGTGATAAGGAATTATGAAGATATGAATCTTCAATAAATACTCTATTGAATAATTTCGACCCTCAAGTTGTATATGTGAAATCCATCAAAGAAGAAAACTAGAGGTTGATGATAAATCATAGAAGGATTCTGAGTGAGAAAATGTAATGATGCACTCAATCAAGTAAGAGGAAGAATTATATGCCACCCATGTGGTGGATCAAGGTATCAAACTACCTGAAGTCTATTTCATTCATCAACTCCTTATAAATGTATGTTTCTACTATGGGTTTGAAGGGGACTCGTGAACTACTATTCATTATAGATGTTATATTCTTTTATCATTTTTGTAATTCTTCTCCTAGTATGGAGCCCTAGATCCATATTTTTTAGCCCAAGTATATTTTCACCAGACTTATTGAATTATTCTCTTCTTAATTGATTAATTTTTTTATGTTTGATATTTATGGAAGTATTTTGTTGCTTAGACAATAAGAGGTTTCCATTCCTATTTTAAATTAAATTATTCATTGTTATTTATAGTTTTTATATATAGGCCACCTAGACCTATTTCATTTCCCATACAATGTGGGGTGAGGTTGTGTTCAGGAGTGATCAACGGTATTTGATCACTAGTGTAATAAAGGTTATATAATTCCATGATTATTACAATTATCTCTTTAAGCCAAAATTTATATATGAGGGTGATTATTTGAGGTTTCAGCTAATTATAGAGAGAGAGTAGGAGAATTTATTTTAGTGAATCATTATTTAATAAGAGAGTTTTGGAATATCTGAGGTTAGTTCCTTAATTTTAAAACTAAATTCAAACACTTTTTTTATTAGATTAAATTTCACAAACAAAATTTATCACTGCTTTCCACCAAACCAATCCCACAATATACAAGAAAATAACACTAAAAATTTCCTTTCTCTAGAGATAACATGAGTCCCACTTTCACTACATTTACATGTGATTAAAAATTTCTTTTTGTGAGTCTCATGATAGTCCCCATAACAAATTAACCTACTAAGTTAGTATAATTGGTATTTATTCTCAACAAAACTAATTATAAAGGAAAATTTATATGCTTGGGTTTCCTCATAAGATCACTTCATTAAAACATTTACTAGGATCTTATTCCTCACTCTTCTAGTCATGTAATGGTGGAATTTTCTACATTTTTTCCTTTAAAATATATGTTCTCTCTCTCACCATTCACAAAAAAATTGTTCTCCCACTTATCTAATGATCATAATCACTCCATTTGGGTTGAAGTGTGACATTTTAAAGGGTCCATAACAACTGGATTTTAGTTTTTTATGAACTAATTTTAGTCCTTAATTTAATATAAAGAATCACTATCCAACCTCAAAATTATTATTTTGAATCATAAAATAATAAAATAGTTTATCTTTATCCTTGTTAATCTTTTTAGTATCATATGAATCACTTCTTGTTTCCTATAACTTATTAAAGTTAAATTTTATGTTCATATCAACTCCATTATAATCCAATTCCATAACCTTTATTACCCAAAATCCATTATATTAAATCTCACAAGTAAAGTTGCATTATTTTTCAAAATATAGTATATATATATATAGATTCAAATGGCAGTTTTATAGGTGTCCATGCAAACCCATAGTGAATTTTCATGTTTAAATGTCTAATCATTCCTTTAATTAAATACATTATTTTCTTGAATTATCTTTAATTCATTATTTTACACCTATGATTTCTCAACAATTTGTGGATAGTGTGATGTTTCTATTTTATTTCTTACAACCACATTTCTCTATAAGTTTTATAAAATTATTTTTTTGAAAATGAACTTCATTGTCACTAATTATGGCCCATGGAACCCCATTTCAATAGAATTTTTTTCCTGAAAAAATTCACCACTAAATATCTCACAATTGTTGGAAAATAAACTAACTCTGCACACTTGGATAAATAATCAACATTAACCAATATGTATTATTACCAATGGATTTTAGAAATAGACCCATTAAATCAGGTCCCCATATATCAAACTTTTCTACATTAGGCATTCCATGTTGAAACATTTCCAATCTTTTTCCCATGGTTTTTGTTCTTGGAAAATTTTTCTACACCTTGACATATTCTCTAGAATCCCTGTATATATTTGTACATTAAAAGAAACTACACGACACCTTAGTAATATTTTTTACACTTATATAGTTTCCACCACTTGGAAATGACTGAAAATTATTCAAAATTGATATAAATTCTTTTGTTGGAACACAGCTTCTAAGAATTCCATTTCCCCCCTACTTGTAAAATAATGGTTTCTCTGAAAATAGTGTTTCACATATCCTTATAATCCCTTCTTATCGTTCCATGAGTATCATTTTGACATCTCACCAATCACATGATAATTTATTATTTTTTAATATAATGGTAGTCCCCTAATATATATTCAGAACTACTACTCATTAGGGAACTCACCCTTGATTGGGTCAGAATAATCATCCTTTGAGTCCACTATTCTGAAAATATGATATTCCACTTGATTTTAACCTCTATTATTATCCTTGATTTATAGTTTAAACCTTTTCATAATAAAAACACACATAATTAACCTTAGTTTGTACTTTTTCTTTGAGGGTAAGTATTTTATGATCGACTAATCTTTGAAGACTAACACCTTACTTAAAATCAATAATAGCCTAAATTCTATTACATATACCCCCCACCGATATTTACTTCTTTTTATTTATATAATTCAATTGAGATAAAATGATAAATATTTTGTAAATGTTTGTGATATGATGTTTCATATCTTTTATTTGGCATAACACAAAACCAATTCCAAAAGAAATTTCATGAAATATAATTTCAAAATAGAAATTTCAGTATGGTATCATAATTATTAGAGATTAGTCTAAATATATTTTTATTTTATTAGATAATTTTAAACAATAATTATTAATTTTTTATTTCACATACTTTGTCAAAACTAAACACACTGGTCATGAAATTATTAAAAAATCCTTTATAATCCTTATCTAAAAAATTATATGGAAAAATATAATCATCAGTAACTTCATTGATCGTAGAGGTTTTATTGTGAATATTACCTCAATTTTGGACTTCTATTATTTAACTATACCCATAGATATATTGTTTCCTATAATAATTCCTTAAATTAACAATAAATGTCATTTTTGTAGTTTAATACCAAATTTGTCTATTTATATCTCTTAATAAATTTCGAAAAATTATCTGGATATTCTTCAAATGAATTTACTACCATATAGATGTTGTCTATAAATATTTCAATTGTTCTCTCTACCATTTTAGAAACAATACCATTATTCACCTTGATAATGTGATAGGATTACCACATAACCCAAATTCATCCTTATATAATAAAATATCTAATATGAATATATGAATGTGTTATTCTATTTGTATACTGAATCGATTAACACTCGACTATTTCCTGAGTAGCCATCCAAAAATAAAAATGTGAGTCTCTAATAAGTCTTTAAGTCGTTTAATCCATTAAAAATAGAGGTAAAATCACCATTTTTGTCATTTCATTAATTTTTCTATAGTGAATTCAAATACTCCATCCTATTAAATTTCTTGTAAAAAAATATTCATTCTTATAATTTATAACCTTTTTCATTCCACATATCTTTGGAACCACATGTATTGATCTAACCCATGCACTATAAAAAAATATTACCAACCATCTAGCAATTTAATAATTTCATCCCTAAAAACTTTATTCATATATGGATTCAATATTATTTTATCACTCAATAATAGTGTTAACCTTATTTTCCTTTAATAAAATCATGTAGATAGAAAAACTTATCCCTTTAAGTTTGAGAGTGTCTAATATAGGTATGTCTCAAGTTTACTCAATACTTTTAATATATATTTTTTTTTCATGCTTCATATTAGAGAAATAAAATTACTGGTAAAGTGTTTTTATATCCAATAAAGGAAATTTTTTTGGAAGAGGCTTTAATTATAATGAAGGTTGTTTTTCTATATATGGTCTCATTGCCTCTTTTCCTTCACCTATCTCCTCTGTTGTCTTACTATATGATATTCTATTATTCTATTATGGAATTTGGGATTCACTTTCTTCATATACTTATTATAAATGAACAATATATTAAATTATTTTATCTGGTTAAATATAATATTATTAACATGAATCATTAATTCAAAGTTAACCTATTTATCAATAATATTAACAGAGAAAAAAAATCATCCAGTAGGTCTAGATGTTTTACAAACTGGAGAAAATGAGTATCTATTTATATTCTCTAACATGAATTTATAATTTTCTTTATATGACATATATGATATCCCCTTTAGTATCCATGAATAGATTGATAAGTATGATAGGTTCCTCTCTATCTATCTACATGTCAAGTACTAAGAAGTCTATAGGTAACATTAATTTGGTAATTCTAACCAAAATTTATTCAGAAAAACTAGTGGGATATGTGATGAATCTATCTAAAATTTACAATGAACATATTTTTAGGTTCATAGGTCCCATTTATAATAATTTATAGGTTTCAACATAATGGAGATTATATTTTCCCCCAAATCAAGAAAAAAAATGAAAAACCTATTTCCTATAAATTTATATGAATTTTTGAATCTCCCTGTTCCTTTTAATTTATCTAACATCTTCATTAAAATCATATCAATACTTTACTTTGTAAGTGGTAGTGTGAAAAACAATTTAAGACTTTTATTATTTAAAATGATGTTCTTGAAAAATTTTGTATACGATTTCATCATAAATTATAATAAATAACAAGTTCATTTTTTCTTCTAAAACAGATTTATGAGTACCTTAATGTGTTTATCCCTCTGTTTTTCTAATTCCTTGTCTGTTTGTATTAATAGTACAGGGAGTTTATATAAATTAACTCTATATTCTAATATCCTAAAATATTCCCCTTCCATAATAATTTTTCTTCCTATATTTCATAGAGTTTATGTCTTCTCCTTCTTTTCTTCATAATGGTTGTCAACTTTATTTGTTTGATAGTGAATATTATCTTCTTTTATCTTTATTTCATCATAATTATACTCTTATTAGTCCCTTACCTTCACTATTTTAACTCCTAGGTTAGTAATTTCTATGTATCCTTCCTAAGGATTTATTTCAGTATCACTTGGAAAGTTATCCTTATCTATCATGTTATTCTAGTTTTGTATCTATTTAATTTTTATTTCAAGGATATTAATATTTTACTAATTTCTATAGACAAAATTATCAATACTAGATAATTTTTATCAAGTAATATAATCATATACATCCATCCTCATCTAATGTTTTTCATTATTATACTATTTATCTCGAATTGTCCCAGTCCCTTTATCAGTATTTCATTGATGTTGAAGATTATTCCCAATGTGCTCTTTGTTAGTTCCTTACTTGATATCCAAATTGATTTTGACCTTAGAATTAAAATGGTTCATCTTTCTTGATATTCCCTTGATCATTACAAGATATATAATTATGATTAATCTAGTAGAGATTATATGTATTGCAAAATAAATTATTACTCATAGGATTTTTTTAATAATTTTCCATGTAACTCACATACTCTACTAGATATAATGAATATATTTCTAGAATTAAAAAATTAAAGAAATTAATATAACTATACACATAAATTCCATAATAATTTCATTTCATTTTCTTACCTGGTGTTTTTTAAATAATATTATTAAAATTATTTTAATGATCAGGAATATTTGAATTGAAATCAACTATAGAAGTGATTTCATTGATAATAACTCCTCTTCCCCTCATAAACATTTACCTTGAATTCATGGAATGCATATTTTATATATGATTTGATTCCATAGATATATTATATTCATAAGGACATACTGTAGTTCATTCAAAAAGTTGTTTTACCTTGGTATTCATCCCCTTATAAAAGAATTGTACCAATAGTGATGATGGGAATTTTGGGGGTGTAAATTATTGATAGTAGTCATTAAAAATTTACAATGCTTAATTAAATGGTATCTAATATTTCTATACAAAGGATGAGATCCTTGTCCTCAAATCCATGGTTTTTTAGGTAGGATAAAAAATCCAAATAAAAGTATTATAAATTCCACCCTAAATTTTTAGTGATTTATTTTCTTGTTATAGGATACTATTTCTATTTTATGTATTCATATAGTATCAGAAACTTGTTAGTTTAATATAAATTTGTGAGAATAAATGTAAAGGTTCTTATTAGACAATTGTTAAAAACTATTTAATAATATAAAATGCATCCTCATATGGTTTTCCATTAAATATTGGAAGTTGTTGTACGTGATGATTCTTTAGTTCAAAATTATTTTGTGTGAGTTTGATACAAGATGGATTCAAAAATACCCTTAGTTCTTATAAATCTCTAAGATTTAGTGAAACTTTATCATTTCTCAAAAGAAACATATGATGATTCTCCCATATCAATATTATTCTCATAATACACATTAAACATTATCATTTCCCAAATACACGTGATGATGATCCTATTTCAACATGAATCCTAATTTTATTTTTCTTCTCAAAACCCTTCATGGTTTTAGATAGAAACATATGAAATAATTTATGAATTTCTCAAATAAGTGATATTAAATCCACAATTAGTGATATCCTTTTATATATAAATAAAAAACTAGTGATTTTATTAATAATTGAAGTCCAATGAAAAATCATTAAAATGTGTGATTATGAATAATAAATTACTGTTTTTCCCATTTCATTTTTTTATTTTAAATTAAAACTAAAACTAATTAATAGTAAATTGTTGTCCCTAAATATATCCAAATATTATTGATGTATTTTTACCTATATAGTGTGAGCTACATAATAGAATTTTAGGTTCATAGGGTCACTGGAGCACATTTACTGGAATTTTCAGCCTCTCTCTATACGGAAATCTTATAAGAATAACCAAATCTAGCACACTTATCTTAATAAAAAATTTAAAGTCTATATATATAGTTTTTTACATTAAAATTAAATCTAATATACATATAAATTATTTTATAATATAAAATAAGTGTAATAAGGGCACAACATATTAAATTTGTTCAGCATGTAATCAATTGTGCCTTGAGTTATTTAGTTAATTCCATACTTCAAAGCCTCAAGTCTCTATATATTTCTTAGGATGGATTTTAATTATTATTAATTCACCCTTCGCTAATATTCTTACACTATGTAATAAATTTAATGAATCATTAAGATCAAATTAAAAATATATGCATCTAATTTATTCAAGCAATCCATTGTGATTATTAACATACAATCACACTATCCCCACTAAAGAATTAGACACTCATTTTCTTAATAAAACATATAATTAAAACAATGATTAATAAGGATTATTTATTATGGTGATGTCTTAACTAGTCCTACTCTTTATACAAAAACTCCTCCATTCCTCTGTATGATGATTGATAATTCAATATAGTGTCAAAACCTTTCTATTATAAAATTCCTTTTTTTGTGTTTATTTTCAAACATTCTCAAATAACGTGATCATTATACATTGGAAGAGTACATTAAGATAACTACATGTATGATTTCATACATTTTATCTCTACATAATTCAGGTAAATGATCCATTACTTTTGATCCAATACATATATTCTCTCTCCTATAGATTTACTTCCATTTGTACATGTTACTAGAGGTTTACTCAATCTAGTTAGACAGTCTGTACAAATGATTCTCCTAGTTGAATGTATTTTATATTTCCTTAAAATTCATTAATGGATACTATAAATTAGGCTTACTTCCTTTAATGTAAATTGTTAAATGAATTATATAGTGTTTTAAAATTTTTGGAATCGTTGGTTAACTGATTTTATGATGATGTAAAGCCCATGAAAGATTTTGATTGCTATTTGGATGCATCTTCTCTTGGTGATCTATTATGTTTAGCGAATTTGTAAAGATGATATTATGAGGGATTTTATATATTGAGGAGAATCATATAATGTTTTAAATAGACTTAATATTTTGTATTGGTTCCCACACATAACTTTCTAGAAACTGTTGTCTATGTGCACTGCACATGGATTCCTAATTTGTTATTATGTTTTTGTAAATAAAAAAAGGAATTATAATTCATCACCTAGAATTATTATGTCACTATTTATGTTCCCCTATAATAAAGTATCATGAACCTAACTCTATTATACCTTCCCATTGTGTTGTGTATCAATGTAGAATGAATAGTGTAGTTTTCACTACCTTATGAAACAAAACATCTTGAGTAGTGATGTTTATAGAATAGGTTGGATTATTTTCCCATGTATCACTTAGGTGAATTATTTTGTTCTCACTCACTAGGGTGATTTACTTTGTTCTCCCTAACTAGGGTGAACCCCTTTGCTCACCCCCACTTGGTGGAATCAGTTTTTCTTGCTCTAGTATCACTTGGGAGACTCCTTCAAGACTTTTATTAAATAAAAAACCTATTTATCTCCCATAACAATGTATTACAAATACCTTGTCCTTAATGGTAGATAATTCCTCCACCAAAGTGTCCTAATTGGGATTCCTATTATCATAGACACCTCCAAAACCTCTATATATTCACGATCATGTCTTCAAACGTACCAGATTTCCCATCCTTCAATTATGTATTCCCATGATAAAAGTTGTCTCCCTGTAATCCAACCTAACTGATAGGTCCCTTGGGGAATTTTTTACTATTCATTACCATGATTACAAGGATACCCTTCATAAAGAATTTAGTGAGAACATCCCCAACCCATGCTACCCATTTTCACTAATCCTGACCCAAGTTTAATTGGCCTTGGTTCTTGGTGATTTTCGGTGTCCACTTAGTGAGAAAGGAAACAAAAATTGATGTAATCCCAACATCTACCCTTCCTATTCTCTAACTAGGGCCGGAAATTTTTCATTAATCCATGCTTATAAACAGGTATAAATATGTAAGGATCGTCATATTTTCAATAGTAAGCCTATATGTTTTCATGCAGGATGTCATATCTCTCTTTCCCTTTATATCCCCACATTTTACATTAATAGAGGTGGATAATATTCAAATGGGCCTCATACTAGGTGTAATCTCCAACCTATCTTCCCAGTGTAGCCTCATATGCTTAATCAAAAATTAATAATATTTTTTCCGTATTTCACAATTCTAATTTCCCTAAAACATGAAGTTAAACTATGTGGACAATGTCCTAATCACATGATGTAAAACTTTATGAATATATAATTACCACACAACATTAAAATTCATGGCATGGTCCTACCAAATAACCATAAACTACATATCTCAAACTGCCTAGGATATATTTCCTATTAATAAAGATACGTATGATGCCTCCCAAAGGTTCAAACACAACAACATAAGCCATTCATATCCAACCTCATGGGGATGTATTCCTCATGAAGCAACTTATATCCATCTCTATAAGTCCATATTCCACACGATTCTAAATGTCCACACTTATTGGGACATATTCCCTCTGAAATCTCACATTATCCTTTAAAGACACATTCTCTATGGACTATCCTCTATCGAAAAATATTCCTGGTAGAATCATACCCCCACCTTGAGGGATATATTCCCTTTGGGTCTTGCTACAACCTATATTAGTCCATATTTCCTATGAAATCCATCTTGATTGTTTCATATTCACTCTTAGGTAATACATAAAGGGTTACTCATTCTTAAGTCCCACACCATATATATCTAGGAACATATCTCTAATTTTTCCATACTTCACGATTTTAAACTACATGGATATATCATTTTTACATAACCATAAAAGGTATGACATGTCCTGTTAAGTCGCACTGAACTACATGGGTTCTAATTAATTTCACAATGATTCATAGGAATAACTTTTCATGGTCAATGTTATAACACCATAAAATCATTCCACTTCCCTATATGATGATGAACCCTAGAGTTCCCACTTGTGAAACTTTAAACCATAGTACCTCATAATTAAGCATCACTACTTTGTAAAGAGAAAAGATGTAGAACCTATGAAATATACAGATGTTTACATAAATAAATGTATATGACCAAATTTTTTCACAGAGGAAACCAATATCATATTGAGACTTGGGAAGGTTTCATGAAATATTTCTTAAATCTATAAGACTTTCCAAGAGTAGAAAATAACCCCATACAAAAGTTGAAATGAGCATGATTACCCACTTTCTCAACCAATGTGATTTCTAATTCATTTATGGAAAACTACCATAGTGAACACTTACCTTTATAAAGTAGTCCCACTGTGACATCCATGTCAGACCATCGTGAAAATGGGGATGCATCATATTTTTGCTTTGAAATCACGATATACATGAGTTGTGAAAAAATTAATCTTTCATCTAAATTCAGATTGAACCTAAAAAAACTTTTTTTATTTATAATTATATTATAATTTTATGTCAATAAGAGATCTTGAACTATAAGTAATTATAACATCCATAATCTAAATTCATATTTATTTTCCTTCTCAACCATTTTATGAAATGTGTTATGATAATGCAATACTAATTATTGTAACATAGCATATAAGTTTATGGGTCCATGAAATAATGCGTGAATTATTTCTCACCATTTTTTGTTAATATTCCAACCAAAAAATAATTCTTTAAATAAATAAAAACCTATTCTTTCAATATTCATATAAACCACATAATCAATTTTTTTTGAAGAGAATATTATTCGATATAATAAGTCTATTGGAATCTAACCCTGATGAGGCTGAAATCTTAGAAGCCACTAAAAGCTCAAACATGGATAGTTTTCTACTACTTGATGGTTTACCTAAAGCTTTATACACTATAACATGTGGCTTCATTATAATATCCTGATATTTTAAGAACACTATGTTCAATATCATATGTAACATGCAATACTGAGCATAAACGAACAATGAAACATTATTATATATATATATGACCATTACAAATTAACCATTGGACAGGTGGGTATAAATAGGAGTAACCACACTATGAAATATATATTAAGATCATACTCAATAAAAATTTATTGATTAATTCTTATGAAATAAATACTCAATTTTCTTAGTAAAGTCCATATATTCTTCTAAAATATGATTTCTTCAAAAAAATATTTTTTTTGATTTCTATGAGAATATAATATAATATATTTTTCCACATTTTAGAAAATTTATTTGATGAAATTAAATTCATTTTTGAAATAAACAGATTACAATTATCTTAGGGAGGATTTTTGGGATTTTTTATGAAAATTTTGATTTTTAAATGAATAGTGAAAATACTGCTTTTTATTGAAAACTATATTTTTATTTAAATATAGTTTCAAAGAATAATTAATGAAATTATATTATTAATAACATAATTATTTTCTATAGACTAAATTTCATACTTTAATTTTATATAAAAAATTATACGTAAAAACAAATTTTTCTAAAAAAATGTTTTTAATTCCATTTTACATTTTAATCATAAATTAATTTCTAACAAATTATGGAAATTTAATCATGAAAATTGGATTCTATATTTTGAATCATGTGGTATAAATTTAGTAAATTTTACCCTTTTATTTCTAGTCATTATGAATAATAACCATATTAAATAATTGTCACTACGATAAGGGTAAATTGGGAGATTAATGTTAAAAATAATGTAATAAAGCATTGAAAATAAACTAGAAACTTTCCTTAATTTCACTAGATGAGTTTATTTTTTCCAAAATAGTTTAAAATTTTATAATATTACCTTTTTGTTTCCATTTAGCTAATATTTTTCCCTTTATAATTTTTAAGTGAGAGATAAAGACAAAAATTCCATTTTTCTTATTTTAATATCTATAATATTTTATGATAGAGATAAATTAAACTTATGTTAAATTATAAATATTTATTTCAAATATGAATAAATTTTTTTATCATGGTAGGTTACTTATAAATTTTAGTGATGAAATAATTACCTTAAATTCTTACGCAATGCCAACACAACATTTATTTAATTAATAGAAAGATAAAATGAATAACATTAAAAATATTAAAAGTAATCTATTTTGAAAAAAATTATTGTTTTCTGTGAATTTTTTGGAAAAATATATCATGATATTGATGTTTTAAATTTTTCAATTTTAATTCCATATTTTTCTTGATGTATTTAAAGTCAAATTAAATGAATAGTGTCTAAAATGACATTATTGATATTTTATAACTAATAATATTTTACTAAATGATTTAAAATTCATAAAAAAATATAATATTCAGCCAAATAAATGGGAAACGGTTTAAAAAATCAACCATGGTTCATTTATGGGTCCTTATTCATTTTATATTAACAATATTGACCCTTAAATGGTAGATAACTTTAATACAACAGTAATATTCAAAAGCATTAATGGTGGTTAAAACTAATAGGTAAGGGTGAAAACATAACCCAAACTTGTAAAAAAAATTATCTTGTCAGATAATTTGTAATAATAATCATATTAGCTTCAATGTATCTTAATTTGGATTCATTTTTAGATAAAATTAAATTTATATTAATTAAATAATTTAATAAATTCCAAAATATCCCTCCCCTCACTTATAAAAGGACATCACTTATCCCAATTAATCGCAACACTTTGAGCCATATAGCTAAAAAAATTCTAAAAAATAAATAATAAACATCCTTATCTATGTATTTGAGGTTATTTTCTTCCTAAAAACCAAACATAGGTACCTTAAGAGAAAATATAATGGAGATTTTTTGAAGAAGAGATAATCGTCATTATAGACTCTTTAAAATTTCTTTCTTCTTAAACTTCCTACAAATATATTGTAAGAAACCTAAAATAATAAATACAATATCATAAAAATATTTAGATGTTATTATGATTATGGTAAAACCATTTTCAATCTCTTTTATATCCTATAAAAATTGAAAACATCACTCATGTGTATATACAGCTTTTTGTCTCCACATAGAAGTGTAATTACTTTTTCATCACCACTCAATATTAATATTTATAAACACTAAACTAATGGATGTATATGATATTTATAGAATAAAGTTTCCTAAATTACTTTAATATCATATACATCTTATTACCTGGTAATCCATTTGAAAATGATAACGTCACTCTTGTATACGTGTGGACTACCACCACCATGGAGCAATGTGATCTATTTTTTATTTTTAATTTACATGGTAGCTAATAAGGATAGATTTAATGGATATATATGTTATTTATATAATTTTTAAAACTTTGAAAATTATGTAATCATAATAATAGTATATGTATCAAAACTTTCATGATGAAACACTCATGAGAAAATAAAGAACTTAACACCCAAATCAATGATAATAATGAAGGATTGTTGGAAAATGAATAAAAATATGTCATAAGAGGATTATATATGATATTATATATATATATATATAAATATGATTCTATTATAAATTAATAACATTCTAAAAACCATTATACATGATATTAAACCATGATCGAGAAAGTTGAAACATGAGGTAATGGATTTTGCCTCAATTTCCACTCCATTAAGACATATTTTTTATTATCCACCTATTAATTTTTATGTGGTGTATATACTTTACATTTGAGGTATTTAACATGAACATCCATTTATTAATTATTATTAATGATTCAATTCAAGCTCCTCTTTCAATAATTATGTTTAAAATAAAATCCAATCTTATTTATCTTTTTAATTTGGTATATTTTTCTTCCATATCCATATTTTTCAAAACTATTTTATGAAATTCCTTTTTATTTAATAAAATTATTTATAAAGGATCTTTTAAGTGGTCATTTACTTTTTACATGGTATGAAATTAATCACTAGTTTTTAAAAAAATAGTTCATTTTCAACTTTCTTTACAAAATTTCAAAGGGAATATTTTTTAACATATACAATGTTAATAGACCTTCTAACCATTAATACCATTTTACACTATTTTGATTTTTCTAAAATATTTCAAAGGTATTAAAAATAAAACACTTGAGAAAATTTTTATAATCTATTTTATTTTATTCTCGAAGATTCATTAATTTATTTCAAATCCTATATTTATGTGGAATATAATGTCATCTTTTATCTCTTATTGATTTTTGTAGTTATTAAATTTATCCTAAAACATACACAATATTGTGATCATTAAACATTAAATTTCACTTAAATATCCATATTCATTGTATCATGGATATGATTATTGCCTAAACCATATACCATTGCTATATTTTTTTCTACTTTGAAAGTTATTTGATTGGCTACGGAAATATTATTATTATGTATTCATTAATCAATATTGATATTTATTGATAAATAATATAGTTCATGAATTAAATGAACTATTCAATATATGAGGAATGTATTAGACATATAGTGACGGGTGTGGCTCATAATTATATAGCCCCTCAATGCATCGATAGGTTTCATGAGACAAATTAGTTAACCAAATTAAATAGGTCTTTACCCATAAATTTTTTTAAACTATCTTGCTGCAATGTCTTGACGGTAGATATATCAAGATATTTAAGATCTTGATGTCCAATAGTATTAATTTCCTACATTAGGAATTTAGTTATTATTATCCATGATAATATTTCATTGATATTATCCATGGATTCAAGTTATTTATTAAATGACATGTGTTTTTAGTTATTTACCTTGCCATATTGATTATGCCTTATTTACTCATGATAGATTTAGTTGAACATAACCCTTACTATGAATTTTATCTCACATTATTATTTTAACTTTCCCCTGGTTATAAAGAAGAAAATATTTGAATGATCTTCAAGGATGTGTAATGTTTACTTTTGTTATGTTTATATTTTATTCCCAATATAAAATGGGTATTGTGTATTTATCTACTATATAAGACTACTAAATTGATTGAACCTTTGAGATCAGACCACACGTATCTATGTCAATGCAATAAAGTAGACACTATATTTGGGTTGCTGGAGTTGGGGTTGATAGAGTTGGTATCAGAGAAAGCTTATTATAAGCCTTGGGAACTAGATTTTAAAAAACATAGCTAACATGAGAATTATTATAATCCATTATAGTATTTGAAAACTTTTACAATTAGAGGTCTTTTTTTATTTAATCACAATATTCAGGATGAAAATGATATGCCCAAACTCAGTGTACTTCATTATACAGTGATGGTTCTAAAAAGAATAAATAGAATAAATACACATGATCAATGTTGGGATTCACCTGCTGAGCAAGACAATATAGTTAGTGTTGGAGCTGAACATATCATAACCATATTAGTGTATTTCACCCAGGTTATGTCTAATAAATCCAAACATATAGAAAAGAATGATGTTCCAAATCATGGTATTCTTATATTAGATTGTTTCATGTGATATATGCCTCCATATTTTAGTGTAACTACTAATCTAGTGGTAGCTGAGCAAAGAATCCTATCTCTTGAAAAAGATATTTCTCACCTTGGGATGCAATGAAGCGGAAAAGGTTGTTCTATTAGTGTATTTTTTTAGAGGTGATGCTGATCAATAGTGGATTTTTATCTATAATACTAGGTAGGAAGAAGAAATAGAACATATAGATTGGAGATATTTTAATGTAATATTATTATATAAATATTTCCCTCATTAAAAACAAACTAAAATGAAGAGACAATTCCTCAACTTAAATCAAAAAGAGTGAGAAAGTATAGTGGAGTATGAGGCTACCTTTACATGACTAGCTAGGTATGTTATAGATTATATATATATATATATCCTAGAGATCATGATTGTCCATTTCTTTGAAGGCCATAATCCAAACCTCTAAACAGAATTGGTTTCTCAAACATTTTAATTATATGATGAAATATTTTTTTTGTTCCATAAAAATAGAGGTATTTTTTTAGAATAAATAGTGATGGTTCTAAAAAGAATAAATAGAATCAATACACATGATCAAAGTAGGGATTCACCTATTTAGAAAGACAATATAGTTAGTGTTGGAGCTAAGCATATCATAATCATATTAGAGTATTTGAACCAGGTTATGTCTAATAAACCCAAACATATGGAGAAAGATGATGTTCCAAATCATGATAGGATTATATTAGATCATTTCATGTGATATATGCCTTCATATTTTAGTGTAACTACTAATCTATTAGTAGATGAACAATATATCATATCTCCTGAAAAGATATTTCTCACCTTGGGATGAAATGAAGTGGAAAAGGTTGCGCTATTTGTGTATTTTTTTAGAGGTGATGCTGATCAATGGTGGATTTTGACCTATAATACTAGGTAGGAAGAAGAAATATAACATATAGATTGGAGATATTTTAAAGTAATATTATTCTATAAATATTTCCCTCATTATAAACAAACTAAAATGAAGAGACAATTCCTCAACTAAAATCAAAATGAGTGAGAAAGTATTGTGGAGTATGAGGCTACCTTTACATGACTAGCTAGGTATGTTATAGATTATATATATATCCTAGAGAGCATGATTGGCCATTTATTTGAAGGCCATAATCCAAACCTCTAAACAAAATTGGGTTTTCAAACATTTTTGAAAACTTTTACAATTAGAAGTATTTTTTTTATTTTATCACAATATTCGGGATGAAAATGATATTCCCAAACTCAGTGTACTCCATTATATAGTGATGGTTCTAAAAAGAATAAATAGAATCAATACACATGATCAAAGTAGGGATTCACCTGCTGAGAAAGACAATATAGTTAGTGTTAGAGCTGAGCATATCATAACCATATTAGTGTATTTCACCCAAGTTATGTCTAATAAAACCAAACATATGGAGAAACATGATGTTCCAAATCATGATATTCTTATATTAGATCGTTTCAAGTGATATATGCCTCCATATTTTAGTGTAACTACAAATATAGTTGTATCTTAGCAATGTATCATATCTCTTGAAAAGATATTTCTCACCATGGGATGCAATGAAGCAGAATAGTTTACGCTATTAGAGTTTTTTTAGAGGTGATGCTGATCAATGGTGGATTTTGATCTATAATACTAGGTAGGAAGAAGAAATAGAACATATAGATTGGAAATATTTTAATGTAATATTATTCTATAAATATTTCCCTCATTAGAAACAAACTAAAATGAAGAGACAATTCCTCATCTTAAATAAAAAATAGTGAGAAAGTATTGTGGAGTATGAGGCTACCTTTACATGACTAGCTAGGTATGTTATAGATTATATATATCCTAGAGAGCATGATTGACCATTTCTTTGAAGGCCATAATACAAACCTCTAAATAGAATTGTTTTCTCAAACATTTTTTTTATATGATGAAATATTTTTTATTCCATAAAAATATAGAAGGAATTTTATAGATCCTATATCTTTAAGCGAAATGAAGAGAAGAAGAGGTAGGATGAGAACCATGAAAACGTGTCAAAAAAGAAGAGTGAAATAAATCAATTACTATCGTGTAAATTTTTTGGAAATAAACATCCTATAAAACAATTGAAGGGCATGGAAGTATGTTATAAGTGTGGATATAAGGGTCATATTGCTAATGAATACAAGGTAAAGAAATAAATCAATGATTTCTAGTGATTTAACTATAGATAAATACGGAATAATTAACACCAATTCCTAGAAATCATCAATAAATCAATTATTTCAAGTGATTTAACTATAGATAAATAAGGAATAATTTTCACAAATTCCTAGAAATCATCAATAAATAATGGTAGTTTGTGGTATTTATTGATTATTTCTTGTCCATACTATCTACAAGGATGAAATAATTATTGATCCTACAAATAAAAAGGTAGCTATAGAATATCCTACACCAATGAACATAAATAATGTGAATATTTTAATTGGTTTGTTAGGTTACTATTGAGGATTTATTCAAAAAAAATTCTGATTGGATAACACATTAACCAATATTACGTGTAAAGTGGTTAAGTTTGTATAAATAAAGGAATGTGAAGAATGTTTTGAAGAGTTAATAAGGATATTGTTTATTGTTAAAATTTTGAATCTACCACTAGAAAAGGATGGAATTGTGATATATAGTGATTCATATAAACAAGGACTTTATTGTGTCCTTATACAAAATGATAAAGTTGGTGCTTATGGATCCACATAGTTAAATATTAATGAACAGAACTATCCAATGCTTGATCTTGATATAGTAGAGGAAATATTTGTTCTGAAGATATGGAAACATTATCTCTATGGTGAAAGATGTAATATATGCACAGACCATAATATCCTAAAAGTGAATCTTTTCACAAAATGATATCAATATAAGGAAAATGAAATGGATTGATCTATTGAAAGATTATGATTTTTCAATACACTACCACCCATGGAAAGAAAATAAGGTATCAGATGAATTGATTTGAAAAGATCATGGAGTCCTGAACAAAATGAGGGTTGATGGGGATCTGGTATTCATGAATTTAGTAAAAATAGATATGGTAATTATTAAGGAAGGGGAAACATCACTAATTTTTAAAATTATTTCCAAACAATCTTCATTGGAAAAGATAAAAAATTTTCAAATTAACTAAATCCATCAATGATGGGATGTGGGAAGAATTTGTATTTGGAGATAAAATTTTGAAATTTCAAAAGAATCTATGTGTACCATCTATACTGGTGATAAAATTGAAATTATTAGATAATGCTTGTAGCATGAATTTCTCTATACACCCTGGTAACACCAAGATATATAGAGATTTGAAGGAACATTTTTTTTGGAAAATATGATGTGGGAAATTTCGGATTATGTATCAAGATTCCTACTTTGTCAATAAGTGAAGGATAAGAGACAGAATCCTATAAGAGTCATGAAACCTCTACTTATTCCTATGTGAAAATGGTATGAAATTACTATGGAATTTGTCACTAAATTACCAAAGACTCATTGAATGAATGACTCTATATAGATTATTATTGATCACCTTAACAAATATACACATTTATTTGCTATCAGATAAGATTTATCTCTTAAATTCCTTGTACTAATATATATTAATAATGTTTTAAGACTTCATGGTGCACCTCTTTTAACGGTGTCTGATCATGATCCGTGATTCACATCAAAATTCTAGAAAATCCTTCAGAAGGATCTGAATATTAGGATTCATTTCAGCACTTCCTATCACCCTCAAACTGATAGATAGTTTTAATGGACTATTAAAACTTTCAAAGACTTGTTCATGCCATTTTTATTTGACATTCAAGGTATGTGGGATCAGTATTTACCTTTGGTTGAGATTTTCTATAATAATAGGTTTCATTCAAGTATTCAAATGGAGTCGTATGAAGGATTATGCAATAATAGATGTCATACTCCAACTTTATAGGAAGAAGTTATTAAAAGAAAGCTTCGAGGTCTAGATCTTCTTGAGGAGAAAATGACAAAGGTAAAGGCTAGTTAGACTCATATTAAATAATCTCAATGATGGTAAAAGATTTATGCTGATAAATGAAGGAATGGTTTGAAATTTCAAGTAGAAGATCATGTTTTATTGAAATTATCTCCATAGAAGGGTGTTATAAGGTTTGGTAATAAGGGAAAAATGAGCCCCAAGTACATCGGACCTTTCAAATTTTAGGAAATAATTAGAGTTATGGCTTACTAATTGGAAATGCCACTTAGCCTCTCTAAAGTACATGATGTGCTCTATATATCTTTGTTAAGGAAGTATATACCAATATCACATATAGTTAAATTTAAATAGAACCTAATCTATCCTACTGTGAAGATCCAATCTTGATTCTTGACACTAGAGAACAAGTGTTAAGGAATCAAATGACTCGACTGGTAAAGTTACTTTTGAGAAATATAAAATAGATGAGGCAATGTGGGAACCTATGGATGATGTGAAGAGGAACTGCCATTCTTCGTTAAAAAGGTAATATCAATGAAAATCTTGGGGATGAAATTTTTTTAGAAGGGAAGAATATAATATCTTGATATTATAAGAATACTAAGTTCGATAGTGTATACAACACACAATACCGAGCTTAAACGAACTAAGAAATATTATTATTTAAATATGACCGTTATAACATATCCGTTTAATTGGAGCGTATGAAAAGGAATGAACACATTATGAAATATATATTAATTTCATACTCAATACATGTTTAATGATTAATTATTATTAAATAAACACTCATTTTTTGTCACATTATTCTATAAAAATAAATTTTCTTTAAAAATTATTTTTATTGATTCTTATGAGAAAATAATATAATTAATTTTTAACAATTTTAGAAAATTTATTTTATGAAATGAACTAAATTTTTGAAATCATCATATTAAAATTATCTTAAGGTGAATATTTTGGATTTTTTTTGAAAAGTTTGATTTTTCAATGAATTGTGAAAAAAATTATTTTTATTGAAATCTAAATTTTTGTATCATGAATTTAAAAAATACCCATTTTAATAAAATATTTTCAAATAGAATTAATTCAATTATTTTATTAATAATATAATTATTGTCTTTTTAATTACTTTTATACTTGATTTTTTAGTAAAACAATTATACTTAAATGGCATTTTTCTAAAAAATAGTTTTTAATTAAATTTTGTGTTTTAATATAAAGTTAATTTATTCCAATTATTGAAATTAAATACTGAAAATTGAAATCTATATTTGGATTCAAGAGGTATAAATTTATTAAATAATCCTCTTTTATTTCTAGTCATAATGAATAATAATCATATTTTATAATTATCAATATAGTAAGGGTAAATTGGGTAATTTAGGTTAAAAATAATATGATATGGAATTAAAAATAACATCAACATTTTCCTTAATTTAATTTTATTAGTATATTTCATTCATAAAAAACCAAACTTCAAAAATATTACTATTTTTTCATTTATCTAATATTTTTACCTCTATAATATTTAAGTGAGAGATGAAGATAAAAATATCACCTTTCTTCAATTAATATCTATAATATTTTATGATGGGGATAAATAAAACTTATTTTCAATTATAAATATTCATTTGAAAGATAAATGATTTTCTTTATCATGGTATGTTACGTATAATTTTTTGTAATGAAATAATTACCTTAAATTCTTGTGAAACATCAACACAAATTTTATTTAATTAATAGAAAAATAAAATAAATAATATTAAAAACACTAAATGTAATATATTTGGAAATAATTATTGTGTTATATTACTTTTTTATATAAATAAAAAAAATTAATTATGTTTTGAAGGATTATATTCTAATTTATTATTTTTCTTGATGTATTTAATATCAAATTAAATGAATAGTGTAAAAATTAAATTAATGTTATTTTATATTAAATAATATTTTATTAAATGATTTAAAATTTTTAAAACTGTTATATTCAGCCCAATTAATGTGATATGATTTAAACATTAACCATGGTTCATTTATGGGTCATTTTTTCATTTTAGAGTAACATTATTAACCCTTAAAGGGTTATAAACTTTAATACTATGGTAATTGTCAAAAGTATTAATGAGGGGTTAAAGCTAAAAGATAATGGTGAAAATATAACCAAAACTTGTCCAAATTTTATTGGATGAGAGGAATCAGAATCATTCTTATCTCATATTATAATTATATCTATTTGGAGTTATTTTGAAATAAAAAATAATTTCTATTAATTTAAAACATCAAGAAATCCCAAAAATACCCCTCCCCTCACTTATAAAAGGATAACCCTTCTCTCATTTAGTCACAATAATTAGAGATATATATATTGAAAAAAATTTGAAAACAAATATCTTATAAAAATCCTTTTATGAGTTTTGGATGTCCATTTCTTCCTAAATGACCAACCCTAGGTCCCTTAAGACAAGATCTAAATGAGATTTTTTGAAGAAGAAGTAATCACCTTTACTGAATCTTTCAAATTTATTTATTCTTCAAATTCCTCAAAATTTATTGTAAACATAATAAAATAATAACTACAGAATAATAAACTATACTGAAATGTTATTATTATTATGGTACAAACATTTTCCATCTCTTTTCTATCCTATGAAAAAAGAAAACATCGCTCGTCTGTATGTACGTCTTATCATCTTAATCTAACAGTGTAATTTTTTTTCATCGCCACTTTACT
Organism: Viscum album; assembly: GCA_963277665.1. NCBI lineage: Eukaryota > Viridiplantae > Streptophyta > Magnoliopsida > Santalales > Viscaceae > Viscum > Viscum album. The sequence goes on from OY728139.1 coordinate 499,281,800, forward strand.
TTGATAGTTATAAAGATAGAACTAATGAATATATATATATATATATGTTAAATTCATGACATAAATATTAATCTATAATTTTAATATCATATACACTTTCTGACCTTCCAATCCATTGCAAAATGATAACGCTGCTCATACATACGTCTAGATTATCACCTCCAAAAAGTGATGTGATCTGTTTTTCATTTATACTTTACTTGAAAAGTAATAAGGATATATTTAATTGATATATATGATATTTATATAATCATAAAAATTATTGATATTATTTTACCATAATCAAATTACAAGGATCAAATCTTCCATGAAAACACATTCATGAGAAAATAAAACATTTAGCACCCAAAAGAATTATAATATTGAAAGATTATTAAAAAATGAGTAATAAGATATTAAAGTGGATCATATATGTTATTATAAATATTAATATTAATCTGTTATAAATTAATAACATTTTTAAAACCATTATACAGGTGATTAAAGAATTATCAACTAATATTAAATGTGAGGTAAGGGATTTGATCTCATTTTCTACTCCATTGAGAAATATTTGGTATTATGCACCAGTTTATCTTTATATGGTGTATATATTTTCCAATTGAGGTATTTAACATGAATATCTATTTATTCATGATTATTAATGATTCAATTAACGTTACTATTTCAAGAAGTATGTTTAAAAGAAAAAACTATCTTATTTCTCTTCTTGATTGGATATATTTTTCTTCCATATATATATGTTTAAAAACTATGTTAAAAAAATAATTTTTATTTACATAAATGATACAAAAAGTAAATTTTAATTGATTCATTTCTTTTTTTACATGTATTAAAGGATTTTTTATAATGTTTTCTTTAAAGGTTTTATTTTAAACTTTATTTTTCCAGAAGTCAAAAGGAGTTTTTTTTAACTTATACGACGTTAACATACCTTCCCACTACCATAAATGATGTAAACTCTTTAGATTATTATACAAGATTTCAAATTTATTAAAATGAAAAAAAATTGAGAAATTTTTTCTCATCCATTTTATTTTATTCTCAAAAAATACATGAATTTATTTCAACCCTGTATTTTTTATGAACTGAAGTTCATATTTTATCTATTATTAATTTTGTGGTTATTAACATTACCGTGAAAAATTCACTTTCTTTTTATAATTAAATTTTACATCTCCCTTAAATATTTTTATTTATTGTATCATGGATATGATTAATGCCTAAAAAACATACCATGTCTATATACGGTATTTTACTTTGAACATTAGTTGATTAACTAGGAAATATTGATATTCCATATTCATTAACAAATGTAAATATTTATTGATAAGGTATATTGTTCATGAATTAATCAGATCATTAAATATATGATTAATGAAGTAGATGTTAAGTGACGATTGGCGAATCAAATTATATTGACCCTCGATGCATGACAGGTCTCATTAGACAAATCAGTTAGCCAAATTAAATATGTATTTACCCATTGTTTTTTTTAATTTTCCTGGTGAAAGGTCTTAATTGTAGAGATATAAATATATCTAAGATCATGACATTCAATAATATTCATTTCCATCATTTAGAATTAATTAATTAGTATCCGTGAGATTATTTCATTAACACTATCCATGGATGTATTTCGTGGTCATGTTATTGAATAAATATCATGTGTTTTTAGTTATTTTTCTTTCCATATTGATTATGACTTATTTATTCATAATATCTTCTACTGAATGTAACCCTATGAATTTTATATTTCACTTGTTTTATTCCTTTTCCCCATGCTATCTATAAGAAACTATTTGAATGGGTTTCAAGTAAGGAAAACATTTACTTTTGTTATGTTTATATTTTACTCCTAATTTAAAATTAGTATCATGTATGTATATGGTTCTCCATGAATACTAAATTGATCAATCCTTTAATATTAGATCTATTATATCTATGTTAATGTAATAAATTAGTCATTGGATATAGGTTACAAGAGCTATGGTTATTGCATTCATTAAATAGAAACACAGGGAGGTAGCATAAGACTAATTCAAAGGTGGATTGTTGTCGAGGTCAACTTGTGTGCCATATTTTATTCTCATCCCAAATGTGAAAAAAGATGTATAATTTAACTAATTATGGCCAATAATTATGTTCAAATTTTATGATAAATTCCTTTGCAAAATTATCAATTATAGACTCACATCCCCTTTTTAAACCATATTTTGAATGATTGACATAGTTTACTTAAATGTTGAATCATTCAAGAGGTTATCAGGTAGGCATGAGAAGATTGTAGACCTCAGTAGTAAGGTCCTTGGATATAATATAATATTGAAATTTGATAATGAGAAATAATATGATAAACAAGAATATAACTACATAATAGATGTTATACAATGTTGTAGATTTTCTCAATGATTTTGTGACTTGATTTTCCATTTCTTCTCAAATACTTAATTCTCAATAACTCTCATTAGATGAAGGTTTGGTTTCATTAATTCTACTCAATGCCTCTATCAATATGACTCCTTATCACCTAGCCTATTCTCCCATACCTAGGATTATTTTACTAGTAACCTCAGCCATGCAATATCCTTTAGAGTAGTCACCCCTTTTAAGGGGAGATATGGGTCCCCAAGTATTTCTCGCTTTTTCTTTATTGATGATGTACTTTTTTTCCTTAACGTAATTATGAGGCTTAAAGAATTCATGATATGGTATGAAATTTAGAGTGGGAAAAAGTTTAACCTTCTCAAATGTATTATTTGTATTTCTAGATGATGCTTTGGGAGGAAATCCCAACAAATAGATAGGTGGATCAGCTTCATGAGGAAGATATTCCTAGTAGACTATCTTATATCTCCACATTCAATCGTAAGGGTTAGAATTAACCATCTTGGTGGGTTGGTGTACAGTCTCACAATGCACATAAATAACTGGAAAATATAACACTTTTCCTTTGGAGGTAGGATGATTTTCATTGATAGATTTTTCTCTTTGTTTCCTATACATATATTTTTAGTTATCACGGTTCGAAATTTTGTTTTATTAAATATCAATAATATTCCCTTAATACTATTTTGGGATTATCACCCAGAGCATAAGTTTCACGAGGTGAGCTGGAAAAGGATAGTGAAATGATTATAGTAATGGGATATCAATATGAGAATCCTTTATGAATCTATGTAGTCCATTAAATCCATGTTATCATGGAATGTGATTGTGGGTAAGTCATTGTGGGTGAAATACTCTAGAAGAAAATTCAAAAAATCACTTGATTCTATATGAAAGATGACCTCACTAGTATCCTCACTTTAAAATGGACTTCATGGAGCTCTTTTAACCCTACTTGAATCTCAATGGGTCATAGGGAAAGGGTATAGATCCTTTTTTAAAGAAAATTGTGTAGGGATCCCTTTTCACTTCTTAAGCTTCTCAACCACTAGTATTCACTTCAGATCAGAGAGTGAACACTTGAGCATCCTTAATTCTGTTCTTGATAATAATCAGAGGGTTGAATTTAATAAAATTAAAATGGTTTAGGTTTCTGTTCACTATGACTTCACCCTTATTAGGTTTTTCAATTTTAACACTATATACATTCGTAGCCAAGTCACGTTAGGAAAGTTTCTAATCAATGGTTTAAATATTTATGGTATAGTGACATCCTTCCTATGTTTAGATTCTTGGTTTAAGTAGAGTGTTAAAAAGACTTTCCCATGGAAATTGTGATAAAACTTAGTGGAATAAATATTTCATATAAATGGATATACCACTTTAACCCTTACATGGATACAATGGTTAGTTTGTTTCTTGGATGGTAATGGGATCATATTTTCTATAATTTTCTTAGGGGTCTTCTGGGTGTTAGTCAAAGGTATGATTCCTTCAATCCATTCCTTAAAACTTGGTTTTACCATGAATCCATCATCATCAATGAAGGTCATATGTGAAGTATAGGTTCCACTACTAGTTAAGGGATCCCATGGGAGTTGTGAAATAATTCCATGCGCATCAGGATAGGAACTATTTCTTTCTTCTTGTAAATGAAGACTCTATCCTTAATATATGACATGAATCAGGTGATTAAAGGTCCAGACGCCTTTATTACCTCGATTAAACCATTTCAATGTGTCTATACTAAACAAATTTTGGTAATGGAGGTTGCAAGCATTGGGTCAGTTGGAAGGAACTATTGACTAGAGAAAATGATAATACCAAAGATTCATATATGAGTGGCATCATGTATAATAGGGGAATCATTTGTTACACCTATGTCTTGGAATTTCTAGATTTCAATACTTACTAGAGGTAAACCCACTTATAATGTAAGTTTGAAATATTCTCAATACGCTTACTCTATGTAAGATCTAAAACAACACATTATCTATTATAAAAGATGATTTATCACGGGTGATTGACTATATGTCCGGTAACACCCAATTTCACTATTACGTTATATGTATCACCTAGGAATGAAAAAATTTGATCAATCAATATGTCACCATCCATCACACCTAGAGTGAGGTAAATAAGGTGATATATATAATGGCCACCAAAGTTGATTGAAAAAATGATCATAAAATAATTTTTAGAATGAGTTACCTAACCCTTGATAATAAAGACATTTTTCACTAGGATTCACTTGTTCTCAATCACATTAACAACCCATGTTTTTTAATTTTAACATTTTTTCATCAACATGTAATAAAAATTTAAATTAGAAGTAAAGAATCTCATTGGATTAAAAACTATTCGACCAAAGAAATCATAATAAAGAATCGTTTTTATTTCAATTTTTATCTTATTATAGTTAGTAAATGAATTTAAATTTTATAAAAAAATCATTATATACAATAATAATCACTTATATAATATTGTAGGAAACACAATTTCAATTCCATTTTTCCTTTCCTTGTATTGATCCTTAACAATACCAATAGGTTACTTTGAATGCATTTAATAAATACATATGTCAAATAACAAAGAAAATTATTTCATGTCATTTTTATACAAAATTAAATCACCTAAAAAACTAAAGGTCAATGATGGTTAAATATAAAAAATACAAAAAATGACATATCAAACTTGTTGGTTAAGTATCTGATTGATAAAATAATAATATTCCAAAATGATTTATATTTAACATGACTTCTTATATATGATAAAAATTATTGTTGACAAAAAATTACTCATAGAAATTAATTTCATAAAATATTACTATTTTGACATGTAATTATTGAAAGATAATCCCTTAAGATCTCTACATAACCATCTTCACCCATTTTATATTTTATGCCTTATGAATATAAATTTTTAAATCTCACTATATTAAATATATCTTATCATATCCCCCTAAATCTATTACAAATGATATATATGTCATGTTTTAAGGAATTCCAACCTCAATATTTATATGAATAATACTTTTTTACGTGCATGTTTATATTCTTGTTTCCTTAAAACAACCTTACAATTAATATTATTAAATCATGAAAATGATCAAGAATAACAATTTTTATATACCATAACCTATTTTATTTTAAATACATAATCATTATTTCTTAACAGATACTTTTATTTATTGGAATAAAGCTAATAGAATACGGAAATTTTCAGACATGTGATCTATTATGAGACTAACTAATATTAAAGTAACATAATTAAACATATTTTTTCTTTTTTATTTTTTAATCATGAAACCAAATTTTATGTTCATTACATAATTCTTGCATAATAAATTCAACTCATATATAGAAGGATAACTCATTACAACCATAGAATCCAAGATTTCTATGTCAATACTTCCACTATAATGTTTACCTCTCAATTAATCATCATCTGTTAAACAAACATATTGGATTTCATTAAACACTACATTAACTTGATTTATTTCATTAATACCACTTTTAAACCCCATATAAAAAATATTCAGGCTGGTAACATCACATAAGAATGAAATTAAATATTATCCTTCCATTTCATTATCAAAATATTTTTTTATTCATTAATTCATAACTAAAAAGATATAATTTCACTTCCCCTTAAATTTATAAATTAATATAATCATTATTTATTATACACTATAAACTATAATGATGATATTCCTTTTTATCTCATCATCAAAAAACAAGTTTTAAAGGAGACAGATTCCAAAAGAGAACCCTAAGTATTCTTATGACTTTAAAATTTCTGATTTCAATATATAAATTATATATTTTTTATAATCCTTATGAATAAACTCTGTATTATTTAAACATAAAAAATATGTAACTTCAATTATCCACAAATGAAAAAATTTATTAATAAGTCTTCCAGATGTGGGAATTTTTAAAAATTCCTCACATGATGGAAAACAATATTTGTGTTGAAGATTCTTTTTCTAAAAAAATAAATCCCTAATAATAATATCCAATTTTTAAGATCTATGATTTTTTAAAGTGAAAATATTCTCTCACATGTTTAAAATCCATGACTTTGTAGTAATTGATTTCTTAAAAAAAATTAAATAAAACTCATTAAAATTCATTATACCACTCTATATAAAAATATGAAATTATAATATTGATTATATATGCTTTGTATTACAAAATTGTCAAAATAACACCATTTGTTTTTCTTATTACACCTTAATTTTAGGTCATTTTTATATTTTTTTAAAAATTATATATCATTTGAGGATTTAGGTAAATATATTTCCTTAAAATGTATTTTTTCTATTATATAAACCATCATCTTAGATTATGTTTTTTTTGAAAAAAAATATATTAAAATATAATGTTGAACCATAATGTAAGATATATATGGAGCTTTAGTAAAAAAATTATAATATTGTTATTAAAAAAATTATTTTTTTTATTTTTTTATTTATATCTATCCATCCATCCATCTAACCATATATATATGGATGGATGTATATATATATATAAATATATATGTGTGTGTGTGTGTGTGTGTGTCTATGTGTGATTAAAAAAATTACAAAATTATATAACTGTTATTAGATTATGGAGAGTGATAGAGAAAATGATGGGGAAAAAGTTAACAATTACAAAGCTAGAAGTCGGCGATGATCTAAGGGACTATTTGATTCATTAGAAAAGAAAAAACTAGTAAAACATTTTTGGTTTTATGATCTTTTCCCAAGATTTGAATAATTCATTTACATCGTAGATTAATAACATAATGAAACATACTTACTTAATAATAAGTATAGTTTTCTCCTCTAATCAATTTCTACCAAAAACTCACCTTTCACTCTAAAAGATAATAAAATTATATTTATCTTAATTATATAGGGTTCTAAAAATGTTCTTATACTTCATCTATCATACTATTTAAATAAAATAAAATTATTTTATACTAAGCATGACATCATGTTGGTCAGTGGTAGGTGATGCACGCTTATCGCCCTATGGTTGTGGGTTCAAGTCTCATGGACTTTCCAGACGTGATGGGTTGTCAGCCGACCTGTAGGTTGTCTTTTTTCTAAAACTATATTATTATAACATTCCAAAAATAACTTTCACATGTTCAACATTAAAGAAATTTATTTTCCACAAACAATAATATCCAATGTTCAACTTACTCCATTCCATACTTAAGACCTTTCCAAAATACTTCTATTCAAATTAATAGGATAAAAAGGTCTTTCAATTTCCAAAATCAAACATAACATCAGATTCTCCAAACAACGTAATATAGAACTTTTTTAAAAATACCTTTATAACCTTAAAAACCCTTAATGAAATAATTTGTGCTTCCAAATACTTGAAGAAGATGTAATGTAGTAAAATCCTTTTATATCTCATTATTCATTTTACTAGAATATAATAACATAATTCTTGAACACAAATACACTAATTATTCTACTTTGATTATAGTACAACATAAGTGTGAACTTGAACCATTTGGTTCTTCGGAGCTATATTTCCATGATGCTTTGCATAATCATCTTATTAATGCCCCTTCTCTTTATAATTATAGCATTACACATTTACATATTCTCTATTTCCCTTACAATCACGATCTTGATAAACTTTTTCTCCACACTTGAAACAAACTCCCATTCCTTTTAGTCAAGTACCAGGATGTTTCTTCCCGCAATTATCACATATGGTAAACTCATTATAACAACCCAAGTATCTATAGAATCATAATTCTTCATTTCTATTAATAATTATGAATAAGATATTATTTTTATGTTAAAGGGGACACTTTTTCCGATAGTGTACTCAACATGCAACAATGGGTTACGTTGAAATCTTATATTGTACACAACTTTTAGTTATACCAAAAAATAACATAATAATAATATTATTTTAAATGGTAGTTCATGCCTAGTCATTGTATTGGTGATAATGAGTAGAACTAATGACAATATTATTATACAAGTTTTTTAAATGTGTTTACATTTATCCAATAAATTTTAGAGACTTGAAATATGAATGAATCTGATTTTAAGCATTAAATACTCTAATATTTTTAAAAGGTGGTTTTACCACCTTTTGAAGATGAACCCTTTTTAAATATAGTTTTTATCACATTTATATGTTCTATTTGAAAAAATAAACTTATTCTATATAATCAGGACATAAAAAATTACTTTGGATAAATTTTTGGTAATTTTCTAATAAAGTTCAATTTTTAATGAATAGTGAAAAATAACGCATTTTAATTCAAAACTATCTTTTCATCTAATTTATTTATATAGTTATATTATAATTTTAATTGGTTTTAAAGTGTTATTTTATTATATATTTATCATTTAATCTAACATTGGTCATTGTAAGTAATTTAACTTTTAAATTGGACATAAACACATGTCAATATTTTGATAGTTATTACTTCTAAAAAACCCCCCTTTTTGATTTTGACAACGAGAATTAATTTTAAATTAATTACTGCAACTTATATGTTTTCAATTTTCAAAAATTTATTCCATATTTGGAATTAGGAGGTCCAAATTTTGTAAATATGTACCTTTTATTTTTTGACATTATGAATAATAAGTTCATTAATTATTTTATTTACCATGGTTAAAGGGTAAATCTGGTAAATAAGGGTAAAAATAGTATTATAATAATATAAAACTACCCCAAAAAATTTTCTAATACTATTGGATGAGATATTTCTGACCAAGGGAATCCTTGGGTCTATTTTGGGACCTCATTGAGCCACTTGGGAGTGATAATGACATGTTATATTAATTAATTTAAAGTAAAGACAAAAATAACAAAAACATGTCTCTTTTAATAAAAAATTATATGGGGTAATATAAGTGATCCTACTATAAATAGTCATTATAAATATAAAAATATTTCATACATAATGATATTTTATTTTAAATGTTTATACAAAAAATAAATAAATATATTTATGACACAATGATGATGTAGTGATTACCTTATTAATGAATGAATTAAATAAATGAGATTATAAATATTAAAATAAATTTATTTTAAAAAAATTTTCTACCATCTACAAATTTTATGGATGATTATTACTTTTTATCTTTGAATTAATAATTTTTTTTCGAAAAAATCAAGTTGTTGTGGATTTTTAAAAAGTCATGATATGAATAGTATAAAAAATTGACATGAATGAGTTTTTAAAACAAATAATATTTTATTAAATGATATAAAAGTCCTAAAAATATAATATCCATCCAAATGACTAATATAATGTTAAACTTTTCATTAATGATACAATTATGGTTCCCTTTTCATTTTATAATAACTATAGTAACCATATATTATGAAAATGAAAGAAGACATGGTAAGCGTTTTTGTTTTTAACTATTGGTTAAAGCTAAAAGATAAGGTTAATTTTGTGACCTAAAATTGTCTAAATCCTATTGGTTGAGAGTTTCGTGACCCAAAATCATCTTATATTTTAAATAAATGGGTTTGGGACTATTTGAAATAGAAAATAATTTTATAATAAAATAATACTTCAAAACTTTCCTAAAGTGCCCCTCCTCCCTCTTATAAAAGGGCATCACCTCTACTCATTTACTCAAACCTATAAATCCCCTTGGATCAAAAAAATTATGCTCAAATAATATCTAAATATCCTTACCTTCCTTCTAGAAGACTTACCTTGGGTAGAAGGAAATCCAATAAACCCTTTCGGCTCAAATCAAATGGAGTTACCCGATTTAGAGGTAATGTCTTCTCTCAAGTTTCTTTCCATTATTTTCATTCTCCACTCCCTATGATCTTATTATTCATTGATTAAATAACAACACCAGTATCCTAAATATACTAGAATATTTTTATGATAATGATTCTAACTACAATTATACACACCTCTATCTAATGGATCTGAACATATTGTTTCTGTGTACAGCGAACTACAGCCTCACGAAACGATGATTGTTCAACTTTCCCCTACCACCTCTCATGGTAGAAATTATGATGGAACTTTATTTATATATGATATTTATTATATTTATTTTGGATATATTCTTCTATATTTTTCATTTACATTATACCTTTATGATTTTCATAATGTGTAAATACGATAATTTCATTTGAGGAAGTGCAGACTATCACCCCCTCAAAGTGATATGACTCGTTCATTCCATACATGAAATGTATAAAGGAAAAAATTAATGAAATTATGTAACATATATAACATATATATTATAATTTAATTACAATATACCTATTTATCATTTATTTTTCATTCCTTTAAATATAATAAAATGAAAGTAACGTTCATGCGTACGTACATCTTACCGTCTCCATGAACGATGCATTTCATTTCTTCTCTCCAAATGTTATGGACTATTCTAAATAAATATATAATTGATCTAAACACATATATAATGTATATATATGATATTTAAATCATTAATATGATTTTGGAGATAATGTAATTTTGACCACATGGACAATTTACATCAAAACAAGTTCATTTTTGACTCAAGTACCGAATATCAACAAAACAACTGAAATTAACATAAATAATTAAGTAATGTTTATAATGTGGTAATAAGTGATATTAAATGAATAATAAACTTTAAAAATGTTATGAACCAAGTAGAAATTAACATAAGTTCATTAATCAGGAATATAATGAACGAACGAGACAAGTCAGACTCAAGGTAAAGGAATTTCTTAACCCAATTTCCATTCTTTGGGTTAATCTTCTACTTCATGATTATGTCATGATATGATTATGTGAGAAATAAATTTTGTTATCCTATCTTGTTTTTATACTTTATTTATGTGTATTTATAGTTAATACACATATATATCTATTTTATTAGCAAAATGATCTTTGTAAGGGGCTTTATTTCAATCTACTTCCATTGACGCATATTTTGATTTATACACAACCTTCTTTTATATGGTGTATAAATACCTTTGAATTTTAATTTCATTTTAATGGAATATTTTTTATACAAATAATTTTACTAAATGACAAAAATAATGTTTCTTTTAAACTTACATGATGATAACGACCTTTTCGCTGCCGTGATCATTATTTGATATTTTGGTTCCTTAGCTAGCCATAATGTTTTTAAAAAGAAAATAAATACCATATACCCTTTTTAGGTATTTTGGTATTGAAAATGGTTTTTAGAAATCATTGATTATGTCAATATATTGAAATGTTATATATTTATTGCAATGTGTAAATGTTATCTTTCCTTTATTCATGTTTTATATGTTATGATTCTTGGGAATTATTTACGTATATGGGTGGTTCCGTGATAACCCAAGGGAGGGAGAGCCCGAGATAGCTATTCAATGCATTGGGTAACATGACAGAGGTAAATGTTAATGTTTCTCCTAAGATATTTAGGTAATACACAGTGATGGTTATTCCAAACATAAATCCTTATGTAGTTTTGAAAGCAACAATGTGAGCATGTTATAGATGCCACAAGTTACCTTTACGATTTATTATTTCTATATGTTATTCATAAATCTTATGATTTCATGAGGTATGTTAAATAGCTTATGTTTTATGACTGAAAATAATGATTTTACTGATTTGTATGTATTGATAGATTAATTTTTTCTTTACTTATTTTATAACCCTTACGGAGCTTTTTATTCTCATACCATGTTTTTGAAATATTTTTCATAGGTTATATGGAAGGGTAAGACAAAGGAAGAACTCGAGAAGATTTATATCAATAAAATAATTCTTGTTTTATTTTAAAGTGTTTTATTGTTGTGAAAAAATTGGATAGAGTAGAAGTGTCTACTTGGTAATGTTTGAGATGTAATGTAATAGTTATGGCCTAATTCTCTAAAACTCTAAACCGGAAAAGATCCTCATTGTGAAATCTTTACTTAACTCAAGATTATGTAATGTTTAAGGCTGGGGCCTTATAGTGGGTATTAGAGGTTAGTTTAGATAACTTTAGGAGTTTGAATATTGTTAAATTAATATCCATAAATTATTTTTACTTTATGGTCAAATTGAAATGATATAGCATTTGAAGATTACCATGTTGCTTCTCCTAAGATATTTCTGTGTTTGGAATGGGTTTCCACAGGGGAAATAGGGAATCTATGATGGGATGACATCACTTGGAAAACAACCTACCAAATTAGAAATCAGAAATTGTCAGAATCAGAACTAAATAGTTTTTTGTAGTAATGGCATAGTTGTATCATGCTATAAATGATGGTGGTAACCATTCAAGATATCAGCTAGATAAACCATAGAGGAACATGTCAATAGTAGAGAATTTGATGAGGCAACATCCCCAATCATTTAGAGGATCATCTAACCCTGTGCTATATGAAGGGTGGATTAAAGCACTGGAAAATATTTTCAATGTCATGGGGTGTTCATAACATTAAAAGGTTAGTCTTTTTGTTTACCATTTTGATGTTTAAGCCAATCAGGGGTGGTTTATGGTTAAAAATATCAGGGATGGTGAGGTGGTTGATGCTCTTGATTGGGATGAAATCAAAGGTATGTTTCTTGAGAAATATTTTCCTAAGGCGGTTCAACCTAGGATGGAAAAATAATTCTTGGAATTGAGGAAGGAGGATGACTCAGTGGCTTCTTATGAAGAAATATTCACTCGACTTGAAAGGTATGATCCAAATTTCATATGGGCCCTTGATAGTAAAATCAATCGTTTTTACTCAGGATTGAAGCCAAAGTATCGAAGGGATTTAGCTTCTACTGAGTTCAAATGTTATGAAAAACTTGTTCGATTTGGGGAGAAGTTGAAAATAGAGTTTGTTTATGGTCATGTTTTCTTTGAAAAACAACATAATAAGAGGAAAATGTGGCAGACGAAAGGAAAAAACTCTTCAAAGAAGTATAATGGAAAGAAACTTAAGTTTACAGTTTGTGAAAATCGTGGTAAAATGAACACTAGAGAGTGCCTTTTAAATTCTGGTAAGTGCTTCAGATGTGGTAAAATGGTACATAAGGCTCATGATTTCACTGAAAAAGATTAGGGTAGTGGTAAGAAAAAATCTGATTTATAGTCATTAAATTTTTTTTAAGTGAAATGAAATGGGTCATTATGAAAATGAGTGTCTGATGAAGAAATCAAATGGTCGAAAGAAGCCATAACATAAGCAGAAATGGGTGGTGAAATTCTTTGCAACTACTTCATCGGATGTTAGTATATTAAATGAAGTAGTATCATCTTCAGGGAGTTCATTATTTTTCGAATATTGACTTGAGGTCGTGGTACCATCAGTTGAAATTAAAGGAAGCAGACATTCTGAAGACTGCATTTCGCACTAGATATGGCCATCCTGAATTTTTATTTATGCCTTTTGGGTTAATCAATGAACCTGCTATATTCATGGATCTTATTAGTATAATTTTCTACAATTTCTTGGATAAGTTTGAGGTTGTGTTTATTGATGATATTTTAGTGTTTTCTAAAAGTAAAGAGGAGCATTAAAGTCATTTAAGTGTTTTCTTGAAAAATTTAAAAGAAATAAAGTGTGTGGTAAATTTAGAAAGTGTGAGTTTTGTTACAACAAATTTCATTCTTTGGTCACATTGTTTCTAAAGATGGAATAATTGTTGATCTTACAAAAACAAAAGTTGTTGAAGAATGGCCAAGACCCAAAAATATAATTGAGATTTGTAGTTTTATTGGTTTAGTAGGTTATTATCAGAGGTTTGTTGAAACGTTTGCATGGTTATCTAGTCCACTAACTAAGATAACTAAAAAATGTGTTAATTTCATCTTGACAAAAGAATGTGATGAATTTTTTTAGGAATTCAAAAGAAGATTGGTGAATGCTCCAGTTTTGGAACCGCCTTCCAGGAATGGTGAATTTTTTATCTATAATGATTCTTAATTGAAATAAATTATTTCTGTCCTAGAGCATAATGATCATGTATTTTATTATGCTTCACTTCAGTTGAAAATCCATTAGTTAAATTACCCTACACAAGATATGGAATTAGCTGCTATTGTTTTTGCTTAAAATTTTGGAGGCATCATCTCTATAGAGTAAAGTGTGAAATATATACTAATCACAACCGTTTGAAGTATATATTCACTCATAAAGAATAGAAAATGAGACAAAAAATATGGATATAATTAATCAAGGATTATGATTGCATGATTCATTACCATCTAAAAAAAGAAAATAAAGTGTCTGAGGCTTTGATTTGGAAAATTAATTATATGTTAACAATGTTACATCTGGAATGAGATCCTTTAGTTTTTGATTTGATGAATTCTTGATTAGAAGTTGTTGGTGTAGGGAATTCCTCTATTTTGTTTTAGGTTTCAGTTCAATCACCTCTAGAAGAAAGAATAAAACAAGAGTGAAAAGAATACAGTGAGTTGAAGAAAAATGTAGAATTGGTTCATAAGGGTATGTTACCAAAATTTAATATTGATAAAGACTATGTTTTGAGGTTTGGAAAGAGATTATGTGTGCCTTGTGATTCCCATTTGAAGAAGGAGTTGTTATGTGAAGCTCATAGTTCTCTTTTTTCAGTTCATCCAGCCAGTACTAAGATGTACAGAGATCTTCGGGAGTATTACTGGTGGGATGGAATGAAAAAACAAATTGCTGACTTTAACATAAGATGTTTGACTTGTAAATTGGTTAAAGTAGAGTTTCAGTTGCTGAAAGAGATGCTTCAACCTTTTCTAGTGCCAAAGTGGAAATTGGAAAATAAATCCCTGAATTTCGTAGTGGGATTTCCAAATACTTCTCAAGGTAACAATGCAATTAGTGTTATTGTTGATCAATTGACTAAATCTGCTAATTTTATTCTTATTCGAGATACTCTGTCTCTAGATAAACTTTCTCAATTGTATATTAAATAGATAGTCAGGTTACATGGAGTTCCCCTCTCTATTGTTTCTTATTGTGATCCTAGGTTCACTTCTAACTTTTGGAAGGGCCTTCAGAAGTCATTGAGAACTAAACTAAACTTCAATACAACTTTTCATCCGAAGTCAAATGGGAATTCAGAACGAAAAATTAAGACCTTGGAAGATATGTAACTTGCTTGTTCAATAGATTACTAGGCAATTTGGGTCTAACATATTTCTTTGGTTGAGTTTTCTTATAACAACAGTTTTCATTCCAGTATACATATTTCACTATTTTATTCATTATATTGAAAGTGGTGTCGAAATCCATCTTTTTGGGATGAAGTTGGTCAAAGGAAGTTGATGGGACTATAATTGGTAGAAGAGATGGTAGAAAAAGTTCAGTTGATTTTGAAGCACATGAGAACAGCTTAGAGCAAGCAGAAAAGTTATGTGGATAACCGGAGGCAGGATCTTTCTTTTGAGGTAGGTGATCATGTCTTTCTCAAATTTTCTCCATGGAAAAATTTGATTTGATTTAGTAAGAGTGGTAAGATGAGTTCGAGATTTATTAGACCCTATGAAATCCTAGAGAAAGTTGGATCAGTTGCCTATATAGTGGATTTACCTCCAACTTTATCCCTGGTACACAATTTTTTTTATGTTTCAATGTCAATAAAGTATATTCTGGATCTATCTCTTGTTTTGATTCCAGTGGTAGTTCAGTTGGAAGATAATCTTTCTTATAAGCAACAACCAGTCCATATTTTTGACCGTAGAGAGAAAGTGTTGTGGAATGAGGTAATTCATCAGGTAAATGTTTTGTGGAAAAACCATATGGTTGAAGATTCAACATCAGAATCTAAAAATGCTACAAGGGAAAAATACCCCCACTTATTTGATAAGTGAATAGAATTGTGAGAACGCAATTCAAAAAAAGGTGGGAATGATGTAAAAAACTAGGTATTTATAGAAGAATGCTTTTTCTTTTCTATTAATATTTATGAATAAGATATTATTTTTACATTAAAGGGGACACTTTTTCCGATAGCCTACTCAACACAACAATGGGTTTCTTTCAAATCTAATGTTGCACACAAGTTTGAGTTATATCAAAAAATAATATAAAAATATTACTAATTTAAATGGAAGTTAACGCCTAGTCGCCGTACTGGAAGGAATGAAAAGAACTAACTAAAATATGATTATACATGTTTTTTAAATGTCTTTACATTTATCCAATAATTTTTAGAGGCTTAAAATATAAATTAATATGATTTTAAGCATGAAATGAATTAATATTTTTAAAAGGTTGTTTTACTGCCTTCTGAAGACGAACCCTTTTAAAATATAGTTTTTCTCACTTTTATATGTTCTATTTTACAAAATAAACTTATTTTATATAATTGGGACATCAAAATTTACTTTGTATAAATTTTTGGTAATTGTTTTATAAAATTTCATTTTTTAATGAATAGTGAAAAATACCGTATTTTAAGTCAAAACTACCTTTTCATCTAATTTATTTATATAGTTAAATTGTAATTTTAATTGGTTTTAAAGATTAATTAGATTATATTTTTATAATTTAATCCAATTTTGTTCATTTTATGTAATTTCTCTTTTAAATTGGATATAAATACATGTCAATCTTTTGATAGTTATTACATCTTAAAAACTCGCTTTTTGGTTTTTGACAACGGGAAATAATTTTAAATTAATTACTATAAATTATGTGTTTTTAATTTGGAAAAATAGATTCCATATATGGAATCGGGAGTCATAAATTGTTTAAATAGGTACCTTTTATTATTTCTCATTATGAATAGTAAGTTTAGTAATTATATTATTTACCATGGTTAAAGGGTAAATCTGGTAAATAGGGGTAAAAAATAATATTATAATCATATAAAACTTTCCTAACACATGATTTAATCCTATAGGATGAGATATTTTTAACCAATGTCATCCTTGAGTTGATTTTGGGACCCCATGGAACTACTTGGGAGTGATAATGACATGTTATATTAATTAATTTAAAGTAAAGAAAAAAATAGTATAAACATGTATCTTTTAATAAAACAATTATGGTGTTATATAAGTGGTCTATTCCATTATAAATATTCATTATAAATATAAAAATATTTCTTTTATTATGATATTTTATTTGTAATTTTTAGACATCAAATAAATAAATATATTTATGACACAATGACGATGTAGTGATTACTTTATTAATGAATGATTTAAATAAATGAGATTATAAATATTGAAAAAAAATTATTTTAAAACTTTTTATGCCATTCACTATTTTTATGGATGAGTATGACTTTTTACCTTTTAATTAATGAATTTTTTTCAAAGAATCATGTTGTTATAGTTTTTAAAAAAGTCACGATATTAATAGTATAAAAATTGATATAAATGAGTTTTTAAAAAAAATACTATATTATTAAATGATATAATAGTACTTAAGATCTAAGATCCATCCAAATGACTTATATAATGTTAAAAATGTAATTAATGATCCAATTATGGTTCTCTTGGAATGTTATAGTAACTATAGTAACCATATATTATGAAAATGCAAGAAGACATGGTAAGAATTAATGTTTCTAACTAATTATTAAAGCTAAAAGACAAGGTTAATTTTGTGACATAGCCTGTATAACACCTATTAGTTGATATTTTTTCGACCCAACATAATATTATATTTTAAATAAATGGGTTTAGGACCATTAGAAATCAAAAATCATTTTATAATAAAATAATACTTCAAAACTTTCCAAAAGTGCCCCCCTCTCTCTTATAAAATTGCATCACCTCTACCCATTTACTCACACCTCTAAATCCCCTTGTCTCTTCCAAATTCTAATTAAATAATATCTCAATATTCATCCCTTATTCCTAGAAGCCTTACCTTGAGAAAAAGGCAATTCAAGAAATTCTTTTGGCTCAAATTAGAAGGAGTTACCCGATTTAGAGGTAATGTCTTCTCTCAAGTTCCTTTCCTTTATTTTCCTTATCAGCTCCCTATGATATTTTTATTAATTGATTACATGACAACACTAGTATCCAAAATATACTATTATGTGGTTATGAGAAGGATTCTAAATACTCTTACATACACCTTCATCTAATGGATACAAACATATTAATTCTATGTACGTCGAACTACTGTCTCGCGAAATGATGATTGTTCAATTTTCCCCAACCACCCCTCATGGTTGCCATTATGATGGTATAGAATTTAAATATGATATATATTATATTTATTTTTTATCTATTTGTTTCATTTACATAATACCTTTATGATTTTAACAATATGTAAATACGATAATTTCATTTGAGAAAGTGCGGACTACCTCCCCCTCAAAGTGATATGACTCATTCATGTCATACATGAAAAGTATAAAGGATGGAATTAATGAAATTATGTAATATATATAACATATATATTATACTAGAATTATAATATACCTATGTATCATTTATTTTTCATTCCTTTAAATATGAAAAAGAAATGAATGTAGTATTCATTTGTACGTACAACTTACCGTCTCCATGAACGGTGTATTTCATTTTTTATCTCCGAATGTTATGGACTATTATAAATACAAATATACTAGATATAAATACATATATAATGGATATATTTGATATTTAAATCATGAATACTATTTTGGAGATAATGTAATTTTTACCACATGGACAATTTACATCAAAACAAGTTCATTTTCGACTCAAGTACCGAATATCGACAAAAATGACCAAAATTAACTTAAATAATTATTTAATGTTTATAACAAGGTTATAAGAGATATAAAATGAATAATAAACTTATAAAATCTTATGAAGAAAGTATAAATTAACCTAAGTTTATTATTCAAGAATATAACGAACAAACGAGACAAGTCAGACTCAATGTAAGGAACTTCTTAACCCAATTTCCATTCTTTGGGTTAATATTCTACTTATTCATTATAGCGTGCTACGATTATGTGAGAAATAAATTTTGATATTCTATCCAGTTCTTATACTTGATTTATGTTTATTTATATTGAATACACATAACAGATCTATTTTATTAACAAAATGATCTTTTTAAGGGACTTCATCTCAATCTCCTTTCATTGAGACATATTTTGATTTATACACGACTTTATTTTATACAGTGTATAAACCCATTTGAATTTTAATTTCATTCAAAGTGAATCTTTTTTCTAAGAAGCATTTTACTAAATGACAAAAATAATGACTCTTTTTAATGTATTAGACGACAACGACCTTTCAGCCGTTGCGATAATTATTTGATATTTGGAATCCTTAACAAGTCATAACATTTTTAAAAGGAAAATAAATATCATATACATTTTTTACATATTTCGGTATTAATATGGTTTTGAGAAATAATTTATTATTTAAATATCCTGAAATTATATATTGTGATTGCAATGTGGAAATGTTATCTTTCCTGTATACATGTTTTATGTGTTATGATTCTTGGGCATTATTTATGTATACAGGTTGTTCTGTGATAAACCGAGGGCTGGTGAGCCCAAGATAGATCTCCAATTAATTGGGTAATGTGACATATGTAAACATTAATGTTTCCCCTATGAGATTTTGGGAATATACTGTGATGGGTATTAAAAATGTAACTCCCAATATATTTATGAAAGATACAGTGTAAGTATGTTATGGATTCCACAAGTTACCTTTATGATTTATGATTTCTATGTGTTATTCATAATTATTATAATTTCATGAGGTATGTTAAAGAGATTATGTTTTATGAGTGAAAATTATGATTTCATTTATTTGTATGTATTGATGTACCAATGTTTTCTTTTTTTATTTTATAACCCTTACTGAGATTTTTATTCTCATCCTAAGTTTTTGAAACGTTATTCATAGGGTATGAGGAAGGGTAAGAGAAAAGAAGTATTTAAGAAGATTTATATCAAGAGAATAATTATTATTTTATTTTAAAGAATTTTCTGTTGAGAAAAAATTGGATAGATTAGAAGTGTATATTTTGTAATATTTGAGATGTAATGTAACAGTTATGGCCTAATTCTCTAAAACTCTAAAACTGAAAAGATCCTCAATGTGAATTTTTGAATTAACTCAAGATTTTGTAATGTTTAAGGTTGGGGCCTTATAGTTGGTATCAAAGGTCAGTTTAGGCAAATTTAGGAGTTAGAATATTGTTAAATTAATATCCATATATTATTTTTACTTTATGGTCAAATTGAAATGATATAAAATTTAAAGATTATCATGTTGCTTCACCTATGATATTTCTGTATTCAGAATGGTTTTCTGTACAGGAAACTGGGTAGCTATGATGGGACGACATGAGGACGAAAACAACCTACCAAATCAGCAACCAGAAATGGTTAGAATCATAAATTAACGATTTGTTGTAGTAATGACGGATTTGACTCAGGCTATAAATGGTGGTGGTATCCATGCACGAGATCAGCCAGATCAACCACAGAGGAAACTGTCAGTAGTGGAGCATTTCATGAGGCAACATCCCCTGTTATTCAGAGGATCATCTGACCATGTGATAGTTGAAGGGTGGATTAAAGAACTAGAAAATATTTTCAATGTCCTGAGGTGTTTAGAACATCAAAATATTGGTATTTTTGTTTACTGTTTTAAAGGTGAAGTTGATCAGTGGTGGTCGATGGTTAAAAATATATGAAATAGAGAGGAGGTTTATGCCCTTGATTGGGAGTAATTCAAAGGTATGTTTATTAAGAAATACTTTCCTAAGGTGTTTCAACTTAATATGGAAAAACAATTATTGGAATTGAGGAAGGAGGATGACTCAATGGCAGCTTATGAAGAAAAATTCACCCAATTGGAAAGGTATGCTCTAAATTTCATTCTGGATCTTGTTAATAAAATCAATCGTTTTTACTAGGTATTAAGGCCAAAGTATTGAAGGGATTTATCTTCTCATGAGTTAAACTTTTATGAAAAACTTTTTTGATGTGCATAGAAGGTGGAAATGGAGTTTTTAGATGATAAGGTGATCTTTGAAAAATAATAGAATAAGAGGATGAGGTGGAAGATGAAATGGGAGAACTCTTCAAAAAAGTCTGATGGTAAGAAACTTAAGTTTATAGTTTGTGAAAATTGTGGTAAAACGCACACTGGGGAATTCCTTTTAAATTATGGTAAGTTCTTCCATGTGTGGTAAAATGGGGCATATGGCTCGGGATTGTACTAAAAAAGATCTGTGTAGTGGTAAGACAACATCTGACTTACAGTAAATTAAATATTTCAAGTTCAATGAAATGGGTCATTATGAAAATGAGTGCCCGAAGAAGAACTCAAATGATGGAAAGCAGCTAGACTACAAGTAGAAAGGGGTGGTGAAATCCTTTTCAACTACTTCAGTAGTTGTTGGACCATCAAATAAAGTAGTATCAGCTCTAAGAAGCTTAGTATTTTTCGAATATTTACTTGAGTTCAGGGTACCATCAGTTGAAATTAAAGGAATCAGACATTTCATAGACCTCATTTCATACTAGATATGGCCATTATGAATTTGTAGTTATGCATTTTGGGTTAACCAATGCACCTATTGTATTCATGGATCTTATGAATATAATTTTCCATGAGTTCTTGGATAAGTTTTTGGTTATGTTTATTGATGATATTTTTGGTGTATTCCTAAAGTAAAGAGGAGCAAGAAAGTCATTTAAGGGTTGTCTTGCAAAATTTAAAAGAAAAAAAACTTCATGGGAAATTCAGAAAGTATGAGTTTGGGTTATAAAAAATTTCATTCCTTGGTCCCATTGTCTCTAAAAATGGCGTAACTGTTGATCCTTCTAAAACAAAAATTGTTGAAGAATGGCCAAGACCCACAAAAATAACAACAATTCATAGTTTTCTTAGTTTTGAAGGTTATTATAGGAGGTTTGTTGAAAATTTTGCATGGTTATCTAGTCCACTGACTATGTTAATTTGAAAAGGTGTTATGTTCATCTGGATAAAAGAATGCGATGAATGTTTTTAGGAATTGAAACAAATATTGGTGAATGCTCTAGTTTTGCCACTGTCTTCCAGAAATGATGAATTTGTTATCTATAGTGATGCTTCGTTGAAAGGACTTGGTTGTGTCCTAATGCAGAATGATCAGGTAATTTATTAGGCTTTACTTCAATTGAAAACTCATGAGTTAAATTACCCTACACATAATTTATAATTAGTTGTTGTTTTTTTTCTTTAAAAATTTGGAGGCATCATCTGTATGGAGTAAAGTGTGAAATATATACCGATCACCAAAGTTTGAAGTATATATTCACTCATAAATAATTTAACATGATACAAAGAAGATGGCTGGAATTAATCAAGGATTATGATTGCACGATTACTTTATGTCCAAGAAAATAAAATACAGTGGTTGATGATTTGATTTGGAAAAGTAATTCTACATTAACCATGTTATGTTTGGGACGAGATCCTTTGGTTTTTGATTTGATGAATTTTGGATTAAAATTTTTTGGGGTAGGGAATTCCTCTTTTTTTGTTTTAGGTTTCAGTACAATCATCTCTAGCAGATAGAATAATACAAGCGCAGAAAGAAGATACTGAGTTGTAGGAAAAGGTATAATTGGTTTAGAAGGGCAAGTTACTAGAATTTAACATTGATAAAGACTGTGTTTTTAGGTCTGGAAATAGATTATTTGTCTGTTGTGATTCCCAGCTGAATAAAGAGTTATTATGTGAATCTCATAGTTCTCAATTTTCAATTCATCTGGGCAGTACTACGATGTACAGAGATCATTGGGGGTATTACTAGTGGGATAGAATGAAAAGATATATTGTTGTCTTTACCCTGAGATATTTTATTTTTCAACAGGTTAAAGAAGAGTGGTATTTAATAAAAGGGATGCTTCAGCCTTTTCCAGTGCTAGAGTGGAAATGGGAAAATATCCCCATGGATTTCATAATGGGATTACCAAAGACTTCTCAAGGTAACAATTCAATCTGAGTTATTGTTGATTTATTGACTGAATCTACTCAATTTCTTACTATTTGATATACTATGTCTCTAGATTAACTTTCTCAATTGTATATTAATGAGATATTCAGGTTACATGGAGTTCCCCTCTCCATTTTATCTTATCGTGATCCCAGGTTTACTTATAACTTTTGGAAGGACCTTCAGAAGTAATTGGGAACTGAATTAAATTTAAGTACATATTTTCATCCCCAATCAGATGGGTAGTCAGAATGAACAATTCAGACCATGGAAGATATGTTGCATGCTTATTCAATGGATTACCAAAGAAGTTAGGACCAACATCTTTCTTTGGTTGAGTTTTTTTATAATAACATTTTTCATTCCAGTATACAAATGGCACCATTTGAGGCATTATATGGAAAGAGGTATCAAAATCCAGCTTTTTGGGATGGAGTAGGGGAAAGGAAGTTGATGGGACTAGGATTGGTATAAGATATTGAAAAAAGTTCAGTCAATTTAGAAGCACATGAGAACAGCTCATAGTGGGCGGAAACATTATGCGGATAACTTGAGGTATGATCTTTCTTTCGAGGTAGGTGATCCGGTCTTTCTCGAAGTTTCTCTATAGAAAATTGTGATACGTTTTGGTAAGAAGGGAAAGTTGAGTCTGAAGGTCATTTGACCCTATGAAATCTTGGATAATGTGGCATCAGTTTCCTACAGAGTAGATTTACCTTCAATTTTATCCCAGGTACATAATGTTTTTCATGTTTTAATGTTGAGAAAGTATATGTCAGATCCATCTCATGTTTTGAGTCCAGAGGTAGTTCAGTTGAAAGAGAATCTTTCTTATAAGGAACAACTAGTCCATATTCTTGACCACAGAGAGTAAGTGTTGCGAAATATGGTAATTCATCAGGTAAAGGTTTTTTGGAAAAACTATATGGTTGAAGAGGAAACATGGGAATATAAAAATGTAATGAGGGATAAATACTCCCACTTATTTGATATGTTAATAGAATTTTGAGGACACAATTACCAAAAGGGGGGAATGATGTAACAACCTAGGTATTTAGAGAATAATACTTTTCATTTCTATTAATATTTATGAATAAGATATTATTTTTACGTTAAAGGGGACACTTTTTTCAATAGAATACTCAACACGCAACAATGGGTTTCTTGGAAATATTACATTGCACACAACTTTGAGTCATACTGAAAAATTATATAAAATTATTATTATTTAAATTGGTAGTTATCGCCAAGATGTTGTATTAGAAGGAATTAATAGAACAAATACAATATGATTATGCATGTTTGTTAAATGTCTTCACATTTATCCAATCAATTTTAGAGGCCTGAAATATGAATGAGTTTGATTTTATGCATGAAATACTCTAAAATATTTTTAAAATGTATTTTTACCACCTTTTGAAGGAAAACCATTTTTAAATCTAGTTTTTTTCACTTTTATAAATTCTATTAGACAAAATTAACTTCTTCTATTGAAGTGGGACATCAAAATTTACTTTGAATAAATTTTTGGTATTTTTTTGATAAAGTTCATTTTTTAATTAATAGTGAAAAATACCGCATTTTAAGTCAAAACTGTCTTTTCATCTAATTTATTTATATAGTTAGATTGTAATTTTAATTGGTTTTAAAGTTTAATTGGATTATATTTTTATAATTTCATCTAATGTTATAAATTGGAAGTAATTTCACTTTTCAATTGGACATAAGCACGTGTCAATCTTTTGGTAGTTATTACTTCCTAAAAACCCACTTTTTGGTTTTGACAACGGTAACTAATTTTAAATTAATTATTGCAATATATGTGTTTTTAATTTAGAAAAATGGATTCCATATTTGGAATCAGTACTTCCAAATTATGTAAATAGGTACCTTTTATTTTTTGACATTATGAATAGTAACATCAGTAATTATTTTATTTACCATAGTTAAATGGTAAATCTAGTAAATAAGGGTAAAAAATAATATTAAAATAATATAAAACTACACTAACACATGTCTTAATCCTATTGGATGAGATATGTATGACCAATGGCATCCTTGGGTAGATTTTGGGACCCCATAGAGCCACTTGGGAGTAATAATGACATGTGATATTAATTAATTTAAAGTGAAGACAAAAATAACCTAAACATGTATCTTTTAATAAAAAATAATTTATATAGGGTTATATAATTGATATATTAAACACTAAATATTAATTAAAAATAAAAAATATTTCATACATCATGATATTTTATTTTTAATTTTTAGACATCAAATAAATAAATTTATTTATGACACAATGATGATGTAGTGATTGCATTATTAATGAATGATTTAAATAAATGAGATTATAAATATTAAAATAAATTTATTTTAAACTTTTTATTCCTTAAATTAATATTATGGATGACTATGACTTGTTATATTTAAATTAATGATGTTTTTTTTTTGAAAGAATCAAATTTTTAAGGATTTTTAAAAAGTCATGATATGAATAGTTTAAAAATTGACATAAATGAGTTTTTAAAACAAATACCATTTTATTAAATGATATTATAGTCCTAAAAATATAAGATCTAGAAAACTAACTTATATAATGTTATAAATGTTATTAATAGTCCAATTATGGTTCTATTGTCATTTTATCTTAACTATAGTAACCATATATTATGAAAATTCAAGAAGACATGGTCAGTGTTAATGTTTTTAACTAATGGTTAAAGCAAAAAGATAAGGTTAATTTTGTGACCTAAACTTGTCTAAAACCGATTGGTTGAAATTTTTTTGACCCAAAAACATTTTATATTTTAAATAAGTTAGTTTGTGACCATTTCAAAGCAAAAATAATTTTATAATAAAATAATACTTCAAACCTCTGCTAAAGTGCCCCACCTCCCTCTTATAAAAGGGTATCACATCTACCCATTTACTAACTCCTCTAAATCCACTTGTATTGTTCAAATTCTACTCAAATAATCTCCCAATATCCCTCCATTCCTCCTAGAATACTTACCTTGGGCACAAGGAAATTCAATAAATTATTTTGGCTCAAATCAAAGGAGTTACTCAATTTAGTGGTAACGTCTTCTCTCAAGTTCCATTCTGTTATTTTCTTTCTCCACTCTCTATGCTCTTCTTATTAATTGATTACATAACAAAACCAGTACCATAAATATATAAGGATAATTTTATAATAATTATTCTAACTACACTTATACACACCTCATTCTAATAGATACGAACATACTGTCTCTGTGTACGGTGAACCACTACCTCACGAAATGATGATTGTTCAATTTTCCCCTACCACCTCTCATGGTGGACATTATGATGGCACTGTATTTATATATGATATATATTATATTTATTTTGTCTCTATTCTTTTGTAATTTTCATTTACATAATACTTTTATGCATTCCATAATGTGTAAATACAATAATTTTATTTGAGGAAGTGCGGACTACCGCCCAGTCAAACTGATATGACTCATTCATCCCATACATGGAACATATAAAGATAGAATTAATGAAATTATGTAAAATATATAACATAGATATTATATTGGAATTATAATATACCCATTTATCATTTAATTTTCATTCCTTTAATATGAAAAAGAAATGAAAGTAGCATTCATGCGTACATACGGCTTATCATCTCCATGAATGGTGCATTTCATTTCTTATCACCAAATGCTATGGAATATTCTAAATAAAAATATACTATATCTAAATAAATATATACTATATATATATATATATGATATTTAAATCATGAATACGATTCTTGAGATAACGGAATTTTGACCACATGGATAATTTACATCAAAACAAGTTCATTTTTTACTCAAGTACCTAATATCGACAAAATGACTGAAATTAAATTAAATAATTATTTTTTAAAGACCTAGAAATTATGTATAATTTTTTTTAAAATTATAGAGAATTATTTTGAAATTTTTAAATTTGACGGCACATGATTTCGAGGCTTGGTGAGCCCGAAATAAAATTTTGAACTTTTTATAAGTTCACTTAAGTGAGCGTGGGGGTGGGTTTTTCTATCTTTTGAACCGGTACTCGAATTGGAAATCTGAGGTCACAATTGAATTCACAGTGCCAAGATTTGTTTAGGAAAATCTTAACTTCGACTGACAAGGGTCGGATGTAAAAGTAAAATTTTGGAATTTTCGGAAAAAAGTAATAAAATAACTCTTTGAGTTATTTTGTTCTTTTCTTCAACCGTTGAGTGATGATTGGAAAAACAGCAGTGTAACGACACGCATTAAATGGGGGTTATTTAATGACTCATTTATTTTGTTGTGTAACCACAACACACGTTTAATTAATGGTTCATTAACTAATGTTCATTAATAAACCACATTAATGAACACAACATTAAGATCATTTTCTTTTTATTATTCAATCCGTTAGAGAATGGATGAACGATCATGGGGGAAACCTATGACTTAACGCCGAAGACATCTCCCACCAATGAAGAAGGGAGAAAGAGCACCGATCATTGGAGGATTCGATCTAGAGATTGATGGGTGACGAAGAGCGCCAACGAACGTGGAACATCTACGAATGCGGATCTTCTCCTTCGTCTGTAGAAAATAAATCCAAATGTAAAGACCTATAAATTCCATATAATTTTTAAAAAAAAATTATATTGAATTATTTTAAGACGGTGAAATTTGACGACACATGATTTTGAGGCCCGGTGATCCTAGAAGAGAATTTTGAACTTTTTTTAAGTTCACTTAAGTGAACGTCCGGGAGGGTTTTTCTATCATTTGAAACGATGCTCGAATTCTAAATCCGAGGGAACAGTTGAATTCAAAGTGCTAATATTCTCTTAGGAAAATCTTAACTTCGACCAACAAGGGGTGGACAGAAAAGTTAAATTTAGAACTTTTCAGAAAAATAATAATAAAACAACTCTTTGAGTTTTTTATTCTTTTGTTCAACCGTTGAGTGAGGGTTGGTGAAACCATAGCATAATGACGAGCGTTAAATGAGGTTCATTTAATTAATAATTTCTTTTTTTTTTGTAACCGCAACACTCGTTTAATTAATGATTCAATAATTAAGGTTCATTAATGAACCACATTAATGAACACAGTGTCAATATCGTTTTCTTTTTATTATTCAATCTATTGCAGAATGGATGAATGACCGTGGGGTAAACCTCTGACGTAACGCCAATGACATCTCCCTCCAATGAAGAATGGACAATGAGCACTGATCGTTGGAGGATTCAATCCAAATATCGATGGGTGACGACGAGTACCAAAGAACCTGGAACGTCTATAAACGCAGATCTTCTACTTCATCCACAACAATGAACCTAGGTTGGGGATTTATTTCCACTAAGTGTTTAATGATTCCTCTTATCTTGTTCTTGAAAATACAAAGAATTCGGATAAACCGAATAACATCTTGATCCGTGACTCATTCGTTATTGCCGGAGGTTATTGTGGGGATTTGATTTAGTGTTATTCTTAATCTATGTGATGACTGATATCTTACCCAAGATAAAACGCTAACGCAAAGGGAACGGGCCGATCCGAAAAAGGCCCTAAACCTCTGCTGATCTTTGATTTTGTGTGTTATTCATGGGAGACTGTGCAACACAGTGACAAGGTATTTTTGTGGGCTTCAAATTGAATGCGGAGACTCGAAAGGCCCATAGGCATAGAAGGGACGGAAAACGGACCACCAGAGCATCTTCAGTGGTCCGCGAAAGGTGTCACCGGCGTGGCACTACCTGCAAGGCGACACCGGTAACCGGTGGTGGAGGACCACCAGCGTGGTGCCGCCAGCGACCGGCGGTGCGGCGCAACCGGTATGGCGGCACCGACGACCGGAGGTGGCGGCCGACCCACGACGACTTCATGGAAGAGGAAGCGCCCACTGGCACCGCTACAACAGGAGGTGGCAAGCTCTCGCCTGTAATGCTAGAGGATAGTAGCGCGCTGCGGTGGTGGAGGATGCAGTGCCCGTCAGTGCTGTGTGGAAGGGGAGCGGCTGCTCGGCAGCTCGGAAGGCACACGAGCGGACGACTCTTACGGCCTTTACGTGGATGTGGGGTGGCTCCAGTTGGCGCCACCTGCAAGACAGACCGAACACCACACGTTTGGTTTCTCACAATCGGGTCACCCCACACATGCTGGGTTCTTTAGGTGGGCCGCGTCACACCAGGCGGTCCGGGCCACCCTCGGCCCAGACCCTCCAGCCGGGCAGGACCCTCGCTAGCTGGGCCAGACCCGCCACTGGGCCAAAATGCGGGCCCAACAATCCGGTTGATCCGGGAACCTTACCAGACCCTTGGGTCGGGTCGAGTCAGTCCAACCGGGTCAGACCAGACCTAGACCTGACCGACCCCATTTTACTAAAATGGATATAGATCGCAGACAGGGCGTCCAATTGACGCATCGTCTATGGAATAAGGACCCATGCAATGAGTCGGACCTTTTGAGATAATCCACTTTAGTTTTGGAAAGTTAGAGTATGGAAATGTTAGATCATACTCGAATCCAACTGGGCCCTTTTTACTATTTTGACTATATCTTACAGACCGAGCATCCTATTGACACGTTGTATATTGGGTTGGAACCCTTATGACAATTCGGTCCTTTGGGTTACTTATAATTGGGACTTCATGGTGGTTGAGACACAACCAGCGGCTTGAGGATTGGATCCTCCGAAAATAAAGTGTGCTAGTGAGGGAATCTAGTGGCTGGTTGTGGCGTGATGAAATAATAGCGATCCTCTATGGGTCATCACTTAGAGATCCTCTGTGGGTCAGCACTTAGCGATCCTTTGTGTTTCAGCTCCTAGCGATCCTTGGTGGATCAGCACCTAGCAATTCTCTATGGGTCAACACCTTACAATCCTCTATGGGTCAGCACCTAGCGATCCTCTGTGGGTCAGCACCTAGCGATCCTCTATGGGTCAGCACCTAGAGTTCCTATGCGGGATAGCACCTAGTGACCCTGTGTAGTCCAGAAACAAAGCCTCTCGATATAATAAGATGATCTAGCTTTATAAGTAATCATCTTTATTCATGTTCTTTAAGTTGTGCACATGGTGTGAGCTGTCTTTTACTTTGTGCTCTATGATTGAGATCATGCTTTGTGGTTTTTTCCTTGTGGGATTCTGAGAGACCATCGGGGGTCTCAGAGTCACTACTAAGTATTGTTATACTCACCCATGTGCAGGCTTCACCTGCACCTTATAATGTCTTGTGCAGATGATGGATAGCTTGACTGAGACTTTGGAGAGCCAGATCTAGATGGTGTATGGAGGTGACCAATTGATGTGGTGAGCCAGAGTGACAAGATGTACCTACCCTTCAATTTATATCCTTGGTAGATGATCTCTGGAGATTATTTTTCTTTTTGTTATACTACTCTTTCATTTAGGATTGTATACTTTCCCCTTTTACTTTTAATACTTACTTTTACACTCAGTGGTGGTTTTTAGTGGTGGTTATACTACTCTATTTCTATTGTGTTTTTCTTGTTTGCAGCGTGCCATGTTTGTGTGTGTACAGGTTTAAAGGCAATGCCTTCCCTTTTTTGGGTTTTTCCTTTCTAGTTCTAGTCACCAGCCCCTGGCCTATGAAAGGCAGGCTTGGGGTAGTCACAACACGGGCCCCGGGGGATGGGTCATGACAAAGTGGTATTAAAGGGCAGTCAGTTCTACCAGAATAACTAAGAGTCTATATTTTAAATGGGTCAATAGTGTTTAGTGTTTTGGGTTTCGTTTTTAGTTTGAGAGTCCAGTGTTGGTGCAGAGGCTGACGTAACCATACACCAGGACACTAAGTTCTGTTTTCTAACTCAGTACATTAGAACACTGGTTGTGTGTGTTTCAGAAATGTTTCCTTTTTTTCTCTTGATCTCTTGTGATTCATCTCACCAGGTTAACATATTGAATGTTGAACATTTGTTTCTCTACATGATGCCTCTGAGTTGACATCCATCTAGGATTCTATCGATAGATCACGACGACGGCCCACTGAGTGATGAGGCATTGGTGGAGGGCCCTCTTTTAGTGATAGCACCTTCGGGTGGTGTACCAGCAGCACCACCACCCTTAGGGAAGTAGTTTCCACCAGCCCCACTAGTGTATAGTGCATGCCAACTAAGGGTGTTGTACAAGTTCCAGAGATAGAGAACCCCAAGGTTTTGAAGCAAGACAGATCTGCAGGTAGCTGAGGACTTGCTGGAGGCTGTGGCATAATTTTTTTGCTGGGTAGAGACACCAGTATATCAGATGGGGATCCTAGTATCTATCCTTTTTTTGGACACAAGAGGGAGATTTTGGATCTTGAAACTCCAAACACATGAGGAGATGACTATTTCCTAGTTGTACTTTGGGAGACTCTTCAGGGTGGAGTTCGTACCAGTGACACTATGATCTGTGTGTATTCAAAAGCTATTGCACTTATAACAAGGCAGCCTGATAGTGGCCCAATACTCAGTGAGATTTACATACCTCTCCTGCTACTCCACCGACATGGTATGGGACCCTTTCTTTAGGGCCCGGACCTTTGAGCAGGGTCTTCGATGGGAGATCAGAGCATCGATGATTTCTCTCAACATTCTGACGCTGGCTGGAGTGCTAGAGCGATACCTACTGGTGGAGAGCTTCCTAGCAGAGCAGGCACTGATGGTGACATTCACCACCAGATGACTGGTGGTTGAGTCATCTGTAGCTGGCAGTAGGAAGATGATGCAGATCCCCAAATGAGCTAGACCTTCCGGAGAATGACCCCAGGACGCAGGGTCGGAGGTTCGGAGCTCGTGAGGCAAAGGAGGTCATTTGGGGACTAGAGTTTTTTACTCTTGCGGTGAACAGGGGAACATGGATCATGACTATCCGACTCCCCACACTGATGACCGGTAGGCAGTCGAGGAACCACTGAGATAGCGACAATGGTTCGAGTGAGGAGGTTCATAGGGTAACAAACGTGGCACATGAGCAGTTCATGCAGCAAGAAATGGGCGTTGGTTTGAGGTACTGCTGCCACCACCTCCAGGTGGTACACCCTGACCTTAGAGAGCAGGTGGATAGGGAAGATCTCAGCTTTAGTCAGTAGAGGCCTATGACCATGGTGCTTCAGAGATGATTCGAGGTATGATATGTGTCTACTCCACACTATCTGCAGTTCTTATAGACATAGGTGCTAGTTACTCTTTCATTACCATGGCCCTCGTTCGAAGCTCGGAGATTCTGGTAGATTCGGTGGCTCGATCCTTATGATTAGAGACTCCTACGAGAGAGGATTCGACGATTACACACTAGTGATGGCAGTGTGAGCTTACTCTAGGAGGCGAGAGTTTCGGCTTCGATCTCCTAGGAGAAGCATCGAGGCCTTATGATGTCATCTTGGGTATGGACTAGCTATCGACATTCCATGCTCAGATTGACTATTTTAGGTGCAAAGTGTGGTGTTTCTGGGAGTATGGGGCTAGGTTTTCCTTCATCAGTGAGAAGGGAACCTTTTTAGAACAAGATGGAATTTCTCGAAGGAGGGTGCAACCGATCACTCAACAGCTGGATAGCCTCACCCTCAGTGTAGTGGATAATAGGATTCTGACCTATCCTGTAGTGGTGGACCAGTATGTGGATGCCTTTCTTGAAGATGTTTTGGGACTACCTATGAATAGATAGGTTGACTTCTACATTGAACTGTAGCCCGGGACGACACTGATATCTACACCAGTATATCGGATGGATCATACGGAGCTTTGTGACTTAAGGGTATAGTTTGAGGACTTGTAGAGGAAGGGGTTCATAAGACCCAGTGTTTCTCCAGAGGCAGCCCTAGTGTTGTTCTCCAAGAAGGTAGATGGAATCTTGAGACTTTTCATGGACTACAGGTGCCTGAATCAGTTGACTTTGAAGAACAAGTATCCTCTTCTAAGGATTGATGACCTCTTCGATCAGATAAAGGGAGCTCAGTGGTTTTCAAATATAGAACTCATATCAAACTATCATCAGTTTCAGGTGTGGGATGAGTACATACTGAAGATAGTCTTTATATGCTGGTATGGACACTACGAGTTCTTGGTGATGCCTTTCGGTATGACTGATGCCCTAGTAGTGTTTATGGGACTCATTAATAGGATTTTTCAGCCTTACCTCAATCGCTTCATATTGGTTTTCATTGACGACATCTTATTTTACTCGATGTCGTAGGAGTAGCATGCCACACATTTGCTAATAGTTCTGGATACACTCCGAGAGCACCAGCTTTATGGTAATCTCTCAAAGTTCCAGTTCTGGATACGGGTGGTCCACTTTCTGGGACATGTCATCTCAGAGGCTGGAGTTGTAGTGGATCCGGAAAAGATAGAGGCAATCCTTTCTTAGGAGCCACCCATGAGTGTGACTGAGCAGCGGAGTTTTCTGGGGTTGGTTGGGTACTACCAGAGACTTGTACCTGACTTTTCCAGAGTAGAATCACCCTTTTTATCTTTGAAAAAGAAGGGATAGCCCTTCGTATGGATGGAGAGGTGTCAGTAGAGTTTCCAGGAGCTGAGGTGGAGATTGGTGAGTGCCCCCATGTTGAGGCTACCAGAAGAGGGCGTTGGGTATGTAGTCTACTACGACGCATCAAGTACTGAACTAGGATGTGTCCTGATGCAAGACCGAGTAGTGATCACCCACGACTCATGATAGCTAAGGAAGCATGAGCAGAACTATGTGACCAATGACCTGGAGTTAGAAGTAGTGGTCTTTGTGTTGAAGATGTGGCATCACTGCTTGATGGGTGAACGGTTTACAATCTTATCCTATTACAAAATTCTTAGGTATACCTTCTCATAGAAGGACCTGAACCTAAGATAGCGGTGATGGATTTAGTTCCTTGAGGACTATGACTTTGATATAGTCTAAACTCATGGGAAGGGAAACATAGTAGGAGACACACTTAGTAGGAGGTTGGGTCTTCAACTGTAGAGTGAAGGGACACATCATCTAGCAACATTACAGATAGCCTTTGTGGATAGTGATGGAGCAGTATACCTCCAGTTTATGACTTTCATTCCGCCAATCCTTCAGCGAGTTTGGGAGGCACAGCTTGGTGATGTTGACTGTGAGGCCCAACGTGCTCAGATATCTTTAGGATAGGATCATAATGGATTTTTGATAGATGGGGAGCATTTCATTCTTTTTAGAGGACGCTCAATGGTACCAGTGACGTTAAGGGAGGAGGTGTTGAGGGAGCTCCATAAATCCCCTTTGTAAGTACATCTTGGTGTGGAAAAGAAGTATCAGGACCTCTGACGTCAGTACTAGTGTCTAGGGATGGAGAAAGTAGTGACAGAGTTCGTTTCATGAAGCCTCATTTTTCAGCAAGTAAAGGGCGAGCATCAGGTTCCAGTAGGCTTAGAACAACCACTAAAGTTACCAAAATGGAAGTGGGATGCTTTCTCCATATACTTCTTGACTGGGTTACCAGGCATGTCTTGGGGCCACGACTTTATCTGGGTGATCATTGATAGACTCACCACGTTGAGCCATTTTCTACCCTTCCGAGAGCAGGGATTAGTAGAGGGATGGGGACGCCTCTATATTCAGTAGATAGTACGGATTCACGAGATACCATAGACGATCATTTCATATCATGATGCTCATTTTACATCCCAGTTGTGGAAGGGATTATATGAGGTGTTCGGGACTCAACTATGCTTGAGCACCGCATTTCACCCTTAGACAGATGGTCAGATGGATCGGACCATACAGACACTTGAGGACATGCTTCATTCTTGTATCCTTGATTTTGGATGCAGCTAGGAGGACCACCTTCCAGTGGTGGATTTTTCATACAAAAACAACTATCAATCCACCATTGGCATGGCACCATTAGAGGCCTTATACATGCAACCATGTTGATCACATCTATGATGGACAGACCTAGGGGAGTCATCACTTATGTGTTCAGAGTTGGTATGGGCTACCACTGAGAAAGTGCAGATCATCTAGGAGCATATGAAGACTGCACAGAGCAGGCAGAAGACTTATTCCGATAGGAGACGGAGACACTTGGAGTTTGATGAGAGAGACCATATCTTCCTACAAGTCTCATCCTGACAAAGATTGCATAGATTTGGTCGGGGCGGGAAGTTATCTCCAAGGTTCATCAAACCTTTCTATATTCTCAGTAGATTTGGAAAGGTGGCATACAAATTATCTCTTACCCCACTGATGCACCGAGTGCACTATGTTTTCCACGTGTTTTAGCTGAGGAGATACGTGCATGACCCATCACATGTCATCAACTGGGGTGAGATGGACATTGATTATAGGGAGAAATTTGTGGAGTTCCTGGTGGAGATAGAGGATATAAAGTAGCAGGTCCTTCATGGATAGTTTATTCCTCTAGTTCAAGTATAGTGGGAGCACGGGAACCTCCAAGAGAGTACATGTGAGCGAGAGGCTCAGATTCGTGCTCAGTAACCCCATTTTTTTATTAGCTTTTTTTTGTGGATTTTGAGGACATAAAGCCCTAATTTAGGTAGAATTTAAAGACCTGGAAATTCAGTATAAATTTTTTAAAAAATTATATGAAATTATTTCGAGACTGAAAAATTCGACGGCATGTGATTCAGAGCAACGGTGAGCTCGAAAAAGAATTTTGAAAAAAATTTAAGTTCACTTAAGTGAATGTGCGGGTGGGGTTTTCTATCTTTTGAACTAGTGCTCAGATTTGAAATATAAAGGCACTATTGAATTCGCATCGCTGGGATTCACTTAGGTGAAGATTAACTTCAATCGGCAAGGTTTGGATAGAAAAGTTAAATTTTAGACTTTTCAGAAAAAAAAAAAATTAACTCTTCAAGTTATTTAATTATTTTCTTCAACTTTTGAGCGATGGTTTGTGAAAACAAAATGTAACAACAAGGATTAAATTAGGGTCATTTAATGACTCGTTTCTTTTTTTGTGTAACTGTAACTCTCATTTAATTAATGGTTCATTAATTAAGGTTCATTAATGAACCACATTAAAGAACACAATGTCAATATTGTTTTATATTTATTATTCAATCCATTGGTGAATGGATGAATGAATTCATGGGAAACCTCTGATGTATGGTCTATAACATCTCCCTTCAATGAAGAGAAGAGAAAAGGCACCTATCGTTGAAGGATTTGATCCAGAGATCGACAGGCGACGACGAGAGCCAATGAACGTGGAATGTCTATGAACTTGGATCTTCTTCTTCGTATGTAGCACTGAATCTTGGTAGGGAATTTATTTTCTCTAAATGTTTAATGATTTCTCTTATCTCATTCTTGAAAATACAAAGAACGTGTATCAACAAAATAAAGGGTTGATCCATGACTCATTCGATCTTATGGGAGGTTGTCGCAGGGATTTTATTGGGGTTATTCTTAATGTATGTGATGATTTCTTTCTTCCCCATGATAAAACGCTAATACAGAGGGAACAAGCCGATATGAACAAGGCCCAGACCCTCCACCGATCTTGGATGTTCTGTTCTCTTCATGTGTGAATGGGAAACGTGGTGGAAAGAGGTTTTTGTGGGCTTTGTAGTGAAGGTGGAAACCTGAGAGGCCCAAAGGCGGAAACGGGACAAAAAATAGACCATCGAAGCATCTCTAGTGTCCTGTTGAAGGTGTTGTCGGCACAGCACCACTAGTGACCGGCGGTGGCGGCCGACCCATGCCGGCCGCGTGGAGGAGGTGGCACCCGCTGGCATCACAGTGGCAGGAGTAGGATGGCACTTGTCAGCCACGCTAAAGGACAGTTGCGTGCTCATCAGCACATCGCGATGGCAAGGTGTCACGGCCGGACGGCTGCGACGGTGGAGAACGTGGCGCCCGTCAGCTTCATGTGAAAGGGGAGTGGCTACTTGGTAGGTGTGCGAATGGATGGCTCTCCGGGTCATTCTGTAGGGGTGGGCGGCGTCTGTTGGATAGACAAAATGCCATGCGTCTGGTATAGCACAACCATCCCACCCCGCGCGGGCTGGGTTCTTCAGGTGGGAAGCGCCCCACTAGGCGGGTTGGGCCACCTACGGGCCGAACCCGCAAGTTAGGTCGGACCCGCAAAATCCAAGCCAGACATGCCATTAGGCCAGACTGCGGGCCCAAAGGGCTAGTTTTGATGGTACATTTACTGGACCCT
This sequence comes from Viscum album, assembly GCA_963277665.1. Taxonomy (NCBI): domain Eukaryota; kingdom Viridiplantae; phylum Streptophyta; class Magnoliopsida; order Santalales; family Viscaceae; genus Viscum; species Viscum album. The sequence continues at coordinate 499,319,243 of OY728139.1, forward strand.
TGGGTCTGGTCGGGTCGGACCGGACTCGGACCCAACCGGCCCCGTTTTACTAAAATGACTAGAACTCGCAGACTGGGCGTCCGATTGATGCACAGTTTACAGCATGAGGACCCTTTCAATGAGGTGGTCTCTTTGAGATACTTCACATAAGTTTTCATAGATGTTGGGTATGGCTGGGTTGGATCAGACTCAAATCCAATGGAACCCTTTTTACTATTTTCACTATATCTTACAGACCAGACGTCTGATTGGCACTCTGTTTGTTGTGTTGGAATTATTACAACAAGACTATCCTTGCGGTTACTTCTAAGTGGTAATTTTTAGAAGTTTAGACATGAATAGTGTCTTTAGGATTGGATCCTATGGAAATATTGCGTTTGAGTGAGGGAATCTAGTGGATGGTTGTAGCGTGATGAAAGAATAGAGATCCACTCTTGGTCAACACTTAGTGATCCTATATGGGTTAGCACTTAGCGATCCTCTGTGGGTCAGCACTAAGAAATCCTCTGTGGGTCAACGCATAGTGATCCTTGGTTGAATAAAACCTAGCAATCCTATGTGGGCTAGTACCTAATGATCCTCTATGGGTCAGTACCTAGCTATCCTCTGTGGGTCAGCACCTAATGATCCTCTATGGGTCAGTACCTAAATATCCTCTATGTGTTAGCACCTAGCAACCATGTACGGTCCAACAACCAAGCCTCTTGACATAATAAGATGATTTAACTTTATAACTAATCATATTTATTCATATTCATTAAGTTGTATACTTGGTGTGAGATATCCTTTACTTTGTGCTCTATGATTGAGATCATGCTTTGTGGTTTTTCCCTTGTGGGATTCCGAGAGACCTTTGGGGTCTCAAGGTCCCTACTAAGTATTGTTATGCTCACCACTGCATTGGATTCACCGACACCTTATTGTGTCTTGTGAATATGACAAATAGATTGACTGGGACTTTGGAGATCCAGGGATAGACGGTGCGCGGAGGTTACTGATTGACGTGGTGAGCCACAGTGATGAGTTGTACCTAACCTTCAGGTAGGATCCTTGACAGACAATCTTTGGAGATTATTTTTCCTTTGGTTGTACTACTCTTTCAGTTGGGCTTGTACACTAGTTCCTTTTACTTTAAGTACTTACTTTTACACTCAGTGGCGATTTTTAGTGGTGGTTGTACTACTCCTTTTCCATTGTGTTTTTATTGTGTGTAGTGTGCCCTGTATGTGTGTGTATAGGTTTAAAGGAAATGTCTTCCCTTTTCTGGGTTTCACCTTTCTGGTGCTAGTCACCAGCCCCAGGCCTATAGAAGGGGGGTTTGGGGTAGTCACAGCACGGGTCCCAGGGGCTAGTCCTTGATATATGTAATGTTTATAACATGTTAATAAGTGATATAAAATGAATAATAAAGTTTAAAAAGTTTCTAAAGCACTTATAAATTAACTTATCTTTATTATTCAAAAATACAAAGAATGAACGATACAAGTCGGACTTAAGGTAAGGGAAATTCTTAACCCAATTTCTATTCTTTGGGTTAATCTTCTACTTCTTGATTATGTTGTTCTATGATTATATGAGAAAAAAATTATATCTTATATTGTTTTTATACTTGATATATGTGTATTTATAGTTAATACACATAATTGATCTATTTTATTAATAAAATGATCTTTGTAAGGGACTTCATCTCAATCTCCGTTCATTGAGGCATATTTTGATTTATTCATTACTTTCTTTTATACAGTGTATAAACCCCTTTGACTTTTAATTTCATTCAAAGGGAATCTATTTTCTACAAATCATTTTAATAAACAAAAAAAAGAATGTTTATTTTTAACGTACATGACGATAACGACCTTTCCGCCGCCACAAGCATTATTTGATATTTGGATTCCTTAACAAGTCGTAACTTTTTTAAAAGGAAAATAAATACCATATACCCGATTTACATATTTTGGTATTGAAAATGGTTTTGAGAAAGCATTTATTATGTTAATATCTTGAAATGATATATTGTGATTGCAATGTGGAAATGTTATTTTTCCTTTATACATGTTTTATGTGTTATGATTCTTGGGAATTATTTACATATATGGGTAGTTCCCTGATAAACCGAGAGAAGGTGAGCCCAAGATAGCTCTCTAATGCATTGGGAAATGTAATGGAGGTAAACGTTAATGTTTCTCCTAAGAGATTTAGGGAATATACTGTGATGTGTATTCCAAACATAACTCTTTATGTAGCTATGAATGATATAATGTAAATACGTTATGGATGACACAAGTTACCTTTATGATTTATAATTTTTATGTGTTATTCATCAATATTTTATTTTCATGAGGTATGTTAAATAGCTTATGTTTTATGAGTGAAAAGTATGATTTCATTGATTTGTATGTATTTATAGACTAATGTTTTTTTCCTTATTTTATAACCCTTATTGAGATTTTTATGATCATCTGAGGTTTTTGAAATGTTTTTCAGAGGGTATAAGTAAGGGTAAGAGAAAGAAATAATTCAATAATATTTATATCAAGAAAATAATTCTTTTTTTATTTTAAGGAGTTTTGTTTTGTAAAAAATTGGATATAGTAAAAGTGTATACTTTGTAATATTTGAGATGTAATATAATAGTTATTGCCTAATTCTCTAAAACTCTAAACCTGAAAAGATCCTCAATATGAATTCTTGACTTAACTTAAGATTATGTAATGTTTAAGGATTGGGCCTTATAATCCTTCTTTCCCTTTTTCCTTTGTTCGTCTCTTGCTCCACCATTCTCTTTTTCTCTTACTTCACTCTAAAGTCATAAGACTTAGAAAATTCATTTTCCATATTGATGTCACAAGAGACTATATCTTCATATGATGAGAAATATTGTGACACCAATGCCCTTTGGAGGAATGGTTTTAAGCCATAAAAGAATCAATCAATCTTACTTCTTGGGTTACATATGTAGCCTCAAGCATGCCTTCCTAACCTTGTGAAGTTAGCCTCGTACTTTTCAAAATTCTCATCCACCTCTTTCCTCAGACTCAGAAATTGATTTTTCATATCATCTCATTGTTCACGAAGAAATTATTTTTCTAGGAAAAGTTCCTTAAATTCCCTCCATTCCATATTTTCTAATTCTTCTTACACCTTTTTATTTTGAATTAATGACCACCATCGATCTGCATCTCCTGAGAGATGATAATCTAACATGAAAACTTTCTCCCTTTTATTACTTCTCAATGAAAGAAATATTTTATCTTAGGAACTTATCCATTGTTTAGCAACAAATAGATTTTTAGTCTCATTGAATGTTGGAGGTTGTTTTCTTATGAAGAAGTATAACATTTATCCTCTTCATTGTGGGTTAGGGTGCTCCATATAGGTAAGGTTATTATTCATAACCTAAGTCAGCTGTCCTAGTATAATTATAAGTTGTTCAGCACTAGTTGTATCTCCAACTCCACTATAATTATCTTGAATAGAAGTAAAATACCTATATATATTATGTGTGTTTATATGATTTTCATTCCATATACTAAAAACCATTTTGAAATAATGGAATACACTAGATTAGGTTATAAATCATAATACCTAATTCTATACTAGTAAAATGATTAACATAAATTGAAAAATTTATTCATATCTAATTCATAATCATAAACATGGTTTATTTGAGGACATAGTTAATCATAAATCCTTCCTAATGGTTTGTGAAGAAAATATGAATTATTCTAACTATATCCCCAAGCTGTTTCAAACCAGGTGCGTAGTAAGGCCCATTATCGTGTACCAGGTTGCCCCGAGTGAAGCCTGGAACACCTTGTCAGATTTTACTCCTAGGTACATCTTTTCCAGAACCACGTCCCCTTTTAGTATCTAGATAGGGATGTATTTTCTAGTAATACCCAAATAATATCTACATTACCAAAATTCTAGGATGTTCTTCTATACTTATCATCAAAGTATATTTTAGGGTAATGTTTTCTATTCAAGGTTTTCACATGGTTTGTAATAAATTTCCTCTAATACTAACTGTAATTACCTAACTCCAATTTCCTAGAGTTAATGAATTATTTCATTACATTGGAATGATCATAAGAAAATAAAATCTGTAAGGATTTATTGGTTTAGTGGCCTTGGAAGTACTTGATACAAACATAAGTTTTACATTACATATTGATATGAAAAACAACATATTATCACCTTTTAAAACTCTCATATCCCTTAGAATATCCAAGTAGGTAAATCATAATATACTTCTTTTCATCTTGGGACAAAATGAAACATAAGAAAAGGGTGAGCTCAGATGCTCAGTAAATATAAACAATATTTCAGAATCTATCATAAATAAACTTTTATGGAAAGGTATAAAACTAAAAAAAATCATTTTAAACATAATATTCAGAATGATATGGAAAGAATAAATTAAATAATTACATTTAAACTTTTACATGGATATTCTTTTGGTCAAATAATCATATGTCATATCAATAACTAATCTCGTAATGAGGAAATACATAATGTTGGACATCATAAACATACCATCAAGGCCTCATGCCTAGACCATTACCATACCTTCAAGGCCTTGTTCTATGACCCTAGTTTGTCTCATGAGACCTACCGATGCATCAATGGGGTATAGCAAGCCCCTCCTGTCACTTACTAAGTCCAATTCATTACTCTTATGAAAATGGTGAAACATAACATAAACATTTGTATTAAAACTAGCATACGAAATGTTAATACTTTAACCATAAACCATGAATGGTATAAAAATAGTGCAACCATATCAAAACATAACATAAAACCTTCCATAAAATATGGAATATTGAATAACAATAAATCAACCTCAATCAAGTATAAAATCTAATAAGGGATGTCAACATAGATGAAAATTATCTAATAAATTCATTAAAAAACTTTGAGAGAAGTATCCCTTTTTACTTTGAAATTATTTAAAAGCCACACAATTATAAAATAAAAAATTTAATTTGAAAATAACCTTGTATGCTTGTATGGGAAGCTTCAAAATTTTAAGGCTTCATAACAGCGGAAAATATCCTCTTGCATCGTATAAATTTAAAAAATATTCTTTCCTTAATTTTTCGAAAAGATCTTAAAGTACGCCATTTGAAAAATGAAAGAAAGATTCATTTAAAAATGTTTTATGAAAAGTGAAACATGGGTAAAAATTTCTTTAAAAAATGTCAATAATATTTTGAAATACATTTTAAGAAACATGGACATGGATGATAAGTTTGTCACGATAGATACTTACATATAAACAATATCAGATAATAAAGAGATTGTGAAATTAACCCTTACCTTGTACTTTTCTTTAGACAAGAGTGAGTTAAACTCCTGGATAATGGTTAAATTATGTCATTAGATTATACTAGAATAATATCCATATTTATGATTTCATATATGACCATATTTTATCAGTTTGTTAATAATATTTTAGTATTATCATTGTTTTGGGTGTTAACTGCTTCGTTTTCCCCTTCCTGTTTTGTCGTGTAAGTAATGATTTCTATGAATAGGATGTATTTTTGTCATATAAATAATCATATTAAGTTCATAATTATTATTTTTACTCATCTTATAAATTTTATAACCATTCTTTAATGGTTAATGTGGAGAATTAATCTCACAATGTCGTGGAGATGGTAGATCATATGTACGCACGAGAGAGAGTATCATTCAATTGACGGTTCAATGGTATGGAATAGGATGGTATATTGATTATATAGAATAATTATAATGTTTTATTAATTATTTAAATCCATTATACTCATCATTATACTCATCCTAATAAAGTATTTTTGAATAAAAAATTACACCATGTTGTGGAGACGATAAGTCGTACCTACACACACATGGTGATATTGTTATTCATATGTTGGATAAAAAGAGGTATATGGTTGTCCCATAAGTATAATAACATATAAACATGTATAATATAATTTATTTATTACTTTAGTTTGGAAACAAAATTGTAAGAGTAAGTATAAGAAGAAAAGAACTTTGAAAGATGTGATAAAACAATTACCACTTTTTAGGGTATCTCCTTTTGATTTACACAAAAATACTTCCTAGGTTGGCATTATGCCCAAAGTGTAGAATCTAGGATAAATTTAGTAAATTTGGGAGAATAATTGGGTAGGTTTTGGCTGAGACAAATGGATTTTAAGGTGTTAATTAAAGATAAGGAGAAGTGCCCTTTTATAAGAGAGGCGAAAGGAACTTTAGGAAATCTAAAAATATTAAATTCATTTTCAGTTAAAAATGGTCCCAAAATAAATTATATTAAATATAATATTATGTTAGGTAAAATACCCATAATATAATTAAAATTATACTAGTTTTGAATATTTTTTTAATCCGTATTTTTTGGTTTAACCCTTATTTTACCCTTTTTAATGTTATCGTGATATCTTGTTATTTATACTTTACATGATAAAGTAATTATCATAACATATCAAACGACCAAAAATAGTGTAATTTATGATATATTAGGACATATACTAACAATTTAGTTAAAACATATATTTTTAGTAATTTTATAATATTTAATAAATTATTTTATATTTTATGTTATGAATTATGTTAATTTTGACACTATTCATACTTGACTTTTTTAAAAATTCATAACATATTTATTCCTTAAAAAATACATTAACTCAATACTAACATGTCATATTCGTCCATAAAATTTGTGTATGACATCAAATATTTCAAACAATATTTATTTTAACATTTATAATATCATTTATTTGATCCATTCATTATTAATACTATTATTGCATCATCATTGTGTCATAAACAAATTTAATTATTAAATTCATAAAAATTAAAAATAAATAAAATTGATTTAGGTAATAATTTATACTTATAATTACTATTTATTATCAAATATATCACTTATATAACCCCATATACAAATTTTTTTAGTAAGAAGATGCATGTTTATAACATAGTTGCCTTTAAATTACAAGTTATAAGTGTCATAATCATACCCAAGTGGCCTATAAAGGCCAAATTTTCATCCCAAGGATTTTTTGGGTCTCCCATAACTCATCCAATAAGATTATTACAACTATAATGGTAGCTTTATATTATTATTATTATTATTATTACCCTTTTTTACCAAATTTACCCTTTAGCCATGATAAACAAAAATAATTACTAAAGTTATTATTCATAATGTTCACAAATAAAAGGGAATTATTTACATAATTTGGAAACTCTAATTCCAAATAGGGAATCCATTTTTCCAATTTCAAAACACATATGTTTCAGTAATTAATTTATAATTAATTCTTGTTAACAAAACGAGAAAATCGGGTTTTTAGGTAAAAATCATCAAAAGATTGACAAGTGTTATATATAATTTTAATGTGAAAATAATTAAAATGACCTGAATTATATTAAACGATAAAAAATAATATAATTATATTTTAAATCCAGTTAAAATGAAAATATAACAACATAAATAATTTAGATGAAAAGGCACTTTTAAATTAAAATGTAGTATTTTTCACTATTCATTAAAATGTGAAACTTTTCAAAAAAATTCCAAAATTTGTCTGAACTATATTTTTATATCCTTATTATAAATAGGAAGTTTATTTTGTCAAATTTAATATATAAAAGTTTCAAATATTGAATTTAAATTGTGTGTGCCATCAAAAGGTGGAAAAACTGCATTTTCTGAAAAATAGTTCTTTTATCCAAAAAAAATAAATTTGATCTTATATGATGACTAGAAATTACATAAGATGAATTTTAAAATTATATGGAATATAAAAATTCAAAATATGGTTAATACTATTCATAATATCTAATTTAACGATGAGGTTATATATTATAATAATATTTTATTAATATATTGTTGTTCATTAAAACTAGGCCTTGCGTGTAACGCAAGCCAAATCATAGTAGTGTGTAGCATAATATTAACATGTTGTTACGTAAAAATCATGAAATCAAAAAAAAAATAGAAATATTCAAAAGTATTGGGGTTTTACAATCACCCTTATTGAGCTTAAGATGCTTCTAACTCCACATAGAGATAAATCTTAAAAGGGTAATACACAATGTAGAACAACTGATGGAAGTATAACCATGAGAGTGTAACCTCATCATTGTTATTGATGATTATACTCCACTAGAGACCTATTTATCCATTAAGAAGGTTCGTTTCGAGTTCCACTATATGATCGGCTGGGGTTTTAATAATCTTGAAGACTTGGACCACATCCTCAACCCAATTCTCTACTAACTGATGGTTTGGATTTCTATGAAACCTTAGTGGTATTTGAAATTGGAAATATCATAATGAACTAAGACTTCATGTATAATCATATTTACCTATAGGAACTATCATCTTCTCAACGGGTGGTGGAACTTCTCCACACCAACCTAGAGAAAACACCACCTGAGTGGGTCCCTTAACTAAGGCCTCATCGCTCAAATATTCATCATCATGATCCTGTATTAGTATCCAAGATGGTTGTCATCATAGAGGCATCCTGAAAGTTGACAAGATATACCACAGTTAGATGAGCATATATATATGGGGTGATGACTCAAGAAGGACATGAATGTAAAAAATACCAAATATTATTTGATTCATGTATAATTAGTTAACTACATTCAATTTCTAGATATGCTGAGTCAATAAGAGAGTAGTTAGATTCCATGTGTATGGATATGTTATCAGTCACACAAACATTGGGTTCCTTAGCCTGAGAGATAAACTTGATTCACTCTGACAGTATTTCCCTAAGATTCCCTAACTAAACCTCACATAGGTCTAACTCCAAACACTAACCAAGGGAAATACCACCTTTGATACCACTTAGTCAGGACCCAACCCACCAGAATCCCTTATGGTCTAGCATTAAGCCTAGTGTGACACGCCAATCCGGACTCTAAAATTACATAGTTTGTTAAAAAGTGTCGAGTAGGAAAAACCCTAAATTGGATTCTTTTTCCTAATATACCTATACTCATGCACACGCGTACACACACACATCTCCATGCAATAGTGCAGAGGTATAATAAAGACTAGACCACTAGGGTGTAATAATTCATGAAAAAACCTTAGAGCACAAAAATTTAATATAATGATAAAAGGGTAAAATACATTCCCATTGATAAATGAGGTCCCAAACTAAAAATAACTGTCGAAAATGGAAAAGTAAATACAAATCAACTTTGTTCACTAATTTCATCCACTAAACAAAGTCAGCATATCCAAGTTCTACCATAATCCTCTAAAATAATTGTCAATATTCCTATCATCTACATAATACACAACACATTTGGGAAAGTCCCATGAAATGGTGAGTATATACATGCCCAATAGGATTCCCCAAGAAAAAGAGAGCAATACAAATAGAAACAGTCACCTCAATCCATAAAGAAAAAATTTAAAAGTGAATCCTAATATATACTCTCAAAAAACGCAAGCGAGAGAAAAAGGGGATCTCCATCTCCACAGCTAACTAAAAATAATGATTCAGCCTAAATCTCCCAAAGTTCCATCTTTGATGTCCACCACCATGTGTAACCATACAATAATCCATTTAGAGGGGTAACACCTCGCCATTATTCTCCAAAACTAATGGGTTACTATATCCACTGGAGGAATTAATCCCCTTCAAATCTAGAATATGGGCGTACCACTACATAGATGGAGGAACCATTCCCTCTTTAGTATGAGGGGGTAACAAATCTATGTATGTAAAGTGTATAGGGGACCCTCATTCTGATGCAACAGGGGGTACCAAACCCTGCGTCTCTCCGATAATCAAACCTGATCACTAACATCATCCAAGCATCACAAAATGAAGTTTCCTAATCATAATACCTTGTGTCTTATCTCTAATTCCAAAATGAAAGCCACTATTGTGTTCTATGTGGGAAACTGCTCAAGATAGGCAACTCATGGGCCCAAATCTGAGTCCAAAAGAAGGGAATGCACAAGTTGGAAGATTTTTTAAAAACTACAGAACATGTATAGGATATAAACATTGTTTCTTGGATACCCTGAGTATGACCATGTCTTCCAACCAGTGCTCGTGTACTTCAGCCCATACCTATATACTCTGGTTATGCCCATGTACCTAATGATGTCTAGGTACCCTGGTCATGTTCGAGTACATGGTTGTGCAAGTGTAATCTATCCATACATGTGTACCTAGTCGTGTCTATTCCAGTGTACTCTTAAGGTACAAACCAAGTCACCAACATTGGGTCACATGATGTGTACAGTTCATACATTACATGTGATGTTTATCTCCACCTGAAACCCTAAACACTATAGTAAGAGGACAACATGGCGTGTGTTCATGGACTACACATTGTTTTCATTGATAATTTCAAAAAATTGATGAATTATTCATGCATATTTCCTACTCTACCACTTGATCCACCATGAATCATGCTAAGAAACTTAGATATAGGTCTAACCATGCCTGATCCATCATTGGTGGATAGATTCCAGCCACCCGGACTACTTGTGATTCAATCCCATCATTTCGCTTCTCTGAATGGAAAAACCCATGAATTATCTACCCTGGATCCATCTCTGATACATATCTAATAGCTCATAACACTAAATCACACCTATATCCATGTTCCTCAGCTTGAACATGTTCCCACAATATATATCTATTCCATCAAAGAACTATTTCACGATAATTGTCTATCAGGTATTTGTCAAACCACATACCAAAGGAAATGCTGACAATGATCGTATATAGAACTTGTGGAAAAAGGAATAAAAAATAATTTGAGGAACAAACATAGCCATTTTTTAGGTCGGATTATATTTATTCAAAAATAAATCAGTGATCTCAAAGGATAAATTGAGAAATCACAAATAATTAATTAATTGGGTTCATGTGAAAAATGGAAATTTATGAAAAACAAAAGTAGATAAAAAATCTATGATTTTAAAATAAAACAAGTACATAAATCCATAAAATATCATTCCCTACATTGATTTAGTATTGATAGATGTTTATGAATGGATACATGCCATTTTCATTGGAGAGATCCATCAATTTTGTTGGCGAAGACAATCCCTTTACAAAATGATCATTGTTATATGATCCATGATCATTCATCATTGACTCTCCTACTTATATCCTCTCTAATCTCCCATGATTATGTGAAAAATCCTAGATATTTTCCATAATGAGGATTAAATATAGAAGTATTATGGTTTTTGGAAATTTATAAAATAAACTGAATAAATTATTCTATTTTATTAGCACACCTTACAACAGATTCCTTTAACTGAATTCACAACACTAATCAAATTTATGTCACACCTAGGTTAAAACTTTCATTTTAGAAATAATCATGGTCTTGGATTTCCCATATGAGATCCCAATAAATTTTAAAACTTTTTATTTTAAAAATATGTGTTTTTATACTTTAATATATATTAATATTTTTAATATATTTATTCTAGGGTCCTACGACACCCAAAACATTACATCAACTCTGAGGAAAAATTATAAAGAAGTATCCAAAGGACTAAACCAACAAAATTAGAGTCATTACATGGTACCTAATGGACTATCTCCAATTACCCTATGGAGTGACTAGTGCATGTGACCCATTAGTTTAGACACTAAAAGCTCTGTGTCATACCACCTTGAATTTGGTGTGCCACTAAGTACCCAATGGACCTTGGATACCTATTCAAAAAAAATATAGGAAAAGAGGAATTTCCCCTTCTTATATCAGAACCCCACTCAAAAATTTATTCTTTATCCAACCACAGGAGTTTGGGAAATCAATCCCATTGATATCCTCGTTTTCCTCCCTTGGATTGAGTGATCAAAAAATGTTTCATTTCTCATATTAGAGGTAGGATCTTCATCCTCCTCTTCTCCCCCTCCTTTTCTATTGTTTTCTCCAATTTTAGCGATTCATATTAGGGATTTAAAGGGATTTTCCACTAGATTTTAGAGGCATCATGTTGATTTTAGTGGGATTTCATGTGGGATTTGTAGATAAGTCTTATAAAAGGTTTTTCCATACTGTTACATGTTATTTATCTTGAGATATTGTACTATATTATTTTATTTAGGTACTTTGATAAAATTGGATGAAATTTATTATTACTATATCTTTATAAATTAGGAATCTTATCTTTCATAGGCTTGAGTGTGTGCTAGGAATAGAATATACCTAATTGCTCATGATTTTGATTTTTTACCACCACTCAGTGAGTTTTATACTGATTTGGATGATTATGTAATTTTAATATAAATGGTTTAGTGATTAAATTATTTATATTATTAATGATTTTGGTTCTTGTTTATGTTGTATGTGGTTAGTATAATCTTGTATTATTGTATGGATAATGAATTTATGTAGGTTTTATTTAACCATTGATAGTGATGATTATTTTATTGATTTAGGTTAACTACTTTCTTATTATGTTTTTGTAATTATCATTATTATTTTTGGAATGATTATGTGACATCTCATAACTCTAAAAATGGGATGAGATCATGTTATATTAATAATTTTCAAATACCTCATAACCTTCGTAATGATTTATTGGTGATGCATTGAAAAAACAAGTGTCGATGGACTATCATATGGATTTTTTAGTGGTTTGAGTTCGTTTTTAACTTGATTTTTCTAATGGAAAAAATTTTAGTCCTTCGAAATAATTTTTTAATACATTATGATTTTAAATATATTTTTTAAATAAAAATGATGATTTAAATGAATGGTTATAAAATGGGATTTCAAAACATAGTGATGGATTTTCCTATGTATTTTCACTTTGTTTTGTCCAAGAGCCTTTACTGATTAAGTCAATATAAGATTCCCTTTTTAAAATGATTATTAAAGGAGGTATTGAACTCATATTTCTTAAAGGAAAGAAATAAATATATTTGTTATAATGATTTTTTATGGTTAACCTTTTAAGAGAAATTCCCAATTTAAAAATAATGCATACTCATATAATTTCTCATGTTTTATGGGTTTCCATGTATGTTATCACATATTTCATTAGGTATCATGAATTCATTCGAACTATATGAAGAACCTTCCCTTGGAATATTGTTCAATTATATTACATTAATATATATGGTATTTTCCACATTAATGGATATATATTGGAACCTTAATAAAAACCCTCGATGGTGAGATAGAGCCTAGGACTCTATTCGAACCTTAACTTCTAGGAGTGAACCATAGGGTTCAATGAGATTTTGATTGAGCAATCAAATAATGTTTCCAATTAGGATAAAAAATGACCCTTGAGAATTGTGTGGGACACTTTTATTGATTGATTGATAATTTCAATCATTCCATGTTAGGCCTTGGGTAATGTTTTTCATTTTTGATGGCTGGTTGGTATCCTTACATAAAATAGAAGTATAGTAATTATTGACCTCAATGGTTGAGGTGGGAAATAGTACCTATGGTGTTTATATTGAAATATAAGGATTTATCAAGGGAAGTGGTCACAAAGTTGTGATGATCCTTGGTATGAATCAGGATCTATGAATAAATGTTGAGTGGGTTCCATCCTTTATGTTATTGATTGGGGGAGGTAGTTTCCTCCTTTTTGGTATTGGTTTATGATAATATGATATATGGAGACTTTGTATGTATCCTATGGGGTATTGATGAAGTATAATAGATGTCTTTATTGTGATAAACCCCATGGTAGGTGATGTCAGAAACGTATTTCGGGTTTGACTTAAGCTCATAGAGAATGATTTTTTTTATATGAGGTCATGTGAAATAATTGATTTTCCCAGTTGATTTTTATACTTTCACTAGTTATTATCTACCACATAGGAATATAGATATAGGAAAATGATAGTCATGTTAATAAGAGATATGGTAGATAATTCTTAGGAGGAGTCATTGTCTACATGTGATAATGCAGACTTATTTCCTCTGAGGTTCCACCTATGTTAAGACTATGCCCATGAAAAAATTTACCAATGACGTTATTGATATGATATCTAAGGGATTAGTGTGTAGTAATTATTCTATACTATCATGCAGTCAAATCCAACCTCTGTGATGAATTTCAATATATGGGGTAGATCTTAAGGTTCTCTATGAGTATTCTTTCAGATATCCTAGGTAGGGAATGAGGGATGGGATTGTTATTTAATATAGTAGGGATCATTTCAGTAGTACAATACAATCATGTGAATTTTATTCATAATATAATTGTCGATTTGGGATCTCTATGGCGATGCTTTTGATTTTCATTGTCATATAGTTATTGTTATTAATAGTTGGGTCATTTTTGAATTCCTATTGTTATATTTATTAATAACATAGTTACTTCCACTGATATTTATTGTTTTTTTATTTGAAAGGCAGTGATATGAGCAACTGGGTTGGGTGGGAATCTGATGACTGAGTCAGTGTAGATATGGAGTGTTAACTCTTGGTGATAATAATTAATGATACATGAGATACTATTAAATATACCTCATTGGAACATGAGGTTTTTTTACTCTTTGATTATTGCTAGTTGAGATATGGCTTGAGTTGGTTAGTACCAATTGTATGTTTGGGGAGTATGTATATTTTTCACCATGATAATATGAATCTATGGATTTTCATGAGCATGTATTGGTTATTTTTTGGTGGGTTGGGTGGCACTCACCACAGACATGCACTTGACTCCACTATCTCATTGGCCTTAATGAATTGAGGTGGGTGGGGGAATCCTATAGTTTTTTTGGACTCATCCTCTACCTACATCCATGAAATGGGTTTTTATAGTCACGGATAAATATTCATTTTTCATTATAGTAAAATTTTTCAATATAGAGTGAGATACCGACTCAAAATGGGCGGTGTATTTCCATATGATGATTCAAAAGGATTTTAAGTAGTGAATTGTGCTATTGACCATTATAATTTATTTCCTTTCTATATAAAGAATATATCAATTTAGGGGACACCTTGTGTATTTATCTTCTATTTCATTATGATGATTATTATCTCTATTATTACTATATATATTTCATGCATAATGTGGATTGTTTTACTTCTATATGCTAGATTTTAAGATTTCTCATTGGTTCCCTTCTATTATCTATTGTTTTTGGGTACGTTTGATACGTAAGAAAGTCATTGAAAATTTTAAATATATTTTTGTATGAACATTATGAGTTTTATTTGAGGACATAATCTTCCCATGACTTATTTAGGCCCTTTCTGCAAATTAGTAACTCCAGGTACACAGAGTGGAATTCATGAGGTTAGATAATGACCAAAATTATGAATCATTCTAGTGAACTAGGCATGGGACATTACAAATTTGTATTCGAAAATTATTTCTATTGAAATAGAGTTAGTTTGAGGTGTATGTATGATGTCTGGACTTGGAAGATGGATCAGGAGTATTCCGAACAAGTATGTATTTGGTTTAAACCTTAGATTCCATAGGATAAATAGAGTTGGAAGTGGGAACTCTAGGTCGATTGAGGCCTTGAATTTGGTATAATGAGATGTACAACACTCAGGATGTGGAATAGGGATTTAATAGGATCCACTTTCATTGTACCTATAACATGATAACTACATTTTTAGGGCATGATTTGTTAAGTACAAATGAGGTAATGATAGAATGGTCAAGAGGGGGTGAATTGACCTTTTTAATTAATTTTAAAGAAAATTTAGATTTAATAGAATTTTTATAATTGAAATAAAAATAAGATAAAAAATGATTTTTATAATAGTTTAGATCAAAATGATACTATTCATACTCTTCACTTCTCTCAAACACGGAAATAAATCGCACACACGATAATTGAATCTCAATATTTTGATGGAGAGTCGCAACTCTTTACAATTAATTTTTAATCCATGAAGGTATAACCTAGAACTGACTTTTGCATACATGAAGTCACAACCTAGTTAACTCCCTTTCGAGATGGTGGAATAAACCAACCCTTCATTTTTCTAGACTAAAGAAAAAATCTGAATCCACCTTCCTTTTATATGTTTCTGAAGAAAAATAATGTACCTTTTATTTGTTTTGGTATAACTTATAAATATTAAATTTTAAAGGGTAGTATAACCCAATATAATAACACACGCACAAAAAAAAGAAAAATATACAGGAAGGAACCACAGAACTAGTTGAACAATGAGAGATCTAAATGTTGAGGTAGAAATATTCACTTTAGTAGTAAGGATCAAAACATTCTAGCCCATTTGATAGTGTTGTGGTAGTGATCGTAAAATGTATAGCATCAAAATTTTTGGAAGTATCCACATCCTCCAATAAGAATTTACAATTTTCACTAGTTCTTTAAAACACAATATAAATAGTTTCTTCATGAAAATAATATTTCAAAACCTTAATGGTCTTATGCACAATAATTATTCGTTGTATTTTATTCACTTTCTAAGGTAGTTGTGCACATTTTCTCAATGAACTACTTCAGCATTGTAAATTATTCAGTCTATAAAACTAAATAAAATTTTACATCTAAACTTATTAGAATAATTAATACAATAGAAAAAATTCCATAATAACCAATATTATATCCATTGGAATACTTCCATAAAAGGTGCGAGGAAACATTTTCATATTCCAAATATTTGAGTTTTTTGTTTTTCTGAAAGGAAGTGTATATATATATATATCCCAGGTGATGATCATTTAATTATTTAACAACCAATTCTAAACTAATTTCCTTAGAATAGAAATAATTGTTATGTACTTATGGAAGAAATAAATTAACAATAAATAATAATCGTAAACTTGTCATAAATCAATATATAAAAAGAATATATAAAACATGTCATATTTCATGATTTTGAAAAAAAAAACTTTAAGTGAAAACACATTATTTTTAACTTCAGTGTAAACTGAAATTTTATGTAGACATGAATTTTACATGTTGGGTAAAATTTATCTAACCATAAACATATCTTGTGTAATCATCATTCTATTCTATACAACCATCATTCTAACCTGTGTAACCAACATTCCATTCAACATAACTATCATTCTAAACTATGTAAACATCATCCTAACCCATGTAACCATCATCATAACCTATGTAACCATTATCTTAACCTCTATAACCATCATCTGAACATGCGTAAAGGTAATGATTTTATATAAAATATAGCAACAATAATAATATGATAAAATGATATAAAAATTAAAATCATCTAATGAATTGTTTAAATATGGATTAAAACTACTTCAAGGTTATTATTTTCTTCTAAAAATAATGAAATCTTTAAAAGACAAGACTTTTAAATAATATGATAAATTATAATTACTTGGTTTGTTATCAAATCATTAAGACTTGTAAAATACTCATGTTAGAGGGAAAATAAAAGATGTTTTTTAATTAAAAAACATAAAGTATATCAAGGAGCCACTAAAAATATCTCACTTTTTAATAATTAAAAAACTATACATCAATTACTAAAATCTCTCCCCCTGGTTTGAAATAATCTAAAATATTAAGTTTCAAAAAAAATCTTTCCTCATAGATAAAAAACCTAAATACATCACATTGACTTAGACATAAACTATCTCTTGTAAATTAAATATTGAAAAAAATATTTATACTCCACCTATCTTAAATAATCATTTATAAGAAATAAACTAACTCTTATAAATTAAATTTCAAAAATTTTATGCTCCCAAAAAATATAATGATTTTTAGAACACATTTAAAAAATTCAAATATATTACATGATTTAGAGAACTAAAATTTAATAATAATTAATACAAAACTAGTAGAATACTTTAATAAATTATTATATTTCAAATCATATGTTAAGGAGCCATTATAAAATAATAATCTATTTAATCAAAAAAATTCAAAAAATCCTAATACAGATTTTAGAATTATAGATTCATAAATTCTAAATTTAAAATTAAAATTCACCTAAAAAATCCACATACTAAATAATTAAACCTTCATTATAAAAAGATAAAATTTTATTTTCTCAAATTTAGATAAATTCATAGGCTTTGTAAAAATATCCATAAATTTATTTTCTACAGAGATAGATTCAAGAACAATATTTCCTTTTTTAAACATGAACTCAAAGAAAATAAATTCTAATATCAATAAGATTAGTCCTAGAATGTTTTAATGGATTTTTAGAAACGGTAATAGTAGGGGTATTATCATAATAAGAAGGAATATTTTTAAAATTAAATATGAAATCACCCAAAGTTTTTTTAATAAATAAAGATTGTGATCAACCAAATAAATCAATAATATATTCACTTTCAACAGTAGATAAAGCAGTAAAAAAAATGAACTATAAGTGACTAAATTTTTTTAATTAAATGGCGCATACTTGATGTGCCTTTTCTATCTCAATTGAATACATAAAAACTATAATAATAAATAATAATTAAATAAAATAATATTTTAGATGCGTAAAATAAATAAATATTTAAAGATCCTTTAATATATCTTATAATTATTTTAACAAACATTAAATGAAATTCTTTTCAATCAATTCGAATTTTATCGCATATGAAAACTGAAAAAAAAATCAAATTAAGTCTTCAAGTGGGTAAATATAATAAACTGAAAATCATACCACTAAAAGATTTATTGTCAATAGTTATTTTCTAGATTCATCCTTATCAAGTTTACATGAAGTTATCATAGGAGTATTTAAACTTTTACATAAATATAAGCCAAATGTGTTAACCAGTTCTTTAGTATACTTGGATTAATTGAGGAAAATAACTTCATTTCATTGAAATATTTAAAGTGCAAGGAAGAATTTAAATTCTACCATTAAGTTCATATCAAATTTACTTGTCATAAAATTAGAAAATCTATTACAAATATTTTCACTTGAAGATACAAAAATAATATCATACATGTAGATTTGAATAATAAAAATATCATTGTAATTCTCCATAATAATAAAAGTATGTTCAAAATTACCTTCTAAAAATCGTTTTTCAAAATAAAATTTAATAACCACTAATACCAAGCTCTAGAAACTTGTTTTTATCCATATAAATCCTTATACAATGTTAAAACATGGCTTCGAAACTTTTCATTTTCAAATTTTAGTTGTAAGATCATGTATTTTCTCAGGTGTTTCACTCTCTAAGTTTTTCATTAAATTTCTCTCAGATCAGTTTTGCCTTGTTTCTAAAAGTTGGAGGTTATGTTTTCATCGTGGTTGAATGTTTTTTAGAATAAATGTTGTCTTTTTTTTGTGAGGAAATTTGAGAAAACTGGATAGGATCCATGTGGAGATCCTTTGTTAGGGAAAATCTCTTAAATTCTAGAGATATATGCATCATTGAATTAATGGAGTTTGGGTAAATGGGTTAATTGTTACTATGGGTTCTTGGTAATTTGAGAAGTTTTAAAAGGGGTTTGAGTCATTTTATATGGAAAATGGGCTAAAAACCATCTACAGAACATTTATGTGTCTTGTAAATGTATTACATGTCATGTAATGTTTAGGTTGATTTTAATAATCGGCTGAGGTGATGGGTTTTTTGAGTATCCCACAAAAAATGATTATACAACATGTAACTATAGTACATGTTATGTAATTCCCCAACCTGTTGTTTTAAAGTATGTTGTGTTGATGATTTTTATATTCACCCGTGTGAATCCTTGTCCTCTCTACCCTAATCCACCTTCCAAGTAATTTTTGATTTCTAACCTCCCTTTCAGATGTCCTGATAATGCAATAAATCCCTCTTAAGTGGTTTTGGTCTAGTTTTCTTGTCTCATTATTTTTTTAGCTATTGCGGTGTAATATCTTGACCATGAGCATTGTTGTTTTTATCTTGATATATTTTGATCAAGGATCTTTCTTGTGATCATCCTCGCCTTCTTCCTTAATGGTGTTTTCTGTTGGAAGCATTGTTTGATTAGTAGTTAAATGTAGGGGGTCGAAACCTTAACCATATGGTTTGATTATTGTTATGTATATACAATATTTCAAGTGCGCCAATATATCATGCACTTAATAAATTAAATGATGAATTGGATTATTAATTGGAGTCCCTATTGGATGCTTCTGGTTTTGACCTAGCATGTGGCTCTCATTCAAGTGAGCAAACCATTAAATGTAAATAAATTGTTTAAATGGATTAACGTGTGTTTAACATGACATGGATTGTGGGTGTTTTTTCTTAATATATATTTACCTTAGGTTGGATTTTTTATTTAGGATAACTGGCATGTTATTGTTTATAACCAATTGATATATGAAATTTGTAATTGAAAAAGTTAAATGGTAATTTTCATAATTAACCACTGAGCCATATGGTGTGATATTTTGATATCCTTATTCTTATAAATTTTGTTCTGTTTAAAAGTTGTAATTCTTACATAGGGTGTTGGCCCAATGATACAAGCTGAAATGCTTATATAGTGGGATATGCCTAGAGATACATAATGAAATGCTAATATAGCAGGCTATGCCTAGTTGAAATGTTGAAATGATGATATAGCAGGCTTGTCCAATTTGAAATGATAAAATGATGATATAGCGGACCAGGCTCGGTGACATGTGCTGAAATGTTCATATAGAACGATCAGCCCAGATTAAATGCTAAAATTATTATATAGAAAGTTTGACCTAGATTACTATTATTTATACCTTGGTTATATGGTTTTGGTTATCATGGTTTTAAGACATGCTTAGGGACATTATAGAATGGTGTTGAGGTAGATTATTTTATACCTTGGTTATAAGGTTGTGGTTGGAATGGTTGTAATACATGCTCCTAGATATTTCTTCAAGGTGTCGAATTAGGTTGATGTGGTATTAAGTTAATTTTTTAATTAATTAATACTCTTGTTTATTGTATTATTGCATAAACTTGTTATCAGACTAGTTATATTTAGACATGGTGGTGTTGACCTACTAAATTATACTCACACCATATTCAGACTTCCATTTGGAACCTGAGTAGATTATATGGATATAGGTTTAAATAAGGGAAAATCACCTTGTTGTTGATTTTTTTCTTTGCTAGATGGGCTAGAGTTTGGATATGGGACCGACATGGGATTCATAACCGGGGAATTTTGAGTCATTTTTATTATTATTCTAGCCTTTATTTTTTATTGTTTCTATAATGAAATTTTGTTACTTTCTATCATGTCATTATATTATTCCTTTATTATTTATTAAATCATACAATTGGCTTATATTGTTGGTTTTCCATTGTATTATATTGTTCCCATTATTTCCACACTTTGATATTTATTATTATTTGATTTTTCTAATGTTTTGTAACTTTGTGACCAGGATTTATAGTCTCCCTACTATACTTAGCATACCCCTATTACTAGTCATCAGCCTCTTTCATATGGGGAAGTGTGCTTGAGGTCGTGTAACCAACCCTTTATGTCTATGTTATAGAGTTTCATATTGGGGGATGTTACAAAGTGGTATCAAAGGACTAGGTTTCTTTTCTGTTTCTTTACTATTTGGGAATAGAAGATAGGAGACTTGGATGTGTCAGGACTTGGAAATGAGCTTGTGCATGGGAGCAGTTAACTCATGTATGGGATAAAATCTGAGTTCCTATGGGTGGATTGTTGTTTATACTATTTTCTTGTTATAGTTAATGTTATTTCACCATGAGTGATTCATATATTGTGTGAGGTTATTGTTCTATGATGTTATTGGTTCTTGATATTTATACTTGTGGCCTAGTATGGAACAAGATGAGTATGAATTCATCATAATAGTCACATAGAGATATATATTGACATGCATTGTTCATCATAGGGACATGTTTATTTTTAATATGATATATACTTTCCTATTTAACTATGATATGATATATAAATTGAGTCAAATAAAATAAATGAACTGTTATGTCATGCTAAAAAAAATTTAATCCATGATTCGAGAGACCAAGAGTCAGTGGTTCTCTATTATTTTCACCTTTTGAGGTAAAAATTGTTGTTCAAGCTAGTGTTTTAAGGATTGTTTTTGTCTTGTAGGTAAAATACCTTCTCATCATATTGGATTTGACCATCAAGAGAGTAGTAATCAGTATGATCCTAATGTAGATGAATCATAGATTCCAGTATCTCTTGAGGATCGGATGGATGCTCAACATTTTATAATCTTCATGAGGTTCATGAGATCCATGGGAATACATACTGTCAGCACTATGTCTTTGATGTCTAAGCTGAAGAGATAGTTTCAACTGCAGAATCCACTTAAGTTCGCTGGGGAGAAAGGAACCCAAGTAGCTATGTTCTGGATCGAGTCAGTCTATACGATATTTACGTATCTTTAGACACCTACAGATAGGTGGGTGAATGTTGACACATATATTCTTCGAGGACTAACCAAGTATTAGAGGGACATTCTGGAGAAAGTATAGCAGTAGGAGGAGTTATCTTGGAAGGAATATGAGATGAAGTTCTTGGGCCATTTCTATCCCAATACATTGAGGGATGAGAAGTATCATGAGTTTATACACCTGATGTGGGAGGGTATGTTAATATTGGACTAAGATGAACATTTCACCGACCTTCAGTGATTTGCACCATCTTTGGAATCTAATGAGATCTCCATGGTAACATGTTTTTAGGATGGTCTTTGATATCAAATCAGGTCTCAAGTGAATGTGTTACATCTGAGCAATTTTTCATATGTGATAATTCAGTCACTTATCATTGAAGTAAATCTGAGAGAGGCCCCGAGTAGCGGCCAGGCTATTTTAGCAGGGAAAACTATGCGCTCTTCTTCTAGTGGAAAAAAGCGTTATTATGATAGTTTTTTCCAGGGAAATAGTGGTCAGATCAATTAGGGTAGTGGGCATCTATCTCAAGACTTTGTTCCATTGCAATGTTATCAATGTGGAAGGATGGGTCACAAATAGCCTCAGTGTATGTAACTTTATTTGGATTGTAACGTTTGTGGTATATTGGGCCACCGAAAAATGTTTTTTAGTGGAATGTAGTAGTAGAAAAGTTTCATGGGAATAGAATAGGTATCAGAGTCTAGTAAAGAATCAACAATGCCTCAATATATAGGTATCTGGAGTTCCACAGGAAGTTATGGTTGAGGCAAGGGATGTGGTACCCCAGTGCAAGAATCACAGTACCGGGTAGAGGGTATAGATTAGGGGGGTTAGGATAGAGCCCAGGGAAGAGGGGCTGGTTAGTTTCATGTTATGTAGACTACTACTACTATTTGGGATGTAGGACTGTCTACCTTCAGAGGTACAATTCTTGTATCATCCATCCTTGAATTTTTTTATACAGAAGCATAGTATTCTTTTTTATCCTCTCTTTTTAAAAATTTATTGGGATTTTATTTGGAAATATTAGATTGGGTTTTGACCATTGAGACACCGTTTAGAGTTCAGTTAGACAATATCAAATGTTACAAGGTGTGTTATCTAGAGATTGGTGGTCACCATTTCGATAAGTAAACATTTTTCTGGAAATGACAGACTTCAAATTGATTTTTGGTATTGATTGGTTAGTTTTATACTAGGATCACGTCAACTATTACTGGATGAGATTTACCTTTTTATCTCCAGAAGAAGGTATCTGTCTCCACCAGGGTGAGTGGGGTCTTTAGCCTGGTTTTGAAGGACCAATTTAATGCAGATCGGATTGTCTCATTACTCAAATAGATAGTATTGCTCTAAATGATGGTAAAATGAAGCATTATTTGTTTCCTCTTGTGGTAGGCCATTTTCAGGTTGTCTTTACTGATGAGTTATATGGATTAATACCTAAGTGATAGATTGATTTCATGGTCGATTTGGTACTGGGAGCAGAGTCAGTTTCTATCCCACCTTATATAATGGTACCATCAAAGCTTCACAATTTGAACGTTAAGTTGAAAGATCTTAAATCTATAGGTTTCATATGGCCTAGTACATCTCCTTGGGGTTCTCTAGTTCTCTTCACTAATAATTCTGGTAGTTCCTTACACTTATGTGTGGGTTATTGAAGATTGAACCAGATGACGTTCAAGAACTAGTATCATCTTTCGTGCATCAACGATCTCTTCAGTAAACTAAGATGTTATAATATATTCTCCAATATTTATTTGAGATCAAGTTAGAACTATTTGAGGGCAATACAATTAGACATACCTCAGACTTCTTTTTGGAGCATTTATGGCTTGTATGAATTAGTAGTGATGTCATTTGGTTTGACTAATGCACTTGCGGTATTCATGGCCTTGATGAATAGTATCATTCATTCTTTTCTCAACCATTTCATGGTGTTTTTTAAGACATTTTATTGTACTCTCAATTAGCATATGATCATTCCAAAAATCAGGATACCATCCTGAGTACACTAATATAGTATCAAATTTATGCTAAGCTAACCATATTTTTCTTATGGATTGATAAAGTGAACTTCTTAGTCCATGTCATCTCAGAGGAACGAGTGTCAGTAGACCCAGAGAAAGTTTCAGCTATAATATCTTGGGAACAGCATAAGAATGTTTTTGAGATTCTTAGATTTATGGGTTTGGATAGTTATTATTGGTGCTTTATCCAGGACATTTCCAATTTGGAAGAACCGATGTCAAGGCTAACCAAAAATCGTGTGAAGTTTGTTTTTTCATATTCTTGTGAGATAGACTTTTAGAATCTAAAAGTTAGGACGACACTACTATAAAAATAGGCAATAGCCATAGTTTATAACTATGTCTATAGAAACTGAAATTGTTCCTATAGCTAATAGCCATGATTTCACCGACCATGGATCTAATTGGTGTGGTTATAGGTAAGATCCTATAGCCGTAGTTTGTAACCATATAAATATCCTTATAGCCATGGTTCAAAATGTGGAAATAGGGAAATTTTTGAGGTTTTAAATGTGGTTATAGGGTTATTACCATGGTTGCAAACTTTGGCATTATCCTCTTCCAAATAGATTTATTTCCATAGTTTGTAACTGTGGCACTAGGCCAATATCCAAGATTCAATCCATGGAAATAGGTATACTACCAAGGTTTAAAACCATGGCTACATCCTTCTATTCCCAAAAAATAAAATTATCTCTACATTTGTGGTTAACAATTTTGTATACATCCTTAAATTTCTAGAGAATAAATAGTAGGACCATGTACCCATCTGCACCCCTACACCTCTACACCCCCCCCAGAACACCTGCTACATCCTCTACCCTACTACACCCATGCATCCCACAGCACCCATCTTCTCTGCTGCACCCATGAACCCCTCTACACCATTGTCTCGCAGCACCCCTACACCCCTCTACCCCACTGCACCCCTACACCCTCAAAACCCCCACACCACCCACACCACCCCAACACCCCTACATTGCCCATGTGCACAATGGAGATCAAATAATATTCAAACATTCAAAGCTCATTAGTTCAATACTCATCGTCAAACATAAAAAATAATCATATCAAAATATAATGTTCTATCTGAATATTTTTTGTGAAGGTTTATAGAAAATATATCTAATTTCAAGCTTCTATCAGTATGAAACTTTAGAAAAATCTTTTAAAACATTTCACCAAGTGGAAGTTTTATTAAAATAATAAATTTATACAAAAGAGGTAATTTTATTGAAGTAAATTGCATATATTGATGTAAATATGTTATGAACAAATTTTTAAGTAAATAAATGAACTATAAAGCCCAGGTGCATTCCAAATGGGTTCCATCTGGTCTAGATAACTAAACTATGTAATTATAAAACTCTATTATTCTAACATAATGTTCCAATAATGAAATTCACCTCGTAATAATTAAAATATACCATAAAACTAATTAGTATGGATAGATCTATGAAAAATATATAATAAAATATGATTAAAAATAAATTCCAAGTGTATTCTTATCAAAGAATTGGTGGAAGTGTAATATATTGCAATCTCAAATTTATATTGACAGTAAATTTGTTTTTTCTTCAAAATATACAATTCATGAGGGAATATAAACTTACAAGTCTTATGCATTATATAGAACTAAAATTTAAGAATGGGTTGTATGTAAGTCAGTATAATGAAAATACATGAGCAATTTTTATTAATAAATATGAAAACTAAATTATACCTAGAGTAATTAATATATATGGAAAGTTTTATAAACTTACATGTAAATAG
This sequence comes from Viscum album, assembly GCA_963277665.1. Taxonomy (NCBI): domain Eukaryota; kingdom Viridiplantae; phylum Streptophyta; class Magnoliopsida; order Santalales; family Viscaceae; genus Viscum; species Viscum album. The sequence goes on from OY728139.1 coordinate 499,345,358, forward strand.
TTGTATTAATTTATGCATATACATGTGCAATGTATTAATAAATATGAAATTTGTACTATATCATGAGTAATTGATGAATGAAATTTATTAAAAATATTTGAAGGTAGTAGGTTCCTAAAAATAAAAAATTGATAATAAGATAGGAGACTAATAGGAAAAGTTGGTTAGAGGGGAAGCAGAAAAATGGAGCGAAAACTTGTAAATGGGAGAGTGACATGTGGATCAAGAGGCATATATTTTTGTGTGAATAATAGATGTTATATAGAAAATTCATTATGTCACACTCCACTAATTTGATATGTCATATAAAATAGTGATAAGGAGTTATAAAATAATTCATTATGAGGAAAATATTCTTATCATTTTTAATCAATATGAAATTTTAAATGCTCTTGGGGACATCAACTACATATATGTCAGAAATTGAGGTTTGATGTCAATTGCTAGTGTTAGTGTCAACTTAAATGAGATAATCAATCATTTTTATAACAGTCATTAAAAAAGTCATCTCTATTTTGAATATGAATGTGGTTAAACTAAACCCAAATTATAATAATTAATGATTCATTTCATGGATAAAAATCCATGAATTATTTTAGATACTTCATTGAATGGACTTTAAAGGACCATGTTATCTTCTAGTACTGATAATTTTGATATGTTAGAACAAATTAAAAATACAATGTTAAGGTTTGACCCATTTAATAGAAAACATGATGAATCCAACAAATATAATTCTATTTAGGATGATTATAAATTTATGGTGACCAATAATAAACTAACCCACCACCATAAATCTAAATTTAGTCTCAAGTAAGTATTTATTATAATATTCAGAAGAATTAATGTTCAAACCCATGAAGAGAAAATTTTACATCAAAATGATGTGGAATCCTTTTTTATGATAAGAGAATTTGTATTAATAAGATACAAATGAATGTTTAGGACTTTCCCTAAATAGATCAAAACTGTTGAGCTGTGAAAGGAAGGGATTCCCCATCATCAAAAATTGAGGTATCGGTGATTAAGAGATTATGATATTTAATCCACATATTTGGTGGTTGTTTTTAATTTGGATCCTAGACAATCAAATGAAAATTAGGTAAACCCTATCAATATTTAGTATTTTCATTCTATGTTAGTGAGTGTGCATGTGTTATATGTGTCGGGCTATGAAAAATCATTGTAGGTGAACCAAATAAGAAGTTGTGGTGTCCAAAATGTTATGATATTGATGAAGTATTATGTCATGATATCAGTCGAAATTTCATGCCATCCGTATTTTTTTAATGGATAAATGATTTATTGAACTGTATACCTATGTTTAAAATGAATGGAAAATTTCATAAATGATTTAATTTATTAATTTTTCTTGATTAGATCTTAATGAGTTATTTCATTATATAAATTTAATGTACATCCTTTTTTGGATATTCTTTATTGAATTATATTCCAAAGTGGAATTTCTTGTCTGATTTTATGTATTATATGACTATATTGTATACATATTTTTGATGAGTGAAAATATGGTAATGTAAGATGATAAAAAATTAGAGAATTGATAAATAATAATAACTTCCCTAGGTATAATTTGGGCTGAGATTTTGGAAATTTCTTTTGATATGTTATTTATATAGTTAGGATCTCAATGATTGAACAATTTAAAAAATTAGATATTTTTAAAGGATTGAATGAGTATATAGATTTGAAAACTATTAATGAGTAAGAAACAATGGAAATAAGGTAAATTGAACAAAGATGATAGAAAATTGGATAGAAGTCTTTAAAACCTTTATGATCACCCACTCTCAGACTCTATTTTCCATTATAAGTAATATCACATTTGTTGTGAAGTGATTTCACCATGACCCAGTGATATCACCTCTAAAATTCCTATCAAAATCAAGAAAAATTAAAGGAATAAATAATTAGAAGGATGATAGAAACCTATTTCAATAGTAAATCCAAATACTCCCAATATGTTCATAGTGAGGGAGTAGAGGAGGAGGAGTAACCAAGCAGGGAAGTTTCATAATTCACTAAAATCATATCAAATAATTTGTTGAATAAAATTGAGTATTAAAAATCCCCCATGAATGAAGGTAGGGATTTGTCCATGGGTTTGTCTCATGAACATCCAAGACAAAACACTCATTTATATAATACGTATTTCTATTAATTAGTGTTTTAAATAAATGGATGTGAAAAAATAGGGGGATTTATGAGTGTGATGAAATTAAAAAATGGAATATAATTTAAAATCAAAAAAAAATATTATGAATAAAGTGATACTCTTAATATTAGTACAAATGAGCTACTTCACAACCCCATCTACTAGTTTAATTATCACTCCATGATCACACCCAAACATATGTATAAACACACCTCTCTGTAATATTGATGTGTGGATTCCCAGTTTAACTAAGAATCATTAAGTTCTCTAGTTATCCTCCTCCCTCATATGAAATAAATATAATACTCATCAATTAAGAGATAACTCCACTCACTAACCTAGAAATATCTTGCTCAATATTCTTCATATAATCCCCTGATGAAACTATACATCAATGAACTAAATAAAGTTAATTTGATTCTATTGAGGGTAAGGAAATATATGATAAATAAGGATGATAGGAATTTTCCCCAAATTATTTTCCATGAAACTTTATGAATCCCTAAATTTTAAAGTCAGAATTAAGACAAGAATGTGTAAGGAGTCAAAAGAATATCAAATCAAATCTCTTTGAGAAAACCTCAGGTTAACACTCTAGGAATATGAAGGTGAACCTCGCAATTAAAAAATGTAAAAGAGATCATAAGGAAACAAAAATAGAAGAATATAATGAATGTTATTAATATATTAAGGAAATTTTAATATAAAAAACCTAAACTAGTAAAATACATATCCAAAAATCATGCTTCCCCCTCCATTATAATGTAACTGGGAAATATTTAAAAATGAATCAAAGGAGTTCTTCTTTATAACCATGAATTTCAATGCCTATGGTACTCCATGATTTATCTCTAGATCTTATTCCATGTGGATTAGCTGAGGGGTGTGATTTATCCATGTATGAACACTCACAAATCTTACCTATTTTGTTAAATTCATTCACCATAATCTATGATATATTACATCCCTTTTTTATTGGATGGATGTTGTGTGGAATTTCATTGGTGATTTATCGATTTCGGTAAACTAGAGTAATTTTTATTCTAGGTTTATCACTAATGTTTTTATATTAATCTAGTTTAATCTCATGCAGGAATCGTACCACATAAATTTTATTTCATGAGGAAGATGAATATCAGTCGCATCGGGTTACTTGGAATGCATAATCCCTTGGTTTTAATCTTACACGAGCACACTCATATGTGAGCAGATGGGAGGCCTTGTTCATTTGACATATCAGAATATTTAATCTAATATGATATCCTTGTTAGTTTAATCATATGTGAGCATTGGTCTATGTGATCTTACTTCATCTCAGTTAATCCTATAAAGCTAATGTTTTTTATTAACGTTTAATATATATTTTTCAAGATGTTATGAACAATTTTTGAAGTAAATGAATAAACTATAAAGACCAGATGCATACCATAGGGGTTCCATCCAGTCTAGATAACAGAACTCATGAATTCTACAACTCTACTAGTTTAACATGATGTTCAAATAATGACATGTAGTCGGTAAGAATTAAAATATACAGTAAAACTAATTAGTATGGTTATATATATGAAAAATATATAAGCAAATATGATTATAAATAACAGTACTACCTAGAAATAGTCAATATATTTCCAAAAAACAATAAAAATCTCTTTAATTTCATAAATGAACAAAATTACATAAGTATTATTATCAAAGTCTTATAAATGGTCTAATAAATTACAATCTCAAATTTATATTGAAAGTAAATTAGTTTTTGTCTTCAAAATATACAGTTCATTCCAAATTATGAACTTATAAGTCATCTACTTGATATAGAACTAAAATTTAAGAATGATTTGTATGTAAGTTACTCTAATTAATATACATGATAAATTTTTATTGATAAATATGAAAATTAAATTGTTCCCAAATTAATTAATACATATCTAATGTTTTTTAAACATAAATAAAAAGAGTTGTATTAATTTATGCATATACATGACCAACTTTTTATTAAAAAATATGAGAATAAAATTTCACCATGAGTAATTAATTAATTGCATTTTTTAAGAATATATTAAGTTATTTGGTTCCTAAAAATAAATAAATGGATGAGAATAAGGGAGACTGATAGGAATAGTGGGTTAGAGGGGATGTGTAAATAATAGAGGGAAACCGGTAATGGGGAGAGTGACACATGGATTGGGAGATATGGGTTTTTGTATGAATAATAGATGTTATGTAGAGAATTCATTATGTCACACTCCACCAATTTGATATGGCATATAAAACAGTAAGAAGGGGGTCATCAAAGAATAAATTATAAGAAAATCCTTCTAAACATTGTTAATCTGTATGAACTTTGAGACGGTCTTAGGGACATCAACTTCATATATGTGGTAAATTGAGGGTTGATGTCCAGTGATAGTGTTAGTGTCAAATTGAATGAGATGACCAATCATTTTACTAATATCCATTAAAAAATTTCCATCCATATTGTGAGTATAAATGTGGTTTAACAAAATCCAAATAAAAACAACTAAAGATTCATTTCATGGAGGAAAATCTATGGATCATTTCAGCTACTTCATTGAATGGACTTTAAAGGTCCATGTTTTTTTCTAGTACTGATAAGTTTAACATGTAAAATAATTAATGTTAAGGGTTGATCAATTTAATATAAAACATGATGAACCTAAAAAAATCAATTCTTTTCATAATGATTATAAATTTATGGTGACCAATAATTAACAAACCCACCACTACAAATCTAATTTTAAAATCATGTAATTATTTCTCATAATCTTCAAAATAAATCATGTTCAAACCCTTGAAGGGAACATTTTCCTTCAAAATTATATAGAATCATTTATTATTCTAAGAGAAAAATGAATGTTTAAGACTTTCCAGGAAGAGATCAGAAATGTTGATCTCTAAAAGGAAGGGATTCCCCATCATAAAAAATAGAGGTATTAGTGATGAAGAGGTTATGATATTTAAGCCACTTATCTAGTGGTTATTTGTTATTTGTATCCTACAAAATCAAGTGAAAAGTAGGAAAACCCTATCAATCTTTTAGGATTTTCATTCTATGTTAGTGTGTGTGCCTGTATGTATGTGTTGGGCAATGTGGAATCAGTGTAGGAAAACCAATGAAGAAGCCATGGTGTCCAACATATTACGACATTGATGGAGTTATGATATCAATAAACATTTCATAACATGAGTATTGTTTTAATGGATTAATTATTTATTTAATCGCATACCTATGTTTAAAAAGAATAGGAATTTTCATAAATTATATAATTATTTAATTTTTATTGATTACATCTTAATGAATTATTTCATTGTGTAAAATTAATATATATCCTTTATTTGATATTATTTAACGAATTATATTAAAAATTGGAATTTTTAATTCCATTTTATGTATTCTATGACTATTTTATACATATTTTTTATGAGTGAATATGGTAATGAAAGATGATAAAAAAAAGGGAGAATTGATAGATAATAATGACTTTCCTAGGTGCAATTTGGGATGAGATTTAGAAAATTTATTATGATATGTTATTTTTATGGTTAGGCACTAATTGATTGAACATTTTAAAAAATTAGAGAATTTTAAAGGAGTAAATGAGGATCAATATTTGAAAACTATGAATGAGTAAGAAACAGTGTAAACATTGTAAATTAAACAAATATAATTGAAAAGTGGCTGGAAGTAGTTTAATTCATAGTTCAATTCCCAAGAAAATAACTTCTTCACTAGCTATAAGAATTTTTATCAATATTTTTCACTCATTATATATCATAAAACCATAAGATACCCCACTTATACTACTTTATAATTATATGAATAAAACTAAACTATACTTAAAGAAATCTATTCCATACTGGGAGATTGTCAAAGAGTTTATCTACCACTGAATACAAAGATAAAACCAAGAGTAACTATACTCAAACACTCAACTAAGTAAATAAAATTTAATTATACAATCAAGGTTGATTTAGCACTCCATGAAGCATACTAAATACAGAACACACAATCATTCTTTCAACTTATTTCATCAAATATGATTCAACTATATAAGGAAAGAAAAAATCAATATTAGTTTTGTTAAATTGATTATTATTTTCTAAAAAACAAAATAGTATTTTTGTTACCTGTAGGTAAATAGGAAGATGTAACATTTAACATTTCATTAGTGTGAATAATATCATTGGACACAAGTCATCACTCAATAACTTCAATTATGGTCACTTTTTTATCATTGTTGATAATGTTAAATGAATTTTAATAAATATGAACCACCAAAGAATAATCTAAGTTTAAATAATCTATTTTATCACTATGAGAATAGTCCCAAAATTCCACGAGCACACCTTTTGCTTGGGTATGATTTTTGGAACATATATATTTTTATATATAATTCGAATATTTGATCATGATACTTATGGGTCTGGTTTTCTCATACCTGAATCCAAGAAAAATTAAAACTACATTGACATGTAAACTTATAAATTGTATTAACATATAATATGTATGAACATATAAATGATATTAACATATAATCTTATAAGAATATGAACTATATTAATATATAAATACATATATAAAATGTTTCTAAATCGTAAACTATTTATGTTAATGAAGAAAATATTTAAATAGTGTTCATATACTAATTTGGATGTTGATTTGTTTAAAAAAATTATCATATAAACTATATGAAATTTATGGTCTGGAATTTTTAAAAAATATTACCATATTAGCTGAATAAATTCAATAAAATTAACCTATAACTCATATTTTCATGAAAAAATTTAAAATAAAATCATTAAAACATCAATAACTAAATAGAAATGCATAGTGAAAGGCATCTCTTTGAATGAGTTTTTAATATAGAAGTAAATGATAGATGAACTAAATTATTACATACCATTATGTACAATTATGTACATGATGTAGTACTTGAATCAGTTTTTGAGGATATTTCATCAGAAGCAGCACCCTCTAAAGAAATAAATAGTAATGTTAGATTTAATGACTACTCATATTTTGGATGTAGATGTTTTGAAGCAATTACTAATCTTCACTACTGTAAGAAAATCCATATTCTTACTATTATGTATGTAAGTAGTTCATCCTCAATCTTAGACAAAAATCAAGAAAAATATGCATATAAAATACAATATTAGGAATATTTTATATGAATTAACACTAAAGAATTAGAAAACCATTAAAATACATATGAAATGCTCAACTACTAAAATTTAAACCTTATATTGAAATAAGAAAGGAAAAAAAACAAAATTGTATTACACTAATAAAGGGGTTTAGATAAAAAAAGAGAATTATTCAATAATAAAACATTGTACTTGAAACTTCCCTCACAAAATAAACACACTAAGGGAAACCAAAATTATCACATTAGTGAAAACCAACAATATGATAACTAAATAGCAAGAATCCTTCTAATTTTATTTTTTCATCATAGTAAATGTTTCATCCAATGAGGTAGAAATCAAACACCAGGTATCATGGATTGAAATTTCTTTGGAAAATAAAAAGTTGTTAAGTGAAAATTATATTTGTTATCAAACATTCAAATTGGTCACTATACTATTATAATAACTTTAGCTAGTGAATAATAATATTGAATAAAGTTGATTCACCTATGTTTGGCTTGTAGGATGACACAATTTTAAAACTTCTTATAACACTTATATTATATGTTCTAAACCTACTTATATAAAAATATTGAAAGAGTTACAGATTTATAACAAACAATAAACAAAATGAAAATTCTAGAATGGTCATAAAAAAAGATATTCATGTCTAAAAAAATTAATTCCTAATAGTTATTCATGAATAAAATAATACATAATTTACTTAAAAAATCCTTCTCCATATTTTTAATTACATGTCATGCTATTATGTATCATGGTAAATGAAAAAACATTATCAAAATTAATAAATCATGAGATATCAAAAATTAAAATTTCATAGTATGGAAATTAAATACGATAATATGGATTAGTGTAAAACATAGCTATTAAAAAGACTTAGAAAGCTATTAAAAATGCATGAAAAATATCATAATAGACCAAAAAATAATTAATTTATGCACCATATTTTTAATCTTTTATGACATGAAAAAATTAATTATAATTATTGAAAAATATTCAATCACTTTACACAAAATTATTGAGTTTCCTATTGACTACACTTATTTAAAAATGTTTATGCACTAATCACATATGATAATAAATTTATAAAAAAATACGTTTTTGTTCTGTCACTGAAAACATGCATAAATAAGTTGTAGAAATAGATTTCATAAATGGAAAACACATCTAAAAAACACAGTTCTATAATCATTTTTTAGAAAGTGCTATCAAATAAACTCTGACCAAATAAAAATCATGCAATAGTTCCAAGAAACTTTATTATACCTATAATCTTCACGTAATATCAGTACTATTTTAAGTTAGGTATGATCATAATGGAAAAGGGAATACATAACATGATTTTCAGTCACCATTATAAACTTACATAAATATAAACATGGAAGAATATTAAATATAACCAAGTCATATGTTTGAAAGAGTCTAAGAATGTATAAATAGTGTAAAGATCACATTATGTAACAACAAATATAATGGGATCCAAATAAGTCATTGATTGTAACAAACCATAATTTTATCAGTGGAAGCTCCCTTATTATTATTATTACATATAGTATAAATCACATAAAATAACATAGAGAATACAATAAAAACTTTATAAATGAAGAATGAATTGAATAAGTGATATTTCAAGAAATTAATGAACATATACCAATGAAATAGTAACTTGACCCTTGGAATAGTAATATGACCCTTAGGAATAGTAATTTGGATAATAGAATAGTAACCTCACCTATTAAAGTATAAATAAAATTTTGGCATCTTATAAATGAAAATATTATATAATGATATCATAGTATAAGTAAATAAATGTTTTTAAATGATAAATTAAGTGTTTGTATTTTTGTAAAGTATAAATGTTTATTATCAATTTTATAATTAATATAATGATTAAAAATAAATTATATTTTCATAAAATTGGTTAATAAATTAATATTTTGGTGTCTTATTATTATAATATAATTTTATGAGACCTTAAGTAATTTTTCAAAGTGTCATAAAATCAGTTATAATTTTAAAATTAGTATTTTTCCAATAAATTGCGATTTTATGTAAAAACTAAATTTATCATATTTAGGAAATTATTTTCATAAAATGGAGTCTATTTTTTACTTCTACACTTTTAAAAATGGTTATGTTGAATTTTTTGGATTTTTATAAAATAGTTGAATTTTTAGTGAATAGTGAAATACGATAATTTATTATAAAAGATAAATACATGAATTTTTATTTAATTATTGATGTAAGGCTAATTGAAGCCAAAATATAATGAACTGTACTTCATTATTTAGATACATTTAGTGATAAGTTTCAAAATATTTATATTCTTAATCCAAAATAATAAACTGATCAATAGAATAATGAGAAAACACCCATATCCTTCCCTATAAATACCACCTCTTCTCGTCACGCCTCAAAATCCTTTAAGCTTGTAAAATATTTCCTCAAACCTATTCCTAGTCCCCTTCCATGCGTCTATGATACTTTTCTCTAAAAAAACAAAAACCAATTTCCCTAAGGAGGTTCTCGAGGAGGAGAATTCAATAGGTAAAATCCTCTTTCTTTTTATTTTAATTTCTTTTCAAGTTATTTTCTTTTATTATTATCTCCTCACCTACCCTTATCCAAGAGACATGATAACTCCAGTATCTTATATATACTAAAATTTTATTATGTTAATGTAATAATCTGTCATCAAATTTCTTCTTCTATTACTTTTATTATAAAAATGGAAACATCATCCGTAAGGCGTTGTTTTATCACCTTCAAGGAAGACAAATTTACATTTTCCTTTACCACCCTCAAGGATGGTCCTAAAATCATTATAATTAATGAAATAGATTGTAAAATTTATTTTATAACCTTTTTATATTCTATAACTAACTTATATTCATAATATTAAATAATAAAATAAAACTAGTTCTCAATGATCGAAAACCAACAAATTAATATAAAAGAATGTCATTAATGGTTTATCAGATGATTCATCCTCATACCATATAACCAAATGATATATAAGATAATTTAATATTATTTACATTCATTAATAACATATAATCTCAAGTCTAGAAAATTATTCTTATCTTGCATGAACTTCTATACTTGTATACAAGCAAAATGATCATGAAAACCAAGAAAACGAACACTCCCAAACATTGAAATTGAAATCTATAATTCATCAAAATTTCCATAAAAACATAATAAAATTATAATGATTAAAATACATGTATAATTGGTTATTTATTTTTTAATTTAATTAATTTAATTTGATTATCCTTGATTTTAAAGTGAAGAAATCATTTGTGCATAAGGTAAGGGGATTCTCGAACCCAACTCCATTTCCTTGGGATTTTCCCTCTTTCACTTAATTTTCAATATGTATATTCCTTTAATGTTCCTTAAATATCATTTATTTTTCCTTCCCTTTTCTTTTCTAGGATATACATGTTTCCAATTTGGTTTTATTAAAAATGAAAAGATTTCTCCAAAAGACCTCTTCCTTTCAAAAATAAATCTTTACTTCTCGTGATATTGTTCCTTCTTCACTTAAGATTGATGATTTTTATAAACAATTATGTTATTAACTCTTTAATTTTGGAACCTAAAAGTGTATTCATGAATGTATTATTTTTTAAATGAAACCCACTGTTTTCCTTGGGTTATTTTATGTCCAAGATTGATATATGTTCTATGTGGCATGCATGATAATGTAAATGTTATGATGTGATGGGTGAACCCAAAATTATATAGCATATGTAATTGTTATAATGTTAAAGGTTTTCCTAGAATTAAATAGATCTATAATTCATTGGGAAATATGATGTATCTTGTGAGATAAAGTAAAATATGCATGAACATGATGTCAGCTTTGTTCACAACTATGTGTGGTAGCTGACCACTTAGACATGATGTTTAATTTTTATGCATTACCACATTAAATGCCTTTATTTAATGCTTCCAACCATGATTATGATAATAATGATGATACCATGCTTATTTTATTATGATGATGATTATTCTCACCCATGTTATATTGATTCATGTTCTCATTTATCCTCTTATTGGGATTTTAGTTCACCCATTTGTTTGATGTATATCCTCAGGTGATTACTTGTATGAAGGAGAAAATGAGGGAAACTAAGAAGCTAGATAATATGTAATTAAGTAATGTTTTAATATGTAAATTTTATGTTTGGTCCTAATTTTACCAAGACACAAAACCTTTGGATCCTATTTTTGTAACACTATTATATTTTTTATCTTTAAAATGATGTAATAGTCATGTCAGAAACAGTAGGTTTGCTATATTGATGTAGGGAAAAAACATGAAATTGTATGTTCATGGAAAAAATATGGTTCATTTTCTATATAAACACATGTTATAGCATAATAAAAGTCATTTTATAGGGGAAATTGGGGTAACTCTAACCACTTACGTAGATGCAGTTCAATAGAAGCGTAGAAGGAAGGGATTTCTCATGAGAAATTGTGTAAGGGTGATTTTTATAGGTTAAACCAAATGTGTTAGTGATAAATCATAGTATTAGGAGGATCATGAGAGTATATCTTGGTTTTATTGAGAAATTTATAAGGTAGGGTCACCATGTCGGAGGAGAAGAATTAGGTGTGGTTGTGTCAAATGAGGAGGATCTTGGGAGATGCGCTGGCCACATCTGAGCCATGTTAGAGCCATATTGAATCCATGCCAAAGATGCATCAGAGAAGGAGGATCATGATGAATTTTGGTAGCCATGTCTGAGGTTCGTCGAAGGAGGATGTGGGGAGGCCTCATTGGAGAAGCATCGGTAGGGAGGTGGTGTGATCGCATCAAATGAGGACAGTCATGGGGAGGTTGGGTGGACATAGAGAAAGAGGATCATAAAAATAGTAGGGATAGAGGTTTAGGAGGAATAGGGTCTCAAGGATTCATAAGGATGAGAAGGATCTTGAGGGGGAGGGTCAGGAGGGTTATAAATTGGGGAGAGGGATAAAACCATGGGGATTATTATAACTGTGGGAATAAATTACCTATAAACACATTACTTACTTCACATGGATATGGATCTATGGATATATCTCTAAAATCTAGTAGTGTGACCTCAAAACCTATCCTCACTTTACCTGTTCTAGGTAAAGCATATATTGTGTACTATAACTCATTTGAATTTAGACTCAGATCACATCTAATATAGGAGGATAGAGTGGTTTCATATGGATCTACATAGTTGAGGTTGCATTAGAGGAATTGTCCTACTCATGACTTGGAGTTAGCTTTGTGGTACATGCCCTGAGATGTTGTAGGAATTATCACATGGGTGAGAGGTTTGTGGTATAAATGGACTATAAGAGCCTCAGGTACATATTTTCTCAATGGGACTTAAACCTTCGATAGAGGAGGTGGGTTGAGTATCTATAGTCTTTTGAATTTGAGTTAGATTATACATCAGGAAATGGAAACATCGTTGCTGATTCATTAGGCCAGAAGACATAGTAAGAGGTGGTATAGGTGTCTTGCAACAAGAAGTATATAATGGTCCTCTTTGTATAAATGCATCTAGATGTGCAGGAGTCTTAGGGATGATTATCTCTAAGCTCAACATCTATTATACCTTTGATTTTGGACTAGATTTAGACCAAGAAGTTATTTGGTCCAGAGGGCTTAGTTCTTGAGATACTTCTTATATGTTGTGGAGATTCCATTAGTACGGATTCTTAGCAGTGGAAATTATTTTCTTTTTCATGTCTGAGTATGGGTTTCTATAGTATTTTGTGATGATCTTATGGGGGATTTTCATTCTTCTAGATTGGAGGTAAATCCTAGTTTAAAAAGATGCATCTTGATCTCTATAGAAAATATTTTTGGTCAAGAATGAATAAAGAGGTATCAGGATTTGTGGTAAGATGTTTCACTTGTCAGCAAGTGAAAGCTAAGAATCAAAGGCTAGTTGGGCTTTTGTATTATTTTCCTATCATGAGTGGAAATGGGATGATATCACTATGGATTTTTGATAGTATTACTTAGGAGAACCCATAATAACAATGCAGTATGGGTGATTATGGATCAACCGATGAAGGAATCCCACTTCTTACCTATTAGGAAGACCTTCATAATTGATGATATGGGTAGTATTTATGTGTGAAAGTTAGTTCATATGCATAGTGTTCTAAGGAGTATTGTTTTAGATCGAGATCCTCATTTCACATTTCAATTCTATTGGGGTCTTCATAAGGCTCTGGTATTACAGGTTATTTTGAATACGGCTTATCATCCTCAAACTAATGGTTAATCTGAGAAAACTATTTAGGTTCTGAGGATATGTTGTGATCTTGTGTTTTATATTTTGGGGTTTCATGGTAGAAACATATGCCACTCATTGAGTTTTTGTATAATAACAACTTCTAGGCATCGATAAAAATGGAACCTTTTGAGGTTTTGTAAGGAAGGTCATGTTGTTTGCCTCTTTGTTAGTTAGAGGTAGGTGAATCAGTACTTGTAGGGCCCAGTCTCATGCAGGAGATGTCTGAGCGAGTTTGGTTAATCAGATAGAATATGGTGACTATGAAGAGAAGGAAAAAATATTATGTTTACCATCTGAGATTACCTTTTGAGTTTTAGGTTTGTCATCATGTGTTCCTTTGGGTGTCCCCTAGGTTGGGGAAACATTGTATTAGGGAACAAGGAAATCTTGAACCTAGGTTTTTCAGGCCGTTTGAGATAGTGGATAGGGTTGGTCCAGTGGCATACCATTTATCTTTTCCACATAGCTATAATTCCATGCATGAAATGTTCAATGTGTCATGGATTCAGAGATATTATCCAAACCCTTATCACATGATAGACATAGAAGACATCAAGATTAGTATTAATGCACCCTTTCAAGAGAATCTGATACATATTATGAACCATATTGAGAAGTATCTCCAGGGTAGGACTATATCGTTGGTTCAGGTGCAGCATGGGTGATTTCAAGAGGAGACCTAGGAGAGGGAGTCTGAAATGTGATCACAGTGGAAAGAATTTTTCATTGAGACCCCACAGTGATTCTTGGAGCAGTATTGGGATGAGATGTTATAAGGTGGGGAGGTTGTAAGATCCCATATTTTTTGAGGTGCATCTCTCTCTAGGTTTTTTATTAAACTTCATGCATCTGAGTTTTTCCTCGTCTCTAAACCTTTGTGTTTTGTTTCATCATCATTGACTATTTTTTAGAATAAACACAGTCTTCGGTTGTGAGGAAACATAAGAAAACCAAAGAGGATTCACGTAGAGAGCCTTTGTTGGGGAAAATTACTTAAAATCCATAGATGTATGCTTGTTTTAATTAATGGAGTATGGGTAAATGGATTAAGTGTTACCATGGGTTCTTGGTTAGTTGAGAAGTTTTAAAAGGGGTTTGGGTCATTTTATAAGGAAAATGGGACAAAAACCCATCTGCATAACATTTATAATCTATGTGAATGGATTACACATCGTGTAATGTTTTGGATGATCTTAATAATTAGTCGAGGCAATAGGTTTTTTGGCGTATCCCACTAAAAAGGATTACATGGTGTGTAACTATATTAATCCCTTTGTAATTCTCTAACCTTCTATTTTAAAGGATGTTTTGTGGATGATTTTTCAATTAACCTGTGTGAAACCTTCTCCTCCCAACCCCAAGGAACCTTCTAGGTGATTTTGGAGTGCCAACCTCCCTTTCAGACATCTCGATAATGAAACCAATCCCTGATAAGTGGTTTCGGTCTAGTTTTACCATCTATCCCTTGTTTCTCTATCCGTTGTAGTGTAATATCTTGATCGTGTGCATTTTTTGTTTTGACATTGATCTATTTTGATCTAGGATCCATCTTAGGATTATCTTCACCTTCTTCCTCATGAGTGTTTGTCATTGGAAGCATTTTTTGATTGACGGATAAAGGTATGGGGTATAAACCATAACCCTATGGTTTTATTATACTCAAGTATGTGTAATATTGCAAGTGATATAGCATATTTTGTGTTGAATAAACTAAATTATGAATTGGATTATTCCTTGTAGTCCATATTGGATCCTTTTGTTTTTGATGTGGCATGTGGCTACCGTTCGGGTGAGAGAACCCTTGAATATAAATTAATTGTTTAAATGGATTAATGTGTGTTTTTTATGACATGGATTGTGGGTGTTTTCTTGACATAGATTCACCTTGTCTTGGCTTGTTTATTTGGGATAATTGGCTTGTTATTGGTTATGACCAATTGATATATGAAATGTGTAATTGGAATATTAAATGGTAATTTTTGTTATTAACCATTGATCTATATGGTGTGATATTGTGATATCTTTTTTGTTATGACTTGAGTTGTGTTTAAATAATGTAACTATTACATAGGAAATTATCCCAATGATAAAAACTTAAATTATTATATGGTGATCTATTCCTATTGATGCATGATGAAATGATGATATAGTGAGCTATTCCTAGTTAAAATGTTGAAATTATAAAATGATGTTATAGGAGGCTAGGACCAGTGACACATGCTGAAATGATGATATAGAGGGCTCAACCCAGATTAAATGATGAAATTCTTATATAGAAGGTTTCCCTTGATTATTGTGATTTATACCTTGCTTATATTTTTATGGTTGGCGTGGTTTTAAGACATGCTCAGAGACATTCTGACATGCCGTTGTGGTAAGTTATGTTATACCTTGGTTATAAGGTTGTGGTTGGCATGGTTGTAAAACATGCTCATAGATATTTCGAAAAGGTTTCGAAGTGGGTTGACGTGGTATTAAGATAATTTTGTAATTAATTAATACTCTTTTTTATTGTATTATTGCATAAACTTGTTATCGTACTGATTATATTTAGACTCTATGGTGTCAACCTATTCAGTTATACTCACACCCTATTTGGGTCACTTCTTAGTAGCCAAGTATATTATATGGATGCAGGTTTAGATAAGGGAAAATAACCTTGTTGTTGATTTTTTTCTATCCTATATGGGCTTGAGTTTGGAGATGGGACCAATGCAAGATTCCAGACTTGGGGATTTTGAGTCTTTTGTTGAGTTTTTTAGTGTTTATTTTGTATTATTTCTACCATGACATTTAGTTACATTCCATAACGTCATTACATTACTCCTTTATTATTTATTGTATTCTCCAATTCACTTATATTTTTGGTTTTCCATTGTCTAATATTGTTCCCATTATATCTAAACTTTGATATTTATTATTAAATGATTTTTCTACTATGTTGTAACTCTATGACCAGGGGTATAATCTCCCCACTATACTTATCACACCCCCACTTATATTCGATAGCCTCAGGCATACAAGAAAGAATTCTTGAGGTCTCATAACCAACCCTTTCTGGCCATGTGAGAGAGTTCCGGATCAGGGGACTTTACATGAGTGATTGTCTAACATAAACATTTTTTGAAATATATCTATTTATAAAATAATTTTGAACCTCAATTTTGAAATAATTTGAAACCATTAAAACTTACGTAAGTTAGTAGTATTATAATAGCTTCTAACCTTGATACATGTGGAAAAAATTCTTAAAAATCAATACCTTATTCTAAAAAATATCCTCAAACAAATAATATAGCTTTATTTTTAATAATTTTACCAAATTTATCAAGATTATTTTAAAGATTCAATTAGTTCCAATAATATGAGAATCACTACATGTAAAACCTAAATTCCACACATTATTTCTATTAAAATTATTTTACTCAACTTGCATGGACAACATATAATTAGAATCATTTAAATACCCATCAACATTTTTTAGAATAGAATAAAAAAAGCATAATAAGCACAAAAGTTCAAAATAGATCTCCTAATTTTATCATTTGATTAATTTTTTCCAATTATATTTTCTATGTGATTCTCTTTATGTGTTTTAAAATTCCTAGGACCAGGTTAAGAATTTAAGTGTTCATTCTCCCCCTAAATAGGCCCATTAATTTCATTATTCTCATATTCTCCAAAATGAAATTCTCTAAAATCCTTAAAAAATGATCCAAATTAGTATTCTTTTCTTTTAAAGGAATTTCATCAATCTTAACATAAAAAATATTCTTCAACAATCAAGGTTATTTTTTTATAAAAATTATAAGCCTTGTTAAATTTTCAATATCCAAATAATATTGTAACAACCCAAGGTTTAATCAATGGAGATTCTCTTCTTATAATTATGTCGTATAATATAATCACATAAAGTCACATTAGAAATCACAATGACACATCATGCTTAAATGAACTACTAAATACAATGTGACCTTTAAACATAAATTTTCCACTTCTCTCATTTGAATTTCAAAAATATGACATACATAGTTGCGATAAGTAAGATGTTTAGAGTCCGATAAGACAAACTTAATTTTATCTGTGAATAGTAACTTACCCTTATGAATAGTAATGTTTCCCTGATGAATAGTGAGATGACACTAATGAATAGTAAATCATCCAAGTAAATAGTAACCTTACCAAAGAAAGTATAAATGCAATTTAACCATCTTATAAGTGACAATATGATAGTGTTTGTATTTTTGGTAATTTATAAATATTTAATTAAAATTTTACGATTAATTTAATTATTTAAATGAAAATTTATTTTAATAAAATGTATTCATAAAATAATATTTTGATGTCATATGATTGTAATATAGTTTTATGAGACCTTATTTAATTTTTCAAAGTGTTCTAAAATCAGTTACTATTTTAAAATTGGTATTTTTCAAGTAAATTATGGTTTTAATTAAAAACTAAATTTATCGTATTTAGAAAATTATTTTCATAAAATGGAGTTCATTTTTGGATTCTACACATAAAAAATGATTTGGGTGAATTTTTGTGATTTTTAGGAAATACTTGAATTTTTTAGGAATAGTAAAATATGATAATTTACTATAAATGCTGAAAACAGAATTTCTGCATCATAATTGAGTCATGGATGATGTAAATGTCCCTTGGTTGTAACTCATTTGAACTTATTACTTTTTTTTCAAAATAATCAATAGTATTAATTATCTTGAGAAAAAATATTAAACTAATGATTAAAATAATGGAAAACCCCTCCTCTCCTCCACTATAAATACCACCAGTCCTTACCTCCTCTCTTCACACATCTCAAGTTCCATCAGCCCTTTGTCTCTTAAAAATATTAATCCTCTCCCATAAATAGTTTCTCAAGGAAGATATATTCAAGAGGTAAATTCCTCTTTTCATTTCTTTTATTTTCTTTCAAGTTCCTTTATTTCTTTATCTTTCCTCGCCTCCTTTCATCCAAATGTTATGACAACTCTAGTACCTTACATGTACAGTAATTTTTTATGATAATGCAATAATTCATCATCATCTATCCTCTCCCCTCCTTTTATTCTAGAAATTACAACATCATCTGAGATGTGTTAATTTATCACATTCAAGGATTACGGGTTTTCAATTTCTTTTACCGTCTTAAATTCTCGTCATAAAACCATTTTTATGGTTGAACCAAACTATAATATTTGTATTATGTATTATTTAAGGTTCTGGAATCTTTTTTACACATGATATTAATCTATAAAGAAAAATTTGTTCATTGTGATAAAAACCGTCAATTAACCAAAACGGTTATTATTAAAGTTTTATATAATGATTCAAATTCACTCCAAATAACCAAATGAATTTTATAACCATGTAATCTTCTATATGATAATTAATAACAAAAAAATTCAATTCTAGATAACCATTCTCATCTTACATGTTTATCCTTACATGTATATAAGTAAACCAATCATGAAAACCAAGGAAACAAACGCTCCCAAATGATGAAATTAAACCTCTTCACCCATCAAAAAGGTCATGAATGTGCTTAAAAAGGTTATAATGAATCAATTCCATGTATAAGATGTTTTTTAAATATTAATTCATTAATTTAATTTGGTTATCCTGGACATTAAGATCAATTGAAGGACACCTTCGAACTTAAGGTAAGGGATTCTACCTGAACCTCCATTATTCCTTCGGGTTGTTCTATCTTTATTTTTACCCAAATGAAGTTATCTATTATTTTTATTAACATATTAAAAAAAATTATACGATCCAAACTCATTTATCAATATCCAATCATCATTATTTTTTGGGGATATACATGTTTTTAAATGACTCCCTCCTCAATTCTTCCTGATAAGCAAGCCTGTTTTAACGGAATTTCCCAAATTCTTACCCATTTTCAAGTACACTATACCATCTATTTTTAAGACAAATTTTTTTTTATAACCACTATTTTTATTATGAAAACCTTCCTAGTTTAATTCTGGTTTTATATAAAATATTACGCCCTTTAATTTTTTAAATGAACTTTGATATTTTCCTTTAATCGCACTTAAATGTTTTAATTCTAAAGTTTCTTAAGTACTCTTTTTACATGTTATTACTTCAAGTTGACATAAATTTTCATGATATATGCCTATTATACCCTATTATTTTCCATTAATGATATATTTCCTTTCTTTCATGTACATTTTTATGATACTCCCATTTATTATGCTTTATGACATGATTATGATGCCCATTTCATTCCATGGGTGCCCTAATGTTTATATATGATTGATTATGTATGATTATATATGTGACAATAATATTCATGAACATGTAATTATGGGTGTTACCAGATAGAACTCCAATTCAATGGGTAAATTTAAGTCTCATGAGATGTTATGTGCAACGGTCTTGACGGATAACCTTGACTCGTGCTACCATATGCAACGGTCTTGGTGGTTAACATTGACTTGTTCTCCTCTTTGTGAAATGATCCTTGACTCATGATGAATTCGTGTTTTATGTTTCTTACACATTACTATTAATCCATTTTTATATGATCCCATGTTTATATGTTATCATTCCATATTATCCATGCCTTTCTATATCACTATGTCATGCCTTATAACCCATGTGCTAATTTTTGTTCTTATGTTTATTCCCTTACTGGGCTTTTAGCTCATCAATTTGTTCATGTCATACCCAAGTTATCCTATGAATATGTATGAGTACAATGGAAGTTAAGATCTCTTTATAAAGATTAAATAAAGAAATGTTTTATTTAGTCCCATATTTTTAGTTTTATGTACCTAGTCTTCCAAGGCACTAGACTTTACAATCCTTGGCTTGTAATATTTTGATTTATTATGCTTAAAATAATGTAATGATATATATAAAAGGATAGGGTTTCTCTAGATGGTATCAAAGGATGGTCTATATATTTTTGGATATAAGGAATAGATCACTTTAGTAATAACCTAAGGGATAAGACTAAGTATAATAAAACATACCTAAGTATTTGTAAGTATATATTAAGGGGTTTATCAAGAAAATAAATCTCTTTATGGATATGAACATGTGTATGTGGGTCAAGCATAGATTTATATAGGGGTAAAACCTAAAAACACCACTTTGAGCTAGACTTGAATGGGAACTGGTGCATGACAATAGGCCTTACTGCACTCCTGGTTTGACACTCCTAGGGGATATGATTTGGTAAATTAATAAGCTTAGTACAAACCATTATTAAGGGAACAAAAAAAATAATCCCATAAGGATAAATGTGAGGAAACAGATCATGGGTAACCTAGAATGAAACCTAGGGAATCATGGGTTAGGATCTACTTTTCCTTTAAGAGTTTATCCTTTTATATTTAAAGTTTCCTTTTTATGATTATTAGATAAGTATTCAAGCCCTATAATTTTACTTTCTTTTTCTTAGTTAATGGAAAGAAATAGAAGAACACGTTCCAACAATCAATGTGATAGGAAATATGATGACTGCACTAATGATAGGCCTGATATGATGGGAACAGGTTCTAAAACATTTGTGATAGTTTTTTCTCAACTGGATCAAGTTATGAATAATAAATTGAATCATGTGGAACACCATACTCCTCCAAGGAAAGAGCAAGTTGTTGTCGAATCCTCTATGCAGAAAAGGCCCCCCATGTTTAGTGGATATTCTTATCCCCTCCTCACGAAATAGTGGACTAAATCTATTGAAAAGATATTATTTGTCCCCCAGTGCTCAAAAGAAGAGAAAGTCGTGTTGGTGGTCTATCATTTTGATGGGGAATCTGATCAGTGGTGGACACTGATCAAGAATACAAATTACCTAGAGGAAATTGATTCTATGGATTGGGAGGAATCCAATAAAATGTTTTTCAATAAATATTTTCCCTAAACCCTCTGTCTCAATATGGAAAGAGATTTTCTCAAACTTAATCATAAGGAATATGGTTTCATTAAGGTGTATGAAGAAAATTTCACAAGGCTTGAAATATATGACTTTGAATTTGTCTTGAACACTGAAATAAAGTTGGAACTCTTCTTTAGCGGACTAAAACTGAGTCTATGAAAAGTTTTGGCAATTCGAGACATTGAATGTTATGAGGATATTTTATGTTGTTCCCTTAAGGTTGAAATGGAGATTGGAGACTCTAAATGCCCTCATGGGCCTAGTGAAAAAAAATCAGAAAATGGATTCTAATATAGGTGGTTTGGAAAATAAATCCCATGATGGAAAGAAGATCGAATATCCCACGTGTCAAAATTGTGGGAAGAAGCATCTTGGGAACTATCTAAAGGGAACCAGGAATTGGTTTAAATGTAGAAATATTGTACATCTGTCTATGTACTTCTAGAGGGATATGAAGAATCAAACTAATGTGGAAGAATAAAGGAAGGCTCGTACAACACTCAGCCTATAGTGTAGTGTTGCAACTTCAAGAAGTATGGTCATTATAAAAACAATTTCCCTAATCCAAGGGTTGTTAGAGGAAATCAACAACAACCTCCAAGGAAACAAGGAAGGGGTTATGCTATCACTACTACTAAGGTGGAGCCAGAAAATGATGTGGTGATAGGTACGCTAGTAATTCATTCAAGAATAGATAATGTACTATTTGATTTTGGTTCTATACATTCTTTCATATCTTTAAAGTTAAGTTAAACTATTCAAACACTACTTAAAAATTTGGAGGTTGAGTTATCTTTGAGAATAGAGAATGGGGAAATTATTGCATCCAAGGTTTAAATCTTCTACCCAGTAAATGTTTGTGGATTGAACCTCTCAAAAATACTTTCCATACATCCTATGGTGGAGTTATATGCTATTTTGGGAACCGATTATCTATCTTTATACAAATACAACATTAACTTTCGAGAAAGGGATATCACTATTCACATCCCAGAGTATCCTCCAATCATGTACAAGTGTAAGGTGTAAGATGAATCTCCTTCAGAATCATCATATCAAGTGTATATAATGTATCCTTTTGAGAAAGTATATCATTCCCAAATTATTGAGACAAAGGAGATGATACTTCTCGAATATATGCCCATCATGAGAGATTACCCTGATGTATTCCCTAAATAATTTTCTTGTCTTCCTCCTAAAAAAAGTCTGATTTCTCAATTGAACTTATTCATGGATCCCTCCCTATATTAAAGAAACCTTATAGAATGGCCCCCAGAGAGCTAGAAGAGCTGAAGAAACAGTTATAGGAGAATCTAGAGAAGGGTTTTATATACCCAAGTGCTTCACCATGGGGTGATCCAGTCCTCTTTGTTAAGAATAAGGACATATCAATGTGTTTGTGCAAAGATTGTCCTGAGCTCAATAAAATCACAATAAAGAAAAATTATCCCCTTACTTGGATAGATGACTTGTTCGATCAGCTATGTAGGGACAGTTATTTCTCTAAGGTGGACCTTCAGTCGTGATATCACCAATTAATGGTGAGGAGGGAAGATATTCCCAAAACTACCTTTGGAACGAGGCATGGACACTGTGAGTTCATAGTGATGCCCGATTTAATGAATATAGTCTTTAGAGATTACCTTGAAAAATTGTGGTAGAATTTATCGATGATATTATAATATACTCCAAGAGCAAGGAGGAACATGAGGAGCATTTGAATATTGTTTTGATGACTTTGTGAAGGGAGAAATTTTTTGCAAAGTACATTAAATTTGAGTTATGGATGGAGGAAGTGTCATTATTAGGGCATGTTATCACTAGAAAAGGGATATATGTGGACCCTTCTAATATAAAGGTAATTTAAGAGTGGCCTAGGACAACATCTGTAACAGAGATCTGTATCTTTCTAGGTCTGGCTAGTTATTATCGATGATTTTTGAAGAACTTATCATGATTGTCAAACCCTATTTCCAAGATGACATGGAAGGGAGTGAAGTTATTCTAGACTCAAGAATGTGTGTAAAGATTTAAGGAGCTCAAATAGAGGTTTATCACAGCGTCAGTACTCACACTCCAGATAAGTTGAGAATTCTTTGTGGTATACAGTGATGCTTCAAAGAAGGGCATAGGTTTTGTACTGATAAAAAATGATAAAGTGATTGCCTATGACTCAAGGCAGTTGAAAATAAATAAGTAAAACTATCCCATACATGATCTGGAGTTGGAAGCTCTGATCTTTTCATTTAAAATCTGGCGGCATTGTCTTTATGGGGAAAATTGTGAGATATATACCGATCACAGGAGTCTCCAATATATAGTGACGTAGAAAGAGATTAATATTCTCCAGAAAATATGGTTATATCTCATCATGGATTATGACTGCTCAATCCACTACTATCCCGGTAAGGTAAATAAGGTGGCAGATGCTCTAAGTAGAAAGGATCGCGCATATTTATCAATGATGAGAATTGAAATGGATCCAATATTCTTAGATTTTTAGAGGACAGAAATGGGAATAATTAAGGGAGGAACATCATCAGTCCTTTTTCAAATGATTTCTCAACCTTCCCCCATGGATAAAATAAAGGATGCTCAAAGAAAATATGTATAAATTATGAAATGGGTGGAATCTATTAGAAATGGTAAATCCTATGAGTTCAATATTGATGAGGAAGGAGTTATAATACTTAGATCATGATTATGTATACCATCTGATCCAAAGATAAAGAATGAGACTTTGAATGATGCACATAGTTAAACCTTCTCTATTCACATTGGGAGCACAACGATGTATCGAGATCTCTGAGAGAACTTTTGGTGGGACAATATGAAGAATTAGATTACTGAGTATACATCAAAGTGTCTAGTATGTCAGCAAGTGAAGGCTGAAAGCAAAAGGTCTAAGGGGATGATGCAGCCACTACCCATACCAACATGGAAGTAGGATAACATTACCATGGACTTTGTAACTGGACTTCCAAGGATATCCAAAGGAAACAATGCGGTATGGGTCATTGTGGCTCATCTTACAAAGACAACTCACTTTATAGAAATTCGAGAGGACTTCTCATTAGATCAACTTGCACAAAAAATATATATTAAAAAGGTGGTAAGGTCGTATGGAGTACCACTATCTATTATATCTGATAGAGATCCTAGATTCACGTCAAAGTTCTAGAAAAGTCTCCATCATTCTCTAAGAGCTGAGTTGAACTTCATTACGGTCTATCATCCTTAAACTGAAGGCCAATCTGAGTAAACTATTCATAAATTGGAAGATATTTTGAGAACATGTTCTATGGATTTCAAAGGAGAGTGGGTCCATCATCTCCCATTGTTCGAATTCTCATTCAATAATAGTTTCCACTCCTGCATTTGAATGGCACCATATGAATCCATTTATAGGAAAAGGTGTAGAACATAGGCATGTTGGGATGAAGTAAGTGAGTGTAACCTCCTAGGAACTCAAATGGTTTAAGAAATGGTGGAGAAGGTGAAAACCATTCAGCAAAATATCAAGGCATCCCAAATTCAAAAAAAGAGTTATGTATACAATCATAGACGAAACCTTGAGTTCAAAGTTGGACACATGGTATTCCACTGCATATCTCCATGGAAGAAGTTCATGAGATTTGGGAAGAACAGAAACCTAAGCCCTAGGTACATCGGCCCCTTAAATATTCTTGATCGTGTTGGATCAATGGGCTATAGACTAGCACTTCCACCTACTATGTCTAAATTAAACAATATATTCCGTTCATCCCTATTAAAGAAGTAAATAACATATCCTTCACATGTACTATATTCAGAGGTGGTACAGTTGGAGAATGATCTTTCTTATGTGGAGCATCCAGTGAATATCTTCAATCACAGGGATAAAGTTCTACGTAACAAGACTAATCACCTAATGAAAGTACTGTGGAGGAACAATAAGTACGAAGAGGAAATATGGGAATGGGAGGAAGGGATGAAGGAAAAGTACCCACACCTATTTTCACTTTATTATGTAAAATGAAATTTTGAGGGATAAACCTCATAAAGGGGGAGAATGTAATAACCCAAGGTTCTATCAATAGAAATTCCCTTTTTATAATTATATCATATTATATAATCACATAAATTCACATTAAGAAACACAATGAAACATCATTCCTAAATGAACTAATAAATACTATGTGACCATTAAACATAATTTTTCCACTTTTGTGATTTGAATTTCAAAAATCTGACATACACAGTTGTGATCAGTAAGATGTTTGGAATCTGATAAGACAAACTTAACTTTTTGGTGAATAGTAATTTACCCTTATGAATAGTAATGTTACCATGATGAATAGTAATATGACCCTTATGAATATTAAATCATCCAAGTATATAGTAACCTTACCAAATAAAGTATAAATAAAATTTATCCATCTTATAAGTGACAATATGATAGTGTTGGTATTTTTGGTAAGTCATCAATATTTAATTACAATTTTATGATGAACATAATAATTTAAATGAAAATTTATTTTCATAAAATTTATTAATAAAATAATATTTTTATATCTTATGATTATAATATAATTATATGATACCTTAGTTAATTTTTCAATTTGTTATAAAATCTCTTATAATTTTAAAATTTGTATTTTTCATGTAAATTATGATTTTAATTAAAAACTAAATTTATCATATTTATAAAATTATTTTCATAAAATGTAGTTCATTCATGGAATCTGAACATTGAAAATTGGTTAGGGTGAATTTTTGGGATTTTTCTGAAATACTTGAATTTTGACAAATAGTAAAATACGATAATTTATGATAAATGCTAAAACCTAAATTTTTGCATCATACTTGAGTCATGGATGATGTAAATCGCCATTGGTTTGAACTCACATTCACATATTACTTTTTTTTGTCATAATAATCAATACTATTCATAGTCTTGAGAAAAATTATTAAACTAATGATTAAAATAATGGGGAACCCCTCCTCTCCTCTATTATAAATACCACCACTCTTTACCTCATCTCCTCACACCTCTCAAGCCTTGTTCCTAGTCCATATTCTACTAAAATCTCCCCCTAACCCCCAATCTCACGTCCATAAGCTCTTGGTATCTTAAAAAGACCAAATCCTCTCCACCTAAATAGGTTCTCAAAGAAGATATATTCGAGAGGTAAATTCCTCTTTTCATTTCTTTTATTTTCATTCAAGTTTCTTTATTTATTTATCTTTCCTCGCCTCCTTTCATCCAAATGTTATGATAACTCCAGTACCTTAATTGTACTATAATTTTGTTATGGTAATATAATAATTCATCATCATCTCTCCTTTCCCATCCTTTTATACTATAAATGAAAACACCATCGGAGATATGTTAATTTATTACATTCAAGGACGACGGGATTTCAATTTCTTTTAGCATTTAAATTCGGGTCATGAAACCATTTTTATGTTTGAACCAAACTATAATATATTTATTATTTATAATTTAATGTTCTAAAATCTTTTTTACACATGATATTAATCTATAAAGAAAAATGAGTTCGTTGTGATGAAAAACCACCAATTAACCAAAATGGTCATCATTAAAGTTTTATGTAGTGATTCATCTTCACTCCAAATAACCAAATGAATTTTATAACCATGTAATATTATGTATGATAACTAATAATATAAACCTTCAATTATATACAACCATTCTCATATTATATTTTTATCCTTGCATGTATATAAGTAAACCAATCATGAAAACCAAGGAAACGAACACTCCCAAACGATGAAATTGAACCTCTTAACCCATCAAAAAGGTCATGAATGAACTTAAAAAGGATATACTGGATCAATTACATGTATAATAGGTTCTATAAATATTAATTAATTAATTTAATTTGGTTATCCAGGACATTAAGATCAAGTAAAGGACACCTTCAGATTTAAGGTAAGGGATTCTACCCGAACCCCCATTATTCCTTCAGGTTGTTCTATATTTCTATTTATCCAAATGAAGTCATCTATTATTTTTATGAACATCTTCTAAATAATGTTTGAATACTCCAAAATAATGTATCATTATCCATTCATCATTCTCTTTTGGGGATATACATGTTTTTAAATGATTCCCTCCTCAATTCTTCTCAATAAGCAAGCCCGTTTTAAGGGAATTTCCTAAATTATTACCCATTTTCAAGTACACTATATATTTTTTATTTAAGACACAAATATTTTTATAAAATATCTATTTTTATTATGAAAACATTCTTGGTTCAATTCTGGTTTTACATAAAATATTATTCCCTTTATGTTTTAAATGACCTTTGATATTTTCCTTTAACTGCACTAAAATGTTTTAATTATAAAGTTTATTAAGTACTCTTTTTATATGTTATTAATTAAATTTTACATCACTTTTAATGATATATCCCTATTATACACTATTATTTTCAATTTATGATCAATTTACCTTCCTTCATGTACATTTTTATGATACTCCCATTTATTATGATTTATGACATGATTATGATACTCATTTCTTTCCATGGGTACCCTTATATTTATGTATGATTTATTATATATGATTCTATGTGTGGAAAGAATATTCATATAAATTTAATTATGTTTGTACCCAGATATCCCTCTAATTCATTGTGTAAAGTTATGTCTCATGAGACGTTATGTGCAACGGTCTTGGTGGTTCTCCTTGAATCATGCTACCAAATGCAATGGTCTTGGTAGATAACCTTGACCTGTGATACTCTATGTGCAACAAGCCTTGACTCATGCTAAAGTCATGTTCTATATTGTTGTCACATTACTATGACTCCATCTTTATATTATCCCATATTTATATGTTATGATTCCATATGATCCATGTCTTTTTATATCACTATTTCATGCCTTCTGACCCATGTGCTAAAGTTTTATTCTTATGTTTATTCCCTTACTGGGATTTTTGCTCATCCTTTTGTTCATGTTATCCCCAGGTTATCCTATGAATATGTATGATCAAAATGGAAGTTAGGAGATCTTTTTGGAGATTAAATAAATAAATGTTTTATTTAGTCCCATGTTTTTCAGTATTATGTACCTAGTCTTCCAAGACACTAGACTTTACGATCCTTGTCTTATAATAAGATGATTTAATGTGCTTAAAATCATGTAATGATATGTGTAAAAGGATAGGGTCACTATAAATATACCTTCATCATATTTTTCATCATATTATCCAAGGTATCCTTATTATTAATAATGAAAACTTTCCAAACAAAGACTGTAACATGAAAAATTTTAGGTTTTGTTCCCTAAAAAAGTTCATAAGGATTATTTTTCAGAATAGGTTTTAAACTAATTCTATTTGAAATATAATAGGAAATATCTACAACTTATGACAAAAATTATTTTTTAAAATTGTATTCATTTAACAAATGTTTAGTTACTTCTTGAAGTGTTACATTTTTCCTCTCCACGACACTATTTTATTATGGTGTCTTATAAGCTAAGAAATTATAAAAATATCCATTTTCTTCAAAAAATCATTAAAATTTAAAATTTAATAATCCTCCTCATCTATCACTTATAATTTATATGATTATAAATCCTTTATCATTTTGAATGAGTTTTCAATATTCCATAAATCTAAAAAAAGTTTCAATTTTTTATACAAGAAAATAAACACACGTAAATCTTATAAAATCAGTTGTAATGACAAAGACATATTTCTTTCCATCTATACTGGAAGGTTTAATAGGGACAAAGAAATATAAATGAAAGAGTTTAGTAAATATTACAATTCTTTCTTATTTTGTAGGTTTAAAATAAATCCTATGTAGTTTAACTTCCATACATAAATTGCAAACATATGTAATGTCTTTATTATGTTTGGTTAACTGGATAACAGATTGGTTCTTGGATAGCTTGTACCTTAACCTGAAATTTACAAGGAAAAATATTTTATTTCAAAAAAACATGAATAGATTTTATTGAATTTAAAATTTTAAAAAAAAATTAGTTAATTAAACAAATTTTATTCAATAAATATTATCTTTTATATTTAATTAAAAAAGGATAGATTTATCTTTTAAAACAACATGCCAATCATTTTAAAATTTAACATAAAATTCATCATCACATAACTAAGAAATGATTATCACATTATAATTTAAACCATAAACAAATAACTCTTTTTAAATGATTGCATAATTTAACAATCAAACTTATCCAAGGTCTTTTAATTTTCATTTGGAGTTATAACTAAATGTAACACTTCCACCATCACACTTATTAAAAGATAAAAAAATTAGAGATATCATCGGCCATATGTTTTGAGCATCCACTATCCATATATCATATATCCATTTTGATACTTCTAAGACATATTCCCTATAAAATATTTTTAAGAATATTTTAGCACCCATGAAAATTTGGGTCCAAGGGGATTATCATTAGAATTATTGTGAATCCATATAGATTTCAAACATGTATTTATAAGAAATATAGAGGATAATAATTTAGAAAAACAAGCCTTGGTGTGAACAAGTGGTTGTGGTAATCTTAAGTAAAAATAATCTATAAAATGACCTATCATTTTAAATATAAAACATGTGATAATTAAATCGTTTCCACTTGAACCTTTAGAAAATAAAGTCCTATAAATTTTAGATAAAATATCATTGTAGTCAAGGCCGTTTTTATTTTTATTCAATTTATTCAAACTGATCATTTTAACTAGATTTTTTTTCCTTGATAAAAAGTGTATAGATTTTATTTTAAACGTTTCATGTCGTTTTTGAGTCTTTCATTATCATCAAGAAAAAAAATGATGTTTCTCATATCAGCTTCATGATATTTTAACCTAAATTCAATTTCCATTTCATTTTCTTCCATTAGTTGTTCATTTTCTATATGAGTAGTTTTTAGTTCAATCTGACAAAAAATAAAATATGTATGAGAATATGATGAAGAAGATTTAAGTTTTTTATTTCAAGTAGAAAAACTCTTATTTTTCTTGGTAATTTTCTTGTGTTTACATTTAATATCCTAGTGTTTAGAAAAAGTTATTTATATCTCATGTTTTAATCTATTAATTTCATCATACATTTTATTTTTGTTTGGTTTTTTAGAATAAAATTTTAAAAAATAATTATAATATGATTCAAAAACATTTTTTTTGAATATATTAAACATAGGTTTTCGACACCCTTTTCTATACTAAATTATTCACTCGAATTATAATCTTCTATATAACTTCATCTGGATTCCAGGGACTTCTTCTCATTATTGTATTATTTTCCATTATTCTTAATATTCGTCATCTGAGGGAATTCAGGTTTGATGTGTGATATCTTTCTACAGTCATGTAATGTCCCGGAATTTCCATATAATTGTTTTTAATTATATGGAATTATTTCAAGACTGTGAAATATAACAGCGCGTAATTCCGAGGCCCAGAGTTCCTCGAATGATCCATCGAAATTTTTTAAGTTTAAAATAGCGTGCATGAGTGGTTTTCTTAAAAAAGTGGAATAACTCTTAAACGGGTTCCCATATCATAAATCCAAAGGCACCATTGCGCTCAGGATGGTGGGATTACCCTAGGCGTGACTTAAGTTTAGTCGGCGTAGGCCTCCAGTGAGAAAACCCAAAAATGGAATAACCATAAATAAAATAATTAAATAAAATTATTTTATTTTTCAAATTCTTATAACTCACGAATGGTGACTCGGATTAAAAATCTAAGACAACCTCTGAACTCATGAGGGTATGTTTTCCTTAGGGAGACCATAACACTGGCCGGTGCAGGCCAATAGTGGGTGTTAGTTTTTGGCCGTAAATAAAATAATTAAGTAACAATAATTTTATTTTTAAATTCTGTAACTTTTAAACCATAAATCGGATTAAAAATCCCATAGTACCATTGGATTAGTGGGAACGTTTTTTCCTTAGGCAGAACCTAACCTCAACTGCCACAGGTCGAGGGTGACTGTTGATAATTTTGAACTTTTTTAAGGTACGTTTAGTAAACACGCAGGCTACATTTTCTATCTTTTGAACTAGTGCTCAGATTAAAAATCTGAGGGCACCATTGAATCTGTAGTGCCATAATTTTTTTAAGGGGGGATAAACCTCAATCACAGTTGGTCGGGTGAAAAAGTTAGTTTTTGCGTCTTTTAATGAAATAATAAAATAACATAGAGATTGTTATTTTATTCTTTTTTTTCCTACCACCTGTTGAGCGGCGGTGGCAGGGACCATGGAGGTGGTCAGACAATTAATATGGAATATTAAATTCACGGTTACACCTTGGTTGCGTAACCACCCCTCATGTAGTTAATTTAGCACATTAATTACATCTATTAATGAATCTCATTAATTCCTTGGTGTGTTACTCACCCTTTCTCCCCTCTATTTAAGTGAGGATCAGGGTGGAGTTTTGACACGAATTCATCAAACAATGAACCTCTGAAAAAGTGATGTGATGTCTCCACCGATGAGGAACAGAGTATTGGAAATCGTTGGGGGAATTGACGATGAACGTCAAAGGCTTCCACGGGCAGGGATTCTTCGTCCACCACCGCAACGTCCCCAACGAATCATGAGTTAGGGGTTGTATTTTAATTCAAGAATTTCCCATGATTCTTCTACTCGTTCTTGAATTTGCAGGTGGTCATTGTGGGGGATTTGAATGGGGTTTATCATTATTTTAATGTTATGTATAAATTACTCCCTCTTGTTATAATGCTAACACGGAGGGCACGGGCCAAACGAACAAGGCCCGAACCCTCCGCCCCCTGATTTTTCATTACGTTCTTCAGAGGCAGGTTGTTCCAACATGATGAAACCTTGAAACCAAGAGGCGTACAACGACAGTGGCATCTCGAGAGGACCGTAGGCACATCCAAAAGGAAGAACATACCATCGGAGCTCACCCGGTGGCCTGCAGAAGATTCATCGGCGTGACACCATCGTGGTGGCACCGGAAACCAGCACCGGCAGTGACAGTGGCAGAAAGCGCTCACCAGCCGTAGAGGAGGGCGGCGCCACGGCAGACCGAAGGGGCAGCTGGCGTGGGCCGACCGCGGTGACGGCGAGGTCGCGTGTTGTCGCACGCTGCGGTGAACAGGTCACGCCTACGAAGTCGCGGAGAAGGTCGGAACTCGTTCCCTAAGGGTCCCATAGGTGACGAGGCGGAT
Organism: Viscum album; assembly: GCA_963277665.1. NCBI lineage: Eukaryota > Viridiplantae > Streptophyta > Magnoliopsida > Santalales > Viscaceae > Viscum > Viscum album. The sequence continues at coordinate 499,378,103 of OY728139.1, forward strand.
CCACTGGTCACCTCCCTTTAATAAACTGAAGGGCTCTTTGAGCCATTTGGGAGGCGGACCACAGGACCCCAGTGCGGGTCGCGCCAGCCAGAGGGCCGGACTGCCTGGCGGGCCACGCCCAGCCGGTTCGGGTCAGGCCGGGTTTGACCCGGACCGATCAGGTAGACCCAGACTGGGTCAATTTGGCCCAGGATGGGTCGGGTCGGCCCAGGCTGAGTCGGCCCGACTGGGTGGGACCAGACCCATACCCCTCTCGGGCCTAGTTATGCTTAAAAGGTCGTATCTTGCGAACCAGACATCCGTTTGACGAACTGTCTATGGTGCTAGGATTCTTGGAGCGAGACGGTCCTTTTGAGATACTCCACGTGACTTTAAGATTATGTTGGATTTTGGACGAGTTTGATCATACCCAAATCCAATCGGGCCCTCGGCACTAAAATTCATATAGTTTACAGAACGGGTGTCCGGTTGATGCACCATCTGTTGCATTGGAACCCTTATGACATGATAGATCATTGGGTTACTTCCTTATGTAACTTCGTGGTGGTTGAGGTATGACCGATAATTAGAGGTGCAGAACCATGGTATTCCTTATAGTGAGAGTTAGATTGGTTACTCCCTTGATGACTCGAGGTATTCCTTACTCCTTTGCTCCGATAGATATGGTACTCCCCACGTCATGAGTGCGGGTTCGTTTCCCTATGATTAGTTTTTCTATCTTCGGAGTCGGTACTCCCCTATTGTACTAGGGCGCGGGTCCTCCATACTAAACTCAAAGAGTCAGGTACTCCCCTGCCGGGTAGGGTGTGGTTCCTCTATGTTTAGGTACACCCCTATTAACCTAGGGTGTAGGTCCTCCTTATGCAATGGTACAGCAGAGTCGGTACTCCCCTGCCATGCTACGGTGTGGGTCCTCTAGCCTGGGGTCGGTACTCCCATGACATAATAGGGCGTGGGTCCCCCATAGTGAACAAACTACCATAGTTGTACTCCCCTACCTGGTAGGGTGCAGGTACTCACACATAAAGTTGGTATTCCCCTGTCGTACCAGAGTGAGGGTCCTCTAGCCTAGGGTCGGTACTCCCTTGACGTACTAGGGCATGGGTCCCCCACAGCGAACAAACTACCAGAGTTGTACTCCCCTACCGAGTAGGGTGATGGTCCCCACACATAGATTCGGTACACCCATGCCATGCTAGGGTGCGGGTCCTCTAGCCTGGGGTCGGTACTCCCCTAACGTATTAGGGAACTGGTCCCCCACAGAGAACAAACTACTAGAGTTTTACTCCCATAATGGGTAGGGTGCGGGTCCTCACATATGGAGTAGTACACCCCCTTCTCTGAGTAGAAATGGGGAGTGGGTCCTTCAGGGGAGTTGGAGCTCCCTTGACTACAGGACACAGTGTCGAGGACTGGGCCTCTTCATTTGGTTTCCCTTGGTCTTGCCTCGGGTGCAAGACTGTGACTGTGATACCTCTAGTCTCGGGCACTAGAGGCAGTTCTAGAAAAAATTTCCCGATGGAGCACGTCCTCTCAGACGTTCCATTAGGAATGGTTGATTTGTACCTGATGGAGTATATCTCTCAGACGGGTGCCATCAGGGATGGCCAGTTCATAGAGTGTGTACTCCGGATAGTTGAGGTACTCTTTGAGCCTTCTTTTCAAATCTTGTAATGGATTGAGGTTGGGGACTTATGTTTCTTTGTAGATGAGATGAGTATATCTGGTTTTAGTTTTGTCTTTTACTTTGTGCTTTTTGATTGAGATCATGTTTTGTGGTTTTCCTATGTGGAATTATGAGAGACCTTTGGGGGTCTCGGGGTCCCTACTGGGTATTGTTATACTCACCCATGCATGGGCTTCACCCGCACCTTGTTGTGTCTTTTGCAGATAACGAGCATCTTGGCTAAGACTTGAGGGAGCTAGGTCTAGGTGGTACACGGAGAAGACTGGCTAACATGGAGAGATTTGGAGACGAGTTGTACCTACCCTTCAGGTAGGATCCTTGGTAGATGATCGTAGGAGCTGTTTCTATTTTTTATTTGTAGTTGTATCTTTCAGTTGGGCATGCATTCCGACCCTTACTTCCAGTACACACTTTTACTAATGGAGTTTTACTCCATGGTTTCTTCTTGTTGTGTTCTTGTACTATGTATTTGTACAGTTGTAAAGGTAATGCCTTCCCGTTTTAGGGATACGTCTTTCCGGTGCTAGTCGCCAACCCCTGGCCTAGGGAAGGCGGGCTTGGGGTAGTCACGGCATGGGCCCCAAGGGATGGGTTGTGAAAAATTGGTATCAGGGGATTTGGTTCGACTGAAGAACTAGGACTATGATATTTACAATGGATCAATAGTATTAAGTGTTTTGAGTGTGATTTTCAGTTCGGGGAGTTCAGTGTTGGTGCGGCGGCCAACGTATCCATACACCAGGACTCTAAATTCTGATTTCCGACTCAGTGCACAAAAACACAGATTGTGTGTGTTTTGGAATTTTTTTATTTTTATCTCTTTTGAGTCAGCTCCCCAGGTATAACTTATTGACTGTGGTTCATTTTGATTCTCTTTCAAGATGCCTCCATGTAGACAGCCAGCCAGGATTCCAATGTGTGACCATGAGGATGGTCCACAGTGTGATGAGGCTTCAGTACAAGGACTATTTCCGGAGATAGGTACCTTAAGGTAGTGTCCCAGCAATACCACTTCCTGTTGGTCAGTAGTTACTACCGGAGATACCAGAAGAGTATAATTATAGGCTTAGTGACTTACACGAGTTTTAGTGACAGATACCCCACAGGTTCTGAGGCGAGCCCGACTCACAGGCGGCTAAGGACTAGCTTGAGGTGGTGACTGAGATTCCATCTAGCCAGGGCACTATTAGATCATATGGTGGTCCTAGCAGTGAGCATTCTATGTGACTTAGTAGGGCGATTGCAGGGTTTAGACTACCCCTATCATACGATGAGGTGATTTTTCATGGACAGAACAAGAGAACCTTCCTCGGGGAAGGGGGTCTCTTTCCAAAAAAAACTAAGGGGTTTGTGTTCCCAATAGATTCTATAGTTTCGACAGGGTGACATATCAGTAATTGAGTATTCATCGAGGCGTACTAACCATTCCAGGTACTCGATGAATACGATACGATCAGTGCTTGAGGGCTCGGACCTCCGAGAGAGATGTGTTTGGGGACATCCAAGATAGCACTATTCCTATGTGAATTCCTACTTATGTTAGGGTGCTAGAGAGAACCTTAGTGGTTTAAAATTATTTGGATGATCAGATACATTAGTGAATGTCAGTAGTGGGAAAGGAGGAAACTGACGTCAGTCTTAGAGACTTATATGTGCAAAAATTTTCAAGAAGAAAACGTGATCGTGACAGATGAATTTTCCAGGCATCAGACATGGAAGAAGGGCTAGGAGAGTAGCAAAAGGTGGTATACATCTTGATATGTTACAACCGGCACCCCAATGTGGTCCCCACCAAGCTCAGGGAGCTGGAAGACAAGGACAGGGTGTAGCTACATGCGGTCAAGGAGTGTGACCCAAGGGATCCAAGAATGATTCAAAGTACGATCTGTGTCTACTAATAGCTTACGTATTAATAGACATTGGTACTAATCATTCATTCTTGCCAAGAATCTTGTTCAAGACCTAGAGTTTCCGGTTAAAATATTGACTTTACCATTATGTCTTGAGATACCTTTGAGAGGAGACTCGATAATCACACTTATGCTGACGGTGTGATCTAACCCTTGATGTGAGAGTTTCAGTTTTAACCTCTTGGTAGTAGTGTTGAGGCCTTATGACGTTAGTTTCTATATGGACTGGACATCGATAGTTCATACTCAAATTGACTGTTTTAGTCAAAAGGATGTGGTATATCTATGATGTTTGAATGGGGTTTTCCTTAGTCAATGAAAAAAGGAAACCCAGGAAGCACGAGATAACTCATGCAAAGGAGGGTGCAACCGATCACTCTTGAGTCAGCCAGCCTTACCCTCGTGGCAGCAGGAGTTTTCAGTTTTCAGTTCCCAAAAATAGTGGCAGAGTGCAGGAACATATTTTCAAAATATGTTCCCATAATTACCTCCCTGAAGGGAGAGGGACTTCTACTTTGGATTGTAACAAGTTATGGCACCGATATCTACAACTGCATATCGAATGGCTCCTGAAGAGCTTCGGGAACTGAGAGTTTAGAAAGGGGATGTGGTGGTAGATGCACTCAATATGTGTTCTAGTTTACAACTACTGAGTGAGGCACCAGAGCAGCTAACCGCGTTACAAAAACCCTTCGTGGATAGTGATGGAGTAGCTTACCTCTATTCTGTGACTATTACTCCCCCACACCTTCAGCGAGTTCGGGAGGCACAGCTTGGGGACGTGGACTGTAAGACCCGACGTGCTCTGATATCCTCACGACAGGATCCTGAATAATTTTCTGAAGGTGGGGATCATGTCACCCTTTTCATAGGATGCACTATGGTACTAGTGATGCTACCAAAGGAGGTGTTGAGGGAGTTCCACACATCCCCCTTTGGCGGTACATCTTGGTGTGGCGAAGATGTACCAGGACCTTCGGTGTCAGTACTAGTGGCCAAGGATGAAGACTGCATAGAGCTGACAGAAGTCTTATGCTGAGAGGAGATGGAGACCCTTGGAGTTCAAGGAGGGAGACCATGACATCCTACGGTTCTTACCCCGACGGGGATTGTGTAGATTTGGTCAGGGCGGCAAGCTATCCCCAAGGTTCATTGGACCTCTCTAGTTTCTCAGTGGAATGGGTGAGGTGGTGTACCATCTAGCTCTTCCCCCAAAGATGCACTAGGTGCACAATGTTTTCCATGTGTCGTAGAAAATGAGATGTGTGCATGATCTATCGCACGTTATAGACAAGGGAGAGTTGGACTTTGACAATGGGGTGACTTTTACGAAGTTACCGATGGAGAAAGAGGATCGACAGGAGTGAGTCCTTCGTGGATGGTGGATCCCTCTAGTTTAAGTTCAGTGGCAGCACGAGAACCTCTAGGAGAGCACATGGGAGTGGGAGGCTCAGATTCATGCTCAGTGCCCTCATTTGTTTGGTTTGACTTATTTTGGATGTCGAGAACATAAAGCCCTGTGGTGGGGAGAATGTAATGCCCTAGAACTTCTATATAATTTTTTAATTATATGGAATTATTTTGAGACTACAATATCTGACGGCGCGTAATTCTGAGGCCCGGAGTTCCTGGAATGATCTGTCAAAAGTTGTTAAGTTTAAAATAGAGAGAATTAGTGGTTTCCTAAAAAAGTGGAAAAACTCTTAAATGGGTACCCGAATCCGAAATCTGAGGGGACCATTACTTTTAGGATGACAAGTTTACCTTAGGCGCGACATAAGTTTAGTCGACGCAGGCCCCCAGTGAGAAAACCTGAAAATGGAATAACCGTAAATAAAATAATTAAATATAAATAATTTATTTTTCAAATGTTTATAACTCAAGAACGGTGACTCAGATTAAAAATTAGAGACCGCCACTGAACTCGGGAGGGTATGCTGTCCTTAAGAAGACCATAACATTGGTCAGTGCGATCCAATAGTGGAAATTAGTTTTTGGCTGTAAATAAAATAATTAAGTAAGAATTATTTTATTGTTAAATTCTCTAACATCTAAAACATAACTCAGATTAAAAATCCAAGAGTACTGTTGGATTTTTGGGGACTTTTTTCCCTTCAGCGAAGCCTAGCCTTGACCGGTACGGGTCGAGGGTGACTGTTAAAAATTTTTGAACTTTTTTTAAGGTACGTTTAGTAAACGCGTGGGCATCATTTTCTATCTTTTGAACCGGTGCTCGGATTAAAAATCCAAGGGCACCATTGAATCCTCAGTGCCAAAATTTTCTTAAAGGAGGCTTAACCTCGACCACAGTTGGTCGGGTGAAAAAGTTAATTTTTGTGACTTTTAATGAAAAAATAAAATAACATAGAGATTGTTATTTTATTATTTTTTTTCCAACCACCTGTTTAGCGGAGGTGGTGGGGACCACGGAGGTGGTCAGACATTTAATATAGGTATTAAATGCTTGTTTACACCTTGGTTGTGTAACCACCCCTCGTGTAATTAATGTAGCACATTAATTACGTCGATTAATGAATCTCATTAATTCCTCAGTGCATTAATCACCCTTTCTCCCCTATATTTATGTGAGGCTTGGGGTGGTGTTTTGAAATAGATTCACCAAGAAAGGAACCTCTAGAAAAGTGATGCGGCGTCTTCCACAGACGAGTAATGGAAGCTTGGACGTCGTTGGGGGAATCGACGACGAACGTCGGTGGCTTCCACGGACATGGATTCTTCATCCACCACCACAACGTCCCCAACGAATCACAAGGTAGGGGTTGTCTTTTAATTCAAGAGTTTCCCACGATTCTTCTACTCGTTCTTGAATTTGTGGGTTGTTGTTGTAGGGGATTTGAATGGGGTTTATCATTATTTTAATGTGATATATAAATTACTCCCTCTTGTTATAATGCTAGCGCAGAGGGAACATGCCAAATGAACAAGGACCCGAACCCTCTATCGCTTGATTTTTCATTACGTTCTTTAGAGGCAGGTTGTTCCAACCTAACAGAACCTTGAAACCAAGAGGCTTTCAAAGACGGCGGCATCCCGATAGGACTGTAGGCACGTCCAGAAGGAAGAACGATCCACCGGAGCTCACCTGGTGGCCCGTAGAAGATTCTTCGGCGCGGCGGCACCGGCGGCGAAGGCGACAGCGAAGGCGATGGTCGGCGCTTGCCAGCCGCAGAGGAGGGTGGCGTCGCGGTGGACCGAAGTGGTGGACGGTGTGGGTCGGCCACGGTGACGGCAATGCGGTGCGTCGGCACGTGCCATGGTGAACGGGCCGCGGCTACGAAACCGTGGCGAAGGCCGGGACCCGCTCCCTTCGGGTCCCATGGATGACGAGGCGGAGCCACCTGGCCATGCCCTTTAATAAACTGAACATTTATTTGAGCTGTTTGGGAGGCGGACCGTGCGACCCCCGCGTGGGTCGCGCCAGCCAGCGGGCCAGACCGCCCGGCGGGCCACGCCCATCCAGTTTGAGTTGGGTTGAGTCAGACCCGAACCGGGTCAGGTAGACCCAGACTGGGACAGGAGGGCCCAGGCTGGGTTGGGTCGGACCGGACCCGGACCCCTCTCGGGCCTAGTTATGCTTAAAAGGTCATATCATGCGAACCAAACATCTGTTTGATGAACTGTCTATGGTGTTGTGATCCTTGGAGTGAAATGGTCCTTTTGGGATACTCCACGTGACTTTAGGATAAAGTTGGATTTTGGCCAGGGGGGATCATACCCAAATCCAACTAGGTCCTCGGCACTAAAATGCTTATAGCTTACAGATCGGGTGTCCGGTTGACACGCTGTCTATTGCATTGGAACCCTTATGGCATGACAGATAATTGAGTTACTTTCTTGAGGAACTTTGTGGTATTTAAGGTATGACCGATAACCGGAGGAGCAGAACCGGGGTGTTTCTTGTAGTGAGAGTTAGGGTGGCTACTCCCTTGATGACTCAAGGTGCAAGTATTCCTTACTCCTATGCTCTGGTAGAGACGGGACTCCCCACGTTATGAGTGTGGGTTCGTTTCCCCCTGATTGGTTTTTCTATCTTTGGATTCAGTACTCCCCTATTGGAATAGGGTGTTGTTCCTCCACACTAAACTCACATAGAGTCGGGTACTCCCCAACCGGGTAGGGTGTGGGTCCTCTATGTTTGTAGTAGGTACTCCCATGTCAACCCAGGGTGTGGGTCCTCCATATGCAATGCTACAGTAGAGTCGGTACTCCCCTGCCTTATCAGGGTGCTGGTCCTCTAGCCTGGGGTCGGTACTCCCCTAACATACTACGGCACGGGTCCCCCACACCAAAAAACCTACCAGAGTTGTACTCCCCTACTGGGTAAGGTGCATGTCCTCACACATAAAATTGGTACTCCTCTGCCATGCCAGGGTGCGGGTCCTCTATCCTGGGGTTGGTACTCCCCTAACGTACTAGGGCATGGGTCCCCCAAAATGAACAAACTACCAGAGTTGTACTCCCCTACCGGGTAGGGTGCGGGTCCTCACACATAGAGTCGGTACTCCCCTATCGTGCTAGGGTGTGGATCCTCTAGACTGGGGTCGGTACTCCCCTGATGTACTAGGGCGCGGGTCCCCCACAATGAAAAAACTACCAGATTTGTACTCCCCTATCGGGTAGGGTGTAGGTCCTCACATATGGAGTATTACTCCCCCTTCTCTGAGTAGAAACGAGGAGTTAGTTTAGGGGAGTTGGAGCTCCCTCGACTACAGGACACAATGTCGAGGAGTGGGCCTCTTCACTTGGTTTCCCTTGGTCTTGCCTCGGTTGCAAGACTATGACTGTGAGACCTTTAGTGTCGGGCACTAGAGGCAGTTCTAGAAAAATGTTCCCGATGGATCACGTCCTCCCAGACATTCCATTAGGAATGGTTGAGTTGTACCTAATGGAGTACATCTGTCAGACGGGTGCCATCAGGGATGGCCAGTTCATGGAGCGTGTACTCCTCATCCTTGAGTTATGCTTTGAGCATTCTTTGGAAATCCTGGAAATGGATTGAGGTCAGGGCCTTATTTTTTCTGAATGAGATGATTATATTTGGTTTGAGTTGTGTATTTTACTTTGTGCTTTGTGATTGAGATCATGTTTTATGGTTTTCCTTTGTGGAATTTTGTGAGACCTGCAGGGGTCTCAGAATCCCTACTAGGTATTTTTATACTCATCATTGCACAGGCTTCGCTCACACCTTGTTGTGTCTTGTGCAGATGATGATCATCTTGGATAAGACTTGTGGGAGCTAGGTCTAGGAGGTACTCGGAGGAGACTGGCTGACATAGAGAGCTATGAAGACAAGTTGTACCTACCCTTCAGGTAGGATCCTTGGTGGAAGATCGCAGGAGATTTTTCTGTTTTTCAGTTGTAGTTGTATCTTTCAGTTGGGCTTTTATTCCATCCCTTACTTCCAATACACACTTTTACTACTGCAGTTTTACTTCGAGGTTGATTCTTGTTGTGTTCTTGGACTATGTGTTTTTAGAGTTTTAAAGGAAATGTCTTCCCATTTTAGGGATACGCCTTTCTGGTACTAATATCCAACCACTGGCCTAGGGAAGGCGGTATTGGGATAGTAACGACATGGGTCCCGGGGGATGGGTCGTGACAAGTCATAAAAAATAATTTCAGAAGACTCATTAGACACAGTGTTACATTTCCTACTTACTTTATCATCATTTTAAGGGTCATACCTTCTGTAACTTCTTGAGTATCCTTTCTTCCTTATTCCTTGGAAAAACAGAAAAATTGGTCTCTTTTACTACTTTAAAATTCATAATTATAGGAGTAAGTATAAACATTCATTTTTAATTTAAAATAAATTCCTTTATTCTTCAAAATATCTTCTTGAGAAATATTTTTCATTTCTAATTCATACTGTAACGAAGATCCAATAAGATCACCTGAATTATAGTCGTTGAATTTTTTTTATTTAATCTATAATGAATTTCTTAGAATTATATTTTTTAGTTAAATCACTTATAATTATTCCAACTAAAACTAAATTATCTAAAATTTCTCTAAAAGAACGCATTCCATTTACTATACTCATATATCAATGAAATATTTGATTGATTTTTTATTCATACGTACATTTTAAATTATTTCTATTTGGCCCTTAATATTTCAAGATTAGTTCTTATTAACTTATATAAACAAAGATAAGTAACTAGTAATATTTTTAAGATCTCATAAGTTATTATAAACACTTCACCTTTAAGCACAATATAAAATGTTCATTTTCTTATAATTCAAATCATATCTATTTGTGTCATTAAAAGTCAATGTATTAGGGTTAACTTTAGGTATTTTATAATGTTTGACTATGATAGTACAATTATTAATACTTAAATTCATAAGATAAGATTCCATGCGTGACTTCTAACGTCCATAGTTCGTTCCATAGTTAAATTGTGGAATTTGAGGAGTCAATCATTTATTTGAATTTGTTCTTATAATCTCAAAACATCTTTTCCCCTTCATGGATAAGTCATGATTTGATCAACATAAATAAATATATATACAAAAAATCTAGGGTCCAAGATCTGGTTCCAAATATTAGGTCCCAATGATAGAATGAAAAAATAGTCAAGAGGGGGCGACATTTTTAATTAATTTTAAAAAATAAGAGTTCATAAAAAAATATCTTAAATAAAAATAAGATGAACACAATGCTTTATATAGTAGTTTTTATCAAATTTATCCCATGTATACACTTCTCTTCTCTCAAATGAAAAGTGAAATGAAACCCACTATAATAAAATCTTTGAATTTTAATGGAGAGTCACAACCATTTACAATATATTTTTAATCCTTGGATACCTAGCCCAAAACTGATTTTTTACACCTGGACACAAAACCTCGGTAGATTCCTTTTGAGGTGGTGGAAGAATCCAACTTTTTCATTATTGAGAACAAGACACAACCAAATCATCTTTCCATTTACCGATTGTGGTAGAACCCACGTGTACCTTTTTTTGGGTCAATATAACTTGACAATCCTACATTTTAAAGGGTAATATAATCTAATAAAATTATGTACATAGGTATAGAAAAATATATTGTGAGTCACCATAGAACTAGTTAAACAATGGTAGCTTTTAGTGTCGAGGTAGAAATGTTCTCTCCAGTAGTAAGGATCAGAACTATGATTCACAGTTAAGAGTATTGTAATAGTGATGTAAAATGTGTATCATGGTATAGCTTGAAAGTTATTAACCACCACCATGAATTTACACTTTGTACTGGTTCAAAAAAAACTCTAAATAAAGTTTTTCTTCATGTACAACAGCTTAAAAAACCTTGATAGCTCCATGCATAACATATTTAATATTTATCTACTATATTTTATTATATTCCTATAGTAGTCTCTCTCATGTTCTTAATGAACTACTTTAGAGTTGGAAATTCATCGTTCTTTAAAACTAAATATAGTTTTACACCAAAACATGCTAGTATAATTAATGAAATATTAAACATTCTATAATAACCAATATTATAGTCCTTATAATACTCTTACAAAACATATGAGGCAGTCTTGTCATATTCCAAATATTTGAAATTCACGTTTTTCTAGAAAGTGGTATATATATGTATATCCCATTGGATGATCATTAATTCTTCAATAACCACTTCTAAACTAATTTTATTAACATTAAAATAATTAGTATGTAATTATTGAATAAATAAATCAATGAAAATGATCATCATAAACTTATAATAAATTTTTATATCAAAAGAATATATATATATTAAACCATAATTCATGATTTTGAGAAAAAAAAATTATTTTTGCATGAGCATCATTTTTAACTTCTTCATAAACATATATTTTGCATAGATATGAATTTTTTATGATATGTAAACATCACCTATCCATAAACATATCTTGCATAAACATCATTTTATTCTGTGTAACTATCATGCTAATCTGTATAACCATCATTCTAACCTACGTAACCATTATCCTAACATGCACAATGATCATACTAACTTACAAAACCCTCATATTAATCTATTTAAATCTAATGGGTTTATATATAATATAACATCAATTAATAATACAAATAAATGATGAATAAATTAAAATCAATTAAACAACAGTTTTAAAAATTAATACAACTACTTGAACGTTATTTTTCTCTTCTAAACAAATAATTAAAGCTTTAACAAGACAGGTCTTAAAAATAATATGAGAAATTATAATTACTCATATTATTATCAAATCATTGAGACTTGGAAAATACTTATGTCAGGGGGAAAAATGAAGTTTTGTAATTACTAAAAACATATAGTGAATCAGGGATCTACTAACAATGCATAAAAACTGAAGTGTGCTATTGTTTAATAAATTTCCTTGAAAGTGTCTATTATTTGTTGCATGTAACTAATAATATATTCAATGTTTTCTCAAATATATTACAAATAGTGACTAGATTAATATGTACTAAAGTGGTTGATTATTGATTTGACTACTAATTATTCTTTATTTAAATCATAATTTAATGGTTTTTGGGTGTTATCGATTCTTGAAAAAACCTTATTTTTGAAAAGAAAAGTTTTATGGTGGATCAAGGAATGTATAATATTTATTTATATGATTATTTTAAAAATATCTTCTAGAGATACTGGTATGTTATCAGGTAATTTTAATTTTTTGTTTTATTATGTGTTTCATTAATTTATTAGAGAGATCCATGTAATTTTGGCACCAAGGATGACTGTTTCAAATGAGGATAAAGTAATAGAATATATAAGTTTATGGATTCCCATATTGGAATGCTTGGGGTGATTTTTTAGAATGTGATTCCATTATTAGGGAGAAATATTAGATAAAATTTCCCTCTTGTAGTTAGACATAATGGTGGCGAGTGATAAAAGAAAATTGTGTGTATAATGTTTTTTTTTTAGGATTTGTGAGTATATTTCTGAATAATCTTGACATGATGATAGTGGATATGATTTGAGTCCTTGGGTGATTTAGTTTATAAGGAAAAAGTGAGTAGGGATCATTCAGATTAAAATGATGTGAGTGAAAATATAGTTATCATGTAGATATCAGTGGGAAACATAGTGAGTGTACAATGTGGCACTCAATTGATAGTGTTCATAGGTGTTGATTCAAGTAGTGAAAACATGATGAGTATTTTAGGATATAACATAGCCTATTGAAAATGAGATGATGATAAATATTAGTTAAAATTTATGGGTAAATAATTGGAGAGGGTTTTTTAGGATGGAAAACATTATTTAAGGGAGTAGATAAATAACATCACCTTTATATATTAGTGAAATTGTTGTAAGGTTGAGATTTGGTGGATTTGGTGCTTGGGTAAATTTTAAATTTTAAGAATAGATGAAACTAAGAAATTTGTGGGAATTTTTTAATTTTTAAATAAATACTTTTGAGGTTTAAATAAGAATTTTCAACAATTAGAACATGTTTATAGATGTTTGGTAATTAAAATATATTATTATGTTCCTAGTATGAGGCACTAGATATCCAATAAACTATCATTGGGTACCCTCTAGAGTTACTAATTAGGGTGACCCACTATTCTAGACACCAAAAGACCATGGCATAGAACTGAATCTTCATTTGGTCACCAAGTGCCTGGTGGGGGCCCTTAGGTACCTCGTAGAGCCAAGGACCCTAATTAAAAAATATGATAAAAATGGAAATTAAACATTTTCTATAAGAACCAAAATAAAATGTTCATCTTTTTTATCCATAGGAGATGAGGAAATCCACCCCTTTTATATTTTATTCTCCCCTTTTATCATCCCTTGGTCCATGTGGTCCCAAAGTGTTATATTATGCTAATTGGAGGTAGGATCTTCTTCCTCCCCTTTTCTCCTTTTTATTAGATTTGTGTGGTTCTTATTAGTTATTTAAAGAGATATTCCATAGAATCATAGTGAAACCATGTATCTTTGGTGGGTATTTCATATAAATGTATAGAGGAGTTTTATTAAAGGTGATTTCACACCGTTATACACCATTTCACTTGAGTTATTGTGGTTGGTGATTTAATTTAATGATTTTGGTGAAATTTGGAAAAATTGATGGGGATTTCCAGTGTACATCTATGGATCCTCCTTTTACTAACATCAATACTTTTATGTGTAAAATAAAATTTGAGTTTAGTAATTACTCCCTTCAATATATTAATGATCGATGAATGCTTGGTTAAGATATCCTTCGACTTACTATCCCACAACATGTATTATCTTCTAACCATGCACTTCCTTTCTTCACTTTTTCATTCCTTAATTTTTTTAAAGGAATATCATGATGTACTTGAATTTACATATATATTTTACTTGAAATTTTTTACACATATCATGTTGAAGTAGTTCTAGAATCTTTGTGACATTAAATTTAGGTCTCTTGGTTATTATACCTTATACGAAATCATGATAAATACCTTGAGAGTTTAAGTAAAAATACTACAAACAATGTACTTGGTATATCGTTGATATTTTTCTTTTGGTTATACTTGACCAAATTTTATATTTCTATAACTATGTATTATCGAGTCTTATATTTTTTATTCATCATTAAATACTAATAAAGGACATCTATGATTCATGTATAATTATACTATTATTTAATTATGGTATACCATAACAGATCTATTTTGAAATTGAAATAAAATCTCATTTTATCTAAACATGACACTAAAATAATTTTTTTCGTAACACGCATTTCATAATAGTTTTTTTCAAATATAAGAATATATCCACTAGGTTTGTGAGGGTGTGATCTTCTCTAGAAGATATAGAATTCAAAATCCATTAGTGTCTTGAAGATACAATTCACCCTTATAATATTTCTGAACATCCTTGATTCTTGTATTTGGATACAAATATATAAGTCACATATTGTGTCAAATACTTAAGTAGTAAAACAAAAACATTACATTCAGTGATGAATATTCCTAAAGTAGAAGTTTCTATTTCATTTTTCTTCAATTCATTGCAATTACTATTCCAGTGGTCTTTCTTGGTGCATGAAAAGAAAATATACTCTTGTTAGATGTTTTCCCTCTTTATCATTGGTTTCTTAGAAGTATACTGTGAAGATTCTTTTACCGTTGTACTTGCCATTGGAAATTCTCCCTTTCATTTCTACTTGTTCAAAATATGAACTAAATAATTTTCTTTCTTTATGTTCTTATTAATAAGGAAAACTAAACCCAGAATACATTGAATCATTTTTTCCATAATGTTCATTTAATAATTATCAATGAATTTGAAACAAATGGTTGATAAGGATGACAGAATGAGATGTATTAAATGATCATGATTTGAATCCCAATTCTGGTAATCCATCAATGTAATCTATCATCTTGAGTGTATGAAGACTAGTCTGAATTTAAACATTCAATTTACACATGTTTAGTATAACGATAATCTAATTTATTTCTTGCATCACTTTCTCCTTATAATCTATTCAGAGATGAGACAACATGGTATAACAATCCATGTCCTCATTTTTCTTTGGTAACTCACAGGAAATTGATGATAACATTATGATATAAACATAAATGAAACATTCTTGAGTCTCCAACAAGCTTCCTTTTCACCCACACTCACTTTATGAGGTAGATCATTGGGTAGTAGGGATTCAAGAACATAAAATTTCCTTTCATATTGTACTAATATGATCAAGTTCCTATACCACTCTTGAGAATTAGTGTTAATTAAGACATATTCATTATCCACTACTAATAATAGTATATTTGTGGTATTAATTTTTATTTTCCTACTAAATAAAACTTTAACAGATTATTACTTTTTTCTTGATTGTAATTATTTAGAAATTATAGATTTATTAATCTTAAATATGTCTTTCTATTTTACTCATATTGGAGTAGCCTCAACTACTATATTTTGAATTTCTATTCGCTTGAGTATTGTAGTGGGTAGTGATTCTTAAACCTATCTTTATACCTTAAGCTATGGAATCGTGATGACTCTAAGAGTTTAAGGTGGGATTTTGGTTGGCTAATCGTATTAACTTGTTGATACTTGATCTATTGAGTGGAGTTTCATATCCTAAGAATCCTTAGCTTGGAATCTCTCAATACTTGCCTCTAAAATTTCACCAAGCTAGCAATGAATACTTATTTGATACCAATTTTAGTTAATTTGACTCTCCACTCTTATTAAAACTCCCTTCAACTGTGGATGAAGACCAACCCAAATTATGGTTTCCTTTTTATTTATATCATGGAAAGAGTTTATGAATTGATATTTCCTTTGAGGAATTTTTAAAGTTTTTATTTTTCTTTGTGTATGAAATTTTATTCTATTTATTATGGTTTTTATTATGTGTGTCATGAACCCCTCCCTCCAAAGATACCCCTCCTAGGATAGGAATGAAGAAAGTGATATAATGACCCCTGAGTCCCACCTCTAATAGGCCTCGGACTGGCTAGCACCAAGGGTGTACAAATATCAAAATATGGGAGGAATTACCCTTTATAATATAATTAGGATTGGGAGATAAGATGAGTCAACCACAATCAACTCCATGACATATATATAAGAAAACCAAAAAACATTCCACAATGCATGTGTAAATAGAACTAATGCAAATAAAAGTCTTCAAAGTAAATACCTAAAAGTAAAGCTAAAGCAGCGACACAACAACTTTCAATGATCCGAGCTAGTAAGGTCTGGCACGGTCCGCGAAATCCTCCTGGAAACTTGAAAACAGTTTTATATACATAGGGTGAGCATACATATATACTCAGTAAGAAAACCAAATTCTCTCGTGCACATGTGAAAGAAGCATACTAATGCTCCTATGAGAAAACAACATAATCAAACAACACCTAAACATGTATACTAACCATCCCAACCTCACCAAGGCATGCTCACCAAATAATGCAAGCAAAGTGATATAATATAAAGTAAAGCACATTGATGATATGGTGCCCCAATTACTTTCCCACTGATTAGTCATTCTCACACCCAAATGGCAGATGTCCCGGCGCTCCTACCACTTCTAATATACCACATCACATCCTGACCACACACACCTGGGCCACACACCACATCACATCTCATCACATATCATCTTGAAGACACCTGAGAAAGAACATCACAACGCATCTCAAAGACACCTGGGACACCGCATCACAACTCATCCTGAAGACACCTGGGACATCACAACCGCCATCTAGTGCACTAACAGACCTCTGGCCATCAAAGCCTATTCAGTACCTACCTCACTTGGAAGAGGGAGTAGGGAAGATCGGGTAGTCATCCATCCATCCTCCCATGTGGATTTTGGTAAGGACACCCCCCATGTGATGATTCGGGTGTTCGGCGCATAGTGATCAACATGGGTGGGGTGCATGTAGAAATCATAAGAAAAATACAAGTATACATATATAGTATCAAACACTCAATCCCAACTTATAGATTCCCAAACAAACAAACAACTCACAACACTTTCACCTTTTCTCCCACCTCTAAATGCATTTATTAGTATCTGCAACAGCCATTTCAAAAGGTGAAGAGCCCAGATAATCTATTACAACTTCATGTTTCCTCCACATTTAACACCCATTCATTTCATTACTTAGCACCAACCACCTTTAATCACACAACTCATCATTAAATTATTTATTAACAATTCTCATCCCATCAAGCAAACCAACCCATTTCATTTAAAACATTATTAAATAATTATTTCTTCCATCACTACTCAGGCATCTAGCACAACACAACCACATTTCACAAACAACTCATTATTTCGTCACCTCATCGCCCCAAAAGCATGACCCACAAAATATCACACCATCGCCCTAAAAGCATGGCCCAGAAACAGTTATCCCAACATGCCCCAACCACACATCGCCGTCCCATAAGCATGGCCACACATCATAAAACATCAAGATCATTTCAAAAATTTACAAGGTAGCTTTTATCACCTTTCACATTATTTTAGGGGCGTTATCACACAAGCCATAATATTGGGACAACCATTTCATTAGTCAAGTATAAGTAATTAACCAATTTCCATTTAGGGTGATATCATAATAATCACAATAGTACAACAGTAACAATACATATCTATCCCAAACAAAGCCCCCAACAGTCACAATTTTCAGTTGGGCATCAAGCCCGAACAATCACAATATCACAAATAATATCAAAGTTGTAAAACCATCTGAACAAACCTCATTTTCCCCTCAATTTCATTTTAACTAATTCTTTATCTTTAATTAAGCTGGCACAACCAAAACCCATAAACAAACAAAAGTAAACCCCTCATGCATGATATACAACAAGGATAAACAGGGGAATACCTACCATAAGGAATATTTTTTTCAACTCGCTGCGCACTGTAGGGTGAAGGAGAATGCCTATAAACAACAATAGTACCACAAGAAACCACAATTCAACCTATATCACACCAAAAGATTATCAAAATGCAACCCAACACACACCTTAAACCAAAACAACATCATTGTAGTGAATCTCTCTGGGAATAATAGAAGAAAACGAAGGAAAATGAGAGGAGAACTCATCATGGATCGAAGACGGGAATTTGGGAATCAATCCCCGTCAAAAGGAATATCAAATGCTCAAAGAAGGTGTTGTTGGATTTTCTGGAATGAGAGAGGGAGGAACTGCCGTAATGTTTGAGAAATAACCCAAATGACTAAAACCTTTAAAACTGTACAACATTGGAGAATTACACGATGTGTAATTCTGTAAGTCCATGTTCTGCCAAAAAACATGACGCCTTTTTATTATTTCACCCTGAAAACATACACGTCGCGAACCATCTGTAGACAAATTTTATCAGATTTACTATTCGTGCTCATATGGATGCGCTGTTAGTCAAATTTTATCAGATTTAATTGAAATTTTGACTTCAAAAATTTGTGCAATGAAGTAACTCGGATGCGACAAAATCACTGATGACCGGTATTTTTATATTTTTTTGATTGTTCAACATCATAACACCAGATCTAGCATACCAAATTTTGGTTCATCCATAGGTCATATGAAAATAATGTAAATATAAAACTGAAATCAAAATGATACCTCAATGGAATGACATGTACTCCTCTCATCTCTAGATCTCCATGCCTTAAAGGTGTCAAACAAGGTACCCTATAGATTATCCATACATGAGCCCCAACCCATGGAATTATGTTTTTTTGTCTTTGTGTTCTATCATGAAAGGATCAATAGATTTACAACCACTACTACAAAACATACCTTTAACATCAAAAAGCACTGATAAAGAGTACTTTCTATCAGTATTTTTTTGTTTGCGCTAATAAATAATACTATTTATCATAGTTTTTTTTATAACCTTGATAAAAGGTACCCTTTGTCACCGTTTTTTTAGCATTGATAAATAACACCCTTTATAACCGTTTTATTTTTAACTCTGATAAAGAGATCATTTATCACAGCATTTTTAGAACTAATAAAAGTCAGAATAAAAAGAAATAATTAAATAAAAAAAATAAAAACTATTATGAAACATTATTAATGGATTCCATAATTATGAAAATAATGATGAATCCTCAATTCCCAGCTAATTCCTCTCTTAATGTCCAACCTTTCATATTCTCACCATTAGATCAGATTTCATGTACTCTATAAATATGGTGATATGTTAATGGAATGAGAAGGAATTTTGGCTCTACATTGTGTTCTCTGCTTGTATTTATTTTGTATTTGTACTTCCATTTGTTATTATCATCGTCATATGCAAATTAGATATTTTCTCCCTCAACGATGTGCTTCGCCTATGATCGATCTTACATTTCCAGTTTTGAAATGCTTCACGGTTTCAATCGGCATTCGATCAATTTCACAACACGTTATCAGCACGACCGTATTATCCTCATTGCGCATTGTGATGACGCTGCCTTCATCCCCATCATCCGCATAAGAAAAATTTGTGGGAAAAAGGTATGTCACATGTTTTTATAAACATTATTCTTTTGACATACTCTTTCGCTTTCACATCGACTCTACTCATTTGAAGTGCTACATAAAAAATGTGATTCTTATTTTACATGTAAGATATTGTAACATTTATTTTTACCCTCTTGACAAATCTGAAAATAATATATGATTTTCTTAATATTTTATTACGGGAAAAATAATGAACTCCTGAAGAGCTGTAATGAATCTCGAATGAAAAATTTCAATACATTCCCTGAAGAGAATGTGTTTGATTAATAACCGATGTGGTCAATGTTGAGAAAAACATCATTCATCAAATGAATAAAAAACTACACCACCCGAATTGGTTTAATGATGAACATCATGTACCCATCGTACGTCGAGCCATTGAATGATGAACATCGGGTACCCGTTGTACGTTGAGACGAAGTTTGATGAACATCATGTTCCCGTCGTACGTCGAGATGAAGTTTGATGAACATCACGTACCCATGGTACATCTAGACGAAGTATGATGAACATCGTGTACTCGTCGTATGTCGAGACAAAGTTTGATGAACACCATGTACCCCTCTTACATCGAGCCAATGTTTGATGAACATCAAGTACCCGTTGTACGTTGAGGCAAAGTTTAATGATCATCGCATACCTATCATACGTCAATCCGAAGTTCGCTAATCATTCTATGAACCATGAAATTTCATATCTTTTATTTCTTGTTCACCCTGAAGGTGTCAAGTTTGATTATGCTATATAAAGGTTCATGATGAAGATGATGTTTACTTTAAATATTTGTAAATATTTTTTTTATTTATTTTCTCTTTATTTTATTTCTTATAAAATGTTTTAGAGAAATTAAATATTCTTGATAAACAAGTGTGAATATATTTTATATATATTAATCATCTAAAGTGGATGAAATTGATGAAATTTCTGAATTGAATATTCCTTCAATTGTCTTGAAAACACTATAAAACTCAAACAAATAATTTTATTCTGTTCCCTAGAGTGAATGAGAATATTTATTGAAAATGATTTATTTCATTCCCCAAAGTGAATACAAATATACCTGATTTTATTATAAATCAAGTTCGAGGTGAATATGATGTTTTATGAAGGATCACTGTGTTGTATTTGTTTATAAAAAATAATAAAAATATAACCACCAGAAGTGGTTTGATGATAGTAAATATTTACAGAGCACAATTAATTTTATTGATATTTATAAAATATTACATCCCTAAAGGATGATATGAAAATAATGTTCTTTGACATTATATTGAAGAATATCATAATTTATCATTTATTGTTCCCGCAACAACAATATCAAGGGAAACATTATTTTTTATCATAATCTTATGGATTATCAATATTATCTCATGTAATTCATATATCCCCTGAAGTGGATTTTTTTGTTCATATAATTCATAAATGAAATGATTGAATTACATAGTTTTGATAATCTGATATATATTATGAAAATGGTTTTACCACCTGAAGTGGTTGAAACAATGATCATCAAAGTCAACAGAATTTGTTTTATGCAAGATGATCATTATTGATAAATAATAAATTGTCATTCATGGATCGTGAAATCATATGAATGAATAAATTCCCCTATGAGAATGTAGTATTAATCACTATATCTCATTCCTTGAAGCGAATGAAATTAAAACTGGGTACAACCGCGAAAGCAACACACGACGCAAGGAAGAAAATCACATTAAATTGAAAACCCGGGGACTTGACCCCATGACCTGTCCCTCACCCCCCAAACCCTTACCACCCCACCACCAATGGTGGGGCGATGAAGTGAATGAAATTGTTCATGAAAATTGTTGATATGATTTGTGATATCATGAATATTTTAGATTTGATGAGGTTTGATCAAATGATTAATCCTTCATTTGGTAAAGTGAATGTTGTTCAATGATATATAATTTTGGATGGAGATGAGGTGTGTGTTGTGAATCTAGAAGATTCTTACACATTGGTTCTCACTACTACATTCACCAGCTTTAAAAGATGTGGGGGCTCCTATCCCAGGTAGATGTATTGTAAAATAATATTTGGACCCGGAGTTCCAAAATATTTTGTCCATAAGTTCTAAATTATGCAATAATTCACTTGGTGATGGGCCTAACCCGTTATGATTATATTTTGAATTCATCAACCACTATAAGAGGAAATTATAACGACAAATATGAGTTTTCACATTGAATGATCCTGGAGATCTTATATTTTTCGATCGTGGAGAAAAATATTTACAAATATTATTTTGATTAAATGCTTCAAAAGAACTCATATATGTGTTAGTATTTTCCCATATAAGTACATTTACCTGTAGTGAAAATTAATAAATGACTCTATAAGAGCGAATATATTCCTACCTGGTAGTACAAATTCTTAATGATTTGTTATATCTAAAGTATCAATGAGACATATGAATGGTATTCTTGAAAATGAATATCATATGAAGATAAAAGAGGTTCCTCAATATGTAACAAGAATTCATAAAAGCGATTATAAAGAATTTGTTATGTACAATCAAATCAATAATGGTAAACCAAAAGTTTACCAATAATGGCACTTCAAATATACGACATGATGATTTAATCCATCCGGGATCAATTATAATGAAAGATATTGATTCAAGTATACATGAGCATTGATTTATTGATAATATAGTAGAAACCCATTAGGGGGAGAATGATGAATTTATTTAATGGATGCAAATCTACAAAATTATCAATGAATTTATTGTAATTAAATCATTATGAATTCCACTTGTATGATAATTTAACCGGAGGTACCCATTTTTTAGGGAAATTATTTATATCATTAGCAGCTATTATGGAAATAAATTTCTTATATACTTATGAAGAAGTATATATGGGCGCGCCCACCCACCATGTGATCCATATATATGAAAGATGCATCCACTAAATGACTGCATGTATTATTTGCTGCTGGTGAGTATACATTGCATGCTATGCATGTTGATTAAATGAAACATTGAGTATGGTCCTGCAGAACCATTGACAAGATGCTCATAACACTTACATGAATGTAAAGTGTGGGAAATCAATAGTATGACTATAGACACCTGAAGTGTTGTTGAACTGATTATATAAAATCATTGTTCATCATGAGTAGAAAACAATAAATATATTTTACCTTGAAGAGAAAAAAGAATATATCTAAAACATTATATATTTTTAGATATTTTCCCTGAAGTGACACTTGTACCGGAAAAATTATGAGATCTCAATCAAATTTTTTTGATGATATATTTTCTATGAATGCTTTTAAAATTAATTTATGACTACAAATTTTTATAGATGTCGACATCATAATAATTGGCCAAAATTAATAAAGGAACTTATGAAATGTTCAACATATAATGTTATGGATTGATTATCCAAACTATCAAGACTATTGAATATCGATGATCTTTTTATAAGAAATATTCTTCCTTGTATATTTGGATATTTATATGAATCCCAGAAGGGTTCAAAAGGCCTGAAGCATATTCAAATTTATGGAAGTTTCACTCAATATGATAAATTACGGGTTGAAATAAATAAGATGTATCCATATTGAGTAAAGGAATAATGTAAATTGAATTTATCATCCCATAGTTTTTATGAATCATTGTATTCATCATATTATTAAGGTGTTTTGAAAAAAATCTAAACTCTTGAAGAGTTTTCTAAAATCAATGAATTATTTGATCATGAAATTACATGGAATATCCCTGTATTTTGAATTAATCATCCTGAAGATGAAATGTTAAATTTTAGAATAGTTTTACCATTAATGAATAATTAAATATCTTTCTTCCAATAGTGATAGATTTCATACATAAGGGGTTGATGAAGAACATACTTATCCTGGAAGGATTAAATATAAATTCACAATTTATTAATCCCTAAAGGATATAAATGTACATGTGCATATGTACCTTGAAAATAACAATAAATCATATTATGATTCAAGGTAATGTTCATCCCCATTCATTGAAATCTAAAGGTCATGAATTATTATTATTCCAAAATTCAAAACAGAATGTTTTGGTTATGAATTGATCATGGACATTCTATAAGATAAATGATGATCATTATTAAGGGGAGATGTAACTATTGAACTCTTTTTTCCTTAGTCAAGTTTTTTCCACTGGGTTTTCTTAATAAGGTTTTTAACGAGGAAACACTCTGAGGACTTGAGGTTATTGTACTCTTTTTCTATAATCAAGTGTTTTCCCCTGAATGGTTTTTTTCTTGATGAGGTTTCTAATGATGCAATCATACATCATAACAGATATCCAAGGGAATGTTATAAATTAATATGGATATCTATAATTAATGGAAATTGTTGGTCTTCCCCATGAGTTCTAATTTTTAATGAGACCATTAATTATTACCTATGGTCTTCCTCCCATGTCCTGAAGATATAATTAAATAATAATATTAACTGATGTCCTGAAGACATAACTAAATGATATAATCAGGGGGAGTTGGGAACACTGCACTATTTTTCCCTTCATCAGGTTTTTCCCACTGAGTTTTCCTAATAAGGTTTTTAATGAGGTAGCATGACATGAATTTTTTTTGGCTTCACTTATTTTTCTCATAGGGTTTTTTTTAAGTGAAGATTAAATAAGGTTCCATGAAATTATGACATCCAAGGGGGAGTGTTATGAAACATTATTAATGGATGTCATAATTATGAAAATAATGATAACTCCTCAATTCCCAATTAATTCCCTTCTTAATGTCCAACCTTTCATATTCTCACCATTGGATCAGATCTCATGTACTCTATAAATATGGCGATATGTTAATAAAATGAAAAGTAATTTTGACTCTACATTGTGTTCTCTACTTCTTGTATTTATATTGAATTTGTATTTCCATTTGTTTTTATCAACGTCATACGCAAATTCAACATTCGCTTTCTCAACGATGTGTTTTTCCTATGATCGATCTTATATTTCCGGTTTCGAAATGCTTCACGGTTTCAATCGGCCTTCGATCAATTTCACAACAAAAACAAGTTTATTAAAACAAATATCAAAAAAAATTAATTAAATAATTATTCATAAAAATTGATAAATTGATTATATTATATATAAATTATAAATACTAATAAAAATATATATTAAATATATAAATATATATAAAATGAAAATTAAACAAATGAAAATTAAAATTAATTAAATTGAGGAAAATATTAAACATTTTATTAATTAAATAATTATTGATAATGTTAATAAATAATATATGTAAAATATATAAATATATATCAATGTATATAAATATGATTTATATAATACAAAATATTTATTCTTTACATTAAATAGTCATATATTTAGTGAAGAATGGTTTATAATTAAAAATTAATATGAATTAAAAATACGAACTAATTGCATCGAGTAATGGACCTAATTGAATGTTGTTTGATTTTTCAATTTAACATAGATCAAACATGTGGTATATTGTTTTCACATATACAAAATTAAGGCATTTCTATATACAACGCATGCACAAAAATATTATGTAATTTATGAAATCTTATATAGAAACACATACACGTAATATTTATGTAGTTTATTCAAATTAGTATTCATTTTAGAACTTCATTATAACATGATACATTTAATATATCATGTCTTTAATCGTGGTAAAATTTATTTATTTATTTTTAATTTTATTACAGTTATGTATTAATTCATTTTTAATATGTTTTATTTTTTTATTTTTTTGGGAATTTAATCGATTTCTATTATTTATTTTATATATATTTATTTATTATGTTTTAATATTTTCAATATGTATTCATATTTATTTCAATATATGTCTATATTTTTTTAATAATTTAAATTTAGTTAATAAAACTTATCTATTTTTTCAATATTGTTAAAGTATACTCATTTTTAATTATTCAATTTCACTCATGTTTAACATATATGCACCTAAGATTAAATATTCATTAATAATGTTAAAAAAATATTTGTAAAAAATATTTATAAATGTATATTTACTATATTTATACATTTATGTATTTATAATTATAAATAAATAAATATTATTTTTAAAAAAAGCATTTGTATAATTATAATTAAATAATTATATATATTTAAATAATTATAAAATTTATAATAAATTTTTTTAAATGATGAATATATTTACTATATTAATATTTATATGTATTTATTATATATATATAATTATATAAATATATATAATGATATAAATATTATTTTTTAAAAGTATTTTTATACTTATAAATAAATAATTATATATTTAAATAATTATTAAATTATAATATATATATTTAAATAACGAATATATTTACCATATTTATATTTATATATTTTTATTAAATACATATATAATTATATAAATATATTTACAATTTTTTATTTACAATTATAATTATAAATCATTTATCATCGCTAAATTAATTAGCGCTGATAAAAGAAATCTTTATCTGCGAAATTTCAGTGCTTATAAAGATAGAGCTTTAACAGTACAAAAAAATTACTGATAAAGCTCTATCTTTATGAGCGCTTTTTTGGAAGTGCTGATAAAAGTGTCCCGATCTATTTAAAAAACTCCAACCAGTCGCGAACTCGTCGTGATATCCAAAGCTTTCGGCAGAAGTCACCATTTGTCCGCGCTCCTTAGTAAATCAAAACTCAAATCATGGCTCAAACAATTCCAAGACTCAAGTCCAATACACAAACGATTCAAAGGTCAAACGAATTAAGACTCAAATGAATTCCCAGTTTTCGATATCTCTAATTTCTCTCGGACTTCTTCAAGTTTGAAATAATTTTTTCAGACCTAATCCTTGGGATGTATTTATTAATTCCATACCATGCTCAAGTCGACCATTTCCATTGATGATTGTATTTCATATATCCTAAGGGTGATGAAGATCTTCACATTGGAACACAAGAACTAGAGGCAAGTACCTAACCATTGGAAACTAGGTGGGATTATGTCCTATTTTTCTAAATTGATGATGGACAATGGGGACAAACAATGAGATATTTTTCCTCCCATAGTTTAATGGTTTCAAGGTGTTTTATTGATGACCTGTCTATTTTTACACCTAAGAGAGATGTTGGGTTTTCTATCGAGCTTATGTCTGGAGCTCATCTGATTTCTAACCCACCTTATCAGATGGTGTTGATGGAGCATTGTGAGCTTAAGTCTCAGTTATAGTACATAGTGGCTAAGGGACTTATTCACCCAAGCACTTCTTATTAAGGATCCCCGGTTTCATATTCCATGATGGAGGATTTCTCATTGATTTAATGTGTTAACTATAGAAAGATTTCTAGTTTCATCAAATGTCCACAACCACCTAATAGAGCATATCTAAGAGAAAGTTTCACTATGGGAAACCCAAGAGTTGTTTTACTTAAATTTATAATTTGTTTTTTTAATTATTAACTATCTCCCCATTCTAATTAGAAAGAACTATCTATCAATTTTATCTTATCATCATAAAAACATCTTAACCCACCCTTTTTAAGTCAGCATTTAAATGTCTCATTATCTAATATGATCAATTTTTCACTACCAAGAATCAATTTCCCCTTTCAATCACAATTATCAAAAAAATTACTGACTGCTTATCAACTGAAAGAGGCTAATATTAATTGATTATATATTAATATTAATGTGTTTAAAAGTCCATAAACATCACTTTTTGTGCATTATATAAATTGAACTTCATTTCTCATCATAATTGCAATTCATGTTTAAAATGAAAATTTGGACCCAATCAATCATCTATTTGTGTAGAACACTATATTATTTTTTTTTAATTTGATATTTTGGGATATGATCAATCAATTTTTTTGGAACATTTTATATTTTAATATCGATGGATGGATCTTAAGGGAAGATGGAGATTTTTGGGCATGAATGCATTAATTTTCTGGACAAAACATAACGGGCCTTAGGTCCATCAAACAAAAGTGGAGCACACAATTCAAGCTTTATAAAGATAAAACTTTAACATTATAAATTGAAAATTATGTGGATCGTTTCATTCAACTGTGTTTGTAGCTAATTCTGACGTTTTCAAGGAGATATAGGGAGCTGAAGTTGACATTTAATTTGTGGGCCAGAATTGAAGACCCAAAAAAACAAACTACCATTTCGAGCATAACATCTAAAAAAATGTTCCAATTTTCCTGAAATTTTTAACGAATTTAGAGGATTTCTAGAAGAAGATATTTTTATTCTAAACCCCCTTCATATTTTCCCATATTAAATTACAAATTCACACATTAAAAAGGGGGATTAATCTGGTTGAATTTTCTGGTTAGCTTTGAAACGTCCAATTTACATTGATTTCTCACCATCCTTTTGACTCTCCTAATTTATGGGGAAGGAATGTATTGATGGGTGGCTTACCTAATGCTATTAATATTCCTATATATGGATATGGTGGTGAAGGGAATTGGAATCCATGTTTTTTCCAATTGTATTGATAAGATTTCATTTTGTAATTGCTTGTTCATTTTTTCCCATGTAAGCTTTTTCAATCACAATAATTTATTAATAAAATTTATTCTTCTTCTCTTTTTATATCTTTTTTAACACATTGATACCATTTCCTAAGGGAGTAAATTTATTCACATAATCATTTGTGAAATTCTTTACACAATAGTGGAGTGTTCATTATTTCATTATTTTCAATTCTTCAAACTTGCTTCATTAAGTTGACTTCCCACTTCCATTTATAGAATAACATCAATGAAGGGATAACCTTTTATGGGTTGATCGAAGGAATTTTTCATGGGGTGGATTTAATTTTATTTTATGATATTAAATTCTTAAATTAGGTCACTATTTTAATATCTCTATTTGATGAGTTATTTTCCTTACCGTCTTCACCAACTTTAACAACTACACATTTTGAGTGCTAGTACGATCCAATTCCTTGGAGTGATCATGAAAGTGATCCTCTAAGTGAATTGGTGATTAGACTTGGAATTGTGTAAGGATTAAATTGTTGAATAATTTGGGTAATTAACTCATTGTTTGGATACATCTTGAATTAGTGATTTAAAATTTTCTAAGAAAATAAATACATCCAATCAATCCCTAGTGAAAACATAGGATCGACTCGTATTCATTAATTGATTCCATTATAATATTTTGGTGTTTCATTATTTAATTAAATACATTCACTTAGGCATGTTATTATTCTATTTTCTAAATTAAAATCAACTTCATAGTTGGAAACTTCATAGCCAAACTCTCCAACATCCTTGAGTGTCTAAAGGTTTCTTCTTAGGTCCCTATGGATTCGATAACCCAAGTTGTACTACAAGCGACCACTTACACCATATAAATTAGGTAAATTTGAGTGCAACCAAATTTTGGCACCGTTGATGGGGACCCAAGTAAGTCACCATAGAACCACATTCTTTTCTCACCCCAATTTCTCTTTTCTCACCACCATTTCTCTTATATTCCCCCCTTTCTATTTTCATGTTTCCAAAAATTTCAAATCCACATTTTCACCTACAAAAATGGATTATATTTCAAATCACCCCTTCATAAAATCAGGTTGGAATAAAATGATAAATTTATATTGGGAATCACCAATTTTTTTTATTTTTTTTATCAACCCTTGAATGAATACCCCACAACTGATGAGATGTGAAATCAATGGGATGTTGATTGTTTAAAGGATAAATTCCTAGACCTCTCAAGGATGATTGAAGATATCAATCCTAGGGAAGTATATGATGTACAAACTCATATCCATCCTAATCCCCAACATCTTCTTCAACAATTGTGTGAACAAATGAAAAAAATGAATTTAAAAGTTTTATCACTAATAATAGAAATACAAGGCTTTGAAACAGTTGTAGAACCCATTTCTACTCAGGTTTTCTCTTCCTCTTAATTGATAAAATAACCTTGTTACACTCAATATTATTATGAACAATTCCATGATGTGAAAGTTTCTATGAGTGTGTAAAATAATAAAAAACTTGAAATAATGATTCCCAAACAATCATAGGCTTTAAAATTAGAGGAAGAAGTTGAAGAACCCACTTTAGAATTTGATAAATCAGAGCTGCATAATGAGTTTATTTGGTTAGGGAATATCAAAAGTCAACCTGAGGAATAGGAGGAATATTTTAATAAGAGATTAAGTCAAGAGGAAATTGATTTTTTGTATTCACAAGAGGGTAATTTCACATCATGGATTTATTTTACCGAACATTTCTTCATTAATAAATTTTTAGAAACACCAATCACTGAACCATTGGTAGAAATCACAAACTTTGAGACCATACTCATTTTTGAAACTGATCTGTGCAATTTTGTGTTTGAAATTTCAATTCAAAAGGAACCAATTCTATTAATCAATTTTGAAAATTAAACTGAGTTTGATTCAAATTCTCCACCAATTTCTAGATGTGTTACCCAACCCAAGCTCGAAATCAAGGTCCATAAATCCTCTCAAAACTCTTCCATCATAGGGGATTTTCCAGAAAATTTTGTCATAATTTAATCCTCTCTTGAAACCAATAAAGTAGGCATGATCATTTATATCTTATAAAAAAACTATAGAAATAACTGGGTCAACCATTTCTAATATTCCTTGGATTTTCACATTCATTATAGAATAAAGGATTTTACTTGAAAAAAAAATACAAAAAAATAATCAATCTAAATCTAGTAGAAGTGGAGAAAAATGGGGTCCTTAAAATGTTGAAATTTGGTGTTGGTTAAGTTCGGGGATCCAATTAGAGCTAACAAATTTAAATTAAGCGCTTTCTGGGAGGCAACTGAGCTTCTTCATTTTATTTTATTTTATTTTATTTTGCATGTTTTTGTGTTTTTGTGTTTTTGTTTATGGAACCACTTGGGGTTTCCAATGTGATCTATTTGTTGTTGTTGTGAGATTTAATAGTCAAAGCATTTCAGTATTTTTAAATAAAACACATGCCTTCCAAAGTTCGAACCCAACCATCAATCATCCCTTAGGAGTCTACATGTAATGTGAAGCCAAAGTGATCAGTTTCTTATTGATGGGTTATCACTTTAAACTAGGTGTTTTTATTCCATGATTTAATTTCAAATCACGTCTCCCCTCGTTCCTCCAAATTTTAATCTCTCTCTTATCATGTCTTTAAAAACTATGGTAAGTTTCATTATAAATTGGGGGGGTGAAAATCTCGAATTTTGAAGAAAAAAATCATGATTTTATTATAAAAACTTCAATTAATTATCCTTGAAAGCATTAATGTACATTATTAAACATGAAAATTTATTGTCAAATGATTTTGAATGCCTTGATTATGATTTTAATACATGTTTATGTTCATAAGAAATGTTTTTGAAAAGTGTGGTTGTCCAATGTGATTTTTCAACATTAACATGTTCATACTGTTAATCAAAATGTCGTAATGCATATCCATTGGATTTTGGGTGTAAGTTTGAGTTCATGGGTTCCTTGAACCATATCATAGGGTTTGGGGTCACTTTTAGTTTAATTTGAGTATCTAACAAAGAAATAAAAAAAATATCATAGATCAATGTTTTTTCAAAATGTGTGGTGTCCGAAACTTAGGGTTCATGATTCCATAGTTTTCTTTTCCAGAGTTTGTACTTACATCTCTATTATAGATCATGAAATTGGAAAAATATGTGGTGTATGACACTTGAGGATCGTGACTCCATAGTTGTCTTACCCAGAGTTGGTCCTTTCATATCTATTGTGGTTCAAAAAAACAAACAAAAAACAAGCAAAAATTGGATAGTCTTATTAAGGTTTAATGTGATTCCCACCTAGCACTTCCATTTATTTTCCCTTGAACAAGAAAATGAGCCCCATGTATTTTGAGATACACAACACATCATCATGCTTCATTGAAATTGGGTGAAATGTGGAAATGAATTTGAAAAAAAAAATAATGGGGTTGGGCTTAGGATATGCTCGTGAATATAGGTTTTTTGAAATTATTTCGATATGTTTTATGATTTTTTGGCATGATTTATTTTGGTGGGCATTGTATGTTAAAATGTTTTTGAAAAAGGGAATTTAATTTCATATTTTTGAAATAATTTTTGCTCAGGACTAGAAAAACTCTTGTTGGGGGGTATGATTAGCCACTGAAAGGGGATACTATTAATTGATTATATACTAATATTAATGTGTTTCAAAGTCCATAAACATAATTTTTAGTGCATTATATAAATTGAACTTCATTTCTCATCATAAGTGCAATTCATCTTTAAAATACGAATTTGGACCCAATCAATCTTCTATTTGTGGAGAACATTATATTATTTTTGTGAATTTGATGTTTTGGTATATTATTGATGACTTTTTATGGAAAATTTTATATTTTAGTATTGATGGATGAATCCTAATGGAAGATGGATATTTTTGGTCATGAATGTAGAAAAAGCATAATGGGCCTTAGGCACATCAAACAAAAGTGGGGCCCATAATTAAAGCCCAATAAAGTTAAAATTTTAAA
This sequence comes from Viscum album, assembly GCA_963277665.1. Taxonomy (NCBI): domain Eukaryota; kingdom Viridiplantae; phylum Streptophyta; class Magnoliopsida; order Santalales; family Viscaceae; genus Viscum; species Viscum album. Next base: position 499,410,189 of record OY728139.1, read on the forward strand.
TTTATAAAGAGAAAATTATGGGGATCATTTAATTAAACTATGTATGGAGCTAATTCTGATGTTTTCAAGGAGATCCAGGGAGATTAAGTTGACATTTAATTTGTGGGCCAGATTTGAAGGACCATAAAAATAGCCCACCATTTCAAACATAACATCCTAACAAATGTTATAATTGGCCTGAAATTTTGACATAATTTATAGGAAACCTGGAAGAATATATTTTTATTCTATAACCTCTTAATATTTTTCCATCCTGAGTTATAAATTCACATTTTAAAAAAGGGGATGAATGTGTCCGAATTTTCTTGTCAACTTTGAAAGGTCCAATTTCTGTTGATTTCTCACTCTCCTTTTGACTCTCCTAATTTATGGGGAAGGAATGTATTTATGTGGTTTATACCTAAGGATCCTAATATTTCTATATAAGGATATTGTGGTGAAGGGAATTGTAATACATGTTTTTCTTTCAATTGTATTATTAAGATTTCATTTTGTAATTGCTTGTTTGTTTTTCCCTTGTAAGCTTTTTCAATCACAACAGTTTCTTAATAAAATTTATTCTTATTATATTTTCTATCAATTTTAACAAATTGATACCATTTTCTAATGAATTAAAGTTTTTCACATAACCATCTGTGAAATTCTTTACACAATGGCAGAGTGTTCATTATTTCATTATTTTCACTTCTCCAATCCCGCTTCTTTAAGTCGACTTCTCGCTTCTATTGATAGAATAATATCAATAAAGGGATAATTTTTTATGGGTTGATAATAGGTATTTTCATGGGGTGGATTGAATTTTATTTTATGATATTAAATTCTTAAATTAGTTCACTATTTTAAGATCTCCATTTGATGAGTTATTTTCTTTACTATCTTTTCCAACATTAACAACTACACATTCTGAGTTCTTGAATGTTCCAATTCCATAGAGTGATCATGAAAGTGATCCTCTAAGTCCATTGGTGATTATACTTGGAATTTTGTAGGGATTTAATTGGTGAATGATGTTGGGTAATTAAATCATTTTTTGGATACATCTTGAATTATTGATTTCAAATTTTCTATGAAAAAAAAATACATCCAATTAATCCCTAGTGACAACTTAGGATTGACTCGTATTCATTAATTGATTCCATTATAATATTTTGGTATTTCTTTATTTAATTAAATCCATTAACTTAGGCACATTATTATTCTATTTTCAAAATTAAAATAAACTTCATAGTTGGAAACATCATAACCAACCCCATCCTCAAGTGTCTAAAGATTTCTTCCTAGGACCCTGTGGATTCGATAACCCAAGTTGTACTACAAGTGACTGCTTACACCATATAACTTGGGAAAATTTGGGCACAACCACCGAACCAAAATTATAATATAGTTAAACTGATTTTATATACCTTTGTAAAAATATAGCCATATTTGAAATGATAACCAACTCATTAATACTTATTAAAAATCACTTCATTTACTTCATCACACATCTAATAAACACTATGTATGTTTTACTCTAATCCATTTAAAAATATACCATTCTTTAACATTGCCTTTTATTTACAACATTTTTTAAATGAAAAAAATTTATCTTAAGAGATCCACCATTCCTGAAATAATAAGTACCCTTTGAACTTGTCAAAAAATATTTAATTACATCAATTTACCTATCATGTGAGATGAACAACCAATATCTAATATGAAATGATGTTTCTTTTATAAATCCTTTAGTGTGACATCAATTGTAAATTCCTATTACATTACATTATTTTTTATATAATACATTTCTAATTTTTTCTTCACATTCATCTATGTTTTTAGAAAAAATTTACAATCCTTCATACATCCATATAATTTGCCACATGTTCAATAGAGTTCATTCAATGGTTGAAATTCATTATCCAATTTTACTTATGAAGATTCATCTCACATAAAAACTATTTTTGTAAGAGTGGGTCATCTCCCATTTAACTTAAAACCTGTATATCTTCCATAATTATTATCATTTATCTAATTATGAATAAAATTTTATATTATGTGCCCAAAATCACCATATAACCCATAATATCACTCATGATTTTATTTTTTCTTTTGATTTTTTAATCAACCTGCATAGCGTATTACACTCCACCGCTAGACTCACCACTCTAGAGACAAATACCAGTGAGTGTTCCACATACCCAAACAGACTAATATATATTAGTTTTATTATTATTTTCACTTCTAATTACAAATTTTCCATTTAGAAATCATTTTCTTCTTGGCCTTGTTAGTGGAATTGGTATCGTATCAAAGCCCTATATCCAAACTTTAACATATTTAATTAAAATTTTGACTTAAAAATTTGTGCAATCTCTATGCTATCAGTTGAAGTAACTCGAATGTGAAAAAATCATTCATAACCAATTTTTTTAAATTTTTTTGACTATTCAACATCTTAACACCTGATCCAACATACCAAACTTGGGTTCATCCGTAGGTTTTATGAAAATAATTTAAATATGAAAATGAAATGAAAGTGATACCTCAGTGGAACGATGCAGTCCAGGTGTAATATTCTCATCTCTAGATCTTCGTACTTTAAATGTACCAAATGAGAAACCCTCTAGATTATCCACACATGCTCCATAACCCATGGAATTATGTTATTTGATCTTTTTGTGCTATCATAGAAGTATCAGGGATTTAAAAAATTCCTTCAATATCCAAAAGTTCATGATTTTGATCCACAAACATGAATCAAAGTGTTCTTGATATTTATTTGGGTTTCTCTATCAAGAAGTTGAGCGAAGGGAGAAGAGGGGAAAATTTTATCTGCAAACTGACTTCTCATTTTTGTGGCTTAAAATGGTTTAGATACATAGGTTAAACTCTTAATAAATTGAATTTTAGTCCCCTAAAAAGATTTAACCCCAAAATGAACCTATAAAACCACTAATGACTTTGTTAACACATCATAATTGTCAAAAATATTTCATTAGTCACCTATGAAATTCTCATGTGAAAAATGATGAAACAAGTTCCATTAACACATCCCATTCCTTCCATAATTATTTAACTTACCTTGAACATGTAACATACGTTCAAAAAATAGAATTTTCAAACATTCAATTTTATAATCAAATAACTTGCGAATAACATAAGTGAATTCAATTATTATTTTTTAAAACTAAAATAATATAATTGAATTATTTTAATTCTTATCAATCACACTTATATGTTCACTGACCTTGGAAAATGGCCCCCACTTCTTCCTAAACTCAAATTCTTTAGAATTGGTGGAACTTGTAAACATACTTTTTGTATGACCCTCTAGGACCTTATCACGATAATAGTGAATCATACTCACAAAAAAATTGTAGTACCTAGAATCACATCATAACACTTATGGATATAAGGATAACTAATAGCCATTTCAACCTCTTACAAGCATCCTCTTTGTAATATAATCTCTTTATCTCATGATAGCTCATAAAACCTGATGCATACTTTGTGTCATAATCCTTTAATGTTTTATATAACTTTTTTAACTTTATTGGATAGACATTACATCTTCTAAAATTGAAATATATTCACTTAAGGAACTACTATCCTAGTCAAGTGGCCAAATATATCTTCTTCCTTTCAAAAGTAACAAAACTTTTCTTGACCGTTCAATCAATTCCAGACCACCAATGATGATCCTGACTCAAGATAGTTCTCCATAAACACAGATTTCATGGTTTTCAACTTTTATCAAAGTACATGATCAAATATTACACATTGATAATTATCTCAAGGAGAGAGACCAATACACATGCTTATAAATAGTAACATCCAACGACACTTGAAACATGTGGTGTTCCTATTGGGGTTAGTCCTCGTGATCTTTTCTACTTGAGATCACCAAGTTTAAAATTCATGAGAATATTTTTCAATGATTTTAAGCCCCTAAAACCTGATAGTTAAATATCATCTATGTACCATAAATATGATGTATATAGATTATATGACATATGTTTGATATTACAGTAATAGTATCTTAAGGTTATCCTTATAGTTGAGAACTACTGTAAAATTTAGATATTGTTTGACCCAGGCCTGTCCAAATCTCCCCTTAGGTGTGCTTGACCTTGTCGTAATACACATGCTACTTGGGGTGTGGCTGTTAGAAAGTTGAAATCCCCATATTGGGGGTGTGTGAGGGTTGTTTTTTCTACGATAATAATGGAGGATCCCTCTCCCCATCTTGAGGAATGTTTCCATGGAAATAGGGGTGATTACCTAGGGGGAAAGTCATGAGGGTAAGATGCCCAAATAGGTTGAAATTGTTTCATATTTTGATCAATAATGGATATTCATAGGTCCTATACCTAGTATCAGAGTTGGGGTATCTTTAAACACCCCTTGGTTAATGCTGATGGATGATTTTTGGCCCCAGGGTTGTCTAGTGCTCCCTTCGAGTGTGCACGATATGGATATAATAAGCTTACTGCTTTGGGTGAAGATGTTAGCAAGTTGAGTCTCCCAAATTGGGTCCAAGGAGGATTTTTGTGTTCCTGATAATAAGGGGTAACCCTCTCCCTATCACAAGGCCTCTTCCCATGGAAACATGGTGTGGTTCCCTGGGGAAAAAACTAGTAGGTTGGGATACCCAGAACAGACAATATCGCATCAGCCTATGAGCATTAGTGAATGATCAAATGATTTGTACCAAAATTAAATGGGGGAAAATATTTCTCCTCTTATTGTAATGAAAAATTTGGGGAAAATATTACTAAAAAATTAATTGTTGGAATTTATAGTGGATAATGTGAAGAAGACAAAGAGGGGGTGATTTTTACCTATATCAGCTAGTAAGATATGATTCAATTTGATATAACTTTTACCCTACAAGAAACTACCACTTGGAAAGCTTATAAATAAATAAAGAAGGAACATAGTTGTTTTAAAAGGTTTGGATCAAAGGCATACTACTCATCATGATTTCTTATCCCTCTCAGTCATGAATTCTACACTATAGTCAATATCCAACTATAATGGTTTGGTTCTTCTCATAGATACATAAAGTACAACTATGTACACATTTCCATGCTTCTTACAGTACTTCCACAAACTTATCTTCACACTAAAATAACAATTTGACACTATGTTTTCCTTGTATACCCTGAGTCCCATAGGTTATATATCTTCTCACTATGTATATACATGTGTTTTATTTATATACCTTCTAAATTTGATTAATAAATATTCTTAGGATGATTCAATATTAACAAGTCTGATATTCTTATTCTTACATTGAGTCTTTGAATTCCAGATGACCTTCACAATCAATAAATGCAACTAAATCCTTATTTTAGCTTAACTTCATAGATATTAAATAGTACCTACTTACCAGGAGTTATCAAATCATTTCTCAATCACTGAAAGGCTCAACACATATATCTGAACAACAACATAAGGTCAGTCTATCCTTAGCTTCTTTCTTATTCTTCTCAAAAATTTAGTGCACCTGATCTGATCACAAAATAATGTATGGATTCATGTTATTCCTTCAATAATTATACCTAAGATATCTTCCCTTTAGTTCAGTATCATATCCTACTACCACTTCTTATTCTTATAGATTTATTCAGTTCTTCACTCGGCTATAACTCATAGTATTCACAGGTTCTCAGTTTCAACTTCTTGATCTCCAATATTGTCTCCTTATTTTTCTATTTATTTACAGGACACCCAAAATAATAATAATTATATTTCGAATATAAGAAATCCATATCACATTTGATTTCAAAAATCTCATTTCTCTTTTAATTATCTTTTTCTATACATGGAGTGATCCCATGATCATGAATTTCCTTTTGTCTCCTCAACCGTCATCTCCTACAACTTTATAGAAATTTATTTGATTTTTTTTCTTTACTATTTTTCTTAGACAAATTGGTATCATGGGTTTTTCTACAATCTTAGTTATCTTCTTAAAAACATTTCTATTGAAATCTATAAATAACCCATTTATCATGGTCATAATATAAATCACATAGCAAATACATTTGAAGCTCAACATTTTTCTTTCATTAGATTATGGCATGAAGAACTACATCATGGCACAACACTCAAAAATTCAGTAGTATTTTAATTTAATCACTACTGGAAAACTAACATATACCAACGGTTTGGAACTGTTGGTATATGCCTCCAAACCGTTGGTATATCCTATACCAACGGTTTGGAGAACCGTGGCGAAGTAAGCCGTTGGGATAGGTCTATACCAACGGTTTTCCCAAAACCGTTGGTATAGACCTATCCCAACGGTTTTGGAAACCGTTGGTATAATTAATATGAAAATATTTACCAACGGTTGTGGAACCGTTGGTATATGTATTTCAAAAAAAAAAACATTCGCTGGGATTTGATCCCAGCACCCCTAGTTTATTATTGAACGACTTAACCACTAACCTAACATGACTTTTATGTATATAATTACATAAATATATATATGTATTCTCATAATTATATTAAATTTTGATTTATATAATGTTCTGGGTAAGAAGAAATGATAAAAAATCAAAGGATCTATACCAACGGTTGTCAAAACCGTTGGTATAGGTCTATACCAACGGTTGTCACAACCGTTGGTATAGATTTTGAGCCTGGATTTCATTCTGGGTGAAGGTTGATTTATGGGGGACCTTTCCCAACGGTTTTGGCAAACCGTTGGGAAAGGTATACCCTTTCCCAACGGTTTTGGCCAAACCGTTGGGAAAGATGTCCACAAAGTGGACCTTCCCCAACGGTTTGGCCAAAACCGTTGGGAAAGGGTATACCTTTCCCAACGGTTTGCCAAAACCGTTGGGAAAGGTCCCCACAATGTGGGTTTTCCCAACGGTTTGGCCAAAACCGTTGGGAAAGGGTATACCTTTCCCAACGGTTTGCCAAAACCGTTGGGAAAGGTCCCTACAATGTGGGCTTTCCCAACGGTTTCCCCAAACCGTTGGGAAAGGTGGCCTCAAAGTGGGATTTTCCAACGGTTTGTCCAAACCGTTGGGAAAGGGAACCTATACCAACGGTTTTTATGAACCGTTGGTATAGAAGCGTTGGGAAAGGTCAGATTTCCAGTAGTGAATGAAAGTATTTATCAATTATTTACCAACATGATCCTATACATTATTACAACTCATTTTTGAAATTCATAACATTGAATTCCAACTCTTTCATATTTTTATTTTATTCTCCTTTTTTATTACAAATGATTATTTTCAAATATTTTCATTTGAAAATAATATATAACTAGAACAATTACCATATCCATTAATAATATGTAAATCCAATCCCGACCCAAATTTCATTTTTTTTATTTTTAGATCAATAAAAGTCAGCATTAGCATTAACATATGTAATCATCTTCACATTTTGGAATTTCCCAATGAATCAGTATTTAAATTGTATTAGAATTTCTTCATCCTTTGATCATCTTATTTAATATTGAGTATCATATTCTATTGTTTTTATGGCTTTAATTAAACACCCATTTGATTATTTTTTATTTTTTAATTCATTAAAAATATATCAGTAATTACCCCAAATAATTTAGTTCTTTAGATATTAAATTGGGAAACTACACTTCATTATGATATCCTTAGAATTATTGTAAGGATAAAATTATCCTTACTGAATCATCATCATAACTCATCCATACGAGTTTATCCTTATGGTATTAGCAGAATCATGTTTATGAGGAAGCAACATCATTTTTATAGATAGACAATTCTAATGAAATGCTTATATATTCAACATTACGGGTGGTGATCCCTACGAATATGTACGCTTACATCTTCATGCATACAAGGATTATCCTTACATATAAGCATGATTTTGGTGTTGAACATTAAAAATCTACTTGTCAATACGACATGCATCCTTCTGAAAAAAATTTCTTACAACTTCTGATAATCCTTATAGCCACATTGATTCTTATAGGATCATCATGATTTTGGTTGGATCATCCTTTTAACTACTTCATCTTTACAACTAGAATGATCTTTATGGAAGATTTCTATATTTGAGTAAATAAACAGAGATTCATTTTAAATTATTTCAAGGCCTCCATAAGTAATTAAAATCACCTCACAATAGCTTCAATAAATTTTCTATATTATTAAAGTAATTCCAAGATCATTTTAACTATTCTCCAATATCCTTAACAATAAATATACTTCAGATTGAGTATTCAAAGTAACATCACTACACTTATATTATAGATTCAACTTTGTCCTATATAAACCATAATGAATGTGATATTATTAAATTATTTCAACATCCTTCGTGTGTAGTATTCCTTGGATGGTTCTTCCATCATTTTGGATTTGCAGGCTCCCAAATCAGTAGTTTTTCACACATTTTGTTACAACTCTTCAAACTGTTTACAATATCCAACACTTCATTCTTTTACAATATTGTTGAAATAAATTTCACACACCTAGAACCTGTAATTTCAATTAGTAACAACTATATCAATAACTGAATTTTTAGGGTTGTTCACCATGAATTCATCTCTTACAAACTCTATTTGCAATATATGAAACTCCTTTTTCATATCCAATGGAAGACAACTCTAATAAATGTTTCTAAAAAACTATATGGGATGATTCTCATATTCCTTGGATGGAATCTCATTCCATCATCAAATACTCCATTCTCATTTACAACATACATATTGACATGCTTCATTGAAAGCATACACAATAACACATCAAAGGGTACTTGATATATAACAAATAATCCAAATACATTACCTTGTAAATAATGTATAAATAAGTGATAACACTATTATAATAAGAATACATCATGCATAAATGTCTATATTTATGATATAGTAATCAAAAAATACTATTCAAGTTGGGTCCAGGGAACCCATTTTTACAATAAATCACGAGGTGTGATCTTCAAGGATCAGAGCTGGTATGACTAAGATTTCTTTGTATCCCTATGAATTCTAGTGGTAGAGAATATTTGGTTCTTTCCTTGTATTAATATCATCTAAATTATTATATTGGGGGTTTGATCTAACTTTTTTCTTCACTTTCTATTATGGTCTTAGGGCATCCTAATGATTATGTTTATACTCACCCTTAGAAGGGATTTATTCCCACACACGTTGTGTCTATACAGATTGCACTAGATTAAAATATGATCTTAGTGAATGTGGATCTGATATGTATTGTTTATGGATAACACCTAAAAACTCTTGGTGATTCTTGGAAACAAATGGAAGAGTATGCTGGTTCGTGATGATGGTGATGACTATTGTAGGTTGAGACTAATACAGGAGTACATATAGTGATTAAGAGCCTTCCAAAGTCTTTTTATTTAAAGATTTAGAGGATTTTTTGATATACAGTTCCTATAGAATTTTTTAATGTGTCATTATTCTTTTATTTCTTGTTATATTAACATTTTTTATACAGTTCAATTGTTTTTATATATATTCTTTCGGTTTTTCTGATTATTTTAATACATTTGAGAAATGTGTCTATTACAGGTTGATATAGGCTAATCCCCCCATATTGCGGGTTATGCATACTTGATTATAATCATCAGCTCATGGCCTATTGAAGGTAGGTATGGGGAGGTAATTTCGTATTACCATTAGACTAGGTGGGACCATATTGGGCCAGGTTGTGTCACATTAGTTCTTAGTAGGTCGAGGTGGGGGGATTAACTAGGTCTTTGGACTCAGACCACAGCTACTTGCATGCCATGTTTTTTTATACACATGGGTATACCTTCATGTTTTCATTTTATGAAAACTATCATATTAGAGTTGGATGCATGGATCAAGATAAACAATGTATCATAGGTCGATGATTTATAAGTAATTTAACCAGTGACTTGAGAGGAAGGTCATTATAGTTTATTTCTGTTCTTTATATCATATATATTGGCCAAGGGGCCATCCTATGTATTTATTTTATATTTTATTCTAATGTATATTTATTCTTACACAACATTTTTTGTTTTATGTATCATGTGGACTATTTTATTTTATATAAAGGACCATGGGACACCCTATTAGCCCCTATTTATCCTCTTTAGGTTCTTGGTATGTCTATTATATAGATGAGACATGCTGAATTTTTTGTATATTTGGGTATAGCCCTAATGTTTTTGTTTAATGGAATAGTATCTTCATGACTTATTTAGGACCCCAATACTAGTTAGAAGCCTCTAAAATATGTGGAGGTGCATTTGAGGTTAGATAGAGACCTGGAATAAGAACCATTTGGGTATATTGAGTCGAGGATACTACATAATGCACTACCCATTCTTTGTGTTTCCCTTTGAAATACCATACACATTCCCAACCATTAATCAAACTCTACCAAAATCTATTTATGATCACACCCATTACCAGTTATCTATTGTTCTTTAATACCCACCCATTAAAATTTAGGGAGGGGTTGAATTATAGATTATAGAATTTGAACCCCTAATCTATGAGTTGTCAACCCCCAGTCTAAATCATTGGACTAGGGTCTTATTGAAATAATAATTAGATATAGTTAGAGAAATGATCTTCAAAGATCCAAAATCACATCCTTAGATATTTATTATAAATAAAAATAAAATACAAGTATGAATTAAAAAGTGATTACATTGATAAAATTTTATATCCAAATTATGTCAAACTCACCATCAACCATCAATGTATCAAAAAAACATCAATAATATATGAAATCTAGAAAATTAATAAAATAATCAAATTCTCTAACCACTATCACACCATAACATCAACCTAATTTCTATTCACCAGAACAATAATGTATTAGACTAAATTCAAGATATCATTACAACCCTCAAGTGGTGTAACAATTTAATCTCTATATAATCCTTCATTCATGGACATCATAAATCCTTCATTCCACCCAACCTATACACATGCTTGTATTAAAATTTAATCTAGTTCAAGGATACACTACACACCACTCTATACATTAGCCTGATCTCAGTCCTCAATAAGATTGAGGTTATCATTCAGTTCAATATTTATAACCCACTATAGCCTAACACAGCATACACACCAGTTTTAAATGAAAACCGACTAACTTTACTTGATTAACATCCACCAGAATGGAAACTTAATGAAAAAACATAGCCATATTAGTGATAAAATATAAGAATCAATTAAAATTGATAATATAATTAATCATTACCATATTCATCAACCCAATCAGATTTATTATTGTCAGTAAGATAAAAACTAAAGAGAGTGTCACTAGACCATTTCAATTTAGGGGAAAGTTTAAAAATATCGGTCAACCTAGTTTCCATATTCCTTTACTAGATCAATAAATCTTTCTTTTTACTAAATTTTTTAGGTGAAAGAGTGGTAAAACACCTATCATCCACCATTTTTTTCTTACCATTAGATATTTTCTCCCTATAGGTAGTCCCATAATATTTTCAATTACTTCCTTCAATTATTTAATCACTACTCCCTTTGACATGTCTTTTTAATGGAGTATATCTTTTACCCATATCATTATCTTCATTATCATAGACCTCTACCCAACTAAAAATAATCATTCTATCATTCAATTATGGAAACATGATATCTTATAGAGCCTATTGATTTTTATTGTTAGTAAAACATCCCTTTTTTATTTTCAATAGAATATTCATCCAATTTTTTAGTCTAATTATGAATATTAGAGTGAAAACTATCTCTTGAAATTATAGCCTTTCCAAAATATGATAACTGAGCACTATGATTTCTTCTATTAGTGGCCTTTTCAATATAAGATAATTATTTACTATGGTCTACACTTGAGTAAGAACCATCTCTTGTGTTAGTATCCTTTCCAATATATAGAAACTAAGAGCTATTTATGCATACTAATTAGTGTTTTTTCTGTTGTGAAAGTCCGTCACATCATGCCCTTGTAATGAATAAAAATAATAAACCATAACTTTTTGATAGTTAAACTTTGTGTTACCAATAACAATGAAATCCAAAATAAGTGAGGAGTACATTAATATTCAATAATAAAGGTAATTTAATAATTATATGTTACAATAATAAACTTATAAATAAAGTTTTAATTAAGGTATAGTTCAATAATCACATAGTAAAAGTGTTTAAATCTAGAAATATTTGTTTCCTTGCCCATATTTATTGACCCTAAAAAATTTATTCCATGAAATTTGTTACAGAATTCATGATGTGATCCTCACTTAAACAAAAAATGTCCAGTTTGATTAGAATTGTGTCATTATGCTTGAAGAGATGCAGGTTGGATTCCCATGTGCCATAAGACTTCTCCACAATGAGGTATGGAGATTCCTCATAAAAATTTCCCAATCTAATGGAAAGGTGGAGAGAACCCCCCCCCCCATAAGAGTAGGACATGGATTCCTAAAATCACTAATAAAAAGGTGTTGATACATTAAGATTCATTTTTGAGTATCTTATGAGAATTCATTGGCATCATAAAATAAACCGAGAGCTTATTTCACTTTGAGAGTGTCACAACCTAACCCAACGAGGCTCGAGCCGCGACTCCCCAAGCCTGCCTCCAATAGGCCAGGGGCTGGCGTCTAGCACCAAGTAGGCCATCACACACATGGGAGGCATTAGCTTAATGTACCTATATACACTCACCCACATACACCTCTATGTAATAGTGCAGAGTTATATAAAACTGAAAATAAAATGCATGCATACAACTATCCCACAATCAGAGTAGAGTAGAAGTACAAAAGGGAAAAACAGGGCCCACCAAAAGAAAACTACAAAGCGCGTCCAACCTGCTCTGAATAAGGGGAATGCTGCCACAAACACCTGCCAGAAATCTCCCTCAACATCGCACCGGTAAACACCCTGGTCAGTCTCGCTCACTAAGCTCCTCCTGCTCCGGGTCCTCCTTGGACTTCGTCGAAAGGTATGTGGTCTGCACAAGACACAAACATGTGTGGCAAAGCCCGTGCAGGGGTGATTATAAGCATACTCAGTAGGCACCCCAAAAACCCAAAACCAAAGAGCACAACTAAAAGGCAACAGTCCTCTCATCCCAGCCAGAGGGAACCCATACGAGAGATAAACTCCATCTCGTGACCAACCTCGTCTAAACACAACTAGTCAGCTCAGCCCAGGTGTATGCCCATACATACACCTTGAACAAACCAAATATACCCAACTCACGCACCAAGCCACAAGAGCTACCGACCTCATCACCAGCAACTGTCCACAACCAAGAGAGCACCCTCCACGATCATTGTCATCCCAGATGACACGTGCCCAAGAGATAAACTCCATCGGGTTCCTCACAAACCTCTCAGATGCTCACCCGAGAGATCGCGCTTGTCGGATAACATCACTAAAGAAACCTCACTAAAACAATGTAACCACCAAACTCTTTGGATAACGGATTGCTCCTAGGGTCTGCTAGGGGATACCAGAACCCACTCTGGTATACAAAGCTCACAGATAGAGGATCACTCCTAGGGTCCGCTGGGGGATACCACGATCCGATCTGGCATATGTAGTTCTCCCAGATAGGGGATCACACCCAGGATCCGCTGGGGGATACCACAACCCGATATGGCGCTCGACAAAAGAACGTCACTCAGATAGAGGGTCATCGCCCATATAAAGGTGGTCACGATGATACCGGAACCCTATTTGGTATAACTCGCGATGCATGGGATCAAACTGACGATACCGCAACCCTACAGAAACCACGTGCTGAGCAGGGGATCGTATACCCGATGATGCCACAACCCTATTGAGCACGGCCCACTGCGTAGGGGATCATATTCTCGATGATGCCACAAACCCTATGAGGTTAACTTGCTAGATAGGGGATCAGTTCCCATGGATAAGCGGTCACAGCGATACCAAGAACCCGATCTAGAGAAACGATGCTAGTGGATCCCGCTCCAGGCCCACCGGAGGGATGCCACAACTCTAACAGAATAAACATCCCATTGAGAGGATCACAAGCCTATACTAGGGTTGTGATGCTGTGAAAACCCTCGTAGGAACGAACCAAGGGAGTACCCTCAACCACTACTAGTTCAAACATCGCTAACCCAAGTGACCCGCAACAACGCCACATTGCGCACCTCCAAGGCCGATACCGAGTCCACCATCGTGATCCACGCAGAAAAACATGCATGATAGGCTACTTATTCACCCGAAATGGACTGCCAGTGAAAAAGCACTATGCACCGTATCTAGCACATGTGGGGCCCACACAACGATCTCGAAACTCACCAAGCAGATCATACCACGGTGATCCCCTCAGAAAAACCACATTGAATCGACTACTCGTTCATCCGAAACGGACACCCAGTGAAAAATGCACTATTCACCAGATCCAACCCGGGTGGGGCCCACGCCTCGATCCCAAATCACCTCGAAGGGATCACACCATTGCGATCCTCTCGGAAAAACACACAGGATCGACTATTCAAACGTCTCAAACGGACACCCGGTGGGAGAGTCGTGTTACTCGGAAAATGCAATAACCCAGCCTCATGGGGCCCACACCCCGTTCTTAGTCCCAACACCCAGAAACCATCTCAAAAATTCCTCTATACCATCAGGTTCTCAAAACCACTGACGGTACATCATTCGGACACTCCGGGTAGAAGTTACAACGGCCCGAAGTCGTAAAATAATAAAATATTATTATTTTATACGACGTTTCTAAATACCGAGCCAGGATCCCAAACATTTTATCCCTAGAACCCACACTGGAGGGTTCTCCTCATTGTCCGGGTCGCGTCTCCATAGACGGCACGGTAATCAGACATCCGGAATGCAAGAAATGGGGGTTTAAAAACCCCCATGTGAGAAAAAGTGGTCGGACCGGCCTGAACCGGCCGGCTTGGACTGGCCCGCCGCCGCCATCCCGCCCTGGCCGGCGGCCCTCCGCCACGCGGCGCCCAGCGCCGCTGCGCTCCAGAGGTTGGGACGGCGCACCGCCGTGGACCACCGCGTGCCACTTCGGACCACCGCGCGCCACCACGAACAATCGCGCACCGCCGCGTGCCGCCCCAGCCGGCGCCGCTGCGCCGGTGAACCTTCTGAGGTCCGCCGGAGGCACCTCGGTGGTCCAAACGCAGACCTGGAAGAATCTGCGCGCCACCCGAGACCCGATCTACCCATCTGTAGGTTCAAAATAGAGAAAAACACAGCAATTTGGGATCTGGGATTTTCAAAATGCAAAACACCTACCTGTTGGCGGATCACAGACGCTTTGGGTGCAGAACGGCGCCAGCGATGCCCTGAAGCTGGATCCGCAGACAAACGACACTGAATTCGGACTTCTGGAACTCGATTTGGCGAAGAACAGGTGAAGAACGGAGGAGGTACGTGAGGCGTAGGTGTGAGGGGAATAGTTCCCCTTCATTTCCCTTTGTTTTCTATTTAAAGAAAACATTTAATTTTCCACCCCGACCGAACCTCCCGGCGCGGAGCAAGTTAAGTCACCCCTGGAGTAAACGCGTCGTTCTGAATGCAACGGAAAACTTAGATTTGCAATCTAAGACTCCGTTCATAATTTATTCGAGCTGACGCCTGTAAACCAACTTTTCCACTAATTGACGAAAACTCCCCTAGTGGCATTTTCCACAGCAGGCTCGCGCCCGCGAAGTTTATACCTTTCCTAGGGTAAACGACATGTTCTGGACGCAACCGTGCCCTCAGATTCCCATTATGAGCTACCTTTCTGGAGATATCACACCTCCACCATGTGCATTGTATAAAAATACTTAATTTTTTTATAAAATTTATTCCGGGCACACCGGGCCTCGGAATTGCACGCCGTCTTCATGCCTAACTCTAGAATTATTCATAAAAATATCCCAAAGTCTGACAGGGCCAAAAACCCGAGTCGCTACATCCTCCCCCCTTAGAAATTTTCATCCCCGAAAATCGCTAAGCTCAAGGAATGCGACTGGACTCTCAACTGGGTCTCACACACTAGCGAGTTCACCAACAAACACCCCTGCCCGAACGCATAAGTCAGAGGGACTCATCCACCACACCTCGATACTATCCGCTTTGGGTGGTACTAACTCACCTGCATGACTTTAATCGCATCACAAAATCACATCTCGGTAGGGGAAGGATCCATATTCCTCACACATTCGATGCTTGCCAAACAACACCCACACAGGGACTTACCAACTCCCTGAACAAAACTCGAGCAAGCAACAAAAGGAAAGAGTACCAATAAACAGTGTCTATCAAACTAATACAGGAAGTAGAAAGGACACAAGGTGTACCTCTATCCATCTGCAGCGCCTCTGGGTCAACAGCCTCTAGGGCATGCAGTTGTCCTCGCCCTCGGCCACCAGCTCCCTGAGCTTGGCGTAGACCACCTAGGGGTGGGGTGGTGGTAACTGGTACCTCCTACCACCTCCTCCTACTGCACCCGCTCCACCGCCCCGTCTGCCGCCCTACGGACCTCCTTTCTCGAGACGTTGCCTCTTCCAAGGCGGTACATTGACCAGCTCCCCCTCAACCGCAAAACAGGTCGGAAAATCTTTAGAAAGATGTCCCCAACCGTCGCAAGCATAACACCACCTCTCCTGCGGCTGACCAAAACTGGACTTCGAGCCCTATGAGCTCTGAGCCTCAGATCCTCCATCCTGGGATCGCCTCCTAAAACATTTCCCACGTACGAACCCCTGCATATACTTTTGGATACCAGATGCCAACGTCTCTGCTCTCGCGTGCCCAGCACAAACAGGGGGAATCTGCTCAGCCAGAAAGCTCTCCACCACCAACCCTCACTCCAGCAGTCCAGTATAGGTGGGTAGGCACACGGAAACCACACCTTCTCGGATGTCCCTGTGTAAGCCCTACTCGAAGGTCTGAGCCCTAAAGAATGGGTCCCAAACCATATCCAGGGAGTAGAACGATAGGTCTGTAAACCTCGCTGAGTACTCCGACACGGTCATGCCCTCATATCAAAGTTGCAGAAGCTCCTCGATCCGCACTGACCTCAGCATCCCCGGATAGAACTCCTCCCTAAAGAGCTTCTCAAACTCTTCCCACGTGAGTGTCTCCTCATCATGGGATTGTGTCACCCGGCTCCACCATCGCCTGGCCGAACCATGCAGAAGGCTCGCCGCAAGGACCACCATCTGATCTGAAGGTGTCCTCACTAGGAAGAAAACTCGGGTGAATACCTCAAGCTAGTCATCAGCTGCCTGGGGGTCTGTATCACCCTGAAACCTCAGAGGTCGCTACCTCTAGAACTCATGCAGTGCACTCAGCCTGTGCGCAACCTCATCTTGCACTTCCGGCACAACCAGCTGCTCGAAAAATGGTGGCTCAACTAGCGGACCACCTGGAGGTCCAGCCACAGAACCTGCGCCCTGGTCCACAACCTCTGCATGGGGCAGATCATCACCACAATCCTGCTACAGAACCCTCGTTGGTTGTCATCGTGGAGGAATCCTGAAATGCATTTAAGACACACCACAGTCGAAGAGTATATCTAGAGAGGTGACTCAACAAGGACAAGGAAAAACCCAAAAACCCAGTCCTATAAGATGAATGTACCATTATGTCCCTGTGACCAGTGTACGAATATCTCGAGTCGAAAGGCAGGTTATTAGAGTCCTGGTGAATGGATACGTCGGCCGTCGTACCAACACTGGAGTCTCTAGCCTGAAATCCAATCTCAAAACATCATAACACTACCGCTATGTAACCCAAACCAAACTCACAGCTATACCATCTACGCTCTGAGATCTGAAAGGTGGAACCTTCTCTGATACCACTCTATCACGACCCGACCGAACGGGGCTCGAGCTGCAACTCCCCAAGCCCGCCTCTAATAGGCCAGGGGCTGGCGTCTAGCACCGAGTAGGCCATCACACACATGGGAGGAATTAACCTAATGTACCTGTACACACACACCCACATACACCTCCATGCAACAGTGGAGAGTTATATAAAACTGAAAAGAAAATTCATGCATACAACTATCCCACAACCAGAGTACAGTAGAAGTACAAAAGGGAAAAACAGGTCCCAACAAAAAAAACTACAAAGCGCGTCCAACCTGCTCTGAAGAAGGGGAACACTGCCACAAACACCCGCCGGAAAGCTCCCTTGGCACCGCACCGATAAACACCCCGGTCAGTCTCGCTCACTAAGCTCCGCCTGCTACGGGTCCTCCTGGGACTCCGTCGAAAGGCATGTGGTCTGCACAAGACACAAACATGTGTGGAAGAGCCCGTGCAGGTGTGAGTATAAACATACTCAATAGGCACCCCAAAAACCCAAAACCAAAGAGAGAAACTGAAAGGAAACAGTCCGCTCATCCCAGCCAGAGGGAACCCAGACGAGAGAGAAACTCCATCTCGTGACCAACCTCGGCTAAACACAACTAGTCAGCTCAGCCCAAGTGTATGCCCATACATACACCTTGAACAATCTAGATATACCCAGCTCACGCACCAAGCCACAAGAGGTATTGACCTCATCACCAGCAACAGTACACAACTAGGAGAGCACCCTCCATGATCACTATCATACCAAATGACACGTGCCTGAGAGATACACTCCATCGGGTTCCTCACAATCCTCTCAGACGCTCACCCGAGAGATCGCGCTCGTCGGATAGCATCACGGAGGAAGCCTCGCTGAAACAACGTAACCACCAAACTCTTCAAATAGGGGATCGCTCCTAGGGTCCGCTATGGGATACAAGAACCCAATCCAGTATACGAAGCTCACAGATAAGGGATCACTCCCAGGGTCCGCTGGGGGATACCATGACTCGATCTGGCATACGTAGTTCTCACAGATAGGGGATCACACCCAGATTCTGCTGGGGGATACCCCAACCCGATCTGGTGCTCAACAGAAGCATGTCACTCAGATAGAAGATCATCGCCTATATAAAGGTGGTCACGATGATACCGGAACCCTATCTGGTATAACTCGTGATGTAGGGGATTGAACTGACGATACCACAACCCTATAGAAACCACGTGCTGAGTAGGGGATCATATACCCGACGATGCCACAACCCTACTGAGCATGGCCCACTGCGTAGGGGATCATATTCCCGATGATGCCATAAACCCTACGGGGTTAACCTGCTAGATAGGGGATCACCGCCCGTGGATAAGCGGTCACTGCGATACCAAAAACCCAATCTAGAGAAACGATGCCAGAGGATCCCGCTCCGGGACCACCAGAGGGATGCCGTAACTCTAACAGAATAAAAATCCCATCGAGAGGATCACAAGCCTATACTAGGGTTGTGATGCCGCACGAACCCTCGTAGGAACGATCCAAGGGAGTACCCACAACCACTGCTGGTTCAAACATCGCTAAGCCGAGCGACCCGCAACAACGCCACACTGCGCACCTCCAAGGCCGATACTGAGGCAACCATCGCGATCCACGAGGAAAAACACGCAGGATAGGATACATACTCACCCGAAATGGACTGCCTGTGAAAAGGCACTATGCACCGTAGCTAGCACGTGTAGGGCCCAAACAACGATCCCGAAACTCACCAAGAGGATCATACCGCAGCGATCCCCTCGGGAAAACACATGGAATCGACTACTCGTACGTATGAAATGGACACCCGGTAAAAAAAGGCACTATTCACTAGAGCCAGCCCAGGTGGGGCCCATTCCACGCTCCAAAATCACCTTGAACGGATCACATCGTTGAGATCCTCTCGGAAAAACACACAGGATCAACTATTCAAACGTCTCAAACGGACACCCGGTGGAAGAGTCGCGTTACTCCGAAAACGCCAAAAACCCAGCCTCGTGGGGCCCGCACCCCATTCAGTCCCAAAACCTGAAAACCATCTCAAAAATTCTTCCATACCATCAGGGTCTCAACTCCACCGACGACACGTCATTCGGACGCTCCGGGTAGAAGTTACAACGGCCCGAAGTCGTAAAATAAAAAAAATATTATTATTTTATACGATGTTTCTAACTCCTGGACCACGATCCGGAACCTTTTAACCCTCGAACCCACACCGTAGGGTTCACCTCATCGTCAGGGTCGCGTCGCTGAAAACGGCACGCGAATTCGACTTCCGGATTGCAAGAAACGGGGGTTTAAAAACCCCAGTGTGAGAAAAAGTGGTCGGACCGGCCGGGCCGCCACCGGGCCGCCACTAGGCCGCCCTGGCCGGCGGCCCTCCGCTGTGCTGCGCCCAACGCCGCCGCACTCCAGCGGCTGGGCCGGCGCGTCGCCGCGGGCCGCCCCTGGCGGCGCCGCCGCACCGGTGAACCTTCCGAGGTCCGCCGGAGGCACCTCGGTGGTCCAAACGCAGATCTGGAAGCATCTGCGCACCCCCTGGGACCAGATCTACCCATCTGTAGGTTCAAAACAGAGAAAAATGCAGAAATTTGGGATCCGTGATTTTAAAAACCTCAAACGTCTACCTGTTGGAGGATCGCCGACACTTTGGGTGTCGAACGGCGCCCGCGACGCCCTAAAGCTAGATCCGCAAACGAACGGTGCTAAATTCAGACTTCCGAAACTCGATTTGGCGAATAACGGGTGAAGAACGGAGGAGGTATGTGCGGCGTAGGTTGGAGGGGAATAGTTCCCCTTCATTTCCCTTTGATATCTATTTAAAGAAACCATTTAATTTTCCACCCCGACCAAACCTCCCGGCGCGGTGCAAGTTAAGTCACCCCTAGGGTAAACACGCCATTCTAAACGCAACGGAGAACTCAGACATGCAATCCAAGACTCCGTTCGGAAATTATTCGAGTCGACGCCCGTAAACCAACTGTTCCACTTATTTACGAAAACACCCCTGGTGGTGTTTTCCACAGCAGGCTCGCGCCCACGAAGTTTACACCTCTCCTAGGGTAAACAACACGTTCTAGACGCAACTCTGCCCTCAAATTCCCGTTCTGAGCTACCATTCTGGAGATATCATACCTTCGCCACGTGCATGGTATAGAAATACATAATATTTTTATAAAATTTATTCTGGGCACACCGGGCCTCGGAATCGCCTGCCGTCTTCGCGCCTAGCTCTGGAATTATTCATAGAAATATCCCAAAGTCTGACAGGGCCAAAAACCTGAGTCGCTATAGAGAGCATTGATTTGACTATCTACAGAGCCCAAATAGACTTATAGACTAAAATTTATGGCTTTTGGAAGTCAAAAAATTTTTATAAAGTAATTCCATTTCCCGCACAATCCATTCGCATAGCTCTTTCTCGCAAGGCCCTCATACTAGCCCCTTCGTGTAACCCCTTCACATAGGTCCACTATCTAGTCTATAAATAGACCCCTCCACCTCTAATTTTTGAAGGACAGACAACCTCCTAGATGACGAAGTAGGGTGAGAGCTCTGGTTACACAACTCCTTTATCCAAGTAGTAAATCCCTACTTAGGTGAACCAAAATGGCCCAACCTCACTAAGGAAAGCCCACCCAATCCCACACATGAGAAACCCATACACGAGCAACCCACATTTAGAAAACCCACACCTGGGTGACCCACAACAGGGCAACCTACACCTGGGAAACCCACACCTGGGAAACCCACAATTGGGAGACCCAAACCTGGGTAACCCACACTTGAGCGACCCACACCCGGGCATGCCATACCTGGGAGACCCACACTTGGGTGAGCCATACGTGGGAGAGACACCATCTGGGAGACCCTGACTTGGGATACCCTTCACCCAAGTCAGGCGATTAGGCGACCCTTCACACCTGCTAGTCTATACCATGGGGGTTACGCCCTCACACCCCCTCAGGATCAGTGTCGGGCTATGGTCCTGGGCCTCCAGCTTGGTCCCTTCACTACCATCAATAAACCCCATGAAAAATGGATAGTTGCATCATGAACTTTTTGGGTCGATTTGAGTACATTTTTATTTTCAACACATACAACCCCACCTCTCATTTCAAATTATCATGATTTGAGATACTTATCATAGTTTCATAAATATGGGAATCTTCCTAGGTGTAAGACACAACCAAACCAAATCACCTTGAGTCGATATACTTCTCAAGGATCCAAAAACATGGGCATCCTCTTAGGTGTAAGATCCAACCAAACCAAATAACCATGAGTCGAGATACTCATCATGGTTCTAGAAACATGAGTATCCTCATAGATGTAATCCCCAACCAAACCAAATCGCAATGAGTTGAGATACTCCTCATGGTTCCATAAACATTGGACTCTTCCTAGGTGTAATACATAACCAAACCAAATCACCATGAGTTGAGATTCTCCTCATGATTCCAGAAACATGGGCATCCTCCTAGGTATAAACCCCAACCAAACCAAATTACCTTAGCTAGATATACCCTTCATGGTTCCAAAAAAATGACTAGAAAAACTGAAGAATCCTCAAAGCTATGCCTACCCCAGTCTTTCGCCCAGACCCTCAAAACCTTTCAAGTATAATTAAAAGCCTCAAAAGAAGAGGGAAATAAAGGTGTAGTAGGATTAGAGTTCCCCTAAGTGTTTTAAACATAGAACACCTACATGATCCATCTCCCATTATCTAAAGCGCTAGGTAAATGTCCCTTTATTGAGCCTAGAACTTGAGTGTCAGTCATCTAAAGACACTTGAGGAGACCCTTAGAGCCTAGAGCAAGAACTCACCCAAGTTTTTTCTCCCAGGTTTTCCATAATAAAACGATATCCTTCTCTTGGCCATCCTTCACATATGTGATACCTCTTCAACTCGCCCAACCTTCACCTGTGTAAGAATTATTCATCTCACCCAACCTACACCTATGCAAGCCAACTTATGCTCATCTAATGTTCACCAGAGCGAGTAATCCTTTGGGCCCATTTTCCATGCCACCAATGGTAGGTAACCTCCTACCTTGGGAATCTCATCATAGGGAGACCAAATCAAACCTCCACTAAGGCCTCTAAAACTACACAATCATAGTAAAATACACACCAGCATGTCTCCCATTCAATTTTTCATTCCGTCAGTAATTGTTGTCTGTCACTTGTCCTAACTGATGGGTGGGGTCCTCAGGGTGTGTACATTTGTGAATCCTTTAAGTAATGAGGACCCCAACCTTGGGGATAGTGCCAGGGACCTCCCAAATTTAGACGTGAGGGCCAGAGCCATATCCTCGCCTTGTCATCTCTGAGACCAGGGACCTCACGTTTCATACGGGGGGAGGACACTTTCCTTTCCATTTAATGAGGGTTAGTGTTGGATCCTTCTCTCATCCTATCTAGAACCAGGAATAGTGAATCCCTACTAATGTAATCCCTCGAAATTTCTTATGGGTCAAATTTATATGGATATGAGAGTCATTATCCTGGTTATAAAAATAAATAGCATACAGACACATTAAAGCCCATTATCTCTCCTGTCGCCTCGGCCTCATCCACCGATAGACAAAGGGGATCATGTGGTTTTCAAGATCTACCATTTCCTCTTACATCTCACACTGAGCATGGATTTCATGGTCTTAGAGTTTATCAATAATCATGACATCCACATGATCATATGCGTGTCTCGGTAGAGAATCTTCTTCTAGATCTTCCTCTCACCTTCCTTCAGAGGGCCTCCATAGGCATGGTTCCTCAAATCCATGTATCAATATCAAAGATCCATTCCCCCTGTGAGAAAAACCCTCATAGGACCTCCATAAGAGTGGTTCCTCAATAGGGAATCCTCCCATATATTTTAATCCCTAAAACCAAGGCCTCCTATTCAGTGTAAGCCCCCATCATGTCCTCAAAGGGACACATCCCCTGCGAGATAGATCTTCAGGGCCTCCCATTTGGTGTAATCCCCAAATCCATGTTACCATCCATATAAAAGGGACACATATCCCCTATGAGAAAAATTTTCAGAGGGCCTCTATATGAATGGGTCCTTAACCTAACCGAACTATGTGTGCTTTGATTACCTTCCAAATGAGATATGTAGGAAGCCTCTTTGAGGTCCAAACCCAACTTTAAAAATTTACCCTTATCATTTATAGGCCAAATTTATAGTAGGGTCACATCCAGCCTGGGGGAACACATCCCTCTCATATCCTTTGTGCCACTTTAGTGTAAGTCCCACAACAACCCTTAACTAGGCACTTTTCACCTAGATTTCCTTGATGCATGATGTTAAACTGCATGGTTTGGTCTTAACATGACCTTAAAAGGTATGATGTGTCCCATTAAGTGGAACCAAAACTATGTGGGTTCTGATTCCTTTCAAAAGGATACATAGGAATCCCATATCATAGGCCCAATCCCGATATCAAAACAACTCTCATCTTCTTGGATGATGATAAACTTCAGAACACACCACTATGTGGCTTAAAACTGACATCATAGTAATAAATGACCAAAGAATATTTGATCTGCCTATAAAAGGGTATCATCGATGGAGAACCTTAGATACATACATATGTCTCTATCAATGAAGAACCTCGGATACATACATATGATTCTAAATCCAATACATGATAGTAATTGATTGTTAACTTAAGGGAGACTTGTGTCATATTTAGGATTTAAGAAAGGATTCACGAATATTTATTAAATATATAATAATTCCCCTAAAAAGGTACGATTTTCTCGACCATCCATCATAATGACCAATGCAAGTCCCCAAGTGTTGTTGGACCATTTCCCAATAACCGCCTAACTTTGGAAAGCAGGTTCATGAAACACCTTGAATAAGGGAATCATTGGGTGTTTTTGAATCCATGAACAAAACCCATTGGAAGATGTTCGAAAATGGTGGACCTGATGTGAATGTTTGTGCGACATTCATACCCCCACAATAATTTGACGCAATGCACAATGATTTTCATCAGAAACAATATTATTCAATACACCAATAGATGAAGTTAAAGGGAATATTCCCTATATCCACTAAAACACATTTACATGTGATATAAATGGGGAATTTGTGTTTAATAATAGATGGATATCAAAAAGGTAATTAAGTCATGAAATATGATTTCATTCCATATACCACTTCCACCTCAATCATATTTGGTGATTGGAGGAATCTTAGAACACCATCGGGGTTTTCCTACATGTGATGCATGACAGTGTCATTATATACGATTAGGGTGTGTTGTAAGGTTCATATATATTATTACATGCTACTTACATTCCAAGAATCATATATTATGATTCATTTGGCATAGAAATGACACACATTAGCAGATGATCATTGACATTCCAACATTCATATATCTTCTACCTTAAAGCTATAATTTAATAGAGAGTTACATATGATGTAATGCTCATAAAATTCAGTATGCATGCATAAGATACTTGAGTCAGCTATAGATTTTACTCATGTGTTGTAACACATGAATAAAATCAAAAACACCCAAGGAGAATCATTAGGGGAATTTATAGACCCCAATATCATACAATGACTTGGTGGTTTTATGCATGAATGATTCTCATCGAGTCCCTCCCTTCCCATAGCTCTCTTTTATTCTACCTCCTTCAAACTATGAGATGATATAATTCCATGGATGAAGAATAGATCCCATTTAGAGTGTCGATATGATCCATCTTCGCATGTGGATATACCTATGGAGAGGGGATGTCATTTGGATGGTCCAGAGATATCTAAATAAAACCATATGATGGTTTGAAGACATTGCAGATGGTATCGATGTAAGGCATAACCTATTTGTGGTTTATTCATTTCTAGTATACATAGTTTCATTTATCTAAGCATAGTGATCTTGGGATTATGGTTTATAATTACTTTTTCTATTATTATTAAGTGTTAAAAACCCCTTAGAAACCTAGAAGTGGTATCATAGAAACCATGTGTTTTTATTATTTGAAATCATGTTTTAAAATGATGAATAATCAACCTGAAATTATGTTATATGATAATTTAATGTGAAGTTTATCACTTGATGTTATGTTGTGAGATAAGGTAATTTTATCTTCTCCAACCTAATAATACATTAAGTATTAAAGTAATATTGAGAGATACCTAGAGATAAAATTGTGTGATAGCATATCCTACACTATGTTTTTATAGGTTTGTCAAAGAATTTTATACCATCACTGTATTGACCCATATTTTCACTAAGGTAATGCTCATTTGTTTTTAGTTTAAATTCCTTTAAATGGACCTTATGATGTTACATAATGGATTCACATAGTTCATGAGCATGTTTAGGGATTCTTGAGACCCCAGAACCCTGAAAATTTGGAAAATAAATTGGGCCACATAGTTATTAGAGACCATGCATCCCAACTCACACTATCTCTAATAACCGTGAAGTGAGAGAAAGAGGATCAGTAGGGGCCGCATGGTTTTTCTATAACCATGTGAACCCATGTGCACACTTGTGAAAAAAACTACAAAGGTTGGATAGTGAGATTTTGCATGGTTTGCGCACAGTTAGGGAAACCATCCACCTTAACCATATAGGGTCCTTCCTTAAGCAGTATTCTTAACTCTATTTGTGCATAGTTTTTCCAAATTGTGTTCCCCTATATTTTAGGGTGAAATTACCTTTTTACATTAATGAAACCTTAAACCTACTTTTCTCCTCCCTCCTTCTCATTCCAGTGAATGAACAACCCCTCCTTCTCATGTAGATCTTCCTCTTCTCCAATCTAGGTTCCTTGGTAACTCACACCTTCAAACACCAAATCGAGATCCATTGAAGGAATTTGATTGCTTGAGGTGATCTCTCGAGTTCTCTTCCCTTTGATCTAGGTTTATATTCATATCCATTTCACTATTTAGGTGTAAGATCTTTTACCCTATTTTCAGGGTGTTGGTACATTTCTTCAATTTCATCCAATATACATCAAATCTAAGGCCTCTATTAAGTGACAAGTCATCGACGATCTTAAGGTTGGTGGTATCATCATTTTCCCCAAAAATTTTGGTGTTTTCATAGTCGCATCATTGCACTGCATGCTGACCTTCACTACGTGTCTCCTTAAAATTGGTTTCTTCATCTTGAATTGGTATACTCACCTTATTATACTCATGTTGATCATTGTTTAGTAAGTTATAGGATATTTACCTCGATCATGGACACCCCTTGGGCGTGCCAGCTCAAGTTTCCCTTTTATAGTTAATTGATTAAATGCCCAAAATGCCTTCCAAGTGTCTGTCTTAGGTTGGAAATGGAATTTCCCTTGTACTATAAATGTTTGATTGAACCCAAGACACCTCTTAAGTGCTTGAACTAACTTATAATTAGAATTCCCCATGTAGGTAATTTCCCGATTGACAATGTCACCTTCTAAGTGCCTCTTTGAGGCTTGTAAAATGAGTTACCATGTTTTGATAGATTAAATGGAATGTATTAAATTGACTAACCTATTCCTGAAGTTTTTCCTTCCTTAAACAAATTTAATGAATTTAATTGAAATGATTTGTAAAGGGCGGTAAGGCCACACCGATTGTTGCATGATTTATAAAAAGCTTACTTTGGATTGTAATGCCTTGTACGTTACTGGAATTAACTAATAAGATGTATGAGAGGTAATGCCTCATGGATATTGTTATAAATATGATTAATATAGGCTATGGAATGATGGTAAAAGTTTGGTTGTGCATGAAAGTTCACACTCCCTTACATTAAGTTCTAAACATAACGTCTAACATCATAGACACTATTTGGACGGTGGGCATGACGCACCATGTCCCTTGTTTCAGGTGTTGGCATGAAGAAACACCCACCATATCGAGTGAAAAGCATGATGTCTCCCACTCATTATGATAGGTAGGAAATGCACCCTATTTCTTGAGCTTATATTATTGTTTAGACTGGTTATGGATGTCTGAGTTACGCCCCAGTCCATCCAGCACCTAGTATTCCAGGTATATGAACACTTATGTCCCCACACGCTTGGTCCACATAGGTGGATGCAATATATAACTATACTATAATATATATATATTATTACTATATATATATATATTATTACTATATATATATATTATTACTATATATATATTATTACAATATATACAGTTACTGATCAAACACTCCTTCCGATCATGAGCTGAAGCAGGTAGAGCCACTAGTTGTCTTTTAGCAACCTGAGCAGGCTGGTGTTTATTTAATAAACTTTTTCTATTATTTCATTTATGTCTGCACAATTTTTCTATTATTGAAACTTCTTGGATTACTTCTAGACACCATTGGTGGTGGCTTAATGAGATTTTTATCACACACCCTACTCAGGTCGCCTTTGGTGCCCGAGTAGATTACTTGTCTGCAGGTATAGATAAAGGAAAGCGCCCTACTATAGATATTTGATATGAATTTATTATAGTTAGAGCATAGGATAAGAGGACTGAGCATATTCTTGAGATGCTATTAGAGCATCCTTTTTTCATTTTGACGTTTTTGTATAGCATGTTGTATATGTATGTCCCCTGTTCCCCTTTTGTACATCAGCATGCCATGCATCCAAGTATATGACACTACCTAGTGGATTTTTATATTATTATTTAGTTTCTCATTTATTTATGCCTTCACACTTGTTTCTAATATCTTTTATATACAATTCTTTCCACTATGGTGGGTTACCAGTCTAATCATTAATGTGTTTGATTATATATTATGCTTCCACTGTTGTTTGTTATCTGTTGTATCCATTGTGACACTTTGATATGAGGGTATAGTCTCCCCACTATATCACCTTTATTCTATCATTTCTAGTTGGTAGCCTATGGTGTATAGGGAGGTGTGATTGAGGCCATTTTACCCACTGGCTTGGGGCACGGGTTAAGTCGATCCCCGGTCGGGATGTTACACTCACTACACAGTGGGACTCCTGGTGGCTCTGTCAAAATGACTACTGCATTTGGACCATGTTTTTTTCAGACTAATAATTTCTCCACACTATGGTATGCGCCATGATATGGGCCACCCCATGGTCCTATCAAAATGATCACCACACTTGGACCAAAGAGTGGTGGAAATCATTTTCATTCCCATGAAATTAATTTTGGATGAATTTACTCATGATTTATATAATTTTTTATAAATAAAATGTGTTGGGCCATATAAAATAGGTTTTTTCAATCCTAATTAAAATATGAAATGTTATCATCAACAGTTAATATTGTATTACCTTTTATAAAATTATATGGCATGCCATATGTTTTAGATAAAGTTTTTATTTAATTATAAGGGTAATTTACAAATATTTTAGAAATTAAAAAAATAAGTTTTAAATATAAAATGATTATATTTTAAAAATTATGAAATTTTCATAATTATTAATTTAAAATGCTTAAACTAAAAGAGCCTTATTTGGATATTATTTTAAAATTACCAAAAGAGTTTTGATAAATTGATATTATCAAAGGTTTAAATAATATTAAAATGTTTATATTTCATGAAATATCATATATTAAAGTAAAATTACATATAATGAATAGTATGAAAATTTCATCTTATGATTGAATATAAAGTGTTTATATTTAAAAATTATGGAATTCCTATAATTAATATCTCAATTTTAAAATGTTTATAGGTAGTTTTCATTTATCAATTGTTCATAATTTGACTATGTCATGTTTAAATACTTGAAATATTAATTTATTTAAAGGATATTCCCTATTTTATTCTTAATTAAAAATTGTTTATATGTTATAAATATTTTTATGCTTTAGTTTATATGATAAACTACTTATATATTTTCAAACCATACTAGGCATGAAAACATAAGATTTAGGTTTTTATCTACCTTAACCTTGGTTTGTAATTAAAGTTATGGTCTTGATAATTGTGGATGAAGATAGTTTATATATATTAGGTTTTAGATTTATAATGAACTGGATTCTCAGTTGAGTAATGTATCACATGGTAGAGGGACTTTGGGTCATACTTCCCACTATCCTAGAGGCTTATGCCTTGTTCTAGAAAGGTAGGGATTGTCTATCTATGGATATAGGATTACTTAATTATATATTATAAATTTCATATATCTCTAAACCTTTAAATGAAAATCTCATATACCTTATGCATGGGATGCATTTGGATGTGTGTAAATAGGGTTGACCATTATTTTTTGGAGAGTAATAGAAACATTGGGTTGTGTAAAGTGTTATATGTCAATATTTTTTTAACATATTGATTTGGTTAAGTGAATATAATTCCAAAAAAATATCATTCGAATCATATATACATAAATGTAATAACATGAGATAAGATATTGAGATTAAATCCCCTTATAAATAATAAGTGTTAGATTCCTTCTAAAGTGGAACTTCTCGAGACCTTGATAACCAAAATGGGTAGTTTTGTGTCACAGCTCGGTGCCCCTGGATTATCTTGTGTATTGAAAGAAAGTGATATGTGACCTAGGTTTTTTAACCCAGTTAGTTTTGTGCCATATCAGGGTTCCCCTAGATTGTCTTATGTTAGCATATTCTTGGTGTTTTTTTTGGGTTACACTTAAGCGGGAAACCCTAATGGTTAGGATACCAGATGGATAGAGTTGAGTGAATCAACGTGATGGATTTGGATAAAGATTTTATCCACTCGACTATCCAAGAGTCCTGTTTGATTTGATTGAAAAGTTTTATTTACCATATATAATCATGACTTATTTACATACTCGGACCAGTGTAAGTCATGATTAAATATAGTTCTTGACTGACTAATGGATATGATGTATTCAAAAGGGGTCATCTTTTTAGTGGGATTCTATTCAATAAAATTTATTTATTAAAATGTAATAAAATAGGATACTCCTCTAAAGAAAAATTATATTGTAATTTTATCATCAGAAAACTTACCTTTGAGATTAATCTGTAGGAAGGAGAAGCTTAATGTATACAAATCCTTGGACTGGTAACTTAAGAAAAGTTCTTAAGTATAAGGAAATTCCATGTGTTAGATCAAGACTATCCTCAGTAAATGTAACAACCTGAGATTTTATGATAATTATTCTTTTTAATTTCATTGATGTCTTGTGTTGTACGCAACACCAAATGGATCTTTCACCACACGCATCCCAGACTTGGCTTGCATTACACATAATCGCGACCTTCCTCGATAGCGTTTGTAGTACGCAATACCAGGTTTCACTAAACAACGATATATTGTTATAATATTATTATGGAGTAGCCGTTATGAATAGTATTAACTAAATTTTGAATTTTATAACAATATTATTCATCTTACACATTTTCTAGAACATGGTATGAGAATAAAATAATTTTTTCGGGTAAAATAATTATTTTTCAAAATTTGCAGTTTTGTCTCCTTTTGATGGAACGCCCACATTAAATCTTGTTTTTGACATGTTTAAAAGTTCAATTTGACAAAATAAAATTCTTATTTGGAATCAGGATATAAAAATTTACTTTGGATAAAATTTTCATATTATTCTGATCACTTTCATATTTTAATGAATAGTAAAAACACGCTATATTTTCATTAAAAACAAATTTTTTCATCACAACAATTTATATGGTTAAATTATAATATTGAATGGTTTAAAAGTATAAATAGAATATATTTTTACCATTTAATATAATTTAAGTCATTAGCATTAATTTTACACTAAATTCATATGTAAAAACATTTCAATCTTTTGCAACGTTTTAACTTTTAAAACCTATTTTCTCAACAACGGGATTAATTTTAAATTAAATACTGAAACTTTTGTGTTTTTAATTTGGAAAAATAGATTCCATATTTGGAATCAGTAGGTCCAAATTAGGTTAATAAGATACTTTTTATTTTTAGGCATTATGAATAGTAACTATGGTAAATTTTATTTACCATAGTTAAAGGTAAATCTGGTAATTAAGGGTAAATATAATATTATAAAATTACCCTAACACTTGACTTAATATAATTGGATGATTATATTTTTTCCTAAATCATACTTGGGTCTAAATGGAATCTAATGGAACCCACTTGTATTTTATTAAGGCCATTTATTTATTTTATTTAAAGGAAAGTGAAATGTGTCTCACTCAAACTTTAATAATTAGATTATTTGTAATGTAAGGTTATACAGAATATAAATTCGATTATAAATACTCATTTTAAAGCTACTTTTTTTTATTTATCATGGTAATTTATTTGTAATTTTTAAGAAATATTTAATTACCTTAATAGCTTATACATTAATGATGTAGAAATTATTTATTCAGTAAAAAATCAATAAAATGGTTTTTATTAAAACAACAATACCTATCCAAAGGACCATAAAATTGCCCAAACATTAATGGTTGAGTATATCTATACCCTAAGCATCCAAGGGTCGATTTGAGGACCATTTGGAGCCTTATAAAACCGATTACTACATTTATATTATTTTATTTTAAATGTTGTCAAAGATTTTACCTTCATAATTTAATAAATATAACAATTTAAATGTTGTAATTTTAAGATGATAAATTCGATTAAAAAATATTATTATGAAAGGTATTATATTTATCTTCATCATAGGATTTTATTTTTAATTTCTATGCAACAAATAAGTATATTAAATAATTATACAAAAATATTGTAGTAATTATTTTATTAAGAGATATAGCAAATAAGTGGTTTTAAAAATATTAAAATAAATAATATATGAATAAATTAATGTGACCCATGAATTTTTTTGATGAATATGACATTTTATGAAACTATTATATATTTTGGTTCGAACATATGTTCTGTGTGGGTTTTATTTAAATTCAAATAATGAATAGTGTCAAAATTGACACTATTGATATTTTATAAAAATAACATATTATTAAATTATTTAAAAATCACAAAAATATTTAAAAACTACAAATTGAAATTTATATGGTCGAAAAGGTTATAAATTATCCAATTATGGAAAATTGACAACATTTAGGTACGTATTTATAATAATTTAAAATTTAGAATTTTATTACCACAGATAAAATTAAATAGATTAAATAATGATAAATCAAGTTGATAAGGTTTAAAATAAAATTAAAACCTGTCTAAATTTTATTGGTTGATGAGATTACAACAATATCTCATCTCATATTCATATTGAGTCATTTTTGGAGGTTGTTAAGTTGGGTTTCATTTTATTATTAATTAATATTTTTTAGCTTTCCAAAAGTGCCCCTCTTCTTTCCTATATAAGGCCACCTCCTTCCCTCTCCACTTCACTCAATTTTGAACCTTCAAGCTCGGCCAAACCCAGAAAATTTCTATTATAAACCTCTCTAGTTATATTATAGAGGTTTTTGTCTTCTCAAAAGACCAACTCTAGTGCCTTAAGAGGAATCTTAAAAGAGTTGCGTCGAAGAAGAGGTAATCTCTTCTAACGATTCTTTCAAGTTTCTTTCTTCTTCAACTTCTTCTTCTTTAGTTGTTTAATTATAAATTAATAACATCAGTATCAATAATATACTGATATGTTATTATAAATATGAAACAACCCCATTTCACCTTCTATACATCCTATGGAAAACAAAATCACCGCGCGTGCGTACGTACGGAATACTGTCTCCACGCCGTGGTGTAATCTTTTTTTCCACCACCACTTTACTTGGATAGGTATAATGGTGTAAAGGATAAATATATATGGTTATTATAATATCATACTAATTCTTAGAAATTATATCATCAACTCCAATTATATTCAATAATTATTGGAACGATATCATCGCTCGTGCGTACGTACGGATTACCGTCTCCACGACGCGATGAGATTCATTCTTCGTATTAACTATTCGAGAATGATTATAAAGTATATATAATGAATAATAATGATATATATGACATAATAATTCTACTGGATTTATGTGTATATATATATATTTCATCCACTTACTTCCATTCAAGTCAATAAGGAAAGAAAAACAGCGTTCATGCATACGTACGACCTACCGTCTCCATGAATGGTGTGTTCCATTTAATTTATCTATCTATAATATATATATATATATATACTGAATATATATGATATATAAATCATGTTTTACATTCTGTAAGTAAGTAAATCATGATATAAGTAATAATAATATCAATAAAAACAAGTCCAAACATGTGCGATAAATGAAACGATTTTACCCAAAACGCCGCTTTAACATGGAATTGACAAAAGAACGGGTAATATAAAGTCATAAGTGAATCATATATGATATCATAAATATTATTATGGTTCTAATACAAGTTAATAATATTTTTAAACCCACTATACAAGAGTTTTGGACACATATGAAAGAAATTGGACCTAAGGTAAGGGATAATTTTGCAATCTCATTTTTATCTGAGATTGCTTATACGTAAGTATTTACCGGGGTTATATTTTTCATCCATGTCCATAAAAAATGTTTTTCATAAAGTATTTAATATTATTCCATGTATTTTTAAAGTAATGTTTACCCCTATTTGACTTTTACATTGTGTTATGGAAAGAATCGTTCTTTTGTTTAACATACGAGGAACTTTTTGACTTTTCCGGAAAAAGTATGAGGAGAATGTTTTTTTAACTTATACGACATGAACGTATTTTTATGGTTTCATAACGCCTAATTTTCATGAAGATTCTTATACAAGATTTCATGATTATTTTCAAAAAAATCCTTTTCTTTTAAAATTGAATGGAATTTTGTGAAAAGAAAATGATTTTGAAGAAGAAATGATATTTTCCTCAAGAATTCATTTCAAGTGTTTTGTCAAAACTATTTTTCATCTAAGATGAAATTATCTTGTATGATTATGTTTCAAGTATAATTTCTCTATTATTTACATGGTTTTATTCTTCTTATGATGAAATGATATCCATTTGTTTTATATGGATTATGTTATGATGGGATGATGTTTATGGAACCCATTTTATTCTTTGGGTTATGATGAGTGATTTATGTTTATTTTATGGAACAAGTAAGAATGATTTCATTATGAGATGGGTGGGACCTATATCTCCCTCCAATGCATTGGGTAAAGATTTACATCTCATGATATAGACATGGCTGGAACGACAAGGTAATCTGGTTCAGTGATACAGGACTGGAACAAGGAGTGAACTTGATTCAGTAAGGGACTTTGTCCACTATGATGGTCTTGGAAGCAATGCCTTGGATACTATGGAAATAATCACATGTGCTTAATGGTTTTCCATAATTACATGTTTTATTCTCATTCTATTTTATCATTATTGATGTTCCATTATGATATATGCCTTACATAATACCATGTTTAATGTCATTGCTCAGGATTTTGATGTTTAAACTTTATGTTTATGTTTTTAAGTTCAAATGTATATGGGTTGTTTTATTTTCTCCATTCTTACCCGTACTGATAATTTGACCTCACCCTTTATATGTTTTCTTTTCCCCAGGATATAAAGAAAGGTTTTAGGTAATAAATAAAAAGGGGAAGATCATTATGGGAGATGTTGAAGATCTTTCACCATGGTTAGAAGATTATGTTCCGGGTTTCCAAATACACTAAACTATTATGGTCCTTGAGTATTGGTTTTTTTTATGTATTAATTATTCTGCAAAAGTAATGTAATGTCTATGTATGTCAATCTTGGGTCTATACAGTTGGTATCAGAGGAAAGGTATAGTTAACCTTTGGAAACTAGAATGCAAAAACTTTAGTAAGATCTCTAGAAGATATTTCTAAGGTATGTCTAGGGATGTCCCTAAGGTTATGTATAAGTATAGGTTATAGTCCTAGAATTACAGTCACGATATTATAATTTAACCTATGATGTTAGATATTGATGGTACTCCCCCTTTATTATGATTTTTTCCTCTCACACTATTCTTTTTTGGGTTTTAGAAAATGGCCGAAAACAGGAAGATTCACGATAATGGAGGATATGATGGACAATGGAATGATATTCTTCATGAGAAACCAAATGAAATTGGATCTAGAAGTCCAAATATCGTTATTATTCCTAATCATCAATCTCATAATATGATCAATAATATCAACTTTGGTAAGTTTCCTGACTCAGCTAATAAGAGAAAGATGGAGTTTCATGATGATCATAGAGGAAAGAAAGTTCAATTTCCCTCATGTAAATCATGTGGGAAGAGGCATCAGGGAGAATGTATCAAAGGAACTGGAAGATTATTTGGGTGTGGAAAACAAGGACACAAAGCCAGTAATTGTAAAGTAAAAGGTTTAGTTAACACCATGGACAAGGATAATGGTATTGATAAGACATCAACAACAGTTAAATGTTTTAAATGTGGAACGTACGGGAATTATGCAAACCAATGCCCTAAGGGAAAATCACATAAATAGAATCAGCATGGTTGTATGGGTAGTATTTATGTTGATGATGAAGAAGAGACTACAAATGGTTTATGAAATGAAATAAGTGTTGAGGAATACAATGATGAAGCTTAGTCAATGGTTTAAGAAGGTAGTGGAATGATTGCATGTTTATCAAGAGTAATGTTTTATAAGTAATTTCATGGTACTCTAGAATAAAGAAACATCTAAGGACTGTTACACTATTGTTTTTACTTATGTTTTTTGAAAATATATGTTGAATGGTACTGGTAACCATGAAATTCTATTCCAATTTTTTTTGGAAACCAGATGATATGCGCATAATGAAGGGATAAGTAGAAAATAAAATTTTTGATAGTATTCATGAGCTCATGACTGATATAAGGACAATGTGATATCATGGTTTGATTATATAGAAATTTTGGGAT
Organism: Viscum album; assembly: GCA_963277665.1. Taxonomy (NCBI): domain Eukaryota; kingdom Viridiplantae; phylum Streptophyta; class Magnoliopsida; order Santalales; family Viscaceae; genus Viscum; species Viscum album. Next base: position 499,446,803 of record OY728139.1, read on the forward strand.
TTTCGTATGTGGAAAGAGTTAACTTTTAACAGAATTCATGTTTTCACTAATGAATCAACGGGTATTCATTTTTCAAGAGAATACATGATTAAGGTATTCAAATATTTGGAATGTGACCAAAAAGATATATCTTATGATATATGGGAGATAGATGATGGTATTCACATGCTTGGTAAATGACCTTTCTATTAGTCGTTTTCTGTATACTATGAGATTGGACAGAAGTATTTCCGATAAGCCTAAAGGTTGGAATGCATTAAGTTGGACATTAGATATTATTTTTTAAGGCTAGAAATTTTTTATATTATTTCTAGAATGTTATAATAGTATAGTTTTAGAAAAAGGACTACCCGTAAGTTGGGTGAAAAACTGTCGCGTCGGACAAGAATGCGGGAATCGAACCTACAACCGAAGTGTGACAGGCCTTAATCGCTAACCACTGGCCTACAAGAAGCCCCTGGTTAGTATAAACGAGTTTTATTTTTGTAAGCGGTATGATAGATGAAGTATAAGTCCATTTTTGGAATCATATACGATTAACCTCACCATAAATGGACTTATGTATATTTGATAACTTTTTCTAACCTTTTGTTCGAGACAGATGGAATGACTTATCATTCTATCACATGATCTGCTAAAACTTCAAGAATTAAAAATTCAACTTTATTTCTTTAAGAGATAAAGTGGAAATTGTTCAAGGCACGAACAACGGTGAGATTGTACTGAAATAAAGTAAGTATTTCTTCTAATTCAAATTCTTCAACTTTAGGGAAATGATATTGAAAACCAAAAATGTTGTCCTAGTGTCCTCATATCTGATGAATCAGATGATACCTTAGATCATTAAAAATTTATGGCTTTGAGATTGTTGGCTTTTTCATAGCCATGTTCTCTACCACTCTCCATCAGTACTTGATGGTTAGATTTCTCTTCCATATCCATATTTTCACATATGTTCTTCTATGTGGAAACCCAGTGATGAATTAATTTGGGTAACCTATATGTTTCGTAATTCACTTTTTAAAATTATATTTTAGTATTCCTTTTTACGATGTGGGTTTCTATGAAATAAACTTTCATGTAATAAACCATTTATAACCCCGACGAATTTCGAGGGCGAAATTCAATTTAAGGGAGGTAGAATGCAGCAACCTGAGATTTTATGAGAATTATTCTTTTTAATTTCATTGATGTCTTGTGTTTTACACAACACCAAAGGGATCTTGCATGACACGCATCTCTGACTTGGCTTTCATTACACGCAATCGCGACCTTCCTCGATAGCATGTGTAGTACGCAATACCGGGTTTCACTAAACAATGATATATTGTTATAATATTATTATGGACTAGACGTTATGAATAGTATTAACTAAATTTTTTATTTTATAACATTATTATTCATCTTACAGATTTTCTAGAACATGGTATGATAACAAAATAATTTTTTCGGGTAAAATAAGTATTTTTCAAAAAAATGCAGTTTTGCCGCCTTTTGATGGCACACCCACTTTAAATCTAGTTTTTGACATGTTTAAAAGTTCAATTTTACAAAATAAAATTCTTATTTGTAATCAGGATATAAAAATTTACTTTGGATAAATTTTTCATATTATTCTGATAACTTTCATATTTTAATAAATAGTAAAAACACGCTATATTTTAATTAAAAAGAACTTTTTTCATCGCAATAATTTATATGGTTAAATAATAATATTGAATGGGTTTAAATAATAAATAGAACATATTTTTACCATTTAATATAATTTAATTCATTAGCATTAATTTTACAATGAATTCATATGTAAAAACATTTCAATCTTTTGCAATGTTTTAACTTTTAAAACCCGTTTTCTCAACAGCGGGATTAATTTTAAATTAAATACTGAAACTTTTGTGTTTTGAATTTGGAAAAATGGATTCCATATTTGAAATTAGTAGGTCCAAATTATTTTAATAAGCTACCTTTTATTTTTAGGCATTATGAATAGTAACTACGGTAAATTTTATTTACCATAGTTAAAGGTAAATCTGGTAATTAAGGGTAAATATAATATTATAAAATTACCCTAACACTTGACTTAATATAATTGGATGATTATATTTTTTCCTAAATCATACTTGGGTAGAAATGGAATCTAATGGAATCCACTTGTATTTTATTAAGACCTTTTATTTATTTTATTTAAAGGAAAGTGAAATGTGTCTCACTCAAACTTTAATAATTAGATTATTTTTAATATAAGGTTATACAGAATATAAATTAAATTATAAATACCCATTTTAAATCTAAATTTTTTTATTTATCATGGTAATTTATTTTTAATTTTTAAGAAATATTTAATTACCTTAATAGCTTATACATTAATGATGTAGAAATTATTCTTTTAGTGAAAAATCAATAAAATGGTTTTTATTAAAATAACAATACCTATCAAAAGGACCAGAAACATGAAAAAACATTATTTGTAGAGTATATCTATACCCTAAACATCCAGGGGTCAATTTGTGGACCATTTGTAGCCTTATAAAACTGATTAGGACATTTATATTATTTTATTTTAAATGATGTCAAAGATGTCACCTTCGTAATTTAATAAATATAAAAATTTAAATGTTGTGATTTTAAGATGATAAATTCTAGTGAAAAATATTTTTATGAAAGGTATTATATTTATATTAATCATAGGATTTTATTTTTAATTTTTATGCATCAAATATGTATATTAAATAATTATACAAAAATGTTGTAGTAATTATTTTATTAATAGATATACCAAATAAGTGGTTTTAAAAATATTAAAAAAAATAATATATGAACAAATTAATGTGGCCCATGAATTTTTTTGATAAATAGGACATGTTAGGAATCTATTATATATTTTGGTTTGAACATATCTTCTGTGTGGGTTTTATTTAAATTCAAATAATGAACGGTGTCAAAATTGACACTATTGATACTTTATAAAAATAACATATTTTTAAATTATTTAAAAATCACAAAAATATTTAAAAACTAAAAATTGAAAATTATATGGTCGAAAATTTTGTAAAGTATCCAATTATGGAAAATTGACAACATTTAGGTATGTATTTATAAGAATTTAGAATTTAGAATTTTATTACCACAAATAAAATTAAATAGATTAAATAATGAAAAATCAAGTTGATAAGGTTTAAAATATACTTAAAACCTGTCTAAATTTTATTGTTTGATGAGAGTATAAACCTATCTCATATACTATTCTAATTGAGTCATTTTTGGAGGTTTTTAAGTGTGGTTTAATTTTATTATTAATTAATATTGTTTAGCTTTCCAAAAGTTCCCATCTCCTCTCCTATATAAGGGCACCTCCTTCCCTCTCCACTTAACCCAATTTTTAGCCTTCAATCTAGGCCAAACCCTGCCAATTTCTCTTCTCAACCTCTCTAGTTATATTATAGAGGTTCGGGTATTCTCAAAAGACCAACTCTAGTGCCTTAAGAGGAAGCTTAAAAGAGGTGTGTCGAAGAAGAGGTAATCTCTTCTACTGATTCTTTCAAGTTTGTTTCTTCTTCAACTTCTTCTTATTTAGTTATTTCATTAAAAAGTAATAACATAAGTATCACTAATATACTTATATGTTATTATAAATATGTAACAAACCCTTTACACCTTCTATCCGTCCTACGGAAAATGAAATCATCGTGCGTACGTACGTACGGAATACCGTCTCCACACCGTGATGTAATCTGTTTTTCCATCACCACCTTACTTGGATAGGTATAATGGTGTAAAGGATAACTATATATGGTTATTATAACATCATAATAATTCTGAGATATTATATCATCAACTCAAATTCCATTCAATAATTATGGGAATGATATCATCGCTCATGCATACGTATGGATTACCGTCTCCACGACGCGATGAGATTCATTCTCCATATTAACTATTTGAGAATGATTATAAAGTTTATATAATGAATAATAATTATATATATGACATAATAATTCTACTGGATTTATGTATATATATATATGTGTCATCTACTTACTTCCATTCAATTCAATAAGGAAAGGAAAACAGCATTCATGTGTACGTACGGCCTACCGTCTCCATGAACGGTGTGTTTCATTTCATTTATCTATCTATCATATATATATATATACTGAATATATATGATATATAAATCATGTTTTACATTATGGAAGTAATTAAATCATGATATAAGTAATAATAATATCAAGAACAACAAGTCCAAACACGTGCGATAATGAATAATATATGATATAATAAATATTATTATGGTTATGTTACAAGTTAATAATATGTTTAAACCCACTATACAGGAGTTTCAGACACATACGGAAGAAGTTGGACCTAAGGTAAGGGATAATTTTACAATCTCATTTTTATCCGAGATTTCTTATACGTAAGTATTTACTGGGGTTATATTTTTCATCCATGTCCATAAAAAATGTTTTTCATAAAGTGTTTAATATTCTTCCATGTATTTTTAAAGTCATTTTACCCCTCTTTTACTTTTACATTGTGTTATGGAAAGAATATTTCTTTTGTTTACCATACGAAGAACTTTTTGACTTTTCTGGGAAAAGTACGTGGAGAATGTTTTTTTAATATATATGACATGAAAGGATTTTTATGGTTTCATAACGCCTAATTTTCATTAAGATTATTCTACAAGATTTCATGATTATTTTCAAAAAAATCCTTTTCTTTTAAAATTGAATGGCATTTGGTGAAAAGAAAATGATTTTGAAGAAGAAAGGATATTTTCCTCAAGAATTCATTTCATGTATTTTGTCAAAACTATTTTGCATCTAAGATGAAATTATTTAGTATGATTATGTTTCAAGTATAATGTCACAATTATTTACATGGTTTGATTATTCTTATGATGAAATGATATCCATTTTTTTATATGGATTATGTTATGATGGGATGATGTTTATGGAACCCATTTTATTCTTTGTGTTATGATGAATGATTTATGTTTATTTTGTGGAACAAGTAAGAATGTTTTCATTATGAGATGGGTGGGACCTATATCTCACTCTAATTCATTGGGTAAAGATTTATATCTCATGAGATAGACATGGCTGGAACAGCAACTTAATCTGGTTCAGTGATACAGGACTGGAACGTGGAGTGAACTCGATTTAGTAAGGGACTTTGTCCACTATGATGGTCTTGGCAGCAATGCCTTGGATACTATGAAAATCATCACATGTGCTTAATGGTTTTCCACAATTACATGTTTTATTCCCATGATATTTTATCATGATTGATGTTCCGTTATGATCTATGCTTACATACTACCATGTTTATTGTCATTGCTCAATATTTTGATGTTTAAACTTTATGTTCATGTTTTTAGTTCAAATGTATATGGGTTCTTTTATTTTCTCCATGCTTACCCTTACTGAGCATTTGATCTCACCCTTTTTATGTTTTCTTTCTCCCAGGATATAAAGAGAGGTTTTAGGAAATAAATAAAAAGGGGAAGATCATTATGGGAGATGTTGAAGATCTTTCACCATGGTTAGAAGATTATGTTCCAGGTTTCCAAAGATACTAAACTATTGCGGTCCTTAAGTGTTGGTTTTTGTTATGTATTATGTATTCCGAAAAAGTAATGTAATGGTCATGTATGTTAAACTTGGGTCTCTATAGTAGACGAATGTTAAATATATTCAATGGGTGAATATGGATTCTTATGAATCATAAAATGATTCTCTTAGGCATTCAAAGTAATTTGATTCAAAATGACCTAAGGAGTTTTTAGTCTCGGATACACAATATTATTGAGTATACCAATGACATTGTGAGAATAAAGATTTCATTCAAGCTTGTTTTGTTTAAGGAATTTATTATGATATCATCTTTGGTAATGTTATGATAATATGAATGAGTTCAAGAAGAGTTTACCTGATATTCTCAAGAGTTAAGAATTATGAACTGAGCGTATGATGTCTAAATTATGGTGATGTGTGCATAGTATAAGTGGTGAAAATTCAAGATGAATGAATAGAAGTTAATTGGAGAGTCCAACAATGTTTATTCAAGTATCTAGATAATATTATTGAAAATTGAAGGTTATTAGGAAGTAGGAGTCACTACAACAGAATCGCCGTTTAGCGGCATTTGTTTTGCGTTTAGCGGCGGTTTACAGAAACTGCTGTCTAATAGGGCGTCGACAATCTATTAGTGGTGGTTATTTACGTTTAGTGGTGGTTTCAGGAAAGCTTCATCGCTGCCTCATTTCGCGGCGGTTTCCCTGAATTTACGGCGGTTTTACAAGCCCTGGATATCACTTGATTTGCGGCGGTTATAACCGCCACGAATCAAATCAAATTCCAGCGGCCGTGAAACCGCCGCTAAAGTCACGGGAACCGCCGCGGAATGAGACAGCCACGATGATCCTATTTAGCGGTGGTTTAAACCGCCGCCAGTATACATTTCAAGGCGGTTAAAACCACCGCAAAAAGCTTCCCAGAATAAAAAAATAATTCTTTTCTTCTGCTGCACCACTGCCCTGAAAAACAAATAAAACCAGAAAAAAACCATCCCTGGCCTCCCACCAATGACCAAGATCTGAATATCCAGAATAAATCACAACATCCAAAAAAACATGTTTTTCTCTCAATGAGAAATAATATAAAACTTTAATATTTAAAAATATAACAAAAATATGAAACTCTAGAAAATAAGACTTCCTATTAGAGAAAGTATTATTAACACAGAAGTCAGATATCCATCAAAGGTTCCAAAATATTCCTCATACTCATGTATACAATATCCTAAATAGTAAATACTAGGAAGATAAAACTCCATTGATACAACATTGTAACATCCCAAACATAATTCCACTAAATCTTATAACTTCACTTTCTTAGGATAGATCATCCATAGCGATTCCACTCTACTTATAAAAATTGATAATTGATGAATTAGTAGTTATATTAGTACCAACCCATTTATATAATGATTTTTTTTGGTTTTGTGGCCTAGAAACTATCCTTAATACTTATAATAAATTTTAACTGATGAAATAGATTAAATAACACATTATAAATATATTGTTATAAAAAATCCTATTGTGGGAATAGTTTTAGAGTTACATTAGGATATAGCATTTATAGGAATTTGGATATTTCCAGTGAGTCTTAGTTGACATCTTTTTATGTTGTAATATAGGTTAGGTGGGAGATTCTAGTGACCTTTTAGGAATAAACCTAGAATTAGAGTTGATTCCTCGTGTTATGTGAGGGGTTAACCTAGGTTTTCTAGCATCCTTGGAGATATTAAGCATCATTGGATGCATATTTTTAGTTTTTGGTCATAGAATGTGGTTTTTTATGTATTTTGGGATTGAGTAGGACTCTAGTTGTGGAATGATTCCCCAAGTTGGTAGGCGATCATGAGATAAGTAAAACTTCTAGGTGTTATGATCATATTTAATGCTTGAGATTAGTGGGACTTACATGCCAATATAATTTTATTTAGTTTAGTTAGTTGTGTGAGTTTAATTTCAAAGGTGTATGACTAAAGAAGTCATCATCCATGTTAAATGGTTATGTAGGATAACGTGACCCTTGGGTTGGATTTTTTGAGTAGGCTAGAAAATACCAAGAATGCACAGTGTCATTGGTCCTATGAATTATATGAAATGGGTGTTCCCATTTCATTGATGTAACATAAATTTAGTATTAATTATCATATAATTTTCCTATTTAACTAAGGTTTGGTGGAGAGAGTTGTGTGGTGTTTTGTGAAAAATTTTCTAGTCTCTGAGATTTTGAGGGATGAAATCACAGGTAACACCTTGAGGGGTATTGTCACATAACTACTTGGTTTAGGGTTGCGGGATCTAAAAATGTTGTGTTAACCGATCACTCCCTAAGTGAGGTTACCTAGGTATTAACTATGTTGTGGTGAGTAATTTAGACTAGAGTTATTAGTATAAAAGCTAAGTTATCCTAGTTCTATGGATGACTATGTAAGAGGATCGAGTTTTATAACATCGTCAATCTAGGTTAAAGTTCAAGATATAGTTATTGATGTTGATTGAACGTGTGCGCATGGAATGAGGATTGAATAATGCATGTGATTATGAATAGACCATTTATATTTATTATTAAGTGTATGATGTTAATCTATGTGGTAGGAAGTGAACCACATGTTGTTCAAGGATGGAATATTAGTTCCAGATGAAGCTTCAGCGTATGCCAAGGATGGATTGTTGTGATAGAACATGGTATAATAATGTTGACTCACATCCAGAATCCATGTTTAGTGGTGGATAGAGTTTTTTTCATGGGAATTAGATTCCTATTTTTATTAAAATGATGAATATTAAAATTCTATGGTGGGGAGAATCACACAGGTCATGTAAAATGTAACCTTTGGGAGAGTGGTTGTAGAAAGAATAGTCATGAATGGTTAAAATGACTTTCAGAAGTCTGTGACCTATAAAATTCATGTTTTCCAGACCTGGAGGAGGTGTTGAATTTAAGACTTAGGTATGATTTTGAATCAGGTTTGGAAATTATATTCAGACTTGGGCGGCATGTGAAATCTAGGAAATGCGATAGATTGATATCACATATTTTCTTTTAATGTAGCATGATGTTGAAATGGTTGGTTGAGTATGCACCCATTAAATCACACCACGAGTCAATTTTGGAATTCGGTGGGTTCATTTCAATTGTCACGATATAACTTTTCAATTTATGTTAATATGATATAGTTTTCAAATAAAGCCATTGGCCATCAATTTGGATGTCCTCTAAGCAGGTCAACCTAAAGCATTCTGATTGGAATTTCAGTAAACTAGTGCATGTTGTGAGATAAGATTTCTTTGTGTAAGATGTATTAATAATGAAGAGTGTGTTTTGGTTATGACCCTTTAGTTTAAATTTTTAGGACTAGATTAACAGTGATGGTTGATTTGTAAATGGAGGTAGCGGTTTTCATGTGGCACTGCTTCATAAGGAGTTTTCAAGTGATCTCAAGTGAGATCTGTCTTAAATAAAGCAATCAAAGCTTGAACATGTCAATGTGAAACTAGAAGTGATGTATAGTATTATAGTGCTCATGGTTTAGTGGTTTGATAATTACTATTGTGGGAAGACACTATGGACCTATAAATCATGTGGTGCTTGCTTTATGTAGTTTTAATTGTTAATGTGTCTGAGTGGTGTCACTTGGTTTAATGTTTCTTGATTAAATTCAGATGGCAAAGAAACCTAGGGACAGGTGATGAGAGGTTGTTTGGGGGGTCTTATTAAATTGGACATCCGCTAGATCTGGGTGTTGTTTAAATTCAATATGATCATTACACGGAGTCATGGGATTATAACTATGGTTTCTTATGAGTATGTTCGTATAGATGTGTTTTGTACCAGACCTATGAGATCTCCCTATAAGGCCTAGTGTTGGTAAAGAAGACAGTTCTGGAATTCCAGTAATTAAATTTTCATGACCGGATAGCTTGTAATGAATCAAAAAATGGAATTAAGAATCATAATATAAATAATTCAGGGATATAATGATAGGTAATAATTACCAGACAGACCATGATTAAGTGGAGATTTTGTTCGGAATGCAGTTCAAGTCATGTAGTAACAGTTCAGTGATCAAAACAGTTATGGTTGGAAATGGTCAATTGTAACTGGTCAGTTTTATTTTGTGTTTCTAGTAAGTGGAGGTATGTATCGTCAAACAATTCCAATAAAAAACACAATACTCCTCCATTTATTCATCCATTTAAAGAATATGAAGTATAGGGGTTTGGATTCTTCTCCTTTTACCTCTTTTGTTTTCTTCATTTCTCTAAGTGTTATCATTGTGCAATCTTATATGCCCTATTTTTAGTTCTTTTTTCAGGTTATCCATTTTCATATATTATTTATTGAATCGAGAGACATAAATATATGAGTTAACCATCCTAATATTGAAGTATTTGGTAGAATTTCTTTTCTTAAAATTCATGTTTTTATAAGACATACCAATTGTGCATCAAGTCGACATCCATCTTCGAGATTATATTTTAATTTATAAAGTATTCTTGCCTATATTCATAGACTTATGATAATTTATCACCCCTCAGTCACACCTATATCTTAGTGAACCACCCTTGATTTAGAACATTCTCATGAAATTTTAGAAGATCTAGAGCATGTTTAGATACTTTTGACACTTAAATTAGACATTTTCAACAATGGGCCTCACCAAAGTGTCCACAACACTATCCCCTTGATCACTATGAAATGACCCAATTTTTTCAACACATCAACAATGGGTTTAACTCCTAGTCATCCAAAATCTCGACTACCAATTAAAACACAGACCTAAATGGAATGATTTATAACACACTCTAGAAATTAAGACATAAAAAGAAACATCAGAAATAAATAAAATGCATAAAAAGAAACATGAGAAATCAAGGAAATTTTAGGACATGAAAATGTGTGGTGGAAACTATGTGCCACAAATGTTACATATACAAACCAACTGTTTCCATTTTTGTTCAACACATCAACAGTACAACTACTCAGGGTCCGATGATGCATCGTCACCCTCTCCACCTTCATTTCCACTTTGTGTTGTCACCTGTAAGAACATTATATTGAAAATTATATTCGGTTACATATTTATATTAAAACTTAAAACAAATGAAAGTTATCAAATTAAATGATTTTTATTTTCTGTGATTTACCTGCATACCACCAATCGATGCACTCCCACCGGGGGCATATCTTCCCATCTGCTGACGTAGTTCAATCAACTCTTTCTGCAATGCAGATATCTGATCCCCCTGCTGGTGAACTGTGTTTCATAAAGAAACAATATCCTTCTTAGCATCTCTGGGTATAAGCTGAATAAAGTTAGGAGTAGATGCAGAAGCTATACCCAGTGGCCTGCTAAAAACCTCAGATGGCACGGGTCCCAAACCCATCCCGCGTACTCTCCCAGGATGCTCCTTCCCAAGGACTTTAGCAACCGGGTCATCCTGGGAGACAAAGTAGGAATGCGCAGGATTGGCATCCCATAGTTATTTAATTTTGACCTATAAATCAAATATCAATATATATTAACACAGAAAAAATTGATAATAATTTATTATGATAAAAAATTGACTTCATACCCTAACTTCTTTAGCAATCTCATTAACAAAACATTAATCTAATTTCTTGTGAACATCCAACCACAGTTCAGTTCTGGATGCTTCATGGCCTAAACTATGTGACTGCATTAATCAAATATAAATCAACAATTCAATATATTAAACAGATAATATTTTCTTATAAATATTTAATCTAATTAAAATATTACCAATGTACTTCGATTTCTAGAAAAACTTTTTGAGCCCGTAGTGTGCGGGAAGACTTGATTCACTCGGTTTAATGCATTCTGTCTTGATAGATCCTGAAATAAATAAAATTCAATTTAATACTGATGTATTGAATGTCATATCATTTTCATATACATGTATAAATGTAAAATGAGGATAATATAATAATATATATATTTCAATACCATCCGCTTCTGATCCCGATGTCTGTCAACAAACACTTCCCACTGCTCTTTCGGTACACCACTGGGTAGCTTCTCATACATTTACAGCGCGGTCAACGAAGCATCGCTGACATCACACCACAATCTCCATTTAAAATCTTTCCACTTATTACCTAGATTTTTCAACGTCCACTTACGTGCTATCACATCAGTAATGGTAAAGTGAAAAAACATCTATATACAGAAATTCATTTTGAACGTATTAGTAACATGACATTAAATTAAACCATAATGTAATAAATTTACCTTGATTTGAGAATCAAACACTTCATTTTTCCAGCTTGGAGGAATATGTCTCCAATCGTCATATGAAATGGGAAGGGAAATGGGCTCTGCTGCCAGCTGGCCTAGAATCTGGCCAAGAAACCCTGCGGCATCATCTGTAGGGACCCTGTAACAATCAAATGGCATAACAATCTTCTCGCCATTCAGATTCCAAACATCTGAAATTTTTATGTTTTTCTCCACGGTTGCATTTTTTCATTTTCAATGAGAAAACAATTAGTATAAACAAAATGCAAAAAATTTATTTAATTAAAATTTGTACCTATGATAGTGACACTCCAGTATGTCCTGGATGAACTGGAAGGGGTGCATCGATGCCCCACTGTTGAGGCTCCTGAAGGGGGAGTCGACGACTCAGCCTCTACTGGGACATCCATAGATGGTGTGATAGATGGTGCAGGGGTGTCAGCAGCTGGTGCATCAGATGTCATGGGGAGGGAGCCAGATGGTTAGTCATCTGTCGCATAAATGGATAAAATAATGTAATGCTTCTTCCTTGGCATTCCTATCATTTAATCAAATAAAATTATGTTCAGAATATATATTTCAAAAAAATTATGCATAAAAAAAATTAAAAATGATAACAGATGGAGTAGTAATAGACAAAATATATATAACAATGATAATGAATGACTGCAGAAATGAAACAAGTGGTTGCTGAATAAATAAATAATTGTACATACAATCATTTTCCCCTTCAATCATGTCAGTTTCCTGCTCCATTACTTCATCCACTTCAATTAGCCTTTCTGGACTAATATTTTCAATATCATGATGGACAAATAATTCTGCTTCCTGTTGCTGATTAAATTCAATTTCAGAGGTCACATTTTCCACTTCATTACCCATGTCATACAAATCTCTTTGTATTACATGAGAAACTACACTCCACCCTTCATTGGCAACATCATTCACATAATATACCATTTTTTCTTGTGATGCTAAGATATATGGATCATGCAGTTCCCGATCACCAACATCCATCAAGCGAGAGAAGTTCACAAAAGTAAATTGCAAGGAATCTCTTTTAACGCCTCTGATAATATCGACCCATTTTCATTTGAATAAAACAACCCAAAAATGTCTGTGATAGTTTAATTCAATAATATCATGCAGCGTTCCATAGTATTCCACTTCATCAAATGTAAATATACCACTATTCTGTGTTCTCAAACCCACTTCTCGATCGACTGTACGAAATCTAAAGCCATTCACATTATAAGAATCGAACTTTCTAACTTCTTTTATAGGACCTCTAGCAAGAAACTTCAAATCTTCTGACACCTCTGCTCGAGTATCAGTATTCATGATCTGAAAAAAGAAATATACTTTATTATATTTACAAAATTTATGTGTCAAACTAATATTCGCATTTATTACAATATTTATGAACTTACACATCGTGCAAACCATTATACAAACTCTTTATTAACAGATTTCTTTATATCTTTCTCATTTCATTTTCGGCCTCTCATTCGTCTCTTTGTTTGTATCCTCAACTCTTTAATTAATGGATCTGAAATTTCACTATTCAGCAGCACATATCTATGTTCCTGTAATAATTCCAATTCAGTCAGTGTCACATTTGAGGTCCTTCCAACTGATCGGCCAATAGCAGGAAATATTTTGGATTTCTGATGTATTTGAGATTGAGTTGATGTGTCATCAACACGTCCAAATCAATTAAATATTATCTCAATATCATCCAAGTATCAAGAACAAAAGGTAAGACACTCCTCATCCATATAGCCTTTAGCAATTGAGCCTTCTGGTTTAGCTTTATTTCTCACGTATGATTTCAAATGACCAAGATATCTGTGAAATAAAATAAACATAATTATGCATTTAATTAAGTACCAAAAATTGTTTACTTAACTGGAAAAAATATAAATAAAGTACCTATCAATTGGATACATCCATCGATAATGAACGGTGCCTCCTAATTTAGCTTCCTCAGCCAAATGCACAGTTAAATGCATCATTATATAAAAAAGGATGGAGGAAAGATCATCTCCATTGCACAAAGGGTCAATAAAAACCTCTCCTAGAGGTTGTCAATCTGAAAAGCATGTTGAGATTTCTCACATAGTTTTCCGAAAAATGTGCAGAACTGGAGTACAGTAGTAGTAATTTTTTCAGGTAATAATGTACGCAATGTCAATGGTAGTAACTATTGTAACAAAATATGTGAATCATGGCTGTTCAATCTATGTAACTTACGATTCTTCAAGTCAACACACATCGAGATGTTACTTGAATACCCATCAGATATCTTAACATTCTTTAACATTCGAAGGAATGTATCTTTATCCCTATTTTTCATTAAAAAAATTGCCTAAGGATACTTTCCATTCTCATCTAGCAAGAGATCGTGTTTTATGTTCATTACTTGTAAGTCTTTGCGAGCATTGAGATGATCCTTCGAATTTCCATGCTCATTAAGAAATGTGAAAATCAAATTTTCACAGACATTCTTCTCAATATGCATCAAATCAATATTATGCCGCAAAAAATTAAATTCCCAATACGGAATTTTGAAGAATATACTTTTTTTCTTCCATTGTTGCGTTTCGCTTTCGCTTGATGATGCACTTCAGACCTATTTTCCGCTATCATTCAAATGATGAACCTTCCCAAATTCTGTTTCAACATTTTCAAGCTGTGCCAATATTTCAATACCATTTAACAACTTTGGAGGTGGTATACGATCAATGGAACCATTAAATTTTGATCTGTTAAGCCGGAATCTATGAGATGCATCGAGAAATCTTCAATGACACAAGAAGCACCATTTTATACTATGATGTATCCGTTTGGGATCAAAATCAAAGTTACAAACGGGAAAAGCCAAACCTGTGTAAGTGTTCGAACCAGATAAATTCCCAAGCCCAGGGACGTCAATAATGGTCCACATTAAAGCAGCATGCATTTTGAACATTGTTTTAGAAGAAGCATCAAATGTCTCAACACCGTTACTCCATAACGTCTGCAATTATTCAATCAAAGGTTGTAAGTATAAATCAATATCATTTCTATGCATTTTTTTCAGGAATAATCATCGAAAGGATAAAAGATTTTTGTTGCATACACATCCACGAAGGCAGATTATAAGGGATCAAAACAACTGGACAAATGCTATAATTGGTTCTCAAAGTCCCAAATGGGTTGAAACCATCGGCATCCAATCCCAATCGAACATTCCTAGGATCAGCTGAGAAATCGAGATGTAATGAATCAAATGTCTTCCACGATTGGGAATCTCGTGGATGTCTCATTAACCCATCATTTTTATTATCTAAAAAATTCAACTTCATGTGTTCGGCGGTTTTTGATGACATGAATAATCTTTGCAATCGATGCTTCAAAGGAAAGTAACGCAAAAACTTTGCAGGTGTGCTCCTTTTATTCTTCTTCATGAAATTATGTTCATTCAGACTTCCAACATCACCCTTTGCCTGCCATCTAGAAGAATAACATTTCTTTCAATTCTGTCTACTTTAATCCTCTCCCCAATAAAGCATACAATCATTGGGACACACATGTATTTTTGTATAATTCAGACCAAGCTTGTTAACAACTTTTTTCATATCATAAAAAGATTCTGAGATTTTTGCTTCAGAAAATACATCACGAATCAATTCCAATATCATGGACATCGCCTTATTTGTAATTCCACATAGACATTTGATATGGTACAACTTCAGCAAAAATGAAATCTTTGAATATTTCAAACACCCACTATACAACTCTTGTTTTCTATCATTAACTAAATCATGAAACACATTTTACTCAGTGAATTTTTCTCTTACATTTGGCTCCACAGAATCAAGAGGAGGATCCAATGATATGTGACAATCTTGATCTGCCTGTGTTACAGTCTCAAAAACATCACTTGTCACGTTACAATTTGTAGCACCCTCTTCTGGTTGTTCTGATATGTTTTGATGCTGATAGTGGTGTCGTGTAGTGCCGAATGCATCATTTATTAGGTTTTTCATTTCATTTTCCATTGTCGACGAACTGGTGACCTCATTATGCGGATTAACATCAGTGCTCAATCTTTCTGTAATGTTCGATTCTCCATGACAAATCCAACACAAATATTGAGAAGGGAATTGCTTCTATATTAAATGTTCATAAACCTCATATCTCTTCAACCATGTTCTAAATTTACATTTAGGACATGGACATTTTATTCTTTCTTCAAAGGATCGATTAGAAATTGCAAAATCTAAAAACTCATTCAAACCCTTAACATACTGAGGTGTGTTCCTCGGTAATGTGATCCATCTTTTATCCATGTATATCACAATGTTCCAACACAAAAAACAAGGAGTAAAACATGAGACATCTTCTATAACCCCATCATCAAAAACAAATAATGATGAACAAAATTTCCATAATAGAGAAAAAATCAAGGATATATCAAGAAATGGGTCTCAAAATTCCTCAAAGTCCCTAAACTGGAAGCACAAAATGGATGAAGTCTTTCTATATGAATGGGCCTTTTCATCATGTTATGGTTCATCCTTTCTCTACTCCGTGAACATTGGATTCTCTTCATTCCCACTATTAATTTGTTGCATACCTGATAAAACTAAGGAATGAACAACCATCGATTTCCAAGAATATTTAGCTTCCATTAACATGTCCCTAGTGACAACCACCAAAATGGATGTTATGCCCAAAGAAATTAGAGATGTACTAAGGTCTAGGTGAAGACCATCACCAAAGAAATGATCTTTCTCATAATTGATGACCCTTATCTTTGGATAATATATAACAAACCTTGAAAGGTTATTGACATACTCCCATACTGATCTGTCACCAATAAAAAGTCTCATGAGTGGTTGATGTTATCAAATATTGGTCTTATCTTTCTTTGGGTAATGTTATTTCTGATTTGGTGGATTATATAAGCTAGTACTGTCAAGATTGAGGTTCTTGTGGTGAGTGGGGTGTCTATAAACACATCATCGATAATTCATATTCAAATCATTGAAGATGTAAATGTTTTCCAAACTCTTATGATCTGAGTAAACAATGATTTTATATTCAAATATATAGTGACATCGTTTCTTCGACATTTGCATCACGACTAATAGTTTTAATTTTTTACTTGGGTAGTTTATTTCAAGTGGTTGATGTTAGGGAGAGCCAAATGACAATACATGATCTTCATACTTCAACAAAAACCCAATAATAAAACATAATTGAACACATTATTCCACTTATACTTTTCTAGATTTAGGTTAGATATATATATGTGGAGTTTTCAATCACAACTTGAGCACCACAATGCATTCCTAACATACTAGGCTACATTTAACCCTTAACCCATTATAGGTAAGATTGGTCATGGGTGAAGAACTCCAAGATAAATCTATGACAACACTCTTATAGTATCCTTCCATTCCTAATAAATTCTCAATCTTTAATATGATCTTGTGGTTCACCAATTAAATAAATACTCTTGTTTTTTTGGTTTCCACTATAACTCCATGCTATAAGATTACGTGGCCTAGAAACTTTACTTATCAAAATGAGAAGTTACACTCTAAAGGATTAACATAAATGTAGTGACCATTAGGAGTTCCTAGATTATTCCCCCATTACTTCCCACACTCTTCTTCACTCCCCAAGTAGACAAATATTTTACATATAAACACCATGATAATAGAATCTACATATAGGTGAAACACCTGGTTTATAAGATCTATGAAAACTAATAATATAATTCATTAGTCTAAATTGTATGACAAATTTCTCAAAGTCCCCATACCTACATCAAATGTCAATCTTGGATATTTTTTCCTCTATATCATTGACCTAATAATTCAAAGAGTTTAGGTTGATCTCATAGAACAAACTTTTACCCTTTTTTGGACCTAAATGGGCCTCAATGCAGGGTTTGGTGTATTTATTCTTGAATGTGACATCATTTAACTTCTGTTACTCAATGAAAAACAATAGAGATCAATTATCCTTTTTTTTGTAAAGTTACTAGGGAGTCCTTCGGAGTGACGCTCGGGAAAATAAATCCTTTAGATCCCAAATTAACCATTTATATAATTAATTACTTCAACTAAGTGGGGTCCATATGATATAAGAGAATAGATATCAACTGAGTTCCCAGAAATAATCCAATGGTTAACTCTACATCGAATTCTGGAGGTAACCTATTCTCAAAACATACACCACCATCCTATATAAAAAGAGAAGATACTTAGAAAATATGATATCCTAAATCTGGAGGTAGAGTTCTAGTTCAGTCTAAATAGGGATCACATTCTCCTTAAAAAACATGTTTACTCCCATCAGGTTCCACAAGGATCACTCAACAATGATAACAATCAACATTTTACTTTAAACGAACCATAAAATCTACATCGAGGATCACAACAACAATATCTATTTTTAAAACATTAACTTACCACTCAAATTTTAATCCTAATATAGCGAGATTGTAGAACTGACATTTAAACCTCTTTTCCAAATTCTTTCCTATAAGAACAATCAAAAAAAATGAATAATGCATAATCATGGTCTGTCACATGAACGGTTCTACAATATGGGAAGAAGTAAAATAGTTATATGCAATTACATAAAATAAATTATTGTCGATTAATTAAGAAATAAAAATTTAAAATTGTACTATTACATGCCATGAATAAGATTTAACTACTGTATATTTCATGTAGTAGGGGTGCATTGAATTATCTAATACATGTGGTTGATTACTGACTTGTGGATCTACCATGAGATGACTCTTTCCATAAGGGGACTCATCTTTACCACCACAACCAATAAAATGATAACCAATAATCTTTAATGTACTACATTGAGATGGAAATTCTCTGTGCATTGAGGATCTTGCAGCACTCTAATTCATCACAATACCCTTACAAAACTACTGCAAGTGGTCCATACGTTTGCACTAATGGAATGGTGTAGGTAGAATTGTATATGTTAACCAAACATTCACCGGGAATTACCCAAAAACAACAAGATCAAACCCTATCCAACATGAAAAACCCTAAATCAACTACCCTACCTACTGGAAAACCAAAAACCTAAAGAAGGAGAAACAAAACCCTACCTAGAGGGGAAGATGGTGAAGCTTCCGGGGTCGCGGAAGGCCGGGGGTCATGGGGTGCCGGGGGTCGTGGGGTTTCGGGGTCGCGCGGGGTCACCGGGGTCGCGGGGGTCGTCGGGGTCAGGGTCGCCGGGTCGCCGGGGTCACGTGGGGCCGGGGTCGCGGGGGAAGCGGGGAAGTAGGGGAAGGAGGGTCGGGGTGGGGGGAAGGGTCAGTTGTTAAAAAAACAATGTTTCACGGCAGTTTATTATAAACTGCCTCTAAATAGTGGTTTTGTTGTAGTGAGTGATGATTACATAGGAAGATATTGTTTAAGATACTTAAAGGGGTTTAGGAAACTCAATGGAATGTCTATGATAGGTATTTTTGTTATCAAATTTGATTCTTTATATTTTAATGGTATGTGATTCCAACTGTATTTTTTAAAAGTGATGTAAATATACAAGACTTCAAAATTAAGGAAAAAATTAAAAGTTCTTGTAGTGCACATTCAAGTGATGAAGAAGAGTTGTTACTTCAAGGATTTGAATGTAAATGAATTTATCAATTTTAGAGGAATCTAAGTAGAGGATGTGTTTATTCATCTCATTTATCTTATATGGTAGGATAAGTTTTTCATTAACAAAGATTTTTTATAAGAAAAGATAAATTATTAATTTTATACACATGTTTTATGATTCATCAGATTCTTTGACACGTTTTTAGAAGAAGATATGGGTTAAAAAATATTTTATCTAGGTTAAAGTGTTTATCTAGATATTTATTAAAATATGATGGAAGATGTTCCTACCACCTGTCAGTGGAATATTCTAATAAAGTATTATTTTCAGTGGTAAATGCTCTAAACCCATAGAATACCATATTTGATATAGAAACAATAGTTTATTTGTGGAATATTACTATGAAAAAGAAATAAAATTTATTTCATAAACAAAAAAGAGTTATGTATCTTAACATGATAATGTGAATATAATATAGTGTCTAGGAGGCTACTAGAAATATGTTGGAACATTGAAATGTTCAAAATTAACAAGTAAAATATTATACCAGTCTAAAGTGATTTTTACTTATATTCTAAAGTGTTTAGGAGACATGATGGTAATAAAAATATAAATAGTTTCATTTAGTTATCATAAAAAGTGAATATCATTATTTCCTAAAGGATTATACCATAAAAAGTGAATGACACTTTATTTTAATGGAGTTTAGGATGTGCTGGTAAACAATAATGTAAATAGTTACATTATTTAAAGGAAAAAACATTATGGAATAAGATTCCAAGGATGATGATATTAAAAATTGAAAGGGTTCTATGTAGACAATAGAAGTTGAAATTGTATAATTTGATGTTGTTAAGTTAAGGAGTTTGAATATGTTTAAGGAGTTCAACATTAAGAATATGATTCCTGAATATCAACATTATTCATACATGCTTTATTCATAGATATTACTCACTAAAGAGTTTAGTTAGAGAGTTTTATCAGATGATCGCATGGAGATGTGATAGGAATTACTTATAGATGTAATAAGTTATTATTAAACATGAAATTGAAACAACCATAAAGATGATCTGGTAGTTTATCGTATATGATATGAAAAACCAGTGCTTATGTTGGGTTTTTTCAAGTATTATTAAAAGTGTTTTAATAATATAAAATTTATCACAAAATAGGAAATAATTATTTTACCATACTTTTTATAGAAAGGGAATTCCCATGTGTGGCCTTTTCGAACCCTCCACACAAGGGAACCCCCCTCCCCATGAAGGGGTCACTCCAGAGAGAGCCCCAGCCAAGAAGGAGCTGTTGCCCGCCGAGATGGCATAGCATCCTAGAGGGTGATGGCCCGGCAGCGATGGTCCGTCAAGCGATCCATCAGTGATTGGGTCGCGCCTCATTTTTCCCGCCCAAATGAGACCGGGCAACCCAGAATGGTGGGTGGATCCTGAGGTAGAGGTTCTCCCCAAAAGCGGACTCCCATGATTCGAACCCTGAACCTCCCAAAGAACAGCGTGGATGTGCCACTCACCTTCACCACCACACCACCACCAAAGTGTCTTTTTTTTACCATACTTTCACACTGGATGAATAAATTTATATATAGATGTACATTTCATGATGTGTTGTGATAATTGACCTCTCAAAGTACGAAATTGAGTTATACCCAACCGATGTTCATTATAAAGTATTATAGGTTGGGATAAAATGTTAATGCTAGAATGAGTAAGATTCTTGTGTGGGATACGAAATATGCTCATGGGGCACAAACCAAAAGAAAATTTCTTTTATGGGCACTGGATGACCCACAAAGTATACCATATAGAGTGTCATACACAATTCCTCTATTATACCAAGGGTGCATGGAATATATCAGGTCCTCATTTCATGAGTTCAAATAGATAATTATCATGAGAACCTTTATACTTTGAAAACATTATTATAAAATCTATTACTACTTAGCTAATTAGGGAGTGTTTGGGTATGTTGTTAATCATGTAATTAATTAGTGCTCAAAGAAGATGGGATTTTTCATCTCGTACGACGTGTATGGAATCTAGCCTCTCTATTGAGATATAATAGGGAGTGTGAGACCATAAATAGATAGTATATATGATGTTATTATCTATTTGGATAAGGGGCATGTGTGTGCATCCATAAAGGTGAATAACATGTGATGTATTCATTGAGAAGTTCAATCTATAATTGAAGAATCAAGATATATAGGATGACTATATAGGATTGACATACTTCATTTTTCATGGTCACTCAATTTCTTGGAAATAGAGAATTTATGGGAATACACACTAGAATGTGATGCGACTAATTGACACATGTATAGATATGCATGTGTTTGATAGAGATAATTCTATATAACATTGTAGCTTGCGTAGCACTAATGATTTACTAAAGGTCACTCTTTGTTTACTTTTATGGATTCATCGATTTATATTTTTTGTCAAATCTATAAAGGTTTGTTCAACACAAGAATTATAATAAATAGTTGTGGGTTTTTAGCGGTGGTTTCAAAAACAACCTCTAAACCCTGAAATATTATTTTCATGGTCTTTTCCAGTGAATGTTTTTGGAAGTGTCCTAGAATGTAATATTTAGTGGTGGTTTTAACTTAAATCGCCTCCAGATACTAATTTTGTGGTGATTTTACTAAAACCCATCGTTATCTATTTTAAAAATTACCTCTCAACCTTGATCCTGATACACAACACCCTACTCCCAACCACAAATTTCCCAACCTGCTCATCCTCAATGTTGAACCCTCGTCGTTTTCCTATAGGACTCAACATCAAACATTGATGATACCATCTCGACCTCAATGTTAAACCTTGATGCACTACTACAAAACTAGGTTAATCCAGCACTAGGGTTTTAACATCGCTAGCTAAAAATGATGTTAAACTCCCACTTTGTTTGTGCTAAAAAAGCATTGTTAAATGGGGTCTTTAACAACGCTAAAAAAAGTGTTGTTAAAGACCCACCTTTATTAAAACTTTTTTAGAAGCATTGATAAATACCCCATTTTATCAGCACTTTTTTTAGTAGCACTAATAATGGTATACTTAAAAAAAATATTTCATTAAAAATAATATATTTATATATTTTTTTGACAAAAGAAGATGATATATTAATCACAGAGACCAGAAATCACAATTTCATACAACCATGAAGGAAAATGATCAAGCCAGAGATAATTCACGCTAGAAAGATCAAAAGAAGCCAGATGATGGTCTGCTTCATTTTCATCCCTTTTGATGAAAGAGATGGAGCAGGCTGTGAAGATTTGACTGAGAGACTAGATTTTTCTAATGAGGAAGCCAAAAGATTGGAGGCAACCATCATTAAACCTGATATCATTGATGATGGTGAGACAATATGATTCAATGTGAATAGCTTCTCATCCAAAATATTTTGTCAAAGTCAGCCCGACAAGGACAGCGAATGCTTTCGCAATAGCGGGCTCTCAGAGAGTGTGGTTTGATTCATGTTTGGTAGTAATAATTTGGCCTTGATGGTCCTGGGCCAAAAGACCAATTCCATAAAATCCATCCATGGAGAGATATGCATCTACATTAATCTTAAGGATCCCTGTCGGGGGAGGGCACCACCGTGAAACAGTTGTGTGAGTACCAAAAAACCCATCCTGATCAGAATCCCGATTCCACCCCTCAATCCAAGAGGTATCCCATTCAATCCAAAACTCGAAAGGCTTTGCTGTGTGATTAATGAGTAAGTCATTTCGTCGAACCCAGATGATCCAAGACACAATACACATAGAGGAAACTTATTAGGTGTGAAAGAGGAAGACCACAACATCAGTAGTGCTGGAATGTCCTACGTTGTATCCAACAAAAGATCCATAATAAATCCCCAAGTAATCCATATCTCCTCCACCCCCGAGCACTGGATGATTGCATGCAGAGGAGATTCCAGAACCCCTGAGCAAATGGGGCATTATTTGTAATTCGTAACATGGTGTAAAGTGAGGAAGTCTATGGTGGAACGAATACCAGTGTACACCTGCCACTAGAAATAGCCTATTTTCGGGGGGACATTAATATGCCAAAGAGTTTTCCAAATCTCCTCCCTTTCCTCGAATTGAGCATCAAGAGCAAAACTATATCCTGACTTTACTGTATAGGCACCAGAAAATTCGTTGCTCCCGAAGAAATAGTCTTGCCCCGCATCCATCACAACGAGGATGCTAAGAATAATCCTTCTGTCCCTTTCGTTGAACCATGAATTGATTTTGTTCATACACCACCCAGTCCCATGATCGTCAAACAAGAAACAAGAAGTGGTATTCTAATAGCTAGGAAAGGCTAGGTAAGTATCCTGCAAGTCATCTTTATCAATCAACCAGGGATCAGTCCAAATGTTAAATTTTGTATCATCCTTAATCCTCCAATCCAACCCTTTATTAAGTAAGTTTCTTGATCCCCAAATACTTCTCTATAGAAAGCTAAGACGAGGGCCAAGAGAGGGGTTCTGGAAGTAAAAGTGGGGGAAATATTTTACACAGAGAATCCACACATAGAGAGAAGATGGATGAATCATGAGGAGCCAACCCTATTTGGCCAAAAGGGCATTATTAAAAAGACAGAGGTCCCGAAATCCCCTTATGCCGCTTGTTTTAGGGGTGCAAAGAACCTTCCAAGCAATCCAGTGTATTTTGTTTCTTCCATTATTATGAACCCACTAGAAGTTAGAAATGTGGGAGTGAATTTGGTCAACAATCGCACCAGGAAGCATAACTAGACACATGATATAGCTGAGAATAGACTGAAGGGAGGCCTTGATGAGAGTTTCCTTAGCCACTTTAGAAATTATTTTTGGGGTCCAATCTTGGATTTTTTTTCTCGATTCTACACCCTCAGTGATAGAGTTAAATCTATTTCACATTTTTTAGGCCAAAAAAGGTCCATAAGGCCTCTGAAATTGAGTTTTTAGTCAAGGTATCTCGATTTTTTAATATTCGAGAGATTTTCAGCCTCGTTGAAGGGGGTCTTATTGCCTTTTTTTGTGGAGACTGAATTTATTATCATGTCTTAAATTCATATTGATTTTGTGGTTTTGAAATTTTATTATTTTTCACAACGTAATTTTATTTATAATTAAATATATTCATGTTTTATTATATTTACTTATAATAAATCACTCATATAAATACATTTTTTTATTAAAGGAAAAGATAAATTACTGATCAAGGAAACCAAGATTACAAAGCCAATCAGGGAACGAGTTCACCCAATAATGATCACCCCAAAATTTCCCAAAACGAGCCAAACAATGGGCTTTCAAATTACCATATCTTTTGATAAAAGAAAATTTGCATGTAACGAATCCAGCGGCCAGGGACCAGATCTTCCTCAGGATGAGGCCATATGGCTGGGAATCCTCATCTTTTGTTGAGAGTGCGTTCACCACTTTGAGGCAGTCGGATTCCACCAGAATCTTAGGCCAACATTTTGAACGGGCAACAAGAAGACCCTGGAGGATGGCCGAGGCCTCAGCCACCATAGGGCTCCATGTGTTAGGCACTACCCTATACTGAGCTTCCACAATCTGGCCAACATTGTTATGAGCAATGAGTCCAATACCAACCCTTTAATGAATAGAGACATCAGCATCTGTATTAATCTTTAAGAAACCCTCAGGGGAGGAGACCAAACAGGAGCCGCTCGTCGAGTGTGGATCAAAGGATGCCCCTCGTCACTTTTATTCCAACCATCCATCCACACCAAATCTCTATCTACCCATAGGTGATCAGGGGTCACCTTCATCTGGAAAATGCATTCATTCTATCGGGTCCAAACCAACCAAGAAATTGTGCATATCAGCCCCACCACTCTTGGTTCCAGAGAAGCCACCCAATTATTAAGGTTTGGGACCAACCCAATTGAAAGATCAAAGAAAATACCAAAATCAGGCCTCCAAACCTTCCACACCCCTTCCACCCCCTTACAAGAAAGAATTGCATGAAAAGGGGATTCCACTTCATGGAGGAACAAAGGACAAGTGTCATCCTCCGCCAAATGACGTTGCACCAGAAATTCATGTGTTGGAAGAATCCCAGGATAGACCTGCCACCAAAAACATTTCACCTTAGGGGGGGGTGTTGAGGGACCAGAGGCACTTCCACCGATTATCAGTAGAGACCTGGGCCAATCCTTGGACCCTCATTTTGTAACCTAAACAAACAGAATATCTCCCATGAGGTTCCACAGTCCAGCAAATCTGTTTAGTACCCATTCCTGGTGTGAGAGGGATACTCAGGATGAGCTGACGATCCACCTCGTTAAACCAGCAACAAAGCTTCTCCCGATCCCACCCCTCAAGCAAGTCATCGAGTAGGTCACGTACACTTGCATATTCGAAACCAGGAACAACCCGTGAGGAAACCTTATGATTAACGCCATCTTCCAGCCATGGATCCTTCCAAATGTTAATATTATTCCCATCAACAATTCTCCACGCGCAGCCCAAATCAATGAGAGATTTTTCTCCCCATATTCTTCTCCACAAAAAACTCGGTCGTGGCCCCAGCTTTGCATGCAAGAAGTCAGAATGGGGGAAGTACTTAGCTCATATCACCTTTCAGAACAGGGCATTTGGGTGGGAAAGAAGGCGCCATCCTTGCCTCACCAAAAGAGCCTCGTTAAACCATTTGATATTTCGGAAGCCGAGGCCGCCACGGAATTTTGAAACACATAGCTTCTCCCAAGACATCCAATGGGAATTATGTTTTCCCTCATGGGAGCCCCACCAAAAATTGGCCAACCGAGAGTGGATTTGATTCACGAGAGTTTCTGGAAATTTAAAGAGTGACATAGCATAAGACGGGATTGCTTGGCCACTGACTTCACGAGAACTTCCTGTCTCGCCTTGGAAATATTCCTACTAGACCAAAGACAAATCAGATTATCCAACCTATCCATAATCACGCCAAAAACTTGTTTCTTCGGCCTACCCACCAAGGTCTGGAGGCCAAGGTACTTGGGATGCTTATCAACCAGCGGAAACCCACACATTCACTGAAAATCCTCTCTCTTAGCTTGTGGGACGCCCTTGCTGAAAGATAACTCTGATTTCGAAGCATTGAGACATTGCCCAAAGGCCTTTTCATACAGATTGATGATATTCATCACTACACTGCATTCTTGTGAGGTAGCACGCGCGAAAAGGAGGCTATAATCTGCAAAAAAAAGATATGAGAGATAGGGGAATTTGTACTTATCGTAGCACCATGGATAACACCTTGATCAGCTGCCTTGGGGATGAGATGAGAAAAGACATATGCCACCAGAAAGAAGAGGTAAGGTGACAGGGGGTCCCCTTGTCTCAAGCCTCTTGATGGTTTAAAGCTCGCTGAAGGGACCCCATTAATATTGATTCTGTAGGAGACAGATGTAACACAATTCATGACATTAGAGATCCATTTCATCCCAAAGCCCAGCCTGGATAGAACCAGTTCGAGGAAAGGCCATTCAACTATGTCATAAGCTTTCATCATTCTAGTTTCATTGTCAGGGTGCCACGCTTGGATGAGGAGCGAGTTTTCATAGAGTGGAATAATTCGAAGGCAATGGAAGCATTGTCTGTACTAGATCTCTTTGGAACAAAAGCACTTTGGTTATCTGAGACAAGCAGCGGGAGAAAATTCCTCAGTCTGGCCACCATGATTTTGAAGAATATTTTTTAAATCACATTACACATGCTGATTGGCCGGAACTCTGATATTTTATGAGGGCACTGGGATTTGGGGATAAGAGTAATAAGAGTTTCATTCAGGGATTCAAGTGAGGCTCTGCCATCCCACACCTCCTTCATTAGGGCCACCACATCGGGCCCCACAATATTCCAAAAGCGTTTAAATAACAGAGCATGAAACCCATCAGGCCCCGGAGCCTTGGTAGAGTGAATAAGATGCAAGGACCCAAGCACTTCCTTCTCAGACAAATCTCTTTCCAGGTACCAATTCATGTCTTCTGTAACCAACTTTTGGATGCATCCAATTAGGCCTGAGGGATTGCTAATACTTTCTGCTGAATAGAGGTTGCTGAAAAAGTTCAGGATGATGGAGTGAATGCCATTTATGTCTTGCACAACTCTTCTAGTGGGGTCCTCCAGATGAGCAATATTATTCTTCCTTCTCCTCGTAGATTCTCACTGGTGAAAAAAGTTGGTGTTCTGATCACCATCTCTGATATGGGCCTTCCGTTCCCGAATGAACAAAAAACTCTCTTTCTCCCTCAGAGCTGCATTAAGATTTTTTTCTGCCATAGAGATGTTTCTATGGACAGTTTCACAACAAGTATACGAGTGAAGTCACTTTAAATGATTCTCCACCTCCTTAATACGTCGGTCAAAGTTACCAAACCTAGCTGAGCTCCACTTCTGAATGCAAAAAGAAACAGTGCGGAAGTTGGACATGATGCACCGATTCGATCCCTCCCAAGCCGCTTGAACCACATTTTCGCAGTCACTATCTTAGAGCCACATACTTTCAAAGCGAAAGGTTCGCTTAGGCCCCCTCTGTTTCCCTTGTGAGACTGTTGACAACATGATTGGGCAGTGATCAGAGGATACCGGGGCAGGTGGACAATATAGAAGTCATGGAAGAGAGAGGTCCACTCATAATTCCCAAAAAAATCTATCTAACCTTTCTACCAGGTGGTTCTCCATTGACCTACCCAGATGCCAGGTAAATGGCGAGCCAGAAAACCCAAGATCATGAAGAGAGTTCGAAACAAGAGACATCCTAAAATCGTTCATCACAAAAACACTCCTCACACATCCCCCTTCTTTTTCATGGGGATAAAGGACCTCGTTAAAATCCCCCCCCCCCCATCAGAAGAGGGCCAGGGAGGGAGTCCCGCAGTCTCTTCAAAAGGGCCCATGATCTGTGTTTATCCTACCCACCCGGTCACCCGTAAAACCCAAAAAACGACCAAGGAGGAGCCCCTGGGCCAGCAACCATCACAACAATGTGGTTATTTGAGTAATTAAAGATCTTGACCCCCAAGGTTCTCCTTCCACAAGAGGCAATGCCCACCTGAGTGTCCCTGTCTTCCAATGGGTAAGACGTTTTTGAACCCAATATTTCGGCCCATAAAGTCTGCATCCTTGAAATCCAACATAGTTTCGGATACAAAAACTATGTCAGGGAGAAATTTGGAACTCCAGTGATGGAGAACGCGAACCGTTCGGGGATTTCCAAGCCCCCGACAGTTCCAGCATAATATTTTCATTACCCTAGGTGGGGCTGGGACACACCCGCCGCCGCCTCTGCAACTTCGAATACCCACCCGACATCTGCCACTTTCTACCTCTTTGGTAGGCTCTCGTTCATCTGAGATGCCTCCAATCGTCGTTTTTGGTCTTTATGATGTGAACTGGGGGGATCCACGCCTTTATCCCCTCTAATAATTCTTTTCCACGTTTGATGTTTTATAGTACCTGTCAACGTGATCCCCATCATGTCATCTACTGCCTGAGGGGTAGCACTGGGAGAAGAATCATCTGAACTGAGAATCTGGTCTGGTGGGTCGTTGCATAGCTGTTGTACACCTGAGTCTGCGTCTGGTGGTTCCTTGCAGTCTGGTTGTAGCCTAGCTGATGGGGAGGAAATGGCCTTCAAAATAGTTGTGGCCTGGCTTGGGGGGGCAGTCGGCCCCTGCCTGTGACTCATGTGTTGATCCCTCGGCTCGACCGAGATCTGTGGCCCATCCAAATTCCTTCCATCCGCCCATTGAACCACATGACTGTCAGCAGAAATATTTTCCGGACCAAGCATGATTATATTAGTATGAGTTGGTTCAGCCCGCACATTAAGAGCCATCGCTAATTTGTCGCGGTCTTGTTGTTTTTCAACTTCGGATATAAAACATGCCCCCAGAGGTTTTTGCTCGGAGTTAGGGACCGTATTGCAAAATAACATTGCCCTGTCCATCCTCCTTATTCACCTCACATGCCTTTTCTAAGTGTCTGAGGCACCCACAAAAGAAACAAAAAATATGAAGCTTTTCAAACTCAAAAGAAATTCAGACATCTGAGTCCTCAATTGTCAAAAACATGCCATGCATAAGAGGTTCCTCCAGTGATTCATTAGGTCCGGATCCATTTAACTGAAACTGAGAACTTCCCATGTCACCACACACCCCTTCGTCCCCGGGCTCCCCTCAAGAGTCGTCGCGCTTTGAGCTGCCACAGACTTGAACCTTCACGACCAAGCGCCTTTGCGGACCCTGCGCAAGAACGCGAACCACCTTCGGATCGCAAACCAACACCTTTGGCGAACCAACGCCAAGTCGCGAACCAGCTTGACATGCACCATGCTCCCGCCCAAACCTCCTCAAAAGCCTTCAAATCCCACTCCCACCGCGGGTCAAATCCACTGCAAACCAAGAAAAAGGGACGCCGTAGGAACCCCTTTTTCCTTTTTTCCTTTTTGTTGTTGGAAAATATAGCTCCATTGCAAGCAAAACCCCCTAGCAGTTTCCTCCTTTGTGGATCCCACTTGACTGAAAAGGAAAGGCTACATGAAGACACCCCCTTCGCGAACTGGGTTCACTATCCACAGTGCACTTCGCGAACCCGCCCTTCGCGCGCACACCTTGCACCCACTCCACCGCAACAAGAAATCACTGCGAAGACAACCCTTCGCGAACTGGAATCTTTTCCCACTGTGCACTTCGCAAACCCCCTACTTCGCGAACCATCCCTTCACTAGCCCTCCTGTGCAAGCACTCTCCTTCGCGAGTCCAGCCCTCAAAAGCATATCCGTTGTCGGTCCGACGCACAGCGAACCCCAGGAGTCGGTCGGAAGCCGATCTGATGGGGGTGAGCAACCGGACGCTGCCGAATCCGGTCAATCCTTCGAAAGAAACCGGACAGAGCTGATCTGAAGTCACTCGGAAGAGATCGAGCGCACAACCTCTGTACTGTTGCGGAAATCCCGCGCCAGAAATCCCGTGGATTGATGAGGCACGTCCACAGAAATCTGTTCACGAAGAGCGCTTGGAGAAGACGAGCCTTAGAACACGAAGGACACTCGGAGCAGACATGAATCGCCGCCGAAGGAAATGCCAGAATTTGGGAGAAACAAGAAGAGGCCAAACCTAGGAAAACCCTAGGAGGAAACCTCTCACGAGTGGGAGAGACCACATATAAATACATATATCAACATATTTACGTAAAAAAGTATATTCTAACGTATGTAAATAAATACATCTTCTAAAAATGTATTTAAAACAATATCTAACCATTTTTTACATTATAGATACATATACATATATGTGTGTATTAATAAACATATATATTTATATTATATTCTAGTAAATGTAAATGAATATAATATATAATATATTTAAATAAATATAAGTATTTATATCACACACACACATATTGTATAAATGTATTTAAAAATAATTATAAAAATATATGTAAATATATATATAAATAAACAAAAATATCATTAAATAGACACAAAAACATCATGGTGTAGTGGTAAGGGAGTTCCATATTTGAAAGAGGGGTGTGAGGTTTGAATCCAGGCGGGCACCCATGCGGTTGGAAATTCGCAAAGCATTGATAAAAGGGGTGGTGGGGTGAAAAGTGGTGATAAAGGTGGGGCTGAGATTTGTTAAAGGGGTCATGAAAGCAGCGATAAAATTGTTGGGTTCATGGACATCTGAAAAAAAATATAATTTTACCCTCTAACAATGTTTTTTTAGCACTGATAAAAATTTTGTTCTTTTAACCGTGTTTCGATTGTCAATGCTTTTTAGCGCCGATAAAAACCTATTCAAACAATGTTAAAAGCCTTTTTTGTAGTAAAGTTGATACCCTTTAGACTAATTATGTTTAAAAGATTTTTAAATATCTTATGCAATCGCCCCCGGGGTGCAACTTGGTTGGTAGCTGCTCCTATGGGTCTCAGCGAGGTCTCGAGTTCGAGTCTCATCGAGTTCCTCCATGCATTGCTTGTTGCATGATTTTCTTTGTACTGTAACCCCTTCCCCGAATTAACTGAGGCTTCGGCCTCAACCTTTTAAATATCTTATGCAATCGTATAACATTCATGAATTCTCATACTAATATAATTAACCATGCAATATAATAATAAATAAATGATAAAATGATCACGATCTTTATTCTAATGGTCGATCCATCAAGAGAATCATGGATCAACCAAGAGAAGACTATAGGGGAACTCCTTGAGCCATGCATGAATTTTTTTTATTTGGTTTCATGCCAGATCTCGACTCAAACTGCACTATCACCATGAACTTCTATTATCTTTAAGAAGCATATTTACTGGGTCTGGTTGGGTTGGGTGCACTGGATTGGTCTAGACTCATCCCGCCCGGCCTGTGTTGGGTTGACTTGATTCACCCCACAGGTCATCCACTGGGATGAGGTCGGCCGTGGAGCGGCATCCCACGTTGCGGTTGGTGAGATTTATTTTAAAAAAATCATTATTTTCTTGCAAGAAAAAAAATGGAATTGTGTTTTGCGCGTTCCTGGCGGTGCCATCACAAGAGAGGGGAGACTATAAAGTCAACAGGTGGCTGATATCACCCGTGACGTCATTTTTTCTTTTAATTTTTTTAATCAACCTGCACAATGGAAAATTTAGCTGAGGGGGGTTTTTTTATTATTATAATGTGGTAGGCTAGAAATTATTTAGGGAAATGGGTTCCTTTAGCGCCACTTGAAGTGGCGCTATTCAAAGAATCGAATAGCACCACTTCAAGTGGCGCTAAACTGTTTTTTTTATATTTATTATGTTACATTTAATATAATTATAGTGTTTTTATATTTATTATAATTATTATATTTATAATTATTATATATTCAATATAATATTAATTGGAGAATTATAATAAATTTATAATTATAAATATAATAATTATGATAAATATATAAAAATAATAAATATATAAATATAGTAAAAACAAAAATATAATAATTATATAATAATAAATATAGTAAATACAAAAATATAATAACTATATAATTATAATAAAGGTTATAAATGTAATAAATATAATAAATGTAGTAAATGTAATTATATATTTATGTATACATTACATATATATTTTTGCATTGTAAATATGCAATTTTAATTATATATAATGTATATATAAATATATAATTACATAATGTAAATATATAATTCTATATATATACATTATATATATTTTTTACATTATAATTATGTAATTATAAAAAATATGTAATTATAATTAATATATGCCTATAATAATTATTTATTTTAATTATATATTTATTAGATTTAGAGTTATAAGTATATATTTATAATATTTATATTTATAATTATATATTTATTATAATTATATAAATATAAATAGAATAAATATATAATGTATATATAAAGATAGAATAATTTGTAATAATCAAATATTAATAATAAATAATTTGTAATTTAATTAATGAAAATTAATTATTTATAACTAATTTAAAATTATAATAACTTATAATTATAATAATTTGTAATAGTTACAAATATAATTACTTATAATAATTTTTAATAATTGTATTTTACACATATAACAAACAGTTAAAAAAAGGAATTTCATAAAAAACGTCGATGAGAACTATTTTTTATGAAATCAGACACTTATTTGAAACTTAAAAATGTTTCAAATACTTGTCTTTGAAAGACTATAATAGATAAACTATAACACCGATATAGATTAGAATTTAGTAATTGATTAAACATATGATAAATATTTGAAAACAGAATGAATTTAATGAAAAATGTTGATAAAAAATAATTTATAATATTTCAATTTGAAATACTATAAAACATAAACTATTACACGGATATAACTGAAACTTTAAACATTGATGAGACATATAATAAATAGTTGAAAACAAAATGAATTTCCAAAAAAAATGTTAGTGAAAGATATCATTAATTATTAAATTTAAAATAGAGAACATTAAAACAGTATAAGGGTTTTAGATAAAACAGTAAGTGTGTCTTCCTCCACTCTCACTCGGAGGTTTACCATGGACGTCTCTCCTTCATTGAACAGTACGAACCCAGGGGCGTCAGAATTGGGGGGTTAATTTGGATATGTGACTGATATTTCGGTAAAAATGAGGGTCTGTCCAGATTTAATGAAACTAAATTTAACAGTTAAGCTGCATTTAAGACACTGTGGTGGTGTTCCCCCCAAAACGAAAGGTGGCTTCAACCTTTCTTGATATACAGTATAGATTTTGATATCCAATTCACTGCAACAAATACCAGAAATGGTGTGTTTATGTGGAGGTTCTGGAATTTGTTGTAGTGAATTGGATATCAAAATCTATACTGGATATCAAGAAAGGTTGAAGCCGCCTTTCACTTTTGGGGGAACACCACCACAGTGTCTTACATGCAGCTTAACTATTCAATTCAGTTTCATTAAATCTGGATAGGCCCCCATTTTTACTGAAATATCTGTCACATATCCAAATTAACCCCCCAATTCTGACTCCCCTGGGTTTGTACCGTTCAACGAAGGAGATACGTCCATGGTAAACCTCCGAGTGAGAGTGGAGGAAGACACACTTACTGTTTTATCTAAAACCCTTCTAATGTTTTAAAGTTCTCTGTTTTAAATTTAATAATTAATGATATCTTTCACTAACATTTTTTTTGGAAATTCCTTTTTTTCAACTATTTATTATATGTTTCATCAATGTTTAAAGTTTCAGTTATATCCATGTAATAGTTTATGTTTTATAGTCTTTCAAATTGA
The DNA here is from genome assembly GCA_963277665.1 of Viscum album. Taxonomy (NCBI): domain Eukaryota; kingdom Viridiplantae; phylum Streptophyta; class Magnoliopsida; order Santalales; family Viscaceae; genus Viscum; species Viscum album. Next base: position 499,481,059 of record OY728139.1, read on the forward strand.
AAGCTTATAAATTATTTTTTGTCAACATTTTTCATTAAATTCATTCTGTTTTCAAATATTTATTATATGTTTAATCAATGAGTAAAGTATAATCTATATCGGTGTTATAGTTTATCTATTATATTCTTTCAAAGACTAGTATTTGAAACATTTTTAAGTTTCAAATAAGTGTCTGATTTCTTAAAAAATAGTTCTCGTCGACATTTTTTATGAAATTCCTTTTTTTACTATTTGTTATATGTTTAAAGTTTTTATTTCTTATTCATTTAATATTATATATTTTATAGTCTTTCAAAGTCACGTACTTGAACCATTTTTATGTTTCAAGTAGGCGGTTTTGAAATCTTATAGATTACTTTTCACTAACATTTTTTTTGGAAAATCCTTTTGTTTTCAACTATTTATTATATGTTTAATCCATGTTTTTTGTTGTTTTCGAGTATTTCTTATACATTTAATCAATGTTTAAAGTTTCATTTATATTATTGTGTATATACTATGTATTTTATTTTCTAATTATATGTCTAAATAACATTCATTTCTATAAATAAAGAGGGTTTTTAACATATATATCATGGCATCTGAATAAATCAACGTCGATGCCCCCCGGTACCACAACGTGGCGTCTGAATCTCATGTCCTCCCCATGTTCGACGTACGTGTCTCTCCGGTGTCCTATCAACGAGATCCTCTGCTACTGGTGCATCCGGTGCCTCCTCATGATGTTGTGTAGATGGCTGACCAAAATCATGCATGGATGACTGCCCAAAATCATACGTGGATGACTGCCCATAATCATGCATCGAGCCATATGGTCTTGAGGCTCCTAAAAATGGTAGAAATGGAATACTGAAGAAGTCCTCGCCGGGAGGAGAGGGGGCTGCCACAAGCTGTGTCACCTGATCCAGCTCGTAGTCCATAGTAGTCATCGTAGATGATAGATTTGGTCTATAAACGTCTCCCTGCTGTGCAACCTCATCAATAAGCTGGGCACGATCATCTCTATGTGGTGCTGCCACATCTGCAGGAGGTGCTCTCGGATGTCTATCTCTCCGCCTCTGCCCCTCCTGAGGTCCTCGTCTCCATCTCTCAGCTGGAGGCGGTGGTGGCGGTACATTGTCATCAACAGGCATAGCAGGAACCTCATCACCCTCACCCTCAGGAGCTCCAGCTGGAGGATATGGATCAGGATATACCTGTGGATCCTCGTCATAAAAACTGTCTCGTATCATCCGGAGATGGTCGTAGAGATCCAACATATCTCGATGAACTACATCACGTCTAATATATGCCTCCTCTTGAGGATGTGTGATATGTGCAAGATGATCAATGATGTCTGTCTGAAAATGAAATTACATTCAAATTAATACCATAAAAGAGTTAAACAAATATAATATATCTTAATAAGTTTACCATCTGCTGAATGCCAATCCCCTGACGTGTAAGATGCATGATGGTATGACGTCGATACCAATTTGCATAATCCCCCTGGGCAGGTAACTGATACTGTGCTGTGGGATATCCATATCGAGAAATACCATATCGGGCACGCACGTCCCACAGCTCAATATGAGATGCATGAAAATGCCGCCAGTTCGTCGACTGTCTACCTGTAAGTACAATCGAATGCAACCCCTCTGGCTGTCCTGGTGCCATCGGGATATGCTGTATATAACCGAACTGGCGCATGACCCGATCGGGCTGGTGCCACTCAATGATATGGAAGTGGATGAGTGGCACCACTACAGCACGATCTCCAATCATAGTTGTGCAGTATGGTGGAAGTGATGCATAGACATAACTTGTATATGGAGTCCACGAAACTTGAAATGTAAACTCAAAAAGTAAGTGACATATTAGAAAGATAATGTTGGTAAGATTACATTGTAAGAACTTAAAATAGTGATAAAAAAATATAAAAAATTACTGTTTGACTTACATCAGCTGGCACTAATGCATCAAATATCTGTCGAAAGCTGTGCACACTATGTCTCTGTGTGTGTGCATGCTTATGAGACTGACTCCACCTGGATACAAAATAGTAATACATAGTAAGTTGATAAAAAAACATAAGTACTAAATAAATGAAAGTAATGAAGTAAACATACCATCGTCCATGAGGACAATCCTGAAATAGCTCTACTGCAAGAGGTGCGATAGCTCGAGGAGCGATGCGTGGAAAACTCTCTCAGGCCCACATCTGTACTAAAGCCATACAACCAGTAATCTGATGTGTATCAGCCTGACAACTGGTACAAAGGGATCTGTACAGATGTGATAATATAGAGGATCCCCAACTGTATGTAGCTGTATGATCAAGATCCTCAAGTAATGGGAGGTACATCATGTGTACCAAAAGGGTGGAGTAGTCGACGCATAACATGCCTCCGAGTAGTCGGAAAATATATGCACGTGTATGCCTAATGAGCGTCTCCTCGTCTGCGTCATCAAGAATGACATCAAAATGCTCATCAAGCCATGTCATGCGCAATCGCGAACCCACGAGGACACCTCGTACACCAACGACATCAACGCCTAATAGTCTATGTATGACGACAGCCCAGTTGCCACTAGTGGCACCCGTAACTGCTTGTCCATGGATGGGCAAACCAAGCATGTAGATGACTTCCTATAAAGTAATGTTCATCTCCCCCTCCGGATGATGAAAAGTGTGTGTCTCTGGCCGCCATCTCTCAACCAATGCTGTAATGAAATGATGATCAATAGTCTTGAAGTCACACATAGTGACTCCATAAAATCCCGCACGTCGAAGGTATGGAGAAATAGCTGCTGGGGGCGCATCGTGATGAAAATGATGTTATCTCTGAACAGAAAGCTGTCGAACAGGTCGTCGCGCCAACACAAGACCCGACACATGCGTCTCCTGACCAAATAATAGTGGCTGATCCATCTGATTATACAAATATTAAAACATTAATTTCATGTTAGTCATCACATTTATCATTTAAGTTATTAAATTTATCATGTAATGTATGAAAGAAGCATGTAAGTAATTTAGGATATGTTCAATATATAAAGGAATTTATGATATGTTCAACATATAAAGTTGATGATATATTCACTTTGAATGTTTTCAAAATTCAACGATGTCATTGGATTTTGAAATATGTCGACGTCGCAATAATTGACCAAAATTATTGAAGGAATTAATGATATGTTCAACATATAAAGCTTTGGATTGATTCTCTAACTCAATATGCTCAGTCAACATCGTTTAGAAGGAATATGAAAAAAACTTTGATCCATGTACGGTTGACATAAAAAAACATCCTCCTTCTGCATCGTAGATTTAGTCGACCCAGTAAAAAACCAACTGTCACATATTCACGACCTCTGAATGAATATATGACAGTTTGTTCTTCACTGGGTCGACTATAGAGGGGAATTGACAATGTTTCAGAATGAATCAATGTTTTTTTATAGAAAACACATTCTCATGGTTGAAAACGAGGGGCATAATGTTTTAATAATTTTCAAGAATATCAATAATTTATGTTCATCACTCTATTTAACAATTATGATGAATAGGATGAGAGGGGCATAATGTTTGAATATCTTTATTTGTCATTTTCTAGGCTAGCAGTCCCATATTCTATTATATCCTCAATTTATTCTTCACAATTATTCACTCTAGATAATTCTCAGATTTTGTTAAATCCTCGATCTTATATTTTATATATTTTAAAATTTCTTGTTATTTTTCTAAAACAATAACCACTTATTTATATGATATTGATATATTCACTAGGAATTCTTTCAAAACTCATCGATGGAAAAATATTGATTACACGTACAATATGTTTACAGTAACTGATGGAGTACATAAATCATTTTAACCGTTAGATGATTGCCCTATGTGTCGAGGGAAACGTGTCTTCGTATGACCCTCCTATCGGTATATGCTGCACCTTCATCCAGGTGCCTGTTCAGTAGGCCAATCCATCTCATTCCGAATATGAGTTGACTTTGGCCTCCCTTTAGGTAGAAGTCTACTGATGTTCGGTAGAAGTGTGGGTGTGTCATTAGAGAGCTGAAAATTCTGATATTCTCCGATTGGCATCCACAGATTATTGTAGCATGAGTTGATACTGTCAAGTCGATAAACTGGATCAACAAACTGCTCCCAAGATACGTGTACGTAACCACATGCTGCAATCAAATGGACACAAGGATATCTCAATGCTTGAAACTTGCCACATTCACAGTAATGCTTCTCTAGTAAAACAATTCGGATCTGAACATTGCTACAAGCCACAACATCACCGGGCTCAGCGACCAAAAATCATTGCTCTGGATGATTAAATGCAGTGACATGATAATTTGCAGCTTCCTGAAGAACTGTATCTAAATCACGTTGGAAATGGTGTCCATAACGCATCCCTCTGTTCAAGCCCTCTTCAGCTTGCTTTCCCAGTTCCAGAAAATACTTGACACTACGATAAAAGGTCTCTTGTACCAAACCTACAATTTAGATTTAGGTCATTATACTAATAGTATATTATAATTATGTTTTTTTGATCAACATATAATTAAATATTCATATTTACCTGTGATTGGTAATTTTTGAACTCCCTTGAAAAACCCATTTATGCATTCTATGATGTTGGTAGTCATATGACCATATCTCCTCCCATCATCATATGCCAACGACCATTTCTGTTTTGGAATTTGCATCATATAATCATAAACTTCCAGATTAACTCTTTGAATATCTTGAAGAAGCTCCACCATTCTTTGTTGTTGAGGCTCGTATGCTATCATACAAGAAAAAATCTGAAAAATAATGATCATAACTATGATAGGATTTGTTAATACAAAAAATGATTTTCATACCAATTTTCAAGATTTCTTTCTTCATCTACTTATTATTGAATCTCTTTCGTAAATTGCTAGAAATGTGTCGAATACAGTATCGATGATGGGCATAAGGTGGTCTCCATGAATGTCCCTCAGATTGTACTGCCTCTTTGATTGCACGGTGACGATCTGAGATAAGGAAAATCAATTCGTCACCTATAACAAACTCACGAAGACATGCGAGAAACCAACTCCATGATGAGAAGTTCTCTTTCTCCACAATTGCAAATGCCAAAGGTAGAGGGGCTCTATTTCCATCTTGTGTGGAAGAAATCAATAAAGTTCCTGTATACTTTCCATATAGAAATGTACCATCTATTTTTATAAATTGCTTGCAATGCCTAAAAGCAGCAACAAATGGTAAAAATGTCCAAAACAATCTATCAAAAACAACCATTGACTGGTCAACTTGGTTTTATTGGTTAACATATTCAATAGTATTTAACTGATAGATCACTTGATTGTTGTGGCATAAAAGCTCCAAAAGTTGTGGTAAAACTTGATAAGAGTCATCCCAATCACCATACACTTTCACAATAGCCTTTTGACGTGCTGCCCATGCCTTCCAATAAGAGATTTGATACCCAAAAAGTTGTTTGATTCGCTCCATCACAAGAACAACAGGAACATCATGACAGTCTCTAATCATTTCAACAATAACTGTTGAAACGAAGTCAACATCTAATGAAGAATATTCTTGTGACAAGCATGGGTTCACACATGTGTGTGGAGTAAATCTTGTGATGCGCCAGCTGTGAAAAGTGTTATCAATTATAGCTCGCATACGCATTTGACTGTTCGAATCATATTTGTCCAACAGATCAAATAATAAGATCTTTTTGACTCTTCTACAATATAAGAGTAATGTCTGTCAATGTGATATTGTTTTATCACATTTTTCATTGCATCTTTACTGTCAAACTCTCTTCGAATGTATAGAACACCTTCATCTACCACTCGATCTGTGCCCCCAATGATTCCTGGAAATTCTGAAGTAGGAGTAATTACTGACCAATTGATTTCTGGCAGGCAATTCATGCCTTCCGTCGAACATGAACTCAATGGTGTGGGGTGGTTCCACGGTCGGTTAAACCTCACATAAGTAGGCACTTGTTGTTCTTCCGTATGCGCTTCCTCTTTATCTTCAGCTTCCTCTTCCTCTTCTTCTTCTAAATTTTCATCGTCCTAAAAATTATCAACCAACGCAACTATAGTATGTGGGGGACTATCTATTAAAATTGTGGCCGAAGGAAATGATGGTACCAATGTTGATGGAACTTCTTGATGTGTTCTAAAAGGAGCATATGACATTGTCTCGTGAAATTGTGATGACCCAACTTCCAATGTCGATGGGATCTCCATTGTAGATATGGTCACATACAACTCCATCATTTGATTGGAAGGTAGAAAATTAACCAATCACAGTACTTATTCCCATTCTTCATCATCAGTTATCGGATAGGCCACATGCCAAAATCTATCAACATATTGTAGATGTCTGTATATGATAGATTCTATCACTTGGTTACTCGTCAGTTTCAACTTTCGATGAATTTTCCTTTGAATATTTCCCAAAGTTGTATAGCCTCCAAGCATTACAACAGCTTCTGGTTGTATACTATAACTACGTCCTTGTTCCGTCTCAATTATTTGTCCGTTGCAATAAATATAAGAAGCCATCTTTTTTATCTAAAATAAAACTTCATTATTAATCACATATGATCAAACAGTCTAATTATGTTTGCATGCTTATAGAATTTATGTTGGAATCCTAGTCCCTCCCCAAATCAATATTTTCAAACCATATTGATGTGTAACTCTCTTTACACAACACACAAGTTTGTGTTATTTACCAAAAAATAGTAAGTCAAACATATTCATACATATCCACATCCATCATATGGATGAGGTACATGAACACGTCATGTAAAAGCATAGAGTTATCTGAACTTGAAAAACTCAACATGAATAAGCCCGGAGCGATAGATAGCCAACCCCATTCACCTTCCTAGACAAGGCAAGCCTCCAGGAAAGTAGGTAGTCCGACCCAAAGCCCCTCTATCCGGGGATACTTTACTCAAGAAAGAATTTCAGTTCATGACAACTCTAACACTTAATATATAAAAAATATATTAAACTACTAAATTCAAGTTCATAACTACAATTACAAACTGAGGTCAAGGTAGATGAAAAACTAAATAAATTATCATACTTAGAATGGAATGAAAATATATATTATATAAACAATTCTTAATATAACTACATCACTAATTACTGTAACTACTTCGCTATTTATTGTAACTACTTCTCTAATTAGTTAAACTACTTCACTAATTAGTTAAACTAAAAATTGGATTTCATTGATTACCCAATTAGATTTCATTGATTACCCAATTAGATTTCATTGATTACCCAATTAGATTTCATTGACTACCTAAATAGATTTAATTAACTACCTAAATGGATTTAATTAACTACCTAAGTAGATTTAATTAACTACCTAAGTAGATTTAATTAACTACCTAAGTAGAATTGCCTACTTAAATTTAGTTAATTACCTAATTAGTGTTCATTAATTACATAATTAGTGTTCATTAATTTCCTAATTAAAATTACTTAATTAACTAATTAGAATTGATTAATTAAGTTGACATAGAATTGCTTAATTAAGTTGACTTATAATTGATTAATTAAGTTGACATATAATTGATTAATTAGTTCACTAATTACAGTTAATTATTTCACTAATTACAATTAATTATTTCACTAATTACAATTAATTAATTAGCTAATTATAATTAATTAATTATCTACTTAGAATACTTAATTAACTAATTAAAATTGATTAATTAAGTTGACTTATAATTGATTAATTAAGTTGACATATAATTAATTAATTAATTCACTAATTACAATTAATTATTTCACTAATTACAATGAATTAATTAGCTACTTAGAATACTTAATTAAAATTGATTAATTAAGTCGACTTATAATTGATTAATTAAGATGAAATATAATTGATTAATTAATTCACTAATTACAATTAATTATTTCACTAATTACAATTAATTAATTAGCAAATTATAATTAATTAATTAGATACTTAGAAATCATTAATTAGCTACTTAGAAATCATTATTTCACTACTTAGAATTAATTATTTCATTAATTAGAATTAATTAATTCACTAATTATAATTAATTAATTCACTAATTATAATTAATTAATTCACTAATTATAATTAATTAATTCAATAATTATAATTAATTAATTCACTAATTATAATTAATTAATTCACTAATTATAATTAATTAATTCTTTAATTATAATTAATTATCTACTATTATAATTAATTAATTAACTAATTATAATACATTAATTAGCTACTTATAAATCATTAAGTAGCTAATTATAATTAATTAATTCACTAATTATAATTAATTAACTAAATAGAATTAATTAATTACCAAATTACAAATCATTAATTAACTAATTATTAATAATTAATTCACTAATTATTATTAATTAATTCACTAATTATTATTAATTAATTCACTAATTAATATTAATTAATTCACTAATTATACGTCATTAATTTCCTAATTAGAAATGATTAATTAACTAATTAGAAATCATTAAGTAACTAATTAAAAATCATTAAGTAACTAATTAGAATTCATTAAGTAACTAATTAGAATTCATTAATTAACTAATTAGAATTCATTAATTAACTAATTAGAATTAACTAATTAACTAATTACAATTAACTAATTAACTAATTACAATTAACTAATTAACTAATTACAATTAACTAATTAACTAATTAAAATTAACAAATTAACTAATTACAATTAACTAATTAAAATTAACTACTTAATAATTACAATTGGCTAATTACTAATTAACTACTTACTAATTACAATTAACTAATTACAATTACTTAAATACTTACTATTAATTAACTAATTAAAATTGACTAATTAACTAATTACAATTAATTATTTAATTACTTACAAATATTTAACTACTATTAACTAATTAGAATGTATTAAATAACAAATTACAATTAAATAATTTGATACTTAAAAATAATTCAAAACAAATTCCATAATCTAATTACATTAACTAAACAATTAAATACACAATTTAAAATATTAAAGAAATGTAAACAAAAACTTACCTCGAATTTGCATAACTTTAAATTTGCAAAAAGATCCTCGGTTGGATGAGGATGACGGAGAGGGAGTAGGGAGAATGAAGAGAGGGAAGATGGAGAATGAGGAGAGGAGTGGAGGGAATGAGGAGAGGAGGAGGGGGGAGGGGGGTTTTATAGCTGCGGGTGGAGATCAGCGCCACTTGAAGTGGCGTTGATCGGCATAAGGATAAGGGATCAGCGCCACTTCAAGTGGCGCTGACCAATTATTACCGGTTTTCCGGTTAGCGCCACTTCAAGTGGCGCTATGGCATTTTTTCCATTAGCGCCAATTCAAGTTGCGCTACACTGACCCATTTTCCTAAAAAATAAAATTGGTAACCCATTTTCATAAAAAAAATGCCCCCCCACCCCAAATTTTCCCTGCACAACCCACTGCTAGACTCGCTACTCTAGAGACGAATACCAGCGAGCGTGCCGATTCCCCAACCAGACTAATATATATTAGTTTTATTATTATTTATCATTTTTAAACACAAATCTACAATTTAACCACCGTTTGTTTACTGTTCGTACACGTATGGATGCACTGTTCGTGGAATTGGGATGGTATCCAAGCCCTCTATCCAAATTTTATCAAATTTAATTGAAATTTTGACTTAAAAAGTTTGTACAATCTCTATGATATCTATTAAAGGAACTATAATGTGACAAAATAATTCATGACCGATATTTTTAATTTTTTTGACCTTCCAACGTAACACCTGATCCAGCGTACCAAACACGGGTTCATCCATAGGTCATATGAAAATAATTTAAATATGAAAATGAAATCAAAATAATAACTCGGTGGAACAACGCAGTGTACTGTCTTTGGATCTCTGTAGCTTAAAGGTGCCAAACGATGCACCCTCTACATTATCTACACATGTGCCACAACCCACAGAATTATGTTCTTTGATCTTTGTGTGCTATCATAAAAGGTTACAACATTCCTTCGATCTCCAAAAGTTCATGATTTCGACCCACAAACATGGATCAAAGTGTTCTTGATCTTCTCTTGAGTTTTTCTATCTAGAAGCTGAGAGAAGGGAGAAGAGGATAAATTTTTTATCTAAAAACTACTTTCTCATTTTGGGGGGCTTAAAATGGTTTAAATGCCTAGGTTAAACTCTTTCAAAATTGAATTTTAGTCCCTTAACATGTTAACCCAAAAAACAACCTATTACACCACTAACGACTTTGTTAACACATCATAAGTGTCACAAATATTTCATCACTCATTTGTGACATTTTGATGTGTAACATGATGATACAAGTTCCATTGACACATCTTTTTCCTCACATAATTATTTAATATACCTTGAATGTATAACGTTCGTTCGAAAAATAATATTTTCTCAAATTCAATTTTATAATCAAATAACTTGTGAATAGCTTAAATGAATTCAATTATTATTATTCATAACTCAAATAATATAATTGAATTATTTTCCTTGAGATCAACCACACTCAAACGTTGTCACGAACCAAATCGGGTCGTCATCCAACCGATGCCCCACCTGGCCCGCAGTAAGACCCGAAGGGCATTCCCAATCCCCACGGGCTGACACAAGTACCCAGGTATCAAAATAAAACTTGGAAACAATTTAACCGAATGAACAAAAGTAAATAAATCAACCAACAACATAAAATAGACCAAAGCTGAAAGTCGCAACCAAACACGACTTTAATCAAAAACCAAAATCTGAGTTGCATGTTTAAACTGAAATCCAAACAAGAGTTACCACTTGGTAGGGTGACCAAAAACCAATAAAAAAACTCCACATGGCGAGAGGACACCACCCTCAAGCCATCTCCACAAAGTCGCACCAAACAGCCCTGTAACAACCTAAACCACCATTCTAAATGCCTTACCTTTACCTGCATCTGACATGACCAAGGGTGTAAGTAGGGTGTGAGCAATTGCCCAGCAGGATGCCACCATAGAAAAAGATTCCACATATAAAGATTAAATAATAATATAGTTACAAGTTTATCCAAGGAATGGAAATAAATGCTTTAACAATTTTAATAAAAACAGTTTGAAGAAAAGTAACATAAAAAGGAAAACGGTTTTTAAAAATAAAAACATTATTTTACTTTTATGTCACCTCAAAAGTCACATCATGTGACTATGGTGAGTGTAAAGAAATTCGGGAGCACCAAAAGTGGGAGAGACCCTATAGGTACTAGCAATAAGTGGGACCCTAGAACATTGCGTCTCGGTGAACAAAGGAATAGGAACCACAACAACATAAGCTCTCGTGCACGAGCCACTAGTAGGAAAACACATTCATAACCTAGTGGTCTCTGATCATCATCCAAAATTTAGTTAGCGTTGTAATCGTCAAACCAGATAAGTGAAACTGGGCCGAACCCGCTCCCATATCACTAGCACACTAGATCTAGTCCGCTCACCTAGCACCTGGGCTTCCCATTTGTGCTCAAAATTTCCGAGTTCACATTGCATATCATGTTCAATAAGCAAAACAAAAAGGGCGTGATCAAAACCCAACACTACACTTTCATAGATGAAAAATCCATTTTGAAATAGTTCGCACACCACAAATCTTTGAAAACTCAATCTACTTCACTTACACAGTAAAAAACCAGCTGCACAGTTTTAAGGACCATATATACAATTAATCAAACACTAAAATAAAAATTAATTTAACAGTTTTCAAAAGAGTGACGCACGACTCAAGATGCCAAAAACCCACTTAAAACCACTTTTATAAGAAAACACATATTGACGCCACATAAAAACACAAACCACATCTCATGCACATTCTAACAAACTAACTACATAATTTAACAAACACTAAAAGATCACAAACACACTACCAACATAACAAAGACACATAAAATTCCAAACAAGAAAAAAAACTGCGCACATTAAAACTAATTAATATACATAATAAATAAATTAAACAAACAACTTAAATAACCAAATAATCCTTACACGTGGAACCACCTACCTCAGTGTAGGAAAAATCTAACAGGACGACGCAAAGCTCCCACCGTACAACTCTTGCATGACAAGAAAGCCAAAGAGACTCCCAAAACAAAACACCGCATAATTGCATCAAAAATTAAATAAAAAAAAATCTAAACCCTTACCGTGACACCACTAAAATAAAAGTATTATCAACCAAGGTACTCCGCACAAGTTTTTTTAAAAAATACGTTTTTATAATTTTTTTTTTTAAAACTGCCTTTTTTTTTGAAAAACTGCCTAGGTCAGTTTTTTTTAAAATACGCTACAAAGGAGGCTTCACAGACGCCGCCTTTGTTTTAGCACACATAGGCGGCATCTGCGATGCCGCCTTTTCTCCCCCGCGCCGCCTTTAACCCGGATCGATGACATGGAAAAGGCGGTCGGGGGGAGGCCGCCTTTCGCCTCAGGGTAAGGTGAAAGGTGGGTTCTACGATGCCGCCTTTGGCCATACGTAGAGGCGAAAGGTGGCTTCCGCGATGCCGCCTTCACCTGAACTCCCTATAAAAGGGCGGAAACCCCCATCCCCACTCCTCACTTGATCATTGCCTTCCTCTCTCCCTCCTCACTTCATCTCTCAGAATTTCTCTCTCTCTCTAAAAAACTCCTTTTCTGTACGAGTTTTTACGAAGCTTCATTTAGAGGTATGTTTATTTATTTAATTTAATGTTTTTATTTAATTAATTTAATTTTGTTTAGTTTTGAATCTTTCATTTGTTAAGTAGTTTAGGTAGTTCTTAATATTTGGTTATTTAGTTTTTGTAATTAGATATATATAGTTTTAAATAATTATTGTTAGGTAGTATAGATTATGTATAGATTAACTTAAGATTAAGTATTTAGAAATTTTGGTAGCTTAATGATTATGTGGTTATCTACGCAATTAAAGTCCTGTCTGGATACAAACAAGTGGATGTGGCTCTGGCACATATGTACATAGGGGTAAAACCTGAAAACACCGCTTTGAGCTAGACTCGAACGAGAACTGGTGCATGATAACGGGCCTTGCTGCATCCTGGTTTGACACTCCTGGGGAATATGCTTAAGATGATTCATATTTTCTTTATAAACTACTAAAATTTCTAAGAGAAGAAAAATCAAATCAGTATATTTATCAATGATAAATGATAAATATAATGTTATAGAATCAAATAAGGACATAAGAATTAACGAATTAATGTTATTATTTGTTAATTATAGAATAATATAATAATTAACGATTAGTTATTATTAGTTAATTTTAGAATAATTAATAAATAACATAGGATTAAAACATGGATTTATATAATGATTAGCTAATGATACTAATGAACATATAATGTGAAATGAAGAAGAACTAACAAAGTAAATAAAAACGCGCTCTAAAATTACATTCTAATAAATATCATATGGTCAAACATCAGTAGCTTAGTTTATGGTATAGAAAGGCGCACTACAATTACATTCTAATAAACATCATATGGTCAAACATAATTGTTAATATTTGTTACACTATCATAATTTTGATGAAAGAAACATTTTTGACATAGAGATCCATGTTTGCCTGTGTGTACTATTATGGGGAGATTATTCAAACTGAGTAAGGAGATTCTTACAGTACACAACCAATTACGGTGGTTAGTACAGTTGATTGTGTTACCATAAGTGACCTTCAAGAGAGAATTCGTGTTTCCTTAAATCTGGGACCCGATCAAGAGATCATGTCTATGAGCTATAGACATTTTCAATTTCCAACAACACTGGCATATAGATTGTCCATTGGTTGCTGATGCACAGTGGGTTCAAGCAATTAATTTATTTTCTCAACGGTTAGATGGTACCATGATGGAGTTATACGTTGTTGTTTCTATTATACAACAACAACGTCAACTTGTACAAAGACGTAGAAATACAAGAGTGGTTGAAGACAGTCTACCCCATGACATTGATCCTATTCCAAATGATGCAGTAGAAGAGGACAACCTAGATGATCTCCCGGATATACATGTCAATCCAACTTCTGATGAGGAGTTTCGTAATGATGGATCAGATGACGACAATAGTGCTGATGGGGAGGGACCAACAGAAGATAGAGAGGAGGTTTTGAGAAATGCAATTGTTGTACATCAACATCGGTCAATAAATCATCCACCACTCTTTTCATCTTGGTCAGAAGCAATGAAACACGTGCCTGAATTTGATAATACTGTTCTCACATCGACAACTGAGTTCCCTGGAGTTGTACCAGATAGGTTTAGTGAGGTGGACAAAACCTAATATATTGGAAGGAATTTTCCTAGTAAAGATGCCTTAAAAAGCACGTTAAAGAGATTTCATATTGAGAGACACTTCAACTATGTAGTTCACAAATCATGTCATAGTAAATATGTTATACAGTGCATGAAGTATGAGGGTGATTGTAGATTTCTCTTAAGGGCTATTCCAGACATTACATTTGGAGGTTGGAGAATCTCAAGGATTGAGGCGGCTCATACTTGCATTCAGCTAAGTCTCACACAAGATCATACTTCATTGGATGCAAAATTTGTGTCATCTATTGTTGTTGAGATGATTAGTACATGTCAAGATGTTCCAATATCCCTTGTGCAAGAGAGGATTCTATAGACATTCGGTTATAAGATTTCCTATAATAAGGCATGGATGGCGAAACAGAAGGCAATTGTGAAGGTATATGGTGATTGGGATGACTCATATCAAGTATTGCCGCAATTGATAGCCATACCGAGGAATCATAACCAAGTTGTCTTCCATCTGGATACAAACGAACATGTGTCTCCTGATAATCGACTTGATCCATCTTGTGTTAAATTTCATCGGTTGTTCTGACCATTCCTTCCTTGTATCTCCGCTTTTCTTTTTTGCAAACAATTTATTCAGATTGATGGAACATTTCTATATGGAAAATACAAGGGCGTATTGTTGATTGAGGCAACCCAAGATGGAAATCGTTCACCTCTTCCGCTTTCCTTTTCCATTGTAGAGAAAGAAAACTATGAATCATGGAGTTGGTTTCTGGCATGTATCAGCAACCATTTCACCAACATTCAGAGAGTTTGTTTGATATCTGATCGCCATCGAGCAATTAATGAGGTAATCAATGCAAATCCTGATACATGGAGATAACCAAATGCACATCATCGGTTCTACATTAGACACATTGCTAGCAATGTGCATAAAAAATTCCACAACGAACCGATGAAGTATGAAATCACGAGGCTTGGTATATATTTTATTCGTTCTGTTTTACTATTTCAATATAAAGATAAAATCAATTTATGTGAAATATCATCTACATTTTTTAGCATATGAGTCGGACCAACGATGATTTGAAGAACGTTTTGAACAAATTCGCCAGGCTAATCAAGATGTTTATGATTATATGATGTGGATTCCAAAAGAGAAATGGACATTGGCATACGACGAGGGAAAGAGGTACATACACATGACGACAAACATTGTGGAGTGCATCAATGGTATCTTCAAAGGACTTCGCAAGATACCTATAACCTCCTTAGTTTAGGAGACATTATATCGATGTGTGAAGTACTTTGTCGATAGAAAAAAACTAGCATCAGACGGAATACATCAAGGGCTAAGATATGGAAGACAATTTCAATGAGAGATTTAAAAAAATATTGAAGAAGCTTCTGGTCATCACGTCTGTCTCTTTCGAAGAGAAGACTCCAGATTTGAAGTTCAAGAGCGTTTAGACCCCATCACAAATCGCATCGGTGAAAAAATGGTGGTATTACTGGAAACAAGGCAATGCCAATGTGGAAAATTTTAGGCCTTACGGTTTCCATGTACACACGCCATCGTAGCATGTGCCTCTGTGAACATCTCATGGGAAGCATATGTTGATCCAGTGTACCAGATGGATATCATTGATAACTGTTATGCTGCATCATGGACACCTATTGGAGAGTATCATTATTTCCCAATGCCTAAAGGCCAGCTGATAGTGATACCTAATATGAATCCGTTACGTCCTCGTGGGAGACCAAAGGCGAGTAGGATGCGTAATGAGATGGACTGGCCTCAAGAACAAGGACAGAGTTTGCGATGCACAATATGTCATAAAGAAGGTCGTAACCGGAAATGATGCCCTAACGTTGTTGGGTCGACTTCACAGTCTCATTCATAATGATGTATTGTCTTCATTGTGACATTCCCATATTTTAAACTAAATTTTGTTATCTCTTCTTTATTCCTCAGTTTTCTAAACCCCAAACATCTGAGATAAGTTTTCATATTAATATTCATGCTTTCAAGAAATAACTGTAAATATGAGATAATAGAATTTATTTCAAAACTCCGAAAACGGAACACTTAACCCATATTGAAAAGTATATGTCAGTTAACCCATTAACATTTTTCATGGACGTTAATATTAAATATTTTAACCCTAAACCCTCCAACATAAACCCCAATCTAAACATGCAGGATATTTTAGCAAACTATTATATAACAAATTTATAGTATCATAATAATTAGCATAAGATATTGAATATATACAATTAGATAAATTCTAAAAACATCATTACTAATTGACATGGTTTATCTTACTTCAATCCATAAGTAGTTTATCATAAAGCTCACCCAAAATATGTGCAACCAAATTCAAGACTCAATATTTTAGATAAGATAACTTACTTCATATTAATATTCATGATTTCAAGAAATAACTATAAATATGAGATAATAGAATTTATTTCAAAACTCCGAAAGCGGAACACTTAACCCATATTGAAAAGTAGTTTTCATTTAACCCATTAACATGTTTCCTGGACGTTAATATTAAAAATTTTAACCCTAAACCCTCCAACCTAAACCCCAATCGAAACATGCGGGATATTTTAGAAAACTGTTCTATAAAAAATTTATAGTATCATAATAATTAGCATAAGATATTGAATACATACAATTAGATAAATTCTAAAAACATCATTACTAATTGACATGGTTTATCTTACTCCATTCCATAATTAGTTAATCATAAAGCTCCCCCAAAATATGTGTAAACAAATTCAAGACTCAATATTTTAGATAACATAACTTATTTCATATTAATATTCATGATTTCAATAAATAACTTTAAATATGAGATAATAGAATTTATTTCAAAAATCCGAAAGTAGAACACTTAACCCATATTGAAATGTAAATGTCAGTTAACCCATTAACATGTTTCCTGGACGTTAATATTAAAAATTTTAACCCTAAAACCTCTAACCTAAACCCCAATCGAAACATGCATGATATTTTAGCAAACTGTTCTATATCAAATTTATAGTATCATAATAATTAGAATAAGACATTGAATACATACAATTAGATAAATTCTAAAAACATCATTACTAATTGACATGGTTTATCGTACTCCAATCCATAAGTAGTTAATCATAATGCTCCCCCAAAATATGTATAACCAAATTCAAGACTCAATATTTTAGATAACATAACTTATTTCATATTAATATTCATTATTTCAAGAAATAACTTTAAATATGAGATAATATAATTAATTTCAAAAATCCGAAAGCGGAACACTTAACCCATATTGAAATGTAAATGTCAGTTAACCCATTAATATGTTTCATGGACGTTAATATTAAAAATTTTAACCCTAAACCATCCAACATAAACCCCAATCGAAACATGCAGGATATTTTAGCAGACTGTTCTATAACAAATTTATAGTATCATAATAATTAGCATAAGATATTGAATACATACAATTAGATAAATTCTAAAAACATCATAATGTTATATTTACATTTTACACTTACGACTCATTTTCTTTGTTTATATGCAGATGGATGATACCATACTACTCACTCAGCAGCCTACCAATATTTCATAGGCCGTGTTAGAGGGTCATCCAGATCGATTTGTGAAGGTGCGTCAAGCGCACCATTTTCATCACATGGAGCCTCCACATGCCATTAGACCTTGCGTCGTGCTGGCTTCTATGGCCTTGCCGTATCAGATTTCACATTTGTAGATCATTACCTACTTGCTGCCCTCATTGAGTGATGGAGACCAGAGACACACACATTCCACTTGCCTGAGGGAGAGATGACCATCACCCTCAAGGATGTCGCTGTGCTTCTCGGTCTTCCTATCTAGGGGAGACCCGTTATTGGACCCACTCATGCAGCTTGGCCAGACCTTGCTCAACGCTTGTTAGGCGTTGATATTTTGTCCGACCGTAGGGATACAGATGGATCGTCCATATCTATGCGTTGGTTGGAGTTGCATATTCCACATTTACAGGATAATGATGATGAGAAAACCGTCATGCATTACGCCCGTGCATATATCTTACGACTCATTGGTGGGACCATGTGTACTGATCACTCGGGGATGCACGTGCATATGATGTATCTACCCCTACTAGAGGACTTTGATCGGGCTGAGATGTACAGTTGGGGATCAGCCTGCTTGGCATACACGTACAGATCATTATGCAGACTACCCCATAGAGACCGTACATGTCTCGGAGGATTCGTCATCCTTATTCAGATGTGGGCATGGGAGCGCATCCCAGCATTCTGCCCTGACCTTGCCGGTCCACCGGTCGAGATGGAGGTGTTGCATGACGCTCCACGTGGACGCTGTTATGATAAGTCATTTCTATTGGTTTTTGATTCTACTATGAGTTATTGACTATAATTTTTCATTATTTGTCATTATCGTTGTATTTTACAGGTGGTGTCAGCGACACAATTTTGACGTGGTTCCGAGACAGCATTTGGGCGTATATCGGCTACAGTTGGACTGTCTCTTACCTAATCAGGTATGTATATAAAATCTATCATTGTCTAACATATTTAACAATAACATCAATTTTGGTTTTTAGTTGGGTGTTCTTTTGACAAAATCACTTGTCATTTCAGATTTCATGGCTTCCATACTGGAGTATTATGGAACAGTTGCCAGCATACTGCACTGTTGGGCTTGAGGATTCTATGGTTGAAGTGCCCCTCATTCACTTTCATATTATTGAGTGGCAGCATCCTGATAGGGTCATGCGCTAATTTTTTCGTACTCAGCCGATTCCATTACAATCTAGACAGACAGACCAGCTTCATGAGCAGGTTGACTACATGAGAGTTTTATCGACTGCTGGTACAGACGTGCAGAGTTACGTATTCGGGGTGTTCCTACAAATCGATTCTCTCTTTCAGAGAATGTTGACTATGCGCCATGTATAGACTGAAGTCTATACTGTATCTTACCCAAGATGCCATAGAGATGCAGAGGATGGTAAGTCAATAAATTTCTATTAGTTTTTTTATTGAATTATTTTCTAATTCAATTTGAATCTATTTACAGGGATGTCACACAGAGCAGCTTGTTCGCATGAGTGATGAAGAGGAGGAGGGGGTCTTTAGCCGGGCAGCCGTCCATGCTATAGTGCTGGAGGCGAGGGCATCTTTTCATGCGCTTTCCGGGAGCATCATCGCGCGTCTGGATCGGAGAGAGGAGGTTCCTGCCCTAGAGGAACATCCTATAGCTGCTACTGGTGCTGAGGAGCCACGACCACGACGACGTAGACAGCGTCGTGCTGCACGTGAGGCCTCGCCTGTTCCACAGGCAGAGGTCGGGCCTCAAGTAGTCCAGGATCAGCCTATTCAGGATGTGCCTCAGGTGGCATGGGATCCGTCTTTTCTGACAGGATATCCGCAGTTCTCTCCATCTTGGGTTCCAGATCCTTCACAACCTTGGATTCTAGAGCCGTCGTCGTCTTGGGGTATAACTCCATCACAGGCTTCGTTACCCTCTACGATGGAGGTAGGTCCTTCTACCACCCTAGTGGGAGAAGGATTATAATGGCAGTACGAGATGCAGTTGACAACTCCTCCCACTGACACACAGTTGGAGGATGCGACAGTCAACGTTTCAGTGCCCGAGGATCAGCCTTCTACAGGTCATCAGACTCCACTACGCACTCGACACGGACGTCCTATTCACAGACCACCATGTGGGACGGAATCTCCTCACCACAAACATATGCATTGATTGTACAATATTGTTTACATGTTTTATGTGTACTGAAATCAAAATACTATTATTACTTGTTGGTCAGAGTGGAATCTCAGGAGGGGGTAAATTAGGTTTTATTTATATATATTTATATAACCATACGAACATTATAATAAAACATTAATAATTACTAATTACCTAATTACAAATTATATAATTAATAATTTTATTACTAATTAACTATTTAATTAGTATATAATTAATAATTATATTACGAAATAACTAATTAATTAGTATATAATTTGTAATTTGGTAATTAGTGTTTATTAATCATTAATTATATAATAACTAATTAGTTAATTAGTAATAAAATTATCAATTATATAATACTTAATTATTTAATTTTTTGAGAAAGATAGAGGCGAGGCCTTTTTAATAATTAGTTAATTAGTAATATAATTATAAATTATAAATATTTATTATAATTATTAGTTAGTATTTATTAAAAATTATTATGTAATAATTAATTAGTTAATTAGTAATATAATTATTAATTATATATAGTTAATTAGTTAATTAGTAATATTATTATTAAATATAATTATTATAATTTTTAATTAGTAATTATTAATAATTAAATATGTCATAATTAATTAGTTAATTAGTAATATTATCATTAATTATATAATAATTAATTAGTAATATAATTATTACAGATATAATAAATATTTAGTTAATTAGAAATATAATTAATAATTATAACTAATTAATTAGTAATTGGTAATTATTAATTAGTTAATTAGTAATATAAATATTTATTATAATTATTCATTATAATTAGTAATTAGTAATTAATAATTATTAATAAGTAATTAGTAATTAGTAATTTGTTAATTAGTAATATAAATATTAATTATAACTATTCATTAAATTATTAATTATTAATTATTACTAATTAATTATTACTTATATAATAATTAATTAGTTAATTATTAATATAACTATTAATTATATAATAATTAATCAGTTAATTAGTAATAATTTTATAATCTTTCAAAGTGACGTACTTGAAACATTTTTAAATTTCAAGTAGGCGGTTTTGAAAGCTTATAAATTATTTTTCATGAACATTTTTTACGAAAATTCTTTTTATTTTCGACTATTTGTTATATGTTTAATCATTGTTTTATGTTTCATTTATATCGGTCTTATAGTTTATATTTTATAGGCTTTCAAAGTCACGTGCTTGAAACATATTTAAGTTTAATGTTGGTCATTTTGAAAGCTTATAAATTATATTTAATCATTATTTTTTACGAAATTCTTTTTATTTTCAAATATTTGTTTTATGATTAATCCATGTTTTAAGTTTCATTTATATTGGCCTTATAGTTTATATTTTATAGCCTTTCAAAGTCACGTACTTGAAACATTTTTAAGTTTCAAGTAGGCGGTTTTGAGAGGTTATAGATTATTTTTCATCAACATTTTTGAGGAAATTATTTTGTTTTCAACTATTTTTTATATTTTTAATCCATGTTTTAAGTTTCATTTATATTGCCCTTATAGTTTATATTTTATAGTCTTTCAAAGTCACGTACTTGAAACAGAATCCCACATCAGAAATGCAGAATGTTCTGTGCAGGAAATGAAGAACCAGAATCCCACATCGGAAATGCAGAATGATTTCCAGGGTAAGCTCTCTTATAAAAGGGAGGACTGGGTGAAAGCATCTGTCAGAATCCAGATTGTTGTAATGGTTGTACCGCTGGATATTTAATAGCAGAGAAATTCTGCTGAATGTTTTTGTTTTGTTTATATATATGTATATGTATATATATATATATACACACACATATATATATATAGATAAACAAAAAAAACAAAAAAAAATAGAAATAAAAATTTTTAGAAGAAAGGCGGCATCGTGGATGCCGCCTTTCACCCGCAGAGCAAAGGCGGCATCGCAGATGCCGCCTTTGAGGCGCATCTTTAAAAATATTTCTACCCTAAGTGTTTTCTGGATTTTTTTTGAAAAAAAAGTAAAAAAAAACCTACTCCGCACCTACGGCGAGGAGTTTGAGAGCCTGGCCGGAGGTCGATGGAGGCTGTTGGAGCTTGCGCGGTGCCGGAAAAACAAAGGGAGAGCCGCCAGAAAAAGGCATAGCCAATGGAGGGGGCTGCTGGAGCTTCGAATGAACACGGGGGGGGGGGGGGGGGGGTGCGCACGTAGCTAGACAAAGGAGGGGGCGAACGACCGAGGTGAGCTCCATCCGAGGAAGATCTGGTGCGCCTAGGGTTCAACGGGTCTGTTGCGCGCGGAGGTTTCATCCCGATGAGGGTGGGGTGAGGTAGCCGAGTCGTTGGGCGTCACGGCTGGGTGCGAGGCTGGTCCGTTGAGAGAGGCTGCAAGGAAGGGTGGTCACGACTGGGTGTGAGGTAGGAAGGAGGGTCGAAGCCGGTCAGGTGCGAGGTAGCAAGAAGGGGAGGCGCGACGTCGCCGGATTGAACAGGGAGGGAAGGCAGCAACAAGGGGGGAGGAGAACAGGGGCAGCGCCGAGGGTTCAAGGCTGCGTGAACCAGGGGAGTGAGCTACAACGCCACGCGAGGGAGAGTGTGAGGGGAGTTTTTTTAATACTCTTTCGGTTTTTTTTAAAAACGTCCTAGGTTAATTCTTTTTTATAAAAATAGCACTCTAAGGCGACATCTGCGATGTCGCCTTCTCCCTAAGACACTAATTTTTTTCTATTTTAATTATATTTTTTATATATTTAAAATTTTAATGTTTTATTATTATGTTCATATGCTTATATATATAAAACTTAGAGTTTCAATATAATTTATCTTTTATTCAAGTACGTGACTTTTCTGGCCTATATAATATAAACTGTACGACCAATATGAATGAAATTTTAAACAGTGGTTAAACATATAACTAATAGTCCAAAATAAAAATAATTTTTTTAAAAATCTATGTGAAATATTATATATAAACTTTCTAGTCCACCTACTTGAATCTTAAAAATGTTTCTAGTACGTGACTTTGCTGACCTATATAATATAAACTATAAGGCCGATATGAATGAAATTTTAAACATTTCTTAAACATATAACTAATAGTCCAAAATAAAAATAATTTCTTAAAAAATATCTATGAAAAGTTATTTATAATCTTTCTAATCCACCTACTAGAAAGTTAAAAATGTTTCAAGTACGTGACTTTGCTCGCCTATATAATATAAACTATAAGACTGATATAAATGAAATTTTAAACAGTGCTTAAACATATAACCAATAGTCCAAAATAAAAATAATTTATTAAAAAATCTCCATGAAAAGTTATTTATAAGCTTTCTAATCCACATACTTGAAACTTAAAAATGTTTCAAGTAATTGACTTTGAAAGCTGTCAAATATAAATTGTGCCTAAGATATAAATGAAAACTCAAATACTGGATAAACATATAGGAAGAGATAATAGTAATAATAGTATTTTGATTTCAGTAGAAATAAAAAATGTAAACAAAAATATACAATCAATGTCTATGTCTGTGGAGAAGAGATTTTGTCCCACGTGGTGGTCTGCGAATAGCACGTCCACGTCAAGTGCGTAGTGGAGTCTGATGACCTAGAGAAGGCCGATCCTCGGGCACTGGAACATCGACTAACGCATCCTCCATCTGTGTGTCAGTGGGAGGAGCTGTCAACTGCATCTCGTACTACCCTCTAAATCCTTCTCCCACTAGGGTGGTAGAAGGACCTGCCACCATCGCAGTGGGGAACCAAGCCTGCGATGGAGCTATACCCCAAGACGACGATGGATCTGGAATCCAAGGCTGCGATGGATCCCAATGCTGCGAAGGATCTGGAACCCAAGATGGAGAGAACTACGGATATCCTGTCAGGAAAGACGGATCCCATGCCACCTGAGCCACATCCTGAATTGGTTGATCCTGGACTACTAGAGGGCCGACCTCTGCCCGTGGAACAGGTAAGGCCTCACGTGCAGCACGACGCTATCTACATCACCGTGGTCGGGGCTCCTCAGCACCAGCAGCAGCTGCGGGATGTTCCTCTGGGGCAGGAACCTCCTCTCTCCGAGTCGGACGTGTGAAGATGCTCTTGGAAAGCACACGAAAAGATTCCCTCGCCTCCAACGCTGTAGCATGGACGACTGCCAAGCTAAAGACCCCCTCCTCCTCTTCACCACTCATGCGAACAAGATGCTTTGTGTGACTTCCCTATAAATAGATTCAAATTGAATTAGAAAATAGTTCAATAAACAAACTAATGGAAGTTTATTGACTCACCATTCTCTGCATCTCTATGCCGGATTAGGTAAGATACAGTATAGACTTCAGTCTATACCATGGTGCATACTCAACCTGCTCCGAAAGAGAGAATCAATTCGTAAGAACACCCTAAATATGAAATTCTGCACGTATGTGCCAGCAGTTGATAATGCTGACATGTACTTAGGACCATTCATCATCCTGCCTCCCTGTCAGCTTCATCCCATGAAGCCGGTCTGTCTCTCTCGATGGTAATGGAATCGGTTGAGTGCGAAAAAACTAGTGCATGACTCTGTCAGGCTACTGACACTCAATAATATGGAAGTGAATGAAGGACACTACAACCATAACATCCTCAAGCCCAACAGTGCAATATGCGGGCAATTGGTCTGTAATACTCCAGTATGGAAGTCATGAAATCTGAAATGACAAGTGATTTTGTTCAAAAAGCACCTAACTAAAAAACCAAAATTGATGCTATAATTAAATATGTTAGACAGTGATAGATTGTATATACATACCTAATCAGGTAAGAGACAGTCCAACTGTAGCCGATATACGCCCAAATGTTGTCTCGAAACCACGTCAAAATTGTGTCACTGAAACCACCTGAAAAATACATCAACGATAGTGACAAATAATGAGAAATTATAGTCAATAACTCATAGTAGAATCAGAAACAAATAGAAATGACTGATCATACCAGCGTCCACTTGGAGCGTCATGCAACACCTCCATCGTGACCAGCAGACTAGTAAGGTTAGGGCGGAATGCTGAGATGCGCTCCCATGCCCACATTTGAATAAGGATGGCACATCCCCCAAGACCTATATGGTCCCTGTGGGATAGCCTGCATAATGCTATGTACGTGTAGGACAAGCAGGATGATCCCCAACTGTACATCCCAACCCGATCAAAGTCCTCTAGTAGGGGTAGATACTTAATGTGCATGCGCATCCCCGAGTGATCAGTACACATGGTCCCACCAATGAGCCGTAATATATATTCACGGGTGTAACGCATGACAGTTTGGTCATCATCATCATCCTGTAAATGTGGAATTTGTGACTCCAACCAAGGCATAGATATGGACGCTCCATCTGTAGCCCTACGGTCGGACAAAACATCGACACCTAACAAGCGCTGAGCAAGGTCTGGCCAAGCTGCACGATTGAATCCAATAATAGGTCTCCCCTGGATAGAAAGACCGAGAAGCACTGCCACATCCTTGAGGGTGATGGTCATCTCTCCCTCAGGAAGGTAGAATGTGTGTATCTCTGGTATCCACCTCTCAATGAGGGCAACAAGTAGGTAATGATCTATAAATGTGAAATCTAAAACGACAAGGCCATAGAAGCCAACACGATGCAATTATGGTCTAATGGCATGTGGAGGCTCCCTGTGATGAAAATGGTGTGCTCGACGCACTTTGATCAATCGATTTGGATGACCATCTAACACGGCCTGTGAAATATGGGTAGTCTGCTGAGTGAGTAGTATGATATCATCCATCTGCATATAAACAAACGAAATGAGTCTTAAGTGTAAAATGTAAATATAACGTTATGGTTAGCATAATGTTATGACTTGTAGAATGAAATACATGACATGTTTATTCACATTGTTTTATAAATTTATTTTTACCAAAAGAAATATAATTCTCTATTTCTTTTGGTTCCGAATGGAATATAGATAACAAGAGGAAAGAAGAGAAAAAATAGATGGAGAAATTATGTTGTGAAAGAATTTTATTAATGAAAATATCATTGTAATAAATTTTTTAAGGTTTAGGAAACATGTTTCTGGGTTAAGTGTTATGCTTTGGGGTTTTGGGGTTTAGAAAACTGAGAAAAAAATAGGAGATAACAACATTTAATTTACAATATAAGTTAAGTGTTCTACTTTTGGATTTATGAAATAAATTATATTATCTAAGATTTTATTTAAGGATTATGGAGAATGTTATTTCCTGAAATCAAGAATGTTTTTATGAAATAAGTTTAATTATCTAAAATATTGGGTCTTGAATTTGGTTAAGACATATTTTTGAGGAGCTTTATCATTAAATAATACGAGAATGTCACAATGAAGACCGAGAAAAAAAGAAGAGATAACAACATTTACTTTACAATATAAGAATGTCACAATGAAGACAATACATCATTCTGGATGAGACTGAGAACTTGACCCAACAACGTTAGGACATCGTTTCTGGTTATGACCTTCTTTATGACATATCGTTCATTTAAAACTCTGACCTTGTTCTTGAGGTCAGTCTATCTCATTACGCATCCTACTGGCCTTCGGTCTCCCACGAGGGCGTAACTGATTCATGTGAGGTATCACTATCAGCTGGCCTTCGGGCATTGGGAAATAACGATACTCCCCAATAGGTGTCCATGGTGTAGCATAACAGTTAGAAATGGTATCCATCTGGTACACTGGATCAATATATGTTTCCCATGATATATTCACAGAGGCACATGCTACGATGGCGTGTGTGCATGGAAACCGTAAGGCCTAAAAGCTTCCACATTGACATTTCCGTGTTTCCAATAATACCACCATTTTTTCACCGATGTGATTTGTGATGGGGTCTGAACACTCTTGAACTTCAAATTGGGAGTCTTCTCATCGAAAAAGGCATACGTGATAACCAAAAGCTTCTTCAATATTCTTTTCAATCTCTCGTTAAAAGTGTCTTTCATATCTTAGCCCCTGATGTATTCAGTATGATGCTAGTTTTTGTCTATCAACAAAGTAATTCATGCATCAATATAATGTCTCCTGAACTAGGGAGGTTATAGGTATCCTGCGAAGCCCTTTGAAGACACCATTGATGCACTCCACAATGTTTGTCGTTATGTGTCTATACCTCTCCCCCCCCCGTCATATTCCAATGTCCATTTCTCTTTTGGAATCCACATCATATAATCATAAACTTCTTGATTAGCATGGAGGATTTGTTCAAAACATTCTTCAATCTTCCATTGGTCTGACTCATATGCTTTATAGAATAGATGATATTTCACATAAATTTATTTTAGCGTTATTTTGAAATAGTAAAAAATAACGAACACAATACGTACCAAGCCTCATGATTGCTTTCTTCATCGATTTGTTGTGGAATTTTTATGCACATTTCCAGCAATGTGTCTAATGAAGAACCGATGATGTGCATTTGGGTATCTCCATGTATCAGGATCCACAACGATTTCCTCATTAATTACCTGATGACAACCAGAAATCAAACAAACACCTTGAATGTTGGTGAAATGGTTGCTCATACATGCTATAAACCAACTACATGATTCATAGTTTTCTTTCTCTAAAATGGAAAAGGCAAGTAGAAGAGGTGAACTATTTCCATCTTGGGTTTCCATAATCAACAATATTCCCTTGTATTTTTCCTACACAAATGTTCCATTAATCTGAATAAAAAGTTTGCTGAAACGAAATGTGGAGATATAGGGAAGGAATGCCCAAAACAACTGATGAAATTGAACACGAGATGGATCAAGTCAGTTATCATGAGACACATGTTCATTTGTATCTATATGGAATAAAACATGGTTATGATGCCTTAGTATGGCTAGCAATTGTGGCAACACCCGATATGAGTCATCCCAGTCACCATAGACCATTACAATTGCCTTCTATTTCGCCATTCATGCCTTATTATAAGAAATATTATAATCAAATGTCTGTTGAATCCTCTCTTTCACAAGGGATATTAGAACATCATGACCTATCCTAATCATCTCAACAACAATAGATAACATAAATTCTGCATCCAATGAGGTATGATCTTGTGTGAGGTTTGGTTGAACACAAGTATGAGCTGCCTCAATCATCCAGATTCTCCAACCTCCAAATGTAATGTCCAGAATCTCCCCCAAGCGAAATCTAAAATCATCCCCATACTTCTCACACCATATTACATATTTACTATAGAAAGATTCATGAACTATATAGCTGCAATTCCTCTCAATATGAAATCACTTTAGCGTTCTTTTTAATGCATCTTTACTTGGAAAATTCCTTCTAATATATAATGTTTTGTCCAGCTCACTAAACCTATCTAGCACAACTCTGGGGAACTCAGTTGCTGGTGTGAGAACATTATTGTCGAAATCAGGCACACGTGTCATTGCTTCTGACCAAGATGAAAGGAGTGGTGGATGATTTATTGTAGGTCGGGGTTAATGTACAACTAATTCATTTCTCAAAACCTCCTTCCTAACTTCAACTGATCCCTCCTCATCAGCACTGTTGTCACCATCTGATCCGTCATTACGAAATTCCTCATCAGAAGTTGGATTGACATGTATATCCAAGAGATCATCTAGGTTGTCCTCTTCCACTGCATCATTTGGAATAGGCTCAATTTCATGGGGTGGACTGTCTTCAACCACTCTTGTAATTCTACATCTTCGTACAACTGGACATTGTTGTTGTACAGTAGCAACATCAACGTATAACCCCATCATGGTACCATATAACCATTGAGAAAATAAATTAATTACTTGGACCCACAGTGCATCAGCAACCAAGGGACAAGCTAGATGCCACAGTGTTGTCGGGAATTGAAAATGCCTATAACTTATAGACTTGATCTCTTAATTGGGTCCTAGATTTAAAGAACCAAAAATTCTCTCTTGAAGGCCACTTATGGTTACACAATCAGTTGTACTAACCACCGTTATTGGTTGTGTACTATAAGAAGCTCATTTCTTAGTTTGAATAACTTCCCTATAACAATACACACAGGAAAACATGACTCACTGTCAAAATGTTTCTTTCATCAAAATTATTATATTGTAATAAATATTAATAGTTAATTATAATAAACTAATCATATGTATTCATTTTTAATCCTAAGTTATCATTAATTATTCTATAATTAATCATTACTAATAGTAAGCCAATGAGCTTGTATCCAAGTGGTACAGGCTCCTACTTGGCATCCAAAAGACCCAGGATCAAATCCAGGCAGGTAAAAATCACGGGTACTATAGCAGTACTGTAACAGGTACTACAGCAGTGGTGGAATTGTAGCAGCAGTGGCACTGTAGTGGTGGAGGCACTGTAGCGGTGGTGGTACTGTAGTAGTATTATTCATCGAGGGGTTCTTTGGGGCCAAAAAATGGGCTTTCAAGCCTTGTATTCAGGCCACTTGGCCTTGGGCCTTTATGCTATGTTATGGGTCTCCCTCTATGCACACTAAAGAGGTCTTTCATTTAAATTATAAATTGTGGCTTTGACCCCGAACTTTAAAAAAAAATCATTACTAATAGTAAATATTATTTCTAAACTATATATAACTAACTAAACTACTTAATACATAACATCTTTAATTACTAATAATAACTTTTTTCACTAATCACTCATTCTTTAATCACTAGTTAGTCAATATTAAGTTATTATTTAATTATTTATTCTTTAATCCTTAATCATATTATATTCATTAGTTATTTATAATTAACTAATCATATGTATTCATTTTTAACCCTAAGTTATCATTAATTAGTCTATAAATAGTCATTACTAATAATAAGTATTATTTCTAAACTATATATAACTAATTAAACTACTTAAACTGATTTAATTACAAATAATAACTTTTAGTCATTAATGCTTTTGTCCTTATTTCATTCTATAACATCATATTTATCATTTTATCATTGATAAATATACTAATTTAATTTCTTTTTTCTTAGATATTTTAGTAGTTTATAAAGAAAATATGAATCATCTTAATCATATCCCCCAGGAGTATCAAACCAAGATTACAACAGGGCTCGTTGTCATGCACCAATTCCCATTCGAGTCTAGATCAAAGCGGTGTTTTTAGGTTTTACCCCTAGGTACATCTGTGCCGAGCCACATCCACTTTTTTGTATCCAGACAGGGATTTGATTGCTTAGATAATGACATAATCTTTAAGCTACCAAAATTTCACAATACTTAATTCTAAGTTAATCATAAGTTAATCTATATTTAATCTATACTTAATCTATACTACTAACAATAACTATTTCAAACTATATATAACTAATTATAGAACCTAATAAACAAAATATTAATAACTATTTAAACTACTAAAAAAATGAAATATTTAAAACTAAAAATAATTCAATTAAATAAATAAAAAACATTAAATTAAATAAATAAAAATACCTCTCAATGATGCTTCCCAAAAACCCGCACAGAAAATGAATTTTTTAGAGAGAGATAAAAAGAATTTAGGAGAGATGAAGCCAAGAGTTGAGTAAGGAGAAGGGGGGGTGCCCTTTTATAGGGAGTTGAGGCTAAGGCGAGATCACCGATGCCACCTTTCGCCTCTGGGTAAGTCCAAAGTCAGCATCGATGGTACCACCTTTGGCCTTACCTAGAGGTGAAAGGTGGAATCCCCCTCGCCGCCTTTTCCATGTCATCGATCAGGGCCAAAGGCAGTGCGGGGGAGTAAAGGTGGCATTACTGATCCTGCCTTTGTAGCGTATTTTTATTTTTTTAACCTATGTTGTTTTTTTTTCAGAAAATGTATAAAAAAACTCGTGTGAGGGAGAGGAAAAAAATAAAGAGGAAAAGAAAAGGGAAAAAGAGAGGAAAAGAAGAAATAAAAATAAGATGGAAAAAATAGTGGAAGGAAAACCTTAAAAAAGGAATTAAACTAGCCTAAAAAAATGTTTAAACTAATCTAAAATAATAATAAAAATATAATAGCAACATTAATAATAAAAGTTAATAATGTTAGAATTTTAATGTTATCCAAATTAAAATATCAATCATAATAGTGTTAATAATAATAATAATAATAATAATAATGATAATCATAAAAACAACAACAACAACAACAACAACAACAATAATAATAACAACAATAATAATTATAATTATAAAAATTTTATTTTTATTGGGTTAATTAACCATCTGTGCACCGGGAAGACCGCACGTTAAACTGGCGAAGCCACACGGCTTTGCCTGTGCCCTACCCGCGCGTCGGCAATGTTAAGCTGCCGCTCACTTATCAGCAAAAAAACGCAAAACTCTTATCGGCACGACCCACATTTCAACCAAACAATTATTAAAAGTCAAATAAACTTATGAGATAAAAACTAAAATAAAAAACATACCGAAATGCGATGTTAGGGTGTGACAATTCTCCCTACCCTGAAAACTATCTGCCCTCAGAAAGTCAATTCGAAGCCTGATCAGAGTATAGAAATGGGTACTCCTGCTAAACCCATGACTTCCGCTCCCAAGTATCATGTCCTTCATTCCTGTGATGCTAAAGAATATGAACCATGGGAATGGACTTCCCACGAATCACCTTCTCCTAAGAATCCATTATCTGCACTGGCCGCTCAAAAACTGATAAGTCGAGCTCTATCTTCAACTCCTCCCAATTCAACACATGAGATGAATCGGGATTATACTTTTTCAGTTGGGAGACATGGAATATGTCATGAATCGACATCAACTGAGAAGACAAAGCTAACCGATAATCCACCATGCCAACTCGCTCAGTAATCTCGAAAGTCCCAACATACCTCAGCATTAGCTTCCCCTGCATCCCCAAGCGGGGATGACCTAAACGGGGGGCCACCCTCAAGAACACTCGATCACCTAATGAAAACTCAAGATCCCAACACCTCTGATCATAATAAGATTTATGGAGACTTTGAGACATCAATAACAATTGTTTGATCAATTTGACTTTCTCAAACGTCTCCCGCACAATGCTCAGTCCCAAAAGTGTGATCTCGCCTACCTCAGCCCAACACAAAGGATACTGACAAGGCCAACCATAGAGAATCTTAAAGGGTTCCATTCTAATAGAGGATTGGTAACTATTATTATAATAAAACTCAACCAATCCCAAATGGATATCCAACGAACCTTTGAAATCCAACACACATGCGCGAAGCATGTCCTCCAGAATCTGATTCGACTGCTCCGTATGACCATCTCTTTGAGGATGGTATTCCTTTATCATCCTAATCTATGACCCCAAAGCCTTCTGGAGGCCTCCCCAAAATCGGGAGGTAAGGCGGGGGTCCCTGTTAGAAATGACTACTGATGGCACAACATAAATTTTGACCACCTCCTGAACAACAAATGAACTAGCTCGTCCACCTTCGTTGTTTCTCTGATTGGGATAAAGTGAGCTTACTTAGTCAAACGATCAATCACTACCCAAGTAGCATTTCTTGCCTAAGGTGTACGAGGCAATCCAACAATGAAGTCCATCGAGACCCTGTCCCACTTCCAGGTCAGAATGGGTAAGGGCTGAAGTAAACCAGATGGTCTCTGATGCTCTGCTTTCACCTGCTGACAAGTGTAGCATATCAATACAAATTCATCTATGTCCTATATCATATTTGGACACTATAACTGGTGAATAAAATCGTAATACATCTTGGTAGTACCAGGATGGACGACCCACTGTGACTGGTGGCTATCCTGCATCACCACCTTCCACATAGGTGACGTCACCACTGCTTGACCCCTGAAGCACAAAATCCCCTTGGGAGATAAGGACCACACAAAAGAAGTCTCCCCACCATGAAGAAACTACATAGATCACTTACATAGCTCATCATCGGGCTTCTCTCAGTGAATCAATTCTAGAAGGGCATGAGTCAGCTGAACACTAGCCAAGAATGTACCTCCGCTGTGTATCCAAGTTCATCTAGGAAAAGATCCCCATCAAAGTCCACTCATCACTGGACTTCCTCAACACCTGCACTGGTAACTTCCTACTCAAAGTGTTAGCCACTACATTACCCTTTTCTGGGCTATAGACAATGTCAAAGTAAAATCCCTATAGATACTCGATCCAATGACGTTGCCTCAGATCGAGATCCTTCTAAGAGAAAATGTAGACTAGGATCTTATGGTCAGAGTAGACCTCAAATTTCCCCCCAAAGAGGTAGTGGCTCCAAGTCTTCAGGGCATGCATCACCGCTGCCAAATCTAAGTCATGAGTCATGTAATTCTTTTCATGCGGCCGGAGCTAGCGAGAACCATAAGCCACCACATGATTATCCTGCACGAGTACACACCCAAGGCCCATACCTGAAGCATTACAATAAACCACATAACCCTTCCCAGACTCTGGTAATATCAACAGAGGTGTGGTGGTCAACCATTTCTTCAACTCCTCAATGTATTCTTGGCACTGTGGGATCCATTCAAACTTCACCCCTTTTTGAGTGAGTGCGGTCATGGAGGAGGGAAGCTGTGAGAAATCTCAAACAAAATTCCTGTAATAACCTACCAGACCATGAAAAATCATGATCTCAAACACATTCCTCGACTATTCCCATGACATCACTGCACTGATCTTATCAGGATCCATTGAAACCCCTTGTTCTGAGACGACATTCCCTAGAAACTTCACTTCCCTGATCCAGAATGTGCACTTCAAAAGTTTGGCATACAAGCGGTGATCCCACAAAGTACCCAAAACAATTCACAGGTGATGCTCATGTTCCTCCTCAGATCCAGAATAAACCAGGATGTTGTCCACAAATACCACAACAATGGAGTCAAGATATTGGTGGAACACCCTATTCATGAGTGCCATGAAAATCGCCGGAGCATTTTTCAATCTGAAAGTCATGACCAGATACTCGAAGTGACCATACCTTCTCCGGAAATCCATCTTCGAAATGTATTCTCTCACCCCGAGCTGGTGGTAACCCAATCGCAAGTCAATTTTGGAGAACCAATTTTACCCCTTTATCTAGTTGAACAAATCTTCAATCTAGGTCAAAGGGTGATTATTCTTAATGGTTACCTTGTTTGATTTCTGATAATCAATGCACAATCGAAGGGTTCCATTGGCCATCTTCGTGAATAAAACTGGGGCGGCCCAAGGAGAGATTCTCGGGTGAATGAATCCTTTGGATTCCAAATCGTCCATCTATATCTTTAATTCCCTCAATTCGGTCGGGGCCAAGCGATATGAGGGAAGAGATATAGGTTTTGTTCCCAGAGCCAACTCAATCGAGAACTCCATGTCCTGCTCTAGGGGTAATCCTAAAAAATCATCTGGGAATACCACTAGAAGCTCATCCACTACAAGAGGTAATCCACTCTGAGAAGCACCGATATTTTCCTCTAATGTGAGCGATGATAACTGATAAGCAAGATTCCCCAACTTAGAAAGTGAGGGTCCTGTGTGACCTGATTAAGGATCCCATTCCCCAAGAAATACCTGGGGGCTCCCATCAGGTGACATAAAAACTAACTCGTCATCGATAGTATTCAATATGTGCTTGGAAGCACACCATCCAGTCCATGTAGAGGATCACATCAAATAGGTCCATATCTAGGACCAAGAAATCTCACTCCAACTCAACTCCTAACATAGAGAGAACGCACGACGGACACCTAAGGCCTTGCTCCCTCCTTTTACCCAACAGTTTTACCAAATCCATGGCAAAAGATAATAGTTTGGTTGGTAGGTTAAGTAGGTTCACAAGACGGGTAGATATAAAGGAAACTAATGCACCAATATCAATTAAAACTATAGCTATAGAAGATGCAATCAGAATGGTACCTCGAATAGTCGAAGGTCCTACATCAGATCTCGCAGGTGCTTGATCCACAACATGTAGATGCCTTGTCCATGACTGAGAATGACCTCTCTCCTAAGGCTCTTCCCTGATCTGGCTCTGCCCCGAAGATGATTCGGTCCTACCACCACGACCGCCAAACTGAGATCTTGTCATCCTGGTCAGCTCTGACTGAACTGGAACTCCTCTAGAAACCACAGATCCATTCCCACTTTGGTAAGGGCAGGTCACCCTGCAAAAGCGCTGCACATGTCCCATAACTCCACGTTGATAACAAGGCTTGGGAGGGGAGGGACATGCAGTTCGAATGTGTACTGCCTTCCCGCAATGATGGCACACCACATAACCTACACCATAATCCCTATAAGAAGTCTGTTTGGGATGATGATCTGAGCTGCCACAACTCATATTCCCTTGATCATCATGCTTCCTCTTCTTCTCGAATAAACTGCCACCTCCAAACCCTAACACTGATCCAGGAAACCCCAAATTTCCTCTCTAATTAATCTCAACCATTCAAGCACAATCAACCACCTCAACATATGTTCCCAGCTTGAACAAAAAAACTTGAGTAAATTTATGGTCGAAGCGCCTTCTCGAACTTTTGAGCTTTCCAAGATTCATTTGAAACAATCTTAGATGCGTACCGCACTAGCTCAGAAAAGAGGTTTTCATACTCCATCATCGTCCAATCCTCTTGTGAAAGATCCATGAACTCCTGGGATTTGACATAGGCTAGGAACTCGCGACAATACTGCTCATTAAATATAACCTTGAAATCCTTCCAACTCATCTTCTCATGCTTCCCAGCCTAAAGTACTGATTCCCACCACTTACAACTAGAACCCTCTAGCTGAAATGAGGTGCGCTTTACCCTGAACTCCTTGGGCATGCTAAGGAACTCGAACATACACTCTATCTTTTCAAGCCATTCCTCTTCCTCTTGTGGTTATGAACTACCTCATAATAAAGGAGGATTATTCTTCAAAATATCTTAAGCTTTATCCTTCTTAGATCCACACTCACCTATTCTGGTTGGAATAGGAGCGGGAGCAAGATTCTCCCATTGTCCTAAAGTCTGAAAAGCTCGGACCACAACTTCCACCAATCTCTGATCAAGCGGTGAGGGATAACTCTCTCTGGATTCCTTCTGTGGGTGTGTGTAAGCTCTCTGGGGAGGCATCTTGCTATAAGGGGAAATATTCACAAAAATAACATCATTAATACATCATGTCTAAAGAAAAAATAACATTTCAGTAAGGACAATAATCATCATTAAACGAAACATGAAAAAATAACATCATGTCCAAACCACTTATTCCTCGCCCGATGTCCATGCACAATCTGCAGCTTGCACGTCCCACCTGGAAGAGAAGTCAAACAAGCATCCCAACACACCATGGAAAATCAGGGTCTGTCACAAGGTGTGCTAGCCAGGCACCCTACCCGCAACCAGATTTCTGAGCCCCGAAAGTCCTAGCTCCAATTTAACCAGACTCATCCTAAATAAAATAACCCAAAAAACAAAACCTGCCTCTGATACCATTTTTTGATGAACCAAATCGTGTCACCATCCAACCAGCACCTGACTTGGCCCGCAGCAAGGCTCAAATTGCATTCTTGATTCCTATGGGCTGACACAAGTGCCTGGGTATCAAAATAAAACTTGGGAACGATTTACCCAAACGAAAAAAAGTAAATAAATCAACCAACAACATAAAATAGATCAAAGCTAAAAGTCACAACCAAACGTGCCTTTAACCAAAAACCAAATTCTGAGTTGCATGTTTAAACTAAAATTCAAACAAGAGATACCACTTGGTAGGGTGACTAAAACCCAATACAAAAACCTCCACCTGGAGAGAGGACACCACCCTCAACCCATCTCCACAAAGCCGCACCAAGTAGTCCGCTAATAACCTGAACAACCACTTCCAAATGCCTTACCTTTACCTGCATCTGACATGACCAAATCTACTTACAGCCAAGGGTGTAAGTAGGGTGCGAGATATTTCCTAGTAGGATGCCTCCAAAGAAAAAGACTCCACATATAAATATTAAATAATAATTCAGTTGTATGTTTAACCAAGGAACGGAAATAAATGCTTTAACAATTTTAATGAAAACAGTTCGAAGAAAAGTAACTTAAAAAATGAAAATAGTTTTTACAAATAAAAATATTTTTTTACTTTTAAGTCACCACAAAAGTCACAGCATGTGCTGAAGGTGAGTGTAAAGAAATCCGGGAGCACCAAAAGTGGGAGAGGCCCTATAGGTACTAGAAATAAGTGGGACCCTAGAACATTGCACCTCAATGAAAAAAGGAATAGGAACCACAACAACATACACTCTCATGCACGAGCCACTAGTAGGAAAACACATCCATAACCTAGTGGTCTCCAATTATCATTCAAAATTTAATTAGTGTTTTAATCGTTAAACCAGCTAAGTGAAACTAGGCCGAAGCTGCTCCGGTATCACTAGCACACTAGATCTAGTCCACCCACCTAGTACCCATGCTTCCCATTTGTGCTCAAAAGTTCTTAGTTCACATTTCATGTCAAGTTCAATAAGAAAAACAAAAAGGGAATGATCAAAATCCAACACCACACTTTAATAGATGAAAAATCCATTTTGAAATAGTTCGCACACCAAAAATCTTTCAAAACTCAATCTTCTTCACTTACACAATAAAAAACTAGCTGCACAGTTTTAAGGACCATATATAAAATTAATAAAATACTAGAAGAAAAATTCATTTAATAGTTTTCAAAAGAGTGACGCACAACTCAAGATGCCAAAACCCACTTAAAACCTCTTTTATAACAAAACACATACTGACGCCACATAAAAACACAAACCACAACTCTTGTACATTCTAACAAACTAACTATATAATTTAACAAACACTAAAAACTCATAAACACGCTACCAGCAGAACAAAGACACATAAAATTCCAAACATAAAAAACAATTGCACACATTAAAAATAATTAATATACATACTAAATAAATTAAACAAGTAACTTAAATAACCAAATAATCCTTACACGCAGAACCGCCTACCTCGGTGTAGGGAAAACCTCACAAGACGATGCAAAGGTCCCACTGCACGACACTTGCACCGCAAGAAGAGCAAAGAGAATCCTAAAACAAAACACCACATAATTTCATCAAAAATTAAATAAAAAACAATCTAAACCCTAACCGCAACACCATAAAAATAAAAGGATGATCAACCGGGGTACTCCGTACCTACAGCGAGGAGTCCGAGAGACTGACCGGAGGTCGATG
This sequence comes from Viscum album, assembly GCA_963277665.1. Lineage (NCBI taxonomy): Eukaryota > Viridiplantae > Streptophyta > Magnoliopsida > Santalales > Viscaceae > Viscum > Viscum album. Next base: position 499,519,291 of record OY728139.1, read on the forward strand.
GAGGCTATCGGGGCTTTCACGATGCAGAAAAAACAAAGGGAGAGCCACTGGAAAAAGGAACAACCAAGGGAGGGGGCTACTGGAGCTTCAGATGAACCTGAGGGAGGTGTGCATGTGGCTGGACAAAAGAGGGAAAATTTTGCGGGATGGGTTTTTTTTTAATGGGTCAAACGTTAATAAAATTAGGTAAGTGGGTCTCTTGAGCGCCAGACCATGTGGCGCTCAAGGGTTGTGGAATTGGAGCGCCACTTGAAGTGGCGCTCCACCAATTTGCCGGTAAAAGAGTTCAACGCCACTTCAAGTGGCGCTGAAAAAAGAAATACAAACCGTGCAGCGCCACTTGAAGTGGCGCTGCACCCTTCTTCCCAATGAAGTCGGCGCCACTTGAAGTGGCGCCGAAACTCCCCCCCCTCCTATAAATAGGACCCTCGCCCCCCACCCCATTCCTCACTTCCTCTCCATTCCTCCCTCCCTCCCTTCCTCTCTCTCTCTCAAACTTTTTTCTTGCGTTCTTCGGTTGCGTTCTTCGGTTGCGGTGAAGCCTTGCCTCTTCGGTTGCTCTGCCGGTGTACCTACGTCGTCACAAATTTGAGGTAAATCTTTCTTTAAATTTATTTAATAGTTTTATTTAATAATTTAGTTGTTTAATTTATAGAATTAGTATATAATGTTTGTATTTTATAAATAGTATGGTTTTTTTAAATGTAATTAGATAATGAAATGATTAGTTAGTTAAATAATTAATCATAATTAGTTGATTAATCAATGATAATTAAGTTATTAATTAATCATAATTAGGTAAATAATTAAATGTAATTAGATTATTAATTAATGATTATTAGCTAATTAATTAATCATAATTAGCAAATTAATTAATCATAATTATTTAATTAATGAATCATAATTAGTTAATTAATTCATTATAATTATTATTAGTAAATTAATTAATCATAATTAGTTAAGTAATTAATCATAATTAGTTAAGTAATTAATCATAATTAGTAAATTAATTAATCATAATTAGGTTATTAATTAATCATAATTAGGTTATTAATTAATCCTAATTAGCTAATTAATTAATCATAATTAGGTAATTAATTAATCATAATTAGGTAATTAATTAATCCTAATTAGGCTATTAATTAATCCTAATTAGTTAATTAATTAATCATAATTAGGTAATTAATTAATCATAATTAGGTAATTAATTAATCCTAATTAGGCTATTAATTAATCCTAATTAGGTTATTAATTAGTCATAATTAGGTTATTAATTAGTCATAATTAAGTAATTAATTAATCCTAATTAGGTTATTAATTAATCATAATTAGGTTATTAATTAATCATAATTAGGTAATTAATTAATCCTAATTAGGTAATTAATGAAACATAATAGGTTATTAATTAATCATAATTCGCTAATTAATTAATCATCATTAGGTAATTAATGAAACATAATTAGTTAATTAATCAATCATAATTAGGTAATTAATTAATCATAATTAGGTAATTAATTAATCATAATTAGGTAATTAAATAATCGTAATTAGGTAATTAATTAAGCATAATTAGTTAATTAAGTAATCATAATTAGGTAATTAAGTAATCATAATTAGTTAATTAATTAATCATAATTAGTTAATTAATTAATCATTAGTAGTTAATTAATTAATCATAATTAGGTTATTAATTAATCCTATTTAGGTTATTAATTAATCATAATTAGGTTATTAATTAATCATAATTAGGTTATTAATTAATCATAATTTGGTTATTAATTAATCCTAATTAGTTAATTAATTAATCATAATTAGGTTATTAATATATCCTAATTAGGTTATTAATTAATCATAATTAGGTTATTAATTAATCCTAATTAGGTTATTAATTAATCATAATTAGGTTATTAATTAATCCTAATTAGGTTATTAATTAATCATAATTAGGTTATTAATGAAACATAATAGGTTATTAATTAATCCTAATTAGGTAATTAATAAATCATAATTAGGTTATTAATGAAACATAATAGGTTATTAATTAATCATAATTAGCTAATTAATTAATCATAATTAGGTAATTAATGAAACATAATTAGTTAGTTAATGAAACATAATTAGGTAGTTAATTAATCATAATTAGGTAATTAAATAATCATAATTAGGTTATTAATCAATCATTACTTGCTAATTAATCAATCATAATTAGTTAATTAAGTAATCATAATTAGCTAATTAAGTAATCATAATTAGCTAATTAATTAATCATAATTAGTTAATTAATTAAGCATAATTAGTTAATTAATTAATCATAATTAGTTAATTAATTAAGCATAATTAGTTAATTAATTAAGCATAATTAGTTAATTAATTAATCATAATTAGTTAATTAAGTAATCATAATTATGTAATTACTTAACCATAATTAGGTAATTAGTTAACCATAATTAGGTAATTAGTTAACCATAATTAGGTAATTAGTTAACCATAATTAGATAATTAGTTAACCATAATTAGGTAATTAGTTAACCATAATTAGGTAATTAGTTAAGCATAATTAGATAATTAGTTAACCATAATTAGGTAATTAGTTAACCATAATTAGGTAATTAGTTAACCATAATTAGGTTATTAGTTAACCATAATTAGGTAATTAGTTAACCATAATTATGTTATTAGCGAAGTAGTTATATTATTCAGCGAAGTAGTTATATTAATCTGCGAAGTAGTTATATTAATCAGCGAAGTAGTTATATTAATCAGCGAAGTAGTTATATTAATTAGCGAAGTAGTTATATTAATTAGCCAAGTAGTAGTAAATTGCCTATGGAATATACCTTTGCATTACATTCTAGGAATGATAATGAATTTAGTTTTCAATCTACCTTGACCTCGGTTTGTAATTGAAGTTATGAACTTGAATTTAGTAGTTCAATATATTTTTTGCATATTAAGTGTTAGAGTTATCATGAAATGATTGCTCTCTTGAGTAAAGTATCCCCGGGTAGAGGGGCTTTGGGTCGGACCACCTACTTTCCTAGAGGCTTGCCTTGTCTAGGAAAGTGAATGGGGTTGGCTATCTGTCGCTCCGGGCTTACTCATGTGGAGACTTTCAATTTCATATAACTCTATGCTTTTACATGACATGTTCGTGTACCTCATGCATATAATGCATGTGGATATGTATAAATATATTTGACTTCTATTTTTGGGTAAGTAACACAAACTTGTGGGTTGTGTAAATAGTTACACATCAATATGGTTTGAACATATTGATTTGGTGGAGGGATTAGGATTCCAACCTAAATTACTAGAAGCATGCATACATAAATTGATTCTTTAATCAGATTTAATTAATAAAAGTGGTTTCTTTTAGATAAAAAAGATGGTCACCGCTTATATTTATTGCAACGGTCAAATAATTGAGACAGAACAAGGATGCAGTTATAGTATACACCCAGAAGCTGTTGTGATGCTTGGAGGATGTACTACTTTGGAAGCTGTGCAAAGGAAAATCCATCGGAGGTTAAAACTTGCGAGGAATCAAGTAATAGAGTCCATTACATTCAGAAATCTTCAATTTATAGATAGGTTTTGGCATGTGCCATATCCGGTAAATGATGATGATGATTGGGAATATATACTTTCATTGGTTAAGTATATACCTGAGAATCAAATGATAGAGTTGTATGTCACTATAGCTACAATGGAGGTTCCATCGACATTGGAAGTTGACCCATCTCAAATTCATGAAACTATGTCATATGCTCCTTCACATCAAGACGTTCCATCAGCATCAGTAGTTATTCCATCATTTCCATCAGCCACAGTTTCAATGGATAGTCCTCCACATACTTTAGATGCATTGGTTGATGAATTTGAGGATGATGACAATTTTGAACAAGATGAAGAGGAAGTTGAAGAAGAAGAAGAGCATGCGGAAGATCAGTCTGTACCAACTCATGCGAGGTTCAACCGACCATTGAACCATCCTCCACTATTGGCTTCCTGGTCGACTGAAGGCATGAATCGCTTGCCAGAATTTGATTATTCAGTTATCACTCCCAGTTCAGAATTTCCAGGAATCATTGGTGGCATAAATCGAGTGTCAGATAACGATGTTCTGTATATTGGCAGAGAGTTTGAGAGAAAAGAAGCAATGAAAAATGTGATAAAACAATATCACATTGAAAGACATTACTCATATGTTGTAGAAGAGGCAAAGAGATCTTATTATTTGATCCGTTGTGACAAATCTGAATCGAACTGTCAAATGCGTCTGCGAGCTATTATTGATAACACTTTTCACAGCTGGCGCATCACTAGATTTACTCCACACACATGTGTGAACCCAAGCTTGGCACAGGAACACTCTTCATTAGATGTTGAGTTTGTTTCAACTATTATTGTTGAAATGATTAGAGCATGTCAAGATGTCCCCGTGGTTCTGGTCATTGAGCGAATCAAACAGCTTTTTGGGTATCGAATCTCTTACTGGAAGGCATGGGCAGCATGATAAAAGGCTATTGTGAAAGTGTATGGTGATTGGGATGACTCTTATCGAGTTCTACCACAACTGTTGGAGCTTCTAAGCCACAATAATCAAATAGTCTATCGGTTACATACAGTTGAATATGTTAACCAACAGAACCAACTTGACCGCTCAATGGTTGTGTTTGATAGATTATTTTGGAGATTTTTACCATGTGTGGCGGCTTTTAGACATTGCAAGCAGTTCATACACATTGATGGCACATTTCTGTATGGAAAGTATACCGGAACTTTATTGATTGCCGCCACACAAGATGGAAATCGAGCCCCTCTGCCTATAGCATTTGCAATTGTGGAGAAAGAGAACTTCTCATCATGGAGCTGGTTTCTGGCATGTCTCCGAGAGTTTGTTACGGATGCAGAAGGGATTTGTCTTATTTCTGATCGCCACCGTGCAATCAAGGAGGCGATACAGTCTGAGGGTCTTTCGTGGAGACCACCATATGCCCATCATCGATACTGTATTCGACACATTGCCAGCAATTTGCGAAAGAAGTTCAAGAATGAGCCGATGAAAAAGGCAATCTTAAAAATTGGTATGAACATCCTTTTCTGTTTAAAATGTTTTTGTCGTAGTTATTTTCATAACTGTTCAGATGACTGTTTGTATGATAGCATATGAGCCTCAACAACAAAGGATGGAGGAGCGTCTTCAAGATATCCACAGAGTGAATCCAGAAGTGTATGATTACATGATGCAAATTCCAAAGCAGAAATGGTCGTTGGCATATGACGATGGGAGGAGATATGGTCATATGACGACCAACATCGTAGAATGTATAAATGGAGTTTTCAAGGGTGTTCGAAAACTACCTATCACAGGAAAATACGAATATTTCAATATATGTTACTCAGAAGAGTTACTATTATAATATAATATTTGTATAATGTCGTAAATCTAAATTTCAGGGTTGGTACAAGAGACCTTCTATCGTAGTGTAAAGTACTTTCTAGAACGAGGAAAGCAAGCTGAAGAGGGCTTGAACAGAGGGATGCGCTATGGACACCATTTCCAACGCGAGCTAGATACAGTTCTTCAGGAGGCCGCAACTTACCGTGTAACTGCATTTAATCGTCCAGAGCAACGATTTGAGGTCGCTGAGCCCGGTGATGCTATGGCATGTAGCAATGGTCGTGTGCGAGTTGTTTTATTGGAGAAGCGTTACTATGATTGTGGCAACTTTCAGGCACTGAGATATCCCTGCGGCCATGTGATTGCTGCATGTGCTTACGTACACGTATCTTGGGAGCAGTTCGTTGATCCAGCTTATCGACTCGAGAGCATCAACTCCTGCTACAATACTCCGTGGATGCCAATCGGGGAATATCAGAATTTTCAGCTGCCTGATGGCGCACCCACGCTTCTACCGAACAGCAACAGACTTCGACCTAAAGGGAGGCCAAAGTCGACTCGTATTCGGAATGAGATGGATTGGCCTAGTGAACATCCAGCTGGACGGCGGTGCAGCATATGCCGCCAGGAAGGTCATACGAAGACACGTTGCCCTAGACACATAGGGCAATCATCTAATGGTTAAAATGAATCATGTACTCTATCAGTTACTGTAAAACTTTGTACATGTAATTATTTTTATCATTTCACCATTTTTAATCATATTTGTCTTACTTGTAAATAGGGTAATTTTTTGAAAATGTACCACGATTTCACGTGACATTTTTTGTCGAACGATCAACATTACATGAGTAGCTTTAAACAAACAACACCAACTCAAAAAAAGGAATGTACCTGTATAAGAAAACAAAACCATTTGAAGGGAGGTATTATACCATCAGGAAGAGAGATTCTAGAAATGTGCAATGTTATGACAAACCTTTAGATGAAATGTGTCAGTTCCCCACTAGATGTGCATGTTTCTTCAAAATTTTCTGGCTGGAGATAATCCACCATAAGTTTCACATAGCCTTATGTCTTCCATGGATTAATGTCAAACACTTCAACCAATTTTTTTACTTTATGGGGAAGTAAAACCTCATTCCTTTGAATATGCACATTACCATGAACATATAAAATCATAATTTTGCAAGGAAAACTACTAATCTCATGTTCACTGAAATACCCCTTAACGTAAGAATGATACAAATAGTGTAAGTACCCAATAGCAAGATTCCAATCCATTTTGAAGGATAATGGGGATGACAAGGAAACATCAACCCCCAGGCCCACCCCTTCCACCCATTCAACCAACTTCGGTAACTCCTATAGAAGTAGTTTTTCAAAAAAATGAAATGTCACACCACCACAGCTATCTACATCCATATTAACCCCCCAATTCAGTTTCATTAAATGTGGACAGTCCCCATTTTTACCAAAGTCAATGACAAAAAATAATTAATAATTATATTACTAACTAATAAATTATTGTATATAAAATAATAATATTTTATAGACGTTCAAAGTCACATAGTTGAAACATTTTTAAGTTACAACTAGGTGGTTTTGAAAGCCTATAAAATATTTTCTATCGACATTTTTTACGTAATTTTTTTATTTTCATCTATTCAGTATATGTTTAATCCAAGTTTCAAGTTTCATTCATATTGGTCATATGAATTATGTTTTATAGACGTTTAAAGTCACATAGTTGAAACATTTTTAAGTTACAACTAGGTGGTTTTGAAAGCCTATAAAATATTTTCTATCGACATTTTTTACGTATTTTTTTTATTTTCATCTATTTAGTATATGTTTAATCCAAGTTTCAAGTTTCATTCATATTAGTCATATGGATTATGTTTTATAGACGTTCAAAGTCACATAGTTGAAACATTTTTAAGTTACAACTTGGTGGTTTTGAAAGCCTATAAAATATTTTCTATCGACATTTTTTACGTAATTTTTTTATTTTCATCTATTCAGTATATGTTTAATCCAAGTTTTAAGTTTCATTCATATTGGTCATATGAATTATGTTTTATAGACGTTCAAAGTCACATAGTTGAAACATTTTTAAGTTACAACTAGGTGGTTTTAAAAGCCTATAAAATATTTTCTATCGACATTTTTTACGTATTTTTTTTATTTTTATCTATTTAGTATATTTTTAATACATGTTTTAAGTTTCATTCATATTGGTCATTTAGATTATATTTTATAGGCTTTCAAAGTCACATACTTGAAACATTTTTAAGTTTCAAGTAGGTGGTATTGAAAGACTATATGTTTAACAATATTTCAATTTTTTTTATAAATAGTTACTTATAACTATGTAAATATATACATGTATAAATATATAATTATATATATACAAGTATAACTATAATTACAATATAATTCTAAATATAATTATAAATATAATTCTACACACGCACATACACACACACATATATATATATATTTATATATGAATATTAAATATATTTATAAATAAATTTTAGATATATATGTAACAATATTTTCATAATTATATATTTTAAATATATTCATATTCATATAATTATAAATATTTATATTTAAAGATTAGTTTATAATTATATAATTACAAATATATTTTTTATTTAAAAAATATATATAAATAGATTTATATTTATAAATATTTATTTTTAATTATATATATACATAATTATATTTATACACACACATATAATTATATATATACATAAATATAATTTCATAATTATATAATTATAAATATAATAATAATTAATTTAGCATTTTTAAATACATATTTATAAGATTATTTTTAAAATTTTATTTATTTATTTTGAAATTATTTATTAAAAAGAGATGAGGTGAAAAACAATTAAAAAAAAGAAATAAAACAAAACCAGAAAAAAAAACAAAACAAGAAAAACAGAAAAAAAACAAAACCAGAAAAACAAAACCAGAAAAAAAAGGGTGGCAAAGCGCCACTTGAAGTGGCGCTAGCCACCCGAGTTGTTGAGCGCCACTTCAAGTGGCGCTCAACAAACCCTTTTACCTAATTAATTCTAACCTAGACCCATTTTAATAAAAAAAAACCCATCCGGCCAAAAAACCCGACAAAAGAGGGGGTAGACCGTTGGGGTGAGCTCCGGCCGAGGAAGTGCCAGCGCTCCTAGGGTTCAATGGGGCTATTACGCACGGGGGTTTCATCCCGATGAGTATGGGGTGAGGTATCCAGGTCGTCAGGCATCACAGCTAGGTATGAGGCTGGTCCAACAAGAGAGGCTACAAGGAGGGGCGGTTGCGGATCGGTGCGAGGCAGCAAGGAGGGGAGTAGCCGGTCGGGTGCGAGGCAGCAAGGAGGGGAGGTGCGACATCGCCGGATGGTTGAACGGGGAGGAAAGGCAACGACAAGGGGGGAGGAGAATAGGGGTGGCTAGGGTTCAAGGCTACGTGAACCAGGGGAGTAATGTACATCACCGCGCGAGGGAGAGGAAAAAAAATAAAGAGGAAAAGAAAAGGTAAAAATAGAGGAAAAGAAGAAATAAAAAAAAAGAGGGAAAAAATAGTGGATGAAAAACCAAAAAAAGGAATTAAACTAGCCTAAAAATGTTTAAACTAATCTAAAATAATAATAAAAATATAACAACAAAATTATTAATAAAAGTTAATAATGTTATAATTTTAATTTTAACCAAATTAAAATATTAATCATAATAGTTTTAATAATAATAATAATAATAATAATAAAATAATGATAATAATAATAATAATAATGAAAATAATAATTATAATTATAAAGTTTTTATTATTATTCGGTTAATTAACCATCTGCGCACCGGGAAGGCTGCATGTTAAACTGGAAAAGCCACACGGCTTCACCCATGCCCTTCTCATGCGTTGGAAATGTCAAGCTGACGCTCACTTATCAGTGAAAAAATGAAAAACTCTTATAGGCTTGGCCCACTTTTCAACCAAACAATTATTAAAAGGAAAATATACTTTTGATATAAAAACTAAATTTAAAAACATATCGAAATGTGATGTCCGGGTGTGACAGGTGTTCACCAACCCTGGAAAATAAGCCCCATCTATTCCTAAACTCAAATCCTTCAAATTTTGCAGAACTAGTAAATGCACTTTGTGTAAGACTCTCTAGGAAATTATCTCAATAATAGTGAATCATAATCACAAACAAAGTGTAGTATCTAGAAACACATCATAACACTTATGAATATAAGGATAATTCATAACTATTACAACCTCCTACAAGAACACTCTTTGTGATATAATCTTTTTTTCTCGTGATATCTCATAAAACATGATGCATATTATGTGTCATCATCCTTCAATGATTTATTTACCTTTTGTTAATTTTATTGGATAGACATTTCATCTTCTACAATGGAAATATATTTACTTAAGGCACTTACATCCCAATCAAGTGGCCAAAGATATCTTCTTACATTCAAAAGAAACAAATGTTGTCTTGATCATTCAATCAAGGTCAAACCACTAATGACGACCCTGACTCAAGTTTTCTCTCCATAAACAAAAATGGAATGGTTTTCATCTTGAATTAAAGTTCACAATCAAAGGATACATATTGATTGTATTTGGGGTAATGTTTGAGTGGTAAACTCTGTGATCCTGCATCCAAAAGAGAAGGGTTTGAATCCTTGCATGCCCCTTGGGGGATTTGTGATTCCAGAAGGTGATGATGCAAGCATGACGCAGGCAGGATGATGCATTCATGATGTTGCAATGGGCCTTTGGGCCATGTTCTTGGGTCACTTGGCCTTGGGAATATGGTAAATGTAATGGGTCTCTCTCTTCCTAGACATAAATAGGTTTTTTCTTTCATAATAAATAATGTCTTCAGTCCTAAATTTCGAAAATAATAATAATATACATTGATAATTATCTCAAGGAGAGAGACCAATACACATGCTTATAGATAGAAACATCCAATAACACCTAAAACATGTGGTGTTGCTATTGTAAATTTAGTCCTCATGACCTTTTCTACTCCAAATCACCAAGTGTAAACTTCATGAGAAGATTTCTCAATACTTTTAAGCCCCAAAAAATGATAGTTAAATATAATATGTGTCCCATCAGTATGATGTATCTAGATCATATGGCATATGTTTCTGATTAATGTCATAGTATCTTGAGGTTCTCATTATATTTGGGAACTATTGTAACCTTTTGATATTATTTGATCCATTGTTGTCTAGTTTTCCCTCGAGTGTGCTTGACCTGGTCATAACAAGCATGCTACTTGGGGTGTGGCTACTATCAAGTTTAAATCCCTCCATTGGGGGCATGGGAGGGTTGTTTTGTGCCTAATAATAAGGGAGGATCCCCCTATCTATCTCAAGGAATATTTCCATGGAAATAGGGGTGATTCCCTGGGGAGAAAGTTGTGAGGATACAATGCCCAAAGAGGATGAAACTATTTTATATTTTGATCACTAGTGGATGTTCATAGGCCTTATACCTAGTATCTAAGTTGGGGGTAGCTTTAAACACCCCTTGTGTAATGTAGAGGGGGAGATCGTTGGACCTAGGGTTGTCCAGTGCTCCCCTTGGGTGTGCATGATCTAGCTATAACAAGCCCACGACTTTGGGTGTAGATGTTAGCAAGTTGTGTGTCCCACATTAGGGCCTAGGAGGGTTTTTGTGCACCTGATAATAAGGGTGTAACCCTATCCCTGTCATGATGCCTCTTCCCATGGAAACAGGGTGTGATGCCCTGGGGAGAAAACTAGCAGGGTGGGATACCTTGAACATACAATATTGTGTCAGCTTATGAGAATTAGTGAATGGTCACATGACCTGTACCTAAATGAAAAGGGGAAAAATGTTTCCCCCCTTATTGTAATGGAATATTTGGGGACAAATATTCGCAATAAATCAAGTGCTGAAATGTCCAATTGATCAGGTGAAGACACCAGGGGGTGAATCAGGTGTTTCCTATTTTATTAACAAATTCAATTTCATACTTTAAACTAATACTCCTTTGGAATTTTTACATTTATTAGGTGTTAGGATATGATTGAATTTGATCTAAATTTTACCCTACAAGAAACTACCACTTGCAATGTTTACAAAGAAACAAATAAGTCGCGTAGTAGTTTTAAAAGGTTTGGCTCAAAGGCATACTACTCACCATGATTGGTTATTCTTCTCAATCATGAATTCTGTACTATAGTCAATCTTCAACTACAATGGTTTGGTTTTTATCATAGTTCCATAAAGTCCCACTATGTAAACACTTTCATGATTCTCATAGGACTCCCACAAACTTATATTCACACTAAAATAACAATTTCGCACTATGTTTTCCTTGTATACCATGAGTCTCATAGGTTCTATAGCTTCTCACCATGTATATACTTGTGTTTTATTTTTCTCCCTTCAAAATTCGATCAATAAATATTCTCAGGATTCTTAATCATTAACAAGTATGATATCCTTCTTCTCACATTGAGTCTTTGAATGCCAGATGATCTTCACAATCAATACATGCAACCTCGTCCTTCTTTTAGCTCAACTTTATAGATCTTCAATAGTACCTACTCACAAGTGTTTACCAAATCATTTCTCAATCACTGATAGGCTTGACACATATTTCTGAATAACAATAATATATTGGTCTCTCATGAGCTTCTTTCTTATTCTTCTCACAACTTCAGTGCACCTGATCTGATCAGAAAATGATGTCTGGATTCCTCTTCTTCCTTAAAAATTGATACCCAAGATATCTTTCTTTTAGTTCAGTATCATATCCTACTACTAATTTATCTTCTTCTAGAGTATTCTAGAGTTATTTAGTTCTCCACTAAGTTATAGCTCTCAGTATTCATAGGTTTTTGATTACAACCTATTGATCTCCAACATCATCTCCCTTTTCTATTTATTTATAGGCCACCCAAAATAATAATAATTATATTTAGAATATAGAAAATCCACATCACATTTGGTTTCCACAATATAATTTCTATTTTAATCAACTTTTCCTATACATGGAGTGATCCCATGATCTTGAATTTCCTTTTGTCTCCTCAACCACTGTCTCCTATAACTTTATAAAAATGTCCTCAATTTTTTCATTACTATTTTTCTTGAAAAAACTTGTATTTTGAGTTATTCTAAAATTTTAGTTTTATTCTCAAATACATTTACAATGAAATATTTAAATAACCCATTTATTATGGCTATATAACAAAGAAAAAAACAAATTAATTTACATCTTAACGTTTTTCTTTTTTTGGACTGTGGCCTAAAGAACTGCATCATGACACAACACTAGAAAACTCAACAATATTTTCATTTAATGAAAGTATTTATCTATGCCTTACCAATATGATCCTAGACATTGTCACAACTCATTTGTGAAATTCATAACATTGAAGTCCAAGTATTTCATCTTTAGATTTTATTCTCCTTTTTGATCAATAGTGACAATGTTCAAATATTTTCATTTGAAAATCATATATAGCTAGAACAATGACAATATCCCTCAATCATATGTAAATCAAATCCTAACTCACATTTCATTTTTTTAGATCAATATAATTCAATATTAGCAATAAAAGATGTAACCGTCTTCATATTTTGGAATTTCCCAATAAATCAGTATTTAAATTCTGTTAGTATTTATTCATCCTTTGATCCTATTATTTAATATTGAGGATCAGATTATTTTTATTTTATGGCTTGAATTACACACCCATTTGAGTATTTTTTATTTTATAATTCATTAAAAATATATTTTGAATCATCCAAAATAATTTCTTTCTTTAGATATTAAATTTGGAAACTCCACTTCATTATGATATCCTTAGAATTCCTATAAGTATAAAATTATCCTTATAGAATCATCCTTAAAAATCATCTGTATGAGTTAATCCTTATGGTCTCAGAAAAATCATGCTTATGTGGAATCCAAATCATTCTTATAGATATATGATCCATACGACATGCTTACAGATTCAACATTACAGGTGGTCATCCCTACAAATATGTATTCTTACATCTTCATTCATATAAGGATTGTCCTTACATATAAGTATGCTTGTGGTGTTGAACCTTACAACTCTACTTGTCCATACAAAACTCATATTTATGAAAAATGTTTCTTGAAACTTCAAATAATCCTTACAGTCACATTTATTATTTTAGGATCATAATGCTTTTGGTTGGGTCATCCTTATAACTACTTTAGCTTTATATCTAGAATTATCTTTATGGAAGAATTATAGATTCCAATAAATAAACTCAGATTCATTTTAACTTATTTCAAGGCCGTCACAATCAATTCAAATCACCTCATAATATCTTAAATAAATTGTATATATTATTAAAATAACTCGAAGATCATTTTAACTTCTCTCCAATATCCTTAAAAAAAATATACTCCAGATTGAGTATTCAAAATAACATCGCTGCACTTATATTCTAGCTTCAAATTCCTCCTATATAAACCATTCTCTAAGTGATATTATTCAACTATTTCAACATCCTCCATGTGTATAATTCCTTGGATGGTTCCTCCAGCATCTTTGATCTTCAAGATCCCAAATCAATAACTTTTCAAACATTATGTTATAACTCTTCAACCTGTTTACAATAGCCAACACTTCATTATTTTAAAATATTATGGAAATAACTTTCACACACCAAGAAACTATATTTTTAATGAGTACAAAATATATCAATAAACTAATTTTTTGGGGATTTTCACCAAGCAGGAACCTATTAAAAACTATATTTTCAATATATGAAACTCCTTTTTCATATCTAATGGTAGGGAACTCTAATAAAATTATCAAAAAAACAATATTGGAATATTATCATGTTCCTTTTGTGGAATCTCATTCCATCACCCAATACTCCATGCTCATTGACAAAATATATATTGACATGATTCATTGACAATAGATATAATCACACATCAAAGGGTAACTTAAGATATAACAAATAATTCAAAGACATTACCATGTAAATAGTGTATAAAGAAGTGATAACACTATTAGGGTAAGAATACATCATGTATAAATCTAAATATTCATGATATAGTAATAAAAAATACTATGTAGGTTAGGTATAGGTAACCCACTTTTAAAATAAATCATGAGGTATGGCCTTCTAGGATAGGAGTTGGTATGACTAGGACTTTTCTATATCCGTAAGATGTCTTGTGGTGGAGTATATTTGGTTCTTTCACTGTATTAATTTCATCTACATTATTATATTAGGGGTTTACCTAACTTTCTTCTTCACTTTACATTATGGTTTTAGGGAATCCTAATGAGTATGTTTATACTCACCCTTGAAAGGGAATTGTTCCCACACATGTTGTGTTTATATAGATTATGCTAGATTCAAAGATGTTCTTTGTGGATGTGGACCCAACGTGTATTGTTTGTGGCTAACACCTAAAAAATCTTGGTGATTCTTGGAAACAAATGTAAGAGTATGTTGGTTCATGATGATAGTGATGACCATTGTAGTTGGAGACCAATCTAAGAGTACATATAGTGAGGAAGAGCCGTCCAGAGTCACATGTTTGTTAGATTTAGAGGATTTTTGGATATACAGTTCCTATGGCATTTTCTTATGTCTCATTATGATTATATTTTATGTCATGTACACATGTTTTATATAGTTTTTTTATATATATTCTTTTTTTTCAATGCATTGGAGAAATATGTCAATTACAGGTTGATATATGCTAAAGCCCCCCATATTGTGTGTTATGCCTACTTGATTTTAATCATTAACTCATGGACTATTGAAGGATAGATTGGGGAGGAAATCTTGGATTAATACTGGCCTAGGTGGGCCCCTATTGGGTCAGGGTGTGTCACATTAGTGATTAGTGGGTTGAGGTGGGGGGGATTTACTTTTTCTTTGGAATCAACCCACAACTACTTACATGCCATGTTTTTTTATACACATGGGTTGACCTTCATGTTTTCATTTTAGGAAAAGTATCATATTGAATCTCGATACATGGATCAAGATAAATAATGTATCATAGTTTTATGATTTATAAGGAATTTAACTAGTGAGTTAGGATTAATTCTATTATAGTTTATTTCTTTTATTTATATCATATACATTGGAAAAGGTTCCTATAACAACCTAAACATTTATGAATAAAATTCCCTATCTTTTAATTAAATGTCTTATGGATATAGAAAACACATGTACTAATTTTGTTTTACTGTATTCAATTGGATTTAAATGACTGTAAAGTATCATTACCATATATAATATAGTCGTTGAACAGTGATCACATGGCTAGTATAAATATAGGGTTTTAACAAATCGTTTTGATACAGACAAAGGAAGTGATGACCTCAACCAATAGGATTGTACCCTATGAAGCCCATTTATCAGAGTTTTCGAGGGATATAGAATTTCTGGTATTTTCCCTAGACCAAGCCCAAGTTTAGATCCAACAACATAAGCATGAGAAAAATAGTTTAGGAGATAAGTTCAAGCTCAATAAGATCACGACCCAAAGCATGTTCACCGAACGTCCCCATGAAATCCCCACCATCGCACACCTAACTCTTAGGGAATATACTAGTCTAATAAAGGTACATGTAACAAGACCCTAGAATTATGATTATGTGAATTGGTTTTGTATAGAATAATGAATGTACTTTCATTATATTATTTTTACTTTGTAAATGATTTTTAATGAAAAAATAATATTTTTGGTTAATATTCAAATTCAATTAAAAAATATATTTTGATGAATTAATATATTTTTTAATTAAATAAAATTTTATTAAAATTTTATCATTAAATTAATTTTATTAAATATAAATGATTTTATAATTTTTATGAAGTCAAATTTTATTTTTATTAAGTTTTGAAAACTATTTTTGTCAAAACCCGTCAATTTTCAATAAATGTTAGTTTTTATTTTAAAAGTTAAAATTCACATATTTAGAAAATTATTTAAATAAAATTAAATTATTTTTGGAATTAGGATATCGAAATTATCCAATGGTGAATTTTTCATAATTTTCTGAGACAGTCAAATTTTTGGGTAAAAATTAAATATCGTAAAAATATATAATGACCCAATAGTCATGTAATAAAATACTATAAAAGGTGTATTAATAAAAATATATTTTTTCCTTTAAAATAATTTAATTTCACGTTTATTTGATTTAGTTTATAAATCCTTAGTGAATCCCCCAAGACATATAAAATATTTTAAGATTTTAAAATCATTTCCCGGAAAGTGTGACTCACCTCCACATAATAAAGGGAAATATTTTAATATATTCATCCCTTAGTCTTATAAAATAATGTATACCAATCCCCTTTTCTTGAAACCATGGGAAAAAACCATGGGATGGTTTGTGGTTTTGAATATTTTAGTGTGTAGTGTCCAAAACCAAAATAATAAAGAATTTCCCCACCTTTCCTATATAAACCCACCCAAGCACCAATTAATTGTCACTAAAGATATTTAAAGATTTAAAAACATATTAACCATACTCCCTAGATTCCTCACAATGAACCCCAAGCTCCCAAGAAGCCTCTCCTAATCCTTTGGAATCACACATCCAAGTAAGGGATCTCCCTCTCTCATTTTTCTTCAAGCACATATTTTATGTCATGCCTTTTAATTTCCATTTGATTGATTTGGGATATATTCTTACATAACTATTTACTATAAATTTTATGTATACATTATGGGATCTTCCTTTCACTCCTATTTATCCCCCTATGATATTTTAAGCCCACCCGTTACTATGCCAAAATTCTGTAAGGGGTTTCCCTCTTCTCATTTCCATTGACTAATTTCTTTTATATTATGCATCTAAATTTCATTTAGTATATTGGGATATTTTGTTCCATGATCCCATTACTATCCATTTCATTTATAAATGACGAGATACCCCTTTCTCTCTCATCAACCAATTTTTACGAATTTCTATTTAACATCATTATGATAGCGAAATTGTACCACGATTTTCCATGCCAAAATCATCATGTAATGAATACCATACCCATTTATCTATAAAGGTAATTCACCTTTGTGCACATATAATTAATGATTTCAGACTTACATGTATGCTTTCCACATTCCTTGATCGTGAAATAAATGATCATGTTGAATGAATCCATGTTATATAATCTATGTGGTACACTTAAGTATGAGATTGAAATGATTTTAAAGGGTGCACCTTGATAATACTCCAATGCATTGGGTAATGTTTAGTATCATGATACGCCATGTTGGTAAAAAGTTTTACCTGATTCGTTTATGTTAATGATGCAATGTTTTACATTGTTTCCACATTTTTATGTTGTGATAATCATGTTATATCATGAATTTATGTTCATATTTATCTTATGCTCCATTGATATGCCTATTGCCTAACATGTATTGTATTATTCATGTTATACCTTGTTTACTCCCTTACCAGGATTTATAGCTCACTCTTTTCTTATGTTTGTCCTCAGGTTATCCCATGCAATGCTAAGTATGAAGGGATGTTGTGGTTATGTAAAATAAGTTTTCAAAAAATATGTGTATTTCATGTTTTAAGTTGTTATGTAATGTTACTAAGACTCAAATATGCTAGACTTATCAATATTCTAGGTTGTATTAAGTGCAATTTTATGCAATAAAGCATGTTTAAATATGAAATAAAGAGAAAGGTTCTTATAGTTCCATCCTATATATTTATTTTATATTTAATTCTAATGTATATTTATTCTTACAAAACATTGTATTTTGATGTATCATGTGGAATATTTTATTTTATATAAGGGACCATGGGATACCATATTAGCCCCATATTTACTCTCTATGGGTTCTTAGTTTGTTATATAGATGTTATATGCTAAATTTTCTATATATTTGGGTATAGCCCTTATTATTTTTTAATGGAATAATATTTCAATGACTTATTTAGGTCTCTGATACTAGTTAGAAGACTCTAAAATATGGGGAGGCATGTTTTAGGTTAGATAGAGACTTGGCTTAAGAATTATTTTGGTATATTGATTCGAGGCTGTTACATAATGCACTACCCATTCTTTGCATTTCCCATTGAAATCAAAATACACTTTTCCAACCATCAGTCAAACTCTACCCAAATCTATTTAAGATCACACACATTACCACTTATCTATTATGCTCGAACACCCACCCATTAAGATTTTGGGAGGGGGTTGTATTATAGATACTATAATTTGAACCCCTGATCTGTCAGTTTTCAACCCCCAGTATAAATCATTGGACTGAGGTCTTATTAAAATAAAAATTAGATATAGTTAGAGAAATGATCTTCAAATATACAAACTCACATCCCCAAATATTTATTATAAATAAAAATAAAATACAAGTATGAAGGAAATAGTGATAACATTGATAAAAATTTATATAAAAATAATGACAAACTCGTTATCAATCATCAATGTATCAATAAAAACATCAATAATATATGAAATCTAGAAAATTAATAAAATAATGAAATACTCTAACCACTGGAACACCATAACATCAACCTACTTTATATTCACTAGAACAAAAATTTATTAGAATAAATTCAAGATAGCATCACTACCCTCATGTGGTGAAATAATATAGATTCTATATAATACTTCATTCCTTCACAAAACATTCCATCATTCCACCCACCCTATATGCATGCTTGTATTACAATTTACTCTAGTTTTGAGATACACTACACAACACTATATACATTAGCCTGATCTCAGTCCTCAATAAGATCAAAGTTATCTTTCAATTTAGTATTTATAACCCACTAAAGACTAACAGAACATACACACCAATTTTTAAAGAAAACCAACTAGCTTTACTTGATTAAAATCAACTAGAATGGAAACTTAATGAAAACACATAACCATATTAGTGATAAAATATAAGAATCGAATAAAATTGATAATATAATTAATCATTATCATATTCATCAACCCAATCAGATTGATTAGTATCAGTAAGATAAAAACTAAAGAGAGTGTCATTGGACCTTTTCAATTTAGGGGAAAGTTTAAAAATATTGGTCAACCAAGTTTCTATGTTCCTTTATAAGATCAATGAATCTTTCATTTGCCTATATTTTTAGGTGAAACTATGGTAAAACACTTATCATCCACCATTTTTTCTTACCATTAGAGATCTTATCCTTATAGGTAGTCCCAACATATTGTCAATTAATTCCTTTAACTATTTAATCACAACTCACCTTGACATGTATTTTTAATGGAGTATATTTTGTACCCATATCATTATCATCACCATAAGATACATATACCAACTAAAAATAATAATTATAGCACTAAATTATGAAAACATACCATCTTATATAGAGTGTTGATTTTTATTCTTAGTAAAACATCCTTTTTTTTATTTTTAATAGAATATTTATCCTCTTTTTTAGTCTAATTATGATTATTAGAGTGAAAAATATTTATTGAATTAGTATCCTTTCCAATATATGATATCTAAGAACCATGATTTCTTTTATTTTTGGCCTTTTCAACATAAGATAATTAGGTACTATAGTCCACACCATAGTGAGAACCATCTCCTTTGTTTGTAGCCTTTATAATATACAGAAACTAAGAACTATTTGTGCCTACTAATTAGTTTTTTTTTCTTTTGTGAAAGTACTTCACAACATGCCCTTGTAATGAATAAAAATAATAAAAAATAACTTTGTGATAGTTATACTTTGTGTTCCCAATAATAATGAAATCCAAAAAAAGTGAAGAATATTTTCATATTTAATAATAAAGTTAATTTAATACTTATAGGTTACAATAAGAACCTTATCAATAAAGTCTGAATTAAGGTACACTTCAATAAGAACCTGGGAAAAGTGTTTAAGTCTTGAAATATTTGTTTCCTTGCCCATATTTATTGACACAAAAAAATGTATTCTATGCACTTCATCACAGAATTCATGATGTGATCCTCACTTAGACAACAAATGTTGAGGTTGAGTAGAAATATGTATTTATACTTGAAGAGATGCAGGTTGAATTCCCATGTTCCACAATACTACTCCACGATGAGGGATGGATATTCCTTGAAACATTTTACAATCCAATGGCACAGTGGAGGGAACCCCCCTCTAGGAGTAGGACATGTATTCCTAAAATCGCTGATAAAAAGGTGTTAATGGATTAGGATACAATGTTGAGCATCTTTCAAGAATTCATTGGTATAATAAAACCACCCTAGAGTATATTTCTATTTGAAATCATCAATTTTACTAGTCATAGATCCCAAACAAACTTATAGACCATAAGTTATGGCTGTTGGAAGTCGAGAATATT
The DNA here is from genome assembly GCA_963277665.1 of Viscum album. Taxonomy (NCBI): domain Eukaryota; kingdom Viridiplantae; phylum Streptophyta; class Magnoliopsida; order Santalales; family Viscaceae; genus Viscum; species Viscum album. The sequence goes on from OY728139.1 coordinate 499,540,076, forward strand.
TTATAAAGTAATTCCATTTCCCACACAAGCCATTCACGCAATCCATTCATACATCTCTTTTGTGCAAGGTCCTTATGCTAACCTCTTCATGTAGCCCCTCCACAAAGGTCCACCATCCAGTCTATAAATTGAACCATCCACCTCTAATTTTTGAAGTAAAAACAACCTCATGGATGCCGATGTAGGGTGACATCTCTAGTTGCACAACTCCTTCACCCAAGTAGTACATCCCTACTTGGGAAAATCACAATGGCCCTCCATCATTAGGGAAAGGCCCCCAACCCCACACCTGAGCAACCCATACTTGGGTGACCCACATTTGGGAGGCCCACACCTAGGAGACCTACACCTATGCCCATAATTGGGAGACCCAAACCTTGGTGACCCACACTTGGGTGACTCACACTTGGGAAGGCCATACCTCAGAGACCCACACTCAGATGAGCTATACCTGGGTGAGCCACAATCTGGAAAAAACTCACTTGGGTGAAACTTCACCCAAGTCATGCTACTTTGTGACCCTTCACGCCTACTGGTCTATATTGTGGGGGCTACACCCTCACAACCCCATTGGGATCAGCGCCGAGATACGATCCCGAGCCTCCGGTCGGGTCCCTTTGATACCATCACTAACCCCCATGAAAAATGGAAAATTTCATCATGAATGTTTTGGGTCAGGTTGAGGAATTTTTGAGTTTCAAAACATATAACCCCACCTATCATTCCAAATTACCATGAGTTTATATACTTATCATAGTTCCAAAAATATGGGAATCTTCCTTGGTGTAAGCCCCAACCAAACCAAATCACCATGAGTTGAGATAATTCTCATTGTTCCATAAACATGGGCACCCTCCTAGGTGTAATCCCTAACCAAACCAAATCAACATGAGTCAAGATACTACTAATGGTTTCAGAAACATGAGAATCATCCTATGTGTAATCCCCAATGAAACGAAACCACTATGAGTCAAGATACTCCTCATGGTTCTAGAAACCTGGGCGTCCTCCTAGGTGCAAACCCCAACCAAAACAAATCACCATGAGTTGAGATACTCCTAATGGTTCCAGAAAAATAGGAATCCTCCTTGTTGTAAACTCTAAACAAACCAAATTACCATGATTCGTGATACCCATCATGGTTCTAAAAGAACGACTAGAAAATACGAAGAAGCCTCGAAGCTCTGCTAGCCATAGTCCTTCACCCAGGACCTCAAAACCTTTTAGGTAGAATTAAAATACTGAAAAGAAGTGGAAATTAATGGTGTAGTAGGATTAATTTTTCCCTAAGTGTTTTAAATACAAAACACCTATGTGATCCATCACCCCTAGTCTAAGAGGACTAGGGAAAAGTATTCTTCTTAAGCCTAGAACTTGAGTGCCAGTCATCCAAAGACACCTGAAGAGACCCTTGGTTCCAAGAGCAAGACCTCTCCCAAGTGTTGTCTCCTAGGTTATCCATCATCCAAGGATCTCCTTAGCTCACCAAGACTTCACCTATATGATACATATTCATCTCACTCAGCCTTCACCTATGTGAGATTTCTTAAGCTCACTCAACCTTCACCTGTGTGAGCCACCTTATGATCATCCAGTGTTCACTTGAGCAAGCCATCATTTGGGAAAATTTTCCATGCCATTAATGGTAGGGAACCTCATTCCTTGAGAATAACATCTAGGGGATACCAAATAAGAACCTCCACTGAGGCCTCCAGACCTGTACAATTATAGCAAAAGAGACACCAACATGTCTTCTATTTGGTTGTGCATTCCTTCAGTAAGATTTGTCCCACACTTGTCCTACATGATGGGTAGGGTCCTCATGGTGTGTAGAGTTGTGAATCCATTCAATAATGAGGAACTAGACCTTGGGGGTAGTGTCATGGGCCTCCTGATTTCAAACATGAGGGCTAGGTCCTTGTCCTCCCCTCGTTGTCTCTGATACCAAGGACCTCCTATTTTAGATGGGGGGATGCTTGATTTTACCTTTGATTAGGGTTAGTGATGAATAATTATATCATCATTTATGGAACTAGGAATATGTAATTCCTACTAGAGTAATCCATCATCCATTCTTATTGTTTGTATCTGGATGAGTACGAGAGTGCCTATCCTAGTTACGAAAACAAAGAGGAGAGAGGCACATCAAATCCCTTTCTCTATCCCATCACCCTGACCTCATCTACCAAGGGATGAAGGGGATCATGTGGTTTTCCAGATGTACCATTTACTCTTGTTTCTCACACCAATCATGACTCACGTGGGCTTAGAGGTTAGTAACAATCATGACATCTACACGATCATATGGACATCTCTGCATAGAATCCTTTTTCGTATCTTCTTCTCACCTTCCTTCAGAGGGCCTCCATAGGTTTGTTTCCTCAAATATATGTATCAATCTCAAAGGGTCATCCCCCCTATGATAAAAATATTCAAAATACCTAAATAGGAGTGGGTCCTCAATAGAGAATCCTCCTACACATTGTAATCCCTAAAACCAGGGACTCTTATACGGTGTAAGCCCCATCATGTCCTTAAACGACCACATACCCTACGAGAAAAATTTTCAGGGCCGCCTATTTGGTGTAATCCCAAAATCCATGTTACCATACATATCAAAGGAATAAATATCCCCTTAGAGAGAAATATTCATATGGAATCCATAGGCATGGGTCCTCAACCTAACCAAACTATGTGGGATTTGATTCCCATCCAAATGGGATATGTAGGAAGCCTACTTGATGTCCAAACCCAACACCCCAAATTCACACTTATTATTTCTAAGAGAAATACTTGGTAGGGTCACATCCATGCCAAGAGACCACATCCCTCTCAGGTAATTTAGGCCGCTTCAGCGTAAGTCCCAAACCAACCCATGGCCAGACACCTTCACCTAGACGTCTTTGCTGCATGATGTTAAACTACATGGTTTGGTCCATGTTAGATGAACTTAAAAGGTATGATGTGTCCTTCTAAGTGGCACTGAACTATGACGGTTTTGATTACTTTCAAAAGGATACATATATATCCTATATCATGGGCCCGATCCTGATATCATAATAACTCCCGTCTTCCTGGATGATGACAAAATCAAGAGTACCCCACTGTGTTGCTTAAAACCTATATCGTAATAATAAAAAACCAAAGAATCTATAATCCAAATATAAAAGGGTACAATCAATGGAGAACCTTAGATACATACATATTTATCAATTTATTAAGAACCTCAGATACATATAGATGATTCTAAAGTTAGTACATTCTAATAATTGATTGTTAACTTAAGGGATACCCATGTCTTATTTTATATTTAATAAAGGATTCACAAATATGTCTTAAATCATAAGAGAGTCCTGGAGTATGAAATAATTTACCTAAAAATGACACAATGAGCTTAAACTCCCATCTTCCCGACCAATGAAAGTCCCCAAGTGTTGTTGGACCATTTCCCAATAACTTCCCACCTTTGGAAAGCAGGTTCATTAAACACCACAAATAAAAGAACCATTGGGTGTTTCTAGATCCATGAACAAAACCTGTTAGAAGCTATTCCAAAATGGTTAACCTGACGTGGATGATTGTGCAACATTCATACCCCCATAATCATCCGTCGCAACACACAATGATTTTCATCAGAAAAAAATAATATTTGATACACTAATAGATGAAGTTAAAGGGAATATTACCTATATCCACTAAATCACATTTACTTGTGATATAAATGGGGAATTTGTATTTAATGATAGATGGATATCGTAAAAGGGAATTAAGTCATGAAATATGATTTCATTCTATATGCCACTGCCACCTCAATTATATTTACTGATTATAAGAACCATTAAACACCATCAACCTTTTTCTATATATGATGCATGATAGTGTCATTGTCTATGTTTTTAGGGTGTGTTGTATGGTTCATATAATATGATTACATGATAATTCCATGCCAAGAATCTTATATTATGATTCATTTGGTAGGGAAATGACACACATTAGTTGGTGATCATTGACATGAAAACATTCATACATATTCTATATTAAATATATAATTTAATAGAGAGTTACATATGATGTAATGCTCATAAAATTCATCATTCATGCATGAGATACCTGATTCAGATATAGATTTTACTCATGTGTTGTAACACATGAATAAATTCAACAACACCCAAGGAGCATCCTATAGGGGCTTTATAAACCCCACTATCATATGATGACTTGGTGGGTGTATGCATGTATAATGATCAATCGAGTCCATCCCTTACCAGAGCTCTCTTTTATTATACCTCCTTCAAACCATGATATGATATCATTCCATGGATGGATAATGGATACCATTTTGAGTTTCAAAATAATCCATCCTAGAATGTGGATATACCTATGGAGAGGGGATTTCATTTGGTTATCCTAGATTTACATACATAAAACTATATGGTGGTTTGATTATATTACAGATGGTATCTAATGTAAGTCACAACCTATTTATGGTTTATTCATTTCTAGTATACACAGTTTCATTTATCTAAGCATAGTGATATTGTGTTTTGGGATTCTAATTAATTTTTATATTATGATTAATTGTTAAAAAACCCTTATAAACCTAGTATTGCTATCAGAGAAACCATGTGTCTTTATTATTTGAAACCATGTTTTTAAATGACGAATAGTTAACCTGAAATTATGTTATATGATAATTTAATGTGAATTTTTGTACTTGATGTTATGTTGTGAGATAAGGTACTGTTAGGTGCTCCAACTTGATAATATGTTAAGTATTAACGTAATCTTGAGAGAGGCCTGAAGATACAATTATGTGACAAAATATCCTGCACTATGTAAATATAGGATTTTTAAAGAATTTTATATCATAACCACACTGTGAGACTCCTAGTGAATCTGTAAAAATGTCTACTGTTTTTGGACCACATTGTTTTGAGGCTAAGAATTTCTCCACACACTATGGCATGCACCATGACATGGGCCACCCCACGGTCCCATCAAAATTTTCATCACACATGGACCGCAGAGCGCTGCAAGTCATTTTGGTTTTGAAAAAATTTATTTTTGATGAATTTAATTATTATTTATCAAATTTTTATTAATTAAAGGTGTTGGGCCCTATAAAATAGGTTTTTTCAGGCCTAATTAAAATATGAAATGTTAACATCAAAATTTAATATTTTATTACCTTTTATAAAATTATATGGCATGCCATATGTATTAGATGAAGTTTTTATTTAATTATAAGGTTAATTTACAAATATTTTAGAAATTTAAAAATAAGTTTTTAATATAAAATATTTATATTTTAAAAATTATGAAATTTTCATAATGAACAATTTGAAATGTTTGAACTAAAAGAAACATATTTGGATATTATTTGAACATTACCAAAAGAGTTTTGATAAATTGATATTATCAAAGGTTTAGATAATATTAAAATTTTTATATTTCATGAAATATCATATATTAAAGTAAAATTACATACAATGAATAGTATGAAAATTTCATATTATGATTGAATACAAAGTGTTCATATTTAAAAATTATAGAATGTATATAATTAATAGCTCAATTTGAAAATTTTTATAGTTAGTATTCATATATCAATTATTCATAAGTTGATTATTTCATGTTTAAATACTTGAAATATTTATTTATTTAAATGTTATTCCAGATTTTATTCTTAATGAAATTTTTATATAAGTTCTAAATATTTTCATACATTAGTTTATATAATAAACTGCTTCTTATAAATTTTTGATACCCTACAAGGCATGAAAACACACGATTTAGGTTTTTATATACCTTGAAATCAATTTATAATTGAAGTTATGATCTTGATAATTTTGGTTGAAGATAGTTTATATATATAAGGTTTTAGAGTTATGATGAATTGGATTCTCACTTGAGTAATGTATCACATGGTAGAGGGAATTTGGGTCAGACTTCCCACTATCATAGAGGATTATTCCCTATTCTAGAAAGGTGGGGGTTGGATATCTATGGATATAGGATTACTTATTTATATATTTTAAATTTAATATATCTCTAGACCTTTACATGAAAATCTAATATACCTTATGCATAGGATGCATTTGGATGTGTGTAAATAGGTTTGATTTATATTTTTGGGAGAGTAATAGAACAATGGGTTGTGTAAAGTGTTACACATAAATATGGTTTGAACATATTGATTTTGTTGAGAGAATATGCTTCCAAAACTAAATCCTTAGAATCATGCATACATAAATTGAATAACATGAGAAAAGATAGTGTGATTAAATCCCCTTATAAATAATAAGTGTTAGATTCATTATAAAGTAGAACTTTTCAATACCCTGATCTTTAAAATGGGTAGTTTTGTTTTGTAGATAGGTTCTCCTAGATTATCTTGTGCATGGAAAGAAAGTGATATGTGACCTTGGATTTTCTATCTAGGTAGTTTTGTGCCATATCAAGGTGCCCCTAAATTGTCTTATGTTATCATATTATTGGTTTTTTATTTGGGTTATGCTTTAGTGGGAAACCCTAATAGTTAGGATACCAGTTGAATAGAGTGGAGTGAATCCACATGATGTATTTGGATAAAGATTTTATCCACTCAACTATCCAAGAGTCATATTTGATTTTATTGAAAAGTTTGTTCTACCATATATAATCATGAATTATTTACATACCTAGACCAGTGTAAGTCATGATGAAATATAGTTATTAGCCTACTAATGGAAATGATGTTATTCGAAAGGGGTCATATTTTTAGTGGGAGTTCGTTCAATAAAAAATTCTTATTAAAATCTAATAAAACATGATACCCATATAAAGAAAAATTATATTGTAATATTATCATCAAAAAACTTATCTTTGAGATTAATCTGTAGGAAGGAGAATCTTAATATTTACAAATCCTTATAATGGTAACTTAAGAACAGTTCTTAAGTATAAGGAAATTCTATGTGTTAGATCATCACTATCCCGAGTAACCCAATGTTAAAATTTTTTAACGGGTGAATATAGATTATTATTAATCATAAAATGATTCTCTTGGGTATTCAAAGTAATTTGATTCAAAATGAACTAAGGAATTTTTAGTCTTGGAAACCTAATATGGATGAGTATACCAATGACATGGTGGGACTAAATAATTCATTAAAACTTATTTTGGTTAAGAAATTTGTTGTGTTATGATCTTTAGTAATGTTATGATAATGTGACTGAGTTTAAGAAGAGTTACATGATATTATCAAGAGTTAAGAATTATGAATTGAGCATATGATATCTAAGTTAGGGTGATGTGTACATAGTACAAGTGGTAAAAATTCAAGATGAAAGAATGAAATTTAATTGGAGAGTCTAACAATGTTTATTCAAGTATCCAGATAATATTATTGAGACCCGAAGGTTATCAAGAAGTAGTATCAATGATTACATAGGTTGAAATTGTTTAAGACACCTAAAGGGGTTTATTAAACTCAATGTAACATCTATGATAAGTAGTTTTGTTATCAAATTTGATTCTTTATTTTCGAATGGTATGTGATACAAACTATATGTTTTAAAAGTAATATAAATATACAAGATTTTAAAATGAAGGAAAAAATTAAAATATATTATAGTGCACATTCAAGTGATGAAGAAGAGTTTCTATATCAAGGACCTAAATGTAGATGAATTTATCAATTTTAGAGGAATCTAAGTAGAGGATGTGTGTCTTCATCTCATTTATCTTATGTGATAGGAGAAGTAGTTCATTAACAAAGAGTTGTTATAAGAAAAGAGAGATGATTAATTGTATAAACATGATTTTTGATTTATAAGATTCTATAACATATTTTGAGAAGAAGATATGTATTAATGAAGTTTTCAGTGGAATATTCTAATGAAGTTTTCTTTTCAGTGGGGAATTCTCTAAACACATAGAATACCATATTCTATATAGAAACAATATTTTATTTTTTGAATATTCCTACTAAAAGGAAATAAGAGTCATTTCCTAAGAAAAAAAGATATGTGTATATTAATATGATAATTTGAATAGAATATAGTGTCTAGGAGGATTTTGGGAATATGTTTGAACTTAAAAAAGTTCAAAATTAACAAGTAAAATATTATACTACTCTAATTTTTATTTATATCCTAAAGAGTTTAGGATACATGATGGTAATAAAAATAAAAATAATTTCATTTAGTTATTATAAAAAGTGAATATCACTATTTCCTAAAGGATTATACCAGTCAAAGTGAACGTCACTTTATTTTACCGGAGTTTAGGATGTTTTGGTAAACATTAATATAAATAGTTACATTATTTAAAGGAAAAAGTATGATGGAATAAGGTTCCATGGATTATGATGTTAAATATAGAAAGGGTTCTAAGTAGATAATATAGGTTGAAATCATAACATTTGATGTTGTGAAGTTAAAGAGTTTGAATATGTTTAAGGAGTTGAACATTAGGAATATGATTCATAAATATAAACATTATGCAAACATGATTTGTCACGAACCAAGATGGGTCACCATCCAACTTGGCACCCATCCCAGTCCATGGCAAGGCTTGAAGGGTGTTCCCAAACCCCATGGGCTGGAAACAAGTACCCGGGTATCAAAATTACAACATGGGAATTATTTACTCGATGTCATAATAATAAACCACTTACAAGATAAATAAACCAAAACTGAAAATAGACAACCAAACATGGAATAACCAACTTTACAGATTTAAAGCTTACATTTTTGAACAAAAACCTAAAAGTACTATAACAAGAGGAAAATAAAACTTCTCCCAAACCTCCATGCAATAAAAGGGCCCCAACCTCAACTCACTGCCACCAAGATCCACAAGGAGATACCACTAGGAACCCCAAACCACCCACGTAATGCACCTTGACTTAACCTAGAACAAACATATAATAAGGTCTACATACACACAAGGGTGTACGTAGGGTGTGAGGCAAAGCCCAATAGGATGCACCCAAATAAAAAAGATTCCATTCTATAACATTTAAGGAAAAATAAATATAATCATTCATGGTAAATGGATTTAAAATAATTTTAAGGAAGCATTTTAAGAAGAACCATTATCAAGGGAAGAATTCAAAGAAAACAATTTCTAAAGAAAAAACATTAGAGAAACTATTTTAAAGGAACATTTAAAAATATTTTTTTTGCTAAAATAACTTTTTTTGAAATAAAATACACTCAAGGGTCCACCATATTCCGACGAATGTTACCACATCATATAAGTTCCACGTCACAAGAGAGAGAACCATGGGTAAATCCCTAGGGGTAATCTAGCTCAAGTGGGACCCTAAAACCTCATACCTCAGTGAAAGGTGGTATAGTAACCTCAACCATTAGTTTCCTCATGCATGATCCACTAGAGAGGATAAACATAAAAAATTATAGTGGTGATCAATCACCATAATAGTTTAGTTAGTGTTGTAATCGTCAATCATGCTAAGTAAAACCAAGACAAGACACTTCTATATAACTAGTGTACTAGATCTAGTCATCCCACCTAGATACTTGAGATTCCCTTGTGCTCAAGTTGATGTTCACATATCACAAAACATACCACTCACACAACCTATTTCCAAGCATTCCAAGAAAATCACCCCTTTTCACCAAAAAGACACCTTTCATTTCACCCATACCAAGACAGTTTCAAAAAATGCACATATAATTCCTTGAACATTTCATAAAAACCATTTATCTCTATCAGAAATAACATGTATATAATAAACCAACCAAAACCACGGTCTAAGCCCCTTTGTAAAGGCCCACATACACTAACACCATTTTTAAAACAAGCTTCTCCATTATTTTAGTAATTATCAATTCATGTTCAAAAGTACTCAATAAGGAAAATGTGCCAAAACGACTCATTTTCCATAAAAAATACCTTTTTAACACACATGAACCTCAAGTTCCAAAGAAAATGTATTTTTCATCTTTAAACCAAGGAATTAATTCCTTTTTAAGAAGCCCTATATAAATTATCCACAAGACCTAGCCCTTTTCCTTTATAAAAATTCATTTCCATCATATAAACATGCCAAATCTTTCAAAAAAAATATTCACACCACATAAATAAAGTTTAAAACATGTCAAAATTAATTAAACAAACAAAATAGATCATCCATAAATGTAAAGGCATTGAACCACCTACCTCTCATGAATAACCATAAAAAAATGGTGTGAAATACCATCTGCACCTCAACCACACCACAAAAAGTGAAGAATAAACCCTAATTAAGGAGATCAAACCCAAAAACCCAATATTAAAAACCTAAATCTAAAACCTAATCATGGGGGAGAGGAATACCCAAAGGAAAAGAGTAAAAAACCTAGAATAGAGAAAAAAACAGGGGGAAGACACTTACCTGGAGATTCCTGAAAGGATTCGGACCAAAACCACAAAGGGAAGGAAGATCCAGAGGAGCCATGGAAGGGGGAGGGAGCTCCTAGGTAAGATGAGGTCGTGTGGGGTGAAATAGAGGGGTTAAAGGGTTTAAAATTAGGTGGAAAAGAAACCCGAAACCCTGATTTTTAATGACCTTGGAGGTTGCACGGTTATTCCGCACGGTTTGTAAAACTGCGCAGTGACGGTGAGAATGTCTCTTCCGAGGAGGCGACCTACTACACGGACAAGCCACACAATCCGATTGATCGTTTGGTAGCCATATGGTTACCACTGTCCTTGCTAGACCACACCACGCGGTTACTTAGGCCGGGGTGCATTGTTACTCTTAATTGTGCACCAACCATTCACTGCAATCTATCTAGCCCAAAATTCATGCTTTTATACAAAATTCAGAAGGAAACCAAAAATAAGAAGATAGACCAAGGATAAATAGAAATAATACCGCAAAATTTTAACCCCGTGACACCCAGTTCTTTAGAGAAATGGTTGAGAACCCAACCCAAACCAAAATAAAGGCAAAATTAAAAACCCAGGTGTGACAATTCTCCTCATGATAAGGATTTCTGCCCTCGAGAATCCACAACAAGGTTAGAACCAAAATAGCACCATCAGAAAGGAGACTTAAAAATTGAACTTGGGAGGCCAAAAAGGACTTCCTGATATGTGTCACCCACCCCCAAAATTGAAATCACCTCTAGTTGATCGATTGAAGGAAAAGAAACTTTCCACAACACACCATCCCACTTCTCAAACTGAAAAACCTCTTTCATTATTAGATGGAACCCACACAAATAGTCTGAAACAAATATACAATATCAAATCACATACAAGGAACACTCCCATAACCTTAACTCAATGAAACTATTGGGGATTCTTTAACCCCAACTTTTACACAAGGAATAAGCTTGAGGTTAGATAGTTCTGAACAAGACCACCCACCACCAAGGCAACACGAGGGAAAAAAATGAGGTACTAATATGGGGATTCCTGAATGGACTCCCCACCATAATAAATTGGAAAACATCGATTTACTATCAGGAAATTTCAGTGAGACCCATAATGGGTCTCCCCACCAAAAGAACCGACCAACTAACTTAACTGACTAGCATGGACCAACGAAGGATGTCATACATGAGAAAACTTTGGAGCTTCTCATACAACCGAATCTCCCACCTCAAGGTACCCAACCAAGAAACTTTAAACCCCATAGAATACACTATGTGGTTCACCACTCTTATGGGAATTTCTATCCTCGGATGTTCCCAACAAAAACCAAGATTGAAACATAACTACAAGGCCGTTAATATAGAAACAACCACACATAGATTCACACTCACCATGTTTTAAGCACTAGGGTTCAAGAGAATGAAATAAACCCGCCTCATTATAATCAAGGATGGAATCTTCCACCTATATGGGACCAATTTAAATGAAACAATTAAAAAGACGATTTGAACCTCCTCCCTTTTTAACATCGATGATAGGGATTAGGCCGAGATGCCTTACAATCCTGGGGTTCCTAACTATGTGACTGCTTCACTCCGGGACCTATGGATGGGGATTTAATGTTTGAAGCATATCTTGCCTCACATTTAGGCATTGAAAGACCCCCAATCAAGCTTCTCATTCTGGTACTACAAGAGACCACCCCATAACCCATCTGGAATAACTAAGACATAACACACTCCAAAACCCACTTACTCCTACATGGAACATTCAATAGTATGGGTGCCTAGATGATGAATATGCATTTCCCCTCTCAATCCAGACAAGGAACATCAGAAGAAAGACCAAACTTTTGGTATGGAAGGCACCTTCACTCAGAACAAAGATTAGAAGAGAAACATGCTTCTGTTTAAGAAGAAGTCCTCAAAAGGTTTCACAACATCCTTATTTTCCCTTATAAAATAACACAATGTTGCAAGACATCACCAAACACAACCCTTGAAACTAAAAGAGACATTACCAAGATAGGGACCTTGAATTGAGTTATAATCATCATGAGGTTACTGTAAGTGGCCAGAATAGTCTCTCACGACCAGGTTTTCCACACTGGTTGACTAACGTGAACCCTTTCATAGACAATACCAACGAAAGACCCAAAGGACCCTCAAAACATCCGCTAGCACCGAAAAATATGAATAGTTTTATCCTTTCCTCACTGGAATTCCCTTCACCATTTATAGTAAGGATCTTTATACACAATGGTGTCAATCCTCACACCTAACGACTCAGGCAACTTAAAGAAACCAAAAATTCCTTAACCCTTCTCACATATATTATCCCACTACGAGAGGACTCACTTAACTAAGATACAAGGGAAGAGGAATCATATTCTGAAATTTGAGGAGAGAGTCCTTACATCAATCAACTGGAGGATCTTCCAAAAACGAATCACCCATCATCGCACTTCAATCGCATGTTAACTCTTTATGGGAGCATACACTAGCCAAGAAGGAAAACCAAGGACCCAACCAAACCACTCCATTGGCCCAACATACCATAAGAAAAAACTGAACACATGGGGGGGAACCACCACAAAAGATTCTTGAAACACTCCTCGAAAGAGACCACTGACCACCACTCTAAATCAATGCACTGACAAAACAAAAACCTGGAACATTTCTCAAACAAGAGAGGTTTTCAAGACCAAAACACCCCAAAATGACATTCCCAAAAAATACAAAAATACACACAACACCTTTTTCTTCAAAAACACTTTCGAAAATAAAACCAGGTTGGTGGGTTTCACATACCTCAATGGTGCCTCATGGGCCCCATACATGCATGTTCTCATGAAAATCGGTCACCAATTCACCTTTATTATATAATCAATGCATATGGTCACCCATGAAAGTACCAAAGGTTAGAATAAAATTTATTTCCATTTAAAAAAAACATCCAACCTACATCCTAGATCTTCCCATTTCATAAACCCACAAATTCACCCCTTCATGAACCACTATCCACAAAATGAAAAACCCAATTCAAATTTCACAAAAACCTCCACGAGAAAGCATCGATCCTTCAAATAAAACCAATTTTCAAATCGCAAACATCAACTCCAAGACATTTCATCTTATTTTCAAACCATTTTCAAATACCAAACCAACTACCACCAAAATTTTACAAGCTTCCTGAAATTCACTAACCACTAAATCAAAAACCACTTTAAACTAGTATTCTGTCTTCCAAACAACCACAATTGAAATCATTCTCATCTTTACAAAAAAATAATTTTATAATATTACACCTTTTAAAAACTCATTGAAAACAATTCTAAAAACCCATTTTTCCATCTTTTGAAAACTAAACCATTTCAATTTTAAAAATTCAGTATCCACACTTTCCATGAATGGGTTTTCAAAAATAATTTTCAGAACCCAAGGAGACAAAAGACGATTCAAGAGGAAACTAGTGTTGATGGGTGACTCAGACATATGGTTAGCGGCCACATGCTGGTCACACCACTATCACAGGGAGTGTTCTAGGAAAATTTCCCTATATCCACATGTATTTTCAGGCCCTAAGAGCTCACTAAGACCATTATACCATCTCTCATTTCATTTCGTAAACATCGAGAAACCACAAGGACCAAAATACTCACATGACACCTGAATTCCCCTGGTAACTTGAGTCCCGTCATGAGGTGTTCTGGCTAGACACCCTACTCATAATTGAAATATCAATTCCCATAAATCCTAGCTTCAGTCTATCCAGACTCTTACCTAAGGAACAATACCCATAAGAGTGTGACCTTCTCGGATACAATTTTGTGATAAACCAAGATGGGTCACTATCCGACCTAGTGCTCAACCCATTCCATGGCAAGGACTAAAAATAATTCCCAATCCCTACGGATCAGAAAAAATTAATTGGGGTTCAAAAATACAACATGGTAATGATTTATGTAATGTCATAATAATAATAAAAAACTTACAAGATAAATAAAAAAACTGAAAAAAGACAACCAAATATGGAATAACCAACTTTACATATTTAGAGCTTACAATTTTGAATTTTTTTAAAGGAATGCAACAATAGGAAACTAAAACTTCTCCCAAACTTCCATGAAATAAGAGGGCCACAATATCACGCCACCACCACCACGATCCCAAGGAGATACCACTAGGAACCCAAAACCACCCACAAAATGCACCTTTCCTTTACCTGGAACAAACATATAATAAGATCTACATAAACCCAAGGGTGTATGTAGGGTGTGAGACAAAGCCTAGTAGGATGAACCCAAAAAAAATTCTATTTTATAACATTTAAGGAAAAATTAACATGCCCATTCCTGGAAAAGGGAATTAAAAAATTTTAAGGAAGCATTTTAAAAACCATTCTCAAGGGAAAAAATCCAAGTAAAACCATTTTTAAAGAAACCAACTTCAGAGAAACACTTTTAAAGGAACATTTCAAAAGTTCTTTTGCTAAAATAACTTTCTTTGAAATAAAATACACTCAATGGTCCACCATATGCCGATGAATGGTACGACATAATATAAGTGGCACGTTACAAGAGAGAGCACAATGGGTAAAAACCTAGGATTAATCTAGCTCGAGTTGGACCCTATAACCTTGTACCTTGGTGAAAGGTGGTATAGTAAACAAAATCGTCAACATCCACATGCATGAGCCACTGTAGAGGAGAAACATCCAAAATTATAGTGGCGATCAATCATCATCATTGTTTAGTTAGTGTTGTAATTTTTAATCATTCTAAGTGAAACCAGGACAAGCCACTTCTGTATCACTATCATATTAGATCTAGTCAGCCCACCTAGATACTTGGGATTCCCTTGTTCTCAAGTTGATGTTCAAATATCACACAACATATCACTCACACAACCCATTTCCAAGCATTCCAATAAAATCACACTTTTTCACCAACAAGACACGTTTCATTTTTCCCTTACCAAAACTGTTTCAAAAATATGCTTAGCATGTCTTGAACATTTCATAAAAACTCATTTAGATCTATAACAAATAACATTTATATAATCAACCAACCAAATCCATGGGTCAAGACCCTTTGTAAATCCTCATGCACACTAATACCATTTTTAAAACAATCTTTTCCATCATTTAATCAATTATCAATTCATGCTCAAATGTACACAACAAGGATAATGCATATAAACGACTCATATTCCATCAAAAATAACTTTTCAACACACACACACCTAAGGTTACCAAGAAAATGTATTTCACATCTTTCAAACAAGGAATAAATTACTTTTTAAGAATCCTTACATAAAGCATCCAAAAGACCTAAACCTTTTCCTTTAAAAAAATTCATTTCCAACATAAAAACATGCCAATGATTTCAAAAACATACTTCTTTCCACATAAATAAAGTATAAAACATGTCAAAATTAATTAAACAGACAAACTAGATCATCCATAAATTCCAAGGCATGAAACCACCTACCTATAATGAAGAACCTTCCAAAAAATGGTGAAAAATCCCATCCAAACCTAAACCACACCACAAGGAGGCAATAAGAAACCCTAATCAAGAATATCAAACCCAAAAACCCTAGATTAAAACTCTAAATTGAAACCCTAATCGTGTGAGAGAGGAACACCCAATGGAAAAGAGGCAAAAACCTAGAATAGAGAAAGAAAATAAGGAGGAATCCACTTACCCAAAGGTTCATCGAAGGATATAGACAAAAAACACCAAGGGAAGGACGATCCGGAGGATCCATGGAAGAGGGAGGGAGCTCCTAGGGCAGACGAGGGTGAGTGGAGAAAAATATAGGGGTTAAAGGGTTTAAAATTAGGTGGAAAAGAAACCCAAAACCATAATTTTTAATTCCCTGGTTGGAGTTGACCATGCGACCATCCCTGCCAAGGAGTTGACCTACTGCATGGGAAAGATGCATAGTCTAACTGACCGTACGGTAGCCGTGAATTCACTACTATCTTACCTAGACAACACCACACAGTTAGCTAGGCTGACATGCATAGTTACTCCTAATCATGAGACAACTGTGCATTTCATTATGTCTAACCTAAAATTCATACTTTTTTTCCAAAATTCAGAAGGAAACCCCAAGGAAGAATCTATAAAAATGATAACTAGAAATAATACTTCAAAATTTTAATCCTATCACACCTAGTTCTTGAGAGAAATAGACGATAACCTGACACAAATTGGAATAGAGGAAAACTTTAAAACCCTAGTGTGACATGATTTATTCATATATTTCACTCAATAAATAGTTTAGTTAGAGGGTTTTATCATATGGTCACATGGCGATGTGAGAGGAATCACTTATGGATGTAATAAGTTATTATTATGCAAGAAAGTCACCACTAAAAAAATGGGCAAGGGAAGCACCACCTTTTCCCGACGCTATGAAAAAAGCACTGATAAAACCAAAGTCCCATTTTATAAAATGGGATGCACAGTGCCCTCTGTTTATCACTCCCTCAAGCTCTCATGGTACTATACCGCTGCGACAACTCCCCTCCCTTGATCTTCTCTTTGCCGGACCTCCGCCGCTAGCCCTACTCCACCACTATCCCTACTCCACCTCGAACCCTACTCCTCATCCTCCCCCTCGAACCCCTTCCACGGGTCCTCCTCCCTACAAACCCTACTTCTCCTCCTCCCCGCTAGAACCTACTCCCGACTGCGAACCCTACTTCAAGTATTTGTGATTCCTTTCATCGTGGTTTGATTCTTAGCTTCCAATCGTTGATCTTAGGTGATTTATCCACTCATCCTCATCTGTTTCCTTTTGTTCTGATTCCAATATTCACTATGGTGGTTTAGTTTGGTTTGGGTTATGTTGTTTGTTTTGGATACATTTTGATGATTGTTTGGTTCAGTAGGTTGATTAGTGGTTTCTCATGGTGCGGTTGTGGTTGGGGGACATTTCTTCTTCACCTTACAGTGTGCAATGAGTTTTAAAGCATCATTGCGGTATGGAATCCATCATTTCTCTTTATTGTGTATCATGCAAGAGGGGTTTCTTCTAATGTCAGTATATGAAATATGGTTATGATGGCTTAATAAAATATAAGGAATTTAAAAATTAAAATTAAAGGGTAAAGGGGTTTTATTTTCAAGTTTTTACAGCCTTATTATTATTTATGATATTATGATTGCACAAGATAGATGCTCCACTGAAAATTATGGCCAGTGGGGGCTTTATTTACACTCAATGATATACTATGTGATTACTGATTTTTTTGTGATTATTTTCATGTCACCCTAATATGGAAATTAGCTAACCACTTACATTTTAAGAATAAAATAGTTTCCCTTGGATTATGGTTTTTTGATAAATCCCTTAAAAAATAAAGTGGAATGTGATCAAATACCCTTTGTAAATCAGTAAAATGATACTGATTTATTGTGATGTGTGGCCATGCTTGTGGGGTGGCAATGTGTGGTTGGGAAATGTGTGGATGATGGATATATGCTATGATTTTGGGGCAGCGAGGTGGTTTGTTGGTGTGATTTTTTGGTAGTGAGGTGGTTTGATTGGCCAAGATTTTTGAGGTGGTGAGGTGATGGTTTCATTGTTCTAAATGATTGGGTAGTGATGGAATTAATGACTTTTTAAAAATGATTTAAATTGAATTGGTTGGTTTGGTTAATGGGATGGAATCAAATGATAATTAATAAAATGGTGGATTGTGTGGTTAAATGTGGTTGATGCTAAATAATTAAATGAATTGGTTGGATAATGGGAATTTTTTGGAATTTTGAAATGAGGATTGTGGATTATTGTGTAGTTTTATGCATTTAGAGGTGGAAACAATAGTGGAAATGTTGTGAGTTGGTTAGAATTTGGTTGTAAACCCATAGGTTGGGCTTGTGTGTGTGGCTATATGTATTTAATTGTATATTATTCATGATTTATGTATGCACCCTACCCATGTAAAGTACTATTTTTTGAAACCCAAATAGTCATGTGACTGGTGTTTTTCCTAACATCCGGTGTGGAGGAAAAATGTTTGGGTACCTGATCTTTCCCGCTCTCTCTTCTAGGCGAGGTAGGTATTTCACAGGATATGATGGTTGAAGGTTTCTTAGTTCATTAGATGGTGGTTTTGGTAGATCATGTTTTTTCAGGGGAAACATGACCATGATTTTGGGGTGGTGGCCCACGTGTTTTTTGACAAGATGTGACCATGCTTGTGGGGTGGTGGACCAAGTGTTTTTGGGCAAGGTGTGATATGATCATTCTTATGGGGAGGATTTAGGTGGGGTCCATTCATGGTAGGAGGAGGGAAAAAAGTTTATGTCATGCATGTTCAAAATACCCTACTACTTTGGTTATGATAGTGATTATGATTTGATGGCCCTGGTGTCTATTGGCAACATGTGACGTTACCGTGCTTGTGGGTCAATGCGATATATAAAAGAGATGAGAGCACCACGATGTTTGACGTTTGGGTGTGAGAGTGTCATACCAGCAGGAAAGTGGTGTGAGGTACCCTTTATCAATATTCTTCTATTCGTATTACATTACTTGGTATGCATTATTTTGTGAATGTGACTTGGTAAGTTTTGGGGTGGATAGTTGACCTATTTAGGTGTTGTCGGTTCTATTATTTTACATTCCTATGTGCTTGAAATAATTTTTAATAAAGGAAATGGTTATGTTTTGTGTGTTTGGTAATTTAATACTTATTAGAAAGGGTATTATGGGTTGTTTTTAGGTGTGAAATATGTTTTCAAAGGCACTTGAGGTGAGAATGGGTTTGGGTGTAGGTTTTAAAAATGAAACATAATAATTTAGCATGTTTGGATTGTTGTGAATTTTTAAATATAAGTTGTAAGTTTCTCAAATTATTAAAGGCATGTTTTTAAATTATTCTTGGTTTATGTTTGATTTTGAAATGGGGGCTCGACCCATGAAGTTGGTTTTTTAACTGTATGATCTTATTCTATTTCATAAAAATGGAAATTTTCAAATGTGTGGGTAATGGAAAATGTATTTGAGAGGGGTTTTGGTGTGAGTAAAAATAGAAAATGGTTTGTTTTATGGAAAATGGTGATTTCTGTGAAATTATAGGCATTGAGTTGTGGAGGAGTAGGGTTCATGAAGCCTTCTTTGGATTGTTTCATATTTCAATGAGAAAGGAAAATTATTTAAATGATGTTTTGTAAATGTTTTTGTTGGAAATTGTTAGGCTCTATTAATCTCTAGTTTTATAAGAAAGTGGTTATATTCTACTATATTTGGAAGTTTTTTTTGTATTTTAATCATAAATAATAATACTTTAGATTCAAATAGGATGGAGATGAATAAATATTTGATGGATGATAATCATTTGACAATAGAGTATGAGAATGGAGTGAAAGAGTTCATCATGTTTGAAAAGGATCATGCAAAGGATCCTTCTCAAATCCTTTTTCCATGTTTATGTTGTTGTTATTTTAGACTAATTACTCCAGATGAGTTGGAAGAACAGTTGATATGTCAAAAAATAGATCGGAGTTATAAATGTTGGAATAAACATGGAGAAAAAGTGAATGTAGCTACTAGCTGGGATAAAAATACATTTAATGGATCATCAGATATGATTTCAAATATGGATAATGAAGAAGACCCTATAGAGGATGTGATTACATATGTCAATGATGATGAAGATTTTATTGAGGAAATGATAAGGGCAGTTGAAGATGAACTCTGTGATTTCCCAAAATTTTTTGAGACAAAGATGCCATTGTATGCTGGTTGCACTAAAAATACAGCATTGATAGCTGTAATGAAGTTGTATAAATTGAAAGCAGGCAAAAGATGGAGTGATGTCAATTTCACATAACTACTTTCTCTCTTGAATGACATGCTCCCAGAAGATAATGAGCTCCGAAGCTGAAAATATGAAGCTAAATGAATGCTACGCTTGATGGGTATGGTTTCTGAAAGAAAACATGCCTCCCTGAAAGACTGTATATTGTTTTTCAAGGAGAAAAAACACTTTACATAATTCCCAAAGTGTGTTGATTCTTGATACAAGAAAGATGAATCCAGTCCTATGGATGTTTTATGGTAATTTCCAATCATTCCAAGGTTTAGCCGTCTATATGGAAGTGAAGAAACTACAAGATAATTGTCGTGGTATGCAGATAAATGAAATAAATATGGGAAATTACATCACCCAGCTGACTCTCCTCAATGGAAGAGAATTGATCATGGGTATCCTGAATTTGGAAATGAGTTAAGAAACCTTCATCTTGCATTATCTATAGATGGAGTGAATCCTTTTTTTTTTCAAACTAGTACTCACAGTACATGGCCTGTTATGTTGGTAAATTGTAACTTTCCACCCTGGTTATGCATGAAACAGAAATTCATCATGTTATCTATGCTTATATCAGGAAGAAAACAACCAGGTGATGATATTTATGTTTATTTGTCTCCTTTGATCAAGGATTTGAAGTTATTGTTGGATTCAGGTGTTATGTTTTATAATGCTTATAAAAGTGAATACTTCATGTTGAGAGCGATGTTGTATGGGATGATAAATGATTTCCCTAATTATGGAAATTTTTTAGGCTATAGCTTTAAAGGAACTCAAGGGTGTCCCATGTGCGAAGAAGATACAGAATCAATTAGGTTGAAACATTCACTGAAACTTGTGTTTCTAGGACATCAAAGATTTATACCCCATCGGCATAAGTACCGATATTGGATGACATCATTCAATGGAAGTTCAGAAAAATGCACAAAATCATCTCCACTAACAGGTGATTAGCTATTTGAGAAAGTAAAAGATGTGAACACTATTTTTGGTAAACCATTTTTGAAAAACCTTATGAAAATTGGTTGGAAAAACAGATTGTTTTTTTAATTACTATACTGGAATTGTCTGCACATCAGACATTTTCTTGATGTGATGCATGTGGAAAAAAATGTATGTGACAGTGTTATCAGAACATTGCTAAATTCCCCTAGAAAAAAAAGGATGGAATTAAGTCAAGGTTGGACATTGTTGACATGGGAATATGAGAAGAGTTGGATCCCATGAAGAGTTAAAATCAAATGTTTCTTCCTCTATATGCTTACACACTTTCTAGGGAGGATAGATATCAGTTTTTCAACTTCTTCAATGATGTAAAGGTTCCATAAGGGTATTCATCAAATATCAAGAACATTGTATCAATGAATGATTACAATTTAAAAGGTTTGAAATCACATGATTTCCATGTTTTGATTCATGATTTAATTCCTATAGATTTACATTGCATTTTTTCCAAGAATTTTCATCATACATTAACCAAACTTTGTTTCTTTTTCAAATATATATGTAGTAAAGTTTTAGACATAGCTAAATTGCTAACTACGGAAAGAGAAATTGTCATCATTTTATGTGAATTAGAAATATTATTCCCACCATAATTTTTTGATATGATGGTTCTCTTGGTGAGATAGATTTGACTTTGTGGTCTTGTGCACTATAGATGGATGTACCCTGATGAACAATATATAAATAATTTGAAAGGGTATGTCAAAAATCAAAGTCGGCCAAAGGGTTGTATTGTGGAGTGATATATTGTTGAGGAAGTGTAACGACCAAAAGTTTTCAATGGAAATTTCCCTTTTTATAAATATGTCATAAAATAACATGAAAATAGAACATAATGAACTACTAAGTGCTGAGTGGCCTTTAAACATAAGTTTTTTCACTTCTATGTTTGGAATTTTGAAAATCTGATATACATGGTTTCAATCAGTAACATATTTGGAGTCCGATAAGAAAAAATTAATTTTTGGTGAATAGTAACCCACCCTTATGAATAGTAACATACCCTTATGAATAGTGAAATAACCTAATTAATAGAAACCTTACCGATGATATTCATAAAATAATATTCAAGTGAAATTATGATGTACCTGTATTTTAGAATAAGTCAATGAATGTCTTAAAACTAGTTTTTAATAATAAATTATGATTTTAATTAAATATTAAATTATTCATATTTATAGATTTTTTTTTGAAAAATTTAATTCATTTTTGGTTTCTACGTGTTGAAAAATGGTTATGGTGAATTTTTGGGATTTTTCAGAAATACATGAATTTTTGATGAATAGTAGAATCTGATAATTCAAAATAAATGCTAAATAATGGATTAATTAATTCATTGATGATGATATGATGATTTAAGCCCATTTGGTTCAAAGTCACATGCATTTATTACTATTCTTGTTCATGGAATACTTACTATTCCTTCTCTTGTGAGGAAATAATAAACTAATGATTAAAAAATTATGAAAACCCTCCTCTCCTCCACTATAAACCCCCCCCCCTCACTCCCTCTTCTCTTCACTCCTCTCAAGCCTTGTTCCTTGCCAATATTCTGGCCAAATCAATCCCCAAGATCCTCCCCAACTTCCAAAAGCTCCCAGCCTCTTCAAAATACCAAAACCTCTCCCCTTAAGAGGTTTTCAAAGGAGGAAGTCCCAAGAGGTAAATTCCTCTTTCCAATTCCTTCTTTTCTTTGAATTTAATTTCTTTTTTTTTCTTTCCCCACCTCCTTTCCCCCTAATGGTATGATAACTCTAGTATCATACATGTATTGTAATTATATTATGCTAATGGGATACTTAATTATCTTATCTCCTTTCCTCACCTTTTATTTGATAGAAATGAAAGCACCGTTTGAGATGTGCTAATTTAGCACATTCAAGGATAATAGTTTATCAATTTCTTTTATAATCTTTAATTCTGGTCATGAAAACATTTTTGTTATCGTTTAACCCGAATATATATATATATATATGTAATATATCCTATTTTGATTCTGTAATCGTTTTTTACAAATGATATAAATTTATAAAGCAAAACATGTTCTTTGTAATCAAACCCACCGATTAACAAAAACGGTTGTCACTATAGTTTTATATAATATTTCGACTTCAACATAAGTAAAAAAATTAATTTTAAAACCATGTAATCTCCTAGATGTTCAATAATATCATAAAACTTCATTTATGGACAACCACTTCCATCTTTCATGTGTATCCGAACTTGAATATAAGTGAACTGATCTTTTAAAACCAAGTAAACAAACGAGCCCGAACAATGAAATTGAACATCATAACCAATTAAAACGATTATAAATGAACTTAAAATGATTATAATAAACTAATTAGATATATAATAGGTTCTGTAATTATTAATTATTAATCCTAATTTGTTTATTCAGGTCATTAATAACAAGTGGAGATCACCACCGAAATTATGGTAAGAGATCCTCCCCATTTCACTTTTATTTCAAGATTGTACTCTATGTTATGCCATTTTACGTGTGATCTCTAATGACGGGGTATTGTTTTTTACCACCCCATACTTCACTAATGATGAATAAGTTATTAGAAACCCCAGTCTCTCTCATCAAACCCCTTTTAGGTACACTCGATACCATACCAATAATCCGTAATGAATTCTACCCGAACCTCCTTTACTCATTCGGGTTTCTCTATCTTTATTTTTACCCAAATGAAGTTATATTTTATTTTTATGTAAAATTTCTAAATTATTTTTATATTATCCAAAATCATGTTCCAATATCCATCCCTCATTCTCTTTCGGGGATATACATGTTTTTATTTTAGTGATTCCCACCTCGATACTTCCCAATAAGAAATCTTGATTTAAGGGAACTTCCCAAATTTTTATCAAATTTCAAGTGAAATGTATTCCCTATTTTAATTCACCATTGGTTTTATAAAATCATTCTTTTTTATTATGAAAACCATATTGGTTCAATTCTGGTTTATATAATATATTATCCTCTTTTCTATTTTAAAAGCTCTATAGTATTTTCCTTTAAACCGCACAAAAATGTTTTGATGCTAATGTTTCTCAAATACATTCTTTATATGTTTTCACTTCTGTTTGAAATCACATACCATTTTTTAAAACTATTTTACCCTATTAATGTCAATTTATGTTCTAATAACTTTATTTAATGGACACTTTCATGATACTCTCATTGGTTATGATTTATGTCATGATTGTGGTACCCAATTCTATCCATGGGTGACCTTATGTTTATGTATGGTTGATTATGTATGATTATTTATGTGGAAGGAATATTTATGTGGTAATAATATTTGTGTAGAAAAAATATTCATGAAAATTTTGAGATGGGTGCGCCTATATAGTGCTCCAATGCATTGGGTAAAGTTAGGTCTCATGAGATACGATGTGAAACAGGATTGGCAGTTATCATTGACCCGTACTAAAATTGGAAACGAGATTGATGGTTAGCCTTGAACCATAATAAATAAATGTTTTATGGTTCTTCCACATTCATATGATTCGATGTTTATATGATCCCATGATTATATGATATGATTTCATATGTTCCATGTTTTTTTTCATTACATCATGCCTCCTAACTCATGTTCTTAAGATGTATCCTTATGTTCATTCCCTAATTGGGATTTTTAGCTCATACCTTTGTTCATGTGTTTCCCAGGGTACCCTATCCAGATGTAAGGTCTCAAAGGAAGATAGGATCTATTTATAAAGATTAAATAAAGAAGTTTTTTCCCCATGTTTTATGTTATATGTACCTAGTATTCCAAGACACTAGATTTCATGATCCTTGGCTTGTACTCTGATGTATAATTAAGCTTAAAATCATGTAATGTTATATATAAAAAGTCTTGGGTCTCTATCATTGGTATCATAGGATGGTCTAGTTATTTTTGGAGATTAGGAATAGAGCACCTTAGTGATAACCTTAAGGATGAGATGAAGTATAACAAAACATCCGTAAATTTTTGTAAGTATAGAGTAAGTGGTTTATCAAGAAAATATATCCTTATCTAGATATAAGCAGGTAGATTCGGCTCTGGAAAAGATGTACCTAGGAGTGAAAACTCCGAGAAGGAGTTTCGGGCTTGACCCGGGGTATCCTAGTACACGACAACGGGCCTTGATTCACTCTTGGTTACGATACTCTCGGGGGATATGATTTGGTAGATTCATGAGCTTAGTACACACCATTATTAAGGGACAAAAAAAGAGACCATAATAATATAAGTTAAGAAATAGATCGAGGATAACACAGGTTTTAACCTAAGTAATCACAAGTTCGGATGTACTTATTCTTTATAATTTTATCCTTTAATGTTGAAAGTTTTCTTTTTTATGATCAATATCTAGGAATTCAAGACCTCTAATTATATGTTCTTTTTCTTAGTTAATTTCGAGAAATAGAAGAACACGTTCCAACAACCAATGAGATAGGAAATGTGAAGATTTCTCTAACGATATGCCTAATATGATGAGAGCGGGTGCTCAAATCTTCATGACAGTACTTTCTCAGCTGTCACGATTTATGAATAATAACTTGAATCATGTGGAATTCCCTCCTCCTCCAAGGAAATAGAAAGTTTCTATAGAATACTTCATGCGGAAAAGGCCTCCCATGTTTAACGGATCCTCTGATCCCCTCCTCTCGGAATAATGGATTAACTCCTTTGAAAAGATATTCTCCATTCTCCAATGTTCAGAAGAATAAAAGGTTGTACTGGTAGTCTATCATTTTGATGGGGAAGCTGATCAGTGGTGGACAATGATCAAGAATACAAAGTCCCCGGAGGAAATTGATTTTGTGTATTGGGAGGAATTCAAGAGGATGTTTTTCAACAAATATTTTCCTCGAACCCTCCTGTAAAGACCCGTAAATTTCAAGGGAAATTTTTTCTTAATTTTCTTTGGGATTTTACGGTTACGCAGTTTATGACGGCACCTGATTCCGAGGCCCGGTGTGCCCGAAATCAATTTCTGAAGTTTAGCTCGGGTATATTCAATGAACGAACGAGCGTGTTTTCCTAACTTTTGAACCGGTGCTCGGAATCGAAATCTGAGGGCACCGATGAAACCGCAGCACCAGTAATTACTTAGGAAGACCTTTCCTGGAGTTGCGTTTGCTCGGGAGGAGATGTTAAAAAATGTGAGGAATAAAAAAAATTGTTTTACAATTTATTTTTATTTATTTACTGGTGGATTAAGTGTGTGGAAAATAAAGATTCTAGGAAGTTGGGGTGGGGCCCACACGCTCCCCCACCTCCTTCAATTTCCTCAACACCCCCTTTTTGAAACCCACTCTAGCAATTAATTTTCAACTCCTCCACTTTTAATTACATGCCATTTAAATGCTTCATCAATTGGACAACGCGCGTTAATTAATTGGTGAATTCAATTTGAGTTTTCAATTTAATGTTGGCATGTGTGTGGGTGAATAAAATAAGACAAGGTCTTATTTTAATTTTGGGTTGGTTTTGTTATGTGGGGTTCTTTTGGAGGAGGGATCTAGTCTTGAAGAACGTTCTTCCTCGTTGAAGAACGTGAGGAATGCCAGAGCACAAAGGAGAGACGACGTGCCAATCCCTCCCTTTTCTCAAACCGGTGTGGGATGACATCCTTTTCTTGGATTCTCGCCAATGCCGTCAACGAACCACCCTCGCGACGCCGTTTTCCGTGACGATCTATTCGACGACATCTTCGAGGCAGGGTTTTTAATTATGTATGATTTATTTCCCTTGTTTCTTTTGTACTAAATAAAAACAAAGAACACGGATCAACTTATTATCATGTTGATCTGCAAATGTTTTAATTGCGGGTTGGGAATTTTGGTATGCTTTGAATATAATAAAGAGATCGTGGAATGAATTGATTCAATTTTATTTAAATAAAATTGATTGTTTTCCCTATGTAAACCCTGTGTAATCTTGGTTTATTGATAACGCCTAATGCGGAGGGCACGGGCCGAACAAACACGGCCCGACCACCCTCCTCAGATTGTTGTCGACGTGTGAATTGACGGTGACAAGGAAATGGGGCCGCATATGCGATTTGAAGACTCCACAGATTGTTTAATTGATATGCAGATCGACGGGCGATG
Source organism: Viscum album (assembly GCA_963277665.1). Taxonomy (NCBI): domain Eukaryota; kingdom Viridiplantae; phylum Streptophyta; class Magnoliopsida; order Santalales; family Viscaceae; genus Viscum; species Viscum album. The sequence continues at coordinate 499,567,399 of OY728139.1, forward strand.
ACGGAACGGGCTTCCGAGGCGATTTGAAACCTCCACAGTGAAGATCAGGTCCTGGGAGGACCGCTGGTGAAGACAGCAAGCAAAACGGACCAACGGAGCGCATCTGGTTATCTTTGGAATGCTGCAGCGGCGCGCCACCGAAAAAAGCCACCATGGCTGAGCCATGGCTGACCGGAATGGCTTTTCCATTCCGGGTTTAGGGGAGGAGGCACGACATTAAAGCCGCGCCATTCGGTCAACTGGGGGGGGGACAGCACACACCCCCCCCCCCCACGTCTACTCAGCCAGCGAGCACCCAGGCCGGACCGGCCGCTCCGGGCCAGTCCGTCCACACTGGGCTAGGCCGACCGCTGAGCCGGGCAGGGTCAGACCCGACCCCGGGGGCCTCGGGCCGGGTCGGTCCGGGCCCCAAACCCCCTAAAAACGGGCTGGTTTATTTAAACGCTCGTAACTTGGGCTACGGACCTCCGATCGATGCACCATCAGTTGCGATGCGATCCTTGGATCGATTCGGTCGTTTCAGTATATTATACTCAAGGTTTTGGAGAACTTGGGGTACGGACGAGTTGGTTCGAACACGAAACCAACCGGGCCCTCGGAGCGGAAACGCTTATAACTTGAGCTCCGAACGTCCGATTGACGTGCCGTCGACTTTGTTGGATTCCTCTTAGTGAGATGGAACTTTTGGCTTACTCTACTTGTGGTTTGGATGTAGTTGTATTATGGTCGGTTTGGTTTTGACTTAAAAACCAACCGGGCCCCTGGGGCGAAAAAGCCAATAACTCTCAGACCGGGCGTCCGATTGATGCGCCGTCTATCGTGTTGTGTTCCTATTGACATGACGAAACTTTGTGATACATCAACTCTGTTCTACGTGACAGTTGATGTATCGACCTCTAGTCTCGTGGAGCGGACCCTCATGGAACGAGTGTGTTGTGTGCGGAAACCCTAGAGCTGGATGAGACTTGATGACTGTTGATCGATCGACTCGGAATGTTTTGAAAGCCAAGTGGGGAGCGCTTGGTTGTAGCAGCATACCCATGGCAGAGGAGCGCTTGGTTGTAGCGGCAGACCCGCGGTACTCAATAGAAGGAGTACCTCTGTAGGCTATGAGGGGAAGCGCTTGGTTGTAGCGACAGACCCCTGGTGGGAAGCACTTGGTTGTAGCAGCAGGCCCACAATACTCGAGAGGTGGAGTACTATAACAGTCCAAGGTTAGTGGGAAGCGCTTGGTTGTAGTGGCAGACCCACTGTACTCGATAGAGGTGGAGTTCCCCTGCAGCTATGGGTTGGACGATGATGAAAACCGTACTGGAATCCTCCATGGGTTCGACAGTGAAGACTATCGCACTGGAATCCTCCGTGGGTTCAACGATGATGACAACGGTACTGAAATTCTCTATGGGTTCGATGGTGAAGACTATCGTACTGGAATCCTCCGTGGGTTCGACGAGGACGACAACCGTACTAGAATCCTCTGTGGGTTCGGTGGTGACCACTTCAGTACTTGTATCCTACGTGGGTCTGATAGTTTTGACCACTATTGTAGTATCCTACGAGGTTCCGAAAGCTTTGCTAGTCTACTTCCTACGTGGATCCTAGATTAGATGAATTCGTGGCTACATATGATCATCTCTATCACCTTACGAAAAATTATACCTGTGTGAGCTGAGTCTTGACTTTCAATCATTATCTTCGATATGATTGACTTGCTTTCCTATGTGGATTGGGTTGTGCTTTCCTGTGTGGATTGGGTTGTACTATCCTGTATGGACGTGATAGAACTTGGGCTAGGATGTTGGAGCCAAACTGGAATTGATAACGTAGGTATATGTATGGGCATATACCTAAGTAGTGTTAGATGTTACTTCGTGATTGTATCTTTCCTTTGTGGATTATCCTTTGTGGATTTTGGAGACCTTCGGTGGTCTCGGGGTCCCTAATGAGTAGCGTATACTCACCCCTGAATGGGCTATACCCACACTACGTTGTGTTGGATGCAGACGACGGACAACGCTGATTGTGGTTGAGGCATGTGGAGCAAGTCGGTACCTGGAGGTGGACTACTGGGCGGGACGTACACGGAGCGGACGGCTGGACCCGAGGAGCTGAGGAGGCTATCTGTACCCACCCTTCAGGTGGGACTTCTAGTGGACAGCTCGACGTTACTGTTTTACTTTCAGTTATTGTACTTTCTTTCAGTTGTACTTTACTTCAGTTGGGTTTGTATTCTGGCCCATTTACTTTCCATCAATTACAGTTGTACCCAGTTTACTTAGTGTTTACTTCAACTTTCTTACACTGGTGTTTGTTTACTTTATAAAGGCAATGCATTCCCTTTTTATCAGGATTTATGCCTTGATGCTAGTCGCCAGCCCCTGGCCTATGGAAGGTGGGCTTGGGGTAGTCACGACACGGGTCCTAAGGACGGGTCGTGAAAAATTGGTATCAGAGGAGTTCGGTTCTACTGCAGAACTCAGGACTCTGATCTTTCTTCTATGTGAAGCAATTGTGTAAAGGGTATTGAGTGTGGTTATCGGTCTAGGGAGTCCAGTGTTGGTGCGGTGGCTGACGTATCCGTACACCAGGACCCTGACTTCTGATTTCCTACTCAATGCACGGAAACATTGATTACATGTGTGTTTCAAAAGTTTTCTTTGTGATTAATTTGTGTCAGCTCACCAGGTATACTATCTTGACCGTGGCACACCTGTTTCTTTTTAGGATGGCCCCACGATGACAGCCAACTAGGGTTCAGAGCTTTGTGCGAGATGACAGCCCACAGAGCGATGAGGCCTCGGCGTAGGGCCCTTTTTCAGCGGAGGCATCGGTGGTACCACTACCCACTGAGCCACCGATACCTCCATCCCCAGCCGCTGAGAGTGCACGTTGGCTTAGTGCACTGTACGAGTTTCAGTGTCAGAGACCACCCAGGTTCCACAAGGAGACGAACCCTCAGGCAGCCGAGGATTGGCTGGAGGCTGTAGTTCAAGTTTTCTGGTTAGTGGGGACACCAGCTGACCTCATGGTGATCCTTGCAGCGAGCCTCCTGCATGCGGCAGCAGGCAGATGGTGGAGCTTGATGCTCCGGCTGCACGACGAGGCATCCCTTCTATGGGTAGACTTCGAGAGCCTGTTTCGGGCAGAGTTTGTACAAGCCACCCTTCGAGAGGTGCACATACATGAGCTACTTAATCTTCAGCAGGGAAGCATGACATTGGTGCAGTATTCATTGAGGTTCACTGATCTCTCGCATTACTCAATAGATATGGTACAAGACCCATTATTCAGGTCCCAAACCTTCGAGCAGGGGCTTAGGTGAGAGATTAGAGCTTCATTTGTTTCTCACAACATCCCGACACAGACAGGTGTGTTGGAGCGAGCCCTCTTAGCGGAGAGTTTCCTTGCTGAGCAGTCTCCAGCAGCAGGACCCACCACTAGCCGGCATGTGATAGAGTCTTCTACAGCGGGCAGTAGACAGATGACACAGAGGTCCAAGAGGACCAGACCTACAGGTGATCGACCGCATGACACAAGATCGTGTGTGCGAGGAACCCAGGGTGTAGAACGACTTACCAGGAGCGGACAGTGTTATTCCTGTGGCGGGGTTGGTCACATGGCACGTGAATGTCCGACCCACTATACAGATGACCAACAGATAAACGAAGGACCTCCCAGGCAGAGGCAGAGGTTCGATCGGGGCAGATCGCAAGGAGCAGAAGACTGAGGCAGGGGATCTGGCCATGCGGATGGAGGTGGACGATGCTTCGAGGTGTTTCCACCACCACCACCAGGAGGTCCACCCCCACCGCAGGGAACCTGTGGACATGGGAGAGCTCAGCTTCAGGCAACTGAGGCATTTGACTGTGGAGCTCCGGAAGCTGGTGGACTGGAGCGAAACTAGTTACAGGCATGGAGGCCTTGTTGTTGGTGCTTCTAGATTTCTTTTTGTTCATGTTGTGGTTGTATGTGTCTTTTTTCTTCGAGCTGTAGTAATAAAAGACACCTTTCTTTGTGGAGTTTACTTTCCTATCCTCTCTTTATGTTGTTACTAAGAGGTTCCGGTTTAAAAACCGTTGACTTGACCCTCACTATGAGATACCTACTGTAGGAGACCTAGTGACCACACACTAATGCCGACAGTGTGACTCAACCCTTGGAGGCGAGAGTAATGGTTGGATCTCTTGGTATTAGCTTCGAGGCCTTACGACGTCATCCTTGATATGGATTGTTGGAGTTGGTGGCCTAGAACCAACTAGTTTGTACTTTATTCATTAATGAAAGCTTTATCACATCTTGATTGTTCTTCTGCGTGACAATGAATGTGATAATATCCTAAGGATAGCTGTTGCATTAAAGGGTCATAGCGGATCCCTGCTATGATGAGAACCCGGAAGTGCCAGAACACTATTCTTGAAAGTATGTTCTATGGCCAGATGATATTATTTGAGGGGCACAAATAATACAGGTCATTAGGGGTGAGGACTAATAAACCTTTGAGGCACCTTCTCATGGTGTGCACCCTTGGTAATACCCAGGAGGATATTATGAGAACGAGACCCGTCAGTAGGAAATCCACATTTCATAGTGTCATTGGATGTCCCTATCTGCAGACGTGTGTATTGGTCCTTAGACTTTAAGATTATTATTAATGGGTATTAGAACTCACGCACTTAGATGTATTGACGAAAACTATGACGACACACTGTTCGCAGCGAGGTAGGATATGTTGGGTGCGTCATGAGTAATACTGAATTAATAGATAATGTGAGAAAGGATTTGTCCCTTCTGTTTCATAATGGAAGTAGATATCTCAGGCCCTTTTATGGAATTGATATAGCCTACATAAATCCATGGCCATGTTAAGGTATGGGCGAGTTCAATTCCGTGAAGTCAAAGAAAGAATAATCCAGCACATGGGTTGATGGCACTAGCATGCAACCCACTTGATTAGAGATATCGAGACAAAGGGATTATATTACACAGTAAGCGTTCGTAGGAGGTGACACGTCATTGCGGCGTTAACTTATTTCTCCATGGGTGCCTTGGCATGTTTCTAGATGCTGACCTTGGACTTTAGGTAGGTTCCGCCTAATGCCACTGAGAAAGAGGCCTAGAGGGTCACACACTAAGTGTGTACATGTATCTCAGTTAAATATTAATTTAACAAGTTGAATAAAGATTATTCCCGATTGTGTTTTAATAATTATTCAAGAATGTCTGATCGCATTTATTTCAACACTAGTTGTTCGAGAGAATATATTGTGGGCGAAATAATATATATTTATTTATTAGAGAATAATTCAGTTACATTTATTTAAGAAATAAGTAGCCATTACTCAAGTTCTAATAAATGAGGTGGAGAAAAATAAACAAAACTGGAAAAATAAAAGTACACACCGTGTAGTTTGTTTTTTCGGGATTCGTGAGAAAATATTTTTTATTTAATTAAATGATTTTAAATGTGATACATTGGATGCATGTCAAGTAATAATGATGGTCAAATGTCATTATTAAGACATGGGGTATTACTAAGAATTAAATGAAATAATTAAATGCTTTTGGGATATTAATTCATTTTATTATTCTAAGTATTATAAATCCCAATTACATTATTCTCAATAGGGGTTAGCCATTTTGGTTGTGCACAATGGATTGGAAGTACTCTCAAGCCAAGATAGAATTCCCTTTCCACCAAGAACGCTTTAAAGTTATGAAAGCAAGATCCTCCACCGGATCAAGGCGATCGAAGACGGACATCGCAAGCGAAGGATCTTCTGCGCTAGCACCCGGAGTTCCCTTCAGTGGCATCCGGAGATACCTGGAGCACGTGTGGATCACCACTAGAGGAATCCTGCACTTGGATTCTATGACGCAACGACGGATCATAGGATCGTGAGTGGAGGCATCAACAAAGAAAGAATTACATTGAGGTAATTCTTATGAATTAATTAAATTAATTATAACCAAAATATTATTATCCTACCTCTAGGGTTTCGAGACTCTTCTTTTCTTTTAGTTCTTTATTATATTCCGAAGATTTGGCATTTTATATCGTGAGGAATCTCAGATTGAACATTGTTTAACGTTAAAATTAAAGTTGGGCAAAACCACCAACATGCTTCCGCTGCGCTCGGAACCTACAAGTGGTATCAGAGTGGTCATATCGTTGATTATAATTATTTAGTTTTTCGTTGGTGATTTACGCATTTAATAATTTAGTTATTTCAATTCATGTTTAATCGTTCTGGAAATCTAAATGTCGAGATCTGTTCCTCCTCCCTCGTTTCTTGTTCACCTCACAGAAATGAATTTTTCTTTTGATTTTGATTAAAATAAAATCGAGGAACGCACCCAGAGGAGCCAAACGTTTCAGGCCATACAAAACGAGCATACACGGCGTGTATTCAGAAGTACACGCCGTGTAGTCTAGGTTCAATGCATTGACCGATCTGCCAAATCAGGTCGTGTATTGAGATCATTTATGACACCGTGTGTTGACCGAAAATAGGTGGCACACGGTTTCCAGATTACACTCCTTGTGGTCAAACTGAACACGGCGTGTAGTCCCTTCGGGTTAGGGTTGGGCCATGTACCCCATACATGGCTTGCTCGGCTGGAAACCGTGTAATGTGGAAACTACACGGCGTGTGTCCAAAAGAACACGCTGTGTACTCCGAAAATTTCCGAAGTACACAAACACGCCATATCCCTGGGCGTGTACTTCGGATGGACGGTGAAGAAAAATACATGTCGTGTAGTCGGAACTACACGCCGTGTACTCACCCAAATTACGCAGATTTATTAAAATTTATTATTATATTATAAAAACCCTTGATACATGTACCATAGTGCATGCGTAAAGTTGAGGCACAACACATGATAGGTGTTTTATATATATGTGTTTAATTTAACATCTACGTAATGAAAGGGAATTCACCGGGTTGCCTCAAAGGTACAAGTTATGTACAAGGATAATTTTAAATGAATTTATTTGTTTAAAATTATGATGGATGAGAATCTCAAGGTTATTCAGAAAAGGGTTTAAGGTAAAACAATTGATTAATTAAAGACAATTAATTGATTCAAGCGTGATTTATCTTAAACAAGAATGATTAAAAAATTTAATGCTAGTTTTATTTATTCGTAAATATCGGTGCATGTGTGGATGATCATGAGTTAGACTGAGACCTGTGTATGTGAATGTTTTCATTTAATTTATTTATTTAAGTAAAAAATTTTGTCCTGCAAGCCATCTCCTCATTAATATGTAGGGCATGTGTGCCCAAGGATTATTTTATGTAAAAACCCCCTTTTTACCCCTCAACTGCGTGTGAGATAAATGCATATGTAATGGATGGAGCTACCAAGCTAGTGGAGGCGGCTCAAGTTAGGAGTCGAGGTGAAACCAACCCAAAGAGATACAAAGGTGGATGGGTGGAAATCTATAAACACGAACCCGCAAGGTTCAAGGTGTTTTCCCCTAGGTCTTTGGTTAGTTTATCAACTGCTAGATAAACTAACCAATCGAACAAGCTCATGATCATACCATTTGTTTTATTTCTATCAGTTGCATGGTTTATTTATTTTGGGTGTGTTGTCATGATCACACAATTAATGAATATAACAATCATGCAATATGGAACTAAAATAAAAACCAGTGTATACGTAAATATTATCTTAGACACGGTTAATCACTTAAGTATATCCCAATTAATATTAACAAGCATGTAATCAAAGATAATAAAATGGCAATTTATGTATAAGGATAAAATCCCTCAAAAGAAATATTAAGTCGGTATAGCCTTCCATAATCTTGGTTAGAATCGAACCATAGTTCAAAGTGCTTGACCAACCCTGTTGGGGTGCATTCAATTATCAGGGAATTCTAATTCAAGGTTTTGGGTTGACTTGACTTGGTTCGCATCAAGGGTTTACTGTCACAGCAGGACTTGGTGTGACTAAGAGGCAAAGGTTGAGGAAATCCAAAATAAAAGGATTTCAGGATTGGGGAGTCCACTCAGTGGATCAAGGAGCTGCGAGTTAATGAAGTTGGCATTTGGAATGCCTACCTAAAACCCTTCAAGTTGCTTGACCAACCCTTGTTGGGGTAATGTGAAGGGAAATATGGATCCTTTCCACTAGAATATTTAGGCAATAGAATATTCCGAAGTCAATGGTGAGGGCTATTGGATTTAGATAAAATAGTGGGAGACTAATAAGTATTAATTTATTTATTTGTCTCAATTTTGTAATAAAGTACTAAACCTTTGCTCATCTTAATTTGTAGAAACGGGAAGAAAATGATGTCTAACATATCACTGCGCACCATACTCGAGAAGAAAAACCTTCTCACCGACACCAATTTCCAAGAGTGGAAGAGGCGTTTACGCGTCGTCCTTCGCCACGAAAGGAAATTGTATGTGTTGGAAGAGCCTATTCCAGTTGTGCTTGGGAAAGAGGCCAGTGATGAGGAATTTTCTCTCTATATGAAACACATGGATGATGCCACAAATGTCTAGTGTTTCATGCTATTGGCCTTGTCTAATGATCTTTTGAAGCAACATGAAAACATAGATCCATATAGCATGATGTCTCACATTAAGGATCTCTACCAAGAGAAGGCGAGATAGGAGAGGTATGAGATCTCCAATGCTTTGTTCACCATGAAGCTTGGAGAGTTTTCACTAGCTGGGCCTCATGTCGTCAAGCTTATTAGCTACATTTAACGCCTAGAAATCTTAGGGATTAAATTCCTGGATGAGTTGCGTACAGATCTCATCCTATCATCACTGCCTAAGACCTTATCTAGCTTCATTGTCAACTATAATATGAGCGGAAATGAGAAGATTCTATCAGAGATTTTGAACTTGATTCTCCAGGGAGATAAGGACATGTGGTATGACAAACCCGCAGTCCTTATGGTGAACATGAAAAGGAAGGACAAGGCAAAAGGGACAAAGACATATAAACGGTCTGAAGCACCCGAGCACCATCCCTCCAAGAAGGGGAAGATCCAGAGGTAGGGAAAGGAACGGGAGGTAGTCTGTTTTTCATGTGGCAAGCAGGGACACTGGAAGAGGAACTGCACCGAGAAGCATGGGGACGCTAAAGGTGTGTTCGTTATCAAGTGCAATCTTTCTATTTCTATGAATTGGGTATTAGATACAGCTTGTGGGGCTCACATCTGTATTCAAATGCAGGAACCAAGTAGATTTAGAAAGATCGCCAGAGGAGAGGTGGATCTTCAAGCTGCCAATGGCACAAGGATGGCTATGTTTTCTATTGAAGACTACCACCTCTCATTGCCGACTGGGATGATTTTGGTTTTACATAACTGTTATTTTGTGCCTAGTGTTACCAAGAACATAATTTCTGTATCTTGTTTGGATATGGATGGATTTGTTTTCAAGTTTGGAAATAAGGGTTGTCTCTTTTATAAGAACAACGTTTGTTATGGTATGGCACATTTGAATAATGGTTTGTATGTATTAAATTATGACAACCATGTTTTGGAAATTGATAATGAAACAAACTCACATGACTCATACATCACCCAGTTGTGGCATCACCACCTTGGTCATGTAAACGAGAAGCACTTGACAAAGCTCTGTCAAGATGGCTATTTAGACTCTACTGAGCTAAAACCACTTGATAGATGTCACGCTTGTTTACAAGGTAAAATGACCAAGCCACCTTTTTGTGGACAGGGTGAAAGAGCCATAGAGCTTCTAGGATTGGTACACACGGATGTATGTGGACCATTTCCAGTAGAAGCTAGAGGTGGATATTCTTACTTCATTACTTTTACTGATGATTTGAGTAGATATGGATTTGTCTACTTAATGAGGTATAAGTCAGAAGCCTTATAGAAATTTAAGGAATTCAATAATGAAGCAGATAATCAGCTTTGTAAGAAGATAAAGAAGCTTCGATCGGATCGAGGGGGAGAATATCTAAACCAGGAGTTCATCGATCTTCTACAGGAGTCTGGGATTCTATCTCAGCTCACTCCTCCTTATACACCACAGTGGGATGGTGTTAGAGAAAGGAGGAACCACACCTTGTTAGACATGGTGAGGTCGATGATGAGTCATGTGGATCTTCCATTATCCTTTTGGGGATATGCATTACAAACTGCAGCATACACATTAAACTGAATACCAACTAAGGCGGCAAATGGAATTCCCTCCGAGTTATGGAATGGAAAGAAACCCATTTTGTCGCATACACGTGTATGGGGATGCTATGCGTTTGTTAAGGCCTTCTTAGGAAGAAAACTAGCACTCCGGGTCACAAAGTGTATCTTTATAGGATATCCTAAGGAAACGAAAGGATATTACCTATATAACTCTCAAGACAAGAAAGTGATTGTCGCCAGAAAAGTCGTCTTTCTTGAGAGGAAGCACATCCTCAAGAAGGATAGTGGGAGCAAGATTGAATTCGATGAAGTTGATGCTCAAGATACACAAGAGTTGGTATAGGAACAAGTTCCATAGGTCCCTGTGGAAGAGGTTCCAGAAACACAAGTACTGCGTAGGATCTCAAGAGAGGTAAGGTAACCAGAGAGATTTGGTTTCCTAGTCACCGAGGATGTTGAATCATTATTGTTGGACAATGACGAATCTATCTCCTACAAGGAAGTAGTAGAAAGCTCAGAAGCTGCAATATGGCTAGAATCTATGAATTCTGAGATGGATTCCATGTATCAGAACCAAGTTTGGGTTCTAGTCGATGAGCTAGTTGATGTAAAGCATGTTGGATGCAAATGGGCATTCAAGAGAAAGCTAGACATGGAAGGTCAAGTTAGAACCTATAAAGAAAGGCTAGTGGCTAAAGGATTCGGACTGCATCAAGGAATTGACTATGATGAAACCTTCTCACCAGTTTCCATGTTTAAATCCATAAGAATCATACTTTCCATAGCAGCTTACCATGACTACGATATTTGGCAGATGGATGTCAAAACACCATTCCTTAACGGGAACCTTTAAGAAGATGTCTATACGACACAACCAGAAGGGTTTGTGACACCAGGTGAAGCCAAACGAGTTTTCAAGTTGTAGAAATCCATTTATGGATTAAAGAAAGCATCCAGGTCATGGAACATTCGATTTTATGAAGCCATAAAGGAATTTGGTTTCATTAAGAATGAATGCAAGCCATGTGTTTATAAGCGGTTTAATGGGAATGCAGTCGTTATCCTAGTAGTATATGTTGATGACATATTGCTTATTGGAAACGACGTACCAGACTTACAGTCAATTAAGGACCGGTTGGAAAAATGATTCTCCATGAAAGATTTTGGTGAATCAGCCTATATTCTAGGGATCAAGATCATTCGTGATAGATCCAAGAGGCTTCTTGGACTAAGTCAGGGTGCATACATTGACCAGATACTGAAGATATTTAGTATGGAAAAATCCAAGAGGAGATTGGTTCCAGTGTCATATGGCATACATCTTTCTAAGAAAATTTGTCCCCAGACACAATAGGAGAAAGATAGGATGAGTAAGATCCCATATTCTTCGGCTATAGGATCCACAATGTATTCCATGTTATGTACCAGGCTTGATGTTACCTATGCACTGAGCATGGTAGGATGATATCAAGCAGATCCAGGGGAACAACATTGGACTACTGTTAAGACTATACTTAATTATCTGAGAAGAACTAAGGATATGTTCCTGGTGTATGGAGGAGATGAGGAGCTTGTCATCAGAGGGTATGTTGATGCTGGTTTTCAGACAGATCAGAATAATCTAAAGTCGTAATCTGGATATGTTTTCTGTCTCAATGGAGGAGCTGTGAGCTGGAAGAGTTCAAAGCAGCCAGTTGTCGCCGATTCTACAGTGGAGTACGAGTATATAGAGGCTTCTGATGCAGCCATGGAAGCCGTCTGGATTCGGATCATTATCCAAGATCTAGATGTGGTTCCTAGCAGTAAAGATCCCATTACATTGTATTATGATAATATTGTAGCGGTGGCTCTTGAAAAAGAACCAAGGTCACATCAACGGACAAAGAACATACTCCAAAAGTATCACCTATTGAGGGATTTCTATCAGAGGGGTGAAGTTGCAGTGAGCAGAGTATCCACAGAAGAGAATGTGGTGGACCCCACGACTAAAGGCCTATCTTAGCAGAAGCATGAATATCATGTGAGAGCTAGCAGGTTAAAGGTTGTTAGCAGTTGGCTCTATTCCAAGTGGGAGTCTGTTGGAGTTGGTGGACTAGAACCAACTATTTTGTACTTTATTCATTAATGAAAGATTTATCACATCTTGATTGTTCTTCTGCGTGACAATGCATGTGATAATGTCCTAAGGATATCTGTTGAATTAAAGGGTCATAGTAGATCCCTACTATGATGAGAACCCGGAAGTGTCATAACACTATTCTTGAAAGTATGTTCTATGGCCGGATGATATTATTTAAGGGGCACAAATAATACAGGTCATTAGAGGTGAGGACTCATAAAACTTTGAGGCACCTTCTCATGGTGTGCGCCCTTGGTAATACCCAAGAGGATATTATGAGAACGAGACCCGTCGGTAGGAAATCCACATTTCATAGTGTCATTGGATGTTCCTATCTGCGGATGTGTGTATTGGTCCTTAGACTTTAAGATTATTATTAATGGGTATTACAACTCGCACACTTAGATTTATTGACGAAAACTGTGATGAAACACTGTTCGCAGCAAGGTAGGATACATTGGGTGTTTCACGAGTAATAATGCATTAATAGATAATGCGAGAAAGGATTTTTCCCTTCAGTTTCATAACAGAAGTTGATATCTAAGGCCCTTTGATGGAATTGATATAGACTACATAAATTCGTGGACACGGTAAGGTATGGGTGAGTTCAATTCTGGGAAGTCAAATAAAGAATAATCAAGAATTTGGGTTGATGGCACTAGCATGCAAACCGCTTGATTAGAGATATCGAGACAAAGGGATTATATTACACAGTAAGCGTTCGTAGGAGGTGACACATCATTTCGGCGTTAACTTATTTCTCTATGGGTTCCTTGGTGTGTTTCTAGACACTAACCTTGGACTTTAGGCAGGTTCCGCCTAATGCCACTGAGAAAGAGGCCTAGAGGGTCACACACTAAGTGTGTCCATGTATCATAGTTAAATATTAATTTAAAAAGTTGAATAAATATTATTCCCGATTGTGGTTTAATAATTATTCAAGGATGTATGATTTCATTTATTTCGACCCTAGTTGTTCGAGAGAATATATTGTGGGCGAAATAATATATATTTATTTATTAGCGAGTAATGCAGTTACATTAATTTAAGAAATAAATAGACATTACTCAAGGTCTAATAAATGAGGTGGAGGAAAATAAATAAAACTAGAAAAATAAAAGTACACGCCGTGTATGATTATACATACATGCCGTGTAGTTTGTTTTTTCGGGATTCGTGAGAAAATATTGTTTATTTGATCAAATAATATTAAACGTGATACATTGGATGCATTTCAAGTAATAATGATGGTCAACTGTCATTATTAATACATGAGGTATTACTAAGAATTAAATGAAATAATTAAATACTTTTGGGAAATTAATTCATTTTATTATTCTAAGTATTATAAATCCCAATTACATTATTCTCAATAGGGGTTAGCCATTTTGGTTGTGCACAACAGATTGGAAATACTCTCAAGCCAAGAGAGAATTCCCTTTCAACCAAGAACGATTTCATGTTACGAAAGCAAGATCCTCCACCGGATCAAGGCGATTGAAGACAGACATCGCAAGCGAAGGATCTTCTGTGCTAGAACCCGAATCTCCCTTCGGTGGTGTCCGGAGATACGTAGAGCGCGTGTGGATCACCGCTAGAGGAATCATGCACTTGGATTCTACGACGCAACGACAGATCACATGATTGTGAGCGGAGGCATCAATGAAGAAAGAATTCCATCGAGGTAATTCTTATGATTTAATTAAATTAATTATAATCACCATATGATGATCCTACCTCTAGGGTTCAGGGATTCTTCTTTTCTTTTCGTTCTTCATTCTATTCCGAATATTTGACATTTTATATCGTGAATAATCTAGAATTGAACATTGTTTAATGTTAAAATTAAAGTTGGGCAAAACCACCAACACGATTCCAATGCACCCGGAACCTAGATGGATTAGTATCATCCATGTTGGGATTGACCGTATTAGGAAAAGAACGTGGTTCATCCTAGGTATGAGACCATATTTCTCTTATTGGAAAAGATGAAATCTTAGTAGCTCTTGTAAGACCAGAGAGGGTCCAGGTCATCCAAGAGCGGATGAGGACAGCTCAGAGCCAACAAAATTCTTGTGCTAACAGGAGGTGGAGACCACTAGAGTTCGAGGATGGTGACCACGTTTTCCTACGGGTCTCACCTTGACATGGATTACGGAGTTTTGGACAGGGCGAAAAGTTATCTTCGTGCTTCATCGGACCCTTCTTGGTCCTTAACGGGGTAGGTGAGGTGGTTTACCACATGACCGATCCACCTCAGTTGCACCAGGTGCACGACGACTTCCACGTATCACAGCTGAGGAGATACATGCGTGAATCGGCTCATATATTTGACGATGGGGTGACTTTTTCAGAGGTCCCGGTGGTGATTGAGGATCGATAGGATTGGGTCCTACATGGTCGGTCGATTCCTCTAGTGCGCATCAGATGGCAGCACGAGAACCTCTGGGAGAGCACATGGGAGCGGGAGGCTCTGTTGCGTGCTCAGTACCACTTTTGTTTCCCTAGTTTGTGTTATAGCTTTACGAGGATGTAAATCCCTGAGGTGGGAGTAATATAAAGACCCATCAATTTCAAGGGAATTTGTTTCTTAATTTTCTTTGGGATTTTACGGTTACGCAATTTCTGACGTCACCTGATTCCGAGGCCCGGTGTGCCCGGAATCAATTTCCATAGTTTAGCTAGGGTATGTTCAGTGAACGAATGAGCGGGTTTTCCTAACATTTGAACCGGTGCTCAGAATCAAAATCTGAGGGCACCGATGAAACTGCAGCACTGGTAATCGCTTATGAAGACCTTTCCTGGAGTTGCGTTTTCTCAGGAGGAGATGTTAAAAAATGTGAGGAATAAAAATAAAATTGTTTTAAAATTTATTTTTATTTCTTTATCGGTGGATTAAGTGTGTGGAAAAAGAAGATGCTAGGAAGTTGGGGTGGGGACCGCACGATCCCCCACCTCCTTCAATTTCCTCAACACCCCCTTTTGAAACCCCCCTAGCAATTAATTTTCAACTGCTCCACTTTTAATTACATGCCATTTAAACGCTTCATTAATTGGACAACGCGCATTAATTAATTCATGAATTCAATTTGAGTTTTCAATTTAATGTTGGCATGTGTGTGTGTCAATAAAATAAGACAAGGTCTTATTTTAATTTTGGGTTGGTTTTGTTATGTGGGGTTCTTTTGGAGGAGGGATCTAGTATTGAAGAACGTTCTTCCTCGTTGAAGAACGTGAGGAACGCCAGAGCACCAAGGAGAGAAGACGTGCCAATCCCTCCCTTCTCTCAAGCTGTTGTGAGACGAAATCCTTTTCTTGGACACTCGCCAATGCCATCAACGAACCACCCTCGCGACGCCGTTTTCCGATATGTTCTCTTCGACGACTTCTTTGAGGTAGGGTTTTTAATTATGTATGATTTATTTCCCTTGTTTATTTTTTACTAAAGAAAAAAAAAGAAAGCGGATCAACTTATTATCATGTTGATCCGCTAATGTTTTTATTACGGGTTGGGAATTTTGGTATGCTTCGAATTAAATAAAGATATCGTGGAATGATTTGATTCAATTTTATGTAAATAAAATTGATTTTTTGCCCTTTGTAAACACTGTGTAATCTTGGTTTATTGATAACACCTACCGCGGAGGGAACATGCCGAACAAACACGGCCCGACCACCCTCTACAGATTTCTGTCAATGTGTGAATTGACGGCGACAAGGAAACGGGGCCGCAGAGGCGATTTGAAGACTCCACAGATTGTTTAATTGATGTTCGGATCGACAGGTGATGACAGAACGGGCCGCATGGGCGATTTGAAACCTCTGCAGTGAAGATCGGGTCCCGGGAGGACCGCTGGCGAAGACGGTGGGAAAAACGGACCACCGGAGCACGTCCGATGGTCTGCGGAAAGCGGCAGCGGTGCGCCCCCCCGGCGCGGCGGTGGCGCGGCGCCGGAAAAAGCCGCCACGGTTGAGCCACGGCGGACCGGAACACCTTTGTCGTTCCGGGTTTTGGGGAGGAGGCGAGGCCATAAAGCCGCGTCGTTCGGTCAACCGGGGGGGGGGGGAACAAACCCCCCCCCCCCCCCCCCACGTCCGCTCAGCGAGCGGGCACCCAGGCCGGACCGGCCACTCCAGACCGGTCCGCCCGCTGAGCCGGGCCGGCCGCTCCGGGTCGGTCCGCCTGCGTTGGGCCGGGCCGAACGCTGAGCCGGGTCGGGCCGCCCGTTGAGCCGGGCCGGGCCGCTCGCCAGGCCAGGCTGCCCGCTAGGCCGGGCCGATCGCCGGGCCGGGCCGGACCTGACCCGGGTCGGGTCGACCCAATTTGGGCTGATCCAGGGGGTCTCGGGCTTGGTCGGTCCGGACCCAAAAAACCCTAAAAATGGGCTGGTTCATTTAAACGCCCATAACTTAGGCTAAGGACCTCCAATCGATGCGCCGTCAGTTGCGATACGATCCTTGGATTGAGAAGGTCGTTTTGGTATATTACACGCAAGGTTTTGGAGAACTTGGGGTATGGTCGGGTCTGTTCGAACACGAAACCAACCGGGCGCTCGGAGCAGAAACACTTATAACTTGAGCTCCGGACGTCCGATTGACATTCCGTTGATTTTGTTGGATTCCTCTTAGTGAGATGGACCTTTTGGATTACTTTGCTCGAGTTTTGTATGTAGTTGGAGTATGATCGGGTTGGTTTTGACTTAAAAACCAACCGGGTCCCTGGGATGAAAAAGCCAACAACTCTCAGACCGGGCGTCCGATTGACGCGCCGTCTGTCGCGTTGTGTTCCTATTGACATGACGGAACTTTGCGATACATCAACTCTGGTCTACATGACAGTTGATGTATCGTCCTCTTGTATCGTGGAGTGGACCCTCCTAGAATGAGCATGCTGTGTGTGGAAACCCTAGAGCTGGCTGAGACTTGACGACTGCTGATCGATCAACTCGGAGTGTTTTGATAGCCCAGTGGGGAGCGATTGGCTGTAGCAGCAGACCCACGGCAGAGGAACGCTTGGTTGTAGTGGCAGACCCGTAGTACTCAACAGAAGGAGTACCTCTATAGGCTATGAGGGGGAGCGCTTGGTTGTAGCGGCAGACCCTTGGTGGGAAGTGCTTGGTTGTAGCAGCAGACCCACAGTACTCGATAGGTGGAGTACTAAAGCAGTCCAACGTTAGTGGGAAGTGCTTGGTTGTAGCAGAAGTCCCACTGTACTCGATAGAGGAGGAGTTCCCCAACAGCTATGGGTTCGACGATGATGACAACCGTACTGGAATCCTCCATGGGTTCGACTGTGAAGACTATCGTACAAGAATCCTCCGTGGGTTCGATGACGATGACAACCATACTGGAATCCTCCGTGGGTTCGACGGTGAAGACTATCGTACTGGAATCCTCCATGGGTTCGACGACTATGACAACCATACTGGAATCCTCCATGGGTTCGGTGGTGACGACATCATTACTTGTATCCTACATGTGTCTGACAGTTTTGACCTCTATTGTAGTATCCTACGTGGGTCCGACAGCTTAGCTGGTCTAGTATCCTATGTGGGTCCCAACTTAGATGAATCAGTGGCTACATCTGATCATCTCTATCACCTTACGAAGAAGTATACCTGTGTGAGCTGAGTCTTGACTTTCAATCATTATCTTCGATATGATTGACTTGCTTTTCTATATGGATTGGGTTGTGCTTTCCTGTGTGGATTGGGTTGTACTATCCTGTATAGACGTGATAGAACTTGGGCTCAGATGTTGGATCCAAACTGGAATTGATGACTTAGGTATATGTATGGGCATATACCTAAGTAGTGTTGGATGTTACTTCATGATTGTATCTTTACATTATGGATTATCCTTTGTGGATTCTGGAGACCTTCGGGGGTCTCGGGGTCCCTACTGAGTAGCGTATACTCACCCCTGAACGGGCTATTCCTACACTAAGTTGTGTTGGATGTAGACGACAGACATCACTGATCGTGGTTGAGGAATGTGGAGAAAGTCGGTACCTGGAGGTGGACCACTGGGCGGGACGTACATGGAGCGGACGGCTGGACCCGAGGAGCTGAGGAGGCTATCTGTACGCACCCTTCAGGTGGGACTTCCAGTGGACGGTTCGACGTTGCTGCTTTACTTTCAGTTGTTGTACTTTCTTTCAGTTGTACATTACTTCAGTTGGGTTTTTATTCTGGCCCATTTACTTTCCATCACTTACAATTCTACCCAGTTTACTTAGTGTTTACTTCAGCTTTCTTACTCTGGTGTTTTTTTACTTTATAAATGCAATGTATTCCCTTTTTATCGGGATTTACGCCTTGGTGCTAGTCGCCAGCCCCTGGCCTATGGAAGGCGGGCTTGGGGTAGTCACGGCACAGGTCCCGAGGACGGGTCATGACACCTCTGTCTCAAGATGGAAAGAGAGTTCCTCGGACTCAAGAAGAAGGAAGATGATTCCATCTGGGCGTATGAAGCAAACTTTACAAGGCTTTCAAGGTACACCTCTGTCTTTTTCATGAACATCGAAAGCAATGCAGATATCTTCTTTAGTGGACTAAAGCCAATTCTATAAAAAGCATTGGTAGTTCGAGACTTCGACAGTTATGAGGATATTGTCTGTTGTTCCCTCAAGGTGGAAATAGAGACTGGAGACTCTCAGTGGTCTTTTGGGCCTAGTGACCAGAAGCGAGAAATGGAAAACAACATGGTTGGTTCAACAAACAAATCCCATGATGGAAAGAAGCATGACATTTCCCCTTGAAAAAATTAAGGGAAGAATCATCCTGGTAACGGTCTGAAGGGAACCAAGAATTACTTCAAATATGGAAAGTTTGGTCATCTAGACAAGAACATTCGAAGGGATATGAAAAATCCCGCTAATGTTGAAGAAGAAAGGAAAGTTCATATCAATACTCAGCCTGCAGTGCAGTGTTACAACTGTAAAGAGAATGATCATTATGCAGACTATTTCCCTAAGCTGAGGGTTTTCTGAGGCAATCAACAACAAGCTCCAAGGCAACAAGGAAGGGCATATGCTATCACTACTGCTAAGGTGGAGCCAGGCAATGATGTGGTGACAGGTATACTGGTTATTCATTCAAGAATAGCAGACGTACTATTTGATTCTGGTTCTATGCATTCTTTCATATCTTGCAAGTTTAGTAGAACTATTCAAACACCACCTCAAAATTTGGAAGAAATGTTATATGTGAGAACAAAAAATGGGTAAATCGCTACATCCATGGTTTATAACTCCTCCCCGGTTAATCATTGTGGACCGAACCTCCCAGAAAATCTTGTCATACTTTCTTTAGTGGAGTTTGATGCAATCTTGGGCATGGATTGGCTATCTTTGTACAAATACAACATCAACTTTTAGGAAAGGGAGACCACTTTTCACACCCCGAATAATCCTTCGATTCTTTATATGTGTAATTAGGAACATGAGTATCCTTTAGAATCTTCTTCTCAAGTGTGGATATTATTGCCTTATGAGAAAGCATATCTAGCTCAAATGATTGAGACAAAGGAGAGAATCATGCTTTAAGACATGCCTATCATGAGGGATTACACTGATGTATTCCCTGAAGATTTTCCTGGTCTTCCTTCTGACCGAGTGATTGAGTTCTCAATTGAACTTATCCCTGGATCTCTGCCTATCTCAGAGACACCTTACAAAATGGCCACCATAAAGCTAGAAGAGCTGAAGAAGTAGTTATAGGAGAATATGGAGAAGGGTTTTATACACCCAAGTGCTTCACCATGGGTTGCACTAGTCCTCTTCATCAAGAAGTATGGATCAATGCGCCTTTGCATTGATTTTAGCGAGCTCAATAAAATCACGATAAAGAACAAGTATCCTATTCTATAGATAGATGACTTGTTTGATAAGCTTCGTGGGGCCAGTTAATTCTCTAAGGTGGACCTTCGGTCAGGATATCACCAACTAAAGGTGAGAAAGGAAGATATAACCAAGACTACCTTTCGAACAAGGTATGGACACTATGAGTTCATAGTGATGCCCTTCAGACTCACTAATGCTCCAGAAATTTTCATGGATTAAATGAATAGAGTATTTAGAGATTAGCTTGACAAATTTGTGGTAGTATTTATTGACGATATTCTAATATACTCAAAGAGAAATGAGGAACATGAGGAGCATTTAAAAACTGTGTTAAATACTTTGAAAAGGGAGAAGATGTATGCAAAGTATAGAAAATTTGAGTTTTGGATGGAGGAAGTCTCATTCAAGGGGAATGTTATCACCAACAAAGGGATATCTATAGACCCTTCCCAGACAATGGTAATTGAAGAGTGGTCTAGTCCAACTTATGTAAGGGAGATGTGTAGCTTTTTGGGTCTAGCTGGGTATTATCGATGATTCATGACGAACATTTCACGACTGTCAAACTGAATAAACAAGATGACAAAAAAGGGGATAAAGTTTGTCTGGATGGAAGAATGTGAGGTAAGCTTCAAGGAGTTGAAGAGAAGACTGATCACTGCACCTGTAATCACATTAACAAAAAGTGGATAAAGTTTTGTGATATACAGCGATGCTTCAAAGAAAGGATTGGGTTGTGTACTCATGTAAAATGATAATGTGATAGCCTACGCCTCACGAAAGTTGAAGATCCATGAGAAGAACTACCCGATGCATGATCTAGAGCTGGCAGCCGTGATTTTTGCCTTAAAAATCTGGCATCACTACCTTTATGGTGAGAAGTGTGAAATATACACTGACCACAAGATCCTAAAGTATATATTCACACAAGGATCTCAACATGTGTCAAAGGATATGGTTAGAGCTAATCAAGGATTATGATTGGTCGATTCACTATCATTCTAGAAAGACGAACAAGGTAGCTGATGCTCTAAGAAGAAAAGAACCTGCTACTCTATCCATGTTACAGATTGAGAAAGACCCTATCTTCTTGGATATGCAAAGGATGGATTTTGAAATCATAAGGTTAGGGGATACATCATACCTTGATCAAATGATTGCACAACCATCCATTCAAGAGAAGATTAAGGAATCACAAAGGGATGATGTGGAGTTACAAAAGAGGGTCAATACAGTAAAAGAAGGGAAGTTGTAAGAGTTCTATATCAACGATGATGGTGTGATTTGGTTTGGAACGCGGTCTTGTGTGCCTTCATCACCCGGGACAAAGAAGGAGCTATTGGACAATACACATAGATCAAGATTATCTATCCCTCTAGGGAGTACCAAGATGTATCGTGATCTACGAGTTCACTTCTGGTGGGATAACAGGAAGAAGGGGATTGTAGAATATATATCAAGGTGCTTGGTATGTCAGCAAGTTAATGCAGAGCAAAAAAAGTCCAAGTGGATGATGAAACTATTGCCTATACCCATGTGGAAATGGGAGAATGTCACAATAGACTTCGTCACGGGTCTCCCGAAGACATCGAAGAGAAATAATGCGATATGGGTTGTGGTTGACCGACTCACCAAGACTGCCCATTTTATCGCAATTCAGGAAGACCTCTCACTTGATCAACTTGAAAAAATATATGTGAAGAATGTGGTGAGACTGCATGGTGTTCCACTCTCAATTGTCTCTAATCGTGATCCAAGGTTCACATCTAAATTCTGGAAGATTCTTCAACACTCTTTGAGTATTAATTAAATTTTAGCACAACCTATCACCCCCAAACTGATGGACAATCTAAAAGAACTATTCAGATGCTTGAAGAAATTCTAAGAGCCTTCTCTCTAGAATTCAAAGGTGGATGGGACCAACATCTCTCGTTGGTTGAGTTATCATACAATAATATCTTCCACTCAAGTATTCAGATGGCTCCTTATGAAGATCGGTACGGAAAGCGATGTAGAACTCCAACCTGTTTGGATGAAGTTTGAGAACGAAAGCTACTTGGACCCAATCCTCTACAAGAGATGATAGAGAAGGTTCAAGTCATATAGAAAAACATCAAAGCTACTTAGAGTCGGCAAAAGAGCTACACTGACAACCGTCGAAGGGACTTGGAGTTCAGCATTGGGGATAAAGTTTTCCTTCAAATATCACCATGGAAGAGAGTCATGCAGTTTGGAAAGAAAGGGAAGTTAAGCCCAAGGTACATTGGACCCTTTAAGATCCTTGACCACATAGTATTCATGGCCTATCATCTTGCACTTCCTCCGAATATGACTCGAGTTCATGATGTGTTTCACGTATCACTCCCAAGGAAGTACATACTTGATCCCTCACATGTACTGAACTCAAATGTGGTGTAGTTGGAAGATGATCTCTTTTATGAGGAGTAGAAAATAAAGATTCTGGACTGAAGAGATAAGGATTAATGCAACAAGACAACCCACCTTGTCAAAGTGTTGTGAAGGAACCAAAAGTTTGAATAAGCTACTTGGGAATTAGAGGAGGCGATGAAGGAGAAGTACCCTCACCTGTTTACAGCCTAGAATGTAAAATGAAATTTCATGGGTGAAATTTCATAAGGGGGGAAGAATGTGATGACCCAAAGTTTTATATGGAAATTTCCCTTCTTATAAATATGTCATAAAATAACATGAAAACACAACATAATGAACTACTAAGTGCTAAGTGGCCTTTAAACATGAGTTTGTCACTTATGTGTTTGGAATTTTGAAAATCTGATATACATGGTTGCAATCAGTAAGTTATTTAGAGTCCGATAAGAAAAAATTAATTTTTGGCAAATAGTAACCTACCCTTATGAATAGTAACATACCCTTATAAATAGTGAAAAACCATACTGAATAGTGACCTTACCTATGATAGTCATAAAATAATATTCAAGTGAAATTATGATGTACACATATTTTAGAATAAGTAAATAATGTTTTAAAACTTGTTTTTAATAATAAATTATGATTTTAATTAAATATTAAATTAATCATATTTAGAAAATTAATTTTGAAAAATGGACTTCTTTTTTGGATTCTACACGTCGAAAAATGATTTGGGTGAATTTTTGGGATTTTTCTGAAATACTTGAATTTTTGATGAATAGTAGAATCCGATAATTCACAATAAATGCTAAATAATGGATTAATTAAGTCATTGATAATGATCTGATGATGTAAGACCATTTGGTTCGAAGTCACATGTATTTATTACTATTATTGGTCATGTAATACTTATTATTCCTTATCTTGTGAGGAAATAATAAACTAATGATTAAAAAATAATGAAAACCCTCCTCTCCTCCACTGTAAAACCGCCTTCACCCCCTCTTCTCTTCACTCCTCTCAAGCCTTGTGCCTTGCCAATATTCTTCCCAATCTCTCCCCAAGATCCTCCTCCATGTAAAAAATCTCCCAGCCTCTTAAAAATACCAAAAACTCTCCCCTTAATAGGTTCTCAAAGAAGGAAGTCTCAAGAGGTAAATTCCTCTTTCCAATTCCTTCTTTTCTTTTAAGTTATTTTCATTTTGTTTCTTTCCCCACCACCCTTCACCCAAATGGTATGATAACTCTAGTATCATAAATTTACTGGAATTCTATTATGCTAGTGGGATACTTCATTATCTTCTCTTCTTTCCTCACCTTTTATTTGAAAGAAATGAAAGCACCATTTGAGATGTGCTAATTTAGCACATTCAAGGACAAATGTTGATCAATTTCTATTATAATCATTAATTATGGTCAGGAAACCATTTTTTTATGGTTGAACCAAAATATATATGTAATATATCTTATTTTTATTCTGTAATATTTTTTTACAAATGGTATTAAGTTATAAAGAAAAACATGTTCTTTGTAATCAAACCCACCGATTAACAAAAACGGTTGTCACTATGGTTTTATATAATAGTTAGACATCAATCTAAGTAACCAAATTAATTTTAAAACCATGAAAAGAGGCTGACTAAGTGCATCTGAGACTTTGAGCCTAATTTTTGTGTGTTTACTACATCTTCTGTAGGGACTTTCTCATCGAAGGATTTTCAGCGGATTTCTCTCCCCCAGGAGCAACGTGACGAGTGGAATAGTGTGGTCTGGTGTGAGAGGAGCCCGACTAAGTGAAACTTCCTTAAATGGAGGATTAGAAATCATGAGGTTCCTATAGATGATAATGTGAGGAGAATGGGGGTCAGCATGGCATCTAGGTTCCACTACTGCAAGGCGCATTAGGAGGAGTCTTCTGATCACCTCTTTTTTGAAGGAGAATGGGCTATGGCGGTCTGGAGGTTTATCGGTGGTTTCACCGGTATCCTTGATCCTATCTTTTCTGGGTATTCGTTTCTAGACAGATGGTATCATGGTGTGGCTGGTCCAGGGCTAGAACATAGGTTGCAATCGTTGATCTTCAGTGCTGGTTGTTGGTGTATTTGGCAAGCCCGAAATAAATCCAGGTTCGATGGAGTTTCTTCCTCTGGAAGAGCAGTGATCGCCCGCTCGAGATCCCTACTGGTTGATCTGGTTCAGGGAGGTAAGTATTGGTGCAACGCTCCTTCCTTGAGGGATCTTCATAGGTCTACTCCCTCGTTGCAGCAATCCTCCACTGGGCCGAGGGACAACTGGGTGTCGTGGAAGCCGCCTGTCACGGGCTTGAAGATAAATTACAATGGGTCTTATGCTGCAGGTATCATGCGTGGGAGAGGGGTGGTTCGGGACCATAGGGGAAGTGTCTTAATAGCCTTCTCTTCATACTATGGGGTGGGGAGCTCCATCCAGGTGGAGGCCAAGGCACTGTTCATAGGTTTGGAGTTATGCAGGCAGAAGGGGATCCCACTTTGGCAAGTGGAAACGGACTCCAAAATCATTCATGATTCCTTGCTTGGAACGACTGTCACTCCATGGTCAATTGCTTATATCATCAGGAGATGCAAAACCATCCTCAGCAACAACAATGTTCAGGTTCTACACATGTGACGTGAGGGAAATAAAGTGGCAGATCATTTGGCATCCATGGCGGTGGAAGACCAAGGTTATAGCATCTTCTGTGGTTCAACTTTTCTTCAACTGGGTGCTAAGGGGGCTAACCTTGTAAGGGGGGTTTAGCTATGGCTTCATTACTTTAGGCCTCCATAGGTCCTTATTCTCATGACCTTGTCCTTGGCCAGTGCTTGTGTTTTTTTATTTCATAATAAATATATAGCCATTCATGTTACTAGATCTTCAATAATATCATATAACTTCATTTCTAGACAACCACTTCCATATTTCATGTTTATCCGAACATGAATATAAGTGAACAGATCTTTTAAAACCATGTAAACAAACGAGCCCGAACAATGAAATTGAACCTCATAACCAATAAAAATAATTATAAATGAACATAAAATGATTATAATAAACCAATTAAATATATAATAGTTTTTGTAATTATTAATTATTAATCCTAATTTTTTTATTCAGGTCATTAATAACAAGTGGAGGTCACCACCGGAATTAAGGTAAGGGATCCTCCCCATTTCACTTTTATTTCAAAATTGTCCTGTATGTTATGCCATTTTATGTGTAATACCTAATGATGGGGTATTTTTTTCACCTCCCCCATACTTCAGTCATGATGTATAAGTTATGATAAACCCCATTCTCTCTCATCAAACCCCTTTTAGGTACACCCGATACCATACCAATAATCCGTAATGAATTCTACCAGAACCTCCATTACTCCTTCAGGTTTCTCTATCTTTCTTTTTACCCAAATGAAGTTGTATTTTCTTTTTATGTTAAATTTCTACATACTGTTTATATTCCCCAATATCATGTTCCAATATCCATACCTCATTCTCTTTTGGAGATATACATGTTTTTATTCTAGTGATTCCCACTCGATACTTCCCGATAAACAATATTGATTTAAGGGAACTTCCCAAAATTGTATCCAATTTCAAGTTCACTATATCCTCTATTTTAAGCCACCATTGTCTTTATAAAATCATTCTTTTTATTATGAAAATATTCTTGGTTCTATTCGGGTATTATATAAATTATTGTCCTCTTTTCTATTTTAAAAGCTCTATAGTATTTTCCTTTAAACCGCACAAAAATGTTTTGATGCTAATGTTTCTCAAATACATTCTTTATTTGTTTTCACTTCTGTTTGACATCACATACCATGTTCTAAGACAATTTTACCCTATGAACGTCCGTGTATTTTCTAATCGCTTTCTTTCATGGACACTTTCATGATACTCTCATTGGTTATGCTTTATGTCATGATTGTGGTACCCAATTCTGTCCATGGGTGCCCTTATGTTTATGTATGGTTGATTTTGTATGATTATTTATGTGGAAATAATATTTATTTGGTATGAATATTTGTGGGGAAAGAATATTAATGAAAATTTTGATATGGGTGCACCCAAATAGTGCTCCAATGCATTGGGTAATGTTAGGTCTCATGAGATGCAATGTGAAACAGGATTGGCGGTTAGCCTTAACCCGTACTAAAATGGGAAATTGGATTAGCCGTTAGCCTTGACCCATACTAAATAAATGTTTTATGATTCTGCCACATTTATATGATTCCATGTTTATATGATCTCATGCTTATATGATATGATTTCATATGTTCCATGTTTTGTTTTCATTACATCATGCCTCCTAACTCATGTGCTTAAGATGTATCCTTATGTTCATTCCATTGCTGGGATTTTTAGCTCATCCCTTTGTTCATGTGTTTCCCAAGGTACCCTATGGAGATGTAAGGGATCAAATGAAGTTAGGATCTCTTTATGGATATTAAATAAAGAAGTGTTTTTCCCCATGTTTTTTGTTATATGTACCCAGTCTTCCAAGACACTAGATTTAACGATCCTTGGCTTGTAAAATTATGTATAATTTTTCTTAAAATCATGTAATGTTATATATAAAAAGGATTGGGTCACTATAGGAAGCCATTGAATTCTGTACTGAATACTTATCTGATGTGGAAAGCATTGGTCTCTTGAAATCTCATCACACTGGATGCATTGAGGGTGAGGGAATTTCTAGAAGAGATGTTGTGATAATCAATATTATAGATCAGGAGCTTTCCCACCTTTATGTTTTGTATAACAGTTGAAAGGTTACTAACTATATTGAAACCCACAAATAAATCATAGAAAGTTCAATCCATCAAGGGATGAAAAATGGATATCAAATACAGATAATCACCAGTTTATAGGATGGTTTCGGGACCATATTTTTAAGAAGTTAGATGAATATCTAAATTCAATTTCAGAACGACTTCGATGGCTAGCTTCCAGACCAAGTGTGTATGTATTGTCTTACAATGGTTATGTAATTAATAGTTATACATTCTATACAGATGAACATGATGAATATAGTACCATTTAAAATAGTGGAGTTACACTTGTGTCAGAAGAGATGCATGTTTTTGGTAGTAAGGACATAAATCCAATTTATGTGAATATGTCATACTTTGGAATTATCAAACAAATATGGGAGTTGGATTATACGACATTCCAATTGCATATTTTTCAATGAAAATGGGTTGATAACAATAGTGGTGTTAAAATAGATGAATTGGGATTGGTAAAAGTTTATTTTAGTAAAAAAGTGTACAAAGATGAACAATTTATATTGGTATTACAAGCAGTACAATTATTTTTTGTTCCATATCCCGCAAACTGAAAGCGGTCGATTGTTCTGTTATCGTCCAAAACTACTGAAGGGTCCGATGAAAATTCAATTGAGGATGATCCTTTTAGTGGCACGTCATAATCATTTTGTAGCAGTCCCAAAGTGATTGATGTTTTGTATGTTAGAGGAGACCACAATGAATGGATTTGGATAATCGATAGAGGTGTCAAATCCCTTTAGCCTTTGAAAAAAAGAGTGTTCAATAAATAGGTGATATTTTGTATGTAATATAGATCTTATTATATCATGTTATTATCTTACCATTACTGAATTTATTTAATATAAATAAAATATTAAACCACTTTTTAAGATAATGACTTCTTCACGTTCTAGTGCTCCTAACCTCGAGGCTGAACAAGTTTCTCAAGAAGCTGCTGCTGCTGTTGCTACTGCTCATAGTGCAGAGCAACAAAAGGTTTCTAAACCTGTTACTGCTCCTAGTGTTGAGGTCCAAAAACCATCAGAACATGTTGCTAATACCATTTCAGATGAACATATTTATGATGTTGATATCGAAGAAATGATTGGGGATGAAGGACCGCTGTCGTAGAAAACACAGGTGCGTCATAGTTTGACGGTGTTAGCCAAAGTTCTTATGGTAAAAATCAAAGGCATCAGATTTGATGTCGGAGGGAATGCATGAGGCCAGCATGTGAATCCCAACAAGGCTATGTTTGTTAGTTATATTGGAATATTCACTCAACAACGCGTGCCGATTGACATACATTCATGGAACCATGTTGTGTCCAGGCTGAAGGCTGTGATCTAGGAAGAAATTATGGTAACATTATGATATTATTTCTTTATTTTACTAGAATATAAAATAATTAAATAGTGTCTTTCTCTTCTCAATCCCTTGTAGAGTACATTTATAGTAGATGATTCACACAAGAATTATGTAC
This sequence comes from Viscum album, assembly GCA_963277665.1. NCBI lineage: Eukaryota > Viridiplantae > Streptophyta > Magnoliopsida > Santalales > Viscaceae > Viscum > Viscum album. The sequence continues at coordinate 499,596,162 of OY728139.1, forward strand.
TAAGTTTTTCAGAAAGGATTCATCATGGTTTTCACACTATTATAACAAAATATCACTTGAAATATTCCAAAGGCAAAATAAACTCGCACCCACCCCTTGTCTACGCTCACATGATATCCCAAGAAGCATGGGATGCATTTATTGGCCGTCGTGGGGATGAAAAGTTTCAGGTAAATTATGGATGATAATACGTTTTTTGAGGATATGTGTATTCATCACTTGGATTATAAATATTTCATTTATGAAATATCAACTTAGTACTAAAAATAAGGAACGTCCATCAAAACCAACATATCCCTATTGTAATGCAAGGATGGGGTATGCTTCACTAGAAAATAAAATGGTACGTATTTTAAATTTACAGTAATATTGTTATGTTCCATGAAATAACATCATAATTATCTTTCTATATTTATATGTAGATTGATTAGTCTAAATCCAAAGACACTTCCATCCCACGTCATGTGCTATGGAAGGAGGCATGTGTGAATAAGGAAGGGAAGCCAGTAGATGAAAACACACAAAAAGTGGTCATAGTCATATAGTTGTTTTTGAAAAGAATATATACAGAGAGAAAATTCAATATTTCATTACTGCTGAAAATATAAATGACATCCTTGAATACAGTTGGCTAGGCATCAGAGTTGTAAATTTATATATGAGGTATGTTTTCACGAATTGATTTTCTAAAAGCTGATATAATGTGTTAATTATGACTAAATGAATTTTATATTATTGGTAGGTTTATATATGAAAAAAATTTGAAGGAATTTTCCCATGAGCCAAAATTTGGACTCGTTAGTCCGCATACCACATCAACACAACTAATGAAATTAGAGCCATCAAAAAGGGATGAAATAGTGAAAGGATCGCCGAAAAAATTTGAAAGCAATATTACGGATGATAGACTCTTCTTAATACCAACCATTCAGGGGTAAAACTATATGATTAAAGAATATCAACTATATTTTCACTTCTTTCATTACTTATTCTTTTTTGTGTTTTTAGGAAACATTGGCTGCTAATTGCAGTGAACTTGGATACGACAAAGACTTATTTTCTGGATTCAATGCAAGGATATCCAACAAACCGAACATACATGAGGGAGTTTATGAATCTATAAGACACTAAATCCTACGTTTTAGGTCTAAAAAACAAGTTATATAATTTATATTATCTTTTACTGAGGATTATATTATGATAGGGCGGTGTATCAATATCATCTAAAAAATGGAATGAGGATAGGGGCTAAGCATAAGGAGGTGAGCAAGTAATACGTTTGGACAAGAATCATGGTATATATAATAAAATTTTACTATCCAAAAACATATCAAAACAAGTTACTTATTCTCATAATGATCAATGTTTTTGTAGTGTCCCAAACAAACAAACGATAAAGATTGTAGTTATTATTTTTGTAAATTTATGAGAGAGATCGTTTTCTATCATCAAATTAGCATCCCTAAAGTGGTATTTTCAAAAACAACTACTATTTAATTTAAATTATTTATTAATTAATTATTTATATATTTTTATGTACTATTATGAGTGTTGAAAAGCCTCATATTCACAAGATGATATATATTTTTTCAAAAATGAGTGGGACGCATACCTAATGGAAGATTGTACACAAATAGCATGAAGATCTGACTTGGGGACGTCTGTTTTTCACTTCTTCCCTCTTCCAGCATGCTTAGGTCCTCACCGGTGCCTTCCTTGGGAGCTCAAAGTGGTGCATCATGTTCTCGATGTCCTCGGCGCTTCGGTGGATCGATGAGTCTCAGTCCTTGCCAGGTTATGGTGGTTCGGCGTTCTTCGGTCTTTAATGGCATTTTCCCTAGGATCATGGTGTAGCTCGTCGTCGGCCCCTCTTCTTTTTTCCATTGAGGATCGACTCTTTGGATTTTTATTCGGGCCTAGATCTTGGTGTGGCAGGGTTGGTGCAGCTCGGCGGTGGCTCTAATGTTTCTGGTGGGTTCCGTTGTAGGTTCTAGAGTGGATCAGGGGAGGGTGGATCTCTGTTTCTGGTTTCTCGGTGGAGGATTTTTTATTGAGGTGTGTTGGATTCATTGTGTGGATCTGTGTTGTTTTGTAATTTTGAATGCTATTGGTGGTATTTGTTGTTAAAGGCGATTTCAAAGCCTTTCTCTTGGTTCTGTGGGCTCCTCTCCTACCTATGGCAATGAGTTCATCCAGTTTGGAATTTGGGGAGGGTTCTGCTTTTGCTATGATTTTATCAGTTCCAGCCTAGAGTAGAGTTATTGGTCAGGTCATCTTGGTTCCTCCTCTACGGTGGTGTTTTTTGGAGCATTTGTTGGGCCTTCTAGCACTAAGTGGCACTATCCTCGTATCCTGCAGCATGGAACACCTGCCATTTGGTTGCTTGTTGATGTGGTGTCGAGAGTGGTTTATGGAAATGGTAGGGTAGGACTATGCGTGGTGATCTTTAGTGGTGATGTTTTTTGATGTTTTAATGCACTTTTTGGACTCAACCACTTGGATCAGGTCTCATAGGAGGTTCAGGGTTTGCGGTTCATCTATGCATAGCTGTTTGGAATTGGATGTTTGAGAGGCTATGGCAATATCCATCATATTGGTCATGTGCTTTGACACATGACACTTGCTCGCTGAACACACTTGTAATGGTGGAGATCTTCATCATGATTCATACACTAGGGAGGGGCCTATCCAAATTTTCAGTCTGGGTATATTTTCCCACCTTCAGGTTGTGATTTGTCTTATGTCTATGAGGTATGGGTTCCCCCTACTCCCCTTAAAAGGGGTTTTATTAATAATAAAAAACATTTAAGGCATTCAGGCCATTGGAATGGAATGTTCGTAGGAAAATTTTAATTGTTATTAAAGAAAACATCCTTTATCCAATGAGTCATTTTCCCATTTTAATATATGAAATGCACCAGCAACATGCAAGAATGATGAACCACTTTTCTTTAGGCTTTGGATAAGAAAAACCAGTAAATTCTCCAAAATACCTTCATATCACACATTCCCACTCACATTCAAAGAAAATATGAGTAAATGTACCCACCCTAAATTGATTTTAGTATGAGAATCGAGATGCCAAATGTATTCCCATGCATTGAAAATCTTCATTGGCAGAAATTGTATGTTTTCTGATTATCCATAATAAGAAAATGAACATTGTTGGAACCTCCTTCATCCACAGGGTCTCCCACCACACATCCATGTTTTCAATTTATCATAATGATCCATGGGTCATTTGGGATATGTACGAGTCAACCCCACCTCAATCCGAGGCACGGTGTGACCGGTATCACTCAAAGTGTCTCTCTTTTGTTTAAAATGGATAGAATTTTAAATGAAAGCAAAAATCGACAACAAAAAACTGACCAAATGCATTTGGATTGTGTTTATACTTTATTCCAATGATCCATGGGTTATTTTTGATATGTATGAGTCAACCCTACCTCAATCTGAGGCATGGTGTGGCCGGTATCACTCAAAATGTCTCTCTTTTATTTAAAATGGACAAAATTTTAAGTGAAAACAACAACTGACATAAGGAAAACCAACCAAATGCACTCGGATTGTGTTGATACATTATTAGAACAATACATGGGTCATTTTTGATGTGTATGAGTCAAACCCATTTCAATCCGAGGCACGGTGTGACCGGTATCACTCAATGTGTATCTCTTTTGTTTAAAATGAACATAATTTTAAGTGAAAACAACAATTTACATAAGAAAAACCAACCAAACTCATTAGGATTGTGATAATAATTTATTCCAATTATCCATGGGTATTGTTTTATGTGTACAAGTTAGCCCTATCTTAATCTGAGGCATGGTGTGACCGGTATCACTCAAAGTGTCTCTCTTTTGTTAAAAATGGACAGAATTTTAAGTGAATAAAACAAATGACGTGTGGAAAACTGACCAAAAGCATTATGATTGTGTTGATAATTTAGGAGAATGATACATCGGTCATTTATGATATGTAAGAGTCAACCCTACATCAATCCGTGGCATGGTGTGACTGACATCACTAAAAGTGTCTCTCTTTTGTTTAAAATGGAAAGAATTTTAAGTAAGAACAACAACTGACATACAGAAAACTAACCAAACACATTCTTATTGTGTTGATAATTTAGTAGAATGATCCATGGGTCATTTCTGATGTGTAAGAGTCAACCTCGACTCAATCCGTGTCACGGTGTGATCGGTATCACCCAAAGTGTCTCTCTTTTGTTTAAAATGGACATAATTTTAAGTGAAAACAACAATTGACATACGGAAAACTAACCAAACACATTAGGATTGTGTTGATACATTAGGCCAATGATACAAGGGTAATTTTTGATGTGTACGAGTCAACCCCACCTCAATCTAAGGCATGGTGTGACTGATATCACTCAAAGTGTCTCTCTTTTGTTTAAAATGGATAGAATTTTAAGTGAAAACAACAACTGACATATGAAAAACCAAACAAATTCATTTGGATTGTGTTGATACTTTAAGAGAATGATCAGTGGGTAATTTATGACATTTTAGAGTCAACCAATCCTCAATCCGAGCCATGGTGTGACTGGTATCACTCAAAGTGTATCTCTTTTGTTTAAAATGGACATAATTTAATGAGAAAACAACAACTCACATACAGAAAACTAACCAAACACATTCTTATTGTGTTTATACTTTAGGAAAACGATCAATGGGTCATGTGTGATGTGTAAAACACAATCCAGCCTCAATAAAAGGCACGGTGTGGCCAGTATCACTTAAAGTGTCTCTTTTTTTGTTTAAAATGGATATAAATTTAAGTGAAAACAACAACTGACATATGGAAAATTGACCAATCAAATTTGGATTGTATTTATACTTTAGGAGAAGGATAAACGGGTCATTTTTGAAATGTAAGAGTCAACAATGCCTCAATACGAGGCACGATGTGACCGATATCACTCAAAAGTAACCGTAACTGACATATGGAAAACAAACCAAACACATTCAGATTGTGTTGATACTTTAGGAAAATGATCCATGGGACATTTTTACATGTAAAATTCAACCCCGCCTCAATCTAAGGCACTTCATGATCGGTATCACTCAAAGCGTCTCTCTTTTGTTTAAAATGGACAGAATTTTAAGTGAAAACAATAACTGACATACGGAAAACCTACCAAATGCATTTGGACTATGTTGATAATTTAGTCCAATTATCCATGGGTCATTTGTGATGTTTACAAGTCAACCCTTCTGCAATACGAGGCACGTTTTGGCCGGTATCACTCAAAGTTTCTCTTTTTTGTTTAAAATGGACATAATTTTAAGTGAAAACAACAACTAACATACGGAAAATTGACCAAACACATTCGTATTGTGTTGATACTTTAGGATAAAGATCCATGAGTCATTTTCAACGTATAAGAGTCAACCTAGCCTCAATCTGAGGTATGGTGTGATCAGTATCACTCAAAGTGTCTCTCTTTTGTTTTAAATGGACATAATTTTATGTGAAAACAATAAATGACATACGTAAAACTGACTAAAAACATTAAAATTGTGTTGATACTTTAGGAAAACGATCCATGAGTCATGTGTGATGTGTACAAGTCAACCCTGCCTCAATCCAAGGCATGGTGTGGCTGGTATCACTCAAAGTGTCTCTCTTTTGTTTAAAATGGACAGAATTTTAAATGAAAAGAAAAACTGACATACTGAAAACTGACCAAATGCATTTGGATTATTTTGATACTTTCGGATAACGATCCATGGGTCATTTTTGATATATAAAAGGAAACCTTGCCTCAATAAAAGGCCTGGTGTGACCGGTATCACTCAAAGCATCTCTCTTTTGTTTAAAATGGATAGAATTTTTAATGAAACAACAACTGACATACGAAAAACTGACCAAAAATTTTTTTATTGTGTTGATACTTTAGGAGAATGATCCATGTGTCATTTGTGAAGTTTAAGAGTCAACCTTGGTTCAATCTGAGGCATGGTGTGACCAGTATCACTCAAAGTGTCTCTATTTTGTTCAAAATGGATAGAATTTTAAGTGAAAATAATAGCTAACATATGAAAAACTGACCAAACACATTTGGATTGTGTTGATACTTTATTCCAATGATCTATGGTTTATGTGTGTCATTTATGAGTCAACCCGCCTCAATATAAGGCACGGTGTGGCCGGTATCACTCAAAGTGTCTCTCTTTTGTTTAAAATGGATAGAATTTTAAGTAAAAACAAAAACTAACATACTGAAAAATGACTAAAAGCATTCAAATTGTGTTGATACTTTAGGAGAATGATCCATGGGTCATTTTTGACGTGTATGAGTCAACTCTACCTCAATATGAGGCATGGTGTGACTGGTATTACTCAAAGTGTCTCTCTTTTTTTTTTAAAATGGACAAAATTTTAAGTGAAAACAACAACTGATGTATGGAAAACCAACCAAATGAATTTTGATTGTGTTGCTACTTTAGAAAAATGATCCATTGGGCATTATTAACGTGTAAGAGTAAACCCATCCTCAATACAAGGCACAGTGTGGCTGGTATCACTCAAAGTGTCTCTCTTTTGTTCAAAATGGACAGAATTTTAAGTGAAAACAACAACTGACATATGGAAAAATTACCAAATGCATTTGGATTGTGTTGATACATTAAGAGAATGATCCATGGGTAATTTTGGATGTGTAAGACTCAACCCTGAATCAATCTAAGGCACGGCGTGACTGGTATCGCTCAAAGTGTCTTTCTTTTGTTTAAAATGGAAATAATTTTTAAGTGAAAACAACAACTGACGTACAGAAAACAATCCAAAAGTCCTTACCTATGAAATAAGACACTTAGACAAGCCTTATAGAGTCTTAATTAGTACTTAGATAGTGAAACCCATTAATAATTCATCACACACCCTAAATATAAACCTTTGTCCCTAGAGTTCATGGTGAGGGATGAAAACAAAGAAGAAAGGGAGAGGGAGAAGAACGAAAGGGAAATAAAAAATAATACAGGATTTAAATTGGATAAATTTTATAGATAAAGGGATCTTAAACTATGTTTCAAGAAGGGGACGAGAAGAAATATGTTGAAATCCCTTGAATTATGCCATATCATCGTTAACTTTCATGGTCTGGTTGGGTAGTTTTCCAAACAGTTCACCAACTTTTTGGGAGCCATTGGATAAGAAACCCTCTTCTGCACAGTTTGGAACAGTTAACTAACTGTGTTCCCCAATAAAAGCACTACATGACTACTAATCAAAAAGTATAATACAAACAAATAATAAGCATATATCTCCCCACCATATATAAATTCTATAAATAGCATGAAAATAAGACAACACACCATAAGATAAAGGCATCAACCACAAGAACACATTTCCTTAAGTGTCACAAGAATCACCCAAATCCATATACCATGAGGAATATATAGAGGAAACTCTCTAATTTCAAAGGAAACATATCCCAAAAGGAACTCAAAATCTATAATAAAATTCCATATCCAAGTTTTACATGAATCTTAACCACAAAAAATATGAAGACTAACTCGCATTCATGCCTTAATCAAATTTTTCTTAAGGTTTTGGCATTGAACACTCTCTATATATTTTATCTGAGGAAATTTAAGATATAATTTTGAGGATATAGTATTTAATGGTACCTTTTTATAATAATAATTAAAAAATTAGTACATCACATTAGGTATAGATTTTGTCCCATCGTGTGATCACAAATTGACTACCACTGCATATTTTATCTGTGTGAACTACTTGTTTGATATGCTGAATTTTTTGCAGGTCTTGTTTGGGTGTGCTGATGTAGAATTTCATGTTAAAGTAGGTAGGGAATTTATCAGTGCTAAAAAGGCACTAATAAAGGGCTCCTTTATCTGCGCTAAAAAAGCGCTGATAAAGGATCCATTTATAAGCACATTTTTAGCACTGATAAAAGCACCCTTTATCAGTTCTTTTTTAGCATTGATAAAGGGGACCCCCCCTTTATCATTGATGAGCTTTAGAATCCTTTTTAGCACTATTAAATCCCATTTTGATCATTGATAAAGCCCATTTTTGTAGTAGTGAGTACAACAAGCATTAGGATGATATGGTAGTTTATTATATTTGATATGATAACCCAATTCTTATATTGGGTTTTTTTAATCATGATTAAAAGTGTTTTAATAATATAAAATGTATCATATAAAAGGAAAAAACTATTTTATCATACATTCATGTTGGATGTATAAATTTATATATAGATATATTTTTCATGAAGTTTTTAGATAATTGATCTCTCAAAATAAAACATTGAGTTATCCCTGACCGATGTTCATTATAAAGTGTTATAGGTTTGGATAAAATTCTAATTATAGCTTGAGTAAGATTCTTGTATGGGATACAAAATATGCTAATGAGGCACAAAACAAAATAAAAGTTCTTTTGAGCATACTGGATAACCCACTAAGTATACCATATGAAGTGTCATACACCACGTATTCATTATAATAGGGGTACATGGATCATATAAGGTTCATATTTCATGAGTTCAGAGAAATAATTATCATGATAACCTTTATACTTTGAAACATTTCTTATAAAATCTATTACTTCTTAGCTAATTAGGGAGTGATTGGTTATGTTTCCAATCATGCCATCAATCAGTTCTCAAAGAAGATGTGATTTCTCATCTCATATGATGAGTATGAAATCTAGAACCTCTATTGAGATATACTAGGGAGTGATAGAACATAACTAGATAGTACAAATGACGTTATTATCTATTTATATGAGGGGAGTATAGTGTTCCCATCCATAAAGTTGAATTACATGTGATGTATTCATTGATAAGGAAAATCTATAATTAGAGGATAACGAACATATAACATGTCTATATAGGATTGACATACTTCATTTCCCATGGTCACTCGATTTCTTGGACAAAGGGAATTTATGATAATGCACACTAGAATGTGATATGACAGATTTAAACATGTATAGAGATACATGTGTTTGATAGAAATCACACTAGATCCCCTTGTAGCTAGATTAGCACTAATGGTTAACTACAGGTCGCTATTTGTTTACATTTATGTATTCATTAATTCATTTTCTATCAAATATGTAAATGCCTTTTTAATATAAGATTTAAATAAATGGTGGTGGTTTTTTAGTGGCGGTTTCAGAAACAGCTGCTAAACCCTGAAATATTATTTTTACGGCCTTTTCCAGCAATAATTTTTGAAAGTTTCCCTGAATGTAATATTTAGTAGGGGTTTTAAATTAAACTTCACATAGATACTAATTTTGTTGTGGTTTTACTAAAAACCATTGCTATATATTTTAAAAAAATTCTCCCATCCTTGATCCTAATACCCAACAACCTTCTCCCAACCTCAAATTTCCCTACTAGCTCATCCTCAATGTTGAACCCTCATCGTTTTCCTATTGGCCTCAACATTAAGCCTTGATGATACCATGTAAACCTCAATTCCATACCCTTGTTGTTAATTAGGAAGAGCTCAACTATAATATGAAACACCCTCCCTCTTAGGATCACTTTTCCCTAATCCTCGATACTCAACCCCATGCCTTGATAACCTGACTTCTCCTCCCCATCCATAACATCACCGACCTCGATTAGACTCCCTAGACTTCACATTGTCACTTTCTTCACTTTTCAGCCATCTCCTATGATATATTTCTTTTTATGGTACCATTTTATTATTATTAGTAGCATTTTTATACTTTTTTAGTTTCATGAATATACTTGTATTGTGTGTTGTGTGATTTTTTAGTTCATTTTTTTAATTGAAAAAAATTCAATAATTAATGTAATTTGTGTTGTTATCATTAGTTTGGTGTTCATATGGAATTTTTTTATGAATGAATTTGGTGTTGACATGTTTTATTATATAATAATTTTACTCAAAATGTTTAAATAAATATTATAAAATGAATGAAATTATAATTTTAATGTATTTGTTATTGGTGAATATAATAAATGATAATTCTAAATGACTTTATAACTCCTAAAATTTATAACCAATAATGTTAAATAGAATTATTTAATAATAAATATGGGTAATGATAGTGTTTAATGACTTATTTATTGATAAATATATGGTACAAAAATGCTAAATGATTTATTTTTTGATTAATATAGGAGATTTTATTGTTATAATTGTTAAATAATGAATTATTTTATTAAATATATATATATATATATATATATCTTACAATGAAAAATTAAAAATATAATATAAAATCATTATTAAAACCCATTAAAAAAATTAGGTTTGGAATTGATAATGTAAAATATTAGAATGAAAGCACATAAATAGTTTGCAAACCATGTTTTATATTATGTTATCATATTTTGATATAGATATCATTCATTCACATTTTAATTGAATCGTATTATGAGTGGTGTGACTTTAGGATTAAAATTTTATAACTTTAGAATAAAAATTATAAAATTTTAAAATCATAGGGTAAAAATTTGACAATAAACATTCCATTTTTTTGTAATAGAAATAGATAAATAAAATTTCATATGATTGACTAAATTATATGTATTTATATAAACAACAAATTTCATGTTCCATGATTAACAATATTTTATGTTATGTTATTTTAGAAAATAACAATAACAAAAATCTGGGGAGCAGTTCTAAAATTATCACTATATAGTATAAATTTTGGAACTTTAAAATAAAAATACACAAAAAATAGTTAAATAATTAAAGAAAATATACATGGAGTTTTTCATCAAAATAAAGTGTTTTAATATAAAAAATCAATTCCATACTCCAAGGTAAAAAAGTGAAAAAATAATTCTCAGCATTTTAATTGATGGTTGATCAATGACCATAATAAGATTACATTTTTATTATCTAATTATACCCATCCTTCAAGGTAATGAATAACTATATATTTTTCATAATTAAAAAAATTAGTATTATCTTACTTTTTTAACTTAAATGTGTTTTATTTTTATATATACTAATATAATTATATTTTGTATTTCAAATTGTAGTCAAATGATTGAATAAAGTTAAAAGTCAGACTACCTTACCTCAGAACACATCTCAATATGTTACGGGTTTGAACATATTTTTGGATTTTTCAATTTCTAATCAATATATGGATGAAACAATTTAATTTACATGTCCTAATTGTATATTAAAATGATGGTTGAGGAGAGATGAAGTATTTTATCACTTGATATTTGAATAATTTCCTCCTCATTATGTGCGTTTGATTTTTCATGAAGAATCAAAAGTTATATAAAGTTAGAGAATTTGTATTCACAGCCATAATGGATAATTTAATGAACTTATAGTGGATGATGAAATTCAAAAATTGATAAATTATACTTTTAGTATAGAAGGACAACACTATTATAAATTTTAAAAAACTATTTATCCACTTTCTGATGTTTCAGATATAAATGATGCTTCCAAAACTGTAAGAAAACATGATCAATATGATAACATGTTAATGGATATTGTTCAAGTGACTAATAAAAGGAAAAAATAAACTAATCATAAGCCTTACTTTTATAATTAGTTTAAGAAAAAAATTGAAAACTATATGAAGGATGTGCTAAATATTCAAATTTTTCATTTATACTAAAGTTTTACCACATCAAGTGCTTATGTGGAATTACAAATAAATAAATTTCCATGATATTGGATTTATGAGGTGATGAATTTACTAAAGATAAGATTCCTACATAATTTTATGAGACTAAGAAGGTTATTATCATTATTAGACTCACTTATAAGACGATACATACATGTCCCAATGATTTTATGATTTACTTGAAATAAGATTCAAGTTGAGAAAAGTGAAAAAGATATTGTACTTCTATTTGGAAGTCAACAAGTAATGATGCCAGAGTGAATATCTATACTACATTAAATATGTATAAAAAAATATTTTGAAGGTTTTAAAATAATTTTTATTACAATCATGGTTGAAAATATTATTTATTTCATCTAAAACTAGTGAACATATGAAGTGTCATGCTTTGGATACTACTTGTGATGAGTTCATATGACATATAATAGATTAAAAAATATGGAATAAATTTGATTTATTTAATCTATATTTAACTCCCGATCCTAGAAATGGTTCTTGAAATTGATAGTGATAGATTCAATCCTTTTGTAACTTTGAGTAGCAATTATAATATATGTAAAATTATTTTGAACCCTTATAATCTACCTCCCTGGATGTGTATCAAATAGACTTTAGTCATTATATCAATGATTATTCCTTGAGAAAAATGCATATAAATGACATTGGTGTCTACCTTCCGCCTCAAATTAAAAAATTAAAGGAGTTAAGGAATAATGGGGTAAAATATATGATGTATATACCACAAAAATGTAAAAATTTAATGTTTCCCTCATGTGGATCATCAATTAATTTCCTGGACTATATTTGTTTTGGTTGGAAAACACACATTGGTTTGGCTTGTCTAGTTTGCAACATTTATTTTAAGACTTGATGAATTCCTTATAGAAGAAAGTGGTGTTTCATTTATCATCATCTCTTCCTTGACACATCTCATAAATTTTTGTTTAAAAAGTCAAATTTTTAATGGAAAAATATATTTGAATCCACCCCCAAATTTTTTTATCACGATCATAGATCTCGATGCAATTATAAAATTTTTGTGGAGATTATAAAAAATATTTTCAGGTGAATGAAGGTGGTAAATTAGTTATAAAATTATCATATACAATTATAGCACAAAAATGGAAGAAAAGGACTAGATTTTTTAAACTCCCACATTAGGAATTTAATTGGTTACATCATAATCATGATTTTATGCACATTGAGAAGAATGTGTGTGAAAATGTGCCGTTTTTACATTGCTTAATGAAAAGGTAAAATCAAAGTATCATTTAAATTATCATAAGGACTTAAGATCACTTAATATCAAATATGATCTATTGAAAAATTAAAATGGGAAGTATCTAACATCTATTTTCATAAAGGAAAATCAGAAAAATATGTTTTCCTTTGAAGATAAAAAAATTTGAAAGTGCTCGAAGGATATTATTGTATTATTTCATGATGTGTTGAATTGAATCATCATAAAATACATGGATCGAAAATTCATGAATCACATGTATTTATGCATTAGTTGCTACCTTTATAAATGCATTATTTCTTACCTGAAGAAATAACCATCATTCTAATTGATTTTTTCACTTTAATTTGAAAAACATTTATGAAGAAATTAAACACTAATAAACTTGATAATCTTCAAGAAAAAATTTTATGGACACTATGTCATTTGAATATTATATTCCCCATAATTTTTTAATGTGATAATTCATCAAATTATGCATTTGTCAGAAGAATCTAAAGTTTTAGTTCCCATACATTATCGATGGATGTATCCCAAATAGAGGGCACAAGAGCCTCATCCTAGTTGGAAAGGACTCGCTAGGTGCATCCAAGAGACCCGAGAACAAATATGGGTGGAGGCATATTTTCGGGCACTGTAGCAGTACTGTAGCAGACACTTTTTGGTACTGTAGCAGCCGAAAATATTCATCCATCTGGGCCCCTAGCCACCGGTTTGGTCCTCGGGTCCTTCAAGGCTTTCGAGCCACCCAAGTCCTTCGGGCCAGTTGATTCTCAAGGCCTTCGGGCCACCTTAGGGCCTTAGGGCCACCACAAGTCCTTCAGGACACATGAATGAAGGCCCCAGACATACTACAAAAAAGAAGCAGCCCCAGAAGAGGATTCAGAGCAGGTGCACTCACCAGAGTAGAGCTAAATGGATTGTTAGAATGAGAGGGTATGGCTATGCCATCGGTACTAGCCTATGCTTGCACAGGAAGCCTATCCAGACAGTCATGCAAAGGCGGAGAGATACTATCAAGATGCAGATGCTGGGGAGGGGCAGTTCCATGTAGATAGTCTAGTTGAATTCTATAAGACCTTCAAGTCATGTAATCTCCTAAGCCTACGGTCCATGTAATATCTGAGCCTATGGGCCTTGTAAGGGTTCCCCCTCATCCCTTTAAAGGGGGGTTATCAAAAATCAATAAAAAATGAAGGCCTTCAGGCCATTCAGGTATCCCAAATAGAGGCACTTTATTTTAATTTTCTTTTCAGTTAAGAATTCTAATTTTCCTATTCAATACTTATAAAATTTATTTATTAATTTATTAAAGTTTATTATTAGGTATCTTGGTCATTTTAAGGCTTATTTAAAATATAGATCTCACCAATAAGATTATACAATGGAATGTTACCTTTCTAATGAGTGTCTAACCTTCTTTTGAGGTATTTGGATTCAATTGAGACATGATTCAATCAAGTGGGATATGTTGATGTTGATACAAGTAATTTTTGAGCTAATAATGAATTGTCAATGTAACAGCCCGAGATTTTATGAAAAATATTCTTTTTATTTCACTAATGTCTTGTGTTGTACGCTACACCAAAAAGATCTTGCACAACACGCATCCTTGACTTGCCTTGCATTACACGCAATCGCGACCTTCCTCGATAGCGTGTGTAGTACGCAATAACGAGTTTCACTAAACAGCGATATGCTATTAAAATGTTATTAAAACTAGCCGTTATGAATAGTAATAACCACTTTTTGAAATTTTTTAAATTTTATTTTTCAAAATGGATTTCATTTTTGGACTCAGAATATCGAAATTAGCCTAGGGTGAAATTTTGGTATTTTTCTGAAAACTTTCAATTTTTGATGAATAGTGAAACCACTAAGTGGTAGGTTAAAAACTGAATTTTGCATAAAACTTAATTTTACCGCTTCTGTGAATAGAATTTCGAAAATCCGAGAGACACGGTTAATATCAAGGACTAAAATGTGGTTCAATGAGATGAAAATAATTTTTTGGTGAATAGTAACTTTTTACTATTTTTACCGCGGTTAATAGTAAATAGGGTAACTAAGGGTAAATATGATATTAATATTACCCTAACACATGTCCTAATTCTATTGGACAAGTGTAATTCGACCAAAAACAAACTTAGGAATAAAATATGACCATTTAGGCCCACTTGGATTAGATTAGGACATTTATTATTATTTAATTCAAAGAAGAGTTAAAAGAGTTAAAATCAATGTTTATTTACTAAAACATTTTTAATATAGGGTTATACATAAGATAAATTCGATTGTAAATATTCATTAGAAATATAAAAAGATTTCCCACATAATGATATTTTATTTGTAATTTGTAGACATCAAATAAGTTAATTTATTTATGACACAAAGATGATGCAGTAATTATCTTATTAATGAAATTTTGACATAATTGATGTTATAAACACCAAACTAAATATAATTTGAGACTTTTTATGAATTCCACTAATTTTCTAGGTTACTATGATATATTAGTGTTGATTTAATCAACTTGGTTCGAACATATAATTCTGTTATGACTTTCACAAAAATCATATATCAAATAGTGTCAAAATTGACACAAAATAGTATTTAAATCAAATATTATATTATTAATTGTTATTTTATTCCTAAAAATCTAAGGTTCGGCCAAATGACTTAGATAAGGATATATATATTAATAATAAACAATTTGGGGTTCGTTTGGCATGTTATAGTAAGTGTATTAACCATATAGTGAAAGAAAAAAAAAGACACGGTAAAAGTTAAATTATTTAACTTAGAGTTAAATCTAATTGACAAGGTTAAAATAATACCCTAAACTTGTCTGAATCTTATTGGTTGGTAGGATTTCTACCCAACCCAACTTTAGCTTCTAAATAAGACCCTTTGGAACCATTATAAACCGATTTTGACATTAATATAAAATAATATTTTGAGGTATTCCTAAGGTGCCCCTCTCCTCCCATATAAAAGGACACCTCCTCCCCCTCCTCCTCACACCAATTTGAGCACTCAAGCTCGGCCAACCCCTGACAAAATCTCTTATCCACTTCCCTAGAAACATCCTAGATGTTCTGGTCTTCCTCAAAGACCAATTCTAGTGCCCTAAGAGGAGGTCTCAAAGAGGCACTTCAAAGAAGAGGTAATTACCGTTACCAATTCTTTCATCTTTATTTCTTCTTCCACTTCTTCTTCTTAGGTTGTTTCATTATGAAGTAATAACATCAGTATCACTCATATACTGATATGTTATTATAAGTATGAAACAACCCTATTTCACCATCTATCCATCCTACGGAAAAAGAAATCACTGCGCGTGCGTACGTACGAAATACCGTCTCCAAGCCGTGGTGTAATCTATTTTCCACCACCACCTTACATGGATGGGTATAATGGTGTAAAGAATAACTATACATAGTTATTACTACATCATATTTATTCTGATATATTGTATAATCCACTCCAATTCAATTCAATATTTATAGAAATGATATCATCGCTCGTGCGTACGTACGGACTACCGTCTCCACGACGCGATGAGATTCATTCTCCATGTTAACCATTTAAGAATGATTATAATGTATATATAAGAAATAATAATGAAATATATGACATTATAAAGCTACTGGATTTATGTATATATATACATATGTATGTCATCTACTTCCATTTCAAGACAATAAGGAAAGGAAAACAGCGTTCATGCGTACGTACGGACTACCGTCTCCATGAACGGTGTTTTTCATTTTATTTATCTACCTATTATATATATATATATATACTGAATATATATGATATATAAATCATATTTTATATTCTGGAAGTAAGTAAATCATGATATTAGTAATAATGATGTCAAGAACAACAAGTCAAAACACCTACGATAAATGAAACGATTTTACCCAAAACGCTTCTTTAACATGGAATTTACAAAAGAACGGGTAATATAATGTCATAAGTGAACCATATATGATATCATAACAATGAATATGATTCTGTAATAAGTCAATAACATGATTTAAATAATTATAGAGGAGGTTTGGACACTTACAAAGCAAGTCGGACCTAAGGTAAGGGAAATATCACAATCTCATTTTTATCCGAGATTGTTTATACTTTGGTATTTACTGGGTTGTATTTTATCATCCACATCCATGTTTACTCAATATGTAATATTATTTCCATCCACCTACAATTGTTTAATTCCAGTTTTACCCTTCGGTGAGTTTTTAGTAAAGGATATGAAAGGAATCTTTTGTCGTTTTTCGTACGAGGTACTTTTTGACTTTTTCGACAAAAGTACGAGAAGAATGTTTTTTTAACTTATACGGCATGAATAGATTTTTAAAACATTATTTCCAAGAAGCTTCCTTTAAAAGTTTTAAAGTTTATTTTTAATCAACTTCTTTTAGTTTATAATTGTACGACATGTTAAGAAAGGAAAAGTGTTTTTGAAGAAGAAAGGACATTTTCCTCAAGAATGGAGTTCAAGTGTTTTATCAAAATTATTTTCCATCTAAGATAATAAAGGGTTCTGTTTTATCCCTATTATTACATTGATTTGATTATGTTGTGAGGGAATTATTTTTATGAAGTCATTTATCTTTTATGATTTGTTTTATGATGTCATGATGTTTCAAGAATCCCATTTTTGTTACATGTGTTATGCGATGATGTATGTTTTATGATTATGTGGCACAAATAAGAAAGGATTCATTATAAGATGGGTGGGACCTATATCTCCCTCAAATGCATTGGGTAAAGATTTTATATCTCATGAGATAGACATGGCTGAAATGGTAGGTTATACCGGTTCAGTGAAACAGGACTGAAACGAGGGTTACTCGATTCAGAAAGGGACTTTGTCCACTAAGATAGTCTTGGAAATGAGTCTTGACTAACAAGAAATGATTCTCTATGATTATGTGTGAATGCCACAAAGTTTCATGTTTTAAGTTATGATTATTGTGATTACATTTCACTACCATGATTTATCCCATGTTATGAAATTATGCTCTCTTTTGCAGGTTATGATTTCCAAAATGTTATGTTCTTATGAATATGATGTGATTGATATTTCTTTTGTTTACCCTTACTGAGCATTTGAGCTCACCCTTTTTTGTGTTTTCTTTTCCCCAGGATATAAAGAAAGGTTTTAGGTAAAAAAAGAGAAAATCTTTATGGGAGATGTTGAAGATCTTTCACCACGATTAGAAGATTATAGTCCGAGTTTCCAAAGACACTAAACTATTACGGTCCTTGTGTGTGTGTTTTTGTAATGTACTAAGTATTCCGCAAAAGTAATGTAAAGTCTATGTACGTCAGGCTTCGGGTCTCTACAGTTGGTATCAGAGGAAAGGTTTAGTCAACCTTTGGAAACTAGGATGCGAAAACGTTAGTGAGATGCTAGAGATATTTCTAAGGTATGTCTAGGGATGTCCCTAAGGTTAAGTATACGTATAGGATATAGTCCTAGAACTATGGTAACGATATTAGATTAAACCAAAGATGTTAGATATTTAAGTTACTCCCCCTTTATTATGATTTTTTCTTCTCACACTATTCTTTTTGGGTTTTAGAAAATGGCTGGAAACAAGATGTTTCACAATAATGGAGGATATGATGGACAATGGAATGATATTCTTCATGAGCAACCAAATGAAATGGGATTTGGATGTCCAAACATCATTATTATGACAAATCAGCAGTCTCACAATATGATCAATAAAGTAAAATTTGGTAAGTTTCCTGACTCGACTAATAAGAGAAAGATGGAGTTCCATGATGATCATAGAGGAAAGAAAGTTCAATTTCCCCTATGTAAATCATGTGGGAAGAGGCATCAAGGAGAATGTTTCAAGGGAACTGGAAGATGCTTTGGGTGTGGAAAAGAAGGACACAAAGCAAGTAAGTGCAAAGGAAAAGGGTCGGTTAACACCATGGATGAGGATAATGGTATTGCTACGACATCAAAAATGGTTAAGTGTTTTAAATGTGGAATGTATGGGCATTATGCAAACAAATGCCCTAAGGGAAAGACTCATGAAGAGAATCAGTATGGTCATATGGGTAGTATTTATGTGGATGATGATGAAGAGACTACAAATGATATGTGAGATGAAATAATTTTTGAAGCTCGGTCAATGGTTTGAGAATGTAGTGGAATGATTACATGTTTATCATGTGTAATTTTGGAATAAAGAGACATCTATGGATTGTTACACTGTTGTCTTTCCTTGTGTTACCAGTATCCATGAAATGTTTTTCAGATATTTTTGGAATGTAGATGATATGCGCATAATGAAGGGATAAGGAGAAAATTAAATGTTTGATAGTATTCATGAGCTCATGATTGATATAAGGACTAAGTGATATCATGGTTTGAGTATATAGAATTTTGAGGATTTCAGTATGTGAAAAGTGTTAACTTTTAACTGCATTCAAGTTTTCACTAAGGTTCAATGGGTATTCAAGAGAGTACAAGATTAAGGCCTTTGAATGTTTGGAATGTGACCAACAAGATATATCTTATGATATATGGGGATCAACGATGGTATTAAATCTCTGGTAATCGTTTTCACTATGTTATGAGAATGGACTGCAGTATTATGGATAAGCCTAAAGATTGGAATGGATTATGTTGGACATAAGTTAGTATTGTTTAAGGATAGAAGTTTTTTTTTCGATATTATTTATGGGATGTTATAGTAATATAGTTTTATAAAAAGGACAACCTGCAGGACGGGCGACAGCTCATCGCTTCGGACAAGGCTGTGGGAATCGAACCCACAACCGAAGTGCGACTGGCCTTTATCGCCTACCACTGACCTACAGGAAGTCCCTGTTTAGTAGAAACTAGTTTTATTATATTAAGCAGTATGATATGTGATGTATAAGTTCATTTTAGGAACCATATATGATTAATCTCACTATAGATGGACTTATGTATTTTTTGATAACTTTTCTAACCTTTTGTTTGAGACAGATGGAATGACCCATCATTCTATCACATGATCTGCTAACACATCACGAATGACAAATTCAACTTCATTTCTTTAAGAGATGATGTGGAAATTGTTAAAGGCACGAACAATAGTGAGATTGTACCAAAATAAAGTAAGTATTTATTCTAATTCAAATTTTCAACTTTAGGAAAATGATCTTGAGAACCAAAAATGTTGTCCTAGTGATCTTATACCTGATGAATCAGATGGTACCTTATATCATCACAAATCTATGGATTTGTGATTACTAGCTTTTCCATAGCCATGTTCTCTACCACTCTCCATCAGAACATGATGGTTAGATTTCTCTTCCATATCCATATTTTTACCTATGTGGAAACCCAGCGATTAGTTTATTTGGGTAATCGTTACATTTCATACTTTAATTTTTAAAGCCAAGTTTTGGTATTCCTTTTTACGATGTGGGATTCTTTCGAATAGTAAACCATTTATAACCCCGACGAATTTTGAGGGCGAAATTCATTTTAATGGGGGTAGAATGTAACAGCCCGAGATTTTATGAAAAATATTCTTTTTATTTCACTAATGTCTTGTGTTGTACGCTACACCAAAAGGAGCTTGCACAACACGCATCCTTGACTTGCCTTGCATTACACGCAATCGCGACCTTCCTCGATAGCGTGTGTAGTACGCAATAACGAGTTTCACTAAACATCGATATGCTATTAAAATGTTATTAAAACTAGCCGTTATGAATAGTAATAACCACTTTTTGAAATTTTGTAAATTTTATTTTTCAAAATGGATTTCATTTTTGGACTCAGAATATCGAAATTAGCCTAGGGTGAAATTTTGGTATTTTTCTGAAAACTTTCAATTTTTGATGAATAGTGAAACCACTAAGTGGTAGGTTAAAAACTGAATTTTGCATAAAACTTAATTTTACCGCTTCTGTGAATGGAATTTCGAAAATCCGAGAGACACGGTTAATATCAAGGACTAAAATGTGGTTCAATGAGATGAAAATAATTTTTTGGTGAATAGTAACTTTTTACTATTTTTACCGCGGTTAATAGTAAATAGGGTAACTAAGGGTAAATATGATATTAATATTACCCTAACACATGTCCTAATTCTATTGGACAAGTGTAATTCGACCAAAAACAAACTTAGGAATAAAATATGACCATTTAGGCCCACTTGGATTAGATTAGGACATTTATTATTATTTAATTCAAAGAAGAGTTAAAAGAGTTAAAATCAAAGTTTATTTACTAAAAAATTTTTAATATAGGGTTATACATAAGATAAATTCGATTGTAAATATTCATTAGAAATATAAAAAGATTTCCCACATAATGGTATTTTATTTGTAATTTTTAGACATCAAATAAGTTAATTTATTTATGACACAAAGATGATGCAGTAATTATCTTATTAATGAAATATTGACATAATTGATGTTATAAACACCAAACTAAATATAATTTGAGACTTTTTATGAATTCCACTAATTTTCTAGGTTACTATGATATATTATTGTTGATTTAATCAACTTGGTTTGAACATATAATTCTGTTATGACTTTCACAAAAATCATATATCAAATAGTGTCAAAATTGACACAAAATAGTATTTAAATCAAATATTATATTATTAATTTTTATTTTATTCCTAAAAATCTAAGGTTCGGCCAAATGACTTAGATAAGGATATATATATTAATAATAAACAATTTGGGGTTCGTTTGGCATGTTATAGTAAGTGTATTAACCATATAGTGAAAGAAAACAAAAAGACACGGTAAAAGTTAAATTATTTAACTTAGAGTTAAATCTAATTGATAAGGTTAAAATAATACCCTAAACTTGTCTAAATCTTATTGGTTGGTAGGATTTCGACCCAACCCCACTTTAGCTTCTAAATAAGACCCTTTGGAACCATTATAAACCGATTTTTACATTAATATAAAATAATATTTTGAGGTATTCCTAAGGTGCCCCTCTCCTCCCCTATAAAAGGACACCTCCTCCCCCTCCTCCTCACACCAATTTGAGCACTCAAGCTCGGCCAACCCCTGCCAAAATCTCTTTTCCACTTCCCTAGAAACATCCTAGAGGTTCTGGTCTTCCTCAAAGACCAATTCTAGTGCCCTAAGAGGAGGTCTCAAAGAGGCACTTCAAAGAAGAGGTAATTACCGTTACCAATTCTTTCATCTTTATTTCTTCTTCCACTTCTTCTTCTTAGGTTGTTTCATTATGAAGTAATAACATCAGTATCACTCATATACTGATATGTTATTATAAGTATGAAAAAACCCTATTTCATCATCTATCCATCCTACGGAAAAAGAAATCACCGCGCGTGCGTACGTACGGAATACCGTCTCCACGCCGTGGTGTAATCTATTTTCCACCACCACCTTACATGGATGGGTATAATGGTGTAAAGAATAACTATACATAGTTATTACATCATCATATTGATTCTGATATATTGTATAATCCACTCCAATTCAATTCAATATTTATAGAAATGATATCATCGCTCGTGCGTACGTACGGACTACCGTCTCCACGACGCGATGAGATTCATTCTCCATGTTAACCATTTAAGAATGATTATAATGTATATATAAGAAATAATAATGAAATATATGACATTATAAAGCTACTGGATTTATGTATATATATACATATGTATGTCATCTACTTACTTCCATTTCAAGACAATAAGGAAAGGAAAACATCGTTCATGCATACGTACGGACTACCGTCTCCATGAACGGTGTTTTTCATTTTATTTAATTACCTATTATATATATATATATATACTGAATATATATGATATATAAATCATATTTTATATTCTGGAAGTAAGTAAATCATGATATAAGTAATAATGATGTCAAGAACAACAAGTCAAAACACCTACGATAAATGAAACGATTTTACCCAAAACGCTTCTTTAACATGGAATTTACAAAAGAACGGGTAATATAATGTCATAAGTGAACCATATATGATATCATAACAATGAATATGATTATTTAATAAGTCAATAACATGATTTAAATCATTATAGAGGAGGTTCGGACACTTACAAATCAAGTCGGACCTAAGGTAAGGGAAATATCACAATCTCATTTTTATCCGAGATTGTTTATACTTTGGTATTTACTGGGGTGTATTTTATCATCCACATCCATGTTTACTCAATATGTAATATTATTTCCATCCACCTACAATTTTTTAATTCCAGTTTTACCCTTCGGTGAGTTTTTAGTAAAGGATATGAAAGGAATCTTTTGTCGTTTTTCGTACGAGGTACTTTTTGACTTTTTCGACAAAAGTACGAGAAGAATGTTTTTTTAACTTATACGGCATGAATAGATTTTTAAAACATTATTTCCAAGAAGCTTCCTTTAAAAGTTTTAAAGTTTATTTTTAATCAACTTCTTTTAGTTTATAATTGTACGACATGTTAAGAAAGGAAAAGTGTTTTTGAAGAAGAAAGGATATTTTCCTCAAGAATGGAGTTCAAGTGTTTTATCAAAATTATTTTCCATCTAAGATAATAAAGGGTTCTGTTTTATCCCTATTATTACATTGATTTGATTATGTTGTGAGGGAATTATTTTTATGAAGTCATTTATCTTTTATGATTTGTTTTATGATGTCATGATGTTTCAAGAATCCCATTTTTGTTACATGTGTTACGCGATGATGTATGTTTTATGATTATGTGGCACACATAAGAAAGGATTCATTATAAGATGGGTGGGACCTATATCTCCCTACAATGCATTGGGTAAAGATTTTATATCTCATGAGATAGACATGGCTGAAATGGTAGGTTATACCGGTTCAGTGAAACAGGACTGAAACGAGGGTTACTCGATTCAGAAAGGGACTTTGTCCACTAAGATAGTCTTGGCAATGAGTCTTGACTAACAAGAAATGATTCTCTATGATTATGTGTGAATGCCACAAAGTGTCATGTTTTAAGTTATGATTATTGTGATTACATTTCACTACCATGATTTATCCCATGTTATGAAATTATGCTCTCTTTTGCAGGTTATGATTTCCAAAATGTTATGTTCTTATGAATATGATGTGATTGATATTTCTTTTGTTTACCCTTACTGAGCATTTGAGCTCACCCTTTTGTGTGTTTTCTTTTCCCCAGGATATAAATAAAGGTTTTAGGTAAAAAAAGAGAAAATCTTTATGGGATATGTTGAAGATCTTTCACCATGATTAGAAGATTATAGTCCGAGTTTCCAAAGACACTAAACTATTACGGTCCTTGTGTGTGTGTTTTTGTAATGTACTAAGTATTCCGCAAAAGTAATGTAAAGTCTATGTACGTCAGGCTTCGGGTCTCTACAGTCAATGTTTCCAACTCTTGGTTGAGAACTTGGAAAATTATATTCATTTTCATTGAAAAAAGTTTTGTTAATAGAAACACACATATTTGTGCTACTCAATACTAATATTTTTGATCCATATTTTGAAGAATCACTGAAACAAATGAAAATAATCCATAAGCATCGAAATTATAATGATACATAAATAAAAAAAGTGTTTAAGAAATTTATTTTTGACTGGTTTTGATGTGGTAAGTCTAATACATAGTTTGGGTATGTTTACAATTATTTAAATTATGTAAATTTTTTTATATCAAATTGTATAGGTTATGAATGATAATAATCAAGATGAAATATCTGAATATTTGAAGTATTTAGCTCAAGGTCCTTTGAAGTATGAAATGAGATTATATGGTAATAATATTTTTGGTTTCAAGTTTCATATTTCTAATAATGGGGAAGGTTTGAAAACATAAACCAATGTATATTTACATTTTGAAATTAGTGTTACTATGGAAATTTGGTTGATATTATTGAGTTAAATTATTTTCTATTATTTTTTTTAAATGTCACTAGGTCAATATTCATACGGGTATAAAGAAGATTCATTTCAATTTACTTATTCCAATTTCTCTTGGTTGATCGATACTGGTGAGTGGGAAGAACATGATTAATATATTTTGGCCTCCCAAGAGAAAATGTTATATTATGTTGATAATATAGTGGATGAAGGGTGAAGTGTTGTTAATTGAGTGACATGTATAGTATGTGTGATGAAGGTGAAGTAATATTTGGTAGTAAACCCCATCAAGAACAATAGAATTATTTTTTTATACCTGAAGATATTTAAAAGGCTAGTCTTGTAAGGGATATTGAAGACGAAGAAAAAGAAGTAGTAAAAGAATAAATGTTAACAATGGGACCTGATAATAATATGAGTAACCAATAATATGATTTGTAGGTTGTTTTTTTATTTTAATAAATACGAGGTATATTGTTTTTTGGTTTCATTGAATAAATATAAATGTAATGATTTTTAATCAAATTTCAGGTTTAATTAAGGTAGTTTTTTTATATTTTTTGTAGCCATGCCAAACTAAAAGAGGTTTAGTGATGAGACCTGCTCTATATCATAAGATTACCCTTCTATCACTACGACACATGGTACACTTTATCACATACCTTGAATATATTTTGGTATCATTTCATATTATCCTAATATGTTTTCATCTATAAATATGACTTCTACCAATGATGTTAGTGGATTAAGAGGAATACCTATGGTGGATCCTTATGGAAGTACAACCGATATTTAGTTACCATTGAGAGGTTATTGGTAGGTCACAATCATTAATATATAATTGAATAAGAGGATATTTCATTCTTAAATATTGATAATAATTGGTTAACTTGTAATTTAAATATTTATGAATAATAATATAAGGGAGAAAACACCAAAATTCAAGATGTTTTTAATTTCACTATTTTAAAGGTTATGAATATGGGCCACACAATAAGGATCATATGGTAATGTTTGGGCTATTTATTGGACATTTAGCATGTAAAGAGGCATCCCAACCTATTCATTATTTAGATTGGAGGAACATTCCACCGTCTTGGAAGAATGAGTTGTTTGACACTCAGATAAAGGTACCATCTAATTATATATTCATATATAATTATATTAAATTTTTTACTTAATATGTTAATAATATAATACAGTTTATGTATTTTATTTGTATTTGATGTTCCATTTTTATGTTCCTAATGAAATGTCACATCCATGAACATTTAAAAAATTATCCAAAAAATGGAAAGATTTCATGTGGAGATTATGGTATGAATTCAATGTCACTTATCTATTAGTGTCATAAATGTAAGACAAGGCCCATAAAATAATCCCTATGTACCAATGGATTTTTTACTATAATCATGTGAATTTAAATTAGGTGTTTTATTAAATTTAAATATTAATATCACTATGTTAATAACATTTCAAATTTTATTGATATATCATTTCTTTATGTGCTTTGTATGAGAAATTATTCCTGTTGAGAGAAGCAACTGATTCCCCACACTTCTTCATCGATATGTTTTTATAGGAAATGAGGTGGAATGGTTCCATTTATTTAATTATAATATATATCTATAACACTTCAAGTAATTTATTCTTTAAAATTTTTATTTTTTTCCTTTTTTGAAATAGTTTAAGGATGTAGGTCATTCTTTTTGAAGGACAGAGTTGCAGTTCAATGTCTACAAAATGATAATTTTGTCATTGACCCCCAGAAAAAATTGTGATAAAAAAATTTAATTCTTATTTGGTTTTATTAAGTTACTTTATATTTTAATATTATTCAATTTACAGTGTAAACTCAAATAAGTGTGGGATTCGAACCTTGAAAAATCAGTGATAGTATCCTCAGAGGATGAAATGGCTCAAGTTATTAGAAAAGAGAATTATGGTCATATGAGAGGGATGGGGTGTGTGTAACACCATGATATTTTATGAGAAGTATATATATTTTTATGTATTATGTTATACGCAACATCAAAGGAATCTTTCACTGCACACAACACTAGATTGACTTGTATTACACGCAATCGCGACCTTCCTCAATAGCGTGTGTAGTGCGCAATACCGAGTTTCACTAAACAATGATGTATTATTATAATATTATAAACTAGCTGTTATGAATAGTATTAACTGAATTATGAATTTTATAACATTATTATTCATCTTACATATTTTCTATAACATGGTATGAGAACAGAATAAATTTTTCGGGTAAAATAATTATTTTTCAAAAAATGCAGTTTTTCCGCCTTTTGATGGAGCACCAACTTTAAATACAGTTTTTCAGGAGTTTATAAGTTCAATTTGAAAAAATAAAATTCTTCTTTGGAATCAAAAAATAAAAATTTACTTTGGATAAAATTTTCATATTATTCTTATAACTTTCATATTTTAATGAATAGGAAAAACACGCTATATTTTAATTAAAAACAAATTTTTTCATCGTAATAATTTATATGGTTTAACTATAATATTGAATAGTTTTAAAGTATAAATAGATTATATTTTTACCATTTAATATAATGTATGCCATTAGCATTAATTTTACATTGAATTCATAGGTAAAAACATTTCAATCTTTGGCAATGTTTTAACTTTTAAAACCCGTTTTCTTAACAACGGGATTAATTTTAAATTAATTACTACAACTTTTGTGTTTTGAATTTTTAAAAATGGATTCCATATTTGGATTCAGTGGGTCCAAATTAGGTTAATAGGTTATTTTTTTATATTATGAATAGTAACTACGGTAATTTTTGTTTACTACAGTTAAAGGTAAATATGGTAATTAAGGGTAAAAATAAGATTATAAAATTACCCTAACATTTTTGAAAATCCTATTAGATGAATAAAAGTCGATCCATATCACCTAAGGGTCATACTAGATTCATTTCATGGACTTTTGACCATGAAATAATACAATTATTATTAAAACAAAAGAAAGTGACAACATGTCACTCTCTAAAATCTTATAAGTGTAATAATTTTAATTTAGTGATAAACATCATAAAACGTAGGATATAAATAGTCCCTATAAAGCTAATAAAATTATCTACATCATATGAGTTTATTTATAATCACTATTAGAATTTTTACTTTTGGAGGCGGGAGACCTATAGCGGCCGCCATTTGGCGGCCGCTAATGCTATCAACAGCGACCGCCAAATGGCGGCCGCTGCACATAATACCTAATTTTACCCTATTTCTCGACCCCCCCCCCCCCAATTACACTCCCCGACCCCGCACCCCGACCCTCCCCGACCCCGCACCCCGACCCTGGCGACCCCGGCCCTGACGACCCCTCCCTAACCCCGCGACCCCGACCCCGGCGACCATCCCTGACCCCGCCCCCGACGACCCCGCCCCCGGCGACCCCGACCCCCGGTGAACCCTGTGACCCCGACTCCTGTCGAGCCCCTGCGAGCCCTGGCGACCCCTGGCTACCCCAGCGACCTGACCCCCAGTGACCCCAACCCCCAGCGACCCTCGACGACCCCGACCCCACGCTGCGCCACCCGCAACCCCGTGCTGCGCCACCCGCGACCCCGACAGCCTGCGTTGCACCTTCGGACAGTCCTACCCCCTTCGTCCCCTGTCGGCCCCACTGCATCCCTCCGGTGAGTCCTCACATCCTGCCTCTTTCGGACCCTTCCGGTTCGTCGTGCCCCACGTTGTAGAACCCTCTCATGCTTCATCCAGCGGTTCCACTGCTTTCGATTCTGGCCGTCGAACCCCTGTTGTCAAGTCGTTGTGCCGTCATGAATCCGCAATCGAGTCGCACCCCATTACCCGCGGTCGAGTCCTCTACAGGTAATGTTTTTTATCCTTCAAATTTAGCTTTGAAGTCATTGGTTTTTAAATTTGAAGATATGTGTTTATTTAGAATTTAAATAAGATATTTCACTTTTGATTTCTATTATAAATACAGATATGGATAAGATATGGATTGATATGCAAGATAGGTTTTCGGCTGAATATTTTGAGGGGATTAAGCTATTTATGGATTTCATCAACAGATTTCCAAGCGATATGATTAGTTGTCCATGCAGAAAATCTGCAAATAGATATCTCTTCAAACGAGATAATGTTAGAGAACATTTGTTTTTGAATGGGTTTTTGAAAAACTATAAGACATGGACACGTCATGGAGAAGATTATGTTTCATGTCATCACTCGGAAAGTATTCATATGAATGTTGATTCGAGAACAGTTGATCCGATGAACATAATGCTCAATGATATGATGCACCAGTTTCAACCTGAAGACAGTAATGTCTTAAATGACGACGTTGGATCGAGTAATCCCCGTTCTTCTGAAGATGGAGAACCATTGAAATTCTTTGAAATTATTGGCGATGTGCATGCTGAATTATATCCTGGATGCACTAAATTTAGTAAAATTTCGTTCATCGTTGAATTGTTACACCTGAAGGGTTTGAACCAGTGGTCAGACACCTCATTCGACATGTTGTTGGTATTGTTGAAGAAATTACTCCTTGCTGGAGCGAAGATTTCGGAGTCATTCTATCAAGCTCGAAAGTTGACCGGTGATCTTGGTTTTACATATGATACAATTGATACGTGTCTCAATAATTGTATGTTGTTCAGAAAAGAGAATAAACTATTAAATAATTGTACGGTTTTCTTTACATACAGGTGGAAGACCAATGAGATTAATCAAGGTAGTCAGATTCTTCCTGGGAGAGTCTTGAATCAAGGGAAACAAGTTGCCGCTAAACAGATGCGTTATTTCCCACTAAAACCGAGACTGAAGAGATTCTTCATGTCAACTAAAATTTATAAATTGATGACTTGGAATTCAGAGAGAAAGAAAGTGGTTGATAAATTAACTCACCCGATAGATGCTTTTGCATGGAAAGAGTTTGATCAAAGACACCCAGACTTTTCCCGATATGATCGTAATATTCGACTGGGTTTGGCAGCAGATGGTTTTACCCCATTTAGGTCCATGGTTGGTGCGACACATAGTACGTGGCCAGTGGTGTTGGTTCCATACAACATTCCCCCATGGGTATGTATGAAGCAACCTTTTTTGTTACTGTCAATTCTAATTGATGGACCGAGAGGACCTGGCGATAAAATCAATATTTACATGAAACCTTTGATTGATGAGCTGGAAGAATTTTGGGCCGATGGTGTAAGGAAGTTTGACTCGGCAACTAATGAAATGTTTAGACTTTGGGCCGCTTTGTTATGGACAATTATTGATTTCCCAGCATATGCTAACTTATCAGGTTGGAGTACAAAAGGAGAATTTGCTTGCCCTTGTTGTAATAAGAGTAAGAAATATATATGGCTTAAGAACTGTAGAAAGTGGGAATATCTTGGTCACATGCGATTTCTTCCTCCATTGCACAGGTTCAGAAAAGACTGTGTATCGTTTGATGGGAATAGAGAGTATGAACCATCACCACAAATACTGTATGGGGTTCAAATTTGTGCACAACTTGATCAAGAAAACATCCATACAATGTATGATTTTCATGATTTATTGGCTCCTGCATTGCCTTCTATTCCTGCTGCAAATAGAAAGCACAATCATAATTGGAAGAAACAGAGTATTTCATTTGAATTTCCTTATTGGAAATATAATATTTTATAAAATAATTTGGATGTAATGCACATTGAAAAAAAATCTATGTGATAATATATTGTGAACTATTTTAGGCATCAAGGGGAAATCAAAGGATAGTGCTAATGCTCAACGTGATTTGTAAGAAATGGGATTGAGAAAACCTTTACATTTACAACTGGGTGAAGGAAATCATGCATACATGCCTGCTGCACAGTACACAATGAGTAAAAAAGATAAACAAACATTTCTATCAATTTTGAAGACTGTTAAGGTGCCAGATGGTAATTGCTCTAATATTTCCAAGCATGTGATTATGACGAGCATGAAATTATAGGGGTTGAAAAGTCACGATAATCATATTCTGCTTCAACAGTTAATTCCTATAGCAATTTGTGATTTCTTACCTACCCAGGTTGTTGAGCCGTTAATTGAAGTTTCTAATATTATTAGACAGCTCTGTTCAAGGAATCATCGGATGAGTGATTTGGAAAAGCTACAGGATAAGATTGTACTTGCACTATGTCACCTTGAAAAACTATTTCCATCGTCTTTTTTTGATGTCATGGTTCACTTGACCGTTCATTTAACTGGTGAAGTCACTGCTGGAGATCCCTTACAATTCAGGTGGATGTATCCAATAGAGTGATACTTAAATACATTGAAACGATATGCGCGCAAAAAATCTCGTCTAAAAGCCTCAATTTACAAGGGATATTTAATGGATGGGTGTACTAATTTTTGAGCTTCATATATTTATGAGGTTGAAAAAAATATAGATAAACCCTCCCAGAATGACGATGGTCCAATTGGAGAATGAATAACGTTTGATATGCGGAATGATGAGTGGGTTCAAGCTCATCGATATGTATTGTTCAACACTCCATCAGTTTTTCCATTGATATAGTAAGTTTCATAGTTGATGTTTATTTTGTTTCTATATTTATTTTATTGCTTACCTTATATTTTTTGTGATTTAGGATGCATATCACTGAGTTGAAACATGAAAGGCCCCGTGCAACTGACTATCAAATCCAAAAACATCATTTCAACATATTTCATGAGTGGTTCAAGACTCATGTACGTATAATTGATTTAATATTTTTATAGTGCAACTTAGTTGTATTTTCACAATCCTTTATCCATTAAACTATATATGTGAAATTTGCATATTCAAAAGTTACGTGATTTAACCCATCCTGTGAGTGAAGAACTCAACCAACTAGCTGATGGTCCATTTATTACAGCTTGACGCTACAAGTCTTTAGATGCTAACAGATTCCAATTTCGTATTAGCGATGTTGACATGAACCGAGCCACACAAAATAGTGGTGTTGGTTGTTCATTTGTTGATGAGGGTTATTATTATTGATTGCTGAGAGATATTATTGAGGTCGTTTATGGTCGTGGTTTAAAACACATATTGTTAAGGTGTGATTGGGTCGATCCTATTCGAGTAATGAAAGTTGATAACTTCCAATTTAAATTAGTAAACTTTAACAATATTCTATATAAAGATGACCGAGTAAGAAGTGAGCCCTTCATACTGACATCGCTGGCAGAACAAGTTTACTTTGTCAGCATTGATTCAGATTGGAAAGTTGTGTGAAAATGTCTAAAAGAGGTGATTGACCAAGAAAAACTTGATGTTGTCGCATTTCCTTATCAAACACTTGACCAAACAACAGTAGCTGTACGAGATAAAGATATACCATGGGCTAGAGAGACAGTTGAAGGAGATACAATAGACTTTCATGATTAGTGAAAATTGTAATTATATCCCCAGTTATTGTTTGTAAAAATATTTATAAGTTGTATATGTATAAAAATTGCTTGATTTAAC
Organism: Viscum album; assembly: GCA_963277665.1. Lineage (NCBI taxonomy): Eukaryota > Viridiplantae > Streptophyta > Magnoliopsida > Santalales > Viscaceae > Viscum > Viscum album. Next base: position 499,628,415 of record OY728139.1, read on the forward strand.
TATAATTTCTTTTAATGTAGGTATGTCACAGGTTGGTCACAGTGGTTCACCTGATGTTTTCGGTATGTATGTTTTCATTTTTCTAAATTAATTGATTGTAATTTTCTGTGTATAATTCCCTAACAGTTTCTAATAATTAATTTATATTGTAATTGAATTATGAATTTATGTTTATCAGGATATAGTGCTTCTTCCAGCAGACGTAGGGGTCCTGGTATAGGGGTTCGATCCTAGAACTCTGGAGCCCGATTGGATGTGTTATTTGACGACACATTTCATTCAGTTGGAGATGGTGCTACTGCATTGAGTCGTCAGTGTGGGCATATGATACGAGACTCACACAGATTCCCTCTGACGACTCGTGACTGGAGTTCTTTCCCCCAGGATACGATGGACAGATTATGGAGGGAGGTTCAGGTAAATTCAATGTTTAATTTTTCATGATATATTGTTATTATTATTGTCCCATCTACTGACAATGTTTTTAACAGGATAATTTGACATCCTGTCCAGATGAGTTTTGGGCTGTATGTATGTAAAAATGCCAAAAATTATAGAAGGATTAAAAGTCAAGGGTGAAGAGAGATCACTGGACACCATTTGCAGGTGTTCCATACAATCTACAACGAGTCCCTCCAGGCATTCTTCCTGCGCAGTGGTAGGATTTGGTTACGTTTTGGTCGAGTGGGGCAACGATGGTAAGATTTATTAATTTTAATCTATAAATAACTAATTTTTCAAATGTTTACTAAGTAAATACGTTGAATGTAGACCGAGTCTGCTCGTCATTCACATAATCGGGTGATGCAGGGCACACCTTCCAGACTTGGCACTCGACATGTGTCACAGCTCAGACATGATGTAAGTTTAGAATTCACTATTTCATTCATATTTTAAAAATATTGTAGTATAACATGGTGAACCACTTTATTTTTGGTACACCAACGCGGTGATCCAATCGATCAAATGTCCATATGGATGAGGACTCGTAGGGCGGGTGATCCTGATGTTACTGGTGTTATAGTAAGAAAATTATTTACTAATAAATGTATTTTTATTTTATATAAATTATTAATATTTGATCATTGATTCATTATATGCTACAGGTTCAGTTTGACGCTCAGTTAGCAGATTTTCCAGAGGAGCAACGGCGTAGTACTGTGCGTAGAGATGAAATATTTCACCGTGTCATGGGGTGTGATGGTCATGGTTATTCTTTGACTTATGGAGGTGGTGTCCCATGATGTGTTGTTTTTAGAGAAGATGTGATGGGTTCATGCAGAGAGTCAGGGATGTGCACACAGGCTGAGACAGATGCTTCCAGGCAGGATATGCAGTGCAATTTTTATGCACATTTTCAGCAGTTACGTGCAGAGTATGAGGAGAGGTTGTCACAGATGTCATCACGTATCGATGATATGACGATGCAAAAAGTGGCACCACAGGTAAACAATAAAACAAACCATACTCAGACTGACTTTTATTGATATTTTTAAGATACGTAATATTGATATATATTGTAGGCTCCGAATACAGCTGGTGGACATCTTAGTGATATTGGTGATCCAGATGAGAATGAACCCCATGCATGAGGTAATTTCATTTGTGTTGATGAATTCTCTAGAATTTTTTATATCCTTGGTGAATATAATTTTATTTTTTTACCTAGATTAGTTTGTTTTTGTATTTATAACCTAAAACTACCGTGAAACATTCTAATTATTATTCGTGACGTGTACGTGCAGACGACACGTCAATCGGACGTGCGGTTTGCGCGGTACAGCTCAATATGCGTGTTTTAAGTGATGCACGCGCTTCATAAATGCATGCGAGGGGGTCCAAACGGGCCTAAAGAAGTCGGAATGGCCTGAAATCAGACAAAAAATACAGGTGAGTGATTTTTTAATTGGTCGAGCAGACATCACGTCAATCGGACGTGCCGTGTGCCCACGGTGACCGAGAACGCTGTTCTGGTGTCATAAACGGCCAAAACAGGCATCCAATGGTCAAATTCATAGCGAACAACCTCGGATTGACCTGAAACCACCGTGAAACATTATAATTATTATTCGTGATGTGGACGTATAGACGGCATGTGAATCGGATATGCGGTTTGCGCGGTACGGCTCAATATGCGTGTTTTAAGTGATGCACGCGCTTCATAAACGCGAGTGGGGGGGGGGGGGGTCCAAACGGGCCGAATGAAGTCAGAATGACCTGAAATCAGACGAAACATACGGGTGAGTGATTTGTGAAGTGTTTGAGCAGACGACACATTAATCGGACGTTCCGTGTGCTCGCGGTGACCGAGAACGCAGTTCTGGTGTCATAAACGGCCAAAACGGGTGTCAAACGGTCAAATTCATAGAGGACGACCTCGTATTGACCTGAAATACCCGTGAAACATTATAATTATTATTCTTGATGTGTATGCATAGACGAAATGTCAATCGGACGTGCGGTTTGTGCGGTACGACTCAATATGCGTGTTTTAAGTGATGTGCGCGCTTCATAAACGCGCGTGAGGGGTGTCCAAATGGGCCGAACGAAGTAGGAATGGCCTGAAATCCGAAAAAAATACGGGTGAGTGATTTGTGAAGTGGTCAAGCAGACGACACGTCAATCAGATGTGCCGTGTGCCCGCGGTGACCGAGAACGCAGTTCTGGTGTCATAAAAGGCCAAAACGGGCGTCAAACGGTCAAATTCATAGTGAAAGACCTCAGATTGACCTGAAACCACCGTGAAACATTATAATTATAATTCGTGATGTGTACGCGCAGACGGCACATCAATCGGACGGTACGGCATAATATGCGTGTTTTAAGTGATGCATGCGCTTCATAAACGCGCGTGAGGGGGGTCCAAATGGGCCGAATGAAGTCGTAATGGCCTAAAATCAAACAAAAAATATGGGTGAGTGATTTTTGAAGAGTTCGAGCAGACAACACGTCAATCGGACGTGCCGTGTGCTCGCGGTGACCGAGAACACAGTTCTGGTGTCATAAACGGCCAAAATGGGCGTCAAACGGTCAAATTCATAGTGGATGACCTCAGATTGACCTGAAACTGTCTTGAAACATTCTAATTATTATTCGTGACGTGTATGCACAGAGGAAACATGAATCGGACGTTCGGTTTGCGCGGTACGGCTCAATATGCGTGTTTTAAGTGATGCCCGCGCTTCATAAACACGCGTGGGGGGAGGGGAGGTCCAAACAGGGCGAACGAAGTCGGAATGACCTGAAATCAAAAGAAAAATACGGGTGAGTGATTTTTGAAGTGGTCGAGCAGACGACACGTCAATCGGACGTGCCGTCTGCCCGCGGGGACCGAGAACGCAATTTTGGTGTCATAAACAGCCAAAAACAGGCGTCAAACGGTCAAATTCATAGCGGACGACCTCGGATTGACCTGAAAACACCGTGAAACATTCTAATTATTATTCGTGATGTGTACTCGTAGACGACACGTCAATCGGACGTGCGGTTTGCGCGGTACGACTCAATATGCGTGTTTTAAGGGATGCGCGCGCTTCATAAACGCGCGTGGGGGGGGGGGGGGGGGGTCCAAATGGGCCGAACGAAGTCAGAATGACCTGAAATCAGAAGAAAAATATGGGTGAGTGATTTTTGAAGTGGTCGAGCAGACGAAACATCAATCAGATGTGCCGTGTGCCCGCGGTGACCGAGAACACAGTTCTGGTGTCATAAACGGCCAAAACGGGCGTCAAACGGTAAAATGCATAGCGGACGACCTCGTATTGACCTGAAACCACCTTGAAACATTCTAATTATTATTCATGACATGTACGCGCAGACGGCACATCAATCGGACGTGCAGTTTGCGCGGTATAGCTCAATATGCGTGTTTTAAGTGATGTGCGCGCTTCAGAAACGCGTGTGAGGGGGGTCCAAATGGGCCGAACGAAGTCGGAATGGCCTGAAATCAGAAAAAATATAGGTGAGTGATTTGTGAAGTGGTCGAGTAGACGGCACGTCAATCAGACGTGCCTTGTGCTCGCGGTGACCGAGAATGCAGTTATGGTGTCATAAACTGCCAAAACGGGCGTCAAACGGTCAAATTCATAGCAGACGACCCTGTATTGACCTAAAATCACCGTGAAACATTCTAATTATTATTCTTGACGTGTACGCATAGAAAGAACATCAATTGGATGTGTGGTTTGCGTGGTACGACACAATATGCGTGTTTTAAGTGATGCGCACGCTTCGTAAACGCACGTGGGGGGGTCCAAACGAGCCGAACGAAGTTGGAATGGCCTGAAATCAGACGACAAATACGGGTGAGTGGATTGCAAAGTGTCCTAGCAGACAGCACGTCAATCGGATGTGCCGTGTGCCCGTGGTGATTGAGAACGCAGTTCTGGTGTCCTAAACGGGCAAAACAGGCGTCAAACGGCCAAATTCGTAGCGGACGACCTCGTATTGACCTGAAACCACCGTGAAACATTCTAGTTATTATTCGTGATGTGTACGCGCAGACAGAACATCAATCGAACATGCGTTTTGTGCACAACGGCTCAATATTGTGCTTTTTAAGTGTTGGGTGCACTTTCCAAAGGCGCGTGAGGTGGTCCAAACCGGACAAACGATGTCGGATTGGCCTGAAATCAGACAAAAACAACGGGTGAGTGAATTGTGAATTGATCGGGTAGACGGCACGCCAATCGGAGGTGTCGTGTTCCCGCGGTGATCGAGAACGCACTTCTGGTGCCATAAACGGCCAAAACGGGCCTCAAACTGTCAAATTCAGAGCGTATGACATCAGATTGACCTGAAATCATAGGGGGAACACTGCAATTATTATTTTTGACAATTATTCATAGACGACATGTCAATCAGACATACGGTTTGCGCAGTACGGCTCAATATGCGTGTTTTAAGTGATGCGCGCGCGTCATAAACGCCCGTGAGGGGGGTCCAAATGGGCCGAATGAAGTCAGAATGGCCTGAAATCAGACGAAAAATACGGGTGAGTGATTTTTGAAGTGGTCGAGCATACGACACATCAATCAGACATGTCGTGTGCCCACGGTGACCGAGAACGCAGTTCTGGTGTCATAAACGGCCAAAACAGGCGTCAAATGGTCAAATTCATAGCAGATGACCTCAGATTGATCTGAAACCACCATGAAACATTTTGATTATTATTCGTGACGTGTACGCGCAGACGGCACGTCAATCGGTCATGTGGTTTGTGCGGTACGGATCAATATGCGTGTTTTATGTGATGCGCGCGCTTTAGAAACGTGCGTGAGGGGGGTCCAAACGGGCCGAACGAAGTCGGAATTGCCTGAAATCAGACAAAAAATACGGGTGAGTGATTTGTGAAGTGGTCAAGATGACAACACGTCAATCGGACGTGCCGTGTTCCCGCGGTGACCGAGAACGCAGTTCTGGTGTCATAAACAGCCAAAATGGGCGTCAAACGGTCAAATTCAAAGAGGACGACCTGGGATTGACCGGAAACCACCGTGCATCATTCTAATTATTATTCGTGATATGTACGTGTAGACGTAACATCAATCGGATGTGCGGTTTGTGTGGTACGGCTCAATATGCGTGTTTTAAGTGATGTGCACGCTTCGTAAATGTGCTTGGGGGGTCCAAATGGGCCAAACGAAGTCGGAATGGCCTGTAATTAGACGAAAAATATGGGTGAGTGAATTGAGAAGTGTTCTAGTAGACGGCACATCAATTGGATGTGTCGTGTGCCCGCAGTGACCGAGAACACAGATCTGGTGTCATAAACGGCCAAAACGGGCGTCAAACGGTCAAATACATAGAGGACGACCTCAGATTGACCTAAAACCACTATGAAACATTCTAATTATTATTCATGACATGTACGCACAGACATCACATGAATCGGACATGCGGTTTGCGTGGTATGGCTCAATATGTGTGTTTTAAGTGATGTGCATGCTTCATAAACCCGCTTGGGGGGGGGGGGTCCAAATGGGCCGAACGAATTTGGAATGACCTGAAATCAGACGAAAAATACAGGTGAGTGATTTTTGAAGTTCAGCATACGGAACATCAATCGGACGTGCCGTGTATCCGCTGTGACCGAGAACGCAGTTCTGGTGTCATAAACGGCCAAAACGGGCGTCAAATGGTCAAATTCATAGAGGACAAACTCATATTGACCTAAAACCACCGTAAAACATTCTAATTATTATTCATGATGTGTACGCGCAGACGGCACGTCAATCGGACATGCGGTTTGCGCGGTACGGCTCAATATGCGTGTTTTAAGTGATGCACGCGCTTCATAAACACGTGTGAGGGGGGTCCAAACGGGCCGAATGAAGTCGGAATGGCCTGAAATCAGACAAAAAATACGGATGAGTGATTTTTTAAGTGGTCGAGTAGACGAAACATCAATCGGACGTTCCGTGTGCCCGCGGTGACCGAGAACGCAGTTCTGGTGTCATAAACTGCCAAAACGGGCGTCAAACGGCCAAATTCATAGCGGACGACCTTGTATTGACCTGAAACCACCGTGAAACATTCTAATTATTATTATTTACGTTTACACATAGACGGAACATCAATTGAATGTGCGGTTTGTGTGGTACGACTCAATATGCGTGTTTTAAGTGATGCGTGCGCTTCGTAAACGCACGTGGGGGGGGGGGGGGGTCCAAATGGGCCGAACGAAGTCGGAATGGCCTGAAATCAGACGACAAATACGGGTGAGTGAATTGAAAAGTGTCCTAGTAGATGACATGTCAATCGGACGTGTCGTGTGCCCGCGGTGATCGAGAACGCAGTCCTGGTGTCATAAACGGCCAAAACGGGCGTCAAACGGTCAAATTCATAGCGGACGACCTCGAATTGACCTAAAACCACCTTGAAACATTCTAATTATTATTCTTGATGTGTAAACGCAGACTGAACATCAATAGGACATGCATTGTGCGCGCAACGGCTCAATATTGTGCTTTTTAAGTGTTGGGCGCGCTTCCCAAAGGCGCGTGCGATGGTCCAAACCGGCCAAATGATGTCGGATTGGCCTGAAATCGGAGGAAAACAACGGGTGAGTGAATTGTGAATTGGTCGGGTAGACGGCACGCCAATCGGAGGCATCATGTGCCCGCGGTGATCGAGAACGCACTTCTGGTGCCATAAACGGCCAAAACGGGCCTCAAACTGTCAAATTCAGAGCGTACGACATCGGATTGATCTGAAATCATAGGGGGAACACTGTAATAATTATTTTTGACATGTACGCACATACAACATGTCAATCAGACGTACGGTTTGCACGGTACGACTCAATATGTGGGTTTTAAGTGATGCGCGCACTTTATAAACGCGCGTGAGGGGGGTCCAAACGGGCCGAACGAAGTCAGAATGGCCTGAAATCAGACAAAAAATGCGGGTGAGTGATTTTTGAAGTGGTCGAGCAGACGACACATCAATCAGACGTGTCGTGTGCCCGCGGTGACCGAGAACGCAGTTCTGGTGTCATAAACGGCCAAAACGGGCGTCAAACGGTCAAATTCATAGCAGACGACCTCGGATTGATCTGAAACCATTGTGAAACATTTGAATTATTATTCGTGATGTGTACGTGCAGGCGGAACTTCAATCGGACATGCGGTTTGCGCGGTACGACTCAATATGCATGTTTTAAGTGACGCGCCCGCTTCATAAACGCGCGTGAGGGGGGTCTAAATGGGCCGAACGAAGTCGGAATGGACTGAAATCAGACAAAAAATACGAATGAGTGATTTTTGAAGTGTTTGAGATGATGGCACGTCAATCGGACGTGTCGTGTGCCTAGGGTGACTGAGAACACAGTTCTGGTGTCATAAACGGCCAAAATGGGTGTGAAACGGTCAAATTCAAAGTGGACAACCTGGGATTGACATGAAACCACCGTGCATCATTCTAATTATTATTCGTGACATGTACGTGTAGATGTAACATCAATCAGACGTGCGGTTTGCGCGGTACGGCTCAATATGCGTGTTTTAAGTGATGTGCGCACTTCGTAAACGCGCATGGGGGGTCCAAACAGTCCAAACGAAGTCGGAATGGCCTGAAATTAGACGAAAAATACGGGTGAGTGAATTGCGAACTGTTCTAGTAGACGGAACGTCAATCAGACGTGCCATGTACTCGCGGTGACCGAGAACGCAGTTCTGGTGTCATAAACGGCCAAAACGGGCGTCAAACAGTCAAATTCATAGAGGACGACCTCAGATTGACATGAAACCACCGTGAAACATTTTAATTATTATTTTTTAATTGTACGCATAGACATCACGTGAATCGGACATGCGGTTTGCATGGTATGGCTCAATATGCGTGTTTTAAGTGATGCACGCGCTTCATAAACCGCTTGGGGGGGGGGTCCAAATGGGCCGAACGAAGTCGGAATGACCTGAAATCAGACGAAAAATATGGGTGAGTGATTTTTGAAGTGGTCGAGTAGATGGAATGTCAATCAGACATGCCGTGTGCCCGTGGTGACCAAGAACGCAGTTCTGGTGTCATAAACGGCCAAAACGGGCGTCAAACGGTAAAATTCATAGAGAACAACCTCAGACTGACCTGAAACCACCGTGAAACATTCTAATTATTATTCATGACGTGAACGCGCAGACAGCACGTCAATCGAACATGCGGTTTGCGCGATACGGCACAATATGCCTGTTTTAAGTGATGTGCGCGCTTCATAAACGCGCGTGAGGGGGGTCCAAATGGGCCGAAGAAAGTGGGAATGGCCTGAAATCAGACAATAAATATGGGTGAGTTATTTTTGAAGTGGTCGAGCAGATGACACGTCAATCGGACGTGCTGTGTGCCCGCGGTGACTGAGAACGCAGTTCTGGTGTCATAAACGGCCAAAACGAGCGTCAAATGGTCAAATTCATAGCGAACGAACTTGGATTGACCTGAAAAAACAGTGAAACATTCTAATTATTATTCATGACATGTACGCGTAGACGGAACATCAATTTGACGTGCGGTTTTCGCGGTACGGCTCAATATGCGTGTTTTAAGTGATGCGTGCGCTTCGTAAACGCGCGTGGGGGGTCCAAATGGGCCAAACGAAGTCAGAATGGCCAGAAATCAGATGAAAAATACAGTTGAGTGAATTGCGAAGTGGTTTAGCAGACAACACATCAATCGGACGTGTCGTGTGCCCGCGGTGACCGAGAACGCAGTTCTAGTGTCATAAACGGCCAAAACGGGCGTCAAACGGTCAAATTCATAGGGGACGACCTCAGATTAACCTGAAACCACCGTGAAACATTCTAATTATTATTCTTGATGTGTACGCGTAGACGGAACATCAATCAGACATGCGTTTTGCATGCAATGACTCAATATTGCACTTTTTAAGTGTTGGGCGCGCATCTGAAAGGCTCATGGGGTGGTCCAAATCGTCCAAACGATGTTGGATTGGCCTGAAATCGGACTAAAACAATGGGTGAGTAAATTTTGAATTTGTTGGTTATATGGCACGCCAATCGGAGGTGCCGTGTGCCCGTGGTGATCAAGAACGCACTTCTGGTTCCATAAACAGCCAAAATGGGCCTCAAACTGTCAAATTCAGAGCGTACGACATCGGATTGACCTGAAAGCATAGGGGGGAGACTGTAATTATTATTCTTGATGTGTACGAGGAGACAACACTTCAATCGGACGTGCAGTTTGCGCGCAACGGCTCAATATGCGCTTTTTAAGTGTTGAGCGCCCTCCCGAAACGCGCATTGGGTGGTCCAAACTGGCCGAACGACGTCGGATTGGCCTGAAATTGGACAAAAACAACAGGTTAGTGAATTTTAAAGTGGTCAGGTAGACGGAATGTTAATCGGAGGTGTCGTGTGCCCTTGGTGACCGAGAACGCACTTCTGGTACCATAAACGGCCAAAACGGGACTCAAACTGTCAAATTCAGAGCGTATGACATCAGATTGACCTGAAATTAGAGGGAGAACACTTTAATTATTATTCTTGACGTGTAATAGGAGACGGAACGTCAACCGGACGTGCGGTTTGCACACAACGGCTCAATATGCGCTTTTTAAGTGTTGGGCGCGCTTCCGAAACAGGCGTGGGGTGGTCCAAACCGGCCGAACGACATCGGATTGGCCTGAAATCGGACGAAAACAATGGGTGAGTAAATTTTGAAGTGGTCGGGTACATGGTATGCCAATCGGTGGTGTCGTGTGCCCTCGGTGACTAAGAACGCATTTTTGGTGCCAAAAACGGCCAAAACGGGCCTCAAACTGTCAAATTCAGAGCATACGACATCAGATTGACCTGAAATCAGAGGGGTAACACTGTAGTTATTATTCTTGACATGTAATAGGAGATGGAACGTAAATCGAACGTGCAGTTTGTGCGCAATAGATCAATATGCGTTTTTAAGTGTTGGGCGCGCTTCCGAAACACGCGTGGGGTGGTCCAAACCGGCCGAACGACGTCGTATTGGCCTGAAATAGGCCGACAACAACGGGTGAGTGAATTGTGAAGTGGTCGGGCAGATGGCACACTAATCAGAGGTGCCGTGTGCTCGCCCTGACCGAGAATGCACTTCTGGTGCCATAAACGACCAAAACGGGCCTCAAACTGTCAAATTCAGAGCGTACGACATCATATTGACATGAAATCAGAGGGGAACACTGTAATTATTATTCTTGATGTGTACAAAGAGACGAAACATCAATCGGACGTGCGGTTTGCGCGCAACAGCTCAATATGCGCTTTTTAAGTGTTGGACGCACTTCTGAAAGGCACGTGGGGTGGTCCAAACCGGCCGAACGACGTCAGATTGGCCTGAAATCGGACGACAACAATGGGTGACTGAATTGTGAAGTTGTCGGGTAGATGACATGCCAATCGGAGGTGTCGTGTGCCCGCGGTGACCGAGAACGCACTTCCGGTGCCATAAACGGCCAAAACGGGCCTCAAACTGTCAAATTCAAAGCGTACGACATCGGATTGACCTGAAATCAGAGGGGGAACACTGTAATTAGAACCATATAATTAACGATTTTATATTTTTAAAATGATAATCGAAATTATGAATATATTTTGAAAATCGTATACTTTCAATCTGTTATAGTAAGTTTGAATTGAAATATGTTAATTTGTTTCAATTATATGTTTATAGGCTTTATTTGGTACTAATGTTATTATTAAATTTTGATATGTAGTTATATTTGATGAGGGTTGCGGAGCATGGAAGACGATTATGGGATTTATGTGGTATTAATAGTATTTTTTATATTTTTCTTAAAAAAAATTAAAAGCTATAGCGGCCGCCATTTGGCGGTCGCTATAGGCATGACCAATAGCGGCCGCCATTTGGCAGCCGCTATAGCCTATGTTTGGGTCAGCTAGAGGGGCCACCAAATGGAGGCCACTGTTGGTTAGCCCTACAGGGGCCTCCAATGGCGGCCGCTGTTGGTCATACCTATTGGTCTTCAGCGGCCGTCAAATGGCGGTCGCTGAAAGAAACAACGACGGACCAAAAGTGGGCGCTGATTGGCGGATGCTAGGCGGCCACTATAGACCTTTAGTGACGGCTTTTGGCGGCCTCTAAAAGTCATATTTGTACCAGTGAATTTTAGGTATAAAATAATTATCATTATTTATGACACAATAGAGATGTTGAAATTATTTAATTGATTTAAATATCAAACAAATGATTTTAAAACTATAAAAATAAATATTATATGACTATTTAATGTGCTCCACTAATTTTCTAGATAAATATGACATGTTATGAATCTATTAAATCATTTAGTTCGAACATATCTTCTGTGTATATTTTATTTAAATTCAAATAAATTAATAGAGTCAAAATTATCACTATTGTTATTTTTTTAACTTATACGGCATGAATGGATTTTTATGATTTCATAGAAAATTATTTCAATTAATCTTCCTTTACAAGTTTTCAAGTTTTTTTCAATCAACTTCTTTTAGTTTACAATTGTATGAAATGTTATGAAAGGAAAAATGTTTTTGAATTAGAAAGGATATTTTCCTCAAGAATGGAGTTCATGTATTTTATCAAAATTATTTTCCATCTAAGATAATATAGGGTTCTGTTTCTATCCCTATTTTTAAATTTATTTGATTATTTTATGATGGAATTATGTCCTTTTATCTTATATGGTTTATGTTATGACGACATGATTTTTAAGAATCCCATTTTTATAACAAGGGTTAGGATACGATGTATGAATTATGATTTTGTGGGACACCTAAGAATGGTTTCATTATGAGATGGGTGAGACCTATATCTCCCTCCAATGCATTGGGTAAATATTTATATCTCATGAGATAGACATGGCTGGAATGAAAAGTTAATACGGTTTAGTGATACAGGACTGGAACGAGGAGTGAACTCGGTTTAGTAATGGACTTTGTCCGCTATGATGGTCTTGGAAATGAGCCTTGACTAATATGAAATGATTTTCTATGATTATGTGTGTATGCCAAAAAGTTTCATGTTTTAAGTTATGATTATTGGGATTTCATTTCACCACTATTATTTATCCCACGTTATGATATTATGATCTCTTTTGCAGGATAAGATATTCAAAATGATATGTTCTTATGAATATGATGTGATTGATATTTCTTTTGTTTACCCTTACTGAGCATTTGAGCTCACCCTTTTTCATGTTTTCTTTTCCCCAGGCCAGGAAGAAGGGTATTAAGTAGGATATGCCAAAAGGGACTCTAGATATGATGAAATAAATGGGAGACAACGTAGATGATTTATGAACCGGTTGTTTATGTTTACCAGTTTCTAAAGACACTATACCTACATGATCCTTTCATAGTTTTGTTATATCTTTTAATAAGTATGCTTCAATTCTGAAGTAATAACAATGTATGTAGAGTATGGGTCATTATAGTTGGTATCAGAGGAAAGGTATAGTCAACCTTTGGAAACTAGGATGTGAAAGCCTTAGTAAGAACCCTAAGGATATGTCTAAGAATATAACACAATATTAGTGTTTTAGAAATGGCCATGAATAACTTATGATAAGACCTTAAGTGTAAAATTTTATTATTGATTATGTGGTTTTCCTATTATGATTATTGTTTCTCACACTATGCTTATTGGTTTTAGTCAATGGCTGGAACCCGAAGGAACCGTGTTAATGCTGAATGCGATGGGCAATGCAATGATTGTCCCCCTGAGCAACCAAACATTATGGGAGCAGGAATGAAAAATCTTGTAGCCATGCTCACACAACTTTCTCAAGCTATAAACCATGCAGGACTTCCAAACGAGCAAAGGAAGGAGAAACATTCTGTTGAATTCTTCATGAGGCAGTGTCCACCTTCATTCAGCGGCTCTTATGATACATTAGTGGTTTAACAATGGATTAGTACCACCGAAAAGATATTTTTAGTTCTACAATGTTCTGAACATGACAAAGTCATCTTAGCAGTGTATCGTTTAGAAGTTGATGCTGATCAACGGTGGAATCTTATCAAGAATATGAGGCAAAGAGATGAAATTGAGTCCATGGAATGGGACGAGTTCAAGAAATTAGTTTTCCTATAGTACTTCCCTCATATTATTCAAAAAAAGATAGAGAAGGAGTTTCTTTAATTGAAGAAAAAGGATGGTGAATCTGTTGGTACCTATGAAGAAAAATTTACAAGACTTGCAAGGAACGTTTCTGGAATTATTGTCCAACCTGAGAGTAAAATTGATCGATTCTTTAGTGGCTTAAAACCATGTCTTCGAAGGGCGTTAGCCGTAAGGGAATTCAATAGATATGAGGAAATTTTTTGATGTTCTCTCAAGTTTGAGATGGATATTGGAGTAACCAATCAATCATATGGGTTTGATAAGAAGAGGAAAATGGAATTCAAAGGAAAATATAAAGACCACACTGAAAAGAAGATGAGTTTTCCTGTATACTAAAATTTTCGAAAGAAAAATGAAGGGAATTGTCTTAAAGGGACAAGCAAATTTTTGAAGTGTGGAAAAGAAGGTCATCGGGCAATTGAATGTCGAAATAATGGGAAGAAGACGTCTAATGATGCGAACAAAGAAAGTGATACACAAAATGCACCTCCAACACTTCAATGTTTCAAGTGAAAGGATATGGATCATTATTCCAATAAATGCCCTAATCCAAGGGTTGTTGATGATGATCGACGTCAACAAACTCTTAAGGCCAAAGACAAAAGAAAGTCACATGCAATTACTATTGGTGATGTGGAGTACGATAACGAAGTGGTGAAAGGTACAATTTCCATCCACTCTAAAGTAGAAAGTATTTTATTTGATTTTGGATCCACCCACTCTTTTATTTTTCAAGAATTTTCTAAGGGTATTTCCATACTACCTCAACAATTAGATGTTGAGTTAGCTGTGACAACTCCTAATGTCACAACAGTCACATCAAAAGTTTATAATTCTACTCCGATTGAAGTTTGTGGGAAAATACTTCCTGCAAATCTTTTGATCCTTCCTATAGTGGAATTTGATGTGATTCTTGGCATGGATTGGATTTATTTATATGGAGCTCATATCAATTTCCAAAGAAGGGAAATCACATTTAATATTCCTGATCAATATGCTATCATCTATCGATGCAAGGATGAATATAACCTTCCAGCGGAAATTTCTTCCATCTTATGGGTCTTGATTCCAATAAATGAAGGTTATTTATCTCAAATGGTTGGAGAGAAACTCACAATTAAGAATATTCCCATTTTATGGGAGTTTGATGATGTCTTTTCAGAGGAATTTCCAGGTCTTCCACCAAATCGTGAAGTTGAGTTTTCAATAGAACTCATACCGGGTGCTATGCCTATTTCAAAGACACCTTATATAATGGAACCAATTGAGTTGCATGAATTGAAGAAAAAACTCCAAGATAATATTGATAAAGGATTCATATTCCCTAGTGCGTCACCTTGGGGAGCACCTGTTCTGTTTGTTAATAAGAAAGATGGATCAATGAGACTCTCGATTGATTATCGAGAACTTAACAAGATCACTATCAAGAAAAAGTATCCTCACCTGCGCATTGATGACTTATTTGACAGACTACGCGGAGCTCAATACATTTCCAAGATTGATCTTCATTCAGGGTATCATCAATTAATGGTCAAAAAAGAGGATATACCAAATATGGCTTTCCGTACAAGGTATAGACACTATGAATTTATAGTGATGCCATTTGGTCTTACTAATGCCCCTGTTATATTAACGGATATAATGAATAGAGTCTTTAGAGACTATCTTGATCTGTTTGTGGTAGTCTTTAAAGACGATATTCTTGTATATTCAAAGAGAAAGTAAGAACATGAAGATCACTTGAGAATTGTATTAAAGAACCTAAGAAAGGAGAATCTTTATGCCAAATTTACCAAGTGTGAATTTTGGATTCAAAAAGTTTTTTTTGGGTCACATAATCTCAAAAGAGGGGATATCTGTGGATCTAGCAAAGACAGAGGTTGTCAAAAGATGGTTGAGACCAACAATAGTAACTGAGATCCAAAGATTTCTTGGTTTGGCTGGATATTATCGACATTTTGTGAAAGATTTTTCATGATTTTCTAATCCACTAACCAGGTTGAATCGAAAATGAGTTAAGTTTGTGTGGACATAGGAGTGTGAAGAGAATTTCAAGGAGTTTAAAAGAAGGTTATCCAATGCACCTATGCTCACACTACCTTGTAGTGGAGAAAGGTTTGTGATCTATAGTGACGCATCCAAGAAGGGGTTGGGGTATGTTCTCATGCAAAATGATATGGTGATAGCTTATGCCTCACGATAGTTGAAAATCCATGAGCAAAATTACCCAACTCATGAGTTGGAGTTAGCTGCGGCAATCTTTGCATTAAAGATTTGGAGGCATTATCTTTATGGTGAAAGGTGTGATATTTATACTGATCATAAAAGTTTAAAGTATATTTTCAAATAAAAGGATCTTAATATGCACCAAAGAAGATGGTTGGAGCTGATTAAGGATTACGACTGCTCAATTCATTACCACCCTGGGAAAGTGAACAAGGTGGAAGGCGCATTAAGTCGACAAGACCATGCTACCTTATCCATGATGAGGATCACAAAAGATCCAATATTTATGGATTCAAAAAGGATGGATCTTGGAATTATAATGTAAGGTGGAAAATCTTATCTTTCTCAAATGAATGTTCAACCATCTATACATGTAAAGATTAAAGAGGCACAAAAAGAAGATGTTGAGTTACAAAAGAAGGTGAGAAATGTTCCTAAATTCAACCTTGATTGTGATGGGATAATAAGGTTCATGAATCGGGTTTGTGTTCCTCCCATCCCAGAATTAAAGAAGGAGCTGCTGGATAAGGTACATAGTTCTTCATTTTCTATTCATCCTGGAAGCACGAAGATGTATAGGGACCAAAAATAGTACTTCTTGTGGGATGGAATGAAAAGAGATGTTGCTGAATATGTCTCTCGATGCTTCGTTTGTCAGAAAGTTAAAGTTGAGAGATAGAAGTCTAAAGGGATGTTACAACCATTAACCATACCCGAATGGAAATGGGAAAACATCACTATGTACTTTGTCCCCGGACATCCTAAAACATCCAAAGGCAATAATGTTATCTGGGTCATAGTTGATCGTCTTACGAAGTTAGCACACTTATTGCTATTAGAGAAGATTTCTCTCTAGATCAGCTTTCTAGGATATATGTAAAGGAAGTGGTAATATTGCATGGAGTGCCACTTTCCATTATATCTGATCGGGATCCGAGGTTTACCTCGAAGTTCTGGCGAAGTCTTCAGCATAATCTAGATACAGAGTTGAGTTTCAGCACTGCTTATCATCCTCAGACAGACGGTCAGTCTGAGAGAACAATTCAAACTCTAGAAGACATGTTGAGAGCTTGCTCTATGGATTTCAGAGGTGGTTGGGATCAACACCTACCTTTGGTGGAATTTTCTTATAATAATAGCTTTCACTCCAGTATTCAAATGACTCCTTATAAAGATCTCTATGGAAAGAAACAACGAACTCCATCTTGCGGGGATGAAGTTGGGGAAAGAAAGATACTAGGACCTGATCTTGTTGATGAGATGGCAGAAAAGGTCCGATCTATTCAACAACACATAAGAGCAGCTCAGAGTCGACAAAAAAGTTATGCCAATAACTGAAGAAAAGACCTAGAGTTTTAAGTTGGTGATAAAGTGTTCTTATGAATATCTCCTTGGAATAGAGTAATGAGATTTGGAAAGAAGGGAAAGCTGGGCCCAAGGTATATCGGTCCTTTTGAAATACGGGATCGTGTTGGGAAGGTAGCTTACCGATTGGCACTTCCACCGAATCTCTCTCAAGTTCACGATGTGTTCTATGTATCTCTCTTGAGAAAGTACATACCTGATCCTTCACATGTACTAAGCTCAGAAGTTATACCGCTGGAGAAAGATCTTTCTTATGAAGAACTGCCGATAGAGATTCTGGATCGTAGCGAAGAAGTTCTATGAAACAAGACCAATTGCTTGGTTAAAGTTTTATGGAGGAACCACCAATTAGATGAAGCTACATGGGAGCTTGAGGATATGATGAGGGAGAGATATCCTCATCTGTTTGTTATGAAGTGACGAATTTCGAGGGCGGATTTCATTTTAAAGGGGGTAGAATGTGACACCCTGATATTTTATGAGAAGTACATTTTTTTATGTCTTATGTTATATGCAACATCATATGAATATTTCACTGCACATAACACTAGCTTGACTTGCGTTACACGCAATCACGACCTTCCTTGATAGTGTGTGTAGTATGCAATACCGAGTTTCACTAAACAACAATATATTATTATAATATTATAAACTAGCCGTTATGAATAGTATTAACTGAATTTTGAATTTTATGACATTATTATTCATCTTACATATTTTCTATAACATGGTATGAGAACAAAATAAATTTTTCGGGTAAAATAAGTATTTTTCAAAAAATGAAGTTTTGCCACCTTTCGATGGCGCACCAACTTTAAATCTAGTTTTTGACAAGTTTATAAGTTCAATTTGACAAAATATAATTCTTCTTTGGAATCAAAAAATAAAAATTTACTTTGGTTAAAATTTTCATATTATTCTTATAACTTTTATATTTTAATGAATAGTAAAAGCACGCTATATTTTAATTAAAAACAACTTTTTTCATCGTAATAATTTATATGGTTTATTTATAATATTGAATGGTTTTAAAGTACAAATAGAATATATTTTTACCATTTAATATAATGTATGTCATTAGCATTAATTTTACATTGAATTCATAGGTAAAAACATTTCAATCTTTGGCAATGTTTTAACTTTTAAAACCCTTTAACTTAACAACAGGATTAATTTTAAATTAATTACTTCAACTTATGTGTTTTTAATATTGAAAAATGGATTCCATATTTTGATTAAGTGGGTCCAAATTAGGTTAATAGGTTATTTTTTTGATATTATGAATAGTAACTACAGTAATTTTTGTTTACTACAGTTAAAGGTAAATCTAAGAATTAAGGGTATAAATAAGATTATAAAATTGCCCTAACACTTGTGAAAATCCTATTGGATGAATAAAAGTCGACCCATATCACCTAAGGGTCGGAATAGATTCATTTCATGGACTTTTGACCATGAAATAATATAATTATTATTAAAACAAAAGAAAGTGAGAACATGTCACTCTCTATAATATTATAAGTTTAATAATTTTAATTTAGTGATAAACATCATAAAACTTCGGATATAAATAGTCCCTAGAAATATAATAAAATTATCTACATCATATGAATTTATTTATAATTTTTAGGGATTAAATAATTATCATTATTTATGACACAATAGTAACGTTGAAATTATTTTATTGATTGAAATATCAAATAAATGATTTTAAAACTATTAAAATAAATATTATATGAACTATTTAATGTGCTCCACTAATTTTCTAGATAAATATGACATGTTATGAATCTGTTAAATCTTTAAGTTTGAACATATATTCTGTGTATATTTTATTTAAATTCAAATAAATGAATAGTGTCAAAATTCACACTATTGTTATTTTATAAAAAAATACATATTATAAAATATTTTAAAAATCACAAATTTTTTTAAAAATTATAAATTAAAATTTTTATGCTCTAAAATTTAATAAAGTATACAATTATCGACAATTCACAATATATAAGTAATTATTTATAATTATTTATAATTTAGAATACTATTACCACAAATAAAATTAAATAGATTATATAAGGATAAATCATGTTGATAATGTTTAAAATAAATTCCCAAATTGTCTAAATTTTATGGGTTGATGAGATTACAACCCTATCTCATCTAAGATTTATATTTGAGTCATTATTGGAGGTTTTTAAGTGATGTTGGAATTTATTATAAATTAATATTTCTTATAATTCCTAAGGTGCCCCTCTCCTCCCTTATAAAAGGGCACCTCCTCCCTCTCCTACTCACATCACTTTGAGCATTCAAGATCGGCCAACCCCTGACCATTTACATTCTAAACTTACTTATAAACATACTAGAGGTCCTAGTCTTCTTCAAAGACCAATTTTAGTGCCCTAAGAGGATGTTTCAAAGAGGCATGTCGAAGAAGAGGTAATATCCGTTACCGATTCTTTCAAATTTATTTCTTCTTCTACTTCTTCTTCTTTAGTTGTTTCATTATGAAGTAATAAAATCATTATCAATCATATAATGATATGTTATTATAAATATGAAACAAACCTTTTTCACCTTCTATCTATCCTACGGAAAACGAAATCACCGCGCGTGCGTATGTACGGAATACCGTCTCCACGCCATGGTGTAATCTGTTTTCCACCACCACCTTACTTGTATGGGTATAATGGTGTAAAGAATAACTATATATGATAATTTAAAAATTATATTGATTCTTAAATAGTATACATACACTTCAATACAATTCCACGATCATGAGAATGATATCATTGCTCGTGCGTACGTACGACCTACCATCTCCACGATGTGATGCGACTCGTTCTACATGATCTTCATTGAAAAATGATTATATAAATGGATTTAATGAGTAAATATGATATATATTACAATAATAACATTCTTTAAATGAGTTATCTGTAACCTAAAATGAATAATATGAATTTATTCGACAAAACACACATAATAACAGAAAGCAAAAAACACACGAATAACAATTAGCAATGAAATATTACTAATAAGAAGATAAGAATATGAACATATATGATATCATAACAATGATTATGATTCTGGAATAATTCAATGAAATTATTTAAATCATTATACATGAGGTTCAGACACGTACATAGCATATCAGACCTAAGGTAAGGGAGAATCTCACAATCTTAATTTTTATCCGAGATTGTTTATACTTCGATAATTAATGGGGCATATTTATCATCCACATCCATGTTTCCTCAATATTTAATATTATTTATATCCTCCAAAAATTTTTTAAATTGAATTTTACCTATTGGTGAATTTTTAGTAAAATATATGAAAGGAATCTTTTTTCGTTTTCAGTACGAGATACTTTTTGACTTTTCAAGCCAAAGTATGAGAAGAATGTTTTTTTAACTTATACAACATGAGTGTATTTTTATGATTTCATAGAACATAATTTCAATGAATCTTCCTTTACAAGATTATTTTTAATCAACTTCTTTTAGTTTACAATTTTCTAACATGTTAAGAAAGGAAAAATGTTTTTGAAGTAGAAAGGATATTTTCCTCAAGAATGGAGTTAAAGTTTTTTATGAAAATTACTTTACATCTAAGATAATATAGGGTTTTGTTTCTATCCCTATTTTTACATTTATTTTATTATGTTATGATGAAATTATGTCCTTTTATCTTATATGGTTTATGTTATGATGGCATGATGTTTAAGAATCCCATTTTTATTACATGGGTTATGCTATGATGTATGAATTATGATTTTGTGGCACACATAAGAATGGTTTCATTATGAGATGGGTGGTACCTATATCTACCTCTAATTAGTTGGGTAAAGATTTATATCTCATGAGATATACATGGCTGGAATGAAAATTTAATCCGGTTTAGTGATACAAGACTGGAATGAGTAGTGAACTCGGTTCAGTAATGGACTTTTTCTACTGTGATGGTCTTAGAAATGAGCCCTGACTAATATGAAATTATTTTCTATGATTATGTGTGTATGACACAACGTTTCATGTTTTAAGTTATGATTATTGGGATTACATTTTACCACAATGATTTATCCCATGTTATGATATTATGATCTATTTTGCAGGATAAGATATTCAAAATGTTATGTTCTTATGAATTTGAAATGATTGATATTTCTTTTGTTTACCCTTACTGAGCATTTAATCTCACCCTTTTGTATATTTTCTTTTCCCCAGTTCAGGAAGAAGGGTATTAAGTAGGATATTCCAAAATGGACTCTAGATATGATGAAAAAAATGGGAGACAACGTAGATGATTTATGAACCATTTGTTTATGTTTCCCAGTTTCTAAAGACACTATACCAATATGGATCTTTCATGGTTTTGTTATATGTTGTTATAACTATGATTCAATTCTGAAGTAATAACAATGTATGTAGAGTATGGGTCATTATAGTGTGAACCTTCTTTATTTTGGGTTTTTGGTAGGTTACTTACATTTTCAATGATGTCATCAGTATGGGGTTTACAGTTTTTTGTAATCTTGGCACACAAAAGGAATTTCATGCATTGAAAAATATAGTTAGAGATCAAGAAGTACATATTAAAACATAGAATTATCAAGTCTCAATAGTATAGATTGCATTGGCTACTATGTTTTAGAGGATGTCTAGAAGTATTTACGACGAAATAGTAACACTCTTAAGGGATTCATCATTGTTAAATTTCGTAAATTTATACTGATGTTTTTTTATTTTAGGAGTTACTTTTTGTTTAGTAAATATTCAAAAATATTCCTAATTCACATCTCTAATGTTCCCAATAATAGGATCTTAGGGGTTTAGTAAAATTCTTTATTATTTATGATTTTAGATTTAGTGATGAGATTAAAATGAAGTTATAGAAATTGAATTTAATTAAATATATTCATGTATGTAAATATATTTCATTCTCTTCTTTCGTAATGTGATATAATTTCACCATGGTATGATGAAATTCTCCCATTGAGGGACAAATATTGGATCTCTAAATGAGGTAATGTAGCTTCATAGAGATTCTATCCTTGAGATGATCTCATAGTAATAGTGGTCCTAGTCATGGGTGGGTTAGTATTTAGTTTTGAAATATTAAGTATGGGATAGACTAGTTCAAGAGTCAATTGTGAGATCCTTGCGATGGGTTGAATTGAGCAGTGAATCTGATGCATTATATAGTGACTGATATGATTTTATAGGAAAACACATGATTACATATAATTGATTACTTTACTATTTTGTAGAATATGTTTAGATCAAATCATATATCATTCCGCATGTAATATGGATAAAATGAGGTAAAATAGGGTTTTTTTGATGTTTTGGTGGTGAATTATTTGAATTGGCTCATGATCAGAATAATCTCATGATATGATTTATTTTCAAATGATTATGGAGAAATTTCAAAAATTTATCCATGGATTTTTTTCAGTCAGTTTAGAAGTGATATATTCTTGATTTTAGTCATTAAGTGTGGGAATTCTTCTTAGGTAGTTACAAGTGATAATTATATAAATTATCTACCAAACAAACATTTTTAATGTGACTTTAATATTTTCACAAGAATAGTTTTTATAAGTATTATTCTAATAAAATAATTATTTAAACCAATGAAATATGATATTTTTCATTCATGTTATAAAATGTCACTTCAAAATGGTGTATCTAACATATGATTTTAGTATTGATTATGTTTGGTAGAAGTTAAAGTGTATGAATCATCCTTTTAACTGTACTTAATTTTTAATTTATTGAATATTTCCATTACTAATGTGTGGTTAATTACTTTAAATATAGACACTAGAGGTGTGAAACAAGGAAAGATGTGATTGACATCCACATGACACAATATCAGAGTCTGAGGGAGATGCTATTTTATAGAGCATATACGAGAGGTCTGATGAATTTGTTTATGTTTTTAAATTATAATATTATCTATTGATGTTGTATGAAGTGTAACATTGTTTATTGAAGTTTTTTAAATTATAATGTTATCCATTTATGTTGTATCACATATAATTATCTCTATTAATGTATGGAAATCATCATTATTATTATGACATATTAGCTAGATAATATTGTTATATATTGGTTATTTTGCCTAATATGGATGGTAATTCACTATTATTTTCATAGACTTCCAAAATTAAATATGATTTTAACTACCAATATTCCGTGATTTGTGGATTTAAATGCTAATGATAACAATAGAGGCAGTTTTAACTACCAATATTTATGAAAAAAATAGAATTTCACTATATTTAGTAGTGGTTTTAAAACCACAAATAAAACTATAAAACCACCACTAAATTATTACTAATATTTTTTTATAATCTTTAATTAACGGTAGTTAATATAATCTCTATTTGTATCTTAAATGGAATCGATTTTTTAAACCTATGAAAAACAGTAATTTATGAAATTTCATAAAAAGTGTCAATAAAAAATTGTATGGGCCATTAAAATAGAAATGACACGCTATTTCATGGTTGTTGAAAAAAACCACTAAATTATTTTTGGTAGCAGTTAAAACCACCGTGGAAATATTTAATGGTGGCTAAAAAAGAAATGAAACAAAAAAATAATTACAGCTAATTGTTGGTCTTCCTATAGTAATGGGGACCCACATTGTGTTTTATTGAATAAAGAATGAGTTTGACTTAGAGAGATGCTCTAAAAATGTTTTTAAGGTTAATATAAAAATATTTTGGATGGGTATTCAGAAGGTAATACATATGATGTGATACAAGGTGAAGTCAGTTATAACTTTCCAAAAGTTTTTTGGAAGATATCAAAAAGAGTTTTAGATGATTTCATGAGTTATAATATATGATATGATATATGGTAGAATGACAGAAAGTCATATAGGCTTTAGTGAAAGTGGGAGATTGAAGGGAATATAACCTAAAGCCATTAAAACCCATTTATATATGATATAAATGTGGAAATAATATTTAAAAATAGAGGGATATTATAAATGGAATTAATTCACAAAATATGATTTCATTCCATATTCCAATTCCACCTCAATCATATTTGATGATTAGAGGAATCGTAGAACCCCACCAGCCTTTTCCTATATGTGATGCATGGTTGTGTCATTATTTATGATCAGGGTGTCATGTAAGGTTCATGTAATATGATTATATGATACTTACTTTACATGAATCATATATTATGATTCATTTGAAAAGGAAATAAAACCCATTGGTAGTCGATCATTGACATGTCAACATTTGGATTTTTTTCACCTTAAAGTTATCATTTAATGGATAGTTATATATGATGCAACACTCATGACGTTTATTATTCATGAATTATATGCATGATTCAGCCATAGTTTTACTCATGCATTTTAACATGTGAGTAAATGATGCAACAATCAAGGAGCTTCCTTGGGGGGATTTATAAACCCCACTTCTATATGAATATTGGTGGTTATATTCATGCATGATGATTAGGAGAGGATCTACATTCCCAAAGATCAATTTTTGTTCTACCTACTTCTCAACATGAGACTCTACCACACCAAAGAAGAAGAAGGGGTCCTGTTTTGAGCATCCAAATGATTCTTCTTATCCTGTAGATATAATTATGGAGAGGCGATTTCATTTGGCTACCCTAGAGTGATCTACATCAAACCATATAGTAATTTAAATATATTTCAGAATTTCTTTGGTGTAAAGTGTACACTATTTATGGTTTCTTTATTTCTATTATACATGGTTTCATTTATCTAAAAATTATGATATTGGGTTTGTGGATTATAATCACTTCTACTATTATGATTGAATATTAATCAACCCCTTAAAAACCTAATAGAAACAATATCTGTTAGGTTAGAATAATACAAAGTAACACATGTGGGGGGTTAATTGTGTTTTCAAAAATATTCCACAATTCTGGATTTTGAAAACCTATGTGATTTTATGTGGATATACAGTGTTTACTTCTATAACGAGTATAGGTAGCAAATAAAACAAAAATAAAGAACACAACTTTTTATAGCGGTTCAGAGCACACATATCCCCTAGTCTACTCCACTAATCACTCTCTCTGCTTACTTGGTGAATTTCACTAGAATGGTCCTCTTATCAAAGGGAAAAAGATCCATAATTGAGTGTAGGTAGTTAAAAAATTTATAAATAAGGCTGAAAAATAGAGCCTTCTGGTTATTTAACAGAGAACCAAACATCCACAACTTAGATAAAGAAGTTAATACTCCACCACAACTGAGTTTGATTAGTTGAAACTCTAATAAATAAAAAGTGTTTGATTTAAAGATGTATTGGGATGAACTTCATAATTTTAGCAACATCAATTGACAGTAGATGGGTCTTCTTCTTAAAAAATGAAAGTATTCAAGAATGAATGATTCTAATGTGATCCCAGTTACAAAATTATCTTCAATTAAAATCAGTAACAAACAACAACAAAACACTTACAGTAGAATGAGATATAACATGTATGTCTCCAAAGTATAGTCTCTTTTGAGAATAACATATTTGATCGATTGTTGCAGCATATATATAAAAATATGTTTATGAGAATGAAAGCGTATATAAAAGTATGTGACTTGTATCTCTCATATTGAGAAATGATACACTAGTAGAATATATAAATCATAGAGTTTGCTATAGAATTCCATATTCAAAAAAGATTCATAATAAATTATATATATTCCAATTCAAAATAGACCAGGGTGTAATAACTTCCCTTAAGAATAAGAGAGATTTTCTCCATTGAATATGGTTCTTTGAATCAATTATAACGAGATTTGAATCAGTTGAAAATGTTCTTTAAAATAGAATGTAATTCCATCAAGACTATTATAGAGATCTATGAAAAAATCAAGAAATTAAATCTTTGACGTTAAAAAGTCAAAGGTAGGGTTCCTTCACAAAGAGAAAAATACAAAATTTTGGGTTCAACTACACATCGTCCATTCTTCGAGTCTAAGGTTGACAACGTAAGGTTGATCATAAAAGTAAGGTTGATGGTCCATACATTTGTGTCCTCAAACATAGGGTTCCTTACTTATGTAGGATTATTTAGGTTGGAATTGGTGGCCTAGAACAAAATAATTTGTACTTTATTCATTAAATAAATACCTTATCACATTTTCATAGTTATTATACATGAAAATTGATGTGATAATGTCCTAAGGAGAGCTGTTTCATTAAAGGGTCATAGAGGATCACTACTATAATGAGAACCTGGAAGTGCCATAACACTGTTGTTGAATATATGTTCTATGGACGAATTATGTTATTTGAGGGAAATAAATAATACTTGACATTAGAAGTGAGGACTCACAAAACTTTGAGGCACCTTCTCATGGTGTGCGCCCTTGGTAATATCTAGGAGGATATTATGAGAACGAGACCCGCCAGTAGGAAATCCACATTTCATAGAGTCATTGGATGTTCCTATCTGTGGACATGTGTATTGGACCTTGGACTTTAAGTTTATTATTAATGGGTATTACAAATGGCGCACTTAGATGTATTGACGAAAACTGTGATGACACACTGTTCGCAGTGAGGTAGGATACGTTGGGTGCTTCATGAGTAATACTACATTAATAGATAATGCGGGAAAAGATTTGTCCTTTATGTTACATAACAGAAGTAGATATCTCAGGCCCTTTGATGGAATTAATATAGCCTAAATAAATCCATGACCATGGTAAGGAATGAGCGAGTTCAATTCCGGAAAGTTAAAGAAAGAATAATCGAGCACATGGGTTTATGGCACTAGCATGCAACCCGCTTGATTCGAGATATCATGACAAAGGTATTATATTACACAATAAGAATTCATATGAGGTGAAACGTCATTTTGGCATTAACTTCTTTCTCTATGGGTGCCTTGGCGTGTTGCTAGACACTAACCTTGTAATTTAGGTAGGCTCCACCTAATTCCACTGAGAAAGAGGGCTAGAGGGTCACACACTAAGTGTGTCCATGTATCTGAGTGAAATATTAATTTAACAAGTTAAATAAAGATTATTCCCTACTATGGTTTAATAATTATTTAAGGATGCTTGATCGAATTTATTTCGACACTAATTATTCAAGAGAATATATTGTGGGAAAAATAATATATATTTATTAGCGAGTAATGCAGTTACATTTATTTAAGAAATAAATAGACATTACTCAAGGTCTAATAAATGTGGTAGAGAAAATAAAGAAAAATGAAAACTGGATAAACATGTTGTATACATTGAATGTACACACCGTGTAGTTTTCATGGAAAACGAGTACACGCCGTGTATTAATGATTACATGCCGTGTAGTTTTTCCAGTCGGGATTTTGAGGAAATAATATCGTTTTATTAAAATATATTTATAATAATCAGCATGGGTGAATGTCAAGGAATTAATCATTCTACACGAGGGTTTAAATAGGAGTTAATGAAATAAATAAAGCACATAACACATTTATTTATTTTCATAACTCTATAACCTCAAAACCGATTATAAATATCCTCACAACCCCAACACTTTTCCGCAGAGAATCATTGTGCACAATAATTTTGGAGAATTCTATCAAGGCTAAAAGAACTTCTTCCTCAAAGAATGCTCTCAAGACCGAGAGAGATCCTCCTCCATCGGATCTAGGCAATCTAAGGCAGAAAATGCAAGCAAAGGCTTCTCCACACTAGTACTGAGAGATTCCTTTGGCAACGTCCAGAGATACATTGTGCATGTGTGGTTCACCTCTAGAGGAAGTCTACACTTGGCTTCTGTGACGCAATGATGAATCACATTGGATTGTGATCGGAGACATCAACGAAGAAAGAATTTCAAACAAATAAATTCTTGTCAATTAATTAAATTGATTATAACCAACATATGATGATCCTGTCTTTACGGTTCAGGGATTACCTCTTTCTTTTTATGTTCTTAGTTCTATTCTGAAGATCCGACGTTTTATTATCATGACAAATCTCGGATTGATCGTTGTTAATGCTAAAATTAAAGTTGGGCAAACCCACCAACGTGCTTCCACTACGCCCGGAACCTACAAGTGGTATTAGAGGGAGGTTATATCATTTATTATAAATATTTAGTTTTTCATTGGTGATTTACACATTTAATAATTTAGTTTTTTCAATTAAAGTTAATCTTTCTTTAAAATATTAATCTCGATATTTGTTCCTCCCCTATCGTTTCTCTTTTACCTTACAGAAATGAATTTTTATTTTAATTTTGATTAAAATAAAATAGAGGAACTCATCCGGAGGTGCCAAACACTCCTGGCCGTACAACACCAGAATACATAGCGTGTATTCAGAAGTACATGCCGTGTATTCTAGGTTCAATTCATTGACTGATCCACCAAATCTGGCCATGTATTGGATCCAATCTAAGTCATTTATGGCACCGTGTGTTGACCAAGAACAGGTGGCACACAGTTTCAGGATTACACGCCATGTGGTCCAACTGAACATGATGTGTAGTCCCTTCGGGTTAGGGTTGGACCATGTACCTCGTACACGGATTGCCCGGCTAGAAACCCTATAACACGGATACTACATGGTGTGTGTCCAATTGAACATGTCGTGTACTCCGAAAATTTCCGAAGTACATCTACATGCCATGTCCCCAGGCGTGTACTTTGGATGGATGGTGAACAAAAGTACACGCCCTGTAGTCATAACTACACACAATTTACTCATCCAAATTACGTAGATTTATTAAAATTTGTTATTATATTATACAAACCCTTTAGACATGTACCATAGTGCAGGTGTATAGTTGAGGCACAACACGTGATATGTGTTATATATATGTGTGTTTAATTTAACATCTGTGTGATGAATGAGAATTCACCGGGTTGCCTCCAAGGTACAAGTTACGTACAAAGATAATTTTAAATGAATTTATTTGTTTAAAATTATGACACATGAGAATCTCAAGGAAATTTAGAAAAAGGGTTCAAGATAAAAGGATTGATTTATTAAAGATGATTAATTGATTCAAGCGTGATTTATCTTAAACAAGAACAATTAAATAATTTAATGATAGATTTATTAATGTGTAATATCGTTGCATGCATGGATGATCACGAGCTAGACCAAGAACTTTGTATGTGAATGGTTTATTTTAATTAATTTATTTAAATTAAATTTGTTGGCCTCCGAGCCTTCTCCTAATTAATATGTAGGGCCTGTGTGCCCAAGGTTTATTTTATGTAAAGACCCCTTTTACCCCACAATTGCATGTTAGATAAATGCATATGTAATGGATGGAGCTCCCAAGCTAGTGGAGGCGACTCAAGTCAGGAGCCAAGGTGAAACCAATCCAAGCATATACAAAGGTGGATGGGTGGAAAGCTGTAAACACAAACCCAAATGGTACAAGGTGTTTCTACCCTAGGTCTTGGGTTGGTTTATCAACCGCTAGATAAACTAACTAATAGAACAAGCTCATGATCATACCATTTATTTTATTTCTTTCTGTTGCATGGTTTATTTATTATGGGTGTGTTGTCACAATCACACAATTAATGAATTAAAAAATCATGCAAGATGGAACTAAAATAAGACCAGATTATGCATAAATATTATCATAGACATGGTTAATAACTTAATTATATCCCACTTAATATTAACAAGCATGTAATCAAAGATAATAAAATGAAAATTTATGTATAAAGATACAATCCCTCAATGAAATATTATGTTGGTATAGCCTTCCATAATCTTGGTTAGATTCGAACCATAGTTCAAAGTGCTTGACCAACCCTAGTTGGGGTGCTTTCAATTATCGAGGAATTCTAATTCAGGGTTTTAGGTTGACTTAACTTGGTTTGAATCAAGGGTTGACTGCCATAGCTAGACTTGGTGTGACCAAGAGGCAAAGGTTGAGGAAATCCAAAATAAAAGGATTTCAAGATTGTGGAGTCCACTCAGCAGATTAAGGAACTGTGAGTTAATACAGTTGGAATTTGGACTGCCTACGTAAAGCCCTTAAAGTTTCTTGAAAAAACCTTGTTGGGGTAATGAGAAGGGAAATACGGATCCTTGCCACTAGAATATTTAGGCAACAGAATATTCAGAAGTCAATGGTGAGGGCTATTGGATTTCGATAAAATAGTGGGAGACTAATAAGTATAAATTTATTTCTTTGTCTTAGTTTTTTAATAAAGTACTAAAACTTTTCTCATCTTAATTTGTAGAAATGGAAAGAAAAATGACTTCAAACATATCATTGCAAACCATAATATAGAAGTAAATCCTTCTCACTGGCACCAATTTCCAAGAGTGGTAGAGGCGTTTACGCATCATCCTTCACCAATAAAGAAAATTGTATGTCCTAAAAGTGCCTGTTCCAGTTGCACCTAGAAAAGAGGCAAATGATGAGGAAATATATCTCTATGCGAAAAATATGGATAATGACACATATGTCCAATGTTTCATGCTATCAGCCATGTCTAATGAGCTCTTGAAGAAACATGAAAACATGGATGCGTATAGCATGATGTCTCACCTTAAGGAACTCTACCAAGAGAAGGTGAGTTAAGAGAGATATGAGATCTCCAATGCTTTTTTACAACTAAGCTTGGAGAGTCTGTGCCAGATGGGCCTCATGTAGTCAAGCTTATTGGCTACATCGAATGCCTGGAAATCTTAGGGATTAAATTCCCAGATGAGTTGCGTATAGATCTCATCCTATTATCACTACCCAAGAACTTCTCAAGATTTATTGTCAACTAAAATATGAGCAATACTGAGAAGAGCCTATTGGAAATTCTTACCTTGATTCGCCAGGTAGATAAGGACATGGGGTGTGACAAACCCGCAATCCTTTTGGTGAATAAGAAAAGGAAGGACAAGGCAAAGGGGACAAAGACTTATAAACGGTCCGAAGCCCCCGAGCATCGTCCCTCCAAGAAGGGGAAGATCTAGAGGAAGGGCAAGGAATGAGAGGCCGTATGTTTTGCATGTGGCAATAAAGGCAACTGGAAGAGGAACTGCCCTCAGAAGCATTGGGATGCTAAAGGTGTGTTCGTTATCGAGTGTAATCTTTTCATTTCTACACATTGGGTATTAGATATAGCTTGTGGGGCTCACATCTGTATTAAAATACAGGAACCATGTAGATTTAGAAAGATTTACAAAGGAGAGGTGGATCTTCGAGCTGCCAATGGCGCAAGGCTAGCTGTGTTGGCTATTGGTGATTACCACATCTCATTTACTACTAGGATGATTTTGGTTTTACATAACTATTATTATGTGCCTAGTGTTACCAAGAACATAATTTCTGTATCTTGTTTGAATATGGATGGATTTATTTTCACGTTTGGAAATAAGGGTTGTCTCTTTTTTAAGAACAATGTATGTTATGATATGGAACATTTAAATAATGGTTTGTATGTATCAAATTATGAAAACCAGGTGTTGGCAATCAATAATGAAACAAACTCACATGACTCATACATCACCTAGTTGTGGCATCACCGTCTTGGTCATATAAACGAGAAGTGATTGACACAGATTTTCTAAGATGGTTATTTGTAATCTACTAATCTAAAACCACTTGATAGATGTCACAATTTTTTACAAGGAAAAATGACCATGCAACCCTTTGGTGGACAATGTGAAAGGGCCACAAATCTTCTAGGATTGGTGCACATGAATGTGTGTGGACCATTTCCAGTAGAATCTAGAGGTGGATATTATTACTTCATTACTTTTACTGATGATTTGAGTAGATATGGATATATCTAATTAATGAGGTATAAGTTAGAATCCTTAGAGAAATTTAAGGAATTCAAGAATTAAGTAGAGAATCAACTTGGTAAGAAGATAAAGAAACTTTGATCAGATGGAGGTGGAGAATATCTGAACCAAGAGTTCATCGATCTTCTACAGGAGTCTGGGATTCTATCTCAGCTCACTCATCCTTATAAACCATATTGGAATGGTTTTAGTGAAAGTAGGAACCACACCTTGTTGGACATGGTGAGATTGATGATGAGTCATGCAGATCATCCATTATCCTTTTGGAAATATTCATTACAAACTGCATCATACACATTAAACTGAGTACCAACTAAGGCGGAAAATATAATTCCATCCACGTTATGGAATGGAAAAGAACCCATTTTGTCTTATAAACGTGTATGGGGATGTGAGGCATTTGTTAAGGCCTTATCAGGCAACAAACTAGAACCCCGGGGCATGAGGTGTATCTTTATAGGATATCCCATGGAAACAAAAGGATATTACCTATATAACCCTCAAAATAAGAAAGTGAATGTCGCCAAACAAACCGTATTTCTTGAGAAGGAGAACATCTTCAAAAGGGATAGTGGGAGCAAGTTTGAATTCGAAGAAGTTGATGCTCAAGAAACACATGAGTTGGTACAAGAACAAGTTCCACAGGTCCCTGTGGAAGAGGTTCCCGAAACCCAAGTACTGTGTTGGAGATCAAGAGACATAAGGGAACAAGAGAGATTTGGTTTTCTAGTCACCGAGGATGGTGAATCATACTTGTTGGTCAATGATGAACTTTTCTCCTACAAGGAAGTATTAGAAATCTCAGAAGATGCAACATGGCTAGAAGCTATGAAATCTAAGATGGATTCCATGTATCAGAACCAAGTCTATCTTCTGGTCAATGAGCCAGTTGATGTAAATCATGTTGGATACAAATGGGTATTCAAGAGAAAAATGGAAATGGAAGGTCATGTTAGCACCTATAAAGAAAGGCTAGTGGCTAAAGGATTCAGACATCATCATGGAATTGACTTTGATGAAACCTTCTTGTTAGTTTCCATGTTTAAATCCATAAAAATCATACTTGGCATAGTAGCTTACCATGAATACGAGATTTGGAAAATGGATGTAAAACAACATTCCTTAACGGTAACCTTCAGGAAGATGTCTATATGACACAACTAGAAGGGTTTGTGACACCGGGTGAAGCCAAATGGGTTTACAAGTTGCAAAAATCAATTTATGGATTAAAGAAAGCATCCAAGTCCAGGAAAATTTGATTTGATGAAGCCATAAAGGAATTTGGTTTCATTAATAACGAATGTGAGCCATGTGTTTATAAGTGGTTTGATGGGAATGCAATCCTTATCCGAGTAGTATATGTTGATGACATATTGCTTATTAAAAATTATGTACGAGTCTTACAGTCAGTTAAGGACTGGTTGAACAAGTGTTTATCTATGAAGGACTTGGGTGAAGCAGCCTGCATTATATTGATCAAGATCATTCGTGATAGATCTAAGAGGCTGTTTGGACTATGTCAGGGTACATACATTAACCAAATATTAAAGATATTTAGTATGGAAAAATCTAAGAGGGTATTGATTCTAGTGTCACATGGCCTAAATCTTTCTAAGAAAATGTGTCCTCAGACATAAAAAAAAGATAGAATGAGTAAGATCTCATACACTTCGGCTATAGGATCCGTTATGTATGACATGTTATATACCAGGCTTGATGTTTAATATGCACTGAGCATGGTAGGAATATATCAAGAAGATCCAGGAGAACAACATTGGACTACTATTAAGACTATCCTTATGTATCTGAGAATAAATAAGGATATGTTCCTAGTGTATGGAGGAGATGAAGAACTTGTCATCAGAGGGTATGATGATGCTGGTTTCTAGATAGATTAGAACAATCTAAAGTCGCAATCTGGATATGTTTTCTGTCTCAATGTAGGAGCTGTGAGATGGAAGAGTTCAAAGCATCCGGTCTTCGTCGATTCTATAGTAGAGTCCAAATATATAGAGGCTTCTGATGTATCCAAGGAAGCCATATGGATTTGGAACTTTGTCTAGGATCTTGATGTGGTGCCTAGAAATAAAGATCATATCACGTTGTATTGTGATAATACTACAGTGGTGGCTCTTACAAAAGAACCATGGTCACATCAACGGACAGAGCACATACTCCGGAAGTATCACCTCGTGAGGGATTTCTATCAAATGGGTGAAGTTGCAGTGAGCATAGTATCCAAGAAAGAGAATGTGGCGGACCCCATGACTAAAGGCCTATCTCAGAAGAATCATGAATATCATGTGAAAGCTAATGGGTTAAAAGTTGTTAGTAGTTGTCTTTAGTCTAAGTGGGATTCTGTGGGAGTCGGTGGCCTAGAATCAACTACTTTGTACTTTATTCATTAAATAAATACCTTATCACATCTTGATTGTTCTTCTGTGTGACAATGAATGTGATAATTTCCTAAGGACAGCTGTTTCATTAAAGGGTTATAGAGGATCCCTGCTATGATGAGAACCTGGAAGTTCCATAACACTATTCTTGAATATATGTTCTATGGCCGGATGATGTTATTTGAGGGACACAAATAATACAGGCCATCAGTGGTGAGGACTCATAAAACTTTGTGGCACGTTCTTATGGTGTGGGCCCTTGGTAATATCCAGGCGGATATTATGAGAAGGAGACCCACCAGTACGAAATCCACATTTCTTTGTGTCATTGGATGTTCCTATCTGTGTACGTGTGTATTGGTCCTTGGACTTTAAGATTATTATTAATGGGTATTACAACATGCACACTTAGATGTATTGACTAAAACTATGATGACACACTGTTCTCAGTGAGGTAGGATACGTTGGGTGCGTCATGAGTAATACTGCATTAATATATAATGTGAGAGAGGATTTGTCCCTTCTGTTCCATAACAGAAGTAGATATCTCAGTCCCTTTGATGAAATTGATATAGCCTAAATAAATATATGGCTATGGTAAGGAATGTTGGGCGGAGAAAGAAGGGAAGTGATGACAAGAGGGGGGGGGGGGTGAATTGCCTTTTAAAAATTAATTAACAATTTAAAAACAAAGTTAAAAGTGCAGCGGAAATAAAGAGGCAAGACACAAGAATTGATAACGGAGTTCGGCCTAAAACCCGGCCTACGTCTCCGCTCCCAACTCAACCGTTGAGATATTTACTACCGCTTGCTTTTTAATGGTTTTAGCAAGAAACCCACTAGACTTTAAGGTTAGTCTAGAACCTATTACAGCTTGCTTTTGTTGGTTATGCAAGAACCCACTTGCTTTCAATGGTTGAGCAAGAACCCACTAGCCTTCTTACAGGTGAAGGCTAGCTCACCTTTGATTCAATCCTTTTACAAGGTAAGGCTTGACTAACCTCTTCACACCTTGAAGGTGGTGTGAAAACCCAAAGAAGAGAGGATGAGAGAAATGGGGGTTTGTAGGCACAAACCCAAATTGAAGCTCAAAATAAATAAAACAATAAAAACCGTATTTGGAGAAGCCTTGGGCGCCAATGGATGATTGGAGTTAAATACGTGCACTCCCAAGCTTCTTTGGTGATGCTTCTTGGATGTGGAATTGAGTTGGAGCGATTGGGGTTCCTTGGAGGAAGTCCGCCGGAGGTTAGCCAAATGATCAAAATGTGTCCCGTGGGCTTCCTTGAGTTTCCGGGGCTTCATAGTCCTTTATTTATAGAGGGGGAACCCTCAAATGGCCTTAGGGAGGCTTCGGAGCCGTTGGAGAGGTCTTCGGAGCCGTTGGAGGCCAAGTGGACAGGCTGGTCAAAAGCCCAACGGCTAGTTTGACTGGCTCCACCGACTGACCGGTGCTGAGCCACCGGTTGGCCGGTGTGAGAAAAATGGAGGAGGGCTCGGGCTCAGGCTCCACCGGCTGGCCGGTGAGGAGGCCACCGGTTGGCCGGTGCTGAGGCAGTAGCTTCCTCTTCTGTGCAGGTGCCACCGGCTAACCGGTGCTGAGGCCACCGGTTGGCCGGTGTGGAGGCAGTAGCTTCCACTGTTTGGGCTGGGTGCCACCGGTTGGCCGCTGGTGTGACACCGGTTGGCCGGTGCTGAGGCAGTGGGTGTCCCTTCTACCCAGGGTCCATCGGCTGGCCGGTACAGAGCCACCGGTTGGCCGGTGGACATCAAAACAGTCCACTTTGGCCTTCTTTCTTTCTTGGCCCAATTCCTTGGCCATCTGGAATCATGCCTATTAACAAAAACACTTGAAAACAAGATTAGCTAAATAATTGAGTGATTGTGATCATGAAAATAAAACCATGAGGGGTACGAGAGGTACAACAAGGAATGGGCGAGTTCAATTCTGAAAAGTCAAAGAAAGAATAATCGAGCACATGGGTTGATGTAACTAGCATGGAACCCGCTTGATTCGAGATATCGTGATAAAGGGATTATTTTACACGGTAAGTGTTTGAATGAGGTGACACATCATTGCGGTGTTAACGTTTTTCTCTATGGGTGCCTTGGAGTGTTTCTAGACACTAACCTTGGACTTTAGGCAGGCTCAGCCTAATGCCACTGAGAAAGAGTCCTAGAGGGTCACACACTTTGTGTGTCCATGTATCTCAGTTAAATATTAATTTAACAAGTTAAATAAATATTATTCCCGACTGTGGTTTAATAATTATTTAAGGATGATTGATCTCATTTATTTTCACACTAGTTATTCGAGACAATATACTGTGGGTGAAATAATATATATTTATTAGTGAGTAATGGAGTTATATTTATTTAAGAAATAAATAAACATTACCCAAGGGCTAATAAATGTGGTGGAGGAAATAAAGAAAAATTAAAAAAGATAAACACACCGTGTACATTGAATTTACATGCCGTGTAGTTTTAATGGAAAACGAGTACACACCATGTATTAATGATTACACGCCGTGTAATTTTTTTAGTCAGGATTTTGAAGAAATAATATCATTTTATTAAATTATATTTATTATAATCAGCGTGGGTGCATGTCAAGGAATTAACTGTTCGACATGGGGGTTTTAAATAAGAGTTAATAAAATAAATATAACGCGTAAAGCATTTACTTGTTATCATAACTCTATAAACTGAAACCCAATTATAAATATCCTCAAAACCCCAACACTTTTCCACAGAGAATCATTATGCACAACAATTCTGGAGAATTCTCTCAAGGTCAAAAGAAATCCTTCCTCCAAGAACGCTCTCAAGACCGAGAGAGATCCTCCTCCATCGTATGTAAGTGATCTAAAGCAGACAATGAAAGAAAATGCTTCTCCACGATAGCACCAAGAGATTCCTTTGGCAACGTCCAAAGATATGTACTACACGTGTGGATCACCGCTATATGAATTCTACACTTGGCTTCTACAACGCAATGATGAATCACATAAGATTGTGATCAGAGACATCAACAAAGAAAGAATTTCCATCAAGGTAATTCTTTTCAATTAATGAAATTAATTATACACAACATATGACGATCCCGTCTTTATGGTTCTAGGACTCCCTCTTTATTTTTCTATTCTTCGTTCTATTCCGAAGATCCGGCATTTCATTATCATGACAGATCTCGGATTGATCGTTCTTAATGCTGAAATTATAGCTGGGAAAACCCACCAACACCCTTCCGTTGTGCCATAAACCTACCATTTAACCACACTTTCTTCTCTTCA
The DNA here is from genome assembly GCA_963277665.1 of Viscum album. NCBI lineage: Eukaryota > Viridiplantae > Streptophyta > Magnoliopsida > Santalales > Viscaceae > Viscum > Viscum album. Next base: position 499,666,084 of record OY728139.1, read on the forward strand.
CAAATTTAAGGTTCCATCCAAATGTAAGGTTCTTTATCCATAAATTAGTTCCAACGTAGGGTTGATGATCCATACACACCTTCTTCCAACATAATGTCGAATAAGAATGTCAGAATAATGATCCATACGTGATGTTCCAAGCATAGGTTTTATTCCTTACATTATGTTAATCAATGTTGGGTATGAACAGTGTTTCCAGAATTTAGTAAAATATGTTCCAAACACTTTAACAAATACTCTAATTGAATAAAAAGTCTAAAAATAATTCCAGAATAAATAAGGTAGTTAATAATAATTTCTTGAAATACACTTAAAGTAAAATCAATAGTAAAAAAACAAGGGTATTAGTGAGTGTAAAAATAAAATAATATTTATGGAGTATTATTGAGACAATACTTTCCCAACAATATATCCCTTTTTGATGATAAAAAAAACCATACAAAAATTAAAAAAATATAAAAGTTTGTAAACATATTAAAAGAAAATATTTATAATTTCGATTTCAAAATACTATTTCAATAAAATATAATTAAAATGGAATATTGTGTTTACCCAAATTTATCACCCTTTTTGTTATATAAAAAAGAAAGTATAATAAAAAGGATTAAAATACTTTTAATTTCACACTGAACAATAAATGAACGTTTAAAATGTACTATTTGTATAAATAAGACATTGATTTTGGCAGTAGAGTTAAAAAAATAAGAAATGATAAAGAAACATAAAAAATAAAGAAGAAAAAGTGAGTGGAAAAAAGGAAGTTTATTATAAACAGTGTACAAATTCATGAAGATAGTTTTGGGCTAAGTAAAACAAGGTGGATAGCTGGTTAGGTGAAATGTTATAGGGTTTTTTCAGGATTGGTTGCTGGTTCTGGTTCTATAGAAGCCTAAGACGCTTTAAAAACCACTTTTAGTTCTTCCATCTGAGCCTATATCCTATCTTTATGATTATCTCTTAACTTCCTTATCAAAATACTTGAATCTTGACTCATGTGAATATTTTCTTTCAAATTGACTTTCAAAAATTCATGAAAATTCACTTCTTTCTAAAAAAAGATAAACTAACTGATCACTGAACTTGTTGTTTAGAATATGATACATGGTTCCCTTGATGTTATTTAATCAATAAGATACTTATTATTGTCCAAAAAACCAATAAATGTGAACTATTGAAGTGATGCTTTGGCCTTATTTCATTCATTTTGGCCACAACTTATGTGATAGCTCAAAATCTTCTGATCAAATCTAGTGAGGTTGAAGTGTTAGAGGTAGAATCACTAGATTAAAATATTTTGATTTTCCCAATATCATCCAACATTTATCTCTTAAAGGAATGAAAATAAGTTTTTGAAATATAATTTTCTTTAAGATTTTTAATTTCAGTATGAAAAGACTCTAATTCCACTCTTAGAGTAGATGAATTTTTCAAATAATTACAGGATTTTCTTGTGGAATAAAAATCTTATCTAAGATTCAAATTCTCTTCATGAACCTTGTTAAACTTGATCATAAGATCTTAAATATAATTATATTGAGAATCAAATGTACCCTTATTTGGATTCTTTGACTGAACAATAGCTTCCAAAATTTTTAAAGGATTTGTATATGATTTGTCCATGGAATTCTCACTTGAACAAGATATATTATCAAGAACTTCTATTATTTATCCATTTACTGAGGCAGGTTTCTCTAAAGAATGATCAATGACTGAGATAGCCTGATGTTCAAAAATATTTGTGCCCCCAGTTACTGATCTTTTCCCTTACTGTTTCACTTGAGTATTTCTTTCCTGGTCAACTGGTTGAGGAACATTCTGAAGCTCTTGAGCTTGACTTTCTGCTTGTTAATCTTCATCATGAACTTTTTTGACCAAATGAACTAAACGGGTTGCCTCTCTATATCCTAACAGCAGCTCTTTAGGAAGTGGTTCTTCTATGTTCCGTGGTTTCAAAACAAGTTCCTCATAAACTTCTTCTTCTTCTTATTCCTGAAAATGATTTTATGTATCATCAAATATTAATTTTCTCTCGGTAGACTTAGCAAATCCTTCTATTCTGGATTCTCCAACTACTTAATTCCATAAGAAACTTTTCTACCCCTGAGAAAAAGGTGCAGAAATCTATTAGTCATCCACACCAACTGGCATAGTATTTCCTTTCAAAGTACACCCATAAAAAACCAAATTTCTTAGTAGTACCATCATTCAAGAAATTATTATGATGAAATTTCACTCTGGATTCAGACAAACAAATCATGTTTTTCCTAAATAGAATTAGAGATAGTATCCTTCCATAAGGATAGAAGGACATCCTTGCTTTTGAATGGAAATAATAATTGAGTACGTCAGCATGTATCGAGGAAAATTCAGCTTGATATCACCAATGAATAAAAACATGGTATAAATATCTTGGTACAAAATTTTCTACATCTCAGCTACTCTTGGAGAAATTTCAATTTGAATAAATTTTACTAAAACGTTATGATCTACCTCAAGATCCTTAAAAAACATTTTCCAGATGTTCATTGATCCAAAAATAAAATACATTATATCTTCAAGCTTATGATCTTGATTTATAATTAATCATAGATCAAAGTTTAAGACTCCTTCATGAGAGAATTTCTAAATTTGAGCAATTTTGACTAAAGAAATTATAAATTACGTATCTTATATTCATGTAGATACAATCTCTTCTAATTCATGAAAACTAAACTGTAAACTACTATAGAAGTGTTTCAGTTCTACTTCATAAAGAAAATCTGTATTCTCCTCATTGAATAGAAATTCCAAACCTTGAAATGCAAGAACATTCTTGAGCAGAAGGTTCCTCTCATACAACCACTCGAAGTCTATATCATTTCCTTGAAGAATATTTCTTGAGGAAATATATTGATGCTTTAGATCATTGGGTTCACCTTCATCATTTCTCTTGGTCTTTTCCATTTTTTTAGAATCTGAGGTTCAAATGTTTTCAGATTCTAGGGTTTAAGAGGAAGATGAAGGTTTTTGTAGGTGAAATGGTTCAAAAATGAAAAGGTAAGGTAAATTGAAGGGTTTTCTGATAGGTAATGACACGACCTAGTTTTTTTTGTTAGTTATATAGGGCAATCATTATTTTTTGGTTTTTAAAACACATGATTTAAAAACTAAAAATGATCAAATATTTATTTAATCAAATAAGAAAAATACAAAATTTGAAAAAGAAAATAAAATAAATAAAAACAAATCTGATCGAAATAAATTTAAACAAGTTAAATATAAATTCATTAAATGAAATAAAATTATAAATATTTATTTAAAATTAGATAAACCTAAATACCCCTTAATAAAATCATAACTTGCAGTAATAAGTGGTTTAATGATAATATCATCTAAATGATATTCGATATTAACAAATTCTAATGATATATCCTTTTTAAGAATATGATCTCTTAGAAAATGATTCCTTATATCAATGTTATTAGTCCTTGAATCAATTATATGTTTTTTTAAAATATTTATAGCACTAGTATTATCACATAAAATAGGTATACTAATAAAATTTAGTCCAAATTCTATTATAGTGTTTTTTTCATCTATAATTCTTGTGCAAAACAACTTCCAGTAGAAACATATTCTACCTCTGTTGTTCACATGGAAACTGAGTGTTGTTTATTACTCAATCATGAAACTAAATATTTCCCTAAAAAGTGATAGGTTCCTGAGGTACTTTTTCTATCTAATCTACAAACTCTAAAATCAACATTTGAATATGAAATTAACTTTAAATAATAAGTTTTGGGGTAAAGAAGAGATTGAAAATTAGTTCCTTTTAAATATATAAAAATTATTTTAATAGTAGTAAGATGATATTCTTTTGGATTTGATTGAAATATAGCCCATAAACATAAGAAAACATAATTTCTATTCTGCTAGTAGTAACACATAACAAAATACCAATCATACCTCTATAGAACTTATTGTACACTAGTTTTCAGCTTCATCTAAATAAAGTTTTATATTGGTACACATAGGGGTTGTATATGTCTTGATGTTTTCAAGTCTAGACTTTTTTACTAAATCAATAATATATTTCCTTGTTTTAAATCAATTCCATAATCTTTTTGATAAATTTGACATCCTATAAAGAAATTCAGTTCTCCCATCATACTCATTTAAAATTATTTTTTGCATTAGAATGAAAAATCATGATAAATATTTTTATTAGTTAAACTAAAAATAACATCATCATCACAGATTTGAACTAATACAAAATTAGAGAAACAATATTTCTTAAAAAGTGTTGGATCTGCCAATCCAATAGTAAAATAATTTTTCAAAAGAAAAGAACCCAATCATTCATACCAGACTCTAGGTGCTTGTTTAAGTCCATAGAGAGCTTTATTAAGTTTAATTTTTTTTTATCTTTTTAGTATTTTCAAAACAAGGAGGTTGTTCAACAAAAACTTTGTCCATTAAATAACCATTTAAAGAGGAATATTTAACATCTATCTGATAAAACTTAAATTTCATATGAGATGCCTAAGCTAAAAGGATTCTAATAGATTTTAATCTAGCTATAGGAGAAAAGGTCTCATCATTATATACATATTCTTCCTGATTATATCCTATATATACTAATCTAGATTTATTTTTAGTAATGATCCATTGATCATCCTATTTGATTCCAAATACCCACTTAGTTCTTATTACTGGATAATTAGTTTTTCTCTCTACTAGTTCCCAAACTCCATTCCTTTTGAATTGGTTTGGTTCTTCCTGCATTACTAACATCCAAATCTCATCTTTTAAGGATTTTCTGTAGGCATAGGTTCTAATTGAGATAGAAAGGTATATAATTAGACTTGGTTTCCTTCATTTCTTCTAGTTCTAATTTCTAGGTCCAAGTCTCCTTTAATAATTTCTAGATGATGGTTCTTTAAGATTGTAGATTGTCTAGGAAAGAAACTTTATAGCTGTTCAGTATCATGTTCTTTTGAACTGGGCTGAATTTTATCAATAACATTTCCAAAATTAGCTTTAGGGGTTTCAAGTCTCATGTTGTCAAACAAATCAGTAAATTCATCTGTTTGGTCTTTCACTTTAGTGAAAGGGTCAGTTTCATCAAAATTCACATGAACCAATTCTTAAAATATCCTTGACTTTTTATTAAACAATTTATAAGCTTTAGAAGTAGTATAATATTTGAAAAATGTTCCTTCATCATATTTTAGATCTAACTTACCAAGATTGTCCTTAGTGTTTAAGATATAAACCTTACATCCAAAAACTTTAAATTAATTTACTTTAGGTTTTCTGTGATTCCAAAGTTTATAGGGCGACTTTTTGAAAATATACCTGATTAAAACCCTATTCATGATATAGAAGGTTGTTCTTGTAGATTCTACCCAAAAATAGGTAAGAAGACTATATTCATTTAACACAGTGATTGCCATTTCCTAAATAGTTCTATTTCTTCTTCAATAAATTCAAATTTATTGAGGTGTTCTTGGTACAAAGAAGGTGTGTTTAGTACCCAAATTTGGGAAAAAATAATTAAATTATTGATTATAAAATTCTACACCATGATCATTTCTTAATAAAATTATTTTAAAATCATTTTCATTTTGAACAATTTTACAAAAACTTTCTAAAACTATGAAAACTTCCCTTTTGAGTTTTAGAAAATAAACCCAAGTAACTATAGAATAATCATCAAATAAAACATAGATATATAATTTACCATCCAAACTTTCTACTCTAGATGGTCCAAAAAAATACACATGGATAAGTTCTAGTGGTTTATATATAGAAACTTTGTTAATAGATTTGAATGAAGATTTGTGTTGTTTTCCAATTTTATATGCATCACAGAATCTATCTTTATCATATTTAAGATAAGGAAAATTCAAAACTAACTGTTTCATAGATAATTTATGTGATGAATATATATTACAATGACCAAGTATCCTATAAAATATCCATTAATAATTTTTTAGTAGTTTAACCATTCAATTTATATTAACACAAGGAATTTATTTCCAAGGTATAAACTTTATCAATTCTTGGTGCTCTAAATTTAATCAATTTATCTTTAAAAATAGAGCATTAATTTTTAGAAAAATAAATATAAAAACCATCATAAAAAAGATGAGAGATACTTATCATGTTGTTTTTTCCCTTGAACATACAATACTTTTTTGATTGATATAGTCTTCATATCTCCAATAGTTCCAACTCCAAATATTTTTCCTTTGGAATTGTCACCAAAAGTGATAAAGCTTCCATCCATTTAAGTTAGCGTTTGAATGTTTGATGAATTTATACTCTTGTGTCTAGAAAATCTATTGTCCATCTACCATATTGCAGTTTTTTTTCTATGGTCTATTTCTTGAAAAAATAATTAAACATGTGTTTGTTTTGGTACCCATATTTTCTTGGGTCCTGTAGTGTTAGCTAGGAAAGATCTGTGAATCCAGATCTACTTTATTTTTCCATAATCTATATCACTTTCTTAAGACAAATTTTTTGAAATAAAATCCTTTTTAAGACTACTAATTTGAGTATTTTCAAATAAAAACTATTAATTTCATGACCTTTTTTTCCATAGTTATACCGGTAGCATTTTTCAAATTGGGGGCAGAATAATTTTTATACAGTTTTGATAAATCACCCTTGCTTCCTATTCCAAATATTTATCTTTTTATGAAATTATTTCCAAGAATTTCATTTAAAAAATTTTCTCCTTTGGTAGAAGTAATTTCAGTACTTTTATAGTATTTTAATTCATCTTGCAATTATTTAATCCTTTTTTCACGATCAATGAAGTTTTTTATAGATGAGTTGAATTTGTCAACTAGTTCATTATGTTATTTTAATAGATTGTCTCTTTCACTTAAATCATTATTATAAATATTCTTCAACGATTTATGCTTCTTAAACAAAGAATCATATTTTTCTTCTAAAATTGAGAAGTATGCAGCTAATTTATTATTTGATCAACTACCAGAATTAGAATTAGATGAGTAATAAGTTTATACATTTTCCTATCCATCCATAAAACACATATTAGATTTTAGATTTTATTTCTCATTTTCTAAATTGGATTTTGAAGAGATGCTGGAATATTCAGATAAACTACATGTATCTTTCATTGCCCTTTTTTCCTTTATTCTCATAATAAACATTATTTTGACACTTCTTTTATGGATTTTTTCTTTTCATATTTTAGTTGAGGTTAATCAGGTCTAATATGACCCAATTTCTTGCATTCATAACATCAAAATTCTCTTGGTTATTTCTCATCTCTATTGAAGGATTTTATGAAACCTATTTTCTTCTTGTAGAATTTATTGAATTTTCTAGATATCTGTGCTAGTTCTATTTCCTAATCTAAGGAATCTGAATTTTTCTCGTCTTTGACTTCTTTATTTGTTATTTTACTATGATTTTGAGATGTTACTTTTTGAGTAGTATTTTACTTATTCAATATAATTTTATGATATTCAAATTTATCTTACATCTCAATTTTATACATCATCAATGTTCCAATTAGTTCTTTCATTATCAGATCCTTAATAGGTGATGATTGGAGAATTACAGAAGTTATGCCATTCCATTTTGAAGGTAGTTCTCTGAGTACTTTCAAAGCTTAATTAAACTGTTTGATAGGTTCTACCATGGCTTTAATATTATTGACAATTTCTGTAAGCCTTCCATTTATATATGTTATGATTTCACCATCAAACATTCTAAATTTGTCAAAATATTTCTTAGCTGTAGCATACCTCATCTTTCTAACATTTTCTATTCCTCCATAGGCAACTAAAATAATTTTCCAAATATCATACACTATAAGAAACTGTGATACATGACTGAACTCATCTGGTCCATGACCATAGATAATAACATTCATTATTTTAGAATTAATATCATACTCAACTTCTATCTTAACAATCCATGTTTCCAATTTATTGGGAATCTTATAAGGAGTAATGATTTTTGAGTTTACTTTGAATAAAATATTTATCAGATAGATTATCATCCTTCATTTCCATCACCCATAATTTTCACCATTAATGTTTTGAGCACATACCATAGACATTCCTTATCTTAGATCGTACATTTAGATCTTTTTATAGACCTTAAATATTTAGCTTGCTATAGATTTATCTCAAAAGCACTCCTTTGATACCAATTTTTAGGTTGGAATAATACAATGTAACCAAAGTGGGGGATGAATTGTGTTTCCAAAAATCTTCCTCGATTCTAGATTTTGAAACCGAATGTGATTTTATGTAGATATATAATGTTTACTTCTGTAGTGAGTATAATCAGAAGAGAAAATATAAATAAAGAACACAACTTTTTATAGTGGTTTGGGGCACAAAGATCCCATAGTCTACTCCACTAATTACTCTCTCTACTATATTGGTGAATTTTACTATAATGATACTCTTATCACAAGACCATATATCCACAACTGAGTGCTGGAATTTGACACCTTCAAAAATAAGGCTGAAAAACAGAGCCTTCTGGTTCTTTAACAGAGAACCAAACATCCACAACTTAGATCAAGAAGTTGATACTCCACCACAAATGAGTACGAACAGTTGATACTCCAATAAATCAAAATATTTTATTTGAATATTTATCACTTGAACTTCACAATTTCAATAGTAGTAACTGACAGTAGATGGATTTTCTTCTTCAAAAATGGAAGTCTTTAATAATGAATGATTCTGAAGTGATCCCAGCTACAAAATGATCTTAAATTAAAAGAAGTAACAAAACAACAACTATAAAAATACAATAAAATGAGATATAACATGTTTGTCTCAAAATTATAGTATTTTTTGAGAATAACAAAGTCAATCGATTGTTGTAGCAGATCTGTAAAAATATGTTTATGAGAATGAAATCGTATATAAAAATATGTGACTTGTATTTATTATATCGAGAAATGATACATTGGAAGAATATACAAAGGGGAGAGACTTATTCAGAATTCCAGATCCACAAAAGATGCCAAATAAGCTATATATATTCAAATTCATAATAGACTAGGGGTGTCATAACTTACATTAAAAATAGAATATATTTTCTCTATTGAATATAGTTCTTTGAATCAATTATAACAAGATTTGAATCAGTTGAAAATGAGCGTTAAAATATCCTATAATTACATCACAACTATTGTAAAGATCTCAGATAAAAATCACAAAATTAAAACTTTGATGTTGAAAAGTCAAATGTTGGGTTCCTTTACAAAGATACAAATAGAAAATATAGGATTCAATTATGCATCATTCATTCTCTAAGTGTACGGTTTAAAATGTAAGGTTGATCATAAAATTAAGGTTGATGAACCATAAATTTTTGTCCTTTAAATGCAGGGTTCCTTACTTATGTAGGGTTCTTTAACTATACTTTCTTATTTTCATAAACATAAGGTTCCATCCAAATGTAAGGTTCTTTATCCATACGTTACTTCCAGCATAGGGTTGATGATCCATACACACCTTCTTCCAACCTAAGGTTGAATACAAACATATGGTTCATGATCCATATGTGTTGTTCCAAGAATAGGGTTTATTCCTTACATTACATTAATAAACATAAGGTTTGAACAGTGCTTCCAAAATACACTAAAATGCGTTCTGAACACTCTAACAAATATTATGAGAGAATAAAAAGCTTTAAAATAATTACAAAATAAATAAGGTAGTAAATAATAATTTCCAAAAATATACTTAATGTAATATCATTAGTAAAACAAACAAGGGTATTTGTGAGTATCAAAATAAAATAAGATTTATAGAGTATTTTTGAGATAATATTTTCCCAACAATATCTGGACGGATTCTTGGATACTAAAGAATCTAATTGAGCACATAAATCTTTGACCATAGTTTTAAAAAAGTAATCTTAACATCAAGTTGAATAAAATTATAATACCATTCCTAAATGTGAAGGAAATTAGGTTTGATAGATATTTATTTTAATCCCCATTCTATTGTTTTTTAAATAATTTAAAGAAAATAGAGTATAAAAGAACCTCTAACTGATTGAAATACATTTCTAATTTTAGAAAATTATAAATGAAATACAATATCAACATGATTTCATGGATTTTATGTTATGAAAATGACTACATGAGTAAAACTTAAGTTTTTTTCCACTTACATACTTTATATAATTTCTTCACGATTCAAAATTACATGATTCATTTTCCATTTTTGAAAAATATTCCATCAATAACATTTGTAAGTTTTGTGAAAGAGATATTACTAACAACTTCATATAAAAATTTCTCCCCCTATAATTCTATACTTATTTTTTCCAAAACTCATTTATAAGATATCTTCATATATTCTTCTATAAATCTATTACACCCAAAGGGTTTAGAGAGGTAACCTATGATAAGAGACTCTTTAAAAAAATCAAGATCCTTAGGAATGGTCATTACAAATACAAAGTCATATAAACTATTAGAGTCACCTAGATAGACATTAGAGCTAATCCCATTTTCAATGTCCCACCATTGAGATAATAATAATGATAGAAATAATAATAATAAAATAAAAAATAAAAATAAAACTAAAATTTATAAAAAATATAATTATTTTTTAAAAATTGAGAAATCAAATATGGATATTTTTTGGGTTAAATTTATAAATATTTTACTCAATGAATCCTCTATATTTTTCATGTATAATTATCATGATAATACTAATTATATATCCTACATATCCCACTAATAATCCTATAAATAGTTGAACATTTAATCAGTGGGTCAATGTTCTCAACCATAAATGGTTGGATCATGAATGTATAATTTATATTGGAATTGTGATTTCCATCAAAATAATAATTATTCATAACACCCCCTTGAATATTCTTGATTTCATGAAATATTTTTTATATTTTTTTTCTCATGAAAGTCCCCATTAGAAATACCCAATGGATAAACCTGTTAACCTGAAAAAGAATAAAGGAAAATTCAACTCCTTCTCATAAAATATTATAATTATTTAATAATTGAAAATGAAACAAGATCCTAATTTCCTTTCATAACATCATAATTCACCCAAAAATAATAATATTATATATATTTTTAATCTTCTTATTTCATAAATCTCTCATAGTATACAAATTTAAAGAGAAAAAATTATTATTAAACATTTCAGGGTTTTCAATATCAATTAATGTTCCATTATTTATCTCATTATTAATTTCTTCAAGAAAACTTAAATTTCATGTTTATTCATAAACATGGGATTTTATATTTAAATAATTACTTATATTAAATATCTTTAATTTCATATATTTCATTATCTTTAGTTCTAAGAGTCCTATAATTATTTTGAGGTTTATTTTTATATATTTAGACCATGATATAGTGACGAAGGCATCAAGTAATTCATGAAAATACAATGGTGATTTTGGGTTATATTTTAGGATTTCAGTTTCAACGACTTCTTCAAGTGATGAATATTTTAATATTGATAAATATATTGTGGGTGGTGATCTTGGGGTTACATTTGAGGTTATTTTTGATTTAGTTGTTCTTGATCTAGAAGTTATAAGTAATTTTTGGAAGGTCGATCTTGTATATATCATAATATAATAGAACCTTTTATGGGTTCCAAAGTGAGTCAAATTCAAATAAAAAGATTATATAGAAGGTTGAAACTAAATTTATTGATGAAATTTAGGTAATCCAATCTAATATAATCTTGGAATGTAATAATTCTATAACTTATCACTTACCATTACGGTTAAAAGAAAATAATTTGAGTTTCTTGGATCTTAGTAAATTTTTATAGAAATTTAAGGTTTTGATTCATGGAGAATGAAATCCTTAGGAAAATGTTTCTTCCATATTAAATTACCTTCAATGTTTTTGAAATCTAATGCATGGGTATTTGGAATTGTTAACTTTAGACCTGGAATACTTAGAGTTTAGGACTAGGACCCTCTATTTAATCCATTAAATGTGAATAACTTAATCACTCAGGTTTGGATATGAATTTGATGTTGAGATGGTTTTTTGTGCATCCCCAACTTCTATAGTAAATTACTAATGTTTTTGATGTCACTATTATAATTAAGAAAGAAATAGAAATTTCTAGGTATGTATATTTTTCAAGGGTGTTAGTGGAAGTTATTCTAATGTACCATATTATTAAAAATATTTTACAAGCATTTTTTTGAATATAATTTTTACTTGATGGTTTAATATGAAAAGGTTCCTGACATTTGTAAGGGATGAAAAAATATATTGGAAATGATTATGAAAAAAATCCATAGAGGTGTATTATATGGAAAATTTGAGTGAATATGACACTCTACTAATACATGTAGAGGTAATATACATTCAAGTGTTTCCCATGGATCCTCCATATGCAAGAATAGTTCTCAAGGTGCTCTTATACTAGAGGGATTCATAGCTTATAGAACTGGATATGATGAATACCACTTAATAGATGAATGAAACAAAACATACAGGATCAAAAAAGAGATGATCTTAATGATCCAAATTTAGGAGTAAAATAAAATGAAAGTGTAAAAGAATTATATATTTGTGAAATAGAATATCACTTTTATACTAGTGATCTGTAAGATTAAGTCAATACATTTCTTCACCAATCTATTGCGAAAGGAAATAAGTTACTTAAAGTTTGTTCTTCCTCTGCTCAACTTAAACCAAAACCCCATAAGGCCAAAGGGAGTGCTATGATATAGGGTAAAAAATAGAAAAATTGATTTTTATTATTATTAAAATTCAAGCTATAAAGAAGGATATGGATACAAGTGAAGAAATTATGATTAACATGGTATAAATGTTCTAACTTGTTATCATCATTGACTCTATTATTAAAGAGATACAGATGGGGGGGGATCCCTTAAGGTGAGTGAAATAATGGATATTCAATAGTATATAGTAACCTAATCATAACATAGTATATAATCTATTATAAATTCTATAAAACTGATGATTCATGGGGTTGAGTAAGTCCATCATTCGATGAAGGCTAAGTAAGGGAAGAATGATCCTACAAAAATTTTAGATAAAATGTAAAATCCTTTAAATATTGATAAGGGTGTTAATATAGAGGCTTATCAATAAGGTTATAATATTTAGTTATAGATCTTGCCAGTTAGTGTAAAAAATGGTGGTAATAAGGAATTATCATGTAGCATCCCCTGAACCGGCACTCTCTCACGTGGGAAAATCAGGTTGGTTGCTAGACCTGAATCATGCCTACCCATATGCCAGAGGATGTTAACCACCAGTAGTGGTGTATAAAACATAGTGGGGAGACTATACCCCTGGTATTGAGTTTTAAATATAGTGAAATAAATATTAGAGTAATTGAAATTGTAGAAACAAAATAATTAAAGTCATTAAACCAAATACTGAAGGAAACTAATCAAACCAATAATATGAAAAATAATGTAACGAAAGTGTGACATACAAGGTAATTTTAGAATAAGTACTTTTCATATCTATTAATATTTATGAATTAGATATTAATTTTAGTTTAAATTGGCCACTATATAAGATAGCATACCTGACACACAACAATGAGTTTTTCCGAAATTTTACACCTCACACAAAACTGAATTATACCAAAAAATAATACAATATTAATATTGTTATTTTAAATTGTTATTAAAACCTAGACATTTTATTAGAGGGAAGAAACAAAAATAATTATATAATGTTTACACATTTTTTTTACTTTCATCTAATAAATTTTAGAGTCTTAAAATGAGAATAAATCCAATTCTAAGCATAAAATACTCTAATATTTTTTTAAATGCAGTTTTACTGACTTTTGATGGAGAAATTTTTTTAAATATAAATTTTTACCATTTTATATGTTTTCTTTGTAAAAATAAACATTTTATTTTGATGTGGGACATCAAAATTTACTTTGGTTTAATTTTTTTGTTTTTCTAAAAAAATTCATTTTTAATGAATATTGAAAAATACGGCATTTTACTACAAAACTACCTTTTCATATAATTTTTTAAATAGGTAGATTATCCTTTTAATTATTTTTAAAGTGTAATGGGATTATGTTTTTATAATTTAATCCAATTTTGGTCATTTTAGGTAATTTTACATCGAAATTTTATATAAACACATGACAATTTTTTGATGGTTTTTACTTTAAAAAACCATTTTTCTCATTTTGAGAATGAGAATTAATTTTAAATTAACTTCTGGAACATCTATGTTTTTATTTTTGAAAAATAAATTCCATATTTGGAATCATAATGTTCAAATTTTATAAATATTTTCTTTTTATTTTTTGGACATTGTGAATATTAACTTTAGTAATTATTTTTATTCACCACAGTTAAAGGGTAAACCAGGTAAATAAGATTAAATATAATATTATAATAATATAAAACTACCCTAAAACTCGTCATAATCCTATTGGATTAGAGTATTTCAAACTATCCTCATCTTATATTCGACATATCTCTTGTTGGATCAATTTTAGTTAAAAAATTAATTTATATTAATTTAATAATTTAAGAGTTTTCAACGGTTCCCCTTCCATCTCCTATAAAATGGTACCCTCTCTTGTCTAATACTCACACTTCAAGAACCCTTTTGTATGGACAATCCCTACCCAAAACTCTTCCTATAATCCCTCCACTCATCCTATAATCCTCCCTTAGGGCAGAAAGCCTCCAAAGGAAGCCTTTTGGTATAAACCAAAAGAAGTTATCTGATTAAGAGGTAACACCTTCTCTCATGATTTTTAGTTTCATTTACTTTATAAACTCCCTAAATTCTTATTATTATATGATTAAATAAAAAGTCCAGTATCCTAAATAACTAGTATGTTGTTATACTAATGTTTCTATCAATACTTACACACGCCTCCATTTAATGGGTAACGAACATACTGTTTTTGTGCACGACAAACTACCACCTCACAAAATGATGATTGTTAAATATTTCCCTACCACCTCTCATGGTGGAAATTATGATGTAAAATATTTTCATATATGATATATATTATATTTATGTTATATCTATGCTTCTGTAATTATTATTTATAACCTACCTTTATGCTTTCCATGTTGTGTAAATATAATATTTTCATTTGAGGAAGTGTGGACTACCCCCCTCTCAAGGCGATATGACCCGTTCCTACTATACATGGAACCTATAAATGATGGTTTTATTAAAAATATGAGACATATAACACATTAATATAATACTGGTATTATAATATACATTTATATCATTTAATAATTATACTTTTAATATAACAAAGAAATGAAAGTAGTGTTCATGCGTACGTACAACCTATCGTCTCCATGAACAGTGTATATAATTTATTATCTCCAAATATTATGGACTATTATAAATACATATATAATACATATATATGAAATTTAAATCATTAATACTATTCTGGAGATGATGTAGTTTTGATCACATGGATAATTTACATCAAAACAAGTTCATCCTTGACTCAAGTACTGAATATCGACAAAACATTCAATAAGAACTTAAATAGTTATTTAATTTTTATAACATGGTAATAAGTGATATAAAAGGAATAATAAACTTGGAAAAGGTTCTCAATGAAGTATAAATTATCTTAACTTTTTTATTCAAGAAAATAAAGAACGTATGATACAAGTAAGACTTAAGGTCAGGGACTTAGTCTCAATCTCCTTTCATTGAGGCATATTTTGATAATATACACCACGTTACTTTATACGGTGTATAATAAAACCTTTGAATTTTAATTTCATTAAATGGTTTTCAAAAGGAATCTTTTTCTATGAATCATTTTACTAAACAACAAAATGAAATTTTTTTTAACGCATGTGGTGACAACAACGTTTTCTGCCACTGTAAAGATTATTTGATATTTGGATTCCTCTACAATCCGTAATGTTTTTACAAGAAAAATAAATACCATATACCATTTTCATGTATTTTGGTATTGAAAATAGTTTTGATAAAGGATTTATTATATCAATATCTTGAAATTATCTCTTCTGATTGCAATTTGGAATGTTATTTTTTCTTTATGCTTGTTTTATGTGATATGATTATATAATGGTTCTTAGGAATTTTTTATGTATTTGGGTGGTTCCGTGATAAAACGAGACCGGGTGAGATTGTGATAGTTCTCCAATGCACTGGGTAAAGATATGGAAGTAAAAATTAAGGTTTCTCCAAATAGATTTAGGGAAAATATTGTGATGGGTATTCTAATTGTAACCATGAAGGTTACTCCCTATGTAGCTGTGAATGTTACAATGTAAGTATGATATGGATGCCACAAGTTACCTTTATGATTTATGCTTACTATAAAGTTTTTTAGGATTCTTATGATTTCATGGGTTTAAAATATTCACGGACTAACTATTTTATTCGTTATTTTATATTCCTTACTAAGGTTTTTATGCACATCCCATGTTTCTAAAATGTTTTCCAAAAGGTATAAGGATGAGTAAAAGAAAGGAAGAAGTCAAGAATAATTTTATCAAGAAAATAAATCATGTTTATTTTTTAAAAAAAATTTATATTGTTCAAGAAATGGATATTGTTTTAATTGTATCCACTTTGTATAAATTTGAGTTTTTATGTAATAGTTATGGCATAATACTCTAAAACTCTAAACCTGAAAAGATCCTCAATGTGAATTCTTGACTTAACTCAAGATTATGTAATGTTTAAGGCTGGGGCCTTATATACTATATGGAATGTAGCTAAGTGTCAAGATGAATGTAAAAAATATAAAATAAAAAACAACTCAAAGAAGACACCCAAAACCCAAGACCCCAAAACAAATCCTCACATTAATATCGTCTCTGAGACCCAACCCATTCGGTAAACAACAATCAACAATAAGGTCCTTTTCCCTTGTACAAAATTGTACCCATATAATCTGATCGTGTACAAAAAGATGACCCAAATAGGGTTTGAGTAAAGATCAGTAGGTTGACACCAACATGTCTAAAAAAACCAGTTTGATAGTAAGTGCATGTAATAAAGTGATAAACATGAGTATTAATTAATCAATTAATACAATATAATAATTAAATTGATTCAACATCATGCACTAATAAATTTGGGCATATAAAATCACCATTTCAACCATAACCACAAGTTCATGTCATAATAACATAACTAGGAAAATCCATTTATATAAGCATTTCATGATAAATGGGTCAAGCCTGTTATATAGGTATTTCAGCAGAACTGGGCCAAGCCCATTTTATAAGCACTACAACATAACTGGACCAATCTCTTTATATATTTATTTCAATATATCATGAAATAAATATCATAATGGATAAAATAATATAACATAAAATCAAAATCCTCAATGTTAAACTAATCTAATTAACTTCTATCTTTTATTTTTTTTAAAAAAGTTGAGGTCGGCACCTCTTTTTTATTGAAACAAAGAACCCCTTTTTTTTGTGTAAAGGAGGCCCATTACATGGCCTGTATGTCCAAAGGGAACTAAATCACAATACATGGCCCAAATGCCCATATTTTCCCCAAAAATACACCTTGGTGAATAGTACTACAATAGTATCTGGGCTGCTATAGTACTTGATACAGTACAACTGTCACTACAGTTCCTACCACACTTCCTGCCACTGCTATAATTTTACAACATAACAACTATATTGATATTATAGTAACCTACCCCCAATGAGTTTTAACCTACAATATTGATGTAGTATTATAGGGTTCTTACCCTTAAGTCAAACCCAAACTAAACCTTTTATCTTTCAATTACCTTTTCATTCATCAAGTTATGTCTTAGCCTATTATCATACTAGTGTACACACCCATTTTATATAGAAGTATCACTAGCCATTTCAATTAATACGTTATCCATTTTACAAGGTGATCCTATCCCAAAAAATATCCTAAGGTCGCACGTCATGCTAATTCATGTTTCAATCCAATAGCTTGCTCATTATCATTCAAGGGATGGGTCAGCTTATGGGTAGCCATAAGCTAGATCTCAACACCATTGGATCCAATGGAATATAAGGTGCATTCCAAAAACATGATTATCATCACCCATTGTTGTAATGGTTAACATTAATTTTATGTCGACACGATCACATAGTATTTTAAACATTTAAACAAGTAGTAACAGACCATATGACTTTGTTTTAGACCACCTACCCTTATCCGGCAATCAAAGAAACACTCTCAATAAGGAATGATAACAAATAATGAAGGTGAAGGAGATCAACAAGTAAAACCTAGATCACACAATCATCAAGATCAGATCTCGATTCAGTGTTTATTAGAAGATCACACTATTATAATAGAGGATAAAATAAAAAGGGAGAAAACCAAAGTGAAGAAACTCACTAGAGATCAAATAATAGATTGAGACGTCCAAAAGAGAAGAAATCACATGGAGTAACACTAGTGTTTGAGAGAGGAGGATTCAAAATATATAAAAATAAATCATATGTGTAGTGTGAATAAAAACCAATGGCCTTGATGAATTCATGTCCTGAAACCTTTTTATAGCATACATTCAACATATGCTAAAAAACACATCACGACATGTTAAAAATACACGATCAGACTTTTCATGACTTGTAACAGATTCTTGGGTTATAAAACATTCACATCCCAAAAATATTTCACGGATTATTAAGAGTAATGGATTCACAAAATTTATTACTTAGATAGTGTGAATGTGTCATACAGGCAGTAGCCACTATAAATTCTTACATAAATCCTAAAAATCCTTAAAATCCACCCATGCCTGAGGAGAATACATTTGTGACCTTAGAAACGTTTATAGCTGGAATCTACTAATTCAAAATAACATTCATCACAAAACATTCAGTTATTTTCCCCAGTAAAATCTCTCTATAATTGAAATAAATGGTTTGGACACCAAGGTTTAAAAGAATAAGATCCCAAATAAAAGAGATTCAAATGAAACTCAAAGAGGGACATATATGAAAATATGGGATCTTATAAACCCCCCACCATATAATAGATTATCCTTGAGTTTATCCACCAATCACCATGGTTTATCATTGATAAAGTCTTCCCACTATGCTCAAACATCTGTATTCCTCTCCCTGGTCTCCTCTTGAACATACCCATGTTGCTACTTCACTCATATTAAAGGTATAGTCTTTCCACGAAGACACTTCTCACTATGGTCCACAATCCGCATCATATTCTCCTCAAAAGATGCATCTACACCAAGTTCGACGTCATTATCGTCTATCATGTGAGAAGGTTTAAGATGATATCTCCAAAGTTGTGATATGTGAAACAGATCGTGCATGACACTGTATTGTTGTGGAAGATCCAATAAGTACACCCTTAGACCGACCCTTTCCACTATCTTGAATGACCTGAAAAACATTTGTGCTAGCTTTCCCTCTTTCCTTATATAATGTTGTCCCAAACTAGGTGAAACCTGAAGGAAAACATGATGAACCACATAAAACTCTAGAGGTCATCTTTACTGAACAACATAATATTTCTAACTACTTTTTAGGGAAACCAACTACTTATTGATCAACTGAACCTTCTGAGACGTCTACTATATGAGACTAGGTCTAATAAGCACCAAATCTCCAACCTATAACTAACAAAGAGAAAGATGGCATGGATTTACATAAAAATCCTCAAAATGTTACATATAATAAATATCTAAAAGTTGTTATTATATGAAAAATCCATGAGTTATATATGTTTCCCCCATAGACCTCTAAAATCCATCATATAGGAATATAACAAATCCTTCTAAATCTAATTCATCCATTTAGATTGGCTGTCACTCAGAGGATGGTAGGATGTACTTAGAAGAACCTGAGATCCCAGAGACTTCTAAATACCCTGTTATAATCAAGATGTGAAATTAGGATCTCTATTAGAAACAATATTACGCAGAATACCATGCATTTTAACTATATCCCACATGTAGAGACTACCCATATCATAAACAGTGAAGATATCTCTAATAGTTAAGAAGTGGGATACCTTTTTCATTCGATCAATGATTAACCATACAACATCATTCTTATGATGTCTCTTGGGTGATCCCATTTTGAAGCCTATTACAAAATCCTACAATTTAAATTTTGGAATGGGTAGAGGCTATAATAGCCCAATAAGCATCTAATGTGTGGATTTCACTTACTGACTGATGAAACATATGGACACAAATCCTACTATCCATTTCTTTATTCCTTGAAACCAATACTATATATGTAGATCATGATACATTTTTTCAAACCTGATTGTACTGCCCATCCAGAAGCATGAATCTCCCTCATCAGATCCTCAAGAAATCCCATATGAAACCCTAATCAACGACGAAAAAGAAGAGAATTACTAGTGCCATGAGACCATACTAATAGAGTCTCCCACTATATATTCTATCCTTCAGAACTAATCCCGAAAGATCATATAACTTCTCAGTCTTGATCTGGTCGAAAAGAATAGGTAACATATTTTATGAGGTAATGTAACTCATCCTTGAAACTCCTAAACATCTAGATACATATCTATAAAGAGTTCCATAATCTACCACTCATCAAAATACTCTTGAACTACCTATTTCTGCAACTTTTGTCTCAAGGCATCAACAACGATGTTTTCTTTACCCAGTGTATAAGCTAGTTCTTAGTCGAAAGACTGTAGATACTTAACCCACCTCTTCTACTGAAGGTTCAGGTCCCATTAGGAAACGATGCACCCAATGATCTTGTGGTCCATGTACACCAAAAACATCTCTCCCAAAAGATAGTATCTCCATCATCTTAGGGCGTGTGTTACTATAGCTAACTCTTGCTTGTGAGAAGGGTAATTTTTCTCATGTGGTCTCAGCTGTCTAGAGATATAATAAACCACTTGATCCTCCTGCATCAGCACTACTCCTAATCCAACTCAAGATGTGTCATAGTGCATGGCAAAATAATTTCTTGGAATAGGAAAAGAGAGAATCGGTGCTGAGGTCAGCTTGTTCTTAAGCTCCTAAAAAACACTCTCAAAAGTATCTTACCAAACAAACTTCACCCTTTTCCTGGTCATCTCAAAAATTAGTAATTTTAGATGGAAAAATTCCTAGATAAAACTCTTATAATACCCTTCTAAACCAAGAAAACTTTGAATCTAGAATACATTCTTGGCCCACTCCCAAGATACTAAAACTTTATCAGGGTCTACTTATACTCTTGCCTCTAAGATAATGTGACCAACAAAGTGCACTTTATAAATCTAGAAACTATATGAGGTTATCTTATCATAAATATGATTCTCTCCCAATATAATTAGGATGATTTCAAGATGTTTTTAATGATTTTCTATATAATGGGATTACAATAATATGTTGTTGAGAAAACCCACCAAAAACAAATCCAGGAAAAGATGAAAAATATGGTTCATCAAGGCCATGAATAACGCCAACCTATTTTTCAGACCAAACAATGTTACCATGAACTCATATAAGCTATACATGCTCCTAAAAGTAGTCTGAGGAATGTCTGATGACCTCACTCTTAACTGATGATGTAACACCCCAAGCTTCCATGGTACGCTTCTCTTTGAATAATACAGAAGCGTGTGTTGTACGCAACTTCGAGTTCTAACACACACCACAGCCAATCAAAATAGCCATTATGAATAGTAAAAACCAATTTTTGATATTATATATATTTTATATTTCCAAATGGAAATCATTTTTGGATTTGGAATATCAATTATAGCTTAGGGTAGAATTTTTGCATTGTTCTGAAAAACATCAATTTTTGATGAATAGTGAAACCACTAAGTAGTAGTTAAAAAACTGATTTTTTGTTTAAATGAAACATTACCACTTCTGTGATTTGACTTTCAAAAATCCTACATACATGTTTTTCATTAGGAAGTAAAATTTGGTTCAATGGGATTAAAATAATTTTTTGGTGAATAGTAACTTTTAAGTTTAATTAATTGCGATTAAACGTAATTAGTGAAATTAAAGGTAAAAATGATATTATAAAAATATAAAAATACACTTACACTTGTCCTACCCTTATTGGATTAGTGATTTCTGACAAATAAAATCCATGGCTCAACTTGGGGACCCCATGGATCCATTTGGGTAAGAAAATGACATTAATAACTTTTTATTTAAAGTAAAAATAAAATTGTCACAAACATGTGTTGTTTTACTAAAAAAATTATTACATGAGGTTATATAAGTTAAATTTTTGACTAAAAATATTAATTGGAAAACTAAAATGATTTCCTACATCATGGTATTTTTTTTATAATTTTTAGACATTAAATAAATTAAATTTTTTATGACACCATGATGATGTAGCGAATACCTCATTAATTAACGATTTTAATAAAATGGAAGGATAATGTAAAATATAATACTTAAACTTGTAAAAAACCAATGGGATGAGTATATTTCGAACCCTTATCACTTTATCCTCGAATTATATCATTGTGGGACCTTTAAAATCCAAAAAGAATTTCATAATAATGTAACATTTCATGACATTCCAAGAGTGCCCCTCCTCTCCTCTTATAAAAGGCCCCCACCTCTACCACCTTATTCACACCATAAAAGCCATTTGTCTCGGAAAAACTCTACCCAAATAATCTCTCAACTTCCCTCTATAACTTCTATAAGCCTCACATTGGGCAGAAGTCTTCCCAAGGAATCATTTGGCTCAAATAAAAAAGTGTTAACTGATTTTAAGGTAATGTCTTCTCTTATGTTCTCTTGTTTTATTTTGCTTCTCCAACCCCTTAAACTCTTTTTATTCCTTTATTTTGTAACAAAACCAGTATATTCAATATACTAGGATGTTGTTATGATATGTATTCGATCTACACTTACAACACCTTCGTCTAATGGTTAAAGAACATATTGTTTCTGTGGGTGGCGAATTACTGCCTCACGAAACGATGATTGTTCAATCTTCTTTTAACACCTCTCATGGTGGAAATTATGATGAAACTATTTCTATATATGATATCTATTATTTTTATGTTTTCCTTATGCTTATTTATTTTTTATTTATGGAATTCCTTTATGATTTCCATTATGGGTAAACGCGATAATTTCATTTTAGGAAGTGGAAACTACCGCCCCCTCAAAGTGATTTGAATCGTTAATGCCATATGTGGGATGTATAAAGGATGGAGTAAATGATACAATATATTATATTATACTGGAATTATAATATACCTTTATATCATTATTATTTCATTCCATAAAATACAAAATAGAAATGAAAGTAGCATTCATGCGTACGTACGGCTTACCGTCTCCATGAATGGTGCATTTCATTTCTCACCTATAAATGTTATATAATATTATAAATGCATGTATCTACTGGATATATATGATATCTACATCATGAATATAATATTTAAGATAATGGATATTCTACCACATAAATAACTTGTAATTATAAGAATTTTATTGTTGACTCAAGTACCAAAGATCGACAAAACGACCGTTATTAACATAAATAATTACATAATGTTCATAACATGGTAATAAGTGATATAAAAGGAATAATAAACATGAAAAAGGTTCTTAAGAAACTATAAATTAACTCTAGTTTATTATTCAGGAGATTAAAGATTTATCTAGTCAAGTCTGACATGAGGTAAGGGAACTTCTTAACTCAATTTCTGTTCTTTGGGGTAATCTCTTACTTTCAAATTATGTCATGATATTATTATTTCCCATCTTGTATTTTTAATTTATTTATGTGTACTTATAGTGAATACACATAATAGATATATTTTATTTAAAAAAATGATCTTTGTAAGGGACTTCGTCTCAATCTCATTTCATTGAGGCATATTTTTTTATACACAAATTTCTTTTATACGGTGTATAAACCCCTTAGACTTTTACATTTATTCAAAATGAATATTTTTATATGAAGCATTTTACTAAAAGAAAAAAAGGAATGTTTTTCTTATCGTACGTATGTGGAGACAACAACTTCTCCACTGCCTTGACGATTATTTGAGTTTCGGCTTCCTCTACAAGCCATAACTTTTTTTTAAATGAAAAATAAAAAACAAGTTTTAATTTTCTTTTATTTTGTTATTGAAAAGTGTTTTGATAATTTTTTTATTATATCAATGTGTAATATTGATATATCTTGATTGAAATATGGAAATGTTATGTTTCCTTTATGCATGGTTTATGTGATACGATTATGTTATGGTTTATGATATGCTTAAACCTGTTCATATGAGGAATGCATTGGACTTAATAAGTCATGGGTGGAGCCCGCTATAGCTCCTCGATGCATCTGCAGGTCTCATTAGACAAACTAGTGTCTTGGCACGAGGCCTTGAAAAAATCTTATTTGTAGTCTTGGCACGAGGCCTTGGCTACGTGGTTATGATAGTCTGACATTATGCATTCCATCATTATGAATGTGGTTATTGATATTGCATGTGATTATTCGACTAGTAGAATACCCATGTGAATAAGTAAATGGAATTTTTTTTTTCTCCATATTATGATGAAGTTAAAGTTTAAAAAGCTTTTGTTTTAGTTATACATTGCCTTAAATGTTAATGTTTATTTATGAAAGCTTCCGCTATATTTTTATCTTCATTGAGAATCTGAGATCACCCCTTCCAATGTTTTAATTTTTCCAGGATGTGAAGAAGTATATTATGAGTGACCTACTGGGATAGTACGAGGGGATATGAAGACAAAATGTTGTTTTAGTTTCATTTTACTTTATGATGTAATGTAAGACTTATGAATGTATCTAGTGTTTCCAAGGATACTAAACTAATCAGTCTTTCAAGACTTGATCTTTTGTGATCATGCCAATGTTACGCAATAATGCACTGTCTTTGGGTAACTAGGGTCGGGGTGTTACAGATGATACCCTTGTCTCAAGTCAATCATAGAGGAAATATGGGAACCTCTCAGCTGATCGAATAGATCATTGATGCATGGAAGGGGTTACTAGTTCTTGAACACTATTTCGTTTAATATATGATAGTCCATACACAAGCACAAAGTCCCATCATACATCATGGTGGAAATCATGGGATAACCCCAAGGAAACATACTAGGTCATATGAAGCCCTTATTTTCTAGATATTCTTGATAAAATTTCAATTCATTAAGCTCTTATGGTGCCACCTTGTAAGGTGGGATAGAAACTGGCTCTACTCCAGGTACCAACTCGATTGTGAACTCAGTCTCTTACTTGTGTGGTAATTCATATAACTCTTTAGAAAAAACATCATAAAAATGGTCTACCACTGTTGGAAAAGTATCATGCTGTATTCCAACACCATCTAGATCAAGCCCAGATATCTAAGCCATGAGACAATCCAATCTACACTTAATTGGTCCTGCAAGATGAACTTGAAAATCCCACTAACCCCAGTGAAAATATATACCCCTTATGTATATAGAAAATAAAATCTCCTTCAAAAACTATTGATGTGATCCTGGTATATAAATAATCAATACATACCTAGAATCAAATCGAAACATATCATTTCTAGCACAAAAAGTTCATAAAATAAATGGTAACCACTAATTTCTAAAGGAAAGGCCTTGTAATGTTTGATATTCTCTAACCGCACTCCCAAAAGTGTGTCGTTGGTCTAGAAACCATCTAATACCTTCATAATCAATACCAAAACGTATATAAAAATAGTATATATAATTGAATGTGATGATCTAGTTTAAAAAAACAAAATAAATGCTATGTGATACAAGAATCATACCTCTAATGATAGAATATCTTTCATCCAAACTAGTTAGAGTAAACTACATAGAATACAACTGACTTTCCCCTCTACCTTGGGTTCTAGTTTGAATCCTTAGTGTAATTCCAAATAAATGTAACTGTCTCTCCTATAATGGGTTACCCAATACCCTACCTCAAACTAAATTTCCAATGGAACTCCAACTTCTAGTCTGCTAAGGGGTAGCCGAGTCCTTTCCAAATTCTGTTACCTATCTTGATCCCCCGCCATTGATCTAATATTAAATTCCACTATAAAACCTTTGTAGGTGGCCCAACTTTTCATTAAGAATAAAACTCCAATGTTGGGTATGGAAACTGATACTACTTGTATCCAAACTTTCTACATTGATAGCACTACAATAGAACATGATCTTGAGATGGCTTCTCACTACCCTAGCTACTCTGCCAGCACTGATTTCCAATAGAAGAAGAACTCTAATTTCTCCCTGCTAAAAAATACAAGCCACTACTAGGGGGATCTCTCAGATTACCTTCCATGTTGATATCTTGATTAACTACATCTAAAATGATACTCAAGAAAAATATGTTCACTTGTGACTTGATCTCATAGCGAATCCCATCCTGGAAACACCTCATCCTGGAAATATCATTAGTTTCTAAAGATGGCGCAATGTGGTATAAGTTGATGAAACATCCAGAATATTTCATCACTAACATAAACTCCTATGTTAGGTACATGAAAGCATAAATCTTCTCATCCCTCAATGTTTCTGGGTAGAATTGGTTTAGAAATTTCATCTTGAAGTCCTTACTGGATAACTACTCTTTCTTAAAATATTACTTTAAAGTGTCCCACCAATGATTGGATGGTCTATAAAACGAGTATTAAGAAATCTTGAACCACCTATCTACAAGTGTCTCTAGCTTATTGATGATTTTTTGGACTGACTCGATCCAATTATGACTGCCTGGGGGAATTCATCCTTAGTGGATGTAGGTAGATGATACATTTGAAACTCTTTTATCATCTCATATATCAAAGGTATAATATGAAAAATATCCATTTACATGGATCATATGAACCTTAGTAATCTATAATGAATTTTAAAATACACCTGATTCTCAGAAGATGGAGGAAACTCCTAATTTGCTATGTTAAGAGCATACTGATTTCTACTATCCTAACACTCAATTTGAAGATGATGTGGTGGTATTTTCTCTACAAGACAAATGAACTCCTTAGAACACTGGATAACATCAAGGTCAACCTCAACAGGTGAAAAAAATAGAGAACCACTAGATCATGGTCTCTTTAAATCTGTATTAACAAGTTAATTTTCATGACATAATAGTTCATTTATTACCTTTTTATTAGATAAAAAAAGGTCTTCATTTCACTATTCATAGAGTAAATATATCACATACAATAAATACATCCCTATCACGAATAATTCATGCAATACATAAACCTATGTGTCCATCATGATGAATTAATATTCATCATATTCCATACTGATCCATGATTATAAATCTAAAGAAACAATAATATCACACAACATGTGAATCACCCAAGGTGAAATAATATCAACCGTAACAAGTGAACAACATGAACAACAATCCCATCCCTAGTTGCTTGGATTTTACCCCATACATGGGTTAGCTAATCTGATATAAAATACCATTACCTGGTCCCGATATATTCTTAATATCCATTATAACTTTCCCAAATTGTAAAGTAACCGAAAATAAAAACCTAATGCCTCTAATACCACTTTGCAACGTCCCCCAATCCCACACTCTCTCACATGGCCAAACTGGGTTGGTTAAAAACACCTCAAGTGTGCCTCCCCATATTCTAGAGGATTTTGAATAATATAGTGGGTGTAAAGAACATAGTGAGGAGGCTATACCCCTGGAATTGAGTTTTACTATCAACAGAATAAATATTGGAGCAATAAAAATAGCAGAAATAGTATAATAATAGTAGATAAATGAAATAGTCAAGTAAAATGATCAAACTAATAATATAATAAATAATGAAATGATAGGATGAAATGTATCTAAGTGTGTAGTCGAATATAAAACATATAGAAGATAAAACTACTCCAAGAATAAACCCAAGACCTCCTTCTCGATCCCCACATTGGTCCCATATCCATGATCCAACCCACCATGTTAGAAAAAATCATCAACAATGTCCTTTTACCTTGTCCAAAACTACATCCATGTAATATTCTCAAGTACTAACTGGTAGACCGAATAGGGTGTGAGTAAAACTCCATTGGTCGACACCATCATGTCTAAAAAAACCTGCCTGATAGTAAGTTTCATAAATAAAGTGATAAATAGGAGTATTAATTAATCAATTTATACAATATAACAATAAACTTTCTTAGCACCATTAGGAATAACTCTGAGCATTTAGCATCACCATGACAACTATAACCACAAGTCCATGGAATAATCACATAATCAAAAAAATCCCTATGTATCTACATTTAAAACATACCCAAGATAAGCCTTTTAGAAAATCATTTCAGCATAACCAGACCAAACCCTTAATATAATAATTTTAGAATAACTTTTCAAATCCCTCTATATAAGAATTTCAGTATAATCAGGTCAAGCCCTTTATATAATCATTTCAACATAACTGGGACAAGACCTTTATATAAGCATTTTAGTATAACTAGACCAATAAGTTTATATAAGAATTTAAACTTTATTAGGCCAAGAATTTTATATAATCATTTCAGAATATCACGTAATACAAGTCATAATGGAAAGAATAACTCAACATAAAGTCATAAGCCTCAATGGTCAATTCATCTGATTACCTTTTAACTTTCAATTACCCTCTCAATAATCAGGTTATGTCTTAGGTAGTTATAATTCTAGTGTATACACCCATATCATATCAATGTATCTCTAGCTAGTTCAACAGAAAAGTAATCCACTTTACAAAGTGATCCTATCAATAGCAATCACCTAAGGTCTTGTGTCATGCTAATTCATTTTTCAAGCCAATAACTATTTTAATATAATTTAAGGGTAGGCTCACCTCATGAGTAGATGCAAACTAGATCTCAATAATATTAGATCCAAATGATCCAAGGATTATTCCAAACACATGATTATAATCACCCATTATTCCGTAGGTTAATGTGAATGTTATGTCGGAATGATCACATCATGTTTCACACACTTAAATAAATAGAAACTGACCATAGAAAATTTTTCTAGATCACCTAACTTTATAGTAAGATTAATGAAAAAGTCTCAACAGGGAATGTTAATGAAGAATGATGGTGAATGAGATCAACTAGGAAAACCTAGATCACACAAGGCTCATGATTAGATCACGATTCAACAACGGTTAGGAGATCACACCACTATAATAAAGGATAAAAGATGAAAGGAGAAAACGAAAGAGAAGGAACTCACTTGAGATCAACCTCTATATTGAGACATTAGGAAGGGAAGGAATCACCCAAAAATTACCTGGATTTTTCCTAGGTTTTGAGAGAGGAATCTGTAAAATATATATGAAAATTAATTATACATGCAACATGAATAAAAACCACCGTTCCTGATGAATTTATGTAATGAAACCCTTTAATTTCACGAATTCAATATATTCTAAAAAATGTGTCACCTCAGGTTAAAAATATATGATCATCCTTTTCATAGGATGTAATAAATTCATAGCTTTTAAAATATTCACATCCTGAATCTATTTCATAGCGTTTTCTAAGTGATGGATTCATATTGTGTATTATATACATGAAATAAAAATCTCATGGAGCTATTAGCCACTATATATTCTTTTAGAAATCCCCAAAGGTCTTCAACTCCACCCAAGAATGAGGAGAATCCCATTGAGACCTTAGTAACATTTATATGTAGGCTATACTAATTCAAAAAATATACATACCCAAACGTTAGGTCATTTTTCCCAGAAACATTTCTCCACAACCCAAAGAAAAGTTTCATCTACCAAGGTTTAAAAGAATAATAACTCAACTAAAAGAGATTCAACCAAAACTCAAAGAGGTAAATACTTATAAATGAGTATATCTTATATATCGTCTCCTTTATTTTTCTTTCTACTTGATTCTCTTAGTGTTTCTGATAAATGTGAAATTAAGGAATATAAGAAGGCTTAGGTTAAGTCAAGGTTTGTTTCTATGATTTTCACTTCTACTATATAGGATAAGGAAACTAATCAAGAAAAGGTAGCACACAATCCTTTTAATTAGGATAAAGTCATATCAAATGATAATAATTTATATATAGAGGATAAATATAATATATGGAAAATAGTGAAGACTTCAAGGAGGGGAAGATCCTATAAGACTAGGGTAATCCTCAAAATATGGGTATAAAATCCCAATATAAAAGTTGATAAATGTACACTTGAAGTATGTTTATTTTCATGTTTTCTATTATGCATGACCAGGTTGAAGCTGGTAGTTGTGTGTTTGTAACTGATTTCTGGTGCTTATAAAGATCTAGAACAATTGTATTATAGGTGATATGATGCCTTTTTATTTGATGGTGTTTGGATTAAGATGATTGGAACATATTGGTTTTTATTATTTGTGATTTATATTATTTTGTAGTTTATATATGATCCTAAGACGGATTTTTTGAACTCCAGACTATGAAATATGCATCTTTAAATTGATGTATGTTCCAAAATTTCTACCTGGTTTTATAGGATTGGAACCAGAGTCTTATGGATTTAACAAGCTTACAATAGATCCCTAAGCATGTCCTTTTCTATTTTTTATAGTAAAATTTTGAATCTCTAAATGAATATTGTGTCTATATTTGGTAGATTAGAAGTTAAGGATTCTCTAGTGGCTTCTATTGTCTTGAAGATGGAATTTTTTACTTATTCTTTTTTGAATTGTTTTGATTGACGATGATCTTAAATATGTCTTGTAATCGTCATCCTTTTGTTAACCTTTTCTTTTATCACAAAAAATAGTGATATTTAGGTACTTATATAATTCACACTCATCTTTTCGGATTTAATTATGTCTTTATAAAAATAATTAATATAACTATTTAGTCATGTTTTTAGAACATCAATTAAGGTTACCATTTAATTAATTATTTAGAATATGAATTTATATAATTATTTAATTGTTTACTTTCTCTACAAATACTATGAATTATACTCAATTGAGACCTAGTATATTAATTTTGGATCCAAATATTTCTATAAATTAAATTAAATCCTTTAGGGATTTTAATTTAGATGTTATTTTTATAATGAAAAAATCAATGTAAATTAATAATATATGTTAGATATAATTTAAAATTTCCATACATGAAAAATTAAAAAATAACTACATATTTTATAGGTATTATGATTTATATCTTATAAATTTCAATTAATCGCTCTATTAAAATGAAATTATAAACCTATATGAGGAATATTCTAAATATTTTAGACTACTGGTCCTTATTATAAATATTGGACTATTTTCAGCCTATTTTCATACAAGTCAATTATTATAACATCAATTATTTTTAATAATTTGTGACTCAAAATTATAATCAATTATAATCTTAGAATCATTTGTATATTAAAATATATAAGCAATGATGATTTAATTTTTTTAATAAGACTTCATTATCTTCCAGTGTCAAAAACACTTTATGGTGTTTTACCCCACTTTAAGGGTGATTTTGATGTTAAAACAAGTTGATGATTAAAAAATAATAATTTTCTCATCAAGAAATTACAATTTTTTATTGTTACTACTTATAAGTAACACATTAAACATACCTCAAACATCTCACAAATTATTTAACTACTACTTTTCATACTATATTTGTTTATGAAAAAATAAATTTCTTTATATTAATAAACATAAGATTAAGTAGCCTAAATTATTTTTTATTAGGTGATTTATATGTAAAATTCTATAAATAAATTATCATTTGAGCTTCAAGATCCGATTAATATTTTTATGAATCAAAATATAAAATAATAACAATATATGAGTTTTAATTTCTCTAATTTGAATATCTGGTCAAATAATCAATAATTATTTCAATGCATTTTTTTAAATCATTATAGATTCTTCAGGATCTACTAAAATATATTACATTATCAATATTATGTATAATCATAAACTATATTCAAGATCAATTTATTTATAGCTCCATCTATTGAATCAATATCAAAGTTATATAATATTGATTGTATAAAACATAGTTTTTTTTATCAAACAAACTTATATGAGTTCATTATTTCTCTAATGAAATCTATTAAAAATTATATCCAATTTAGTGGATGATGTGAAGTCAACAAGAATAAATTTCTGATTTCTCAATAAGATTGTTATGTTATATCAAAACAAGTAGTTAAATATTTACTTTTAAGGATATTAGGTTAAATTATTTTAAAAAATATCCATAAAATATTTTGTTATTGTAATGGTATAAATCATAATCCTTTTATTGATATTTATTTTAATTAAAATTATAATCATCATAAAATATCACGTTTTCCCAATTTTTTTTATAATAAAATTTCACATTCACTTAAGGAAATATAATTATAGTATTTTATTAGGGAAAATCACTATTTATTAATGTGTAATTATTATTTTCAAATCATAATTTAAATGACTAAAATAATAATCTATCATAATTTTCCACAAATATACTATTTTATTTTTAGTTACATTTTCAAGATCATTATCAGTATTATGTTATTTTGGAAGATTCATAAAAATATAATATAAGTATTAAAATAATAAAATAAATTTAGAAAATTAAATATTAATTGAATGATATTTTCTCCCACACAAGCATTTAAATTAGATAAATAAATTTATACAAATTATTACTTGATTTAAAATACTTTTCATGTGTATTAATATAGAAATATAACAAGAGGAAAAATAATTTAATTAGATAAATTTTAATTCAATCATTAAAAAATAAAGGATATTTTTCTTCATTATTATTCATATATCACTGACATTCCCTCTATATTTAAGTTTCACAAAGAAAACAGAGATGTAAACAATAATTATATTATTACCGTGATTCATTGCTTGATTAAAAAAATATGTTTGAGTAATTTTCTAATTTCCTTTTATAGTTTTTTGATAAATATAAACCATGTGGTCTAGTTTAAGATAGGTACATGAACAATTTCATTTGATACCATGATGAAAATATTCATTTTCAATATATATACATATACATAAATAAATATATATACAGATTTTTTAATGTGTTTGTTCATCACTCAACTACTTCTAGTGATTCCCTTTCCTTATTTCATTTTATTTATGTGTATTTTGATCATAATATTTGCATGGAAGTCACCTATAATTTTTTTATCATAATATAAATTATAATCACCTTAAATTTTGGGAATGGAGTTGATTTATTTGACTAGTTTCATGATTAGTTATCAGGAGTTAATGACAGATGAATATTTATGTACAATATTATATTGAAATATTATTATACACTTTGATTGTGTCACTAAGTCCATTTTAATTTGAAATATATTATATATATATATGAATAAATAAATCTTAGTGTTTACAAGAGGGATGGAACTAAACTTATCAATATTTTTTATAGAAACTAGAACTTTCTTGTCAATAAAAATGACATTAAATAAGGTAAGTTCATGCTTTATCTTTTAGAGTTTTCATGATAAAAAAATGTTATGAAATCTAGAAATCAAAGAGATAGATTTTTTGTGTTACTATTGTTAGTATTTACCTCTCAAAATCATTTTCATTAGTTTTTTTAATGATTGCGGTGAACACATATTATATAAGATCGTTATGTCACTCGTACCCTTATTACCAGCCATGAATTTAGTCATTGAATTAATTTTATCAACTATAACTTGTTAGATCATAATTGGTTAATTAACATAGGAATTTTTTATATCCATAAAAAATAATTATTTATAATTAATAATATAGTAAATAATAATAACAATAATGAAATAAGAAATAACACTATAAAAAATAATAATATATAAAGATGACTTAAGGAGTTGTAAAGACCTAATGAAAATTTAATAATAATAATAATAATAATAAAATATTACTTTTGGGTTTTTGATTATAAAAATAATCATGATATTTATTCAGTTGAGGGGATCACAAACCACAAACAATGCAAACCCACCAGTATGCTAGCAGGCTAAGTATTAACCCTCCCCACATTGATTTACAAACCCATGCTAGAACTATTACAATTTGATGGCCTAGAATCCCTATGGATTGAAATCCCATCACATGGATAAAAGGACCATTTTTTTACCCAATGGCCCCTTTTGTGAATAGTAATGATGTCGTATCTGCATGCTCAGTACTTCAAATCTTACTTTATTCAAAACACCCCTTTATCAGCACTAAAAAAGCACTCATAAAGGGAACCATGAATAATTTAATTTATTTATACATATTTATATATTTGTAAATCTTATTTATATATAAAAAAGTATATATATATGTAAATATAATATTTAAATATGATTTATATAACAATATTATAAAAAAAATTAAAATTTTATTTTCAAAATTTTATAAATAAAGAACTATCAAATTTAGATTAACCAATAAAAATGTTTGAATATATATATTTATATATATTATTTACAAATATCATATATAAATATAATATATTAATATTTTATTTAAACAATTATATAAATATATAAATGAATGTATATTTATTTAAGTATAGTTATTTGAATTTATATATTTATATTAATGTTAAATAATTGAAAATATCCATATATATTTGTATTTATGTGTATGCATGTGTATGTATATGGATATATGATTATTCTTGTATATGTGTGTATATAAGTATATGTGTATGAATATATATGCATTTGTATGTGTTGTATGTGTATATATGTGTTCTGTGTGAGCGTATGTTTATGTGTATGTATATAGATGTATATGTTGTGTATGTTTATGTTTATTTTTATGTGCATGTATGTATATGTGCTTATGTATGTGTATGAATGTGTACGTATGTATGTGTATGTATATGTGTATTTGTATGTGTATTTTTATGTGTGTGTGTTTGTGTATGTGAATGTACATGTATGTTTGTATGTGTGTATGTGTGTGTGAGTGTTTATGTTTATGTATATGTGTATGTGTTTGTTTTTTGTATGTATGTATATGTATGTGTGTTTATATGTGTATGTGTGTATGTATGTGTATATTTATTTAATATGTGTTTGTTTATATAGTATGTGTATGTATGCATATGTATGTGTATGCATGCGTATGTAATTATATATGTATGTGTATATGTCTGCATACATGTATGTATGTGTATATGTATTTACATGAATGTATATATATGTGTGTGTATGTATGTGTATGTGTATGTGTTAGAAACCGTGGCTATAGATCAAAGTTCAAAAAAAACACAACAGGCCTGCCAGTCCCCCCTGCCCCCTGCCACCCCCTTCCAGTCCCCCCTGCCCCCTGCTAGTCCCCCCTGCCACCCCCTGCCAGTCCCCCTGCCCCTGCTAGTCCCCCTGTCAGTCCCCCTGCCCCCTTCCACCCCCCACTGGTAGTCCCCCTACCCTCTGCTAGTCCCCCCTGCCACCGCCTGCCAGTCCCCCACTGCCCCTG
Source organism: Viscum album (assembly GCA_963277665.1). Taxonomy (NCBI): domain Eukaryota; kingdom Viridiplantae; phylum Streptophyta; class Magnoliopsida; order Santalales; family Viscaceae; genus Viscum; species Viscum album. The sequence continues at coordinate 499,701,477 of OY728139.1, forward strand.
CCAGCCCCCTGCCAGCCCCCTGCCCCCTGCCACCCCCTGCTAGTCCCCCCTACCCCCTACTAGTCCCCCTTCCCCCTGCTAGTCCCCCTGCCCCCTGCTAGTCCCCCTGCCAGTCCCCCCTGCACCTTGCAAGGCCCCCTACCAGTCCCCTGCTAGTCCCCCTGCCAGTCCCCCCCTGCCCCCTATCACCCCTGCCAGTCCCCCCTGCCCCCTGCTAGTCCCCCTGCCCCCTGCCAGTCCCCCTGCCAGTCCCCCCTGCCCCCTGCTAGTCCCCCTGCCCCCTGCCACCCCCTGCCAGTCCCCCCCGCCCCTACTAGTCCCCCTTCTAGTCCCCCCTACACCTTGTCACCCCTGCTAGTCCCCCCTGCCCCTGCTAGTCCCCCCTACCACCCCCTCCCAGTCCCCCTACCCCCTCCTAGTCCCCCTGCCAGCCCCCAGCCCCCTACCACCCCCTGCCAGTCCCCCTTACCCCTGAAAGTCCCCCTTCCCCCTACTAGTCCCCCCTTCCAGTCCCCCCTGCACCCTTCTAGGCCCCCTCCCAGTCCCCTGTTAGTCCCCCTACAAGTCCCCCCTGCAAGTCCCCCTGCCACCCCCTTCCAGTCCCCCCTGCCCCTGCTAGTCCCCCTACCTAGACACCCCCTACTGTACATAAGTTGGAGTTTTTCAAAGTAGCAACACATCAGAATCCTGTGAGAGTACTGGAAGGTTTTCTTAGGTGGGATAAATAGACTATGGATGGGAAGAAATTGATTTTTTTCATGGTGAATAAAGGCTATAGTTGGGATTCAATTACAGCTGGGCCATCTATGCTGAAACTGTTTGGTTTTACACGGGATGTTGGTGGATGAAATGACATAAAGGTTCAAGAAGCACTACACCGGAAGGAGATCCTACATGTTCCAGATAATGCTATTATGGAGGGAGATAAGGATATTGAAGTTATATCCAACAACCATCTTAAAGATGAAATGATACAATATGATGTTTGGAATGAAGAGTGCAAACTAATGTTTCCCATGGTTATAGGTGTTGGAGTTATAACTACCCTTGGTATCAATGACTATGGAAAGCCTAACCTTGTCCATTTATTACTTTTATAGAAAAATAACAAATAAGAATTGGTTTCTAGTGCCACTAGTACTTCAAATATGTTGACTGTATTAGCAAAGAAACATGTCAGACATGCTCTCCTAGTTAAGAAATTAATTCAATGGTGGTGGTGATGATGATACTGGTGATGGAAGAAACAATGTTTTACTTGATGAAGATGAATTTTTCTCATGAGTTGAGACTCTTTAAAGAATGTGAAATCAACCAGGAAACAATTTCTATTAGCGGTTTTTGGATATTCACCTTGAGGACAAGGTGCGTTTTTGAAAGGGTGGAAATGCTAGGAGTGCGGATGTGTGGCTGTCAGTTGTGCTTGGTAGGGATGTCCTTATGTGGGTGTGGTTGGTGGGATGTCCTAAGGGAAACATTGTCTTTAACTTTTATTAGTTACTAGGGGTTGGTAATAGTAGGTATGGGTGGATGGTTGTTGGGTTGGGGTATTAAATAACGGCGTGGCTATGAGCCGATCCTTGGGAGGTCTGGGAGGCCCTTTGAGAAGTGGTCTTTCTAGGAGAAGTTATTATCTTCCCTCTTCATTTTCATTTTCATTTTTTTCTTCTTAGTTTGTTGTTAAATTTGTTCCAATTACTTCTACTGGATATAACAACTTCTGCCATATTTTTTTTCTCTTCTTCCTACCTAATCAGTACCATTGTTAGGAAAGAGTCCTAACACTATTCAAAAGGTGTATTTTTATCACTCATTTAAGTAATATTATATAGAAAGATATACGTAGCTATTTATTTAGAAACATAATGTACTTTTCATTAAATGTTGTGAAATATAGCGGAGGATAGTTTAGTTCGCTCATTTGTCCAATGTTTTCAAAAGTGGACTGAACATTGAACTAGGTAAAGATCTCTTTAAATATTCAATTATCAAACCATGGTTATACCGGTTATTATTAAAATAATATATATTTAAAAATATATATCATTAAAATTTAAACAATTTATTTTCATTATTGGAGTAGGTGTTCCAAATCGGACATGAGTGTTTTTTCATCTTTATGTTTCCCTATAAATAAGCTCCTAGGCCTCTCTTAAGAGGTATATTGGGTACTGGTTCACATCTTTTATCATTATACATGGTATCAAATGGGGTTTGATAAAATAACCCTTAGTCTTGTTTCTCTAAATTGATCTAGGGTTCATTCCCCCCCCCTAGGGGGGGGGGGCGACCGTAAGCCCTTGGCCACCCTCGCAAGCAGACTCCACCCCCAGTAGAGCCCTCCTCCCGTCATGAGTGTGACCTCTTCCCATAGCGGCCCTCCTATCGTCATGAGAGGCCTCCACTCCCATCGGAACCCTCCTACCATCGTGAGTGTGACCAACGCTCCTAGAGGCCCTCCTCCCATCGTGAGCGTCCTTTGCCCCTATGTGACGGACCTCTTGTGCACCACCCCTCCAGCCGGTGGCCACTCCTCCTTGCACATTCACCTCATGCACACCCTTCTCCTATGAGAAACACCCCATCGTAAAGGAATATCCAGCTGACTCCTCCCTCCAAGAAGACATCACCTCCCTCCTCTCCCTCCCTCCAGGTAGACGATGCCTCTAGGCCCCTCCTAGGTAGATCGTGACACCTCCTTGTGTGCCTACGCCCCTGCACCCTTTCACTCGACCTACCATCACCGAATTCTCCCAGTGTGGCTTTCCCGGGGCCTCGCCTATGCGGCTTTCCTGGTGTCCCATTGACTAGCCCTACCTGTGCGACTTTCTCAGTGCCCCAACTATCGGCCCCACCTATGCGGATTTTCCCAGTGCTTCGTCGACTGGCCTCACTCGTGCGGCTTTCCCGATGCTCTATCGACCGACCCGGCCTGTGAGACCTTACCAACGCCCCATCTACTAGCCCTACCTATGAAATTCCTCTGCTGTGCCTCAACGAATTTCCACACCACTGATGTAATCCAGCTATTTTAGTGACATATTCTATCATCCATCATTTTCATCTCGAGGGGGAGCTATGATCGCTGATGATTTCTTTTTTTTTTCTTGTTTTATAATCAATATGGATATTTACAGCTTGAGGGGGAGTACTAAAGTGGATTTTCTTTGTATTTCTTTACTTTGTTTTCTTTAATTATGTATTCAAGCTAGGTACACCTTGATTGAGAGGGAGTGTTGGAGTCTATGTCCCACATCGGACGTGAGTGTTTTGTCATCTTTATATTTCCTTATAAATAAACTCCAGGACCTCTCTTAAGAGGTATCATGGGTATTGGTTCACCTATCTTATCATTCTAGAATCATCAACCATCTTTTATTAACTAGATGGATGTAAAAAAATTCATTTTTTCAATGAGTCAATGAAAATTCAATTACAATCTATGAAATAACATAAAACGATATCCAAATCACACACCAATTGATCCATGGTATAGAGTGAAGTGGAGACTTATATAATGCATTATTTATTCTTTTTAAAATTAATAAATTAATAAGTATTTTTATTGTAATTTGAAGGGTAGTATTGAAAATGGTAGGTTATAATGCATTGAAAAATGGCACGTACCATTGTATGGAAAAATGGGTGGGAGATGGGCGTGCCATTGGGAATTCAGCGCTTCAAATCATAAATTATTTTAGATTTCAAATTTCAATAGAAATTAAAAAAATTAAAAAATTAAATGCTTAATCCACAGACTAGTGGTATGCCAGAGTATGGAAAGCTTCTTTGGTCAAGTCTTCAAATCTTTCGGAGGTGCACCCATTTCAGCTTCTTTTTCCTTTAAAAAAAATATGGAACTGGGGGATTGGATTTTCTATTTTTGAAAGGTTTTGGCCAGTTTTGAACCATTTTTTCATTTTCCCCATTTCTAGAAGTGCTGGGACCGAACTACTAGCCACCTGACCGATTTCCCAGTTCGACTCGGCAGTCCAGTCCAGTTCTGATTACCATGCATTTGTCAGGGATTTTGGTTCTATACTGAACAACACTTATGTAACTGTGATTTGGTTCAATTCTTGTTATGCATCTCAATATTAAGAAAATTCATAATAATTTCATTCCATATATCGTGTGTTTAGGTGTATCTTTGATTGGAGACTTGGTGATTTGATTTCTAAATAAAGTGACATAAAATAAATATGGTGGTTCTTTCCTGTTATCTCATGTCACAGGCCTATTATCACCCAATAGTGGACTACAAGTTATCACTCCCTCAAAAGTACCAGTAAAAGCATGATGTACTTCAAGTGTCTTAGATGCACTAATACTCTCTAGACACAACACATGTTTTTTGTCCTGATGAGGATTAGTAGGATGTAGATGCTTCATTAGAGGAGTATCTCATTCATATTGTTGATTAGAGTGTGAAGACACTCCAAGTTAAATCAGTTCCCCTGGTAAAGGTTCTATAACAACATAGTCGAGTACAGGAAGATAACTAGGAAAGAGAAGATGATATATGAGTTTAGAAGCTAGAAATATTCACGAACAATGCCTTTTGAACTTCATAATATCAACTCGAGGATGAGTTTCATTGATGGGAGGTTGTAATTACCCGCCTTTTCAGGTGGAAGAGGGATCGAATGAGTGTTTTGCAGGAGGCTGGGGGGTGGTGGTTGGTGTGGTGGCTGGTGCGGGCTAAATTGCAGGTGGATGGGGGCCAGTGTGGGCTCAAATGCAGGTGGAAGGGGGATGGAATGCTGGTGGAAGGGGGCTAGTTGCAGGTGCTGGGGGGATGGTGTGGGCTGGATGTGGTTGGAGCAGGGCCAAACCGCAGAATGACTGCGGCGTGACCGCGGTGTGACCGCGACCTGACTGCGGCGTGACCACGGCATGACCGCGGCGTGAACATGACGTGACCATGACATGTTGGCCTGGTCCAACAACATCTGTAGGGCAGCATCTTCCAGCCAGGAGCGAAGATTAATTTAACAGTTTTCTAAATCATTTTATAGAAAGATTAATTGATCCCACATTATAGTTTTGAGTCATAACATGACATTTGAAATCGGTGTCCCTCCACCCTCCCCCCTGCCCCCTGCCCCCTGCCCCTACCCCCTTCCCCCCTCCATCCTGCACCCTGCCCCTTCCCCCTGCCCCCTCCACCCAGCCCCCTAGCCTGCACAACCACCCCACCCCCGCACCCCCCTTAACCCCCTGCCCCCTCCACCCAGCCTCCCTACCCCCTGCACCCCTGCACCCTGCCCCCTTCCCCCTGCCCACTGCCCCCCTCCACCCATCCCCTTATCCTGCACCGCCCCCCTGCACCCTGCACCCTACCCCCTGACCCCTGCCCCCTGCCCCCTGCCCCCCTGCCCCTTACCCCCCTCTACCATGCCCCCCTCAACCCAACCCCCCATCCCCCTAGCCTTCACATCCCCCCTACACCCCCCGCCATCCATTCCCAGTTGCTAAATAATGTTTATGTATTATGTACAAGTGTTTTATATACCTAATTTCCCTATGATACTAAACATTTAGATCCTTGAATGTATTATTATGTTATTTATCTTAAAAATTCTATAATAGACATGTAAAAATAGGTTAGTTTTCTATATAATGACATCCCAATGTCCCTTCACAGTGATGAGAAGTTATGGAAATTTTATGTTGATCTAGCTAGAAAAGATAGGAATATCTCCCAACTTTGTAATGATAAAATCTCATTTTGGATTCTTCGAATGAACAATTATTAGAGCTGGTGATTAGTGAAAGACACACATTCTATGAACTTAGTGGTGATGTATCTTCCACCAATGGAATCAATACTGGTTAGTGCAGTAAGTATTTATTTATAATCTCAAAGGCTTTATGGAATTCCTCATCGAAATGGAAGGTGACTCCCTTCTTCATTAACACAGTGAAGCGTAGAGACATGTCAGCCAGGTTAGCTATGAAGTTATAAATGTAAGAAAGGTTCCCCTAGAAACCCCTCAATTCTTTAAGAATCCGAGGGAGTAAAATTGATTAAAATAAACTTGTTTTTTTATTCAAACTCAATTTCATGGTATTACACCACAAATCTATCAAATTTCCCTAGAGTTACCCTGAAAATTCATTTTACCAGATTCATGTTTAGGTTGTGCTACTGCAACTTGTTAAATATTATTTCAAGATCTTTGAAATAATCACATCTCTACTGAGATTTGATAACCATTTCATTAACAAAAACATTCATATATTCTTTATAAGAAGGTATTAATGATATAATGTGTGTAGTGTTGGAATGTAGTGTCATCATTATTTAATCCAAAGGGAATGACCTAAATGGTGAGAGCTGGATTGCAGGTGGCTGGGGGCTGGTGCGGGCTCGAATGCAGGTGGAAGGGGGCTGGAATGCTGGTGGAAGGGGGCCGGTTGTAGGTGCTGGGGGGATGGTGCAAGCTGATTCGAAGGTGGCAGGGGGCTATTGCGGGCTGGAATGTTGGTGGCAGTGGGATGAAATGAAGGTGGAAGGGGGCTGGTGTGTGATGGATGTGGATGGAGTAGGGCCAAATCACAGCATTACCGCGGCGTGACCGCAGCGTGACCACGGCGTGGCCGCGGCGTGACTGCGGCGTGGCCGCGGCGTGACCGCGGCAGGACCGCGGCGTGACCGCGGCTTGACCGCGGCGTGACCACGGCGTGACCGCGGTGTGACCGCGGTGTGACAGCGGTGTGACCGTGGCGTGACTGCGGCATGACCGTGGCATGACCGCAACGTGTTCGCTCGGTCTAGCAACATCTGAGGGGCAACATCTTCCACTTAGTTTAAAATAGGATGATATGGATGGCATGAGAGGATGTTTTCTCAGAATATTTAAATAAATGAATGCTAATCTGTGATGAATAAAGGATTGGATGAACCCTGATATACCTAATTCGGTGAGGGCTCGAATGTAGGTGGAAGGGGGCTGGTTGCAGGTGCTGGGGGGATGGTGCTGGCTGATTCGAAGGTGGCAGGGGGGCTGCTGTAGGCTGGAATGCTGGTGGAAGCAGGATGAAATGAAGGTGGAAGGGGGCTGGTGTGGGCTGGATGTGGCTGGAGCAGGGCTAAATCACGGAATTACCACGGCGTGACTACGGCGTGACCGCGGCGTGACCACGACATGGCCGCAGTGTGACAGCAGCGTGTTGGCTCGGTCCAACGACATCTGCGGGGCAGCATCTTCCACTTCGTTTCAAATAGGATGATATAGATGGCATGAGAGGATGTTTTCTCAGAATATTTAAAGAAATGAATGCTAATATGTGATGAATAGAGGATTGGATGACCCCTGATATACCTAATTCAGTGAGGGCTCAAATGCAGGTGGAAGGGGGCTGGTTACAGGTGCTGGGGGGATGGTGAGGGCTGATTCGAAGGTGGCAGGGGGGCTGTTGCGGGCTGGAATGCTGGTGGCAGCGGGCTGAAATGAAGGTGGAAGGGGTCTAGTGTGGGCTGGATGTGGCTGGAGCCGGGCCAAATCACGGCATTACCACTGTGAGTTTTCGCAGACAGCACACCTCTGTTGGAGGGGTTTTATTACAAAACCATGAATTATTTATCAAACAAAACAATTATCTTAACTAACACTTATTCAAGAATTGAAATTTAATATAAACATGAAAAATTAAGAAGGCAACTAAATGCAATTTAAAACATTCTTGAATTAAATAGTCTAGGAGAGGGACCCTACCTCAACCTCAAGGCGTGTTTTCTTTTGACGACGACAACTCGAATCTTCCTTTTTTCCGCTTGCACGCATATGTAACTTAACATATATATAAGGACACCTAGCCCCTATTTACATATTTTCATGGCCAAATATTCACAAGGGGGTCCTTAGATATATGTTTATACTTGCATATACCCCTTTACACTTACACGTGTAGGCATTTTTAATATCTATATATAAGCACACCTATCCCCAATATATATATATATATATTCATACTACCACGAGTGAATATATATAAAGGGGGAACTTATATATGCATATGAATACCTATGAATATACATGTAAGACTTCATCAACGGCGACTCGAATCCACCTCAATGAAATCCAAAACACACATAAAAAATATAAGGAACCCAAAAATCAAAAAATCCCTAATTAAAATTGGGCCAAAGAATAAAAACGGAATAAACCTTACCCAAATATTGAACTCATTGTCTTCGATGGTGGTGGATAGAACCGGTATTATCATAAGAAACCACCTATAAGAAAATAGTGGGAAAAGAAATGAGATATAACAACTTCATATATATATGTGATTAGTGTTTCAACTGAAGACAGAAAAAATGACACATTTTACGCGCTTTAGGTAATTATACAAATTTTTCAAAGATTAAATCATCTTAAAAAATGATTAAAAATGGATTCTTGAAGCTACTAGATTGAACAACCTTCAATTACTGGACATACCTGACTACAGAGACTTTGAGAGAGCTTCCCAAGAAGGATTTTCAGCATGAAAAAATAATAGGGACCATCCTCAATTAGGAACGTTCCTAAAACTGATGAAGAGTGAAACCCTTAACTTATGCAATACCATACACTACTTAATAACTAGAAAATTCATAACTAAATATTAGAATAATACATGAATGATTGAAGAAAGGGGAAGAAAAAAGAGGCATAAAAACATACATAACACTATTTGGTTCCAAGTGTAGAAGTAAAGAAAATAGATGACATGAGAACTCATCCAGCCATTTAGAAAATTGGATCATTGGCATGAATGATAAACCATCATTGTCATCTTCCAGGGCAGCTATCTGTAACAATTCTCAAATGAAACATAAGTTTTCTTCTCCATGTAAAAGCACATATATCATGTTTTTTATGACATCTAGTTCTTACATTGGAAAATATGGAACCAATAAATTTCATGGTTTCCAATGTTTTAGGAGGATCATTGGCATCCATACCAAGCAATGAATTGGATAATGAAATTGTCAAGAGACCAATGTATGCATCAGCAACAACATAATCATCTAACTTTTCATAAGAATTAGACAAGGAAGAGAATAAATATGATCTCCTAGAAGAGGCCACTGATGTTACATGAGTTTTCAACTAGTGAGTGGTTGTAATATGTGAGAAGCTACATGGATACGATTTCCAAATCATGGTTTTAAAATAACATGCAAAACTCATTTAACTCTTCGATAATTGAATATGGAAGAAGTATTACTAACCAAATCAAGATCCATATGGAAGCCAGATGCCAAAATTGGATGAACCAAAGAGGGATCCACATGAAAAAAATTTGAAAAACAAAATAAGAAGTGCTATAAAACTTTCTTAGAATGTACTAATGATCAATGCAACTTACCTAGAGAAAAGGAGAAGTGGATAATATAGGATAGATATTTCTAAATTTAGAGAAACGAAAAAATAATGAAGTTCTATATTGTTAGACTCCAATCAATTCGACCAACTTGAGAAAAAATTTCCAAAAATGATAGCATGGATTTCCGCTAATGCTGTATACATAAAACCAAAACAGTATAAAAAAAGTTTCAACACCAATGGTGAAAAAAGAAATAATGCATGGAATCCAGAGGCATAATAAATAATTTTAGAAAAGTGGGTGACAAAAATGAACAATCAATCCGATAAAAAAGTAGTAATGACAGTCTTCCCAAAAGTAATCTCTACAGTAGTGCCTCCATCTTGTAATTGGTTACTGTTAGGGGAATTTAATTCAATTCTTAGTCTTGATGAAATAAAGCTATATAATTTTTTTCATGTCGTAGCCATAGAATTTTAGAGAGTAATTTATCATGGACTCTTTTATGAACTTTATTCTTAAGGAGTTGAGTTCACCTGGACCAGATACACTGTTAATAGAAGGCAGTCTAGTAGGATTGATAAGGCCTTTATTTACCTTAATGTCCTTGATATGGATTCTATCTTATCCTGTATATATTTTCATGATGTTTACTTAGATCACCACCCACTTCTATTGTGTTTATCCACTAATGAAATGATACATGCTATCCCTTTTAAATTCAGTAATGCTTGGCTCCAATTTAAGTAATGCAGTGAAATTGTACAATAGTAATGGATGAGGAGATTTGAAGGAAATGATTTCCAAAGGATCATGTTAAAGCTTAAAACTACTAAATATTCTATCAAAGGATAGATCGGGGATAAATTCACCAAATTGAATGAGTAAATCAAGTAGTTTGTGGACGATATTTTGAAAGGTCAAAACAGTTCTTCTAATCTTGATACCCCCTCATCTGAGGAATTTCTACTGAAATTTGAGATTAACGAGCTCATTCTTACACATAAGAGGATTCTTATAAAGTATATTCATTTAATATGGTTCAAATAGGGTGATAGAATCACTCGATATTTTCACATCATGAATAAGAAAATAAGGAATATAAAAAAGATCACCATCATTAAGGTGAATAGGGAGACTCTTAATAATTAGGGTAGTATATCCAATGACTTGTTCAGTCACTTTGAACCTCTATTTAATATTCCATGTCTTAAGTAAGAATTCGTTTCTCACTGCCTTACCTACAAAGGGTGAAATTAAATAGGTACTTTTATCTCATAATAAGGATAGTGCAGCTGAACTGGATAGATTCTCTAATCACTTCTTAATTCAATTTTGGGATGTGATTCATTTGGAACTTGTATAGGTTGTTAAATAGTTTTTTAGACTATAATTTATTCCTTTAGGTAACAAATCTCATTTAATAACCATGATTCCAAAGGTTGAACTTTACCTTGATGTTGGAGACTATAAGCCTATAATTGTGAAAAATAATCATCATAAGCTCATCAATAAGGTGACTATTACATGTTTGGGGGCTATTATAAGTTCTCTTATTTCTCTAAATTAGTTGGTGATTATATATGGAAGTGAAGGATTATTTATATACTAACTCTGAATGTGTGAATATATTATAGAGGAGATCCAAGCCTAGAAATATTGATTTAAATATTGACATCTTTAAAGATTTTGACACTCTTAGCTAGGATTTCACTTTTTAAGATCCTAGACAGTTTTGGTTTCTCAACCATATTTATTAAGCTTATTCAAGACCTTATCTACAAATAAAGACTCTCTTTCATTATTATTGGGTCTCACAAAAGATACTTCAGTCATACCTAATGGGTGAGATAGGGGGATCCTCCCTCAACTTTTTTATTTGGAATTATCAGGTATTAACATATAAAATGCCTCCTAAAAGCTATAGATTATGGGGCTTTATGACCAGTTAAGGCCACTAGAAATATAAGAGCACCCACCCACTTATTTTATGTTTATGAAATTATCATTTTTTGTCAAAATGATGACCGATCACTTTCTTTCATCATGGGGATTTTCGAGCATTATGAATATGTCTCAAGACAAGCCATTAGTTGGAGGAAATCTAAGCTTTATTATATCATGTACATGCATGTTTCCAGGAGGAATAAAATTGCTAAATTATTTGGAGTTATAGCTGGAAAAATTAATTTCACTTAGATAGCTTAACAAGTTTAGAATGAACATCATCTTTTCATAAAAATTTATTTTAATATGGATGGTATGGAAAAACATTATTCCTATGGATAATCAAATTTATTTATTTGATCTTCATATTACCTCAATTTTTTTGATCTATATGAATCCCCAAGATTATTTTCATCATTTCTTTCCGAAATGTCACATATGAAATGATGATGTCCCGAGAATGCATGAATTCAATAAGATGAGGTCAAGTGAATTGCAATGTTCTTCGCTTCCATATGTTCCACCAAACATCATCTACCTATCCATCAATTGTCCCATTCTCACCTAAAACTCAAAAAAGCAATTAACCTAACTCTAGGAGGAGAGGGGGGAGGTGAAAGATATGACAATAACACATTTTTCATGCATCATCATGCGTTAAAATCAAATAAATGACATCCCATTTAAATTATGTTTTGGTAAAACTTATTGAAAATCACTTCCAGCACTTATCACCTATGATACATGCATCTGTATAAGTATTTCTAGATTACTTACTGAAAAATATTTCTGCATCGCTTATTTAAGGCTCTGTTTGAGAAAAAATCTGAAACTGTTTACAACAATTATTTTTTCTGATTATCAATTTGAGAAATTGAACAAACACCACTTATTTTTTTCACTCTATCACTCAGCCTTAACTAAGCGTACAAGATGTACCCTTCTTCGTGAATAACACACCATACAGAAGGGATGATGATGATACCCACCAAATAGTTGACTAAAATTCATGGGCAGGGTTAAGTGATACTTGAATATATTTATTTACCCTAAACCCCACCACAAAGAATCATACATTGGGATGGATTTATTACTTTATGGTATAGTGAAGATATCTTGTTCAAATACTGATCAAAGATGAGAATAAAATGATTTCCTAAAATTATTTGATCTTAAGGCAATTTCAAGTTCAGGGATTCTGTGTGTACTCACCAGTAATTATCACGTCCTAAACTTTTCTTGCATGGATAAAGATCGTGAACCTCTCTTTGGGACGCTCTCTCCCTCTTCCATATGATGGTAATGGCGCAATTGAAGGCCAACTCCATGCATCCTTTAGCATCAAGAGACCAGGAAATTTAGAAGACAATGGGGATGAATTTATATGTTCATCAGGACATAAATTAATGTTTCCATAAATACCATTCACAATAAGAAAATAAATGGAACTGTAGATCATTTTCATGAGAGAGAAATTTGGACCCATGATAATCAGAATCAGTGAGTACGTTTCACATTGATTAATTAATGAATAATGAATGACATTCATGGGTCTAAAATTAGAATATATCATAGAAATATTTGTTATGACGAGCTACTGCAACAAAAAGGTATTGATATCTGTGATCAGTAATACTACAAAACAAGAGAATTCACCAACATAAGTGGTTGTTGTTGGAGAAAACTACACTCAGTGTATAAATATAGTAATATGATCAATAACAAATCTAAACAAAAAAAATGAAATAATGTTTTTCTACTTAATATGTATACACAACACAATAAGAGAATTATTGACCTATGTGTAAACAAAACTCAATAATGTTTAATTCAACATACTTACTCATTCAAACCCCAGAAATTGAATAGCAGTGTGAGTAATACTAGAAAAGAAATACCTATACAGAAAAACATGAACACAACTATTAATCTGAAATAAATGTATTTTTAGCAATTGAAACGTTCATAGTAGGGGTAAGAACCTTGAAAATCACCATTGACTGTATAGGTATGGCCGAACGATCACTGGATATAGTATGAAATGATTTGGAAAGAAGCTTTCATGAAGGAGTAACTACAATAAACAATACATAAAGTATAGGGGTCAACTCCCATGGATCCCACTCGTGGAAGGTGTCGTTTCGTCCGACACACTGATTGGAGGAGGAATGCTAGACGAAGGTAGTGGAGGAGAAGGACACGCGATGAAGGGGATGGGAGGGATTGCGCAAGGGATGGAGGAACCAAATAGAGAATCCAGCGAGGATCGGCCGAGGGAGAATCGATCGGTCGATGGCGAGGGAGGATGGTTTCGAGGGTGGGAGATGAGTCGCGACGAGGGAGGGGATTACGAGTGGTAGATGATATGAGTCGAACGAGGGAGGAGATTGCGGGTGGGAGATGAGTCGGGATGAGGGAGATGAGTCACGACGAGGGAGGAATCATTTTTTCCACGGGATTAGTTTTACCATGGCTTTATCTATTCTAAAACTATGGTTTTCTAATAATCGTGGATATATATTAACCTATAGCCATAGACCAACTAAACTATGGCTATAGGTCCGTGGGTATAAGTTATTTTTCTAGTAGTGTTTATATTCATATAATAATTTAAGAGTTTTCAAAGGTGCCCCTTCCATCTTCTATAAAATGGTACCCTCTCTTTTCTAATACTCACAATTCAAGAACCATTTGGTTTGGACAATCCCTACCCAAACCTCTTCCTATAGTCCCTCCACTCATCCTATAATCCTCCCTTAAGGCAGAAAGCCTCCAAAGGAATCCTTTTGGTATAAACCAAAACAAGTTATCTGATTAAGAGGTAACACCTTATCTCATGATTTTTAGTTTCATTTCTTTTATGAACTCCCTAAATTCTTATTATTATATGATTAAATAACAAGTCCAGTATCCTAAATTACTAGGATGTTGTTATACTAATATTTCTATCAATACTTACACACACCTCCATTTAATGGGCACCGAACATACTGTTTCTGTGCACGACGAACTACCACCTCAGAAAATGATGATTGTTAAAATTTTCCCTACCACCTCTCATGGTGGAAATTATGTTGTAAATAATTTTATATATGATATATATTATATTTATATTGTATCCATGCTTTTTTAATTATTATTTATAACCTACCTTTATGCTTTCCATGTTGTGTGAATGTAATATTTTCGTTTGAGGAAGTGTGGACTACCACCCTCTCAAGGCGATATGACCCATTCCCGCTATACATGGAACCTATAAATGATGGTTTTATTAAACCTATGAGACATATATGACATTAATATAATACTGGTATTATCATATACATTTATATCATTTAATTATTATACTTTTAATATAACAAAGAAATGAAAGTAGCGTTCATGTATACGTACAACCTACCGTCTCCATGAATAGTGTATTTAATTTATTATCTCCAAATATTATGGACTATTATAAATACATATATACTGGATATATATGATATTTAAATCATGAATACTATTCTCGAGATGATGTAATTTTGACCACATGGATAATTTACATCAAAACAAGTTCATTTTTGACTCAAGTACCGAATATTGACAAAATGTTCAATAAGAAATTAAATAGTTATTTAATTTTTATAACATGGTAATAAGTGATATAAAAGGAATAATAAACTTGGAAATGGTTCTCAATAAAGTATAAATTATCTTAACTTTATTATTCAAGAAAATAAAGAATGTATGATATAAGTAAGACTTAAGGCCAGGGACTTAGTCTCAATCTCCTTTCATTGAGGCATATTTTGATAATATACACCACGTTACTTTATACGGTGTATAATAAAACCTTTGAATTTTAATTTCATTAAATGGTTTTCAAAAGGAATCTTTTTCTATGAATCATTTTACTAAACAACAAAATAAATATTTTTTTTAACGCATGCGGTGACGACAACATTTTCCGCCGCTGCGAAGATTATTTGATATTTGGGTTCCTCTACAAGTCGTAATGTTTTTAAAAGAAAAATAAATACCACAGACCCTTTTCATGTAATTTGGTAATGAAAATAGTTTTGATAAAAAATTGATTATATCAATATCTTGAAATTACCTCTTGTGATTGAAATTTGGAAATGTTATATTTACTTTATGCTTGTTTTATGTGATATGATTATGTATTGGTTCTTAGGAATTTTTTATGTATTTGGGCGGTTCCGTGAAAAAATGAGACCGGGTGAGATTGTGATAGTTCTACAATGCCTTGGGTAAAGAGATGGAGGTAAAAATTAAGGTTTCTCCAAAGAGATTCAGGGAATATATAGTGATGGGTATTCCAATTGTAACCATGAAGGTTACTCCCTGTGTAGATGTGAAAGATACAATGTAAGTATGATATGGATTCCACAAGTTACCTTTATGATTTATGATTACTATAACGTTTTTTAGGATTCTTATGATTTCATGGGTTTAAAATATTCATGGACTAACTATTTTATTCGTTATTTTATATTCCTTACTGAGGTTTTTTTGCACATCCCATGTTTTTTGAAATGTTTTCCACAAGGTATAAGGATGAGTAAGAGAAAGGAAGTAGTCAAGAATAATTTTATCAAGAAAATAAATCATGTTTATTTTTTAAAAAAGTGTTATATTGTGGAAGAAATGGACACTGTTTTAATTATATCCACTTTGTATAAATTTTAGTTTTTATGTAATAGTTATGGCATAATACTCTAAAACTCTAAACCTGAAAAAATCCTCAATGTGAATTCTTGACTTAACTCAAGATTATGTAATGTTTAAGGCTGGGGCCTTATAAACTAGATGGAATGTAGCTAAGTGTCAAGATGAGTGTAAAAAATATAAAAGAAAAAACAACTCAAAGAAGACACCCAAGACCCAAGACCCCAATAATAATCTGCACATTAATCCCGTCTCTGAGACCCAACCCATTTGGTAAGTAACAATCAACAACAAGGTCCTTTTCCCTTGTACAAACTTGGACACGTGTAATCTTATTGGGTACCAAAAGACGACCCAAATAGGGTGTGAGTAAAGATCAATAGGTTGACACCGAAATGTATAAAAAAATCAGTTTGATGGTAAGTGCATGTAATAAAGTGATAAACATGAGTATTAATTAATCAATTAATACAATATAATAATTAAATTGATTCAACACCATGCACTAATAACTTTGAGCATATAAAATCACGATTTCAACCATAACCACAAGTCCAGGTCATAATAACATAACTAGGAAAATCCCATTATATTAGAATTTCATGATAACTGGGCCAAGCCTATTATATAGGTATTTCAGCATAACTGGCCCAAGCCCATTTTATAAGCACTTCAACATAACTAGACCAATCTTTTATATAAGTATTTCAACATATCATGCAATAAATATCATAATGGATAAAATAATATAACATAAAATCAAAATCCTCAATGTTAAACTAATCTAATTAACTTTTATCTTTCATTTTTTTAAAAAGTTGAGGCCGACACCTCTTTTTTATTAAAACAAAGAACATATTTGTTTTTGTGTAAAGGAGGCCCGTTACATGGCCTGTATGTCCAAAGGGAACTAAATCACAATACATGGCCCAAATTCCCATATTTGTTTCCAAAAATACACCTTGGTGAATGGTACTGTAATAGTATCTGGGCTATTATAGTACTTGATATAGTACCACTGTCACTACAGTTCCTACCACACTTCCTGCCACTACTATACTTTTGAAGCTCCTATAGTTTTTCAACATAACCACTATATTGATATTATAGTAACCTACTCCCAATGGGTTTTAACCTAAAATATTGATGTAGTATTATAGGGTTATTACCCTTAATTCAAACCCAAACTAAACCTCTTATCTTTCAATTACCTTTTTCATTCATCAAGTTATGTCTTAGCCCATTATCATACTTATGTACACACCCATATTATATAAAAGTATCACTAGCCATTTAATTAATAAATTATCCATTTTACAATGTGATCCTATCCCAAAAAATATCCTAAGGTCGCACGTCATGCTAATTCATGTTTCAATCTAATATACTTCTCATTATCATTCAAGGGTCGGGTCACCTTATGGGTAGCCACAAGCTAGATCTCAATACCCTTGGATCCAAAAGAATATAAGGTGAATTCCAAACACATGATTATCATCACCCATTATTCTATTAGTTAACATGAATTTTATGTCGACACGATCACAGAGTATTTTAAACACTGAAATAAGTAGTAACAGACCATATGGATTTGTTTTAGACCACCTACCCTTATCCGACAATCAAAGAAACACTCTAAATAAGGAATGATAACAAAGAATGAAGGTGAAGGAGATCAAAAAGTAAAACCTAGATCACACAAGCATCAAGATCAGATCTTGATTCTGTGGTTGTTAGAAGATCACACTGTTATAATAGAGGATAATGGAAGAAGGGAGAAAAACAAAGTGAAGGAAATCACTAGAGATCAAATAATAGATTGAGATGTCTAAAAGAGAATAAATCACATGGAGTAACCCTAGTGTTTGAGAGAGGAGGATACACAATATATAAAAATAAATCATATGTGCAGTGTGAATAAAAACCAATGGTCTTGATGAATTCATGTCCTGGAACCTTTTTATAGAATACATTCAACATATGCTAAAAAACACATCACCACATGTTAAAAACACACGATCAGACTTTTCATGACATGTAACAAATTTTTGGGTTATAAAACATTCACATACCAAAAATATTTCATTTATTATTATGAGTAATGGATTCACATAATTTATTACTTAGATATTGTGAATTTGTGATACAGGCAGTAGCCACTAGAAAATCTTACATAAATCCTAAAAATCCTAAAAATCCACCCATGCCCGAGGAGAATACATTTGCGACCTTAGAAATGATTATAGATGGAATCCAATAATTCAAAAAAACATACATTACAAATCTTTAGGTTATTTCCCCCAGTAACATATCTCTATAACCAAAATAAATGGTTTAGACACCAAGGTTTAAAATAATTAGATCCCAAATAAAAGATATTCAACTGAATCTCAAAGAGGGACACATATGAAAATATGTGATCTTATAAACTCCCCACTATATAATAGATTATCCTTGAGTTTATCCACCAATCACTATGTTTTATCATTGATAAAGTCTTCCCATTGTGCTCGAACATAAGTATTCCTCGCCCTGGTCTCCTCTTGAATATGCCCATGTTGTTACTTCACTCATATTTGAGGTATAGTCTTTCCATGGAGACACTTCTCACTATGTTCCACAATCCGAATTAGATTCTACTCAAAAGATGCATCTACACCAAGTTCGATGTCATTAACGTCTATCATGTGAGATGGGTTAGGATGATATCTCCAAAGTTGTGATATGCGAAACACATCGTGCATGACACTGTAGTGTTGTGGAAGAGGCAATAAGTACACTCTTAGACCGACCCTTTCCACTATCTTGAATGACCTGAAAAACATTTGTGCTAGATTTCCCTCTTTCCTTATACAATGTTGTCCCAAAATAGGTGAAACCTGAAGGAAAACATGATGAACCACATAAAACTATAGAGGTCATCTTTACTGGACAACATAATATTTCTACCTTCTTTTTATGGTAACCAACTACTTACTGATCAACTGAACCTTCTGAGATGTCTAATATATGAGACTAGTTCTAATAAGCACCAACTCTACAACCTTTAACTAACAAAGTGAAATATGGAATGTATTTACATAAAAATTCTCAAAATGTTACATCTAAATAAATATCTAGAAGTTGTTATTATATGAAAAATACATGAGTTATATATGTTGCTCCCACAGACCTCTAAAATCCATCATACAAGAATATAACAAATCCTCCTGAATATAATTCATCCATTCAGATTGGCTGTCACTGAGAGGATGGTAGGTTGTACTTAGAAGAACCTGAGATCCCAAAGACTTCTAAATACCCTCCTAGAATCAAGATGTGAAATGATGATCTCTATTGGAAACAATATTCCTTAGAATACCATGCAATCGAACAATCTCCCACATGTAGAGACTACCCATATCATAAACAGTGAAGGTATATCCAATAGTTAAGAAGTGGGATACCTTTTTCCGTCGATCAATGATTAACCATACTACATCATTCTTATGATGTCTCTTGGGTGATCCCAATTTGAAGTCTATTACAAAATCCTACCATTTAAATTTTGGAATGGGTAGAGGCTATAATATCCCAATAGGCATCTAATGTGTGGATTTCACTTACTGAGTGATGCAACATCTGGACACAAATCCTACTATCCATTTCTTTATTACTTGAAACCAATACTATCTATATAGATCACGGTGCATTTTTTTCAAACCTGATTCTACTGCCCATCTAGAAGCATGAATCTCCCTCAGCATATCCTCATGAAATCCCATAGGAAACCCTAATCAACAATGAAAAAGAATAGAATTACCAGTGCCATGAGACGATACTAATAGAGTCTCCACACTATATATTCTATCCTTTAGAACTAATCCCTAAAGATCATATAACTGCTCAGTCTTGATCTAGTCGAAAAGAATAGGTAACATAGTTTTTGAGGTCAAGTAACTCATCCTTGAGACTCCTAAACATCTAGATACATATCTATAAAGAGTTACATCATCTACCACTCATCAAAATACTCTTTCACTACATCTTTATGAAACTTTTGGCTCAAGGCATCAACAACGATGTTTTTTTACCCAGTGTATAATCTAGTTCTAAGTCGAAAGATTGTAGATACTTAACCTACCTCTTCAACTAAAGGTCCAGGTCCCATTAGTAAAAGATGCACCCAATGATCTTGTGGTCCATGTAAACCACAAACATATCTCCCAGAAGATAGTGTATCCATCATCTCACGGTGTGTGTTACTATAGATAACTCATTCTTGTGAGTAGGGTAATTCCTCTCACGTGGTCTCAGCTGTCTAGAGATATAATAAACCACTTGATCCTCCTACATCATAACTACTCCTAATCCAACTCAGGATGTGTCATAGTGCATGGTAAAATACTTTCCCAGAATAGGCAAAGAGATAATCGGTGCTGAGGTCATCTTGTTCTTAAGCTACAAAAAATCACTCTCAAAAGTATTTAACCAAACAAACTTCACCCTTTTCCAGGTCATCTAAAAAATTAGTGATTTTAGACGGTATATGTCCTATATAAAACTCTTATAATACCCTTCTAAACCAAGAAAACATTGAATCTAGAATACATTCTTGGGACACTCCCAAGATAATATAACTAAAACTTTAGTTGGGTCTACTAATACTCTTTCCTCTAAGATAACATGACCAAATAAGTGCACTTTATAAATCTAGAAACTATATGAGGTTATCTTATCGTAAATATGATGCTCTCCCAATATACTTAGAATAATGTCAAGATGTTTTTCATGATCGTCTATAGACTGGGATTACAATATTATGTTGTTGAGAAAACCCACCACAAACTACTCCAGGAAAAGATGGAAAATATGGTTCATCAAGGCTATGAATAACTCCAACCAATTTTTCAGACCAAACAACGTTACCATGAACTCATATAAGCTATACATGCTCCTAAAATTAGTCTGAGGAATGTCTGATGGCCTCACTATCAACTGATGATACCCTAATCTCAATTCAATCATAGAGGAAATATGGGAACTTCTCAGCTAATCGAATAGATCATTGATGCATGGAAAGTGATACTAGTTTGTGAACACTATTTCGTTTAATATATGATAGTCTATACACAAGCACAAATTCCCATAAAACTTCATGGTGAAAATCATGGGATAACCCCACGGAAACATACTAGGTCATATGAAGCCCTTATTTTCTAGATATTCTTCATAAAATTTCAATTCATTAAGCTCTTATGGTGCCACCTTGTAAGGTGGGATAGAAACTGGATCTACTCCAGTTACCAACTCGATTGTGAACTCGGTCTCTTACTTTTGTGGTAATTCATATAAATGTTTAGGAAAAACATCATAAAAATGGTCTACCACTATTGGAAAAGTATCATGTTGTATTCCATCACCATCTATATCAAGGCCAGATATCTAAGCCATGAGATAATCCAATCTACGCCGAATTAGTCCTGCAAGACGAACTTGAAAATCCCACTAACCCCAGTGAAAATAGATAACCCTTCTGTATACAGAAAATAAACTCTCCTTCTAAAACTATTGATGTGATCCTGGTATATAAATAATCAATCCATACCTAGAATCAAATAGAAACGTATCATTTCTAGCACAAAAAGTTCCCAAAATAAATGGTAACCACTAATTTCTGGAGGAAAGGCCTTGTAATGTTTGATATTCTCTAACCGCACTCCCAAAAGTGTGTCGTTAGTCTAGAAACCATCTAATACCTTCATAATCAATACCAAAACGTATATAAAAATAGTATATATAAGTGAATGTGATGATCTAGTATCAAACAAAACAAAATAAATGGTATATGATACTAGAATCATACCTCTAACGATAGAATATCTTACATCCAAACTAGTTAGAGTAAACTACATAGAATACAACTGACTTTCCCCTCTACCTTGGGTTACAGTTTGACTCCTTAGTGTTATTCACAATAAATGGAACTGTCTCTCCTATAATGGGGTACCCCATACCCTACCTCAAACTAAATTTCCAAAGGAACTCCGAATTCTAGTCTGCTAAGGGGCAGCTGAGTCCTTTCCAAACTCTGTTACCTATCTTGATCCCCCGCCACTGCTCTAATATTTAATTCCCCTATAAAACCTTTGTAGGTGGCCCAACATTTCATAAGAATGACACTCTAATGTAGTGTATGGAAACTGAGACTACTTGTATCAAAACTTTCCACATTAATAACACTACAATAGAAGACGGTCTTGAGATGGCTTCTCACTACCATAGCTACTCTGCTAGTGCTGATTTCCAATAGAAGAAGAGCTCTAATTTCTCCCTGCTAAAAAATACTTTCCACTACTCGGGGATCTCTCAAATTACCTTCTAGGTTGAGATCTTGATTAACTACATCTAAAATGATACTCAAGAAAAAATATGTTCACTTGTGACCTGATCTCATAGCGAATCCCATCCTGGAAACACCTCATCCTAGAAATATCATTAGTTTCTAAAGATGGCGCAAAGTGGTATAAGTCGATGAAACATCCAGAATAGTCCATCACTAAAATAACCTCCTATGTTAGGTACATGAAATCATAACTCTTCTCATCCATCATTGTTTCTGGGTAGAATTGGTTTAGAAATTTCATCTTGAAGTCCTTACTGGATAACTACTCTTTCTTAAAATATTACTTTAAAGTGTCCCACTAATGATTGGATGGTCTATAAAATGAGTATTAAGCAAGCGCAGACCTCCTATCTACAAGTTTCTCTAGGTTATTGAATATTTTTTTGACTGACTCGATCCAATTATGACTACCTAGGGGAATGCATCCTTAGTGGATGTAGGTAGACGATACATTTGAAAATCTTTTAACATCTCATACATCAAAGGTATAATATGAAAAATATCCATTTACACGGATCATGTGAACCTTAGTAATCTATAATTAATTTGAAAATACACATGATTCTCAGAATATGGAGGAAACTGCTAATTTTCTATGTTAAGAGCTTACTGATTTCTACTATCTTAACACTCAATTTGAAGACGATGTGGTGGTATTTTCTCTACAAGACAAATGAACTCCTTAGAACACTGGATAACATCAAGGTCAACCTCAATAGGTGAAAAAATAGAGAACCACCAGATCATGGTCTCTTTAAACCTGCATTAACAAGTGAATTTTCAGGACATAATAGTTCAATTATTCCCTTTTTATCAGATAAAAAAGGGTCTTCATTTAACTGTTCATACATGAAATGTATCACATACAATAAATATATCCTTATCACGAATAATTCATGCAATACATACACCTATGTGTCCATCAGGATGAATTCATATTCATCATATTTCATACTGTTCCTTGAGTATAAATATAAAGAAACAATAATATCACACAACATCAAAATCACCCAAGGTGAAATAATATCAACCGTAACAAGTGAACAACATGAACAATAATCCCATCCCTAGTTTCTTGGATTTTACCACATACATGGGTTTGATACTCTAATATAAAATATCATTACTGGGTCCCGATATGTTCTTAATATCCATTATAACTTTCCCAAATAATAAATTAACAGAAAATAAAAACCTAATGCCTCTGATACCACTTTGCAACGTCCCCTAATCCCACACTCTCTCACGTGGCCAAACTAGGTTGGTTACTACACCTCAAGTGTGCCTCCCCATATTCTAGAGGATTTTGAATAATATAGTTGGTGTAAAGAACATAGTGAGGAGGCTATACACCTGGAATTGAGTTTTAATATCAGATAAATAAATATTGCAGGAATAAAAATAGAAGAAATAGTATAATAACAGTAGATAAATGAAATAGTGAAGTAAAATTATCAAACTAATAATATAATAAATAATGAAATGATAGGATGAAATGTATCTAAGTGTGAAGTTGAATATAAAACAAGTAAAAGATAAAACTACTCCAAGAATAAACCCAATACCTCCTTCTTGATCCCCACATTGGTCTCGTATCCAAGATCTAACCCATCATGTTAGAAAAAATCATCAACAATGTCCTTTTACCTTGTCCAAAACAACATCCATGTAATATTCTCGAGTACTAAATGGTATACCGAATAGGGTGTGAGTAAAAAACCGTTGGTCGACACCATCATGTCTAAAACAACCTGTCTGATAGTAAGTTCCATAAATAAAGTGATAAATAGGAGTATTAATTAATCAATTTATACAATACAACAATAAACTTGCTTTAGCACCATTAGGAATAACTCTGAGCATTTGGGATCACCATGACAACCATAACCACAAGTCCATGGAATAATCACATAATTAGAAAAGTCCCTATGTATCTAAATTTGAACATACCCAAGATAATCCTTTTAGATAATCATTTCAGCATAACTAGACCAAACCCTTAATATAATCATTTTATCATAACTTTTCAAAGACCTGTATATAATCATTTAAGTATAATCAGGTCTTTCCCTTTATATAATCATTTCAAAATAAGTGGGAAAAGACCTTTATATAATCATTTTAGTATAACTATCCCAATTAGTTTATATAAGAATTTAAACATTATTAGGACAAGAATTTTATATAATCATTTCAGCATATCATGTAATAAAAGTCATAATGGAAAGAATAACTCAACATAAAGTCATAATCCTTAATGGTCAATTCATCCGATTACCTTTTAACTTTAAATTACCCTCTCAATAATCAGGTTATGTCTTAGGTAGTTATAATTCCAGTGTATACACCCATATCATATCAAAGTATCTCTAGTCAGTTCAACAAAAAATTAATCCACTTTACAAAGTGATCCTATCAATAGAAATCACCTAAGGTCTCATGTCATGCTAATTCATTTTTCAATACAATAACTATTTTAGTATAATTTAAGGGTAGGATCACCTTATGATTAGATGTAAACTAGATCTCAATAATATTGGATCCAAATGAATTAAGGATTACTCCAAACACATGATTATCATCACCCATTATTCTGTAGGTTAATGTGCATGTTATGTCGGAATGACCGCATCATGTTTCACACAATTAAATAAATAGAAACTGACCATAGAAAATTTTTCTAGATCACCTACCTTTATCCGAAGATCAATGAAAAAATCTCAACAGGGAATGTCAATGAAGAATGAAGGTGAATGAGATCAACTAGGAAAACCTAGATCACACAAGCCTCATGATTAGATCATGATTCAAAAATGGTTAGGAGATCACACCACTATAATAAAGGATAAAATATGAAAGGGTAAAACTAAATAGAAGGAACCCACTAGAGATCAACCTCTAGATTGAGACATTAGGAAGGGAAGGAATCACCCAAAAATTACCTGGATTTTTCCTAAGTTTTGAGAGAGGAATCTGTAAAATATATATGAAAATAAATTATACATGCAACGTGAATAAAAAACACTATTCCTGATGAATTTATGTCATGAAACCCTTTCATTTCATGAATTCAATATATTCTAAAAATTATGTCACCTCAAGTTAAAAATATATGATCAGCCTTTTCATGGGGTGTAACAAATTCATAGCTTGTAAAATATTCACATCCTGATGCTATTTCATAGCACTTTCTAAGTAATGGATTCAAATTGTGTATTACATGCATGAAATAAAAATTTCTTGGAGGTATTAGGGACTATAGATTCTTGTAGAAACCCCCAAAAGTCTTCAACTCCACCCAAGAATGAGGAGAATCCCATTGATACCTTAGAAACATTTATATGTAGGCTATACTAATTCCAAAAAACAAACATACCCAAACATTAGGTCATTTTTCCCAGCAAAAGTTCTCCACAACCGAAAGAAAAGTTTCATCTACCAAGGTTTAAAAGAATAAAAACCCAACTAAAATAGATTCAACCAAAACTCAAAGAGTTAAATACCTATAAATGACTATAACTTACATATCTTCTCCTATATTTTTATCTGTACTTGATTCTCTTAGTGTTTCTGATAAATGTGAAATTAAGGAATCTAAGATGGCTTAGGTTAAGGTAAGGTTTATTTTTATGTATTTCACTTCTACTGTAGAGGATAAGGAAACTAATCAAGAAAAGGTAGCACAAAATCCTTTTAATTAGGAGAAAGACATATCAAATGATAATAATTTATATGTAGAGGATAAAGATAATATATGGAAAATAGTGAAGAGTTCTAGGAGGGGAAGATCCTATAAGACTAGGGTAATCCTCACAACATGGGTATACACTCCCAATATAAAAGTAGTTAAGTATACCCTTGAAGTATGTTGATTTTCATGTTTTCTATCATGCATGACCAGGTTGAAGCTGGTAGTTGTTGTTTTGTAACTAATTTCAGGTGCTTAAAAAGATCTAGAAAAATTGTATTATAGGTGATATGATTCCTTTTTAATTGATGGTGTTTGGATTAAGATGATTTCAAAATATTGGTTTGTATTATTTGTGATTTATATTATTTTATAGTTTATATATGATCCTGAGATGGATTTTTTGAACTGCAGACTATGAAATATGCATATTTAAATTGATTTATGTTCCAAAATTTCTACTTGGTTTTATGGGATTGGAACCAGAGTCTTATGGATTGAACAAGCTTATAATAGATCTCTAAACATGTCCTTTGCTATTTTTTATAGTAAAATTTTGAATCTCTAAATGAATATTGTGTCTATATTTGGTAGATTAGAAGTTAGGGATTCTCTGGTGGCTATTGTTGTCTTGAAGATTGAATTTTTTACTTATTCTTTTTTGAATTGTTTTTATTGATGATGAGCTTAAATATGTCTTGCAATCATCATAATTTTGTTAAACTTTTCTTTTATCATAATAAAATAGTGATATTTAGGTACTTATAAAATTCACACTCATTTTTTGGATTTAATTATGTCGTTATAAAAATAATTAATATAATTATTTAGTCATGTTTTTAGAACATCGATTAATGTTACCATTTAATTAATTATTTAGAATATGAATTTATATAATTATTTAATTGTTTACTTTCTCTACATAATACTATGAATTATAGTCAATTGAGACCTAGTATATTAATTTTGGATCCAAATATTTCTATAAATTAAATTAAATTCTTTAGGTATTTTAATTTAGATGTTATTTTTTGAACAAATCAATGTAAATTAATAATATATATTAGATATAATTTAATATTTCCATACATGAGAAATTAAAAAATAACTACATATTTTATAGGTATTATGATTTATATCATATAAATTTCAATTAATCACTCTATTAAAATGAAATTATAAACCCATATGAAAAATATTCTAAATATTTCAGACTACTGGTCCTTATTATAATTATTGGACTATTTTCAGACTATTTTCATACAAGTCAATGATTATAACATCAATTATTTTCAATAATTTGTGACTCAAAATTATAATCAATTATAATCATAGAATCATTTGTATATTAAAATATATAAGCAATGATGATTTAATATTTTAATATGAATTCATTATCTTCCAGTGTAAAAAATACTTTAAGGTGTTTTACACCACTATAAGGGTGATTTTTATGTTAAAATAGGTTGATGATTAAAAAATAATAATTTTCTCATCAATAAATTACTATTTTTTATTGTTACTAATTATAAGTAACACATTAAACATGCCTCAAACATGTCACAAATTCTTTAACTACTACTTTTCATACTATATTTGTTTATGAAAAAATAAATTTCTTTATATTAAAAACATAAGATTAAGTATCCTAGATTATTTATTATTAGGTGATTTATATGTAAAATTATCTAAATAAATTATCATTTGAGCTTCAAGTACCCATTAATATTTTTATGAATCAAAATATAAAATAATAACAATATATGAGTTTAAATTTCTCTCATTTGAACATCTGGTCAAATAATCAATAATTATTACAATGCATTTTTTAAATCATTATAGATTCTTCAGGAGCTACTAAAATATATGAAATTATAAATATTATGTATAATCATAAACTATATTCAAGATCAATTTATTTATAGCTCCAGTTATTGAATCAATATCAAAGATATATAATATTGATTGTATAAAACATAGTTCTTTTATCACACATTCTTATATGAGTCCACTATTTCTCTAATGAAATCTATTTAAAATTATATCCACTTTAGTGGATGATGTGAAGTCAACTAGAAAAAATTTCTGATTTCTCAATAAAATCGTTATGTTATATCAAAACAAGTAGTTAAATATTAAATATTAAGGATATTAGATTAAATTTTTTTAAAAAAATATCCATAAAATATTTTGTTATAGTAATGGTATAAATCAAAAGCCTTTTATTGATATTTATTTTAATTAAAATTATAATCATCATAAAATATTAGGTTTTCCCAATTTTTTTTATAATAAAATTTGACATTCACATAAGGAAATGAAATTATAATATTTTATTATGAAAAATAACTATTTATTAATGTGTAATTATTATTTTCAAATCATAATTTAAAAGACTAAAATAATAATCTATCATAATTTTCCACAAATATACTATTTTATTTCTGGTTACATTTTCAAGATCATTATTATTATTGTGTTATGTTGGAAGATTCAAAAAAATATAATATAAGTATTTAAATAATAAAATAAATTTCGAAAATTAAATATTAATTGAATGATATTTTCTCCCACATAAGAATTTAAATTAGATAAATAAATTTATACAAATTATTACTTTATTTAAAATACTTTTCATGTGTATTAATATAGAAATATAATAATAGGAAAAATAATTTAATTAGATAAATTTTCCTTAAATCATTAAAAAATCAAAGATATTTTTCTTCATGATTATTCCTATATCATTGACATTCCCTCTATATTTAAGTTTCAGAAAGAAAACAGAGATTTAAACAATAAATATTTTATTACAGTGATTCATGGCTTGATCAAAAAAATATGTTTGAGTAATTTTCTAATTCACTTTTATAGTTTGTTGATAAATTTAAACCATGTGGTTTGGTGTAAGATAGGTACCTGAACAATGTCATTTCATACAACAATAAAAATATTCATTTTCAATATATATATATATACATATATAAATATATATACAGATTGTTTAATGTGTTTGTTTATCATTCAACTACTTCTAGTGATAACCTTCCCTTATTTCATTTTATTTATGTGTAGTTTGATCATAATATTTGCATGGAACTCACCTATAATTTTTTTATCATAATATAAATTATAATCACCTTCAATTTTGGGAATGGAGTTGATTTATTTGACTAGTTTCATGATTGGTTATCCAGAGTTAATGACAGATGAATATTTATGTAGAATATTATATTGAAATATTATTATACACTATGATTGTGTCACTAAGGCCATTTTCATTACAAATATATTATATATATATATAAATAAATTTTAGTGTTTACAAGAGGGAAGGAACTAAACTTATCAATATTTTTTGTTGAAACTAGAGCTTTCTTGTATATAAAAACTACTTTAAATAAGGTAATTTCATGCTTTATCATTCCGAGTGTTCATGATAAAAAAATGTTATAAAATCTAGAAATCAAAGAGAGATATTTTTTGTGTTACTATTGTAAGTATTTACCTCTCATAATCATTTTCATTAATTTTTTATATTGGTTGTGGCGAACACACATTATATAGGATCCTTATGTCACTCGTACCCTTATTACCGGCCATGAATTTAATAATTGAATTAATTTTCTCAACTATAACCGGTTAGATCATAAATGGTTAATTAATATAAGAATTTTTTATATCCATAAAAAATAATTATTTATAACTAATAATATAATAAATAATAATAACAATAATGTAATAAGAAATAACACTATAATAAATAATAATATAGAAAAACAATTTAAGGAGTTGTAAAGACCCAATGAAACTTTAATAATAATAATAATATAGTATTACTTTTGGGTTTTTGATTATAAAAATAATCATGATATTTATTCAGTTGAGGGGATCACAAATCACAAACAACGCAAACCCACCAGTATGCTAGCAGGCTAAGTATTATCCCTCCCCACAATGATTTACAAACCCATGCTAGAATTATTACCATTTGGTGTCCTAGAAGCCCTATGGATTGAAATCCCATCACATGGATCAAAGGACCAATTTTTTACCCAAAGGACCCTTTTGTGAATAGTAATGCTGTAGTATCTGCATGCTCAGTACTTCAAATCTTACTTTATTCATCACTTCCCTTTATCAGCACTCAAAAAGCACTGATAAAGGGAACCATGAATAATTTAATTTATTTATACATATTTATATATTTTTAAATCTTATTTATATATAAAAAAGTATATATATATGTAAATATAATATTTAAATATGATTTATATAACAATATTATAAAAATAATTAAAATATTATTTTCAAAATTTTATAAATAAAAAACTATCAAATTTAGATTGACCAATAGAAATGTTTAAATATATATATTTATATATATTATTTACAAATATCATATATAAATATAATTTATTAATATTTTATTTAAACAATTATATAAATATATAAATGAATGTATATTTATTTAAGTATAGTTATTTGAATTTATATATTTATATTCATATTAAATAATTTAAAATATGCATATATATTTGTATGTATGTGTATGCATGTGTATGTATATTGATAAATGATTATGCTTGTATATGTGTGTATATAAGTATATGTGTATGAATATATATACATTTGTATGTGTTCACTACAGGAAAACTGAATATTTGCGAAGGGGCGCCGTCGCAAATCGCCCGTTGCTGAAAACGGCGTCGCAAATATGTGTTTTTGCAGCGGTCCCGTCACAAAAATAGTATTTGCGATGATATTTTTCCCCCGTCGCAAATTGGTTTTTGTTTATATATAAAAAAGGTATTTGTGACGATCCGTCGTAGATATATTAGTTGCGACGGGTTTCTGACCCGTCGCAAATGGGAAATTTAAAAAATATTTGTGACGTAGGAATTTGTGACGGACCGTCGCAGAAATTGTTTTTACGACGGGTATTCTTCCCGTCGCAAATGGGACAGTAAAATTTTTTTTTACAATGGGACACCCCGTCGCAAATACTCCCGTCGCAAATACTAAAAAAATAAAAAAATAAAATAATTAATACAAATCGTATAATATTATATAAAAATAATAATAATAATAATAATAATATAAAAAATTCTATTATTAAAATATAAATAAAAAAATATATAAAATATAATTATGAAAAATTAATATAATATTATATAATAATACAAATATTAATAATATAAAAAATTAATATAATAATATTATTATTAAATTATGTATATAATAATATTATTATTAATAATATAGAGAAATTATATTATTATAATATCAATAATAAAAAATATATATAATATAATTATGAAATATTAATATCAAAAAATAATAACAATATGAATATAAATAATATAATATTATATAATAATAATACTAATATTATTAATATAAAAAATTAATATAATAATAATATTATTATTAAAATAAACATACATATTTATGAAAAAATAATATTAATATTATTAATATTAATAAAATTATAAAATTATAAACATCTCAATATTAACAATAAATATAAAATATTAAAAGTAATATTTCTAAAATAAACAGATATTAAAAATAATACTAATAAGTAATAGAATATTAAAAAAAATAAAATCAAATTAACTCATGCAATATTCGTACCAATATGAAAGAGGAATTGTAGATAGTTAATATGACAATAAACTATGAACTCAAATGTTTATTACATGTAAAAAAATCATTGGGGTGGATAATTTGGAGGACGTGGAGGAGGTGGTGGAGGAAACTTCATCCCAAAACTATGAGTCAGATAACACATATACTCCACCTCCTTCTGATGTTACTCCTAATATCGACGCCTCTCCTCAACCTGATGCTGATTCATCTGCTCCTGCCATCGACACATCTCATCATGGTGCTGCTGACGCATCTGCTCCTGCCCCTGATGTAAATCCTCTATAAGATGAATTTGAGGATGCATCTTCTCCTGATACTGTGATGCAGAAGATAATGTCTCTCCATGAGCCCCTCTCAAGCCGGACGCCGACATCGCAGCAGTACCATAATAAGCTGCAGGAGTCAAATGAGAGCTGATATCAACTACTCGTCCCTTTTCGAAGCCATACTCGGTTGCCGACATCCATGTCGTCTCATCAAAATGCTTGGCACTATTCTGATCACCCATCTCCTCTTGACTCTCAGCCTGTGTCTGAGAGGTCGTGGTCTCATATGACTCCTTAAGTTTAAATTAGAAATTAAAATAATGAAAAGATTATATGCATTTAATTTGAAAACTGGAAAGAAAATAATACTGACCACAATCTGACACAGGCGGTCACCTCTAATCTCTCCAGTAGCCGGTCTAGTGTACATCCTCTAATAAACGTCATACGTCGTAATACCGGTCAGCTCGGCTTCCTATATGAATATAAAATAAACTGTTTATATTTAAAGTTGTATAAAATATTAAAAAAATTACTTACCAGAAGCTCTCTATGCGCACTGAATGTACGACTACCGGCTCGATGCGTCACCTCTTGTCTCCCCCGATTCTGTCGACCCAATGCAGATCTCCTCTAAAACCCACCACCCAACCAGTGTGTACATAATCCATCCCAAACATGAGATGAAATGTACTCTGGTCGGTGGTCTCTACAGGACTCATCAAATTATGTCACTCCGACTTTCCTCACAGCCGCCTTTCTCTAATTATGCAAAAACTGATGGAAACGGTCACGCATAGACACCACCCATGCCGCATGGATAGTGGCACGCATGCTCTCGTCGATGGGATACCATAAACCATAATATAAAGTTATTAATGAATTAAATTTCAAAATAAATAATATTTAATTACGTACCAGCCAATGATCGAACAAGGCGACCTGCACATCAGCGAGAATCCGATCCTATGTGACCCAGGGTTGAGAAAAATAATTCCGCAAGATAGCGCTCCCCTGTCCAATAGCTATAAGCGTAAAACTGTGGAAAAAGAACAAATAATAAAACAATTAGAATATAAATAAATTATAATGAAAGATAACTAAAATACATAGGTTACCATACCACCGCATGTGCGCATCGAATCCAAGATGTGGACATCGCTCCAAGATAGGATCTAGATCATCAGTCTGGCAAGACCACGCCCCCTCCGAGTGTTCCTTGTAGTGCCAATAGCCTGAGGTTCAGATGAATCAAGAACCTCATCATCCATAGGTAGATCAGCCTCTAGAAACAAACGATACATTTCTGAGTCCATCTGAAACATGAAATGATTGTTATTAGAAAACAGTTGAAAATAACTATTATGTTTAGATATATATTTTTTATGATTCTAACCAGCATTTTACTATGTCAATGTTCATCTTCATCATCATCTTCAGAGTTGTCAATGTCAATTTCTTCATCTTCCTCATCAACATCATCAATTTCCATATTATTTTCACTTTCATCATCTCTTGTCATTTCAAATTCAGTTGTAACATCATTGACAACATCGTCACCATTGACCCTTAATTGTGGGGCATCATCCTCGATATTCAGGTCTCTTTGTGAAAAAGATGTGTTTTGAGGAGTGTCCTAAAAAATTTCATTTCCTTGCACTTCAGTGGAACCACATTCAGTTTGAGTAAATAGATTTTCTCGAGATTTAACTTTTATTATACTCCACCAATAATCCAACTCTTTTGCAGTAGCACAGTATTTTGTATAATAAATTTGATGTGCCTAATGAGCCAATAAAAATGGTTCAATAACTGCAAGAAGACTTTTATGTTTAATATCAACAATTCCATGAGTCGTATGAATACACAATCCTCTATCAGTATCCATCCATCAACATTTAAACATTGTTACATAATTCTGTCCCAAATAACACAGTTCAATAATTTCTTCAAGCATGCCTTATAAGTCAACTTATATATCTCTTTGATGTGATCCCTTCGAACAAAAACCACTATTTATTGTTTTCTTTGATTCACCATATGCACGTGTATGAAAGAGATAAACATTCACCACATATCCATTATAAGATTTAACCATTTTGGATGGTGGGCTACTCAATATAAGAAATCGACTATCAATCTTCTCAGCATGTACAGATACCTGAAAATTTGTAAAACATTGATCACTATTACAAGTAATAAATTTATATTATATGAAAAACCAAAAAAGAATGTATGTTACTAGTTTTTGAAACCAGTTGGAAATTTTTTTTTCCGACGTTCTTCTAAGCCAGCTGCTGTAATTTGTTGAAATTGTTTCTTGATATGATCATAATATAACCTACAAATACAATATGATTAATTTACTGAAACAAAATCTATAAAATAAGGGATAGAATCACTCACTGTACAATTGGTGAAATTTCTTCATAGTTGAGTAGAACATATGTATGAGCTCTATGATGTTCATCACCTGAAATCCATCTATCATGAACTCCACCAAAGCCAAGTTCGGGCTGATTGACAACTGATAATTGATTGTTCATATCATCATCAATATTCTCCTCGTTCCGGCCCATGTGGTTAAATTTTGAGGGATATTCAGATTCAAAATAATGAGAGCAGAATAAAGCAATTTCCTCTTGCAAATAAGCTTCAAAAATTGAGCCTTCAACTGATGCTTTGTTACGTACTTTTTTCTTCAATTTCTGCATGCATCTCTCAAATGGGTACATCCATCGAAACTGAACCGGACCTCCACATTTTGTTTCATGTAGAAAATGTAATATCAAATGTTCCATTGAGTCAAATAAAGCCAGCGGAAAGATTTTTCCAATTTGCATATAATTACAACAACAACTTCATCCAGTTTTCTTAGTGTATCGTAGTCTGTTGTCGCCGCACACATGTCTCGGAAAAAATATGATATATCTGTTATCGAATCCCAAATCATAGATTTAAACAAACCTTTTAATACAATAGGCATAATTCTTTCCATTATAACATGATAGTCATGACTTTTATATCCGGTAATATGACCATTTTTAACACATCTTCCCAAGTTGGAAGCATAGCCATCTGGAAGTCTCAAATCTACAATCCACTGACAAAATAATAAGAGACCTTCTTTGGTCAGTGTATAAGCTGCTTTTGGCTTCATTAATCTCTATGATCTGACATTTTCAAACAATTCAAGTTCTAGTCGCCTGCAAATTTGGGCAAGATCTAATAGTTCCTTTACATTATCTTTGGATTTACTCGGTGTATCCAAAACTTTATGAAATAAATTATCAAAATAGCTCTTCTCAATATATATGACATCCAACATGTGTCAGACCAACAAATCATACCAATATGGAAGATTCCAAAAAATGCTCCGTTTTGTCCAGTTGTGTTCTTTCCCAAAGCAATGAATTTTATGTTGGTTTATTGTCGGTCCAAAAGTGATGGAAGGTAATGAAAATACAACTGATTGTAACTCTGTACCTGAGATCATTTTTGGAGGTTCATCTCTTACAATTCTGCCTTTTCTGAAATGATATTTATTTCTCCGAAAAGGATGACCAATTAGAAGAAATCCACGATGACAGTCAAAATAGCATGGTTTTTTCCATTCACGAGCATAAATAATTTTTTGCCTACCATATAGTAAGGACATGGTTTTGGACCATGTGTACTCCAGCCAGATAACATGCCATATGCCGGGAAGTCACCAATTTTCCACATCAAAGTAGCTTTCATTACCAAATTCTGTTTCGCAGCAGCATCATTTGTACCAACACCATGACTCCACAATAAATTTAACTCCTCCATCAATGGTTTCAAATAAACATGGATATTCTTTTTTGGATGTCCTGGGATTAATAATGTCAAAAAGATATAAGTATCTTTCATCAACATCCATGGAGGCAAATTGTACGGAGTTATAAAGATAGGACAATATGAATACTAACTAACAAAAGATCCAAATGGACAAAAACCGTCACTAGAAAGACCCAATCGCACATTCCGGGATTCTAAAGCAAAAGACAGATGCAGTTGATCAAAATGTTTCCTTGAATCACCATTAGATGGATGAATCAAGCTTTTACCATTTGAAATATTGGATTTGTGCCATTACATCATTGTCGTTGTGTTCTGAGACATAAATAAACGCTGCAACCTGGGTGTAAGCGGTAAATATCTCAACTATTTTATAGGAATCAATCCAGACTTCCCTGATTGAGCTTCTTTATACGTCGATTGTCCACATGTGGGACAACTATCCAATGACTTATTTTCACCAGAATATAAGATGAAATCATTTCAACATGCATGGATATTCTGATAAATAAGGCCCAGATTATGAACCAGTCTCTTGCTCTTATAATAATTAGCAGACAACACATTTATTTCAGGTAATCGTGCTTTAACCAAAGAAAATATCTGATCAAAATAGTTATTTGACATTCTGTTATCTAATTTAATAGCCATAAATTTTGCAACTGCTTCTAATTTTCTTATCTTGAAACCAGGATATAATGTATCCTCAGCAGACCTGAACAACTCAGCACATTTAGTTGGTGCCAACTCGGGAGGTAAATCAACTTCATCCTCGATTTCAGTTTGTTGAACAGATGACCCTGCAACATCATGTACTAAATTCTGAAACTGTGATGGATCTGGAATCAAATTATTAGTATCTTCTCTGGAACTACGTTCACCGTGTTGATACCAAAAAATATAATCTGATTGAAAACCATAACACAAGAGATGTTTCCCAATGATGTCAAATGTCTCAAACGTTCTCAGAGCACATTTTTTACAAGGACACTTAATTGTCCCTTATGAAACAAATTCCGAGTTTTATGATGAAAATGATAAGAAATCTTCAACACCATCAATATATACAGGATTTAAACTAGAACCATTTGGATTTCTGTGCTGATTTATCCAAGCACGATCATCTAATAATGATTGATGTCGATTTCCTTTTTCTATATTCATATATATGTTTCTACAAAATTTAAAACCATTATTGTTGTTAAATAATTTTATATAAGAAAAACAATATCCTAAAAAGAGAAGATACACAATTACAGTTATTTCTTAGTAATTTCCAATTATTATAGGAGACACCGTTAGTTTGTAATCATCCCCACTAATTATTAGTAATTTTTCAATACTTAGAAATACTTAGTAAAATGAAATATGCTTTAATAATGAAATAAAATTTTGTAATCATCGTTGTGGAGATTATATTACTAATTATTCTTATTCTTTTCTAGTGGATTGGCGGCAAATCTTTTTCCTGAAAACCCATCTCCTTGCAAGGAGATAAATCGTTAGGGAAAAGAGCCTCTTTTGTCTGACGACTCAACTCTTTTTAACTTTATCCTGACTAAAATCAGTATGAAAAACATGCTCTGATATAAGTTAGAGATCATTTTTCATACTGATTTCAGTTGGAGAATGTAGCAAAGATATGAGACGTTGAACAAAAGGTAGCCACCAATCCATTTGAAATTGTTCCAATTTATAACCATGTACTCGAATTTATTTTATTTTTGATTAATTATTACTAATTATTACTAATTATTACAAATCTCAACATTTGCAATAGATTTTTATCTTTTCTTAACATGTTCAAATCTTAAAGGGTCGTCAATTTTCAGGTCATGCCCAAAAAACGTTTGCATCAGCCATGTATAATGTAAACTCTATAATTGTCTTCACATGGTTGATCAACTCTCAAGTAGTGTTGCAAAAGGATGACACAAGTAATTTCATTCTCATATCTAAGAATCATTTCGCATGACCCTTTACATAGATCATTCTTCCTTGAAAAATTAAGAGAACTTCAATATCTTTCCCTTAATTTTTCAAGAAAGAATGGTCTATGTAAAAAGTCATGTGATATGGTTCTTATAGATGAGAAAGACATGACTTGGGTTGTCCTATTGCAATGCTACTTGCGAGGTGATCAACTAAGAAAGAACAATTACAGAGTTTACATTGGACAAAGTTGACACAAACTTTTTATTGGGCATGACCTGAAAATTAGCGACCCTTTAAGATTTGAACATGTTAAGAATAGAGAAAAACTTGTTGAAAATATTGATAATTGTAATATTTTATAAATATTTTATAATTTTAATAATATTAATATTTTTTATAAATATTAAACATATAATAATAAAATAAATATATTATTAGTATTATTTAATTATTAATATTAGAGTAATATAATATTTTATATTATGTTACTATTTATGTTACTAATTATATTACTAATTATGTTACTAAATAGTAATGTGAAGATATGCATATAGGCCAGGTGGTTAATCAATCATTGAATAGAAAAACAAACGTGATTGACCACTCATCTACCTCAATTTTCTTTTCATTTGTGTGTTGAGGTTGATAGGAAACTTCTCCTCCACATGTAATATTTTCTTTTACTATAAAAATTATAAACCTCCTCACCTCTATGCTGGCGAGGAGGTTGATAATTTTGACAGTAAAATCAAATATTACATGTGGAGGTAGACGTTTCCTGTCAAGCCTCAACACACAAATGAAAAGAAAATTGATGTAGATGAGTGGTCAATCACACTTGCTAATTTTCCTAATTGTTTTTAGTTGTTTACTAATTGATTTTAGTTTTTTCCTAATTGTTCTTAGTTGTTTCCTAATTGTTTTTAGTTGGTTCCTAATTGTTTTTAGTTGTTTCCTAATTGTTTTTAGTTGTTTCTTAATTGTTTTTAGTTGTTTACTAATTGTTTTTTGTTGTTTTCTAATTGTTTTTAGTTGTTTCCTAATTGTTTTAGTTGTTTCCT
This sequence comes from Viscum album, assembly GCA_963277665.1. NCBI lineage: Eukaryota > Viridiplantae > Streptophyta > Magnoliopsida > Santalales > Viscaceae > Viscum > Viscum album. The sequence goes on from OY728139.1 coordinate 499,740,222, forward strand.
AATTGTTTTTAGTTGTTTCCTAATTGTTTTTAGTTGTTTTCTAATTGTTTCTAGTTGTTTCCTAATTCTTTTTAGTTCTTTGCTAATTATTTTTAGTTGTTTCCTAATTCTTTTTAGTTGTTTCCAAATTATTTTTAATTGTTTATTAATTATTTTTAATTGTTTCCTAATTATTTTTAATTGTTTCTTAATTATGTTTAATTATTGTCTAATCATTTTTAATTGTTTCCTAATTATTTTTAATTGTTTCTTAATTATTTTTAATTGTTTCCTAATTATTTTTAATTTTTTCCTAATTATTTATAATTGTTTCCTAATTATTTATAATTGTTTCCTAATTATTATTAATAATTATTTTTAATTGTTTCCTCATTATTTTTAATTGTTTTATAATTATTTTTAACCGTTTCCTAATTATTTTTAATTGTTTTTTAATTATTTTTAATTGTTTCTTAATTATTTTTAATTGTTTCCTAAGTATTTTTAATTGTTTCCTAATTGTTTTTAATTGTTTCCTAATTATTTTTAATTGTTTTCTAATTATTTTATTTTTGATTATTTCCTAATTATTTTATTTTTAATTGTTTTTTAATTATTTTATTTTTAATTATTTTCTAATTATTTTTAATTGTTTCCTAATTATTTTTAATTGTGTCCAATTTTTTTTAACTGTTTCCTAATTTTTTTAATTGTTTCCTAATTATTTTTAATTGTTTCCGAATTTTTTTTAATTGTTTCCTAATTATTTTAATTATTTCTTATTTATTTTAATTGTTTCCTAATTATTTTAATTGTTTCATATTATTTCCTAATTATTTTTAATTATTTCTTAATTATTTTTAATTGTTTCCTAATTATTTTAATTATTTCCTAATTATTTTTAATTATTTCCTAATTATTTTATTTTTAATTGTTTATTTTAAATTATTTCCTAATTATTTTTAATTGTTTATTTTTAATTGATTCTTAATTATTTTTAACTATTTCCTAATTATTTTTAATTGTTTACTATTTATTTTTAATTGTTTTCTAATTAATTTTAATTGTTTCCTAATTATTTTTATTTTTTCCTAATTATTTTAATTATTTCCTAATTATTTTAATAGTTTTATAATTATTTTAATTGTTTCCAAATTATTTTAATTATTCTAATTATTTCTAATCAATTAAATCTAATTATTTCTTAATTATTTGATAATTATTTTAATTAAATCTAATTATTTCTGAATTATTTGATAATTATATAATTATTTTTAATTAAATATAACTATTTCTAATTATTTCTAATTAAATATATTTATTTCTAATTATTACCAAAACATCCTCCGGGAGTGTTGAACCAAGAGTGCAGCAAGGCCCGTTGTCGTGTACCAGGTTACCCCGAGTCAAGCTCGAAACAGTTTGTCAGAGTTTTCACTCCTAGGTACATATGTGCTAGAGCCGCCTCTACTTGTTCGTATCTAGACAATGATTATTTGGTATAACCACTTAATCTAATTATATTATATAGCTACTAAACATTCTATTAAAAAAATTAAAATTAACAATTAAAAATAAAATTAACAATTAAAAATAATTTAACAATTAAAAAAAATATAAATACCTTCGATATTTTGAAGCAGTTTGCGCCTCCTAACTCCTTCTCTCCTCTTCTCGTAAGAAAAAATTAGAATGAAAGAAATTTTCTACTTAGAACAGGAAGTTAAAGAGAGAGAGGAAGAGAGATCTGAATGATTTGAGGAAAAAAACGGATGGGGGGTATATATAGGTTAGAATGTTTGCGACGATCTTATTTTCCACAGGATCATGTCACAAATACTAGTATTTGCGACGATATCCCATCGCAAATACCTTCGCCCGCATTAATTACGGGCGACGGTTAAAAGTGTTTTTGCGACGGGCCCATCGTAAATAGCCGCCTGCTAACATTATATTAGCAACGAGTGGATATCCCCGTCGCAAATTCCTATTTACCACCGCCGGTATTGGCGATGGGCCTCGTCACGAATACCTTCGCCCACATTCATTACGGGCGGCGGTTAAAAGGGTTTTTGCGATTAGCCCGTCGCAAATATCTGCATGCCGACATACCATTAGCGATGAGTGAATATTCTCGTCGGAAAATCCTATTTACCGCCGCCGGTATTGGCGTCGGGACCCGTAACAGATAACACCTGCTGAATATTTTTTTGGGATGGGACAATTACCCATCGCAAATAATATTTACCACCGCTGGGTAGTTGCGACGGGTAGAAGGCGACCATCGCAAATAGGCTTCCCGCGTTTTGGCGCGCAAACCGCGCCATATCTATTGCGAAAGGTCCTGTATCACCGTCGCAAATAACTAACCATTGGTGACCAAAATATATTCCAATCGCGAATACGCTTTTCGTCGGAGTTTTTGCGACGGGAATAATGCCCGTCGCAAATACCCCGTTGCAATAATCGGTTTTTCTCGTAGTGGTTGTATGTGTATATATGTGTTCTGTTTGAGCGTAAGTTTATGTTTATGTATATAGATGTATATGTTGTGTATGTGTATTTTTATGTTTACGTGCATGTATGTATATGTGCGTATGTATGTGTATAAATGTGTACGTATATATGTGTATGTATATTTTTATTTGTATGTGTATTTGTATGTGTGTGTGTTTGTGTATGTGAATGAACATGTATGTTTGATTGTGTGTATGTGTGTGTGAGTGTTTATGTTTATGTATATGTGTATGTGTTTGTTTTGTGTATGTACGTATATGTATGTGTGTGTATATGTGTATGTGTGTATGTATGTGTATATTTATTTAATATGTGTTTGTTTATATAGTATGTTTATGTATGCATATGTATGTGTATGCACGTGTATGTAATTATATATGTATGTGTATATGTCTGCGTACATGTATGTATGTGTATATGTATGTATATGAATGGATATATATGTGTGTGTATGCATGTGTATGTGTATGTGTTTGTGTTTGTGTATGTGTGTATATGTGTATGTGTATGTCAATGTTTATATATGTGTGTATGTGTATGTATATAATGTGTAAATCTTTGTATATGTTTATGAATATATCATTTTATAACAAGAAAAGACATTTTTTTCAATGAAACATATCCCATTATAGTATATGTATACACACACACACACAAACATATATGTACACACAATCACAAGAAAATTCATTTGGTTTTCAAATGCGATTAATTCAATTTGATATAGAAATATAGAGTTTTTTATGGGTTTTTTGATTTTTTTTAAATACATCTATGTCATTTTTTTCATGAAAACTATGTATGAAAGTCGGCAGGGCCCTTACCGCCTTTCGGTTAAGTGGAAAAGTAGAAGGGGCCCTGTCACCTTTCAAAAATAGTATAAAAAAATTATTTTTATTATACATGTTTGTATATTTTTAAATATATAGGTTTTTATATTTTGATATAGATACCGTGTTTATTTTTTAAAAAAATTATATCATTAATAATTGAAAGTGAAAATGTTATGTTTTTAAGCACTAAATTTGGTGACATGTAAATTAGCCTTTACATAATATATTTATGATTTTTTTTTATTTTCAATAATGTTCCCAAATGTATCATTACTTGCTAATCTAACTAATCTAATGATTTCGATTCCAATGCATCTTGTTAGAAACCAATTATACAAGGTTTTTTTTCTACATTTTGTTTACTTAAATTCTAATTTTTTGGTCATTATTACATAACTCTATAATATTATAATTCATTATAAATATATACATTATATATATATATAGTTTTGTTATATACTTACTGTACTATTTTATTTTAATCTTTCAATTCATTTCTTTCAATGAAACTCATAAGAACATCGGGTTATTTAAGAATAAAAAATGACTATTCATGATTCCCTAATTGAATCAATTTTGTATCACGTTATCGTATTATTATATTATGTTTTGGAGAAACTTTTTTTAAATGATGTGGTAGAAAGAAATATTTGACTTGAATGAAGGACATCAGAATTGTGGATTTTTTATACATCCACCTTTTCTATCAGACTATAAGTGCTCTTAGCTTGACATATTTTTTATTCTATTAATGAATATTATTATGATATATTACTCCCTTTATAGATTTTCAATTCATTCTGTTCTATATAATTTGAATATACCAGCAAACGGTGGATCTCATGTAGAATGTATTCATTTTAGCGAGTTTTAATATCTAGGGTTAGTTTGAATCTATAATTTTTCAACTTTATCAATTTTTTATTAAAAAGTAATTTTACTAGCATAATATATTGTTGTTTTAAATCATTACTATTTTATTTATAATCTATTTTTAAATTCCTTTCATTTTTAATTATTTATAATATTTACGAAGTTATTTTTATTTTTAAAAACTTTTTATATCCTTAGGATATGTTTTAAGATTTATTTAGATTGTTTTTATAGTTTATATTTTATAATATTTTAATGTTTCCTACTTGAAATTTGATAAGTTTTCTAATGTTTAAAGTAGTCAACATTTAAAGCTTATAAAATATAAATTATGACTAAAGAATAAATGAAAATTGAAATAGTGGATAAACAAGTAAAAATGGTTGATAGTAAAAATGATTTCCTCATTTTAATAGATAGAAAACAGATACACGAACGAGTATAGTTCGTCTCTTTGTTGAGGTCTTGTACCGTATGGTGGTGTGTTAATGAGATGCTTGTATCGAGATCTCCAACCTCTGTGATGGGGTGGAGTATGATGACTTGGAGACGAATGATCCTCGGGTGCTGGAACCTCGACTGTCAGATGCTCTTCCCGTGTATCAGTGGGTGGAGGTGTTAATTGGATGCTGTCCTGCACACCCGACCCTTCTCCCACTAGCTCAGTAGAAGGACCTACCATCCTTGTGTGGGGGACCATACATCCTTTGAAGGCCTTTCCCTGAAAGATGGAGGTATGTGAAATGAACCAGGATAGAAGCTCAAATAATCTGTACCTGGAGAAAATTGTGGATATCCTACCAATACAGATGGATCCCATGCCTCCTGATTCACATCCCGAATCGGCTGAGGCAAGAATACTTGAGGGACGAACTCTACCCGTGGAACAGGTGAGGCCTCATGTATAACACGACGTGGTCTACGTCATTGTCATCATGGCTCCTCAGCATCAGCAGCTACTGGAGGAGGTTCCTAAGCTAGAACCTCCACTCCCTGGGCATAAAATTCATCTCCATGGGGTGGAATATTGAGGATAATTTCATAAATATCATGATAAGATGGAACTAGATCCTACGTTGCAGTATAGATCACTGCTAGACTAACAACATTCTCGTCCTCTAGATCACACATGTAGTTAAGCTAATGTACTCGAGTATGCTGTAAATAGATTCAAAATGAATTATAAAATAGTTGTGTAAATAAATTAATGTAAATTTATTGACTTACCATATCCCAAATCCCTCTTCCATGTCAAGTAAGATAAAATATAGACTTGAATCTATACCATGGCTCATAGTTGACCTGCTATGATAAATGGAATCACATCATATGTACACCCTTGATATTAAGTGATTCTCATCTATCCTAGAGGTTGAGATACTGGGCATGTCATTAGTACTAGTTAACATCCTACCTCCCCATCATCTTCAAGGAATGAAGCACTTGTAACTATCTCGATGGAGATGGAATGCGCTGAACATAGCCAAACCGACACATGACACTATTTAGATGGCACCACTCATTAATATGAAGGTGAATGAGTGGAACTACAGTCATATCATCATGAATTATAGCAGTGTAGTATATAGGAAACTGGTCCAATAAAGCCCAGTATGGCATCCATGAAATCTGAAATGACATGTGAATTTGTCAAAAAAATTCCTTAATAAAAACCAAAATGATGATATTATGTAACTTTTTAGTTAATAAAAAATTGTATATATTTATCTCTTAGGGTAGGAGACTATCCAACATGAGACGATATGAACCCAAATGGTGTGTCAGAGTGCTGGAAAAGTGGTGTGCCTGACTTCACCTATAAAATAAAACATCAAAAGTGATAAATAATAAGAAATTAAATTCAATAAATCCTATCAGTATGAGAAACCAATAGAGTTGAGTGATCATACCATCTTCCACACGAAGCATCACACAGTACAACTATAGGTATCTTGTGACAAGAAACATCATGGGAGAGGGAGGGGATAGACTCCCATGTCCAAATCCAAATAACGATGACTCATTCCATGAGATTCATGGTGCTTGAGCAGCATGTCATGCATAATTCTATGTAAGTTTAATCCAAGCATTCAGATCCCAAGCTGTATGTCCCAGCCTAATCAAAATCCTCTAGTAGCCTTAGATACATCATGATCACATGCATACATGAGTGTTTAGTGCACAATGTCTTTCCAATGATCCGTAAGATATAGGTTCGGGCATGACACATGACAATCAACTCATCAACATCCTCAGGTAATTGTGAAAAGTGCATCTCAATCCACTTTATAAATATCAACCCGCCATCTTTAGCAACATCATCAACCAAAATATTTATTCCTAGAAATTTCTATACAATATAAGGCTTTTTAGCATGGGTAGGTTCAATAACTTCATCCCCCTAGATAGGAAGACTAAGGATGAATGCCACATCCTCAAGGGTGATGGTTATCTCTCCCTTAGGTGGAATGTGTGTGCCTCTGGTATCTAACTCTCTAGTAGGGTAGAAAGTAGGTGACGATAAACAAATTTGAAATCGGATACCGCAATTTTGTAGAAGCTAGCATGACACATGTATGGTATAATGACATCTGGAGGCAATGCATGATGATGATGGTGTGCTCGATGCATCTCGATCCATCGAAACGGATGACCCTCTATAACGACATGAGAAACATGCATTTCCTACTCAATGAGTAGTATAGTATTCTCCAACTATATGTAAAAAAAATAAAAGAAGTATTAAGTTAAAATTTAAATATAACATTATAGTCAGTTGAATGTTATGACAGGTAGAATGTAAGACATGACATATTTATTACCATTATTTTATGAAGTTTTTTTCCAAAAGAAAAGGGTATGTATTCATGTTTCTAAAAACATATTTCTAAAGTGTTTTTGATATATGTTTTTACCTTGGAAAGGGTGTTTTGTAATATATAGTTTTATTTATTTTTATATATAAACATTTTTTCTTCATTATCTAAAAGTTTATTAGAAAATGGTTTGCTTTGTAATTTATGTATGATTTGTCACAGGATGGCATGTTTCATGGTTATTTTCTCATATCATTTTATCATGATTTATCCATGGATTGTTTTATTATGCTTTCATGTAACCTCACGTGTACTTTTATTATTTTTCATAGTGTAAATATGAAAGGATTATAGTTATTTGATAGTAAAAGTATTCATAAATTTCAAAAAAAATTACAAAATGAAGGATATTATATTAACAACATATAATTAACAAAATGAAAATATAACATTGGAGAAAATAAATTATTTTTTCTAAGAGTAAGAACTCAATCCAGTAATGTTAGGGAATCATTTTTGGTTATGAACTTCTTGATGACATGTGATGCATCTCAAATATTGACCTTATTGTTGAGGTCCGTCCATCTTATTTTGCATCCAGTTGGACTTTGGTCTCCATTGTTGATGCAACCTGTTGATGTCTGGTATCGATATCAGCTAGTCTTTAGGGATTGGGAAATATCGAAACTCCCCAATAGGAATCCATGGTGTAGCATAATAGTAAGAAATGGTGTCCAGAAAGTAAACTAGATCAACACTTTTTGCTCATGATATGTTCACATAGGCACATGTTGCGATGGTGTGTTCACATAGAAACCATAATGCTCAGAAGTTTCCACATTGGAATTGCCTCACTTATAATAATACCACTATTTTTTCACCACTACTACTTGTAAAGGGGTTTGAACTCTCTTGAAATTCAAATCAAGACTCTTATCGACGGAAAATGCACACATGATAATGAGATGCTTCTTTAATGTTCATTTCAATATCTCATTGAAAGTGCCTTTCATACCTTATCCCCTACTGAATCCCATCTGAGGGTAGTTTTTTTCTATCAATGAAGTACTACACACTATGATAAAATGTATCATACACTAGGGAAATTATAGGAAACCTACGAAGCCCCTTAAATAAACCATTTATGCACTCCATAATGTTTGTGGTGATGTGTCCATACCTTTCCCCACATCATATTTCAATGTCCATTTTTCCTTCGGAATCCACATCATATAATCATACAATTATTTATTGGCCTTACATAGTTATTCAAAATGTTGTTCAGACCTTCAATTATCCGGATCATATGATAAATATAAGTGATCATATTTCACATAAATTAATTTTATCTATACGTTGAAATATTAAAAAAACAAATACATTGCATACCAAGCCTCATGATTTCATTCTTCATAGGTTCATTATGGAATGTTTTTTCACATTTCTAGAAATGTGTCTGATGCAGTACCAATGATATGAATTTGGGGGGTATCCATGTATTAGGTTTAGGATTAATTACCTCATTGATTTCTTTATTCTGATCAGATATCAAACAGACACCCCAAATACAGGTGAAATGGTTGCTCATACATTCCAAAAACAAACTCCATGATTCATTTTTTTTATAAAAAAGTTCAAGTCAAAAGCAAAAGCTTCTGACCCTTTATTCAATAAAGAAAAGAGAAAATAGGTAGGAGGCGAAAGGGGTCACACAATCAGTAATGCCCTCATTCTCAAAAACTAAAAATCATAATACGACATGTCATTCCCATAATCAGAGTCTCCAGCAGGCTCTCATTCATATTGAGACTTATCTTGGTTAAAGGCCTTCCAATAATTGTCATCAAATTTTTTTGAGACCTTTGAAGCTGATCTAGTCGACACCGTCTTAGGAATTTGAGAGTAATCCTTGCGTTGTCTTCTCTTTGTAGGAACAGAAGTAAAATCCTCACCATCAGTCATCCTTGCCTCCCCAGCCATGACCATATCCTTGAAGGAGAGAGATCCACCACTGTTCGGAGTAGTGAATCTATCCTTTTATCCCTCAACATCTGAAACATCCCCCTATTTACCAATAAGGGGTTCCTGTCGATCATCAACCTGTTTCCCCGCATCCAGCACAGGTAAGGAAATCTCAGTTAAATGTACTTGGTTCAAATTAACACAAGAAGGACCACTAAGGTCTCTTGTGGGAGAAACATCCACTAGCTTTTCTTTTTCATTAAGAGGAAATTGCGAGATATATTTCTCTGCATCAACCAAAGATGACTCTCTGGGCACAGCCCCACCCTCAGTCGACATGTAACCAGAGTTCCCAGTAATCAGAACATCAGAAGTAGCAGGAGGCGACTCTTTACTTGAGTAACCATCATGAATGGAATCCTTTGCCAAAGAACTATCTTTCATTTGTTTTTTCCTTTGACAGAGATTTTATGGGTGTCCCGTCCTCCCACATTCATCACAGGTGGTGTTCCTCCGACATAAGTCTAATGAATTCCCAACAGCCATACAATGATTACAGAAAAGTGGCCTTTTTCATATTCAACATCAATTTGGATATTTTCAGAAGGTGTAGAGAGGATTACCTTGTCAATCAGCGTAGAGATGAGATATATATCTCCCAATACTCTGGAAAAGTGACCATAATGGACATCTTCAGTCTCTTTATCAAGGCTAATGGGAGTTCCAATAGCAGTACCGATATCAAGAAAGATCTTCGAGTGCCAAAGGACCCAATTGAGTCCATGAAAGTGGACCCAAACCTGAGAAAAATAGTTTCTTTCATGTGAAACATTAAAGTCCATAGACCATTCATATAGGTGAAGCCAGCCAGGTTTCAAAAGCAGTGTTCCACTGCTCTATGCTTGCAGTTTCAACTCCTCAGAGGGGAACAAACAATGAAAGAATTCACGACCAAGTGAGACACATTTCCAGTTAGAAAAACCCCATAACATTGAGGTTCTATGAAACAAATCATTAAGCTTCCATGGTTTCTCACACTTAGGGAGAACAATACGTGCAGTCATAGAATTTTTACCAAGCATCATTCTCTCTGCAAGGGATGCATGATTGGATTCAACATGCACACATGAACCTTTCCGAATGATTATACCAGGACATGGATCCTTGAACTGAGCCAAAGGCTGAGTTCCACGAAGCAGCGAAGCAGAATTTGAATTCTTTAAAGTAGTAGAGTAAGACAATGAAGGCAAAACCTTACCCCCAGGTGAAGCTAAATCTCTACTAGGCAACGCATTTTGTCCAGAAAAGCGAGAGCTGCCGAGGGATGAAGTTCTGATTTTTACAGATCCCGCATCATCCGATCTCACCTGAAATGTAGGAGCCGAAAGATTTTTAGTTGATGAAACAACCGATCCAACAAAGGGCATCTGATCTATAGTGGAATGGGATCTCTCCACGACACCAGATCCATGAACAGTTGAGGCCGTGGAGAAACTGGGTCCCGATGGCGCCGAGGCCAAACCGCCATGGCACCGCGAGGTAGAATAGTCCTTGTATTCGTCGATACACCACGATTCAGAGAGATCAGTCGAGCTTCCATTGGGAGGAAGGAGATCGAACTCAAAGAAGTGAGGAATCACCATGTGGAAACCCTAGTTTCCATCTTCACCGAAAGCCGACGCCTGCCCTGCAACCCTCATCCCGTCTCCATGATTCATTGTTTTCCTTCTCTATAATGAAAAATGTAAGAAGAAGACATGAATGGTTTCCATCTTGAGTTACTGAAATCAAAAATACCCCCTAGTATTTTGTATATCGATAATTTCCATCAATCTGTATGAACTATTTACTGAAAAGAAATGCCAAAATACACAGGAGGAATACACTGAACTACCGATGAAACTAAACACGAGATGAATCAAGTTAGTTATGTTGAGACACATTATTATTCATATGAAGATGACAGACAATGTAATAATTGTGTCTTAATATGGCTATAAATTTTGTCAACACTTGATATGAGTCATCCAAATCACCATAGACCTTTACAATTTTCTTCAGTTTCGTTATCCATGCCTTATTATAGAGAATCTTATAATCAAATGTTTTTTTTGTATTCTCTCTTGAAAAAGGAATACAAGAACATCTTGCAATGTCCTAATCATGTAAATTATAATAGATTTCACAAATTAAGCATCCAATGAAGTATGCTATTTTGTCAGGTTTTGATGAATGCAAGTATGAGCTGCCTCAATCTTCAAAATTATCCAACCTCTAAATGCAATGTCTGGAATTTCCATCAAGAGGAATCTAAAATCATCCCCATACTTGTCACACCATGTGATGTATTTTTATGGATTTATTCCTAAACTAAATATCTACATTTCTTCTCTATATGAAATATTTTTATCATCTTTTTCAATGCATCTTTACTTGGAAAATCCCTTCTCATATATAATGTTTTGTCCAGCTCAGTAAACCTATCCACTAGAAATCTAGGAAACTCAGTTGCAGATGTGAGAACAATGAATTCTAATTCATGAAAATGTTCTATTTCTTCAAACCAAGATGTGAAGAGTGGAGGATGATTTATTATTGATCAAGGCTGCTGTAAAACTACTAAATTTCTAGAACCTTCCTCCCTAACTTCTGCTGCTCCCTCATCATCAGCACTATTGTCTCCATCCATTCCATCATCAACAAAATCCTCACCATAAGTCATATTTACATGTATATCAAGGAGATCATCTAGGTTTTCCTCTTCTGCATCATAGGTAGGAGCCTCAATTTCTTAGGGCAGACCTTCTTCAACCACTCTATTAATCTAGGTCTTTATACAATGGGATGTTATTGTCATACCATAGAAACCACTACATATAACTCCATCATGACACCATATGACCTCCTGGAAAATGAATTTATTTCTTGGACCCACTACTCATCTAAAACCAATGGACATTCTAGATTCCATAGTGTTGTTGAGAATTGAAAATGTCTATTGGTAATAGACTTGATCTATCTATCATGTCCTAGATTTAAGAAACCACGAATTTTGTCTTGAAGTTAACTTATGATTACTCAATCATATGTCTTAACCATTTTTGTTGGTTATGTGCTATAATAATATCCTTTCTCAATTTGAATAACCTCCCCAAAGCATTAGAAATAGAAAAAAATGAATCTCTACATAAAAATGTTGTTAAATCAAGATTTTGATAGTGTAAATATTATTGACTATAATGGTTGACCATATAATATTTATGATAAGAAAATTTTTAATGTCTTTTTATACCCTAAAATATGATACTAATGTTTCATTATATAAGAGTTTATTAGAAAATAAGTTACAAAATGTTTTGGAAACTTAGTTAAAAAGAAGATAAAACATCATATTAGTTTATTTATCCATTGTAAATTTAAAATTATGATAATATAAAGTGAAATGGACAAGAAAAAACCCATTAAATAACACACGAATTCTTTACAAAAGACAATAAATAACATGGAATTTTTCAATAGAATAGAGTTTGGATAAGATGATTCTAACTTATGAAATGAAGTAAAATCCAACTTATTTTCAAGTGGTAGATTAATAACATCTTACAAAGGGATGTTTTTAACATTTAAATTTTCAAAAGCTTTCAGCTTTCTAATGACATCCTCACTATATGGGGAGGTTTTTCATTATATGGACGAAAGATTTTGAAAATTAAAAAGTTAAATATATCCCTTTGGAAGATGTTATTAAGATACCACTTGAAAATAATCTATATTTTACTTCACTTCTGATATTAGACTCATCTCATCCAAACTCTATTCTGTTGAAAAATTTCAATGTATTTATTGTCTATTATAAATAATTCATGAGTTATTTAATTGGATTTTTCTTTTCTATTTCACTTTATATGATCATAATTATAATTTTATTACGGATAGATAACTGATTTATTGTTTTATCTTCTTTTTACCTTGGTTTCCAAAACATTCTGTGAATACTATTGACAATGAGTGTTGACAATATTATCTTTTTGATAATTAAATTTCAGAATGTCATATTATATCCTAAAATATGATACTAATGTTTTGTAGTATAATGTTTATTATTACTAAAGAGATTTCAGTAGTATATAAAAAAATATGAAACATATAATGTATATCCCATAGAAGTGTCGAACTAGGTGTGAAACAAGACCTATATAGATGCACCGGTTCCCAATCGAGTCTAGATCAATGCAATTGTTTCCGATGCTTTTATTCCGGGGCGCACGCTCATGTCCGTAACGCATGGGAGGATGCATGGATCGTTGCCCCGCATTCCTGCTTTCCAAAGGCAGGCGTCATCCGCTCCTTATTCAGGGATGTATGCTCCTTGATCGAAACCAAGATGATGGGATGTTGGTTCATCCTTCCATGGATTCCTCCTCAGAGCTCGTCACCTAGTCCGGGTCTCCCTTATAGATTTAAGACAGGTTCGTGAAGCTCGTTCCCAGTACCTTATCTGCATGGACGCCAGTTAATTACGTTATTTCCATCGAGATGCTCCAAGGGGTCTTGTCAGGGAAGCAACCTTCGCTGAGGAGAATGGTCACGTTGGGGTGTCGTTGGCATGTCTTGACGCTGAGGATTGCCATGTCTGTCTTCTGTACCTTATCATAGGGCTTCTCGAGGGCACGGAAGCCTGAGGCATCCCACATCGAACGCAGGGAATTTATACCATCTGAGGTTTTCATCAGCTTCCAATGTTTAACACGGGGTATGCTGCGAGTTTAACGTCTTGCGGAGATGGATCGGACTGATCGAAACAATGAGAGTGGATCATATTGAAGGATCCACTAGGGGGAACAGTGATTTTGGGGCCAGCACGTGGGCGGCTTCCCGGATACCATGGAGTGCGATGGGGTGGCATGATCTCACCGGGATGTGGCGGCCCGGGTATGGATCAGGATGGGTGATGGAGTGACGGGCTTGAACCTCGTGGAGGCTTCCTACGTATCCCCATAGTAGGGAATCAAAGTCCGCGTAGTTTGGTGATACGGTGGGACACCTGAAGAGGCGACCTATGTGAATGGACACATGGATTGGAGCCTGGATGAAGTAAGATCTCCGGGCTAGGGCATGAGCTTCCCAAGGCACGTGGGCTTGAGGGGGGAAGTTAGGATGAGAAGTGGGTGTGAGGCATGTGGCTTATGCTCTGATATGGCCCAAGAGGGGGAATATGGTTTAACTTCATGCAGGACGAGATACAGTTTAACATCATGCGGGATGAGGGCATTCATTTTAACATCATGCGGGACGATATACAGTTTAATGTCATGTGGGATGAGATACAGTTTAACATCATGCGGGATGAGGGAATATAGTTTAACATCATGCGGGATGAGGAATCTGGGGCTTACGCTCTGAGGCGGCCCATAGTGGATATGGGGATTACGCTCTGAGGCGATCCATGGTGGTCGGGGAACTGACGTGGAGAGGTCGGAACGACCGGGTGGTGGGCTTGAACCTCATGGAGACTTCCTACGTACCATACGTTAGTAGGGATCAAAGTCCACGTAGTTCGCTGGGATGGGGCTTACACTATGGGGCGGCCTATAGAGTATTTCATGGTCGATGCGCACTCTAATCCCATATGAGTCATGCTCGGTGTGAGAAACAAGAGGCAGCAGGGACCAGACGATCACGTCGCAAAGGGTGCGTCCGTGAGAAGCGAAAAGGGGGCTTACGCATTGAGCGGCCCAAGAGGAAACGGTGGATTACACATGGTTAGCGGCTCTGGGTGCCAGGGCTTACTCCAGGGCGGAGGCTCATGGTGCGACAAATCACATTGGGAAAGGGACTCCACTGGCCTTGCCAGGGGGGAAGTACAGAGGTGCATGGGTGCAACCTTCCATAAGAGAGGCTAGGGGCTTACGCTCTAAGGCAGCCCTTCCCCCGTGGACAAACGCCACTCCGACAAGGAGGATCTCATTCCATGTGAGGAAGAGTCAATTCCCGTGGAGACGAGAGGGGTAAAAAATGTCCGAACTGGGGGGACCTTGTGTGCGCAGCACGGGGCCGGACAACAGTTTAACGTCATGTGTTAAGGACGAGGTGCTTAGTAGTTTAACGTCCTGTAACTTGGACGAGGTGGGTTCGCTCCACACCCCTAGGTCTTACATGCCCAATTCCCTCTACCCATTATGGGAGGGAAGGCATTGGCAAGGCCGTACGAGAAAACAACGCATGGCGCGCATGCCTGGGAGGGGAGACATCAGGTGATGGTGCGGAAAGGAATCCAAGGGGCGTCAAGGTAAAGGGGTCCTGGGTGTTGCAAGCAAAAATAAAAGGTTTGCGCATAAAACACCGGGATGGCGCACAATTGGGCCAGAGGATTTCACAGATATGTGATTTTGCGCAAGGTATTGCACGCATAGAAGGGGATTGCGTGCAAGGGGAAACGATTGCGCGCAAGGGTAGTACCCGGAGGAGTGGGAAAATTCACTTAAGCTAGTGGAGTTGTGCGCAAAGGCGAACCCCGGGGTAGGGTTGCACGAAAATGGGAATTACCTGGAATTCATATTACGCTCGGGGATTCGACTTGCATGCACGGGAGCCGTTCGGAATTCTGCAACCCCAAACCTTTTGGGGTCGCCTCCTATTTATAGGCATCGACCGGTGCCGAATCCAGGCGGCGCGCGAAAGTTTCCACGATGGGAACCGTCGGCGCACAAACCTTCACCGCGCGGAACCGGGGCATGCAAAATTGCGCGCTCCATCGGCTCGATAATCCAAATCCCAGGAATGCTTCGTGCACACATCATTATTTCGCGCAAGTACTCCTTTATTTCGTGCACCACTTCCCGGGCCTCCGGACCGAGCCTCTGATTCCAAATATGACTTCGATTTTCTATTTTGAAACTTCCTCTAGGAGTTATGGATTTTTTTCGGCTTCTAAAAATTACCCCCCCCCTTGGAATTGGATCGGCGAGAGGTCACAACGGTCGGATTCTGAGGGAAACTCCGAAACGCCGAAGTAGGGCCACTCCTGGGCGCTGAGCACGCAAACACCCCATGCGGCGCGCAAAACGACAGATCGGCACGGAATTTGCTTTCTGCGCGGCACAGAACTCTGGCCTCACCTATAAAAAGGGGCGTTGGGTCCCAAATCCGTACTCCATCTTTTTTGTGAAATGGGCTTATCACTCTCGTGCGCGAAAATGCTCCCGCATCTGCGCGTAAAAACGCTCTGGCAGCACGGAATTCCTTCCGAATTTTGGCCATCCTTGCACACCTACTCGGGATATTCCGCACGTAGCACGCCGATTGCACGCCCAACTCCTTGATTTCGCACCGCCACTTCAGATTTCGCGCATCACTCTCCGATTCCGTGCACTACATCCTGGTTTCGCGCAACTCCCGAGAAAAACGAGATGGCCACAATCCGAGTTAATAAGGGGGAAGTTGCCGCTCGTAGGACCGAAATGACGGCGAACAAGGAGGTTTTTGGGGCCAAGGTGATCATTTATAACAACATGACCTTGATCAATCTACTGACTCCATCCCAGAAGACGTATCCCCTGTCTGACAACCTCCCGCTCTGGAATTTTGGCATTCTGGAGGAGGTGCCCCTGCCGGGTTTAGAAGTCGACACACCGCGGTCATGGGTGACCCGGGAGGACGAGCTTCCTCTCTACAACATCACCAACAACGACCGTCCTGCCAGGTAAACCAGACATATGGACGTATATGTCCTGAACCCGAGGACCAGGACCATTACCGGGGACGATCCTGTCACAGAGAATTCTCCGTCCCTCTACGTGAGCCCGTTCCGTCAGAGCGTCCCGGATGACACGAAGGGTTGGATGAAGGATTGGGACCTACGGTCCGGGGGTAACTTCACCAGAAAGGGGGCCTAGGTGTTATGGGTTTGCCATACCTATGACCAGTTCAGGGATGAACTGCGTTATATTGGCCTGTTCGAGGTAGTATGGACGTCGCAGTTCCACTTCCACCGTCAACCTGAGCTCGGGCCAGGGCTATTAACCCGGTGGTCTCCTGATACCAAAACATTCCACCTTTATCATGGGGAAGTTGGAATCAGTCTCTGGGACGTTCACTGCATCGGAGGTATCCCACTAGAGGGCTACCAATACGACGAGTTCGTTCCTCCAAAGAACACCTGGGAAGATAGGTCACGGATGCCAATTCTGAGGTGGCACCTATTGGAGCTGGCCAAAGAGAGGCTGGGGGTCAAGGGATTCCTGAAGGAAATTTCCTACAAGGGCTGGTTCAGCCAGTTCCTTGAAAAGGATCCGGACGTCAAGATGCCGGGACGGGGTAAATGGTGCCCAACTGCAGCTCAGAGGAGCAGGGATGGGTCATACTGAAGGACCCTGGAGGTGGGGAAATACTAATCATGGGGCTACCAAGTCATTGAGTCCCAGGACCCTAATGTCCGTTATGCCATGTTCCTTGCCTCCTTCCTGAGTGGGTGGCTCCTACCGGTGCGAGATGCGAGGATGGGCGTCCGTCCCGCAACACTGGTGATGGCGGGCACCATGGCTGCCAAAAAACAGTTCAACTTGGGGGTCCCCGTTCTTGACAAGCTGTATTCCATCCTGGGACACATCTCCTGAGGGGGGTCACCTCAGAGAGTATGTGGCCCCTTCCATATCTTCCACAGCTGGGTGGTGGCTCACCTCGGCGGGTACACTTTCCCAAACGCCATCTGTCCTCCGGGCAATGGCCTGCGACCGTCCCTGCTGAACATCGCAGGGGTGGCGCCGATGAAGCTCAATGAGGAGGGTGTGAGAATCCACATTGGAAACCAATACAACTTCCACTTCAGCCCGTTCCCCACCATGGTCGGCCAGATGGTGGACAATGGGTGAGGCTCTCTAGAACAGTAGAAGTATTTTTAGAGCATTCGAGGTGGGGTGCTCGTGGCTCGGATCGACGAGAAGGTAATCTGCGAGCCCTACATACCATCCCGATTCGATAGGAAATTTGGGTGCCTCAAAAGAATGCCAAAGAAGGTATTCATGGCTGTCTGGTAGGAGAAGAACCCCTGCGTTCTGCGCTAGATGTGATTGATGTTTACCACTTTCATCTCTGGCGACGTCGTTACTCTTCCTCCCACCGGGGTTGATGATGGCCTAGAATCCAAGTATGCTGAACATTGGACCATCGCGTACCCTGAGGGGATTTTACGCAATAGAGTTCGGATACATGAGGTTACTCACGCGGAAATCGGGCGACGGGGGAGAAGGCAAGGTGCCGTTGGAAGGGGGGAACCAGGGGTGCGTCAAGCAGCAAGGCCTCCGTAGGCCGAGACTTCAGCAGCGGGAACATCACACAGTACTGCGGGGACCTCGTTGCCCTCAAGGGGGTCACATGAGGCGGCCAGGGAGCTACCCGAGAAGCAGATAAGATACTTGCTCGAACCTTCCCAAGATGCAATCCTCCCGGCACTTTGGTCGGCCTAGATGACCCTGCGGCATTCACTGAGCGTTGAATCCATCTGGCAGAAGATAATGCAAAACAGGATCCACCTGCCAGAGGTCGGGCTCGTTAGAGTTACCGACTGGGTAAAATTCCATCGGCGACATGCTTATCTAACGGCCATGGACACATACGTGTGCCAAAGGGTTCGGCGTACGGAGCCACCTTTCCAAGTGAAAGTGATTCTTGGCCAGGAGCATGATCCAGAAGTGATGTCGTCGGGAGAAGGTGACAGTGACGAGGAGTTGGAGGGGGAGGAGGAGACCGGAGAAGACGAAGGCGAAGGAGAAGATGAATAAGAAGGAGAACGTGAAGGTGAGGGGTCGCAGGGGGCGACCTACCAAAGGAGTCTCCGAGAGAGTAGTGAGATTGTTGGCTTTGATCTCGACATAACCAAGATACTCGAGGTTTGTCTCTATCCTCATTCATTTCCCTTTTCATCCATTCTCCTTTTCAATTTCCAAACCGTCTCTCTACCTCACTCAGGAGCGGCTGAGTGTTGGACGGGTGTCCCCACTAGATGAGGGAGGAGAGGAACTGGTGGGACATGATGGGGATCCAACACCCATCATTGAATTAACAAGAGTAGAGGGGTCTCCCATCATGGTGGCTGCTGCAGTGGCCGGAACACTGGAGACCGATGCTCTGGACTCCTGTAAGTCTCACACTTCACTACTGGTGCTTGTTATCAAAAGATCCCAAATAATCAGTGTACGCCTTGTGCATTGATCTCAACATTGGAGGCTCGTTAGGCTGCGGAGCCTGGGCTGTCCGTGAACAGACCAGTGGAGGACATACCACCTCATTCAGAACATGCTCCCTACACTGAGTCGAACCTGGAAATTTGTGTGCAGGGGGCAGTGGACAGCAGCGGAACTGTTCTTGAGGTGAGTCCGGAAGCTGATGGAGGCATTGTCACTGATGGGGTGAGAGAGGAAGGTTGCCCGGACGTTGAGGATCCTATTCCTCATGAAGACATCCCTAAGGCAGATCCTGCTACCGATCTGCTGGCTGCCTTCCCTACGTACCGACCCGCTGACCCTAAAGAGGTAGATGACTCGGGCTCAGAGGCAGCCGAGGAGAGTCGGATGACGCGGCGAAAAAGGTGGAAGCGTATCCAGTGCTTTCTCAAACAGCCCTAGTCGGATAGGCTGAGGTGGATGGGATCACTCCAGACCTGGCTGCGCTTCCTGTGCGCCGAAGGGGCTGACGCTCAGCGCCTTTATCTGACAGTCCATGATTACATGGCCGAGAAGATACGTGAGAGAAGTTGGTGCACCAAAGTTTCCCAGTGTCGGGAAATATAGGCGAGTGCCCGAGCATTTCTGAGGGCAGAGCGGGAGGTCCAACACATCTAAGGGAAGGTGGCAGATAAGGAGGCCTTCATTGCAACATGATCTGAGCTTGTGGAGAAACTGATGACCCAGCTGGTTGATGCGCAGGAACAAATGATGGAGGCGAGTCACCAGATGACCGTACTTCGAACCGAGTGGGCGCATGCACAAGCTAGGATTGGCGAGCTACGCTCTGCGGCGGCCGATGAGGAGAGAGCCTTCAAGGAGAGAGAACCGGTCCTGGAGGCTACCAGCCAAAGGGTAGTAGTGCTGGAAAGGTTGATTCAGCACGCTGATCCTTAAGGGCTTTGTTTTGGCCATCTCATGAACCTCTTGCTTGTACTGCTCATCATCTTAATCCAATACATGGCCAAATCCATTCATCTGTACCCTTGGTTTAATATGCTCAACCATAATTCCGAAATGAACAACAAATCACCCCTAGGATCTTGTGGGTCACACCTAACACGAGAAGCAAAGGATACTCGTGCTATCATTTTGACCAAATGTGGGGCATTGACCAAGCCTCAGGCGTCCGAAATCGGGCCTGGATTTCTGAGGAGAAGACCTCAGACCGATTGATATATCACTTTCTCAATGTGCTCTGAAGCACGAGCGGGGAAATTCCGGGGGCATTGAAATCCATCTGAACATAGGGAGATGGAAAGGAAAGGTGACTCACGCTACCCAAATTCAGAAAACTGTGGGGCGCGACTATGGAGGATAACTGTTAACCATGACAGAAACATAGCATCCGTATCGTGTTGGCCTGGAGTGGGGACAATAAATTAGGGCTGACCGCTGACCATGTTCGCAACACGGGGCCTAACTCAAATATCGCCGGTCAGTTTCCCAAACTGTTGGCCCAGGACAGCAGGCAGACTACAGGTCTATCATCCATATTGCTACAATAGGTGGACCAAAGGTCTATCATCCATATTATGACAGAAGGTGGACCAAAGTCTATCATCCATACTATTAGGGGGTCCCGTCAAACATGACCAGTCCTCTAGAACATTGGCCGAGGACAGTAGGTGGACTGTAGGTCTATTATCCATACTGTTAGGGGGTCCCGTTAGACATGAAAGAGAATGAGGATCCAAATAAAGGGGAACACAAATCATGGAAGGTGGAGTGGGGGTTTGTTCGAACAGAGTCCAACACTACCGAAATTGCGCCACCGTGGCGGAGGCGCATTAGGCAGACATACCAACGTAATCACGGGTCGTCCCAATTTTCAGGAAGGACCTCTCTGGTGAGAGAACTGTCGCTTCCCATTATTACTATGGGGCATCCCGTACTTATTCGGGGTAGATTTAACGATTACACCACTCCCATGAAGTCAGGCTGAGGGGCTGACAATAAGGAGGGACAAGGTTTGGTAATCCCTGGGGCTGGACCCAAGATGAAATGTCCGGGCGTTCCTATGTATCTCATTAGGATGAGAATCAAGTCACACGTAGTTCTAGAAACACAATTTAACGTCATATTGGATGAAATACAATTTAACGTCATGTGGGACAGGGGACACATCCCATCTGGGGATAGGCACATCATAGCGAGTAACCTGACGTGAATGAGGACATAATCCCACACCACACCGTAAAATCCCACAAGAGAGACCGAGTCATGGAAAGACAAGAAAAGGATCTTAGTTTTAGGTATTAGAACTCAGACCAAAGGATAAGGGGAATGGGAGACACACTAAAAGCGGTTTAAAAACCCAACGTGAATGGAGAAAATCCCTGGTTACTATGTGCTCATGGGGACACGTTTAAGCCGAGAGACCGAACAAAAAAATTTACGCTGGGCCTGTGGGGAAGTTCCCAGGCACTCCTAAGTATCTCATAAGGATGAGAATAAAGCCATACGTAGTTCTTGAAAGGTAGCATGGCGCGATATGGCACTTACGCAAAGGACGAAGGAGTTGTGCGGGTCTATCCCTCGCACCAAAAGAAGCGGCATTTGATATATCTTGTTTGTTATTGAAGTTAAATGGTTTTTATTTTGTGGGGTGACTGTCCTAGGGTAGAAATTCCTAGAATCTCCACAATAATCAAGCCATAACAGGCATTGACAAGCGGCATGGTAGTCGACCAATACCTGGTGTGATTCCCCCCATGGGGATGTCATCACAATGCGGTGCCATTTTTCGTCGTGCGGCCAGGATGATATCAACACAGTTTAAGGTTGTAAGGCTTGTACCAAAATCACCATTTAAGGTCGTATGGTTTGGACCAACACCACAGTTTAAGGTCGTATGGTTTAGACCAATAGCACAGTTTAAGGTTGTATGGCCTGGACCAACAGCACAGTTTAGGGTCCTATGGTTTGGACCAAGAGCACAGTTTTAGGTCATATGGTTTGGACCAACACCACAGTTCAAGGTCGTATGGTTTGGACCGACAACACAGTTTAATGTCCTATGGTTTGGACCAACAACATAGTTTAAGGTCATATGGTTTGGACCAACAGAACAATTTAAGGTCATAAGGCTTGGACCAATAGCACAGTTTAAGGTCATAAGGCTTGGACCAACAACACATCTTAAGGTCATAAGGCTTGGACATGGCAACACAGATTAAGGTCATAAGGCTTGGACCAACAAAACAGTTTAAGGTCGTATGGTTTGGACCAACTACACAGTTTAAGATCATAGGGCTTGGACCTGGCAACATAGTTTAAGGTCGTAAGGCTTGGACCAAAAACACAGTTTAAGGTCATAAGGCTTGGACCTGGAAACACAGTTTAAGGTCATAAGGCTTCGACCTGGGAACACAGTTTAAGGTCGTAAGGCTTGGACCAACAACACAGTTTAAGGTCATAAGTCTTGGACCAAGAGGAACATGCATGATGCAATAAATCATACCTGATGCGGGTGGGGGAGTAATCCCATACCATCACCACGTGCGATTCCGAGAGAGGAGACTCAGGCCAAAGGGGCCTATGAGGGTTCAACAATCAGGGGGGCAGGAGATGCTAGCTTCTAGCTATGCTGGGCCCAAAATGCAATGTCTGGGTGATTCCTCATTCTCCATGGGGATGAGAGACAAGCTGCAGGCAACCTGTAAAGAAGAAACCCGAGCACATACTCTAGCGCATAGATTGCGGGAGCCCCGAGAGACACCGTTACGCAGCTCAGTCTGTCTAACGTGTGTGGGTGTACTAAGGGCTAGTAAAAGGAGTTTCGAGATTCCACCTTGGCACGGTGGGTCGGAACACAATGTGAATCATGCAACCAACATTCATGGCCCGAGGAAGCCAGCGTGAAGACTGAGGATTACTGCTGACCACGTTCGCAACGCAGCATCCTGTCGCGTTTGCCTAGAAGTAGGGGAAAACAAATGAGGATCAACCGCTAACCACATTCCAAACACGGGATTTGTATCAATTTTTTTCCCAAAACCCTCAGGGATGTTGGCCCGTGATGGTAGGAGAGCCCTTAGGCATTGTATCCAGGCCGTTCTTGGGGGTCCCTGGTGGGTTTCATGTCCCGGTGATAGGTACCCGGACCTGGTGACATGATAATCTTCCGACACCCCGAACGCTACCTGTCCCCATATTGAGGAGAAGAGCTTCACATCAGGTTCACCATTTTTTGTTTCCGACGCTTTTACGCCAGGGCGCGCGCGTGTCTCCATCACGCATGGGAGGACGCGCGGCTCGTTGCCCCGCATTCCCTCTTTCCAAAGGCGGGCAGCATCCGTTCCTTATTCAGGGACATCTTCTCCTTGATCGAAACTGGGATGATGGGATGTTGGTTTTTCCATCCGTGGATTACTCCTCGGAGCTCATCACCTAGTCCGGCTCTCCCTTATAGATTTAAGACAGGTTTTTGAAGATCATTCCTGGTGCCATATCTGCATGGACTCCAGTTAATTACGCTGCTTCCGTCGAGACGCTCCAAGGGGTCTTGTCGGGGCAGCAACCTTCGGTGAGGAGAATGGTCACGTTGGGGTGTCGTTGGAATGTCTTGACGCTGGGTATTGGCATGCCTGTCTTCTATCCCTTATCACAGGGCTTCTCGAGGGCACAGAAGCCTGAGGCATCCCACATCGAACGTGGGGAATGTATACCATCTGAGGTTTTCCTCAGCTTCCCATGTTTAACACGGGGTATGCCGCGAGTTTAACTTCTTGCAGAGACAAATCAAACTGATCGAAACACTGAGAGTGGATCATATTGAAGGACCCCCTAGGGGGAACACCGATGTTGGGGCCAGCACATGGGCGGCTTCCCAAATACCGTGGAGTGGGATGGGGTGGTACGATCTCACCGAGATGTGGCATCCCGAGTAAGGATCAGGATAAGTGATGGAATGACGGTCTTGAACCTCTTAGAGGCTTCCTACGTATCCCCATGGACGGGAATGAATGTCTACGTTGTTCGGTGATACGGTGGGACACCTAAAGAGGCGACCGATGAGAATGGACGCATGGATTGGAGCCTGGAGGAAGTAAGATTTCCGGGCTAGGGAATGAGCTTCCCAAGGCACATGGGCTTGAGGGGGGAAGTCAGGATGAGACATGGGTGTGAGTCATGGGTCTTATGCTTTGAGACGGCCCAAGAGGGGGAATATAGTTTAACGTAATGCGGGATGAGATACAGTTTAACATCATGAGGGACGAAGGCATACAGTTTAACGTCATGCAAGACGAGATACAGTTTAACGTCATGCGGGAAGAGATACAGTTTAACGTCATGCGGGACGAGGGAATACAATTTAACGTCATGCAGGACGAGGAATCTGGGGTTTACGCTCTAAGGTGGCCCATAGTGGATATGGGGCTTACGCTCTAAGGCGGCCCATGGTGGTCGGGGAACTGACGTGGAGGGGTCGGAACAACCGGGTGGTGGGCTTGAACCTCATGGAGGCTTCCTACAAACCATGCGTTAGCATGGATCAAAGTCCACATAGTTCGCTGGGAAGGGGCTTACGCTATGGGGAAGCCCATAAAGTATTTCATGGTCAATGCACGCTCTAATCCCACGTGAGTCATGCTCGGTGTGAGAAACAAGAGGCAGTAGGGTCCAGACGATCACATCGCAAAGGGTGCGTCCTTGAGAAGCGGAAAGGGGGCTTCTGCGTTGAGCGGCCAAAAGAGGAAACATGGGCTTACGCGTGGTTAGCGGCCCTCGGTTCCGGGGCTTACTCGAGGGTGGAGGCCCGTGGTGAGGCAAAGCACAGTGGGAAAGGGACTCCACTGTCCTTGGCAGGGGGGAAGTACGGAGGTGCATGGGTGAAACCTTCTGTAAGAGAGGCTAGGGGCTTACGCTCTGAGGCATCCCTTCCCCCGTGGACAAACGACACTTCGACAAGGAGGATATCATTCCATGAGAGGAAGAGTCCATTCACATGGAGACGAGAGGCGTAAAAAATGTATGAGCTAGGGGGACCCTGCGTGTGAAGCACGAGATCAGACCACAGTTTAACGTCATGTGTTAAGGACGAGGTGCTTAGCAGTTTAACGTCCTGCAGCTTGGACAAGGTGGGTTCGCTCCACACCCCTAGGTCTTACATTCCCAATTCCCTTTACCCCTTGTGGGAGGGAAGGCATTGTCAAGTCCATACGGGAAAACAATGCATGGAGCCCATGCCTAGTAGGGGAGAAATCAAGTGTCGGCGCGAAAAGGCAGCCAAGGGGCGTCAAGGTATAGGGGTCATGGGTGTAGCGCGCAAAAAGAAGGTTTGCACGCAAAACACCGGGATGGCATGCAATAGGGCCAGAGGATTGCGCCGATAGGTGATTGTGTGCAAGGTATTGCACGCATAGAAAGGGATTGCACGCAAGAGGAAACAATTGCGCACAAGGGCAGTACCCGGAGGAGTGGGAAAATTCACTTATGCTAGTGGAGTTGCGTGCAAAGGTGAACCCTAGGGAAAGGTTGCGCGAAAAGGGGAATTATCCGGAATTCATATTGCGCACGGGGAGTCGAATTGTGGGCATGAGAGCCGTTCTGAATTCCGCAAACCCAAACCGTTTGGGGTCGCCTTCTATTTATAGGAATCGGCCGGCGCGGAATCCAGGCTACGTGCGAAATTTTCTGTGACAGGAACCTTTGGCGCGCAAAGCTTCACCTTGCAGAACCGGGGTGCAAAAAATTGCGCGTGCCATCGGCTCGATTACGCGAATCCTGGGAATGCTTCGCGCACACATCATTATTTCATGAAAGTCCTCATTTATTTCATGCACCACTTCTCGGGCCTCCAGACTGGGCCTCTGATTCCGAATATGACTTCCCTTTGCCATTTCGAAACTTCCTCTAGGAGTTACGGACTTTTTTCGGCGTCTACAACAATATTTTTTAGGTTTTAATCCTAGGTACATCTGTGCCAGAGCCACATCCAATTGTATTATCTAGATAGAGATTTGATTGATTACATAACCTCATAATCTTTATGTCATCGATATTTTAGAACATTTCCTTATTTCCTAACAGATGAGACTGATGTTTTCTAGTAAAAATTTTAAATTTCCTAATGTTTTTTTCAATGGTTTATAAAGAGAATTCGATTCATCTAAAACATATCCATAGACATTAACAAAACAGACGTTCAATAAGTGATGAATCATCTAAATCATGGGAGTAAAAAATTATTTGTGTAGTTTAGCCTCTTTGTCATCTTGTTTATCATCTTTCATCCTTTTTTATTCTATATTAATCTAAAGTTAATCGTTGGTTTATCATTTGTTAATAATTGGTTAATCATTCCTTAATCGTTATTAAATATTTACTTTATCATTCTTTAATCATTCAATAATCATTCATTAATAATTGTTTAATAATTCATTATTCATTCCATAATCATTCTTTAATTAGTAGTTAATCATTCTTTAATAATTCTTTAATTATTAATTAATCATTAGTTAATCATTATTTAATCATTATTTAATCATTCTTTAATCATTCATTAATAATTTCTTAATCATTAGTTAATCATTAGTTAACCATTATTTGATCTTTCCTTAATCATTAATTATTCATTCCTTAATAAATAGTTAATCAGTAGCTAATCATTAGTCAATCATCAATTAATCATTAGTTAATCCTTAATTAATCATTATTTAAGAAAAGATTAATCATTATTTAAGCATGAGTTAATCATTATTTAATCATTAATTAATAAATCCTTAATCATTATTTAATTAGTACTTAATAATTAATGAATAATTAATTAATCATCAATTTATCATTACTTAATCATTCTTTAATCATTTGTAATCATTCCTTAATCATTATTTAATCATTACTTAATCACCTATTAATAAATCTTTAATCATTAACTAATCATTACTCAATAATTAATTAAACATTAGTTAATCATAATTTTATCATTACTTAACCATTTGTTAATCATTACTAAATCATTAGTTAATCATTAGTTAATCATTCTCTAATCATTACTTAATCATTAATTAATCATCTGTTAATCATTCTTTATTAATTAGCTAATAATTAATTACACATGACTTAATACTTACTTAATTATGCCTCAATAATTAGTTAATTATATGATATTCATTCATTAATTATTATTATCTAATCATCATGTGTAATGATTCTTTATTCCTAAGTTATTTATTAGTTAATCTATACTTATTCATTACTAACAATATCTATTATTTCTAAACTATATATACCAAACTAAACTACTAAAAAAATAATGTATTTAGAACTAACTAAAAACTAATGTATTTAATAAATAGATAACATTAAATTAAATAAGAAATATACCTCTAAATGATACTTCACAAAAAATCGACACATCTTTTAGGCCACTGGAAACACCATGTACAATGAAAAATTCTTTTAGAGAGAGAGAGTGTGAAATGTAGAGAGAGGAGGGAAATTTGAAGTGAATATGAGGGGGTTCCATTTTATAGGGAATTAAGGGAATTGTGGCTGGGGGGGCTTTCACCTTTACGTCAGGCGAAAGGTGGAACCCCAACCGCCTTTCACTTTATTTTAGGTGAAAGGTGGCCACCCCTCATCCGCCTTTGCCATGCCATTGATCTAGGTCTATAACAAGACAAGGTGGAGGGGAATCTTCCACCTTTCAATAAATCAGAAAGGCGATAGGGCCCTTACTGCCTTTCAAATATAGTTTACAATTTTTTTGACTGAGACATATTAATTTTTTTTCCAAAAAATACCTAATAAAATTCAATATATTTATATATAATTACACACATTTAACATTTCTATAATTTTTAATATTTAGGAATTCATTTTTATTTGTTAATATTAATATTTATAATATGTTTGTAGTTTATATAATAAATATATATTAATAATTTTTCATATTTTTGTAATTAAATCATTATACAATTATTATTTATACATTTTTAATTAGTAATTTATTATGAATCTCTAATATTTAAATGCACCTTTTAATATTTATTCAATTTTATTTTAATATTTATTCCTTTTAATTTTTTTAACTGATATAATTAATATTTTTTTAGTTTTTTATATTTTATTAATTTATTTGATTTTAATTTTTAAATTTTATTCCTTTTGAACATTTATTATTTTAATATTATTTATTAATTTTTAATATTTCTCCATTTTAATTATTTTATGCATCTTATTCATTTTTAATATTTATTCATTTTTAATATACATTCATTTTTTATATTTATTCATTTAATAATTTTGTAATATTATCAATTTTGATAGTTATTTAAACATTTATAAATATTAATATTCAATACTTGTAATATGTATATAAATCATTTAATTAATATTTATTAATTTATTTCTCAGTATATTTTTTATTTAAACATTTACACATTTATTATTTATTCATTAATAATCATTACTCCATTATATATCTCTTGATTTTTTATTTTTCTTTTAATATTTCTTCATTTTCAAAAAAAATTAACTTTCATAATTAATATTATTTATTAATTTATGAGGTTATTAATACATTTATCCTAATATTATCATTTTTATTTATATATTTAATATAAATAATGTTTTTTATTTTTTTTCATATTTTTTAATTTGTTATTTTTTAATATTTATTATTTTTTATTATAATGTTATTATTAATATTAATTTTTATATAATTAGAAATTTATTTTTATTTTTTGAGAATATAATATGGTCAATTTTTTCCATTTATTGATTATTTCCTATGAAAATTTAAGTGAATGATTCTTTGCTTCTTATAAGAATCAAGATTCATTTGTTAAATCTCTTCAATATTATGTTTCTGAATAAGAGGTTTCTCTAACACATAATTTTTTTTTTGCCTTAATAACAATTGTTAAGTCTTTATAATAGTCTAAATTTTTTTTATTTAGCCTATATTTTATAATGATTGATTACAAGATTAATTTGGATGATGATGATATTACTTATATATAGAAGATGATTTTATCCAATTAGTAAAATGTTTTACATACATTTAATAAAGAATTTATTAAATGGTATACTACTAAAAATATTACTCCTTTTAAATTTCATAATATCCATTAGTAGGGAAGGATCATATTTTACTAAGTAATTAGTCCACTTTAGTGTTTACCTCACTACTTAGCTATTTAGATAGGTCATCAGACAAATCAAATCATATATGAATTATTTATAGTTGAGAAAAATACTCTTCATCCAATGAATCATATAGATAAACTTCGCACTATTCCTTTGGGAGATTCCTTGCTAGGTGTTACCCAAATAAAATTAAAAAAAAGGAACCTAACTATTAGGGAGACCTCATGAGCTACTTTCCTTACATGATATAAACAAAAGGCATCCAATTTTAGCATTAAATTACCTTGTTTCATGATTGAGGCCTTGATAGGTGTTTTCTTTAGAAGGAATATTAAACTTAATATTTTAAAATGAATTGAATCAAACCATATTATCTAATGTATTCTCCTTACATGTTTTCAATATTCTAATGATTTTGTTTTGAATCCTAATCCTTCCATAAAATTAGGATCTTTAAAACATAATGATGTGTAACTCTTTACACAATTCA
The DNA here is from genome assembly GCA_963277665.1 of Viscum album. Lineage (NCBI taxonomy): Eukaryota > Viridiplantae > Streptophyta > Magnoliopsida > Santalales > Viscaceae > Viscum > Viscum album. The sequence continues at coordinate 499,770,010 of OY728139.1, forward strand.
TATCATGTGTTATTAACCAAAATTGAATTAAACTATATTTATTGTAAGATTCTGACCTTTTCTAGAGATTTATTGAGCACATTTATAGGCACTCTTTTTCATTGCTTTTAGTAATTTTTGTTTGGGTGTTACCTTGGGTAGTTTTTGGCTGAAATTGAAAAATTTTGAAAAGAAGAGGGTGAGTGCACTATTGACACACGGTTTTCCCAATCTATGAAACCAACCCCACAAACTGTGTGAACCTAGGAAGAGGGGATACACAACTCGATCTTGGTTTGTAAAACTATGCACCCTCTTAGGAGTAACCGTGCACCCCTCAGAAGAGGTGCAAGATTAAGGCACATGGTTTGACAAACTATGATCCCCTACCCAGGAAACCATGCACGTGATTTAAATTAACTCTTAAATTAGATTAAAAAGTATCAAAACCCCTGGTATTAACCCCAAATTAACTGTATATTGACACTAAATGAATTATATAATTTTTACAGGCTCCTAGATGGGTTCTAAGACCTCATTACCTCCCTTATTGACAATTAAAAGCACATATTGAAGATCTGCACCTCCCATGGTAAGTGAATATTATCCCGTGTGGTTTCCTACCTCTTTCACATTCTTCTCCCATCCTTTGAAGGGATGTTTTCCCTTGTTGGTTTTAGATATTGATCTATGTTCGATAGATCATGATCCATTTGATCTTGTTTTCAGGATTTTATTCAAGATCTCGTTCTTCATCGTGTTCATGATATTTTCGCTTCAATTGGGGTTTCTATTGGTGACCATTTATCAACGATCTTTAGGTAGGGGTCTAAATTACACTCCCTTAGTTTTGATTAAATTATACATATGTTATTGTTAAATTTTAATTTTCATGATGGTTCGGTTGCATTGTTATTTTAATTGATTTGTCTTAATTTCCTTGTTTTGATGATTTTGGTTAAATTAGAGCAATTGAATTGTTGAACCAAACTAATTAATTGTTGAATTAATTAATTAGATATTAGGATTGCGGAATTGAATTAATTAATTACTGAACTAATTAATGGGATATTGGGATTGTGGGATTTTATTAATTAATTGGTGAATTAATTAGTGGGATATTGGGATGTTTGAATTGGATCAATTAATTGTTGAATTAATTAATAGATTGTTATGATTGTGGAATTGATTTATTAATTGAATGTGAATTTGATTAATCAAATGGGATTTTGTGTTGGGTCAATTAATGTGTTTACAAATTAATTGAAAATTGGAATTATGAGATGTTTGACTTGAGAATCAATGAGTTATTGGGTTATATGATTAATGATGATAAATGGTATAATGGTGACTACCATATTATTCTATATGAATTAATGTGTTGAACCATTTTTGTTTAATAAATTGAAAAGGTACATTTTAATGAGAAAGATTTAAAAAAAGGATAATGATGCTTAACCTTTATGTTTATGAAATTGTGATACATGTGATATTATGATATATGTGGTATCCGTGTGTGGGACATGCACTACAGGAAAAATGGCTATTTGCGATGGGTGAGGGGGCCATCGCAAATAACCCACAGAAAGGGGTTATTTACGACAGACCGATTACCCCGTCGCAGTTAATTAGTAGTTGCGACAGGCACTAAGGACCCGTCGCAAAAGGTTTGGCATGAAATACATTTGAAACCGCAGGAAAGGCAATTTGTGACGAGTTTCTATTCCCGTCACAAATACCCAGTGATGGTTTTTATTATTTGCAATGGGACAAGTATCCTGTCGCAAAAACTTTGTCGGTAGGTACCATTTGCGACGGGTCTCATCGCAAATAATTTTTTAACGACCCACTGTAATTAATGCGGACATAGTCATTTTCGATGGGGCCCGTCACAAATACCCTCGTCGCAAATAATCTAACCTATATATACCATCATTCATTTTCCCTTCATTCTACATTTTACTCAACTTCTCTCTCTATCTCTTCTGTAAAATTTTCCTCTAAAACCTTTCATAGTTTAAACTTTTAAATCAGAGCATTATTTGTGACTTTGATTCTCCGAAAGCTTTAGTTTCAATGTCTTTATCTATTTTTTATTGTGTAGTTAATTTATTTTATGTTAAATTATTTATATTTTTTGTTAATTAAATGTAAATTAATTAAATTATAATAAGATATTTGTTTTTTAGTATTTATTTTTTATGAATAGTTATATCTAAGTGTTAATTTGTAATAAATTTTAAAATTTAGTAATAATTTTAAATAACTTGTAATAATTTTAAATAATTTGTAATAATTTGTAATAATTAGTAATAACTAGTATTACTAAGTAATAACTAGTATTAATTAGTAACAACTAGTAATAAATTGTATTAATTAGTAATAATTAGAAATAATTTATAACAATTACAAAAAAATAGAAAAAATTAAAAAAATAGTAATAATTATAAATAATTTTTCATAATTAGAAAAAAATTATAATAATTAGAAATAATTCGGTATAATTATCAATAATTATGTATAATTAGTAATAAATTTTAATAATTAGTAATAATTAGTAAACAAATGTCATAATTAATAATAATTAGTAATAATTAGGATTAATTAGTAATAATTAGGAATAATTAGTAATAATTAGGATTTATTAGTAATAATTAGGATTAATTAGTAACAATTTGTAATAATTAGGATCAATTAGTATTAATTAGGATTATATAGTAATAATTAGGATTACTTAGTAAGAATTAGTAATAATTAGGATTAATTAGTATTAATTTGGATTAATTAGTAATAATTAGGTTTAATTAGTAATAATTAGTAATATTTAGTAATAATTTGTAATAATTTGTCATAATTTGTAATCATTAGTAATAATTATTAATAATTAGTTATAATTAATTATATTTTGTAATAATTATGAATAATTAGGATTAATTAGTAATAATTATCAATAATTAGTAATAATTAGTGATGATTATCAATATTTAGTAATAAATAGTGATAATTAGTAATAATAAGTAATAAATAGTAATAAATAGTAATAAATAGTAATAATTAGTAATAATTAGTCATAAATAGTGATAATTGGTAATAATTATCAATAAATAACCATAATTAGTAATAATTAGGAATAATTATTAATAATTAGGATTAATTAGTAATAATTAGGATTAATTAGTAATAACTTGGAATAATTTGTAATAATTTGTAATAATTACTAATAATTAGTAAAAATTAGTACTAATTAGTAATAGTTACAAATAAATTGTAATAATTAGAAATAAATTGTAATAATTAGAAATAATTATAAATAAATATTAATGAATAGTAATGAATAGTAATGAATAGTAATAAATAGTAATAAATAGTTTTAATTAGTAATAAATAGTAATAATTTGTAGTAATTAGTAATAAAAAGTAGTATATAGTAGTAAATAGTTGTAAACAATAATAATTAGTAGCGATTAGTAATAATTAGTAGTGATTTGTAATAATTAGTAGTAATTAGTAATAATTAATAGTAATTAGTAATAATTAGTAATAATTAGTAATAATTAGTAATAATTAGTAATAATTTGATTTAAATAGTAATAATTCGGAATAATTAGTAATAATTAGGATCAATTAGTAATAATTAGGATTAATTAGTAAAAATTTAGATTAATTAGTAATAATTAAGCTTAATTAGAAATAATTAGGCTTAATTGGTAATAATTAGTAATAATTAGTAATAATTTTTAATTATTAGTAACAAATCATAATAAATCATAATAAATTCGAGTATATTGATAAACTGACACAATTTATAGTGGATTGGGGGTATTCCTTTTGATCAATGCCTCAAATCCTTGCAAATTTCTTCCACTAAAATCAATATGAAAAATCTACTCGGGCGTACGTTGGACCAAATTTTTTATAGTGATTTATGTCAGAGAAAGTTGCAAGGTGGTGAGCTGTTGAGAAAAAGTGGCTCTTTTTACAGATGACTCATCCCCTTGCAACTTTATGTGTCTGAAATCACTATGAATAGTCTTCTTGGACGTACGAAAATTCATTTTCATATGCACTATAGCATGGATAGTAGCATGAGGAGGCCTCCCTGATCTCCATCCTCGTGCATATGGAAATGGATATTCATACGATAGAGAAGACATTTCATAGTGCATTTAGTTGCCGAAAGTTGTAAGGGGATGAGTCGTTAGGCAAAAGAGACTCCGCTAATCCGTTGGAAATTGTACCTCTGGTAATTAACAATAATTAGTACAATATAATTGAAATTAATAATAATTTGTGTTAATTAGTATATTTTTTATACATGAGTGTAGATTAGTTTATAATCTTAAAAAATAATATAAATAACTATAAAATAATAGAAGATATTATAAATTTCTAGTAAAAGAATTTAATTGTCTTCTGTTTTTGGATAGTTTTTATATTATATATAATTATAAAAAATAACTAATTATTTCCTATTTTTTAGAAAAATATGGAATGAAGAAGTCAACAACAGTCATTATTAGATGATCATGCATGGATAAATTAGCACAAGAATATAAATGGTTCTAGTTTAAATCTTATATATATTGATGGTGTTCAGGTTTACTTATCATTTCCATCATTGAAAAAAGGATTTGTTTCAGAAGGGATAATTAAGTGTCCTTGTTAAAAATGTACTATGAGGATGTATGACACATTTGAAAACATTGGAATTCATTTATTGTGTTTTTGCTTTCAACCAGATTATGTTTTTTGGTATTAACATGGTAAACATAGTTCCTGATAAGTTATTAATATTTTGTATCCAAATTCAGCATAGTTTCAAAATTTAGTACATGATGTGGTACGTCCATCTAGTCAATAAACTGAAACTCATGATGATATTGATTTGAATCCTGAGTTAGAACCATCTCATTTATATGAGTTGTTGAAGACTACTGAGGATGCCTTATATCTCGGTTTCAGGATAAGTAGGTTTGAAGGAATAACTAAATTTATGGCCATTAAATTATATAAGGGAATGTAAAATAGTTGTTTTGATCAGATATTCTTTGTTAAAAACACTGCTACCTAAAGCAAATGTGTTGCCTAAAAATTTATATGAAATCAAGAGCCTCATTTCTAATCTAGGTCTTAGTTATTAGAAGATTCATGCATGTTCAAATGACTGCATCTTATATTATGGTGAAAATGAGTTGTTGGATAGTTTTACTACATGTAGAAAATCAAGGTACAAAGAAGCTCAACCAGGGAAGTCTAGATTTGTTCCTATAAAATAATTGAGATATTTCCCACTCACACCCAGATTACAGCATTTATTTATGTCTCAAAACACAACATCATTGATGTCATGGAACAAAACCAACATTTCAACAAGTAAAAGCTTAAATCAACCATATGATAGGGATTCATGGAAACATTTTGACCAAGTACATATGTTTTTTCTTTAGAAGCCTGAAACGTGTGATTGGGTCTTTTTACTGACGGTTTCAGTCTATTTGGTTATTACGATAGTCAGTATTCATGTTAGCCTCTCTTTATAACTCTGTATAATTTACCTCCATGGATGTTGATGAAGGATACATATATCTTTTTGACCTTATTAATTCCTGGTCATCCAAAAAATAATATCAATGTTTATTTGAAACCATTGATTGATGAGTTAAATTCACCGTTGGTAAATAGTATCAATACATATGATGTTTCTGTAAAGAAAAACTTCCTACTGAAAGTTGTATTGATGTTGATAATTAGTGGATTTCCTGCAAATGGCATGTAATCTGGACAGATTACACATGGTCCAAAATCATGTTCGTACTGTATGAGAGACAACAAAGAATTTATGTTATTCAATGTAAAAAACATTTTTTTACTGTCATTTATGATTTCTTTCAACCGGTCATACTTTTCAAAGAAAAAAATATCATTTCAGAAAATGAATAGTTTGAAAAGATGGACCTCCAAAAATGATCTCAGGTACAATGTTAAAATGAGTTGTCTCTTCATTACCTCCCATCAAATTTGGACCAACTATAAACCAATAGAAAATTGATTGGTATGGAAAAGAGCACAATTGGATAAAACGAATCATTTTTTGGGATTTTCCATATTGGTATAATTTTTTGGTCTATTACATGTTGGATGTGATGCACATTGACAATAAATATTTTGATAATTTATTTCATACAGTTTTGGATACACCACGTAAGACCAAAGAAAATGTAATGGAACAATTAGATCTTTCCCAAATTTATTAGCAACCAGAACTTGAACTGTTTGAAAATGTCAGATCACATAAATTAATGAAGCCAAAAGAAGCTTACACTATAAAAATATATTTGTTTATTATTTTATCACTGAATTGAATATTTGAGACTTCTAGATGGTTATGCTTCCAATTTGGGCCGATGTGTCAGAAATAATCATATTACCCGATTGAAAAGTCATGCTTGTCATGTTTTAATGGAAATAATTCTACTAATTGGATTAAGAGGTTTGTTAAATACAATGATTTGGGACATTATAACAGACATATCATATTTTTTTGAGATAATTGTTCATCAAAAACAGACTTCGATGATGTAATAAAACTGTAAGAAGATTTCATTTTAATTTTATATAAACTAGAAAAAATCTTCCCACCAGATTTTTTTGACTCAATGGAACATTTGATATTAAATTTTCCACATGAAAAAAATGCAGAGGTGCGGTGCAGTTCTGATGGATGTTCCCATTTGAGAGATGCATGTAGAAATTGAAAAAAAAACTACATAACAAAGCATCTGATGGATGTTCCCATTTGAGAGTTCATAAATGATGGATTTCATATGATGAACATCACAACACTCATACATATATTATGATGAAATATGAAGAAATGAAACCATTCATAATGTGAGTTCTCCTATCACTTATTCTATAATTTTTATAATAGTACCTTAATATTTTTTTATTTCCAGGTTATATGATAATCATATCAAGAAACAATTTCCCCAAATTACAGCAGCTGCTCTTGAAGAACGTCGTAAATTTTTTTCCTACTTGATTCAAAAACTGGTAACATAAATTATTTTATATTTCACATAAAAAATTAATTTAATAATTTTTATAGTGATAATTATTTTACAACTTTTTAGGTATCTCAACATCGTGATAAAATTGACAGTCGATTGTTTGTATTGAGTAACCCACCATCCAAAATGGTTAAATCTTATAATGCATATGTGGTGAATAGTTATTGATTTCATACACGTGCATATGGGGAATAAAAAAACAATAAATAGTGGTGTTTTCTTGAGAGAATTTCATCATAGAGAGACTGAAGTTTACTTTTATGGCATGCTGGAAGAAATCATTGAATTGTGTTATTTAGGAAAAAATTTCATAATGATGTTTAAATGTCAGTGGTTGAATACTCAGAGAGTCTTACATATTCATTTGATCCATGGAATCATTGATATTATATATAAAGGTCGTCTTGAAGTTAATGAACCATTTTTATTGGCCCACTAGGAACATTTGATTTATTATGAAAATTACTATGCTACTTCTAGGGAGTTGGGTGATTGGTGGAGCATAATAAAAATTACATCTCAAGAGAATCAATTTACCAAAAGTGAACATGGTTTCACTGAAGTGAAAGGAATTGTAATTTTTAAAGATATTGATCTGAATCCATCTTTTACATGAATAGAAATGAATATCATTGATGACACCCCACAGTTAAGGGCTGATGGTGATGATTACAACTGAATTTAAAATGAAAAGAGATGATGAAACTGAAACTAATAAGGAAATTGCTGAAGCTGAGAGGGAAGATGGAGACATTGACATCAAAAAATATAAATATGTGGATGAAGATGGACATTGACATAGTTAAATGCTGGTTATAATCATATATAATATATATCTATATAAAATAGTTGTTTTTAGTTTTTTGCTAACAACAATGATTTTATGTTTTAGATGGATGATGATCTGTTTCATCTGTTGTAAGAGGGAGATCTATGTTTGGACGAGAAGGATTTCAGATCATCAGACCCTCAGACTTCTAGTGGTTCAGGGGGCACTTGGAGGGGGTGTGATCTTTCCCTATTGATGATTCCCAACCCTATTCCAGAGCGATGTCCACATCTTGAGTTTGCTCCTCGCACATAGAGGTATGTTTACCTGTGTATTTTTTTCACTTTTCATTAATTTATTTATATTCTAATTATTTTATTAATTATTATTTTTTTCATAGATTTATCCATATAACCGTTGGATAGTGGAGCACAATATTGTGCAATTTTTTTCTGATGCATGGGTGTCATGGGATCATATTTCCATTGATGTTCAGTAGCGCATATTTGAGTATTAGCTGGTACATAAATAAATAATATTTATTTTTATATTAATTTAATTAATAAGTTGATATAAAAAAAATTATTTATAGGGTTTATATTATCCCATTGAGGATAGAATGCATGAGGCTATTTTGAAGGCATGGTAGGGAGCTATGCATCCGCGTTGCACTTAGTTTTTACACAATTTGAAAAGGAATGAAATGAATAAAGGTGTGAAAATTTTGATGAGACATGTTTCATCCACTAACCTGATTAAATTTTATCTCAGGTTTGGGATGGATTATGTACACACTGGTTGAGTATGTGGTTTCAGAGTAGATCATCAGTAGGTCGACAATATCAGGAGTGATAGGAGGCGACACATCGAGATGGTAGTCATACATTCAGTACACATAGAGAGCATACAGTAAGTAAATTTTTTAATATTGAATATAACTTTAAATGTAAATGGTTTATGTTATATTCTTATAGGCATTCACACAACCCGATATTATGGAGTATGAAATTTATAGGAGGATTTATAGTGATCTAGCTACTGGGGAAATTAGAGGTGCTCACTATCGTCATATTGTGGTCAATATAATTTTTTTTGAGTTTTAAATTTAACTAAAAATTATATTTTAACTATTTTAATTTTAAATTATAATTGAAGGAGTCATATGAGGCCACAACATCTCAAAAAAATGTTTAGAGTCAGTTCAAGACCAATATTCAGACAAGTGCCCCCTGATTTTATGAGGTAGCATGGATGCAGGTGACCTAGTGTGGCTTTGAGAAAGGCTGAGTTGTTGGTATTGAATGTCAAGGGACCCCTGGGAGGTTTTATGGAACCTCTACGATGTCAGCATCCAGCTCAAGAGGAACTCGCATAGAGTGATCATTATCTCATGCATAATATCAGGAGCAGTTGTAAGCTCATAGTGAGCTTTTAGAGACTATGAGTAGGGAGAAGGAGGAGATACATTAGTGGTAGTAGCAACAGCAGGAAGAATGCCTATGAAAGCAGTAGCAGCAGATGCAGGATGAGATGCATCAATGATGGTTGGAGTAGGAGAAGGAGAAGATGGAGTACATTCGATGTCTGACTTGCATTTTAGGGATGAATTTCCCTCCCCCATCTCCTTGAGCTTCTCGAGATGACCCTTCATCTTAGTGTGTTTTTTTATTTTACGATGAACCATTTGAATGTATTTTTTTGTAATGTTAACTATTTAAATTCTTAAATATTGTGTGTTTTATATTGTCTCGAATATTACACATTTTTATTATTTATTTAATTTTTATTAATTAATATTTTTTATATTTTTGTGAATAATTAGGTTTTTATTATATTATTAATATTATTATTTCATTAATATTAATAAAAAAATTATTATGTTAATTAATTATTTTATAATTAATTTTATTTTATGAATATGAATATAAATATTTTATTTATATTAATATTATATTATATTTATTATTTTATAAACAATTTTATTTTATTAATATTAATATTATGATTTTATTTTTATTAATAATATATTATTATATATATTATTCTATCTATTTTTGTTTTATTTTTTTAATTTTTCCAACCATTTGCGACGGTCCCTTCACAAATAGTAATTATGACAGTCCGTTGCAAAAGGGTTTATTTTTTTATATTCTGAGAAGTAATTGTGAAGGTCCGTCGCAATTAGTAATTGTGATAGATCATCACAAAAAATTAAACAACAGAAAACAATTTACGATGGGTCACTGGGCCGTCGAAAATAATTTCTTAAAAAAAATTCGAATGTTTTTTGCGATGGTGTTACTGCCCTTCACAACCAATTAGTTATTTGCGATGACCCATCACAAAAAGTAATATTTGTGATGCTGTTTTCCGCAACGAGTCATTTGTGATGATGGACTGTTGAAAAAGACTATTTGTGATCGGATTCTATCACGATAACAAATTTTTCCAGTAGCGATGGACTGCTGTTTCAAAAGCACATAGTGATAAATTGGTAAACATTTGTGTGACATGGAATGCTACTTCAAAATCTCATAGTGATAAATGTGTGCAGGACATGGACCACTGTTTCAAAATCTCATAGTGATTATTGAGGTGTGGGACAAGGACTGAGGCATTAAATACCCATTGGATTTTATACATGACATTCTACGCCTATGAGTTGGAATTGGACTATGGTTATAATTGGATGTGATATAATGTGAAATGATATGTTAATTAAAAAACATGGTATGTGATATAGTTCAGAATTTTTTATGGGACAAGGAAGGTATTGATAGTTTAGGTGTCCTAAAGAACTTGGGAGTTATGCGGTTAAAAAAAGAGTAATTTAATAAATGTAAACTGTTTACTTTATTACTTGTACTTTAATCTTTGTAAAACTGCATACATTTGTATTGACTAGATATTGTTTTCGACACAATTGGTGGTGTCTACCGATTTTTACTCCCACCCCACTCGAACTGCCTGATTGGAACCAAAATAGATTTCATGGTTCTATGACAGGTTAATGTAAAGGGCCCTATGTGAGATGAATGAGTTGGGATGGAGCATGGATGAGGGAACCAGATGTGATTCATGACCAATTTTTGAGTTTTGAAAGCCTTTATTTATTATTTTTTTCATACCGACACTTGAAACATATTTGGCATGAAATATCTACTATTTAGTTTTTGGATATTTTATTTACTATTTTGGTCATCGTGTGATACTGGTATTATTCTGGTTATTGTTATATCATTTCATTATTTTTATTTATTTATTCTATTGTGATACTTTTATAAAGAGGTTATAGTCTCCCACTTTTAGAAATTACACCCTCATTGCTATTTGGAAGCCTCTGGTATATGAGGAGGTGCTCTTGAGGTTTTTTAACTAACCGACATAGGGAACTAGTGTCGAAACCTAGGTTGGGACATTATATAGTAGTATCAAAGGAGGTTTTCTTTTCTTTTCTTTTGGATTACTATTTGGAAAATGTAGATAGGAGAATAAGATAGGGCGAGCCTTGTTTAATAGCTCTATAATGGAAGTATCTAACCCATGTACAGAGTTAAAAGCTAAGTATTCGGGGTGAGATTGTTGTTATTGATGCATGTTGTAACAGTTGGATTCTATTTCACCTCAAGTGATGCACTTGTTGTGTGATGTGATTTTTTTTTCTATGTTTTTATGATATTTCACTCATGGCATGGTATGGAATGCGATTTGAGTAAGCATGCATCATTCTAGTCAGTTAGGATTGTTATGTGACATGCATCATTTTTAGGAATGCATGAGAATAACACATTTTTGGGTAAGTTGTTTTAATGAAAGTGATTTTATTTTATTAGGTAATTGAAAAGAAAATGGTTCCAAATAAAAAATTGAAAGTGGAAAAAATGATTAAAAATGTGAATAATTTGGTGTCTAATGAGAAACTTGAATATAAGAATAAGTTTAACCTTTGTTAACCATGACCTTGAAGGATGGTTAAGGGTAGTGATAGCGCCTTAGTTTTGACCGTGTGGCAGAGAAAGGGGTAATTAATTGTTAGGGACTTGTTTGATTTCATCTTGTTGAATGTGTTAAAGTTTTTTTATGTTTCCTAAGACATGTGTTTTTCATTGTAGAGATATGCCACCACGATGACGTTTATTGATAGGATTATATTAGGAAATTGATAAAAATGATCTTCCAGTAGTGGAACTGGAGGCACTGATTATGACGCATGAGGAAGTCAGAGAGAAGTTCGAAGAGAACTTTTCTCAGTTCATGCGGTTTAGAAAATAGTCCCATGGTGGGTTGTGAAAAGCATGCCTGATCTGATATGGGAGTTTCTATTGCCGCACCCTCTGAATTTCACTATATAGGGTGGAACTAAGGAAGAAAAGTTTTGAATTAAGTCCTTTTAGACTGTACTTGACCATTTGGAGACTCCACAAGAGAAGAGGGTCAAGTTGGATGCTTATATGTTATGAGGATCAGTAAAGAACTGGTGGGATATCCAGGCTCAGACTGGATAGGTTAATGTTATGGAGTTGAAGGAATTTTTGGAGAAGTTCCTAGATAAATTTTATCCATAGATACTGATACATGAGATAACATCTGAGTTTATATGATTGAATCCAGAGATTATATCCATGAAGAACTTTGATGGTCTCTTTACCAACCTGTAGTTATTTTCTCCAACATTGGTAGTGAACGATATAAATATGGAAATCCATTTCTAGGATAGAATTAAATGTGATAATAATTACGAAGTTAATATATTTCAGCTGAAAAAGTTTTCTGAAGTGGTGGATTTGGATCTCACATCTAAAGAGAACCTGAAGGAATCATCTAGTGGAGTAAAAGTGGTTTCTACTCTATGGTTTTGAGGTATGAATTATGAGAACAGGAAGAGTCACTATGATAATTTTAACCAGGTTGATAGTAAGAAGAGTATCCATGGGGAAGGTTTAGTTACATAGGACCATACTTGAGTGATCTGTCACCAGTGTGGTAGGTCGGGAAACATTCTTAGATAGTACCCCTGACCACTGGTAGAGTGTCAAGGATGTGATAATATGGGACATCTATATCGGTTATGTAGGAACCCACAATATACGGGTAGTGATAGAGTGTCTTGACAGAACCAGAGTGTAGGAAGGGGATCTTCTACACTATATCTATCTAGAAACTGGAGTTCTACTGGCTGTGGTGGTAGGGGTAGTGGATGTTGTGCTTCTGGTAAATAGAACCTATATCGGTAGAGTGGTTCATATTAGGGGACTCTATCTGAGTCACATAGAATAGGTGAAATATAGTTAAATTTAGTTCATTCTACACTTTAGGATAGCAAGGTTGGACCATCGATAATTAGACATACTATTCTTGTGGCTTCTATTCTTTCCTGTGCTTTATTTGATTTTGGTTCCTCTCATTCTTTTATTTCTTCCCAAATTGTGATTGGTTTGAGCCTTGTAGTGAAGTTCATGAGTGGGGTTATGATGATCGATACAACTTTGGGAGTGTGGTCGAGGGATATCTGTTTATGAAAGGAGAGTTATCTCAAGTGTGGGGAGAATGATTTTCTGTGGGATCTATACATTGTTGACATGTTAGTATTTGACCTAATTTTTTTGTATGGACGGGTTAGTAGAATACCGAGACCACATATATTTTTACCATAGGAGAGTGAAGTTTACAACTCTTGAGGAGAATAATTATGTTCACCATGGAGAGTCAGATATCAAGGCGGGCCATGCAGGGCCCATTCACTAGCAATTAGAGGATCTTACCAACATGGTTTCTATTTTGTTTCTAGATCATGTAGGTGTAAATTAGGATGTATTTACACCCATAGTGGACCAGTATTAGGATGTGTTTCCTGAATAATTCTTAGGGCTTTCACCTAAGAGAGATAGAAAATTTACAATTAAGCTCCTGTCAGGGGCTGAGCCAGTTTCTATTCCACCATATAGAATAGAACTACACAAATCTTCAAGAGCTCAATACTCAGATGTAAGAGTTGGAGGATAAGGGATTTATCTATCTGATTACCTCACCTTGGGGTTCCGTAGTATTGTTTTCTATGAAGGATGAAAGTACTCTATACTTATGTGTTGATTACTGAAAGTTGAACCGGATGATTGTAAAGAACTGGTATCCGCTTCTTCATATCAATGACCTATTTGACCAATTGAGAGGAGTTGTGTGTTCTAAAAGATTGATTTAAGATTAGGGTATCAAAAACTGAAAGTTTGACCTTATGATATACATCTAACTTCTTTTAGAAGCAGGTATGACCTTTATGAGTTCACTATGATGTCATTTGGGTTGATGAATGCACCATCAGTGTTTATGGCCTTGATGAACTGGATATTCTATCTGCACCTGGATCCGTTTTTCTTTGTTTTTGTGGTTGAAATCTTGGTGTACTCTTGGACTCATGACAATAATTCCCAACATCATGACATCATCCTTAGTATGCTGAGAGAGAATTAGATATATTCCAATCTATCTAAGTGACAATTTTGGATTGATTTGGAACCCTTTTTGGGTCACATCATCTTAGATGAAGTTGTGTCAGTAGACCCAGAGAAGGTTTAGGAAGTTGTGTCTTGGGAGCATCCCATTAATGTTTTCGATATTTTTAGCTTTTTAGGATTAATAGGATATTATCAAAGGTTCACCCAGGACTTTTCTCATTTTGTAGCACCACTTTCAGGGTTGACCAAAATGGGAGAAAATTTTTTATGGTTTAGAAGATGTGAGAATGCCTTCTAGGCGTTGATGAAGTGCTTGAATATGGAACCAATAGTCATCGTACCTGATCCAGGTGAGGAGTATACAATGTTTTGTGATATTGCTAAGATAAGACTCAGAGTATTGTTGATTTAAGTATATTGTGTTGTGGCATATGGGTCTCATAAGTTTAGTCCACATGAATAGAATTATCTTAAGCACGACCTCAAGTTAGCCACAATTGTTTATTCTTTGAAGTGTTGGTCGTATTATCTACTAGGAGAGAAGTTTACCATGTATTTTAATCACAAGAGTTTAATGTATTTGTTTTCATAGTGATAATTGAATCTCTGAAATTGGAGTTGGGTTGAGTATATATAGCCTTTTAATTTTGAGCTAGCATGTACACCCGCAATGAGAAACAATTTTGTTGATGATTTAAGTAGGAAAACTCATAATTAGGAAGTTAATGTGTCTAGTGGTGAATAGAATATGATAAAGTTACTAGCTGAGATGCATGTTTTAGTTCAGGGGAGTCATAAGAAAATGAATCTTGTATTAGTTTCAGTAGAGTCTACACTTTTGAGATAGATCAGGGATATGCAGTATGAGGATCTAGAATGTTTGTCCTTGAGGGAAGGCTTTGAAGGTGGGGAGACACCTTCAGACTGAAACAGAAACAAGGATGAGATCATCTATGTCATAAATCAGATTGATGTGCCTATTAGTATATGAGATGAGATGATGTGTGAATTTCATGTCTATAAGTGGGTGATTCATTTGGGTGTCACCAAAATGTACCATGACCTACAATGACAGTTTTGGTGGCCAAGAAGGAAAATTGATATTGGAGGGTTTGTGACATGATACTACACCTGTCAATAGTTTAATTATGAGCATCAACAACCTGGTGGTTGAATACAGCCGTTTCCCATTCCAAAATGGTAGTGGGTTGACATTACTATGGATTTTGTGGTGGGTCTCCCGAGGATACCAAGGAATAATGATTCTATTTGGGTCATTGTAGATTATTTAAAAAACGTAACAAATTTCTTGATAGTATGTGAGACTTTCTCAGTGGATAAGTTGGAAGGAATGTACATTCAAGAGATAATATATTTGTACATAGTGCCACAAAATTTTATTTCAGAATGCGACTCATGATATAATTCATGCTTCTGGTAGGGCTTATAAAAGGTTCTCAATGCAAAGGTTTTACTGAGTACAGAATTCCCCCCACATATCGATGTGTGTTCAGAGCATGCTATACAAGTTCTTGAGGATATTTTTTAAGCGTGTGTCCTATATTTTAGTGGGTCTTGGGAGAAGCACCTAGTTTTAAGAGAACTACCCTAAAACAAGTTGCTTCTCCCATGAGTTTGTAAAGGGTGATCATGTATTCCTTCGGGTGTCACCTAGATTGGGTCTCCATAGGATACAAAGATAGGTTAACATGGCACCATGGTTTTTTGGACCATTTGAGGTTGTGGATAGAATCGGTCTAGTGGCATAACGATTGGATCTTTTATAGAGGTACAATGATATGCATGACGTTTTCCCTGTGTCAAAACTTTGGCGGTATCACCCTGACCCTTCTCATGTGATCTATGTGGATGATGTTGATCTTGAGATAGATTTATCCTTTTAGGATAATCTGATACGTGTATTGGATAGAATTCAGAAAGTGATTTGGGGATGGATTGCACTGATGGTTTGAGTATTGTGGCAACATGGGCGAGTTTAGAAGGAAAAATGTGAGAGAGAAGTTGATATGCGGGCTCGATGGCCCAATATTTTTGACTCAGAATCATATAGATTCCTTTGAGTACAACTCGAGGATTAGGTGTTATAAGGTAAGGGGATTGTAAGATCCTAAAATTTTCTGGAGACTCAAGAAAGTTTAAAGGTACTCTTTTACCTGGTTTTGAGTTCTTTTTGTTTGGTTATTACCTTGGGGAGTTTTTGGGTGTAACTGGAAAATTTTAGAAGGAAGGGGGCCAATGCATGGTTGGCACACAATTTTCCCAAACCATGTTCCTAGCCTAACAAACCATGTGAACCCAGGTAGAGGGGAATTACATGGATGGTGCACAGTTTGTCAAATCGTGCACCCTCTTCACTGTAACCATTCATCCCTATAAAAGGTGTATGGTTAAGGTGAAAAGTTTGGAAAACCATGTTCCCCATGCACACAGTTTTAATTATCCAATACATTAGATTTAAAAATACCTTAACCCCCAAAATTAACCCCAAATCAACCCTAGCTCGACCTTAAACAAATTCTCGAATTTTTTGAGGCTCCCAGATGGATTCCAGGCCCTCCTAACCTCCATTATTGACTATTTGAAGCCGAGATTAAAGATCCACACCCCTACTGATAAGTGAATCTTATCACATGTGGTTTCCTCACTCTTTCTTGTTCTTCTCCCATATTTGAAGGTATTTTCCCCTATTAGTTTTAGATCTAGATCTAGGTTTTATGGATCATGATCCTTTTGATATTTTTTCTTTGATTTAATTCAAGATATCAATCTTCTTTGTGTTCATGATCATTTTACATCAATTAGGGTTTCTGTTGGTGACTGTTTGTCAATGATCTTGAGGAAGGGGGTCTAAATTAAAATCCCATAGTGTTGATTAAATTAGATGTATATAATTGTGAAATTTCAATTTCTATGATTGGTAAATTTCATTGGAAATTGAATTGATTTGTATTAATTTCAATGTGTTAATGATTTAGGTTAAATTAAGGAAACTAAATTGTGGCATCCAATAAATTAATTTTTGAATTAATTAATGGTATATCTTGATTTTTGGAATTAAATTAATTAATCATTTAATTAATTAATGTTATATTGGGATTATGGAATTTGATTAATTAGTTGGTGAATTAATTAATGGGATATTGGGATGTTAGAATGGGATTAATTAATTGTTGAATTAATTAATAGATTTTTATGATTGTGGAATTGATTGATTAATTGAATATTTATTTGATTAATCAATTGGGATTTTTTATTCCCTCAAATAATGTGTTTAATAATTAATTGACAATGAGAATCATGAGATATTTGACTTGATCATTATTGAGTTGATGAATTATATGATTAAATGATGATAAATGGTATAATAGTGATTTTCATGTTAATACATGTGAATTAAAGTGTTGAACCATATTTTTTAATAAATTGAAAAGATTAAATTTAGTGAGTATGTTTGAAAATAAGGTTAATGATACTTAACCTTGATGTTTTTGAAATTGTGATACATGTGATATTGTGATATATGTGTTTTAAATGTGTGGGACATAGACTACTATTTCAAAAGCCCATAGTGATAAATTGATAAACATGTGTGGGACATGGACTAATACTTCAGAAGGCCATAGTGATGAATGTGTGTGGGACATAGACTGCTATTTAGAAATCCCATAGTGATTATTGGGGTGTGGGATAGGGACTGAAGCTCCAAATACCCATCAAGGTGTTAGACACAGGATTTTATGATCATGAGTTGGCATCAGACTATGGTTCCAATTAACCGTGATATAATTTAATATGATATTTTAATTGACAACCATGATATCTGATATGGTTTAGACTTTAGCATTGGTTGAGGTAGGAATTGATGGTCTGGGTGTCCTTAGAAACCTAAGAGTTATGTGGTTAAATAAAGAGTAATTGAATAAATGTAAACTGTTAATTTATTTCAGGAAATTTATTATTCATAAAACTTCAAAAAAAATAAATGGCTGAATATTATTTTATACGCTATTGGTGGTGTCCTACTGATTTGTACTCACATCGTACTTGGGCTGCCTAATCAGTACCCAAATTGATTTCAAGGTTACATGATATATTAAAGAAAATCCATGTATTTGATTGCTGAGTTAGGATGAAGCATGTATGAGGGAACCATATGCGATTCCGGATCTTCTTGAGAGTTTTCAATGACTTTATTGATTTTGGATTTTTCATATTGATACTTAACATGAACTTGGAATGACACATATATAGTTTATTTTTGGTTATTTTATTTCCTATTTTTGTCATCATGTGATACTGGTATTATATGGGTTATGGTTTTATCATTTGTTATTATTATTTATTTTCATTATAGTGATAATTTTATAAAGAGGATACAGTCTCCCCATGATCTATATTAGACCCTTATTGCTAGTGGGTAACCTCTGATGTATAGGGAGATGCGTTTGAGATCATGTAACTGATCGGGTCAGGGCACTGGTGTGTGGGACCTGGGTCAGGACATTACATTTATGCACACCCAAATGAATCCTATGTATATTTTACATGAAACAAATTTATGTAAATTCATAAAGTAATATAAAAACAATAATCCCCACATAAGTAAGCTTTGTGTCATATAGAACCAACCTCCAATTTTCTAGTCAAGGAATATTCCTCCAAGCTTGTGAGTAATCAAACACAAATTCTCTCATTCTAATGATACTTTACTAAAGGGATACCTCAGTGTTACACACTATATTTGAGGTATTTATCATTTTAAGATTGTTAATATATTTTTTGTATGTTTTAATGAGATTAGAGGTGGGTTAGAGGTGTCTGGGAGTCTAAAATTGAAAATTGCCTAACTGGTGGTTGATGTTGTAGAATATAAAGCAATAAAAGTTCCACTGGATAACTAGTGGAGTCTATAGGATCTACAGTATAACTGAAGATCCCATTGGACAACTAAATGGAATCCGCAAGTCAGCTGATGGGCTTCCTAAGATGAATCGATTCTTTCCAAAAGATAAAGGCGAGTTCGTGAGGGCCACTAGCTGGTCTGTGGTTCTATTCAGGGACAAGTAAGACCAGTCTTGTTATGTTGAATTTTATTAAAATCCCAACCCCTATATAATTTTATCACTCTCTCAAGGCTCTCTCAAACAATATCACCCTATGATCTTTCTTCTAATGATTTTTGGTTATCTCCTCTTCTTTTTTCTCCTCCCTTCAATGCCTGAACTTTGGTTTGATCCCACGTTTTTAAATCTGATGAGTTATATGTTTATCTAAATCAGTTCTATACTCTTTTCTATGATCGAAAAATTTAAATCCTTATCATATTGATTGAATATAAGGGTTTTGGAAGGATTTAACAAGGGAAATATCTGTCATTGATAGAATCAAAACCTGGATTTATAGAGGCCTATGCACAAAATCTAGACCAAAAAGTTTATCTGTAGTGGATCTTCTTGGTATATGTGATATTGTCTAACATTTTGGGTATGGATTATCTTCAAAATTGATCCTATAAATTCTTATTATGGCATAATGGGAATGGTTCTAGGATTTAGAGTGGTGTAATTATACTTAGACAAGGAACTTTGTCATCTAAACATCATTGAACCTAAGGTAGTTGGTCATTATTATTAACACATGTTTATACAAGTTCTTGGCATGATTGTTATAATTCATATGAATCACAGTGTGATATTTGTTTCATTGTTTTCTCACATGTAAATTTTTTATGCTTATAACTCTTACTTGACGTGACATGACATGATATTGATATGTTATCCAGCATCTATGTTTTTCATATGCTATTCCTATGTCTTTTTTAGTTGAGAATATAGGTTGATCCATATGGAATATCCCCTGAGGGGGATTTTTTAGATGTTTGGTCCGCATGTATGTGGGATATCCCTTCAACGGGTATGTGTTAGACACATTGATGAAAAATCTTATTGAGGGGGATGAGTTAGGAGGCTGGTTGACATTCCTTTAAATATAGAGATGAAGTAGGTAGAGTCGGTATCTAAGGGATTAACATGCATGTTATGACTTATTGAGGTAATTTTTTATTCTCTAAATTTTGTTTATTTTCTGGGAATGCACTAGTATATATTGATCAATTATTTCAATTACTTGTTGGAGGTGTCCTACAGGGTTTAATATTCACAACCAACATGGGAATCTTGATGCACGTATAGATTTTATGATTTGGCATCTGATGAAGGGAAAAATCCTTATAGTGGGAAGTTGAGCAGGGCTATTAGGATGGTGTAGGGTTTTGTAGGAGAGACTTTGGGATTAGATATGTGCTACTATTTTTTATAATTTACTTTTATCATATACATTATTCTACTACCTCTGAGGATCCTTTTTCATTCTTTTGGGATTGTGTGTCTGATATTCCATATTTCCATTGCACGAGTTAATAATTTATGTGTATTTTAATACTATGATGATTTATTTATTATTTATTTTCTAGTTTCTATTATTGTAACTTCTATTGTATACTCTGATGATTATCAGATATCGAGGGCATACTATCCCCATGATTTCTATTTTTTTATCTTCGTTAGTGGGTAACCTACTATATATGGGGAGGTGTGCATGAAGTTGTGTAGCATGACGGATCAGACCCAGTGATTTAGGTTTGGGGTGTTAAAAGATTTTATTAGAGAACCATGTCGACTAACTTTTTTTCATTCCTTTACTTGATTTAGGATAGGTTATATAGGAGATATAATGGTTGGGACTCAGGTAGAGGAACTGTGTTTGTGCCTAGCTAGCATTTTTTAGTATACCTACGAGTTACCATGAATGCAGGGATTGATGTTCTTGTTGTTTAATGTTACTTTTTATTAAATTCACCTTATGTGATGAACATGATGTTGGTATACTTATTTTTGATATTTGACGTGGGTCATTCATCATGTTTAGGCATGTAGGATCACATTCCATATGCTTGTTTCTCGTATTAAATATAGCCCAAATAATTGAAACGCCTATTGAAAAATATGATATGTGATTTTGGTACAACATTTCTTTAATTATTCTATTTAAGCCTAAGTATTCTATTCTTGAGTGTATATATATATATTTGTGACTAATATGCAGGTACCAGAGGCTTGGATTTGGCCATGTATAATTCTTAGAGTGTCATGCCTTGTTTTTGTGGGTAACCTCTTAGGTTGAACCTTGTTGTAAACCCTTTGTGTGTTTTTGTGATCTATTATTGTTCTTCTTGGTTTATCTATTTGATTTATCTATGGTTTGGTGTATAATTTTAAGAAATTCCCCCTTGTATACATTTTGTGTAGCTGGTTAGGGAAGCTGGATAAAATTCTTCCATAGGAGAGGAAGTCCTAGTTGCACTACCTGTTGTTCTAGAGGATACAACTAAATATGCTCATATAGTTTACCCAATAGTTTTAGATATAGAACTGATCTTTCATGGACTCTTATAACTAGTACCTATTCATGATGAAGGATCCCATAAGGGTGGGATGATGATGGTCGACTATAATCATGACTTCCAACTCTAGCATCCCCCAACATTCCTGGGAAATGGAGGCCCCCCAAGATATAGAATACATGTTAAGAATAATCAAGAAGATCATTAATTTGAAAGAGACCCTAAAGGATCAGAAGTTAAATCATGTGAAATTTATGCTTCAGGGAACCACTGGATGGTGGTGGGATGTTATGATTTAGGATAGTAGACGTGAAGGGATAATGTGGGTGACCTTCAAAGACCTATTATTTAAGGAGTTCTTCCATGTTATGATGAATCTAGAATATGATAATGAGATTATGGAGATTCAATATGGTATGTTGTCAATGTTTTCCTATTTATCATGGTACACCAAGTTGATTCCAATTTCTCCACTCCTAAATGGGAATGAGGCATAAAAATTGGAAGTTTGATGATGACCTTCATCTAGATCTAAAATTCCATGTTAGTATCTTTGATATGATTTTTTAAAATGAAGTATTTCATAAGTCTCTGAAGATAGTGAAGGGAATCATATAGCATATAACAACATATATTCTTCCTCCATCTAGTGGAATGAATGGTGTTTTTCCAGTGTAGTCCTAGTTTCTTATTCTAGCTATAAGAAAAGGAATTTAGATAATAGATGCTAGGATAATAGTCAATAGTTAGTTCATACCAAAGGTTCCTTGACTCCCTCTATAACACTATTAGGTTTTATAACTGTGGGAGGAAGGGACACAATCTCAAGGAATATCATGTTTCTCTCACGACTTATCACTGATACAGAAATATTTCTCATCTAAAGTAGTTCTATGCTAGATCTTCATAGATTCATACAACAAAGTTAGAACATGATATTGGTGGAGGACCTTAGTAGTAGGTGTATTTCTCTAAAATGATGGTGAATTTGGTAACTCATATGACTCTAGGGATCTATGTATTGTCTACTGGTAGGGTATATACCACTGATTAGTATTCGACTGATGATGGAGAGAGGTCTTGAATATTTTGAGGTACAATCCTCATTCATTATATAATCTATATTTATATATTTAATACAGTAACATGTAATTCATTAATTTTATCTTAATTGGTTTCTAGGTTTGACTTCTTAGTTAAGTTCTCTTTTGAGTTGCTATCTAACGATACACCTTGTAAGAACCCAGGTTTTTAGAACGGGTCAAAATCCTAATCCTGTTTGAATTTTTGACTGGATTTTGAGGAAACTGTAGAAAAAGGGATGTTTCTAGAAATTTCCAGACTATACACCCTGTACTTTTAAGTACACGCCATGTATCGGTTAGGCAAGTGACCAATCATGTTCTCACCGTTTACATTCCCTGTGATAACCATGAAGAAGTTTCTTACTACACGCCGTGTCTTTTTAAACATGCTGTGTACCCCTGACCATGTGGTGGCCATACATGGCGTGTATGCCTATTGGCCGGATAGAACTAGGTACACGCCGTGTTCTTCTTGGACATGCTGTGTAGTCTAGCTGTGTATGCATAATATACATGGCGTGTGGGTAAGTCGGCGAGGAAGAGAAGAGAAACCAAGTACACACCGTGTACTCATGTTGGTAGGTTCGGAAAGTAATTCGGTGGAATTCAGCCGTCATATGAACAGTTAAATCACCTACACAACATGTAGTCAAGAAGTACATGCCGTGTAGTTTCTTTTTTTGCGTCAAAATGGGTAGTAGCCTTTTTTTGAGGCAGAAAATTATATTTTGGCTGCGTTTCATGAACCAAGTCGGCCAGACAATTTTTTATCCCGATCATCCATTCGAGACCTGATTCGAACTCTGATTGATGCATTGGCATCCCCTCGGTAAGGCCTCAATTCCTCTTTATCCATTTTGTTTGATTTTTGTTCTAGAATGAGTTATACGGGTTTGAGAGGTTTTGAATATTTAGTAGCTTTACCACATTTTAGACTAAATTGGCTGCTGTTACTGGAGGAGTAGCATCGTACGAGTCTCAGGTTGGTGGAGCATACCTCATTTTGTGTTTTCATGGTTGTTTGGGTAACGAGACCTTCAGTGAGTTTTCAGATATTTTGAGCGGGACCCAGTTTTATTTGTTATTTATTTTTTCATTGTTTATGGACATATGGGATGCCTTTGGGTATTTCATGTTACCAGTTTTTCTTGAGCAGGGTCGGGCAAGGGGTCGTCGCTCATCGTGGCATTTTGGCTGGGGGATGCTGAAATGGTTATATTTTATTTATATTTTTATAAACTGTTGAGTTTAAATTATTACGCCTGATATAAATTGTTAGAGGCATTCGAGACCTTAGTGCTGGTATGGGACAACACCTTGTGTAGTGAAAATCAAAAGTTTAGTATGTTTTTCCTGTTTATATTGTCTGTTTAAATATGTTACATATGAAATTTATGAATTGAATCTGCTGGACCCTTTGGGTTGTGTTGGGTTTTTCCCGGTTACACTTGAGTGATGCTGATCACAGGTTAGGCTTGTACTGGGATACTTTGGGTGGTTTTGATCATGGGATTGGGCGTCATGGACGTCAACTTGAGGTAGTACAACTGTCAGGTTAGGCATGGCGCAGGTTACTAGGATGGTGATGTCATTTGAATTGAGTGGCATGGTCGCAGGGACATGAGGTTTCATATGTGTTGGTGTCTTAGGTACTATTTTGGTGATTACTACTCACCCAGGACTTTGAGTAGCGTGCACATAGAGATACTCCATGATGAGGTGGTTTTGACCACTCGTGTGGGTAGAGGCCCCCATAATTGCGGTTAGGTATTTTGGTTGGGGGTGCTTCCCATAGAAATCCATGTAAGAGGTGATGATCCTTCATGGGATAGCATTGAGAATATCAGGTTGGGGGATGAGGCTCGCCATGATTTGAGGGAAGATATCTCTGTTCCTCCGGGTTATCCTTGGGCGTGCCTTCGGGACGTCGGTACTTGAGACACGAGGTTTCAGGAGGCACATGGTCGAATGTTATTATTCTTGTCTTGCCTTCAGGATGTCGGTACTTGAGACATGGGGTGTCAGGAGGAACATGGTGCTGGGTTTCTATTCTTGGGCATGCCTTCGGGACATCGGTACTTGAGACATGCAGTGTCAGGGGGCGCTTGTCACTGAGTTACTTGGGAGATATTCCGGCATTGGATGAAGTAGGTGACACTCCATGGTGGCTGCTGAGCACCAGAGGAGTTAGTGTTTATTTGTGCATTGTACTGCTTACAGTTTTCCTTACACCTGCATGACTGCTTAAACACGAATATTTGTTACACACCGTTGGGTGGTATTCTACTGAGATGTGTCTCAGACCTTGCATGGCCCCTTCGGGATGCGTATAGACTTTATGGATTTACAGGTAGGAAATAGGTCAACTTCCGGAGCTGGGATGGGTTAGTAGTTTCATAGATATGGTATGGACCTTGAGGTCATACCTAGCTGGGGTTATTTGGTTTTGTCTTCCTTTCTTTATCAGCATGCTTACTTTGGTACTATTGGTTAGCCATTGGCGCCGTTATAAATTGATATTTATGACTTTATATAGATGCATGGTGGTTGTTTATAGTAGTAGTTGCTTGTGTTATTCAGCATGTTTTTCTGTTTACTTTCTGCTTTTGTTGTTTATATTTATTGCTTCTGCTCTGCGGGTCTGGTTCGAGTCTACTGATTCTTTTATTCCGCTGCATCTTTAGTTTTATACTCGGACCAGTACCCCAAATTTGATCCTCTGAGAGGGTTTAGCTTCCCCACTATACCTAATAGACCCTCGCTACTAGTCAATATCCTTTGGCATTCGGGGAGGTGAGCCTAAGGTAGTGACACCCGACCCGTTTGGCACTATTCGGGTGGCTGGCCGGGTCCGTGTCGTTATAAAGTTGTATTAGAGGAGTTCTTGACAGGGATTTAGTACCACCGTTTGATGGCTACTAATGAGATTCAGAATTTTCTTTTCTTCTGCTGGGTTTACTATTTGGGATATGGTAGACTGGAGATAGGTTGTTACTGGAACTCGGTTTCTAGCTTGTGTTTGGGTGCCTGCAGCCCCAAGTATGAGGGATGGACCAAGTTACCTTGGGTGGGGATTGCTGTTTTCTTTTTTGCTTAGATTACAATTTATATGATTTCCACCTCGGTGGCTCACTTGGTGTGTGAGGTTATTGATTGTGATATGTGACTCTTGGCCTGGTGCGGTAAGGTATAATTGGACCTTGGCCCGATATGGAAAGGCTTGTTTTCTTAGATTTTGATAGGCACATTTTTAGGGTATTTCAATTTCATAATTGCATGTATGCTCTGTGAAGTGATAATACCATGTGGATATAATCAATTTCCGTGATTTTTGTGCTTAGAAAACATGAATAGGTGAAATTCCTGATAGAATTGCTTTATCAGTTTCAATGTGATGTGCCATGTTTTATATATCTGTAGAATTGCATGTTTCAGGATATTTGGGTCTGGATCTTAAGAGAGAAGGCATGTACTATGGCTGAGGCATTATAAATTTTAGGATTGGGTGACACAGTCGTCGGTTTGAGGCAACGTGAGTTGTCAGGACGGGCATGGACCGAGGTGCTTTTGATACATGGCTCTGTTGAGGGTGGGTAAGGAGGCTATGATGCTGGGATGCCGTGGGGCATGGGTTGCGGTGAGGGGTAGTAAGGGTAGTTGTTATGCACTGCCTTTTACTGCTTTCCTTATCTGCATAGAATATATTATTATATACATATATGGGATGTCTGACCATTTATGGTATCCAGTGGGTTACAGCTTCACGACTCGATGGAGCGTCAGACAGGAGATGATGCAGTGTCGTAGGATCAGGTTCAAAATTCGGTACATGCAGACCACAGGGCACAGGTACAGGCTCAGGGAAAAGATCAAGTTCAGGATCCAGTGTAGGCAGGACAGTAGCCAGGTTTGGAAACGTTCAGACCATGTCTTGATGGGAAACTATGAGCTAGCTTTGGACATGTCTTGCAGGATATTGACAGAGGCACACATGGTACATATCCTTCTATGACATATCTGACGCGAGAGTTCTAATCATAGCACCTGCCTCTTTTTGAGGGTGAGGGTGGTCCACGGGCGACTGAGAATTGGATAGAGAGTACGCAGATGATCTTCGAGAAACTTGAGACACCTCCAGGGTGGAGGTTCAATCTGGCAACATACATGCTGAGAGGACCGACGAAGCGTTGGTGGGATATACAGGTTCAAGCTCTTAGGCATGAGGGACTGGCATGGAAAGACTTCGAGGATAGGTTCTTTGAGCACTTATATCTAGAGACACTGAGGGAAGAGAGAGCTCAGGAGTTCTTGAGTCTTCAGCCGGGAGACATGTTTGTCATGGAATACACAGATAATTTCACAAAATTGTCTCTCTTTGCACCTGGTATGGTGAGAGATGACGCCGCTAGGGTTAGGATCTTCGAGGATGGCTTACGACATGCCATTCGGGTCCCGGTGAACATCTTCAGGCTGGGTTCCTTCTCCGAGGAAGTGAATCAAGCCCTCATATCTGAGGGAAACGAGAGAGAAAAGTTTCTCTTGGGCAGGGCGACAACTTCAGGTGATGGTTCAGGTAGCAAGAAGCGAGGAAGGGATGAGTTCCAATAGGGTAGTTAGGCTAGGGAATCAGCTAGACCACCTCGTAGAAGTTCTGTAGTGGTTTGCTTTCAGTGTGGACATTAGGGACATGTTCGGGCTTAGTGAAAAAGGCCTCCGAAGGAGTTCTGATCATGTGGAAAGGACGGGCATCTGGAGAGGTTTTGCAGGCATCCTTTTTAGGTAGCCGGTAGGCAGGGACTAGGATAGACTCTAGTGTCTGCAGTTGGTTCAGGTTCGGTACCTAGAAAGGGTAGTCGAGGTTCAACTGTTCGCAGAGGTCATGACAGAGACAGTGGGACCCAGCTGAGGGGTCAGTGGCCAGTGACTGGAACAACACCACAGGGAGGTCAGGCATCAGGTAGCTGTATTTCAGGCCAGGTGCATGCCATGGAGCTGCCAGAGGCTGAGCAGGCTGGAGAGATAAAAACGGTTAGAGGTACACCATATTGTTTCCGTGATCTCCATGTTTCCTTTTTGGCATGTCCTGTAGAGGCATGAATGTTTGGAGTGCACGTGGTGCACAAGATCTATGTGGACTGACTAGATGCTAGTTCGTGGGATTGGAACCATATCAGTTGTGTGATATATTCTATATATATATATATATATGTATGAGATTCATAGAATCATGGCATTGAGGAAGCGAGTTACTTGAGGTGTCATGGGCATTGTGGCATCGAGGATGTATGTTACTTGAGGTGCCAAGGGCATCGGGGCATCGAGGATGTGGGTTACTTGAGGTGCTAGTCATCAGGACCTCGTAGAGGTAGACACCGATGTGGTGTGGGATACGTTGGGTGTCCGGAACGACATAGGATCACCAATGGGGTGCAAGGGTGACGATGCGCCACGGGAGGACTAGGCGTCCAGGAAAACATGTTAGTAAACATTGTTTTCTTTGAGTTTTGTCGGGTTGAGACTGGGTTAGGATATTCCTAAGGTGGGGAGTCCCCTTGAGGAATTTATCCAGTAACATTGAGAATGGGGAGTCTGGGTTACTTTGATCGGGGTGGTATGTACGGTGCCATCTCCGGGTTTCATCTGATAGCTCGGAGATGAGCTATGTTAAGTTGGGGAGATTGTATGAACCCGAGTTTTTAGAACGGGTCAAAATCCTAACCCTGTTTTAATTTTTGACTTGTTTCTGAGGAAACTGGAGAAAAGGGTAGTTTCTGGAAATTTACAGACTACATGCCATGTACTTTTAAATCAGATCATTATAAAGAAAGTGGACGGTGGTCTTTGACTTGGTGTAGAATACCGGAAATTAAATTAGATCATTATAAAGAAAGTGCTGATTTCCAAGTATTGATTTCTTATTTGATGAATAGAAGGTATCATGGTGGTTTTAAAATATTGATATGTGTTCTTGATACCATCAAATTCAGGTCAGAGATAAAAACATACTAAAGATAATGTTTAGGAGAATATTTTGGATATATGAGGATATCACTTTTCCCTTTGGATTAATGAAGGCTTTAGAAGCGTTCGTGGATCCCGTGAATAATATATTTCACATAGTCCTAGACTCCTTCATCTTTGTGTGTGACTATGACATACTGATATATTCCAAGACGTTAGAATGTCAGGTTAAACACGATAAGATTGTATTGAGTGAAATTTTATCACATCATCTTTTCACCAAGTTATCAAAGTGTCACTTTGGAATTCCACAGGTGTGTTATATTGGGAACACTATTTCTCATGTATAAATATATACTGATCTATAGAAGGTAGATGTAGTTATTTATTGGGAATGAATTGGGAATATTTTTTAGACTTTGAGTTTCCATGGTTTGGATGGAAACTACAGGAGGTTCATTATCAATTTTCTCAATTGGTTGTGGAATCGAACAAACTTATAAAAAAGGGAGTCATGTATCCATGGATAAACCAATGTGAGATATAATTCATATAGATGGAGATGATATTGATGAAAACTTTTATTTTTATTCTTTCTGATCCTGTATTTGGGAATCCAATGTTTTGAGATGCATTTGGTGTTGGACTGGTAGATGTTTTGATGAAGAATGATAATGAATTTTTTATAGATTTGTTGAGTTGTGAACCCTCTAGCATAACTACCCTACTCAAGAGTTTGAGTTGGAAATAATGCTTCATGCATTGAAATTCTTATGAAATAACCTCTTTGATGATTGATTTGTCATGTACATAGACCATATGAGTCTTCAAAATGTTTTCTCCCAGTGAGACATGAATCTTCATCAGACGATTTATGTAGAATACCTGAAGAAGTTCAACTTTTATATTGTGTATGATCCTATGAAAGGTAATGTGGTTTCAAATTCACTTTGTAGAGCGATATAGGAAACTGGAGAGTAGACATCCGAAGTAGGAAGGAAGCTGATTCCTTTTTTGGTAGACTGGAAGGTGGGTGTAATTGAGGATCGGATAGGGGGGTGTTTTATACACCCTTGGTGTTCACATCATATTTTATGGAATAATTTATTTCTAATTAGGAGTCTAATATAGGTTATATTATGATGCATGGGAGTTTTGTGGTAAATGGTTACATTCTAGGATGGACGATAGATAGATGTGGTGTAATATTTATTCATGAAAGAGTGATGTTTCCATATTCCATTAGGGAATATCTAATGAAATAATCACCTATTCTGTTGTGGTAAGTTCACCATGGATCAAGCAAAATGTATCATGATATTCAAAGACAATTCGAGTGGCATGAAATGAAATGTGGAATTACAAGATTTGTCTCCCATTGTCAGAATTTTTAGAGAATCAAGGCCGAGCATCTGAAACCAGTATGGTTTCTCAAGACACTTGTAGTGCTTGTGTGGAAGTGGGGTTAGGTGATAATGGACTTCGGGATAGGTTTTCCCATGACCTTGAGAGGTTAACACACCATGAGGGTGGTAGTTTATCTAATAATAAAAGTGGATTAATTATTGCTGATCTAGGATACTAGCTTAGTGGATAATATAGGAATGATCTATGTTTTGTAGATTGTGTGGTCATACAGAGTGACTTTGTGCATGGTATTTGGCAAATATTCTTGGTTCACATCATGGTTCTGTAAAGGATTGCAGAAGATGATGGGGACTTAGTTTATGTTGTGTATGGATTATCATCCTTAGATTGATGGTCATTCATAGAGAATGATTTGGAATTTATAGGTTATTCTTTAATTGTGTGTTTTTTATTTCAGAGAAGACTGGTATAATCTCTTGGCTCTGATAGAGTTCGCATACAATAAAAATTGCAAATATTTTATTCCGATGGATCCATTTGTGGATATCTATGAATGGTTATGTCATTAATTTCTATGCTAGAATGAGGTAGGTGAATCTTTAGTTTTTGGGCCTTGTATGGTGCAGGAGACCTTAGAACAGTTCTAGTTGATTCAAAATTATTTAGTTACAGCTCAGTGCAGATTTTGATCGTATGCCAACTGAAGTATATGACCCTTGGAGTTTACTATGGGTGATATAATTTTCTTGAGAGTGTCCCTTCAGTTAGGGAATAGACGATATAGGAAGAAAGGGAAATTAGAACCATGGTATATTATTCCATTCTTGATCTTCAAATGCATTGGGATGGTTTCCTATCGGTTGTATATTCCTCCATGGTATCAAGTTATGTATAATGTGTTCCACATGTCTCAGCCTCCACGGCACAATCCCAATCCTATGCATGTGATCGACTGAAAAATAAGATGAGTTGTAACCAGATCCATATTTTATAGTTCATACTATTTGGATTCATGACCAAAATGAGATGGTCCTACAATGGAAGTCTACTCCTCTTGTTTGGGTTTAATGGTAACATAAGCAAATTCAAGAAGAGACATCAGAAAAATACATATATTTGGGTTTAGTGGATTGAGTTACATGAGAAAAACATTGGGGATACTTCTTGAGGATGATAAATCTTTATAGGGGGAGATTTATGACACCGTATATTTAAGGTACTTCTGATTCTAAACTCATACATAAATTTTTTTATATGTTTTAAAGTGATTTTATATAGGTTATTGGTGTTCAGGAGGATGGAATCTTAAAGTTCTAGATGAGAAGGTGATGTTGAAGCTTATAAAGCTAAAACATTTCCACTGTTTAGCTGGTGGAGTGTGAAGGATCTTTAGAAAAATTTCATATCTTACCATCTGGATAGTGAGAATTCCATAATATTCGAGTAGACTTCCTAGGTAAAATGAGTTCTTCCCAAAAGTCACCGTCTAGCCGGTTCAAGACAATGGCTTACTAGTGGAACTGTTTGGGGACCAGTAGGACCAACCAGGTTATGTTGATTTTTATTAAAACCTTGCACCCTATCTAATTTTATCAATCTCTCAGAACTCCCTCAACCCTTAGAACCCTTGAATATTTATTTTGATAATTTCAATCTTTTTCCTCTCTTTTCATCCCCTCCCTTTGATGCCCAAACATTAGTTTGATCTTAAGTTTCTAAATTTTGTGAGTTTTATAACGATATAGATCAATTTTATCCTCTTTTCACTAGTCAAAACAATTATAATTTTTTTGTATTGATCTAATCTAAGGGTTTTGGTATGGTATAATAAGGAAATTGTCATTCGTTGATAGAATCAACACCCAGATTCAAATAACGTGCATCTACACATTATTTTGACCTAGATCATTGTTCTTTGGTATGTGAGATTTTATACTACCTTTTGTGTGTGGATTATCTTTAACCTTGATCCTTAAAATTCTTATTTTTTTAGATCAAGAATGTTTCTATGATTCAAAGTGGTTCAATTGGTCTCAAGTAGTGACTCTTTTCATCGAAACTTCCTTACACATTTGTTAGTTGGTTCTTATCATTAACACATGTTCATATGGGTTTTTGAAATGACTGTTGGCATGAGTTTGTATCCACATGTGACGTTTGTTTTATTTTTTATTGCATGTGAATTTTTGATGGTTATGACTCTCACTTGAAATGATGTAATATTTATTTTTCGACATGTATCTATGAATTTCATTTGTTGTTCCTTTAATTAATGTATTTGAGTGTGTAGGTTGTTCCATATGGACTATCCCCTAAGAGGGATATATCCGACATTTGGTTGACATGTACATGGGCTATCCCTTAAAAAGGGATGTGTCATTCATGTTTACAAACTATCTCATTTAGGGGGTTGTGTTAGGTGGCTATTTGACATTAAATACTCTACATGGAGCCCAAGCAGGTAGATCTAGCCTCTAAATAACTCCATATATGCTATTCTTTTTTTGATATAATTGTTTCTTATCAATGTTTTATTTATTTTCATGGAATTCACTAGTGTATCTTATGAGATTATGTTAAGGAACCATTGGTGGTGTCTAATTGGGTTCCGTACAAACACCCTACATTGGTATCTTAGTGCATGTGTAGATTTTATTACAACAGATCCAATGAAGGATGAGGTCCCTATGGTAGGAAGTTGAGAAGGATTAAAAAGATGATATAGGGTGTTGCTGGACAAATTTTGGGCTTGGATGGGTGCTACTATTTTATCATAGTTTCTTTTATCTCATTCAATGATCCATTACCCTAGGGGATACTTATTCTATATTTTTTGATTATGTGATTGACATTTAATATTTTCATCACATTGGTTGGTACTTTATGTGAATACTGTTATTTTGAGGATTTATTTATTCATTATTTTTTGATTTTTTTTGTTTTCACTTCTATTGTATACTATGATGACCATCTGATATAGATGAAATAGTCTCCCCATAATGTCCCTTTTGTTCCTCATCGCTAGTTAAAAACCTCTTGCATATAGGGAGGCACACATTTGGTCATGTGGAATCCCAAATCAGACTTAATGATTCTGTTTAGGGTGTTAAACTCAATTCCATCCTAATTCTAACACCAAATTAGTTTATACTATAACTAACTACTTAATTCAAGTTCATAACCAAATACAATCCAATGTCAAGGAAGAAGAAAACTAAATCAGTTATCATACCTGGCATGTATCTTCTTTTATACAAGTATGGATATTTCTAGAAACAATTTAACATTTAAACTAAATCATATACATATTTATAATAGAACAATTTTATTTATAAATAAAGTAGGGGAAAAATAAAATAAATGAAAAATCCATATATTTAAACATGTGATAAATATTTATGAATGAATCATAAATAAAAAATGGAAAACACTTCATAAATTTTCATCACCATCGCTTTATATTATAAAAACATCATATGATATGATATAATGAAAAACCAAAGGATTACAAGGTGTCTCTACCCATGATATCTTATATTGTATAGAGAAATCCCAACCATCTTTTACATTATCACATAATGTAATTATAGGCTTTATATAAAATTGACATCACAACTTAAAATATCATATATACAAAAACAATTTATAGTTAAATGTATATATCTTGACATATGATATCTCATATTGAATAGAAAGCCAAAGTAAAATATTTCTCTCATATTTAATGAAAGGAAATATGATGTTTATATGATAATTATTTTATTCATTTTCTAACATGATTTCGAGAATTAAAGATCAGAGTGATTATTTGATACAATCGATGGATTTCTATGCATTGATTGAGACTTAATCAGTATATTGGAACTACTTATAAATCCCATTCTAAAGATCTACCGTGTATTGAAATAGAAACAATGTATTCCATAAAATCAATAACTACATTTGTACCTTGCATCAATGAAAATCTGCTACTACCTTTATTAAAATGGTTTAATGAGGATCCCTGAGAGGTAGACATAAAACTCCCTCCTCTATAGTGTATCTATCGGTTGATGTGAATCACCCATGATATGGGTGGGACACTCATTTAATCTATTAAAATCTTATACATAACTTATTAATGTAGGATGTAAAATAGGTATTTGGGAGAAGGAGAGAGTAATAAGTTGATTAGGAATACTAATCCCCCAATATTACATTTCATTAATCACTTCTTATATCCATCGACTATTTTCCTAGAGTATTATATAATTACATCATTCATTTAGTAACATAGAAGTTAATTATTTGGATATACATGCAATCATCAAAAGAACACACCAATATTAGGACACATTTAATCATATGAAAAGTTCAATAATAATGCTATCAAATATTAAATAATCAAATAATAGCCTTCAACTTTCGACTTCCCATGATAATCATACAATAAGATAAACTAATTTCATTACCCTTTATGATATTTCCTTGTCATACACTATGAAACATCAAGAGGTATTTGTACAATATCTATATATAAAACCATATGATATCTCTAAATAGAGCATATGATATGCTTTAGTTTTCTATGCATGAGATACGTTTTTACATGAATATATTATACAATATTATATGGCCCAATAAATATCAAATATATATCAGATTTTTGAGAATTACTCTTTTAGTTTTTTTATTTTTCACTTAAAGGATAACATATTATTTCACCAAAATTTCATGCAAGATCCATTTTGGATCTAGATAGTTGGAGGGGAACCATAAAAAATATTTTATAAAAAAATAATAATGGATTTGTGAAAATATTCAAATAAAATTTCATTTATTATTTGAGAGGTAGTTATCACCACTTCATTGAGCTAAAAGTTACTTTTTTATTTTGCAAACACTTTTAAGGGAAAGGGAGAACCCAATCCAATACAAACACAAAGTATAAAACATAATAAGAAATAAATGATCTGTTAAAATATAATTTAAGTATATTATATGTGGTATTCCTAAGTAATTTCCAAAGTAGTCAATTTAACGCTAAATCTTGATCATCCTTGATATGGTCTTCAAGCCTGTCAACCAAATTTTCCCACATCTGAATGAACACCCCCATGGTTAACTTCCCTAAGTTGAATCCTCTTACTAGAATAAAATTTTTCTTATTAATCCACACCAATTACACTTAATTAGTGTCCACACATAGAAATTTTTCCATCATGTTATCACCATCCTTTTTATAGGTTTTTATTGGATTCGATTCCTTTAGCACTTCTTCATCATATTTAATAATGCATTCCCACAGCTCCACTTCACCAAAAGCCTCAAGTCGATCATTGTTAAACACATTAGAAGAAAGGTTAGTCTCTTTGGAATCCCCCAAAAGTATTCCTTCCTATTCCTTGGACTTTTATTTTTTGACGGATCTTGTCTCCCTTGGTTGGGTTAAGTAGGAATAGTCCTTGTGCCCTTTTAAATTATCTTCTTTAATTAGGGTACAACTTCCTGCTTCCCGGTTTCCCCTATGACCCTTCTTTCTCCATGGGATGAGAAGCCCTCTATCATAAAATTCAACTGCATAATCCTATGAGAGATGACAAGAAGATTCATCACTATATTCTTTAATTTATAGACTCTTGTATTTAATTATTCTCTCTACCCTGGCTACATCGTCCTCTATCCATTCACTCACCAACCCTTTAAATTGATTGTCCAACATAACAGTTGACACCTACCATCTATTCAGAAACCAATTACAAATTATTTATAGCGTCTGGACCTATTCACAATTTTATCCTCCCTCTCTAACCTCATCAGAAACCTGAGCAGGACCAGGTCTCCTAGGTACTATCTTCTTCCCTGACCGCACAACCTCTACATATGAAGAAGTTTTGGGATAAATATTTTTCTAGGACATCTTCTGAGAATTACAGGTCCCATCAGCATCTCCTGACTCTGCCGGACCTTGAACCTCCCTATAAAGGTCACACTGTAGTCTTCTAAAAACATTCGAAACTTTCAGATTAAGGGACACAAGGCAAGAATTTTTTAAAGGAAGATTATCTATGGAAACATTAAATATTGTATCCTCTTTTTGGATGACCGGAACTTTCCCCATATCACTGTTTCTCGACTGATTCACCTCTAGGTCCTTGAAAAATGAAACAAATTCAGAACAATTTTGACAAATATCCTTATCGAACCACAAAGGGTGGTCCTCTCATAAGGTTTCCACTTTGAAATAGTGTGGGAGTATCAAAATTTCTATAGATTGTAATGTATAAACCATTTTTTGGAACTAATTGATGGAAAAACCATATATATGAGAGTTTGTTTCCCATATATTATCTTAAGAGATGGGTGAATTGATATTTATAATTTTTTAAAACTTTATTTATATTCCCTTAATCAAAATATTAATCAATATAAATATATATATATATTTTAAAAAATTATTCATTATTATTCTATATTTTTTTATCTAAACTTAATTAATTATATGGATTAAACTTTTTAATTAATTTTATAAAAATAGAAACCATGTGTAATCTATAGAAAAAATAATTTGACAAAAAACTCATTTTTATAAAAAAAAATAAAAAATTATAAGTTTCAACTATATATACAGTTTAAAAACATAAAAAAGTAATATAAATAGGAAAAAGATAATAAAACAAATTTAATCAAGAGGTACATGTTTATAGAAGATCAAAACACAATTACTTGACTATAAAAAGTCATGAAAATAACAACGAACTGTGATTAAATACTCTGATAAAATGAGAAGAAAAAACCATATGATATATGTTACAAAAACATAAAATCCCTTGCCACCTATGTATTATACCTATAAATTCTTCCAAAATGAAATTGGGAGTAGAAGATTAAACGATGTAGTGACATCTTTTTAATGGATCTGATTATTCAAATATAATGTTAAAAATATCTAATGGAATAAGCTAGAGAGATGGCCATGGGGTTGTTTCTAAGAACCTTTCTAATCACTTTATTATTTTACACTCATTTCTATTTATTAGTGTTCGTAATTAATTAATAAAATTGAAAATTGGGGGAGTATTTTTTGTGAATCTAAATTTTTGATACAGAGTGCATCTTTTTAATAAAGTTATTCAATCCTTAAGGGATTCACCAAGAATTCCTTATCACATTTATACTTAAATATATTACTCAAACCTACTCTCTCTATCTCTCTTAGTTCAGTGGATTAACATCATTCACCACTAAAACTCAATTGTTTCTAAATTTCAATGACCAAATCACTAAAATCTAGAATCTTAGGTCAAAGTTAATTCCTAATTCTAGTGGTGGTTACCAAACCTCAATCAATATTTTTATGTCCAAAAAATTCACCTCATCAAGCCTTAACTAAGGGAAGATCCCTAATGCACATGGCCAATGATCGCCATAAAAAAACCCTCTATACTTCCTATCTTTATCATATGATGATAATATAATGACCATAATCATCAAAATTACATCCTAGATGAGAAGATCAATAATTTGGAGTGTAAATAGGACCCTCATTACATCTAACTGGTTTATCTATCCACTAATGAAACACAAAATGAGATTAGATAATAGAAGAAATTAATATTCAAAACATATAAATAATTAAATGGTTTATTACTCATTATAATAATAATAAGTTCAGTTATACATGAATGGAGTGTGATAAATAATGTGTAGAAACACAAAACATTGAATGAAAAAAAATATTAAAATACAAGAAACATGAGAGAATTCAAAACCATTGTAGAATGTCCAAGTGTACAAATCTTTATAAATGATAAGGAAATATATTTTTACAGAAATACAATTCCATTTACTACATATTAGTGTAAGAAAAATCCTAAATGTCCTCTCATGGATCTCTTCCACATAGATTTTACATGGAGTTAGGATTCCTCTATATATGAACACTTTTGAATCTTCCTCCAGTTCATTACTCTTTCCACAATCACTACCTCAATCGATTATTGGATGGCTGTTGCGTAGAATTTCAAATCTTAATTTATTAATTTGGGGAGGAAAGAATAATGTTGAATTTAATTTTTGGGTCAGTCCCAAGTTTTGTGTGTAATTTTGATTTTAACCCCACAAAACAATTCAATTATGAGTTTAATAAGACACAAGGGCTTAAGATCATTCCCCCATGGAAACTCAACATTTGAGATTCATGTTTGATGTATCTTAGAAAGAACCTATACAGTAAAATTTAATATTAAACCACATCCATAATACTCTTATATGAGTTAGGTTAGGTAGTTGATTTAATATAACATAGTTCTTCTCTCTTGAGTTAATCTCACATGAGTTTTGAATTACCTAGTTAATTAATCTGACCTGACACCTATAAGCAACATGTTATTATGACACAAGTGTGGGGAATGGAATTTTAATAAGATGTTAGGGTCTAACTAGAATGGTTAATGTAACATGATGTAGTAGGGTATGGGGTATTTTAACT
Source organism: Viscum album (assembly GCA_963277665.1). NCBI lineage: Eukaryota > Viridiplantae > Streptophyta > Magnoliopsida > Santalales > Viscaceae > Viscum > Viscum album. Next base: position 499,808,587 of record OY728139.1, read on the forward strand.
TTATGTGAAGTTATTTTACCATGACACAATGCTTCCCTACATGAGATTATTCTTACATAGCTAGCTTCCATGGACATTTAGTATCAGGAATTTCCTTCCCATCCAGGTTCAATCCTATACGGGTGTTGGGAAGTTTTTTTTTGTCTTCCATAGTTGGTTGATATAACCCTCTACCTATGAATAAAGACATTATAAAATATCATAGTTCACCAAAAACATAAGGTTTATGTCTTTGAAGTTTTTTATTTTAGTTGATACATAAGAAATATGTCCATATACGTAATATTTAATTATCTATATGTATGATTTAGAAATCAGTATGTAAGAAAAACATTTTCATATATAAAACAAATAATTATATGTAATATTATATACTTCTCAAGATTTATGAACATGGAATTTATATATTATCAATTACATCCTATAACAAAAATGTTTGATTTAATACTTTTTCCAGATTTGAGATATGAATGTATATATGATTATTCCAAAATATCCCTGAAATGATTTTAATAAATTAAAATAATGAATTTAATCTACTTTCAATTAATATATTTTATTCAACCTAAAAACAATAAATGTTATAAATGAATAATTATATTAAAATTTAGGTTAATAAAAAGTTAAATCTAATAAAAAACTTATGAAAATGAGGCTCTCATAACCCCACTATACATACTCCATTACAATATGGGGAAAAAATATATCTTCTAAATCACAATCCCTAATTAATTTAAAGGATATAAAATTACCAAGATTATTATCGAGTTGGAAATCCTCCTTCCACATTTATGGAATCAATTTCCCATCATTTTTCTTCCCTCACATTAAAAACATTTAACTTCATTAATTCACCAATTCCATATGTCAATATCTACCTCATAACGAATTCATGTCACTCATCTCTCAAGTGTTAAAGACATATGAAGTTATTATCATCTCATAATCAAGAAATTCATACCATAGGATTGGTATAATCCTCACTCTCTACATAAGAGATAAATAATTTTGTGTGTAATTTCCTTTACCTTTCTATCCTATTACCTAGTGGTCTTTGAGTGTTGAATGTTTTGGGAGGAAATTAGTTGGAGATAGGTGTTGAAGGAGCTAAAATAATAGCTGGGAGATGTAGTTCATGTTATGTCCTCATGAAAAAAGATTGTGAAGTGTTGTCTATAGTATATGGGAAGATTATCCAATTAGTATGTCATGGTGAAAAGGGGGTATCATGACCTTAGTGTGTTGGCCACCCTATTTGGTTTTGGCATTGGATGTTTGGTCATAACACGATGAGGTGTATCATAGTGTAACTAAATAATATGATTTATAGGGATAAACCTTATGAAGTCTTTAGTAACCTTATATATATTACCTTGTTCATTCTTATTGTCATAGTGTGTTGGTATGGTTCACAATTTGAAGAAATATTTTGGATAGTTTTTGAGTTTTTCATGGATAAAATTTATGACACCTACCTACCTAATGTAACACAAAGACTTGGAGGACATATTTAGGGGTTCTTTTTGGATTAGTGTCACATCATGGAACCTAAATCTCAATAAAACCCTAATAGCCTTATTTCTAGATGTTCTATCCCAAGTGAAATATCATTGTGAATATTTGGTCATGGTGCTAATTTTACATGATTGTATAGGATTCAAATTTTTTAAAGAGTCTTCAATGAGAGAGATATAGGGATATTCAAGGAGTGATTTTTGGAGGTTCGGTGAAATTATACCCATCACGGTATGTCAATGGTATGTTATTCCATGCCACATTAGTTTTCTTACCTGGTATAAATTTGTATGTGCCTTCTATTTCCCTTATTGTACTTCAATTTCACTCCAACATTAGGTGATCAGATGTTTATCATTGCAGGTCCTTGAGTGAAAATTGGTTTTATTTGGACATTTTCTACAAAATATCAACTGGTAGAGATATAAGGTGGGTTATTATCTCCCCTTATCAAGAGTTTTATCCTTGTTTTCCATTTGGGAAGGCTGTAATAGTGGTTATAGTGGTGTTGATTAATTGGTTTTGAGTGATTGTTTTGATGAGGACTATTGTTATTTAGATTTTTGAGGGTTTTTGTAACAATCGTAATCAATTAAACCAAAGTTGGTGGTTATTTTTCTACATTGGAACTAGATATTGGGGATCACATCCATAATTAATGACCAATTTAGAAGTCTTCAGAAACTAAATACATTCATGATTCTTGTATTACATTTGATGTCATGAAGTACAACTTTAAAATTCAATTGATAACTTATTTAGTTTTTCTAGTGTATCCCAAAAATCATTCATAGATCCCTTTTTGGTGTCATAGGGAAATGAAAACAAACTTAAGGGTGATTTCATATAATTAGTACGGTAAGGATTATAACATAAGCTAAGATAGAATAAATAAATTATGAATAATATAGTAGAGATAAACAATAATAAAAAAATACCATATAAAAAATATCATAAAAAGTTAATATATCCATGGATAACAGAAGAATATAAATAATCACATGGATAAAAATAGTTAGTTTAATGATGACAGAATGCATAATGTTAGACATAATAATCAGACTGTCAATTCCTTGTTCTAATACATCATAAACATGCTAATAAGTCACCATCCTAAGAGATTATAAATAATTAGATACGAATACACTAAATACCCAGGCTTGATTTTCTATTGGGACCTATAAATGAATGTAAATTATATGATGATCCATTATCCTCACTTATAAGTCTAATTTATTCATCATATGAAAGGAGAGAAAAACAATTTAACACATAATCAACATAAACATTCATATTGAAAAACTAGCATACTTAAATTTAATATTTCCCCAATCAATAAATAGAACATGATAGAAAGTGATATAGAGTAATATGGTGGATGGTATTAGTATTTTTGTCACGACCCGTCCTCGGGTCCCGTGTCGTGACTACCCCAAGCCCGCATTCCATAGGCCAGGGGCTGGCGACTAGCACCAAGGCGTAAATTCCTGATAAAAAGGGAAGGCATTACCTTTGTAAAGTAAACAAACACCAAAGAGAAAGCAAGAAGTAGAAGTAAACACTAAGTAAAAGCTGGTACAATAGTAAGTGCAGAAAAGTAAGTGGGCCAGAATAAAAACCCAAACTGAAAGTAAAGTACAAATCGAAAGGGAATACAACAATTGAAAGTAAAGCCGCAGCGTCGGGTCGTCCACTGGAAGTCCCACCTGAAGGGTGAGTACAGATAGCCTCCTATGCTCCTCGGGTCCAGCCGACCGCTCCGAGTACGTCCCATCCAGTGGTTCACCTCCAGGTACCGTCCTGCTCCGCAAGCCTCGTCCACGATCAGCACTGTCCATCATCTGCAGCCAACACAACGTAGTACGGGCATAGCCCGCACAGGGGTGAGTATAAGCTACTCAGTAGGGACCCCGAGACCCCCGATGGTCTCCCAAAATCCACAAAGGATAATCCACAAGGAAAAATGCAATCACGAAGTAACATTCGACACTGCTTAGGTATATGCCCACACATATACCTAAGTCATAAATTCTAATTCGGCTCCCACATCCGAGCCAAAGTACAACCCAGTCCACACCAGAAAGAAAAACGTAAATCCACACAGGATAGCACAACACAATCCACATAGTAAAGTGGAACGTAAATCCACACAGGATGGCACAACACAATCCACATAGGAAAGCAAAACATGATTCATCTCACACAGTAATAATTCTTCATATGACGATATAGATGATCAGATATATCCACTGATTCATCTAAGTCGTCCGACCCACAAAGGATCGATATGTACTAACCCCCGCAATGACCCACATAGGATCTGACCCACAAAGGATCAATAGGTAACTAACCCCAGCAATGACCCACACAGGATTGGACCCACACAGGATCTATAGGCGTTGGCTCACACAGAATCGCTGAGCGCTGACCCACACAGGATCGGACCCACATAGGTCCGGTAGCACTAATCCACATAGAATCGTTGAGTGCTGTAGTCATCACCGTCGAATGCACTGAGGATCTCTGTACAGTCGTCATCGTCACAGCAGCAAACGCAGCCAGCTCTAGGGTTCCCGCACATAGCAAGCTCGTTCGGGAGGGTCCGCTCCATGAGCCGAGAGGCTGATACATCAACTGACACATAGTCCATAGTTGATGTATCCAAAAGCTCCGTATCGTCAACAGGAACTCAATGTCGCAGACGACGCGTCAATCGGACGCCCGGTCTGAGAGTTATTGGCTTTCTCGTCCCAGGGGCCCGGTTGGTTTTTAAGGAAAAACCAACCTGACCGTACTCTACCTGCATCCAAACCTCGGGTGGAGTAAGCCAAAAGATCCGTCTCACTAAGAGGATTCCGACAAAGTCGACGACACGTCAATCGGGCGTCCGGAGCTTAAGATATGAGTGTTTCCGCTCCGAGGGCCCGGTTGGTTTCGTGTATGATCCTACCCGGACGAACCCAATGTATTCTGAAACATTTAGTGCGATATACCGAAACGACTGTCTCGATCCAAGGATCGCATTGCCACTGATGGCACGTCGATCGGACGTCCGTAGCCCGAGATATGGGAAAAAGAACCAAAAGGGTCCGAAAACGGGGGTTTCGGGCCTGGACCGACCCGGCCCGAGACCCCCTGGGTCGGCCCGAACCGGGTCCGGGTCGGCCCGGTTGTGCGCGGACCGGCCCGACCCAGCCTGGGCACAGCCCGGCCCGGCTCAGCGCCCGGCCTGGCAGCAGGGCGCACTGGCGCGCGGCGCCAGCTGGCTCGGCCGAACGGCCGAGCCGTTTGGCTCTTGCGGGGGGGGGGGGGGGGGGGGGGCGTTGCCCCCCTCATTTCATAACCACGACCCTCTTTAATGGGTGCCGCTAGCTGACCGTCCGGGGGTTTGAACCCCCGACTGTCCTCTGATCCAGTCGGCCCGTTTCTGCTACCACGGGACCGGCGACGGCCGGTCCCCTCCCTACTCTGACACCGGCGGCCCGGAACCGGCCGCCGGTCACCCTGCTCTGCCGCGGCCCGGAACCGGTCGCTGTTTTGGTTCGTCCGGCATGGCATGACGGCGCCATGACCCTCCTCCATGGCCTCTCTCCGGCCGCGGTGTCTTCGGTTTTCTCCGACGCGGCGCGATGGCGCCGCGACTTGGTTCAACTTCACGGGGCGGCGCGATGGCGCCATGCATTACTTGCCTCATGAACCCGCGCGGTGCGACGACACCACACAATTACCATTCCAACACATTATAATCAATAACAAGGATAAGGAAGGAGGGTCGTCCGTGTTTGTGCGGTTCGGCCCCCTCTCATTAATCGAAAGCATTTGGTCGTATATCCATAAAGAATGACAAGGTAGAATTCACGGAAAAAATAAAATAAATAAACCCCTACCTTGTGCGAGCTTGAATAGAGGTTTGTCGAATGAGGATTCGTCACGGGAAGAGATGTCGTGAAAGGAGATGTTGCGGAAGGAGACATCGCGGAAGAAGATGTCGCAGAAGAACCGTCGCGGTATACGGCGTCACGTAGTCGGTCTCCGAGGACTCGGCGTTCTTCGATGGAGTTCGATGCATTCTTCGCGTTCTTCGTGTTCTTCGATGAAGAAGATGAAGAACTCTAGATTTCCATAGCTTTTCTCACCAAAACTCTCAAGCAACAATGGTTACAACCCCAAATAAAATAAGCACCTCCCTTATTTTATTAACTCAACAAAGCTTTTGAAATTCAAACATCCACTCTTAAATCACTGAATTAATAACATAAGTTGTCAAATATTAATGGTGAGTTGAGGGGGGTTGAAGAATATTAAGGGGTGTGGTTCGTGTGGGCCCCACCACCCTCATAACCTCCCTTGGGAATTTGGGTAGTCACCCAACTTCCACCCAAAGCCTTAAACCACTTAAAGAAAATAAAAAATTGTAGTTAAATTATATATTAAACTTCCACAATTTTTATCATCTTCTCTCGAGTAAACATAACTCCGGAAATGGCGTTCCTAAGAAATTACCGGCGCTGTGGTTCCATCGGTACCCTCGGAATTCGATTCCGAGCACCGGTTCAAAAGATAGGAAAACCCGCTCGTTCGTTCACTGAACGTACCTGAGCTAAACTTCGGATAGAAATTCCGAGCACACCGGGCCTCAGAATCAAACGCCATCAGAAACTTCGTTCTTGTAAAATCCCAAAGAAAATTAAGAAAAAACTTTCCTTGAATTTTACGGGTCTTTTAAATTTTATATCCCTAATAGAGAATAATATTATTCAAATTATGTTAAAATTTATGAATATACTTTAAAAATATCACTTAATGATTTCTTGAGGAAAATACCCATTTTCATTTTGAAATCACTTTTAATAAATTCTAAAAATTTCATGAATATTAATAAAAAAATTTCTTCTAAAATAACTATATAAATTTATAAATTAATTTTCAAGTCAAATAATAGTCATGAAAATTGAAAAATATATTCGTGTAATATGTGTTAAAACAAATATTCTATTCACACTTCGATAAAAAAGTACCTCATTCAAAAAATGACAAGAAACTTCTTCTTAAAATTTTTTATAGAAAGTAAAACATGGATAAAAATGACTTTAATAAATAATTAGAGAATATTAAAAACATCCTTGAAAACATTCTTATAATAATATGGACATGGAAGAAAAATTTCCTAACAAAATAGAAAAAAATCAGTTTTCCTTAAAAAACATTATTTAGTCTTATTGAGTTCCAATGATTATAAATATGGAACTACTACTTGAAAGAACTAGAAATAATCAGAGGAGGATAATATATATTTTTTAAATAGAAATATCATATAATTTCTCCAATAGAGACTTCAAAATAAACAATCTTGAATAAGGATGAGATTGTGAAATAAACCCTTACATTCGGTCCGAATTACTTCGCAAGAGATTTTAACCTTATACATAATAAATTATAAATTATAATAATTCTATTTTATAACCATATAAATAATTATAATATCATATATTATCCACTTAAAACATTGTAACAAATTTTTATTATTTATTTCTTATTAAAATTGTTATTTCAGAGTTTTCACTATTTCGTTTTTCATGTATGTTTTAGTTTGGTAGTTTCCTCCCAGTATATTAATTTTTTAACCATAATATATAGAATTTTAATTATGATATAAATATCATATATATTAATTTTCAATTTATTTATTATCATTCATTAATCACTGACATGAAAAATGAATCACATCGCTTCGTGGTGGTGGTAGTTTACACATACACATGAGTGATGTTATCATTTTCTAATGGGTGGAAGGGTAAGAATGTAAATGATATATCATATTTGAAAAATATAATTTATTTCATAAAAATTATATTTAAAAATTATAACTACCATAATAACCATCTAGGAATTATGGTGATGAGAAATTTAATACATCCTTTCACAAGGCGAGTGTCCATATATATGCACAAATGATGCTTTCATATCCGATTTGATGGAGAAAGAGATGAATAAATATTGATCCATTAAATTAATAATATATCATTATATTTTATATTTTGATGTTATTTTATAATATTTTTTATCATATAATTGAAGGTGGTATAATATGAAATGGAATGAAAATACTTTGTTAGGAGAAATACCTCTTCTTTGGAAAACATCCTTTGGCTTACAACTTAAGCCTTCTAAAATTAGTATTTTTATTAGAAAAGGACATATAGATCATAGGTATGGATTTTATGAAGTTATTTTTATAGGTATTGGATAATATATAATTCTAATTTAGTGTAAGTAAGAGAGGAGAGTTGGTGTCATTTTATAAGGGAGAGGAAGGGAACACTAGAAATTTTTCAAAAGATTAATATATATTAATGTGTTACTCAAGAAAAATGGAAACAAAATGAATAATGTTTTAATAGGATATGATAAAGGGTATAAATATAGATATAAAATAGTATCTATACATGTTTTTAATTAATTTAAAGCCTTATATTTTTATTTTAACCCCCAATTAATCCATTTTAATCTTAACAGAAGTAACAAATTTTTATTGTTTTTATTATTTCTTATGAAAGAAAATTAATTTGATCTTTATTAAGTATATTAATAATTATGGTTAAAAATATTTAATCCATTTTAAAATTTTAAATTTCTTTAAATGGTATAAATTAAATTTAAAATAAATGCACAAAAATTCAATATACAACTAATTTTAATTTCGTTTTTTCATAGTAAAGACTAAAAAATAACAATTAAAATATGTTATTTAATATATATTATGTATATTTAATTAAAACCATTGATAAATAAAGACTTATTTAATTTATTATGATAAAAATATACTGCGTGTATAAAAACAGTTTTTAGAAAAATGTGTTTTAAACTAAAATGTGAACCTATATAAAAATCATGTATAATGATAATTACATATAATTAAATAATTTTTTATAATAATAGTTTAGTAATATGTCTTTAATAATAAATTACAAACTTTATGGTAATTTTAAATAACTTTATTTAATGAAAATAAATGGGTGCATTACAAAAATCAGTATTTTCACTATTCACTGATTTTTTTAGAAAACCATTAAAATTCATGCCAATATAACTTTTAAATGAATATTTAAAATAATATATTAATTTAATAAAATTAAATTTCTAAAAATGGTAGAAATTATTTATAATTTCTATAAATAAAATGTAATAAAAACCATTATTGATGAAAACATATTTTTAAAGCATAAAATGACTTTAATGAAAACTATGTACTTACTTATTAAGAATTAATAAATATATTAATATTACATTACTAATTTATACATATTTTTCATAATGTTTTTTCCAAATCATACCACTAATTTAACATCAAGGTTATGATGGTCACATTTAAATAATAATAATTTTATTGTATATCTCCGTTCACTAAAAGCTCAATGTTGTTTGTTAAGAAATATATTAGGCATATTATTCTTTTAAACTAAAAATTTTAGGCTCTACATTCTACCCCATAAATAAATTTATTCCTCTCAATTTTTTCTGAGATAATAGAGGTTCAATATTTGAAAATTCATTTGCAAAAAACCCACATCATATTGAGGAATAATAAATCTTCCATTGAAAAGAGAAGTGGGTAATGTAAATGTTTCTCAAAATAACTCATAATTGGGTTCCCAGATAAGGATAAAATTATCAAAAGAGAAAATATGGAAATTTAGAGGAATGATAAACATCCAAGGTATAATATATATTGATAGAGTATATGATCATGGGAAAGTTAAAGACCATGAAACCATAAATTAGTAAGGGATAAAGAAGACCATCAATTCATCATAAATAATGGTGAAAGGATAATTTTTTTTATTTCTATATCCTTTTACTAGTGTTGAAATATTATTTTATGAATAATTTGGAGAATATGAAAAAATATACTTACCTGATCTCATACAACTATCTAATATTTTTTTTGATTGACTATTTTAATTAGTTGACATATCTCATTCTAATGATTAATGAATAAGAGTAATTTTTTCATGTCTAAAGCACAAAAATAAAACTTTAATAGATCATAATATCCATAAAATAAAGAATAGTTATTTCACATTAATTTTTTCTAAAAAGTTAAGATAATACACTATATCAATAAACCTTCTTGTGAAGAAGTAATACATTAATTCATAAAACATCTATAATAATTCCAATATAAATGATATAGTACATTAAACATTAAATTACAATACCCCTATTTTAAGATTAATTATTTTATTCATTATATATTAATTTCAAGATCTGAAAATCTAAATAAACCCCACAAATTTTCATTATTTCAAATGAAAACATAAGTATAACCATCATATTTACAAAGAGGGAGTATTTGTTCATAGTAACAGAAACCACCCGATATATTTTAACCAAATTCCTAATATGTTTATTGAAATTTTTTTCCGTATAGTTTCAAGGTATGATTATATTACCATGAATCATATAAAAAAGTACATAGATATGGAATCTAATAAAGAAAGATTTTGTGATCAAATTTTACATTTTCATAACTTAAGGGATTTAATCTTTATCTGTAGTAATTTCATATTATTTACCAAGATCCTTTATCATTTTATGAGGAAATTAACTTTACACATGTGTCATATATTTGATTAGTTCCCCTTTTACTTAATGTTAAAATAATAGACAATGAAAGCTTATTTCTTATGCTTGAACTGATGTGCTTGATGGACTTTCTATCCAAACTTGAAGTAAAATCCCTTTCCCATAAGGAAGTACAAGAGTGTTTATTTTTATAAATATCACATGTCAAATGTTCAATCATTACCTTATTTTTCTTCGTCTCATTTAGTTTTTATTTATGCTAAACCATCCTCTTCTTCTCTTGATTTCCTTTGAAAATATATGTCTTGTGTAATTTTTTCTCTATCCTGATAACACTTGATACCATATCATCATATGATGAAAACTGTATGGAGACTAGTTCCCTTTAAAGACTTGGAATAATACTATAATGGAAAAAATAAATCTTACATTCTAGATTACACATACTGTCCTTAGCATTCCTTGATCATATTTTAATTTTTTCCTCATACTCAGAAACACTTTCCTCTTCCTTATTTTTTAGATTGTGGAATTTATTTTCCATATCATCTCATTGCTCATGAGGAATTATTTTTCAAATTACATCTATTTAGAGGTCATCCATTATATTATATTCATCTCCTCTACCCCTTTTATATTTTGAATAAATGGCCACTAATGATTATAATTTTCCCTTAATCAACACATTAATAGAATAAATTTCTCCATTTAATTACTTCTGAAAGTCATTAATATATTATTAAGGGACTTGATCCATAGTTCAACCATCAATGAATGAGTAGTTACATTAGAGGATATGTGTTTATATCGCATGAAGAAACCCAACACCAATGAATCATACTATAAAGTAATAGGTTATTCCATATGGGAAAGTTTATTTTTTATAACCAGAGTCAATTATCCTAATATAGTCATTATCTTCTCATCTCCAAAACTAGTCATGCTGATTTAATGATGAGGGAAATCGATACATTTATTATGGGTATTTTTTTATTTTCTATTCCTTGTATTAATTTCTATTTATAAATAGTATTAGAAAATATATTAGCTCATAAAATTATAAATCATAGCATATAATTCTAATTTTGTTGAATACCAAACACAAATTGATTTTTTTTGCATAGATAAACTCAAAATCTTTAGCTTAGTGTCATTGGGAATACCTTTAAGTCATTAATTTTTAAATCTTTTATAATGGTTCATATAGTTTGTGTAAATCAACCAAATCATATCCCCTTGAAGTTTCTAGCCTAGTCTGTATTCTGAAGCCCACCGATCAAGCATTGATAATGATATAGTTAATACCCATTCTATCACTTTTAGAGTTTTTACCCCTCGATTCATCCATAACATTATCAAATCCACTTGGTAGTATATATATAAGTATTTAATTTCTTGGAAAACCATATAATATCTTCATTTCCTAAGATATATAATATTACCTTACACATAGATTTGTCCCTATAATCTATCACCGAGTTATGTTATAGAGTATATGTTTTCCCAAATCTAGTTCCCAATGGTCCAACTAAAAATCATTTTATACCAACTATTACACCCCAAATCAATTATCCTAGATCCAATGATTATTTAACTATATTGAATGAAGAAACAAGGGACCACATCTCCATGGATCAATCTATTTTTCAGTCTTGGGTAACCAAATACATACTTGATTCTCGTATTACATTCAAAAAAATTAAATAAAAGTTTAAAATCAGGGTGGTAACTTTATTATTTATTTTAGTATATCCCAAAATCATACATAAATACCTTCTTTGTATCCTAGGGAAAGGAAAAAATAATAAAGGGTCATCTTATATTCTTAACAAGATAAATCAGACAATAAAATCTATCATATAATAAATAAAGCTTGAATAATATGGGATAGATAAACAATAACAAAATATTCCATATAACAAATATTATAAAAGGTTAATATATCCATGGATAATATAAGAACATAAATAATCACATGGATGAAAATTAATGTTGTTATAATGATGGAATTAAATATTATAAAAATTATAATCATAAAGTGAAGGACTTGTGCCATGACATCATAAACACACTGTCAAGACCTTCTACCAAGAAATCAAAAATAATTGGGTAGGAATACACCAAATACCCAAGATAGGTTATCTCATGAGACCTATAGATGCATCAAGGGGATATAAGGGGACCTACCTATAACATAATAATTCTAATGCATTTATCATATTAAGTGATGAATAAAAATTCAATACATAATCAATATAACCATTCATAGTGAAAAAATAGCATACAAAATGTTAATATTTTATCAAATAAATAAATATAAAATTATTTAAATCCAACCATATTAATATGGAAGATAACATCAATATATTATATCCCTAGTAAATCATAATATTTTTAAAAGTATATTTACAAAGATGAAAATCATTTAAAAATATCACTATAATATTTCTTGAGGAAAATACCCTATTCATTTTGAAATAAATTACATTAAAATCTAAAAATTTACATAATATTTGGAAAATAATTTTATTTGAAAGAAAACATGTAAAATTTTAAAGTAATCTTCAAGGAAAATAATAATCATGTTTATAGGAAAATCAATTCATGTGATAAGCATTATAAAAATTATCATGTTCATAGTATTGGTAAAAAGAAACTCATTCAGAAATAAATAAGTTAGTTAGTTTTAATTATTATAATATAAAGTCAAAAATGGGTAAAAATAACTTTAATAAATCATTGGATAATTTTAATAATTTTTTTAAACATTTTATTGAAAATAAGTACATGGAAGAAAAATATTTTTGGCTGAATAGAAATAAAAAGTTAGTTTTTCTTAAAAACATTCATTTGGTCTAGTTAAGGGAAAACAATATAAGAATGGAAGTAATACTGGAAAACCCCATAAATAACCATAGTATAAAAAACATATTGGTTTTATGATATAAATATTATATAATTCCTCTAGTAGAATCTTAAACATGAATAATCTTGAATAAGAAAGAAATTGTGAAATAAATCATTACCTCCATTCCCATTTTCTTTGTAAGTGATTTTAAACTCCTATAAAATAAGATAAAAATTACTATAATTATTTTAAAATAATATAAACATACCTAATATATTATATATGATCTAATTATAACTTTTCAACACCATTTTATTAATAATTATTTGTTAGAATCATCATTTCCGTGCGTTATCTATTTTGTTTTTCATGTAATTTTCAGTTCAGTAGTTTCAGTAATTGAATATTTATCATGGTTATATCATATAAATAATTTTAATAATGACATAAATATCATATATATTCATTATATACTATTTATAATCGTTATTTAAAAGTGTACATGAAAAATGAATCACATCACTTCATGGAGGTAGTAGTCCACACTTACTCACGAGTGACATTCTCATTTTAAACGGGTGGAAGGGTCATTTTTTAAATGGTATATTATGTTTAAAGAATACTGAATATTTCATAAATATAATATATAAACATTATATCTGTTTTAATAACCATCCATGATCATTGGTGATGAAAAATGGAATACATCCCTTCGGGTGGCGGTAGTCCGCATATACACATGAACAATGCTTTTGTTTCCTATTTTATAGAGAAGGAGATGATTAATGGTTAAAGAATTAACATTATAAAATCTCATTTTATGTTAGATAATAATGTTATTATATAATCATGGTTATCATATAATTTAAGGATTCATAAAAAGTAATAAAATGAAAACACCGAGTTAATAGCTATACATCTACTTTGGACACCTCCTTTGGCTTACACCATAAGCCTTCAATGGATGATATTTTGATCAAAAAAAGATATATAGATCATTGGTTGGGTTTTTATAAAGTTATTTTTGTAGTAATCGTCATATTTATAAGGCTTATGAAGTTTTATGAAGAAAGTATTTGTGGTTTCCTTTTAAAAGAGAGAGAGAGGAAACACTTGGAATTTTTCAAAAGAATAAGATATATTAATGTTTTAATTAAGAAAAATGGATCCATAATTACAAATATTAAAATAATAGAGGATATGGGGTCGAAATATAGATTTAAATTAGGATTTATATAAGTTTTTAATTAATTTTAACACTTATATTTTTAGTTTAACCCCCGTTAATCAATTTAATAATTAACTTTGGTAACAATATTTTACAATTTTCACTATTTAATTGGATAAAAAATTAAGTTGAACTTATTATATTATATCAATTATTATGATTATAAATATGTAATCCATTTTATCTAGTAAAATTTCTATAATTTTAATAAATTAATTTAAAAATAAGTGAAAAAATTCAATGTAAACCATTTAAAAAAATGAATTTTTAGCATAAAACTGAATTTACTTTCACTCCTTGTTTACTAAAAACTATAAAATGAATGTAAAAATATTTTATTGATTATATAATATAAAAATGTTATTAAATCAATTAATAAATAATTTATTATTCAATTTATTATGATAAAAACACATTACACATTTAAAATCAATTTTTAGAAAAATACAGAAAATTCACCCAAATAAAATATTTACATATTTATTTAAAAAATTGAATTCATTAAAAAAATTTCTTCTAATGGTATAAATTAATTATAATTTCCATTCTGAAATGAAATGGCAATAAATTTTAATGAATTTTTTTTTGAAGCTTAAACCGACTTTACTAAAAATTGAGTACCTATTTATTATGAATTAGTAAATTAATTTAAATTATAAAACCATTATAATTGTTTTTAATAATTTATTCATTAAAATTTATATTTCCAATTTAATAGACAAGTTATAATAGTCACCTTTAAATGTAAATATTTTTATTGTATATCGGAGTTCACATAAAATTCAGTGTTGTGTGTTAAGAAAGTTATCAAGTTTATTATTATTTTAAACTAAATTATTCACATTCTAGATATTTTTTGTGTTATTCCAGATTAGCGATCATATTTTATTTGTCTAATCATTTCATAGTGTCCAAGAATATTTTATTGAGGTAGGGGGTTAAATAATTCTCTTTATTTTTTATAAAGTGGAAATAGCATGCCAACACTTTATTTGGGTTTATGATAAGGATTAAAATAATATATATAATGAAAAAATCACAAATAAATTGAGGTGAATAGGTTATATGCATGTGTTTATATATTTCCACGATATTCATTATGTCACTAAGAACTATTTTTTGTTACTTTCGAGAATTTATATTACTTATAAGAATTTTGTGTTATTATGATGATTTATTTTATGGAATCAAATTTTATAAAATCTTAATCAATTAAATATAGAAAAAATGATTTTTTGAAATTAGTAATTTAGTATTGATGTGTATACGTCAGACACTAATAATTTTTATGTAAGTGGAATTTATGGAAGTGGATGTTACTGAAATTGGATCTTATATGTTTCTAGTGTGATTTATGTTTTCACTAGGATTGGGGGGGTATTTTGGTGGGTAGGGTGTGGTTATTATCATTATTGGTTATGGAAATTAACATGTGTGGGAAGTAGGGATCTTGGTTCTTAGCATGGGAATAAATGATTGTGGACCAATGACGGTGGGGCTATTGTGGTTGTATTGGCATAAGATTATTGGGGTTGGTGTGAAGAATCTATGTAATGAAGGGATGGTATTATAGTTTCCAAGGAGGATACTGAATGATGATAGTGATGAGAAAAATGATTATGAGTGTGGCATATAATTAAATAATTATATACTATGAATAAAACATGGATGCGTGAAATTAATGTCTAAAGGTTTGGAATAAACATTGGTAGTGGATAAAAATGTGTTGTCCTTAAATATTTTATTTTTTGGTATAATTAATATAAATTGGATAGTAAATGGTGAATATAGGAATGATGGAACAATATTATTAAATAAAGTAATTGTGAACCTTTTTGTGGATGTTTTTATAGGAAGTTTGTTTTTTTGGTGTTTTAGTACATGTTAAAAAATATGAGTGTAAAAAAACAGTGTGATTATAATGATGGACATAATACTATGATCTACATGTGAACCCTTTAGTATGGGTTCATATGTTTTTGTAATATGACGCATTTTCATGTGGGTTTTATATATATCCTACCAAAGTCTTGTAGAGACCCGAAACTTGACGTACATTGACATTACATTACATTTGCGGAATACTTAGTACATAACAAAAACACACACACAAGGACTGTAATAGTTTAGTGTATTTGGAAACTCGGAATATAATCCTCTAATCCCATCTCCCATAAAGATCTTCCTTTTTATTATACCTAAAACCTTTCTTTATATCCTGGGGAAAAGAAAACATAAAAGGGTGAGCTCAAATGCTCAGTAAGGGTAAACAAAAGAAATATCAATCACATCATATACATAAGCACAAAACATTTTGGAAATCTTATCCTGCAAAAGAGAGAATAATTTCATAACATGGGATAAATCATAGTAGTGAAATGAAATCCCAATAATCATAACTTAAAATATGAAACATTGTGTCATACACACATAATCAAAGAGAATCATTTCTTATTAGTCAAGACTCATTGCCAAGACTATCTTAGTGGACAAAGTCCCTTTCTGAACCGAGTCACCCTCGTTTCAGTCCTGTTTCACTGAACCGGTATAACCTACCATTCCAGCCATGTCTATCTCATGAGATATAAAATCTTTACCCAATTCATTGGAGGGAGATATAGGTCCCACCCATCTCATAATGATACCATTCTTATGTGTGCCAAAAAATCATAAATCATATATCATTGCATAACCCATGTAATACAAATGGGAATCTTAAACATCATGACATCATAAAACAATTCATATAAGATAAAGAAATTCATAAAAATATTTCCATCACAACATAATCAAATCCATGTAATAATAGGGATAGAAACAAAACCCTATATTGTCTTATATGGAAAATAATTTTGATAAAACTCTTGAACTCCATTCTAGAGGAAAATATCCTTTCTACTTCAAAAACACTTTTCCTTTCATAACATGTCATACAATTATAAACTAAAAGAAGTTGATTAAAAATAAACTTGAAAACTTGTAAAGGAAACTTCTTTGAAATAATGTTTTAAAAATCCATTCATGTCGTATAAGTTAAAAAAACATTTTTCGTACTTTTGTCGGAAAAGTCAAAAATTACCTCATACGAAAAACGACAAAAGATTCCTTTCATATATTTTACTAAAAACTCACCGAAGGGCAAAATTGGATTTAATAAATTTTAGGTGGATGGAAATAATATTAAATATTTAGGGAACATGGATGTGGATGATAAAATACACCCCAGTAAATGCCAAAGTAAAAACAATCTCGGATAAAAATGAGATTGTGATATTTTCCCTTACCTTAGGTCTGATTTTCTTCGTAGGTGTCCGAAACTCCTGTATAATGATTTAAATAATGTCATTGACTTATTCCAGAATCATACTCATTGTTATGATATCATATATGGTTCACTTATGACTTTATATTACCCTTTTATTTGTAAATTCTGTGTTAAACAGCATTTTGGGTAAAATTGTTTCATTTGTCGTCCGTGTTTTGACTTGTAATTATTCATATGATTTCTTAGATAATAATTACTTAATTCCAGAATATAAAACATGATTTATATATAATATATATTCAGAATATACATATATATAATAAATTAGTAAATCGAAAGAAATACACCGTTCATGGAGACGGTAGGTCGTGCGTACGCATGAACGCTGTTTTCGTTTCCTTATTGAGTTGAATGGAATTAAGTAGATGAAATACATATATACATAAACCCAGTAGCTTTATAATATCATATATTTCATTATTATTTATTATATATACTTTATAATCATTCTTAAATGGTTAACATGGAGAATGAATCTCATCGCATCGTGGAGACGGTAGTCCGTACGTACGCACGAATGATGATATCATTTCCATAATTATTGAATTGAATTGGAGTGGATGATACAATATATCAGAATCAATATGATGTTCTAATAACTATGTATAGTTATTCTTTACACCATTATACCCATCCATGTAAGGTGGTGGTGGAAAATAGATTACACCACGGCGTGGAGATGGTATTCCATACGTACGCACGCGCGGTGATTTCTTTTTCTGTAGGATGGATAGATGGTGAAATAGAGTTGTTTCATACTTATAATAACATATCAGTATATGAGTGATACTGATGTTATTACTTCATAATGAAACAACCTAAGAAGAAGAAGTGGAAGAAGAAATAAAGATGAAAGGATCGGTAACGGACATTACCTCTTCTTTGAAGTGCTTCTTTGAGACCTCCTTTTAAGGCACTAAAATGGGTCTTTGAAGAAGACTGGATCCTCTAGGATGTTTCTAAGGAAGTTTAGAAGAGAATTTGGCAGGGGTTGGCCGAGCTTGAAGGCTAAAAGTTGTGTGAGGAAGAGAGGGAGGAGGTTCCCTTTTATAAGGGAGGAGAAGGGATCCTTTGGAAAAACTAAAAATATTATTTTATTATAAAGTCAAGTTCGGTTTTAAATAGCTCCAAATTGATTTATTTCGAGGCTAAGGTGGGGATGGATCGAAATAATCTCATCCAATAGAATTTATACAAGTTTAGGTTCCTATTTTAACCTTATCATTTAGATTTAACATTAAGTTAAATAATTTTACTTTTACCGTGTCTTCTTGTGTTCTTACACTATAAGGTTAATAAACTTACTATAAGAAGCCAAACTAACCCCAAGATGTTTATTATTAATATATATAACCTTATATAAGTAATTTGGACGAACCTTATATTTTTAGGAATAAAATAACAATTAATAATATAATATTTGTTTTGAAAACTATTTTATGTCAATTTTGATACTATTTAGTGATTGATTTTTGTGAAAATCATAACAGAATGATAAGTTCGAACAAATTCAATTAAATCAATACTAATATGTCATATTAACCTAGAAAATTAGTGTAATTCATAAAAAGTCTCAAATTATATTTATTTGGGTATTTTTAACATCAATTATGTCAATATTTCATTAATAAGATAATTACTGTATCATCGTTGTGTAATAAATAAATTAAATTATTTAATGTCTAAAAATTACAAATAAAATACCATTATGTAGGAAATATTTTTATATTTCTAATGAATATTTATAGTCGAATTTAGCTTATGTATAACCCCATATTAAAATTTGTTTAGTAAATAAACATTGATTTTAACTCTTTTAACCCTTCTTTAAATAAATTAATAATAAATGTCCTAATCTAATCCAAGTGGGCCTAAATGGTCATATTTTATTCCTAAGTTTGTTTTTGGTCGAATTACACTTGTCCAATAGAATTAGGACATGTGTTAGGGTAATAATAATATCATTTCTACCCTTAATTACCCTATTTACTTTTAACCGTGGTAAAAAAAAGTAAAAAGTTACTATTCACCGAAAATTATTTTCATCTCATTGAACCAAATTTTACTTACTGAAATCTTCCGTGTCTCTCATATTTTTGAAATTCCACTCACAGAAGTGGTAAAATTATGTTTTATGAACAATTTAGTTTTTTTAACTACCACTTAGTGGTTTCACTATTCATCAAAAATTGAAAGTTTTCAGAAAAATACCAAAAATTAGGCCTAAGCTATATTTAATATTATGAACTCAAAAATTATGTCTATTTTACCAAATTCAAAACATATCAGTTGCATTAACTAATTTAAAAATTAATTCCCGTCGTCAAAACAAATAGCGTGTTTTTAAGAGATTATAACAATCAAAAGATTGAAACTTGTTTATAACTGGTTTAAATGTGAAATTACATCCAATGACCATCATTGTATTAAATTGTAAAAATATATTCTAAATATACTTTAAAACCACTAAAATTAATAATTTATCACTATTAAATATTTCGATTGAAAAAGTTGTTTTTAATTAAAATTTAGTAATTTCCACTATTCATCAAAATATGAAAGTTATCCGAAAATTACCAAAATTTTACCCTAAGCTAATTTCGATATTCCAAATCCAAAAATGAAGTCCATTTTGAAAAATAAAATTTACAAAATTTCAAAAAGTGGTTATTACTATTCATAACGGCTAGTTTTAATAATATTTTAATAGCATATCGTTGTTTAGTGAAACTCGGTATTGCGTAATACACACGCTATCAAAGAAGGTCGCGATTGCGTGTAATGAAAGGAATGTCAAGGATGCGTGTTGTGCAAGATCCTTTTGGTGTAGCATACAACACAAGACATTAATGAAATTAGAAAGAATAAAATCTCGGGGTGTTACATTCTACCTCCCTTAAAATAAATTTCGCCCTCGAAATTCGTCGGGGTTATAAATGGTTTACTATTTGAAAGTTTCTTTAATCGAAACCCACATCGTAAAAAGGAATAACAAAACCAATCTTTAAAAACAAAAGTATGAAACGTAATGGTTACCCAAATAAACTAATCACTGGGATTCCACATAGGTGAAAATATGGATATGGAAGAGAAATCTAACCATCATGTTCTGATGGAGAGTGGTAGAGAACATGGCTATAGAAAATCTAGCAATCACAAAGCCATAAATTGGTGACGATCTAAGGTACCATCTGATTCATCAAATATAAGAGCACTAAGACAACATTTTAGGTTTTCAAGATCATTTCCCTAAAGTTGATGAAATTGGAATTAGAAGAAATACTTTCGTTATTTTGGTATAGTCTCACCGTTTGTCGTTCTTTGGACAATTTCCACTTCACCTCTTAAAGAAATGAAGTTGAATTTGTCATTTGTGATGTGTTAGCAGATCCTGTGATAGAATGATGGGTCATTCCATCTCTTTCAAACAAAAGGTTAGAAAAAGTTATAAGTCCATCTTATGGTTAATCGTATATGGTTCCAAAAATGAACTTATACTTCATATATCATACCGCTTAATAAAATAAAACTAGTTTCTACTAACCAGGGACTTTCTGTAGGCCAGTGGTAGGCCATAAAGGCCAGTCGCACTTCGGTTGTGGGTTCGATTCCCACAGCCTTGTCCGACGCGATGGGCTGTCACCCGTCCTGCAGTTTGTCCTTTTTCTAAAACTATATTACTATAACATCCCATCAATAATTTCGAAAAAACTTCTATCCTTAAACAATACTAACTTCTGTCCAACATAATCAATTCCAATCATAAGGCTTATCCATAATACTGCAGTCCACTCTCATAACATAGTGAAAACGATTACCAGAGATTTAATACCATCGTTGATCCCCATATATCATAAGATATGTCTTGTTGGTCACATTCCAAAAATTCAAAGGCCTTAATCATGAATTCCCTTGAATACCCATTGAACCATAGTGAAAAATTGAATGCTGTTAAAAGTTAACACTTTTCACATACCAAAATCCTCAAAATTCTATATACTCAAACCATGATATCACTTAGTCCTTATATCATTCATGAGATCATGAATACTGTTAAACATTTCGTTTTCTCGTTTTCCCTTCATTATGCGCATATCATCTTATTTCCAAAAATATCTCAATCACTTTGAATACCACATTAGACCAATACATAAATATTCCAATAATTTATGATACAACATTATTTTGGAATCCCATTACATAAACACTTAATCATTCCACCACATCGTTGTCATATTCAACATCACCAATAGTGATCGCATGTGACTTCCCTTTGTCCTTTGCCTTAAGTGGTTTCTAATGTTGATCATCACTAACCCTTGGATTAGGGAATTTATTAGAATAATGCCCCATTTCCTTGCACTTGAAGTATTGAAGTGTTGGTGGTGCGTTCTCTGCGGTCTTTTCTTTATTCACATCATTTGAAACCCTTTTTCCATTACTTCGACACTCAGCTGCTCGATGACCTTCTTTTCCACACTTAAATCATTTTCTAGTCCCTTTAAGACAATCTCCACCATGCTTCTTTCCACACTTTGAGCATAAGGAAACATTCATCTTCTTTTCACCATTATTCTGGGATTTCTCCTTGAAATCCATCTTTCGTTTCTTCTCAAAACCATGAGATGGATATATAACACAAACTCCCATTTCTACCTTGATAGCACAATGCACAATTTCTTCATAGCTAATGAAGTCTCTTATAGCAAATTCCCTTCTAAGACTTGGTTTTAAGCCACTGAAAAATCGATCAACTTTACTTTCAGGTTGGATGATAATGCCAGATGCATACCTTGCAAGTCTTGTAAAATTCGCTTCGTATATACCAACAGATTCATCATCCTTCTGCTTCAGTTCAAGAAACTCCTTTTCCATCTTTGTTTGAAGAATATGAGGGAAGTACTTACTGAAAAACAAGTTCTTGAACTCGTCCCATTCCATGGACTCAATTTCATCTCTTGGCCTTGTATTCTTGATAAGATTCCACCATTGATCAGCTTCACCTTCCAAACGATATACTGCTAATATGACTTTATCATGTTCAGAACATTGCAGAACTGAAAATATATTTTCAGTGGTACTGATCCATTGTTCAACAACAAGTGGATCGGAAGACCCATTGAAAGAAGGTGGACGTTTCCTCATGAAGGACTCAATAGAATATTGTTCCCTTCTCTTCTCATTTGGAAGTCCAGAATGATTCATAGCTTGTGTAAGTATAGCAATAAGATTTTTCACTCCATCTCCCATAACATTTGTTTGTTCAGGAGGGAAATCATTGCATTGTCCATTGCATTGATCAACACGGTTCCTTCGGGTTCCAGCCATCGTCTAAAACCCAAAAAGAATAGTCTGAGAGGCAAAAATCATGCTAGGGAAAACAACATAATAAAGGGGGAGTACCTTCAATATCTAACATCTTAGGTTTAATTCTATGATCGTTAGCGTAATTCTAGTACTATAACCTATACGTATACTTAACCTTAGGGACATCCCTAGACATACCTTAGAAATATCTCTAGAGATCTCACTAACGTTTTCGCATCCTAGTTTCCAAAGGTTGACTAAACCTTTCCTCTGATACCAACTGTAGAGACCTGAAGCTTGACATACATTGACATTACATTACATTTGCGGAATACTTAGTACATAACAAAAACACACACACAAGGACCGTAATAGTTTAGTGTCTTTGGAAACTTGGAAAATAATCCTCTAATCCTGGTGAAATATCTTCAACATCTCCCATAAAGATCTTCCTTTTTATTATACCTAAAACCTTTCTTTATATCCTGGGGAAAGGAAAACATAAAAGGGTGAGCTCAAATGCTCAGTAAGGGTAAACAAAAGAAATATCAATCACATCATATACATAAGCAGAAAACATTTTGGAAATCTTATCCTGCAAAAGAGAGAATAATTTCATAACATGGGATAAATCATAGTAGTGAAATGAAATCCCAATAATCATAACTTAAAACATGAAACATTGTGGCATACACACATAATCATAGAGAATCATTTCTTATTAGTCAAGACTCATTGCCAAGACTATCTTAGTGGACAAAGTCCCTTTCTGAACCGAGTCACCCTCGTTTCAGTCCTGTTTCACTGAACCGGTATAACCTACCGTTCTAGCCATGTCTATCTCATGAGATATAAAATCTTTACCCAATGCATTGGAGGGAGATATAGGTCCCACCCTTCTCATATTGATACCATTCTTATGTGTGCCACAAAATCATAAATCATACATCATTGCATAACCCATGTAATACAAATGGGAATCTTAAACATCATGACATCATAAAACAATTCATATAAGATAAAGAAATTCATAAAAATATTTCCATCACAACATAATCAAATCCATGTAATAATAGGGATAGAAACAGAACCCTATATTTTCTTAGATGGAAAATAATTTTGATAAAACTCTTGAACTCCATTCTTGAGGAAAATATCCTTTCTACTTCAAAAACACTTTTCCTTTCATAACATGTCATATAATTCTAAACTAAAAGAAGTTGATTAAAAATAAACTTGAAAACATGTAAAGGAAACTTCTTTGAAATAATGTTTTAAAAATCCATTAATGCCGTATAAGTTAAAAAAAACATTCTTCGTACTTTTGTCGGAAAAGTCAAAAATTACCTCGTACGAAAAACGACAAACGATTCCTTTCATATCTTTTACTAAAAGCTCACCGAAGGGTAAAATTGGATTTAAACAATTGTAGGTGGATGGAAATAATATTACATATTGAGGGAACATGGATGTGGATGATAAAATACAACCCAGTAAATGCCAAAGTAAAAACAATCTTGGATAAAAATGAGATTGTGATATTTTCCCTTACCGTAGGTCCGATTTTCTTCGTAGGTGTCCGACCCTTCTGTATAATGATTTAAATAATGTCATTGACTTATTCCAGAATCATACTCATTGTTATGATATTATATATGGTTCACTTATGACTTTATATTACCCTTTCTTTTGTAAATTCTATGTTAAAGAGCATTTTGGGTAAAATTGTTTCATTTGTCGTCCGTGTTTTGACTTGTAATTATTCATATGATTTCTTAGATCATAATTAATTAATTCCAGAATATAAAACATGATTTATATATAATATATATTCAGAATATACATATATATAATAAATTAGTAAATCTAAATAAATACATCGTTCATGGAGACGGTAGGCCGTACGTACGCATGAACACTGTTTTCGTTTCCTTATTGAGTTGAATGGAATTAAGTAGATGAAATACATATATACATAAATCCAGTAGCTTTATAATGTCATATATTTCATTATTATTTCTTATATATACTTTCTAATCATTCTTAAATGGTTAACATGGAGAATGAATCTCATCGCGTCGTGGAGACGGTAGTCCGTACGTACGCACGAGCGATGATATCGTTTCCATAATTATTGAATTGAATTGGAGTGGATGATACAATATATCAGAATAAATATGATGTTATAATAACTATGTATAGTCATTCTTTACACCATTATACCCATCCATGTAAGGTGGTGGTGGAAAATAGATTACACCACGGCGTGGAGACGGTATTCCATACGTACGCACGCGCGGTGATTTCTTTTTCCGTAGGATGGATAGATGGTGAAATAGGGTTGTTTCATACTTATAATAACATATCCGTATATGAGTGATACTGATGTTATTACTTCATAATGAAACAACCTAAGAAGAAGAAGTGGAAGAAGAAATAAAGATGAAAGAATCGGTAATGGACATTACCTCTTCTTTGAAGTGCTTCGTTGAGACATCCTTTTAAGGCACTAAAATGGGTCTTTTAAGAAGAACAGAACCTCTAGGATGTTTCTATGGAAGTGTAGAAGAGAATTTGGCAGGGGTTGGCCAAGCATGAAGGCTCAAAGTTGTGTGAGGAAGAGAGGGAGGAGGTGCCCTTTTATAAGGGAGGAGAGGGGCTCCTTTGGAAAAACTAAAAATATTATTTTATTATAAAGTCAAGTTCGGTTTTAAATAGCTCCAAATTGATTTATTTCGAGGATAAGGTGGGGATGGGTCTAAATAATCTCATCCAATAGAATTTAGACAAGTTTAGGTTCCTATTTTAACCTTATCATTTAGATTTAACATTAAGTTAAATAATTTTACTTTTACCGTGTCTTCTTGTGTTCTTACACTCTAAGGTTAATAAACATACTATAAGAAGCCAAACGAACCCCAAGTTGTTTATTATTAATATATATAACCTTATCTAAGTCATTTTGCAGAAAATTAGATTTTTAGGAATAAAATAACAATTAATAATATGATATTTGTTTTAAAAACTATTTTATGTCAATTTTGACACTATTTAGTAATTGATTTTTGTGAAAATCATAACAGAATGATAAGTTAGAAAAAAGTTAATTAAATCAATGAAAACATGTCATAGTAACCTAGAAAATTAGTGTAATTTATAAAAAGTCTAAAATTATATTTATTTGGGTATTTATAACATCAATTATGTCAATATTTCATTAATATGATAATTACCGCATCATCGCTGTGTCATAAATAAATTAAATTATATAATGTCTAAAAATTACAAATAAATTACCATTATGTAGGAAATTGTTTTATATTTCTAATGAATATTTATAGTCGAATTTATCTTTTGTATAACCCCATATTAAAAATGTTGTAGTAAATAAACTTTGATTTTAACTCTTTTAACCCTTCTTTAAATAAATTAATAATAAATGTCCTAATCTAATCCAAGTGGGCCTAAATGGTCATATTTTATTCCTAAGTTTGTTTTTGGTCGAATTACACTTGTGCAATAGAATTAGGACATGCGTTAGGGTAATAATAATATCATTTCTACCCTTAATTACCTTATTTACTTTTAACCGTGGTAAAAAAAAGTAAAAAGTTACTATTCAACAAAAATTATTTTCATCTCATTGAACCACATTTTACTTAATGACATCATCCGTGTCTCTCATAGTTTTGAAATTACACCCACAGAAGCGGTAAAATTAAGTTTTATGAACAATTCATTTTTTTTAACTACCACTTAGTGGTTTCACTATTCATCAAAAATTGAAAGTTTTCAGAAAAATACCAAAAATTAGGCCTAAGCTATATTTGATATTATGAACTAAAAAATGATGTCTATTTTACCAAATTCAAAATATATCAGTTGCATTAACTAATTTAAAAATTAATTCCCGTCGTCAAAACAAATAGCGTGTTTTTAAGAGATAATAACTATCAAAAGATTGAAACTTGTTTATAACTGGTTTAAATGTGAAATTAAATCCAATGAACATCATTGTATTAAATTGTAAAAATATATTCTAAATATACTTTAAAACCACTAAAATTAATAATTTAGCACTATTAATTATTTCGATTGAAAAAGTTGTTTTTAATTAAAATTTTGTAATTTCCACTATTCATAAAAATATGAAAGTTATCCGAAAATTACCAAAATTTTACCCTAAGCTAATTTCGATATTCCGAATCCAAAAATGAAGTCCATTTTGAAAAATAAAATTTACAAAATTTTAAAAAGTGGTTATTACTATTCATAACGGCTAGTTTTAATAATATTTTAATAGCATATCGTTGTTTAGTGAAACTCGGTATTGCGTACTACACACGCTATCAAAGAAGGTCGCGATTGCGTGTAATGAAAGGCAAGTCAAGTATGCGTGTTGTGCAAGCTCCTTTTGGTGTAGCGTACAACACAAGACATTAATGAAATTAAAAAGAATAAAATCTCGGGGTGTTACAAGTCTGATATCATTACAAACACCCAAAGGTTTTGGTTTCTAGTTGTTTTTCTAAAAAATATAAGTTTGTGGAGAAATAGATAGCAAGATACTCCCTCTTTTCCCCCTCTTTCTAGCTATCTTCTAAATATGGTATGAATTTGATGATGGTATATGGTGGGGATTGTTCATAGTAAGAGGAGGGATTGGGGATGATTATAAGGACTCGACCTTATTACATTACATAATTTTGAATTTTGTCCAGAAATCAATTCCTTTATCATTGAGGATCTTTTCAAGTTTATATATTTAGATAATTGGGAAATAATACCTTCATAACATTACAAATTAATATAGATTGGATACCATAAAAACATCATTCATTTCTTCCAAAATATATTTTTTTTCAAATAAAACACTATTTCTTTGAAAATTATTCTAACATTTAACTTAGATTCTTTCTTTGTCTTACACATCTTTATGACCTATGAAAATCATTTAAAAACATGGAATGAGCACAAAATGCTCAGTAAGGGATATAAAAAGAAGAAAATAACACATTAGTCCATGAATACTTGTAACATATGAAATCATTTTCAAAATACATACTTTCCACCCATATATACGTACTGTGTAAAAATGATATTTCCAAAATATACTCAAAAAACATAATAACATAAATAGAACCATAAAGGTATATTGGGTAATTACTTACATAATCTTGTAACCCTCTCAGCTACCCTATAATTTGTAACCCTTACAGCTACCTTACAATTTGTGTAACCATCGCTGTTACACTTGGAGTAACCATAGGAACGAAATTCAACTTACATAAATCCAATGTAATGGAGGAAGATATAGGTACAAAACTTCATCATAAAAAATTTCCAAGAACAAGTGCACAATCACACAACATTAATAATTTCATAAAAACATTGCTTTTGAATTTTGTAAAACAGAATTTTAAATGAGGTTTTTAAAAGAAATGTACCTTAGAAATATCATATAAATGATGTGAGAATTAATAGAGTGGATGGAATATGTATGTACACTATAAATACACACAATTTAACATAATTTAAACAAAAAAAATCACACAAAAAATTTTAATACCACATAAATAACGAAGGAGAAGGTTAACTCAAAGAATGGAAATCAGGTTAAGAATTCCCTTACCTCGTGTTTTTCTTAATTAAAAATTGTTTAAAAATAATTTATAATGGTTAAAAGAGTGTTATTAATATCTTATTGAAACATATTCATATTTATAATACCTTATAAAATCATTTCATTACATCATTTCACCATTTATTTGTTAGTATTTTGTTCCTTGTACTGTTTTGGGTGCATTCTCTACATGATTTCCATGATCTATTCATGATGGATATTCTTATCGATAGGAACTGAAACTCCAGAATTGGAATGGAATTGTATTTACATATTACCAGTACCATAAATTATACCATTTATTATTTTGAATTCTGACTTGAGGATGATTCATAAGTTAAAAAATTATTGATATTGGTTTAGGTCATTTTGGAAATTCTTCAATCGTAATGAACTCATTTTGGTTTATAAATTAATAACATCTGAAAAAAATAATTACCTAACCTTATATAAGATATAATAAATTAATTATAATCTGGTTCAACCATAAAAATGGTTTCATGACTATTATTGAAGGAAGTAAATAAATTGAAATCACATCGTCCTTGATGTCGGCAAGTCGACACTTCACGGACGATGTTTTATTTTCTTGAATAAGTGGGAGAGTAGAAGAAGTACAATGGTGAGTCTTCCATAAATATGACGAAATATTGAATATTTAATATAATGAATCATTAATTCCTCTTGGATAAGGTGATGTGAGGAAAGAAGAATAATATAAAAGAAAATGAAATGAAAGGAAAGAAAACAAAAGAGGATTTTTATCTCTTGATCTCTTCTCCTTGAGATTCCTCTTAAGGCCTTGGTTTTGGCATTTTGGTGAGAACATGAGATCTAGGATGTGGAGAAGATCCTTGGTAGGAGTATTGTGAATAACATAGGTAAGGATCAAGGCTTGAGTGGTGTTTGAGGAAGAGGGGAATGAGTGTGGTATTTATAGTGGAGGAGAAGAGGTATTTTACATTATTTTAATCATTATTATAATATTTTTTCTCAAGACTATGAATAGACTAAATTAATGTGACCCCAAATAGTAATGATGGCATGTGAGTTCGAACCAAGTGGGGTTTCATCACTTATGATGTCATAAATAATGTATTTAACTGATAATCTAAATATATAGTATTTTACTTCATTTCACTATTCATCCAAAATTCAAGAATTTCAGAAAAATCCAAACAATTAACCCTAACCATTTTTCGATGTGTAGAATTAAAAAATGAACTCTATTTTTTGAGAATAATTTTTTAAATATTATTAATTTAATTTTTAAATGAAATCATAATTTATTTAAAAATAACAATTTTAAATATATATCTCATTTTTTAACACCTTGAATAATAAATCAAGTTGACATTATCTTAAATCCTTAAGAAAATAAAATAATAATACAATTACTATTCATTTGGTTTATATTACTATTCATATTACTATGCATAAGGGTATGTTACTATTTACCAAGAAAACTAGTTGGTCTTATTAGACTCTAAATAATTTTCCGATCACAATTATAGATGACCTTTTTTGAAATTAAAAACATACAAGTGGAAGAATTATGTTTAATGTTTAGTTATAAATATCTAATTAAAACAAAGTTTCATGAATTTTAATTTATTTTTAAAACCTTGGGGTGTTTCATTATCCCCACCTTATGGAAATTTCATCCTCACTATTTTATATACATATTAAACAAGTAAGGGTACCTTTACCTCATAGAATTTTCAGACTCCCATGTTGATTGATCAACCATATGGATTCTCAAAAAAACCTTTACCTGAGGGATTACCTTATTCCACAATATCTATTCCCTTCGATCAAGAATCTGAACTGGTTTCACTTCATAAGAAAGGTTCCCTTCCAGTTGAACTACTTGTGGTATCAAGATATGAGATGAATCTGGCACATACATTCTCAACATCGAAACATGAAAAAAATTTCACCTAAGATAAATTTGGATGCAAAGCTACTTGGTAGGTGATTAGTCCAACTTTATACAGAATTTCCTAAGGTCCAATGATCCATGGACATAGCTTTCCTTTCTTACCAAAACACATAACACTTTTCCATGGTGAGATTCTAAGAAAAACATGATCACCTACCTCAAAAAAAATTATTTCCTCCTGTTGTCTACATAAATTTTCTATCAGCTCTGAGCTATCCTCATGTGTTGTTGAATCATCTTAACTTTCTCAGCCACTTCCTCTACTTATTCTAGTACCATCAACTTCCTTTCCCTGAATTCATCACAAAAAGCTGGAGTTTGACACCACTTCCCATATAATGCCTCAAAAGGTGCCACCTGTATAATGGAGTGATAATGGTTATTATAAGAAAACTCAACTAAAGAAATATGTTGATCCCAAATTCCCCAGTAGTCCATTGAAAAAGCTCGAAGCATATCATCCAAAGTATGAATCATTCGTTTTGACTACCCATATTATTGAGGATGAAAAGCTGTACTGAAATTTAATTATGTGCCCAATGACTTCTGAAGGGCCTTCCAAAAGTTAGAAGTGAACTTGAGATCTCGGTCAGAAACAATGAAAATAGGAACTCCATGTAACCTGACAATATCTTTGAGGTACAGTTGAGAAAGCTCATCTAAAGATGTTGTATCTCGAATAGGAAAAAATGTGTATATTTTGTTTACCGATAAAAAATAACCCAAATCGCATTGTTACCTTGAGAAGTATTTGGTAGTCCAACCACAAAGTCCATGGATACATTCTCCCATTTCCACTCTAGAACTAGAAAAGACTGAAGCATACCCTTCAGTAACTACCGCTCTGCTTTAACCTTCAAATAAGTCAAACATTTCATTGTAAAATCTGTAATATCTCTTTTCATTCCACCCCCCAAAAATACTACCAAAGGTCTCTGTACATCTTAGTATTGGTCAGATGAACTAAAAATGGAGAAATATGAGATTCACACAACAAATACTTCTTCAACTGGGAATCACAAGTCACACACAACCTTTTTCCAAATATTAAAACACAATCTTTATCAAGGTTATATTTTAGAAACTTACATATTTTAACTAATTCCACATTTTTTATGTAGCTCACAGTCTTCCTACTATTGCCTTATTAATTCTATCTGATAATTATGAATACACTGAAACCTAAATAAAAATAGGTGTATTTCTTACACCAACAACTTCTAAGATAAATTTCATCAATACATTAATCGAGGGATCACGTTCCAAACATAACATGGTTAATGATGCATTTTGTTTTTGACTAAAGGATTCCACCACTTTGTTTTCTTTTTCCAGATGGAAATTGATGATACAATCATAATACTTTATCAGTTCAAGACATCTTCTATGACTCATGTTTAATTTATTTTGAGTGAATATATACTTCAGTATTTTATGGTAAGTATATATTTGACATTTGGATTCGTATAAATGATTTCTCTAAATTTTCAAAGAAAAAACCAATGATTCCAATTCCAAATCATGTGTGGGATCATTTAACTCATTAGGTTTTAGTTTTCTTGAAGAAAAAGAAATTACTTAATCATTCTTCATCAGAACACAACCAATTACCTTCAATGAAACACAGCTATAGATGAAAAACTCACCATTTTCAGAAGGCAATGCAAAAACTAGAGAAGTCACCAATCGATTCTTCAGTTCCTAAAAACAAACATCACAATCTTTTGTCCAAATAAATTTAACACCTTTTTGAATTAAATTGGTTAGATGGATAAATAACAATGAATAGTTTTTAACAAACCGTCTGTCATAAACTTCTAATCCAATAAAACTATGAATCTCCGTAACATTTGTGGGTATTGTCCATTCATCAACCACTTTTGTTTTTGAAGGATCAACTATCATTCCATACTTATTTACAATGTTCCTAATAAAAGAAATCCTTTGTAACCTATAATCGCACTTGCCAAATTCTCCATATATTTTCTTTTCCTTTAATGTTTGTAAAACAACCCTTGGATGTTTTTCATGTTCCTCTTTACTCTTAGAAAATAGTAGAATGTCATCAATAAACACAACTACAAGATTATCCAAGAACTCATGAAATATTATATTCATAAGATTCATGGATACAATAGGTGAATTAGTTAACCCAAATGGAATAAAAAAAAATTCATAGTGCCCATATCCAGTATGAAAAGTTGTTTTTAGGATGTCATCTGCCTTCACCTTCAGCTGATGGTATCCACATATCAAGTCTATCTTGGAAAAGTATTGAGCTCCATAGAGGTGATCAAACAAGTCATTGATATGAAGAAAGTGATACTTTTTGTTAATGGTAATTTTATTCAAATATGTATAATCAATGAAAAGTTTCATGGAACCATCTTTCTTTTTAATGAACAAAACAGAAGCACCCCATGGTGAAGTTTTAGGATGAATGAATCCTTTATCAAGCAACTCTTACAAAAAAAATTTCTTCTTAATAAGTTCCATTTGAGCCATTCTATACGAGTGTCTTGAAATTGGAATAGCTTCCAGAAGTAAGTCAATTGTGAATTCATCTTCCTGATCTGGTATGGTACTAGTTAATCCATTAATAAGAACATCAAGGTATTCATTTACTACTAGCACATCATTAATATGAATAGTTCCCTTGTTTTCGAAAATATGAGCAAGATAAATTTCATTTCCATTTTCCAATAGTTTATCAGATTCCTGATATGTTATCAGTTGTATGGGTGTGTTATTGAATACAAACTAAAAATCTTTCTGAAAAAAAACTTATTTAGATCTACAATCAATCTTATCATGATAAACAGAAAGCCAATCCATTACCAGTATGACATCAAATTATACTTAGGAAAAAATAAAGAGTTTTGTAAGTAAATTAATTCCACATACCATAATAGAAAGATTCTTATAATTTCTATTTTCAATAATATTTCTGCCTGGTATTTTAACAATAAGTTACGATCTCTTTTGTTGAGATGATATTTCCAATTTACCATAAAATTTCTAAGAAATAATGGAATGTGTAGACCCAATATCAAACAAAACTTTAACAAAATATGAGTGAAAAATCAAAGTAATTGATACAACTTCATTGGATGACCCGACATCTACTAAAGTAGTATCAAAGGATATCACTACACCTTTCTACTTATAGTCTGGATTCTTTTTATCATTCAGATCTATCTTTGGGATGGTATTTTCATAATTACCAATCTCACCCATTTAAAACACTTCACAGTTTTCTTATCAGGATTAGTCATAGGATCATTTTCATTATAATCTCGGGCCATATATCCAAAATTACCATATCAAAAACACTTCCTAGTTTTGGAGAGGCATTCCATAGTGTTCTTCTTTCCACACTTTTCCCAAATTGGAAACTGGATTTTCTTACCATCATATTTATTTGGTTGATTGTAACAACCCAAACATTCAATAATGAAATCTCCCCTTGATCTAATTAAATGTGTTATTATATAAACTGATTATATAAAATTTATATAGTTCTTTGGTTTTATGTTTTTGAATTTTAAAATACTGTTACGAATTGTGACCGGTTCTAATATAGATGTTAAACATGGACCACATGATTTCTATAAATATTGGGCTTTAACAAATACAATTTACTCAGAAAAAGTAAGCAGTGAACTCATCTAGTAGACTTGCCCTGTATGAAGCCCATTTTTCAGAGCTGATAATGGGGGTGGAATCATTTGGCTTCGCTCTTAACCAAGCCGAATCGAAACTTCAACATGTTAAGATCAAGCAAAACTGACTACGGTAGATATTGAAGTTGATAGGGATTACCACCCAGGTGATGTTATTCGAGCCACCCCAAGAGTGTGTCACCATCGCACATCGTACCATTCGGTCTTATGAGGGTGTTATAAGGGGTTATGTAACAATAACCTAGCACTATGATTATGTACATTATTTTTGAATAGAGAATATACATTCATTTTATTATTGTTACTTTTTAAATAGCTTCTAATGAAAAAAATAATTTTTTAGTTAATATTCAATTAATAAATCTATTTTGATGATCCGTGGATTATTTTTAATTAAATAATATTTTAATAAAATATTATTACTAAATTAGTTTTCATAAAATATAAATGATTGTATAATTTTTTTGAATACAATTGTAATTTTTATTGA
Organism: Viscum album; assembly: GCA_963277665.1. Taxonomy (NCBI): domain Eukaryota; kingdom Viridiplantae; phylum Streptophyta; class Magnoliopsida; order Santalales; family Viscaceae; genus Viscum; species Viscum album. Next base: position 499,843,134 of record OY728139.1, read on the forward strand.
GGTTTGAAAGCTATTTTGGTCAAAACCCATGAATTTTCGATAAATGTTAGTTTTTATTTTAAAAATAAAAATCACCTATTTAGAAATTTATTTAGATAAAATGAATATTATTTTTGGAATCAGGATTTCAAAATTATCCAATAGTGGATTTTTCATAATTTTCTGAGACAATTGAATTTTTGGGTAAAAATTAAATAGCGTTTGATTATATAATGTGTTTTATGACATCATAATGACCCAATAGTGATGTAATAAAATACTATAAGTGGGATTTTCGTCCAATATATGTTTTACCATTAAAATAATGTGATTTTGGGTTTGTTTTATTTTTTTACAACGTTATAGTGGACCCTTCAAGACTTATAAAACAATTTAACTTTTTTAATTGATTTCCTTGAGAGTGTGACTCAACTCCACATAATCAAGCAAAATATTTTAAGAATTTAGGCCATTAGACTTATAAAATACTTTTTTCCACTCCCCTTTGGAAAACAATATGGGAAAAAATCATGGGACGATTTTTGGTTTTAATTTGTATAATGTGTAGTGTCCCAAACCTAAATAATAATGAATTCCATCTCCTTTCTTATATAAACCCACCCAAGCTCCCAGTTCCTCTAAACTCAAAAGATTTTAATCATGAAAAACCCCTGCCCTCCTTTCTCTAGAATCCTCCCAAGGTTCCTGATGCTCCCAAGAATCCTCTCTCAAGCCCCTCCCAAGCCTTTGGGATCACACTTTCTAGTAAGGGATTTCTTCCTTTCTCATTTTTTTCCAATTTTATTTAAATTTTTATGCCCTTTTATTTTAAATTAAAAATTTTGGGGTATGATTTCACACCTCCCCCATACTTCCCTCTTTACTTTTTAATGATGAGATACCCCTTTCTATGTCATTAATCCCTCCCATGTACACCCGTTACCATGCCGTAATTCTGTAAAGATTTTCTCTCTTCTCATTTATATTCGAGAAATTCTTTTGTATTATAAATCTAAAATTACATTAAATATGTTGGTACATGTATCTATATGAACCCTTACTATTCATTTCATGTATATATTATGTGACACATATTTCTCTCTCACTAACCATTTTAATGAATTCTTATCTCACACTGTTATGCTGCCGAAAATGCACCGTGATTTCCCAGCCAAAGTCATTATGTTGTTAATACCATTCCCATTTATCTATTAAGGGTGTTCAACTTAATGAACATTGTATTATTTATTATATATATTAAGGAATGAATTATACATTCCTTTATCATGGAATAAATGAAGATCTATAATGATTCCATGTTGTATGATCCATGTGGCACACATATGCATGAAATGAAAAGTTTAAGAAGGGTGCACCCTGATAGAGCTCCAATGCATTTGGTAAAGATTAGTATCATTATATGTAAATTGAAATGAGGGTTTACTCATTATCCATGTACAATGATCCTTGGATCATGCTAATACCATGTTAAGTGTTATTACCACATTTCAATGTTATGATAGTCATACTATATCATGCCTTTATGTTCATGTTTCTTTACTGCTCTGTTGATATGCCTATTTCCTAACATATATTGTATTCTTAATGTCATGCCTTTTTTACTATCTTACTGGGATTTATATCTCACCCTTTTTCTTATGCATGTCCTCAGGTTATCCCATGCAATGCTAAGTACGAGGGAATGCAATGGTCATATAAATGAAGTTTTCAGTAAAGATATTGTGTTTCATGTTTTAAATCATTATGTAATGTTACTAAGACCCAAATACACTAGAATTATCAATATTATATGTTGTATCAGTTGAAGAGTTTATGTAATAAATCATGTTTAAGTGTGTAATAAAACGCAGGGTTGTCATAGTTAGTATTAAAGGACAGGTTTAGTTAATTTTTGTGATTAGGATTAGAAAACCCTAGTGAAGCCTTAGAGATAAGTCTAAGTATAATAAAAACATCCCTAAATTTTGGCGAGTATTGTGTAAGTGGTTTATCAAGCCAATACAACCATGTCTGGATATGAGCAAGTAGAGGTGGCTCGGGAATATTTGTACCTTAGAGTGAAAACTCTAACAAGGAGTTTCGGGCTTGACTCGAGGTATCTTGGTGCACAAAAATAGTCCTTGATGCACTCATGGTTACAACACTCCTAGGGGATATGATTTGGTAAATTCACAAGCTTAGTATAAACCATTGTTAAAGGAATAAAAAAATCCCCTAAGTACAAATGTTGGGAAGTTGATCATGGATAACATAGATTGAAGTCTATAGATTAAAAAGTTAAGCAAATAAAAGTAATTTATAAGTCATCCATTTTTTTCCTTGGATTACCCTTTATCTGTTACACCTAACTATCCGTTTATTCCAACCAATGGCTGGTTCATCAATGTTTTGAACAAGAGAAGGTTCTTCTGGATTATTATCATATGGAAGGTGAAACTGATCAATAGTGGACATTGATAAAAAATACGAAGCCTGGGGAAGAGATCGAGGCATTGTAATGAAAGTTTTTTTGGATGTTTTTTTTCGATAAATATTTTCCACTCATCCTCTAGCTTAATATGGAAGGGGAATTCCTTGACCTAAAGAAAAAAAGATGATGAATCCATTGGAGAAAATGACAAAAACTTTACCAGGCTTGGATGATACACCTGCCTCTTTGATGTTACCCTCGAATGAAAGGTTGACCACTTCATTGGTGGGCTGAAACCTAGCCTACAGAAAGCCATGGAGATCCGATACTTTGATATCTATGAGGAAATTGTCCGATGTGCCATCGATCAGAAAATCTTAGGGGTATCATGGGGATAAGAAGTGTAAACTGGACTGCAATTTTGGAGGTTCAATGGATAAATCCAATGGTGCAAAGAAAATACAACACCTAACTTGGAAAAGGTGCAGAAAGAAGCATCGTAGAAATTTCTTGAAGGGGATGGGGAAATGCTCAAGGAGTGGAAGAGAAGGGAACCTAGACATTAACTGCTGACAAGAAAAACCTGCAATTTATACATAGGAGAGGAATGCTCCATTCGACCCTCAACGCATTATTCAATACTTCAACTTCAAAGAACCAGAGCACCTTACAAATAAGTTCCCTAACCAAAGGGTAATTAGTGGAAACCAACAACCTCCAAGGCATCAAGTAATAGATTTTGACATCACTACCACCTAAGTGAACCCCAATAATGAAGTGGTGATAAGTACGCTAGTTATTCATTCATGAATAGTGAATGCACCTTTTGATTCTAGTTCTACGCATTCTTTTATATCCTGAATGTTTAGTAGAAAAATTCCAACACCACCACACATACTGGAAGTAAAGATGTTGGTGAGATTAAAAAATGGGGAAATCATTGCATCCCATGAATATAAATCCTCCCCTATCATAATTTGTTGATTTAAATTCTTGGAGAACCACATCATACTCCATCTGGTTGAATTTCATGCAATTATCAGCATGGATTGGCTTTCCTTATATAGAGACAACATAAATTGTTGTGACAAGGAAATTACTCTCCATATGGAGAATCGATCCCTGATTATATACAAGTGCAAGGATGAAGATGAATCTTCTTTAGCATCATCATCTCAAGCATGGATATTAATTCGCTATGAGAATGCATATCTAGATAAGATGATTGAGTCTAAGGGAGTAACAATCCTTGAAGACATGCCTATTGTGAAGGAATTCACTGAAGTGTTTCCCAAGGACTTGTCTGGTCTTCCTCCGAGAAGATATTTTGAATTCAAAATTAACCTTATACCCTGGGTATTTCCAATATCCAAGAATCCATATAGAATGGCTGTTGTGAAGCTTGAGGAGTTAAAGAAACAACTATAAGAGAATCTGGATAAAGTATTTATATGCCTAAGTGGTTCACCATGGGCTCCACCCGTCCCCTTATTCAAGAAGAAGGATGGGTAAATGCACCTTTCCATTGAGTATCATGAGATCAACAAAATCACAATAAAGAATAAGTATCCTCTTCCACGAATTTATGACTTGTTCGATTAGATACATGGAGCACAATAGTTTTCCAAGGTGGATTTGCAGTCAAGATATTACCAAGTAAGAGTGAAGAAGGAGGATATCCCCAAAACTACTTTTCATATAAGGTATGGGCACTATGAATTCATAGTAATTCCTTTCTGACTCACTAATGCAGCAACAATCTTCATGGAATTGTTGAATAGAGTCTTTAGGGATTACCTCAACAAATTTGTGGTAGTCTTTATGGATGATATTTTAATATATTACAAAACCACGGAGAAGCACAGGGAGCATATAAGAAATGTATTAGAGACCATGAGAAAGGAGAGGCCCTATGAAAAGTACAAAAATTGTGAGATCTAGTTGAAGGAAGTCTCTTTCTTAGGTCATATCATCACAAGCAATGAGATATCTGTGGATCCCTCCATAAAATATTTAATTGAGGGATGAAAAAGGCTAACATCGGTAATGGATATCCACATCTTCTTGGGGTTAACTGGATATTATAGCTGATTTGTGAGAAATTTCTCATGATTGTCCAAACCTCTTACCATGCTAACTCAGATGGGAGTAAAGTTCACTTTTAGTGTTGAATGAGAATCGAGCTTCATGGAGTTGAAAAGGAGGCTTATCACCACGCCTGTACTCACATTATCCACAAGTGGATGACTTTTTGTGGTATTTAGTGATGCTTCAAAGAAGTGTCTGGGCTATGTGTTGATGTGAAATGACAATGTCATTGCCTATGCTTCAATGAAATTGAAATTTCATGAGAAAAACTATCAAACACATGATCTGGAGTTGGATGCAGTGATCTTCACATCAAAAAGTTTAGAGCATTACCTCTTTGGGGAGAATTGTGAAATATATATGGTACAAAAAACTTCAAGTTTATATTCACACAGAATAAGTTGAACATGAACCAACAAAGATGGTTAGAGGAGATCAAAGTCTATGACTGGTCAATCCATTATGACCCTAGAAAAGAAAACAAGGTGGAATATGATCTAATTAGAAAACACCCAATGATTCTATCATTAATGTGAATTTAAAAGGATCCAATATTTTTAGATTTGATGAATATGGACATGGGAATCATAAATAAGGGAACATCATCAATCCTTTCACAAATTATTTCTCAACCATCTCTTTTGGAATGGTTAAAGGATGATCAAAAGGATGATGTGTGAATTCAGAAGAAGGTAGAAACTATAAAAAATAGAAATCCTTAGAGTTTAATGTTAGTGAAGAAGGAATTTTGAGATTTGGTTCAAGACATTATGTTCCATTGAATCCAGAGTAAAAGAAGGAACTTCTTGATGATGCACATAGTTCAAATTTATCCTTTCACCCAAGAAACACAAAGATGTATTGATATATCCAAGACCATTATTGGTGGGAAAACATGAATAGAGATATTGATGAGTATACATCAAAGTGCCTAGTATGTCAGCAAGTGAAGGATGAGAGCACGAAGTTTAAGGGGATGATGCAACCATTACCCATACTAGCATGGAAGTGGGAGAACATAACCATGTAATTTTTTAGTGGACTTACAAATACAACTAAAAGAGACAATGATATCTAGGTTATTGTGGATCATCTTACAAAGACTATACACTTTATTACAATTTTGGAAGATTTCTCACTTGATCAACTGGCATAGATATAAATAATAGACATGGTGAGGTTGCATGGAGTACCACTTTCGATTTTATCCGATCTAGATCTAGGATTCAACTCAATGTTTTGGAAGAGTCTTCAACATGCTCTGGATACTGAGCTGAACTTTAGTATGTATTATCATCCTCAAATTGATGTGCAATATGAGTGGAATATCCAAAAACATGAGGACATGTTGAGAGCATGCTCAATGGACTTAAAGGAGGATGTGATAAATATCTTCCTCTTGTTGAGTTCTCATAAAATAACAATTTCCACTCATGCATCCAAATGGATCCTTATGAAGCCCTGTATGATAAGAGGTGTAGAAGAATGACATGTTGGGATAAATTTTGGGAGAGAAAACTCCTAGGTCTAGAAATAGTTGAAGAAATCATGGAGAAGGTTAAGACCATCCAGCAACACATCAAAGCTACCCAGAGTCAACAAACAAGATATACTGATAATCATTGACGAGACATAGAGTTTGATGTCTACTACATGGTATTACTCCACATATCACTATGGAAGAGAGTTGAGAGATTTTAGAAGAAGGGAAATATTAGTCCAAGGTACATCAGCCCTTTTGAGATCCTTGATCACATTGGAGCAGTGGCCTATCGACTAGCACTCCCACCAAACCCATCTCAAGTACATAATGTATTCCATGTATCACTCTTAAAAAAGTAAATACTTAACCCATCACATGTACTCAATACAGAGGTGGTACCATTGGAGAATGACCATTACTATGAAGAGAAGCTGGTGAAGATCTTAAATCATAAGGAAAAAGTTCTATGAAATAAGACAATGAATCTCATGAAAGTGCTATGGAGAAACCAAAAGTTTGAAAAGGAAACATGGGAATCTGAGGAAGTGACGAAGTAGAGATACCCACAACTATTTAGTGTGGGAAAATGAAATTTTTAGGGCAATATTTCTTAAGGGGGTAATATTGTAACGACCCAAACATTTAGTAATGAAAATTCCTCTTAGTATAATTAAATGTCTTATTATGTAAACTGATTATATAAAATGTATGCACTTCTTTGGTTTTATGTTTTTGGATTTTAAAATAACATTAAGAATTGTGACCATTTCTAATATAGGCGTTAAAAATTGATCACATGATTATTATAAATATAGGGATTTAACAAATCCAATTTACTTAGACAAAGGAAGTGATGGCCTCATCCAGTATATTTCCCAGTAAGAATCCCATTTATTGGAGCTCAAAAAAAGGTGGCATCATAGGTATTCTCTCTTGACCATGCCCATTACAAGCTTCAATATGTTAAGCTTGAGCGGAACCGCCTAAAAGAGAAGTGGAAGTTGATTGAGATTACCACCAGAGCGATGTTACCCGAGCCACACCAAGAGTCTATCACCATCGCACACATTACCCTTAAATCTTATGTAGGTGTTATAAAGGGTTATGTAACAAGACCCTAACACTATGATTATGTACATTATTTTTTTATAGAGAATATACATTCATTATATTATTGTCACTTTGTAGATAGTTTTTAAAGCAAAAATAACATTTTTAGATAATATTCAATTAAAAAATTCATTTTGATGAATTAATGGATTTTTTGAATTAAATAATATTTTAATAAAATATTATTACTAAATTAATATTTGTTAAATATAAATAATTGTATAATTTTTATGAATACAATTGTAAATTTTGTTAAGGTTTGAAAGCTATTTTTGTCAAAACCCATGATTTTTTTATAAATGTCTGTTTTTTTTTAAAGTAAAAATTCACATATTTAGAAAATTATTTAGATAAAATGAATATTATTTTTGGAATCAAGATGTCAAAATTATTCTACAATGTTTTTTTCATAATTTTATAATAAATTCAAATTTTTGGATAAAAATTAAATACCATTTAATTATATAATGTGTTTTATAACATCATAATGACCCAATAGTGATGAAATAAAATAATATAAGTGGTTTTATCGGCCAATATATGTTTTACCGTTAAAATATTATGATTTTAGGTTTTTTGATTTATTTTACAAAGCTTCAGTGGACCCTTCGTGGCTTATAAAATATTTTAACTTTTTAAATTGATTTCCTTGGGAGTGACTCACCTCCACATTAGAAAGCCTAATATTTTAAGAATTTAGGCCATCATCCTTATAAAATATTTTTTTCCACTCCCCTTTGTCAAAATCCCTGGGAAAAAACCATGGGATGGTTTTCGGTTTTGATTAATTTAATGTGTGGTGTCCCAAACTTAAATAATAAAGAATTACCTCTCCTTTCCTATATAAACCCACCCAATATCCCACTACCTCTTCACTAAATTCCCTTTAAGCACAACCAACCCCTTACCTTATCTTTTTATAATCCTACCAATGTGCCCCAAGCTCCCAAGAATCATCTATCAAGCCCCTCTAAAGCCTTTGGGATCACACTACCAAGTAAGGGATTTATTCCTTTATCATTTTTGTCTAATTTTATTTAAGTTGTTATGACCTTTTATTTTAAATTAAAAATGTTGTGGTTTGATTTTTCACCTCCCCATACTTCCCTATTTATGTTTTAATGATGATAGACCCCGTTCCCTTTCATTAAGTCCTCTCATATACACTTGTTACCATGCCAAAATTCCGTAAGGAATATCTCTCTCCTTATTTACATTCAAGAAATGCTATTATATTATGAATCTAAAATTACATTAATTATGTTGGGAAATTTATCTATATGAATACCTTAATATACATTACACAGACATATTATGAGACACCCCTTTCTCTCTCATTAATCATTTTTTGAATTCTTATGTCACACCATTATGGTGCCGAAAATGCACTGTGATTTTCCAAGCCAAAGTCATTGTGTCGTGAATACCAATCCTATTTCTCCGTCAAGGGAATTCACCTTTATGACCATTTACATATTGATTATAGAGTTTTAGGTATGAATTCCACATTCCTTTATCATGGAATAAATGAAGATATTTGATGATCCCGTGTTGTATGATCCATGTGGCACACTTATGCATGAAATGAAATGTTTAAGAAAGGTGCGCCCCAATAGCACTCTGATGCATTGGGTAAAGTTTAGTATCATGATATGTAAAGTGTAATTAGGGTTTAATCATTCTAATTATAGTGCACTAAGGGTTTACTCATGCTCCATGTTCAATGAGCCTTGGATCATGTTAATACCATGTTCAGTGTAGTTGCCACATTTCCATGTTATCATAATAATGCTATATCATTCCTTTATGTTCATGTTTCTTTTATTCTCCATTGATATGCCTATTTCCTAACATGTATTGTATTCGTCACATTATTCCTTGTTTACTCACTTACTGGGCTTTATATCTTACCCTTTTCTTATGCTTGTCCTTAGGTTATCCCATCCAATGCTAAGTATGAGGGAATATAGTGGTCATGTAAAGGATGTTTTCAATAATGATGTTGTGTTTCATGTTTTAAATCATTATGTAATGTTCCTAAGTCGCAAAGGCACTAGACCTATCGATCTTATATGTTTTATCAAGTGAATAGTTTATGCAATAAATCATATTTAAGTGTGTAATAAAATGTAGGGTTGTAATATTGATTCTTACCCATATATTTCCATCTAGAACTCTTCTTGTCCTTATTTTAAAAAACACACATGATCATATGCAAACTCCATCTCTACCCTCTTATCACCTTATTATTGTTCTTTTGCGTAACAATGCATGTGATAATGTCCTAAGGATAACTGCTGCATTAAAGGGTCATAGAGGATCCCTGCTATGATGAGAACCTAGAAGTTCCATAACACTATTCTTGAATATATGTTCTATGTCCGGATGATGTTATTTGAGGCACACAAATAATACAGGACATTAGGGGTGACGACTCATAAAACGTTGAGGCACCTTCTCATTGTGTGCGCCCTTGGTAATATCTAGGAGGATATTATGAGAATGAGACCCGACAGTAGGAAATCCACATTTCATAGTGTTATTGAATGTTCCTATCTGTGGACGTGTGTATTGGTCCTTAGACTTTAATATTTTTATTAATTGGTATTAAAACTCGCACATTTAGTTGTATTGATGAAAACTGTGACGACACACTGTTCGCCGTGAGGTAGGATACATCGGGTGCATCACGAGTAATACTGCATTAATAGATAATGCGAGAAAGGATTTGTCCCTTATGTTCCATAACGGAAGTAGAAATCTCAGGCCTTATGATGGTATTGATATAGCCTAAATAAATCCATGGACATGGTAAGGTATGGGAGTGTTCAATTCCAGAAAGTCAAAGAAAGAATAATCGAGCACATGGGTTAATGGAAATAGCATAAAACCCTCTTGATTCGAGATATCATGATAGAGGGATTATATTACACGGTAAGCATTCATAGGAGGTGACACGTCAATGTGGCATCAACCACTTTCTATTGGGTTCCTTGTCCTGTTTCTAGACAATAATCGCGGACTTTAAGCAAGCCCTCCTAATGCCAATGTGAAAGAGGCCTAGAGTGTCACACACTAAGTGTGTCCATGTATCTTAGTTAAATATTAATTTAACAAGTTAAATAAATATTATTCCTGAATGTGGTTTAATAATTATTTAAGGATGTATGATCAAATTTATTTCGACACTAGTTATTCGAGATAATATATTATGGATGAAATAATATATATTTATTAGCGAGTAACACAGTTACATTTATTTAAGAAATAAATAGCCATTACTCAAGGTCTAATATATGTGGTGGAGGAAATAAATAAAAATGGAAAATAAAATTACACGTCGTGTATATTGAATATACACACCGTGTAGTTTTATGGAAAACGAGTACACGCTATGTTTTAATGATTACCCGGCGTGTAGTTTTTCCAGTCAGGATTTTGAGGAAAAAATACAGTTTTATTAATTGATTTTTATTATAATCAATGTGGGCGCATGTCAAAGAATTAATCATTCAACTTGGGGGGTTTTCAATAAGATTTAATGAAATATATAAAATATGTAACACATTTATTTATTGTCATAACTCTTTAACCTCACACCTGATTATAAATATCCTCACAACCCCAACACATTTCCCCAATCGTTGTGCACAACAATTCTAGAGAGTTCTCTCATGGTTGAAATAACTCTTTCCTCAAAGAAGGTTCTCAAGACCAAGAGAGATCCACCACCACTAGATCGAGGCGATCGAAGGCGGGGATCACAAGTGAAGGTTCTTCCGCGCTAGCACCCAAATATCCCTTCGACGATGTCCAGAGATACGTGGAGCACATGTGGATCACCAATAGATGAATCCTACACTTGGATTCTATGACGTAACGACTGATCACACCAGATCGTGTCCGGAGAAATCAATGAAGAAAGAATTCCATCAAGGTAATTCTTTTAAATTAATTAAATTAATTATAGCCAACATATGATGGTCCTATATCTATGGTTTCAGGACTCCCTCTTTTGTTTTTTGTTCTTCATTCTATTCCAGAGATCCGGCGTTTTACATTGTGACAGATCTCGGATTGATAATTGTTAATGCTAAAATTAAAGTTTGGAAAACCCACCAACATGATTTTGCTTCACCAGGAATGTACAAGTGGATCATAGTGGTCATATCATTGATTATAATTATTTAGTTTTTCATTGGTGATTCGTGAATTTAATAATTTAGTGGTTTCAATTCAAGTTAATCATTCTTTAAAATCTGAATCTTGATATCTATTCCTCCCCTCTTGTTTCTCGTTCACCTTACAAAAATGAATTTTTCTTTTAATTTTGATTAAAATAAATTATAGGAACTCATTCAGAGGTGCCAAGTGTTCCTGGCCATACAACACCAGAATACACGATGTCTTTTCAGAAGTACACACTGTGTAGTCTTGGTTCAATGTATTAGACTGTTTCTCCAAATCAGGTCGCGTATTGGATCCTATTAAGTCATTTATGACACCGTGTGTTGGCCAGGAACAAGTGTCACACTGTTTCTAGATTACACTCCGTGTGGTCCACTGAACATGGTATGTAGTCCATTTGGGATGGGATTGGACCATGTACCTCGTACACAGCTTGACTGGCTGGAAACTGTGTAATGCGGATACTAGACGGCGTGTGTCCAACTAAACACGCTATGTACTCCGAAAATTTCTGAAGTACATTAACACGCCATGTCCCCAGGCGTGTACTTTGGATGGACTATGAAGAACAGAACACAACGTGTAGTCGGAACTACATGTCATGTCCTCACCCAAATTACACAGATTTATTGAAATTTATTATTATATTATACAAACCCTTGAGACATGTACTATAGTGCAGGCTTAAGGATGAGGCACAACATGTGATAGGTGTTATATATATATATATATGGGTTTAATTTAAAATCTTCGTAATGAATGAGAATTCACCGAGTGACCTGCAAGGTACAGGTTATGTACAAAGATAATTTAAAATGAATTTATTTGTTTAAAATTATGATGGATGAGAATCTCAATGAAATACAAAAAATGGTTTAAGATAAAATTATTGACTAATTAAAAATAATTAATCGATTCGAGCGTGATTTATCTTAAACAAGAACGATTAAAGTATTGAATGGTAGTTTTATTTTTGCGTAAATGTCATTGCATGTATAGATGATCATGAGCTAGACCAAGATGTTTTTATGTGAATGGTTTATTTTAATTAATTTATTTAAATTTAATTTGTTGGCGTGTGAGCCTTCTACTCATAAATATATAGGGCCTGTGCGCCCAAGTATTCTTTTATGTAAAAAACCCTTTTTACCCCTCGCCTGCATATGAGATAATTGCATATGTAATGGATGGAGATCCCAAGATAGTGGAGGCGGCTCAAGTCAGGAGCCAAGGTGAAACCAATCCAAGGAGATGCAAAGGTGGATATGTGGAAATCTATAAACCCAAACCCGAAAGGATCAATGTGTTTATCCCCTAGGTCTTGGGTTAGTTTATCAACCACTAAATAAACTAACTAATAGAAAAAGCTCATGATCATACCATTTATTTTATTTCTGTTAGTTGCATGGTTTATTTATTATGGGTGTGTTGTCACAATCACACAATTAATGAATTAAATAAGAATGCAAGATGGAAATAAAATAAAGACCGAATTATGTGTAAATATTATATTAGAAAAGGTTAACCACTTAAGTATATCCCACATAATATTAACAAGCATGTAATCAAAGATAATAAAATGGAAATTTACGTATAAGGATAAAATCCCTCAAAGAAATATTAAGTTGGTATAGCCTTCCATAATCTTGGTTAGAATCGAAACATAGTTCCAAGTGCTTGACCAACCCTAGTTGGGGTGCTTTCAATTTTCGGGGAATTATAATTCACGATTTTGTGTTAAATTGACTTGGATTGCATAAACGGTTGACTTCTATAGTAGGACTTGGTGTGACCAAGAGGTAAAGGTTGAGGAAATCCAAAATAAAAGGATTTCAGGATTGGAGAGTCCACTCAGCAGATCAAGGAGATGCGAGTTAATGCAGTTGGAATTCGGAATGCCTCCCTAAAACCCTTCAAGTTGTTTATCCATCCATATTTGGGGTAATGCGATGGGAAATATGGATCCTTGCAACTAGAATATTCAAGAAATAGAATATTCCAAATTCAATGGTGAGGGATATTGGATTTCAATAAAATAGCGGGAGACTAATAAGTATTAATTAATTTATTTGTCTCAATTTTTATAATAAAGTACTAAAACTTTGCTCATTTTAATTTGTAGAAACAGCAAGAAAAATGACTTCAAACATATCATTTCAAACCATACTTGAAAAGAAAAACCTTCTCACTGGCACCAATTTCCAATAGTGGAAGAGGCGTTTACGCGTCATCCTTCACCACGAGAAGAAATTGTATGTGATGGAAGAGCCTATTCTAGTTCCGCCTGGAAGTGAGGCCTATGAGGAGGAACTATCTCTTTATATGAAACATATGGATGATGCCCTATATGTCTGATGTTTCATGCTGTAGGGCATGTCTAATGAGATCTTGAAGAAACATGAAAACATGGATGCGTATAGCATGATGTCTCACCTTAAGGATCTCCAACAAGAGAAGGCGATACAAGAGATTTATGAGATCTCCAATGATTTGTTTACAACTAAGGATAGAGAGTCTGCGCTATCTGGTCCTCATGTAGTAAAGCATATTTGCTACATCGAACACCTGAACATCTTAGGGATTAAATTCCCGGATGAGTTGCATACAGACCTTATCCTATCAACACATCCCAAGACCTTCTCAAGCTTTATTGTCAACTACAACATGAGAAATAATGAGAAGAGACTATCAAAACTTTTGACCTAGATTCACCAGGTAGATAAGGACATGGGGCGTGACAAACCCGCATTCCTTATGTTGAATAAGAAAAGAAAGGACAAGGCAAAGGGGTCAAAGAATTATAAACTTTCTGAATCTCCCGAGTGCCATCCCTCTAAGAAGGGGAAGATCTAGAGGTATGGAAAGGAACAGGAGGCGGTGTGTTTTTCAGGTTTAAAACAAGGCCACTGGAAGAGGAACTTCACCCAAAAGCATGGGGATGCTAAAGGTACATTCATTATCAGGAGTAATCTTTCTATTTATACACATTGGGTATTAGATACCGCTTGTGGGGCTTACATCTGTATTCAAATTCAAAAACCATATAGATTTAGAAAGATTTACAGAGTAGATGTGGCTCTTCACGATTCCAGTGGTTTAAGGCTGGCTGCGTTGTCTATTGGCGATTAACACCTCTCACTGCTGACTGGGATGATTTTGGTTTTACATAACTGTTATTATGTGCCTAGTGTTACCAAGAACATAATTTTTTCATCTTGTTTGGACATGGATGAATTTATTTTCAAGTTTGGAAATAAGGGTTGTCTCTTTTATAAGAACAACATATGTTATGATATGGCACATTTAAATAATGGTTTGTATCTATTAAATTATGAAAACCAAGTGTTGGAAATTGATAACGAAACAGACCCACATGACTCATACATCTACCAGTTGTAGCATCACCGTCTCAGTCATGTAAACGAGAAGCGCTTGAAAAAGATCTTCCAAGATGGTTATTTGGACTCTACTGAGCCAAAACCACTTGATAGATGTGACACTTTTTTACAAGGAAATATGACCAAGCCTCCCTTCATTGGACAAGGTGAAAGGGCCATAGAGCTTCTAGGATTGGTACACACATATGTGTGTGGACCATTTCTAGTAAAGCTAGAGGTAGATATTCTTACTTCGTTACTTTTACTGATGATTTGAGTAGATATGGCTATGTCTACTTAATGAGGTATAAGTCAGAAGCCTTATATAAATTTAAGGAATTCAAGAATGAAGTAGAGAATCATCTTGGTAAGAATATAAAGAAACATTAATTGTATCGAGTTGGAGAATATATGAACTAAGAGTTCATTGATCTTCTATGGGAGTATGGGATTCTATCTCAGCTCACTCATCATTATACACAACAATGGAACAGTGTTATTGAAATGAGGAACCACACCTTGTAAGACATGGTGAGGTCAATGATTAGTCATGGAGATCTTCCATTATCATTTTGGGGATATGCATTACAAACTACAACATACACATTAAACCGAGTACCAACTAAGGAGGAAAATGGAATTCCATCTGAGTTTTGGAATGTAGGGAAACCCACTTTGTCACACACACGTTTATGGGGATGCAATGTGTTTATTAAGGCATTCTCAGGTAAAAAAATAGCACCTCGAGGCACGAGGTGTATCTTTATAGGATATCTCAAGGAAATGAAAGGATATTACCTATATAACCGTTCAGACCGGAAAGTGACTATTGCTTGACAAGCCGTCTTTCTTGAGAAGGATCAAATCCTCAAGAAGGATAGTAGGATCAAGATTTAATTCAATGAAGTTGATGCTCAAGATACACAAGAGTTGGTATAGGAACAAGTTTTACAGGTCCCCATGGAAGAGGTTCCAGAAAAACAAGTCCTGTGTAGGAGCTTAAGAGAGGTAAGGGAACCATAGAGATTTGGTTTCCTAGTCACTGATGATGGTGAATAATTATTGTTGGACAATTATTAACCTCTATCCTACAAGGAAGCAGTAGAAAGCTCAGAAGATGCAAGATGGATAGAAGCTATGAATTCTGAGATGGATTCCATGTATCAAAACCAAGTCTGGGTTTTGGTCGATGAGCCAGTTGATGTAAATCCTATTAGATGAAAATGGGTATTAAACAGAAAACTGGACATCGAAGGTCAAGTTGTCACCTATAAAGAAAGGCTAGTGGCTAAAGGATTTAAACAGCATCAAGGAATTGACTATGATGAAACCTTCTCGCCAGTTTCCATGTTTAAATCAATAATAGTAATACTTATCATTTGGAGCATACCATGACTATGATATTTTGAAGATGGATGTCAAAACAACATTCCTTAACTTGAACCTTTATGAAGATGTCTATATGAAACAACCAGAAGGTTTTGTGACACCAGGTGAAGCCAAATGGGTTTTCAAGTTGCAGAAATCCATTTATTGATTAAAGAAGGCATCCAGGTTATGGGAAATTAGATTTGATGAATCCATAAAGGAATTTGGTTTCATTAAGAATGAATGTGATCCATGTGTTTATAAGAGGTTTAATGGGAATGTAATCTTTATCCTATAGTATATGTTGACGACATATTGCTTATTGGAAACGATGTACCAATCTTACAGTCAGTTAAGGACTAGCTGAAAAAGTGTTTCTCCATGAAGGACTTGGGTGAAGCAGCCTACAATCTAGGGATCAAGATCATTGGTGATAGATCCATGAGGCTACATGGACTAAGTCAGGGTACATACATTTACTAGATACTAAAGATATTTAGTATGGAACAATCCAATATGGGATTGGTTCTAGTGTCACATGGATTATATCTTTCTAAGAAAAATCTGTCCTCATACACAATAGGAGAAAGATAGAATGAGTAAGATCCCATACCCTTCGGCTATAGGATCAATAATGTATGCCATGTTATGTACCAGACTTGATATTGCCTATGCACTGAGCATGGTAGGAAAATATCAAGCAGATCCATGAGAACAACATTGGAATACTGTTAGTAATATCTTTAAGTATCTGAGAATAACTACAGATATATTCCTGCTGTATGGAGGATATGAGGATCTTGTCATTAGAGGGTATGCTGATGCTGGTTTTCAGACAGATCAGAATGATCTGAAGTAGTAATCTAGATATGTTTTATGTCTCAATGGAAGAGATGTGAGCTGGAAGAGTTCAAAAAAGCCAGTTTTCTCCGATTCTATAGAGGAGTGTGAATATATAGATGCTTCTAATGCAACCAAGGAATTCTTCTAGATTTGGATCTTTGTCCAGGATCTTGATGTGGTGCCTAGCAGTAAAGACCCAGTCACATTGTATTGTGACAATACTGCAACAGTGGATCTTGGAAAAGAACCGAGGTCACATCAACAGACAAAGCAGATACTATAGAAGTATCATCTCCTGATGGATGTTTATAAAAGGGGTGAAGTTTCAGTGAGAAGAGTGTCCACAGAAGAGAATGTGGCAAACCGCATGACTAAAGACCTATCTCAACAGAAGCATGAATATCATGTGAGAGCTAGAGGGTGAAAGGTTGTTAGCAGTTGGCTCTAGTCCAAGTGGAAGTCTGTTGGAGTTGGTGGCCTAGAACCAAATACATTGTACTTTATTCATTAATAAATTTCTCATCACATCTTGATTGTTCTTATGCGTAACAATTCACATGATAATGTCCTAAGGAAAACTGTTACATTAAAGGGTCATAGCGGATCCATGCTATGATGATAACCTGAAAGTTCCATAACACTGTACTTGTATATATGTTCTATGGAGGGATGATGTTATTTGAGGGACACAAATAACAAAGGCCATTAGGGGTGGTGACTCATAAAACATTGAGGCACCTTCTCCTGGTGTGTTCCCTTGGTGATATCCAGGAGGATATTATGGGAACGAGACCTACTAGTATGAAATCCACATTTCATAGTTTCATTGGATGTTTCTATCTGCGGACGTGTGTACTAGACCTTAGATTTTAAGATTATCATTAATGGGTATTACAACTCACGCACTTATATGTATTGAAGAAAACTTTGACGACACACTGTTCGCAGTGAGGTTGGATACGTTGGGTGCGTCACGAGTAATACTGCATTAATAGATAATGCGAGAAAAGTTTTGTCCCTTCTTTTCCATAACGGAAGTAGATATCTCTTTCCCTTTTATGGAATTGATATAGCCTAAATAAATCCATGACCATGGTAAGGTATGGGTGATTTAAATTCCATAAAGTCAAAGAAAGAATAATCAAGCACATGGGTTGATGGAACAAGCATGCAACCCGCTTGATTCGAGATATCGTGACAAATGGATTATATTACACGGTAAGAATTCATACAAGGTGACAGGTCAATGCGGCATTAAACTCTTTCTCTTGGGTGCCTTGACCCATTTCTTTATAGTAATATTGGACTTTAGGCAAGCCCGCATAATTCCAACGAGAGAGAGGCCAATAAATTCATACACTAAGTGTGTCCATGTATCTCAGTTAAATATTAATTTAACAAGTTAAATAAATATTACTCTTGAGTATGGTTTAATAATTATTTAAGGATGCTTGATCGCATTTATTTCAACACTAGTTATTCGAGAGAATATATTATCGATGAAATAATATATATTTATTAGCGAGTAATGCAGTTATGTTTATTTAAGAAATAAATAGCCATTACTCAAGGTCTAATAAATGTGGTGGTGGAAATAACGAAAAATAGAAAATAAAAGTACACACCGAGTATATTGAATATACATGCCGTGTAGTTTTATGGAAAATGAGTACATTCCGTGTATTAATTATTACACGTTGTGTAGTTTTTCCAGTCGATATTTTTTGGAAATAATATCGTTTTATTAAATGATATTTATTATAATCATCATGGGAACATGTCACGGAATTAATCATTCAACATGGGGGGTTTTCAATAAGAGTTAATGAAATAAATAAATCACGTAACGTGTTTATTTATTTTCATAACTCTATAAAATCAAACCCGATTATAAATATCCTCACAACCCCAACACTTTTCCCCAATTGTTGTGCACAAAAATTCATGAGGGTTCTGTCAAGGCCGAAAGAACTCATTCCTCCAAGAACACTCTCAAGACCGAGAGAGATCCACCACCACTGGATCGAGGCGATTGAAGGTAGAAATCACAAGCGAAGGTTCTTCCACGATAGCTCTTGTAGATCCCTTCAGTGACATCCAGATATACATGGAGCATGTTTGGATCAATAGTAGAGGAATCCTACACTTGGATTTTATGACATAACAATGGATCACACCGGATCGTGACCGGAGACTTCAACGAAGAGAGAATTCCATCAAGGTAATTCTTGTCAATTAATTAAATTAATTATAACCAACATATGATGATCCTATCTCTATGGTTACATGACTCACTATTTTATTTTTCTTTCTTCTTTCTATTTCAAAGATCCATAATTTTACATCATGAAAGATCTCAGATTGATCATTTTTAACGCTAAAATTAAAGTTGGGAAAACCCACCAACTCGCATCCGCTGTGCCAGGAACCTTTACATTTACATATTGATTATAGAGGTTCAGGTATGAATTCCATATTCCATTATCATGTAATAAATGATTTTCTTTAATAATTCCATGTTGTATGATCCATGTGGCACACTTATGCATGAAATGAAATGTTTAAGAAGGGTGTGCCCTGATAGCGCTCCAATGCATTGGGTAAAGTTTAGTATCATGATACGTCAAGTGTAATTACGGTTTAATCATTCTAATTATAGTGAACTGAGGGTTTACTCATGATCCATGTTCAATGAGCCTTGGATCATGCTAATATCATGTTCAGTGTAGTTTCCACATTTCCATGTTATCATAATAATACTATATCATGCCTTTATGTTAATTTATCTTTTATTCTCCATTGATATGCCTATTTCCTAACATGTATTATATTCTTCACATTATTCCTTGTTTACTCACTTACTGGGCTTTATGGCTTACCCTTTTCTTATTCTTGTCCTTAGGTTATCCCATCCAATGCTAAGTACGAGGGAATGTAGTGGTCATGGAAAGGAAGTTTTCAATAAAGATGTTGTGTTTCATGTTTTAAGTCCTTATATAATGTTCCTAATCCGAAAAGACACTAGACCTCTCGATATTCTATGTTATACCAAGTGAAGAGTTTGTGTAATAAATCATGTTTATGTGTGTAATAAAAAGAAGGGTTGTCATATTGATTCTTACCCATTTCTTTCTATATGGACCTCTTTTTGTTGTTGTTTTAAAAAATGCATGTGATCATATGAAAACTTCTTCTCTACCCTCTCAGCACATAGGAAAAGTTTCTCATTACTTTTTAATTCATGGGAGGCCAACTAACTTCAATACCTTGGCTTCAATCTTGAGTAAAAGCAGTTGATTTTTCTAGAAAGATCTAGAATAATATTTGAAGCATTACTCGTGAGTCGAGTGAAGTTTTCTTCATACAAAACCACTGAATCTTTCTCCTTTTTCTTCAATTCAAGGAATTTCTTATCCATCCTAAGTTAAACCACCTTAGCAAAATATTTATCAAGGAAAAGACTTTTAAATTCATCCCACTCTAAGGCATAAATATCCTCTGTATCCCTGATATTATTTACCATTGACCACCACTGATCAGCTTCACCATCAAAATGATAAATAGAAAAACTTTCCTTTTTATTATCTAAACATCCCATTACATTGAATATTTTTTGAGGTAATTAATCCATCCTTCAACCGATAAAAGGTCAAATGATCCATTGAAATTAGGAGGGTGTTTTCTCATAAAATGTTCCACTATTTTGTTGTTTTGTTGTGGTACCTATGGTTGTTCTCTTGCTTGGATGAAACCAAAATTTATTGCCTGCATTATCTGAACCGTTGTTGTCACAAACTATTCAGTTCCAATCCCAACCATTCTATCCTACAGATTCGAAAGGATATCATTCTGTTGGTGCCTCTCCTCTTCAGCTTCCTTGTCTCTTTTATGGACAACCATTCTTAACAAACATATCGTAGTCAAAGCAACATGGTAATGTTTAAATGATATATCATTTCAATTTAATCATAGAGTAAAATCATTTATGGTATTCTATTAACATCACCCTAACCCGTAACGTTATCTAAACCAACCTCTAATACCAAATATAAGGACCCAACCTAATTACTTTATATAATCTTGAATTTAGTCAATAAATAACTACATTTCACATTGAGGATCTTTTCATGTTTATAGTTTTATAGAATTGGTACATAATACATTCATAACAGTAAACATTAATACAGAGTGGATACCATAAAAACAATATTCATTTCTTCCAAAATATAAAACTTTTCATATAAAACATGATTCCTTTGGAAATTATTTAAACATTTAAGTTGGCTTTCTTATTTATCTTAAACTTCCTTATAACCTGTTAAAGTCATTTAAAAACATGTGATGACCACAAAAAGTTTATTAAGGGATATAAAAATAAAAAAATAACACATTTCTCCATGAATACTTGTAACGTATGAAATCATTTTCCAAAGACATAATTGTCACCCATATATACTTACACTACAAAACATGATATTTACACAAGATCCTCATAAAAAATAAGAAAATAAATTGAACCATAAAGTTATCTTGGTGAATTACTTACATAATCTTAGTACCCTCTTGGCTACCCTATAATTTTTAACCTTCATGACTACCTTACAATTTTTGTAACCATCATAGTTTCACTTGTAGTAACTTTACGATAGACCTCCAACTTAAAAAAACACAATGTATTGGAAGGAGATATAGGTCCCAAAATTCATCATAATAAATTCACAAGAACTAGAACAAAATCATAAAATATGAATAATGTCATGAAAACATTTCTTTTGAATTTTATAAAACAAAATTTCAAAAGAGGTTTTTAAAAGAAAAGTTCCTTAAAAATTTCATACAATTGAAGTTAGACTTAATAGAGTGGATGGAATATATATAAAAACTCTAAATAAACATAATTAAACATAATATAAACAAAAACCATCACCTAAAAAATTTCAATACCACATAAATAACGAAGTAGAAGGTTAACCCAAAAAATGGAAATCAGGTTAAGAATTCCAATATCTCAAGTTTTTCTTACTTAATTTTTTTTAAACCTCGTGTATAATGGTTAAAAGAGTGTTATTAATATCTTATAGAAACATATTAATATTTATAATACCTTATAATATCATTTCATTTCATCATTTTACCTTTTAATTGTTAGTATTTTGTTCCTTGCTATGTTTTGGGTTTGTTATTTACATGATTTCCATGATCAGTTCATGATGGATATTCTTGTCGATTAGAACTAGAAATATAGAATTGAAATGGAATTGTATTTAAATATTTTTAGAACCATAAATTATTCCATTTAAAATTTTTAATTCTTACATGATGATGATTCATAAGTTAAAACATTATTGATATTTTTTAGGTCATTTTGGCAATTTTTCGATCGTAATGAACTCATTTTCTTTTATAAATTAATAACATGTGTACAAAATGATTCCATAACCTTATATAAGATATAATACATAAATTATAATATCGTTAAAATAAACAAATGGTATCATGAGTAGTCTTTAATGAAGTAAAACAAATTTAAATCACATCTTCCATGATGTCGGTAAATCAACACATCACCAATAGTGTTTTGATTTCTTGAATAAGTGGGATAGGAGAAGTAGTATAATGGTGAGTATTACATAAACATGATGAAATAAATAATATTTAATATACTGTATCATTAATTACTCTTTGATAATTGGTGGTGAGTAAAGAAGAAGAATATAAAAGAAAATTAAAAAAAATAAAGAAAACAAAAGACGATGTTTACCTCTTGATCTCTTCTCCTTGAGATTCCTCTTAAGGCCTTTGGTTTTGGCCTTTTGGTGAGACCAGTACCTCTAGGAAGTGGGGAATATAATTGGGTGGAGTTTTGTACTGAACATAGGTAAGGATCAAGGCTTGAGAGGTGTTAGAGGAAGAGGGGAGTGAGGGTGGTCTTTATAGTGGGGGAGAGAAGGTATTTTACATTATTTTAACCATTATTATAATATTTTTTCTCAAGACTATGAATAGTATTAATTAATGTGACCCAAAATAGTAATAATGTCATGTGAGTTGAAAATAAGTGTGCTCAAATCACTTATGATGTCATACATAGTGTATTTATCTAATAATTTGAATATATGGTATTTTACCATATTTTACTATTCATAAACAATTCATGAATTTTTGAAAAATACAAAACATTCACCCTAAATTTTTGTTTGACTTGTATAATTAAAAAAATAAATCCATTTTTGGAAAATAATTTTCTAAATATTGTTAATATAATTTTTAAATAAAATAATAATTTATTCAAAAATAAAAAATTTTAATCTATAACTCTTTTTTTAACACCTTGAAAAATTAATCAAGTTGACATTATTTTAAAGACATAAGAAAATAAAATAATAATATAATTTAATATTCATTAGGGTAATATTACTATTGATATTACTATTCATAAGGGTATGTTACTATTCACCAAAAAAACTAGTTGGTCCCGTCAGACTCCAAATAACTTACTGATCACAATTATATATAAATGTTTTTTGAAATTCAAAACATAGAAGTGAAAAAATTATATTTAAAAGGCTAGTTATAAATATCTTCTTAAAAAAATGTTTCATGCATTTCTATTTATTTTTAAAACCTTGGGGTGTTACAATGATGTCTTCCTTCTCTATGATACCCTACTATGATGGTCATGGATAGGAAGTTGTATTTATGAACTGATGCCAATAAGGGATATTAGATCCCGTGGGAGGTTGGGATTGGTAGGCTATAGTCTTACCTACATTAGCTGAAACATATGTGTTTGTACTGGTTTAAACAAGTATCTTGGACCATGCTCAGTTTGGGGTAGGTAGTGAAACTTTCTGACCCATATAAGATGTGACATTATATAAATATATTCTGTGGATATAGTTTTAATGATTTCGAAGTGATGAGAGATCTATGATATTTTCTAATTAGGAGTGAGATATTAAACACTGGGTAAGTGGTGTGGGGTACCCTTATTATTATATTCTTTGATATTATTCTATTGTACTTGGATGTATTACTTGTTGAATGGACCTTGATAGGGCTAAGAGGTAGTTGACTAGGTAGATACTTATCAATTAAACAATTTATTCTTGGGGGATTAGTATGCTTATTCTAACTTTTTCTCCAGAGGTTATGAGGATGATCCTACTGAGTAGACATGCATTCTCACCCTTATATAAATAAATAAATATATATATATATATATATATATATATAATTTTCTAGGAGTAATTCTCTGATCGAGCTAGACATTACTATCTTGGAGTGTAATTTTACTGTTGGAGCCACTACCTTGGAGTTATCTTCAAAATTATTATTTTTGGCTTTGTATCAGTATGAAATTTCAACTATGGTGTGGGATATTGTTTATGATTCATATTATAGTTTTTATTAGCGGTTTCTTTATATATTCCTGGGATCTATTACTGTAATTCCTTCAATATGTGTAATTTATACCCTCAATTCTAGTCACCACCCTATTTCCTGTTGGTGGATGGCTTTGGGGGTCACTGTCATCTTCACTATCTTCCCAGGAGGGGTTTTTAGTGGGGAAAAGTCATACAAATGTCATATCAGAGGTTTATTTGAGATTTATTAAAGCGATTGGAGTTAGGAACTGGGGAGGATTGCATTAGATTAGTTGGGAAATAGTTTCAGTCAATCTTAGTGCATGATTTAACAAGGAAGACTGGTTAGTACATTGATAAGTAGGTTCACCCTGTGATTTGATATAAAGACCTCAATCTCCTTAAATTCCCTAAGAGAGATAATTCTGATCATGGGTAGAAACAGAGAGAATTTATATGCACCCTACATGTTTGTGCCTCTGTTTGAATTGGATTTTTGTTGGGAATGATAAAAAAATATAATCAAACAAACCTTAATGAAATTCATATGAATGATATTAGTAGTCTATTATTGGTTTTAGAGATACTTAATAGTCATCACCCACATTCAGTTTTGGTTATAAATTTTGGTATGTGATGTAACTAATCACCATAAGGTTGACCTGGTCGAGGAGGATAAGATTTGAAGAAATATTCCAAGTGATTTTTAGTGCTAGGGTTTGAATAAGTATCTGGGGTAGTGTCTCTAGTTTATATAAAACTTATTGGATAGAGGATCTCATGATCACTTTTAGTTTGATCCATACAAGGGTAGAGTATTGAGTCCCACTCACTGTTAGTTATATATAGGGTGTGGCTTGGCAGTGGTGGATTTTGTATCTTATGGAGTGTATGGTGGAAGAATTTTATGAGATGATTTATAGTTGGAACATTTAGTATATTTCCATACTTTGATAACATGAGTAGTATAGAGGCATGAATTTGTTTCCTTTACTAGAGGATCCATTGCATGTTAGAGTTTTTGAATTATTTCCTGGACCTTCTTCACTTTTCCACCGATATATTTCTTGATGAGGAGTATAAATCTTCTTAATTTGTGGAGGGATATGTCCTCTTATTCGATATGAAGTAACCTCATTTATGTTTCCTACATACTTGGATGTAATGAAGTTGGATGATGTGATTGAGAGGATGGATGTGCAACCACGATCATTTCAAGTGGGGAGTCATCAAAGGTACTAAAGGAGAAGAGATATTGGTGGAGGTTCTCAGGTGCCCAAACTATTAAAGTTTTAACCATTGGGTATTCTTCCTGAGTAGATTTTTCAGATTTCTCTAGGTCCAACTGTTCCCATAAATTTACATAGAGCTATGCTCTTTTGTTATTTGTTTATAAGGGCTATGTACATTGGTGACATCATTGTCTAACTATTATTGGGGTATAGTGTAACGGTAATATTCCTTAACATCCCTAATAGTAGTTGCCTTCGAGGTCATATTACCAACATTGGAAACAAGAGTTTGTTGCATTGGGAGGAGATGAAACTGGTGGAGGTTATCCCCATTATGTCCCTTTCCCTATGGAACACTGGGATGAACATGATTGTGAATGAGGTCTCTAATAGTAAGATAAATGAAATGTGTGTGAAAAGTTTCATTCTATAAATATTCTCATAAATGAGGATTTTTTTGTTACCCTAATCAATATTTACCCTTAAAAAATGCAGCACAATATTGACAAAGAGATTGTCACATGAGGAAGTTGCAGGCTAAGTTGTCAAACTATTACTTTGTTAATATGTATTTGTTAAAAGTAAAAGTTATTAGTGGGGATTCAAAACAATTTAATCAAATTCAAATGACACAAAATTATATTAAAAATATAAATTATAATTAAATATTAGAAATTAAAATCTATATGGATTGAAAAATATGAGCTAAAGGCAGCTGTGGTGGAAAAGTGTCGATCCTCAGACACTCTCTTTATCATTTTCTACGAATGTATTCCAAATAAAATATCCATTGTATACCAAAATAACTCAATTTATACACCTTTATTTCCTATAAACAATATCATCATCTCAATTATATTTTTTTATCCATAAATTAATGTGATTCGATTACCCAAAGACCTTCAGGTAACCGAAACTAATTGAATTAATTGTGCTAAATAGGGAAACCCCACCCAAATATATATAAACAAAAAAACTGTTTTACAAGAATAATTTGATAAAAAATACAAAATAAAATATAATAAACTTAAAATAAGAAACAAATATACCTCCTTCAATCAAGTAAAAAATTAATAGGACAATTCAAATGAAACGAGTTTACAATGAAAATCACAAACTCAAAAGGGAAGAATCCACATATCTCAACCAACACCACCACTTGGAGTTAAATCCTTCATAGATTGAATATATTAAATGGAAATAATATTATCTAAGATATCTTCTCCAGAACATCCCACTCCCTCCTTCTAACTATCCATGGAAATTAAAGTGAAGACTTGAATTAATAAGAAAATGGGGTGGCAGATTTGTTGTCCAGTTTCTATACTTGGAAAGTTTGATCAATTTTGGACCCCTTATCAACCCAATATGGGAAAACGTACTTCATAGATATTGTTAAAACAAGATTTTTATCTCTCCCTACATAATTTTAGGCTATTTTGAGTGGTTTATAAAATGTTATTGCATTATTATGGAAGGTAACTTTTTATTTTTGAGGTGTCTCTTCAACTTCCACCAATTTCATGCGCCCAATGACCATATTAATGAAGTAATTTAACCCTGGTATTAAATTTAGATAAGTGGATTCAGGTTATAGTTATTTTAAATCTTTAATCACCTCAATTATACATCTGTTTTCTGTGTTACTCCGCATTTATTGAATGGGATTCAATTCTATCATAAAACATATTTTCTAAACCTGATGATTTTTTCAAGCCTCTAAATGGTTAATTAAACACTTTGGATAGTTGGATGAAACATACCACATAATAACAGGTTTAATAAAAAATAATTTCAATACTTTATTCAATATTGAGAATTTTATTCCCAAAATAAAAAACTGATAAATACCTATTAAAATTCTTGAATTAGGTAATTTTCACAATTAAGTTAAAAAATAATCAAATGAATAAAATTGTGTAATTTATCATGAAATTAAAATATATTGTTTGATTAAATACTTAAAATACAACTTTAAAATAATTAAAATACTAGCTCTATCAATTACCGTACACTTAACTTTTAGAGTCCTGGATAATTGAGTAATGAAAATAATTTTCCTTTAAAAATTAAAAACACATTTTAATGAAATTCAAAACCTTAAAACGAAGGTAACAAAATTTTAATACCTCTTAAACAATTTCAAATACAAATTATCCATTATATACATCCATTCAATTCCCATTTCATTCATTCGTCCATACACAAGGATTCCCACCTCACCCTTGTTTTTCTCTTAGCACTTGATTTCGATTTTAAATAAAGTTTTCCTCATCCAAACAAATGAAATTGTTACCATAGGCTTGAAACATTTGTAAATATATATTAAAATTATTCAAATAATTGTATACATCATGATCACTTGAAAAGGGTCATTCTAAGGTTTTAAGTTTGGAGGGTTTTAAATGTCAAAAAATTCTAAGGCAGAAAGAGAGGGTTTGGATCTTTATTGAAGAAAGTTTGCATGATTCTTGATTCCACTCAAGCATGGAATTATCATGTTTATACTTGGCATAAAATTATCTTTAAACTGACTTCAAAATTTCTTTTTTATGTTATCCCATAAATTATTTAATTCAAAATCAATTAAAAAAAATAAGTTTTTCAAAAAAATAAAAAATTATTTTTTCTAAAATGCTCTAGAAAGTTACAACTTTTTTTTCTTTGGAAGCTCCAAAAACACACATTTTATAGTTCATTGAAATATTTATAAAGAGATAAATTTATTTATCAAAACTTTTATCCCCATCCTTGGATTTTTTTCCAACAAAATTAGAACAACATGATGTATCAAATCACAAAGAAGAACTCCTACACTTAAGATTTATCAAAATAATATAATTAACTTAAGGAGTGGGTTAGATAGGGAAACTTTCCTATAATGAGGGTAAATTATTAGTGATTAATGGATAATAAGGGATCATAATATAAAAATTGATATGGAAGGGTCAGTAAAAATAGTTCAACATTTAAAAAAAGGTATTTCAATCATAAAAAAATTACCTCCCTCATTTTGAACACAACTTCCTTAAAGCTCATAGGTTTTGAAAGAAAATTGGATAGTTCTAGTTAAAAAATAATTTTTTCGCTTAATAAAGAATTGGGGAAAATGTTATGAAGATTTAAAAAAGGGTTATATTCATAACAGGAAAGCAGTTTTCAAATTTGTACTATATTCATGGAAAATAATTCAGATGTCAATGGTATTTTCAGTAATTTCCATAATTTTAATTGAGAAAAAAATTAATTTAAATGGTAATTTTAGTTCATTTTCATAAATAAAGTTGTATAATTTCATAATTTTTTTTTCAATTCTAAAATGAAATTAATTTGGAGCTCGCATGCTTCACAAAATTTAAAATAAAACATGTAAAATTTGAAAGAAAAAAAAACACAAAATCCCAATCTACTCGGTATGTTACTCCCTAAAACTTATTTTGTAAAATATC
This sequence comes from Viscum album, assembly GCA_963277665.1. Classification (NCBI taxonomy): domain Eukaryota; kingdom Viridiplantae; phylum Streptophyta; class Magnoliopsida; order Santalales; family Viscaceae; genus Viscum; species Viscum album. Next base: position 499,872,049 of record OY728139.1, read on the forward strand.
CTCATTTTTAATAGTTTATATGCGAAGTCAGAATCCTTAAGTTAATATATGAAAAAAAAAGTTGGAAGGAAATACACAACCATGTTTTCATAGAGTAGAAGCCGACTTGAGCTAGCCTCTTAGAAGTTGTAACTTGGAAACCTACATGAAAAAAGCATCAACATTTTATGTAACCTAAGGAAATAAAATATAAAAATAAATAGAAGGAAAAAGAGACTTTTTATTAACCCCAATGTGGGTGATATGATTTTAATACCCATATTCATGTAGTTTAAAAATATGATCCCCAATCTAAACATGGATTTTTTTCTTCAACATGAATAAGAAAACTCATTTTTCTTTAATCATATTATTATAAAACAAATTTTAGAGGCTCATAAAATCATATTTAATTAGTTTACACTCCATGTAATTGTGATTCAAATGATGAAATAGAAGAAGGAAAAAAATTTAGAATAAACTTCCCAAAAAATTATCCTCCAAAAAAACCTGTATTGGATGTTGAAATTCAATTATAGAATGTGTTTCATCTCTGAGATTAACTTAAAAATTTATTTAATATTTGAAAAACAACTCAGTACGAGAATCCTATTATGTATGGGTATATGCTTCAATCAAGAAAGCTATTATTTATTATATCTCATCATTTGCATCTTCTTCATATGAAAAACATTTCCACCCAAAAGAATTAGGAATTAAATATTCATAGGGATAAATAGTTAAAAAGTCATTATCAGAACAATCTAGACTAGGTGGACCATAACTTAAGACGTTGGCATATGAATTCTTAGGCTCCAACTATTTCTGGGAGGGTAAAACATTTTTATTAAAATTCGAAATCATCTCAAGTTCCTCCATATCCTCTTTAAAGATAAATGGTTCAAGTGTTTCTTCCACTTTGGACATGTTTTTATTTAAAGGTTATAAATTTTCAATTTAAGAAAATGGATCTTCACATGAAATTGCATTTTCAACACATTCTTCCTAATTATTTTTAAAGTACTTTAGATTTCTAAAAGACACATTAATTGTTAAATAAGTGATAATTTTATCATATTGATTGAAATGAGGATATTCCAATTCCTATCTTGACTCAACCAAAAGGTTCTTTAATATCAAAATTAGGAGGGGAAATATTTTCTATTTATCTAGATTATTTTAGTAATTGAATTCCTTTAATTATTTTAATGTAGGGGAAATAATATAAACTAATTTTCTTACATATTAAATATTTTATTGAATCAAAAAAACATTTTTTTGAATCATGAAACTATTTTGTTGGAGTTGAACTTTTGAAAATTATTCATGAATAGGATCATTATATTTTTGATAATAAACCCAAGCATAGGAGTATTCACTATAAAAAAAATTATTTTTTAAGGATTATAATGTAGTGGTTGATATCTTATAAATTTAAAATAAAATAAAAAAACATAGGAAACCTCCCCAACAGTAGTGACATATTTATGACGAGGATTATATGATTCTACCCAAGTTAATATTTTCCCCTTTAAAGATGTAGAACAGTGGTGGCCATGGGGATGTATCATAATGAGTTTGGGTACTTAGTTGTCAAATTGTCATATTTTTAATTTTTTGGTTAATGTTAAAGTTAAAAGGGACGATTTAAAATGAGTTATATAAATTTAAACTAGAAAAAATCTTATTGAAACTAGAAATTATAGTTAGATATTAGAAATTTAGATTATGTGTTTTTAATAAAAAGTATTGTGGGGGTATTTTGAAAATAGTTTTATGAAACTAAATTAATTTAAAGATTATAATAGTTGAGAAAGAAGTATATTTTGAAAATATATGACAAGTATGTGATCGCTGCTAAGTTTCTACGCCACTTGAAAAGTTCCTTGTTCTTAATTTATTTTTAGGTTTTTGTTGTAATCCTTTGATTGAGGGTTAACTAAGATCTTGGGTACCCACAACCCCTAAAACAATGCAAATAGGACTAAAACATGACATAAAAATCATAAAATCAAGTTCCAGACCCAAATCATGAATTATGGTTTGTTAAGGAACACTAAAATCTCAAATTTCTATGAAGAAAAGGTGTCTTATGTTGTCCAATTTGAAAAACACATGTCGCACACTTGAAATTGCACATAAATCATTTATGAAATAAGAAGTGTATCAATTAAATGAATAAAAAAAAGTTAAGATACAAATAATAACAAATAAAAACCACAATATACACTAAAATGTTATAGAATTATGTGCCATAAGTCCCTCTTCATGTGTGCATCTCCCTCACAATGATCACCCACCACTTAGCTCGACATTGGGAGTAGGAGGAAGCTTGTGTGGAATTCTTTCTTCATTATTGACCCCCTATGAGGATAGGGTCTATATAACTTTTGGGATGAGGAGAGAGATCCCTTAGGTCTCCAAAATGGTAAATATTTACTTATGGTTCAAACTTGCAAATGAGGAGCCCAAGGTTCCATTTTATAAGGAAAATGGAAGGTAGTTTTGGGCACAGAGATTTATTGAAACCAATTATAACATAGTTTTTGACCTCCATTAATCCTTATCTAACTTTGGAGAAAATTTTGAAGTTTTATCCCTACCACTTAAATATATCAATGGAAATTTTGGATTCATATTGGCACTTACATCATGAGATATAGATAGATCACATCACACTGCTTTTGAATTCTTGCAGGTTTGGTGTGCTGGAAAGATCAATCTAGATTGCCCACCAGATGACCAAATTAGGATTGGGTTTCTTAATATGAAATGTATACCATTTAAGTTTTAGTACTAGTACAAAAAATATCATCCCATTTTGATGCACTATTTAGTATGAGTGTTCGATTGAGTCAACTGCTGTGCTTGGATCCTATACAGTTTGGCCAATTTTTCTTGGTCTTTATCATGGGGCTTCCAAATCATCTCCACCTTCAATGAAATTATCAAAAAAATTTATCATTTACCATTTTAAAAGTTATTAAAAAAAATAATTGATTCAAATATAGAGTGATGTTTTTAAAAATAATTTCAATTTACAATACAAAATCAGTTTAATTAAGTGGTGTGAAGGGTGAAAATGAATAGTGAATTGCCATGCAATCAGTAGGTCAGGCCGAAAGTATGTCATTCTTTACCAAATATTCATGTTTGAGGTATGTCATCTGAAGGTGACTCAAGATTAGTGAGATTTTTATTCTAGTGGTGGGTCGTTTACAATGGTGGATCATATGCGATGGTGTCTTAGGCTTTGTCAAAAGTCTATCTTGGCAGTTTTTCAGCACAATAGTGAGTCAGGTTGACAATTTCTTAACATAAATAGTGAATCATACATAGATAACTTCATAACCTATCTTAGAATATGATATACTTACAGAAAATATAAAATTTATTATTATTATTAGAATTGTGATTTTTTGACCATTAAATCAAGGAGGTCATCAATATTCTCCTTTTTTATGATTTCAAATCATGTCATCAATGGAATCATATATATAAAACATGATAGGAAAGGTAGGATCAAAATATAACACATGAATGAGTATTGAAAACATGTGTAGATGATATCAAAGATAAATAATAAGAAAATGATTTTTTTATCAAGTATCAAAGGTAAAATAACATTAAAAACAAATAGATTCAAAGGCGACATAGAAGCATCATAGTAATAAAATCAAGAAAATGGCATAGTGTTCTCCCCCTTTTGGGATTATCAAAAAAGTAAACATTAGGAGATGAAAAAAGAAAATGTTGTAATAAAATAGAAAGAGTAGATTAGGATTCATGATTAAAGTGGATCGAAGGTAATTCATAAAGTTCCAACCAAAACGTTATTACAAAATAGGTTCCATCAAAATTGAAAAAAACTACTCCAAAAACCATCTCAAGTCTTGGTAGGAGGATCTATTGGTTCTTTTACTTTGGCATTGGAATTATCTACATCTAAAATAAAAGGATTTGAATGTGTTGTTGGAAAAGTAGTGGGAAATCCAATGGGTAGTTTAGATATGGATCAAGGAGGACAATCCTCTATAAAAATAACTGGCCTAATGTGCCTCATAGCTTGTGTAGGTTTCATAGGGAAAGGTTGGAACAAGGCATGAGAAGGTGCTCGAGGATATATGAAAACTCCTGATATGAGATATAACTGAGAATTAATAAGAATTGATTCCCGAGTAACAACTATAGTGCCTTGTACCTAAAGAAGTGGTTTCATCAGATTTATAAATTCCATAATGATATGTCCACCTCTTTCCATTTCACTAAAGAGGTCACCCTTTTCCTCCATGAACCAATTAATCCCTAGGGTTATTTATTTCAGTAGAAAAACATTTTCATTTTAAGGTTGACTCATAGGGGGAATCCACAAATTCTCAGGAAAGAACTTAATGTTTTCATCCATGGAATGCTTTGTATAAATCCTATAGAAATTGTATTTTATGGATTTAGTAATGGAATATCTAATAGCACCGATATCCTTGGAGAAATTCCTGATCATAATATGATAATGATCAGTTCCTTGATCAAACTTCCTAAAAATTTCGAAAGTAATCATAGGTTATCCACTTAATGTTCTGCTAGATACAAAATTAAAATTCCCCTTTGAATACTGTTCAGATATAATCAAAAACATCCTAAGGCGCAACAGTAGTGGTAAATGTTTCTGAGGACACATTCTCAAGTCTCTTCAAAATCCAATCAAAATTGGTAGTAATGGTTGACTTGAAGTTTTCAATAATAGACTTGATAGATTGAATATCATCACTAATGTTCTTGTTATCAATATCTATCTCATAAATATGATGCATTATATTTAGTTTTATGGGGAAAATCACCAACTAGAAAAGGTATCTAGCATAATTTTCACTTTATTTGGTAAGGAGATGTGATTTATTCTTCAAATAATTACTAAAATATAGAAGTATCTTTTCACCAAAATCATTTAGTTCATATCTTGTGAATAAGTCAATCGTAACAATAAAAGGAGGACCTAGAGCAATAAGTTCAGGTTCAAGTGTTCTCACTAAGGAAAATTTTTCTAATAAACACCCCAAGTCTATTTAATCAATCATAGATCCCTTAGAATGAAATTTATTTCAATCCTTAGGTCTAATATCCATTAGAGAACTCCCAAATTTTCTTGAGATATTATCCCACACTTCAATCAAAGGAAAAACCATTGTTTTCAAGTCTCAATAGTAGTTTGGGTGGCAGAAGTTACCACAATAGAGGCAGGTTCAATGATAGCAGAGGTAGAAACAGCTATATCAGCACTCTGGGAAACAACTTTCTATCCTCCAACTAGCATGACTTCCATCTACACATCTAGTATTTGCACACTAGAGCTCTGTACATTGTCTTTCTAGATAATAACAGGTTCAAACTCTTTACAACTGTTAAATGGAGGCTCATCAATATCTAAAACATCAATATGTTCACCACTAACTTGCTCAGAAGAAAGAATCTTATTTTTATCTTACTCAGCCAAAAATTGTTCTAAAACACAAATCACACTCATATGTTCTACCACATCAGAATTAGGAACCACTTAAACATAAAAATTAGAAATCACTTCAACTTTATCTCCATCAATATCTCAATGAATTCTGGATTTCTCCCCTTCAACTAGTGAATTATTTTCCTAAAGCCCTGATTGCACTTCTCTAGTAAAATACAGTTTCTTTAAAGACACAACAGGTAAAGAAAGTAGTTATACAAGAATATCTAGATCTTTTTTTTGGTGAACCACCTGGTTTAGAATCGTCATCATCAACATCACTTTCATTCTCATCTCTATTTTCATCACCATTAAATTATTCTTATTCTTTATTATTATTTCCATTATTATCTGTACATCTTTTAGAGTGGATTTAGAAATTTTAAAATGATCCTCACTAGAGACTGTAGTATTATATTCATCACTTTTTATAAGTTTTGCTCTCTTAGGAAGACTCTAAGGGGGGAAGAAGCACCAAATGTGATCGTTAGTGATTAAAAAGACAAGTCTAGATCACTACCTTAATCAATAGAAGTATATTTATCTTTTTTATTAAGAGGAAGTAGTCTCTACATGCTCATTTGAGAGAACCAAAACTTCATTATGGTTCTAACCTGGGTCAACAATATCCCCTACTCTGGAAGGATGATCAACATAGTTAAATTCTATATACAACTTTGCATTATCTCCAACCCATTGTCACTTCCAGTGATTCCAACCTATACTCATTCTTGAACTGATAGATCTTGAAATAAAAAAACCACCACAGTCAACAACTATTTCTTCATCATATGAGATAAAGCCTTTTTTCCTTTATCTTGGCCAAAATTATCTTTGGATAAATCAAGGAATTAGATATAGAAGTGGGTTTTATCATCTCTTAAAGATGAGACGTGATTTATCTACAAAATTTTATGTTTATTACTCTATTCATGAGACTTATAAAATAGAAATATTGATATATTATGGTGGAAAAATCACTTTTACTCGGGTAGAACCTGTGTTTAATTAACTTAAGCAATATCTTAAATTCCCCACCTAGTTCAGTTGCCATTATTCTTCTTATCATACCATCACATATCAGATCTTTCAAACCATATTAATAAATATATAAATAACTATCCTTAAGTGAATATCCATGATAATCATAAAAAATTCCTTCATGAGGAACTCCAAAAAATTTAGTGCACTATTTTGGGAAAAATATTAATCTTCGACCATTTACTCATGCCCTCATCAAATATTTTTCCTTACCATTAAATCCAAACTCGACATATTGTAAAAACTCATGAACAATATGAGGATAAAATGGTATTTCATTTGAATAAAAATTATCCAATCAACCTTGATCATAAAGAACTTTGAGAAATTGAGACTTTATTGACAATAAAATTTTTGATTCAAATTCCCTTTCTACTACAACAAATATCTTTGCAAACTCAGGCATAACAGGTTCTATAAAAACCAACACACATGACTTTTTATTTTGCTTCTTAGCTCTTATCAACTCATCTAGAGAATCCATAGATGGTTGATTCATCTTTTTCATATATATTGGTTCAGTATTCTCAAAAAATGGTAAAGGCATGTGATGGTTTGGATAAGAGAGGTCTCTCAAGGCTTCCAAAGAAAGATAAGAGAATATCATGCTGTGATGTTCTCAAGGTGTTTAATAAATAGACATAGAACCATTTTTATAATCTGGAACATTAAGTACTCTAAAAATGAAATCAAAATTGAAAATCAAGAGAAATACACATATTTGGATATGAAATAAAATTAATTAGGAGAAATTAAACCCGCATTTCAACTTGAGAAACAAAACAATTCACAAAAGCACGATTGAGAAACGACATGACAAGTTGATGGTATAACAACCCAACGGTGTGTCACCCAAACAGTGTATGATCCATAATATTGTGTCAGCCATAATGGTGTGTGAGCCATAATGGTTTTTCTCCACAATGGTGTGTCAATCATAACAGTGTACCAACCACACCAGTGTTTCACCACAATGATGCGCCAATAAAAAAATTAATCTTAACCAAAATTAATCAACCCTATATCATGTTTTATATAGTTTATTCTCTCATCATTTCAAGTCTTATTAAATATATCATCTAATTGATGTTCTGTTCCAATAAAATCAAGAGTGATATCACCTTTTTGAAAATGGTGTCTTAAAAAGTGATGGCTGATATCAATATTCTTTGTCCTAGAATGCAAAAAAAGATTCTTGGAAATATTAATAGTACTTGTGTTTTCATAGTTTATGGGAACATGTCAAAATTGATATCCATAATCCAGTAAAGTGTATTTCATCCACAAAATTTTTGTGCTATAACTGTCACCAACGATGTAATTAGCTTAGTAGTAGATAATACAACATAATTTTGTTTCTTACTACACCATGAAACAAGATATTTGCACAAAAAGTGATATGTTCTAGAGTTATTTTACCTATATAACATTCATCATCCAAAATCTTCAATAAAATAACTCACTAGATAAAATTCTTGTCCTATAGGGTAAAACAAACTGAAATTAGTTTTATACGTGAGGTGTTTGAAAATTCTTTTAACATCAACCAAGTGTGACTCTTTTGGGTTTTCATGAAAATGTGCACACATACACACACTAAACATTATATCAGGTTAGTAAGAAGTAAGATATAGAAGACATCCAATCACACCTATATAACTGGTTTAATCAACTAGTTTCCCATCTTAATCAAGATCCATGTTATAGGTGGTACTCATAGGAGTATCACTAATCTTATTTCTATCCAAGTTAAACCATTTAAAAGGTCTTTTTTATATTTAATTTGATCCAAAATACTTCAATATTTATTTTAAAAAATTTGAAATCCAATAAAGAATTTGAGTTCACCCATTAAACTCATTTCAAATTAATTTTTAATCATTTTACAAAAATCAATATATAGATAATTACTTTACAATGAAAAAATAATATCACCAACACATATTTTTACAACTAAAACATCTTTTGGAATTCATTTTATAAGAATATTAGGGTATGATATAACTTTTGAAAATCCTTTTTAAATAGTAAATTTATTGATTTTATAATACCAAGCTCTAGGATCCTATTTTAAACCATATAAAGCCTTTTAATTTAAAAAACTGATTTGGAAAATGGGGATTTTGAAAACTATGTGGTTGTTCAACAAAAACATCCATAACTATAAAAACATTCAAGAAATCACTATTGACATCCATTTGATAAAGCTTGTAATCTAGATGTGTTGCATAAGAAAACATGATTGTTATGGACTCAAGTATAAAAACAGGTGAAAATGATTTGTCATATTCTATCCCTTGTTCTTGTCTATAAGTATGTACAACATGTCTGGACTTGTTTATAACTATAGTGTCTAACTCATCAAACGTGTTCCTATCACCCATTTAGTGAATATAGTCAAGGTTTCCTTACGTCTTTCTACAATGTCCCACAATATTTTTATTTTAAACTAATTCAATTCTTCTTGAATGGATATTTCCCATAATTTATCATTAATGGATTCATTGATGTTCTTAAGTTCAAGTTGAGACAAGAAAGTATGATGTTATACCAGATTTCATAGAGAAGCTCTAGTTTGTGTTCCTCTATTTAGGTCTCCTATAACATCATCTAAAGAATTTTACTTAATGGATCTAACAACTCATGGAAAATATGGAATGATCACTTCAGGTTCTACAGATACAACAAATTTTTGTAATTCACCAGATTTGTTGTTTTTTCTAACTATTTAACAACATACTATAAATGTTTATAATTTAAATTCATTGAAGAAAGATCACCATCAAATTTTATATAGAGCAATTAGGCTCATGTGGACCAGTCTCCTCAAATTTAATATAAAATAATTCTTCCATAGTTTTAGACTTCTTTTTAAAAACTCTACTGGCTTTTCTAGACATTGAGTAACCAGGAAACATTGATTTATCATTTTTGGAAGTAATTTGTCAAGATTATCCTTAGTATTAATAATAAATACTATTTAAACAAAATTATAAAGTATTTATCCTTAGGATTCCTATTGTTTCAAAATTTATAAGGGTTCTTCTTAAGGATAGGTCTGATTAAGACTCTTTTTATGATGCAACAAGATGTATTGGGAGCCTCTTCCCAAAAATATATAGGTAGGTTATACTCATTCAACATGATTTGGGATATTTCTTATAAATTTCTATTTCTATTCTCTACAAGTCCATTATGTTGATTCTTATACTCATGGATATAGTCACTTTTTAATGGTTTAATTCTAACTCTACTAAGATTTTTTACAAACTTAGAAAACCTGGTAAAGTAAGAGAAATTTGACTTTTATGAGCAAGAAAATCTACCCAACTATACCTAGAGAAATATTATACTAGAACATAAATACAATTATTTTGATTTGGACTTGAAACTCTAGAAGGTCAAAAAAAATCCATGTGAACCAACTTGAGAGGTTGAGAAGTCGACACTTCTTTATTTGATTTAAAACAAACTTGGTGATGTTTTCCATTTAGATAGGGGTTTCAAATTCTATCATATGTGAACTAAAGATTTGGTAGATCCCTAACTAAAACTTTCTCAATTATCCTCCTAATTGAGTGAATGTTGTAATTCCCTAGTCTCCTATTCCAAAGCCAAGATTATTTGTGAAAGACACTTAATCATTAAACATTTTTTTAGATTAAATAATTTAAATCAACTGCATAAAGATTATCATTTCTCAAATTAGTAAAAAATATTTTTTTGAATCATAATCATTTAAAGAATAATTTTCAAACATAACCTAAAATCCATCATCACATAACTAATAAATACTAAGCAAGTTATATTTTAAACCATGAAAAATAACACTATATAAATTGAAACTGAATTTTTGTTACTCATTTGTCCTAGGCTGATGATTATTCCTTTTAAATTTTCACCAAAGATGACATGTACACCATAAAAATCAATAAGTCTCTTGAATCCTGAATAAACTCATAACATATGCCCGAAATAAACCACTATCCAAGTACCATAGACTTTTACATGAGCTCTTTAAATAGTTTTCCTACAAAAGAAAGTTTATAAAAGAAATGAATTTGGAATCTAGATTGATTTGGGTCAAATATTTTTAGAAATCAGAGATTGGGGAACCCATAATTTCTTTATGGGTTTCCTATAAACATATTGTATACTTTTCGAAATAAAAACTCTATTAATCCCCTTAAAAAATAGTTTACAGAAAAACATTATCATTTGGACTTAGAAAAAAAATCAATCTATCATTTTCTTATGTCCAGGTTGGTATCCATTATCAGTAAAATACTTAGGTGAAACTTGATTACCTAAAATATGGGTAATATTTTTCAACCATTTGCAAAATTTTATAGATAATTTTTTAATTTCTCATTTGAAAGTTTGATTTTTTTTATTTTCTTTAAGTAGTTGACCATTTTTCTATTTTTCTATGGGTAGTTCAGATTTTCTATTATTAGTCAAAGCATGTTGTCTTTGGATAATTTTATGCTTTCCCTTTATTTCATTAAATGTTTATTCTATCATGTTATGATATTCAAATAATTCTTAATTTGAAATATTATCATCATTATTTGGTTCATTGTCAGAATCCTCAAAATTATGCACATGCAGAATATCATAAATAGTGGGTAAAGCAGGTACTTCACTGAATGTAGTCAATAAACATGTTGTTTCTATATAAGGTTTCTCCTCATGTGATGAATTTGAATCACATGATCTATCCTCAGATGCACAGCATGTGGATTTCATATCCTTTTTTCATTTCTTTCTTTTTCTTCATATTTCTTATTAGACTTTATCTTTGGACAATCTGGTTTTATATATCCTTCTCTCATACATTCATTACTGACAACTTCTTTTTGAATCATCATCCTTCTTCCAATATCTTTTCCAAGTTCCTTTGGAGTGATATTTCCCTTTGTATTTTATATTTCTCAAAAATATTCTTCCAATAATTTTTTTTAAATCTTCTAGATAAGTGAGCCATCTCCTCATCGCTATCTCGTGTAGATTCACTATCAATTTAATTATAAAATTTAACCTTTTCCTTTTTCTTTTTCATTATGTTTAGATGCATTAGTCTTGAAAGATACTAATATTCTTTTATTCTCTTTTTTATTTTTCATAGTTTACCTTTATCTCATATTAATACATCATAAGCTTACCTATAATATCCTTGATAGGTAGCTTAATTATATTGCATGATTCTCTAATTGAAACTGATGTTCCCCTCCGTCTATCAGCTAGGAATATGTGTCATTATATAATTTGATCCTTTATTGAAACATGATTTTGAAGTGAGATCATTTTATTTTAATATCATTGAAATAAAGATATATATCAGAAAATGGTTCCTTTGGATTCATTTAAAAGTTATCATATTTAATATTATAAGTATTAAGCCACATATCTTTAACATTTGAGGTTCCCCCATGGGAAATAAATACAGAATCCCTGATATCATAAGCGATTTTTCATGTGGAAATTCTATTTTATTATTCATCTCATAGTGAAAAATATAGGGAATTCATTACATTATAATTATTATTATAAGAAAGATTAAAAGGTTCATATAAATATTTTCTAGTATTTATAGTAATAACATATTAATCTTTAATTATAGACCAAGTATCAAAAAATATTTTTTTATATGCATTATCATCTTAGTTTTACATTGAGCATAATAATTTCCATTAATGAAGGTAGGTCTGTTAGTATCAGAACATTCCCAAAGTCTATCCATTTTAAATAAATAAATTTAGAAATAACAAAAATTTAATATCGTTGAAACATAACTAAAACCACAATTGAAAACGGTTTGAAAAATATTAATTCCAAATAAATGAATCCCTTTGATACAAATTGCTGAACAGAGTGAGTATATCAAGAGGGGGGGGGGGTGAATTGATTACCCAATAAAAATTCATATTTCAAATAGATTAACTTGAAATCCCTGAAGTAATTTTTAAAATTCCCTAGATAATCAATATACCAAATCTTTATAAATTCTAAAATTTCAATAAGTTTCTTAAATATTTATTAGTAATCAGGTAAGTAATATGAAATATTATTCATTCCTTTAAAATCAATTTACCTAATTAAAATATCATAAAAACACTAATAAATAAAAACTATCAAGGTTTAATTTGTTGTTTAGTTGAAATGAATTTAATTATAAAAGTGGAAGTAAAGTAAATAAAAAAATAGTAGAAATTAAAACAAGAGGTATAGTCTCAAGATGATACAATGTCTTCTTGAAATGGTGAACACCTTCCATCAATATGTTTATAAAAAATAAACAAGTTGATCACAAACTTGGATCAGATTTTATAACAATTTACAAACTATCTAGGTCACACATGACCTCCTCCACAGTTATACGTGGGGGAAAAAAACAAACAGGACACACAAATACTTATGCCACTGTTATCATGGGAGTAAAGATTAAGTACGTTTAAGAAGATATCAAGTATATTCTAGTTCAAAACATGAGACAATGTTCATTTAATAAAATAGAGTATGAATACATGTTTCTCAATATGTAATAAAGATAAACAGAAGAGATAAATCTAAAAGTAGATAGATATAAATGCTTTGTCTATTGTAGTAAAGCTTTCAACTCATGATTTGATTATGTAGTGAAGCTTGAGTAGGGTTCCCCCAAGAACTTCAAAAAAATAGAGTATTAAAGTCTCTTGTTCTTGACTGGAGGAAATGAAAAAACGTGTTTGTTCTTCGACTTCATTAGTCGACTATTTTTAGGAAGTAGTAGTTTGGCTCTTTCATCTCTATTTGTGTTTTTAGTAAGTATAATATTCATAGTTTTCTAACCATATGCTTTACATGTTTATTTCACCTCATGCATCTAGATCACATGAGGGAGTCTAATTCATTTCATAATATAAGTAGAAGGAGGAATATCCACTTGTATTTAGATATTTTTTCCTCGTAAAGTATGTTTGACAACCTATTCAATGCATTCTGTTGATCATTTAAGAGATAATAATTTAAATAACATTCTTCATTAACATAAATAATATATCCATTATAATATTTTAAATGAATTTCAAGAAAATGGTGTTGGGGGTTCAGTTTGGGGGTGTCTCAGGGTCTAGTGGTGACTTGTTCTAGTAGATGAAAGTTACAGTGTCTTTCTCTTGTGGTGTCTAATAATGTGAAAACTATCATGTCTGATAGTGTGTGGATGAAGGTGTCTCTGTTGGTGGTATGACATTGGCGGTGTCTTTGACTTACCCAAAATTACAATTCTCTTTCGGTGTCTCCTCTGTCATTAGGTCAGGCTAGTGGTATCTCATGTATTATAGAATTTTCATGGATGTGGTATTTAATCTAAAAGTGACTCAGACTTAGCAAGATTTACATGATAGTGGTGATTCATGTAAAATTGTGACATGATAGATTCTTATACTTTGTCAAAATTATTTCTTGATAGTGTGTTAGCTCAACGGTGAGTCAGATTGATAGTGTCTTAACCTCAACAATGACTCATACTTAGATAATTTCATCACCTATCTCAGAATATTATATACTTACAAAATATATTAAATTCATTAGTATTATTAGAATCATGATTTTTTTAATTTTATATCAAGGAGGTCAACATTATCTATTCTTTCATTTTCCCCTGTATATATTCTCTCTCTTATATATCTACAACCATTTATTCTTGTTTTTATAGGGATAACCGGTTTAGTTAGATATTGTATATAATTGACACACCACATTGTATGTCTTACCTATGTCACTACAATTTTTCAACGGCTATATCCCATGCATTCTTCCATCCTTCAGTATAAATCATCTAGAGTCTCCTGGAATGTTCTTGCATTGGTGAAATCATTGGTTGAGTAATTCCATGATGCAATAAAGTATTACATGTAAGATTGTAATTATTATTAGAATACAACTTCCATTGGGGATCTATGCTATTTGAGGTATTCATGTTAATGGTGTCAGGAAGAATTATTGGTATCTAAGATCATCGTACATAACGTAACATGAACTTTGTATTCTATGTTGATGTGACACACAATGATCTGGCTATCACTTTGAATATTTATGTCACGCATGGAATCCTGATCTATCACTGTATGCACATAAATTGATTAAAACACTTTGATTCATTACTTGGTGTTTATATGTGACTAATAATATTCCCTAGATAAAGTACCATGACACTACCTCTCATTTAATTCTCATTTTTTGGGTATCAACACATATGGAATTGTATTAGTTTTGCTGACTTGAGAATTTTTTCATTTGGAATTGTGATTTCCATATCCAAAAATGGATTTGTTACCCATATACACATGAAATATTTCTCCTTATCACTATCACTGGTGTTGTATCCAATCACACCACATGTTATCATTGTCCTAAAAAGGTCATCATAACTAGTGAAGATGAATTTTCATCCTATTAAAAGAGGATGCATGTAATGGTCATATTTATCACTCTTTTGAGATTTTACATGGGAAATGTTTTCTCATTGTTTCTTCTTTATGTGTTGTCGTACATAGAATTTGTACATCTATACTAGTTATCTATATTATTTTGTAGGTAGTTTTATACTCTTGTTATTTTATGCTTCTACTTGTATCATTCATCTATCAAATACATATTTATTTATTCAATTATACATTCCAATCTTCCCCTTTTCAACCAAAAAATATATTTAGAAAACTATCTATTAAAAACATGATATAATTTATATACATAAAAAAGTTTGAATGAATGAATTTCTATAATGAATAATTAATATTGAATTATTATTAAAAAAATGTCCAAAATTTTATTTCTTACTATATCCGTACAAATTTATTATAAAAACACACAAGTCTATATAATAAATTATATAATAAAAATAAAAAAATTATTTCGATCACATTCTCCTATACTTGAGATATTAATTATACACACATAATTACCCACATCAAACTATTAAAAAATAATCCACTTTATCAAAAATTCAAGCCCCATATCAATGAATTTTAAATGTCAATGATTTATTTGAACAATTATTTTAATAATAAAAAACATTTCAAATCCATCTCCCACAAGATCATTATTCCACTATAAAATTTCAATCAATAATGATTCGCCATTATACAACTTTTCTACTACTTTCATTTACATCACCTTCAATTGGTTTAGTATTTACCATAATTTTCATCCTCTTTAATAACAAGGCATATATTTTACCTATATATATATATATATATTTGATATTCTATTTCTTGAGCATAGATCTTATTTATGTTTGAGTATAGTAAATATTGAACGAATGAATTCCAATCAAAAACCATCCCTCAAGGTTGACTAAAACACCTAGAGAATTAATGAAATATAGAGTAACCAATTCTTAGATCTTATTCATAATTTATATTTTTCAGACACATAAACAATGCTAATCATTCTTAAATGACTTCCAATTTCATTCCCAACCACTCATTTTAATCTTATTAAAATGACTTGATCTAATTGGTTATTGAAGATCGATCATCATGATCTTACTCATACATAATAAACAATTCCCTTAAGGTTGATTTTATTAGTTAGGTGCATCCAGTGTAAAATATAATTCACCTAAAAACGTTTTGATTAAATAAAATTACATACTAAAATAAATAAGAGATTCAATTTCTTATAAGTGGGGAGGTCTCCTAGAGTTTGTTGGATAGAATTTTCCTAGGTGTTCCAATTCACACACAACTCTCTACACACTTCCCTCCCAAATAATTTGTTTTTACTATACGATCATAATGTATATATATAGGTAGATTCTATGAATGATATAATAAATAAAATTATGAATGATATAAATTAATATGTGTGGGGTATTAAAATAATTATATATCTTTTTTTCCTTTCATAAAGTGTGTTTTCTTCTCTACCTTCCCACTATTTCTTATTTAATAACATAGATCAAGCTATAAATGTTTAAATCTTGTATTAGGAATTTTATTTTATTTCACCTTTATTTTCCTTTAATTTAAATTAAATAGTTTAAAATTTTAAAAGAAACTAATCCGTGAAATTAAAGAAAAAAACATGATATTCATGTTTTCAAATTATTTTATCATTTTTTATTTATTCAAATAATCCAAAACATATTTTTACTAATTCAAACATTCTAACTCATATTTTTAGGTTTCCCACAATTATCTTCTGAATCCTGGAAGTTTGAAAATGAAAGGTTTAAAATATGTAAGATATACGCTAACAAATGAGAAGGGATGATGATACATAATATATTTTTAGTTGGAGAAGGGATATATAAAATTTTGGATTTGGAAGGATTTGAAATCTGGTTAATGAGATTCATACATAAGATCCCTTTCTAGGAGAATATCACATCTAACATATTTTTTCTGAAGGATATGATATATAACATTCTTAGGCTGAAACAAGGATGTGTATGATATTTTTACTTTTCCAATCAGATAAATTTAATACATTGTATTTTTGAAGAATAATTCTACATGTCTAACATACAAAACATTCCTAAAATTAAGAAAATATCAAATGTAACATGTTTTTCCCCAAGAATGGTGATGTGTCACATAATATTTCAGAATTCGGAATGATACATGACATTTTTATGAGGATAATTAAAATATGTAAAATTTTTGAGGTGAAGGGTTACGTATAATATATTTGAGTTTGAAAATTATGAAAAATATGCCAATATAAAATACAAATTTTCTTAGAGAGAATATATGTATAATAATTTCTAAAATCTACATAGGGCATATAATAATTCTTAATTCCTGAAAATTGGGGATAATTAATACATAATATAATTTTTCCCTAATAAGAGAATATATAATATATTCCTTGTTGTATTGATCTAATATATAACATTTTTGGAATAAGATAGATTATACATAACATATTGTTTCCCTTAAGAAAAATGTTATGTAAAAAATTAGACTTTGTAAAATCTGAAGATAGGGATATGTGAGACATTCCTTTACAATTTTCTTGATAGGTAACCTGGTTTGAATTTTCCAAAAATTAGTAGAAGGTAATCAGAATATAGACATCCCAAAATAAATATGGAATGGATCAAAATTCATTTTCATTTCTCTAGTCTACCCAAATCATGAAAAGATGATTCTATGGCTCCAAGTGATTCCCATTTAATAGAAGAATGGTATAAATATTTTGGGAAATATTTTGAACCTATGATTACTCATGAAATCCTCTGCTAAAGAATCTAGACCCATGAGTTATAGATATAGAACCTCTAAAAGAAGAAGATGCGAGCATAATATTGAACCGTAGATGGATGCCAAGTGAACTAAGGGAACTATTGATACCAAGAGGTTTTTAGGTCCTGTTTTGTTATGAAGAATATGGTTGATAACAAATAAAGATAACTTTAGCATTTTATTTTTTTATCATATATAAATAACTTGAAAATATTTGGGACTTACTTATAATGTTTCCAGATTGAAGGTTCTAGATAGAGATATATGATTCCCACAGATCAAGTAGATTGGCTGAGGTATAATGGACCAAGGAGAATAGATTAATTATAATGGTCCGAGATGATCACATGAAGTTTAATAGACTAAATTGATCGGATGGAGTGTGGTACTAACTATTTATATGACTTTGTTTAAAATTCTATTGGACAAGATATGTTCAATAATGTTAAATTATGTGATACTTTGCTAATATTTAAAGTATGAAACAAGGTATTCATGATTCAAGATAAATTTTGTTCTTGAAGGAAGAGGGTAGTAAGACTTGGTGGAGGTAGGTTTTCCAAATTGTGGTTTTTGTACCAAGTCTATTGGATGAAGAATGACTGTAATATAATTTAATTGATAAGTGTTTTATAAATTTTAAATTAAGTTATATCAGATTAAAATATTTATATTGGTAACTTGTTAAACTTTTATAAGTTCTTTAGATAGAAGAATGTTTATAAGTCAATTAAATAGAGGTTTCTGGAAATAATGTTCTAGAAGATGAATGTTTATAGGGAGAAATATGAAGTTCATCCAAAAAATAATCATGAAATAGATTTTGAATGATTATAAAATGGTTTCCTCATGAAGTTATTTTATAGAGTAAATATATGAAGATCATCAAATAGATAAATTATTACAGAATATTTAGATGAAAATAAGTTTGAAGAATTTTTTTTACAGTGGTTACCATGTAAAAGAAATAGATGGAGGCTTCCCGATGAATGTATAAGAAAGTATGTTCTATATAGAGGTTACCAAGTGGATAATTATTTTATAAAGTTATACCAGACATATGAGATCAAACAAAAAATAACCTTATGAGTTTCCCATATTAAGCTTTAAAAAATAGGGTAGTTTCTATAAAAAAGTATTAGAAGATGTTTTGAGAGTCTTTAAAATGTTTTTGTAATTAAATTTATGATGATAATGTTGAGATATACATTCAACACCATAATAATAATGATGGTAAAATCATGATTTAATCTAATATTTTAGGAAGTGTGAAGAAATTTTTTATTCCAAGTTTTATGGAAAGTTCCTACAAATATTATTGATGCTTATGGTTTCTGATATTTTAATGATAAATAAATATTTGAGTGGAAATTTTATATTTTGAGTGGTAAATTTGAATTTTAAGTTAATTATATTCCATATTTTTTTTAGAAATGATGGATATGTAAAGGGGGAGTAGGTATGATTATGAAGGTTATTTCTTCTGGGGGAATTACTGAAGAAATGAGGTTCCAAACATAGAGCTTTAAAACAATTTTCATTATAGAATCAAACACAATATCATCAGATGTAGAGACATTAGACACGAGATGTCAGATAAAGTGGTGTCATACTAATAGTTTGTATCAAAATATAGCGCATTATTCAGAGTTACTTAAATGAGGGTACCCAATGAAGTATTGAATGGAGGATTCTAAACAGTCTTTTAACAGATATAGAAGTGATCAAACAAATAGTTTTGGATACAAATTTGTTATAGAATCTCTTTATCCCTTCTAGTAATAAAGTAAAATAAAATTAGAATAACTTGTATGTTGGAATGTGTGAATAAAGTTCAAGAAACATATTGAGAAAATATTGAATCCTAAAATTGAATATTCATAATATTGTTGTAAAAATATTTATATTATATTATATTTAGGGAGAACATACATTTTAAAAGGACTATAGTTATATAAAATTGATTGAAATTTCTTTCTTGTCTTATCCACCAAATAATTATTTTTCTATTGGTTTTAGTGTATTGGATTATTTCCAACCCATGCCAAGAATTAGGCACTCTTATCGAGTAGTGAAACTGGAAAATACTTATATTCTTATGCATGTGCATGTTTTTTTCCAACAAAGTTAATTATCACTAAGTATAGGTGAATATTATTTCTAGAGTAATAAAACATAAAAATAAAATATCATTGATTCAACCCCTCCACTCTCATTGATCACCCAGATATTTATTGGTCATTTTAATTGTTTTTAGAACCAATGTACCTTCATGAACTTCTTACTAAAGTTTAATGAAAATTAAGGTTTCCATTTATATTAAAAAAATATTTAATAGTAAGGGGATTCCTATATTCAATTGGAATATATATCATATATGTTAGGAAAGAGTGCTATTCTATATATCATCCACTATCTATGATGTTATTTAAGTTTTTATGGATGGTTTACCTACCCTCTCTAAGGGTTCTCCCTTAATAGCTATAGATATGAAGAATATGGAGAATGGTGGGTGAGATAGAAATGCTATGTTTTCCTCCCACTATTAAAGTGAATTTCCATGTTTTTAAGGAATTTGATCAAATAAAGGAATCTAAGACAAGTTGAAGAATATTTAGGAAGGAAATATAAAAATAAATAAAACTAAGTTATAGATATGGAGATTAACGTATAAAAATATGAAGATGGGATGTGTGGAATATATTGGTGACATCTTTACAAGGGTTAATGAAATTTTAAGCACCATAAGATGTTTTGGTGAGAAGTTTTAATATTACAAAAAAATTGATTCCAATGTATTATCCTTAGATGGTAAAGATATTGAAACTCTCTCTAGATTATTTGTATATTATTCTCATAAAATATGAAATATGAAGAGAAAAATCTATCAAGTGTAAGGAAAAGTTATATCAAGAAATATCATTAATGGATACTACATAAGGAAACTATATGAAAATTCCAGAGGAAGAAATTGGTGACTATGACAATAAAGGTAAAGTAAGTAATTTTTTGGATGATTTCATGTATTTTTTTCTAGAAAGGTGAAAAAAGGCATAATGAAAATTAATAAAAGTTACATTTACTGTGCTTTAGTTTTTAATCCATTGCACATTTTTCTTTAAATTTTTGAAGTGCTTTAGTTTTTAATCAAATACACATTTTTCTGTAAATTATCCAACGCCAAAGGAAGATGAAGCTAACAACAAAGATGAAATAAAATTAAGAAGATATCAGAAAAAGAATATAGAAAAATTAAATTACTTTTCATTAGGTAAATATATTTTTTCTCTAAATATAAAAATAGAATTTTTTTTCTAAAGTTGAGTAATATGATGATAATGAAGTGGATGATTAAAAATCAAGTGATGATACTACTGATAAATTTCTTATTATAATAGTGAATGATGAGTACTTGCACAATGAATAAATTAGAAACTATTTAGAAGATTAATAGAAGACCCAGATAAATTCTATTATTAAAATATAATTGATATAATTTCTCTCAAGGATTCTAAAACTTAAAAAAGAGAACAAGAATTTTAAGAAATAAGATCTATTGGAAAACAATCCTGGATAAGTTCTTGAAGTAAAATCTAGTTTGTTAAAAGAGATTGATTTTTTGAAGAAGTTAATTGATGTAGATTAAAATACAAATATCAAGATTGAACAAAATATAAATATGTAGGAGCAATAATTTTAATTTGTTCAACTGAAAATTGTTGATGCTGTTTAAGGAATAGAAAACTTCAGAAACTCAGTTTTACAAGTTGGTGTGAGTTCTAAGAAGTGTAAAACTTATAGATATAAATAAATAACATACTCTAAGGTTAATAATAAGGTTGAATACATTTAGAATAAGATTCAAGATAATAATACAATATATGTATCAAAAAAATTCAATTTCAAGAATTTTGAAATTTGTAAAAAATAAAAGGTTGAAGAAAAAACACCACAACTAGAGATTTTTAAGGATAAAAAGAAGTCTAATATGATGAAACATGATGGTCATAAATATAATATAAAACAAGTTTATAGTTATAAAAAATATACATTTTTCATAGAAAAATATTCTTTATATTGATATTGTGGGTACTATAGAGGCTTTTGGAATTGAAAAAGATAGTTTTTGTTAAATCATCAAAACTACATTGAATCATGTACGCATTGGAGGGAAATATTTAGGGGGAGTAAACCCACTAAAATTAGATGAAATGAACAATCTAGTCTGAATATTGAAAATAGATTTCATCCAGTAGAATGTTGTTTAAAAATATGTGATCATCCTAGAAATCTTGCTAAAAGATGTCTCGTAATGCTAATAGCTCAACAAAGTTTGTATGAAAAATATCAAAAGCCTCATGTCAATGAAGAAAAAGCATAACAAAAGGGCTTAGTTTTTGAAACTACTCTCTAGTCTGCATAAGGATAATAACCTAGGATATTGGATAGCAGGTGTACTTCACAAATGACTAGAGATTTGAAGTTTTTGAAAACTTTAAAAGACCACAAAGAAGGGACATTGAATTTTTGAAATGATAAGTCACTTAGAATCAAATTCAGTGGATCTGCTATCAATGGAAAGTAAAAAAATCAAAATCTAGAAGTTCCTTATTTGTTTATGGTCTAAAACAAAACTTGTTGAGTGTTTCAAAAAATTTTGACGAAGGGAAAAAGTATTTCTAGAAGTGATGTTTTTTTTAAAAGTATTAATAATTGGGAATTTTTAACAAGAATATATTGAACCAATGGAAACCCGTTTTAGGTTGGAGATGTACAAGGATCATGCTATCTTAGCACAATGGAATAAAATTAGTTATAAAATTATAATCTTATACATTTTTTACAGATTATTATCAGTAAAATAATAAAGTGAGAATGTATTTGTCATATTTATAACTTTATTAGAAGAATAGATTGGTGTTGCTTGATATTCCAGAATGGGAATATTACAAATTCAATACATAATATGGCTGAGATATGTAAAAATCATACATTATAGTTTATCCATTTTGATATACATGGGACTACGAGAAAGAGATAAACAAATAGAGATAATTAATTAATTTACATTATAGATTGTTTCACTATTATTTATTGTATTATGTTTTTGAAAGAAAAATCATAGGATCTTAAAATCTTTAAGAGTTTAAAGATAATTACTGAAAAGGAATGTATATATTTTGTAAATAATATTTTCACAGATAATGGTGCATAAAATAAAAATGGGAAGGTTAAATATTATCTTATAAATCATGGAATTCATCATTAATTTTTTTTCACCAAACACACCAAAACTGAATGTTGTTTCTGAGATGGGAAACAAAGGTTTGGTTGAGATAACTTGAGAAATAGTGATTGAACAAGATAATTCTTTATTATTATCAAGAATATATATTAGATCATTATATCAAATTCATAATTATTGGTTTTATATTCATAATTCTAATATAACTCAATACAAGATGTATAACCAAGAGAACCCATATTTGAAATACTTGAGGGTGTTTGAAAACCCCTTTATAAACAAGGTCAAAGGTGAAAACATTGGGAATTTTGATCATAGAGCAGTTGATGATATCTTTATTGGATACCCTCATAATATAAGAGGATACATTTGATATAATAAATAAATAAGATATATTTTCGATTCTACAAATATGATAATTCAAGTATATTCTGAATGAAATGTTTCACAAACAATTACATATTTAAGTGAAAGTGAAGATGAAGTGGTCATAGTTAAACAATTTAAAATATTTCTTGATATAATTTATAATATCGACTCTATAAAATATAAATATTTTAGTGTAGATATTTCAAGTTACGAGGTAAATTTCATTCATCTTATCCAAGGATGAAGAAATAAGTTGAGGTCTAAAGTATATTTTGTGATTAAGGAAAACTAGTTCAAACTAGAAGAACATCGAGTATAGTCTCACATACCTATTAATATTCACTAGTTTATCCAAGATAAGTTGAATAATATTTAATGTATCAAGATTTGATTTATGAAATGCATGAAAAATTGAATCAGATTGAGAAGAATGATACATGAGAACTTATACCCAAACCAAAATATATGAATGATTTTGGAACAAAATGGTTTTTTCAAAACAATTTGAATGAAAAAGGAAAATTTATCAGAAAAACGCAAGAATGGGTAATAAATTCTACTCACATGTTATTGGAATTGGTTTTGATGAGACCATTTACCTAGTGTTAGGACTTTAAATCATCAGAATATTTCCTGCTATTACTACAAAACTAAAATATAATATATTCCAGGTTCATGGAAAGTCAGTTTTTTTCAATGTATAGATGGATGAAAAAGTCTATATTGAGAAAATATATGGTTTCATACTTTCAAAAAATGAAATCTATGAGTATTAGTTGAATATGTATTTTTATTGGTTGAATAATGGTCTAATATCTTGGTATTCTATACTAGATAATTTCATTAAAAAGTATACTTTAAAAAAAGGAAGAGTTGATAGAAAGATATACATAAAACAAAATTAAGAGTTTTCCCTCATTGTGATTTTTTATATTGATGATATCATATTCACAAGAAATGATAAAGATACGTGTGAAACATTTTCTATAGAGATGAAGAAGTTATTTGAAATTTCTATATAGGGAGTAGTAAAATAATTTTTTGGAATGAACATATCTAAAGAAAGGTACATTTTACTTTCTCAAAAGAAGTATGATATAGAACACCTAAAAAAATTTGGCATAGAACATTAAAATACAGTTTACACACCCATTTCAGTGGGAAACGTATTTGGAAAATATGGTAAAGTAAAATATATTAATCCTAAATATTTTCGAAAGTTGATTGGAAGCATGTTATATCTCATAGATTCACGGTCAAATTTAGTATGTATTATTAATTTTTTTTAAAGATTTCAAAGTTTACATAAATAGTATCATCTTGGGGATAAATAGATATTTCTTTGTTATATTAATGGAATAATTAATTTAAATTTGAAAAATTAAATCACTGTAAAATTTAATTTATTTGGTTACACAGATGCAAATTGGTCATGTTGTATCGATGAAATATGATCCACATATAGTGGAGTTATCTTATTGGAGAAAATATGTGTGAGTATTTATAAAAATAAGAAAAATTTAATGACTCTAAGAACTATAAAATATGATTATGTAGTTTCCACTCAAGTTGAAACATAATTAATATGGATGAGGACATAGTTGAAGGATTTGTTTGTTGATTTGAAGCTTCCCCTTCTCTTGGGTTCTGATAATCAAATTACTATCAATATCTATTAGAATCCAGTGAAATATTCAATATCTAAGAAAATTGATATTAAATATCACTTAAGTAAGGATAATTAGTAAATAAATGAACTAAGAATTATTTGTCCCTATAACAGAGAAGGTAGATGATTTATTCACTAAAAAGTTACCATATGATCCATATCATAAGATGAAGTCAATTATGGGTGTAAAAAATTATACTTTTCAAGGATAAGGTATGTGATGTCTATCATATCTCTCATATTTAAATTGGATAGTGTTTCCTAATGTGTAGATAATTTATAACATAAATCTATCTTTTGGTTTGTGATTTACCTCTCAAGGGAGAGTATATATTTAGGAAGAGTTTTAAAAAGGGTTAGATTTGATTTTATCATGTGTGCACTATTTTTATAGTTTGTTAAAATGGTTATATGAACTTATTCTTATAGGTTTCTATTATTAATATGTGGTAATTTATGGAGTTGGAAAATTTCATACTCACTAATTTATGAATAACATGGTATTTTTGTTCAATGATTTTTCTTCCAACATCGAGTTCTCTCAAATATGATTATAATTGTTGGATAGTGATCCATTACTTGAGCTTTAGAGTTTTTGTGATTATTTTAATTACTTATAAAAATTAAAAGGTGGATATTTTTTAGACCAATAGGTTTTGAGGTCTTGTTTTGTTATATAGAAGATGTATGAGAATAAGGGAGGATTGTTTTTCTATTATCTTTTGTTTTCAATCGTAAATCATTTGAAAATTTTCAAAAATTCCTTACAAAGTTTCTATATAGAAGGATATGAATAGATATATGTTATTCTAAAGGATCAAGGAGAACCAATATAGTCCAATATATCAAGGTAAATAGATAGAGTTCAAAGGATTGAGTTGATCGGATGAAGTCCAATAGGCTGAAGTGATCATATGAAGTGTGTTATAAATTTTTATTTAATTTTTTTCATAGTAATAATAGACAATATATGACCAATAAAGTTAAATCAGTCGATTCTTCTCTAATATTCAAAGTAATCAACATCATGTTTATACAAAGGTATTCCTGATTTTAGTAAATGGTACTTGATGTAATATGGTGGTGAGACTTTTTGGAGGTATGTTTTATAAATATATTTTTTCTATCCAAGTACACCAAATGAAAATTTTTTATTAGATAAAAATCTTTGTAAGTGTTGTGAAAGTTATTGATAAATTCATACCAAAATTAAAGATATTTAAAGTAAACTAATCAAAATTTTATAAGTTCATCAGATAGAAGAATTATTTTATGTACAACAAATAGAAATTTCCTGATATACTTTTTGATAATGAAAGTGTGTGGAGAGAACTAAAAAGTTCATTATAAAAATCATCATAAAAATGTTTTTGAATGATTTGACAAAAGATTCTGATGGAATTTATTGGAAAAAAGAGACATTTGAAGACCCTATGATAGAGAAATTTTTATCGAAACTTTGAATGAAAGGAAGTTTGAAGAAGGAATCAGACAAAGGTTTCCAATAGTAGATAACAAATAGAGGCTTTCAAACGAATCCATCAAACTACATATTCCGGACAGATTCCACCAGAAGGAGAAGATTACAATAATGATTTATCAAATATAGGTTCTTATAAATAGATGTACTTTTTCAGGTCACTATAAGAATATTTATCTTATATAGGAGTTTCTATGAAAAAGTTCTAGATGATGTTTTTAGAGTCTTTATAATGTTCTTGTAAAGACATAAATTTTGGCAATGTTATGCCGGATGTTCAATTCACCAGTAATCATAAAGGGATTATCTTGATTTTAGATTAGATTTTAGGATGTTTTAAGAGTGTGTTGATGATGAGTTTTAAGAATAGTATCCTAGGAATATTTTTGACTCATATTAATTAAAATATTTGAAGGCATTCAAATAATGAATTAGTTGAGCATGATATTGATGTTTCATCCATAGATCTTGATTTTTTTGTAACAAAAATTGAGCACAGTAGCATGAGATGAAGAGGTATCAAAAATAGGATACTAAACAGAGTAGTTTCATAAAAATAGTTTATATTATACCAATAAGGTGTAGGATAGAGGCCCCAGTCCAAGTGTATTAGATAAAGTATTGGCAAGGGATTCTAGATGAATTTTTACTATATGAAGAGATGATATGATGAACATAGTCAGAAAGATAGTTGATATTGATGTTGTTGATCACCGATGTTCTAGAAGTTAAAGGGGAAGAATGTATAATTGTGCCATGATGGTAGCACAAACACCCCTCCTTAACATGGTCATCGGGTCTTGGCCTTCTAGGTACCACGAGTTTCTCTACAGACACATGGTCCCATGACTAGGTCCCACCCACATGCCTGAATAGATCATTAGACTAATGAATGTTCTCATATACCAACACATGTTCTTTCTAGTGTTCATTGTCCTTACTCAGTCACAACCTGGGAAACTTCCCATAAGGTCACCAATATTGATCACTACTCTTTGAAAAGTAAAATTAACTGTGGAGTTCTAATCAGGTTGGATACTGAAAAGAAAGATTCACCTTATTGACATGAGTCATATCATTTAGTCATTTAACCCATTATCTTTCTTAGGTCATACATTCACCCCCCCTTTGGGGAAGAGCATCGTCTTTGTGGACCCTACATCTCAACCCAGGTAGTTCTATTACTCTTATGGATGGTTTATTACTCTGGTACCAATGTAACAACTGGGACCTGCTAACAACATAGACACCCCGCCTTAACATGGATGTTGGGTCCCGTCCTGTCTAGTATCACCTATTACCCCCATAGACACGTGGTCCCTTACATGGGGTCCACTAACTTGATTGAACATGTCATTAGAATAATTGAAGTACCCATAGGGAAACACATGTTCTTTATAGTTCTCTTTTTCGTCACTTTCACACACCCTGGGAAACATCACAAAAGGTCACCCATCCTGATCACTACTCCTGACCAAGAATTCTTAACTGAAGAGTTCTAATCAAGTAATATATTTAAAATAAAGGTGCATCTTGTCGACATGATTCATACCATTTTGTCATTTAAACCTTTATTAATAAGGGGTTTTACAAATAAGAAGAACATTTTAGGTGGAAAGTTTGAATAAATTTCAAGAATCAATATGAAAATTTATTAAAATGTGATGGTGAAGGTTCTTAATTTTTCAATGAATGTTATATCATATTATTTGTGTGAGGATACCATGCACTATATAAATACTATAGTTCTATAAAAGTGATTTATATTACCTAATTTACATAACCCAAAAATGGATTATTTTATAGTTGTTGTGTGGTCTTGGATTATTTCAAAACCATGCCAAGGATTAGATAATCTGACTGAGTAGTAAACCTTATAAATAATTCAGTTTCTATTGGTGTGATTTTTTTTATTTTCTATTAGATTCTATTATATCTAAATAGTGGTGAAGTTTTTTTTTCAAAGTAAGAATACATAAAATGAAAAGATCACAGATTCACCCCTTCCCCTCTAAGTTATCACATAGATCCTGATTGGCCATTTTAAGAACACTACAATTGATTAGGGAAATGGAAGGAATCCAAGTGAACCACCTGATATTTGAATATGCTGATGTGTAATAATCCTATTTCATTCTTCAATTCTTTATAAAAGAAAGATATTATTGATAATTTAGGGGGGGTGTAACTACTACTGGATGGAGATTTTATTTTCTTCTATTATTTATTTAATTATTCTATAGTGATTTCACACTGAACCCATAGGGGTAGATCTAAGGTTATTTTCCCCACCTTTTTTAATGAATACCCTTGTTAATTTATTAATTTTTTTTTACTTGATCTTTCTAAAAGTATTTTATTTCTTGGACAATATAAGGCTTCCATTTCACATTGAACTTGAATTATTCTTCATTTTTTATGGTTTCCAGGAACATTCCCCATGTACCTTCTTTATTTTCCATGTGATGGAGGAATGTGAGGTTATGTTAAGTAGTGATTAAAGACATTTTTTCAATCGGTTATAAAAGAGTAAGAGTTTCTAAAATTATTTAACTTCATAATTTCAGATGAAATTACTATATGAGGGTTATTAATAGTGGTTTCGACTGATTATAGAGAGAGAGAGTTGGAGAATTCATTTTAGTAGATAATGATTTAATAAATGTGGGAATATCTTAGGTTAGACTATATTTTTTTTAAAATTAAATGATTAGATTAATTTTCTCAAACCCAATTTATCACTATTTTACTCTAATAAAAACTCACACAACACAAGAAAATCACACTAAAAAATCCCTCCTCTCAAAAGAAAATATGGGTCCCAGATTCACTATATTAAGATAGTTTCAAATATTATTTTTTGTGAGGCCCATGATAGGAACCATATCAACTATGATCCATTTCCTGAGAGGTAGGCTAGTTTTGTGATATTCATTTTTTTGTTGGTATTTTTTTGAAATGTTTTTGATGAATGAATAAGTCTAGTTTGGATAACCTATTTTGATTTGGTCCATAGGTTGAGTGAAATTTACTATCTATAATAAAAAATTTAATAATCATTTAGCAAATTTATAGGGAGTTTGTCCTAATCCCATTTACAAACACTCTATCATCCTTTTCTACTTCATCTAGAGTTTCTGAATGAATTAAAGGTGTGGAAGATTATTTGGTTTAATATAATAGAACAATGATAGATATATATTCTCCCATTTTTGGCAATAATATTAGTTAATAATTTTTAAAACACCGAAACTTCTTGTCAGTGGAGGGGTGAATCAGGGTGTCATCTTTTTCTATGGGGTTCTCACAGCAGCCTCCTAATGTTGTATTCCATATTTCTCCAGGTAATTTTCTAATTAAATGGATGGTTATTACCCTCCATTTTCATACCATAGAACTTTTATTGTCCATCTAGTGTCTTTTTCACCTATTCAGTGGTTAGTTTTCATGAAATCAAGGACTTGACGTTTCCTGTGTATAACCATCACACAAGCCATTATACTATAATCATCAATGAAAAGAATGAATTACCTCTCTCCATATTTTCTAGAAACATTTATCAGACCACATATATCTGTATGGATGAGATCAAGAATATTTTTTTCCCTTTTCTTCTTCGAATGATATGAACTACAGACCAACTTCTCTCATAAGCAAGCATCACAAGTATTTTCCCATTCATGCTTCAGATTGGGAATATCCATGACTATATTCATCTTAGATATCTTTTCCATGTCTTGTTGATTAATGTTCCCCTACCTCCGGTGCTACAATTTGTTTTCTTCTTCAATCGTTAACTAAAAAATATTCTCTCTACTATTGACCTGGTATAAGTTTTCATCTTTTCTAGAACCTTTCATGAGTGAATTCCCTATATTTCCTTTAATTTTGTACCTATTTTGATTGAATGTAACTATAATTACTGAGTCATAGAGTTAAACCACACTAAGAAGATTGGGGGGAAAACCTTCCACATTGATAACTTCACTTTTCTTTAGCTCACCATTATCGAGTTTAGTACTTCCACTACCTTTGATCTTCAAAGAACCATTATTACCAAACCTTACTATTCCACCAACCATTTTCATAACATTATTTAATAAGTATGTATTTCCTGTCATATGGGATAAGCACCAACTATCAAGAATCCAGGTGCTACTGTTCTTTGTATCTTTGAGATATACTTCTACAAGGTTTGATTTTTTTATTTTTTTATTTTCCTTCCATGAAATATTATATTGAGTGAAGGATAGATATGGACTGTAAAATATGTTTTCCAACGTCATAGGTTCATCAGAATCCTACTCTTCTTTCAAAGGAGAAAACCTTTTTGTAAGAGTAACATCATATGGTTAGCTAATGTTGACTTATCTCTGAGTTCTATATGAAATGTTCCTGACATTCCTATTCCTTTAATAAACAGTTTTATGGCCAAAGTTAAAACAATCAAAACAGTATAAATAGAAACCATTTCTTCTATAAGATTAGGATATGAATTGTTTCTTCTTTGTTAACTTCCCAGCTCTTCCCCATTCAAATAGATCCTTTCATATTCATATTATGACATGGTATGACCCAGACAACCACAAAATGGACAATTTATAAGAGGAAGTGTCTTCTCACTTCTATTCCTACTCATGTCACCTTCCTTAGGAAAAAAGTTTGACTGATGATCCGTTTTGGATACTTTTGGAAAGTATTCATTTCTCCTTTTAGTTTGATTTAGGGATTTTTTATTAGGAATTTCGATGACGTTGTAATATGTCTAAATTTAAGCTTCCCTTTATTTTGGTTCATCTTATTCCCATCCTTCTACTTTTCAGCATCACAACGAATTCCACTTTTTCCCATGCATGTAGATCTTTTATCATCGAAAGCCTTCTTAAATCCTTTGGAACCATGCTTGTCTCTCTCTATCAGCTCAACATCCAAAATGTATTTTCTTCTTTGTTTCCTTTTAATTTGATTCAATATCAATTTTACTCCTTAGAGTAAATACTTCTTCTTTAAGACCCTCAACTGTCTTGGACTTCTCTTCCAGTATGGATTTAAGGTTATTAATGATTTTTTTATTCTTCTATCCTAAGCTTTAATTCAAAAAAATCTTCCTAGATTTCAATAGTTGTTAAGTTTTCTTTAACTACTTCTTCTAGTAGATCAATTTTAGCTTCAAGTCAATCAACATATTTTGATGATTCTTCCAAAACATCTCTCCACTATTTTCGTATGTTACTTTGATCCAAAATCTTACCTAGAGAATCATCAAATTGAAAATTGATATGAACATCAATAATCAACTGATTTTCTCTTGCTATATCTTTTGATGGTTATAGATTTTCAACTGTAGCCATCATAGATGCTTGGTTTCTCTATTTAAACTATGGTTATTATTCCGAAAATAATTCATTATTATCATCTTCTTATTCAAATAAAAAACTCTTTATCTACAATTTATTTATATATTTGAAGTCTTGCTTTTGAGAAAACCTTTTTTGAGGCTTCTGCGACTATCCAACTTCACTTTATTCATCATCTAACTTCCTTGATCACTGAGAGGAAATGCTACCAACTCTACCACAACAAAAACATGCCAAGGGTATCTTTATTTGAACTATCCCTTTTCCACTCTTGAATTTCTTAGAAAATATATAGAGAAGTTCATCTTCCTAATTAACTTCATTAGCACAATATCCTAAAATCTAAAGTTTTTCCATGACTTTGAATTTTTTCACCTAGCTTACAAAACTAATTGTATCCTCTGGTTTGAATCTCATTTAATATTCTACAAAACTACTTAGTAGATCATCTAAATGAAGTTTTGAAAGACCCCATTCCTTAGGGGATGAACCTTTTGTATTGTAAAGAGGTGGAAGTATTCTCAATATTTTATTTACAATGTAAATGTCTTTGATTTCTTCACCAAGCCCTCAAATTTCTCCTACAACTTTAGTAATTCGATTGAAAAAGGTATCTTCATCTTCATCAGGATGAATTTTTAGATCATCAAAACTATTGTGAAAAACTTGGAGTTTCAAATTCTTAACTTTTTTGTTTCCTCCATATATATTTTCTAGTTTTTTTCACATAGACTTGGATGAATTTCAACTCATCAAGTTCAGGTATATTTGATTGTAGAGAGAAATAGTGAGGGAATTATTTTCTTAGGAATATGCATCAAAAATATTTTTATCTATTACATTCATAGAAAGTATTACTGCATCAATGGC
Source organism: Viscum album (assembly GCA_963277665.1). NCBI lineage: Eukaryota > Viridiplantae > Streptophyta > Magnoliopsida > Santalales > Viscaceae > Viscum > Viscum album. The sequence continues at coordinate 499,904,793 of OY728139.1, forward strand.
CCGAATCCATTATGTTGTATCAAAGATTACTTCTATTCTCGGAGATCATAGATGAGATCTCATCTTGTTCTTTCAAATATAGAAGATGATTATATCAAATAGGGGGAATCCCATGACATTTATTGAATTCTACATGAAATCAAAGTATAATAGATTTAATACCAGCAACCTCTCATTAATACCACTTGCAGAACCCCAAAACACCATGAGAGGGTAGGTTTGAATTATGGTGTCAAATATTTCTTCTAAAAGTGACATATGTTGTTCCCACAATGTTAAGAACTTGTTATACCTATTTGATTATAAAGTTAAATAAATAAATATTCACATGCAAAGAGAGAACACAACAATTTTACTTGGTTCATCACAAATGGATAGTCAAACTAGAATATGCTAACAATGTGTTGATCACACCTAAGTCTACTAATATTCTCTAGTTTTAGAATATAGAAGTTCTGTCACAATCACTCTATACCCGACACACTACCTTTACAAGATTTTAGGGTTATCATACTACATCCCTCGGAACACTTCCATTGTCTCAACCTAGATCACTAATTTTAGAGAAGTCATACTAATTTATGTGACTTGAAGTCATCTTCAACAGATTGGAATTGAAGTCCTTTTCTCTATCTATCACACAACTCTTCTTTTATCTAAGTCCTTAATTGATGAACTTGAAGGCACTGATCAAACAAGACGAATATCTAAAACCTGTTAGTAGAACAACACCTCACTTGCACATAACACATATTCTTATGCTCATGTTTTGGAATTATTATGCAATATTTCATTCACATAACCCCAATCTTTCATGCAACCACCGCATGAGATTAACTTTGTCTCTTTAGACCCAAGGAACATGCTTCACTCAATATTTTCTACGTGTAAGTCTAATACATGAAACTCTTTCATGTGGAAGGGACACTAGATCTTTATTGAAAAAATTTATAAGTCTTGAATGGGGGTAGATTCAATTTATAGGCCTCAATGACCCTTTATGCAAGATTATTGAAGAGCGTGTAAAACTATTTTTGACGACTTCTTGGGCACGTAATTCTATTTCTCATAGAACCAAATATTTCATGCCAAAGGAATATTGCATGTGATTTTTTCCTTTAAAATATTTTTATGAGACAATTCAGAAATATTCCTTGAAGGAAACTTTGAGATTCACCTTCAAACTTCACACAACATCATTTACCAAAATCACTTTTCTTTATTCTCATATTTTTGGACCCAAAAATTTAGAAAACACTCAGAAACGATGCCACATTTAATATTTTTGTCTTCTTGAACTTTAAGTTCCCTTTCCTTGAAAACTCCCTAATATTCCATGTGAGGATTGACAAGAAAAGAAATCCACACCCTATTTCTAGCAAAGAACAGCCTTGGTTCAAACACTATTATAACCAAATAAAAAAATATGATATTAAAATCAAACATGGAATGATCCAATTTGAACATGTGCTTCATGGATTGGAAGGAGATGACCAGAGTTGATATCTGAAGGAATTTGGGAATGAGTGTAAAACATTCAAACCCATAGGACTCCTAGAATCTAAAATATGTTTGAAGGTCCTTTCATTCTTCTAAGAAGTGACCAATTGAGAAATGAGATTTATTTAATCAAGATAGCTAATAGAGAGTCTCTATATGAGTTATGGGAGAGATTCAAGTGTCTGATTACAACCATCGATCACTAACCATTTCAATACCACCATTTTATAGTTTTGTTTTATTAGAGACTCCTAGATAATGATAAGAACCTTTTGGATGATTCTTCCTAAAGATAACTCATATAAAAACTACCATTTAAGGTTGGAAAACTAGTAGATATGGTCTTATAGAACTCTTAACAATTTCGTATAAGCTATACTGCTAGAGGATTTCATGAGGTAAAAATTTCAAACTCCTCTTTACACTACCACAAAATGGGGCAAGGGAAATGCCTCATTTTATTAGTGTGAAATAGAAAGTGATGATAAAGTGGTACCTTTATTAGTGCTAAAAAAGTGTTGATAAAGGGTTACTTTTAACAGTGCTAACAAAGCACTGTTAAAGGGGACCCATTTAACAGCATTTTTTAGTAGTGCTGATAAAGGATGGTCTTTATCAGTGATTTTTTTTAGCGCTGATAAAGGGTAAATTAAAAAAAAATATTTCATTAAGAATAAAATATAAATATATAAATATATAAATATATTTATGTTGATGTAAATATAATATATATATTTTAAATATGTTTTAGATAAGTATAAATAGACATTTACACTTAATATATCAGATATGTAGTGAAAATGACTTATAAAATATTTTAAAAATTATTATTAATTTATAATTTTTTAATTATCATTTAGTAATAGTCATTTAATTACAATTTGAAGGGATAAAAAATAAAAAAAAATCAACAAAAGATCTAAAATAAGTTAAAAATATAACTCAAACTTCCAACGACCATAAATTTTCATTCTGGTATCCGTTTGAGCTTTAAAACATATCAAATCAAAGCCTAGAACGAGGTATATGTGTTGGCTACACATGTAATCCATCTATTAAAATTTTCAAGGTAAAAAGAGGACTAGAAGGCCTTTGAAACTGAATTTTTTGTCGGGATTCCCAAATGATTTAACATTCGATGGAATTTCAACCTCGTTTCAAGGGATTTTCCCCTTTTTCAGAGTGGAGTGACTTTTTTCCAAGGGATAACATTCATATTGATATCATGGAATTGAAATTTTATCATTTTTGACAATGTACTATTTTTTATAATCAAATATATAACAATATAGACATATTTTTACTATATTCACACATAAAAAATTTAATTTTATAAATAAATAATTAAAATTATTCACATATAAAATATATTTATCAGTATATAAGATTTATCTAAATAAAAAACTAATATCCATTTTATTCAAAATACAAATATATGAATATTTTTATATCTATATAATGTGTGTGTGTGTGTGAATTTGTGTGTATATGTATTAACAACTGATATATATTAATATACGAATAAATATACATATAAAAAATATAAATATATAAATATATAGATATATAAATATATAAATATATAAATATAATTATACATGTATATATAGATTAATATAACTAAATATATATTTTTATAAAAATATATATATGTTATTATAAAAATGTATATGTTAATATAAAATACATTTCTCAATAAATAAGTTTTATCTAAACAACAAATTAATATACATTTTATTTAAAATACAAATATATGAATATTTATGTACCTATATAATGTGTGTGTGTGTGTGTGTGTGTCTTTGTGTGTATATTTATTAAGAATTGTTATATATTAATATATGAATAAATATATGTATAAAAAACTATAACAAAATATATATAAATAGATAGATATAAATATATAAAAATATATTAATAAATATATAAATATGTACATATATAAATATATATATATATATAAATATATATATATATATATAAATATATATAAATATAACTATACATGTGTATATATATATTAATATGAGAATAAATATTTATATATATATTAATATAACTAAATATATATTTTAATATAAATATATATATTAAGATAAATATATATAAGTTAATATAAAATATATTTCTCAATATATAATCTTTATCTAAATAAATAACGAATATCCATTTTATTTAAAATACAAATATATTAATATTTATATACCTATATAATGTGTATGTGTGTGTGTATGTACATTTGTGTGTGTCTATATTAACAACTGATATATATTAATATACAAATAAATATACAGAAAAAAATATAACTAAATATATATAAATAGATAGATAAAAATATATATTAATAAACGAATATATATATATATATATATATATATATATATATTACTATACATGTATACATATATATATATTAGTATAACTAAATATATATTTTAGTATAAGTATATATATATTAATATAAATATAAATTAATATGTGAATAAATATAACTAAATATATATATAAATAACTTGATATATCATAAAATAGATATAAAAGAAATATAGAAGTGTGGTAAAGGGTCCATGCGCAAAGTGGGAGGTTTTGAGTGTGAATGCTGGGGGAGGTAGGGGCTTGTGCGATGGTGAAAGGTTGTGCTAGTGTTGTTAGAGGGGGTTATAGCTTTTTTAAAGGGTTGGGGGTGGGGCTGGGGCATGCTTGGGCTATAGGGGTGTGCAGGTGGGCTGGGGTGCTTCATAGCGCTATTGAAGGGGGGGGGGGGTCAAGCGTTGTTAAGACCCCCTCCAATATACATTTTTTTTAAAATATTATGTTTTTTTAAAGTTTGATAATTTTTTTTAAAAAAGTGCTGATAAATGAGGTCTTTTAATAGTGTTAAAAAGAAGTGTTGATAAAAGAACCTTTTATCAACCCATTTTTTTATCACTGATAAAAGACCCCTTTTATCAGCCCTTTATTTTAGCATGGTTAAAAGAGGTCTTTAACAACACTTTTTTTAGCACTGATAAAAGGTACCCCCGTTATCTTCCTTGAGATTAACAATGCTTTTTAGCACTATAAATTGATTTTATAGTGCTTTTAATGTCCATATATGTAGTTGTGTTACATTAAATTGAAATTTAAGAAGTAACCTCTAATGAGAAGAAATTATATTTGAAAAAAGATTTTAAGGATACACCATCTATATCTTAAAGTGTTTGATATTTTTTTTAATCCCAAGATAACATAAAATATGGCTATACTAATGTTTTAGATACTGATAACTATTAATCCATATTCAATATGTCGTACTAACTACAACCAAGAAACATAGGATTCAATGAATACTCAACAATTTAGTATTGAATTGGAAATCATTATCAAATAAGGCCACCTTTCTAGTATAATTTTCAATAGTTGTACCAACATCCACTATTCTAGAGAAAAAAATCTAAACACTTTAAAATCTACCAATCTCAAGAACCAAACCAAGAACCCTCTATGAAATACATGGTGTAATATCTAGTAGAGTTTTAAAATAACCAATAATCTACTCTTATAACTCTTGTACATGAATTGAATATTTGAATGGTCAATATAGAAAATTTATTTATTATCTAAATACTCCAGTAAATCATGCTTTCGGTAAACATAATTCCTAATAAATTTCTAAATCTAAGAGAAATGTAAGGTTTATTTATTTATGAAGCTTCATTGATGTTATGAGTAGTGATGATACACCACTTTGAATGACTTCATGGCTTAGAAGAATTTTTGAAGAATTTTTGATTATTTATTTATTCTTAAATAAGTAATTGTAGTATTTTTGAGGTGATTTATAGTATTTGATAAGTTTTTTAATTATTTCGAGGTGTTTCTATACTTATGTGAAGAAATTGAGTTTTTTTAGTTCAAGAAAATAAAAGTCCAAGCCTAGAGTTTTTCATAAGGATCACTCCCAAGTGAAGCATATGGATAAAGCCTAGATTTTATAAGGGTCATTGTTTGATATTTTAAGGATTATTTGGCTCTACATAATCATCATTTTATCCTATGTATACATGAGTGAGACTATGTATACATCATTTAATATTTCATAAACATGAATTATAATTGTGTAAATGTCATTTTGAATTTTTTAAGGATAGTTGAACTACATACACATCATTCTTAGGTCTTGTAAACATTATTTGAACATTTTAAGGATTATTTAATACACTTTAAGGATCTACACATAGAGAATTTTTTATGTTTTTACTGATAAAAAATTTATGTTTCCATGATATTTGATATTTTAAAGAATTTAAAACCCAATCATGCTAAAACCAAAATTCATGGATTAAAAAATCAAAAAATAAATAGGGATTAAATCTATTTAAAAAAATATATTATTTCAACATCATGATTAAAAAATCATTCATGAATATGATTTGATGAAAAAAAATTCAAGAAAGTTTCAACTACTCAAACTAGAAACTTAAGAAATTCTTTAGGAGTGGTTTTGTGACGATTCTTTACGGTTTTTATGTTAAAATAATAAAATGGAATGGGTTGTGTAGTCGTTTTAGCAGAGTTTTCATAGGAAAAAATATGAAATTCTTATTTCATTGTGTAACTACTATGTGAATAAATGCGGTGGAATATAAGGATATTTTTAGAAGATCACTTTTGAAAATCATGGTAGGGATACCCAAATAAGTGGATATATGAAAAAGTATACAGAAGATCATGGATGATAAAATTGGTACCTCATTATGGGGATTTTAGTTGGGATGCTTGATACATCTCATGGTATTTCCATTTATGGATGTTTAAAAGAGACTTGGAATTAATGGGGTGCCTTATATAAGAAAAGTTAATTTCAATGATTGTAAAATAATCAAGGGAATTATTTAATATTTCAATAATGTAGGAACGATAATAGAACAACACTCTATATCCAATTATGTTGACCTTAAATATCATTTTATAAAATATAAATTGTAATATAGTGATGTGAAACTTGAGTTTATCGGCACTAAAGAACAAGTTTCATACATTTTCATTAAAGAATTTCTAAAATACAAGTATTTTGAATTTGTGATTGCAACTATATATTCATACCCCTCCTATCTATTAAAGTGGTCGGGTAAGACAATGCCCATAAGGATTTGGATTATGTTGTTAGGGGGGAATGAGTTGCCAGATCTTGGATGTTTTTATCTAGATCTATGGTTTCTAAAAAAAGGAGGATTTATTTTTTTGATGCGTTGAAGGAAAAATGATTTAAATCACTTATCAAAAACTTTTCTTACCACCAAGGGATGAAATTCCATCATAAACACGACATTATCCTATGGGATTGTGTAAATATAAATCTACATGAGATAGGTTGTGATTTAATGATCCTTAATTGAGTTTAATTTAATTAATGATGAGTTTTAGAAACATGATATTGACTTGGAAGAGGGTTAATAATAAATACAATAGGGTTATTAGAGAACCCTATTGTTTTATTGAATTTTTGATGAATTTTTTGATTATTTTATTTTTTAAAAAATCATTGAGTTGTTGTTGTGGTGACTTATAGTTTTTGATATGATGCACAAGTGTTTTGATGTGGGTTAAAACTTAAATAAAGACTTCTAGAATTTATGAGTTGTAGAAAATTTTTGGTTAAGTCATGATATTTTCATAAGGATCACTCGCTGTGCAACATACTAGTGGCTGTTGAAGTTTTTAATGGTTATTTATTTACATTTTCAGTATTATTTGTCTTTGTGTAATCATCATTAGAGACTATGTATACATTAACATGACTGTAGAAACATGATTTTTTGCTGTGTAAACATGAAGTGGATCTGGGTAAACATCATTTTGAGTTTTCATAAGGATGGATGATCCACATTCACATCATTACAAGGATGTGTGAACATCACTAGAACTTCATAAGGATGATTTCATGCACAATAAAGATCATATGTCAGACAATTTTTTAGGCTTATTTTGATTGAAAATATATGTCTCTAGGATATTATATATTTTAAATAATTTAAAACCTGATGACACTTGAAGTGAACATCATGGATTAAAAAATCACAAATCAACTATGATTGAAGATGTTTGAAGAATTTGTGATCTCTATATAATGACTAAAAAAATAATTCACAAATAAAATTGTATGAGGGATATTTCAATGAATCTAAAACTATTCAAAATAGAAACTTCATAAATATTTATGGAGTATTTGCATGAGGATGATTTCATTTTATGAAGTTTAGATAATCACTGAAATCTGGTAATGAAAATATTTTAGCTGAGTTTTAATGACATTGAATTTTCAAGTGTTGTTTCATTTTGGAACTACTATAAATAACATATATCCTGAAGTCAATGTTATTTTTGTAAGATCAATTTTGAGAATCATGGAAGGCATCCCCACATGAGTGGATATATGAAAAAGTGAATGGATATTCATTGATGATAAAAGGGAATCTTATTTTAGTGGTTTCAGTTGGGAGGATCGATACATATCACAATATTTCTATTTATGGATTATATAAAGATACCTAGGATTAATGAGGTGTCCCACACATGAAAAATGAAAATAAATGAAATAAGAAATGTGTAGATTAAAAAATAATTTGAGTGGGAAGATGTGATATAGTAGGAGATATAACTTGTCCAAAATGGTTTTCTCAAATAATAGAAGGATAATATATCTAAGAGAAAAATACAAGTTGAAAAATACTAAAAATACAATTTCCTGAGCTTATATAGATGGGTCGAATAGAAAATCAAGAAGGAGGCCCATGTAGGGTTTTCATATAGTGAGAAAGAGTAGTCCGGGTCCTTCATTAGTTATTTTATAGGAAGAATTTTTGGGTTTATATTCTAAAATAAGTGATGAGTAATTCATGTGTATTTTTCTTCTAGAACAAGAATGGAGATCTATCCCTTGTGATTGTACCAACTGATACTCATTAAAGATCATTCTATAGTGATACTGTTAGTTTTTAGTGTAACTATTGGGAGAAATAATATCTATGGGAGGCATAATATGTTGCATGTAATAATGGGTTTTTAGATCATACATGACCCAACCTGTAAAGACCCGTAAATTTCAAGGATTTTTTTTCTTAATTTTCTTTGAAATTTTACAAGAACGTAGTTTCTGACGGAACCTGGTTCCGACGCCAGGTGTGCCCGGAATCATTTTCCTAAGTTTTGCTCGGGTACGTTCAGTGAACGGACGAGCGGGTTTTTCTAACTTTTGAACCGGTGCTCGGAATCAAATTTTGAGGGCACCGATGGAATTGCAGCGCCGGTAATTTCTTAGAAACACCTCTTCCGGAGTTGCGTTTTCTCGGGTGTGGTTTTAAATATTTGGGCTTAAAGTTAAGAAATAAAATATATTGTACGACAAACTTTATTTTATTTCACTTAAGCCGCTTGGAAGCCACTTAAAACAGCTTAAGATGAGTTGATGCGGATAGGGTGCTATCCAGAAATATCCTACCCTCTTGGTAGGATATATGTGAGGTGGGGCCCGCACAAGCCCCAACGTTTCTTTCCACTAAGTAACGCACCCGCGAAAACCCGTCATTATGAAAGTCAACTGACGCGTTTTCTTAATTTCTTAACGCACCAATTAATTGGGCGGTTTTATTCATTGAATTAATTGGGCGGTTTTATTCATTGAATTAATTCGATGAATTAATTTAATCGTTTCTTAACCTTTTTTCAATCCGTTGGCATAATAATAAAATAAGACCAACGCACGACTTCGGGAAAAATTCTCGTTGAGAGGTTTTGACAACTTTGTGCCTTCATCCTCCTTCGCGAAGAACGCGAAGAACGCGAAAAATGCGAAGAACGCTGTCACCCTCAGAGATTGACGACGCTTCTTTCGAGACGTTCTTCCCCGCAACAATCTCTGATCACCAACTGCTTGAGGTAGGAGACTTCGTGTTTCTTTTAAATCTTCTTTGTGGTTTATAACAACACATGGATTTAATCGATATAATTAAATCTTCATGTTCTTGAACTTTGGAGTTTGTCGACGCGTCACCGTATTCCGCGATGATGCGATGCCCTTCCGTGACGACGCGCCGCCTTTCCGCGACGACGCGACGCCCTTCCACGACGACGCGACGCCTTTCCGCGACGACGCGACGCCCTTCCACAACGCGACGATCGCCTCCTTCCACGACGATCAAATTTGTGAAGAAAGCACGTGCGACGACTTGACGAAGTAGGGGTTGTTGTGAAATAAATTATATTCCCATGATCGTTTATTTTAAAATGAAGAACCCAGTTCATAAGAACAATTTTAATTCATTAAAATTGTTTTTGGTTATGTTTTCTATGTGTTGATTAATCCTCCCAATTGTTACCGCCTAAGGCGGAGGCTGCGGGCCAAAAAAACACAGCCCGACAACCCTTCGCAGTTCTTCATTATTGTGAAGATTTGGTTGGAGGGCGATGATAAAACGTGACACAAGGGCTATTTGATGTTTCGATAGTGAAGAACGGGACCCGGGAGGAGCAGCGGCGCAGACGGGAAGGAAAACGGACCACCGGAGCAACTCCATGGGCCCGCGGAGGCCTCCGGCGGCGCGGGCCGCAGGCGCGGCGGCGCCGGCGGCCGGATTCGGCGGCGCCTCGGTGTGTAGAGACCCGAAGCTTATCGTACATGGAAATTACATTACTTTTGCGGAATACTTAGTACATAACAAAAACACACACACAAGGATCGTAATAGTTTAGTGTCTTTGGAAACTCGGAACGTAATCTTCTAATCCTGGTGAAAGATCTTCAATATCTCCCATAAAGATCTTCCTTTTTTTACCTAAAACCTTTCTTTATATCCTGGGGAAAAGAAAACATAAAAGGGTGAGCTCAAATGATCAGTAAGGGTAAACAACAGAAATATCAATCACATCATATTCAAAAGAACATAACATTTTTGAAATCTTAACCTGCAAAAGAGAGCATAATTTCATAACATGGGATAAATCATGGAAGTGAAATGTAATCACAATAATCATAACTTAAAACATGAAACTTTGTGGCATTCACACATAATCATAGAGAATCATTTCTTGTTAGTCAAGACTCATTGCCAAGACTATCTTAGTGGACAAAGTCCCTTTCTGAATCGAGTAACCCTCGTTTCAGTCCTGTTTCACTGAACCGGTATAACCTACCATTTCAGCCATGTCTATCTCATGAGATATAAAAACTTTACCCAATGCATTGGAGGGATATATAGTTCCCACCCATCTTATAATGAATCCTTTCTTATGTGTGCCACATAATCATAAAACATACATCATCGCATAACCCATGTAATAAAAATGGGATTCTTAAACAACATGACATCATAAAACAATTCATATAAGATAAAGGAATTCATAAAAATGTTTCCATCAAAACATAATCAAATCCATGTAATAATAGGGATAAAAACAGAACCCTTTTATTATCTTAGATGGAAAATAATTTTGATAAAACACTTGAACTTCATTCTTGAGGAAAATATCCTTTCTACTTCAAAAACATTTTTCCTTTCATAACATGTCATAAAACTTTAAAATAAAAGAAGTTGATTAAAAATAAACTTGAAAACTTGTAAAGGAAGCTTCTTGGAAATAATGTTTTAAAAATCCATTCATGCCGTATAAGTTAAAAAAAACATTCTTCGTACTTTTGTCGGAAAAGTCAAAAAGTACCTCGTACGAAAAACGACAAAAGATTCCTTTTATTTCTTTTACTAAAAACTCACCGAAGGGTAAAAATGGATTTAAACAATTGTAGGTGGATGAAAAAAATATTACATATTGATGAAACATGGATGTGGATGATAAAATACACCCCAGTAAATACTTACGAATAAACAATCTCGGATAAAAATGAGATTGTGATATTTCCCTTACCTTAGGTCCGACTTGCTTTGTAAGTGTCCGAACCTCCTGTATAATGATTTAAATCATGTTATTGACTTATTACAGAATCATATTCATTGTTATGATATCATATATGGTTCACTTATGACATTATATTACCCGTTCTTTTGTAAATTCCATGTTAAAGAAGCGTTTTGGGTAAAATCGTTTCATTTATCGTAGGTGTTTTGACTTGTTGTTCTTGACATCATTATTACTTATATCATGATTTACTTACTTCCAGAATATAAAATATGATTTATATATCATATATATTCAGTATATATATATATATAATAGGTAGATAAATAAAATGAAAAACACCGTTCATGGAGACGGTAGTCCGTACGTACGCATGAACGCTGTTTTCCTTTCCTTATTGTCTTGAAATGGAAGTAAGTAGATGACATACATATGTATATATATATATACATAAATCCAGTAGCTTTATAATGTCATATATTTCATTATTATTTCTTATATATACATTATAATCATTCTTAAATGGTTAACATGGAGAATGAATCTCATCGCGTCGTGGAGACGGTAGTCCGTACGTACGCACGAGCGATGATATCATTTCTATAAATATTGAATTGAATTGGAGTGGATTATACAATATATCAGAATCAATATTATGTTGTAATAACTATGTATAGATATTCTTTACACCATTATACCCATCCATGTAAGGTGGTGGTGGAAAATAGATTACACCACGGCGTGGAGACGGTATTCCGTACGTACGCACGCGCGGTGATTTCTTTTTCCGTAGGATGGATAGATGGTGAAATAGGGTTTTTTAATACTTATAATAACATATAAGTATATGAGTGATACTGATGTTATTACTTCATAATGAAACAACCTAAGAAGAAGAAGTGGAAGAAAAAATAAAGATGAAAGAATTGGTAACGGTAATTACCTCTTCTTTGAAGTGCCTCTTTGAGACCTCCTCTTAGGGCACTAGAATTGGTCTTTGAGGAAGACCAGAACCTCTAGGATGTTTCTAGGGAAGTGGAGAAGGGATTTTGTCCGGGGTTGGCCGAGCTTGAGTGCTCAAATTGGTGTGAGGAGGAGGGGGAGGAGGTGTCCTTTTATAAGGGAGGAGAGGGGCACCTTAGGAAAAGCTAGAAATATTAATTTATAATAAATTTATATTCGGTTTCCAAAGGCTCCAAAGTTGACTATTCAAAGGTTGAGGTGGGGACGGGTCGAAAAAAACTCATCCAATAGAATTTAGACAGGTTTGGGTACTTATATTAACCTTATCTTTAAGTATTAACTCTAAGTTAATTAGTTTCACTTTTACAATGTCTCTTTGTATTTTTATATAATATGGTTAATAATCTTACTATATACATCCAAGCGACCCCCAAGTGGTCCATTAATGATGAACCTATCATGATATAAGTCTCTTGGCCTAACCTTAGATTTTTAGGAATTTAATATCAATTAATAATATAATATTTGTTTTAAGAACTCTTTTATGTCAATTTTGGCACTATTCAATAGTTGATTTCTGTGAAACTCATAACAGATTGATTACTTCGAAAAAAGTCAATTAAATCAATCCTAATATATCATATTACCCTAGAAAATTATTTTAATTCATTAAAAGTTTCATATTATATTTATTTGGGTATTTATAATATCAATTATTTTAATTTTTCACGATTTTAGTAATTACTGCATCATCATTGTGTCATAAATAAAATAAATTCTTTAATGTCTAAAAATTATAAATAAAATATCATTATGTAGGAAATCGTTTTATCTTTCTAATGAATATTTATAATCTAAAATCCAACATATATAACCCTATGTAAAAATTTTTTTTCTAAAAGATATATGCTTGTGTCAATTTTGTATTCATTTTAACTTAATTAAAATAAAGTGTCATTATCACTTACAAGTGGATCAATGGGGTCCCAAAATCGACCCAAAGATGCCCATGGTCGACCATGTATCAACAAATGGGGTTAAGACACGTTTTAGGGTAATTTAATATTATTATAATATTATTTTTTAACCCTTATTTACCGGATTTACCCTTAACCATGGTAAATAAAATATTTACCGCAGTAATTATTAAAAATGTCTAAAAATAAAAGTTATCTATTTACACAATTTGAACATCCTGATTCCAAATATGGAATCCATTTTTCTAAATTCAAAACACAGAAGTGGCAGAAATTAATTTAAAATTAATTTCCGCTGTCAAAACAAAAAGCGTGTTTTTAAGAGATAATAACTATCAAAAGATTGACACTTGTTTATGTTCGGTTTAATTGTAAAATTGTGTCCAATGACCAAAATTATATTAAGTGGTAAATTATATTCTAAATATACTTTAAAACCATTCAATATTATAATTTAACCACATAATATATTATGATGAAAAAAATTGTTTTTAATTAAAATATAGCGTGTTTTTACTATTCATTAAAATATGAAAGTTGTCGGAAAAATATCAAAACTTTATCTAATGTAAATTTTTACATCCTGATTCAAAAGAAGAATATTATTTTGTCAAATTGAACATATAAACATGTCAAAAACCAGATTTAAAGTGGGTGCGCCATCCAAAGGCGAAAAAACTGCATTTTGTGAAAAATACTTATTTTACCCGAAAAATTTATTTTGTTCTTCTACCATGTTCTAGAAATATGTAAGATGAATAATAATTTTATAAAATTCAAAATTTAGTTAATACTATTCATAATGGCTAGTTCATGACAATATTATAATAATATAACATTGTTTATTAAAACCCGGTATTGCGTACAACACACGCTATCGAGGAAGGTCGTGATTGCGTGTAATGCAAGCCAAGTCAGGGTTGCGTGTTGTGAAAGAATCCTTCGTTGTTTCGTATAACAGAATCCAACCATATTTCATTTATACATTTAATATATATATATATATATATACTCAATGTTGCGTAGAATAACTATTATCAAAATTGTGTGTAACACGGTCCAAGAATAGTGTTGCGTATACTACAAGCTAATACGGTGTTGCGTATAGCGCAAGGTAATCTTGGTGTAGAATACAACACAAGACATTAATTAAATTAAAAGAATATTTTTCATAAAATCTCGGGGTGTTACACGGTGCGCCGCCAGACAGGGCCACCGTGGATGAAGGCGCGGCGGCAGTGGCCAGCGCACCCGCGACCGCGCGGGTCCGGCTCACACGCACGGGACGTGGCCTTTGCCGCGCCCGTTGACTCCAGCGCGACCCCTCGAGGGCCGCGAATTCTTCATCTCGCGGGGGCAGTGCCCCGCGACTCCCTCGATCGGCTGGGTCGCGCCCTTGCTGGACCAGGCCACGCCGAACCGGGTCTGACCCGGACCCGATTCGGGCCGACCTAGGGGGGGGGGGGGGGTTGGGCCGGGTCGGTCTGGGCCCAGACCCCCCGTCTTGGACCGTTTTCGGTATTTTTCCTGTAACTTGAGCTACGGGCCTCCGAACGATGCACCGTCAGTGGCGATGTGATCCTTGGATCGAGACAGTAGTTTCGGTATACCGCACTTAAGTTTTCGGGAAACTTTGGGTTCGGCCGGGTTGGTTTGTTCACAAAACCAACCGGGCCCTCAGAGCGGAAACGCTCATATCTTGAGCTTCGGATGTCCGATTGATGTGCCGTCGACATTGGTGGATTCCTATATGTGAGACGGATCTTTTGGAATACTCCGCCCGAGATTTGGATGTAGGTGGAGTATGGTCGGGTTGATTTTTTCTTAAAAACCAACCAGGCCCCTGGGACGAAAAAGCTAATAACTCTCAGACCGGGCGTCCGATTGACGCGCCGTCTACGGAGTTGAGTTCCTATTGATGATACGGGACTTTTGGATACATCAAATCTGGACTTTGTGTCAGATGATGTATCATCCTCTCGGCTCGTGGAGAAGACCCTCCCGAACGAGCTTGCTGTGTGCGGGGACCCTAGTGCTGGCTGCGACTTCGACGACGACGACTATACAGAGATTCTCGGTGGATTCGACTGCGACGATGATGAGAACAGTACGGGAATCCTCCGTGTTTTCGACAGTGACCACTACGGTACATCTTGGGATACATCAACTCCGGACTGCATGTCAGTTGATGCATCGACCACTTAGCTCGTGGAGTGGACCCTCCCGGAACGAGCATGCTATGTGCGGAAACCCTAAAGCCGGTTGAGACTTGACGACTGCTGATCGAACGACTCGGGGTGTTTCTGATAGCCCAGTGGGGAGCGCATGGTTTCAGCGGCAGACCCATGGCGGAGGAGCGCTTGGTTTTAGCGGCAGACCCGCGGTACTCAACAGAAGGAGTACCTCTGGAGACTATGAGGGGGGGGGGGGGGCGTTTGGTTGTAGCGGCAGACCCACGACATAGGTGCGCTTGGTTGTAGCGGCACAAGGGAGCACGTGGTTGCTGCGGCAGACCCACGACAGAGGAGCGCTTGGTTGTAGCGGCACGGGAGAGCGCTTAGTTGTAGCAGCAGGCCCGCAGTACTCGATAGGTGGAGTACTACAGTAGTCCAAGGTTGGAGGGAAGCACTTGGTTGTAGCGGCATAACCACTGTGCTTGTTGGAGAAGAAGTTTCCCAATAACTATGGTTTCAACTTCATGATCGATCCTATGTGGGTCATTGCGGGGGTTAGTACCTACCGATCCATTGTGGGTCCGACGGCTTAGATGAATCAGTGGCTACATCTGATCATCTCTATCATCTTACGAAGAAGTATATCATGTGTGAGATGAAACTATGTTTTACCTTCCTTTGTGGATTGTTTTGAGCTATCCTGTGTGGATTTACATTTTAATTTCCTTTGTGGATTGTGTTGAGCTATCCTGTGTGGATTTTACATTTGGATTTCCTGTGTGGAATGGGTTGTACTTGAGCTCGGATGTTGGAGTCGAGCGAGTATTGATGACTTAGGTATATATATGGGCATATACCTAAGTTTTGTCGGATGTTACTTCGTGATTGTATCATTCCTTTGTGGATTATCCTTTGTGGATTTCGGGAGACCTTTGGGGGTCTCGGGGTCCCTACTGAGTAGCTTATACTCACCCCTGCACGGGCTATGCCCGCACTTCGTTGTGTTGGATGCAGACGATAGACAGCGCTGATCGTGGTGGAGGCTTGCGGAGCAGGACGATACCTGGAGGTGGACCACTGGGCAGGACGCACTCGGAGGGGTCGGCTGGACCCGAGGAGCAGTGGAGGCTTTCTGTACCCACCCTTCAGGTGGGACTTCCAGAGGACGGCTCGATGTTGCAGCTTTACTTTTCAGTTGCTGTTTTTCCCCTTTCAGTTGTACGTTATAGTTGGGCTTGTATTTCCGGCCCCCTTTATATTTCACCACTTACTGTTGTACCAGTTTTTACTTAGTGTTTACCTTTCCACTTGCTTACTCTATAGTGCTTGTTTACTTTTCAAACTCAATGCCTTCCCTTTTACCGGGATTTACGCCTTGGTGCTAGTCGCCTGCCCCTGGCCTATGGAAGGCAGGCTTGGGGTAGTCATGGCACGGGACCCGAGGACGGGTCGTGACAAATTGGTATCAGAGGAGTTTGGTTCTACCGTAGACTCTGATCTTTCTTCTATGTGAAGAAATAGTGTTAAGCGTATTGAGTGTGGTTATCAGTCCAGGGAGCCCAGTGTTGGTGCGGCGGCCGACATATCCGTACACGAGGACCCTGACTTCTGATTTCTGACTTAATGCATGAAAACATTGATTGCGTGTGTGTTTCAAGTTTTCTTTGTGATTACTTGTATCAGCTCACCAGGTATACCGTTCTGACCGTGGCACACCTATTTCCTTTCAGGATGGCCCCACGATGGTAGCCAGCTAGGGTTCCGAGTGTTGTACGTGACGACAGCCCGCCCAGCGACGAGACCTCGGTACATGGCCCTTTGATAGTAGAGGCACCAGTGGTACCTCTACCCGATGATCCACCGATGCTTCCAGCCCCAGCCGCTGACGATGCACGTCGCCTTAGTGCACTGCATGAGTTCCAGCGCCAGTGACCAACCAGGTTCCACGGGGAGACGGACCCCTAAGCAGCCGAGGACTGGCTGGAGGCAGTTGTTCGAGTTTTCAGGCTATTGAGGACACCATCGGACCTTATGGTGGTCCTTGCAGCGAGCCTCCAGCATGCGACAACAGGCAGATGGTGGAGCTTGATGCTCCAGGTGCACGACAAGGCATCACTCCATTGGATAGACTTTGAGAGCCTTTTTCGCTCAGAGTTCGTCCCAGCCACCCTCCGAGCGGTGCGCATTCAGGAGCTACTATAGTTGCGGCAGTGCAGCATGACAGTAGCCCAGTACGCGGTGAGTTTTACCGATCTCTCGAGCTATTCCACGGACATGGTACGAGACCCATTCTTCAGGGCCCGAACCTTCGAGCAGGGGATCAGGCGAGAGATCAGAGCATTAGTTGTTTCTCACAGCATTCCAACATAGACAGGAGTGTTGGAGCGAGCCTTCTTAGTGGAGAGTTTCCATGCTGAGCAGTCTCCAGAAGTAGGACCCACCACTAGCCGGCATGCGGCAGAGTCTTCTGCAGCGGGTAGTGGACAGATGAAGTAGGGGTCCAAGAGGACTAGACCTACCGGTGGTCGACCGCGTGACACAGGGTCAATTATGTGAGGAACCCGGGGTGGACAACGACATACTATGAGCGGACAGTGTTACTCCTGTGGCGGGGTTGGTCACATGGCTCGTGACTGTCTGACCCGCCATACGGATGACCAGCAGATGAACGAAGGACCTCCTAGGCAGAGGCAAAGGTTCGATCGAGGCGGATCGCATGGAGCAGGAGACCGTGGTAGAGGAGCTGGCCGAGCAGCAGGTAGTGGACAACACTTCGAGGTGTTGCCACCACCACCACCAGGAGGTCCACCCCGACCGCAGGGAGTTGGTGTACATGGTAGAGCTCAGCTTCATGCAGCTGAGGCCTTCGATCATGGAGCTCTGGGAGCAGATGGACGGGGGCGGAACTAGTGGATACATATTTTGTACTTCTAGTTCCTTGTTGCTTTTGTGTAGCGTCCTTGTATTATGAGCTGCAATAATAAAAGACGCATGCCTTTGTGCTGTTTTAATTTCTTTCCTCTTTTGTGTTGTTACTAAGAGGTTCCAGTTTAGACTGTTGACTTGACCCTCACTTGTGAGACATCTATTGGAGGAGACCCAGTTACCACACACTGATACCGACAGTGTGACTCAACCCTTGGAGGCGAGAGTAATGGTTGGATCTCTTGGTAGTAGCGTCGAGGCCTTATGACGTCATCCTTGGTATGGATTAGTATCATCCATGTCGGGATTTACTATATTAGGCGAAGAACATGGTTCATCCCGGGGATGAGACCAGATTTATCTTATCGGGAAGGAAGAAATCTCAGAAGCTCATATAGGACTAGAAAGGTCCAAGTCATCCATGAGCGGATGAGGACAGCTCAGAACCGGCAAAAGTATTGTGCTGACAGGAGGCAGAGGCCACTAGAGTTCGAGGATGGCAACGACATCTTCTTGCTTGTCTCACCTCGACGTGGATTACGAAGATTTGGACGAGGCGGCAAGTTGTCTCCACGCTTCATCGGACCTTTCCAGGTCCTCAGTAGGATTGGCGAGGTGGCTTATCACCTGGCTCTACCACATCAGTTGCACCGGGTGCACGACGTCTTCCACGTATCTCAGCTGAGGAGATACGTGCACGACCTGTCACACATCATTGACCATGGGGAGCTGGATGCTGATGATAGGGCGACCTTTGCAGAGGTCCCGGTGGAGATCGAGGATCAACAGGAGCGGGTCCTACGTGGACGATCGATTCCTCTTGTGCGCAGCAGATAGCAGAACGGGAACCTCTAGGAGAGCACTTTGGAGCGGGAGGCTCAAATGTGTGCTCAGTACTGCCTTTGTATCCCTAATTTTGTTGTAAAGCTTTACGGGGACTTAAATCCCAGTGGTGGGAGTAATGTAAAGACCCGTAAATTTCAAGGAAATGTTTTTCTTAATTTTCCTTAGAATATTTCAAGAACGCAGTTTCTGAAAGCATCTGATTCCTACGCCCGGTGTGCCCAGAATCATTTTCTAAAGTTTGGCTCGGGTACGTTCAGTGAACGGATGAGCGGGTTTTTCTAACTTTTGAACCGGTGCTCGGAATCAAATTTTGAGGGCACCTATGGAATCACAGCACCAGTAATTGCTTAGAAACGCCTCTTCCGGAGTTGCGTTTTCTCGGGTGTGGTTTTTAATTTTTTGGATTAAAGTTAAGAAATAAAATAAATTGTACGACAAACTTTATTTTATTTCACTTAAGCCGCTTGGAAGCCACTTAAAGCAGTTTAAGCTGAGTTGATGCGGATAGGGTGCTATCCAGAAATATCCTACCCACTTGGTAGGATATTTGTGAGGTGGGGCCTACACGAGCCCCATCGTTTCATTCCACTAAGTAACGCACCCGCGAAAACCTGTCATTATGAAAGTCAACTGACGCATTTTCTTAATTTCTTAACGCACCAATTAATTAGGCGGATTTATTCATTGAATTAATTGGGCGGTTTTATTTGTTGAATTAATTCGATGAATTAATTTAATCGTTTCTTAACCTGTTTTCAATCCGTTGGCGTAATAATAAAACAATACCAACGCATGACTTCTGAAAAAATGTTCGTTGAGAGGTTTTGACAACTTTATGCCTTCATACTCCTTCGCGAAGAACGCGAAGAACGCTAAGAACGCGAAGAACGCGAATAACGCAAAGAACGCTGTCACCCTCAGAGATTGACGACGCTTCTTCTGAGACGTTCTTCCCCGCAACGATCTCCGATCACCAACTGCTTGAGGTAGGAGATTTCGGGTTTCTTTTAAATCTTCTTTGTGGTTTATAACAACACATGGATTTAATCGATATAATTAAATCTTCATGTTCTTGAACCTCGGAGTTCGTCGACGCGTCACCATATTCCGCGATGACGCGACGCCATTCCGCGACGACACTACACCTTTCCGCGACGACGCGACTCCCTTACACGACGACGCGACGCCTTTCCGTGACGACGCGACGCCCTTCCGCAACACAACGATCGCCTCCTTCCGCGGTGATCAAATCTGCGAAGAACGCGCGTGCGACGACTTGACGAAGTAGGGGTTGTTGTGAAATAAATTATATTCCCGTGATCTTTTCTTTTAAAATTAAGAACCCGGTTCATAAGAACAATTTTAATTCATTAAAATTGTTTTTGGTTATGTTTTCTATGTGTTGATTAATCCTCCCGATTGTTACCACCTAACGCGGAGGGTGCGGGCCAAAAAAACACTGCCCAACAACCCTCCGCAGTTCTTCGTTGTTGTGCGGATTTGGTTGGCGGGTGACGATAAAACATGACGCAAGGGAGATTTGATGTTTCCGTAGTGATGAACGGGACCTGGGAGGAGCAGCGGCGTAGACGGGAAGGAAAACAGACCACTAGAGCAACTCCGGGAGCCCGCGGTCGCGCGGGTCCGGCTCACACGCACATGACACAGCCTTTTCCGCGTCCGTTGACTCCAGCGCGGCCCCTCGAGGGCCGCAACTTCTTCATCCCGCGGGGGCAGCACCCCGCGGCTCCCTCGGTCGGCCGCTCGGCCAAGCCGAGCCAGGTCGGACCGACCGGACGGGTCGCGCCCGGGCCAGACCAGGCCGCGCTAAACCGGGTCCGACCCGGAACCGGGTCGGGTCGACCCGGGGGGGGGGGGGTTGGGCCGGGTCAGTCCGGGCCCAGACCCCCCGTCTTCGGACCATTTTCGGTCTTTTGCCTGTAACTTGAGATACGGGCCTCCGAACGACGTGCCGTCAGTGGTGATGCGATCCATGGATTGAGACGGTCATTTCGGTATATCGCACTCAAGGTTTCGGGAAACTTTGGGTTCGTCCGGGTTGGTTCGTTCACGAAACCAACCGGGCCCTCGGAGTGGAAACGCTCATATCTTGAGCTTCGGACGTCCGATTGACATGCCGGCGACTTTGGTGGATTCTTCTAAGTGAGACGGATCTTTTGGAATACTCCGCCCATGGTTTAGATGCAGGTGGAGTACGGTCGGGTCGGTTTTGCCTTAAAAACCAACCAGGCCCCTAGGACGAAAAAGCTAATAACTCTCAGACCGGGCGTCCGATTGACGCGCCGTCTGCGGCGTTGAGTTCCTGTTGACGATACGGAACTTTTGGATACATCAACTATGGACTTTGTGTCAGTTGATGTATCAGCCTCTTAGCTCATGGAGTGGACCCTCCCGAACGAGATTGCTGTGTGCGGGGACCCTAGTGCTGGCTGCGACTTCGACGACGACGACTATACAGAGATCCTCAGTGGATTCGACTGCGACGATGATGAGAACAGTACTAGAATCCTCCGTGTTTTCGGCAGTGACCACTACGGTACATCTTGTGATACATCAACTCCGGACTGCATGTCAGTTGATGCATCGACCACTTAGCTCGTGTAGTGGACCCTCCCGGAACGAGCATGCTGTGTGCGGAAACCCTAGAGCCGGTTGAGACTTGACGACTGCTGATCGAACGACTCGGTGTGTTACTGATAGCCCAGTGGGGAGCGCATGGTTGCAGCGGCAGACCCACGGAGGAGGAGCACTTGGTTGTAGCGGCAGACCCATGGTACTCAACAGAAGGAGTACCTCTGGAGGCTACGAGGGGGAGCTCTTGGTTGTAGCAGCAGACCCACGACAGAGGTGCGCTTGGTTGTAGCGGCACAAGGGAGCGCTTGGTTGTAGCGGCGGACCCACGACAGAGGTGCGCTTGGTTGTAGCGGCACAGGGGAGCGCTTGGTTGTAGCGGCAGACCCATGACTGAGGAGCGCTTGGTTGTAGCGGCACAGGAGAGCACTTGGTTGTAGCAGCAGGCCCGCATTACTCGATAGGTGGAGTACTACAACAGTCCAAGGTTGGAGGGAAGCTCTTGGTTGTAGCGGCATAACCACTGTGCTTGTTGGAGAAGAAGTTTCCCAATAGCTATGGTTTCAACTTCATGATCGATCCTATGTGGGTCATTGCGGGGGTTAGTACCTACTGATCCTTTGTGGGTCCGACTGCTTAGATGAATCAGTGGCTACATCTGATTAGCTCTATTGTCTTACGAAGAAGTATATCTTGTGTGAGATGAAACTCTATTTTACCTTCCTTTGTGGATTGTGTTGAGCTATCTGGTGTGGATTAATTTTTACTTTCCCTTTTGCATTGTGTAGAGCTATCCTGTGTGGATTTTACGTTTGGCTTTCCTGTGTGGACTGGGTTGTACTTGAGCTCGGATGTTGGAGCCGAGCGAGTATTGATGACTTAGGTATATGTATGGGAATATACCTAAGCTGTGTCGGATGTTACTTCGTGATTGTATCTTTCCTTTGTGGAATATCCTTTGTGGATTTTGGGAGACCTTCGGGGGTCTCGGGGTCCCTACTGAGTAGCTTATACTCACCCCTGCACGGGCTATGCCCGCACTTCATTGTGTTGGATGCAGACGACACACAGCGCCAATCGTGGTGGAGGCTTGCGGAGAAAAATGGTACCTGGAGGTGGACCACTGGGCGGGACGCACTCGGAGCAGTCGGCTGGACCTGAGGAGCAGTGGAAGCATTCTGTACCCACCTTTCAGGTGGGACTTCCAGAGGATGACTCGAGGTTGCAGCTTTACTTTTCAGTTGCTGTTTTTCCCCTTTCAATTGTACTTTACAGTTGGGCTTGTATTTTCG
The DNA here is from genome assembly GCA_963277665.1 of Viscum album. Lineage (NCBI taxonomy): Eukaryota > Viridiplantae > Streptophyta > Magnoliopsida > Santalales > Viscaceae > Viscum > Viscum album. The sequence continues at coordinate 499,927,952 of OY728139.1, forward strand.
GCCCCCTTTACTTTTCAGAACTTACTATTGTACCAGCTTTTACTTAGTGTTTACCTTTCCGCTTGCTTACTCTGTAGTGCTTGTTTACTTTTCAAAGGAAATTCCTTCCCTTTTACCGAGATTTACACCATGGTGCTAGTCGCCTGCCCCTGGCCTATGGAAGGCGGGCTTGGGGTAGTCACGACACAGGACCCGAGGACGGGTCGTGACACAACCACTTGTTATTGATAAAAATAATCTAGTGTAAAAATATTTATACTTGGATAAAATCCATTTTTAGTAAAGGGTAATATCTCACATTGAGGCTTAATATTGTAAAAATTTCACATTCCTTGTTTTTATTTATCTTTCATTACAGTCAAGTAAATTTTTGGATGCAATTGAGAGGGTCATTTCCTGACTGAAAAGAAAGTATTATTTCAAAGGATGAAATTTGAAAAATTATGTCTACCCTGATCCATCCCCTCTTAGTGTATCCATTCGATCTATTGTCACTAATACAAATGAATCCAAATTTGGAAATTGACCACATAGAGAAGAAAAAAAAAACATATGGTGGAAGAATAAGTCATGGTTTCCATAAAGATACAACCAGAGAAAAAAATATAAATTCAAAACCGAGATGGTGATTTTACTCAACCCCAAACTCCCTTCCCAACAATAATGACCCAATATAAGAAAAACAATGAAGAGGACCTATAACAAGAAATATTTTCACACCTTCAAGAAATTTGAAGTCAAGATAACATTGTTGGATGAAGTGAATTAGATTCCAAGGTATACAAAGTTTCTCAAATATATGTGTACCATGAAAAGAAAAAAATAAGGAGATAAAAAGGGAAAATCTGGGTTGCAAATTTTCTACTATATTATCTCCATGTTTAACTTGGAAATATAAAGATCATGGTATTTTTAATATCCCATTCACAATAGGATAATTAAATTTTAATAATTAAATTTGTTATTTAATTATATCAATTAATGTTATTCATCATTCATTTTCTTCTTCAAAATATGTAGAAGAACATAAACTAAACATATTTTTTATGACTATCTAATAGATGCAAAGCCTATATAGTAGGAGTCTTAGAGGATGTATTGGTAAGAGTGTAAGGCTTACTATTCCCTGTGGATTTGTATGCTCTGAAAAAAATAAGAATAAAGAGTTACACCCAATTCCCTTATCATCTTTGGTAGTCCATTTTTGAAAACTAATAGGAACATAATAAATATTCTTTAGGGATCCATTCCAATTAATTTTTGTAAATAGACTATCAATTTTATTATTTTGGATTCAATGAAACAAACTCCAGAAGAACATTTTCTTTTCACCATGTCTTATCTTGAAATTATTTCTTATTTAGGGGAAGAAATTGAAATGTTTAATGAAATAAAAAACCTAAGAGAAACCCTACAGTGACCAATTCTTTATGATTATTATTTTTTTAAAATGAGTTAAATATAGAACCTAATATGAAAAGTGACCAGTTTGAAGAATTGAAAGAAGATTAATTTTATAATTTTATTAAATATATTAATTATTCTTTTGATTTTTACATGTAGGTTAAAATAATGAGAAAAAATATGTTAAAACCATCATTAGAACACCCTGTTCAATAGGAACTCAAACTACTTCGATCTAATTTTAAATATTATTATCCTATGGAAAATAATAAACATGTTGTGATAATTTCAAATAATTTAGAACCTAATAAATATCACCAACTTTTATCCACAACAAAATGGATTTCTAGGACCATAATCCTATCACTAGGGTACATTCCTAGGATTATACAAAGAGTTTTTTTATACCAAATACACTTAAAGGATGAGTCAAAACTTATGATAAAACTCTAAATATGAATCAAACCATCCGTAATAGAAGTTTTGGAAAATGAAATTAAAATAATTTTAGTAGCTGTTATCATATACCATATTTTAGACTCAAAGCGGGTGAGTACCATTCATATTATACATAAAACAATTGGAATTACCATCACGAAAAATGGAAGGTATGAACTAGTACCCACTAGGACTAAAATAGTTAGATGATCTGTATTAGCTATAGAACACTAAATTGTGTGAACTGAAAAGACCATTTCCTTGTCCTTTTTATAAATCAAATTTTTGGAACACTAGTTGGAAGGGATCACTATTTCTTTATTGATGAATTTAATGGTTTCTTTCATATACCCATAACATCAAAATATCATTAAAAACAATATTTACTTGCGCCTTTAGAACATTTTCATACTGAAGGATTCCTTTAGGGTTATATAATACCCCAGGTACTTTCCAACACTATATGATAATTATCTTTTCAGGTTTGATTGAAATATTACTCAAGGTATTTCTTAACACCTTTATTATATAGTAAAAATGATTTGAAATATATCTTGAAAATCAGGAAAAAGTTTTAAATAGTTTTATTCAAAAGAATATGGGTTTTAAATTTAAAAAATTTCATTCTATAGTAATGAATGGTAATGTTCAGGGCCAAATAATTTCTAAAAATGAATTTAAGTGGATAAGTCCATGGTTGAAATCATTTATACAATACCATTCTCCAGCACTGTAAAACATGTTTGATCATTTATAGGAAATATTAGATTCTAAAAAAGGTTTATTAGGAATTTTAGAAAAGCTATATTTTCTATGATTAACCTGCTCTAGAATAATAATAATAATATTATATTTAGGGAATGATGATTGAATTATTTTGAAAATATCTAAGATATATTTTCTGTAACACCTGTAATTAGACCAAAAACTTGGGAAGACCCCTTTGCTGTTATTTTTTATGCCTCTAATAATGCATTTGAACCAGTGATATCCCAAAAGACAAGTAGTCCATACCATGTGAAAACATATACTTTAAAGATCTTGGAAATAGATCATACTATTTATATAACAATATAGAAGGCATTTTTTTCAATAATTGTAACATTGGAAAAATTTCCTTTTTATTTGTTATTAAGTAGAGTAATAATTTATTATAAAAATGCATATATTAGGTATTTAATCAATAAATCCAGCATCAATTCAAGATTCCTAAGTTTGATTCTTCTCATATATGAATTTCACATGGAGATAAAATACAATAAGTGAGGTGAGAACTTTGTTATAGATCACATGAGCATATTGATACACATTATTCTAGTAGACACACCCACATATGCAACCTTGGATGATTCTCTCCCTTGTCAAAAGTTATCTGGATTCATTGGCACAGAACCCTGGTATGATGACATGGAAAAATATTTGGTCACATCAAAGTTACACTATTTATTTTTAATATATAAACTTACTAAGTTAAAATTTTAAACTAAATGGATTTTTTGGATGGATCTATATTTTGGGATAATCTATAATGACCGAGTAATAAAAAGATAGATAATTGAGGAAGACTTAAATTCCAGGCTTAAAATTTTCAAGAACCTTTTTATGTATATGAGATAATTGTTTTAATATAGTTTTTTTAGTCAATGATTTTTAAATATTCAAATTATTTTTCTAAATCCTGATGAAACATAAATTTAGTGTATGAATTTAAAAATATAGGAAATTAAATAACAACCATTGATCTTATGTGAAATATTTGATATATGGGGTATACACTTCATGGGACCATTTCCTATTTCTCTTCAATTCACATATATTATGATACTTTTATATTATGTTTCAAAATGTATTGAATATTAGGAAACTATAATTTTTTTAATATTTTTTTTGAATTTATATGATCATATGATTTTTGTAGGTCTGTAGTACCTTGAGAAATCATCCTTGACCAGAGAACTCATTTTTGAAGTAGAAGTATGGAAGATCTTATGCAGAGATATTGATTACAACACAATAACTCTTCTTCCTATCACTCATAGGATAATTTTTTATCAATGGTATCCAATAGATAAATAAAAATAATTATTGAAAGGATAGTGAAACCCAATAAGAAATATAGGAAAATAAAATTAGCAAGTTCATAGTGGGATTTTAGAGAAACTAGAGGTACTATGTAGAGATGCGTATGAAATTAAATATAGGAAAACTATACACTTTGACTGATTAGAACCTTAAAGAACTTTTCTAAATGATATTTGGATAGCTCATATAAACTAAAGTAAAATAATTATATGATAACTTATCTAGAAGTATTACTAAGTAAACAAAAACAATTTTGTGTGAGTTATCCATCAAATTTGAGTTAATGTAACTAAAGATCTAGTTTCCCAGTTATTGATTTCATTCTCTGTCTATTATAATTTTTTCTGAGAGGTACCTATTATCTAGGGATGGTTTAGTTATGAGTTTATGTAGATTCATCTAATACGTGCTTTTAATAAATAGGGTTGATAAAAATTAAATATGTACTAATTGAAAAAGGGGATGAAATGATTTGGTGAATTATAAAATTGGATTAATAGGGTGAAGATGATATATCTAAATATCATATAAGTTATATAAATAAAGTGTGAAAAGTAAATATGGAATAAAAATCTAAGGGCAAAGGGATTTGGAAAAGATACTCCTGTTAAAGTATTAATTCTTGTAAATTATATTCTATTTATACTACTAAAAATATAAATTTTTCTTAAGAAGAAGAAGTAACCTTTTGAATTTTTGGAATAAATATTTTTTAAATGTGTGAGAGTAATTAAGAAATTAATATTTAAATATTTACATAGTAATTATATAGGATTTCACCTTAATTTTCCTTTTATTTATAATAAATTTTTTAAATATTTAAATGTCACTAAATCTACAATTAAACAGAAAATAATCTTTATATTAATGTTTTAAACTAATTTTATCATTTAGTATTAATTTTTACAACTATTTTTAAAATTTTCCATACTTTTCAAGAGACTTTTGGATGTTAGTTGATAAAACACTGAACATAAAGAACATACAAACTGATAAATAATAAGGGATGTTAATACATAACATATTTTGAGTTGAATAAATATTATGTAACCCTTTAGATTTGGGAAGATTGGAAAAATTAACTTATGGGATTCATTCATAATATATTATCCCAAGGGAAGATCACACATAATGTAAAGCACTGAATCTAGTCATTTAGAGCTTGTGGTTATCTTAATAAATTGATATAAGACACAAGTGATCACATCCTGAAGGATCAAATAGTTTAGTAGTCTTGGGAGACTATATACTTACATGATTCTCAAATTACATTTTAAAACATGAAAAACAACCTAAAATTATAATGATAACATCATTATTTATTTCAGAATATTCATCAAATCAATCACAAATCCCTTCTTGGTATCCTAGTGAATATAAAACTTAATAAAGGGTGAGAAAAAATGTTCAATAAGGGAAAGTATATAAATGAATATATCATGGGACAAATAAATAATGAATAATATGAAAAAGATAAATAAATAAAAATTTACCATATAACTAATATAATAAAAGGGGAATATATATCCATGGATGAAATAACTATATAAATAATCAAATGGATAATAATAACTTGTTTTATAATAATATAATACATAATGTTTTACATCATAATATTACCTTCAGGGCCTCATGCCAAGACATTATACATAACTAGGTAAATTATACACTAAATACCTATACTATTTTTTCCCATGGGACTTACCAATTCATTTAGGGGATATAATAAGCCTCTCTAATCACTTACTATATCTAATTTATTCTTCACATAAGGTAAATTAATAAAAATTCAATACATAGTCAGCATAAGCATTTATGTTGAAACAATAACATATGAAATGTTAATATTTTCCCAGTAAATAACTTGAAAAACATTATAATAAGTAATCTATATTAATATGGTGGGTAGTATCATTAGATTATATCCCTAGAAAAGTATAATATTTATAAAATGATATTTACATAGATGAAAAAACATTTAAAATATCACTCGAACATCTCCTGATAAAAAACCCTTTAAATTTTGAAATCTTATATTTAGAATCAAAAGGTTTATAAAATACAAGGGAAAAAAATTTATTTTAATGGATCCATGGGAACTTCTAAAACATGCTTCAAGGAAAATAAAAGTCATGATGGTAGGAAAATAATAGTCATGGTGGCAGGAAAATATGTTCGTGTGGTAAATTTTAAAATAAAGATTTAATTCATACATTTGTTAAAAATCACCTATTTTGGAAAACTACACGAGGATTACTTTTATATAAATTCAAATACTGGTAAAAATGACTTTAATCAATCATTTTAGAATTTTAAGAACATACTTGAAAACATTTTAAAGAAAATAAGGACATAGAAGAAAATTATTCCCAACCGAATAGGAAAAGAAAGTTGGTTTTCCTTAAAAACATTTTTTGAACTTTTGAGTTCTTATAGCGAGGAAAATGAATCTAAAAATTTTACTTTGTAGAAATAAGTATATTATAAGAAAAATATAATATTTTGAGAGATAGATCATATAATTTCTTCATCAGAAATTTAAACATAAACAATCCCGGTAAAAAGTGAGATTGTAACTTACAGCTCTTACCACTTTGGTAAATTTTGAATCATAACCTCATGAAATAAATAAATTCAATTGAAACATTAAATAACATTAATATAAATACATTCATTTTATATATTATCAAAATGTATTTATATAAACCACATTAAAGAATCAAGTGCTGACTATTGAATATGTCTCACAGAAACAAAAGTGAGATGAGAAACCCTTACCATAGGTCTCGCTTGTTACTTTAGTGATTATAACCTATTCTATAATAAATTTATATTTATTATATTTATATTCCATAATAATATTCAATTTTATAATACCATACATGGTTTACTATCTTATCACTCATTCATTCAAAATCTTTCCTTATCATCAAAATTTTGAGTGTTAATTGCTTCATTTTTCATGTTTATTTTGATTCAACAGTTTTGGTCCTTATATCATGATCTGGGTTTCATTATCTATATAATTTTAACAATTTAATAAATATCATACATATTAATTATATAAATATTTAAAAATATGAATAAAATTAAGATATAGAAAAATGAGTCACACCTTTCATATAGATGGTTGTCTATATGTACACACAAACATTTTTGTCATTTTCTATTGAATAGATGGAAATAAAGATAGAAAATATTTTGTTAATATATAATCATAATTATATAATATATATACTATATATTTATTAAATCCATAATTATATCCATCAATTTGAGGTAGTGATAGAAAATGATTCATATCGCTACATGGAGGCGGCAGTCGACATGTTGTCACTCGTGATTCTTTCATTTACCAGTTGATAGAAAGGTGGTGGAAAATTGCTTTCCAAAAATCAGAATAAAATTATATTTATTTATGGTACTACTTTCATTTTGTTTGGATGGATAAAACATATTTAGTAGAAGTATAAGAAGAAATAAAATTTCAAAGAGTTGGGTAAGGCGTTTATCTCTTATTTGAGATACCACTTTTAGCTTACACTTTATGCCTTATTTGGATGATCATATGTAACATACCTAGTTATTTAAAAAAGGAAATACTATATTCGATAGAATACATTATACACCAAATCAGGTTTAAATGAATAATTAAATATTATTTTGTTACTTCTATAACATAGTAATTTGAAGGGAATGAATGAATAATATTAATTGAATTATGAAAATATAGTTTACGCATGTATATATAATTAATTAATTAGTAAAAATTAAATATAAATGAAAATAAATAATTTTTTTAAATAAAATGAATTTTTTTTTCTAAAAAACTATTTAATTGTTAATAAGTGTGTTTATATAAAAATCATGTCATTCTCGTTGGGTTCCATTAATGAAATATATATACATATAATATATTTATTATAATTTTTAAAATTCATATTATATATTTCTTAGACATGTTATAAGAACAAATTCCACTTTATGGATAAAATGAGCATTTTTCTAAAAAGGAATTTTTGGCTCTTTTTGATGGTGGACCTATTTTAAATATAGGCTTTTACACATTAACAATTTATATTTGAAAAAATAAACTTATTATTTGAAATTAGTGTATCAAAATATACTTTGTCTTAATTTATTATATTTTTTTGATAAGAATCATTTTTTGATGAATAATAAAAAAAAATATACCATTTCATAAAATTTAATTACAGTGTAATAAAATATTTTTTATGGTTTTAAAATTTAATTAAATTATGTTTTAATTATTTAATCCAATTTATGTCATTGTAATCAAATTCACATTGAAATTGGATATAAAGACATTATGAACATTTTAACATTTTTTACGTTAAAAACTCGTTTTCTCATTCCGTCAATGAGATTAATTTTTAATTAATTTCAATAAATTATTTATTTTGAATTTTGGAAAATGGATTAAATATTTAGAATAATAATTTCCCAATTATGTAAATAGATCCCTTTATTTTTAGACATTATGAATAGTAACTGTAGTAATATTTTTATTATCACGGTCAAGGGTAAATCAGGTAATTAAAGGTAAAAATAATTTTATAACTAATTTAAAATAAACCTAAAACATTAAAAAATTTAATTATATAAGTTTTTTTTAGAAAATAATAATCATTGTGTTTACTTTATATCCTTTGGAGGCCACTTTGATGTTAGTAAGACATTTATAATATTATACTCAAAGAGAAGACAAATTTTGTGACACCCTTGTTTTAAACAAGTAAAGTATTTTGAACATGTGGTAATACATGGTATATCTTCAACTATAAATAGAATTTATAATGCTAAAATGTTTACCAACATCATGGTAATTTATTTATTATTTTTAATATAGAAATAAGTAAAGTAAATGGTGACACAGTGATGATGCAACAATTTCTTAATTATTGATGGAATCAAATATATGATATTAAAAATATTAAAATAAATATAATTTTTGTGAATTAATTTCATCCACAAATTTTATTTATGTATTTTACTTGTTATTGGTGTGTTAAAATAGTTTTCTAGAATATATAATGTTATTATGATACTTTTAAAATGTCAAGAAATGAATAGTGTAAAAATTGACACTAATGGAATTTTAAAATATAAAATATTTTATTAAATGATATAAAATTTATAAAAAACCCAGGTTTAAAAACTATTTGTATCAAGTCATAAAACATCATAAATGACTCATTTAGTGGTATTGTTTCATTTTATTGTAATTAAATTAACCCTCAAATTTTAAATTACGTGATATAATAGTGAGAATTAAGAAGGGTTAAAAAAAAGATAAGGATTATTGTTAGGACCACTAGGTTAGATACCCTGGGATGGGGGGGGGGGGTGAATCAGGGTATGAAAAATTAAAACAACTACCCCTATTGATCTTGTTTCGTTGTTAGAAAAAATCTTTCTTCTCTCTCCTTCCACTTGCAGATTATGAACTAAACTTAAAGCAAGAACATGACACAATAATTTTACTTGGTTCACCCTCACTAGGATATGTCTAGGAGCATACACCAGCAATGTTCCATTGTACAAAATCCTCTAAAAGTGTAATTTTATTTATAATGTTCAGAGAAGACTCACTTTCCCTCTTTGTTTACAACCACCCACACTATGGAAGCTCACTTCTCTTGCAACCCTATGCAGGCTGGCGCTTCTCCAAGTATAGAGCACAAGTGCTGCCAACCACTTCTGTTACACACACTTCTCCAACTTAGAACATGGTTGAATCACACCCTTTTATGCCCGAACCAATATTTGCACACAACTATCAACTAGCGCACAACTTAAAAATACTTTTATACTTGCATGACCAAACAACCACTTGCGTAACCAAACCTACTTGCATGATTGGAGATAAAATTCTCCCTAAGTGTTGAGCTCAGTCAAAAATGAGGATTGGTGGCCCTCTATTTATAGGAATTTTAGAAACCCTAAGAATCACACATAAGTTTCATCTAGGAGTACAAGTCCAGCTACCTAATCCCCTGTCACCCTAGTCACCTTACAGACCCAAACCAAAACTTAGGTGGCCCTCTTTAATTTTCCAAATTTTGATGTTCTGATTTTAAAAAACATATGGCACGTAACGTTCCAAGACTCCAAGAATATTGACCTTGTTTATATTCTTTTTATACTATATCTAGATTGTTTGTTCCTTTTTAATGATTCTTGGACAACATAGGTTGTCAAAAATATCTCTATAACTTGATAACTCACCCTGGAAATCCTCTTTGTCAACAAACAAATGATCTTTTCCAAAAACAGAAACACCTAAAAAATGGTTCAAGGTTACCCTGAGGGGTTTTTTCCCAAAAATTATAAAATATTAAAAAATTATATGATTTTAATTTTATAAAGGTAATTCGACCCAAAAGAATCATATAATAAAAAAAATCAGTTTGGGACCCTTTTTAATCGAAAATGAATTTATTTTAGTTTAATAATCTGTAGAACTCCAAGAGTGCCCCTCCCCTCTCCTATAAATTGACACCCATTCTTTTATATTATTCACAGCTCAAAACCTATTTAATTTAGAAAATATCTATAAAAACACCTTCTTAGAAAACTTTCCCAAATTCTAGAGGCCTTTGATTAGTTATAATAACCTCATTAGAGGTGTTAAGGTGTTAATCAAAGGAGATCCTCCAAAGAGAATATATCGTTTTTATTTTAAGTTTTTCTATTTTATTTATTCTTCCCCTTCCTTCAAATATTATTACACAACAATGAATTAATAAATAAAATATCCTCAATATAATTATATGTTATTAAATTAATATCATCATATAAATACATCACCACTCCCACCAAATGGGAAAATAAATAGTCGTTCATGCGTACGTGTGGCCTATCAACTCCATAAACTGATATAATTCATTTTACAATACCATATCTCAAGATTTGTTATATTTATATAGTTAGTGTTTATATACATGATATTAATTACATATTTATTGTTATAATATAATAATATTTCCATTAAATTCTTACTTTCCATGCACATTAAAATGATAATTTCCTACGTGCGTACATGTGATCTATCACCTCCACGATGTGATGTGTTTCATTTATAATCACCACATCACATGGATAATATATATAAAAAGATTTAAATTATTAATATGATATTAGTGATATTATTTTTATTCTATAAAGATAAAATAATAATTACCTTATTTATATAATGATAATTTAAAAATGGAAATGTTACTCATGCGTACGTACGACTTACCGTCTCCATGACTGCAACATAGTTCATTTTTCATAACCATATTTAATGAAGGAATTATAAAGTACCATTTATTTTTAATAATGATTATAATTTTATGAATATTATTCTATATATGATGAATTAATTACCACCTTGTCCGTATTTGACTTACCAATGTCATTTGGGACTTATGTGCTGAATATCGTCAAAATGTCTGACATAAACATAAACAATTAATTTAATGTTACAACATGTTAATTAGTGATATAAAATGAATAATAACATTTAAAAGGTTTTAAATAAAGTATATAATTAACATAAGTTTTTGTCTAGGAATATAAATAGCGCATGTGATGAGTCGGACTCAAGGCAAGGGACTATTTACCTAAAATTTTGTTTTATGTGTTTTATAGATTTATACTTCTAAATATTTTGAATTCAAGTACATGTTTTCAAAATAGTCTTAGATATTTATTTATATGGATATAAATGTTTTTAAATGTTAATTTTAGAATTTATTTAAAAACGTTCAACGTGGTATGGGACACTTTGATTCAAAAATATCTTTTATAATTTTTTTAAATTGGAATTTTAACATGGATTGATTATTTCAATAACTTGAAATGTTTTCTTATGAGATTAAATGAACTTTTATGAGTGACATGTTGAAAATTTGATTATTATTTGTGTTTTGATTATATAATGGTACTTGCACATTTTATGGGTGATACCAATTCATCTTATATGAAGGGTTGATCCCCATCATAGCTCACAGGTGAGGCCGATATAGCTTATAAGAAAGGTGTAACCCATTATATCTCAGGATAGAAGGGTGAGCCTGATATTTCTTATAATAAGTGTGATCCCCATCATATATATCCAATTCATTAGGTACTCTGGAGGTGGAATTCATGCGTATGGTTATTCCATTTGTAAGGGTGAATGTAAGAGAGATATGGTAATGATATCCCAAGGCACCTAAGTAATTTTTATTTTCTTTCTAATGAGTTTTTATGAAAATGTTTTTAATGAGTTTTCTTATTTTCACCAGACTAATGATTTATTTATTTGTATCCCTTAATGATATTTTTGTGATCATCCCATGTTTGAAATTGTTTTTCTAAGGTCTTAATGTTGTTAATGGAAAAGAAGATTTATTGTTGAAATAATTAAAGATGTGCCTCGAAAATAATTCGTGTTTTTAAAGGCTTTCTTTTGGTGGAAAAAATGGATCCTGAGAATAAGTGTCATCTTGTAATGTATGGGTTTACTTTTTAAAAGTTTTAACGAATTATCTAAAACTATAAACCTAAAATATCATGTAATGTAAATTCTAGTCCAAAATACTAGGATATATAATGTTTAAGTCCTGGTGCATAGATTTGGTATCAAAGTATGATTTAGAAAACATTGGAGATTATGTTACATTCTAAAGATTTAAGGATATAATCATAGGTTTATAATTTTAAGGCTGATAACAAGTTAAATATTTTATAAACCCCATTTAAGGCCTTAATTTATGAAATTTTAATGTGACTAATGGTATTTTTGGAGACATTTAGTTTTTGAGGTAATTATGGGTTATTACTTTTTGGGAAGAAAAATGGAAGGTATGAGATAAAATTTGAAGATAAAACATGTTATGGTTATTTTGATAAATTCATCATATCTTGGAAAATTTTATAAGAATTATGTGTTTTTTTAAAATAGGACAACCCGTAGGATTGGTGAAAAAACATTGCATCCAGCAAGGCCGTGAAATTTGAACCCCCAACTGAAGGGTGTTAAGGGTGCATCACCTACCAACAGCCTACATGAATTCTTGGGTTAGTATAATTTTTTTTAGTTAAATGAGTTTATAGAATAATAATTAGTTGATTTTGGGAACATATGTTTTATCGAATAAATAAACATGAGATTGTAAAATGATTTGGTGATTAAGTGATTAATTTAATTTTGGAAGATGTTCATTATTTTTGAAACCCTATATGACCGAGGTACCTATAATACTATTAGATTTTATTTGAGAAGTAAAGGTTGAATTATATTTTGGAATGATCTATGATTTTAGTTGTGGGTTATGTTGATTTATATTATTTATTGAAATTGTTAAAATCTCTTGATGATGACTAAGGAAATTATTTTTTGGTATGAGACTTCAAGAGTAATTTATGTTATTTGGAGATAATTATAAAAATTTATATTGGAAGGAAATGGGATCCAATACTTATAATGTTTTTGGGTTTAAATATTATTTATAATAATTATCAGGAATTTTAAGGGTGGTTCTTTTTTAATGGTCTATGTAGAACTTTCGGAAATACCATTGAATTTTGGAGATTTATGTAGTTTTTAGTCATATAAAAGATTATTCTTTATTTTTAATTAACTTATATTGTACTAACCATTTTTGTTTTGGTTAATCTCTAAATATAGGAAATTATATTGTTAATATTTCTTGGATTATGTGATTCTCTAGAAGTTGATTCTAGTTCTTTAAGTATGAAAAATTCGTCTTGAATACTAATAGTTTGGAGAGAAATATGAGTTTGTGGTGGGATTTTATTAAAATATGAAACTCTACTTTCCAAGTAATTATGTTTCTTTATGTTCTTTTTTCAGGTAGTAAAATAATTCATCCACTCTACGAAAAGGATCTAAAAAATACATTTTCCATTTACTTTTCTTACTAATAAATCAATGACCTTATAACCCATGAAACACTTATGGTTTTGTGATTGTTAACTCTATCCTAAACATGTTTTCTATCACTCTCCATAAAAACATGATGGTTAGTTTTCAATTCCATATCCATGATTTCTTACATGGAAACCCAGTATGTGTTATCTTAGGTAACCATCAAAATTCCTTATCTTTTTTTAATGTGGATGTTTCTTTTACCCTTTTCATGAAGTGGGATTTGAAGAAATATATTTTGAAAAGTCAAACCCCTATTTCAAATTTTTAGGACATAATTTATTTATGGGGGGGGGAGAATGTGAAATACTGAGTTTTTTTAAAAAAAAGACTTTGTTCGATAGTATACATGATACGACAAATCATGTTTGAATTAATAATTAAATATTTTTATGTTATGTAATGTCCCAAACCTCCCCAATCCATTACATTGTGAAATATGGAATTTCAAGAGTTCTAGGATGTCATGTTGAATCATTTCAAGATTTTTACAAAAATCTAATTTTCCAATGATAGCTCACCGAATGGTGACTCACACTAGTGACCCGTGATGATGACTCAACCAACGGCGACTCGTCCACTAGTATCTCACCAAAAGGTGACTCAACCTAATATATTTCCACTGATATCTCACACTGGTGACTCTCACTGGTAGCTTTCCAATTATATCTCTCCAATGATGATTCACAATGGTGATTCACCTAACAGTGAGTCATTCCAATAGTTAGTTGAAATTAGAGTTTTCTCTACCTTTTCCAGTTTGTCCCCTTTAACATTTTTTTTGAAGTGAAATGAATTTAATAAGATATTTAATGGTTTTTAGACAAGTTTAAAGTTGTATCTATTATCTTAAAACATGATGCTTCTCTTTTAATTTCAAATTGTGTGGTCTTGGTAAAGATCTAAAGGACCCCGAGACCACACTGAGAGGGAGGGAAAATTAGGGTGTCAAATTTTTTCACTACTTTATTGGATCTTGTTCTCAAATTGGTAAGAACTTGTTTAAAACAATATGATGGATATGTGCTGTAATTAAAACAATCACATGCATAAGGTCAGCACAACACCTTTTCACTTGGTTCACCACTAAGGGCTACATCCAAGGAGCATATGCTGAAAGGTTTTCAGTCTTATCTAATTCCTCTATTCTTCACTAGTTGTAGATTACAAATATTTGATAATAGTCACTCGGTCCATAGCACACTCCTAACTATTTATGGATAGCTCACTACTTCCCTCAGGTTACTCATGTTGAATCCCCTTGGCTCACCTCCTTGGGAGAAGTCCCACTAAGATTATAGATGTGAAGGTCTATTTAATAGATAAGCATGGATGACTTTGTCTCCTGTTCAACATGACACATTTCTTGCGTTAGAGTTCTGAATTGATGATCTTTTGTATTCAATATTATCTTTTAGTGTAATAATTTAAGGCACTAAATCTCCTTCTTCTATTCTTCGATAGAATCACAAAATTCTATGTGATTGTTTAAGAAATGAAGATCACCTCCGAAAATCATCATCACAATTTTACTGCCCTGGATAATTCACAATATTTAGTTGGGCACTCTCCGTTATTCTTATTCTTCTTATCTTCCTTTAATTCCCAATACAATCACATATGTGTATCAGTATACTTCCTTCTTTCTATCCAGATTTGAATTTAGTTGCACATATTGTTCTTATTCTCTTCAGAAAGCACATCAAGTGTGTTAAACACCAGTTGTGTGTATGTGGTACTACTTCTTGTCGTAAAACCGAATGTTTCATGGTACCTCCTTCTTTGCAAAGCCGCTTTGAGAGTGATAAGAACTGGTCAAAGGCGTGCGGGACCCAAAATTTTTTCACACACCCTTCTAGGTGTCTTGCACGTAAAATTAAAATATTTCAAGTAAAAACACCTTTTGGTGCGAAAAATCATTTTCGCGCAACTCTTTCTTTTCACACAGAACTTCTCTATTCTGCGCAACACATTCTTTCTTCACAAAACACCTATTCGTTTCACGCACCACTCTATACTTCAATTTTTTCACACATCAAAGGTCAAGATTTTTCTAAGTGTCGAGCATCATCAAATGAGATGGGGTTACCTACTATTTATAGGTACTTTTGACCTTGTGCATAAAACCCCTTCCTATGCATAAAACAGTATCTCATTTCTTTATATTAAACACAACGTCCTTTATTTTCACCCACCACCTGGATTTTTTGGGCACCTTATGTGTTATACCCCAAGAATTTACAAATAGATTTATTTTAGAATGCATGAAATACTATGTCTCAATAAAACACCACTTTTTTATAACCTAGTGAAGTAAACATTATTTTTCCCTCTGTGATGTGAATTTTGAAAAAACTAACATACACGGTTGCCTTTAGTAAGATATTTAGAGTCGTATAAGACAAACATAATTTTTGGTGAATAGTAACATACCCTTACGAACAATGACATGCCCTTATGAATAATAATGAATAGTAATTAATAGTAAGGAATATTAAATCATATTAAAAAAATATAAAATTCACTCATGAAGGTATAAATACAATTAATACATCTTAAAAGTGAAAAAACAAACATAGTATAAGTATTGGTATTTTGGAATGACATAAATATTTAAATTAATTTATTTTGATTAATTTAATAATTTAAAATGGAAATTTATTTTCTTAAAATGAAATCAAAAATTGTTTCTTTTTTTTCTTATGATTATAATATAATTTAATAGGACCTTGATTAATTTTTCAAGGTCCTATAAAACAAGTTATAGTTTAAAAGTGTTTTTTTTTGAATAAATCATGATTTTATTTAAAATATAAATTAATAATATTTAGAAAATTATTTTTAAAAAATAGAGTTCATTTTTGAATTATATACATAGAAAAATGGTAGGGGTGAATTTTTAGGATTTTTGTGAAATTCATGAATTTTTTATGAATAGTGAAATACGATAAAATACCGTATATTTAAATTATCAGTTAAATACACTATTTATGACATCATAAGTGATTTAAGGCCACTTGGTTAGATCTCAAATAAAATTATTAAAATTATTTTTAAAAAATAGAGTTCATTTTTGAATTATATACAGAGAAAAATTGTAGGGGTGAATTTTTTGGATTTTTGTGAAATTCATGAATTTTTTATGAATAGTGAAATACGATAAAATACCGTATATTTAAATTATCAGTTAAATACACTATTTATGATATCATAAGTGATTTAAGGACACTTGGTTAGATTTCAAATGAAATTATTAAAATTATGGCTCACATGAAACAACATTATTAGTTGTCTTGATAGAAATAAAAAAAATTATGAATAAAATATTCAAAATTTACCCCTGTCCTCCACTATAAACCCTCCCCTCACTCCTTATTATATTCAATCATATAAGCTTTGAATATCCTAAAATATATTCCCAATTAAACTTCCCTAGTGACTCTCCAAATCCAATAATGTCCTGGTCTTTCCAATAAACCAAAACCCCTTCCCTTAAAGAGGTTCTTAAGGAGGTTATTTCAAGAGGTAAATCACCCTTCTTTTTCATTTAGTTTCATTTAAATTTATCTTTTTTTGTTATTCTCTATTAACATAATC
Organism: Viscum album; assembly: GCA_963277665.1. Taxonomy (NCBI): domain Eukaryota; kingdom Viridiplantae; phylum Streptophyta; class Magnoliopsida; order Santalales; family Viscaceae; genus Viscum; species Viscum album. Next base: position 499,945,413 of record OY728139.1, read on the forward strand.
TATAAAAATGTCCATTATAACTCCAGTATCATCTATATACTGGATTTATATCATGTGAATGGAAGAATCATCATCAACATTCTTACTCCATCCCTTTTATTTTTTATAAACGAAATCAACGTCCATGAGGTTCAAATTTGTAACCTTCATGGATGAAGAAGTTTCATTCTTCAATTTATTATTTATTACTGACCATGAAACCATTATTATTGTTGAACTAGACAATAATATTTTTATTATAACATAATTAATATTCAAGAACCACTATATGTACATATTATTAAATTATATGAAAAAACTAGTTCATAATAATCCAAATTCTGCCAAATAATCGATGTGGTTGTCATCGAATGATTTATCCTCATTACGTATAACCAAATGATATAAATGAACATTAATAATTATGTATGTTCATAAATAAAATTTAATTTCTATCTTGGAGATTTAAAACCATTATACATGAACTCCATTACATAAAAAGAAGAGAACAAATTATGAAAATCAAGAAAACGAACACTCCGTAACGACAAAATTCAATATAATAACTTATCAAGAAGAACATAAAAAAATAAAAAGAATTATTATAAACTAAATATATGTCTAATAGGTTCTTAAAGAAGTTATTAATAAGTCTACTTTCATATTCCAGTACTTTATGTTCAAGAGCGGAACACATTTGGACTTAAGGTAAGGGTTTCCTCATCTCACTTCCATTTTTGTGAGATTTTCTATATTCACTACTAATACTTGTGTATGATGTATGTATACTAAACATTGATGTAAAATATAATTAATATATTTATTTTCATTGTATTAAATCTTTCATTTTAATATTATTAATTTTGGTGAATATGAATCATTTGATTACAAAGTGTAATGGTTTTCCACGCGAACCTCCATTTTCATTCGGGTTACTTTTATTGTCTAATTACCTCAATGAAATTATTATGTATTATTATGTAATCTTCCTAAATTATGTTTTAGTGTTTCATATACCATATTTAATTGAATTTTTTATGATTATCTTGATTTTGGATATGCTATCTTAAAACCATTCACCAATTTACTCGGAATGGTTTGTGTTTAAGCTTAATGTTCAGGAAAAGTTATTTAAATTTCATATGTTAGATTCAATATGAATGTATATGTTGTTTATGTTTATCCCCATTCATATGAGGAATGGATTGGATATGTAAATTCTCTAGTGGGGCCCACTCTATCCCCTCGGTGCATCGGTATGTCTAATGAGGAAAACAATGGTCTTGGCACAAGGCCTTGATGGTATGGTTATGTCATTCATTATGCATTCCCTCATTAAGAAAATAGTATTATTGGTTCATGTTTTTATTCAACTATTAGAATACCCACGATTATATTTTATTATGGCATTACTTACTCTACTGTTATTCCTGCCATAATGTGTTCATGTTTTGGTTAAAGGACTATGTTTTTAGTTATTAAACATTCCTAAGGTTTTTATATATAGTCCCCTATATTTCATACCCTTACTGAGAATTTGACCTCACTCCTTTCATTTTATTCCTTCCCCAGGTTATGAAGAAGAGATTATTTATTGAGTTTTCAAGGAGGCAGTTTATTAGCTTTTGTTATGTATCATATTTTGTTTCCTTTCAAAATGTAAAATGGGTACCATGTACAAATCTAGTTTCTTCAAGACTACTAAGATGATCAGTCATTTGGGATTTTATTCCTTGTAATCATGATAATGTAATAAAATGAGTCCCCATCTCTTGGAAACAGGGTTCGGGTCCTTACAGTTGGTATTAGATGAAGTTTAGTTGAAAACATGGATATTAGATTTGAAAATATATATTTGGGAACAAATACCTAAGGTAGTATTTGAGGTCAAACATTCAAGAACGTTCTAGAATCATGGTAAGGAAAAGAGTATATGGATATTTCTAGCAAATACATCCCTGTACGGATACAAACAAGTAGAGGTGGCTCTAGAACATATGTACCTAGTAGTGAAAACTCCGACAAAGAGTTTTGAGCTTGACCTGGGGTATCCTGGTACACAACTATGAGCACTGCTGCACTCTTGGTATTGAAACATCTAGGGGATATTCTTAGGATAATTCAAATTTTATTTACCCACCATTATAAAGGATTTTTTCCCCAAAGTAACCAAAGTATATGATTCTAGTATTTACCATGAATAAATTTATGATATGTGTTATACCTTTCTTAGAGTCATAGAGAGTTCCTAATGTTACCAGCTAATATATAATAAGTAATTGATTAAAAATGGTGCCTAGTAGAAGGAATTAGAACTTCACCAATGAAAATTATGCGAAGAGTAAGAAGGATCATATATCTAATTGTCTTAAGCCATATTTTCAATGGAATATTGTCTCCAAATTATTCTCATCATATGATGAAATAGTATCATGTGTTGACAAGGTATGTAAATACTTCTTTAAGTCCTATGGCATTAAATGGAAGCAAAAGAAGAAGAGTATGGAAGGGAAAATCATGATTAATGGGAAGAAGATAATGATGTATTTTCCCACATGTGAAAATTATGGAAGTAAACAACTTGATATATGCTTGAGAGGAAAAGGAGTTTGCTTCAAGTGTGGGGAAAAAGGACACCATGATCATAATTTCAAGACATGTAAAGAATTTCCTTATATTCAATGCTTCAACTTTAAAAAGATGGAATGATATGTGAATCAGTGTCCTAAGCATCAAAGGAATATAACCCAAATAAGGATTTTGGAGAATGATCAAGTTGTGATGCAACCACAGATGAAGTAGAATAATTAATATTCCTAGTAAAGAATCACGTCATTTGAATATTTTTTCAGTATTTTACGACTTGTAAAAATTATGAGATTTATAAGGATTGTGTTGGAGTACTATTTAATTAAGGATTTGAGGTCATATGGTGAATAGTACAAAGAAAAAGTGATTTAGTAGAAAGTTAAACTTTTTATAAAACACAAGATTTAGGGAAAAACCTCCCTTAATATATATATCTCATGTTGAGATAATGTTGAAGAAATGATTGATTCAAATAAGTACTGACAACCTTAAAACTTATTATTGACTTGTCGAGAAGTGGACTATGATATCAACGATGGAGTTCACAAAAATTTTGGATTTATGGAATATATCCAATAAAATGTATCATACATACATAATAGAGAGGAATGTATGTTTCTGATATGGTTTTTATGGTAATTCATGTTATTACCATATTTCAATAGGATACTTGATGATGTTATTCACATGTTTGGAATGTAAATTTTAGAGATACTTTTTTTTATTAAGGGTTACTGATATGTTCATCTTGGAAAATTAAGGGGCCTCATTATAATGTGTTGAATAATTATATTTTGGAATTATAAACCATTTACGAAATGGTTTAATTTTTACATTGTATGGGTTTTAGAGTTTAATGTCACTACATGATGGTTTGGTTATTCTTCCTTGACCATGTTTTCCAATTACAATGAGTTGTTTTGTAGTAACTGATGATTTTTACTTTCCACTTATTAATAGAATATCTTAACTATATTCTTGATTTGGTTTTACCACAATGTAATTTTCAAGTATCAACCATTAAATTTCAAAGTTCAATTTCAAATTTTGAGGTCTATTTTTTTCTCAGGAGGGGATAATGTAACACCCCAAGAATTTACCAATTGATTTATTATAGAATGCATGAAACAATAAGTCTATAAGAAACCCCACTTTGTTATAACCCGGTCAAGTAAACATAATTTTTCCCCTCTATGATTTGAATTTCGAAAAAAATGACATACATGGTTGCGTTCAGTAATATATTTAGAGTCTGATAAGACAAACTTAATTTTTGGTGAATAGTAACATACCCTTATGAATAGTGAAATAACCTTATGAATAGTAATGAATATTAAATAAAAATTTAAAAACCTAAACTTCACCCATGAATGTATAAATACAATTTATACATCTTAAAAGTTAAAAAATGAACATAGTATAAGTATAGGTATTTTTGTATGACATAAATATTTAAATTACAATTTTCTGATTAATTTAATAATTTAAAGTGGAAATTTATTTTCATAAAATGTAATCACAAATTGGTGATTTATTGACTTCTGATTGTAAGATAATTTTTGAGGACCTTGATTTATTTCTCAAGGTCTTATCAAACGAGTTGTAGTTTAAAAGTGGGTTTTTTGGAATAAATTATGATTTTATTTAAAAATTTAATTAATAATATTTAGAAAATTATTTTTGAAAAATAATGTTCATTTTTTAATTCTATACATTGAAAAATGTTAGGGGTGATTGTTTGGTATTTTTTTGAATTTCATGAATTATGGATGAATAATGAAATACGGTAAAATACCGTATAGTCAAATTATCAGTTAAATACACTATTTATGAAATAATAAGTATTGTAAGGTCACTTGGTTTTAACTCACATGAACTTATTACTATTATGGGTCACATGAAACAATAGTATTGGTTGTCTTGATGGAAATAATAAAATAATGAATAAAATATTCAAACTTTCCCCTCTCCTCCACTATGACCCCCTCACTCCCTCTTCTCTTCACTCCTCTAAGACTTGAATCTTTTCAAATATATACCCAATCACCCTTCCCTAGTCACTTCCCACGTTCAATAAGCTCCTGGTCTTTCCAAAAGACCAAAACCCATCCCCTTAAGGAGTTTCTCCAGGTAGTTATTTCAAGAGGTAAAGCACCCTTCTTTTTCATTTAGTTTCATTTCAATTTATCTTCTTTTGTTATCCTCTCCTCACCTCCTTGGTCCAAATGTCCATGATAAATCTAGTATAATCTATATACTAGATTTATATCATGTTAATGTAAGATCCATCAACAATATTCTTACTCACTCTCTTGTATTGTTTATAAACAAAATCAACGTCTATGAGGTTCCAATTTATAACCTTCATGGACGAAGAAGTCTCGTTCTTAAATTTATCCTTTAATATTGGTAATGAAATCATTTTTATGGTTGAAAAATAATATAATATATTTATTATAATTTAATTAATATTCAAGAACCTGCATATGTACATATTATTAATTTACATGACAAAACTAGTTCGTAATAATCAAAATACCGCCAAATAATCGAAGTTGTTGTCATCTAATTAATCAACCTCATTACATGTAAAAATGAAAGAAATGACCATTATAAATTCTGTATGTTAATAAATAATATGAAATTTCAGTCCTGGAGATTTACAATCATTCCACATTAACTCCATTACTTAAAAACAAGAGAACCAATTATGAAAATCAAGAAAACGAACACTCCGGAACGACAAAATTTAATATAATAACTTTTCAATAAGAACATAAAAAAACTAAAATTAATTATTATAAGATAAATATATGTCTAATAGGTTCTGAAATAAGTTATTAATAAGTCTAATTTCATATTCTAGGACCTTAAGTTCAAGAGCGGAACACATTCAGACTTCAGGTAAGTGTTTCTTCATATCACTTCCATTTTTTTGAGATTTCCCATATTCACTAGTAATACTTGTGTATGGTGTATGTATACCTCCCATTGATGTAACATATCATTAATATATTTATTTTCATTTTATTCAATGTATCATTTTAATATTATTATTTTTTTTCATACGAATCATTTTATTACAAAGTGGTAATGGTGTTCGACTCGAACCTCCATTTTCATTCGGGTTACTTTTATTGTGCAATTACCTCAATTAAATTCCTATTTAGTATTTTTTACTCCCCATAAATTATGTGTCAGTGTTTTATATAAGTTTATGAACAATAATATTTCCTTATTTTATTTGGATTTACCCATTTTAAAAGGAACTTTCAAAATTATTTCTGAAATAGTAATCGGATTCAAAGGATCTTTTCGAATTGTTACCCGTTTTGAAGTGTAGACTAAAACCTATTTTAATCCACCATTATTTTTATAAAGAAATAATTTTATCATGAAAAAGGATCTTGGATAATTTATGTATTTAATAGAACAAACACGTCTTTCCACTTTAAAATTCTCTTTTATACTTTCCTAAAAATTATCTAAAATCATTTAGTTCTATATAATCTTAAGAACTCTTTTTACATGATTTCACTTTAGTGGGAAATAATTTATCCCTAAAATATAATTTCAATTTCATAGTATTTTAATCTCTGAAATATTCATTTTCAAAAACTTATTTCATGGAAAATACAAACGATTTTCAAAAATAAGTCTTCTTTCCCAAGTAGAAATGATTTTTCTCATCTCACTTTATCTTTTATGAGATATATTCCTTGTTCACCACTTACTTATTACATGTTTTTTATGTAATTACCTTTGGTATATCATATTATTAGTCTCATTATTTTCATGATATTCTAATGGATTGTGATTTTAATGTTTCAAGGTGGTATGAGACACTTTGGAATGTTTAAGGATTATTTCCTCAATGATTTTTCAATGGTCTCATTTAAAATTATCTTTATCTATGTCAACGTATTTTATTGAATCTTGTAAATAATTAAAATTTATCTCCTATGATATAATATATCATATTTAATTGAATTGTTTATAATTAATTTGATTGTGGATGTGCTATCTTAAAACCATTCCCCAATTTACTCGAAATGGTTAGTGTCTAAGCTTAATGTTTGGGGATAGTTATTTACATTTAATAAATCAGTTTCAATATGAATATATATTTTGTTTATGTTCATCCCCATTTATATGAGGAATTAATTGGACATAGAAATTGTCAGTTGGGGCCCGCTATAGCCTCTCGGTGCATCTGTAGGTTTCATGAGACAAACTACAGTCTTTTCACAAGGCCTTGTTGGTATGGTTATGTCCTACATTATGAATTCCCTCATTATGAAAATAGTATTGTTGGTTCATGTGGTTATTCTACTAGTAGAATAACAACGATTATTTTTTTATTCTGGAATTTCTTACTCAGTTCTTATTCCTACCAGAATGTGTTCATGTTTTTGTTAAAGGCTAATATTTTTAATTATTCAACTTGCCTAATGTTTATATATATCTTCCGCTGTATTTCTTACCCTTACTGAGAATTTGAGCTCACACCTTTCATTTGTTTTTCCTTCCCCATGTTATGAAGAATAGATCATTTATTGGGTTTTCAAGGTTGTAGTTTATTAGCTTTTTTATGTATCATATTTTTTTTCTTTCAAAATGTAAAATGGGTCCCATGTATGCATCTAGAGGATACTTGATGATGTTATTCACATGTTTAGAATGCGAATTTTAGATTTTTTTTTTGTATATTAAAGGTTAATGATAAGTTCATCTTGGAAAATTAGAGGCCCTAATTATAATGTGTTGAATAATTATATTTTTTAATTATTAACCATTTACGAAATGGTTTAATTTTTCCATTTTATGGGTTTTAGAGTTTAATGTCACTACATGATGGTTTGAGTATTCTTCCTTGACCATGTTTTCCAATTACAATGAGTAGTTTTTTAGTAACTGATAATTTTTTATTTCCACTAATTTATATAATATTTTATCTATATTCTTGATGTGGTTTTCCCCAAATGAAATTTTAATGTATCAACCATTATCTTTCGAAGTTCAATTTCAAATTTTGAGGTCTTATTTTTTCTGAGGGGATAATGTGACACCCCAAGAAATTAAAAATATATTTATTATAGAATGAATGAAACAATAGTCTATACAAAACCCCACTTTGTTATAACCTAGTCAAGTAAACGTAAATTTTCCCCTCTGTGATTTGAATTTTGAAAAAACTGACATACACGATTGCGTTCAATAAGATATTTAGAGTATGATATGACAAACTTAATATTTGGTGAATAGTAACATACCCTTATGACTAGTGAAATAGCCTTATGAATAATAATTAATAGTAAATCAAATTCAAAAAATAGAAACTTCACCCATGAATCTATAAATACAATTTAGACATCTTAAAGGTGTACAAACCAACATAGTATAAGTAGTGGTATTTTTGTGTGACAAATATTTAACTTAAAATTTTCAAATTAATTTAATAATTTAAAATGGAAATTTATTTTCATAAAAAGTAATCATAAATTTTTTACTTTAATGTCTCATGATTATAAGATAATTTTACAGGACCTTTATTAATTTCTCAAGGTCTTCTGAAATGGGTTATAGTTCAAAAGTATTTTTTTGAATAAATTATGATTTTATTTAAAAATTTAATTAATAATAATTAGAAAATTATTTTTGAAACGTGGATTTCATTTTTTAATTCTACATGTTTAAAAATGGAAGGGGTGATTTTTTGGGATTTTTCTGAAATTCGTGAATTTTAGATGAATAGTGAAAAAACGGTAAAATATCGTATATTCAAATTAGCAGTTGAATACACTATTTATGACATAATAAGTGATGTAATTACACTTTGTTTTGAACTAACATGCACTTATTAATATTAGGGGTTTCATGAAACAACACTATTGGTTGTCTTGATGGAAATAATAAAATAATGAATAAAATATTTAAATTTTACCCCACTCCTCCACTATAAACCCCCCCTCACTCCCTATTCTCTTCACTCTTACAAGCCATTAATCTCCTCTAAGTTCTTCCCAATTACCCTTCCCTAGTAACTACCCACGTATAAGAAGCTTTTGGTCTTTCCAAAATACCAAAACCACTTCCCCAAAGGAGGTTCTCAGAGAAGTTATTTCAAGTTGTAAAGCACCCTTCTTTTTCATTTTGTTTCATTTAAACTTATCTTATTTTGTTATCCTATCCTCACCTACTATGTAAAAATGGACATGATAAATATATTATCTTCTATATAATGGATTTATATCATGTGAATGTGAGAACCATCCTCAATATTCTTACTCCCTCCCTTTTATTTTTTATAAACGAAATCAACGTCCATGCTATTCTAATTTATAACATTCAAGGATGACAAAGTTCCATTCATCAATTTATCCTTTATTACTGGCCATTAAACCATTTTTATGGTTTATAAATAATATAATATATGCATTATAACCTAATTAATATTCATTAACTAGTATATGTACATATTATTAATTTATATTTCAAAACTAGTTCATAATAATCCAAATACCGCCAAATAGTTGAAGTGGTTGTCATATAACGATTCATCCTCATTACATGTAACCAAATCATATAAATGACAATTAAAAATTCTGGATTTTCATAAATAATATGTAATTTCAATCCTGGATATTTACAACTATTCCACATGAACTCTATTACTTAAAAAGAGGAGAACTAATTATGAAATTCACAAAAACGAATACTTCAGAAGGACAAAATTCAATATTACAACTTATCAATAAGAACATAATCTAACTAAAATTAATTATGATAAACTAAATATATGTCTAATTGGTTTTGAAACAATTTATTAATAATTCTAATTTTATATTCTAGGACCTTATGTTAAAGAGCGGAACACATTCAGACACAAGGTAAGGGTTTCTTCATCTCACTTTCATTTTTGTGAGATTTTCAGTATTCACTACTAATACTTGTGTATGATATATTTATAATACCCATTTATGTAAAAAATAATGAATATATTTACTATCATGGTATTCAATGTATCATTTTAATTTTATTAATTTTGGGGCATACAAATCGTTTGATTACAAAGTGGTAATGGTTTTCGACCCGAACCTCCTTTTTCATTCCAGTTACTTTTATTTTCTAATTACCTCAATGAAATTACTCTGTATTGTTATGTACGCCTAATAAATTCTGTTGGAGTGTTTTATATATGTTTTCAAACCATAATAATTTCTTATTTTATGGAGAGTTACATGTTTTGAAAGGAACTTTCAAAATTATTTATGAAATACATACCCGATTCAAGGGATCTTTTTGGATTGTTACCCATTTTCAAGTGTACACTAGAATATGTTTTAATCCACCAATATTTTTATAAAGACACTAATTTTACAATGAAAAATTATCTTGGATCATTTCTTGAATTAATAGAACAAACATGTCCTTCCACTTTAAAATTCTCCTTAAAACTTTCCTTAAAATGATCTAAAATGATTTAGTTCTAAAGAATCTTAAGAACTCTTTTTACATAATTTCATATAAGTGGGACAAAATTTATGAATAGAATATAATTTCAATGTACTAGTATTTTACTTTATGGGATATTCATTTTTACAAACTGATTTCATGGATAAATACAAAGGATTTTCCAAAAGAACTCTTCTTTCCAAAGTAAAAAGGTTTTTTCTCATCTCACTTTATATTTTATAAGATATATTCCTTGTACACCACTTATTACAAGTGGTGTATATACGTACCTTTGTTATATCATATAAATAGTATCCTTATTCTCTTGATATTCTAAGAGATTATGATTTGAATGTTTCAAGGTGGTATGGGACACTTTGGAATGTTTAAGGATTATTTACTCAATGATTTTTCAATGGTCTCATTTAAAAGTATATTAATATATGTCAAAATATTTTGTTGAATCTTGTAAATAATTCAATTTTATCTCATATGATATCATACAACATATTTAATTGAATGGTTTATGATTTTTTTGACTGTGTCTATGCTATCTTAAAACCATTCACCAATTTACTCAGAATGGTTAGTGTTTAAGATTAATGTTTAGGGAAAGTTATCTACATTTCATATGTTAGATTCAATAACAATGTATATGTTGTTTATGTTTATACTCTTTAATATGGGGAATAAATTGGACATACAAAGTGTCAGGTGGGGCCTGCTATAGCCCCTAGCTGCATCGGTAGGTCTCATGAGTCAAACTATGGTCTTAGAACAAGGCCTTTAAAAAATGATTATTTATAGTCTTGGAACGAGGCCTTGATGGTATGGTCATGTCCTACATTATGCATTCCCTCATTATAAAAATCTTATTGTTGGTTCATGTGGTTATTCGACTAGTAGAATATCCAAGATTATGTTTTTTATTGAATTACTTACTCAACTCTTATTGTTGCCATAATGTGTTCAAGTTTTTGTTAAAGGCTTATGTTTTTAGTTATTAAACTTGCCTAATGTTTATATATACCTCCCACTGTATTGATTACCCTTACTGAGAATTTGAACTCACCCATTTAATTTAATTTTTCTTCCCTAGGTTATGAAAAAGAGATCATTTATTGAGTTTTCAAGTATGCAGTTTATTAGCTTTTTTATGTATCATATTTTGTTTCCCTTAAAAATATAAAATGGGTCCTATTTATGTTTCAAGTTTCTTAAAAACTACTAAACATATAGATCCTTTGAGATTTTATTCCTTGTAATCATGCCAATATAAAAAAATAAGGCACCGGCTCTGGGAAACTGGGGTCGGGTCCTTATATCACGACTTTTCCATTTTTCATCATACTGATCATGGATCCTCTCTTGAATATAAAACATCAAACCGGTATTTTTCATGACTTCCAGTTTCGTGCACATCCTGGATTATTTCACGCACTTCATGCATTTTTTGATTATCTACTTTCTAATCCTCAGGCACCCCTTGCGCATAAAACATAAATCCCACATGTTGTGGACAACCAATTTTATGCGTACATGTTTGATGTTCCGCACACATTGCGTGAACATCTCTGATTTTTTGTGTTCTTATTGCCTTCCAATTTTCATTATTTTTGATCTGAGGCACTTTTTTCATGAAAAAACTCCACCATCCATTTCGCGCACAACATTTTTCTGTGCACATTCACATTTTTTCAACGTATAGCTCTGGTTTTTCTTGCACCTCTTTCCTTTGCGAAATATTGAAGTGCTGATCTTAAAACTCCACTTGCACTAAAAATATTAGCCCATTTGGTACCTTGTGCATAATATCTTTTATCATACTCACATCCTTTCCCTATCTTTCTGTATCAACATCTTTCCAATTCCAAGACCTTCCACACTCTCTCTTCTTCTTTAAACATCATTCACTATTTCATGAAAATCAAATGATTATATTCTTCTACTATGATATTGCATTATTCTCTTTGAATAGTGTTATTTTTCATAATAACTTTACAACATGAAGCCCTTCATCTCCTTCTTTTTGGTCTTCATTGACAACTTTTGACAACAAATAAAACCTTATACAAAAAATGGTCCCAACAATCTCCCCCTTTGTATTTTGACATCAATACCTTAAACTTCCCCTCAAATTAATGAGTCAATATCAAATTGATAATCTTCTCTCTCCCCTTACTACTTTCTCCTCCTCCAAACATTCATTTAACTTATCCCCCCTTATCGAAAATAAATACAAGGGTCATGGGAAAAGGGTATCATTCCATTGTTGAGTAATGTGTCATCAAACATTTCACTCTAAGTCTATGTGAGTAATGCTCGATGTTGAAAACAAGAGGATTTGATTTAGACAACAATGCTTATGATTATCCACTGATCATGATACCTCATGAGAAGAGAACTCATGTACTTTGTCTTCAAGGGGGTTTCACATTCATTCTAGGATTAATAAATTGAATGTGATAAGGAATAATCAACCTGAAACTCCTACACTCATTTTAAAAAATAGATAAAAAACATTCAAGTGCAATTTGAAGGATAAGAGGCCTTGGGGAACTTCCATTCTTCTTATGTCATTGACTTATTCAGTTAACCCCCCTTTGTAAAATGATATTCATTCTGGGTAACCAAGGATGAGAGATTTAAAAATGACATACGTTTTCCAATGAAATGTTCTTTAAGAAATTTATAGAGTAATTTAATTTAATAAAAAATAAAGGTGATATTGATTGGAATAATAATTCTATAATCTTTATCATTTTTCTCCCCCTCAAGGGAAACACTCCTCATCATCTTCATCATGGATGATCCTTCATCATTTCAATCTTTGAATATCAATTGAAGAATCTTCCAAGGATGGAAACTTCTACATCTCAGCTATCAAGAGTTGAAAACATTCAGTAATTCTATGGTCCCCCCCGAGAGCATGTTTCACCTTCAATTCCATGTATTATCAGCAGAAATAGATTACACAAATGATTTAAGAAATAAGGTGGTTCCTCCTTACTTCGTCAATATGAGCTGCATGGTTGGGATGCTTTTCTCAACCAAGTTCCTCCACTTACTCGAGTCTTCATGTTTTCACATATGAACATTTGTTCTAATATGTGTTGATTTGGCATGGATATCTTCACATTCTCTTTTAATTTGTGTGTAGAATTTTTCTTATTAACATCCATCATGAATGACACATTCTTACTTCTTTTAAGGACTGCTTCATTCTCTGGTATTACGGTTAGTCAAAATTTTGGAATGTGACCATATTTCAAACATATCTCAAACATAACTTATTTAAAAAATTATTTCTTTTGGTTTGCACTATCTCATGAACTTTATCTTCATCACAAGAGAGTTTTCCTTTTCCAACAGACTTGGACTTTTCATCTTCATGTTTTTTCATTCTTTTCAAATCTTCTGGAATGATGACCAACATCTCATTTGGAACTATTGCACCTAGTTTGGATCTTCCACACATGTTCATTTGACTATCATCCCCCATAGTTTTTTTTTGGATAAATTTCCCTTCAATTTCATGGATCTAAAATATAGGGTCTTCTCAGCTTCCATACTTTAGATATTCATGGGGAAATTTGTGTTCACAATATTCTTTTGATTTCTTCCCAATGTAACTACTTCATACATAATCTACATCGGAGGTATTATTTTCTTATAAATGATGAACACATGTTGATATGGGTGTTTAACTACCATGTAACCACTTCCATTGAATATATCACAAATGTTATCAAGAATTATAAATCTGTTTTCGGTAAACAGAATCTTTTGGACCTGCAGATGTAGCTTCTTCCTCTCTAGATTTCTCCCCCTTGAGGTAGGCTTCCTTTGTGCTTTTACATTATGTGGATTGTTCCAACAGTTTAATGAAAAAAGCCCAAATATATTGCAACACCAACATTGACCCACAAATCTTGATTTCTTTGTATTTTGTTTTTGGGTATTCTTCTTTATTTGTTGTACTCTTTGTGAAGAACCACCTTCCACATTCTTCTTCCTATTCACCCCAAATTTGGAGATAGGTAACTCCTCACCTATCCTTATCCATACTTGTTTTGAATTTCTATTACTACCTGCATTTCTTATGGGAACATATTTAGAAACATGAGTACAAGTTGGTTTTGATGGTACCTTATTCCTCTCTTCTGGTTGTGGTATATCACTGAATGATCTCATGATCTTCTTATCACATGTTGAAGGTCTTTCAGCTTTAGAATCCTCAATGGACAGAAAGTACCCGAATAAAATATTTCTTTATTTTTTAAAGACTTAATATGCATATTCTCAATATTGTTCAACTGTGTTTCCTATTCTAGACATTTCATTTTGAGGGTAGATTTTCGATATTCAATCATAATCATCTTCTCTACACATGCATTCTTCATTCTTTCAACATCAACTTCATGCAAATTGACATTGGTTTGTAACAAAGAGTCAAGTTACTTGAATTTCGTGGATGTTTATTCTAAATATAAACTCTTGAATTTAGTGATCTTATTCATATCATCTTCATGTTTATGTATATTTTCTTCCAGAGTATTTTTGACCCCTTCTTTCCTTTCAAAGACATTAATCTTTTTAGAGATATTTAAATATTCTAAAATTTTTCCTACTAAGCCCTTTTCTACATTATCAGATTCTATTTCTAGTAGGATAATCTAAAACTATGTGAATTTAAATATTATACAAATAATAACAACTCTTTGTTTGGGAATATCATGCAGATAGGTTCTTAATTTCTCTTGATCACTTGAAAACGAGATAGAAGTGTCTTCTTTTCCTTGGGTAGATACCCGATCCACCTACTCTTTACTTTACAAGCCTAATATTTATTCATTATTGGATGGGAATAGAAACAAACACACTGAATCTTCTTTAGATATGAGGGAATTCATCAAATATCACTTCTATTTCTTTTTACTATTTTTCAGGGTCTTGCTGGATGTAGACTTCTGCTAAGAGATGACAGAATCTCCATTAGAACTACACTATATTTTTGAATTTAGGAAAGAAAATAAAATCCTCTTTTGAATATAATTACTGAAGAGTATACAATACACATAAACCGTTTTCTCTGATACCAATTTAAGGAACCCAGACCACCCTGAGAGGGGGGGTGGGGAGGGGTTGAATCAGGGTGTCAAATTTTTTCTCTATTTTATTTTATCTTGTTCCCACGTTGGTAAGAACTTGTTTAAACCCGTATGATGGATATGTGCAGTAATTTAAAAATTCACATGAAGAAGGTCATCATAACCTCTTTTTAATTGGTTCACCACTAAGGGATACGTCAAATGAGCATACGTCGATAGGTTGTCAGTTGTACCTTATTCCACTATTCTTCACTAGTTGTGGATTACCAAGATTTAGGAAGAGTCACTATGTCCGAGGCTCACTTTATAAATATTTAGGGATTTCTCACTGCTTCCATTGGGTCACTCCTATTGACTCCCTCATGCTCACTGCATTTGGTGAAGTCCCAATCAGTTTTAGATGCGAAGGTCTCTTCATTAGATAAGCATAGAAGTCTTTGTCTCCTGTTCAACATGAGAGTTTGATAGCATCAATGTTCAGAATTGATGCTCCATTGTATTCAATATTCTCCTTTTGTGAAATAACATAATGGACTAAATATAATTCTTTTATTCTTGTCTATAATTATAAAATCCTATGTGATTGTTCAGGAAATGAAGATCATCTCCGCAAAGCATTATCACAATTGTACGGCCCTGAATAATTCACAATCATTAGTTGGGCACACTCTGTTCTTCTTCTTTTTTTTCTCTTCCTTTAATTCCCAGTACCAACACCTATTTGTATCAGTATAATTGATTCTTTCTATGTATATATAAGTTTAGTTGAATGTATTGTTCTTCTTCTCTTCACAAAGCACAATAAGAGTATTAAACACCGATCATGTGTGTGCGGTACTACTTCTCTTCATAAAACCAAATGGTTCACAGTACTTCCTTCTTCATGAAGGCTCTATTAAGGTGCGAAGAACCTATCCAAGGCCTATGGGACACCCAAATTTTTTGTGTACCCTTCTAGGTGTCTTTCATGTAAAATTCAAACCTTGTGCGTAAAAACGCCTTTTTGCGTGAAAAATCCTATTCATGCAACTCTTTTTTTTCACGGAGAACTTATCTTTTTTTTTCGCACAAAAATTATTCTTTTTTCTCAACACTCTATACTTTAATTTTTTCTGCATGTCAGAGCTTAGTATTTGTCTATGTTTCGAGCATCATCAAATGAGATGGGGTCCACTCCTATTTATAGGCATTTTGAACCTGCACATAAAAATAATCCATGTGCGTAATATTATCTCCCACTTATTTATATTACGTTCACCTTCCTTTATTTTCATGCACCGCCTAGATTTTTCACACACCTCATGACTTTTCCATTTTTCATCATTCTAAACATGAAGCCTCTCCTGCGCATAAAACATAAAACCGGTATTTCGGACGATTTCCAATTTCGCGCACATCCTGGAATATTTCACGCACTTCATGCCTTTTTCGATTTTATACTTTCTGATCTCGAGGCACCTATTGCGCATAAAACCCGAAACCCACATTTTGCGCACAACCAATTTTACATGCACATGTCTGATTCTATTCTTACACATTGTGAAAACATCTCCAATTTTTCGGGTGACTCTTGCCTTTTCCGTTTTTTAGTATTTCTTATCCGAGGAACTACTTGCGCGAAAAAACTCAATCATCTATTTCACGCCCAAAATTTTTCTATGTAAATTCCCATTTTTTCTGCACACAGCTCTGGTTTTTCATGCACCGCTTTCCTTTTCCAAATATTGAAGTGATGATCTTAAAACTTCACTTACACTATGAATATTAGACCATTTTTTACCTTGTGTGTAATATATTTTTTCAAATTCACATCCTTTCCCTATATTTTAGTAGTAACAATATTTCCAATCAAAACCGGAATATGACTGAAAATATCATTACCCCCCCATTTCGTTCATAACTCCTGCATCATAAGTTCTCTAAACTTATGATATTTAGGAAATAAAAATCAGAAAAGCATTTTCAAATTTATATACAAGGTGAAATGCATGACCATCTCATATTTCCATGACCTTTCACACTCTCTTTTATTCTTCACCCATCATTATCTACTTCATGAAAATCATATTATTCTATTCTTCAAGTAATATCTTGCATGATTATCATTGAATAGTGATATGTTTCATAATAACTTTATAACAAGAAGCCCTTCATCTCATTCATTTTGATCTTCATTGATAACTATTGACAACAAATACTACCTTATATACAAAGTGTTCCCAATGAGATTTACCTTTAATGGATTTTAAAAACTATTTCTCCCATTAATTTAGGATTTCGTCATTCTAATGATGAGATCCTCCATTCCTTGAGTTCTTACCTTTCTCTTGGTGAGTTCTGAACCATTCTTCCCTGAGGATCAATGTGTTTGTGTTACACCTTCTAGATCTTGTGTTTGCTGGAGGTTTTTCCTGCTACATGTGCACCCCATGCTTTGGTACAGTAAGGAAGTGCTGATTGTTTGTTCTTCCAGGTAGGGATCCCTTCGTCTTTATCAATTTTATATCCTGTTGGATGGGTGTATGAATGTATCCTTTATGAGGATAGAATAATTACACCTTAATAAAAACAATTTAATTGGTTTAAGATCAATATATAAGGTTTGGGAATACGTGATTATATGTTATGATTGTTTTTTGTTTTGGTTGTTATTGTGATTATATGGGCTATATGCCTACTAAAAATCATGGTCATTAGGGGTATTAATTTTTGAATGTAATGATATATTGAATTAATTATTTTTTTATTGGTTGAATTTTTAAACATGAAGAATTGTAACCACATATACAGGACTAATAAACGAATGGTCCAAGATAACCCAATTTCTGTGATAACCCCTGAATAAAAAAGTGGAATTAACAAACAGATGAACCATAAAATCCGAGTACATTTGTGATCTATGTAGTTTGTGTGGTAGTATTTAAAGGAACCTAGACCAACCTGAGGGGAGGTGGGGGGGGGTGAATCATGATGTCACATTTTTCTCTACATTATTGGATCTTGTTCCCATGTTGGTAGGAACTTATTTAAACCTATATGATGAATATATGCAGTAATTAAAACATTCACATGTGGAAGGTCAGAAAAACAATTTCTTACTTGGTTTACCGCTAAGGGCTACATCCAAAGAGAATATGCTAACAGGTTTTCGGTTGTACCTAAATCCACTATTCTTCACTAGTTTTGGATTACAAAGGTTCGGGCACAATCACTCTATCCCAAGCTCACTGCCTAACTATTCAGGGATAGCTCAATGTTTCCCTTAGGTTACTACCCTTGACTCCCCCTGGCTCACTTCCTTGGGTGAATCCCATGTATTTTATAGATGTGAAGGTCTCTTCAATATATAAGCATGGAAATATTTGTCTCATGTTCAACATGAGACATTGCATGCATCAGAGTCTTGAATTGAAGCGCTTTTGTATTCAATCTTCTCCTTCAGTGCAATAATTGAATGCACTAAATTTCCTTCTTCTCTTATTTGATAGAATCACAAAATTCTATGTTATTTTTAAAACAATAAATATCATCTCAGCAAAGCATCATCACAATTTTGCTTCCCAAAATAATTCACAATCTTTAGTTGGGAACACTCTTTTCTTATTCTTCATCTCTTCCTTTAATTCCCAATACCGACACTTAAGTGTATCAGTATACTTCCTTATTTATGTGTATATCTGAGTTTATTTGATCATATTGTTCTTAGTCTCTTCTTAAAGCATAACAAGGGTGTTAAACACCACTCATGTGTATGCGGTACTACTTCTCTTCGTAAAACTAAATGGTTCACGAAACTTTCTTCTTCACGAAGGCGCTTTGAGAGTGATAATCACCTGTCAAAGGCCTTCGGGACCCCTAAATTTTTTCATGGAACCTTCTAGGTTTCTTTCTTGTAAAATTCCACCCTTTCAGGTAAAAACACCTTTTAATACAAAAAATCATTTTCACGCAACTCTTCCTTTTCGCGCATAACTTCTATTTTTCATGCATCACTTTCTTTTCTACGCAACACTTATTATTTTTATGCACCACTCTATAATTCAATTTTTCAATGTTTCAGAGCTTGGTATTTCTCTAAGTGTCTATCTTGCATGAATGAGAGGGGGTAACCTCCTATTTATAGACATTTTTTATCTAGTGTGTAAAACCCCTTCCTGCGCATAAAACTATCTCTCAGTTATTTATATTACGCGAACCTTCCATTATTTACACACACTGCATAGATTTTTTGTGCACCTCATGATTTAATATTTTTCATAACTCTGATCCTGAGGCACCCCTTGCGCGTAAAACCTCAAACCCACATTTTGCACAAAACCAATTTTACGTGCACAAGTCTGATGGTCTGCAAACATTGTGCAAACATCTTTGATTTTTCATGCACCACTTTCCTTTTCCAATTTTCAGTATTTCTGATATGAGGCATTACTTATGTGTAAAAACTCAACTAGCTATTTCATGCACAACATTTTTCCGTGCACATTCCCATTTTTTTGTGCATAGCAGTGGTTTTTCACCCACCTATTTCCTTTTCAAAATATTGAAGTTGTGATATTAAAACTTTACTGGAACTCAAAATATTATTCCATTTTGTATCTTATGCATAATATAATTTTTCAAAGTCACATCCTTTCCCTATATTTTAACAAAAACACTATTTTCAATCAAAACCAGAATATGATTGACAATATCTTTACTCCCCTTTTCCTTTATAACACCTGCATCAAAAGTTCTCCAAACATATGATGTTAGGCAAACCCAAATTAGAAAAGCATTGTAAGATTTAGATACAATGTGAAATTCATGGCCATCTCAGAATGCCAAACCCTTATACATTCTCTCTTCTTCTTTAACCATCATTCCATACTTCCTGAAAATCATATGATTTTTTTCTTCAACTAAGGTCTTCCATGATTCTCTATAAATAGTGAGATGTTTTTTTTGATAACTTTATAACCTAAATCCTCTCATATCCTTCTTAATTTTGATTATCATTAATAACTGTTGACAACAAATACAACCTTATACACAAAGTGGTCCCAAAAATGTCCCCCTTTATATTTTGTTTTCAATACTTTAATGTTACCCTCAAATGAATGTGTCAATATCAATTTTAGAATCTTCTCTCTACCCTTATTTCTTTCTATCCTAGAAACATTCAATTCACTTCTCTCCCCCTTATTAAAAATAAATACAGAGTTCCTGGGAAAATGGTATCATTCCATACTTGAGAAATGTGCCATCAATCATTTCACTCTAGGTCTACATGAGCAATGTTCGATGTAGAAATCATAAGGATTTGATATATAAAACAAATATGTCCACTATCCACTAATCATGATACCTCATGAGATGAGAACTCATATACATTGTCTTCAAGGATTTTTCACATTCATTATAGGTTGAAAAAATTGAATGTGATAGGAAATTATCAACCTGAAACTTCTACACTCACTTTAACAAACTGATTGAAAAAATTCAAGTTCAATTTGCAAGATAAGTGGCATTGGGGAACATCCATTCTTATTATGTCACTGATTAATTTAGTTACCCCCATTTTTAAAATGATATTAATTCCGAGTAACCAAGCATGAGAGATTAAAAAATAGCATAACTTTTTCAATGACATGTTCTTCATGAAATTTCCATAGTAATTTAATTTAATAACAACTGAAGGTGATACTGATTGAAATAATAATTTTCGAAGCTTCTTCATTTGTCTCCCCCTCAAGGGAAACACTCATCATCTTCATCAAGGGTGATACTTTATCATTTTAATCTTTTAATATCAATTGAAGAATCTTCCAAGGATGGAAACTTCTTCAGCTTAGCAATAAAGAGTTGGCATCATTCAATACTTATCAGGTTCTCCACCTGAGATCATGCTTCACCTTCAATTCCATGTATTATCAGCACAAATAGAATACACAAATGATTTAGGGAATAAGGTGTTTCATCCTTTCTTTTTCAATACAAGATACATGGTTGAGATGCTTTTCTCAACCAAGTTCCTCCATTTACTCTAGTCTTTATGCTTGCACATATGAATATATGGTCTGATCTGTATTGATTTGGCATGGATATCTTCACATTTTCTTCTACTTTCTGTGGATAAATTTTCTTCTTAACATACTTCATGAATGATACATTTTTACTCATTTTAAGGACTACTTCTTACTCAGGTATTATGGTTAGAAAACCTTTTTCAATGTGACCAGATTTCATACATCTCTCACACAGAAAATTTTCAACACTTGTTTTTATTTTTGTTTTAACTTTCTTAGGAACTTTATATTCATCACGTGAATGTTTTACTTTTACATTATCACCATACTTGTCCTTTCATCTTCAAGATTCCCCATTGATTTCAAATATTCTGGCCAGATGAACAACATGTCATTTGGAATTATTGAAGCTGGATTGGATATTTCACATGAGTTCATTTGACTGTCATCCCTATTAGTTTCTCTTTTGGATGAATTGCCCTTAAATTTTGTAGATCTAAAATCCAGGGTCTTCTCAGCTTCCCTATTGGAGATCTTCTTGGGGAAATTTGTGTTCACAATATTTTTCTAATTTCTTCCCAAGATAGATGCTTCATACTTAGCTGGCATAAGAGGTCTTTTTTTCTTATAAACAATGAATGCATGTTGAGATGGGCGTGTACCTACCTTTTTTTCACTTACATTGAATATATCACAGATGTTATCAAGAATTCCAAATCTTTTTACGGTAAACAGATGCTTCTGGACCTGCGGATGATTCTTCTTCTTCTCTCGGTTTCTATACCTTGAGGTAGGCTTCCTTTGTGATTTTAAATTATGAGGATTGTACCAATAGTTTAATGAAAAATGTTCAAATCTATTGTAGCACCAACTCTGAACCACAAATCTTGATTTCTTTGTATTCATTTTCTGGGCCTTCTTCTAGACTTGTTGTGCTCTTTGTGTAGAACCTCCTTCCAAATTCATTTTCCTATTCACCCTAGATATGGTGATAGGTAATTACTCACCTATCCTCATCCATACTTGTTTTTAATTTCTCTTCTATCTTACAGTAACTTTGGGAACATATTTAAAAAATGAGTAGAAGATGGTTTGGATGGTACCTTATTCCTTTCCACGACATGTGGTATATCATCGAAAGATGTAATGATGTTCTTATCCCATGTTGGAGGCTTTTCAACTTTAGGTTCCTCCAGTAATAACTGTGTGCCAACAAACACTATTTCTTGAGATAGATCATCAATAAATGTTATGATCTTCTTGTCACATGTTGAAGGTCTTTCATATTTAAAATCCTCCAGCGTACAGTGAGTTCTCGTAGAAATTTCATCCTTATTTTGTAGAGACTCAATATGTGTCTTCTCAATATTTTTAAATTGAGTTTATAATTCTAGAAATTTCATATTGAGGATTACTTTATGACCTTAAATCATAATCATATTTTCTTCACAATAATTATTTATTCTTTCATCATCATCTGTATGAAACATGGCATTAGTTTCTAAAAAAGAGTCTAGTTCCATAAATTTCTTGGATTTTTCTTTTCAATATGAACTCTTGACTTCAATGATCTTATTCATATCATCATAAAGTTTATGGATATTTTCTTCTAGATTATTTTTGACCCCTTATTTATTTTCAAAGTATTAAATATCTCTAGAGATCATTAAACATTCTGATGTTTTTTCTACTAAGCCCTTTTCTACATTATCAGATTTTATTTACAGTTGGGTGATCTCAGCCTGCATGAATTGAAATATTCTACAAATAGAAACAAATATTTCTTTAGGAATATCATACAGATAGGTTCTTAATTTATGTTTATCACTTGAAAATTAGATAAAAATGTCTTTGTTGGCTTGGGTAGAAACTTCATCCACTTTCTCTTTACTTTACATGCCTAATATTTAATCATTATTCAAAGGGCATGGAGAACCTGAAACTATATCTTATTCTTACATGAGATTTTTCTTCAAATTTCCCTTATATTCATTTTTATTATTTTTCACAATCTTGCTGAATGTAGTCTTCTGCTCAGAGATGACTGAATCTCTATTAAGACTGCACTTTATTATTGACTTTAGAAAAGAAACTCAAATACTCTTCTAAAAATAATTACTCAATAGTATCCAAAATATGTAAAACTGGCTCTGATACCAATTGAAGGATCCCAGACCACCTTGAGGAGGGGGGGGGGGGGTGAATCGGGCTATCAACGTTTTCTCTACCTTATTGGGTCTTGTTCCCACATTGGTAGGAACTTGTTTAAACTTGTACGATGGATACGTGCAGCAATTAAAACATTAAAATTTATTAGGTTAGAATAACAATGTTTTACTTGGTTCACCACTAAGGGAAACATCCTAGGATCATATACTGATATGTTTTTAATCTCCCCTAATTCCACTATTCTTCACTAGTAGTGGATTACAAAGGTTTGGGAACAGTCACTCTATCCCAGGATCACTGCCAAACTATTCAGATATATCTCACTATTTCCCTTGGGTCACTCCTGTTGAATCACCTTGGCTCACTACCTTGTGTGAAGTCTCACTCAGTTTATATATATGAAGGCCTCTTTAATAAATAATTATTGATTTTTTTGTCTTCTGTTCAGAAAGATACATTGCTTGCATCAGAGTCTTGAATTGATGCTCTTTTGTATTCAATCTTCTCCTTTAGTTCGATAACTGAATTTACTAAATTTACATATTATCTTCTTGGTCATAATCAAAAAACACTATGTGATTTTTCATGTAATTAAGACCATCTCAGTAAAGCATCATCACAATTATATTTCCCTGAATAATTCACAATCTTTATTTGTCCACACTCTATTATTCTTCTTCTTCTCTTCCTCTAATTCCCAATACAAACACCTAAGTGTATCAGTATACATAATTATTTCTATTTAGATACGAGTTTAGTTGCATGTATTGTTCTTCTTCTCTTTTCAAATCACATGAAGGGTTTTAAACACCAGTTGTGTGTGTGCGATACTACCTCTCTTCATAAAACTGAATGGTTCATGGTACTTCCTTCTTTGGGAAGGCACTTCGAGAGTGCAAAGCACCTATCAAAGGCATGTGAGACCCCCAAATTTTTCATTAACCCTTATAGGTGGCTTGAGTGTAAAATTCAACCCTTGCATGTAAAAACACCTTTTAGCATGAAAAAGCCTTTTCACACAACTCTTCCTTTTCACGCAAAACATCTCTTTTTCATGCAACACTTTATTTTCTGCACATCAATTATTCTTTTAGCACACCACTCTATACATTAATATTTCTATGCATCAGAGATTGGGATTTTTCTAAGTTTATAGAATGTAAGAATGAGAGGGGTTCACCTTTTATTTATATCATTTTTGACCCTGTGCATAAAACCACTTAATGTGCGAAAAACTATCTCTCACTTCTTTATATTATGCACACCTTCCATTATTTGCACACTACTAAGATTTTTCACGCACCTCATTACTTTTACATTTATCATTATTCTGAACTTGTGGCACCCCTTACGCATAAAACCTCAAACCGAAAATTTACGCACAACCAATTTTACGTGCACAAGTATGATGTTCCACACACATTACATGAATATCTCTGATTTTTCATGCACCTCTTGCCTTTTCTAATTTTTTGTATTTTTTATATGAGTCACTACTTACATGAAAAAATCAACCAGCTATTTCACGAATAACATTTTTCCGCGCACATTCCCATTTTTTTGCACACAACTCTAGTTTTTAACGCACCTCTCTCATTTTACAAATATTGAAGTGCTGATCTTAAAACTCAACTTGCACTCAAAATATTAGGCCATTTTTTAACTTGAATGTAATATCTTTTTTCAAAGTCACATAATTTCCCTATCTTTCAACAACAACAGTATTTCTAATCAAAACTAGAATATGAATGACAATATCTTTACTCCCCTTTCCTGCATAACACTTGCATCACAATTTCTCCAAACTTATGATATTTCGGAAATTCAATTCAGAAAAGCATAATCTAATGTAGATACTATGTGAAATGCATGTCCATCTCATAATTCCAAGACCTTCCACACTCTCTCTTCTTCTTCAACCATCAATCTATACTTCATGAAAATCATATGATTTTGTTCTTCTTGTAAGCTCTTCAACGATTCTCTTTGAATAGTGAGATGTTGCACAATCACTTTATAATATGAATCCCTTTATCTCATTCTTCATGGTGATCTTAATTAACAACTTTTTACAACAAATACAACCTTATAAACAAAGTGGTCCTAACAGTATTATTGTAAGCACAATTGTGTGTTGTGTGTGGGTTGATTGGCTATACACATGGGGTTGGTTCTATGGATATGGTAATCTGGGTGTGGTATGTTTGAGCAGCTGGGCTGCAGGATCAAGTTGTTCTAGGTTTATGTTGCTGGATGTGATGAATGTGGTGTATCTATGTAGTAGGTCCACTAAGATGGTTTTTATGAGATGTGTTTCTAGGTGCTGTTGTGAGTTGGGTGTTTTGGTGAGAGGTTGGTATGTGCAAAATGACTTTGAAGAATGATGATAGCAATGGTTTTTATGGGTAATTCACTTGGGCTTTCTCCATGAGTAGCATTTAAAAAGATTTACCCTATGTCCAGGGATCAGTATGTTATAGCATGAATGGGTTTTAAATGTTGAGTAAATGTGAGGTGTGTTAAACTAGTAGGATCTTCTCCTTCTGAAATAACTATGGTGGTGTTGACTGTTTCCCTATGTTTCTTGTTGCCAGTTGTGCTTAGAAGTTTCCCTAGTACAGATGGAACTAATATTTAAAAAATTTAATAAATATTGATAATTGGTTAATTGAATTGTATGGGGTTATGAATTGAGTTTGGGCGTGTTATGAATAAGCTTTTATTTATCAACATCTGATGTGATTGTTTTTTATGTTGATAAATTCATGTAGAGGTAGCAGTTGTCTTGAATCCCATAGGTTGGGCTTGGGTGCTTGATATTATATATATACACTATACGTTCTTGTGATTTCTATGCATACCTCACCATAGTTGAGGACTATGTGATGAACACCCCCATTATCATAGGGGATGGTGTCTTTACCAAAAATTTTAGATGGAGGATGGATGACTGGACACCCATTCTTCCCTACTCCCTCTTCTAAGAAGTGATAGACCAAGACTCGTTGGCCAGGTTGTGGTTTTTTAGGCCCAAGTGTGTGCAGGTGAGTTATGTTTTCCTAGGCATCTTCAAAATTAGATGTGTGGTTCTTTCCCATGTGTCTTCGGGAGGTGGTGTGGTTTGTGGACTAGGTGTATACGGGTGAGATTTCATGTAGTTTGTGGCCTAGGTGTCTATGGATGGGATGTGATTTGGTTTGTGAGGCCCATGAGTGTTTGGGTGGGATGTGATGGGATTTGTTTTCCAAGGCCATAGGACTAGCTGTGAGGCCTAGGTTTGCGAGGATGAGTTGTGATGTGGTTCCTTCAGAAGAGATGGGTGCATCGAGACATTTCCCATTAGGGTGTGAGATTAGCTAATTAGTGGGAAATTTGTATGGGGTACCCTATCATCTATGTGTGTACAAGATTACTTTATTTTACTTGTGTTATTTAGTGATAATTATAAGGTGTGGTGGGGATTTTTAGTATTCCCTATTAGGTGTTGTTGGATTTACTATTTTATCATAGGGTAATTAGTATGCCTCTTCCACTTGTTTAGGAGAGACTTAGGTTTTCCAACTAAGTTTACTTGTATGTTCACCCTATGTATATAAAACTACATTTAGGAGTATATGGGGTCAACATAAACCATATAGGGTTTTACTAGCTCAGACATTGGGATAGTTTTTGAGTCACTACTTTATCTTGTTTTTTGTATTTACTTTGGAGTTTTGTTGCTTTTTTAATAGTTATATTTTGAACATGCATGTGGGATGGATCTTGGTTTTCTTTATATATATGACTTAGAGTTTTTTGAGGTTGATACATCTTATCTCTTGATTCTATCTTTAAAAATAATGGTATTTACTCTCATTTTTGTGAGAATCGTATACCCTTGGTGCTGGCCACCACCTTGGGGCCTCGAGGAGGTTGGAGTCTGGGGGTCATTATCTTTACTTATCCATTTCTAAATTAGGAGGGGCATATTTAGAGGCAGGGGTCATGAAAAAATGGAATCAATGGATGATGGTTAATAGATAGGATAGAGTTCGGAGTTAGGCATAGTATGGATTTCATGGGTTAGTAGGGAAATAGTGTTAGGTGACCTTGGTGCATGACATAGGCCTGAAAATACCATCTAGGAAATATGATTTTAGTCCCCCCTATGATTTGATTCAAGGACTCTAAGCCTACTGAATGACTAGGTGATGCTTCACAATTTACAGGATAGAGACCCTAGGAACCATGCAAGCATCATAATGACATATGTTCTTGTTTTAACAGAGTTTTTGTTTAAAATTTAAACTGAATAATTATTTTAAATGAGTTAAAATGAGTCTTAAATAAAAATTACATCCTATACAAGCTTTAGAATTACTTATTTTCTTTTGAAACTATCTCTCCCAGTCATAATTTGTGTGTGGATCTTGCAGTTGAGATTCAGTAGGCTGATCTGGTTGATCTGTGGAGGGTTGATCGAGTGGCCATGAAAGTTATGTTTTTTCCAGTGGTAGGCCTTAGGATTGTATGAGGGTAGTGTTTTGGATATAAATACAGAAGGCTGGATTGAGTATCTTGAAATCACCTTCAGTTTGATATGGGTTGTAAAAGGTTATTGGGTTCCTTTGGTAGTGAGCCAAATGTGGGGTGTTGCGTGTCAGTGGTGGATGATTTCTTTATGGGAGAGGAAGGAGGAAGATGTGTTGGGGATCGAATTTCTGAAATAGTTTTACGTGGAATTCCTTTCATCAAATATGAAAGATGAGAATGGGAAAGATCTACTCTCCCTTCAACAGAGGATTATGTCAGTGTGATAACTTGGGATGAAGTTCAAGGATCTTCTTCACTTCACCCCATACCTCTTTTTGGATGAGCAGTCTCTTGTGATATGACTTGAGGAGGTGCTCCACCCTTCTATCTAGTATGTTGTTACTACCTTTACGTTACCAACATACTTGGAGTTTCAGAATATAGAAGAGGTAGTTGAGAGGATGAACTCACAAGTAAGTTTACCATGAATGAGGATCTAGTAGAGTTCTTCCAGATGGAAGGTTACCAGAAGTAGGTCTCAGGCACTAGGGCCTTTGAGGTTTTGACCATCCGGGAGTCGACCTCATCAGCTTCCCATCTGACCTTTTGGTCCTCCAACCTTTCCTATTAACATGGGAATGATGTGTTTCATCTATGGGGTTAATGGTAATATTTAGAATCAATGCCTAGTGGCTACTCAAGCTCAATATGGTAGAGGTGGGAAGGTTTAGAGTCCACCTTAGGAGTCGTTTCCAGCCAGACTATTTCAGCAGTAGGTATAGCATGCTCATTCTCCATCAAGGTGAGATGGAGCATGTAGAGTCTGGCCATATGTTGTTCCTCGGGGACCTCGACCCAAGCATTGTCATGAGGGTGGTCATTAGTAGAGGGGTAGAAGAGTTGTGTATTGTCAGTTTCACATAGTAGATGAAGTAGTTCCAGTTGGGCTAGAGATCGTTAGAGGTATAATCATCTTGTTTAGTACCTTTTCTTGTGCATTGTTTGATTAAACAACTTCAAACTCCTTTGTTTCCCCCATTCTATCCCACGATTTGGGACTAGAAATAAAGAGGCTTCTCATTCCCTTGGGGTTTATTATGCCTGTTGAAGTCCATACAATCTTGTTTGATGTCTGCCATGGATGTAGACTAATAATGGGAAAAAATTAGTTTTTAGGGATATTTTATTACTATAGATACATCCATATGATGTCATCCTTGACATTGAGTGGTTGTATTCTGTGTAATCTATTATCGAAAGCTTCTGGAGGAGAGTTGTGTTTTCAAATGAGGATGACCATAGCATGACTTCATCTATGATCGAAGCTGGCAGGTGGACAGTTGGCATGTGGAGTCTCTGTTTTCCTTTTTGGTTGAGTTTTAATGGAATTAGTGGACGTTGAGATGGTGGAAGACCCCAAGGTAGTTGGGGAGTTCTCAGATATTTGACCTAGGAGTTTTTTATGCAACCACCTATATGTGATTTTGAGTTTAGGATAGACTTGCAGCTTGGTGATCCTCTAGTTTCAATGGATCCGTATAGAATTTCACCATTCGAGTTGCGGGAGTTGAGGATTCTGATCATTGATCTAATGAAGAAGGGATTTATCTGGCCTAGTATGTCACCATGGAGTACTCCTGTGCTGTTTACGATGAAGGAAGATAGTGGTCTGAGGTTGTTTATAGACTACCAGAGGTTAAGCCTAGTGGCATTCAAGAACTGTTACCCTATCCCAAAGATAGATGACATTTTTGACTAGATGAGAGGGGTGATTTAGTTTTATAATATTGATTTGCGGTTTGGATATCACCAGTTGAGGGTGAAAGAGGGAGATATCCTGAAGACTGCTTTTAGATGTTGGTATGGGAACTTAAAGTTCGTAGTCATGCCATTAGGTGTTGCGAATGCACCATCCATGTTCATGGGGCTTATAAACTCAATATTTTAGGAGTTCCTGGACCGGTTCATCATCATATTCATCGATGATATCTTGATCTACTCAAAGTATAAGGAGGAAGATGTCGAGCATCTCATAACTATCTTTTATGTTCTTCAACGCCACTATCTCTACAGAAAGTTTTCCAAGTTCATGTTTTGAACATGAGAGGTGAACTTCCTTTGGAATGTGGTGCCTTTGCAGGGTGTGAGATTTGACCCATCAAAGGTTGAAGTGGTTTTTTTTACAACACCCAAAAATGTGGGAGAGATCCTCAATTTTATTAGAATAGAATGCTATTATCAGTGGTTTGTACCCGATTTATCACATGTTACAGCTCTGTTGATAGCTCTAACTAGAAAATACCAAGCTTTTGTTTGGACTGAGTGTAAGATTTGGTGTCCTAGAATCAACCAGTTGTACTTTTATTACATGGAAATTTAATGTATTTAAATATTAAATATCTTATTACATATATTTTTTTGTTCTTCATGACTATAATGTAATAAGGTCCTTGAGTATTTGTTACATTGATAAGGTCATGGCAGTTTCGCACTATGATGAGAACCTTGAAATGTTATAATAAAATTATTAAATATAGTTTTACGGTTGGGTGAAATACTATGATGAGACACATAACATGAAGACCGTTAGGTGTGAGTAATCATAAGTAGATGAGTCTTCCTCTCATGAAGCTTGCAGTTGGTAATCTGAAATACCGAAGATTATGAGAACGTAACCTCCAATAATAATTACATATGTATTGGTTTCATCAGATATTTCTATCTGCGAGCATGTGTAATGATCCTTAGACTTTAATATTATCATTAATATGTGTCATGATTCGCGCATTTTGATTTTCTGATGAAAATTGTCATGCAGAAAATTGGTGAGAAGTAGGGTACGTTGGGTGAGTCATGGGTGGCATATTATTAATGAATAAGTCAAGGAAGGATTTTTCCCTTCCATTTATGGAAGTTGATATCTCTTCCCTTTGACTGAAATAGAACTATCGTGTGAAATTCCATGTCCATTGTGTAACAATGAGTTTATTTCAGGTAGTCAAAGAACGACATATCAAGTATAATGGTTGATGAAACTATCACGAAACCTACTTGATGAGATATTGAGACAAAGGGATTATATTATAGAGTGACCATTCATATGTGGATGTCGTTGTTCCGACTTTATTTCCTTTCTCTTGGGTGCCTTGACCTGCTACAAGAGAGTACTCTTGGACTTTAGGGAAGCCCACCTAATTCCCCTGAGAAAGAATCCTAGAGGTTCACACTCTAAGTGTTTTTGGAGGTCTTGGTTAAATTCTATTTGAATTTTAATTATGAATAAAATAATATTCTCAAGACCATGAAATAATTTTCTTCCAGTTAATATGATTCCATAAATTAAATTAAATATATTTATTTTTATTATTTGAGATTTAATAAATATTTATTTACTAGTTTGTAAATAAGATATTTATTTAAGAGAATAAATTATATATTTATTAATTATTGTGATCAATAAATGGAATTGGAGTTTGAGTGGACCAAGGCTAGTCTGGTAGTAAAATAATTATTTTCAAGATGATAAATAATTATTCATTGTCACAAGTTAAAATAATAATTATGCTGCTATTATTTTGTGATTCTGAATTTTCTTCATAATTCTTTTTTGCACACGTTGGCTCACTATAAATGATGATGCAGTATTATTATTATTAGCATTGGTTTTATCTATGTTCATGAATGTACTTAATTTCTCTTATGAAGTTAAATATTATAACTAATGTTCCATGAATATAAATAGAAAAGTTCATCTATTGTGCCATAGGGAACACACCACACACTTGGTGAATTGAGAATTGTTGAGCTAATTTTTTTCCACAAATCCTCTTCCCACCCCTCTCAAGAATGAGAGACGTTCTTCAAGATTGAAGAACAAGCGATCAAGAATGATCGAAACAAGACACTCGCTTCACCGCGCTAGCACCCGGAGAATGAGCGGTGTCAATTAGAGGCCATCAGAGCACGTGTGGATCATCGCTAGAGGGATTATTGTTTGGATCCTTAAAAGCGTAACTAGATAATCTGAAATTGTCATTCCGGATAATCAAAATCATTGAAGAAGAAAAATTCCAAACATCCAGGTATTATTTTTCTTTATAAAATTAATTGAATTAATTATAAACATGATGTTCAAGATCCTCTTTAACGGTTTCAGGCCACCTCCTTATTTATGTAAATCTTTGATTCTATTCTGTGGAGACTAGAATTCATCATCATATTGATCCCATAATGATCATTGATCATGGTAAAAATTAAAGTTGGGTTCTTTCCCAACCGCGTTTCCACTGTGCTTGAAACCATCAAGTGTTATCAGAGGGGTTACATCATAGTTTATAATTATTTAAATATTTCATTGATGACTTATGCATCTAATATTTTAGTTATTTCTATTCAAGTTAATTTTTCTTCAAATCTGAATCTTGAGATCTATTCCTCCTCTTTTGTTTCTCATTCACCTTACATAAATGATCTTTTCTTTTAATTTTGATTAAAATAAAATAGAGGATCTCATCCGGAGGTGCCAAAGCGTCATTTCCTTACCACACGAGATTACACAACATGTATTTGGTAGCACATTTTGTGTAGTCAAGATTCAATGCATCAGAATGGTCTGCCAAACCATGTCGTGTGTTGGAGTGTTTCAAAGTCTTACATGACTCCATGTGTTGACCAGAAATAGGTGGCACACAGTTTCCAGATTACATGCCATGTAATCCACTGGACACGGCCTATAGTCCCTTCGGGTTGGGGTTGGACTGTGTACCCCATACATGGCTTGCCCGGATGGAAACCCTGTAACGAGGATACTACACGATGTATGGCCCACTGAACACGCTGTGTACTATGAAGATTTATGAAGTAGATCTACATGCCATGTCCTTGGTATTGTACTTTGGATGGAATATGAACGATAGTGGATGCCGTGTAGTTTGAACTATGTGCCATGTACTCATCCAAATTATATAGATTTAGTAAAATTTGTTATTATATTATACAAATCCTTGAGATGTGTACCATAGTGCGGGTGTAAAGATGAGGCACAACATGTGATAGGGGTTTTATATAAATGTGTTTAATTTAACATCAGCATAATGTTCATTTATACTCATTGGGTAGTTATGAATGAGAATTCACCAGGTTTCCTCCAAGATACAAGTTACATACAAAGATAATTTTAAATTATTTTTTTAAAATTATGATGGATTAGAATCTCAAGGAAATTCATAAATGGTTTTAAGATAAAATGATTGATTAATTAAAGATGAAAATTAATTGATTCGAGCGTGATTTATCTTTAACAATAATGATTAAGGAATTGAATGCTAGTTTTAATTATGTGTAAAAATCATTGCATGTATGGATGATCATGATCTAGACCAGGACCTTTGTATGTTGATGGTTTATTTTAATTTACTTATTTAAATTAAATTGTTGGTATGTGAGCCTTCACCTCATTAATATTTAAAGCCTGTGTGCCAAAGTTTTCTTTTATGTAAAACCCCTTTTTATACCTCTCAACTACATGAGAGTTAAAAAAAGGCATATGTAATGGATGGAACTCCCAAGATAGCGAAGGTGGTTCAAGATGGAGATGAGACAAAACCAATCCAAGGAGATATATAGGTGGATAGGTGGAAAGATATAATCACAATCTCGAAAGGTTCAAGATGTTTCTATCCTAGTCCAGGGTTGGTTTATCAATTGCTAGATAAATTAATCATTAGAAAATCTCATGATTATTCCCTTTATTTTATTTCTATCAGTTGTATGGTTTATTATTATGGATGTGTTGTCACAATCACATAATTTATGAATTAAACAAGCATGCAAGATGGAACTAAAATAAACCAGACTTATGCATAAATATTATCAAGACATGGTTAATCACTTAAGAAAGTCACACTTAATTTTAACAAGCATGTGATAATGATAAAAATAAATTCACGCATTAGAGATAAAAATACCTCAAATAAAATATCATGTCAGACGAAGCCTTTTATTACTTGATTAAGGTAAAAACTCAATAAAACTATGTGTTTGACAGACCCTTGTTGGGACACATAATTTTATACAGGAAGCTTTTATGAATGGTTTTGGGTTTAATTAACCATATTATATTAAGAGGATTATCCCTTGCTAGACTTGGTGTAGTATTGGAGGCAAGAGTTGAGGAAATCCAAAAGCCGTGATTTCAGGAATGGGGAGTCCTCTCAGAAGATCAGTGAGCTGCAAGCCCACAATTGAAAAAGACCTTCCTACCTAAATAACTTCTAATAACTTCACCAACCCTTTTCGGAGTTATGTAAAGGGGAATATGGATCCTTTCCACTAGAATGTCATGGAAATTGGAAATTCTGAGTTCAATGGTGAGGGACACTGGGACTTGATAAAATAGTGGGAAACTTAATAAAAATTTATTATTTCTCATAAATTTAATTAAGAAAGTACTAATGACATTATATTTTAATTGTAGAATAAAAATGGAAATCTCATCAACCATACTATCCCTATGATCAATTCTGGATAAAGACAACAACCTCACTAGAAGTAACTTCCTGGAATGGTTTATATTTCTTCAGATTATCCTACGCTATGAACGGATGACTTATGTTCTAGAGTAAGCATTACCTGATCTGCCTAAAAAAGTGGAGAGTGATGAGGATTTCATAGTCTATGAGAAACTTATGAATGATGCAGTCAAAGTTCAATGTTTGATGTCATCATCAATGTCTAGTGAGCTCATGAAGTCTCATGAAAAAATGGATGCTTATATCATGCTCGAGCATATCTGTGTTCTTTACCTGGAGAGATAAAAGAAGGAAATGTTTGAGATCTCTATAGCACTTTTTTAGTGTAAGCTTGGAGAAGGTGCCCCAGCTGGGCCTCGGGTAGTCATGCTCATTAGCTACATTGAGAACTAGAAGTTTCTAGGGTTTAAACTCCCCGAATTATTGGGCATCAGTCTTATTCTTGCATCACTTCCTCAGAGCTTCTCTAATGTTGTTTTCAATTTCAAAATGAAAAAATTGAGAGTCTCTATCTGATTTTCTTATCCTCATTCACCAAGTTGACAAAGATAAGAATCATGAAAACCCTTTTATCCTTATGGTGGATAAGAGGAAAGGGAAGGGGAAGTGCATTAAGCCCAATGTTTTCTTACGACCATTGATGAAAAGGATGATCAATGGGGAGGGAAAGGAACATGAGGTAGTTTTTTTCACATCTGGTAAGAAGGGCCACTAGAAAAGGAAATACACTCATCCTAAGAAGCAAGGAGGAGATTTAGGTGCAGTTGTTATCTAATGGATCTATCTATTTCTATAAATTGGTTACTAGATAAAACTTGTGGTGCTCACATATGTATCCAAATACAGGAACCAAGTAGATTCAAGAAGATTTATTGAGGGGAGGTGATCTACGAGAAGCCGATGGAGCCAGACTTTCTACTGTAGCTTTTAGGGACTAACACCTCACATTGCCAACTGGGATGGTCTTGGTGTTAAAGGGTTATTATTATGTTCATTTTTTACTAAATAAATTAGTTTTGTATGCAGATTATATATTTATGGAATTGTTTTCATGTTTGTGAATGAATTTTCTTTCTTTTACAAAAATAGAATTTGTTTTGGTTGGGAACATTTTTACAATGGTCTTTATGTTTTCGATTACCCAAACCAAGTAATGGAAATTGATAACAAAGATACTTCACATGACTCATACCACACCCAACATTGGCATAAATGTCTAGGTCATGTAAACGAGAAATGATTGACAAAGTTA
Organism: Viscum album; assembly: GCA_963277665.1. Taxonomy (NCBI): domain Eukaryota; kingdom Viridiplantae; phylum Streptophyta; class Magnoliopsida; order Santalales; family Viscaceae; genus Viscum; species Viscum album. Next base: position 499,981,015 of record OY728139.1, read on the forward strand.
AATCAAGATGGTTATTTATATTCTTTCGAACTAAAACCACTTGGTGTATGTCATGCAATTTTACAAGGAAAAATGACTGAAGCACCATTTAGTGGGAAAGGTGAAAGGGCTAAATAACTTCTTAAATTGGTTCATACCGATGTGTGTAGACCATTTCCAGTTAAAGAACGGGGAGGGTACTCATACTTCATAACTTTTACCAATTATTTTAGTAGATATGGATATATCTACTTAATGAGGTATAATTTAAATTTTTTTTATAAGTTCAAAGTATAGAAGAATTAAGTTTAGAATGGGCTTGGGTAGGAATATTTAGAAAGTCTGCTCAGACTGAGGTGGAGAATATCTTAATCAAGACTACATTTATTACTTACAGGAGTTTGGGATCCTATCCTAACTCACTCCTCCATTCATGACCTTGTGGAATGGTTTGGGAAAAAGGAGGAACCACACCCTATTGGACATAGTGATGTCAATGAGGAGTCATGCGAGTCTTCCATTATCCTTGTGGGATATGTGTTACAAACAATTACGCACATACTAAACCAATTACCAACTAAATTGATAAATGGTATTCCATATGAGTTATGTAGTGGAAAGAAAGCCATATTATCGAATTTACATGTGTGGGGATGAAATGAATTTGTCAAGGCCTCTTTAGGTAAAAACTTTCACCCTATGGCACAAAGTTTACCTTTATAGGATACCCCAAGGAAACATGGGGATGTTACCTATACATACCCTCATATGAATAGTTTATAGTGTCAAGAGACGACATATTCTTTGGGAGGGATAACATCTCTAAAAGATATAGTGGGAGCGAGATAGAATTCGATGAAGTTGAGGCTCAAGGTACACAAGAGTTTGTACAGGAACAGATTCCATAAATCCCCATGGAAGAAAGAACTATTCTAGAGACACAAGAGCTGCATAGGAGTACAAGAGAGGTTATAGAACTGGAATGGTATGGTTTTCTAGTTACTGAGGATAGTGACTCATTATTAGTTGATAATAACGATCATCTTACCTATAAGGTATTATTAAGTGACAGAGATGTTTCCAAGTGTCAAGAAGCCATGAATTCTGAAATAGATTCCATGTAGAAAAACTATGTCTGGAATTTGGTAGATCATTCATTTTATGTAAAGCCTATTGGATGAAAATGTGTATTCAAGAAGAAATTAGACATAGAAGAACAAGTCATCACCTATAAGGCACGACGGGTTGCAAAAGGGTTCAAACAATGTCAATGCATTGACTACAAAAAAACCTTTTCACTATTTGCAATTATAAAATCCATCATATTTCTATTGTCTATTACCTCTTTCAATGACTATGAGATTTGGAAAATGGTTGTCAAAACATCCTTCCTTAACTAGAACCTTCAAGAAGATGTATACATGAAAAAACTTAAAGGGTTTATGACTCCAAAGGATGAAAATAAGGTATTAAAGTTGCAGAAACACATTTATGGATTAAATAAAGAATCCAGGTCATTGAAATTTCTTTTTGATGAAGCCATAATGGAAATTGGGTTAATAAAAAATGAATGTGAGCCTTGTGTCTACAACCGATTTGGTGGGACTACAGCCATTTTACTAATAGTATATATTGATGACATATTACTTATTGGAAATGAGATACTAGTCTTACAATATGTTAATGCATGGTTAAATCAATGCTTCTCCATGAAGGACTTGGGAGAGGTAGTATATATTATTGGGATCAAGATCCACCATGATAGATCCAAGAGATTGTTAGGACTAAGTAAAATTACATACATTGATAAGATACTGAAGAGATTTGGTGTGGAACAGTCTAAGAGGGGATTGTTTCCAGCATCACATGGAATTCATCTTTTTAGGATAATTTGTCCTCAGACACACGAGGAAAGAAAGATAGTGGCAAGGACTCCATACGCATCAGCTATTGGGTCAATCATATATGCCATGATATGTACTAGTCTAGATGTTGCCTACTCATTGAGTGCAGTAGGCAGATATCAGGATGACCCAGGTGACAGCCATTGTATGGAAGTCAAGTCTATCCTAAAGTATCAAATATGCACTAAGGATATGTTCTTGGTTTATAGAGGCTAAGAGAAACTAGTCATCAGAGGATATACATATGATCATTTCTACACTGATTAAGATGACATGAAGTCACAAAAAGGATACATATTCTCTTTGAATGGAGGTGCAGTGAGCTATAAGTGCTCAAAGAAGAGTGTGGTCGCAGATTCTACAGTAGTGTTTGAGTATATTACTACTTCTAAGAAAGCTAAATAAGTTGTTTGGATGTGAATCTTCATCCAGGAGATGGATGTGATACCTAGTATTAAGGATCCCATCACACTGTACTGTGATAATACTACAACGGTGGCTCTCAGAAAAGAGCCAAGTTTACATCAGCGGATGAAGCACATAATTCAGAAGTATCATCTCTTTAGAGATTTTTCTTATAGAGGTGATGTTACAGAGAGTAGTATTTACATGGAATACAATGTGGCACGCCCCTTGACTAAATCCTTAAATCAACAGAAACATGATCACCTTGTGAAATCTAGTGGACTGAAATTTGTAGGCAGTTTCATCTAGTCTAAGTGGGAGTTTTTAAGAGTTGGTGTCCTAGAACAAACCAGTTGTACTTTGATTACATATACATTTAATGTATTTAAATATTAAACATATTTTTACATATTTTTCATCATTCTGCATGACTGTGATGTAATAATGTCTAAGAGAATTTGTTGCAATGATACAGTCATGTCAGTTCCCCACTATGATGAGAAACTTGAAATGCTAGAAAACTTTTCTTAAATATTGTTCTATATTTGGATGACATACTGTTATGGGACACATAACATATAGACCATTAGGAGTGAGTAATCATATGAATATTAGACTTCCTCTCATGAAGTTCACACTTGGTAATCTCAAAGACTGGATATTATGAGAACAGACCCGCCTGTAGGAATTCTACATGTTTTGGTGTCATTGAATATTTCTATGTATGAGTGTATGTAATAATACTTAAAATTTAATATTATCATAAATATGTGTCACAACTTACAAAATTTTATTCACTGAAAAAAACCGTCATGCAGATAGTTGTTGGGAAGTAGGGTACCTTGGGTGCGTCAAGAGTGGCATGTTTTTAATGGATAAGCCGAGGAAGGATTTTCCCTTCCATTTATGGAATTTGACATCTCATCCCTTTTATTGAAATAGAACCATCATAAGAAATTCCATGACCATGGTGTAACAATGAGTTTATTTTAGGTAGTCAAATAATGACGCATCAAGTATAAAGGTTGATGACACTATCATGAAACATGTTTGATTAGATACTGAGTAAAAGGGATTATATTAAATAGTGAGCATTTGTATATGGATGTTGTTGTTTCAACTTTACATTATTTCTCTTGGGGTCCATGACCCGTTGTTAGACAGTACTCTTGGACTTTTGGCAATCTCGTCAATGCCAACAAGAAAGAATGTGAGAGGGTCACACTATGTGTTTTTGGTGTTCTCGGTTAAATTCAATTTGAATTTAATTACTCAAAAAAATATTATACTCAAGACCATGGAATAATTTTATTTATTTTAAGATGATCGCATAAATTAAATAAAATATATTTATTTATTTTATTGTACATTGAATAAATATTTATTTACTAGTTTTCAAATAAAATATTTATTTTAAAGAATAAATTATATATTTATTTATTTAGATGTTCAATAATTGGAAGTGGCATTCAAGCGGACCAAGGCTGGCCCAGTAGAAAAAAAATTATTTGAAAGATGGTAAATAAATATTAGTTGGAACATGTTAAAATAATAATGACCCATATATTATTTTTTGATGCGTAATTTTATTCATAATTCCATTTTGTGAAAGTTGGAAGATGATAGATAGTGATGCAGTATTATTATTATGAGCATGGGTTTTCTCTAAGTTCAAGAATGTATTTATTTGCTGTTATACAATTAAATATTGTAACTGATGTTCCATGCATATAAATAGACAAGTACATCTATTTTTCAATAGGGAACACACCAAACTCTTGGTGAATTGAGAATTGTTGAGCAAAACAATTTCTATCATGAATCCTCTTCCCGCCCCTCTCAAGAATGAGATACATTTTTCAAGGCCAAAGAACAAGAAATCAAGAACGACAAACATAAGACACTTGCTTCATCGTGCTCGCACCCAGAGAATGAGCGGTGTCGATATGAGACAATCAAAGTACATGTGGGTCATCGCTAGAGGGATTCTAGCTCGGATCCTTACAAGTGCAATGAGATAATCCAAAAGGGTCATTCCAGATGATCAACATCATCAACGAAGAAAAATAACAAAGATCAAGTTATTTTTTTCTTCATAAAATTAATTAAATTAATTATAAATATGATGTGAAAGATCCTATCTAAAGGTTTTGGGCCTCTTCCTTCTTTATCTAAATCTCTGATTCTATTCTATGGAGACTAGAATTTATCATCATGTTGATCCCGGAATGATCATTGATCATGGTAAAAATTAAATTTGGCTTCTGTCCCAACCATGCTTCCGCTGCATCCAAAGCCTTTAATGAGCAATTCCTAGAAGCGTTCGGATATATGAAAGGGAAGTTGGTTAGTGATCTACTGCTCCGATATCCAAAAGAAGAGGTCATGTTTAAGGTGTTTTGTGATGGTTCCCGTCTTGGAATGGGATGCGTCTTGATCCAGCAACATTGAGTGTTCTCTTATGGGTCTAGGAAGTTATGTCCCCATGGACGTTACTATGCCACCCATTATCTATAGCTAGTAGTGGGCTTGTTTGCACTATAATCGTGGCGACATTACCTCATCGGGGAGAACTTTGTTGTCGTCATCGATCACATGAGTTTTAGGTATTCTTTTCCCTGCGATATGTGAACTTGTGATAGTGGAGGTAGATGGAGTTTCTTTAGGACAATTACTTTGAGATCTCCAACACCTCCAAAAAATGGAATGTCATGGTTGGTGATCTAAGTAAAAATCTATAATGAGAGGTTTCTTGGGAATCTACAGATTCTTGGGAATCAATGGATGAGTTGGAAGGCTTACACTTAGTTGAAGAAATAGATGGTGGTAGAGGTTGTTTTTTCCAGATGACAGTGTAGTCTTTTTTGATGTAGTAGGTGGAAGAGTCTCAGTGGGGAGACTCAGTGGTAGAGGTGATGCACGATCATATTGGCTAAGGTGTTGCTTCAGAGGGATGGGATGAATATGGCGTGAATTAGATAATGTTTCATGGGAAGTTGTTTTTTATAGTAACAATGCATGAGGGAGTCCTATGTCAGTTTCATATATTGCCCTTAGTGGCACACCCATGATTTTATATGATGTACCATGGCTCAAGGCTGAATTTTTGGTGGTTTGGGATGAAACGAGTAGTGGAATAGTGTGTGGATAAATACTAAGTGTGATAGAAGGTAAAGGAGGAGAACCATGTTTCAATTAGTTTGATGCATCCCTTAAATATCCTTGAGTGAACGTGGGATGAAATATTGATGTATTTCATCACAAGGTTACCTAAGTCTCTAGGAGACTATGATGATATCTAGGTAATAATGTATTGGATGTTGAAATTAGATAACTTCATAGCGATCAAGGAGTTGGGGGAAGTGGATGCCTTAGCCAATAGGTATGTGGACAATGTAGTATGATTGGATGGGGTTTCGAGATCCATTCTCGTAGATTGGGAAATAAATTTACCCCATGAGTCTGTAGGGGATTCTAGCATTCTTTTGGCACTCAGTTATGCCTTATCTTTGCTTTTCTCCCTAATACAGATGGCCAGATAAAGTGGCCCATAAAAACATTGGAGTATATATTGTGTGCTTGCATCCAGGATGTTGGCATATTCTGGGTACAACACCTTCTCTTGGTAGAGTTCATTTATAACAATATATATCACTCTTATATTTAAATGGATCAATTTGAAGTGTTTTACAAGAGATCATTTTGATCTTTATTGTGCTAGATAAAGGTTGGGGAGATAGTTGTTCTTGGCCTGGAGATGGTGTAGAGCATGAAAGAAAAGGTTTATCTTATTCATTAGAGGATGAAAGTATTTAAAGATAGGAATAAGTCATATATTTGTCATTGGAGGAGGCCCTTAGACATCGAGGTTGGGGACCATAAGTTCTTGGAGGTTTCTCCTCTATGTGGGTTGTAGAGGTTTGGAAGACGAATCAAGCTTTCTTCAAGTTTTATCATACCCTTCAAGGTGTTGGGGAGAGTTGATGAAGTGGCATACCAATTGGAGTTTCCACCACAATTATATAGGGTCCACGATGTCTTTCATGTCTCTCAGCATAATTAGTATCTAAATGATGACTCCCACATCATTGACTAGGGAGATTCGGATATCAAGGACGATGCTACCTTTTTGGATGACTATTGGAGATCCAGGATCGTTGGGAGAATGTACTACATGGGAAGACCATTTGTTTAGTTCATGTTCTGTGGAGGCATGGTGTCCTGGAGAAGAGTACTTTGGAATAAGATGCGTAGATGCATGCCTAGTACCTGGATTTGTTTTGAGTTTTTCATTATTTTGTTTTGTTTTGAAGTGTAATTTTTTAGCCTTGGTTTTTATGAGATGATTTTTTTCCTTTCTCTGTGATGTGTGATAAAGTCTTGACAGGTGAAGAGGTGAGGACCTGATTCCTAATTGAGACACATAAATTTCTATGTGATTAAACCCATGTGGGCGAGTCAGTGCTTCCAAGACCAGATAGTATCCTGACATGGAAAATAGAATTCCCTGATTTGTGTGTTTGGGATGGCATGGTTTTTTTGATTGTATGGTGTCTCTTCTGGGTATTTGGGTTAGTAGATGTCAGACGAAGTGTTCTTGGATATTTAGGTTTCACTCGATCTTTTAAAAAATATAGGATGGTTTATATTTTAAATTTGATGTGTTTGGTTGTTAGTGGTGTTTCATGTGTAGCAGGATCTTTGAGATGTATCTTGTAGGGTGGTTATTTGGGCCCCTCTTTTACTTTTGGGGTTGGTTTTGAATTCTCGAGGGTGAGAATAGTTTGAGAGGTATCTGATGTAATGGATCTAACCTCCTTAGTCCATTACTTTTTGAAAATATGGTGTTCAAAGAGTTTTGGGATTTCACCGTGACTCATTTCAAGAGTTTTCCAAAAAAACAGTTTTCCAACGGTAGATCACCGAATGGTCATTCGCATTGGTGACTCGCAATGATGGCTCTTATAATAGTGACTCATCCACCATTAGGTCATTGAATGATGTCTCACACCCGTATCTTTCCACTCATAGCTCACACTGGTGATTATCACCAGTATCTTGCCAATGGTAGCTAACCATCGACGATTCGTGATGATGGATCACATAATGGGTATTCATTTCCAATAGTTTTTCAAAATTCATTTTTTCTCTAGTTTTTATAGTTTCTCCCCTTTAACATTTTATTTGATATGAAACAAATTTAATACCACATGTAATGGTTTATCAGACACATTTAAGAATGTATATATCTTCTAAAAACATGAATATTCCCTTTGACTTCAAAACCACGTGGTCTTGGTCAGGATCCACATTTAATGGATTTTAAAAACCATTTCTCTTGTTGATTTAGGATCCGATCTTTCTAAATCTGATATCCTTTTTTCCTTATTCAATTCCATTTCTCTTGGTGCGCCATAAACCCTTCTTAAACAAGGATCCATGTGTGTGTGTTTCACCTTTTGGATCATGTTTTCCCTAGAGGTTTTTCCTACTGCATGTGCTCCCCCTACTTTAGTGACATAAGGAAGTGTTGATAATCTCTTCTTCTTGGTAGGTATCTATTTATCTTTCTTAATGGTGTATCATGCGGGGTGGGTTGATGAATGTACCCTTTGTGAATATAACAGAATTCCAACATAATAAATCTAATTAAATTGATTTAAGATCAATATACAATTTATGGGAATAAGTGATTGTATGTTTTTCTTATTATTTGTTTGTGTTTTATTATGATTATACAGGCTATATGCCTAATGAAAATCATGGTATTTGGTGGTCTTTGTTTGCGAATGGAATTATGTACGTAATTAATGATGTTTTTTCTTGGCTAAATGTTTCAACATGAATACCTTTAACATCGTATACATGAATAATAAATGGATTCCCCTGGATAACCCATTTTTTGTGAAACCCCCGAATTAACATATGGAATTAAAGAATGGAACCTATTAAATATGAATATGTTTTTTCTTAGGGTGGTTTATGTGGTACTAATATTTTAAGTTCGGTTGTGTGTTTTTTGTGGGTTAATCGGATATACATAGGGGGTTGGTTATGTGGATATGATAATCTAGGCCTGGTATGTCGGAGAAACAGGGTTGCATGTTCAGGTTGTGCTATGTTTTTGTTGCTGGATGTGATGGGTGTGGTGTTGCTATGCATCACAGATGCCAAGATAGTTGTGATAAGATGTGTTAATGGGTACAATTATGAGTTGGTTGTTTTGTTGAGAGGCTAGTATGGGTATAATGCCTTTGAATAATTATTATGGAAATGTTTTGTATGGGTAAATCACCAGGTGTTTCTCAATGAGTTGCATGCTGAAAGATTTACCCTGTGTCTTGGGATTAGAATGTTATCACATGAATGGGTGTAAAAAAAAGACTAAATGTGACCTATGTTAATCTATTAGACCCTTGAACTTCTGAAATTACTATGGTGGTGTTGGCCATTTCCCTTTGTTTCGTGTTCTTGGCTATGCTTAGTAGTGGCTTGAATATGTTATGTTTTCGTGATATGTTTAATAAGTTAAGAAACAAATAATGTCAAAATTGACAGTAATGGTATATTAAAATATAAAATATTTTATTAAATGTTATTATATTTATAAAAATAAAAATTTTGTCCAAATTATTAGGATAAGACACATAATTTTATAAATCAATCATTTAGTAGTCCTTTTCATTTTATAGTAAATAAATTAACCCACAAATTGTAAATTACATGATATTACGGTAAGTATTAATAAGTGTTAAAACAAAAAGATAAGGATTAAAAATAGTAAAAAAAATTATCTAATTTTAATTGGATGAATTTAATTAAACCCAAAATAATCTTATATTCAAAATAAATTAGTTTGGTACCATTTGGATTAGAAAATTAATTTATATTAATTTAATAATTTTTTGAATTCCACGATTTTCCCTCCCCTCTCTTATATATGGGAACCCATTATTCTCTATTCTTAATGCCTAAAAAACTATTTGGTTTAGACAAGATTAAAATAAATAAATTCCTAGAACACCTTGACACATTCTAGATGCCTTTGTTTAGGCATAAAATCCTCCTTAGAGGTGACAAGGAGTTAATTAATGGGGATCGTCCGAAGAGAAGTAATCATTTTTGTTCAACTATTTCAATCTTATTTCTTATTCCATTTACTTGAAATATTTTTCCATAGTGATGGAATAATAACTCAAGTACTCGAAATATACTTAGATTTTATTATTTTAATGTCATCACCTAAATCCATCTCCAGTACCATCAAATGGGAAAATAATTAGTCATTCATGTGTATGTGTGAACTATCACCTCCATGAACCGTTATATTTCATATTCCATTATTTTTTCTCAAGATTGTTTATAATGATGTAATTGATGTTTAAATATAATTTTCATGACATATTAATCATTATAATAGAAATATATATCAATTAATAGCTTTCTTTTCATGCACATAAAAATGATAACATTGTTCGTGTGTACCTGTGAACAATCACCTCCGTGAATCGATGTGACTCATTTTTAATCACCACATCAGATGGATAATATATATATATTTTTTAATTATTAATATGATATTAATTATATTATTATTATTATGTAAATATAAAATAATACTTACCTTATTTCCATAATGATAATTGAAAAATGGAAATGCAACTCACGCGAACGTACGACATACTGTCTCCATGATTATTTCGTAGTTCTTTTTACATAACAATATTTAATGGATGGATTAAAAAGTATAATTTATTTTTATTTCATGTATATTATTCTAGATATGATGGCCTAATGACCTCCTGGACCATATTCGACTTACCCAAGTCATTTTTGACTCATTTACCGAGTATCATAAAAATGTCTGACGTGAACATAGAAAAACAATTAATTTTAATAACATGTTGATAAGTGGTATAAAAGGAATAATAAACTTGAATAGGTTATAAATCAAGTAAATAATTGAACTAATTTATTATCTCAGATGATATGTAACTTACAAGATGTGTCAAACTCAAGGCGAGATACTCTAACTAAAACATCTTTTTAACTGTTTTAAATATTTATTCATTTTAATATTTCTCATTCATATCAAAGTTTTCAAAATGTTTTTATAGATTAATTTATAGGAACAAAAATGTTTTAAAATGTTAATTTTCTAATTTTTTTATAAAATTTCAAAGAGTTACGGGACACTTTGATTAAAAAATATCTTTCATAAAAATTTTAAATTGGTTTTAAAAAATGGACGGATTATTTTAAAAACATGAAATGGTTTTTTTGATTGAAAATCAACTTTTATGAGTGAAATGTTGAGAATGGAACTATTTTATGTGTTATGATTATATAATAGAACTTTTACATTTTTCGGGTGAGCCTGATACCACTTATACAAAGGGTTGAGTCCCATTATAGCATATGGTTGATCCTGATATAGATTATATAAAGGGTTTATCCCCATTATATCTTATGAAATATGGTCGATTCTGATATAACATATTCGAAGGATGATTCCCATTATATATCTTAAATTAATTGGGTAATCTAGAGGTGGAAGTAGACCGTATGATTATTATATTTATAAGGGTGAATGTAAGAGTGATATGGTAATGATGTCCCAAGGCACCTATGTGAATTTTCAATTGTTTCTAGTGAGTTTTTAATAAAAGGTTTAAAAAGAGTTTCCATTTTTCCCCGGGACTAATGATTACTTTATCTATGTCCCTTACAGAGCTTTTGGAACTTATCCCATATTTTAAAATGTTTTTCACATGTCTTAATATTAGTAAGGGGAAATAGGATGTCATGATAAAATAATTGAAGATGTGTCATGAAAATAAGTCATGTTTTTTAAAGGGATTAATTTGGTGGGAAAAATAGTTATTTATAATAAGTGTCTTCATGTAATGTATGGGTTTAAACTGTAAGATTTTTTTTCTAATTACCTAAAACTCTAAACAAAAAAGATCCTTGAATGTGAATTCTAGTTCAAAAAATACTAGGTTGTATAGTGTTTAAGGTCTGGTCCTTATATCTTAGAATAATAACGTAACCACAAGAATGAAGGTATAAAATTTATGAATATTTTTAGGTTGATATTTTCTGATCTATTGGGACCATTGTTTGTGAATAAGTGTGTAAAATAAGATCCCTTTTATAAATGATGGGAGACCCACAAAATAAATTAATTAAATGATTTAAATAATATAAACACATTTTCTTATGAAAGTGGTGAAAAATAGACATTAATTTGAAGTTAAGATAATATTAGGTTGAAATATTTTCAGCTAATAATATTTAGACAATTTGATGTTGTATTTTTACCCTTATCTCTTAGTTCCCCTCATAAACCTTTTTATCCGTAATAGTGATAACACATTTTTACTATTTTTACTATTCTTTATAAGAAAAATTAAGTTAAAATTATTACCTAATACTAATTATTATTATTATAAATATGGAATCCATTTTTCATGAATCAATTTTTATTAGTGTTAAACATTAATTTTATCATTTTTTTGTAAAATTCAATGGAAACCGATTTTAGAAAAATATTTATTTTAAACATAAAAATTATTTATAGAAAAATTAAGTATAATGTTTGTTCTAGTAGTATTAATTGTATCATTTTAATTTAATGTTATATTATTTTACTTTAAAACCAAATAAAAAATAACATGATACTTTTAAAGTACATGATTCAAAGTAAAGAAATAACAGTTTTGCAAAAATCGGTATTTTCACTATTCAGTCAAAAGTTGATTTTTTTAGAAAAATCCAAAAAATTTATCATAAGCCTATTATGACATGATAATTTAAATAATGGTATGAATTTTTTCCTGAAATCTTATTAAATTATGCAAAAGTAATTATAATATCTGTAGAAAAATGTAATAAAAACCTTTTTTTGAAGAAAATGTATTTTTGATGAAGAAAATGATTTTAATTTCAATAATTTTATAATAAACATAAATAATTGAAAATTAATTCATTAAATATGATATATAATATAAATATTTCTTTATAATAATTTATTAATATAGATTAATTTATTCTTTTAATATCCCAATATATTGCACAAAAAAAGTTTTATAAGGCATATATGATTTAACTTCAAAGGATTTTGTCTTCTTTTCCAACCAATTAATAACAAATATATGACTTATTATTAATTTTATTAAAAAAAATTATATATATATTTCATAATATAGTTATTCATATTCAGATTGAGAAAACCAATGTCTATAGTATAACTTTCATATTTTAAAATTAATATTTATAAAGTATATTGCATTTCTTTTATTCCAGACGTCGCATGTACCACACACAATCAAATATATTATTTAAAGAAAATAAATTATAAGATATTGGGGAATTATAATCTAACCTCATATAGAAATTATTTCCTCACAATTTTACTCATGTATGATAAAAATGTTTGAGAACATTTTTTAAAAAACAATAATAGATATTTGAATATAAAAAAATGATCATGAAAGGAAAAACTTTTTTATTATTTTAAAATACCTTTTCATGAAGTCTCACATCATAAAATGGTTTAATGAAACATCCTTTTTTAAATTTTAAAAGGTAAAAATGAAGGAATTTTGGAATAACACATAACCCAGTTCCGAAATAAGGAGAATATTGTTGAGAAGTGAAAATATGGACATGGAGGAGAAAAATGATGTCCATGGATTAATAAAGAGTGGTAAAGGACATGAAAATGATAAAGTTAATGATGAAAAAACCATAAATTAGTAAGTTGCAAATAAATACATAAATTTATTAGAAATTAACGTAAAAGGTTTCCAGTTTTATTTCAAGATCCTTATAATATATTTGTGTGATTATTTTACTATTAGGATAGATAATATGAGAAATTATACTTACTTGATTTCATTCCATTTAATAATGAAAATTTTATGAATTTGTTGTGATTTGACCTAATTCAACTTCTATCTCATCTATTACTCCAATAAATGAATATTCAATATGCTTTTTTCATGCTTAAAGTGCTAAAATTAACTTTTGAAGGATCACTAGATCCATTAAAGGATAAAATTTTATCCATCCTATATCGATACACTAACCAAAACCAAAATATTAAACATAAGATAAGACAATATCCAATATTAATAAAACTTCATATTAATAAATACAATATTAATCTATAAATATCCAATAATAACACAAAAAGTTGATTTTAAATAATTCCATAAAAAATAATCTTGAAACTATTCCAAATATCCCTAAATATGTTCAAAACCCTAAAATTTGATCACATATTATTCCAAGTTAAAATAAATTTTTTTCTCCAAATACTATCAATCACTCCTTAAGTTACATGAAAAAATATTATATCCTCTAATAAAATAACCACTAAAACATTTCAATCTTTTCCCTTAATTTCATGAATCATCATAAAGCCACAATAAAATCATATATGCATCCAAATGATAATTCTCCCTTTATTCCTCAAATAAACTCCCATACTTGTTAAAAAAATATTTCTATTTACCTTAATCATATATTTTTATGAGTATAACATGCTTCTATAGTAAAATAACTTTAACCACTTATTCAACAAATCACTTTTCAACCCCACTATTATCTATATGATAAAATATATGTTTCTAGAAGTAGTAACCCTTTTATCCAATTAACTATAATGACCTTAACATCAAAAATCACATGAAATCTAATGGTTATAAATACCTTTAAATATATTCCCAAAAAAATTAAAGCATTATCCCTAAAATAAAATTTTCACAAAAACACTTACTAAAACCAATGGTTGTGGAAAAGGATCACATAGCTATGTGACTACACTCAAAGGCCAATCAAGTCAATGTGAGATGGATTTACACATATTAGAAATATTATACCTTTAATACCTATCAACTTATTTAGTGATTGGATCTCTTCTTTCAATATTTTCATCTTATCTTTTGTTAGTGTAAATGTAGATGTGGAATAGGAAATAAATAAAGGAGAACACCATGAACATTATTGAGGTTAACCTCCCAATGAATTATTATATCCGTAATGTATGGTGATTTTTAACACATGTACACAAAAAGTTATTCTTATCATCAATGAAAACCTGAGAAAGGGTATGAATCAGATCTTGTTATCGTGACACTGAAAAATTTCATTGAAAGAGTGGTCTTTATATCTCTTTATACATCATATTGGGCATATAAAACCAAGAACCAGGATCAACGATGTTGACTTTATTCCCTCCCAGATAATAAAATTGATATTATTATTATACTTTAGAAATTAGATGGTCTTATTTAATTTAATTTAGAATTATACAATATAGGAATATATTATAGGTTGAATACTCATAACTTTGGCCTTTGATTGATCAATTTTAGTATACAAATCTCTATATATTTGTAACGACCCAAAGTTTCATTAATGGAAAATCCCACTTGATCCAGTTAAATGTCTCTTTATAAAAAAAATGTTTTTATAAGATGTCAACTTCTTTGTTTTTATGATAAGAGTTTTGACCGTTACTTTTATAGCCGTTTAATAGTGATCACATGATTAGTATAAATATAAGGCTTTAACGAACCCAATTTTACTCAGACAAAGGGAGCGATGGCCTCATCCCGTATAATTGCGCCATACGAAGCCAATTTTCCAGAGCTTGGAAAAGAGGTGGCATCCTTGGGCTTCACCCTTAACCAAGCCCAAGCTGAGCTTCACCATGTCAAGCTCGAACGGGACCGTCTACGGTAAAAGTGGAAGTTGATAGAGATTACCACTCGAGCGATGTTATCCGAGCCACCCCAAGAGTCTGTCACCATCGCTCACCTTACCCTTAGGCCTTATGGGGCTGTTTTAAGGGATTATGTAACAAACAAGTAGTACTATCTTCATGCACATTATTTTTTTCTATATAATAATGAATATAATTTCTAGTCATTTTTGATACATTGTAAATAGTTTTTAAAGTACAAATGGTGTTTTCAGTTATTATTTATTTAAGAAATCTATTTTATTAAATTAAGTGATTTTTGAATTAAAAAATATTTTAATAATATAATAATAATATTATTAAATTAATTTTTATTAAATATAAATGATATTATAATTTTATGAATGCAATTAAAATTTTTATTAAGGTTTGAAATCCATTTCTATCAAAACCCGTGAATTTTCGATAAATGTCGGTTTTTATTTTAAGAGTGAAAATTCACATTTTTAGTAAATTATTTAGATAAAATAAATGTTATTTTTGGAATAAGGACGTCAAAATTATCCAACAGTGATTTTTTCATAATTTTCTGAGACCGTCAAATATTTGGGTAAAAAATAAATACCTTTTAAATATATAATGTGTTTTATGACATCATAATGACCCAATGGTGATGTGATAAAGTACAATAATCCTTAAGTTAGGCCAATATATGTTTTATCATTAAAATATTGAGGTTTTGGGTTTGTTTGACTTACTTTTCAAAGCATTAATGAACCCCTCAAGACATATTCAACACTTTTCCTTTTTAAATTAATTTCCATGGGAGTGTGACTCACCTCCACATAAGCAACCTTATTATTTTAATAAGTTCGATCCTTGGCCTTGTCAAATATTTTTTTCCTCTTTCCTTTTCCAGAAACCATCGGAAAAAACCATGGGATGGTTTTTGGTTTGGATTAGTTTAATATAAGGGGTCCCAAACCTAAATAATAAAGAATTATCTCACCTTTCCTATATAAACCCACCCAAGCTCCCACTTCCTCCTCACTAAAATCATTTGTATTTCATCCAACCTCTTCCCTACTCTCTCTATAATCCTCCCAAGGTGCCCCAAGCTCCCAAGAAGCCTCTCACAAGCCTCTCTTTAGCCTTTGGAAGCACACTTCCAAGTAAGGGTTTTTTCTTCCTTTCTCATTTTGTCAATTTTCTTTAAGTTGTTTTGCCCTTTTAATTTCAATTGTGAATGTTGGGGTATGGTTTCAAACCTCCCCCATACAGACCTCTTATTTTATTAATGATGGCAGACCCCTTTCTCTCTCATTAAATTCCTCCCATGTACACCCGTTACTATGCCGAAATTCTGAAAGGAACTTCTCTCTCTTCTTTTACATTCAAGCAATAATTCTGTATCATGAATCTAAATTCCTTTTCAATTTTGGGGACATGTATATATATGACCTCCTTACTGTCCATTACATGTAAATATGATGAGGAACCCCTTTCTCTCTCATCAACCTTTTTTATGAATTCTTATGTCACACCGTTACGCTGCCGAAATCGCACCAATTTTCTAAGCCAATGTCATTGTGTAGTGAATACCATTACCATTTCTCCATCAAGGGTATTCACCTTTATACACATTTAATTATTGATTATAAAGTTTCATGTATGAATTCCACATTCCTTTATCGTGGAAGAAATGATTATGTTTTATGAATCCATGTTTTATGGTCCATGTGGCACACTTATTCCTGAAATGAAATGTTTAAGAAGGGTGCACCCTTATAGCGCTCCAATGCATTGGGTAAAGTATAGTATCATGATACTTCATGTGAAATGAGTATTGAATCATGATAATTCAAGTGCAACTAGGGTTTACTCGTGATTCATGTGCAATGAGGGTTTACTCATGCTCCATGTGCAATGAGCCTTGGCTCATGCTAATTCAATGTTAAGTGTTGTTGCCACATTTCCATGTTATGATTATCATGCTTTATCTTGCCTTTATGTTCATGTTTCTTTTATGCTCTATTGATATGCCTATTGTCTAACATGTATTGTACTCCTCATGTTATTCCATGTGTACTCCCTTATTGGGCTTTATATCTCACCCTTTTCTTATGCATGTCCTCAGGTTATCCCATGCAATGCTAAGTACGAGGGAATGTAGTGGTCATGCAAAGGAAGTTTTCAATAAAGATGTTGTATTTCATGTTTCACGTTTTTATGTAATGATACTAATCCCCAAATACACTAAACCTCTCGATCTTATTTTTTGTATTAAGTGAAGCTTTATGTAATAAATCATGTTTAAGTTGTAATAAAAAGCAGGGTTGTCATAGTTGGTATCAGAGGACAGCTTTAGTTATTTTTGGGATTAGGAACCCCTAGTAAAGCCTTAGATACAAGACTTAGTATAATAAAAACATCCCTAAGTTTTGGTAAGTGATGAGTAAGTGGTTTTTCAAACAAATCATCCCTCTCTGGATACGAGCAGGTCGAGGCGGCTCTGGAATAGATGTATCCTAGGGGTAAAACCCAAAAACACCACTTTGAGCTAGTCTCGAATGGGAACTGGTGCACGACAACGGGCCTTGATGCACTCTTGGTTACGACACTCCCGGGGGATATGTTTTGATAAATTCACAATCTTTGTATGAACCCTTATTAAGGAAAAAATGCCCCTAAGAATATATGTTAGAAATTAGATCATGAAAAGCCTATATTGAAGCCTATAGACTCATGAGTTAAGGAAATAAAAGTTTATTTTTGAGTCATCAACTTTTGTCTTTGGATTACCCTTTATGTGTTACCCCTAACTTTCCTTTTATTCCAGCCAATGGCTATTAATAGGAGGACTCGGGCTAACAACCGTTGTGAAGATCAGTGTGATGACTGTACTAATGAGATGCCCAATCCAATGGGAGCGGGAATCGCGAACTTTGTCACGCTTCTCTCACATCTAACTCATGTTTTGAGTAGAAACACGGGTCAAGAGGAACATCCAAACCCCCCTAAGAAGGAACGAGTTGCTATCGAGAGCTTCATGAGGAAAATACCTCCTAATTTTAGTTGATCATCTGATCCCATGATCGCTGAACAATGGATCAACTCCATTGAAAAGATATTCTCCATCCTTCAATGTTCTGAACAAGAGAAGGTTCTCCCGGCTGATTATCATATGGAGGGTGAAGTTGATCAATGGTGGACGTTGATCAAAAATATGAAGCCTGAGGAGGAGATCGAGGCTTTGGAATGGAAGGAATTCCGGAATATGTTTTTCGATAAATATTTTCCTCGCACCCTTCGGCTTAAGATGGAAAGGGACTTCCTTTCCCTCAAGCAAAAAGATGAGGATTCTGTTGGAGCATATGAGGAAAACTACACAAGGCTTGAACGATATGCTTCCGGCTTTGTCGTTACCCCTGAATGCAAGGTTGACTGCTTCTTTGGTGGGATGAATCCTAGCTTGAGGAATGCATTAGCGATCCGTGACTTCGACAGCTATGAGGAAATTGTTTGATGTGCCCTTAAGGTTGAAATGGAGATCGGGGAATCATAGGGGTATCATAGGGACAAGAAGTGTAAGGTGGACTTCAATACTGGTGGGCCGATGGATAAATCCAACGATGCTAAGAAGTTCCAGCACCCCACTTGCCAAAAGTGTGGGAAGAAACACCTTGGAAATTTCCTTAAGGGGACGAGAAAATGATTCAGGTGTGGAAGAGAAGGGAACCTAGCTATTAACTGTCGGCAAGAAGGACCCACGTCTGCGACAGAGGAGAGGAACACTCCGTTCAAACCTCGACGCATTGTTCAATGCTATAAATTCAAAGAACCAGGTCATTTTGCAAATCAGTTCCCTAATCCAAGGGTTATTGGAGGCAACCAACAACCTCCAAGACAGCAAGGAAGATCTTTTGTCATCACTTCTGCCGAAGTGAACCCTGACAACAAAGTGGTGACAGGTACGCTAGTTATTCATTCAAGAATAACAAACATACTTTTTGATTCAGGTTCTACACATTCTTTTATATCTCAAAAGTTTAGTAGAACAATCCCATCACCACCACAAATCATGGAAGTAAAGATGTCGGTGAGTACGGAAAATGGGGCAATCATTGCATCCCATGGATATAAGTCCTCCCCTGTTATAATCTTTGGATTGAATTTCCCGTTGAACCTCGTCATAAGCCCTCTGGTGGAATTTTATGCAATTATTGGCATGTATTGGCTTTCCTTATATAGAGCCAACATAAATTGTCGGGAGAGGGAAATCACACTCCATATGAAGAATCGACCCCCGATTATTTACAATTGTCAGGAGGAAGATGAATCTTATTTAGCTCCATCATCTCAAGAATGGATATTACTACCCTATGAGAACGCATATCTGGCTCAGATGATTGAGTCCAAGGAAGAAACCGTCCTTGAAGAAATGCCTATAGTGAGGGAATTCGCAGAAGTGTTTTCCGAGGAGCTACTTGGTCTTCCTCCTAGAAGAGATGTTGAGTTCTCAATTGAACTTATACCTGGGGCGTTACCAATATCCAAGACTCCATATAGAATGGATATTCTTGAGCTTGAAGAGCTGAATAAACAACTACAGGAGAATCTGGATAAAGGGTTTATACGCCCAAGTGCTTCACCATGGGGTGCACCAGTCCTCTTCGTCAAGAAGAAGGATGGGTCAATGTGGCTTTGCATCGATTATCATGAACTTAACAAAATCACGATAAAGAACAAGTATCCTCTCCCAAGAATATATGACTTGTTTGATCAGCTGCCTGGAGCACAATACTTCTCCAATGTGGATTTGCGGTCGGGATATTATCAAGTAAGGGTGAAGAAGAAAGATGTCCCCAATACTGCTTTTCGTACAAGGTACGTGCACTATGAATTCATAGTAATGCCTTTCAGACTCACCAATGCTCCCACAATATTCATGGAATTGATGAATAGAGTCTTTAGATATTACCTTGACAAATTTGTTGTAGTCTTTATAGATGGTATTCTAATATACTCCAAAACCAAAGAGGATCATGAGGAGCATTTATGAACTGTAATAGAGACTTTGCGCTAGGAGAAGCTCTATGCAAAGTACAACAAGTGTGAGTTCTGGTTAAAGGAGGTCTCATTCATGGGCCATATCATCACAAGCAATGAGATATCTATGGATCCCTCCAAAACAGATGCAATTGAGGGATGGCCGAGGCCAACATCGGTAACTGATATCCGTAGCATCTTGGGGTTAGCTGGATATTATCGACGATTTGTGAGGAATTTCTCATGATTGTCCAACCCTCTTACCAAGATAACTCGAAAGGGAGTAATGTTTGCTTGAAGTGATGAATGTGAAGAAAGCTTCAAGGAGTTGAAAAGGAGGCTTATCACTGCACCCGTGCTCACTTTACCCACAAGTGGGGAGCTTTTTGTGGTATTCAGTGATGCTTCGAAGAAGGGCTTAGGATGTGTACTGATGCAGAATGATAAAGTGATATCCTATGCCTCAAGGCAGTTGAAAATCAATGAGAGAAACTATCCAACTCATGATCTAGAGTTGGAAGCTGTGCTATTTTCCTTGAAAATCTGGTGGCATTAACTATATGGAGAGAAATGTGAGATATATACTGAACACAAGAGTCTTAAATATATATTCACATAGAAAGAGCTTAATATGCGCTAGAGAAGATGGATAGATCTCATCAAGGATTATGACTTTTCAATACATTACCACCCTGGGAAAGTGAAAAAGGTGGAAAATTCCCTAAGTAGAAAGGATCCAGCGATTCTATCAATGATGAGAATTTAGAAGGATCCAATCTTCTTAGACTTGATGAAGATGGACGTGGGAATCATAAATAAGGGAACATCATCAATCCTTTCACAAATTATTGCTCAACCATCTCTTTTGGAAAGGTTAAATTATGATCAAAAGGATGATGTGGGAATTCAAGGAAAATTGGAAGCTATCAAAAAGGGAAAATCCTTGGAGTTTAATGTTAATGAGGAAGGAATTGTGCGGTTTGGGAAAAGACTATGTGTTCCATCAAGTTCGGAGATGAAGAAGGAACTTTTGGATGATGCACATAGTTCAAATTTCTCTATTCACCCAGGGAGCACAAAGATGTATCGAGATCTCCGAGAAAACTTTTGGTGGGATAATATGAAGAAGGAGATCGCCGTATATACATCAAAGTGCCTGGTGTGCCAGCAAGTGAAGGCAGAGAGGTAGAAGTATAAAGGGATGATGCAACCATTGCCCATACCAGAATGGAAATGGGAAAACATCACCATGGACTTTGTCACCGGACTTCCAAGGACATCCAAAGGTAATAATGCAATCTGGGTTGTTGTGGATCGTCTTACAAAGACTGCACACTTTATTTCTATTCGGGAGGATTTCTCTTTGGATCAACTGGAACGAATATATATGAGGGAAGTGGTAAGGTTGCATGGAGTACCACTATTTATTATGTCTGACCGAGATCCAAGATTCACCTCTATGTTTTGGAAGAGTCTTCAACATGCTCTGAATACTGAACTGAAATTTAGTACGGCCTATCATTCTCAAACTGAGGGCCAATAAAAGAGGAATATCAAAACACTTGAGGATATGTTGAGAGCATTCTCAATAGACTTTAAAGGAGGATGGGATAAACATCTTCCTCTGGTTGAGTTCTCTTTTTATAACAGTTTCCACTCGAGCATCCAAATGGCACCATATGAAGCCCTTCATGGGAAAAGGTGCAGAACACCGACATGTTGGGATGAGGTCAGTGAACGTAAGCTGCTTGGACCAGAAATGGTCGAAGAAATGGTGGATAAGGTGAAAACCATTCAACAGCATATCAAGGTATCCCAGAGTCGACAGAAGAGTTATGCGGATAATAGTCGACGAGACCTTGAGTATAAAGTTGGAGACATGGGGTTTTTACGCATATCTCCGTGGAAGAAGGTCATGAGGTTTGGAATGAAAGGGAAGTTAAGTCCAATTTACATCGTCCCCTTCGAGATTCTTGATCGTGTTGGGGCTGTGGCCTATCGACTAGAACTTCCACCTACTATGGCCAAGGTGCATGATGTCTTTCATGTATCCCTCTTAAGGAAGTACATACCAGACCCTTCATATGTACTCTCTTCCAAGGTGGTACAATTGAAAGATGATCTATCTTATGAGGAGCAACCAGTGAAGATCATAGATCGTAGAGAAAAAGTTCTACGAAATAAGACAATTCCCCTCGTCAAGGTGTTGTGGAGAAACCAAAAGTTTGAAGAATCAATATGGGAATCGTAGGATATGATGAAGCTGAGTTACCCACATCTATTTTATTGTGGGAAAAGGAAAATTTCTAGGGTGAAATTTCTTAAGGGGGGAATATTATAATGACCCAAAGATTCATTAATGGAAAATCCCTCTTGATCCAGTTAAATGTATCTTTATAAAAAAATGTTTTTATAAGATGTCAACTTCTTTGGTTTTATGATAAGAGTTTTGACCGTTACTTTTATAGCCGTTGAACAGTGATCACATGATTATTATAAATATAAGGCTTTAACGAACCTAATTTTACTCAGACAAAGGAAGCGATGGCCTCATCCAGTAGAATTGTGCCATACGAAGCCCATTTGTCAGAGCTCGGAAAAGAGGTGGCATCCTTGGGCTTCAACCTTGACCAATCCCAAGCTGAGCTTCACCATGTCAAGATCTAACAGGACCGCCTATGGGAAAAGTGGAAGTTGATAGAGATTACCACTCGAGTGATGTTATCTCAGCCACCCCAAGAGTCTGTCACCATCGCTCACCTTAGCCTTAGGTCTTTTGCAGCTGTTTTAAGGGGTTCTGTAACAAACAAGTAGTACTATGTTCATGTACATTTTTTTGTATATAATAATCAATATAATTTCTAGTCATTTTTGATACATTGTAAATAGTATTTAAAGTACAAATTGTGTTTTTAGTTATTATTTTATTAAGAAATCTATTTTATTAAATTAAGGGATTTTTGAATTAAATAATATTTTAATAATATAATATTATTATTATTAAATAATTTTTATTAAATATAAATTATCTTATAATTTTATGAATGCAATTAAAATTTTTATTAAGGTTTGAAAGCCATTTTTTTCAAAACCCGTGAATTTTCGATAAATGTCGGTTTTTATTTTAAGAGTAAAAATTCACATTTTTAGAAAATTATTTAGATAAAATAAATGTTATTTTTGGAATCAGGACGTCGAAATTATCCAACAGTGAATTTTTCATAATTTTCTGAGACAGTCAAATTTTTGGGTAAAAATTAAATACCTTTTAAATATATAATGTGTTTTATGACATCATAATGACCCAATGGTGAGTTAGGCAAATATATGTTTTATCATTAAAATAATGAGGTTTTGGGTTTGTTTGACTTACTTTTCAAAGCATTAATGAACCCCTCAAGACATATTCAACACTTTGCCTTTTTAAATTAATTTCCATGGGAGTGTGACTGACCTCCACATAAGCGACATTATTCTTTTAATAAGTTCGGACCTTGGCCTTGTAAAATATTGTTTTCCTCTTTCCTTTTCCAGAAACCATGGGCAAAAACCATGGGATGGTTTGTGTTTTGGATTAGTTTAATATAAGGGGTCCCAAACCTAAATAATAAAGAATTTTCTCACCTTTCCTATATAAACCCACCCAACCTCCCACTTCCTCCTCACTAAAATCCTTTGGAGTTCATCCAACCTCTGCCCTACTCTCTCTAGAATCCTCCCAAGGTTCCCCAAGCTCCCAAGAATCCTCTCACAAGCCTCTCTCTATCCTTTAGAAGCACACTTCCATGTAAGTGTTTTTTCTTCCTTTCTCATTTTTGTCAATTTTCTTTAAGTTGTTTTGCCCTTTTAATTTCAATTATGAATGTTGGGGTATGGTTTCACACCTCCCCCATACTGCCCTATTATTTTTTTAATGACGGTATACCCCTTTCTCTCTCATTAAATGCCTCCTATGTACACCCGTTAATATACCGAAATTCTGAAAGGAACTTCTCTCTCTTCTTTTACATTCAAGTAATACTTTTGTATCATGAATCTAAATTCATTTTCAATTATTGGGACCTGTATCTATATGACCTCCTTACTGTCCATTACATGTAAATATGATGAGGAACCCATTTCTCTCTCATCAACCTTTTTTTTATGAATTCTTATGTCACGCCGTTACGCTGCCGAAATCGCACCAATTTTCTAAGCCAATGTCATTGTGTAGTGAATACCATGCCCATTTCTCCATCAAGGGTATTCACCTTTATGCACATTTACTTATTGATTATAAAGTTTTATGTATGAATTAAACATTCCTTTATCATGGAATAAATGATTATGTTTTATGAATCCATGTTTTATGATCCATGTGGCACACTTATGCATGAAATGAAATGTTTAAGAAGGGTGCGCCCTTATAGCGCTCCAATGCATTAGGTAAAGTATAGTATCATGATACATCATTTGCAATGAGTGTTGACTCATGATAATTCGATTTGAACGAGGGTTTACTCGTGCTTCATGTGCAATGAGGGTTTACTCATGCTCCATGTGCAATGAGCCTTGGCTCATGCTATTTCAATGTTAAGTG
The DNA here is from genome assembly GCA_963277665.1 of Viscum album. Classification (NCBI taxonomy): domain Eukaryota; kingdom Viridiplantae; phylum Streptophyta; class Magnoliopsida; order Santalales; family Viscaceae; genus Viscum; species Viscum album. The sequence continues at coordinate 500,005,643 of OY728139.1, forward strand.
TTGTTGCCACATTTCCATGTTATGATTATCATGCTTTATCATGCCTTTATGTTCATGTTTCTTTTATGCTCTATTGATATACCTATTGTCTAACATGTATTGTACTCCTCATGTTATTCCATATGTACTCCCTTACTGGGCTTTATAGCTCACCCTTTTCTTATGCATGTCCTCAGGTTATCCCATGCAATGCTAAGTACGAGGGAATATAGTGGTAATGTAAAGTAAGTTTTCAATAAAGATGTTGTATTTAATGTTTTAAGTTTTTATGTAATGATCCTAAGCCCCAAAGACGCTAAACCTATTAATCTTCTTTGTTGTATGAAGTGAAGCTTTATGTAATAAATCATGTTTAAGTTGTAATAAAAAGCAGGGTTGTCATAATCTTCTTCTAATATTATTCTTCTTATATACACATGAAGTGGTATTGGTGTGAAAAACTAGTTATTCACTTAATCTATTTTCAATTTTTCAATGTTTTTGATAGATTCAATTTAATATTTTTATCTTGACATAATAATTTCCCTCTTTCAAAAAAATTATTGAGACTTATGCTTTTCCATCTCATTATTCTCATATTTATATTCATTTTATCTGAATATTATTCACAACAGTTGAATTATTATAAAAATTTATATTTAAGGGGTCTTAAATTAATATTTACTTCTGAATAACATCATAAATAAATATCTTGATGACCCAATAATAAACTTTCCTTAATAGTTCTCCATCCCTGATCTTCTATTCTAATTTACATCATTTAAATTATTCACTATAAATGAACTTATAAAATCAACATTTAATTTCTTATAATAATAAAAAGTTATCATAACATTATCTAATTTACTTCATCTAAATTTGTTTTTTGAATTAACTTCATAATCACCATCCTCAATTATTCTTTCATAAAATCCAAAAATTCCCCATTTAGATCACTATTATTATTCCCAAAAGTATGGGGTGTTCACTCCATTTTATGTGCCATTTTATGTTGCATTAATCCTTGTGAAATTTCTCTTTAAATTCATGCATGAATATCATATACACATTATATCCTTTTTTAACTCATTTATGTATCTGAAATATTTGGATCTCTCTTCTTCATCACTCATCTTCATCATAAACCCTGTTGATGTAAATAATTTATTCCTTAGACTCATGCATCATGATTCTTCCTTAATTCATGAATTTATTTAAATTCATTCCATTGTCACTGGGCTCAATTATTTTTTCAAAATATCTAGAAATTCTCTATTTAGATCACTATTATTATTTCCAAAATATTCGGGTGTTCTTTCACTTTTATGAACTATTTTATGTAGCATTAATCTTTGTGACATATCTCTTTATATTCAAGCATGAAAATAATAAACATGTTATTTCCTCTTTTAAACTCATGTAAGTATCTGAAATATTTGGTTTTTCCTTATTTATCACACAACTTCATTATAAAACATGTGGATGTAAATGATTTACTACTTATATTACATGAATTATGGTAGACTCATATCACGAACACCATATATATGGAATGAAACCGTTATATTAATTCAATGTTGAATAAAAACCTCGAGATGAGCTTGAAAATGTAGATTAATCACAAATACTTTTCTTAAACGCACACAAATAATGATCATCATATTCATTGATTTTTGAATGCATGGAAAATGTATGCATCAAGTTTTCCTAGAATAATACTACTTTGGTCTTGATAGTAACCATTCATGGAGGATCTTTAGTTTAACTCCTATACAACTCAACCCCCTTCTTAACCCATAAATTATATACATGAAAGTTATGTTTCATGTATTTACAATTTTTCAGAACATACCCATTCATTATAAAAATCCTCCTAGTTGATCAAAAATGTAAACATATTATCTAAAATGTTATATAATTCATCTTATTGTCTTGTATATATATGACACACTATTTTCTAATTCTTAAAAAATCATTATCATGCATAATCTCATTCTTTACAACTCTGTTTTTATTCATGGGTGTTAAAAATACTTCATTTGGTTGATAATTTAATGCAAGTTTGATCATTCACCTTAAAAAGTCACTTTCTTGATAGGAATGGGGTTGATAGAATTGTTGGAACTCATGAAAGCTCAAAATTTATCATGTGGTTAATCTCTAAAATACAGATGGTCGATCTAAATATCTCACAACCACTTAATATTAGGAATGTGGTAGCTTGAGTAACTCATGTAGTCGACTCAATAATTTTGTGGTCGATTAAAAGAGTTTGTGTAGTTGATCAAATCAATTCATGGTTAATCCAGAAATCATCATCCAATCGATTTTTAGAGAGATTTCATGTAGGAAATACTGAGGTATAAGAAAACGAAAATGTGGTGCCCCATGATTATTTCAATGACTTTTAGTAGTGGAGATATAGTTATTGAATCTAAAATAGTCTCATATTGACTTTTCACTCATCTAGATGCTTCTTAATAAGACACAACCAAAAATTAATTCACTGGATATGAGTAACTGGGTCATCTCTAGGCTTCCTTTCACACCACACTCACTGGAATCATGTGTCACGCCTCCTTTAATTGGATTACAAACACCCCTATCGGTGAATATGTATGCACATGACTACCCATGTGTGGGAAAGACTCATTTCATCTCTTGTTGGTATGGATAGATTATGTTGAGGTGTTTCCTACCCAGTAAGATGATCCCTCTACATTGGTTGGATAGGCTTTGGTTTTTTTTAAAAATTGATTCCCAAATAAAAACCATCATCAAAATATCAAGCCTTTTTCATGAAACTTTATTTATCAAAATAAATAATTATTTTTATCATTTTCATGCTATTCAATTCTTAATTGAATCCATGACCATTAAAAACAATTTGAGACCTATATAAGAAAATTTATTTGACATTAAATAGTATCTCACCAATCATCACAAATAATTATAACTTTATCCATTTATATTTCATAGATTGAAATTAATATTAACAAGGATATAAATCTTTATAATCATTATATCCTTGCTTTATTTCCCATACATGGATGAATGAATATCCTTGAATAAATAATGCATCAATTATGGAAGCAACTTATACTTCCAAAAATCAAATCCAAATTTCACTTTATAGTTCTGTAAATCATATTTCCTTTTTTGGGATCTTATACCATTATTCAAGAGGATTGGGAACTACACTTATCTTCTAGGATGTTCCTCTTCTCATTGTTTTTCAATATATTGACACACCTTAACAAACAAATAAAACATAAAAAAGTGGTGTCAATAGTTGCCTTCCCATAAATGTCTCTCAAAATACCCTTAATCATCTTAAATTACCATCAAATAAAACCAAAAAGGGTCATTAATGTTTTTAAACTTATTTTAAATATTTGACTTATTAACACATGATGGAATATAAAATTCCTAAAATATCATCATCTAATTCAACTTAACCTCTAAAAAATCTAAACCTTTTTTAAGATACCAACCATAACACCCTCACTCTAGTTACCCAGCAATGGTGGTTATCTTAATAAATTATTATAAAATACAAAAAATCATATTTCTAAGGATCGAATAGTTTAGTAGTCTTGGGGGAGAATATACATACATAATTCTCATATTACATTTGAAAACCAGAAATCCAACTTAAAATTCTTGGGAAAATTTTTATATTTCTTATTTTATATTACTTAAATAAATCATATATCACTTTTTGATATCATGTGGAAAGGAAAAAATTATAAAGGGTGGTCTCAAATGCTCTGTAAGGGATAATATACAATAAAAGTTGTCTTGGAATAAATAAATCAAGAATTATATGGTATAGAGAAAAAAAGTCAAAAGTCAAAATTCTAAATACCTATTATCATAAAAGTGGAATATATCCATTTATGACATAACAACATAAATAATATCATGTATAATAATAACTTGTATCATATAGAATTCATAATGTCAGAAATATTATTCTTACTACAAAGGCCTTATGCTAGGATATCATACAAAAATAGGTAAGCTGTATGCTAAACACCCAAACTAGTTTGTCTCATGAGACCTCCTGATTAATATAGGGGATATAGTGGACCTAAAAAATATTTTATTAAGTCCAATTCATTCATATTATAAACTAAATGAATAATAATTCAATGCATAATCAATAAAAAAATATTAGTATTAAAAAACTGGCATAAGAGCTATTAATATTTTCCCTAAACAATCACTAGTGCAACATGGTCATAATCTATCTAGTGTAATATTATGGATGATATTATTATCTTATATCCCTAGAAATAAATAATATTCATAAAAATATATTAATCATATAAGAAAATACTTTTAAAAGATCACAAAAATATTTATTGAGGAAAATAACTTTTTCATTTTAAAATTACTTATTTAAAATCTAAAAATTAACAAAACATTAGAAAAAAAATTTCATTTAAAATATCCATGGGAACATGTAAAGGAATATTTAATGAAAATAATAATTATGGTGAAAAGAAAATAAATTCATGTGGTAAACATGAAAACAAATATTATATTCAAACATTAATTAAAAACACCTCATTTATAAAATAAAGAGAAGATTTCTTTTATAGAAATAAAAACATGCATAAAATATACTTTAATCAATCATTGTATAATAGTAAAAACATTTTAAAAAATATATATACATGGAGGATAAATATTACCGATTCATTAAAAAACAAAGTAGAGCTTTATTAAAAACGTTCTTTCAGAATTTTGAGTAGTTTGAGGGAGTAAAATGGAAGGATTTTTTTTAATTTCCATAAATAACCATACTATAAAAATATATACAACTTTTTGAGATAGATCATGTAATTTTATCATCATAAATTTAAACATAAAAAATCCTAGTTAAAAGTGATATGGTGACATAAAATCATTACCACTATGGTAACTTTTGAATCATAACACCATGAAAGAAATATATTCAAATGAAACTCTAAATATCATTAATATAAATATATTTATTTTATATTATATCAAATGGGTATTATATACACCACATGAAATAAAAAATTTATGTATATGAAATATGTTTCAAAAACAAAAGTGAGATGAGAAACCCTTACCTCATGAATGAGTTGACTCATATATTCTTTCAAGATCTTATATAATAAATTTAAATTTATTATAATTATATACTGTAATAATTTTAACTTCTTTAATTTCATACATGTTTTATTATATTATCATCTATTTATTATTATCATCTTTTCGAGTGCTAAATTCTTTTTTTCTTCTATGTTTTGATTAAGAATTTATGTTACTTGTATATTGACCATGTTTACATATTATAAATAATTTTAAACATGATATAAATATTATATAAATATTATATAATTATTTATAACCATTCATAAAATTTAGAGATAGAAAAATGTAGTACATCATTTATAGGGGCAATAGTTTGTACGTATGCATGAGCACTGTTTTCACTTTCTAATGGAAAGAAAGAAAGAAAGAAAGAAAAATTTATAATTAAAAAATAATAATAAAACCATATTTATCATATTTATTTTTTACATCAATCGTTATAACCATAAATGTGAGTCAGTGATGGAAAATGAATCATATCGCAATATGGAGGTATGAATCCATACGTACGCACGAGTGATACATTCACTTCCAATTTGATGGAAAGGTGGTGGAAATTGGTTATCACATCATCATAATGACATGTAATTATATTTATGGCACTATAGTACTTATTTTAGTATTTATAAAATATATTTAACGGAATTGCAATGAGAAATAAAATGTGAAATATTTAGGTAAGATGATTACATCTTCTTTGAGAGACTTCTTTTGTCTTATAGTTTACGAATTATTAGGACGATATTTAGGAAATAAGAAAAATCAAGAATAAATGGAAAGAATCTAGCATGTTTTTTGTGTATCTCTTGGATGATATATATGGATCAATGTTTTTGAAAAAAAACTTCGGATAAGCTGTTCCATTTTATAAGTGTGGGTAGGTACACACATGGAATTTCTTAATATATTTGAACAATATAAAGTCATTTTCTTGTGGAAGTGGAACCAAAAGGATATTAATTCGAATTTTAGATAATATATTTTCCAAATATATACAATAAATGATATTTAGACAAGAATAATTGGAATTTATACCCTTATCTCTTTGTTTAACCGCCGATAAACCCTTTTAACCTTAAAAGTGGTAACACATTTTCACTGTTTCTCTATTCATTATGTCCTAAAATTAAGTTGATACTATTAAATATTATTATATATGATTTTTAATGTTATTTAATATATATTAAAATATTAAATTTCTATAAGTTATAAAAATAAATTTAAATATATGTTCATAAAATGCAATGAAAATCCATTTTAGAAAAATGTTTCTTTTAAACATAAATTTGATTTTATAACAAAATCAATAATAATTTTGATTGGAATGGTATTAATTAGATTATGTTAAATAAATAGGATATTATGATAATTTGAAACCAAATACAAAATATCATAAAACTTTTAAATTACTTTTTATAATAATAATAAATGAGAGTTCTGAAAAAATCGGTATGTTTACTATTCACTCAGAAATCAATCTTTTTAGAGAAATCCAAAATATTAATCACAAGACTATTATTACATTCTAATTAAAAAATTATATCAACTTTTTAAATAAATTTTATATACTTTTAAGCACTTAATTATAATATCTATGCAAATAATGAAATAAAAACAATTTTTGAAGTAATTGTACTTTTGAAGCACAAATTGACTTATTCTCATTAATTGTAAAATAAAAATCATTAAATTAATGTTAATTAATGAAATTGGATATATAATCTACTGATTTAAACATAATCATTTATCAATAGGTATTAGTTTAGTATATCAAGTTAAAAATATTTTGCACATGTAAAAACAATTTTGTGAAAATTATCTTTTTTACCTTCAAATATTTTATCTTCATTTATAACTAGTAAATAATTAATGTGTGATTGATTTTTAAATTTTTTAGTTATTAATTTTATACATAAAATTCATAATATGGTTACTCTTATTCATAGCCTTCAAACCAACAAGTTGGTTATAATGGTTATATTTATACAATAATATATGTATTATATATTGCGGTTTATTTAATATCAATGTTCAATGTACCACATGATATTGAATATGTTACTTAATGAAAATGAATTCAAAAATATTGGGGAGTTAATAATAACATAATTTCTCAAAATGAGATGATAAATTATATTTTTATGCTAAATATATGATGCATATGGTATTTTTCCCTTTCTAATTTGAGAGACTTGATATGCGAGGTTGTTAAGGAAGAATTATCTATATGTAACATGCCCATCTTTATCAAAATTAAGAAAAGATCACACATAAAAAATATTCTCCTTATAAATTAGATGTATATAATAATTTTTATAAGACATAATGAAATGTAATAGTTTTATATGGAGAAGGATGACACATAACATTTTCAAATGTTGATGGATATGTGTAATATATTTGAGTTTTGAAATTCTGAGGAATAGGATAATACATAACATAAATTCTCAAAATGAGATGACATATATGATAATTTCTAGATGCCTGATAGGGTGCATTGAATATTTATCTTTGTAAAAAAAATTATAGAAGAGATATTATATATTTTCTCTATGAATATGGAATGCATAAAAAATTTATGAAAGGGACATTATGATACACAACATTTGCCGATGAAGAGAGTTAATACATGACATATATCCCCCCCTGAGAAAATTTTATATCAGATATTTTAATTTTTCAAATATGTTTAATGAGATACATGATATATTCTTTTTCAAATTTATTGACATATAACATGGGTTTCATTTCCCAGAAACATAATAATGGATTTAAAATATGGATTTCCCAAAATAAATAAGGCATGAATCAAAATAATTTTTCATTCCTCTAATATTCCCAAGTAGGGAAAATATTCTTCCGATACTGCACATGGTACTCATATAATGAATAAGAGGATAAATATTGTGGGAAGTGATTGCGAAGAAAGGAATCTTCAAGAAATATTATATTGAATAATATTGACCTTTGAGCTATACATGTGGAATCCATCAGAGAATTAAATTTGAGATTTTAACATATTTATAAAAGGATTCTGAGTGTACTAATTGAAATCTACACTCAATCAAGTAAGAGGATGAAACGTATTCCACCCATGTGGGATATCAAGGTATAAAAGTTCTCTAAGTCCTTTTCATTAATCTAATCCTTATAAAAGGAATATAATACTATGAGTTTGAGGGGGACTAATGAACTTATATTCCTTAGAGATTTTATATTCTTATATCATTTCTGTAATTATTCTCCCAAGATGGATCACTAGATCCATATTGGTTAACACAAGAATTTTTTCACCACCCATATTAATTTTTAATTTTCACAATTGATTAATTTTTTTTGCTTGATATTTCGAGAAGTATTTTATTTATTTGATAATGTGAGGAATCTATTCAAATTTGAATTTTAATTCTACCTCATTCTTTATTGTTTTTATGCACATGCCCCAAGGACCTACTTCATTCCCCATGCAATTTGTTGGGAGTGACGTTATGTTCAAGAGTGATAAATGGTATTTGATCACACAGATAATAAATGGCACATAATCCCATGATTATTATAATTATATCTTCAAGAAAAAATATATAGATTAGGGTGATTATTTGTGGTTTCAGATGATTAGAGATAGAGTAGGATAATTAATTTTAGTGAATTATTATTTTAAAACCGATTGAGGGAATATATAAAGTTATGCCCTTGATTTTTTAGCTAAATTCTATCACTTTTACATAGCTTAATTTACATAAACACAATTAATCATGGGTTTCCACCGAAAAAAACCTAAAAAATACAAGAAAATAAAACTATAAAACATCATCCCCTATGGAGACCACCATAGTCCAACTTTCACTACATTACTTAGGATTAAAAATTGGTTTTTATGAGGTCTGTGATAATCACCATAACAAATTAACCTATTATGTTAGCAGAATTGGTATTTATTGTCAATAAAACTAATTATAAATGAAAATTCCTATTCTTTGGTTTCTTCCTAAGATCACTTATTTTAAAAAAATTTCTCAACATCTTATTCCTCACTCTCTAAGTCACGTGATGGTGGATCTACTAAATTTATTCCTTTAAAATATAGATTCAATCTCTTACCATTCAATAAACATTATTCTCAAAATTTTCCAATAATATCCATTACTTCATTTTGGTTGAAATGGAACATTTCAAAGGGTCCAAAACACCTAGATTTATGTATTATAAGGAATAATTTGGGTCTTAAATTGAATAGAAAGACTCAATATCCAACCTAAAAATTTCTATTTTTATTAATCGTATTATAAATTAGTTTAGCCTTTTCCTTGGTAATATTATTATTAATTCATGAATCACTTATGTTTCTCTTTCACTCATTCAATTTAAACATTATCATCTTATCAACTCCCTTAGAGTCCAATTTCATAGCATTTATTACCGAAGATACCTTATTTTTATTTTTGTAAGGAATGTTTCATTATTTTCCAAAATATAGTATATATATATTCATTGTAATAGATTTATTATAGATGTTCATGTAAACCCATAGTTATTTTACATGCTTAAATGTCTAATAAATCTTTTAATTATAAATTTTTTTTCTTTAAATTTCTTCAATTCATTATTAGATACCTATGATTTCTCTTTGGGTTGTGGCTAGTGTTTTGTTCTTATTTTATTTCTTACAACCAAATCTCTCTATAAATGTTGTATTTTTTTAACACCGACTTCATTGTCACTATTGATGGACCATGGAACTCAATATATATAGCGATATATTTCCCTGAAAAACATCACTACTGAAGAACCCATGGTGTCTGGTAAATAGACCAACTCTTCCCACTTGGATACATAATCGACTATAACAAATATTTATGATTTTCATGAGATTTTTGAAATAGAACCAGGAAATATAATCCCCATATATCAAACATTTATACCTCATGAATACCACATTGAATAATTTCTTATCTTCTTCTTATTTGTTTCTTAGAAATTTTTTATCAAGTTAGACATATTCTATAGAATCCCTATATTTATTTGGATAGTGAAATAAACTACACAACACATTAGTCATGTTTTTTACACTTCTATACTTTCCACCAAAAGGAAGTGAATAAAAATGTTTCAAAATTTAGAGAACTTATTCTTCTGGAAAATAATTTCTTAGAATTCCATTTTACCCTTCCTTGTAAAATAACAGTTTATCCAAATATACGGTTTCACATCTCCTTTGAATACCTTTTTCTCATTCCATGAGTATCCCTATATAATCTTACAAATCTAATGATAATTTACAGTTTTTGAATACAATGGTGTACCCCATATATTTATTGAGAAGTAATATTAATTATGGAACTCACACTTGATTGGATTCGAATAATCCTCCTTTGAGTCCAATGATTAGAAAAAATGATATGCCACTTGATTTTTAGCTCCTTTATTATCCTGGATTTCTAGCTTAATCTTTTATAGATGAGAAACAACCCTAATTTACCTTAGTTTTTAATTCTCATTTGGGAGTATGTATTTTAGAATCGAGTAATCTTTATAGACTATCACCATAATTACAATCAAGTATAGTCTAAATTCTATTACATACACCTCCACCAATATTTCCTTCTTTGTATTTATATAATTCAATTGAGATGCATTGATTAATTTTTTTTGAAAATTTGGTGAATGATGCTTCGTCTCTTTTCTATAGAGTATCACAATTCTAACTCCAAAATAACTTTAATGAAACCTAATCTCAAAATAAAAAGTCCAGTATGATGTCATAATTATTATAGATTTTTCTGAACCTCTTATTAATCTATTAGATAATTATAACCTATAATTTTTTCTGATTTATTTCACATCCTTCACCAAAATTAAACATAATGGGCATGTAATTATTAATAAATCCTTTATAGTCATTATCTAAAAATTATATAGATAAGGATTCTCATCAGTATCTTCATGGAGCATAGAGGTGAAAATGTGGATATTTACTGAATTTTGGTGTTTTATAATTTAATTATAACTATAAATATATTTTTTCCTAGAAATTTACCTTTAATTACCATGAAACGGATTTTTCTTAGCTAAATACCAAATTTTTCACTTAAAATATCCAAAGAAATTTTGACAAATTCCGTATAAATTCCTCAAATAAATATCCATTCATAGAGATGTTGTCTCTACATATTTTAGTTTTTATCTCCACCATGTTATAAGAAATTGCCAACATTCACCTCGAGATTATGATAGGATAACCACATAACCCAAAGATATCCTTTTATAATAAAATTTATAATATGGATATATAAATGTGGTTTTCTATTAGAATACTAGATCTATTTACAATTAACTATATCCTGAGTATCCATCCCAAAAAATGTGAGTTTCTAGTAAGTCTTTAAAGAATTTGATCGATAAAATAGAGGGAAAAGAACCTTAATTTTTATTTAATTAAGTTTTCTATAGATAATACACACCCACCATCCTATTATAGTTTTTTTAGAAAAAATTCATTCTCTTCATTTATAACAATTATCAATCGACATAAATTTGGAACCACATGTGTTGATATAACCGATTTATTATAAAAAATATTAACCAACATCGAGCAGTTTGATAATTTCATACCTAAAAACTTTACTCATATATATATTAAATATTATTTTCCAACTCGATTGTAGGATTAACCTTATTTTCCTCTAAATATTTTTTATATAGATAGTAAGACTTATCAATTTAATTTTGAGAGTTTAAAATATAGGCATGTCTCATGCTTCCTCAATAATTTTAGCATATTATCTTTTTTCTTCATTCATATTAGCAAAAAATTACTCATAAATTGTTTTTATCTCTAATAAGGGAATAATTTAAGAAGGATAATTTAATTAAGATGATATGATTTTCCTTCATATGGTCTTATTGCATATTTACCTTCACTGATCTCCTATATTGGATTAAAATATGATATTCTATGATTTTATTATTTTATGTTGGATTCGTTTTCTTCGTATAATTATTATCAATTAACAATATCTTCAAAAAATTTATTTGGTTAAATAGATTATTATTCACTTGAATATTTAATTCAAAGTATACATATTTATCAATAATATCAATAGAGAAACAAAATCATCCAACAGGTCTATATGATTTACAACCTGAAAGAATGAGTATCGGTTCATCTTATCTAACATGAAATTATAATTTTCCTTATATAATATCTATGAGATCAACTATATTATCAAAAAATGGATTGTTATGTATGATAAGTTCATCCTTGTATATCCACATGTCAAGTACTATGAAGTCTATATGTAAGACCAATTTGATCATTCTAACCAAATTGTATTCAACAAAACTAGTGGCATGTGTGATGAATCTATTTCAAATTTACAATGAATATATTTTTGGAATAGTATTTCATATTTCAAATTATTTACACAGTTTTGAAGGAATGACAGTGATATTATCCCCCAAATCAAGATAATAAGTGAAAACCCTTTTCCCTTTAAACTTATACGAAATTTTGAAGCTTCATATTACTTTTAATTTATTTGGTATCTTCATTTAAATCATAACACTACTTTCCTTAGTCAATGGAATTGTAGAAAACACTTTATGATTTTTATTATTTGAAATTATGTTCTTGATAGACATTGTATAAGATTTCATATTAACTAATTAATCTATAAATAACATGTTCCTTTTTTTTCTTATGAAATATATTTATGAATCCATTAATGTATTTTTCTCTAAATTGTTCTAAATAATTTTCAATTTTTAAATATTGTATAGTCATATCATATAGATTAACTCCATATTCTGATATCATAAAATATGGAACTTCTATAATTATTTTTCTTTATTTATATATCAATGTAAAATTTTTAGTTATTCTTTTTCTTTTCTTCTTAATGGTTGTAAAGTTTCATGTATAACAGAAAATATTATCTTATTTTAGCTTTATTTTTTCATCATTATACTCTTATTCATCGTTTAACTTCACTATTGACTCTCATAGGGTTTGAATTTATATGTATCCTTCAATAGGATTTATTTTTGTTTCACTTGTAAAGTTATATTAATCTCTCATGAAAATATATTTTTCTAACTATTTAACTCTTTTTATAGGTTATTAATAATTTTCTGAGTTATCTAGAAAGGTTCGTCAATTATTGATAGGTTTTTTCATGTAATGTAATCATATAAATCCATAATAATCTAATTGTTTTTAGTATTATAATGTTTATATAAAATTATCTCATTCCATTTATCATTTTTTCATTGATGTTGAAACTTATTTACAATGATCTCCTTGTATGTTCATTACTTGATATGCAATTTGACATTGACTATAGAATTTAGATGGCCCACATTTCTTGATATAACAATGATTATTATATGATATATTAGTATAACTCATATAGTATAAATTATAGTTATTTTAAAATGAATTATTCCTCACATGTTTCTTTTAATAATTTTCCATGTAACCCACATACTTTATTAGACATAATGATTTTTTCTAGAATTCCAAAATTCAAGAAATAAACAGAACTATACCTATACAATGCATAATACTTTATTTTCTTTTTCTTCCTTGGTGTTTTTGAAAAAACTATATTCCATTAATTTTTTTGATAAGTAATCATTGAATTGACATCAACTATGGAAGTAATTTCATTGATAATAAATCATATTCCCCTTACAAAATTTTATCTTGAATTCATGGAAATCATATTGTATATATGTTTTAATTATTTAGATATCTTATATTCATAATAACATAATGTATCTAATTCAAAAAATTTCTTTTCATTGTTATTAATCACCTTATAAAATAATTGTATCAATAGTGTTGATGGAAATTTATGTAGTGGAAATTATTTATAGCAGTCATTAAACATTTTCTATGCTTCATGAAATGGTATCTGATCATTATACATAAAGGATGTGATCCTTTTCTTCAAGTCCATGGTTTTATTATTTGGATAAAAACTCCTAATAAAAGTTATATAAATTCCACCCATTGTTTTGAATGTGTTCTTTTCTTATTATAAGATACTATTTCAAGTTTTTGTATTCATATAATTTGGGAAAAATCTCAGCTTAATATCACCTTATGATAATCAATGTAAAGATACATATTACAATTTTTTTTAAAAAAATTATGAAATACATTTCATCTTATGATAGTGTTCTATTAAATATTAGAAGGTATTGTACATGATGATGATTTAGATAAAAATTATTTGGTGTGTGTTTGATACAAGATGGATTCCCAAATACCGTATGTTCTTATAAATCTCTAAGATTTGGCAATACTTTATCATTTTTCAAATTAAACATGTGATAATTCTCCCATATCAAGATGATTCTCATAAAAAATGTGAAACTTTATCATTTCCCAAATACATGTGATGATGCTCCTATTTCAAGACGAACCCTAATTTGATATTGCTTCTAAAAACCAATCATAGGTTTAGCTAGACACTTATGAAATCATTTATGAATTTCATGAATAAGTTATAGTAAATAAACTATTTGTGATCTCCTTAAATATTTAAATAAAAAGACTAGCGAGTTTATTAATAATCGAATTCAAATGAAAAATCATTAAAATGTGTGAATATAAAGAAAAATGTATTGATTTTGTTGTATTTTCATTTTCAGTTTTTTTGTTTAAATGAAAACTAAAATTGATGACTAGAAAGTGATTTTCCCAAAAAAATGGTTTTAATTATTATTGATGTATGTGTACCAATGTAGTGTAAGCTATACAATACTCTTGTATGTTCATAGGTTCACTGAAGAACATTTAAAGAAAGTTTTAGGCTATCTTTATAAGGAAATATTATAATAATTACTAAATGTTGCACGATTATATTAATAAAAAATTCAGAGTTTGTTTATATGGTTTTATATTCCATAAAAATTAAATATAATATACATATAAACTATTTTATAATAGATAATGAGTGTAATAAGGGAACACCATATTAACGTTTTGAAGTCTGTAATCAATTTTTCCATGAGTTCTTAAGAGACTTTCATACATCCAAGCCTCAAGTATATATCTATTTCATAGGAAGGACTTCAATTATTATTACTTCACCAACCCCTAATAATCTTACAATAATTAAAAAATTTAGTGAAGCATTTAGATCAAATGAAAGAAACACCAGGCATCTAATTTATTCAAGTAACCCATTGTGATTTTAAATATATAATCACCCTATACCCACTAATGAATTAGACACTAATTATCATAATAAAAAAACGTATTTAAAAAAAGATTCATAAGTATTATTTATTATGGTGATGGATTAACTAGTCCTCCTCTTTAAAAAATACTCCCCCTTACTTTGTATGTTGATCAATAATTTTGTAAAGTATGAAAACCTTTCTATTATACAACTCCCTTTTTGTTCTTATTCTCAAACCTTATCAAATTATGTGATCATTTCACATTATAATAGTAAATTGAGATCCCTCCATCTATGAATTCATATATTTTATCTCCAAATCATTCCAGTACTGGGTCCATTACATTTGAATAAAATATTTTCTTCTCTCTCCAATAAATCTATTTCCTTTTTTACATGTTTCTAGTGATTTTATCAGTCTTTTTAGTCAATCTGTATAAGTAATTATTCTGGTTGAATGTATTTTATTTTTCTGTGAACCTCATTAAGGGATCAGAAAACTTAGGCCTCATTCCTTTACTATAAATAATTATAGGTCTTATATTGTTTTCTTGAAAATGAGGAAGCATTGAATAATGGATTTTATGATGATGTAAATCCCTTTAAGGATTTTGATAAATCTTGGGATGCATCTTTTATTAGTGATCTAATGAACATAAGTGACACTATCACCACAAAATGGGATGGACCCTGTAATTGAATAAAGGAGATTTATGGAATCATTATGCTAAAATCATAAGTTCTCTTTACATATGTGTTACTTAATTTTATATTTTGAAATTATCACTAAAAAATATAATTGAAATTAATTTTTTTAACATGCTCCTTACATAATAAACATAAAACATGTCTATATATAATTGCTCATAAATCAAATAATAGGATTCAAAATAACACATCATGATTAGAGTTATAATATAAATCTCCATAATTAACATACATTTACAATACTTTTATAAAAATTTCCTTTCAAATTTTTTATGTTTAAAGAGATCCCTCACCTCATTTTGTTTATCCTTTTTGGGAAAGGGATGAATTCTTTGAAGGAGGAGTAAAACCCAAATTATATGAAGAAAAATTCCCCCGTAAAGGCAATATAATGTTGCCAAAACCCCCTAAAGTTCATGAAAGTTATCGTAGAATGCATAGCTTACACACCCAAACATTACATGAAATTCATACTTATACATACCACTTGATTATTGAAGCACCTTCACCCAAGGAGATTTATTTTATTATAAATAGGACCCTTAGGATCCATATTTGTGTCCTTTTAGAGGAAAAAGATACAGATCAAGGATCTATGATCCCTTGTATCATGACCGAGCCATAAAATCCCTTTAGTTAGTTTATTTAAGCCTAAAAATTTGGATAATTAATCAAAAGAGTGGATAATAGGGTTCTTAAAAGGTTTGAAACACTAAGAAACTTTATGAGAAACCACTTCCTTCCTAGTCTATCAAATATAGTGCCATGAACCCTTACACATCCATAAAATTATTCATTTCCCATGAAAATTAATATGTTTAGATCCATTACTTCTTGGGTGAATCCACACACAAGATTTTAGACCCAATGAATGAACTCACCATAGTACCACAAGGGAACCACTTTTCCTGAGTATCGCTTCGGAAAAGTCTTTTATTCTAACTCAATAGAGTGATTTACTCTATTATCCCTCGCTAGTGTAAACCTTATTTCTCATACCCACATGGTTGAAGTAATTTTTATTACCCTAGTATCACTTTAGAGAATACATATTTATACCTTTCATTAAAGAAAAAAACCTCTTTTCTACCATACCAAGGTGTCATAAATACCATGGCTTTAATGGTAGAAAATTAATTCACTAAATTATCCTACATGGTATTTGAATTATCATGTGAACCTAAAAACAACAAGAAATTATTGATCATGTTATCAAATATACCAAAGTGCTCTTTCTTTGATCATTAATTCCTATGATGAGAAGGTGTCTCCCTCCTATCCTCCCTAACAGATAGGTCCCTTAATGAATTTTTCATCATGAATCACCATGATAAATAGGATCCCCTTCATAAGGAAATTAGTGATAACATACCTGATCCCTGAAACCCATATAAACTAATCCTGAACCAAGTTTAATTGGCTTGGGTGCTTGGTGAATTCCCATGTCCACTTAGTGATAGAGGAAACCAAAGTTGATAAAATACCAACTTGTACCTTTCCTTTTCCCTAACTTGGAGTGGGTATTATTCATCTTTCCCCAACTATCAATAGGTAGAAAGACATGAGGGTCATCATATTTCCTAGAGTAATATTATAGTATTTATTGTAGGATTGAATATCTCTCTTTACCTTCATATTACATCCCTTGACCATTAGCAGAGGTGGAGAAGATTTAAATGGGCTTCCTACTTGATGTAATACCCAAACTATCTTCCTAGTGTATCCTTATATGCTTAATACACAATTAAAAATATACTTTTCACCGTCCGTGAGTTTAATGTCCATAAACAATAATGTTAAACTATGTGGAAAATGTCTAAGTCCCGTGATGACAAACTTCTCGACAATATAATTACCACATAAAATTAAAATTCAAGACATTGTACAACCATAATACCTTAAACTATGTATCTGAAACTTCTTGGGATTTATTTATTATTAATAAAGATATGAAGTATGGCTCCCAAAGGTTTAAACACAACATCATCAACCATTCATATTCATCCTCATGTGGGCTATATTCTTCCAAATGCGACTTATATCCTGCATCATCAGCCCATATTCCTTGTGAGTCCAAAAATACTAACTTATTGGGACATATTTCCTTTGAAATATCACTTTTATCCATTAAATAAAAATTACCTATGGACTATGCTCTATTGAGATTTATTCTTAATATAACTTATTGAGTCTTGCTACATCCTTTATTAGGCCATATTCTCTTTGGGTCTTGCTAAATCCTTTATTAGGCCATATTCCTAGTAAACGCCATCATTTTTATGACATATTATATTTGTGGTCATACATAAAGGGTTAATAATTCATAAGTCCCACACCAGCCATATCTAGGAACACATCACCTATTTGTTCATATTTCACAATGTTAAACTACTTGTATTTATCATTTTAACATAACCATAAAAGTTAAGAAAAGTCCCATTAAGTGGAACTGAAATATAAGCATTATAATTCCTTTCAAAAAGATTCTTAGGAATAGCTTATCGTTTTTCTTATTCCTATTGAATTAATACATTCCACTTCTCTGGAAGATGATAAACACTAGAGTGCATAGTTGTGTATCTTAAAACTATAGTACCTTAAAATTAAGAATCACTAATTTGTAAAGAGAAAATATGGAGAACCTGTGGAACATACATATGTTCACATAAATATATACTTGAAAGATGATGGAATAGAGGTAAAAAGTCTCATACTAGGACATGGGAAGGATTCATGAAATATATCTAAAATCTATAATATATCCCAAGATTAGGAAAACATTCCCTCCGAAAGTTACAATGAGCTCGACTAACCACTTTCTCGACCAATGGGCATTTCAAAGAATTACTGGAAAACCACCCTAGAGAACACCTACCATTGGAATATAAGCCAAATAAGAAATCCATGTCTGATCATCATATACATGGGATGAGTCATATTTTCATTTTAGAACCACTATAACATGAGTTGGGAAAAAGTAATCTTTTCTCTAAACTCAAATTTTACCAAGGCAAACATTTGTTATTTAAAATTAGATTAAAATTTCATGTCATTAAGTGTGATTTGACTACACATAATAATACAAATATTGGATCTAAAATCATATTCATATTCGTTCTCTACCAATATATGAAATGTGTCATGATCTTACATCATTAATTATTGTAACATAATACACAAGTTTATGAGTCCATGAAAAAATGCATGAATGATTTCCCACCATTGTTTTGTTAATATTATAGCCTAAAATATTTCTTTATATAAATAAGAACCCAATTTTTCAATCCTTATATAAACAACACAATCAATACTTTTGTTGAAGAGAATACTATTCAGTAAAATAAGTCTAATGGAATCTATCCCAGATGAGGATGAGATCTTAGAAGCCTCTAGAAACTTGAACCTTGATAGTGCTCCTGGCCTTGATAGTTTCAATGATTATTACTAAACCATATCATGGGTATTAATTGTAATATCCTGATACTGTATGAGTACTATTTTTTATATCATATGAAACACACAAAACCGAGCATAAATGAACAAAAATGTTATCATACAAATATGTCAATTGCAACTTAGACATTGAATTGGTCTGTTTTAATAAAAATAAAAACATTATGAAATATATAAGAAGATAATACTCAATAAAAATGTATTGATTAATTTTAAGGTAATAAATACTATTTTTTAGTAAAATCACTTTATTCTTTAAAAATATGTTTTCTTTAAAAATGGTTTTTGTTGTTTTATATGAGCAAATACAATTATTAATTTATTAAAATTTTATAAATTTTATTTTATTAAATTAAATTAAATTTTTAAATAAAAATATTAAAATTATCTTATGGTGAAGTTTTTCGGTTTTTTCAAAAAATATTGATTTTGCAATGAATATTGAAAAATAATACTTTTACTGAAAATCACACTTTTTTAAGAATTTATAATGTTCAATTTATATAAATATTATTTCAAAGAATAATTAGTGAGATTATATTGTTAATAATAGAATTATGTTCTTTAGACTAAATTTCATACTTTAATTTGGTATAAAAGCATTTTTATATGTAAAAAATGTCATTTTCTAAAAAAATGTTTTTAAATGCATTTTGTGTTTTAATCATAAATTTATTTCTACCAAATTAATAAAAATTCATCATGAAAAAATGATTCAATATTTGGAATTAGCAGGTCCAAATTTGTTAAATGAGACCCTTTTATTTCAAGTAATTATTAATAGTAACCATAGTAAATAATTCTCATCGTAGTAAGGGTAAATTGTGCTATTAAGGATGAAAATATTGTGATAAAGAAATAAAAATCAACCCAAAACTTACCTTAATTTTACTAGAGGAGTATATTTTTTCCAAAATACTCTATAATTTAATAAAAGTCCTTCTTGTTTCCATTTAACTATTATTTTGACCTTATTATATTTAAGTGAGAGATAAAGTCAATTTTGTCACTTTTCTTCGTTTAATATCTATAATATTTTATGATAGAGATCAATAGAACTTATGTTAAATTAAAGAAATTTAATCTGAAAGATAATTTTTTTTATCATGTTAATTTACTTATAATTTTTAGTGATGAAATAATTACCACAAATGCTTGCACAATGCTGACACAACATTTATTTAATTAACAAAAAAATAAAATAAATGATATCATAAATATTAAAAGTAATATATTTTGAAAGAATTATTTTTGTCATTAAATTTTTATATAAATATAAAATTTTAGTTATGTTTGAAAGTATTATATTTTAATTCACTTATTTTCGTGATGTATTTAAAGTCAAATTAAATAAATAGTGTCCAAAATGAAATTAGTGATATTTTCAATAAATAATATATTATTAAATGATTTAAAATTCATACAAAATATTATATTCATCCAACCTAATGGTAAATGGTTGAAACCATAAACCTTGGTTCATTAATTATAATATTTTTATTATATAGTTACATTATTGACCCTTAAATAGTAGAAAACATTTATAATGTGGTTATTTTTAACAAAGTTAATTATGGTTAAAACTAAAATGTAAGGGTGAGAACATAAACCAATCGTATAAAAATTTTATTTGATGAGATAATTAAGAATAATAATTATATTAAATTCAAATAATGTAAACTTTTCTCCATTTTGGCATAAAATATAATTTATATTAATTTAATAATTTGAATAATTCCCAGAATACCCCTCCCCTAACTTACCAAAGGACATCCCTTCTCTAGATTCCTCACAACACGTTGAGTTATCTAGACCAACAAACCTATAAAACATTCTATTATAAACATCCTTACCTTTTTTTGGAGTGTTTTGTCCCTAAAAACCAACCATATGTACCTTATGTGAAGATTTAATAGAGATTTTTTGAAGAATAAGTAATCATCTTTACTGATTCTTTCATATTTATTTCTTTTTCATATTCTTATAAATATATTGTAATAATAATACAATAATAACTCTAATATAAAAGAAATATTTATATTTTATTATTATTATTATGGTAAAACCATTTTCGATTTCTTTTATATCCTACTAAAAGTGAAAACATCACTTGTGTGTTTGTACGGATTGTTGTCTCCCCATAGCTGGAATTTTTTTTTCACCACCAATTTATATTAATATTTCTAAATATTTAGAAAATTACTATATAAAATATTTATAATATAAATTTTTCTCCATAACTTTAATATCATATACACCTTCTTTCCATCTAATCCATTGGAAAACGATAATGTTACTCATGCGTACGTGTGGACTACCACCTCCATGGAGTGATGAAATATTTTTTTCATTTATACTTGCCATGGAAGGTAATAATGATATATTTAATGGATATATATTATATTTATAACATGTTTAAAATTTTTTAAATTATGGAACCATAATATTATTAAAAGGAGAAAAACTTCTGTAATGAAACATGAATGAGAAAATAAACCAGTTAAAACCCAAAACAATGATAATAAGGAACTATTATTGACAAATGAGTAATAAGATATTATAAGAGGACCATATATGATATTATATATATAAATATTATTATTTAATAAATTAATAACAAGATTAAATCCATTATACATTAGATTAAATCTTCATCAACAAAGTGTAAATGTGAGGTAATGGATTTCGTCTTAATCTCCACTCTATCGAGACATACTTGTAATTATGAACTTATTTATTTTTATGAGGTGTATATATGAAAGATTTGAGGTATTTAACCTTAATATAAATTTATTTATGATTATTAATGATTAAATTCAAGTTACTCTTCTAATAAGTATGTTTAAAAGAAAATCTAATCTTATTTGTCTTCTTGATGAGGTATATTTTTGTTCCATGTCCATATTTATCAAAACCATGTTACAAAAGTAATTTTTATTTAATAAAATTATTTATAAAGGATATTTTAAGTGGTAAATTAATTTTGACATGGTATGAAAGGAATAATTATAATTTTGTTTTCTAAAATGAGTCATTTCAACTTTCGTTACAAACATTCAAAGGGAATATTTTTTAACTTATACAGTGTTAACGTACCTTCCCACCATGATAACAATTTTTGTCTCTTTATATTATTATTAAATATTTCAAAGGTAATATAAATAAAAATATTTTGATAAATTTTTTATCATACATTTTATTCTATTCTGTAAAAGACATTAATTTATTTCAAAACCTCTATTTATGACAAACACAAGTTTTTCTTTTATATCTTATTTATTTTGTGGTTATTAAATTTCTCCCAAAACATTCACTTTTTTTGTAATCATTAAATAATAAATTTACCTTAAATATCTATATTCTTCGTATCATGGATATGGTTATTTTATATACCATATAACATTTCTATATTTGTTTTTCAACTTTTAAAGTTATTTAATTGGATTGGTAAATGATATTATTCCACATTCTGTACACAATATAGATATTTATCGATAAAGAATATTGTTCATGAATTAAATATATCATTCAATACAAGAGGAATGTATTTTATATATAATTATGTGTGGGGATCAAAATTATATATCCCCTCAATGCATTGACTTGTTTCATGAGGAAAATTAGTTAACCAAATTAAATGGATCTTTACCCGTAGTTTTTTTAAACTTTATTGGGGAAAGGTCTTGACGGTAGAGATATCAGGATATCTAAGATCATGATGTCCAATATAATAAATTTCATAAATTAGTAATTTAGATATTAAAAAACATGAGATTATTTCATTGATAATATACATGGATGCATTTTGTGCCCATGTTATTGACTAAATGACATGTGTTTTCAGTTATTTACCTTGACATGTTGATTATGCCTTGTTAAATAATGATATATTCTAAAAAATGTAACCCTTACTAAGAATTTGAGAACACTATTTTTTTATTTTCCTTATCCTAGTTATCAAGAATAAAATATTTAAATTATTTTCATGGATGTGGAGCATTTACTTTTGTTTGATTTATATTTTATCCCCAATGTAAAATGATTATCATGTATGTATCAACTATTCGATGCTACTAAAATAATCAATACTTTGAGATAAGATCCCTTGTATCACTTTCAATGTAATAAATTATACACCAACCTTGATTTACTGGATTTTTGGTTGTTATAATTGCTATCAGAGAAAGTCTAGTAGAAACTATTGAAACTAGATTTAAAATAATGCAGCTAACATCAGAATTATGATAATACGTTATAGCACTTGAAATCCTTTACCATTAGAAGAATTTTTTTTATTTTGGATCAATATAGGTGATGATTATGATATGATCTAACTCATTGTATTATATTATATATTGATGGTTCCTAATGAAAGAAAGAGAATCAATATCCATGGTAAAAGTAGAGATTTCCCTGATGAGAGAACCAATGCAGTTAGTGTGGGATTTGAGCAGATCATGACCATATGTGGGACGATAGCCCAGGTTATGTCTAATAAACTTGAACAGAGAGTGAAAAATGATGTTCCAAATCATGAAATTTATATATTAGATCATTTGATTCAATAGAAGCCTCCATACATTAGTGGAACTACTAATCTAGTGTGGTAACTGAGCAATGGATCTTGTGTCATGAAAAGATATTTCTTTCCTTGGGAGGAAATGAAGGGGAAAATGTTAGGATATCAGTATATTTTATTATAAGTGATGTTGATAAATGGCAGTTCTAGATCCAAAATTCTAGGGAGGAAGAAGTAATTAAACATATCGTGTGGATATATTTTAATGTAATATTATTATATAAATATTTCTCTCAAGAGAAACAAAATAAAATGAAGAGAAAGTTCCTCAAATTAATCAAAAAATAAGAATAAAGTGTTGTGGAGTATGTGGTTAACATTACATGATGAACTAGGTAGGATATAAATTATATACATATCCAAGAGAGCATGATTTCCCATTTATTTGAAGTTCGTAATCCAAAAATTAGAAGAGAACATGTTTATAAAAAATATCATTTTATGATGAAATATTTTTATGTTATATAAAAAAGAGAATTAATTTTATAGGTCCTATATCATTAAGGGAAATTAATCAAAGAAGAAGTCATATGAGAACCATGAAAAAGTTAAAGCATTAAAGAATAAGAGTTGAACAATGAAATTACCATCATGTAAAAATTGTGCAACGAAACATCTTGGAAAATGCTTGAATGAAATGGGAGTTTGTTTCAAGTGTGGATATAAGGGTCATATGGATAATGAAAATAAGAGGAATAAAAAAATCAACGATTTATAGTAATATAACTATAGAGAAATAGGGAATTATTCACACCAATTCCCCCAGAATTAAATAAACACAATGACGAAGAATCCAATGGGAGAAGGCTAAGATTATGTAGTCACTATTGTTGAGGTTTAAGTTCCCAATGAAATAGTGGAATGTACTTTAATAATATCCTCATATATATATTGTTATTTATTTGATTTTGGATCTTTACACTCTATTATATCTTCGATGTTTTTTATGAAAATTGGATATTTTTCCTATCACCTTAAGAAGGGGGTTTTCTATCAAAACTCATAGTAAAAATGTCATTATAACAAGGATGTGTCTAAAAGTTACCATTATGATCTGTAA
Organism: Viscum album; assembly: GCA_963277665.1. Lineage (NCBI taxonomy): Eukaryota > Viridiplantae > Streptophyta > Magnoliopsida > Santalales > Viscaceae > Viscum > Viscum album. Next base: position 500,030,742 of record OY728139.1, read on the forward strand.
ACATTCCATATTTATAAGCAGGATTATTATACCTATGGATGATTTTGATATAATCCATTGCATTAATTGGATTTAAAAATATAATGAAAAATTTATTATAAAGAGAAAAAAAATTATGATTAGCAATAAAGATATAGAATAACTTATCTCTAGAGGGTATAATTAATCATCTAAGTCATGTCTAGACACACCTCTAGTAGCTCTTATAAATGATTTTATTGGGTGGAAGAGTAGAATCAATCTAGATATAGAAAATGTGATATTAAAATTTACGATGTACCTAGTGTATAAAAATACATTAATGTATTTTCTAAGGAATTACCTAGACACCCACTAGAGTGTGGAGTTTATTTTTCCATACATTTGATATTTAATTCAAGAGAAATATCATTTAATACCTATAAAATATCCATAATGGAATTAGTATAGTTAAATAAACAACTACAAGAGTTTTGTTAAAATAGATTTACACACCCTAGTGTTTCACATCAAGGAGTTGTAATTGTTTTTATTTAAAAGAAATATGAATATATGTGGCTATTCCGTGATTGTGGTGAAATCAATGATATTAAGATAAAGACGAAGTATCCTCTACTTCACATTTATGACTTATTCAATCAAATTCAAGGAGGTCAATATTTTTCAAAGATTTACCTTCATTTTTTATATCATCAATTATGAGTAAGGGAAAAAGATATTACAATGATGACATTTTGTATGAGGAATGGATATTTTGAATTTAAGATAATACCATTTTTATTTACTAATGAACCCTTTATTTTTATATAAATTATGAATGGAGTATTTATGGAGTGTCTTGAGAATTGTTTTGTGGTATTTATTGATAATGTCTTGGTATACTCTAAAATATATTCAGATTATGATAATCACCAATGGATCAATATTTAGACTCTTAAAAAATATTTATATGGTAAAATTTTCAAGTGTGAATTTTGGCTTCATGATGTTTCTCAACATATCCATGCTACGTTAAAGGATGAAATAATAGTTAATCCTTAAATGAAAAGGTATTAAAATAATTTCCTACACAATTAATAGGCCCAATTTATATAGTTTCATTATTTTGGTAGGATACTATTAGGGATTTTTTCAAAAAATCGGATTGGATAATTTGTTAACAAAGATTATGTGTAAAGGGGTTAGTTTCATATGGATATATTAAGTTGATGAATGTTTTGATGAATTGATATGAAGATTGTTCATTTCTCTAATTATGAATCTATCACTACAAAAATATGGATTTTTGATGTATAGTTATTGATATAATAGAATACCTAGTTATGTCCATATACATAATTGTAAAGTTATTAATTATGAATCTTTGTAGTTTAAGTTTCACAAAAATAATAATCCAATACATGATCTTAAATTGGTAGCTATAATATTTACTATGAAGATATAGAGACATTTTATCTATGGTGAAATATGTAATATATACAAATAAAATAATATCCTAAAATATATCTTTTCACAAAAAGATCTCAATATGAGGCAAATGATATGGATTGAGTTAATAAAGGATTATGATTTCTGAATGCACTACCTCTTAGGGAAGGAAAATATAGTAGCAGATGCATTGAGTAATAATGATCATCGATTCCTAACCAAAATGAGGGTTGATAGGGATCCAATGTTCATAGATTTAGTAAAAATGGATATGGTAATTATTAAGGAAGGGGAAACATCACTACTTTTCAATTTAATTCCAAACCATATTTATTGGAAAAGATAAAATGTTTTCATCACAACTAATGAAATTGATTATGTGAATTTGTAATCCTTTGTATATGAAGATGTAATTTTTAAATTTTAAAAGAGTATATGTGTACCATATATAATTGAGATTAAAATATAATTATTAGATGATTATCATAGATTTAATTTCCTTATACACCCCGATAGAACCGAGATGTATAGAGATTTGAAGGAACATTTTTAGTAGGAAAATATGAAGTAGGAAATTACTGATTATGTATCCAGATGATTTCTTTTTCAATAAGTAAAGGATTAGAGATAGCATCCTATTTTTTTATGAATCCTATGTGTATTTCCTTTTATAAATGGGATCAATTGGTATATACGTTTTCACTATATTACCAAATACACATTGAAGGAATGATTCAGTATGGGTTGTTGTTGAATAACTTAACAAATATACATATTTACCTACTATAAAAGAAGATTTATCTCTTAATTTTCTTCCACGAATCTATATTACTGATGTTGTAAGACTTCATGGTGCACCTCTTTCAATTTTTTATGATCGTGATCAACGATTAGCATCAAAATTAAGGAAAATTATTGAGATGGATCTTAATACTAGGCTTCATTTGAGAACTTCCTGATGACCATCAAACTAATGGATATTCTAAATGGACAATTAAAACTTTAGAATACATGTTAAGGCAATTATTAATTTAATTTACAGGTATGTGGTATTAGTATTTACTTTTGGTGGGGTTTTACTTTAACAATAGGTTTCATTTAAGTATTCAAATAGAGGAGTATAAAGCATTATACGACAAGATATTTCATTCTCCAAATTTTTGGGAAGAAGTTATATAAATAAAACTAGGGGTCTTGGTCTTGTTTAGGAGACAAAGGTAAAGGTAAAGGCACATTAGACTCATATTAACGAATCTCATAGCAGGACAAAGAGTTGTGCTGATAAATGAAGGAGAGATTTGGAATTTCAAGTAGGAGATCACTATTTATTGAAATTATCTTCATGGAAGGGTGTTATGAGGTTCAATAAGAAGGGAAAACGTATCCCCAGGTCTATCAAACCTTTTTAAATCCATGAAATAATTGGATTTGTGCCTTTTTTATGGGAAATTCCATCGAGCCTATCAAAAGTACATGATGTGCTCCATATATCTTTGTTAAGGATGTATATACCATACCAAATGCATGTTATGAAATATAAATAAATAGAACTGTAACCTAATAAACCATAATATAAAGATACTATCAAGATTCATGACACTAGGGGGCAAGAGTATATGAATTAAATGGGTCGACTGGTAAAGGTACTTTTGAGAAATCATAATATAGTGTAAGCATTGTGGGAATTTGAGGCTGTAATGAAGAAGAACCACCATTATTTGTTAAGAATTTAATATACAAGAAAATTTTGAGGATGATAGTTTTATAGGATGGATGAATTTAATATCTGTATTTTTTAGGAACACTATGTCTGATAGAGTATACAACATACAACACCAATCTTAAACAAACTAAGAAATATTATTACTTAAATATGACCATTATAATCTACCATTGAATTAATGGGTAGGAATATGAATAATCACATTATGAGATCTATATGAAGTTCATACTCAATACATGTTTAATGATTAATTATTAGGAAATAAACACCCATTTGTTTTTATAAAGTCACTATATTTTTTGAAAAATATATTTTCTTAGAAAATGTTTTTTATTGATTTTTGTGAGAAAATAATACAAATATTTTTTTAAAACATTTAGAAATTTTATTTTATGAAACTAACTGAATATTTTAAATCATAAAATGAAAATTATCTTAGGGTGAATTTTTGGTATTTGTTCTGAAAATTGATTTTTTAATTAATAGTGAAATTTTTTTATTTTTATTGAAATTCGTATTTTTGTTTCAAGAATTTACAAAGTCACATTTTTTAAAAAAACTTTAAATAAAATTAGTCAAATTAAGTTATTAATAATACAATTATGGCCTTCTGGATTAATTTTATACTTGAATTTGGTACAAAAACAATTTTATAATTAAAAAAATATCCCTAAAAAACTGTTTGTCATTGAGTTTTTAATTTTAATTTTAAATTAATTTCTTAAAATTACTGATATTTAATTTTGAAAAATTGATTAAAAATTTGGATTCAGGAGGTATACATTTTTTAAATAATACTCTTTAATTTCTGGTCATTAGAATAGTAACTATGTTAATTAATTGTCATCACGGTAAGGATAAATTGGGTAATTAAGGTTAAAAATAATATGATAAGGAGTTAAAAATAAACTCAACACTTTCTTTAATTTAATTTGATGATTATATTTCGTAAATAATCATCTAAAAATCAAAAATATGACTATTTTGTTTCCTTTTATATATGATTTTGAACATTAAAATATTTATGTGAGAGATAAAGACAAAAATGTCAATTTTCTTCTTTTAATATCTATAGTAGTTTATGACAGGGATAAACAATAATTAAGTTTTATTATATATATTAATTTTAAATATAAATTTTTTTTTATTTTGTTAAGTTATATATAATTTTTTTTACATAAATAGTTACCTTAAAATCTTACGAAACACTTACACAACATTTATTTAATTACTAGAAAAATAAAATAAATGATATTGAAAACAATAAATCTAATATATTTTGAAAAACATATTACATTAAATAAATTTTTTAGATAAATATAACATATTAGTGATTTGTTAGTGGATTATATTATAATTCCATCTTTTCATGATGTATTTAATTTCAAATTAAATGAGTTGTTTCAAAAATGAAATTAATGATATTTTATAATAAATAATAATTTATTAAATGATTCAAAATTCATAAAAATATTATATTCAGCCAAATGAAAGTTATATGATTGATAACATTAATCATGTTCCATTTATTGGACATTTTCAATTTTACAGTAATATTATAAACTCTTAATGGTTTATAAAAGTTTATACTATTGTAATTGTCAAAATAGTTAATGGGGGTTAAAACTAAAAGATAAGGGTGAAAACAAGACCAAAACATAAAGAAATTTTATTGGTTGATAGGATTTAGAATAATACTTATCTTATATTTTAATTATATCTATTTGGATATATTTTTAAATAAAAAATAATTTATATTAATTTAAAACATTAAAAAATTCCAAGAATGCCCCTCCCCTCAATCATAAAAGAAATAACCTTCTCTCAATTATTCACAATAATTTTATATATCTATATTGACCCATATTTAAGAAATTATCTTATAAAAAAGATTATATAAGTTATGCATGTGATTATCTTCCTAAATTACCAACCCTAGATTCCTTAAGGGAGGATTTAAAGGTGATTTTTTTAACAAGAGGTAATCATCTTTACTAACTCTTTAAATTTTCTTTTTTCTTCAAATTACTACAGTTTTTCTATCACCATCATAAAATAATAACTCTAGTATAATTAAAATAAAAGTAATTTATTATTATTAATATGTTACAATTATTTTCCATCTCTTTTCTATCTCATGAAAAGAGAAAAAAAAATTCATGCGTACATACAGATTACCATATTCATGTAGGAGTATAATTCATTTTCCATCACCACACTATTTAGATAGTTATAAATATGGGAATAATGAATATATATATGAATATTATGAAATTAATATTCCTCTATAATACTAATATCATTCACTCATTCTTATCTTCTTAGCTATTGGAAAATGATAACGCCGCTCGTGCGTACGTGTGGACTACCACCTCCACGAAGCGATATGATCCTTTTTTAATTTATTATTTACATGAAAATTAATAAGGATATATTTAATGGATATATATGATAATCATATAATTATTTAAATTATGGAGATTATGTAACCATAATCAATCTACAAGGATCGACGCTTCCGTGAAAAAACATATATGGGAAAATAAAATAGTTAACACCCAAAAGATTGATAATAATTAAAGATTATTGAAATAGAGTACTACGATGTTATAAGAGGATATTATATGATATTATAAATGCTAATATTATTTTGTTATAAATTAATAAGATTTTCAAAACCATTATATAAGAAGTTAAATCCTGATTAACTAATACGAAATGGGAGTTAAGTGATTTCATCTCAATTTCCACCCCGTTGAGACATATTTGGTATTATGGTCATGTTTATATTTATGAGGGGTATATATTTACCATTTGAGGTATTTAACATGAATAACCATTAATTTATTATGATTAAGGATTCAATTCAAGTTACTCTTTAATGAAGTATGTTTAAAATAAAAACTGATCTTATTTCTCTTCTTCATTGGTTATATTTTTCTTCCATATCCATATTTTTCAAAAATGTTTTAAAAAATCCTTTCTATTTACAGAAATGATTTATAAAGTAAATTTCAAGTGATCCTTAACATTTAACATGAATGAAATTAATCTTTCTACTATTTTTTCTGAAAGGGGGAATTTTCAACTTTATTTACAGAAAGTCAAGAGAACATTTTTTTAATTTGTACAATGTTAACAGACCTTCCACTTACTATAACCATTTTAAAATATTTATCTGCTTCTAAAAAATTTAAAAGGTATTATGAAGAAATTTGTTTGAGAATTATTTCATATCCATTTTATTTTATTCTCCAAAATACATGAACTTATTTGAAAACCTGTATTTCTGTGGATTTAAAGGTCATATTTTATCTCGTATTAATTTTGTGATTATTAACATTTCCTTGGTACATTCACTTTGTAGTAATAATTAAACATTACATATCCCATAAATGTACATAACTTGTGTATCATGTATATGATTATTTCTTAAACCATATACCATATCTATGTGCAATGTTTTACTTTTAACGTTAGTTGATTCGATTAGAAAATGTTGATATTTCATATTATTAAACCAATAAAAGTATTTTTTTTTTGATAAGGAATATTGTTAATGAATCTAATAGATAAATCGATATATGAGGAAAACAATATACATGATGTGATGGATGGGGCCTTGAATTATATATCCCCTCGATGCATAGACTGGTCTCATGAGACAAATTAGTTAACCAAATGAAATGGGACTTTAATTAGATTTTTTAAAACATTCTTTCCATTAGGTATTAATGGTAGATATGTAAAAATATCTGAAATCATGATGTCCAATTATATGAATTTCCTTCATTGAGAATTATGTTATTATTATCCATGATATTATTATATTGATATTATCCCTAATTGTATTTTGGGGTCATGTTATTGATCAAATGGCTAGTTTTTTCAGATCTTTACCCTCTCATAATGATTATGAATTATTTCTTCATGATAGCTCTAACTGAACATAATCCTTAGTGAGAATTTGAGCCCACACTTATTTTTTAACAATTCACTAGGTTTTTTAGAAGAAAACATTTGAAGTAGTTTCAAGCATTCAAAACTTTTACTATTATTTTATTTATATTTTACTGCCAATATAAAATTATTATAATGAATATATCTAGTTATACATTAATACTAAATTGATATATCCTTTTAGATTATATCCATTATATCTATGCTAATGTAATAAAGTAGATGCTGGATTTGGATTACTGAAGACATGGTTTTTTACTTTCATTAAAGAGGAACTGACAGAGGTATCATATAACTACTTCAGAGGTTTTTTACTACTGATGTGTGGTTGCATGACATCATTTATTCACATCACAAACATAAAAACAACTACAAGATTTTACTAATTATTTATAATTATTATTTCATACTTTTCCTATAAATTACTTTCAAAAAATTATCAATTATAGACTCACTTCCCCCATTCAAACTATATTTTGAATGAACAGAATAGTTTACTCAAATAATGAATCATTCAAGGAATTATCAGGATAGAAAATTAGATAATGGTGGACCTTAGTAGTAAGGTCCTTGGATCTATTATAATTTAGATATTTGGCATTGATAAATCATATAATAAACTAGAATAACACTACCTAATAAAGGTTATATGATGTTTTAGATTTTCTTATTGATTTAATGACATTATTTCTTATTGCTACTCAAATACTTAGTTCCCAATAACTCTCATGGGAAGATGGTATGATTATATTGACTAACGAAAAATTAAAAATTTATTATCAAAACAATTTTGAGGGAAAGTGGGAAACCATATTGTTTATCTGTGATAAAACCCATAAAAATAAATGACATAATCAGTTAAAAGAAGTTTGAGCCTATTGGAAATGTTTTCCCTATGTAATTTACAAGAGAGAGTACTTACCTATGTTCCCAGATCATCCATTAAAACAATATTCAAATAATTCCACCATATTCTCCAAAGTTTGAATTTTATCCTCACAATTGTTCTTTTTTTTCATTGAAACCCATTATAAATATATATTCTTACTTATTAATCAATGTACACTAATCACAATTGGTGTTCAAATGGAGTACCCTTTTTTTAATTCTATCAACTTCATATTTTGTGGAATTGATAATAAGATATTACTCCATCATAATCTCCCCCAAAATGGATTAGAGCTCCAGTGTGTTCTTATTATTGACATTGTCCACCCTTGTCTCCTATTCCTAACCATCCACAACACACTCAGTATTGGCCTCACCAATGCAAGAAATCTCTTATTTATGATTTACATACACTTTATTAGAATCATTAGGTAATATATCCATCTCCTTTGGATTATTATTTTTATTTGGTCTGGTCTCTACCGGTTTCGGTTGGAATGAATTGTCATTACACCATTTGTTTTTCATTCCTTTAGTCTAATTGAAGCTCCATGAACTTATTCTTTTATTATTCCCTTTCTTCTTTCTCAATATGTATATAACTTGTGTGTGTCTTCCTCCTACATTTTTTCTCAGAGGAGTAATAAAGAGATTCTTTTTCTAATGTTGTTCCATAAGTTTCTTACCCCTTAATGTTGTTCTACATTTGGGTGAACCATTTGTGGTCCTATGTAAGCCCCTCAGGATCCAAAAATTTAAATTTGTTACTTTTTGGGATGATAATGTGGTTCAACCTCATGTGGGATTCAGTATTTCAACACACCAAATCACCCGGAGTACCCTGATTTAAGAGAACAGAAGCTTTTCAAGGGCTCATTACTGCCTACCTCTTCAGCCATCTCTATATCCAGTAGAGGCTACTCAGTTGATTTGTTCTTAACAAAATCAATCTTCAAGTGTTTATAAATGTTCCCAACCATCAGTTCTCTCAAAACAAATTCCCACTTTTCGAAAAAGGGAGTCATTAATGACAACATTACATCTAATCAAAGAAATTTCCGCATCTTTAACCATTTTTAGATCTACACCCCCACATCCAACTCTATGTTGGGAACATGAATCCAGATTCCCAATACACATAGACATATGAAATAATCCACCCAAGATTTGAAGGACTCTGATTGTTTGCGTCTTAATTATTCACTAACAACAACCCACACCCACCCCACCATTGGCTTAGTGATGTCAAACTCCACAAATATCCATAATTTAATCAGATGGTTGATAGAGAGTGCTCTATTATTGGAACACAAAAATAATCATACCATATTCCCTATCATTTCAAGGATTCAAGGGTTTTGGAACAATAAAGAGAGTTATTGAAACATTATGCATATCATGTTTGAAGAAGAAACCTGATTCATATGAAAATAATTAGAGCAAAAAAAAAGAGAGAGAAATTAAAACCAATGCACTTATGCAGAGAACTGGACCATGCACAAATCATATCTTCCCCTGGGGAGAAAAAATCATTAGATGGTGTATTCTGAGAAGACCAACAATCATGCATTCTTTTAACCTTAAATATCCAAATAAAAATAGTTCTAAGTCATCCACCAAAGGTCTTTGATGTGTGAAATGTGACACTAGGGTTAGATCCAATAGGGTTGAATCTTTTGTGAACTCCAATGATGATAATTAAAGTTGAGGCACATCATAAAAATGATTCAAAACAGTCAGGCTGAGTGATATAGCCAGAGACCTAGGGTGATCATCAGTGTTTGAGAAGGGGAAGAAGGAATGAGGCTTCTAAGACTGTGGGATGAGATCCTCCACCCTTATGATTATGGAAAGGGGGGAGGTAGAAGTCGTGTCCAAGGTTACTCCTATTCACATAGCCTATTCTCTTATACCTAGGATGATTTTAGTAGTAACCTCAACCATGAGATATCCATTATACCAGTCACCAATTTTAATGGGAGATACTATTCCTTAGGTATTTATCACATTTTCGTTATTGATGATATTTTTTTCATTAATAGAATTATGATGTTTGAAGAGATCATGATATGGTATGAAATTTGGACTGGGAAAAAGGTGAACCTTCTCAAATGTATTATGTGTATTTTTAGATGGTTATCTAGGAGATAATCCCAACTTATAGATAGGTTTACGGGCTTCATGAGGAATCAATTTCCAATATACTATCTTAGATCTCCACTTCCAATAGGAAAAATCATAATTCACCATTTTGAGAGGCTAGGAAATTGTCTAATAGGGCACATAAATAAATGGAAAACTAACTCATTTCCTTTGTAGGCATGATGATTATTGTTAATAATGTTTTATCTTCATTTCCTATTCATATATATTCAATTATCATGTTTTTAAAGTTTGTTCTATTCTCATATGGAGTTTAAGTTTCAGACGGTGATCCAGATAAGGTTAGTGAAATGATTGTTGGAATGGGATATCAATATGAGAATCATTTATGAATCTATGTAGGTTATAAAAGAAAAGCTTGCATGGGACATGATTATGGGTAAAATATTATAGAATAAAATAAAAAAATTCACTTGATTCCATATACAAGATGATTTAACTAGAATCCTAAATTTTTAATAGACTTAAAGTAGCTCTTCCAACCCTATTATAATATAAACAGATCACTGGGAAAGGATATAGATCCTTTTATGAATAAAAATGGGTAGGGAATCCTATGTTATTATTGATATTCTCATACCCAATGATTCACTTATGATCAGAGAGTGAACATTTGGGCATCATTAATTCTATTCCAAATAACCATCATTGGGTTGAGTTTAATAGCATTAAATTGGTATGTGCACCTGATCTTTATTTCTTCACCCCTATGAGGTTTTTCTAATTTAACATTATAAACATTCAAAACATAGAAATGTTCAGATATGTACTTATCAATAGATTAAATCTTTATGATATACTTCCATCTTTATAATGGTTAGATTCTTGGTTTGGAGAGATTTTTAAATTGACTTACCCATGCATAATGTGGTAAAACATAGAGGCATCAACCTTGCCTCTAAATGGATATACTAGTTTAACCCTAACATTAGTTAATATGTTTCTTTCTGGGGAATGTTATCACCTCTTATATAATTCTATTACGAATCATCTGGGTATCAGTCAAAGGTATGAATCCTAAAATCCATTTTATACTTCTTTTTTCTTCCCTGAATACATCCCCGCCAACTAAGGTCATATAGGAAGTATAGATTTCACTATTGGTTGATGGATCCCATGGGAGTCTTAAAATAATTCCATTCACGTTAGGACATGAACTATTCTTTACTCTTGAAAATGAAGACTCTATCCTTAATATATGAAATGATCCTGGTGATTAAAGTTTTATACTCATTTATTACCCTAGTAAAACCTGTTCTATATGTCTCTACTAAAAAATGTTGATATTGGATGTTACATTCATTGGTTCAGTTGGAAATAACTACTAAGTAGTGAAAATAATAATACCGAATATGTATATATGAGTGGAATTATGAATAATAGGGGAATAATTTGTGACACTCATGGCTTGGTGTTTCTATTTTTTATCACTTATTATGGTGAGGGAAACCTACTTATAATGTAATTTTGAGCTATTCTCACTAGGCTTACTCATTGTAAGACCTCAAAAATCTCATTATCTATTATAAAATATTATTTAGCGCCAGTGATTAACTATATGTCCGATAGAATCCAATTTCACTGGTATGTTATATATCTCACCTGGGAATTCATAACTTTGAATAATCATGATGTGACCATCCATCACACCTGGAGTGAGGGAAACAGGGTGAAAGATATATTGGACAGTTAGGGGAGGAGGAAATTGATCATAAAATTGTTTCTTGACCGAGATACCTAACCCTAGATAATAATAAATTTTTTCACTATGATACACACAATCTCTATCACTTTAAAACCCATGATTGTTTAGTTTAATGGGGTTTCATCACATCACAATAAAAATTTACATTATAAGTAAATAATCCCATTTTATTACAAACCCTTCGACCAAAAAATATTAATAAAGAACCTTTTTTATTTTATTTTTTATCTTATTATGGTTATTACATGAATTTACATTTCATAATTTTTTTCATTATATACCCTAATCATTACTTATATCATGTTTCAAGAATCATAATTTCAATTTATTTTTTCCTTTCCCTCAATTGATCCTTAACATTAAAAAAATAGGTTTATTTGAATACATGTAATAAATTCGTGTATCAAATTACCAAAAAATGATTGTGTATCATTTTTATACAAAATCAAATCACCTAATAAAACTGAAGGTCTCTAATGGTTAACTCTACAAAATACAAAAATTGAAATATCATAATTTCTGGTTATGTATCCAATATAAAAACAAATAATATCCCTAAATGATTCATATATCACATGACTTCTTATATTTGATCAAAATATATTCTTCACCTAAAATTACTAATATACATTAATTTCATTAAATATTAATATTTTAATATGGAATTATTGAAAGATAATCCCTTAAGACCTATACATCGCATTCTTCTCCAAATCCATATTTTCTTCCTTGTGAACATAAATTATAAAATCTCACTATATTAAGTTTATCTTGTCATATATCCATACAAATATTACAAGGGATATATATGTCATGTTTTAATTAATTCCTACATCAAAATTTATATGAATAGTTCTTTTTTACATGCAATTTTATATTCTTTATTCCTTTAAGGAACCATGCAATTATTGGGATTACAACTAGACAATGATGAAGAATAATTTGTTTTTATATACCGTAACCTATTTTCAAATAAATACATAATCATTATTTCAGAAGATTTGATTTTATTTATTTTAATGAAATTCATAGATTATGGACCTTTAGAGACATATTATCTATTATGAGAGTGACTAATAATGAAGTAACATAACTCAATTTTTTTTTGAGTTCATAATAATGAAACCAACTTTGATGTTCATTACATAATTATTGTAGAATGAATTCACCTCATATATAGTGGGATAACTAATGACAACATTAGAAACCAATTTTTCCATGTCAATATATACACTATAATGTTTACCCCATCAATAAATCTATATATTTTAAATAAATATATTAGTATTCATCCAACAGTACATTAGCTTGATTCAATTAATTAATACCAATGGTAACCTACATATAAAAAGTTTTATCAAGCCCATGACATCACATAAATCATGAATTTAAATATTTTTAAACCATTTAATTATTAAAATATTTATTTATTCACTAATAGATAAGTAAAAAAAATGTATGTTAACATCCCCTTTTATTTACGAATTTATTTACCCATTATTTCGTATGCACCATAAACTAGAATGATGATATTCATTTTGATATCATCATCATAAAATAATTTTTAAAAGATACTAATTCCAAAATTGGAACCTAAGTATTCTTATGAGTTTCAAATCTTGGATTTTTTTATCTAAATTCTATATTTTTGAGTGAACTTATGTCTGAAATTTGTTTTTAATCATAAAAAATATGTAACTTAAATTGTACACAAATCCCAAACTTCATTTATAAGTGTTCTAGATGTGGGAATTTTTAGCAGTTCCTTACGTGATGGAAAATAATGTATGTGTTGAATATTACTTTTCTAAAAGAATAAATCCCTATTGATAATATTTAATGTTTTATGTAATATATTTTTAGAAGTGAAAATATTCACTCACAAATTGAAAATTTATGATTGTGTAGTAGTTTTCTTTTCAAAAAATAAATTAAATAAAACTCTTTAAAATCCATTATACCTCACTATGTAAAAACCTAAAATTATAATACGGTTTATATATGTTTTGTATTATAATAGTGTCAATATAACACCATTTTTTTCTTATGACACCTTAATTTTATATAATTTTAATTTTTTGTTCATTGTATATCATTTGTGGATTTAGGTAAATTTATTTTCTTAAAATATATTTTTTATTATAAAAACCTTCATCCTAGATGATGTTTTTCTGAAATAACATTATTAAAATATAACGTTAAACTAAACATTATGGAATAAATGGTGGTTTAGTAATTTTTTATAATAATATTTTTAAAAATATTATATTATATTATTTTTGTTTTTTTATATCTATATATTCATTCATATAATCTATTATATATAAGGATTTATATTTGTATATATATGAGTCTGTCTGTGTGTGTTTATTTTTTCTTTAAATATTTAATTGTTATTATAATTGATATTATTTTAATTAAATTATTCTTAAAATGTGACTTAAAGTTTAAAAAAATCACTTATATAATAGAGTGGTTTTTGAATTTTTTTAAAATTTCTGATGTGAGACTAACATTCCCATTTTCTAGTATTATAATAGCTATATCATTCATTACTTTTCCAATTTGATACACTATAATAATAATAGTAACAATTAAAAAAATCATTAAAAAATATTATAATCAAATTAATAAAACAAAAAACTCACTCAATGGTCCAATTTAGCTAAACCACACCTCCCTCCCCTTAAAATACTATTCCATACTTTTAAAAATTGAACTAAAACAATGATTAAATGACTTGAACTACCTAACACAAAAGGTACTAATTTCTTTTACATATTAAAAAGTCACATATTTCACTTACTCAACATAAATGTTGATTTCTATTTGGCCTGATATAATGGATCATTCCATTCACCACTCTCGATTCAACCCACATAATGGATTGAACCTTAACATGTTAGAAAAAGTAGAGAAATTTCAAGATCAGATGGATTTATTGTTAAGATAATTTAAATATTAAGAATATATCAAAAGAAATTATTTTTTTGAAATGTTTTAAATATTTAATGCAATGTTTTAGAGGATTAATGTTGAGTGTAATGTACTTGGAATGAATTTATAGGTGTTTACTTATTAAAAACATTTCAAAGGTAATTTCTAGAAGGCACTAGGTGTGTCATGTCCCGAACCAGTGGGACAACGCCTGGGCTAGTAGTAAGTTAATTGTGACTCCCCAAGACTACCTCTAAAAGGAAAAGAGATGTTGAAAATAACCAAGTAAGGAAAACACTTAATGAGAGGCCTTAGCCAAATGTAACTCTACTAACACACACACACACATCTCCATGAAGCAATACAAAGGTATAACAAATAATGATACCTCTAGGGTTTAATCATGCATGAAAAAAATTTAGGAATAACATTAGAGTATAATTATACAATATGAATATTAAAGAGGGAAAATTCAAGGCCAAATATAAATGATGGCCAAACCAAACAATAACTAGGTAAAGGGAAATGTTTAATAGATCCCCACCCTGATCACCAAATACTACCACCAAAGACCATCAACACCTTCAGGTACACCTATGATCCTTCGAAGTCACCACCAATATTCCTATCATACATGTAAGACACAAAATGTGCAGGAAAATCCCATGAAGGGGTGAGTATATACATAACCAGTATGATTCCCTAAAAATAAAACATGTGTAAATAGAAATAGAACCATTTTGTGAAACCCATAAAGAAAAAAAAGTTAATATAAAACCCATCTAATATTCTCAAAGAAAACCAATAAAGAGAGAAAAAAATCTTCATATCCACATCTAAATAAGAATAATGAGTTATCCTATAGCTCCCTTAGGTCCATATTCAATTTCCATCACCATGTTTTGGCATAAAATAATCCATATTGAGAGTCTGAACCTCTCTAATTAGCTTTATTACTGTGGGGGAATGATATTTAATAAATAACCCTATGAACTCTGTAGTATGGTGGGGGGGTACCAACTCTACCCATGTGTAGAGTATGGGGACCTATTCCTTGGTGAAATAGGGGTAACAACCTTCGTATCGCCCAAATGATCACACTTAACCACTTCCATCGGCCAAGCATCACTGAATGAAGCATCATTCTCAAAATACATCATGTCATATTGCTAGTTCCAAAATAATGTCCTCCTTCAAGTTCTATATGGAAAAAACTCTAGATAGGCTATTCCTAGGCCCAAATATGAGTACAGAAGTAGGATAATTCCCAATGTGAAATATTCTGTAAAAATTATGTGACATGTATATGGTATACATGTCATGTATTTCTTGCCTTGGCTATTATTATTTCATATGGAATGTCCCTATTTACTTTGGCCCATGAGTGTGTACTCTAACCATTCTTGTGTACCTGGCCTTGTCTGGGTACCATTGATATGCTTGAGTGCATGGTCATTCCCATGTATTCTGGCCATTCCTATATACCAAGTTGTGTCCATCCCATTTATCTTAGGATAAAAAATAATCTAATAACACAAGGTCACATTGAGTGTATGGGTTATACACAACCTATGATATTTATCTCCACCTAAAACCCTTGCCTCCTCGGTAAGGGGATTGCACAACATGTGTTCCTGGACTACACACCATGAAAATTAGGATTTTCTAGAAACTGAATAGTTCTTCAAGAATATCTCTGGAGATGCCACCGCTTCTATAATTTCCATGAATTTTGTTGAAGAAGTTTAATTGATGACTAACCATACTCGACCTATCACTAGTGGCCAGATTATGGCCATCCGAACCACACACGATTGAATCCCATTATGTTTCTCCTCTAAACACTAAAACATTGGAATGAATAACCCCCAATCAATCTTTGATCTCCTATCACACTATATTTTAAATTTTATTGTGTTCTCAATCCTGAAAATGATCTTGTGGTATCAATCTTTTGTGCCAAAAAACAAATATGCGATGATTGTATGCTATGTATTTAAGAACTATTGGCCAAAGGAAACATTGATGATGATAACATGTAGAATTTGTAGAGAAAAGAAAAAAAACAAAATTAAGGATAAATGTGACCATTATTTTGGTTGGGTTTCATTTATTAATGTAGAAATCAGTGATCATAAGGGATCAATCTAGATACCATAAATAAATAAATAATTAGGCTCAACTAAGATTGAAAATTACTAGAAATGAAAAGAAGATAAAAAATCCATTCTTGTCAAAAAAAAAATTGTGGAAGTTTGTGAAATTTCATGCCCTGTCCTAATTTTTAATTGATCCCTGATGAAGAATGATTCCATGCTATTTGTTTTTGTGAGATCTAAAAATTTCATTATAAAAGACATTACCTTTGAAAAAATAAAATTTCTCCTTGATCCATTGGTGTTTGTTAACATATATCCTCCTTGGATCCTCTTTAATCTCCCATGGTTATGAGTATTACCCTTGGAAGTTTACATAATGATTCTCAAATAAAGGAGTATTTGTTTTTTTGGATATTGATAAAATAAAATAAATATTCTTTATATAACACACCCACAAATGTCTACCTTTAACCTAATACCCAATGCCAATAAATATTATATCATGTCTTGGTTAAAATTTTAATTTTGGAATCAATCATGGTTTTAGATTTCCCATTCAATATCCAAATTAATCAGAAAACTATTAATTTCAAAAAGATGAGTGTGCCTACTTTAATATATATTATTAATTTTAATATATTTGTTCTGGGGTCCTACGAAACCCTAAACATAGTTCCAACTCTGAAGATAAATACAAAGATATTTAAAGAAATATTAAAAGGACTAATCCAAAAAAACACATTCATTACATTCTCCCCTCCTTCATGGGTTTTCACCCCAAAAATATTGATCTATACAAAAAAGGTTGGGGTACTAAGCCTCCATTTGGATCTAAAAATCTGACGAGATCTCTTACACACTCTCATACAACTTAAAGAACTTGAACCAAAGTTATGGTATGTTAGTGCACATTCCTATCATGTTATCCCTCGAGGGCTCCATATTCTCTTTAAAGGTGGCTCAATCCATGATGTCCAACTCACCCCAGTCAATAATGTGTATCTGGTCCGACACATTTATCCGTATCTGTAACATGTGGATTACATCATAAACTCCGTCCAACTATGGGGGTAAGCCCAAGAGGTAAGTAAATGCACAAACCCTCTATAGGATCATGAACATCCCGATAAACCTTTTGGATAAATTTATTTCTTATCCAAATATCCACAAACCTCATCATGGAGAGAATTTCAGGAAAACATGGTCTCCATTATAGAAGTCAAAAGGCCTATAATGTTACTACACATAAGATTTTTTTTTCATTTCTAGGTTATCCTAATACACTTATGGATCACATGTACCTTCTCTGATATTGCACAGACAATCATGGACCCCTGAGTGATGTCTCACCAATCGTTTTCTAAACCAAGGGTAATCTATAGGGTTTACCATACAGTTCATATAATGTTTCCATGTCGATAGTAGTGTGATAAATATTATTATATAAAACTTTACTAATGTAAATTGGTCTTCACACCTCTTGTAAAATTAAAACTCATAGGCTCTTAGCATATCCTCCAAAACATGGATGGTCTGCTTGATCTGACGATCTGTTTGGGGGTGAAATTCTATACTCATGTGTAACTAGGTCCAAGAAGCCTCCTAAAAACACCTTCACAACCATGATGTTTAAGAATAATCATATTTAGAGTTCACAGTTATGGGTACCCCATGAAGTAGGATGATCTCCCACATGTATAAATTCTCCAACCTCTCAACTAAGATCTTCACCCTAATGTAAATAAAGTGTGTCAACTTTTTGAGTCAGTCAAAAATCACCCAGATAACATAAAGGCCTCTCAATATCCACATAATCACCATCACCAAATCCAAAGATAATCTATTCCATGTCTATTCGAGGTTCTCAATTGGTTGACTAAGACCTACTGGGACCAAATGTTAAGCTTTTACTTACTAACTTGTGAACAACGGAGAAAGAAACATTATAATTCTCCACCTCATGCCAGCCCCCCAAAACTAGCGATGATGGTCCATTTAAATATTTTCGATGGCCTGATTTAAAAACAAAGGAGAGGTATGAAACCACCTCAAAACATACTCATGTAATGTTTCTAGAACCAATTTCCATCCCTAGAAAAGGATTATGTGCTCCCCTATTTCAAAAAATCCATATGGTGCATCTCCTAAGGATATTTGGTCATGTAAAAATTCATATTCAATATATCCAAACTATTCCTCTATCAAATTATTAAGTGGTGGAGTCTCCACTATCGAGTAAATAAAAGTTTCACCCTTATCCTCCATGAGGTTCAGTTACAATGAAGACAACTGCTAAGATGTCTCCACCACCAAGTGAGAACAAGAATTTCTTCTAAGGGAATATTTAACCACATTTCCTTTCGCTGGATTATAGACCATATCAAATTCATATTCCTAAATTAGACAAAAACAATTCATATTTATTATATTGTGATATCTCTGAGTAAGAATGTACTTGATATATTGATGGTTTGAGTAAATAATGAAACATTCTCCCAGAAGATAGTGCTTCCGCATCTTTAAAGTGAATATTAATGCATCCAACTCTAAGAAATGGGTCAATTAATTCTTCTCCTGGTGTGTCAACCAACTCCACCCATAATCAATCACTACTCACCTCTTCATCAACACACTACCAAGCCCATATTAAATTGAATTACTAAACACCACATACTCAAGGCGCTCCTTTGATAATCTTAACAGAGAAGCATTAGAAAAACTTTACCTAATCTTTTCGAAGGCTCTTGGATAATTATCTATCCAAGTAAATGCATTCCCTTTTTGAACCAATGAAGTTAAAGGGGATGGTATCCTATAAAATTATAACATGAAACTCCATTAGTAACCTACAAAATAGAGAAAACTCGGCACCTCTAATACACTCTTGGGTGGCTCTGTAGAAATCACCGCATCAATCTTCCCCAGATCCATATCTAAATCATTCTCTTAGATGAAATGACCTATAAAGTGAACCTCATGGATTAAAAAATAAAACTATGAGAGCCTACCATAATGATAGTTCTCTTGGATTAAGTCTAGAACCATACTCAAATGCTTTGTATGCTCCTTATCTGACATAGAATATACGAGAATGTCATTGATGAAGATAACTATGAATCAGTCCAATTATAGCTGGGAGATCTAGTTTATAAGACCCATTAACATAGTGGGGGAATTAGTCACCCCAAAAGACATCAATACGAACTCATAGTGTTTTTAGTGACATCAGATTTTCATCTTCGAAATATCATCCGCGTAAATCCTTAACTGATGGTAGTTGGACCGAAGATTGATTTTTAAAAACTAAATCATTGCTTTCAACTTGTTGAAAAGGATTCCAATCCTCCAAAATGGGTACTTTTTATTGATCTCAACTTGATTTAATAGAATATAGCCAACAAAAATACTCAAACTCCATTATGTCTTTTGTATTGAACAAAATTGGAGTTTCCCATGGGGAAATGGTGAGTTTGATAAAACCATTCCCTAAAAGGTCATCCAACTACACTGTTAGCTCCTGAATCTTTACAGGGGTCATCGAATTTTCCGTAGAAGATATTGTTGCGGTCTTATGGTGAAATTCGATGCATAGGTGTATCTATAACCTCGAAGGTAGTCTTATGACAGATTTGGGAAAGAAATCCATATAATTATCCACTATTTCTAGAATAAATATTCATGAATAACCCGCTACACCAAGGTTTCATGTCACCAACTGATGGGTAATGGGTTACAAATTTCTACCACAAGCACCACTTACTCAACCATAAGATCTCTCTCACCCAAAACGGTTTATATCATCCAATATATTTGAAGGAATCTATATATATGGAGATGAAAGTCTATCTAGGTATACACCATGGACAACCGGTATTTACCCAAGATGGTTTCATACGGTTTCATTGTAATGACCAAGAGGTAATATGTGAAACTATGTCCACTATGCACTAATATGCACAATCACATATTTTTTATAGAAAATAATCACACCCTGTAGAAACCTATAGCCATATCTACTAGGATAAAGAATCAACTGGAAGATATATCTCTAACATGAGGGATATATAGATAATGTAATGACTTAATCCTATGCATATAAGTATGGTAGAAATAGTATAAAAGATATATATCGAAGCTCGATTTATCTTCAGAGCAGCTTGGTAATATCCTTAATTACCTTGTAACTTCTATCACCCATGACTTCAAGCCCTCAAACCCTGGAAGGGTCCACTTGGTGGTTGTGGAAGTAAATCATAACATTATCCTCCACAAACAACTCCTACCTATGGACCCCCACCAAGTCCTCTATCGGCACAACCTCTATGGGGGATTTCTTGACAATTCTTGGGAGATCCGAAATCATGGAATTTAATTTTCCATTCGGGTGTAATCAATATATGTCTACCCTCCATAGAATCTTAGGTTAGGAAATCTAGTTCCATGTGACCTCACCCATTAAAAGAATATCATCTCCCCTCCACTAGATGATTGGATCCTCAACAAGAACCATACACTGTAGTTCCCCTTGTCTGCATCCAGGCATGGGGGTGTCTCCTATGCTGATACCTTGTTGGATGATGATTACTGCTGATGAATCAACCGCATGGTTCCCATTTCCATCTCCTTTTTCTCAAATCCCTTATGTTAGGAGTCTCTTTATAACAAAATACCACTATATCACTCTAGCATAGGTGGGAATGCATAAGGATACCAAGATAGAAAATATGTATCTGCAAAATTTCTGCCAAACCTCCTTATTTGGAAGTATCCATCACACACCATGTTGAGGGAGTAACGAATGAGTTTGGTAATCCTCATAGCATACCTAGAAACTAACATATCACCCTTTTTCTTCTCAAGATGCTCCTGAATCTACATAGATAGAAATATAAAAAGTAATACCCATTGTAGAACAACTGACAGTAGTATAACCATGAGAGTGTCACCTCATCACGAGTCTAGATGATTTGAATCCAATAGCTCTCTACTTATCCATTAAAATGATTCATTTCAAGTGCCACCATCTGATTAGATGAGGTCTGAACAAGCCTGAAGAACCAAGCCCTCAACTAAATCCAATTCTCCACTACTTGAGGGTTTGGACTGCTATGAAACCTCAGTTGTATTTGACACTAAAACTTCTATAATGCACTAAGACCTCATGTATCACAATCTTGATCTACAATCACTCTATACCTATAAACAAGTTGTGGAACTACTCTACACCCCTAGAAGAAACACCACATGAATGGGTCCCAAAACTGAGGCGGCATTACTCAACTTGTAGTCATCATGATCCAGTATCAGTTTTCTATATGGTTGTCATCATGCAGGCATAATTAAAATTATGAATATGTACTACAGTTATGTGAACACACACACACACACACACACAGATATATATATATATATGGTAATATTACTTGAAAATGTCATAAAATTCAAAAATACCAAATACTACATATGCATGTACCATTGGTTCACTACAACCGATGTTTCAGGATGCTGAGTTGACAATCATGTAGTTTGAGTATAGGTGTTTGGATATGTTATTTGCTACACCAACATTGGGTTCCTTATCTTGAGAGATGGACTCGAGAAACTGAAACATCATTTCCCTAATGACACATACCTGATGTTCCTTTTCTAAACATTTTTTATGTAAATGACACATACCTGCTGTCCCTTTTCTATCTAACAAGTATCCATCTAAACTAGAATAAAAAATTATACTTAAATAAAAAAAATTAACAAGGTAAAATAAATAAATATTTATTGATACTTTAACATATCTTATAATACTTTTAGTAGCATTTAAATAGAACTCTTTTCTATCAATTTTAAAATTTATCACACATGAAAACTGAAAACATCAAATTAAGTCCTGAAATAGTAAAATATAATAAACTACCAATCAAACCTCTAAAAGATTAATAGTTATAATATTTTCTAGATTCATCCTTATCAAGTTTACATGAAGTACTTATATGTGTATTTAAACATTTACATGAATCTATGCCCAGTTGTTTTACCACACTAGGGAAAACCGCGTCATTTATTATTGGACCCTCTTCCCATCCCAAATAGTTAATTATTTGCGACGGGAAGGGGGTATCCCATCGCAAATGGTTTGGTATGCACTGCGCGTCAAACTGTTGGAAGGGTAGTTGCGATAGGTGGTTTTCACCAAACGCAAATAATGTGTTAAGGGTTTTTATATTTGCGACAAGATCCGTCGCAAATACCCCTTCGACGGTTCTAGCATTTGTGATGGGTCCCGTCGCAAATAACCTTTTTAACCGCCACCCCCTAATTAATAAGGGTTTTGTATTTGCGACGGGTCTCGTTGAAAATACCTTTTTGACTGCCGTCACCTAATTAATAGGGGGTTTGAATTGGCGACGGATCTCGTCACAAATATCTTTTTAACCTTCACCACTTAATCAATAGGGGATTGGAATTGGTGATGGGATGCGCTGCAAATATGTATGTCACAAATAATCTAACCTATATATACTTCCATCTATTTTTTTATTCTCATGTCTTTCAACTCCTCTCTCTCCCCCTGAACTCCCATATTTATCTATAATTTTTTATTCAAAGTTTAAAATTTATATAGGAGCGATTTCCAAATCGTTCAGCGTACAAAAGATCATGTTTTAAGGTATTTATCTATGACCTTAATTTTTTAGTTAATTCATTTAATTTTATGTTATTTATAATTATTATTAATTAGTGATAATTAAATTAAAATTTTATTAGATAGTTTTATTTTCCATTATTTATTTTTACAATTATGTTGTCACATTAGTAATAAATTCTAATAAATTGCAATAATTTGTCATAATTAGTAATAAATAGTAATAATTAGTAATATTTAGAAATAATTAGTAATAAATTTTAATAAATTTGAATAAATTTGAATAATTAGGAATAATTAGAAATAATTAGAAATAATTAGAAATAATTAGGAATAATTACGAATAATTAGGAATAATTAGGAATAATTAAGAATAATTATGAATGATTAATAATAATTAGTAATAATAAGTTAAAAATTAACAATAATTATGTACTAATTAGAAATAAATAGTAATAATTAGGTACCAAATAACAATAATTAGGTACTAATTAGATATAATTAGTAATAATTAGTAATTAAGTGGTACAATTACTAATAATTAGAAATATTTTTTATTAACAAGTAATAAATAAGTATAATTGGTTATAATTAGTAATAATTAGGAATAAATACATATAATTTGTAATAAATAGGTATAATTAGTAACCATTATTAATAAATAGGTTTAATTTCTAATAATTAGTAATAATTGGTAATAATTAGAAATAAATATGTATAATTAGTAATAATTAGTAATAAATAGGTATAATTAGTTATAATTAGTAATAAATAGGAATAATTAGTAATAATTAGTTATAAATATGAATAAATAGTAATAAATAGTAATAAATAATTATAATTAGTAATTATTAGTAATAATTTGATATAATTAGTAATAATAAGTAATAAATTGTTATGATTAGTAATAATTAATAATAAATAAGTATAATTAGTAATAATTACTAATCAACAGTAATAAATGAGTATAATTAGTAATAATTAGTAATAATTAGAAATAATTAGTAATAATTAGTAATAATTAGAAATATTTAGTAATAATTAGTAATAATTTGTAATAAATATGTATAATTAGTAATAAATATCTATATCTAGTAATAAATAGGTATAATTAGTAATAAATAGGTATAATTAGTAATAAATAGGTATAATTAGTAATAAATAGGTATAATTAGTAATAATTAGTAATAAATAGGTATAATTAGTAATAATCAGTAATAATTAGTAATAATGAGTAATAATTATTTATAAATAGTAATAAATAGTAATAATTATATATAATTAGTAATAATTAGTAATAAATAGCAATAAATAGTAGTAAATAAGTATAATTATTGATAATTAGTAATAAATTGGTATAATTAGTAATAATTTGTAATAAATAGTAATAAATAGGTATAGATAGTAATAATTAGTAATAAATAGGTACAATTAGTAACCATTATTAATAAATAGGTTTAATTTCTAATAATTAGTAATAATTGGTAATAATTAGAAATAAATATGTATAATTAGTAATAATTAGTAATAAATAGGTATAATTAGTTATAATTAGTAATAAATAGGAATAATTAGTAATAATTAGTTATAAATATGAATAAATAGTAATAAATAGTAATAAATAATTATAATTAGTAATTATTAGTAATAATTTGATATAATTAGTAATAATTAGTAATAAATTGTTATGATTAGTAATAATTAATAATAAATAAGTACAATTAGTAATAATTACTAATCAATAGTAATAAATGAGTATAATTAGTAATAATTTGTAATAATTAGAAATAATTAGTAATAATTAGTAATAATTAGTAATATTTAGTAATAATTAGTCATAATTTGTAATAAATATGTATAATTAGTAATAAATATGTATATCTACTAATAAATAGTTATAATTAGTAATAAATAGGTATAATTAGTAATAATTAGTAATAATTATTTATAAATAGTAATAATTAGTAATAATTATAAATAATTAGTAATAATTAGTAATAAATAGTAATAAATAGTAGTAAATAGGTATAATTATTGATAATTACTAATAAATTGGAATAATTAGTAATAATTTGTAATAAATAGTAATAAATAGGTATATATAGAAATAATTAATAATAAATAGGTATAATTAGTAATAATTAGTAATAAATTGGTATAATTAGAAAACATTAGTAATAAATTGGTATAATTATTAATAAATAGGTATAATTAGTAATAATTAGTAATAATTAGGTCTAATTAAAAATAATTAGTAATAAATATGTATAGTTAGTAACAATTAGTAATAAATAGTAATAAATATGTATAATTGGTAATAATTACTAACAAAATGTAATAAATAAGTGTATGTAGTAATAAATAGTAATAAATAGTAGTAATTAGTAATAATTAGTAATAATTATTAACAAATAGGTATAATTAGTAATAATTAGTAATAAATGTGTATAATTAGTGTAAATATGTATAATTAGTAATAATTAGTAATAATTTGTAATAATTCATAATAATTTGCAATAATTCTTAATTAATAGATATAATTTGTAATAATTAGTAATAATTTGTAATAATTGTTAATAAATATTAATAATTCGTAATAATTAGTAATAATTAGTAATAATTATTAATAATTAGTATTAAATAGGAATAATTAGTAATAATTAGTAAGAAATAGTAATAAATAGGCAGAAATTGTAATAATTTGTAATAATTAGTAAGATATAGGTATAATTACTAATAAATAGGTATAATTAGTAATAAATAGGTATAATTATAATAATTAGGAATAATAAGCAATAAATATGTAGAATTAGTAATAAATAGTTATAACTTGTAATAATTAGAAATAAATAGTATTAAATAGGTGTAATTATTAATAAATAGTAATAAACATGTATTATTTGATATAATTAGTCATATTTAGTGACAAATAGGTATAATTATTCACAATTAGTAATAAATAGTCATAATTGGTAATAATTAGTAATTACTAGTAATAATTAGCAATAAATAGATATAATTAGTAATAATTAGTAATAAATAGGTATAATTGGTAATAATTTGTAATACTTAGTAATAGATAGGCATAATTATTAATAATCAGTAATAATTTGTAATAAATAGGTATAAATCGTAATAATTAGTAATAAATAGGTATAATTAGAAATAATTATTAAAAAATAAGTATAATTAGTAATAATTAGTAATAAATAGGTATAATTGGTAACAATTAGTAATAATTATTAATAAAGAGGTATAATTAGTAATAATTAGTAATAAATAGGCATAATGAATAACAATTAGTAACAAATAGGTATAATTAGTAATAATTAGTGATAATTAGTAATAATTAGTAATAAAAAGATATAATTAGAAATAATTAGTAATAAATAGGTATAATTAGTTATAAATAGTAATATTTAGGTATAATTAGTAATAATTAGTAATAAATAGGTATAATTATAAATAATTAGTAATAATTATGTATCATTAGTAATAAATATTAATAATCAGGTATAATTAAAAATAATTAGGTATAAATAGTAATAAATATTTATAATTAGTAATAAATAGGTATAAATAGCAATGAATAGGAAGGAATAGTAGTAAATAGTAATAAATAGTAATAATTAGTAATAAAAACTAATTAGTAGTAATTAGTAGTAATTAGGAATAATTAGTAGTACAAAGTAAGTATTCGAAATAATTATTAATAAACAGTAATAAATTGTAAAAATTAGTGGTAATTAGTGATAATTAGTAATATATAGTGGTAATTATTGATAATTCGGAATAATTATTAATAAAAACTAATTTGAAATAATTAATAGTAATTAACTAAAATTAAGAATAACTAGTAGTAATTTGTAGTAATTAAAAATAATTAGTAATAAATATTAATAAATATTAATAAATAGTAACAAAATAGTAATACATGGTGTTAATTAGTGGTAATTAGTAATAAATAGTGGCAAATAGTGATAATTATGAATAATTAATTTTTTTTGAATCTTGTTTTCCTTATATCAATTTTTTTTTAAAACTAATTATTTTTTATTTTTTAGAGGAATATGGAACTAGGAAGTCAGAAAAAGTCATTATTTGACGACCATGTTTGGATAAAGCAGTATAAAAATATAAACAGTTCTGGTATAAATCATGAATAAATAAATCCTGTATATATTGAGGGTACTGAAACTTTCTTATCATTTGCATTATCAAAACCATATTTTGTTTCAGAAGGTACAATTAATTTTCATTGTAAAAAAGTGTGGCCTAAGGATATTTGATACCTTTGAAAATGTAGGGGGTCATCTATTATGTTTTGGTTTTCATATAGATTATGTTTTTGATATCAACATAGTGATTTTAGTTCCAAAGAAGATACAAATAATTTGGTTCCTATTCCATCATGGTTTTAAAATTTAGTACATGATGTGGTATGTTTGTATTTTCAATAAACCGAAAATCAGGATGATATTAATTTAACTCTTGAGTTTGAACCATCTCAATTTTAAGATTTATAAAGTTCGGAAGAGGATGATTTAAATCAAGGTTATAAGATAAGAAAATTTTAAGGGGTTGTGAAATTTATGGATATTAAATCAGATAATGAGATGTCAAATAACACTTTTGATCAAATATTATCTTTGGTTAAAAAAGTATTACCTAATGGAAATGTGTTGCCTATAAATTTCTATGAGATCAAGATACTGGTTTGTATTCATGGTCTTAGTTATTAGAATATTCGTGCATATTGAAATGATTTCATCTTTTATTATAGTGAATATGAGCCATTAGATAGTTGTTTGGTATGTGGAAAATCGAGGTATAAAGAGGTTTAACTAGGGATGTATGGATTGATCCCTATAAAACAGTTGAGTTGTGTCCTGATTACACTTCGATTATATCATTTATTTATATATCAAAACATAGCATCACTGATGTCATGGAAAAAACCAATATTTCAACCAGTAAAAACTTAAATCATCCATCTAATGGTGATTCTTTGAAACATTTTTACCAAATACATCTATCTTTTTATTTAGAAGCTTTAAACGTGTGATTGTGTCTTTATACTGACGGTTTCTACCCATTTGGTTCTTATGGTAGTTGGTAATCATGTTGGCCTATCTTTATAAATCCATACAACATACCTCCTTAGATGTTGATAAAGGATCCACATATATTTTTGACCTTATTAATTCCATGACATCCAGAAAACAGTATTGATGTTTATTTGAAGCCATTGATTGTGGAGTTAAATTTATTGTGGAATAATGGTGTCAGTACATATGATGTTACTGAAAAACAAAATTTCATGCTGACATCTTCGTTGATGTGGAAAATTAGTAACTTTCCAGTATATGGAATGCTATCTATCGAGAGTACACATTGTCCAAAATCATGTATGTACTGTATGAGAGACAAAAAAGCGTTAATGCTTGTCAACAGATGAAGACCCTTTTTTAACAGTCATCATAGATTCCTTCCAACCAATCATCCTTTTTAGAGGAAAAAATATCATTTCTGAAAGGGAACAATTGAAAGAGATGGACCATCAACAGTGATCTCAGGAATGAAGTTAAAATCATTTGTATCTTGATTAAATACCATTATATTTGTACCAACTATAAACGAACAAAAAATTGATGGCTTTGGGAAAGAATACAATTGGATTAAATAGATCATTTTTTGGGATCTACCATATTGGTATGATTTGTTGGTCAGTTACATGATGGATGTCATGCATATTGAGAAGAACTCTTTTGATATTATAATTTATACAATTTTGGATACACCAGGTAAGACCAATGATAATGTAAAAGCATGATTAGATCTTTCCCAAATGTGCAGGTGACCATAACTTGTACTGTTTGAAAATTATAGGTTATAGAAGTTAATGATTCGAAAATAATATTATAAACATTCTAAAGAAAACCAATTTTTATTTTTTCATTAGATTTCAAATTTAAACTTCTTGATGGTTATCTTTCCAATTTGGGTAAATGTGTCCTAAATGATCACATTACATAATTAAAAAGTCATGAATATCATGTTATAATGCAATTTTTTTACCAATTGGATGAAGAGGTTTATTGAATACTATGATTTGGGAAGCTCTAACAGACATATCATATTTTTTCAGAGACATTTGTAGGGTGAAAAAAATTACGATGCACCAACCAGACTGCCAGAGGATTTTGTTTTAATTTTATGTAAACTAGAAAAAATATTACTACCGATATTATTTGACTCAATGGAACATTTAATATTACATTTTCCTCATGACGAAAAATTTAGAGGTCCGGTATAGTTTTGATGGATGTACCCATTCGATAGATACATGTAGAAATTGAAGAAAAAGTATGTAACAAAGCATCTGTTGAATGATAAATTGTAGAAGCTTATTTATAGGAGGAATTTTCTTTCCCGCTCTCATTATTTTCAATCTGAATATACCTCAAAAAACAACCGGATGGGATGTAATGAGGAAAATATTGATGATGAAATAAGAAATCAATTATCAATTTTTAATCAGTTAAAACTTGTATTTGGTAGAGTCCATGAATGATGGATTTTAGATGATGAACATCCAAGAAATCATACAAATATTCCCCTCAGCTGTAAAGAAATGACACTATTTTTACTGTGAGTGCTTATATCAATTATTTTATAATCACTGTTATAGTAAATTAAAATTATTTTATTTTTAGGTTAAATGATAATAATATCATGAAACTACTTCAACAAATTACCGAATCATCTCTTGAAGAACGTTGAAAAAATAATTTTTCCTACCAGTTTCAAAAATTGGTAACATATATTAGTTGTGTATTAACATATAAAATCAGTTTATAACTTGCTATATCGATATATTTTTTACAAATTATCAAGTATCTCAAAAGGTTGATAAAATTGATATTCACTTATGTGTATTGAGTATCCCACCATCCAAAATAGATAAATCTTATAATGAATTTGTGGTGAATGGTTTTTTATATTATACATATGCATATGGGGAATAAAAAAATAATGAATAGTGGTGTTTTATTAAGAGGATCCCATCATAGAAAAATTGATGTTTAATTTTACAGCATGCTGGAAGGAATTATTGAACAATGTTATGTATGAAAAAAATCACATAACGATGTTTAAATGTTAGTGGTTGGAAATTAAGAGAGGAATTAATGTCTGTCTGAGCATATAATCATTCATATTAAATATAAAATCCTTCTTGCAGTAAATAAGCAATTTTATTGGCTCATCAGGAACATCAAATTTATTATTCAAATTATAATGCTACTTTTTGAGACTTGGTTGATTTGTAGAGCATAATAAAAATGACATCTCTGAAAAATCGGTTTATCCAAAGCGAATTAGGTTCCACTAAATATAAAGTAATTGAAATTATTCAAGAGACTAATCAAAATCCATTTTTTCATAAAGAGACATTTATATAGATGATGACGCCCCACAGTTGAGGGTCAATGGTGGCAATGATTTCAATGATATAGGAAATGAGTTTGAAATGACATAAGATGATGAAACTAGAAATCATATAGAAATTGATGATATTAAGGAGGAAAATTAATATATTTACATTATCAGATATAAATATTAGGATGAAGATAAAGATTGATACAATTAAATGTTGGTTATAATCACATATAATATATATCTATATATAATTTGTTTTTCAATTGTTTGATAACAATAATAATTTTGTGTTCAAAAAAGAATCTGATATCTTTCGTGAGTCTGAGGAAGGTGGTAAACCTGATAATGAGTAGGATATTGGATCATCTGACTCTCAAATAGCTGGTGGTTCTGGGAGGACTAAGAGGGAACGTGGTCTTTCATGATTAATGATTCCTAACCCCATCCTTGTGTGATGTCCACATCTTGACTTCGATCCACATATTTAGAGGGTTACTTACTTGTCTATTTCAATTGGTCTTCATTTACTCTCATTAATTTATTTATATACTATATTTTTGATTATTTGTTCTTTTTCTTCACTACTTTTCACATATTGTTGTTGGACAGGGGAGTGTTATAATGCGTAATTATTTTCTAGAGTATGGGTCATGTGGGATCATATTCCCATTGATATTCATCACTACATGTTCGATCATTGGCTAGTACATGAATAAATAATATTTATTTTTAAATTTAATTAATTAATAACTTTATATTATGAATTATTTGTAGGGTTTATGGTATCGCATCGATGATAGCATATGTGACACTATATGGGAGACATGGGAGGTGTTTATACGTGAGTGTTTCCATCGATTGTTTGCACAATTTTAAAAGAAAAGTAATGATGAGAGGACTGACAGAGTTTGATGAGTCTTATCACGCCCACCGACCATATTACATTTCATATTAGGTTTGGGATGGATTATGTTCACACTGAATGAGTGGTCGTTTTCAGAGGAGATCATCAGTAGGTTGAAAAAATTGGGGGAGATTGGATGTGACACATCCAGCTGGTAGTCGTACATTCAGTACACATAAGGAACGTATGGTAAATACATTTTTTAATTAATTTATATAAATTTAAATGTAAACTTTTATTTTATATCCATATAGGTAGTATAAAAACAATATATTATGATGTTTGAAGTTTATAGGAGGAAGTACAATGATCCTGTGACTAGAGAGATTAGAGGTGATTTCCATCATCAGATTGTGACTAGTTCAATTTATTTTAGAGTTTTAAAATTAACTACAAATAATGATTTAACTATTTTATTTTTAAATTGAAATTAAAGGATTTATATGAGATTATGATGTATCAAACATAGACTCGGAGTCAGGACGAGACAGATCATCAGACTAGTGCCCACCGATTTGATGAGGTAGCATGGATGCAGGTGACCCGGTGGGCCTTCAGAAATGCTGAGTTATTGGTATCAGTCCTCAATTGACACTTGCGAGTTATTATGAGACCACTACGATGTCAGCGTGTAGCTCAAGAGAAGTTTGTAGAGAGTCATCATCATCGTTTTCACATTATTAGGAGTAACTGTGAGCTTATGGTAAGATTACAGTGAGTATGTGTAGGGTGTAGGAAGAGCTTCGTCGATAGTAGCAACATTAACAGGATGAGATGCATCGATGGCAGCAGCAATAGCATAACAAACAAATGTTGAACTACACGCGTCATTTGACTCATCGTTTAGTGATGAAGATCCCTCCACCAAATCCTTCAGTACCTCCATCTCCTCTAGAATACCCCACAGTTATGTATTAACATTTTATGATAAAACATTTGAATGCATTTTTTTAATATTATATATTTACATTTCTATATTGTGCATTTTTTATATTTTTGTGAATATTTTGTTTTTATTAACAATTTTCTATTATTTTATTACTTAAGTATTTACTTATTGTTTTTTATTTTACTTATTTTATTATTTATTTCTTATTTTATTAAAATTATTATTTTATATTTATATTAATATTAATATTATTTTGTTATTATTATTATTGAATATTTTAGAGAATATTGAGATTTTAATTATTTTATACATTATTATTATTATTATTATTATTATTAATTTTAGTAATAGTATTTTATTATTAGTATTAATATATTTATTAATATTATTAGTATTATTAATATTAATATTTTTATATTATTAATATTATACTTAATAATACTATTATTTTATTATTATTAATAATATTATTAGTTATGATATTATGATATTTTTATTTTTATTTTTATTTTATTAATGTTATTTTGTAATTATAATAATTATTTAATATTATTTTATTGTTATAAAAATAATTTTATTCATATTTTTTAATATTTTTTAATTTTTTCTAATGTTTTTTTGTGACGGGCTCTTTAGAAATAATTATTTGTAATGAGATCGTCACAAAACGTTTTTTAAATAACATTAATAAATTAATTACGATGGTATGTCACAAAAAACCAATTTGCGACATAATTTTCTACAACGTTTCATTTGCGATGGGATCCCATCACAAATGACCTATCACAAATAACTAAATTTTCAATTGTGCCAATTCTTTATTATACTTAGACTGATTGAGGAAAATACGACAATTCCTTTTAAATATTTAAAGTGAAAGTAAGAATTTAAATTTTCCCATTAAATTTATATCCAATTTACTTATCATCCAATTTGAATATCTATTGCAAATATTTTCACATAATGATCCAAAAATAATATCATACACAGAGATTTGAATAGTCAAAATATCATTGTAATTATTATTAATAAGAAAATTAGGGTCAATCATTCCTGTCAAAAATCTAGTTTTAAAAATTAAATTTGATCACCATGAATAAAAAGCTCAAGGACCTTTTTTCAATCCAAATAAATCATTATAGAATGTAAAAACATGGCTCAGAAACTTTTCATTTTTATATTTGAATGATTTTATATCATAAATATTTTTATAAATATAACCATTTAGTTGATAATTTTTCACATATGTTTTTATTTATTTTGATACCATGAAATCAAACATAATTTAATAGTATTATAATTTATTCTAACATTGATATGGATGCAATATATTCTTCAAAATCAATAAATTATTCTTAAAATATTCTCATGAAAATAACAGTTCTTTATTTTTAATAATTTTACCATATTTATCAAGATTATTTATAAATATCAATTTAGTTCTAATGATATGAGAATCATTAGGTTTAAATAGTAAAGTCCACACGT
Source organism: Viscum album (assembly GCA_963277665.1). Lineage (NCBI taxonomy): Eukaryota > Viridiplantae > Streptophyta > Magnoliopsida > Santalales > Viscaceae > Viscum > Viscum album. The sequence continues at coordinate 500,064,985 of OY728139.1, forward strand.
TATTTACAGTATTTTTTTTACTCAAATTTAATTGAAAAGATATAATTAGAATCATTTAATTATTCGTCAACATTTTTTACAAAAATAAATCAAAAAAATAAAACAATTATAAGCTCAAAAGTTTAAAATAGATCTCCTATATTGAAAATTTGATTAATTTTTTCTAGTGATATTGTATATTTAGTAATATTTATGTTTTTTCCAATTCCCGAGAACTAGTTAAGAAGGTAAGTGTTCAAGTACCTCCTATACAGGTCCATTAATTTCATTATACTCAACTTCTCCAAAATTAAATTCACTTAAAACCTTAAAAAATTGATTCAAATTAGTATTCTTTTCTTTTAAAGGACTTTCATCAGACATAACATGAAAAGATTATTCAACAACTAAAGTACTTTTTATCAACATTATAATCATTTCTTAAATTTTAATGTCCAAAGCATATACCTCTATATTTTTCATCATATTATTTAAGGTATCATTAGTATTAAGAAATAAAATGTTTCAAATAGAGACTCTAACAAGATTGATTTTAGGTTTTCTTCCTTTACATAGTTCATATGGTTTCTTTTCAAAATAGGTTTTAGAAGAATTATATATCAAATAAAATCAGAAACATTTACTACTTCTTCCCAAAATTATTTTTTTAAATTACATTCATTTAAAAATGTTTTAGTTGTTTATTAATGTTTTATATTTTTTCGTAATAACTCCATTTTATTATGGTGTCTAATGAGTAAGAAATTATAAAAATATCTATTTTCCTCAAAAAATTATTAAATTTTCAAATTTAATAATCCTCCTCAATAAATTTTAATTGATTTGATTTAACACCCTTTCCAATTTTTTAATAATTATCCATATTCCATAAATTTAAATAATGTCTCAAATTTTTGTACATGAAATAAACCCATGTAAATCATGTAAAATCATCTACAATGACTAAGACATATTTCATTCCATTTAGACTAGATGATTTAATGGGGAAAAATAAATCTAAATGAAATAGTTGAAGAGGAATTAGAATTATTACTTCTTTGATAGGTTTAAAATAACTCTTATGTTGTGTAACTTCCAAACAAGAATCAAAAACATATTTCATTTCCTTAATAGGTTTGGTTAGATTCAGAACAAACTAGTTCTTAGATATCTTGTGCATCAACCTGAAATATACATGAAATAGCATTTTATACCAAAAAATGTGATTAAATTTTATTGAATTTAAAATTTTAACATTTTTTTAGTAAATTAAACAAAATTGATTGAATAAATATTGTCTTTTCTATTTGAATAAAAAAGAACAGATTTACCTTTTAAAACAGAGTGAAAATATTTTTTAAATATAACAAAACATTCCATAATTGCATAACAAAGAAATTATAATCAAATTATACTTTAAACCTTCCAAAAATAACAATTTTGAAATGATTACAGAATTTAACAATTAAACTAATCCTAGGCCCTTTACTTTTCCTTTAGAGTTATAAATATATGTAACACCACCATCATCACACTTATTAAAAGATTTAAAATTAAAATATATCACTAGACACATGTATTGAGCATTGACGATCCATATACTACATATCCCTTGGATACTTCCATAAAATATTTCTTAAAAAATAGTTTTAATAAACTTTTAGAACAAATAATAATTTGGGACTAATGAGATTGACATAAGAATTATTGGTTCAAAGACATTATCAATAATGATCTGGCTACATAGGTAAATTTTATCCATTGGAAATTATTGAGGGATAATGTGTATAATAAGATTAAATTAGTTTTTAATGGCTTTTCCATCTCGTATGGTATTTGATGCTTTTTATACTATAGTTTCATGGGTTCTCACTTTTCATTAAAAGTGTTCACAAAAAAAGTCAATTTTTAGTCATAGAGATTTCAAACATGTATTTATAGGAAATATAGAGGATACTGATTTTGATAAAAAAATCCTAGGTGTGGCCATGTGATTATGGGAATCTTAAGGAATTCTCATCTAAAAAATGACCTTTCATTTGAAATCTATAAAATGTGATAATTGAAAAATTTTCAACTGAACCTTTCACAATTAATGTCCTATAAATTTCGGGTAAAATATCATTGTATCCAAGTCTAGTTTTATTTTTATTTATTTTATTCAAACTCATCATTATAATATATATTTTTAATATTTTTTCAAATGTTTATAGATTTTATTTTAAGACTTTAATATCATTTCTGCATTTTTTCTGTATCATTAAGAAAAACATTGATGCTTCTTAGTTGAGATTCACTTCATTTTAACCCGATTTCAATTTTTCTGTCATTTTATTCCTTCAATTTTTCATTTTCTATATGAGTTGTTTTTAGTTTAATATTAGATGAATTTAAGAATGTATCAACAAATGCTAAAGAAGAATTAAATTATTCACTTGAATTAGAATCCTATATATTACTATATCTATATTATACTGACTTATTCTCATTCTTGTATGTTTATTTTACATATTATTAATTAGCTGAGGGAATTTGGGTTTGATCTGTTACATCTTTATATATTCATAAAAACAACATCAGAATACCCACTAGACACATCATTTTCATTCCTATTTACTTTACCATAATTTTTAGTGTAATAACTTTTGTATATTCATGAGTATCCTTTCTTCATTATTCCTTTGTAATCATTAAATATTGGTCTCTTTTACTTCTTTATAATTCATAGTCAAAGGAGTAAGTAGAAACATGCATTATGAATTTAAAATCAATTACATTCTTCTTCTTTAAAATATCTTATTAAGAAATATTTTTATTTTCTAATTCATTTTGAATAAAAGAACCAATAAGATCACCTGAATTCTTTTATTTGAATTTTTTATTTAATATATTTTTACTTAGTAATCTATTTATTAGGTAAATTGCTTATTACTCTTTCATTTAAAACTGAATTATCTATGTTTTCCCTAAAACAACTGATTCCATTTACTATAATCATTGTAGGATCGAAATAGTGATGTAGATGCTCAATATACAAGAGGGGGGGGGGGTGAATTGTATACTTTAAAAATTCCTTTGGAACCTTTAAAGTTAGTTACAAATAACTATTTTTTCCTTAAGGAAAGGAAAGAGCTATGTTTAACAAAGGTAAACTAAGCAAATTCACAACACCTCTAATCACCGAATGCAAACTTGGAAAGAGATTCCGAAGGTAGGTTCCAGAAATATGGTTCCGGATATTGAACCTTAACAAAAGTTACAATATGAGATTCTAACTTAAAGCGTACAGAATCTAAATGAAACATAGTTCAAGTAAGGAAGTATAAGAAAGTTATACTTTCCTTATAATACAAAATGCAGCGGAAATTAAACAAGTAGTTAAACTACAAGTAACAAGATAATAGTCTTTTAACCCAAAGAGAAGGGTATCCAACAACCTTGGATAAAGGTCCGTTGATTTATACTTTCAAGAAAGTCTGTCTTACCCACACTAGGGTAAGCCCTCGATATGAAGATCAGAGTGTCTCTGTCTTGCTATCCCTGCAAGCCATCAACTTCAAGGTAGTCGGCAACCTCTGTCTTCCGCAGCAAGGAAGCCCTCGAACTTCAAGGTAGTCGGCACCTCTGTCTTCCTATCCCCGGAAGACCTCGAATGTAGTCACCAACATTCGGAGTCGCACGAAGCTTTGAGAGTTAATAAAAGCCTCTCTCTCTCTAGAAAACACTTCATGTATGTAATCACATGAGTCGAAGATCAGTCAGCCTTTCAGCACCGACCTCTTTCCAATGAGCTCCTATTTATAGGTAAGGTCAGCTCCTTCTCCAACGGTCATATTTTCCTTAAAGATCAGAGGGACCTGTACACGTGTCACTTAGACAATGGTTAGTTTATAACAAAATATACGACACCATTTTATAACAAAACAAGTGTAATAGAATGTACGACATCGTTTTAATTCTAACTCAAAAGTTCGGAATGAAAGCTTCGGAGTGAGGATTCGGAGTGAAATGGAAATAATAAAGAGTGGACAAACTATAGAAATGTAAGCAGAATAAAAGTTCAGAGTCTAACCAAAATATTTTTCGGAGTCTGAATTCATTCAGAGTGTATAAAACAAAGATGATCAGATTCTGTTTAATAGGTGAATTCGGAATGAGAATTCGGAATGATAATTCTTCATCGGAATTCGTAATGAGATTTCATCATCATAGTTCATAATGAAAATTCATTATCAGAATTCGTAATAAGAATTCGTCATTAGAATTCGTAATGAGAATTTAATGTCGAACTTCATAAGAATTCGTATCCTGAATCTGGAATAGAACTTAGTCAGAGTTTATATCCGGAATTCGGAATGATACTTTATTACAGTTCTCATCTGGAATCTGGAGTGAAACTTCCTTACAGTTCTTATCCAGAATTCGGATCCTCAAACAGAATACTTTATATCAAAGTTTTAAACAAATCCAAGAAAACAGAAATGAATCCGAATTTTATACTTAGGAAAAATATGAATGAAAATATGATAAAGATAAATTTCCTTATAAAAGCAATTTTTCTTAAGAAAGCATTTTTCCTTAAGAAATCATTTTTCCTTAAGAATCATTTTTCCTCAAGAAAGCATTTTTCCTTAAGAAAGCATTTTTCATTAAGAAAGGTGTTTGTGATTTTCAAAACAAGAAGGAATGAAAAATTCATAAGGAAAACTTTATTGACTCAACAATCTCCCCCTTTTTGGAAATCACAAAAATCCTTACGAAAAAGAAATTCTAAGAAGAAAGAAAAACATTAAGGCTTATCTCCCTTTTATTTGAGGATATTGATGAATACGACTAACTCCCCCTTAGGCTTTGAAACTCTAAGGATCGTATTCTAGATTTCCGGAGTGGCATTTCATTATGAATAAGAAAGTTTTCTTAAATGAAAAACTCCCCCTTAAACAAACTCTTATTAGAGTTCTTTTTCCTTAGGGATCTTTTCCTTCTCCCCCTTTGATAAACTCACATTGGAGTTCTTCTTTTTCTTAAGGATCTTTTCCTTCTCCCCCTTTGTGATTTTCAAAAAGAGATCGAGGGAATGAAAAAAATAACAAAGTACCTAAAAAATTAGTAACAACAAAAGAAACGAGAAGCACATTTTTCATTAGCTTTGAACTGTCAGCAGCAAAGAAAACTAGATACAACAAAAAGATCAGATTTTCTTATTTCGGATCTTTTTCCTTCGAAATGAGCCCCTTAAGAATAGTCTTGATCTTCTTCAGGTCTTTATGATCTTCTTCAGCTTGTTTCTCTAGGACAACTATTATTGCGGATTGGGCTTCAATCTTTTCTTCCTGGGCTTTCAGCTTTTCTTCCTGAGCTTTGATCTTTTCTTCCTGAGCCTTCATCTTCTGATCAAACTCAATCCGATGATCCCTTTCAAATTTCTAGTTCTGAGAAACAGAATTCAACTTCCCATTTAGATCTCTGACTTCTTGAATCCGGAAGTTCTTTTCAACTGTCAACTTCTCTTCAAAGGATGAAGTTAACTCATTTCTCTTCCTGTCCTCGGTCTCAAAGGAATCTTTAACATTGTCTTGGGACTCATCGAATATCCTCATCTCTTCAACAGTCTTCTTCGACCAGTTTTTCATTTTCTTGCAAGATTTTCTATGTTCTTTGTAGCCAACAAAGAAGGTTTTGAACTGAGCCTCAATCTCAACGCACTTGTCCATAACTATAGATACAGAGTCTGTTTTCTGATTCAAACCATGTTGGAGCATCTGACATCTTGAATCAATACTTGAGAAGGTCAGAATGGATCCCACCAACTTCTTTTAAGACTGGACAACAAAGTCATGCCCCACCAAGGATGACTCCGAATCTGAAACTTTTCTTGGAGAATTTTATTCCTCAATAAGCTCCAACTTCCTTTTAGACGAATCACTATATTATCTTTTCTTGCTAGCCACTTATTTCGGAGTCTCAACAAGGAGTTGCTTTCCCTTGTCTTTTTTTCGGAATCAATTATTGATTAGGGGTTTTCTGCTCGCCAGTATACACTTGAGAAATATCATCAACAACTTTTTGAAAACATCTTCCTCATTCTTATCCTTCTCTGGAGTTAATAACTTAGAGGATTCAGCCTCTAAAGTTCAGAGTGACAGGTGTTCCGAAGGCGACCCCTTATACTCATCTACTTCTTTCAATAAGTCTCTTGTTTCACCACTTGCTTCAGCAATTCCTTCTTCCTCTTCCACTTGCTGAATCTGCTCGAGTTTCTCAACATGCCCAACTCTAGTCTCTTCGGGAAAATCAAGGTTTCTTCCTGGAGTCTCAGGTAGAGATTCCAGGGAGAAAGATCTCGGAACTGGAATGCTTCCGGATACCATCTCATTAATCTTTAACAAATCTTGGACTGCTTCGGATTCTGACATCTTCTTCTTGAGCTTCTTCTACTTTACTTGTTTTTCAAGCTCATTAGCAGTTGTCTCCTTTAGCGCCTTAGCTTCCGTAGGGTCCAATCCGAACTGCAGATCCCCTTCTTTACTTTTCTCTTTATCTGCTCTCCACTTCGCAACAACCTCATCAGGGAAAGTCTTCTTCTTATTTGGTTTGGGAGGTGTGGTTTGAGCTTCCTTAGACTTAAGATCCTCAACTTTAGCTGCAACTTCCTTCAACTTTCTTTTCTTTACTGGCTTAGATGATTCTAGTTCAGCAGCCTTCGGAGCCGCTTCTTCTTGATTAGGCAGATCAGAGAACTCACCAGTCTCCTTGTTGAAAGCCACATGCATCCTCTTAAGGGTATCATCACTGACCAACAAAATTTTGCAATCCCTTGGCTTAGATCTGCAAGCTTCCTTGATGGACTCAAGGCACCGAACTATCAACCTCGATAAATTGCTGGGTACTTTATGATATGGGCTCTGAGATTTCCTTTCTTAAGATTCTCAATGGTTATAAGAATGTGCCTCATGAAGTTAAACTTCCTTAGATTTATCAGGAAATCTAAGATGTAGATCTCACTCTTCTTCAAGCTGTCTTTATCACCTTTCCTCGGTACGATAAGACCTTGTACCCACAACTCTATAATCCGGAAATTTGTAGGCAAACTGGAAATCTTCAGAACTTTGTCATCTGAGAGTCCAAGAGTTTTCAAGGCTTTTTCTTTGTCAAAGCTACCCATAAAATCCGGCAAAACGTGAGATATAAACTCGGCTTCTCCTTCATAGGATAGCCCTACCAAGCTTGCTGCCTTGGTATAAGAAAGTTTGTAAGTCTTACCATAAGACTTAAAAGAAAATTTCTCCCTATTATCTTCCTGAAAGAAGGAAACTGTTTCATAGAACTCAACAAGCAACTCTGGAAAAACATCATCTTGATTCCTCGGTTTGGATACAACAATATCTTCCCAGCCATTCAACTTAATGTTCTATGAAATAAGAGAATCATAGTTGTTGAAGAAATCCGGATGGACTAACCGTTCTCTGTAAACTAACCATTGTGAAATAGGCTTGGTGGAAGACATTTCTTGAGACACTAACTCCGCAGACATTCGGATCTGAAGTCCTCTGAGAAGTTCGGAACGGAGAAATCTGATGTTCGGAACGGCCTTAAATCAGAGAGGAAGATATTCGAGATGCAAGAGCTTGAAATCGATGTGGGACGAGTATTTGGGTCCCCTTTATACAAGAAATGGAACGACGGTTCAACTTCCTCGGTTGATCTAACGGTTGGGATAAGATGATATCAGATATGATGGTTGAAAACTTGAATCCGATCTTTTTGAGGTTTTTATTAAAATAAAGAATTAAGAAAACTATAATTTGAAAACATAATATAAGAAAATTACAGCAAGTAAAATATGACTACGAAAACTTGGGTAAGGTAATCATACCTTTTGGATTGGCTTAGGAGGATTATTCGTAATGGGTAATATAAAAATGACTACGAAAACAAAATCTTTATTATGAGAAGACAGAGTTCGCAAAAACTTTACTACGGAAAATAAACTTAGTAAGATAAACTCATTACAGAACACTCATTACGAAAAACTCAGTACGAAAAACAAACTTAGTAAGGAAAAAATTAGTATGAAAAAAAACATTATAAAATTTTGAAAACTAAAAACTTATTATGAAAAATTTAGTATGAAAGTTCCTTTGTGAAAATACCAGTACGAAATTTTTCATTCCGGATGTTTTCAATACGAATACTTCCATTCCAGAAGTGTTCTGTACGAAAATGTCCATTCTGGAAAATTGTAGTTCCGGAGATTCCATTTCGGAAATCTTCGTTCTGAAAAGTTTGAAAACAAACTTTGAAAAACTTTGTTAAACTAAAAATCAAATGTACTCCCCCTATGAAAAGGAATTTATTGCTGTAAGGAGACTTTTTCAACAGAAAGTTACATAAGGAGGATTACCTTACGGTTATCATCCCTAACTTTTGTTTAATGTATTCAAATCTATCAGAAGGCAAAGATTTTTTGAATATATCAGCAAGTTGATCTTGTGTTCCGATAAACTGAAAAATAATATCTCCTTTAAATGTGTGATCCCTAAGAAAGTGATGCCTAATATCTATGTGTTTTTCACGGGAGTGATGTGCAGTGTTCTTACTGAGGGAAATGGCACTTGTGTTATCACACAAAATTGGAGTTTTAGTAAAACTCATGACATAGTCTGTGAGTGTGTGTTGCATCCACAACACTTGAGCACAACAACTTCCAGCTGCTACATATTCAGCTTCAGCAGTGGATAGTGCTACAGAATGTTGCTTCTTGCAGGGCCAAGAAACTAGCGAATCTCCTATGAAATGACAAGTTTCAGATGTACTTTTTCTATCCATTCTACATCCACCAAAGTCAGCATCAGAAAAGCTTGTAAGGATAAAATCATTTCTAGAAGAATAAAATAATCCTAAATCCATGGTTCCCTTAAGGTAGCGAAAAATTATTTTTACTTCCTTTAGGTGATATTCCTTAGTATTAGACTGATATCTTGCACATAAGCATACTGAAAACATTATGTCTGGTCGACTAGCTGTTAAGTAAAGTAAACTTCCTATCATACCTCTAAAAGATGTTTGATCTACTGGTTTCCCAGCTTCATCAAGATCTAAAGAATTTGTGGTACCAATGGGAGTACTTATACTCTTAGTGTTGTCATAACCATACTTTTTAAGAAGATATTTAATATACTTATGTTGAGATATGTAGGTTCCTTTTGGTTACAGTGACCTAGTCTTCTATGCCATAACCAGGAGTGATCTTCCATTGCACTTAGGCAAGGTAATTCTTGGCTTCTGAGGTCTTCTAAGTTTAAGGTGTAAACATTCTCTTGCCTATTGGCTGAGAGAATAAACTCTTCCTTGGAATTGTGAACTAAGCACTTATCATTCCTAAAATTCACAAGGTAACCTTCATCACATAACTGACTTATGCTAATGAGGTTGTGCTTAATACCTTTAACAAAAAGAACATTTGAAATCAATGTTTTACCAAGAAGAACAATATTACCAATACCAACAATCTCTCCCTTAGCATTATCTCTGAAAGATACCTTTCCTCCATTCGTTTTGATAATCTTTTCAAAATAGATTTTGTTACCAGTCATGTTCCGGGAACATCCACTATCCATGTACCATGTATTGTTGCTGGTACCCTCTTTATTTTCCTAAAATCAAGAAGAAAAATTAGACTTTCGGAATCCAAACTTGTTTGGATCCGAGATTTCCAGATAATAAAATTTTAGGAACCCACATCTTCTTAGAGAAGTAAGCTTTGTGAAATCCTAAAGATTGGGTTTTGTTTAAGGAGCAATTCTTTGCCTACTGACCACCACATTGACACTTGGTACAAAATGGGGCACTTTGAGGAACAAATTAATTGTTACTAAAAATTGGTTTTGCATGGGTATAACCAAATCCGGATTTATTTCTTAAAGGTCGTATTTGAGAATACATTTTATCAAAATTTTATTTACCATGGGTAAAGTTTGATAAACACTTCTTTAAGGAAAAAATTTCAGAATTGAGTTTTACAACCAAGTTTTTATCCTCAAAATTATTAGTTTTAGAACTAGAGCTAGGCTCAAAAACATTTTTATTAGAAATTACTTTTTCTAATTCTTTAGAAAGTTTGTTCTTCTCAGAACATACTTCCTCAAGATTCTTTGAAATACTTTCAAAATCAGCATTTTTCTTATCAAGATCTTTGAAAGATCTGATATCTCTTTTGTTATAATAGAATTCATAGAGTTTGCCTTATCAAGTTTTTTATTGAGTTTGGAATTCTCAATTTCAAGAAGTTCAGCAAACCAAGAGACTTCTTCATAAGTAGGTAAAGTATTATCCTCATCAGAAAATGATTCTTCATAAGAAGAGTTATAATACTTACTATCATAAGAATTTAAAGAAACATTAGTCAATGATTTAGCATTTCATACCTTAGCCATAAAATAATGATTATCAATAGGTAATTTGGCTATAAGACCAAGATTCTTCGGTCCTGAAGATTCATAATCAGAAGATTCATCTGAAGAGTCACCACCACTTGCACTCCAGGTGTCATTGGCTTTCAAAACCTTCTTAGCTTTAGTTTTATAATATTTCTTTCTGTTTCTGTCTGAATGTCTTTCTTTCCTTTCTTTCTTTTTGAGCATAGGGAAATCTGGTCTAATATGTCCATCTCTTTTGCATTCATAACAAGTAACTTTTCCATCTTTCTTATCTTTCCGTTCCTTTTTCTTATACTTGGATTGGAAATTTCTCTGGCCAGCTATCTTGTTCATCCTTCGAGCAAGATTGGCTATTTCATTTTCTGAGACTTCACACTCACTAGATTCGGATTGGAAAATAACTTTCTTAGACTTGGATCTGGTTACTCTCTCAAGAGTCTTAGCTTTCATCTGATTTGAAGTTGTAGTAAAAGCAACAATACCATTTCCATTCTTCTTCTTGATGTTATCTGCATCTCTCTTCATTCTGGTTTCATGCTGTAGAAGAGGTCCAAAAAGCTCATCAAGAGAGATCTGAGTGACCTTCCTGTTTTCATCTATAGCTGTTCTTTTGGATTTCCACTCATTGGGCATAATATCAATTATTTTATCCACAAGAGCTTCATCATCTAAACCTTTCTCTCCAATAGACTGTAGGCTGTTTACGATAGTAATAAATCTCTGTTGAAATTTATAGATTGGTTCTCCATAAGGAAAGTTGAAGCCATGATATTCAGCTCTAAGCATAGCTCTTCTAGTCTCAATAACTTTAGAAGTCCCAAAGTGTGTAACCTCAAACTTCATCCAGATACAGTTAGATGATTCACAAGAAGAAATTTGGCTATATATATTTCTATTCATTGAACACAGTAGAGTATTGCGTACCTGATAATTGAGTTGATATTCTTGCTTTTCCAAGTTAGTGAAAGTTCTAACTTCCTTGTCAGTAATCTTATAATCACCAGTAAGCATTACAAAATTATCCACTCCAGTGTTGATAACAAAAGTCTTCATTCGATCTCTTCAGTACTCATAGTCATTTCCATCAAATATAGGTGGTCTTGTAGGATTTAGATTATCTATTGAACCAACATTAATTCCTGCCATACTTGGATAACCTTTGGCACACAAACATGTTAGTAGAAAAGACTTGTAATAACAATGTTCGGAATGACAAAGTTCAGAATGACATAGTGAGAAAGAAAAACATATTCGTAAGTATAAGTATTTCAGAAACCTCCTTTGATACCAATTGTAGGATCGAAATAGTGATGTAGATGCTCAATATACAAGAGGGGGGGGGGGTGAATTGTATACTTTAAAAATTCATTTGGAACCTTTGAAGTTAATTACAAATAACTATCTTTTCCTTAAGGAAAGGAAAGGGCTAAGTTTAACAAAGGTAAACTAAGAAAATTCAAAACACCTCTAATCACCGAATGAAAACATGGAAAGAGATTCCGAAGGTAGGTTCCGGAAATATGTTTCCGGATATTGAACATTAACAAAAGTTATAATATGAGATTCTACCTTAAAGCGTATAGAATCTAAATGAAACAGAGTACAAGTAAGGAAGTATAAGAAAGTTATACTTTCCTTATAATACAAAATACAGCGGAAACTAAACGAGTAGTTAAACTACAAGTAACAAGATAATATTCTTTTAACCCAAAGAGAAGGGTATCCAACAACCTTGGATAAAGGTCCCTTGATTTATACTTTCAAGCAAGTCAGTCTTACCCACACTAGGGTAAGCCCTCGATACAAAGATCGGAGTGTCTCTGTCTTGCTATCCCCGCAAGCTCTCAACTTCAAGGTAGTTGGCAACCTCTGTCTTCCTCAGCAAGGAAGGCCTCGAACTTCAAGGTAGTCGGCACCTCTGTCTTCCTATACCCGGAAGTCCTCGAATGTAATCACCAACATTCGGAGTCGCACGAAGCGTTGAAAGTTAATAAGAGCCTCTCTCTCTAGAAAACACTTCAAGTTTGTAATCACATGAGTCGAAGATCAGTCAGCCTTTCAGCACCGAGCTCTTTCAAATGAGCTCCTATTTATAGGTAAGGTCGGCTCCTTCTCCAACGGTCATATTTTCCTTAAATATCTGAGGTACCTGTACACGTGTCACTTAGACAATGGTTAGTTTATAACAAAATAGACGACACCATTTTATAACAAAACAAGTGTAACAGAATGTACGACATTGTTTTAATTCTAACTCAAAATTTCGGAATGAAAGCTTCGGAGTGAGGATTCAGAGTGAAATGGAAATAATAAAGACTGGACAAACTATAGAAATGTAAGCAGAATAAAAGTTCGGAGTCTAACCAAAATATGTTTTAGAGTCTGAATTAATTCAGAGTGTATAAAACAAAGATGATCAGATTCTGTTTAATAGGTGAATTCTGAATAAGAATTCGGAATGATAATTCGTCATCAGAATTCATAATGAGATTTCATCATCATAGTTCATAATGAAAATTCATTATCAGAATTCGTCATTAGAATTCGTAATGAGAATTTAATGTCGAACATCATAAGGATTCGTATCCTGAATCTGGAATAGAACTTAGTCAGAGTTTATATCCAGAATTCGGAATGATACTTTATTACAGTTCTCATCTGGAATCCAGAGTAAAACTTCCTTACAGTTCTTATCCAGAATTCGGATCCTCAAACAGAATACTTTATATCAAAGTTTTAAACAAATCCGAGAAAACAGAAATGAATCTGAATTTTATACTTAAGAAAAATATGGATGAAAATATGATAAAGATAAATTTCCTTATAAAAGTAATTTTCCTTAAGAAATCATTTTTCCTTAAGAAAGCATTTTTCCTTAAGAAGTATTTTTCCTTAAGAAAGCATTTTTCCTTAAGAAATCATTTTTCCTTAAGAAAGGTGTTTGTGATTTTCAAAACAAGAAGGAATGAAAAATTCATAAGGAAATCCTTATTGACTCAACAATCATAAATATATAAAACATTTGATTGTTTTATTCTTCATATGACCATTTTCAATTATTTATATTTATCCCTTAATATGTTGAGATTAGTTCTTATTAACTTTTCTAAACAAATATGAGTAACTTGTAATATTTTCCACACCTCATGAGCTATTAAAAAAACTTCAACTAAAATCACAATATAAAATTTTCACTACCTTATAATTAAAAGCATATTTAGTTGTGTCCTTAATAGTCAATATATTAGGATTAACATTAGATATTTTATAATGCTTGACTATGATAATCCAACTATTAACACTTAAATTCATAAGATAACCTTCCAATAATGACTTATAATATCCAAATCTTAGTCCATAGATAAATGGTGGAATTTGAGGAATCTATACATTATTTTAAATTGTTCTTATAATCTCAAAATATATTTTCACCTACATGTATAAGTGATGATTTTATTAGAATAAATAAATAAATATATTATAAATCTAGGGGCTAAACTCTAATGCCAAATATTTGGTACCATTGAGAGAATGCCAGAATGGTCAATAAGGGGGTGGGGTGGACTGACCCCTTTAATTAATTTTTTAAAAAAATTTGAGTTCATATATATTTTTATCGTAAATAAAAATTATATGAACATAATGCTTTAAATAGTAGTTTTTACCAATTTGATCCCATGTCAACTATTTTCTTCTTAAAAATGAAAATAGAAAAAAAACCATTATAATACAATTTTTTAATTTTAATGGGGAGTCACCACCCTCTACAATACATTTTTAATCCTTGGATACTTAACCCAAATGTGAATTTTTACACATGGACACATAACCTCACTGTCTTCCCTTTGAGGTGGTGGAAGAAACTAACATTTCCATTATCTAGGCCAAGACACAAACGAATCCTCTTTCCATTTACCAGATGTTGCAGACCCCATGTGTACCTTTTTTTGGGGAATTATAAGTAAAAAATACTACATTTTATAGGGTATCATAACCTAATATAATTATGCACATAGTCAAAGAAAAATTTATTGGAAGGAACCACAGAACCAGTTAAAAAATGATAGATGTAAGTGCCAAGGTCCAAATGCTCTCTCTAATAGTAGTGATCAAAACAATGAATTATATATAAGAGTATTGTGATAGTGATTTAAAATTTTTTATCACAGTACAACATGAAATAATCCTCTACCACCACCATGAATTTTCACATTTAACTAGTTCTGAAAAACTCTATATAAGGTGTTTCTTCATGAACAACAACTTTAAAAACCTTGATAATTTTATTCATAACAAATTTAATATTTATCCTCTATATTTTCTTTTATTCCTAAGGTAGTCACACAAAAGTTCTCAATGAACTAATTAAAGGTTGGAAATTCTTCTATAATTAAAAATAAATATATTTTTACAACAAAACGTGCTATTATAAATAATATAATAGTAAACATTCCATAATAACCAATATTATAGTCCTTGGAATACTCCCACAAAACATGTGAGGTGGACTTTTCATATTCCAAATAGTCCAAATTGGGTGTTTTCCTAGAATTTGTTGTGTATATGGATATCCCATTTTATGATCATATAATTCTCCCATAAAAACTTATGAAATAATTTTCATAGCATTAAAAAAATCATTAAGTAATTGTGGAATAAATGAGTCAATTAAAATTTTCATCATAAAATTATAGTAAAATTTTATATAAAAATAATATATATATATATATATATCAACGCATATTTCTTGATTTTGAGAAACAAACATTTTTTTGCATAGAATTTGTTTTAAAAATTATCATAAAAATCAAATGTTCATAGATATTAATTTTTCATGCTACATAAACCTCACCTCGCCATAAACATATCTTGCGTAAACAACATTATATTTTTTGTAACTATCATCATAACCTATGTAACCATCATTCTATCCTATGTAATAATTATCCTAACATGCATAATGATCAAACAAAATCTACACAACCCACATATTAATATGTGTAAAGCTAATGAGTTTATATATAATATAAAATAAATTAATAATACCAATGACTGATGAATAAATTAAAATCAATTAAAGAATAGTTTCAAAAATCAATACAACAACTTCAACATCATTTTTCGATTATAAAAACATATGTTAGCTTTAAAAAGACAATTCTTAAAAAAATGTTAGAAATTATAATTACATTTTCTATTTTAAAATATTTAAGACTTTTAAAATACATATGTTTGGGGGAATAATAAATTATTTTTCGTAATTACTAAAATCATAATGTGATTCAAGGATCCACTATCATTACATACACAACTATGTGTGTAGTTTTTAAATATTTCCTTAATAGTGTATATTATATATTGAATTTAACTAATAATATATTGAATTTTTCTCAAGTAGATTACAATGGGTGACTAGATTAATATATACCAAAGTGATTTATTATTTATTTTCCTATTAATTATTCATAATTTCCATAATAAATTAATGATTTTTGGGTATTTCTAAATCTTGAAAAAAAGTAATTTTTAAAAGATAATTTTTATGGTGGAACAAAGAATTTATAATATTTCATTATATGATGATTTTATAAATAGATTCTAGATCTAGTTGTATATTATCATGTCATTTGAAATTTGTATTTTATTATATGTTCCATCAATATTTTAGAAAGATACATGTTATTTTGTCTCTAATGATGTGTTTTTCTAATGAGTTTCAAGTAATAGAATATAGAAATTGATGGATTCACATATTATAATTATTAGGGTGATTTTTAGAAGGAAATACCTTCATTGATGAGAACTATTAGATAAAATTTTATGTTAGTAGTTCGAGCTTATGGTTAGGAGTGCTAAAGGCTAGTTATGAGTATACTATTTTTTTGGATTGGAGGGTATATTTGTGAACTATCTTGGCATGATGATAGTGGATATGAGTTGGGTCCTTGGGTGACTGTGACACCCCGAGTTTTTATGGACCTTTTTTTCAAATAAATTAATTTTCATTGATGGATTTCATTTCATTAAGTCAAACATTCATTTCAAACGAAACCAACTTCTATTACATTACATGCCACACCTAATTGGCATAAATTACACTCAACACCGACTTAGCATAAGTAACACACAACATTGAGTTTCTATGAAACATATTTTCTAATTATAATTATTTAAAGGACATAATTCTAACTTGGATATTAAACATATTAATATGAATAGTAGTAATTATTTTTAAGATGTTTTTAATAATGATTTTATATAAATAAAGCATATTGATAATGAAATATATAATTTTTGGTAATGCCCTTATATGTTAAAAAACAATATTTTCTCCAATGAACTACTTTTCACATCCTTTGGTGAAAATAATAAAATAAATTTTGACACATTTGAAAATTAAATTTTACTAAATAAACTTAATTTTTTAATTTATAATATAAAAATTATCTTATGGTAAATTTTTGGGATTTGTTTGAGAAACTTCATTTTTAATGAATAGTTAAAACTAATGAATTTTAATTCAAGAATTATTTTTCAATTAATTTATTGGTAAGGTTAAATTTAATTTTTTAATTTTTTTAATGTTTTAATAAATTAAACTAATTTTGGTCATTGTAACTAATTTCACATTGAAATAGGATAAAAAAATGTCAAACTTTTGATCTTTTTTACTTTAAAAACCCATAGTGTTGTCCTATATGTGAGATTAATTTTAAATTAATTTCTCTCTCTTATTTGATTTTAAAATGGAAAAATGGATTCCATATTTGGAATCATAATAATTTATAATTTATAACATGTTCAACTTAGTTTTTGACCAAAAATATTAGTCAATGTATTTAAAATTAATTACAGTGATTGAGGTAAAAATAAACTTAACAAGGGAATAAACCTTACAATTAAGGGCCCAAATGACCCATACTCTTTTCGGAAACTCATTTTATGGAAATATTACATCCATAAACTTTCCATTCCAGTTTTTTTTGTATTAATTTATTTATTAGATAAAAATGTGGGTACACCTAACTTGTTTTTAAACAGGTCAAGTGTGTCCCCTCCCTTCCTTATAAAGGCCACAAACTCTCCTCATTCTGCATATATCTAAAAACACTTATGTTTGTCCAATATCCTCCCAATACATGTCCCAATATCCCTAAATTCCTTCTTGAAGGCTAACTTTGGGCATAACACAATCCAAGGAATCCCTTTGGTGAAAACGAAAAGGAGATACCCAAAGAAGAGGTAACAACTTTCCTCAAGATGCTTTACATAATTTTTATTATACACCAACTCTAATATTTTTATAACATGGTTATAAAACATCACAGGTTTCCTCAATATACTAATATTTTTTTATGATAATGTTTTGACCAAAAATAACATGTGCTTCCATCTAATGGGTAGTAGATATATTTTATATGTGTTCGCTGAACTAATGCGGCATGAAATGATGATTGTTCTTTTTTGAATTTAGCCCCTTAAATGGTTAATAATTATGAGGGAAACAATATTTATATATGATATATATGATATTTATTATGTATTTTTTTGTCTATAAATATTTTACAACACATATCCTTATATAGTCCATTTTTTTACAAATATGATAATTTTGTTTGAGGAAGTGTGGTCTACGCCCCTCAAAGTAATGTGATTCATTCACACTTTAAATGGGATGTGTTAATAATGATTTTAGTAAAAATATATCATATAATAATTCTAATTTAATAATGGTATATACACTTATATATACATATATATTATTTACTCTCTTTCTTTCAGTATGACAACTAAACGGAAACAACATTCATGCATACGCATGACCTACCGTCTTCATGAAAGATTTTTTTTAATTTCACACTTCTATATTCTATATATTATTATAATAAAAATATAAAAAATATAAATGATATTTATATCATGGTTTACATTATATAAATCATGATATAAGTATAAGGACTAAAGATACAACTAATTAAGACACAAGTGAAAAAAAATCTCATTTTACCTGAAGTGAAACCTTATCATAGAATTGTTAATAAGTGGGTAATATAAAGTAATAATCAAACCATATATGTAATTAAATATAGTAATATGGTTTTGTGATAGATTTATAACTAACTTATATTTTTTATACAAGAGGTTTGTATGAGTATGACGAGAGTCAAGACATAAGGTAAGCGAATTTCATCTCAATTTTTATTTCTACGAGATACATTCCTTATTCACCCGTCATTAATTTTGTGTGGTGTATATACTAAACATGAATGTATTCTATGATTATTATACTGAAATTTATGGTTATTTACATAATAATTTTATGATATTTATTTCATGTGTTTTTATGGATCAAAGTTACCAAATAATTTAATTAATTTTGTCTCAATTTTCATTCTTTGACACACATGTTTTGCTATGAACCTATGTTCTT
Organism: Viscum album; assembly: GCA_963277665.1. NCBI lineage: Eukaryota > Viridiplantae > Streptophyta > Magnoliopsida > Santalales > Viscaceae > Viscum > Viscum album. The sequence continues at coordinate 500,083,834 of OY728139.1, forward strand.
TAAAAAAGTGGTATATGATTCCAATTTGCATACTTTTTCATGAATAAAATTTGTTTTTATGTTATTTTAGGCTCCATGTAATTTCATATTCTTATATGGGGAGTGTGATTCAATGTTACCACGTGGTAAGAGTTTATTTAAACAATCTTATCATTTTTCCATATTTTTTTGGATTATGATTACATTCATGTGATATTATGATCCATCTCTAAAGAAAAATCACAAGTTTTATTATACTATGATTATTCAAGATATATCCATGTATTATTACCATTTCCCACTCTTTGGTACTTATGATAATTAAGAAAATGTTTTTCATAAAAATCTGACCATATTTGTCTCTTCTGTGCGAAATCTTTTTTATTTCAAAAATAATGTTTTCAAAAATATTTTAAAAAATGTTTTCAAATGAGCATCGAAGATCAATTCCAATGAGAAAGTATTTCAAAAATGTTTTATTGTTTTCAATGTTTCCTTTATATGTTTTCAAGTTTAGTTTAAAATAAAATGGGTTTAAAAAGGTTTAATGTTTTAAATAATCATTTTTGAAATAATAAAGTATATTTTATTCAAAAATTTAAAGACCCAGAATTTATGTATATATATTTTTCAATTATATGGGATTATTACGATATTGTGAAAATATACGGCACGTGATTTCAAGGCCCGGAGTACCCAAAATTTTCCGTCGAAAAAGTGTTAAGCTTAAAATAGCATGCGTGAGTAGTTTTCTTGAAAAAGTGGAATAACAATTAAAATAGTGCCAAAATCAAAACTCTGATGGTACCGTTTCATTCGCGATGGTTGGTTTACCCTAGGTGCGAATTAATTTTAGTCGACACATGCCTCAAGTGAGAAAACCCAAAAATGGATTAACTATAAATACAATAATTAAATAAAATTATTTTACTTTTTAAATGCTTATAAATCATGAATGGTGACATAGATTAAAAATTAGAGACCAACGCGGAGCTCATGGGGGTATTTTTTCCTTAGGAAGATCCTATTCTTGGCCCGCATGGGCCAAAAGTGGAAGTTAGTTTTTGGTCGTACATAAAATAATTAACAATTATTTTATTGTTATATTCTTTAATTCATAAATGGTAACTCAGATTGGAAATATGAGAGTACTGTTGATCTTGGGAGAGCATGTTTCCATTAGGTAGATTCTAATCTCAACTGGAGTGGGTCGAGGGTGACTGTTAATAATTTTTTGAACTTTTTTAAGGAAAGTTCAATAAAGCTGCATGCGGCGTTTTTTATCTTTTGAACCAGTGCTCATATTAAAAATATGAGGCCGCCATTGAATCTGTAGAGCCAAGATTCGTTTAAGAGAAGATTAACCTCGACCGGAAATGGTTAGATGGAAAAGTTAATTTTTGGACTTTATAAAAAATAATAAAATAACTCAACGAGTTATTTTATTTCATTCTTTTTAACTGTTGAGTGGCAGTGGCAGGACCACTGGGTTTTTATACCATTTAATGGACGATTACACGTGGTTGTGTAATCATACCATTGGGAGAATTAATAGGTTCATCAATTAAATTTATTAATGAACCTCATTAATTGTGAGGTCTGTTGATCTCCTCTTTTATTCTATTTAGACAAAGATCGTGTAGGGGTTTTTGGCACTGAAGAGAGGAACCTCTGAAATAGTGCCGATGATGTCTTCCACCAATGTAGAACAGAGCTTCGAAAACCGTTGGAGTTTTCGATGATGGGCACCAAAATATGAAAACCTTTTCCTTTGTCCAAAACACCCTTGAACATGGACACTACTTCCTCGTCCACATCGACTTCCAACGAACTCGAGGTAAGGGGTTATGTGCTTAATTCCTCCCTTTTCCCCGTCCTTGAATATTATGAAAAACATGGATCAACCATCCAATGGGGTGATCTGCATTTAATTATTTAATACATGAGGATAATTAGGGGTTTTCATATGGAAGTTTTTATGATTAAATAATCCTTCCCATTTTATAACTCTAATGGGGAGGGCGCGGGCCGAGCCAAACAAGGCCAAGACCCTCCACCGATCTCGGGATGGTGCCGCTCTTCATGGGAGACCAAAAAATATCATGTCAAGGAGAAACTTTAGGCCGAGAGGTGTAGGGTCATCCTTGGAGGCCTGTAGGCACATATGGGAAAGGAATTTGACCATTGGAGCTTCACCGGTGGACCGCAGAAGCATCACCATCACGATGTTGCCACAAACCGAAGGAGGTGGCGGCCGACTATCGCCGACTGCAAGAAGGTTGCAGTGCCCGAATTCACTGTGACAGAAAAGGGGGTGGCCAGTCATTACCTACTACATTAGTGCCAGGAAACATGACACGAAGTTTGTGGCTTCAAGCTGCGAAGGAGGTGGATCTGCAGTCTTCAAGTTCTGTAGACCCCGATAACCGACAATCAGGCCAGGTGGTTCCTCTGCCTGGAAGGTCGCGCCCTATTAGGTGGGCCGGGCTGAACCACCGAACCAGCGGGCCAATCCCATGGCCTTGGCGGTTGGACCAGGCCCATCCAAACCAGGCCAGACCCAGCGGGTCCGGTCGGGATGGTCTGACCGGGTCGGACAAAACCTAGACCCCTTTCGACCCAATTACGCTTAAAATGAGAATATCTCATAAGCAGGATGTCCGTTCGACAAACCGTTTATGGTGAGAGAACCCTTAGGACTTGGAGATCCTTTTGAGATACTCCACTTGAGTTTTGGAGAAACGTTGGAGTACAACTTGGTTGGATCGAACCCGAATCCAACCGGGACCCTGGCACTAAAATTCCTATAACATACAGACTTGACGTCCGGCTGACGTGCAATCTATTGCATTGGAACCCGTATGACATAGAGGTTGTATGCATGAATTCTTTGGGAGACATCATTCCGGTTGAAATACGGCCGATGGTTTATGGAGTAGATATTACCGGAATCAAGAGTGATTTGTGCGTGAATCTAGTAGTTGGATGGGACATGAAGAATTAATAGTGATCCTCAGTGGGTCAGCACCGAGTGATCCTATGTGGGTCAGCATCGAGGGATCCTATATGGGTCAGTACCGAGTGATCTTGTGTGGTTCTGAACCGAGCGATCCCATGTGGCACATCACCGAGCGATCCTCTGTGGGTTAGCACCTAAAAATCCTATGTGGGTCTTCACAAAGCGATCCTCTTTGGGTCAGCACCGAGCGACCCTATGTGGTTCTACAGTAGAGCTTCTTGACAGAATATTATGATCTAGCTTTATTAATAATCATCTGTTCTGATGTACATAAGTTATACCAGGTGATAGGTGTCTTTTGATTTCTGCTTTTTGATGGATATCATGCTTTGTGGCTTTTCCCTTGTGGAATTTTGGGAGACCATCGGGGGTCTCAGAGTCCCTACTGGTTATAATACTCACCTTTGAATAGATTTCACCTGAACCTTGTTGTGACTTGTAAAGATGACTGAAAGCTAGACTGAGTCTTGAGGATTCAGGGATTGACTATTCTTTGAGGTTAATAAAAGACCGTGTATAAAGGTGAACTGCAATCGTGTGGAGCTATAGTGACGAGTTGTACATACCCTTCAGGTAGGAACCTTGGTGGACGACCTCAGGATATATTTTCCCATTTTTTTGTACTTCCATTTCATTTGGGATTGTATGCTGGACACATTACTTTTAGTACTCACTTTTACACTGAGTTGTGGTTTTTAGTTGTGGTTATACCATTCTTATTCCATCGTGTTTACTTTTGCACAGTGTTCCATATCTGTGTGTATATAGGTTTTGAGGAAATGCCTACCCATTTTAGGGATATGCCTTTCTGGTGCTAGTCTCCAACACCTAGCCTATGGAAGGTGAGCTTGGGGTAGTCAAAACACGGGCCTCGGCGGACGGGTTGTGGCAATTAATTTATTTAAGGATCTTTAAAAATTATTTTCCATCTTAGATGACATACATTTAAGTTACTCACGAATTTATTGGAAAATGATCCAAATTTTTCATTCATATTCTTTCTGTGAATGGTTTATGTTTTGATGGCATGATATTAATGAAACCCATTCCACTTCCACAAGTTTTATGCCTCTGAAACCTGTATTTTTTAACCGATTATCCTTTGATGAAATTATTATAAACTATTTTATATTTTCATAGTTTATGTTATGATTACATGTTTCTATCAACCCTTCCATTTCATGGGATTAGGATAGGGTGTTTATAAACACATATCTTTTTATGGTCATGATATGATGAATGTTTTATTATCTTACGGCACATATATAAATGATTTTATTATGATATGGGTGGAAAATATATCTCTCGTAGATGCATTGGGTAAAGATTTATCTCTCATGAGATAATGATGGGAATCAAGTTGAAGGGCTTGATCTACTATAGAAATATAGGGAAAGCCGATCACTTATAAGGATAGGATTGCGACTGGGGATAGTGGTGTCTCCTGCCCAGAAGGTGTTGTCACCATGAAGATGGAATATGGAGAAACACAAAACACTATTGGAGGATAAGAAAACTTCATCCCCTACAAGGAAAGGTATGTGACTGTGGATGGTGGTGTGTCATACCCAATAGGTTTAGTTCCCATTAAGTTCCTTGATAAGTTCTAGAAATGCATATGTACTTATAAGAAATGATATCACTTTTTTATGTATGCCATAATTCCAAATACTATTTCTATATTAAGATTTCATGTATTATGTTAATTTTTTGTTTGATTCATGTCTTATGAACTCCAAATACTTATGACATGATTCTTGTTTATGATCTTATGATATGAAGGGTATGATCTTCTAATGATTTGATCACATTCTCATACCCCTATGTTCAAATTCATTCTTACATGTCTCTCTTGTTTTCCTTTACTGAGCATCTAAGATCACCACTTCTTATGTTTACTTACCAAGGCTATAAAGATATGTATTATGTTTTATGCGTATAAAAAGGGTGCTTGTCATGGAGAACCCAGTGGGAGATAATGTAGCTCACTTATAGACCAGTGTTTATGTTTCCATGTTTCCAAAGGAACTAGACTAGTATGATCTTTGAGTGTCTATTTGTAAAATGTTTTAAGTATTCAAAAAAGTAATGTAATTTTCATGTATGTCAAGACTGGGTTGTTATAGTGACTAGTATTTTTAGGAAAAAGTGAGTAGGGATAATCTTTATTAAGATTATTTGAGAGAAAATATGGTTACCTTGTAGATATTAGTGGGAAAAATAGTGAGTGTGTAGTGTGGTATTCGAATAATAGTGTACTTAGGTGTTGAGTCATGTAGTGAAAACCTGATGAGAATTTTATGATATAAAATAGCCTATTGAAAATTATTTTATGATCACTATAATTTATTATTTATATGTGAATAATTGAAGTGAATTTTTTAGGAAAAGAAACCTTATTTAATGGATTCAATAAAGAAAATCCCCTTTATATATTAGTGAAATAAATTAAAGGTCGAGATTTAGTAGATTTGGTTAAAAGGTAAATTTGAAATTTTAAGAATGGGTAAAACTAATTCATAGACATTTTTTAGTTATTTAAATAATTTTTATAGAGGTTTAAGTAAGAATATTAAAAAACTGAAACATGTTTATAGATGTTTGGTAATTAAAATAGATTTTTATGTGCCTGTATAAGGCACTGGGTACCTAATAAACTATCTTTGGAGACCAAGTGGAGTTACCAATTGGGGTGACCCACTAGTCTAGACACCAAAAGACCATTTCATAATAATGGTTCTTCGGTGGGACACTAGATGGATGGTTGGGGGACCTTCGCAACTTGGTAGATAAAAGGACTATATTTTCAAAAATAGGAGTAATATAGAAATTTAAGCTTTTCCTATAATAACCCAAATAAGTGGTTCATTTTTTTAAGAATATGAGAGGGGGAAATACACCCATTTTTTCTTTTATTATCCCTTTTAGTGATCCCTTTGTCCATGTGATCCAACAATGAGATATTATGCTAATTGGAGGTAGGATATTCTTCTTCACCATTTCTTCTTTATATTAGATTTGGGTGATTCTTGTTAGTTATTTAAAGATATATTCCCTAGAATCATAGTGAAACCATGTATCATTGATAGGGATTTAATATAAATGTATAGAGGGGTCTTAGGAAAGGTTATTAATAACTTTTAAACGCCATTTCACTTGAGATATTATGGATTGTGATTTAATTTAAGGATTTTGGTGAAATTTGGAAATATTGATGATTAATTCAAGTTTATATATTGGGGATGTTTTATGTCAAAGTAATTCCTCTGATTTAAGATTGGAACAAACCATGTTATCAATATTTCAATGTAATATCACCACTCAGTGAGATTTATATAAGTTATGAGCATTTTTTAATTTTAATACAAATGATTTGATGATTAAAATTTTGGAATTCCTGATGAGGTATGTGCTCATTGAAGTCAATAGTGGTCATAATTCTCTAGGATTTTTATAAGGAAAGATAATTGTGGTAGATAGAATTTAATAAATTAGAATAGAGATTTATTGGTTGTTATTTCTTGAAAATTGTATCATTATTATCACATGATTAGTATTATTATTTCTATAATAATTCTATGTAATTTCATCACTCTTTAAATAATATATTCTAATATTTATACAATAGTCAATGAGGAATACTTATCATGATTAATGGTATTGTAGTGGTGTCTTGGGTGAAGGAGTAATGCTGAATAATAATATAGATTTACTGGGGGTGACTTATTTTTTAACTAAATTTTAAAGAAAAAAGGCAGGTTAATTAAAAGGGAAATTTAAAAAGTTAGGATTAGAAATTAATCATTAAAAAAGGCTGATTGGAATGGAAGGTTTTGAAATGGTGCTTCAAGGAAAAGTGAAATCTTTTCCATCTATTTTCACTTGGTTTTATCCAAATCCCTTAAGTGAGTAATGTAAACATGAGATATCCTTTTAAAATGATTTGGAATGGATGTGTTTGAATCAAAATTCATAAAAGTATGTTAAAATCTATTTTTGATGAAAATTTTGTTCTGGTTGACCTTATGAGGGAAATTCCCAGATTTCAAAGAATGCAAGATTTTATGATTTATTATGTTTCTTGGTTTCCTTGTATGTTTTTACAGAGACCCTTGCTTTTAATACATTGACATTACATTACTTTTTAGGAGTACTTAATACATTAGAAAAACAAACACTCAAAGGATGTATTAGTTTAGTGCCTTTAGAATCATAGAACAAAAGTATTCTAAATCAGTGAAAGGTCATCAATGTGTCCCATAAAGATATCCCCCCAGATTATTTCTTCTTAAAAACATTAATTAATAACATTAAGAAAATAAACATAAGATATGAGTGATATAAAATGATTAGTAAGGTTAAATAGAGGAAATACGTAATCATAACATAATAATAAGGGTATAAGAACACGATCATATATTTATAAGACCATACCCTTCATATCAAATATCATAAATAGTAATCATGGCATAAGTATTAGTAGTTCAAAAGACATTAATCGTAATATCTTCATGAAAATAACCTATAAAATCATAACCTATGAATAAGACATGGAATTGTGGAATACACATCAACGTATATTATCGAGAACATGTATAAGTTAAAACATGTTCACACATTAAGTTAAGGACATGCAATCAGGCCTTCGCATAGAATTATGGACATTTAAATAGGTCCACACATAATGTTATGAACATGTAATCATGTTCACCCATAACATTGTGAACATGTGATCAGGTTCATGCATAAAATCATGGTCATGAAACCCAGTCCATTCATAACATTGTGAACATGTAATCAGGTTCACACATAACATTATGAAAATATAATAAGGTTCACTCATAATATTATGAACATGTAATCAGGTTCACACACAAAACTATAATCATGAGTCATTCATCATTACCAAATGCATTAGAGGGATATAAAGGTCCCACCAATCACATAAGGAAATTATACATGCATGTTACACATAACATTCATCATATCATAACCCATGAAATGATATTTTTTATATAAATCAAATCATAACCCATGAAATGAAATGGGTATAATTAAAATTTCATCACATCATAAAAATTAAAAATATATAGGTTTTCTAATTATTTTTTAAATGCATAATCTATGAAAATAAGGTGGTTTCAAAATCATATAACCCATGGAAAAGAAACGTATGTAAAGATAATAATTCCATAAAAACATAAACCATTCAAGAAAGTATATGAATGGAACCATTGGATAATATCCTAGAATGTATTTACTAACATGAATTATTGTCATCTTAAATGGAATATAACATGAAAAGATATTTTGAAAACAGTTTTAAGTAAAATATCCTTTATTCTTTGAAAAAGTATCTTTAAAACATAAAATCTTTTAAAACCCATTTTCATAGAAAATACTTTGAAAACATAAAAAGAAGGCTTGAAATCATTTCAAAAAACCATTTCTTGAAAATAAATTTAAGACATATAAAATAATATTTTAAATCATCGAAATATTTTACTATTAAGGCAACCATTTTAAGACTTATAAAAGAGGTTTTGAAAATCATTTAAAATATTTTTTTACATAAAATAGTATTGAAAAACATTTTTATTGAAAACGACTTTAAAATCAATGATTTTCTTGAATATTAGAAGACAATTTTCTTTTAAAAAAATAAATTTTTAATCCTGTAATGGGAGTAATAATGGAATTATGGTGATGATAGTGGGTAAATCCGTATATGTTGAACATTCCTTTTCACCATAAAATGTTTAGAATAGTTCCTCGATCAGAAAAAGAAAAAAAGACTCGTTTTTTATAACCTTTTTGTTAAAAAAGATAAAACACAGGTAAAATTTATTTTAAAGATCATTTAATAAAATAAGATTACTTTTTACAAAATCTTTTAGAAAACATGGTTTTGAAGGAACACATATTTCCGACTGAAGAAAAAGAAAGATCTTTACTTTTTTTAAAACACATTCTTGATCATCTTATGTACCAAAGAGTGGAAAAATGAACCATTACTTGGATTTAACATGAATAAATATAGGGTAAAAAAACTCATTAGAGTTCTTGATAGATGTACTAGAATATTTCCACAATGGAAGTGTAATAATAAACAATCTCTATAAATGGTGATATTGTAGCTATAAACAATTACAAATTTGGTAAGATTGAATCATTAAAAAATGGAAATAATAACATTAAATGAAGCTTAATATATCATTAAAATAATGGTATTCATTATATAACATTTTAAAGGTTGTATATACACCTCATAGAAAAATATAAGTGCATAACATGACTTGTGTCTCGATGAATGCAAATTGAGACAAATTTACTTTACTGATTTTGTAACTTTTAAAACCAAAACCCCATGAAATGAAGATCATAAAATGGATATTTATATAAAAATTTATTGAATTATTATAATAATATAATAAATCCATAGTCATTATACACACCACACATAATTAATTAGTGGTGAATAAAGAATGAATCTCACAAAAATAAAAAATGAGATGAAATTCCCTTACCTTGTGTATTGAATCACATCACATTCGGTCAAAAATAATGTATAATAAATATAAGTTTATTATTAATATTTTTCAGAGCCATATTATAATATATAATACCATTAATGGTTTTATTATGACTTTATATTACCCACTTGTTGACATTTCCATGTTAATGTTACGCTTTGGGTAATATTGGCCTTTTTTTTCACATGTGTCTTAATTTGTTATATATTTGATCCTTATACAAATATAATGATTTAAATAATTTAAATCATGATATAAATATAATTAATATTCATTATATTTGTATTATAATAATTTATAAAATATAGAAGTATGAAATGGAATACACCATTCATGGATTCGGTAGGTCGTACATATAGACAAACACTGCTTCCATTTTATTAACGTATTGAAAGAAACTAAGTAAATTACATATATGTATATATTAAAATTAAATTAGAATTATTATTTTATATCTATAATATAATTTCACTAAAAAAATCCTTAATACATTCCTTGTAGGAAGTGAATGAATCACATCGTTTTGAGGAGGCGGTAGTCCACATTTCCCCAAACGAAATTATCATACTTACAGCAAATGAAAAGTATAAATGTTTGTGTTATAAAAGAATTAAATAAGAATAAATATATAATTAATATAATATATATCATATATAAATATTTTTTACATAATAATTATCAACCATGAAAGGTTGTAAAATAAAAACGAACAATCATCATTTAGTGAGGTTGTTGTTCGCCATACACATAAACAGTATATCCGTTACCCATTAGATGGATGTGTATGTAAGTGTATGTCAAAACATTAGCATAAAAAATATCATAATATTTAGGATACTGATTCAATAATTTTTTTCATGTAATTATATGAATTGAAGTGGTGTGGAATGAAAATAAAAAAAAGGATCTTGAGGAAGAATGTTACCTCTTCATTGGGTAACTCCTTTTAGTTTATAACCAAATTCTTCCTTGGATTGATTTCTTTCCAAGGGAAGGATTATAGGTTTAGGGGAGGTATGGTTAGAAGCTATTTGGTCAGATATTGGTTGAGACAAACTTTATTTATATATGTGAGGAAGTGGGAGGATAAGAGTCCTTTTTTATTGCGTAGGAGGAGTGTCACCCTTGTAAATATCAAAAGGTATACAATAATGGGATCCATACCTTAACTAATGCTCCTAAAAAATGGAAAAATAATCTTATAAAGGAAAATAATGGTGGAAAAAATTCCACCACACACAAAAATATGTGAAGTTTTATAATTTGGTTCTTTAACATCTATGATTCTCAAATTTTATCATTTTGGTTTTTTCCAAAGCATCTATTATTCCAACATAAGTTGTATAAACATTAAGACTAAATTAAAGTGAAATTTATTATAAAAAATATACCCAGTGAATTATAATTATTTTATCTAATTTAATAAATAAAAATACCATGGGTTTTGGAAATACATTTTAAAAAAGTGCATGTACTGCTCCAAAACACTGCATTAACCGAGACTGTGCTAACAATGGTTTTACTATCTATGGTTCAATATTGTAATAAGAAAAGATAAATAGGTCCATTATTGGACTATATATGATACTTATTAACAATTAGATATAATTTTGAATAATTTATTATATTTATTAATTTTAAATCATTTAATAAAATGTCATTTATTTTAAAATAACTTTAATATCAATTTTGACATTATTTATTTAATTTTATTTTAATAAATATCAAAAAAATATTGGAATCCAAATATATTAAGTTCAATGATTTTTAAAATGATATTTTAATTTTAAAAAACAATTAATGAAAATAATTCAACTAATTTACATATCTTCAAATATGTGTACTATCATTTATTTTATTTTATTATTAACTAAATAATCACAACGTTTGAATTTCTTAAGAATTTTAAGTAAAAAATCATATATAGTTTTTTTGGAAATTCATTATGATAAAAATAAATAACTTAATTATAAAAATTATATTTATAACCGAAAATATGGGTTTTTTCCATATCTCAAAGTTTTATAAATGTAAAATGTGAGGAAAGTTACCTTTTCATCTTTTTTCCTTACTTAACTTATGAAATAGTGAACTTTTATTGAATAGTATCCAAATAACTCAAAAAATTAGAACCAATATGTTATATAATGTAAATATGGACTTACAATTTATTTTGGACAAGTGTCTAGGTCATTTTTCTCCCTTAAGTTGACGTTTTAGTCCCTAATTCAGCTTAATTTTACCTAAATAACTATGATTAATCACATTCACTATTTCTTTGGTAGAACACAAGTTCATTAAATTAGACTAAGAATATAAAAAATTATTACAAACTTATGAGTAATTTTTTATAATTTCAAATCATAAAAGTGATAAAAATATGTTTAGTACTAATCTCACAGACATGACGAGAAAGTGATTTTTTAATGTAAAAAACATTCAAATGTTCAATTAGTTTTTATATCCATTTCCATATAAAAGTTATTTCAATGACTAAAATTTGTTTAATATATGTATAATTGATCTATTCGGACTTTAAATACCTATTTTAAATATAAATTAACAATAATACTGTTTCAATTAGAAATGTATTTTTTGACTAAAATACAATAATATTCACTTTTAATTAAAAAATAATGTTTCCCACAAAAATTTAATAAATTACCATAAGATAATTACAAAATTTTCAATGGACATGAAAATCATTTCATTTGATAAAATAGTACTTATAAACATATTAAGACTTTGCAAAAAAATATATTTTTCATGAGAAATATTTTTTATTTATATAAAACCTTTATATAAAATATTTTAAATTATTTATTAATATTCAAATTTCTATATTTAATGGATAGTTTATAACAATATCATTTAAATAATTATAACAATAAAATGATGTTTCTTAGTAACTTAGTGTTGCGTGTAACATATGCCAAGTCAGTGTTTGTTTTAGCATAATCCAAGTCGGCGTTGTGTGAAAAGAATTTTTGAATTATTGAAATGAAACACTTCAATGAAAACTAATTTATTCAAAAAAAGTTCATAAAAATTCAGGGTGTTGTAGTTATCACCTATTACCTATGGATTCATGCTAACATAGAAATCTTATGTAGAAATTTTTATTTTTGAATGGGTTGGCTAGATTGGATTGAGATATGTTTCATGTTAACTATTTTTTGATTTCCATTAACACATTGGGAAAACCTCTGGAGTAATATTGATATTAGAAATATTTATTAACAAAAATATCTTAAAGTGTGTCCTAGGATTCAAAATGATCTTGTTTAGTGGTCACACAATAGTTGTGATCAGAGTACATGGCCACCCTTTGGAGAGTTTTGATCACCAATATTGATTAAGTGATGAATGTGGCCATTTACCATCATTCTTGGGTAGTGTTTTAAAATTCTTAATCGGTGGTTGGAATCCTTAGTACTTGAAGTAGTTCTTTCTTGAATAACCTCAGTGATTGAGTGAGAGATAATCCCTATCATTTTTTATTGACAGATAATTATGGATCCATGGATATTTTGAGTGGCTTCTTATAACTATATTTATTTTATTATTTTTATAATTACATTACTCTCATATATTTTTTATTCATAATATATTTATTCTCTAAGAAAATATATTTTAAAAAAAACTAATGATTATACCTTTGATGTTTTTACTTCTCTTGGAAGAAAATAATGATATTGAATTATTTGATATATTTTATATTTAACTTTTTTTTATTTTTTTACTATTAATTTGTTATTATTTGGGATATTATGTTCTAATTCTGTGTTGTAGAATTTCACTAATTTTAAAATTATATGTATTCCATATTAATTGAGAAAATATTTTACATATAAAATATTTCAGTATTTCCACAAATGTAATTATCCAAAGTATCTAAAATTTGTTTTTAAAATATATTATGAATGGTTTATAATTATGTTACATATTCCATTTGAGCTTCAAAATTATGTAACATATTCCATTGAATCATTGAAAATATATTATGTATAAATTTTTTCAAAAATTTCTTTATACTATATATTCCCTTAGTGTTTAAAAATATATTACATTCCAAGATTTTACCAAATAAAAGAATGTTATGCATATTTTGTGTGTTTAATTTTTTTATGGTATTTTCTTGGAATTATATTTTGTCTTAATATTTTTTAATGGAAAATATCTTCTGCAACCCAGATGTAATGTCATATATCATTTTTTCAAATAATTTTCAATACTCATTATAGAGCGTATTAAAATCTATATTACAAGTCAAACCTATTTTCATATGTTTGGAAAAATTGTCATTGTAAATTATCTTATGTATTAAAATATGTTACACATTGTTTTTATTTAATATTTATATGATTATTTTTAGTTTATATTGTTTAATCATGTTACATATTGATATTTTTGTAATTTAAATATTGTTAAACATAATTTATCTTACATATGATCCTTTGTTTTTTAAAATATGTTACAAATGAAGTTTTTCTTGAGTATTTTCAAATTGTATAATTTTTTGGAGTTTTAAATTACCATAAATATCTAGTATGGGATAAATTTATATTATGTATGAATTTAGGATTGATTTTTTTTATTTATTTCAAAAACTATATTTTTCAGGACATATTATCTGGATACCATATCTCAAATTCAAATTTTGTAATTTGGAAAACCAATTGCACATATTTTATGGTATTAATTAATAGTGATTAAATTTTAATTATTTATGAATATTTTAATTTTATTTTGAATTGAAACTATTAAGGGAATATTTTAAGTGATATTAATGTTTTATTATAATGAGTCTAGTTTTATCAACTATTATATTTTTTATAGAGTATCGTGGAAATTTAATAAGAAAAGCCACATAAATATTTATTGTTAATAATTTATGAAGGATGATTGAGAGATTAAAATTTGAAAAAAAAAATCTCTATTTTCACTACATAATAGTCAGATTATGTCACTACATGCACTCCATGATATTCTTTATTTATTCAAATGAGTTGTAAAAAAGATGCATTGTTCCAATGAGTTTCTAAAGCATTAATAGAATTCCAAAGCTAAATGTTCAAATATTTTTAATGTTCAAGAGGAAAACTCCTACACCAAGATTTTTGAATAATAGTTCCAAAAACCATTTGTTTGGTTTATTGGGTCTGGAAGTTTCTACGCAACATTATAACACTTTATAGGTTATAAAAAACATAAAATATTGTATTGGGTATATCCACTTGACCAAATAGAAATTTCATAGGCTATGATTTATCCTTTTTAAAATCACTATGTTAGGGCTGCTCCAATAGAAAGCATGGGTTAGATCTCCTCTAGTATAACAATCTTATTAGGTTTGGGGCTTCTTCTTTATGTTTTCTAGGGTTAGTTATGATCCCATTAAAAATACCAAGTAATATTTGATTCATATAAAATATTAGGTTAGGGATGATCTTATTTATAAAAGTGTGGTTTTTTCATGATCTTGTAAAATTTATTTTTCTATAGTTTATATTTATAAATATAGGTTGGATTGTAAAGAGGACACATAATACAGTTTGGATCCAAACTGCTATTAAATCCTTATGTGCTATCAATTAAATATTTAATACTTTTACATGTTAAACTTCCACAATATTTATTATTTGAGGTTGAATTATAAAATATTTTAATCCACACAAATTATGAAATATATTTTATGTAACCCTAATTTTAATATTGATAATTCACCCCTATATTGTTTATTTTCATCACATTGGGTGGTAAGTAAAAACTACTATCCGATATTCATCGTTTAGAGATCTTGGTTATTTAAATTCATGGTGAACGTTTTTGTTTAAATAAATTTTGTGGAATATAATAATTTTCTATATACTAATTAAATTCTTGGGATACATTAGTTTTGTGATGGGTGGATAGAGAATGAATGTTTCAAGGAAACGAAAAAGGACTAATACTCAATGGTGAATCTTAAAATGTTTTAAATCATCTAGTATATCATCTAATGTGAAAAAAATAATCCATTAATGTATTTTTTATGGATAAATTTTCTAAGGTTAATAATTCTAAATCTTCTAATGATTTTTGTTATGATGTTCCATATATTAATGAATCAAAAAATATTTTTGATTTTTTTCAAGAATAAATTGAGGAAGTTATTACAATACACATATATCTTGAGTCAAAATATAGTAAAATTATTGAAGAGAGAAATGATTTTTATTATGAAATATTTAATATTTAAGAGGATAATGAAAATATGATGGAATTTATTTCTATAAATAATGAATAAGAATAATAAAAATTCAATGTTTTATTGGATGATATTTTTCATATAAAGAAATAATGTTGGAAGCTTAAGGAACAAAATATCAGTTTTGAAAAATTCTTCTTCATCCACATGTGATAAGGTCTTTGATGATTTGAAGTTTTTTTAAATGAAAAATGATAATATGAAATGATTATTTGATAAGATTTTCAAAGAAAGTAAAACATTGAGAGTGAATAATTCTGCTAAGACTATTTCAAAGTATATTTTAGAAGAATTATTCATTTTATGAAATTCTTTAAAGATGGTAAAAGGAAGGTTTATTAATCCTCTATCTATTATTTTATTTATTTTAAACAATAAATTTATTATGACTGATTATCTAGATACCATATCTAAATTTCAAAGTATTAGTAACTTAGAAAGGATTTTCTATATGGATTAAGGGATTAATTCATAGTGATTAAATGTTGACTATTTAGGAAGAATTTACTATTAGTTAAATTTGTATTATTCATGAAATATTTATTATGAATTTAAATGTTTTACATTAAAAAATTTATTTATACATGATTTTCTTTATTTACAGGTTATTGTTTTAATTTAAGAAAGAAAGTCACTTGAATATTTATTGTTAATAATTTATGAAGGAGAAATTAGGACTTCAAAGTAGAAAGTAGATATTGTTTTTTTATAAATATAATTCCCACAAAAAATCACTACATTTACCCCATGATATTCATTATATTATTAATATAGATATTTTACAAAATGCCTAATTGTTCAACTAATTTTTTGAATCAATTTTTGAACTCCATAGTCAAATCATCAAATATTTTGAATAGATGAGAATACAATTCCAATGAAAACATTTTTTTTCTATAACTTCCATTTAGTTACCTGATTTTGTTTATTTTTTTTGAGAGTTTTATACAATATATTGTAACACTTTTGGGTTATATCATCCTTAAATGTAGGATTGGTTCTACCCACCAGCCCAAAAGGAAGATTCATATGTTGTGATTTATCCTATTAGAAATCAATAGGTTAAATCTTAACTGGTATAAAAACTAGGTTATATAATTTCTCATATAAAAGGATTATTAAGTTTTTATATACTCCTTTATAATTTTTTGGGCTAGTTATTGTCATGTTAAAAATTCTGTTAGATTTGATTCCTTCAGAAAGATTGGATTATTAAAGCTCATATTTGTAAAATCTGAGGTTTGTCTTGAACCCCTATATGGAATTCTTCTATAATGGATATCCATACTTCTATTTTTACGATTAAAGAGTAGAAAAAATCTCACATGGATCCAAAATACTATAAAATCCTTATTTTTTTTCATTTTTATCTCCATTTATTTCATTCTTTATACTTAAATTTTTTTTCTTGTTTAAGGATGAATTGTAAAATAACTTAATCCACAAAAAATATGAAATATATATTATTTAACATTGATTTTAAATATTAATATTCTTTCCCCCTCTTGTCTATTACCATCACTTTGGGTGGTAACTAATAAGGAAAAGTTCCATTTGTAGTGAAAATCTATGATATGCATAGGGATTTGAGGAATATGAGATATCTGATCTTCCTTTAGAGTATTGTTGATAAGGGGAGAGTTGTATCCATATTAGTTATTTCATCTTATAATAACATGAGACCAAGTGACAAGGTACATAGATCATGTCGAAGTTATGTTTTATAACATTCCTCTAAACTTGTATACATCACTATTAGACGTAACATCGGGGATGGTGTTAGGGTTTGACTTGATCTCAAGAGTGTGATTAATTTTATACATGTTTGGGTGTACTGATTTATTTCTACATTTTTTTAATCATTCTATTTTTTCACTACCCAGTAGGTTTATAGAAATGGAACAATGAAAAATAAGGATCTATGAGAGGTGGTAATATTGGAGTCACCGATTTCTTCTAATAGAGATGGCCCACTTATTGTAATGTTCCACTTATAGTCAGACCATGCCGATGAAAAAAATTTATTGACAATGGTGATGATATGAGATCCTGGGTATTAGTGTGTTTTCATATTACATTATAACGATAAAGTGGGGTCTAACTCTTGTGATGAATTCTAATATACGGGACATAGCCAGAGGTGTTTTATGTTTACTCAAGACAATATATTTAGAGAGGATTGATGATACAATATGGATTTAGGAAATATTTCTAGGAATGTTATTTATTGTGGTTGGGATCCATTATTTAGTTTTACAAGTTGTTTTTCTGAAATATTATGGTACATATAATATTTTTTATGTATCCCCTCTTTAACATCCCTTTTAGTATTAATCATCATTAAAAAGTTTTTATTTATATTTGGTACCAATTTGATTTAAAATTATTTTAGTTATTAAAAACATATGTGTTTCCAATTATAATTATTATTTGGGTTATTTAATGGGTAATGAAATGATCAGTGGGTTAGGTTGGACTTTGGTGGATATAAAGTGATACATATTTTTGATAACACTCGATGAGACCAAAGACTATAAAATATACTTTTTTAAGGAATGATGTATGTGAATCGTAAATTAAATTCACATGAGACCTATCATGATCTAGACAGTAATAACTGAGTCTTCTGGGTGCATGACTTTTCTCTATAAAAATATCACACCAGAAATTATTTTCATAAACATGAATGGGATACATTTCTGAGTAGGTTGAGTGAAACGTACTAAATACCAGCACCTGCCTCCACTTGACCGTTTTATAGTGACTAAGATTTTTGGGGCTTAAAACTCTAAAAAAATCATAGATTATTTTTGATATGGGTAAATTAATTGTAATGATGTTTAAAGTGTCTCAGAGTTTTGATAATAATATATCAAAAATAATATATGTTTTCTCTCTGTGTGTACATGTTACGGAATTATTGTCATTTAATCATGGAATGAGCCTCAAAAGGGATTTTTGATACTACAGTTGCATCTAGAATGAGTTATTTACGTTAGGAGTGGTACAATCATTATTCACATTTGGGTCTCTGGGTTCATGAACTTATGCACGATAAATTAATTAATTAAATTAATATAATTAATTAAATATTCAATTAATGATATATCCATCCAAGAAATAAAAACCACATTTAAACATCTTTAACCCACTTTTAGTTTCTAGAAAGATAAAATATATATTGAGAGAGGTTGTGATAAGTGGATATTTTTATTGGATCCGAGAACATAAGAACAAATTTCTTTATTGGAATCACCAAAAGGTCATTTTGAATATATGAAACTCTTCAACAGATGATCCAATCAGGAGTCAAGGATGTATTATTTCCTATTTTCTCTATCTATAATATTAATTTATTGTTGGATTTTTTTAAAATACATATTTTTGAATGCTTTATCACCATAAAAAACATTTTTTTTAGAAATATCACCTCCAGTCGGGTTCATGTTTGGAAAGTGTTTGGATAGTAGATTGATGAACGAGGGTTCATTGAACCCTTTTCACCAACCCCCAAATCACATGTCTATCATGAAATTATATTTACTCAAAAACCAAAGTTGGTGGAAAAATATGGGTGACCAGAATCTGTATCTATTATTCTTCACTTCACCACCATGTCTCTCTCATGAATAAATGACGATTTATTGGATCAGGGGGTGTCGATAGTAGTATGGAGGTGAAAATTATTCATGGATTAGGTTGGTAGTGTAATATAATGGTGGTAGTAGGATTGAGTCATTAGGAGGAAAATTTTGGTGGGTGGATGAGGGTACTACAGGTAGTGGCTTTTGGGCCACCATAGTGCATGAATTTTTAATAACATGGATCGTCTATGGTATTATCATAGGAAATACACTCACTGCTAATGAGATGAACACTGAATTTACACATGGTGGGTGGCATTACATGCTATAGGACCCCTTGTAGGATGGGTGGTGAGGGTGGTCCAGCTTGACCAAACCAACCTGTGAAACTCAGCACGCCTCACTCGGCACATGCATCCGAAATAATTGGGTATGCAACCAAATTGGGTCCGGTCTTCTCAAACTACCTCAGGAAATGAGGTGGGGGGTGCATCATGCATGGCCACTATTTTTATTTTATAATCCCCATGTTTGGGGTGTAATGTGCATTCCCCTTCATCAATTCTCTACATGGTGCACCCGAGGGATTCCACATGTCTCACATTCACCCATGTTTCATGTTTTCCATGAAAACGTCTCCATGTATCAACTTTGGCTAGATGAATATCATATAATAAGTGTTTTTTCATGCAAATGATGATAAAATGGTTTACCTTTTCATGCCTCTATCGTTTTGGTGAGATATAGGTAGTTTTAGGGTTCATCTTCATATGACTAATGATTGGAATTGAGAATGGTGAACAGTGAATTCACGAGTTAAGTCCTCCCTGGTGGTATATTTATGTCAAGGAATAGTTCAATCTTATATCAGACAGGGTTTCTTACTCCCCCATATACTTGGGGTGTGGCCCTTTATCTATAGATTCTATAGATCCCCATTTAAATGATCAGGTGTGGTGAAAGTCCTCCATTAAGGTTGGTACTCCAACATATTCTTTTCAATGATGATCCATGAGTCACCCACTACAGTTCCAAAGAGGTGACATGATTTGTCTCATAAATGGGTAGTGGTAAGAGTTGGTTTTCACATTCCCTTTCTTGAAACATATCCTTGGTAATGGTTCAGGCTCCCCTATGGGTTTTTAGAATGGTTATTCAATGATGATGGATGATAAGTTATAGAACTCCCACTACTATTGTGTATGCTTCATTGAGAGGTGAGTCCTCCTTTATGGGTTCTAGTGGTGAAGAGGAAGTTGTAAATTTTGATTAGATCAAAAGCTTTAAGACTTGGAATCCCCAATCACCCCTTGGTTTCCTTTGAGATATACAATATATGTCTAACCTAAAAATGTTATTATTTCTGGTATTTTTAATTCTTTGAGAATTTCTAGCAGCTCAAAAGGTTTGAACTCTAAATATTGGATCTATGTTTACTAAGACTTCTTTGCATCCCTAAGACATTTAGTGGTAGAGTGTATCTATATCATTCCATGTCTTACATTCAAATACCTTTTTATATCATGGTTTGAGAAAAACCTTTTTATTAAATTTTCATTTTTTATGTATCATAATATTGAGTATGTTTATACTCACCCCTACAATAGATTATTTCGTACAAACATTATGTTTGTGCAGAAAACACAATGTGAATAGATGATATTTGTGGATGTGGAGTGAGTGTGGATTATTCGAGGATGATACCTAACTATTCTTGGAGATTTATGGGGGATCATGATGGTTCGTGTGGGTGGTACTGACCATTTAGGCTAGAGACCAATCTAAGAGAACACAAAGTGAGGTGGAGTTTTCTTGTGTATTGTGTTTTCAAAATTCAAAGTCTTGTCAGAGATATAGTTCATTTGGTATTTTTATATGATTTTGTTCTTTTATTTATTTTCTTATGCCTTTATATTATACAGATCGATTATTTAATTATATATATATATATATATTTCATTGGTGATGCAATTTTTTTATGCATAGGATATTTGAATATATTATAGGATGATATAGCCTATGGCCTCCCATATTAGGTTTTATTCCAAATTAATTCCAGTCAATGAAACCAAGCCTATTAGATCTAGTTTTGGGTGTAACCCTTTCTTACCATCAGCTTGGGAGAGGCCCTAATGGGTTAGTTCATGTTAGATTTGTGTAAGATTAGTTGAATCATAGGGATGGAGTTGTGAGTTTATAGTCAGGTGGGAAATAGTTTTAACATTTAAGGGAATGATGTTGATGGATTTTAGAGTCTAATTATAAGACAAAGGAGACCAGTATAAGATTAGTGGATGACATATCCTTTCACCAAGAACCTAACTTTTTTTAGTCAACCCAGATCTATAAGATATCATTTCAAGTAAAATTATGTTGGTACACACGTCTTATATAACCATTTTATAATATTTTATGTACTTACCATGTCTATTCATATAGTTATGACCTAATCTTTTTGGGTTCATTCTATTAAATGTAGGTTTCTGACCCTTAATATCCTGTATGTGTGCATAGGTATGTTCTTGATGAGTTCAAGCCTATAGGTGGGCCTCAAATCACCAATTAGTGGGTGATAATGCATTATTTTGGAGACTTTGTTAAGATATATCCATGACTCATGTTCAAAGTCAGTTTATCTACCTTTTATTCTTAGTGAAACTTTACATGTAGTGAATATAACAGTTCTTATTGATTTGGTTTATATTACTTGAAGGCTAGATATACTATGTGCACTATGATGATAGAGACCTCATGGTTTAGTAAATAGAGGTATACCCCTTTGTGATAGAGGTATGGCTAATGTATACAACTTTCACTTATGTTTGGTTTAGACTCTCATTAACTATAATAAATTCTTAAATTGAGATCCCTTCCTGACATAGTGAGATTTTGGTAGATGATGTTTTTTGAGAATTCATGATGGGTCTGTTGTACCATGGTTAGAGTTTGGGACCTTATTTGGGATGTAGTGTTTTTTAAGACGTTGGTTCTTCTATAGGGTAGTGAAATAATGACAGAGTATATACAAAAGGGTATAAACCTCGTGAAATATTTCATGAACATGTTCCATTTTGGAAATTGTTTGATCTCAGTGGTTTGAGTTGAGGCTATAAAGGAAGAGTTATCAAGACATGGCTATGTTTTCTAACAAAACCACCTATCTCGATGACCCCTAAGAGACTTTTAATAGTTGAGTATTCTTTGAAATTATACACATTGAATATAGGAGAAAGAAAATATTTTTCTTGATGATAACCAAAGAAATATTGTGGATGGACCTCCATGATAAGGATAACGCAAATATTATATAATTTCCTATTGGTGCTAGTCTCCTACTAAGAAGTAGTTTTGATTTGGAAGATATTTGTGTAAGAAAAATTGGTGATGGATGATTCATTATTCCAATTACATAATCAAAACAGTTTATTATCTCCTATCATGCATGTGGTGCCTATAATTATTAATATATGATGATGCAAACATAGGATTATTATGGTTAGGTGTTGATGTGTGATGTTTAAATTACAATTTGAGGCCTATCTTCATGGAATATCATATTAGATGGTGTTGACAAGAGTTATTATTTCTGAATTATATGTTTTTGACTTATAATTTCCAGTGAAACCCCTAGACGAACCAATTTCTTCTAGAGAGTTTACATTGATGATAACGTTCTTTCAGTTAACCAATCGAGTTAAGAGAGGTATATTAGCAGAGATGGAGGCCTTCCCAGATATTCTTAAATAGTAGATATAATATCCAAGGTTACCTACAATAGTATATATTGGCTACCAATTCTTGGACTTCACAGTGATATGTTGTTGAGTAAGTGAGGTGGCATTCAACCCAAAAGGTTAGTGGGACCCCCCTCAGTTGTGGTGAGTGAATCCCACCACCAAGTTGTTATAGTTAACAAGATATTATATGGTAAGTATGGATTTATCCACTGTGTGTATAGATGATAATTCAATTCCTATGAATGTGAAGGAATGTGTGAATAATTCCAAAGGTGACCCATAGTGTTACCTCAATTGGAGTCTAATATATGCAATGGATTACCTTCAAGAGATGGTGTTCAATTGTCACTCAGTGGACTGATGAACACTAATGTGGAATTTATGGGGCATATAGACCAAATGTTTCATTTTATAAGTTCATAAAAGATTATATTAGTAAGTCGAGGAAGTTTCTAAATCTTAACATGAGAGTATCAACTATGTAGTTAGTTCTTATAGTGTGGGTATTAGATTCATGGATTAGAGATTATCCTTTATATAGATGAATTTATGGCGGTCAATGAGTTCTTAGTGGAATGACATCGACGTGATATGTAATGAACTATAATTTTATAAAAGGAACCCCATTTTTGATTAATCATCTATCAAAATTATTAATATAGTATAGTTTAATAATGATGCACCACATAATAATAAACCAAAAATTATTGACTATATAAATTTAATATAAGGAATTTAAATCATAATACAATTAAATAAATGTATTAAAAATAAAAAACAAATATTTGACATAAATAAAATGTGAATACATTTTTTGGAAAACATATATATTCTATTTTAGTTTAAATAAATTTTATGATCAATTTAAAATCATTAGATTAATTTTTATTTTAAAAAAATGTTTTTTTCTATATTTTTATATAAAAGATAATATATTTATATGGAACTATCATTACTTTTTCTCAGTGTTAGGAATTTGATCGAGGCATCAAAATTATTATTATTTGATAAATAAGGATTTTTATTTCAAAAATTAAATTTATCATATTTATAAATTTATTTTGATAAAATTAATTTCATTGTTGGAATCAAAATGTAAAATTTTTCTTCAGTTGATATTTTTGTTTTTTTTCGGAAAAAGTTGATTTTTATTGAAAAGTAAAAAAATTCTATTTTTATGAATAGTGTAACTTTTATGAAAGTATCATGATATAATAATCACATAAAAAATAATGAAATATTTTTCTTGAATTTATTTTACATATTTAAAAATTGAATTTAAATATATTAAAATTAATTTAATAACCGACATGGTACATTTTGGAACCTAAATTATATTTTACCTTAATAAAAAAATATTCTTGGTTCTTTTCATTTAATTGAGTAGTTGGATGATGCCAGTGATTTTATTAAATATTTATATTTCAATTATCCCTCATATGTTTAAATTAATAAATAAATAAATTTCTTAGAAACCATTAATACAAAAAATTGATTCACCTAAATGTTAAAATAGTTAATATTCTAACTGAAAAATACCCCTCTCCTGAAGTATAAATACCCCTACTCATTTCCCTTGGAAAATAACATTCCATTTACTACTAAAATCCCAAAATATTATCATTTACCCTTTATTATGTAACATAGTACCCTTAGTTAAATTCTATTGGTACTCATTCCCATAACTTTAATACTTTAGAAAAGGAGTAAATATTCCATGAAGAGGTAACCCTAGTTATCTTTTATTGTTTTCTATCTCTTCTTATTTCTACACTGCCAACAAATTTCCCTTTTTCTACCTTCCTAAAAAAATTTATAAATTAGTATATTAATTTTTTTGATAATTGTATAACTATATTAATATATTAATAATATACATTCTCCCACTCTCTCTTTTGACACAACCCAATAATAGAATATTTCATCTACCTAAGTTTTCATCTTCAATGCATTACTTATAAATTCCTACATGACTGGTTAGTATAGATTATATAATATAATATAATTTAAATTTATTTCATTATTTTGTAATTATTTTAAAAAAGGATAAATTACAAATAATAAAAACAATTAAATAGAAATAAAAAAGGTTAATTTAAAGGAAAACATGTCTTTCTGGAATTCTCTATTCTAAAAAAATTATAGTAAACAAATTTTAATGATTATAACTAATCAGGAATAAAAACAAATAATTTGATGGCAAGTAGCGCAGAATTCTCCCCGGCTCCTCCAAATTTCAATTTGGATTTTCATCCACCGTCTTCGACATCAATGGCATAGTTTATTGTACAAGGGCATTTCAATTCTCATTAAATTCAGGCAGCACCATTGCTCGTGAATCGAAAACCTTTGGATACGAATCAAAATGAGGTCAGTTCTCATAACCGCAACTTTTCTTCCTTCAAATGTTCGATTGACGGTATTCATCCGAAAGGTACAGTAGCTCACGTCAAAGTTGATATAAATGCTATATCGGAAAAGACTGGATATGGGAGCGCACTCTATCATTTCTAGACTCATCTTTCCGAAAGGCTCTTTTCCATGGAAGCTTGAGCTTCGAATACAACGCTTGATGAATGTCTGGGGTTTAGACTACTAGAAATGTGTCTCTTTAGAGAAAGTGTTATACCACATATTATTTCCATATGAAGACCTTAAGATGTGTGCCTGGGGTCACGGATCCATATCTTTTAAGCCTGGAGCGCTGCACATCCAGGAATGGGATTGAAATTTCAACCCCCTGAAAATAGGAAACACGACTGTTCAGACTTGGGTGAAGGTATTTGGATTAAATTGGATCCTTTGGCACCATCGTATTCTATATGATATTTCTTTAGCAATGGGAGTTCCAATCAAATCGGATAAGGAAACAGATGATTCCAGGTATGGACACTATGCTAGATTCTTAGTTGAAATTGATCTTTGTTCTACATTAATTGATAATGTCCATCTCTCTACTGATGTTGATGAATTGGAACTGAAAATAGAATATGAAAACCCCCCCAAGTTTTTCCCAGACTATAAAACTATAGGTCATGATTCTTCAAATTGTAGAATATCACTTGTTTTTGCTTCCTGTGCTAAACGTGGGCATGATATACATTCCTGCTTCAAAAAGTCACACCACCAGAAGGTTGACAACACTGGTTTAACTACACGGACTGCTGATTTTAATGGGGATTCCCTGATTTCTGTTAATCCTTCTCAAAAGATGTGTATTCCTGATGTCCAATGCGATTTTGAAAATAATTAGAAGAAGGATTTTTCACCTCAGCCTTTTACTGTGGGTGAGGACGAGTCCGAGAAGACTTGAGCTCAATGCAAGATGAAACACACTCTATGGATTCAAATTCGGATGAAGACATTGAAAACCTTCTTCATCAAGCAAGAAATCTTAAAGCGATTCACTCCAGGGGTCGGAGACGTGGTCGAGGTCTTGGTTTTGATCAGGGCGCCTTACGGGATGTGAAACGAAGGATTGCAGGCAAGGTATGAAAAAAATTGGGTATTCATAATGAGGGCCAAGGACTTGTGTGTTTTGTACTACTTCACCCTTTTTGTTTACTTATTTCTGTTTTTAATAAAAAGGTCCTTAGCCCATTTAAAGATAATGAAAACAAATAATATAATTCACTTATGGATTATTTTATTAATAAACATAAATTTATGATATATTAGGCATAAAGGCAACAAAATAAAACTAGATCTATGGTAAGTGGAATCTCAAACCCAACTATCTCCTTTTGAGTTGATAACCATTTTCTATTTACTTATAATATAAGTTTTTAAAATCCATTATAAATTTCTTAATCACTTCTAGTCCTTTTTAATTATTATTATACGAAATATTTTATTTCCTTTATATTAATTCTAATCTATTTATAATTATTTTCCATAGAATTTATTTTCTAAAATGTCTAATTGTTACCTATTGAGTTATTTCCAATTCACACCATAACCTATGATCTTTTTATGCCAATTTCCAATGTCGAAAAATATGGTTTTTCTTATCTTTTTATGAAACTAAAAGTTTGTTCATTTTTACGTTCTTTACAATATCTATATGAAACCTTTCCATTTTTATGAGTATATTTCATTTCTATGATTGATATATGTTTCCTTTCTATATGGAATATACTATTATAATAATATTATGATATGTTGGGCATGATCATAAAAATATATCTCTCTAATGAATTCAATAATGTTATATATCTCATGAGTTTATTTTAATTATATATTAACAATATTTTTTTCCACATTCTATTAAATGATGACTGTTACAGAAAGGATACGTTTAAACATGACGATAATTTTTTTAGAACTTATGTGTGGGATTTTACTACAATGTTAAGATGTTTCATTATTATGAATTTTTCACATTCTATGTTGTTTTAAAATGATTCCCTCATGATTTTTATGATGATAATTTTCTTAAGAAATGATGATTATTATTATTCTCGCTCATGTACTATATTTCTTCATAATCATATCACCATGTTTTATCACCGAGGTGTTATAAATATTTTGAAGGTTATTCCCTGAGGTATCGTAAAACTAACCATATATAAAGATTATATTACTAACCTAATGAACTAGATCGATATCAAGGCACAACATTAATATTTATTAAATAATTTGATCCAAAAAAAACATAACAAAATATTTCATAAATTACCCTTGAAGAATAAAAGAAATGGGTTTCGTAAAAAAAGCATGGTGTTTTAGAAAGTGCATAAAAACAAGACCCTCTTGTCATTTTAATCCCATGGAAAAGAAATCTCAGTTTCATGTATAATACTAGAATTAAATATATAATTTTTCAATATATTTTAATACCCCTGTATGATATATCAGTTTGGGTATTCATAAAAAGAAAATTCTCACGAAAAAGAGAGAAGTTATGAGAAGTGAAATCAGCATCATAACAGGTATAATATGTGGTTTTAGAAAACATTAAAAAGAGTGGGTAAAGGTTCTACCACTCATAAAACTCTCACAATATTGTAAATGGATAGATTCAAATTAATAGAAGAAAATTTTATGAAAATTTTAATGACATACCACATAAAAAAGAAACATGATAGGAAAAGAGAAGTTGAGAGTTCCCTTAGATTAAAGTGTGGCTCCTAAAACGTGAAGATCAAGACCTTGGGGGCTTGAGAAAACCTTGGGAGGACTCCTTGGGAGGATTAATTTTGAGGTTGTACTAAAATATCTTGGTGGATAATTAAATATAATTGATAAATATGTGGATATTTAAATAAAAAGTAAGGGAATTTTTTTATTAATTTCATTAGACACCTCAGTAGACGTATTTTCAAAACCATGGGATTTCTCATGGTATTTTTCCATGGTATTGGCCACTTCGGACACCTATTACATTATTTTAATACAAAATATGTGACCATAATTTTATAATACTCATTACATAATTATTACATAGTTATGATGTCATTAAATATACTAAAAAACTCAAACTATATTTGTACTATTCACAAAAATCTAAAGTATTTTTTTTAAATTATCATAAATTTAATGTGACCTAATACAGAAAAAATGATTTAATAAATGTAATTTATTTTATCATAATATTTCCTTAAAAATTAAAAATTTTACTTTTAAATTTGAAAATACTTATTTATTAAAAATAAATGAGGACTTAAATATATAATAAATTGCATAGTAATGTTTTCGACACTTGAAAAAAATGAAATTATTTTATAATTTTTAATTGAATAAGAGGGTTTTCATATTTATATTTCATTATAATAAACATTATTACCAATTCCTTAGTATATTATAGTAATTATTACATTTTTGGAATGTACAATTTCAGATCAAAAAAATAAATTTATCAAATTCCAAATCAATTTTGAAGAAAAAATATTCTTAAAATGGAAATGATAAAATAGATATTTAATTGAAACAAAGGGATTACATTTTAAGTAAAAAATGGCCTCAATACATAACCCCTTATAACACCCTCATACGACCTAAGTTTGAGGTGTGTGACGGTGATAAACTCTTGTGGTGGCTCAGATAACATTGCTCGAGTGGTAATTTCCACTATCGTGAACTTCTCCTACATGTGATTTTGTTGAAGATTGACATGTTGAAGCTTGGATTGGTCTTAGTCATGAGAGAAGACCAACGATTCTACCTCCTTCTCAAACTACGACAAATGGGATTTGTGATACATGATTCTACAAAATGAGGCAATAAGATCTTCTTTATCCATTAATTTACCATTATAATATATATTTATAACATTATTTTTAATGTTAAAATAATTATTAAGATTATTTTTAAAAAAAGTCATATTGACCAACGGTCGTATAATGGTTGAAACCCAATTTCAACATTTCAATTATATTCACTTCATTTTTTAAGGGATATAGTTTTTTTGAGTAGAAAATAGTATAACACACATTTTCAGGAAAAACATATTATTTAAAAATTTCGGGTCGTTACATTATCCCCCCTTAAAAAATTTATTCCCCATAATTTCTACTCATTCCCTCTATTGAGAAAATGTGTGGGTACTTTTTTCTCACTGTCTCATCTGGTTCCCAGATGGCTTCATCATATTTTTTGTTACTCCAAAACACTTTAATGAGTTGGGTAGTCTTATTTTGTATAAACTTGTATCTACAGTCCATGATCTCCACCGGCTGGTCCTCATAAGAGAGTTAAAGTTTCAGTTGTACCACCTTGGATTTAGTACATGTTAAAGGTCTTGTATGTACTTCATCAAGAGAGATATGTGGAAAACATCATTAACTTGAGATAGATTTGGAAGAAGTGTAAGCTGATAGGACACTGCTCCTATGTGATCAAAGATTTAATCGGGGCCAATTTCCCTAGGTTTGAGTTTCCCTTTCTTCGAAAATCGCATGACTCTCTTCCAAGGTGAAATTTGAAGGAATAATTTGTCTCAAATATCAAAACTTGTGTCCCTTCAACATTTGTTAACTTTTATCTTCTTTCTAATGTTAGAATACTTAATGTTTTGTTTGATGGCATGAACCTTTTCTATCATCTCTCACACAAGATCAGTCCCATGTACCTTTCTCTCAATAGCTTCATCCCAAAAATTAGTAGTTATACATCAATTCCGATATAGAGACACATAGGGTGCCATTTTAATACTCGAATGGAAGCTGTTGTTTTAAGAGAACTCAAATAATTTAATATGTTGATCCCATCCACTTTTAAATTCCATTGAGCAAGTCCTCATCTTGTCCTCAAGTGTATTAATATTCCTTTTATATTTTTCATCAGTTTTATGGTGATAGGCAGTACATAAATTCAATTCATTATTTATATCATGTTGAATAATTCTCTAGAACTTTTATGTGAACCTTGGATCATGATTGGATACAATGAAGAGTGGTACCCCATGCATCCTTACCACTTCATTTATGTAAACATTGGATAGTTGATCGACAGAGAAATCTTCTTGAATAGAGAGAAAATGGTTAGTCTTGGTGAGATGGTCTACTATAAACCATACGACATTATTTTATTTGGTTATTTTTGGGAGACCAGTGAAAAAATATATAGTGATATTTTCCCACTTCCATGATGGTTTGTGTAGTGGTTACAATACCTCATTAGGATGTTGTCACTTTTCCTTAACTTTTTGAAACACCAAGAACCTTGTAGTGTATTCAACAATATCGCTTTTTATGTGATCCCACCAATACTGATCATGAAGGTCCCTATACATTTTCTTGTTTCCCGGATGTATAGAGAAAGTAGAGCTATGAGCTTCATCCATCAACTCCTTCCATATTTCTAGAGTATATGGAACACATAGTCTTGTATGAAATTTTAATACACCTTCATGATCAATTTTTAACTCATGGAACTTCCCATTCTTAAAATCCTTTATCTTCTACTATAACAAAGGATATTCTCTTTGAGATTTATTGATATTATTTAGTATTTATGGTTGAGATATCATTTGGGATATGTTTTATAATGTCCCTTCCCTTAGAATTCACATGTCCACTTTTACTAGGACTTTGATCAAAGGATCTCCTTGAATCATCATCATTTAAACCCAAGTGGTTCATTCCTAGTAAATGCATCAACGACTTCATTTTCTCATCCTGTATGACAATTAATTGAACAATCATAGTTTTTTTCATCGAAAAAAGTTTCCATTTATTTCAACGAATGCTTCAATGCATGATCCCAGAGTGTATTACATTCCTTAGGCTTTGATTTAACTATTCGGGGAGCCTGAATAGAGTTATGGATCAAAATTTATGTCCGTTATAAGTCAGGCTGCAGGAAATGGCCATCTGGGATGATTTGGGGGAAAATTAGGGGTTTTTACGCAAAAAGTAAATATTGTGCACATGAATGAAGGTTTTTCACACAAGAAGTGAAATCTTGCGTGCAGGAATGGATGTTTTGTGCCTAGGAATAGAATATTGGCGCAATAGTAAAATCTTGCTTGCAACATACCTTTTACGTGAGATTTCATCTTCCACACCAAAGGCGATGTCAATCTCCCCTTTGCACAAGTGATCGCTTTAGGTCACACGGAAAACATCCTGCATGTGTGGAAGTGTACGCGCACTACCTCGCGCTGAAAACAACTTGCATGCATCGAATCATACTCGCAACCACTCCCGAGATCATTGATAAATACAAGTGCAACACCATCCCTCCTGAGGGAGCTCTCTGGAGGTCATCCGCCACTCTGCTACACATAAGACCGCCTCTTCGGTGCGCAACCCTTCCCTCTTGTGCACATACCTTCCATCTTGTGCGCAGTCCTTCCCTCTTGTGTGAAATCCTTCCATCTTGAGCACAATCATTTCCTCTTGGGCGAAATCCTTCCATCTTGCATTTTGAAATTCCATCTTTTCACCTAGTCCAATCTTGCGCACAACCCATCCTGTGCGTAGGTCATTTTATGCGCAATAGTGCCCAAGCATGTGCCCAATGGTCCCTATCATGGGAGATGCGCCCCCACCTCCCCGCTCGAGGTCAGTGTTGGGTTGCGGTCACAGCCATCTAGGGAGTTCCCTTCCCTACCATCACTAACCCCATAAAAAATGTAGAGTCACACCACAAAATATTCGGGCCAGGATGTCATCAATTTCCATTGTGCCCTTATGCATAGCCAACTTCCACCTATGGTATACCATGATTTGAGATACTCCTCCACACACCATGAAACACCTTGAGTAAGCATATTACTCTTGGTCCGTTTCCTATGTTGTGAGTTGAGATTCACATCATCAATTCCCCTGGAGTACCTTGAGTTGAACCATTCCTCAAGAAACTCATCTGAACCCCATAACCTGACTCCTATGCCAGTTTGAACCAGAAAGGGCCTCCCTTTCATATATACAAACACCAACCATTTCTAGGCACCTCATTCCTAATAGTCCTATCTATATGACTTTAAACTGTAGTACACATTATTTTCCCAACATAGGATGCCTCTTCCTCCAAACAAGAGATGCCTTATGCACCAAGCATAATATGCCAATAGTCTTATCTACATGAATTTAAAATATCGTACACCTTATTTTACAAACATAAGATACCTTTTTCTCCAAAAAAGAGAGTCCTTATGCACCAAGAATAATATGCCAATAGTCCTATGTATGTGATTATAAAATGTGGTGCACCCTATATTCCAAACATAGGATGCATCTTGTTCCAAATAAGAGATTCCTTATGTTCCATGCATAAGATGCATTATGTCATGATCATAGTGGCATAAATTCAAGAGAATTTGAATCTATTCAATCATTCCATAACACCACCTCACGCTTTTCTTGACATTAATTTTGATCTTCATCATCTTCTATGTCAGAAGGGACCCCCTAACGGCCTAGTCCCATGCCCCCTCAGCTCACCTGCCATTTTGGGCCAACACCCCAGAAGACTTTGGACGACACTTTGAGTCAGGTCCTGTGTTTCGAAAATTGTCAACAGTCGACCATCATTTGTTTGTCCCAATTTCAGGCTAATGCAATATGGATGCTCTATTTAGAACATGTTCAAAGGTTATCCTCCATCGTCATACCATGACCATGACATTCCAAATGTTGGGAATGTGATTCACAATTTTCAACCCCCTCTGTTCGTACTGTTTCCAGTGCCCTTGGCATTATCCCACTTATGCACTAGCACATATTTGTAGACCTCAATCATAGGCCTCAACTCACTAGTGAGTTGGGATGCCCTCATGGCCAGACATGAGGAAGACATTGCGGTCGGCTTCCTTGCGTAAGCCCCATCACCATTGCCACTCTATTGTGGCACCCAAGAAGCTTCCTTGAGTAAGCCCTATTCACCATTGTTGCACCACAGTGGCACCCAAGCATCTTCTTTGCGTAATCCCCATTCAACATTTCCACTCTATAGCGGCACCCGAGCGGCCTCCTTGCGTAAGCCCCATTCACCATTTCTGATCCATAGCGGCACCCGGGTGGCTTCCTTGATTAATCCCCATTCACCATTTCTGCTCCTTAATGACACCCAGGAACGCTAAAAACTGTTTATTTTTCTCATAGACACACTAGAATGGACCCCCCAATGGATCTCACCATAACACCCCTTCACCGTGGCATTGTCGATGCCTTCCTTCCCTCAAGGGAAGGAATTTATCAGTTATGTAAGTCATAGGGGTGCATAAGAAACCAACCTCATCCAAGCTCACTACTGAAAATTAGATCGTTCCCAATGATTCTATACCAACGGTTTGCAAAAACCGTTGGTATAGGTCCCCTTTCCCAACGGTTTGGCCAAACCGTTGGGAAAAGTGGCCAATTTGGGGGCCTTTCCCAATGGTTTGGCCAAACCGTTGGGAAAGGGGACCTATACCAACGGTTTTTTCAAACCATTAGTATAGAAGCATTGGGAAATATCTAATTTCCAGTAGTGAGCTTGGACGAGGTTGGTTTCCTATGCACCCCTATGACTTACATAACTGATAAATTCCTTCCCTTGAGGGAAGGAAGGCATCGACAATGCCATGGTGAAGGGGTGTTATGGTGCGATCCATTGGGGGGTCCATGATAGTGTGTCTATGAGAAAAATAAATAGTTTTTAGTGTTCATGGGTGTCATTAAGGAGCAGAAATGGTGAATGGGGATTACGCAAGTAAGCCACCCGGGTGCCGCTATGGAGTAGAAATGGTGAATGGGGCTTACGCAAGGAGGTCGCCCGGGTGCCGCTATGGAGTGGAAATGTTGAATGGGGATTACACAATGAAGATGCTTGGGTGCCACTGTGGTGCAACAATGGTGAATAGGGCTTACTCAAGGAAGCTTCCTGGGTGCCACAATAGAGTGGAAATGGTGGTGGGGCTTACGCAAGGAAGCCGACCGCAATGTCTTCCTCATGTCTGGCCATGAGGGCATCCCAACTCACTAGTGAGTTGAGGCATATGATTGAGGCCTACACCTATGTGCTAGTTCATAAGTGGGATAATTCCAAGGGCACTCGAATCAGTCCGAACAGAGGGTGTTGAAAAGTGTGAATCACATGCCCATCATTTGGAATGTGGTGGTCATGGTGTGAAGATGGAGGATAACCGTTGACCATGTTCTAAAAAGAGCATCCATATCTCATTAGCCTGAAATTGGGACAAACCAATGATGGTCGAATGTTGACAATGTTCGAAACACAGGACCTGACTCAAAGTGTCCTCCAAAGTCTTCTGGGGCGTTGGCCCAAAATGGCAGGTGAGCTGAGGGGGCATGGGACTAGGCCGTTAGGGGGTCCCTTCTAACATAAAAGATGATGAAGATCAAAATTAATGACACGCAAAGTGTGAGATGGTGTTATGGAATGTTTGAATAGATTAAAATTCTCTTGATGTTATGCCACTATGATCATGACATAATGTATCTTATGCATGGAACATAAGGAATCTCTTATTTGGAACAAGATGCATCCTATGTTTGGAATATAGGGTGCACCACATTTTATAATCACATACATAGGACTATTGGCATATTATGCTTGGTGCATAAGGAATCTCTTTTTTGGAGAAAAAAGCATCTTATGTTTGTAAAATAAGGTGTACGATAGTTTAAATTCACATA
This sequence comes from Viscum album, assembly GCA_963277665.1. Taxonomy (NCBI): domain Eukaryota; kingdom Viridiplantae; phylum Streptophyta; class Magnoliopsida; order Santalales; family Viscaceae; genus Viscum; species Viscum album. The sequence continues at coordinate 500,119,019 of OY728139.1, forward strand.
GATAAGAATATTGGAATATTATGCTTGGCGCATAAGGCATCTCTTGTTTGGAGGAAGAGGCATCCTATGTTGGGAAAATAAGGTGTACTACAGTTTAAAGTCATATAGATAGGACTGTTAGGCATGAGGTTCCTAGAAATGGTTGGTGTTTGTATATATGCAAGGGCGGCCCTTTCTGGTTCAACCTGGCATAGGAGCCAGGTTATGGAGATCAGATGAGTTGCTTGAGGAATGGTTCAACTCAAGGTACTCCAGGGTAATTGATGATGTGAATCTCAATTCACAACATAGGAAATGGACCAAGAGGAATATGCTGACTCAAGGTGTTTCATGGTGTGTGGATGAGTATCTCAAATCATGGTATCCCATAGGTGGAAGTTGGCTATGCATAAGGGCGCAATGGAAATTCATGACATCCTGGCCCGAATATTTTGTGGTGTGACTCTACATTTTTTATGGGGTTAGTGACGGTAGGGAAGGGACCTCCCTAGAGAGCTGTGACCGCAGCCCAACACTGACCTCGAGCGGGGAGGCGGGGGCGCATCTCCCAAGATAGGGACCATTGGGCACAGGCTTGGGCACTATTGCGCATAAGATGACCTACGCATAGGATGGGTTGTGCGCAAGATTGGACTAGGTGAGAAGATGGAATTTCTAAATGCAAGATGGAAGGATTTCTCCCAAGAGGAAAGGATTGTGCTCAAGATGGAAGGATTTCACACAAGAGGGAAGGACTTCGCACAAGATGGAAGGGATGTGCACAAGAGGGAAGGGTTGCGCACCGAAGAGGCGGTCTTATGTGTAGCAGAGTGGCGGATGACCTCCGGAGAGCTCCCTCAGGAGGGATGGTGCTGCACTTGTATTTATCAATGATCCCAGGAGTGGTTGCAAGTAAGATTCGATGCACGCAAGTTGTTTTCGGCGCGAGGTAGTGCACGTACACTTCCACACGTGCAAGATGTTTTCCATGTGACCTAAAGCGGTCACTCATGCAAAGGGGCGATTGACATCGCCTTTGGTGTGGAAGATGAAATTTCACGTAAAAGGTATGTTGAAAGAAAGATTTTACTATTGCGCCAAGATTCCATTCCTACGCACAAAACATCCATTCCTGCATGCAAGATTTAACTTATTGTGTGAAAAACCTTCATTTTTGTGCACAAGATTTACTTAATTGCGTAAAAAACCCTAATTTTCCCCAAAATCCTCCCAGATGGCCATTTCCTGCAGCCTGACTTAGAACAGACATAAATTTTGATCCATAACTCCATTCGGGCTCCCCGAATAGTTAAATCAAAGCCTACGGAATGAGCTACACTCTGGGATCATTCATTGAAGCATTCATTGAAATAAATGGACACTTTTTCGAGGGAAAAACTATGATTTTTCAATTAATTGTCATACAGGAAGAGAAAATGAAGTTGTTGATGCATTTACTAGGAATGACCCGGTTGGGTTTAAATGATGATGATTCAAGGAGATCCTTCAATAAAAGTCATAGTAAAAGTGGACATGTGAATTGTAAGGGAAGGGACATTATAAAACATATCCCAAATGATTTCTCAACCATAAATAATAAATAATATCAATAAATCTCAAAGATATTATCCTTTGTTATAGAAGAATATAAAGGCTTTTAAGAATGGGAAGTTTCATGAGTTAAAAAGCGATCATGAAGGTGTATTAAAATTTCATACAAGACTATGTGTTCCATATACTCTAGAAATAAGGAAGGAGTTGATGGATGAAGCTCATAGCTCTACTTTCTCTATACATCCGGGAAGCAATAAAATGTATAGGGACCTTCATGATCAGTATTGGTGGGATCACATAAAAAGGGATATTGTTGAATACACTACAAGGTTCTTGGTGTTTCAAAAAGTTAAGGAAAAGTGACAACATCCTAATGGGGTATTGCAACCACTACACAAACCATCATGGAAGTTGGAAAATATCACTATATATTTTTTCACTGGTCTCCCAAAAATAACCCAAGAAAATAATGTGGTATGGTTTATAGTAGACCATCTCACCAAGACTAACCATTTTCTCTCTATTCAAGAAGATTTCTTTGTCGATCAACTATCCAATATTTACATAAAAGAAGTTGTAAGGATGCATGGGGTACCACTCTTCATTGTATCCAATCATGATCCAAGGTTCACATAAAAGTTCTCGAGAATTATTCAACACGCTATAAATAATGAATTGAATTTATGTACTGCCTATCACCATAAAACTGATGTAAAATATAAAAGGACTATTAAGACACTTGAGGAAAAGCTGAGGACTTGCTCAATGGAATTTAAAAGTGGATGGGATCAACATCTTAAATTATTTGAGTTCTCTTAAAACAACAGCTTCCATTCGAGTATTAAAATGGCACCCTATGTGTCTCTATATGGGAATTGATGTATAACTACTAATTTTTGGGATGAAGCTATTGAGAGAAGGGTACTTGGGCCTGATCTTGTGTGAGTGATGATAGAAAAGGTTCATGCCATCAAACAAAACATTAAGTCTTCTCAGATTGAGAAGAAGAGAAAAGTTAACAAATGTTTAAGGGACATGAGGTTTGATATTGGAGACAAATTATTCCTTCAAATTTCACCTTGGAAGAGAGTCATGTGATTTTCGAAGAAAGGGAAGCTCAACCCCAGGGAAATTGGCCCTGATTAAATCTTTGATCACATAGGAGCAGTGTCCTATCAGCTTACACTTCTGCCAAATCTATCTCAAGTTAAAAATGTTTTCCACATATCTCTCTTGATGAAGTACATACATGACTTTTAACATGTACTAAATCCAAGGTGGTACAACTGAAACATTACCTCTCTTATGAGGACCAGCCGGTGGAGATCATGGACTGTAGAGACAAGTTTCTACACAATAAGACTACCCAACTCGTTAAAGTGTTTTGGAGTAACAAGAAATATGATGAAGCCATCTGGGAACCAGGTGAGACAGTGAGAAAAAAGTACCCACACATTTTCTCAATAGAGGGAACGAGTAGAAATTTTGGGGAATAAATTTCTTAAGGAGGGATAATGTAACGACCCGAAATTTTTAAATAATATGTGTTTCTTGAAAATGTGTGTTGTATTATTTTGTACTCAAAAAAACAATATCCCTTAAAAAATGAAGTGAATATAATTGAAATGTTGAAATTGGGTTTCAACCATTATACGACCATTGGTCAATATGACTTTTTTTAATAATAATCTTAATAATTATTTTAACATTAAAAATAATTTTATAAATATATATTATAATGGTAAAATAATGGAAAAAGAAGATCTGATTGCCTAATTTTGTAGAATCATGTATCAAGAATCCCATTTGTCGTAGTTTGAGAAGGAGGTAGAATCATTGGTCTTATCTCATGACTAAGACCAATCCAAGCTTCAACATGTCAATCTTGAACAAAATCACATGCAGGGGAAGTTCAAGATAGTGGAAATTACCACTCGAGCAATGTTATCTGAGCCACCCCAAGAGTTTATCACTGTCACACACCTCAACCTTAGGTTGTATGAGGGTGTTATAAGGGTTTATGTATTGAGGCCCTTTTTACTTAAAATGCAATCCCTTTGTTTCAATTAAATATTTATTTCATAATTTCCATTTTAAGAATATTTTTTCTTCAAAATTGATTTGGAATTTGAAAAATTTCCTTTTTTGATCTGAAATTGTACATTCCTATAATGTAATAATTACTATAATATACTAATGAAATTGGTAATAATGTTTATTATAATGAAATATAAATATGAAAACCCTCTTATTTAATAAAAAATTATAAAATAATTTCATATTATTGAACTGTTGAAAACATTACTATGCAATTTATTATATATTTAAGTCCTCATTTATTTTTAATAAATAAGTATTTTCAAATTTAAAAGTTAAATTTGTAATTTTTAAGGAAATATTATGATAAAATAAATTCCATTTATTAAATCATTTTTTCGATATTAGGTCACATTAAATTTATGATAATTTAAAAAAAAACTTTAGATTTTTGTGAATAGTACAAATATAGTTCGAGTTTTTTAGTATATTTAATGACATCATAACTATGTAATAATTATGTAATGAGTATTATAAAATTATGGTCACATATTTTGTATTAAAATAATGTAATAGGTGTCTGAAGTGGCCAATACCATGGAAACATACCTTGAGAAATCCCATGGTTTTGAAGATACGTCTACTGAGGTGTCTAATGAAATTAATAAAAAAATTCCCTTACTTTTTATTTATATATCCACACATTTCTCAATCATATTTAATTATCCACCAAGATATTTTAGTACAACCTCCAAATTAATCCTCCCAAGGAGTCCTCCCAAGGTTTTCTCAAGCCCCCAAGGTCTTGATCTTCACTTTTTAGGAGCCACACTTTAATCTAAGGGAACTCTCAACTGATCTTTTCCTTTCATGTTTCCTTTTTATGTGGTATGTCATTAAAATTTTCATAATGTGTTATTCAATTAATTTGAATCTATCCATTTACTATATTATGAGAGTTTTATGAGTGGTAGACCCTTTACCCACTCTTTTTAATGTTTTCTAAAACCACATATTATACCTGTTATGTTGCTGATTTCACTTCTCAAAACTTCTCTCTTTTTCGTGAGAATTTTGTTTTTGTGAATACCCAAACTGATATATCATACAGGGGTATTAGAATATATTGAAAAAATATATATTTAATTCTAGTATTATACATGAAACTGAGATTTCTTTTCCATGGGATTAAAATGACAAGAGGGTCTTGTTTTTATGCACTTTCTAAAACACCATGCTTTTTTTATGAAACCCATTTCTTTTATTCTTTAAGGGTAATTTATGAAATATTTTATTATAATATTTTTTGGATCAAATTAATTAATACATATTAAGGTTGTTCCTTGATATCAATCTAATTCATTTGGTTAGTAATTTAATCTTTATATATGGTTAGTTTTATGAAACCTTAGGGAATAACCTTCATAATATTTATAACACCTCGGTTATCATGTTATTTTTATTATGATATTCTTATTTTTCCATTTCTTAGGCCTTTATGTATTTCCTCATGTTCTTGTTGATATTTATCAAGATCACAAGTAAATTGTTTACCTTGTTTTCCCTTACTGGACCTTATGATCACACTTTCCATTGATTTATGTCCCCAGGTTATGAGATGAAATTAATGTACTAAGGATTAGCCATTAATAATACTTTCAAGTGGAATACAATAATGTTTTATGTTTTCAGGTATTATTTACCTTTTTTCCAATACACTAAACATTAAAACATCATTTTTTTGTAAAATGTAATGAAAAGTTATTTAATAAAAAGGACATATTCCATAATTATGCTCACCTCACATTCATTCCTACAAAAAAATAGTACTCCATAAATTTTCTAATTTGTTATTAGACATGAAAATTGTGATATGCTTCTCATAATGCATTGGTAGTACCCAAATAATCCAGTAAAATTGTGGATCATCAGGACACTTTTGGGTCAATGATCGTCCTCAATCACCATTATCATTAAAGGATACACATATATCCACTTTTATGTGAAAAAATGACCCATTAAGTTACTTTCTACAGATAAAATTCATATTTTTTACTTAGAATAATAATTCTCTTTCGTAGATGTTTATAGAACTATCCATATATTCTCTTAATGCTTTCTTTATTCGTGGAGTATTTGGAAATATATTTAATAAATACCACCAAAAATTTATCAGGGTAGTTTCTAATGACTTCATTCATAAATTCCATAGATATTAAAGAAATTATTTTAGTTATAATGGAATCACCATGAACTCATATTGTATGTATAGGGAATGGAAGACTATCCTTTGGATATATTCTCACTATACCTTTAGCCAATGATATCAACAATAAATATATATCTATGAGAAGTACTAAACTCCTTGAAGTTGGTTGAATAATTCATCCATACTTTTCATTAAAAAAAATTTGTTACAGGGATATTTTTGAGAAACTAGTAATCAAATAAAAACCACATTGATCCATATTTCTACTTTAAAAATAGAAATGGTGTACCCCATGTTGATGCAATAGGGTGTATAAATCCTTTCTCCAAATTACATTTTATTTTATTATTTAAATACTCATGTTCTATAAAGTTAATTCTACAGAGGCTCTTTAATATATGTCTAGATTTAGGTATAATTTCTGTTGATAATTCTAACTTACTATATGGGGAAGTCTGTGAAAATCTATGGAAAATACATCAATTTACACCATTACAATGTTCATGTATGTAAGGTTGATTTTTTCAATTAACTCAACTATAAATCCAATGTATGAATCTATATTAGGTATCAACACTTAAACCATTTATAGATTTCCTAATATCGATTCATAATCTCCGTTAAATATGTATAAGAGTATATGATGATCATGAATAAGGAATGATATTTTATTTTTTATTAATTGATGTGATCTATATATAATGAGAGATAATTGAATCCCAATATAACATCATATTCTACCAAATAAAAGATTATAATATTTTTAAGAAGATAAAAGTAAGTGTACCTTGTATGAAATCATTTTCATGTTTCTCCTCAGTAGTGGTGTTGGCATGAAATTTCCATTTATCCTTCAGTTTGGGTAGTTTCTGACATTTATTCCAATTGATAGACCTTGGTTTGGTACACTATTTTTCCAAGTGCCCAAGTTACTTATATTTAAATAACTGAACTATGTGAATTTCATTATTTTCCTGTAGCATATTTCTATATTTATTCATATATTTTTTCTCATTCAGAAGCTTGATTCCCTTTCTATCTAGACATAAATCATTTCCTTTCTTAAGGTAATTCCCAAAGGGCTTCTTTATAAATCTTTGACGTGTGGGTTCTTGGATATTTTTCCACCTTTATCATTTCATCCCCAAACTTGAAACTCTATCATACACTTCTTATCACCTTATCCATGGAACTTTTATCAAAATTATATATCAACCTTGAGATCCTATCATACCACTTCTTAATAACTCCCAAAGTCCGATATTTCTCAATCTTTTTGGATATTTTTTTTAAAACACCAATTAATATATCTATTTTTCTATCATTATTGAAAACAAAACTTGAGAAATACCTTTTAATCCTTGTTAAATTTTCCTCATAGTATTAAAAAGTGCCAGTATCATTTTTCTTAACCTCCAAACATTATCTCTCTATCTTAGTTTGAAGAGTTCAAGGAAAATACCTTCTAAGAACAATCTTCTTATAGTATTCCAACTCTATTTCTTCCACTCCATCCTTAAAATTTGTATTATTAATAAATTTCAACCATTAATTAACTTCTCTTTATAAACAGTAAATATCTGGGGTAACTTTATCTTTAAATTAACAATTAAACATAGAGAATATATTTTCATTGGTTTTGATCCATTATTCTAAAACATATGTATAGTAAGGTATAATAAATTTAAATATCCATTGGAATGTAATGGAATTAATACTTAATTTGTCCTTATTTAGATATCAATACATTACACCAGGTTTATGTTTTTATTTGTAGCCTGGGACATGTGGTTATGTACTTACATGATGTCATGAAATCCACCATCCATTGCATTTGGAATGTTATTTGGACAATTGTTTATGTATCAATCACATGGGTTATTAGTTTGGTTTCTCATAGTTACTATTTATTTATAAAATATAAAAGGTTTAAACAAAACATTAGTCAATAAATAACTTAATAACAAGTGTAATTTCATTATAAATTCTTCGCACATGGGATAACTGAGCGTAGACTAAGTTATTTTAACTAACCAACTTCTTAAATTAACTAAACTCCAATTCTAGAATCATATACATAAATATTTTCTACCTTTTTAAAAATAATAATTACTTTAGCTACATATCCTTTTTTGTTTACTAAATATTATGCTATTAACCAAATCGTATCCCCAAAGAGTATCAAACTAGGTGTGCAGTTAGGCCCTCTGGTTATGCATCGAGTGAAGACTGAGTTAGTACCCCGTAAACCTTTTTACAGGTTATTATCCCAAGGTGCATCTAATCATGAGTTTGTATCCATATATTTATATCCAAATAAAGATATCATTACTAGGTAACCACATAACTTTTGTTTTACCAAAATTTTAAGATTTTTTCTTATATTTAGACTTATCGTTAGGGTTTTTACTAATGTTTTCTAGTCTTAATTTACATAATTAAATAATCCTTTGTTTGAAACCAACTGTATAGACCTAAAATTTTAATGCACAATCATTACATTATATTTAATAGAAACTATATAATAATCACTACAATCCTAAATCAAGAGGTTTAGTATCTTATAAAAATTAGGTTTATAAAATATGATGATACATAAAACATTAAAAATTATATAATTACATTAAAAATCACTCATATAATCCTTAATATTCTCCTCAGTAAATGATCTTTCATAATGATATACATCATTCAAAGGGTGAGGAAAAATCCCAGTATGGAGATGAATAAAAGGGAAGGGTCATAAGACATGAAGCAATATAGTACATTAGCGAGAATAATAATCATCATCATTTCTTAAGAAAACTATCATCATAAAAACCTTGAGGGAATCATTTTAAAACAACATAGAATGTGAAAAATTCATAATAATGAAACATCTTAACATTGTAGTAAAATCCCACACATAAGTTTTAAAAAATTATCATCATGTTTAAACATATCCTTTCTGTAACAGTCATCATTTAATAGAATGTGGAAAAAACAAAAATATTGTTAATATATAATTCAAATAAACTCATGAGATATATAACATTACTGAATTCATTAGAGAGATATATTTTTATGATCATTCCCAATATAACATAATATTCTTATAATAGTATATTCCATATAGAAAGGAAACATATATCAATCATTGAAATGAAATATACTAATAAAAATGGAAGGGTTTCATATAGATATTGTAAAGAACGTAAAAATGAACAATCTTTTAGTTTCATAAAAAGATAAGAAAAACCATATTTTGGAACATTGGAAATTGGCTTAAAAAGATCATAGGTTATGGTGTGAATTGGAAATAACTCAATAGGTAAAAATTAGACATTTTAGAAAATAAATTCTCTGGAAAATAATTATAAATAGATTAGAATTAATATAAAGGAAATAAAATAATTCGTATAATAATAATTAAAAAGGTCTAGAAGTGATTAATAAATTTATAATGGATTTTAAAAAATTATATTATAAGTAAATAGAAAATGGTTATCAACTCAAAAGGAGATAGTTGGGTTTGAGATTCCACTTACCATAGATCTAGTTTTATTTTGTTGCCTTTATTCCTAATATATCATAAAATTATGTTTATTAATAAAATAATCCATAAGTGAATTATATTATTTATTTTCATTTTCTTTAAATGGGTCGAGGCCCTTTTTATTAAAAACAGAAACAAGTAAATAAAAAGAGTGAAGCAGTACAAAACACACAAGCCATTGGCCCTCATTATGAATACCCAATTTTTTTCGTACTTGTCCGCAATCTTTCGTTTCGCATCCCGTAAGGCGCCCTGATCAAAACCAAGACCTCGACCACGTCTCCAACCCCTGGAGTGAAGCGCTTTAAGATTTATTGCTTGTTAAAGAAGGCTTTCAATGTCTTCATTCGAATTTGAATCCATAGAGTGTGTTTCATCTTGCATTGAGCTCAAGTCTTCTCGACCTCGTCCTCACCCACGATTGCTAGGGTCATCCACGCTTAACATATTGCCAACAACTATCATCCTTATTTGCAATAGGATCCATGTCTGTCATGGGGGGCTCCTATGTCATTTGCTGATGTTCCATCAGCCTTGGTTGGGAGTGCAAAGTCGAGGTTCCCACCTCTTTCTGAGGAGGTTCAACAACCACAAAATCCAACTAACCTACAGAACTACATGGAACATTAGAAGTGGTCACCTACCCATGAGAAGAAGGATGTGGATCATCCTTGCCAGGTGACGGAACCGTGGGTGATGAATCCCCAACATCACCCTCAGCATGTTGGAACTCCTTTTAAGGAAACACATCAACTTCAAGAGGAACAACCACAGTGGGATCAGAGGTTGGATACAATGGCATTTTACCAGATTTTTTATCATCACAAGAGTGTGTGGCAGAGGAGGAAGAAACCACATTCACCATAACAGAATCATCTTGAACCTTGGGCAAGGGGTCTGGGAAGCAGTGAGACCCACCTTTTCTGGATCCTTAGTGAGGACTTTAGTAGTATGGGTCTCACAATTCCCTCGTGCTCAACAATATCAGCCCAAGACCGAGTGCCATGCTGTCCAGCAATCAACTGAGGCTAATCATGCCCAATAGGAGGGTTCATAATATGATCTGTTATGTTATTAGCCAGAGTATTATGCACAGCAAAATTCTGAGGTGAAAAAGCCTTCTTCTGATTATTTTCAAAATCACATTGGACATCAGGAATAGACATATTATGAGAAGGATTAACAGAAATCAGGGCATCCCCATTAAAATTAGCAGTTTGTGTAGTTAAACCACTGTTGTCAACCTTCTGGTGGTGTGAATTTTTGAAGCCGGAATGTATATCATGCCCACGTTTAGCACAGGAAGGAAAAACAAGTGATCTTCTACAATTTGCAGAATCATGACCTATAGTTTTACAGTCTGGGAAAAACTTGGGGAGGTTTTCATATTGTATTTTCAGTTCCAATTCATCAACATCAGTTGAGAGATGGACCTTATCAATTAATGTAGAACAAAGATCAATTTCAACTAAGAATCTAGCATAGTGTCCATACCTAGCAGCTTCTGTTTCCTTATCCAATTTGATTGGAACTCCCATTGCTAAAGCAATATCATATAGAATCCAAGGGTGCCAAAGGATCCAATTTAATCCAAATACCTTCACCCAAGTCTGAACTGTTGTATTTCCGATTTCCAGGGGGTTGAAATTTTTTCCCCATTCCCGGATGTGCAGCCCTCCAGGTTTCAAAGATATGGAGCCGTGACCCCAGGCACACATCTTAAGGTCTTCGGATGTAAATAATATGTGGTATAACAATTTCCCTAAAGAGACACATTTCCAGGAGTCTAAACCCCAGACATTCGTCAAGCGTTGTATTCAAAGATCAAGCTTCCATGGCGCAGAGCCTTTCAGAAAGATGAGTCTGGAAATGATAGAGTGCGCTCTCATCTCCAGTCTTTCCGATATAGCATCCATATCAACTTTGACGTGTGCTACTGTACCTTTCGGATGAATACCATCAATCGAACCTTTGAAGGATGAAAAGTTGCGGTTATGAGAACTGACCTCATTTCGATTCGTATCCGAAGGTTTTTGATTCACGAGAACTGGTGCTGCCTGAAGTTTATGAGAATTGAAATTCCCTTATACAAGAAATTATGCCATTGATGTTGAATACGGTGGATGCAAACCCTAATCGAAATTTCGAGGATCCGGGGAGCGTTCCGCGCTGCTCGCCATCAAATTATTTGTTTTCATTCTTGATTAGTTATAATCATTAAAATTTGTTTACTATAATTTTTTTAGAATATAGAATTCCAGAAATACATGTTTTCCTTTAAATTAACCTTTTTTATTTCTATTTAATTATTTTTATTATTTGTAATTTATCCTTTTTTAAAATAATTACAAAATAATGAAATAAATTTAAATTAAACTATATTATATAATCTATAATAACCAGTCATGTAGGAATTTATAAGTAATGCATTGAAGATGACAACTTAGGTAGATGAAATATTGTATTATTGGGTTGTGTCAAAAGAGAGAGTGGGAGAATGTATACTATTAATATATTAATATAGTTATACAATTATCAAAAAAAATTAATATACTAATATATAACTTTTTTTAGGAAGGTCGAAAAAGGGAAATTTGTTGGCAGTGTAGAAATAAGAAGAGATAGAAAACAATAAAAGATAACTAGGGTTACCTCTTCATGGAATATTTACTCCTTTTCTAAAGTATTAAAGTAATGGGAATGAGTACCAATAGAATTTAACTAAGGGTACTAAGTTATGTAATAAAGGGTAAATGATAATATTTTGGGATTTTAGTAGTAAATGGAATGTTATTTTCCAAGGGAAATGAGTAGGGGTATTTATACATGAGGAGAGGGGTCTTTTGCAGTTAGAATATTGACTATTTTAACATTTAGGTGAATCAATTTTTTGTATTAATGGTTTCTATGAAATTTATTTATTTATTAATTTAAATAAGTGAGGGATAATTGAAATCTAAATATTTAAAAAAATCAATGGCATCATCCAACTACTCAATTAAATGCAAAGAACCAAGAATATTTTTTTATTAAGGTAAAATATAATTTAGGTTCCAAAATGTACCGTGTCGTTTTTTTAATTAATTTTAATATATATAAATTCCTTTTTTTAAATATGTAAAAAAAATCAAGAAAAATATTTCATTATTTTTTATGTGATTATTATATCATGATACTTTCATAAAAGTTACAGTATTCATAAAAATAGAATTTTTTTACTTTTCAATAAAAATCAACTTTTTTCGAAAAAAACCAAAATATCAACTGATGGAAAATTTTACATTTTGATTCCAACAAATGAAATTAATTTTATCAAAATAAATTTATAAATATGATAAATTTAATTTTTGATATAAAAAATCCTTATTTATCAAATAATAATAATTTTGATGCCTCGATCAAATTCCTAACACTGAGAAAAAGTAATGATAGTTCTATATAAATATATTATCATTTATATAAAAATATAAAAAAACATTTTATAAAAATAAAAATTAATCTAATGATTTTAAATTGATCATAAAATTTATTTTAACTAAAATAGAATATATATGTTTTCCAAAAAATGTATTCACGTTTTATTTATGTCAAATATTTGTCTTTTTATTTTTAATACATTTATTTAATTTTATTATGATTTAAATTCCTTATATTAAATTTATATATTCAATAATTTTTGGTTTATTATTATGTGGTGCATCATTATTAAACTATACTACATTACTAATTTTGACAGATGATTAATCAAAAATGGGGTTCCTTTTATGAAATTATAGTTCATTACATATCACGTCGATGTCATTCCACTAAGAACTCATTGACCACCATATATTCATCTCTATAAAGGATAATTTCTACTCCATGAATCTAATAATCACACATTAAGAACTAACTACATAGTTGATACTCTCATGTTAAAACTTAGAAACTTCCTCGAACTACTAATATAATCTTTTATGAACTTATAAAATGAAACATTTGGTCTATATGCCCCATAAATGCCACATTAGTGTTCATCAGTCCACTCAGTGACAATTGAACACCATCTCCTGAAGGTAATCCATTGCATATATTAGACTCCAATTTAGGTAACACTATGGGTCACCTTTGGAAGTATTCACACATTCCTTCACATTCACAGGAATTGAATTATCATCTATACACACTGTGGATAAATCCATAATTACCATATAATATCTTGTTAACTATAACAAATTGGTGGTGGGATTCACTCACCACAACTGAGGGGGGTCCCACTAACATTTTGGGTTGAATGCCACCTCACTTACTCAACAACATATCACTGTGAAGTCTAAGAATTGGTAGCCAATATATACTGTTGTAGGTACCCTTGGATATTATATCTACTATTTAAGAATATCTGGGAAGGCCTCCATCTCTGCTAAATATACCTCACTTCACTCGATTGGTTAACTGAAAGAACGTCATCATCAATGTAAACTCTCTAGAAGAAATGGGTTCGTCTAGGGGTTTCACTGGAAATTCTAAGTTGAAAACATATAATTCAGTTATAATAACTCTTGTCAACACCATGTAATATGATAGTCCATGAAGATAGGCCTCAAATTGTAATTTAAACATCACTCATCAACACCTAACCATAATAATCCTATGTTTCCATCATCATATATTAATAATTATAGGCACCCCAAGCATGATAGGAGATAATAAACTGTGTTGATTATGTAATTGGAACAATGAATCATCCATCACCAATTTTTCTTACAAAAATATATTCCAAATCAAAACTACTTCTTAGTAGGCCACTAGCACCAATAGGAAATTATCTAATATTTGCGTTATCCTTATCATGGAGGTGCATCCACAATATTTCTTTGGTTATCATCAAGAAAAATATTTTCGTTCTCCTATATTCAATTTGTATAATTTCAAAGAATACTCAACTATTAACAGTCTCTTAGGGGTCATAGAGATAGGTGGTTTTGTTAGAAAACATAGCCATGTCTTGATAACTCTTCCTTTATAGCCTCAACTCAAACCACTGAGATCAAACAATTTCCAAAATGTAATATGTTCATGAAATATTTCATGAGGTTTATACCCTTTTATATATACTCTGTCATTATTTCACTACCCTATAGAGGAACCAATGTCTTAAAAAACACTACATCCCAAATAAGGTCCCAAACTCTAACCATGGTACAATAGACCCATCATGAATTCCCAAAAAACATCATCTACCAAAATCTAACTATGTCATGAAGCGATCTCAATTTAAGAATTTTAATCTAGTTAATGAGAGTCTAAACCAAACATAAGTGAAAGTTGTATACATTATCCATACCTCTATGACAAAGGGGTCTACCTCTATTTACTAAACCATGAGGTCTCTATCATCATAGTGCACATAGTATATCTAGCCTTCAAGTAATATAAACCAAATCAATAAGAACTGTTATATTCTCTACATGTAAAGTTTCACTAAGAATAAAAGGGAGATAAACTGACTTTGAACATGAGGCATGGATATATCTTAACAAAGTCTCCAAAATAATGAATTATCTCTCACTAATTGGTGATTTGAGTCCCACCTATAGGCTTCAACTCATTAAGAACATACCTATACACACATACAGGATATTAAGGGTCATAAACCTACCTTTGATAGAATGAACCCACAATGATTAGATCATAACAATATGAATTGACATGGTAAGTACATAAAATATTATAAATTGGTTATATAAGACGTGTGTACCAACATTATTTTACTTGAAATGATATCTTAGAGATATAGGTTGGCTAAAAAAAGTTAGGGACTTGGTGAAAGGATATGTCATCAACTTCTCTTATATTGGTCTCCTTTGTCTTATAATTAGACTCTAAAATCCATCAACATCATTCCCTTAAATGTTAAAACTATTTCCCATCTGACTATAAACTCCCAACTCCATCCCTATGATTCAACTAATCTAACACAAATATAACATGAACTAACCCATTAGGTCCTCTCCCAAGCTGATGGTAAGAAAGGGTTACACCCAAAACTAGATCTAATAGGCTTGGTTTCATTGACTGGAATTAATTTGGAATAACACCAAATATGGGAGGCCATAGCCTATATCATCCTATAATATATTCAAATATCCTATGGATAAAAAAATTGCACCACCAATGAAAAATATATATATATAATTAAAGAATCGATCTGTATAATATAAAGGCATATGATAATAAATAAAAGAACAATACCATATAAAAATACCAAATGAACTATATCTCTAACAAGACTTTGAATTTTGAAAACACAATACACAAGAAAACACCACCTCACTTTGTGTTCTCTTAGATTGGTCTCTAGCCAAAATGGTCAGTACCACCCTCACGAATCATCATGCTCCCCCATAAATCTCCAAGAATAGTCAGGTATCATCCTCGAATAATCTACACTCACCCAACATCCACAAAGATCAACTATTCACATTTTGTTTTCTGCACAAACATAATGTTTGTATGAAATAATCTATTGTAGGGGTGAGTATAAACATACTCAATAGGATGATACATAAAAAATGAAAATTTAATAAAAAGGTTTTTCTAAAACCATGATATAAAAAGGTATTTACAAGTAAGACATGGAAAGATATAGATACACTCTACCACAAAATGTCTTAGGGATGCAAAGAAGTCTTAGTAAACATAGATCCAATCTTTAGAGTTAAAACCTTATGAGCCGCTAGAAATTCTCAAAGAGTTAAAAAAACCATAAATAATAACATTTTTAGGTTAGACATATGTTGTATCTCAAAGGAAACCAAGGGGTGATTGTGGATTCCAAGTCTTAAAGCTTTTGATCTAATCAAAATATAAAACTTCCTCTTCACCATGAGAACCCATAAAGGAGGACTCACCTCTCAATGAAGCATACACAATAGTATTGGGAGTTCTATAACTTATCATCCATCATCATTGAATCACCATTCTAAAAACCCACAGGGGAGCCTGAACCATAACCAAGGATATGTTTCAAGAAAGGGAATGTGAAAACCAACTCTTACCACTACCCATTTATGAGACAAATCATGTCACCTCTTTGGAACTGTAGTGGGTGACTCATGGCTCATCATTGAAAAGAATATGTTGGAGTTCCAACCTTAATGGAGGACATTCACCACACCTGATCATTTAAATGGGGATGTATAGAATCTATAGATAAACGGCCACACCCCAAGTATATGGGGGAGTAAGAAACCCTGTCTGATA
This sequence comes from Viscum album, assembly GCA_963277665.1. Classification (NCBI taxonomy): domain Eukaryota; kingdom Viridiplantae; phylum Streptophyta; class Magnoliopsida; order Santalales; family Viscaceae; genus Viscum; species Viscum album. Next base: position 500,135,578 of record OY728139.1, read on the forward strand.
TAAGATTGAACTATTCCTTGACATAAATATACCACCAGGGAGGACTTAACTCGTGAATTCACTGTTCACCATTCTCAATTCCAATCATTAGTCATATGAAGATGAACCCTAAAACTACTTATATCTCAACAAAACTATAGTGGGATGATAAAGTAAACCATTTTATCATGATTTTCATGAAAAAAAACTTATTATATGATATTCATCTAGCCAAAGTTGATACATGGGGACAGTTTCATGGAAAACATGAAACATGGGTGAATGTGAGACATGTGGAATCCCTCGGGTGCGCCATGTAGAGAATTGATGAAGGGGAATGCACATTACACCCCAAACATGGGGATTATAAAATAAACATAGTTGACATGCATGATGCACCCCCCACCTCATTTCCTGAGGTAGTTTGAGAAGACCTGACCCAATTTGGTTGCATACCCATTTGTTTCGGATGAATGTGCCGAGTGAGGCGTGCTGAGTTCCACAGGTTGGTTTGGTCAAGCTGGACCACCCTCACCACCCATCCTACAACGGGTCCTATAGTATGTAATTCCACCCACCATGTGTAAATTCAGTGTTCATATCATTAGCAGTGATTGTATATCTTATGATAATACCATAGATGCACCATGTTATTAAAAATTCATGCACTATGGTGGCCCAAAAGCCACTACCTGTAGTACCCTCATCCACCCACCATAATTTTCCTCCTAATGACTCAATCCTACTACCACCATTATATTACACTACTACCCTAATCCATGACTAATTTTCACCTCCATACTACTATCGACACCCCCTAATCCAATAAATCGTCAACTATTCATGAAAGAGACATGGTGGTGAAGTGAAGAATAATAGATAGAGATTCTGGTCACCCATATTTTTTCACCAACCTTGGTTTTTGAGTAAATATAATTTCATGATAGTCATGTGATTTGGGGGTTGGGGAAAAGGGTTCAATGAACCCTCGTTCATCAATCTACTTTCCAAACACTTTCCAAACATGAACTCGACTAGAGGTGATATTTCTACAAAAAAAATGTTTTTATGGTGTTAAAGCATTCAAAAATATGTATTTTAAAAAAAATCCAAAAATAAATTAATATGATAAATAGAGAAAATAGGAAATAAAACATCCTTGATTCCTGATTGGATCATCTGATGAAGGGTTTCACAGCTTCAAAATGATCTTTTGGTGATTCCAATAAAGAAATTTGTTCATATGTTCTCAGATCCAATAAAAATATCCACTTCTCACAACCTCTCTCAACATATATTTTATCTTTCTAGAAACTAAAAGGGGGTTAAATATGTTTAAATATGGTTTTTATGTCTTGGATGGATATATCATTAATTGAATAGTTATTTAATTATATTAATTTAATTAATTAATTTATTGTGCAAAAGTTCTTAAACCCAGAGACCCAAATGTGAATGATGATTGTACCACTCCTAAGGTAAATAACTCATTCTAGATGCAACTATAGTATGAAACATCCCTTTTTAGGCTCATTCCATGATTAAATGACAATAATTCCCTAACATGTACACACAGACAGTAAACATATATTATTTTTGACATATTATTATCAAAACTCTGAGACACTTTAAACATAATTACAATTAATTTACCCATATCAAAAATAATCTATGAAATTTTTAGAGTTTTAAGCCCCAAAAATCTTAGTCAGTATAAAATGGTCAAGTGGAGGCAGGTGCTGGTATTTAGTAAGTTTCACTCAACCTACTCAGAAATGTATCCCATTCATGTTTATGAAAATAATTTCTGGTGTGATATTTTAATAGAGAAAAGTCATTCACCCTGAAGACTCAGTTATTACCATCTATATCATGATAGGTCTCATGTGAATTTAATTTACGATTCACATACATCATTCCTTAAAAAAGCACATTTTATAGTCTTTGGTCTCATCGAGTGTTATCAAAAATATGTATCACATTATATCCACCAAAGTCCAACCTAACCCACTGATCATGTCATTACCCATTAAATAACCCAAATAATAATTATAATTGGAAACAAATATGTTATTAATAACTAAAATAATTTTAAATCAAATTTGTACCAACTATAAATAAAAACTTTTTAATGATGATTAATACTAAAAGGGATGTTAAAGAGTGGATAAATAAAAAATATTATATGTACCATAATATTGCAGAAAAACAAATTGTAAAACTAAATAATGGATCCCAACCACAATAAATAACATTCCTAGAACTATTTCCTAAATCCATATTATCTCATCAATACTCTCTAAATATATTGTCTTGAGTAAACGTTAAACACCTCTGGTTATGTCCCGTATATTCGAATTCATCACAAGAGTTATACCCCACTTTATGGTTATAATGTAACATGAAAACACACTAATACCTAGGATCTCATATCACCACCATTGTCAATAAATCATTTTCATCGGCATGGTCTGACTATAAGTGGAACATTACAGTAAGTGGGCCCTCTCCATTAGAATAAACCGGTGACTCCAATATTACCACCTCTCCTAGATCTTTATTTTTCATTGTTCCATTTCTATAAACCTACTGGGTAGTGGAAAAATAGAATGATTAAAAAAATGTAGAAATAAATCAGTACACCCAAACATGTATAAAATTAATCACAATCTTGAGATCAAGTCAAACCCTAACACCATCCCCGATGTTACATCTAATAGAGATGTATACAAGTTCAGAGGAATGTTATAAAACATAACTTCGGCATGGGCTATGTACATTGTCACTTGGTTTCATGTTATTATAAGATGAAATATCAAATTTTAATGATTATAACTAATAAAGTATGAAAACAAATAATTTTATGGCGAGCAGCGCGGAACGCTCCCCGGCTCCTCGAAATTTCGATTAGGGTTTGCATCCACCATCTTCAACATCATTGGCATAATTTCTTGTACAAGGGAATTTCAATTCTCAAAAACTTCAGGAAGAAACAGTTCTCATGAATCGAAAAACTTCAGATACGAATCAAAATGAGGTTAGTTCTCATAACCGCAACTTTTCTTCCTTCAAAGGTTCGATTGACGGTATTTATCCGAAAGGTACATTAGCTCACGTCAAAGTTGATATGGATGCTATATCGGAAAGACTGTATATGGGAGCACACTCTATCATTTCCAGACTCATCTTTCCGAAAGACTCTGCGCCATTGAAGCTTCAACTTCGAATACAATGCTTGATGAATGTCTAGGGTTTAGACTCCTGGAAATGTGTCTCTTTAGGGAAAGTGTTATACCACATATTGTTTCCATCCGAAGACCTTAAGATGTGTTCCTGGGGTCACAGAACCATATCTTTTAAGCCTGGAGCGCTGCACATCCGAGAATGGGATAGAAATATCAACCCCATGTAAATAGGAAATACGACGGTTCAGACTTGGGTGAAGGTATTTGGATTAAATTGGATCCTTTGGCACCCTCGTATTCTATATGATATTGCTTTAGAAATGGTAGTTCCAATCAAATTGGATAAGGAAACAGAAGCTGCCTGGTATGAACACTATGCAAGATTCTTAGTTGAAATTGATATTTGTTCTACATTAATTGATAAGGTCCATCTCTCTACTGATGTTGATGAATTGGAACTGAAAATAGAATATGAAAACCTCCCCAAGTTTTGCCCAGACTGTAAAACTATAGGTCATGATTCTGCAAATTGTAGAAGATCACTTGTTTTTGCTTCCTATGCTAAAAGTGGGCATGATATACATTCCTGCTTCAAAAAGTGACACCACCAGAAGCTTGACAACACTGGTTTAACTACATAGACTGCTGATTTTAATGGGGATGCCCTGATTTCTGTTAATCCTTCTCAGAATATGTCTATTCCTGATGTCCAATGCGATTTTGAAAATAATCAGAAGAAGGCTTTTTCACCTCAGCCTTTTTCTGTGCATAATAATCAGGCTGATAACACAACAGATCATATTATGAACCCTCCTATTGGGCATGATCAGCCTCATTTGATTGCTGGCCAGCATGGCACTCGGTCTTGGGCTGATATTGTTGAGCACGGTGGAATTGTGAGACCCATACTGCTAAAGACCTCACTCAGGATCCAGAAAAGGTGGGTCTCACTGCTTCCCAGACCCCCTACCCAAGGTTCAAGATGATTATGTTATGGTGAATGTGGTTTCTTTCTCCTCTGCCACACACTCTTGTGATGATAAAAAAGCTGGTAAAATTCCATTATATCCAACCTCTGATCCCACTATGGTTGTTCCTCTTGAAGTTGATGTGTTTCCCTCAAAGGAGTTCCAACTTCCTGAGGGTGATATTGGGGCTTCATCCCCCACGGTTCCCTCACCTGGAAAGGATGATCCACATCCTTCTTCTCATGGGCAGGTAACCACTTCTAATGTTCCATGTAGTGTTGTAGGTTGGTTGGATGTTTTGGTTGTTGAACCTCCTCGGAAAAGGGTGGGAACCTCAACTTTGCACTCCCCACCAAGACTGATAGAACATCAGCAAATGACAGAGGAGCCCCCATGATATACATGGATCCTACTACAAATAAGGATGATGGCTCTTGGAAATATGTTAATCTTGGATGACCCCCTAGCAATCGTCGTTGAGGACGAGGTCGAGAAGACTTGAGCTCAATACAAGATGAAACACACTCTATGGATTCAAATTCGGATGAAGACATTGAAAGCCTTGTTCAACAAGAAAGAAATCTTAAAGCACTTCACTCCAGGGGTCGGAGACGTGGGCGAGGTCTTGGTTTTGATCATGGTGCCTTACGGGATGCGAAACGAAAGATTGCGGACAAGGTACGAAAAAATTGGGTATTCATAATGAGGTCCAATGACTTGTGTGTTTTGTACTGCTTCATTCTTTTTGTTTACTTATTTCTGTTTTTAATAAAAAGGGGCTTGGCCCATTTAATGAAAATGAAAACAAATAATATAATTCACTTATGGATTATTTTATTAATAAACATAATTTTATGATATATTAGGCATAAAGGCAACAAAATAAAACTAGATCTATGGTAAGTGGAATCTCAAACCCAACTATCTCCTTTTGAGTTGGTAACCATTTTCTATTTACTTATAATATAATTTTTTAAAATCCATTATAAATTTATTAATCACTTCTAGTACTTTTTAATTATTATTATACGAATTATTTTATTTCCTTTATATTAATTATAATCTATTTATAATTATTTTCCAGAGAATTTATTTTCTAAAATGTCTAATTGTTACCTATTGAGTTGTTTCCAATTCACACCATAACCTATGATCTTTTTATGCCAATTTCCAATGTCCAAAAATATGGTTTTTCTTATCCTTTTATGAAACTAAATGTTTGTTCATTTTTACGTTCTTTACAATATATATATGAAACCCTTCCATTTTTATGAGTATATTTCATTTCTATGATTGATATATGTTTCCTTTCTATATGGAATATACTATTATAAGAATATTATGATATGTTGGGCATGATCATAAAAATATATCTCTCTAATGAATTCAGTAATGTTATATATCTCATGAGTTTATTTGAATTATATATTAACAATATTTTTGTTTTTTCCACATTCTATTAAATGATGATTGTTACAGAAAGGATACGTTTAAACATGATGATAATTTTTTTAGAACTTATGTGTGGGATTTTACTACAATGTTAAGATGTTTCATTATTATGAATTTTTCACATTCTATGTTGTTTTAAAATGATTCCCTCGTGATTTTTATGATGATACTTTTCTTAAGAAATGATGATGATTATTATTCTCGCTTATGTAATATATTGCTTCATGTCTTATGACCCTTCCCTTTTATTCATCTCCATACTGGGATTTTTTCTCACCAATTCAATGATGTATATCATTATGAAAGAACATTTACTGAGGAGAATATTAAGGATTATATGAGTGATTTTTAAAGTAATTATATAATATTTAATGTTTTATGTACCATCATATTGTATAAACCTCATTTTCATAAGATACTAAACCTCTTGATTTAGGATTTTAGTGATTATTATGTAGTTTCTCTTAAATATAATGTAATGATTGTGCATTAAAATTTTAGGTCTATACAGTTGGTTTCAAACAATGGATTATTTAATTATGTAAATTAAGACTACAAAACATTAGTAAAAACCCTAAGGATAAGTCTAAATATAAGAAAACATCTTAAACTTTTGGTAAATCAAAATTTATGTGGTTACCAAGTAATGATATCTTTGTTTGGATATAAATATATGGATACAAACTCAAGATTGGATGCACCTTGGGATAATAACCCATAAAAAGTTTTACGGGGTACTAACTCAGTCTTCACTTGATGCATAACCAGAGGACCTAACTGCAAACCTAGTTTGATACTCTTTGGGGATACGATTTGGTTAATAGCATAATATTTAGGAAACAAAAAAGGATATGTAGATAAAGTAATTATTATTTTAAAAAATGTTGAAAATATTTTTATATATGATTCTAGAATTGGAGTTTAGTTAATTTAAAAAGTAGGTTAGTTAAAATAACATAGTCTAAGCTCAGTTATCTCATGTGCGAAGAATTTATAATGAAATTACACTTGTTATTAAGTTATTTATTGACTAATGTTTTGTTTAAAACTTTTATATTTTATAAAAAAATGGTAACTATGAGAAACCAAACTAATAACCCATGTGATTGATACATAAACAATTGTCCAAATAACATTCCAAATGCAATGGATGGTGGATTTCATGATATCATGTAAGTACATAACCACATGTCCCAAGCTACAAATAAAAACATAAACCTGGTGTAATGTATTGATAGCTAAATAAGGATAAATTAAGTATTAATTCCATTACATTCCAATTGATATTTAAATTTATTATTCCTTACTATACATATGTTTTAGAATAATGGATCAAAACCAATGAAAATATATTCTCTATGTTTAATTTTTCATTTAAGGTTAAAGTTACTCTAGATATTTACTGTTTATAAAGAGAAGTTAATTAATGGTTGAAATTTATTAATAATATAAATTTGAAGGATGGAGTGGAAGAAATAGAGTTGGAAGACTATAAGAAGATTGTTCTTAGAAGTTATTTTCCTTGAACTCTTCAAACTAAGATGGAGAGATAATGTTTGGAGCTTAAGAAAAATGATACTGGCACTTTTTAATACTATGAGGAAAATTTAACAAGGATTAAAACGTATTACTCAAGTTTTGTTTTCAATAATGATAGAAAACTAGATATATTAATTGGTGTTTTAAAAAAAATATCCAAAAATGTTGAGAAATATAGGACTTTGGGAGTTATTAAGAAGTGGTATGGTAGGATCTCTAAGTTGATATATAATTTTGATAAATGTTCCATGGATAAGGTGATTAGAAGTGTAGGATAGAGTTTCAAGTTTGAGGATGAAATGATAAAGGTGGAAAAATATCCAAGAACCCACATGTCATAGATTTATAAAGAAGCACTTTGGGAATTACCTTAAGAGAGGAAATGATTTATGTCTGGATAGAAAGGGAATCAAGCTCCTGAATGCGAAAAAATATATGAATAAATATAGAAATATGCTAGAGGAAAATAATGAGATTCACATAGTTCAGTTATTTAAATATAAGTAACTTGGGCACTTAGAAAAATAGTGTACCAAACCAAGGTCTATCAATGGGAATCAATGTCAGAAACTACCTGAACTGAAGGATAAATGGAAATTTTACGCCAACACCACTATTGAGGAGAAACATGAATATGATTTCATACAAGGTACACTTACTTTTATCTTCTTAAAAATATTATAATCTTTTATTTGGTAGAATATGATGTTATATTGGGATTCAATTGTCTCTCATTATATATAGATCACATCAATTAATAAAAAATAAAATATCATTCCCTATTCATGATCATCATATACTCTTATACATATTTAATGGAGATTATGAATCGATATTAGGAAATCTCTAAATGGTTTAAGTGTTGATACCTAATATAGTTTCATACATTGGATTTATGGTTGAGTTAATTAAAAAAATCATCCTTACATACATGCACATTATAATGGTGTAAATTGATGTATTTTCTATAGATTTTCCTAGACTTCCCCATACTGTAAGTTAGAATTATCAACAGAAATTAAACCTAAATCTAGATATATATTACAGAACCTATGTAGAATGAACTTTATAGAACATGAGTATTTAAATAATAAACTAAAATGGAATTTAGAGAAAGGATTTATACACCCTATTGCATCAACATGGGGTACACCATTTGTCTTTTTAAAGTAGAAATATGGATCAATGAGGTTTTTATTTGATTACTAGTTTCTCAAAAATATCCCTGTAACGAATTTTTTTTAATGAAAAGTATGGATGAATTATTCAACCAACTTCAAGGAGTTTAGTACTTCTCAAAGATAGATCTTTATTTTTGATATCATTGGCTAAAGGTATAGTGAGAATATATCCAAAGGATAGTCTTCCATTCCCTATACAGACACTATGAGTCCTTGGTGATTCCATTATAACCAATATAATTTCTTTAATATTTATGGAATTTATGAATGAAGTCATTAGAAACTACCCTGATAAATTTTTGTGGTATTTATTAAAGATATTTCCAAATACTCCATGAATAAAGAAACCATTAAGAGAATTTATGGATAGTTTTAAAAACATCTACGAAAGAGAATTATTATTTTAAGTAAAAAAATATGAATTTTATATGTAGAAAGTAACTTAATGGGTCATTTTTTCACATAAAAGTGGATATATGTGTATCCTTTAATGATAATGGTGATTGAAGAAGATCATTGACCCCAAAGTGTCCTGATGATCCACATTTTTACTGGATTATTTGGGTACTACCCATGAATTATGAGAAGCATATCACAATTTTCAAGTCTAATAACCAATTAGAAAATTTATGGAGTACTGCTTTTTTGTAAGAATGAATGTGAGGTGAGCATGATTATGGAATATGACCTTTTTATTACATAACTATTCATTACATTTTACAAAAAAAATGATGTTTTAATGTTTAGTGTCTTGGAAAAAAGGTAAATAATACCTGAAAACATAAAACATTATTGTATTCCACTTGAAAGGATTCTTAATGGCTAATCCTTAGTACATTAATTTCATCTCATAACCTGGGGACATAAATCAATGGAAAGGGTGATCATAAGGTCCATTAAGGGAAAACAAGGTAAACAATTTACTTGTGATCTTGATAAATATCAACAAGAACATGAGGAAATACATAAAGGCCTGAGAAATGGAAAAATAAGAATATCATAATAAAAATAACATGATAAATAACATGTAAATGTTTCTACAACATTTTATTGAGTCATTCATAATCATATCACCAAGTTTTATCACCGAGGTGTTATAAATATTATGAAGGTTATTCCCTGAGGTATCGTAAAACTAACCATATATAAAGATTAAATAACAAACCAAATGAATTAGATTGATATCAAGGCACACCCTTACTACGTATTAATTAATTTTATCCAAAAAATATCATAATAAAATATTTCATAAATTCCCCTTGAAGAATAAAAGAAATGGGTTTCGTAAAAAAAGCATGGTGTTTTAGAAAGTGCATAAAAACAAGACCCTCTTGTCATTTTAATCCCATGGAAAAGAAATCTCAGTTTCATGTATAATACTAGAATTAAATATATAATTTTTCAATATATTTTAATACCCCTGTATGATATATCAATTTGGGTATTCACAAAAAGAAAATTCTCACGAAAAAGAGAGAAGTTCTGAGAAGTGAAATCAGCAGCATAACAGGTATAATATGTGGTTTTAGAAAACATTAAAAAGAGTGGGTAAAGGGTCTACCACTCATAAAACTCTCATAATATAGTAAATGGATAGATTCAAATTAATAGAAGGACATTTTGTGAAAATTTTAATGGCATACCACATAAAAAGTAAACATGAAAGGAAAAGAGAAGTTGAGAGTTCCCTTAGATTAAAGTGTGGCTCCTAAAATGTGATGATCAAGACCTTTGGGGCTTGAGAAAACATTGGGAGGACTCCTTGGGAGGATTAATTTTGAGTTTGTACAAAAATATCATGGTTGATAATTAAATATAATTGAGAAATGTGTGGATATTAAAATAAAAAGTAAGGGAATTTTTTTATTAATTTCATTAGACACCTCAGTAAACGTATTTTCCAAACCATGGGATTTTTCATGGTATTTTTCCATGGTATTGGCCAATTCAGACACCTATTAAATTATTTTAATACAAAATATTTGACCATAATTTGATAATACTCATTAAATAATTATTACATAGTTATGATTTCATCAAATATACTAAAAAACTCAAACTATATTTGTACTATTCACAAAAATCTAAAGTATTTTTTTAAATTATCATAAATTTAATGTGACCTAATACCGAAAAAATGATTTAATAAATGGAATTTATTTTATCATAATATTTCCTTAAAAAGTACAAATTTAACTTTTAAATTTGAAAATACTTATTTATTAAAAATAAATGAGGACTTAAATATATAATAAATTGCATAGTAAAGTTTTTGACACTTGAAAAAAATGAAATTATTTTATAATTTTTAATTGAATAAGAGGGTTTTCATATTTATATTTCATTATAATAAACATCATTACCAATTCCTTAGTATATTATAGTAATTATTACATTTTTGGAATGTACAATTTCAGATCAAAAAAAGAAATTTATCAAATTCCGAATCAATTTTGAAGAAAACATATTCTTAAAATGGAAATGATGAAATAAATATTTAATTGAAACAATGGGATTACATTTTAAGTAAAAAGGGCCTCAATACATAACCCCTTATAACACCCTCATACGACCTAAGTTTGAGGTGTGTGACGGTGATAAACTCTTGGGGTGGCTTAGATAACATTGCTCGAGTAGTAATTTCCACTATCTTGAACTTCTCATGTATGTGATTTTGTTCAAGATTGACATGTTGAAGCTTGGATTGGTCTTAGTCATGAGAGAAGACCAATGATTCTACCTCCTTCTCAAACTACGACAAATGGGATTCGTGATACAAGATTCTACAAAATGAGGCAATCAGATATTCTTTCTCCATTAATTTACCATTATAATATATATTTATAAAATTATTTTTAATGGTAAAATAATTATTAAGATTATTTTTAAAAAAATTAATATTGACCAATGTTCGTATAATGGTTGAAACCCAATTACAACATTTCAATTATATTCACTTTTTTTTATGGGATATAGTTTTGTTGAGTACAAAATAATATAACACACATTTTTAGGAAACACATATTATTTAAAAATTTCTGGTCGTTACATTATCCCCCCTTAAGAAATTTATTCCCGAAAATTTCTACTCGATCCCTCTATTGAGAAAATGTGTGGGTACTTTTTTCTCACTGTCTCATCTGGTTCCCAGATGGCTTCATCATATTTTTTGTTACTCTAAAAAACTTTAACGAGTTGGGTAGTCTTATTGTGTAGAAACTTGTCTCTACAGTCCATGATCTCCACCGGCTGGTCCTCATAAGAGAGGTAATGTTTCAGTTGTACCACCTTGGAATTAGTAAATGTTAATGGTCCTGTATGTACTTCATCAAGAGAGATATGTGGAAAAGATTTTTAACTTGAGATAGATTTGGCAGAAGTGTAAGCTGATAGGCCACTGCTCCTATGTGATCAAAGATTTAACCGGGGCTAATTTCCCTGGGGTTGAGCTTCCCTTTCTTCGAAAATCACATGACTCTCTTCCAAGGTGAAATTTGAAGGAATAATTTGTCTCCAATATCAAACCTCATGTCCCTTCAACATTTGTTAACTTTTCTCTTCTTCTGAATATGATAAGACTTAATGTTTTGTTTGATGGCATGAAAATTTTCTATCATATCTCCCACAAGATCAGGCCCAAGTACCTTTCTCGCAATAGCATCATCCCAAAAATTAGTAATTATACATCAATTACCATATAGGGACACATAGGGTGCCATTTTAATACTTGAATGGAAGCTTTTGTTTTAAGAGAACTCAAATAATTTAAGATGTTGATCCCATCCACTTTTAAATTCCATTAAGCAAGTCCTCAGCTTGTCCTCAAGTTTATTAATAGTCCTTTTATATTTTCCATCAGTTTTATGGTGATAGGCAGTACATAAATTCAATTCATTATTTATAGCATGTTGAAGAATTCTGTAGAACTTTTCTGTTAACCTAGGATCATGATTGGATACAATGAAGGGTGGTACCCCATGCATCCTTACCACTTCATTTATGTAAATATTGGATAGTTGATCGACAGAGAAATCTTCTTGAATAGAGAGAAAATGGTTAGTCTTGGTGAGATGGTCTAGTATAAACCATACCACATTATTTTCTTTGGTTATTTTTGTGAGACCAGTGAAAAAATATATAGTGATATTTTCCCACATCCATGATGGTTTGTGTAGTGGTTGCAATACCCCATTAGGATGATGTCACTTTTCCTTAACTTGTTGAAACACCAAGAACCTTGTAGTGTATTCAACAATATCCCTTTTTAGGTTATCCCACCAATACTGATCATGAAGGTCCCTATACATTTTCTTGCTTCCCAGATGTATAGAGAAAGTAGAGCCATGAGCTTCATCCATCAACTCCTTCCTTATTTCTAGAGTATATGGAACACATAGTCTTGTATGAAATTTTAATACACCTTCATGATCAATTTTTAACTCATGAAACTTCCCATTCTTAAAAGCCTTTATCTTCTTCTATAACAAAGGATATTATCTTTGAGATTTATTGATATTCTTTAGTATTTATGGTTGAGAAATCATTTGGGATATGTTTTATAATGTCCCTTCCCTTACAATTCACATGTCCACTTTTACTAGGACTTTGATCAAAGGATCTCGTTGAATCATCATCATTTAAACCCAACTGGGTCATTCCTAGTAAATGCATCAACGACTTCATTTTCTCATCCTGTATGACAATTAATTGAACAATCATAGTTATTTTCATCGAAAAAAGTGTCCATTTATTTCAACAAATGCTTCAATGCATGATCTCAGAGTGTAGCTCATTCTATAGGCTTTGATTTAACTATTCGAGGAGCCCGAATGGAGTTATGGATCAAAATTTATGTCCGTTCTAAGTTAGGCTTTAGGAACTGGCCATCTGGGATGATTTTGGGGAAAATTAGGGTTTTTTATGCAAGAAGTTAAATCTTGTGCACAAGAATGAAGTTTTTTCACACAAGAAGTTAAATCTTGCATGAAGGAATGGTTGTTTTGTGCGTAGGAATGGAATCTTGGCGCAATAGAAAAATCTTGCTTGCAACATACCTTTTACGTGAGATTTCATCTTCCACACCAAAGGCGATGTCAATCGCCCCTTTGCACGAGTGACCACTTTAGGTCACATTGAAAACATCTTTCACGTGTGGAAGTGTACGCGCACTACCTCACACCGAACACAACTTGCGTGCATCGAATCTTACTCGAAACCACTCCCGAGATCATTGATAAATACAAGTGAAGCACCATCCCTCCTGAGGGAGCTCTCCGAAGGTCATCCGCCACTCTGCTACACATAAGACCGCCTCTTCGGTGCGCAACCCTTCCCTCTTGTGCACATCCCTTCCATCTTGTGCGCAGTCCTACCCTCTTGTGTGAAATCCTTCCATCTTGAGCACAATCCTTTCCTCATGGGAGAAATCCTTCCATCTTGCATTTAGAAATTCCATCTTGTCACCAAGTCCAATATTGCGCACAACCCATCCTGTGCGTAGGTAATCTTACACGCAATAGTTCCCAAGCATGTGCCCAATGGTCCCTATCATGGGAGATGCGCCTCGCCCCCCCCCCCGCTCGAGGTCAGTGTTAGGTTACGGTCACGGCCCTCTGGGGAGGTCCCTTCCCTACCATCACTAACCCCATAAAAAATCTAGAGTCACACCATAAAATATTCGGGCCAGGACGTCATCAATTTCCATTGTGCCCTTATGCATAGCCAACATCCACCTATGGGATACCATGATTTGAGATACTCCTCCGCAAACCATGAAACACCTTGAGTCAGCAAATTCTTCTTGGACTGTTTCCTATGTTGTGAGTTGAGATTCACATCATCAATTCCCCTGGAGTACCTTGAGTTGAACCATTCCTCAAGAAACTCATCTGAACCCCATAACCTGACTCCTATTCCAGGTTGAACCAGGAAGGGCTGCCCTTGCATATATACAAACACCAACCATTTCTAGGCACCTCATGCCTAACAGTCCTATCTATATGACTTTAAACTGTAGTACACCTTATTTTCCAAACATAGGATGCCTCTTCCTCCAAACAAGAGATGCCTTATGCACCAAGCATAATATGCCAATAGTCTTATCTATATGAATTTAAACTATCGTACACCTTATTTTACAAACATAAGATGCCTTTTTCTCCAAAAAAGAGAGTCCTTATGCACCAAGCATAATATGCCAATAGACCTATGTACGTGATTATAAAATGTGGTTCACCCTATATTCCAAACATAGGATGCATCTTGTTCCAAATAAGAGATTCCTTATGTTCCATGCATAAGATGCATTATGTCATGATCATAGTGGCATAACTTCAAGAGAATTTGAATCTATTCAAGCATTCCATAACACCATCTCACGCTTTGTGTGTCATTAATTTTGATATTCATCATCTTCTATGTTAGAAGGGACCCCCTAACGGCCTAGTCCCATGCCCCCTCAGCTCACCTGCCATTTTGGGTCAATGCCCCAGAAGACTTTGGACGACACTTTGAGTCATGTCCTGTTTTGCGAACATTGTCAATAGTCGACCATCATTTGTTTGTCCCAATTTCAGGCTAATACGATATGGATGCTCTATTTAGAACATGGTCAACAGTTATCCTCCATCGTCACACCATGACCACCGCATTCCAAATGTTGGGCATGTGATTCACACTTTTCAACCCCCTCTGTTCGGACCGATTCCAGTGCCCTTGGCATTATCCCACTTATGCACTAGCACATAGGTGTAGGCCTCAATCATAAGCCTCAACTCACTAGTGAGTTGGGATGCCCTCATGGCTAGACATGAGGAAGACATTGCGGTCGGCTTCCTTGCGTAAGCCCCATCACCATTGCCACTCAATTGTGGCACCCAGGATGCTTCCTTGAGTAAGCCCTATTCACCATTGTTGCACCATAGTGGCACCCAAGAATCTTCTTTGCGTAATCCCCATTCAACATTTCCACTCCATAGTGGCACCCGGGCGACCTCCTTGCGTAAGCCCCATTCACCATTTTTGCTCCGTAGCGGCTCCCGGGTGGCTTCCTTGCGTAATACCCATTCACCATTTCTGCTCCTTAACAACACCCAGGAACACTAAAAACTATTTATTTTTCTCGTAGACACACTAGCATGGACCCCCCAATGGATCGCACCATAACACCCCTTCACCGTGGCATTGTCGATGCCTTCCTTCCCTCATGGGAAGGAATTTATCAGTTATGTAAGTCATAGGGGTGCATAGGAAACCAACCTCATCCAACTGTAGGACATTAAACTGCCAAGATCCATCATCCTCACCGCATGACGTTAAACTGTGACCACATCCTGTGTATCAGACGCGGGGTTCCCACCACCTTGGACATTATGCACGCCCACTGGTCTCCACGGGAGGGATATCATTCCCATCATGGATTGAAATCCTCTTTATTAGAGTGACATCTGTCCATGGGGAAAGGGAAACCACCATGGTGTAAGCCCCTAGCTTTCCTTGCCATAGGTATCATCCCTACTCCTCCTCTCTTCCTGGGAGCCAAATCCCTCTCCCATTGGGCTTTGTCACCATTCTGGCCTCCATCTAGGAGTAAGTAACAATTTCTATCACCTCAGGATACTAACCAAGTGTAAGACCATGTTTCCTCTTTGGGTCTCTAACCACACGTAAGCCCCCATTCCACTTCCCACATATGCACCTTTCACAGCATGATCATCAGGTCTTTGCTTCCTCTTGTTACTCACACTGAGCATGATGCACGTAAGCTTAGAGCTACCACCAACCACGACATCCTCTATGGGCCTCCTTAGAGTGTAATCCCCAAAACCCAACATGAACTACGAGGTATTTGATCCTTTCCAAGGCGAGGTACATAGGAAGCCTCCCAGAGGTTCATGCCCACCAACAATTGGTCCCGACCATCTTCACATCTGATCACCAAACACCACCTGAACTATGTGGAATTTGATCCTTGCCAAGGTAAGGTTCGAAGGAAGCCTCCCATAGGTTCAATACCAACAACCATTGGTCCTGACCATCTTCGCGTCGGTTCACCAAACCCAACCTGAACTATGTGGACTTTGATCCTTGCCAAGGTAAGGTTTGATGGAAGCCACCCATAGGTTCAATACCAACAACCATTGGTCCCGACCATATTTACTTCGGTTCACCAAACCCAACCTGAACTACTTGGACATTGATCCTTGCCAAGGTAAGGTAATTAGGAAGCCTCCCCGAGGTTCAATCCCAACAACCACTGGTCCCAAACATCTTCACGTCGGTTCACCAAACCCCACATGAACTGTGAGGTCTTCGATCCTTGCCAAGGAGATGTATGTAAGAAGCCTCCCTGAGTGTCAATCCCAACACTCGTTGGATCTTACCCTCTTCACGTCGGTTCCCCATCCATCCCGGACAATGTGGGAATTGATCCGTATCACCTGGATAAGGTATATAGGAAGCCTCTATAAGGTTCAACCCCATCTAGTTGTAAGTCATTGTAAGCATAACCAGTGGTAAGCTATTGTGACCCTATCCAGCGGTAAGCCATTGCGACCCCATACAACAGTAATCCATTGTGACCCTACCCAGTGGTAAGCCGTTTTGACCCTATCTAGTAGTAAGCTGTTGTGACCCCATCCATGGGGAAGCCCTTGTGACCCTATCCAGTGGCTATCCATTGTGACCCTCTCCAGTGGTAAGCCATTGTGACCCCATCTAGTGATAAACCATTTTCAACCCCATTCGACGGTAAGCCATTGTGAGGTGAACTATGGGGAATTTGATTCCCTATCATAAGGATGCATAGGAGGTCTCTTTGAGACTCAATCCCAACATCACCATCATCTTAGAGTTGACACCATCTCATTCTCCACCCACTCCACTTAACCATCCATCATCCATTTTGGTTCTTACCCGGGATGCTGCATCCTAGTGGGATCATGCCACCCCATTCCCCACTCACTTTAACAATAATTAGGTAGCTAACTACGCGTTTTCCCCAACATCGGTGTTCCCTCCAGGGGTTACACGCACCTGATCCGCTCGAGTCAGTGTTCATATCAGTCTGATCCATCTCTGCTAGACGTTAAACCTACGACATTCCCTATGTTAAACATAGGAAGTTGAGGAAAACCTCAGATACATCCCTATGGCATAAAATTCCCCACATTCGACGTGGTATGCCTCGGGTTTCCGCACCCTTGAGAAGCCCTATAATAAGGAGAAGACACCCAGATGCGCCATTGTTCCAGCGTCCTGACACACCGGTGATGTCCAACATGACTACTCCCTCGATCGAAGGTTACGGCCCTAACTAGACCCCTTGAAATGTCCTGACATAAACAATGTAATTGATTGGTGTCCCTAAAGATACGGAACTAGGATGAGTTTCACAAAAAACGTCTTATGTCTATAAGGGAGACCCAGAATAGGTGACGAGATCTGAGGATGAATCCATGGAAGGAAGAACCAACATCCCTTCATCCCATTTTGATCAAGGAGCAAACATCCTTGAACAAGGAACATATTCCACCTGCATTAGGAAAGAGGGAATGTGGGGCGACAAAAAGGGTCATCGTCGTTAAACGGATAGACGTGCATGCCCCGGTAAAAGCATAGGAAACAGAAATGGTGAACCTGACGTGAAATTATTCTCCTCAATATGGAGATTAGTATCATTAGAGACATCTGTGGACTAGCATGTCATCAGATCCAGCTATCCGACACTGGGTCCCACCATGCAAAATAGCGGGCCTGGCGTGGAACTCACCAAAATATGGGGCAGTCAAAACATTGGAAATCACGGTCTGCGATGTTGTCGTCATGAATCCATCTTACCAACCATGGAAGATGGAATGGATTTGGGGCACTGATCGTCGATTACTTTTCTTTCATCACTAATGGTTAATCTACCAACTTTTCAGATACCACGCTGATGCAGGAATTGGATCACTGCCCACCCACCGACGCATGGGCATGTGCAATGCTAATCTGGATATTTCATTTAGGTCCATTTATTTTACAAAAATATCCATGGCGGTGAACGTCAGGCACCCACACCCCATCTCCCCGTCTAAATTCTTATATTGGAGAGTGATCAACGAACTATTATGTCGGTACGAGGAGGAAGGGATTATCTCGACTAGGGATATGGCCTGCCAGGATCTAGAGGCGTCTGCGCCTCGCCACCAATGCCACCCCCAAGGGCCAAGCAGGGAGCCACTGATCCCCACTCCAGCTTAAAATTGTTTTAGGAGGGATCCACTGATCCCCACCACCAACATATATCCTCCCCTTGTGTATGCTAAGCTTGGGATCTTGTATATTTGGCCTAGATCGAGGCCCCAACCGCCCCATGGGCAGGATGGGTCAACTCTCCCGGTTGCTGGTGCAGGTAATGGCCACCGTCAGTATGGAGCCCCTCCCCGTACCGCCACCATGGAGAACATGGGTCTTACCCACTTCCAGGATCGACATGGAGGTCCACATCATGCTACCCTCAGTCTGAATGAGGGACCTCCCTGTGATGCTGACACCGAGCACGAAAGCCTCTCCCATGCTCATTACATCAGGTTTGTAGTTATCCCACCTGACATAGACCACCGGTGTTGGGAAGTTGCGCATCCAGTCAATCTCCAGTGTGGGGGCCCTCCCTATGTTCTTACACTAGCAGGTGAAGTTTCTTCTTGCCACAACAACTAGAGGGGTGAAGGCCGGCCTCACATCACCAGCACCCGACACAGAGGCCCTACCGATGTTCAGGTCGACAAGTATGAGGACCTTCCTCACACTGATGTCGCTAGGGAAAACAAGCTTGGGGATCCCACTTATGCTCCTATGGGATTGAGCTGAGTTCCTACCCACTCCAGCACTTCCAACAGAGGTCCTACCCAAACCACTTTTAATATATACCCTGGTGCTCCACGCACCCTGGTATACTTGGGAAGAAGTCCATCCTTCCCCAGCACTAGTACGGACGAAGGTCATCCTCATACCGTAAATCGACCCTGCCCTGAAGAACCATCACGAGGAAGGAGGGTGGATCATCGCCGCCATAAAAAGGAACAATGAGAAAATTAAAACTAAGATCAAACCAGTTTAATTTTCAGATTCTGAAGCCGAATATGACCCAATGATGGAACCCTAACCCTGTTCATCAGTGAAAAGTGTCATAGCATGGACAAGGTTCATCATCCCAACACTCCCAAAATACGAGTTGCATCAGATTCCCGCCTCCTTTCACAAGTATATCTAGGTGGATGAAAATATGGAAACACCACATGTTGCAGCCGTGAAATCGCTACCTTTATCCCTAGAATCACAATCTTCCTCGACTAGAGAGCACATATAGCTATTCTGGGGACTAATGGCTGAATAACAGTAGCGTGGTCCACCGCCAACAGCCATATACCCCACACCAGAAACTGCGGTTTCCAACCCGTCTTACCACAACGTCATGGCCATGTCACCTCACTCTTTAGAGGATAGCCCAAGATGTGGAGGTTTATTTGCTCACCCTCCATATTCTCCAATGGCCAGCCTACCATCCCACCGGTCAACTTCAGTACTATTTCCCATTCCCCAGCCGCCTACGGTTGACGACTAGGGCAATTAAGGTCCAGACCCTGAATCTGAGCCAAGAAGCTTGTGGAATATCCTCGCAGTGGAACACTTCTATGAGATGTTTTGGCCCGTGGTAGTGCTGAATCTGTATGTTCCAGAATCCCTCAACCCAGAGGAAGTTGAGTGTTTCCATCAAACCCTATGGGAAATTCACTTCCACCTTCTTCACTAGGGAGTGTCTTACCCGATGATCCAAGTTCCTTTCGAGGACATTGGTAAAAAATTTCATCTTTTTTATTTGGTCTCACTTCCTGCAGCCTAGTGCCGTGAGTCACCAGGTCACCATAGGGCCCTCTAGTGATGATACGTTCAGAGCTTCATAGTATTGCACAATATTATCAAAGAGGCTTCCCCCCATTTGTAGATCTGTGGCTGGGGGAAATATGATGCCCTCCTCTTCAGTCCTATCTGATGGAAACCCGACTTTCCAGGTGATATCGAGGACATGCCCCAGAGTAGAGATGCGGTCAACATGGCCAACCTATCAGAAGAGAATAATGAACTAGAGATCCTTGATGGGGATCTCCTCCTAGGAGATATGCCACAACTATTGGATCCATCATGGAGGATTACTTGGCAAAAGAGGAGCCGTATG
The DNA here is from genome assembly GCA_963277665.1 of Viscum album. Taxonomy (NCBI): domain Eukaryota; kingdom Viridiplantae; phylum Streptophyta; class Magnoliopsida; order Santalales; family Viscaceae; genus Viscum; species Viscum album. The sequence continues at coordinate 500,156,099 of OY728139.1, forward strand.
TGTCTCCCCGCACCCACCGAGGCATTAGACCTCATCCGGAATCCCAATAAGGTAAAGGAACTCCTTGGATCTATAAAGCCCTATAACCCATCTGGCATAGTCCAGAAGGTGGAGGATGAATCTATAAAAGTTTTTTTGCACCAACAACTCATAGAACAGAAGAAGGTAGTCGACAGTCTTCTTGTTGAACGCGCTATAGAGCGACGTCCAGACTACGGTGATCCTAGCCAGGGCAGCAGGGGCAGGGATAACTTCCCCTTGGATAATTTCCCTCAATTGACCATAACCATCCTATACACGCAAACAGGGTTGATTCTAGAGCTTACGGAAAGAGGGCACAATATGTATTTCCAAATCCTCCAGAACGATGTAACAATCCTCGGTATCCAACTCAGACTCCCCCAGCTACCCTGAAGGTCGCTCCACGAGCCGCTCCACGATCCATTGAGCCACATTATCATGTTGAAGAACATGCCAACACACTAGTTGTCAGGGATCCCATTCAAGAGAGGAACCCCACCAAGATGATCCCATGACATAACTCATTTCCCATCTCGAAGCTTTAGAGACGCGATAGGTGGCACTCCTACATGATGGTAAGCCAAATCTAGCATGGGTGGATGATATGCCAGCACCTACAGGTTTAGAGAATCCCACCATTTCCCCCTTCAAGGGGATAGGGGACCTTCCACAACATCTGTCCCACTTTACCTCAAGGTGTGGCCTTATGTTGGGAACTCCGGCGTAGTAGGAGGCCACAATGGTCTAATGTTTTGTACATACATATGAGGGGCCTTCATTTGTCTGGTATAACCATCTCCCCATCAGATCAGTAACCAGCTGGGAGGACCTCCTTAGGTAGTTCCTCTACCAGTTCAGCTCCACCACGTGGAAGAAGAGTATCTTAGACCTCTTAAAGTGCAAGCAGAGGCCTGATGAGCAGATCATCGACTTTGTTGCCCGATGGAAAGTACTCAGATATTCCATTGACATGCCACTAACTTAAGAGAAATTGCTCACAATGTGAAAAGGGAATGTAAATATGTATCTGGTACCCTCTCTGATCACCCAAAACTCTCTTGGGGGATTTCGAGACTTCTCTGATAAAGTCTAGTGCCTAGAAGAAGCCTTACAGTAGGCCAAGCAAGCACGTCCTTTATCCTCTGTGGTCCCCGCGAGAAGGGTTTCCAGGGTCGATCCTGTCGTAGTGTATCATATTGAGCCTCCTAGGAAAATAGTTTTATTGCCAGTAGATCCACATCCACACCCTCACAGAGGCCCCCTACCTCAGGCTCAGCCACCGGCCCAACAACGCCCACCCCAGAATCGGCAGGTTCCCCCACGCAATGGGCCGCCACCACCCTGGCGAGATAACCAAGCTCCACCTCCTTGATAGGGTCCTATAGCATCTCGTCAGTGTCAAGTTCAATGTTCCCACTCTATAGACAAGAGAAAACAGACCTACTCATTCAACAAGACACAGGTCCTCGGTTACTTCTACAGTGCCTTGGAGAGGGATATTCTACGTTTTTCTGAGTGTAAAAGACCAGAAGAGGCAAACCTCAGTGATCACCCTAATTACTACCCATACCATCGGGTCCTGGGGAACACTTTCAAGAAGTGATTTATGTTCAAAGACAGGCTTCAAGAACCGGTAGATAATAATATAGTCTGTTTAGGCCTGGCTCCGGCACAAGTGGCATGTGTCTTCGTAAAGCCAGACAGCAGCAGTGATAGCGAGTGTGAGTGGCATCAGGTTTCCAGTCGTGGGTCCTAGATGTATTATGAATGGATGGCTCAAAAAATAGTATCTCAGGGCAATTTTGTTATCTAGGAGTGCCTGAATCAGCGAGAGCCTTTAGAAGCTGTGGTCACCACTTCTATATCATCGTCTTAACTGGCCTCTTCCCAGAAGAGCAAACACCGGTGGATCAAGGGAAATCAAAGTCCCCCGCTGATACCATAGTCATCCCGTACTCTCGTTGAAATCATTCCCCTGGAGATGGAAATACCTCCAAGAATCCATCCATTAGTGGAATACTCTTCGAGTGACAGTGAAGGGTGCACCATGGTTTACACCATAGAGCTGGTAAATACCTACGTGATTCCTGATGTTGAGGAGCACCCAGAGGATCCTCCAAATATCCCCAGCTATTTCCTGCATCGATGGAGATGTAATTATATGGGCCTTCTAAGTACATCATTCAACACTTTTAGCCTGGATGTGCATGCTACCAAAACAAGTAAACATGCTCAGCATAGAGCTCAGCATTCACGACCTTCTCATCTAGTGGCATCAAGCCTGCCTTCACCATTGTTCGTCTTGTTGGATTACGTAGAGCCACTTCGAACATGTTGTAACCATCCACGCCCTGATACAAGCTGGTCTCAGTCATCTAGCCCTCATCCGGTAGCCACTCCACATGCCTCAAATAGTGGGCAGTAGGATGTTCCTAGTACCAGTCAGCCGCTGGTCCAGTCGGCATGGCCTAACATACCTCTTGTCAAAGAGAGACCTCCTACAAGTAGAAGTTCATGCCTAGTGTGGAAGTATAATGTTATTAAAAAACTTTCCATCATTCTAGCAAGGCTTTCCATCCTTGAGGTGCTTCTCCTATCGTCAGAAATGAGTGAGGCCCTCGCTGAGGCTTTAAGAAGCCCTCTCTAGTTTGAGATGGAAGTAGTAGCCGCAAAAGCCTTTAATGATGAAGCTATCAAGAATTCTGAATTCCACGACATCATCTCATTATCTAGAGGAGATGAAGGCTCTCCCATACATGGGAACATTCACCCACTGTACATCACCAACCAGTTCATTGGCATGGAGGTTCGTCTCAGTCTTGTCGACGCAGGCTCTGGAATTAACCAAATCCCGACTCAGACACTGCAAAAGATGGGATTTTATGAAGATGATCTAAGTCTCTCTGACCTAATAATTCAAGGTTATTATAGGATAAAATAGACACTAGTCAGTAAGATCTACTTGAAGACCCAGTTTGGGGGCCTAGTTTCCAACACTGAATTTATTGTGGTCTCTCAGGACACTACCTACAATGCATTGATGGCAAGGCCATGGCTCCACATGCATGCGGTGGTTCCCTCAACATATCAACCATTCCTCATGTTCTCCCTTAATGGACTATTTGGTGTTCTTCATGGTGATGCATCTCCCTTTTCCTCTTGTGAAGCCCACTACCTGGATGCCAACTACTATAAGAGAAAGGAAAAGCAGATTCAGACTAATGAGGTCGAGCATGTCGCGGCTGTGACAGAACCATGGATAGATCTGGATGATTCCTATGTCATTCCAATTCACCAATTTGAGGCTATGACCCTAGACATGGTACAGTTCTTATTTGTTTTTTGGATTAGGGGGAAACACATTCCTCAGCCAATGTGACGCTAGAAGATCACCTAGTTCTGCTATACAAATCAGTATCAGGTGATCCTAGAGCCTCCATGCCCCTCAAGGAGTTGCAGCAGTACATAGAATTCCTTTAACAACACTGTGATATATTCTCATGGAGTTATGATGAGATGTCATGACTAGATCCTCAGGTATCTACCCACTTCCTCAGTCTCCCTGCAAATCATCGCGGGTTTAAGCAGCCTCCCAAAAAAATGCACCCTTCTCACAGTACCATGGTAGAGGTGAAAGTTGATAAGATCATTAGAGCCAATTTTGTTAAGGAGGTCCAGTACCTCAAATGGTTATCCAACATTATGCTAGTCAGGAAGAAGAATGGAAAAATCATAGTCTGCATAAACTTCTAGGATCTCAACCATCACTGCCTGAAGGATGATTTTACCCTTCTTATGAAGGAGCTGTTGATTGACACTATAGTTGGGTTCCAAGCCCTCTCCTTCATGGATGGGTACTCCATGTACAAACAGATCCAAATGGCTCCCAAGGATGAGGAGTTCACAGCCTTCACGGTGCCATAAGGTACTTTCTACTACAAAGTCATTCCCTTCGGTTAAAAGAATGCAGGTTCCACATATCAGTAGGCTATGCATCACATATTTATGCCGATTCACAGAATGTTGGTGGTATTCTATGTGGACGATTTGGTGGTCAAATCTCACCAGCATTAGGACCATCACAAATACATTGAGAAAGTGTTCATATTCCTCTATTCACATCACCTGAATATGAACCCATTGAAGTGTGCCTTCGCAATCACCTCTGGTAATATTCTTGGCTTCGTCGTCATATGAAGGGGTATTGAGATTGACCTAGAGAAGTTCAAGGCCATTATCCAGATGTCTCCTCCGCGAAACATTCGGGAGCTTCAAGGTTTCCAAGGTCTCTAAGCCTACATATGCAGATTCATTGTGAGTTTGGCTAGAAAGTGTAATCCCTTTTCTCAGCTCATGAAGAAAGGCAACGTCTATGAGTGGGACAAGGAGTGTCAGATTGCTTTTGAGGAGATCAAGAAGTATCTACTCTAACTTCCAGTCTTAATGCTACCTATCTCCAGAAATCCATTAGTTCTTTATGTGACCACCCTGGAATGATCTCTCAGCTCCCTTTTCACCCAAAAGAACAATGAGGGGATGATGAACAACCTCTACTACCTAAGCCGCTTGTTGCTCGATACGGAGACTATATACTACCCCATCGAAAAGAGATTCCTTGAACTGGTATTCATTGTATAGAAATTGTTACATTACTTACATCACCACAAGGTTCAACTGGTGTACCGAGTAGACCCACTGAAGTACATCATGAACCGCCCCATGTTGATAGGTCGTCTTGCTCAGTGGGTAGTGATTATCCAGCAGTTCTATATCAGGTTTGACCCTTAGAAATATATTAAAGGGAAAGAATTGGAAGACTTCCTTACCTCCCATCCAACTTATGCTGACCAATCCTTGGATCTTGATTTCCCCGATGACGCGATCCTCTTGGTAGACCAAGCCACGAAATGCTGGCAGATGCACTTCTATGGTGCTTCCCGAAGACCCACTGGTAAAAGGATCAATGATCCCAGACTCAGCAGAGTAGGTTTGGGTATCATCGTTATTACCCTAGCAAAAGCCATTCTTCCATACTCATTTTTATTGTTAGAAGGCTTCACCAACAATGAAGCAGAGTATCAGGCTCTCATCACTAGCCTTGAGCTGGCTGTCAAGATTGATGTGCCCCATTTTCATGTGAAAGGGGATTCTGAACTAGTCATCAAGAATATCAATGGTGACTATGTCATTAGAAAGCCAGAGATTGTACCATTTTTGTAGCGCACTCTCCAGCTAATGACCTATTTCCTATCCCATTCGGAAGTGACTCATGTCCCTTGATCTCATAATAGTTGAGGTGACGCCCTGGCCTGCCTGGCTGTATCACTCGTAGAACCCGAACCAGATGATATGATTATCTACATAGAAGATTAGAGATTCATTTCTCTTGTCACCCTAGATAACAATGATGGCCTACAGGTGAGCCATATTAACACTGGAGCATCCACGTCAGGACCCCAAAATGCAGTGTTTGTAGTGAATCCCGACTGGAGAGAACCCATTGTTGAGTACCTCTAGAATTGAAATCTCCCAGAATATTGGGCTGGGTGCGAGCGAATCCAATGCCACACATTGCAGTTCACCTTCCAGGATGGCCCTATCCCTGAGAAGATCCTCTACAAGCACAGTTTTCATGGGGTTCTCTTCTGTTGAATTCAAGGATTTGAGATTTCTCAGGTCATGCAAGAAGTTCATATTAGTTCCTACAAGGATCATCAGACCGGGCCGAAACTATCTCACTAGATCCAGATATTGGGGTACTTTTGGTCTCCATGATCCATGACAGCATCGAGTTCTCCAAGAGATTCCATGCATGCCAAATCCATGTAAACATTATGCATCGGCCACCAGAGCCTCTCCACTCCCGCAAATACTCTAGGCCATTTTTGGTGTGCAGACTGAGACCATATCCACCTCTGACAGATCACCATTTTAGATTCATTCTGATGGATATAGATTTATTATCCATGTTGGCAGAGTAATTTCCACTAAAGGAGGTCAAGTCACGTTCCATCACTGACTTTGTGAGTTCCAACATCATCTTCCAATTTGGAGTCCCTCACGTTGTCCTCACCGATAACGACATAAACTTCTAAGCAGCTGAGCTAAAGAAATTTTACGCTAATTTCAACATCCATTCTAACCAAACCATGCACAATCATGTGCAATAAAATGGATAGATCGAGGAATTCAACAAAACCCTCTCTAACATTTTTCAAAAAATGGTTGGTCAGAATAAGAAGAGTTGGCCAGACAAGATCCCCAATGCCCTATGGTATTATCATACGACGACTCATAATTCCACCCCAGTGACCCCATATTCCCTGGTGTATGGAATGGAGTCCATCCTACCCAACAAGATTCAATTTACCTCACTGCGCACAAATTTCTATGATCATCAAGTACCAGATAAAGTAGATGAAATCCATCTAGCCGAGTCCGAAGTGCTTGAAGAGAACAGGCTTCGTGCCCTGCACAATCTAGAAATGCATCCAAACAATATAGTCAAAGATTTCAACAAGAAATTTCACCTCCAATCTTTCTTGAAGTGTGATTTGGTATTGGCCTTGATGGAGCCAATGATACCTTGTAGGAAACCACCCAAGTTGGAACCCAAATGGGAAGGACCTTACATCATTCACAAGGTTCACTCCAATGGTACATACTCTCTAGTTAAAATGGATGGGGAGCGTATAAATCATCCCATCAATTCCAAGTTCCTCAAGCAATACTTTTCTTGAGTCATGGGTCCCACATGACCATAAAAAATATGGTCCTGCATGAACTTAATCTGTCCGGTCCCGCACGACCCTAAACTACATGATGGTCCTGCAGAACGTTAAACTAGACGGTCCTGCATGATCCAAAACTGCATGATGGTTCTGCACGACCATAAATGGCATGGTCTTACATGACCTTAAACTGTGCATCGTCCTACAGGATGTTAAACTACATCTTAAGAACTACTTATGACATGATTTCCATCCTCGTGGGATATGTAGGAACGCTCAGACACCTCATCTTGAGTCCTACCCCAGTTTTCTATTTAACTATCTCCTCCTAGGTATAATTATTTTGGGGGATCTCAGATGGTGTCGTGTAGGCTTCTTAGGCCCCACCCATGTCAGGGATACGATGATCCCCCATGTACCCTCCTTCTTTCTTCTAATCCTCCCACGTCTTTACTGCATGACGCTAAAGAGCATTGCCTTTTCAAAACTATGTGTGGATTGATTCCCATCCTCATGGGATACATAGGAACACCTAGACATTTCATCTATAGGTCCATCCCCAAAACATCGGTACCTTATATTGGGAAAAAACACATGGTGTGGCACATTCCATTTCCCTCATTCGCATCAAGTTCATCATAACTGTACCATGTATATCCCTCCCTTGAAGATCTTTGTATCTTATCCTATCCAACATCATTTGAAATTACATGGGTGCATTCATCTTCCACACACCCCTTCATTTGTGTTCCCATTATCTTTCACACTCGAAGTGACCCCAAATGGCATGGATGCTCGGGCTAAGGGCTCAACCACCATTGTGGATATGGTCAGTGATCGATACTCATTTGTTGTTTCCATTTCAGGTTACGTGATATAGATGTTGTGTCTTGAATCTGGTCAACAAATATCCTCTACCATTGTCACCAACCCCATATGTCCCAAACATGGAGTGTAATGGTTCATTCTACCTTGTAGTCTCTCCAAATCTCAGTGTGCTTCGAGCAGGAGTGTAATTATAGCTGTCAGACCCTTATGTGATGGGGAGAGCCTAATACTACTCCTTGTTTACCACACCGAGCATTGCTCACATGGTCTTAGGAGTTGTGATAAGGCAATTTCTGCATGAGGGGCCATATAGATATAGTTGGCCAGGATGCCCAGCCTCAGGTCGTTCGACCCCTTCAGACCCTTGGCCGGAGTTATCATTTAGGATTGTGTGGTACAGTATGGACTAACGTCCTCATTTATGTCAGGATATTTTTCCATGCCACACATATCCCCTGGAGGCATCCATCCCTTCATTTATGGTTCGTCCCATGAGTACAAACCCAGCCACGATTCGCAGGTCCAATCAATTGGTATTCCATCACCATCCATATTCAAAAGGGCCCACAAATGTTATGGATGCTCAGACCAAGGGCTCTCCTACCGTTACAGGCTAACATCCTTGAGGATTGTGAGTGACAAGTTGATACAAGTCCCATGTTGCGATTATGGTCAGTGGTAAATGCTCAATTTTTTGACCCCCTTTTGGTCACACAGGGTTGAATAATATATTGCAAACCTGGTCAAGAGTTGTCCTCTATCATCATTTACGATTTGTGGTCTCTTATAAGCATGATGAATCACCCTCTTTGTCCCACACATATGACACCAAACTATGCATATAAAGTCTGAGATCTACAACCATAAACTATGATCAACTTCTTCCTCACTACAAGATGTTAAACTACAAGTTGGATATGACATTTTTTCCAGAGTCCAGCCTCAGGCCCCTTGGCCTTTTCGGGCCCCTGACCCAAATTCTCACTTAGGGTTGTACAGTGTGGTGTGGGATTATGTCCCCATTCACATCGGCTTTCTCACCATTTCGTACACATTCCTAGATGAGATACCTTACCCCTACCTTCATCCTCACTACAATATGTTAAATTGAAAGCTGTCCATGACATTCTGTCCATGTCCTGACCTCAGGCCCTGTGGCCTTTTCAGGCCCCTAGCCCAAATTCTCACAAAGGGTTGTACGGTGTGGTGTAGGATTGTGTCCTCATTCACGTTGGGTTACTCACTGTGCCATACATTCCCCTCGTTGGGGTTTCTTGCCCTTATTAGCATCATACTTTCCCCCAGAACTATGTGTGGCTTGATTCCCATCCTCATGGGATATGTAGGAATGCCCAAACATTTAGTCTTTGGGTCCAACCCTATATCTTAGAATCCCCCCTATAATTTTGACCCCTTGGCCCGTGATCGTCTAGAAGATGGGTATGTAGTGTGGTGTGGACTCACATCTTCATTCAAGTCGGGTTTATAACAACCACACCACATTCCTATCTCTCTCTCCCGAGCGACCTTCACTCCCTTTCCGTGCTTTCATCTGTATGAGTCGGCTTCCCTTAAGTCGGGTCCCTCTGTCCCCTTCAGTGATTCACTAATTGTCCCATGACTACTCTGGTCTAGAAGCTAGAGTGTCAGATTCTATGTGGGCATGATTTTTCCCACTTTTCAAGATTCATGTTCCTTTTGATTTGGGCTTCCATTACCTTTCACACCCGAAGGGACCGCCAAATGGCATGGATGCTATGCCTAAGGGCTCTCCTACCATTATGGTCCATTGTCCTTGAGGGTCTCAGACAAAAAATTGATACAAGTCCTACGTTGCAAATATGGTCAGTGGTCAACGCTCATTTGTTGTTCCCATTTCAGGAAACACGACATGGATGTTGTGTTTCGAACACGGTCAACAGTTATCCTCCATTGTCATGCCATCCCATTCAAGCCTTGAATGTTGGTTACATGATTCACATTATTTTCCACCCCATCATTTCCAAATGGAATTGTGACACTCCTGGGACTATCCTTCAGCGTGAATCTACACTTTAGGAGGATAAAAACCGCAGTGAAGGCATCATTTGGGGATCCACACCGACTTCCCTTTGGCATGCGTTCTAGTTATTGAAAAAACCACTTTCACCCTTGTTTCCCACACTGAGTTTGACTCACATGGGATTAGGGATCAGGTTGAGGCCCACACATACTTGGAAGGATTCTATTTCTCTATGGTCTGAGATATAAGACCTTAAACTAATATCTTTTTTAGAACTACATATAGATCGATTCCCATTCTCATTGGGATATGTAGGAATTCCTGGACATCTCGTCTTTGGGTCTAGATCAAGTTACACCAATTTACTTCATATGTTATGTCTTATGGGTTCTGACTCTTATAGGACTGTGTGGCATGGCACATGTTTTCTTATTCCCTCATTCACCTAGGGGTTGCAATAGCCGCACCACATGCGCCTCTTTCTAGGAGTTATCCCTCTATACTTCCTATCCCACATGACATTAAACTATATGTTGTCCCGTATGACATTAATTGGAACATTCAAGAACCATGCGTGGCTTGATTCCCATCCTCATGGGACACGTAGGAACACCCAGACAACTCATCTTTAGGTCCAACTCAACAGGGGGATATCCTCTCCTATCTCATATCCTTTAACCTTTTCAGGACCCTTGGCCCGAGGTTTCCACCTCGGAATCATGCACGGTATGATGTGGACCTCATACTCATTCACATCGGGTATGCTTTATCATGCTATTCACATTTCCTCTAGAACCTCATCTCCCACGTGCATGTCTGAGTAATATGAATTTATTCTATGATGCCGAGTCCCACATAACTTTAAACTATTACATCTGTACCACACAATGTTAAAATGAATGGTTGGTCCCCTCAAATGACCCAAAATTGTGACATTATCGTCCTGGCCGCACTATAAAAAATGGCACTACACCATGATATCCTCACTCGAGGGGGCCTCAAGTTTGGTATCGTTCATACGCTGTACCATTTTTCAATGCCTCATACGACTTGAGTACTATTGCGATTACTAGACTTTATATCCTTGGTTCATCACTTTGAAAAAATACACACACACATTCATCCTAAAGGACAAACTAGGTCTATCAAATACATCTTTTTTCGGTGCAAGGGCCAGACTCGCATGACCTTATTATTTCTGGCACTGGTATCCTACTATTCCATCCCAAGAACTACATACGACTTTATTCCCATCCTCATGGGAGGTGTAGGAACTCTCGTGCACTTTGTATCGATCTCATCCTATATTCTGTTTTCAGTCCCTCGATCTAATGCCTCCCCAAAGAACACATGGCGATATGGACTCTAAATCCTCATTCAGGTCGGGTTACATAATTACCACACCATGTGTCCCCTAATTCCCAACTATCTGGTCCGAGATCTATGACCATAAAATAAGTTCACTCTCTGTCCTTCCCGCAAAATATTAAACTGCACGAAATCTTCCAGAACTATGTACGTCTTTATTCTCATACTCATGGGATACGTAGGAATGCCCATACATCCTGCCTTTGGGTCCAGTCCTAGGAATCCAAAATCATATCCCCTATCTTTCAGCCCCTTAGCCTGAACTCTTTTCGGAACATGTGGTGTGGCGAGTACCTCATGGGTTCTTGTTCACATTGGGTTTTTCAATAGCCATTACATGAGCCACCCATGTCTTTTTTCAACTTGGTTTGAGATCTATGACCCTAAACTAAGACCTCACTAAGGAAATTGCATGTCATGTTTGGCCACTTCACCACCCTATGCACAATCCATTAAATCACGTCCCCCTTAGTGTCCCATCCTATGACCGTAATCTGGAAGCATGTGTCCCCAGGACCCTCATCCTCGGTAAGGGACTTGACTCCCTCTATCTGATACATCTTATAGTCGTATTTAGATGCGTCTTGACAAAGTGACTGAAGTGTGAAATTTTCACCAGGACATTCCCCTCATTCCATGTACAAGATTTCTGAGCCTGTTATTTGGATCTTCATCATCATCCACGTCTGAAGGGAACCCCTTTAAGACATGGTCTCATGCCACGTTGTCTTACCTACTGACTTGGGCCAACATCCTTGAGGACTGAAGACAACATTTTCAACAGGTCCCTTGTTTTGAACATGGTTAGTGGCCGGCCCTCATTTGTCTGTCCCCATTCAAGGCTAACACAATATGGATACTATGTTTTGAACACGGTCAATAGTTATCCCCTATCATCATTCCACCATCATTATGGTCCAGATCTCGTGCATCATGATTCACATATTTCCACTTTATAATGTTCAAGTTTAATTCTAACATACTCCGCTTTGCCCCTCCGCACATCTAGGTGCATTATATAGGTGGGTCAACATCGTTGGGACGTGGTTCACCTAATGTCCAATCTCCCCAAACATGTTTCTTCCTGTACTGAGGAAGTCCCATAACTACTCCTTATATACCACATCGATCATGACTCACGTGGGATTAGTAGTTCTTGTAGGATGTGTACTGGTGCAGTCATTCCACACATGACTTTACTATTTCCGCATGACATTAAATTGTTCCCTCAGAACTACGTATGGCTTGGTTCCCATTGGGGTATGTAAGAAGACCCATGCACTTTGCCTCGGGCCCAGCCTAACTTTCACATTTGGTCCCTTGACATAAATAACTTCCTTCGGGGATACGTGGTGTGATCTTGACTCTAGGTTCTCATTCACGTCAGGTTTATAGATATCACACCACATGCTCCCTTCTTGGGATATCCCCTTTAACCCTACGTCCTATCGTATGATGACAAACTGCACAGGTCCTTATGTCCTCTACACATGACACTAAATTGCGATTCGACCCTAAACAAGTTCAGGATGCCCCGTGTTAATCATGGGATGCACCAAATCCCAAGCCAAAGTGGTTTTGATCGGAAGTACGTTTGATCCATGATCAGAAGGATATGCCCACTTAATGTTCCTTCATCACAGTGGAGTGATTTCAAGAGTGTTGGATTCCATTCGAACAATCCATCACTCCAACTCCAAGCTTTGTGTATCCTTCATTCGAACCCTCATCCTCTTTCATGTCTAAAAGAAACCCCTAACAGTATAGATTCTTAGCCTATGGCTCAACTACAATCCTCGGCCAACGTTCTTGAAGACTAATGGGTAACATTTTGAGTCAGGACCCGTGTTTCGAACATATTCAGTGATCGAACCTCATTTGTTATCCACATTTCAGGCTAATGCAATAAGGATACTGTGTTTTTGACATGGTAAATATTTATCATTCATTTTAATTCCATCCATACAATTTTCTGAATCTTGGGTATCGTGATTCATATTTTCCACTCCCATCTGTTTGGATTAATTCCAATGCCCCTGGTTTTAGCCCACTCGTACACTAGAGCACACTGGGAAGGTGGTAATTCAACTGTTCTGAGTGATTAATTCTCCAATCAGGTCTCCCTATTTATTTTTGGAAATCCTAATCGGCTATTCAGAGATCCCCATTCTCCAGCTTCAGTCCCTCTTTTAGGATGATCCCAATGGTGATCGATGTCCCATTCTGATCCCCTGAAAACATTCGTTGTTTAGTACTCTTGTATAGGTTAATTACCTTCTATTATATATATATCCCACACCATGAATGGCACATGCAGGATTAATGATTTATTCGGCTATTTCCTCAATGTGATAGAAATATAATGGACCCCAAGTCATGTGTTTTCCTTAGATGTTTCTTCAGAATGTGGTCCGCCTCACACTCCACATCCTCGTTGGACCCCATTCTTAAGGGGGAATTTGTTGGCACCGAAAAATGCATCCATGTAATTCCATTAATGCTTCCATGCATGATCCTGGTGCGCAGTTTGTTCCACAGGATTCTATTTAACTTTTCTTGGAGCCCAAACAGAGTTATGGATCCAATGTTATGGATGTTCGATGTTAGGCTACTGGAAATGGCCATCCGGGATGATTTTGGGGTAAATTAGGGTTTTGCACGCACGAAGTGAAATCTTGTGCACAAGAATGATGGTTTTGTGTGAATGAAGTGAAATCGTGCATGCCAAAATGGATTTTTTGCGTGCAAGAATGGAATCTTGTGTGCAATAGTAAAATCTTGCGCACAACAAACCCATTACGTGAGATGTCATCTTCCGCATGAAAGACGACATCAAATTCCCCATTGCGTGCATGCCAATTGTAGGTCACGTGCAAAACAACTTGCGCGCATGGAAGTTTATGCACACCACCTCGTGCGGAAAACAACTTGCGCGCACGAAAACATACGCACAATTGGTCCTAGTTTTGCTGATAAATACAAGTGCAGTCCCACCCCTTGAGAGGGAGATCTCTGGAGGTCAGCCGCCACTCTGATGTTCATAACACCATCTCTTCTATGCCCATGAGGAAGAATGGAATCCTTTATGTGAGATCTTACATGATAGGTCCCATATGGGCCACTTTCGTGCGGTCCCACATTGGTTTGATCCTTTCCATACAGATTTTATGCCCAAGTAATGGGCACACAAGATTCCACGCTTGCACCCAAAACTTCCAATATTGCGCGCAAGACTTCAATATTGCATGAAATAGTACCAAGGTGCTGAATCTTGTATAAATTATTCCATGCTTTTTTTACAAAACTTCCAATCTTGCACGCAAGTCTTCAATATTTAATGAAACAGTACCAAGATGTTGAATCTTGTGTGAAACTTTTCCACAAACCTTCCATCTTGCGCGTAGCCCTCCTCTTTTTCATGCAACCCTGCCTTCTTGCATGCATCCCTTCCATATTTCACGCAGTCCTTCCCTCTTGCGCACAATCCTTCCATCTTGTGCTCATTTCTTCCCCCTTGCGCGCAATCCTTCCATCTTGTGCACAAACTTTTCATCTTGTCACCCAGTCCAATATTGCACGTAGACCATCCCGTGTGTAGGCCTTCTTACATGAAACAGTGCCCATGCCTATGCCCACCAGTCCCTAATGCGGGGGCTACACCCTCATATCCCCACTCGGGGTCAGTGCCGGGCTGCTGCCCCGGCCCGCTGGGCTGGTCCCTTCCCTACCGTCACTGACCCCTATGAAAAATGGAGAGTTGCATCGCGAAATTTTCAGGCTGGGACGTCATCAACTTCCATTGCACCCTTAGCGCAGCCACCTTCCACCTTTGGGATACCATGATTTTAGATACTCCTCCGCACACCATGAAACCCCTTGAGTCAGCATATTCTTCTTGGACTGTTTCCTATTTCGTGAGTTGAGATTCTCATAGTCAATTCCCCCTGAGCACCTTGAGTGGAACCATTCCACAAACAACTCATCCGAACCCCATCACCTGACTCCTTTTCTGGGTTGAACCAGAAAGGGCCACCCTTGCATAAGTCCCAACACCAACTATTTGAAGGCGCCTTCTGCCTAACTGTCCTATCAATATGACTTTAAACTATAGTACACCTTATATTCCAAACATAGGATTCCTCTTTATCCAAACAATATATGCCTTATGCGCCAATCATAAGATGCCAACGGTCCCATCTATATGACATTAAACTGCAGTAGACCTTATGTTCCAAACATATGAAGCCTTTTTCTCCAAAAAAGATATGCCTTATGCCCAATGCATAATATTCCAATAGTCCTATATACATGAATATAAATTCTACTGAACCATATGTTCCAAATATAGGATTCCTCTTGTTCCAAATAAGAGATTCCTTATGTGGCATGCATAAGATGCATTATGCCATGATCATAGAGGCATAACTTCAGGAGCATTGGAATCTATTCAAACATTCCATAAAACCATCTCACACTTTATGTGTCCTTCATTTGGATCATCATCATTTTCCATGTCTAAAGGGACCCCCTAATAGCCTAGTCCCATTCCGCCTCAGCTCACTTACCTTTTTGGGCCAACGCCCCATTTACCATTGTCACACCATAGTGGCACCCGAGCAGCTTCCTTGCATAAGACCCATTCACCATTTTCGCTCCATAGCGGCACAGAGAAGGCTTCCTTGCATAAGCCCCATTCATAATTTCTGCTCCTTAACGGCACCCAGGCACGCTAATAGCAATTGCTTATTCGCATATCCATGCAAACGTGGACACCCCAATGGATCGCTCCAAAGCACCCCTTCACCGCGGCATTGCCGATTCCTTTATTCCCTCAAGGGTGGGGGGTATCGGTTATGTAAGTCCTAGGGGTGTGGAGCAAACCCACCTCGTCTGAGCTACAGGATGTTAAACTGCCAAGATCTATCTTCCTCACAACAGGAAGTTAAACTGTGACCACACCTTGTGGGTCTGACGTGGGGTTCCCCCCACCATGGACATTTTGCATGCCCACTGGTCTCCATGAGAGTGAGATCATTCCTCACATGGAATGAAATCATCTTTATCGTAGCGGTGCCTATCCGTGGGGAAAGGGAATCTACCTTGTTGTAAGCCTATAGCTTTCCTTGCAGGAGGTAGCATCCCTACTCCTCCTCTCTTACTGGGTTCCAAACCCGTCTCCCATTGGGATTTGTCACCATTCGGGCCTCCATCCAGGAGTAATTCCCAATTTTCATCACCTCGAGCTGCTAACCAAGAGTAAGCCCATGTTTCCTCATTGGTTCGATAACCAAACATAATCCCCTACTCCATTTCCCTCGGACGCACCTTTCACGATGTGATCGTCAGGTCTTTGTTGCCTCCGGTTTCTCACACCGAGTATGACTCACGTTGGTTTAGAGCTAGCACCGACCATGACATCCTCTATAGACTACCTTAGAGTGTATGCCCCAAAAACCAGCACGAACTATGAGGTCTTTGATCCTTTCCAAGGTGATGTACGTAAGAAGCCTCCCTGAGGTTCAGTCCCACCAACCATTGGTCCCGACCATCTTCACGTCAGATCACTAAACACCACCTGAACTACGTGGACTTTGATCTTTGTCAAGTTAAGGTACATAGGAAGGCTATCTGAGGTTCAATGCCAACAACCATTGGTCCCGAGAATCTTCTCATCAGTTCCACAAACCCAACTTGATCTACGTGGACTTTGATCCTTGTCAAGGTAAGGTATGTAGGAAGCCTCCATGAGGTTCAATCCCAACAACCATTAATCCTGACCATCTTCACATCGGTTCACCAAACCCAACCTGAACTATGTGTAATTTGATCCTTGCCATGTAAAGGTACATAGGAGGCCTCCCGGAGGTTCAAACCCAACATCCATTTGTCCCGACCATCTTCATGTTGGTTCACCATACCCCACCTGAACTGCGATGCCTTTTATCCTTGACAAGGTGATGTACATAGGAAGCCTCCCTGAGGCTCAAGACCAAAACCCATTGGTTACAACCCTCTTCACATCGGTTCTCACTCCATACTATACTACATGGGTTTTGATCCTTGTCCTCTGGATAAGGTACGTAGGAAGCCTCCATGCTGTTCAACCCCATCTAGTGGTAAGCCATTCTAATCCCGTCCAGCGGTAAGCTGTTGTGACCCTATCGAGTGGTAAGCCATTGTGACCCCATCCAACAGTAATCCATTGTAACCCTACCCAGCGGTAAGCCATTGTGACCCTGTCTAACGGCAAGCCATTGTGACCACATCCAGTGGTAAGCAGTTGTGACCCCATCCAGTGGCATGCCATTGTGACCCTCTCCAGTGGTAGGCCGTTGTGACCCCATCCAGTGATAAACCACTGTAAACCCCATTCGACAGTAAGTCGTTGTTAGGTGAACTATGATGACTTTGATTCCCTTCCATTGTGATACATAGGAGGTCTCTTCGAGACTCAAGCCCAACATCACTTTCATCCTCGATTCAACTCCATATCATTCTCCACCCACTTTAATTAACCATACATCATCTATTTTGGTTCTTAACCGGGCCGCCACATCCTGGTGGGATCATGTCACCCCATTACCCACTCAATTTTACAATAATCGGGTAGCTAACCACACATTATACCCAACATCGGTGTTCCCTCTAGGGGTTACACTCACCTGATCTGCTCTAGTCAGTGTTCAGATCAGTCTGATTTGTCTCCGCTAGACGTTAAACCTGCGGCATAACCTGTTTTAAAAATAGGAGGCTAAGGAAAACCTCATATACGTGCCTATGGAATCAAATTCCCCGTATTCAACGTTGGATTCCTTGGGCTTCCATGCCCTTGAGAATCCCTATAATAAGTGGAAGAGTCCAAGACGCACCAGTGTTCTAGCGTCCAGACCCGCCAGTGATGTCCAACGTGACTACTCCCTGGAACGAAGGTTTCTACCCAAACCAGACCTCTTGGAATGTCCAGAAATAAGTGGTGTAATTAACAGGTGTCCATGAAGATATGGAACTGGGAAGAGTTTCACGAAAAATGTCTTAAGTCTATGAGGGAGATGTGGACTAGGTGACAAGTTTCGAGGAGGAATCCATGGAAGGAAGAACCAACATCCCATCATCCCGTTTCATTCAAGGATAAAATATCCCTGAATAAGGAACAAACGCCGCCCGCCTTTGGATAGCGGGAATGCGGGGGAAATAAAAAGTGTTTCCTCCCTAGAACGGATGGACACACATGCCTCGACGAAAGTGTCAGAAAAAATAGTCTTTAAGAAGTTTAAACCATCTCACCTATCTCATGTTCAATTCCTTTTCATGAAAATATAATTCACACTTTGATGGTCTGTGTATATATCACATTTCTCCATATAATGATAGTGCCACCATATCTTCAGAGAAATAACAACCGCAACCAGCTCCATGTCATGCGTAGTATTGTTTCGCTCATGAGGATTCAATTTCTAAGATGTATAAGAAATTACCATTTCATTTTGTATGAGGAAGCACCCATTCCATTTCAGCTATGTATCACTAGAAATAATGATTTCTTCTATGATAGAGGAAAGTGTTAACACAAATGCAGTATAGGGTCTCTTATCCAGCTCTTTGAAACTTTCCTCACACTCCTTTTTCTAGAATATCTTGACCCCTATTCCAGTATTCATGGTTAATTGATTAGAATTTCATTATTTTTTTCAAAAATCTCATATAATAAACCTCTGTTCCATGGACACTATGAATTTCAGTTACTTTTGTAGGATGAGGACACTCTTCTATCACCATTGTCTTTATAGGTTCAATGTATATTTCTTAATTGGTTAAAATGTTCCCCACGAAAGAATCTTACTGTTCCCAAAATTAAAATTTTCTAAAATTTACAAATAATCTCTCCGTCCTCAGATTTTCAACAAAAACCTTAGATGATCCTCCTTCTCCTCAATACTTTTTGAATATATCAAAATATTATCAGTAAAAACTACCACAATGTTATCATGGTAGTCCTTAAAGACTCTATTCATCAAATCCATAAAAATATAAAGTGAATTTGTTAAGATGAAGGGATTAAGGAAAAACTCATAATTACCATATCATTATTGAAATAAATTATCATGAATATATAATTTATTCACCCTCAATTTTTGATAATGAGATTGAATATCAATATTTAAAAATAACAAAGCCCCATGATGATGGTCAAATAAATCATCAATTTTTGGAATAAGGTACTTTTTCTTCACTGTGATCCTGTTAAGTTATTTATAATCAATTCATAACCACATTAATCCATCATCCTTCTTCACAAAGAGGAAATTTTCCTTTTATTGATACACACTTGGCTAGATAAACCCATTCACTGAATGATCCTAGAGTTGTTTCTTTTAATTTTCCATCTTTACATTTTTTATTTTATATGGGGTTTCTGATATCGGCTTGGATCCAGACACAAGTTTAATAGAGAACTCTACCTATCTTTCTGGGGGAGATCTATGAAATTCCTCAGTAAATACCTCAATGTATTACTAAATGATGGAGACATTGCCTCTTCATATACTTTTATTTCCTTATTCATATTCAGCGATCATTTTCATAAAGAACGATATGGGTTGTGCTTATAGACCAATCTAAAGTCAAGATATATCTACTTTGAAAAAAACTGTAGGTTTTACATTCAAGACTAATGATATTTCATTTCTTCTTTAGTTGATATTAGCATTATACTTTGAGATCCATTACATACCTAAAATAATGTGAAATTTCAGCATGGGAATGACTACTAGACTTACAATGAGATTATGCTCACCAAAGTAAACACTATAGTTTATATACACTATTGAAACATAGATAATCCATTAAGAAGTCTTTAATAATAGTTCTATTTATATAATTTTAGGGATTGATTCTATATTATTTTAAAACATGGAGGAAATAAAGGAATGTGTTGAACTAGATTCAAACAAAGTACTTTCTACCTTTGAGATAACAAAGAGGGTACCTGGAACCACATCATTTGGTGCTTCAACTTATTCAATCAAGATAGAAAAATCATGACATTGATCCCTTGGACTATACTAATATTAATGCGGATCACCATCCACTACCCTAGGATTTGGGAAATGATTGGAAAAGTGTCCAAGTTTCCCACACATGAAGCATTGGAATTCAAGAAAATCCTACACCATCTTTCCTTTGTCATTTCTATTTAGAAGCTTAGGATTCACCTCACTATGACATCTTTGAGCGATATAGACATCTATTATACCCTGGTAAAAATTACCACTCCTGAGATAGTGGTTCCTTGAATGCTTCTTCCCATACTTATTGCATGTGGAAAGTTACACTTTATCTCCACCCATTCCATGATAAAAGCTCCTACCTAAAATTGTCTCCAAATATTTATTCTTTTCATTTGATTTTTGAGACCACTTCTTGTCACCGTACTCCAGTTCTACCTTCTTAGCACTTAGTATTGTCTTCTCATAGCTATTATATTATTGATTGGCAAGGTTCTTCTGTAGATGGGGTCATAGTCTAATGAAGAATGTATCAACCTTTCTATTAGGATCCATTAAAAATCTAGAGGTAGCGAGAAAGTATTGTGAATTTCATCTCATATCTACCCACTGATTTATTCTCCTTCTTCTTTTGTACTAGGAATTCCTTCTCCATTTTTTTTTCATCTAATGGGAGAATTATTTTTTAAAGAAGGTTTACCAAAACTCATCCAAATCCATAACTTCATTCTCCCATATTGGCCTCATATTTTTTATCAACGTCTATAACTGACTAGCTTCTCACTACTAGAAATGAACCCTTTACCAATAGATCCAAACAATTGGTAAAGGCTAGATAACCATTGGTATAATATATACCAACTGTTATCCAAACCGTAGGGATGTAAGCCAGAGGGAAAAACATATGCCAACAGTTTCTGGAAAACCATTGTTATATGATAAGAAATCTACATAATACCAATGATTATTTTGAACCATTGGTATAACGTTTCACCAACAGTTTGAAACTGTTGGTAAAAAAACTATTCCAATGGTTTCAAACCATTGGAATATAGCATTGTAAAGATTTTACCAATGGTTTACACAAACCATTGGTATATCTAAATATTTCACCTATATCCCAATGGTTTGCAAACAATTGGGAAAGTGTTTTTACCAACATTTCTCTTAGAACCATTGGTATAAAACACATTCACATCCCTATGTCAATGGTTGTAAACCATTGGCATATGCTTTTCTGTGAAATTCAGAAACCAACCTGCAGCTCTGTCATTTCCATTAGGATCCATCCATTTCTGCATTTTCGGCTTCTCCAACTCCAATTACCTGCAATAACCAACTATAACACATATATATACACAATTAATTCATATATATTTAACACATAATGCACCCTGAAACTATACACATATATAATTAAAACAAAATTCATAAGGTAATTATAAACATACATAATTGATTTAGAATTCAATTTAGAATTGAGATGACAATTACATGTGTAACCCAGAATTCAATTCATGATTGAATACTGAATTGAATACATATATAATTTGAATAACAATTATGAATACAATGCATAAAAAACCGAATACTTAATTATATGTGTTATATATAATTAATAATACATACAAAATTTCATTTTGTATGACACCTACAAGATTGAATTCAGAAATTACATGATAATAAACCCAAAATAAGAAAATGGATAAATGAATTCACCCTAAAAAAATATAATCTCCCATGGTTTGGGGAATGTGTCTTTGAACATAGTGATGATGATAATGGGTGTGTATCAATTATCTTGTGTGACTTAGGGAATCTAGTTGTCCTTGGAGTATTAAATATAACGTGTCTTAGAATAGGGGTAGAAGTTTCTCACATGAGAGGTGGATTGTGTGAGGCTGGACCATGGATCCTTGTGCTAAAGTATCAATACAATATGAATATGTTTGGTTGGTTTTCTGTATGCCAATTGTTTTTACTTAAAATGATGTCCATTTTAAACAAAAGATAGAAACTTCATGTGATACCGGCCACACCATTCCACAGATTGATGAGGGCTTGACTCGTACATGTCACATATGACCCATGGATCATTTTCCTAAAGTATCAACACAATCGTAATGTGTTTTGTCAGTTTTCCATATGCTAGTTGTTGTTTTCACTTAAGATGTGGTCCATTTCAAATAAAATTGGGACACTTTGAGTGGTACCAGCCACACTGTGCCTCAGACTGAGGCAGTGTTGACTCATACACATCACAAATGACCAATGGATCATTGTTCTAAAGTATCAACACAATCCAAATACATTTGGTCAGTTTTCCGTATGCTAGTTGTTTTTACTTAAAATGGTGTCCATTTTAAACAAAAGAGAGACACTTTGTGTGATACCTGCCACACCATGCCTCAGATTGACCTGGGGTTGACCCATATACATAAAAAAATGACTCATCGGTCATTTTAATGATTTATCAATACAATCTGAAAGCATTTGGTTGGTTTTCTGTATCCGACATTTTGTTTTCAGTTAAAATCCTATTCACTTCAAATAAAAGTGAAACAATTTGAGTGGTAACGGCCACACTGTGCCTCAGATTGAGGTGGGGTTGACTCATAAACATCAAAAAAGACCCATGGATCATTTTCCTAATGTATCAATAGAATAAAAATGTGTTTGGTTAGTTTTCTGTATGCCATTGGTTGTTTTCACTTAAAATGTTGTCCATTTCAAATAAAAGTGTGACACATTGAGTGGTACTGGCCACACCGTGCCTCAAATTGAGGCGGGTTTGACTCATACATGTCACAAATGACCCATGGATCCTTGTGATAATGTATCAAAACAATCTGAATATGTTTTGTCGCTTTTTCGTATGCCATTTGTTTTTACTTAAAAGGGGGTCTATTCTGAACAAAAAAAAGACAATTCGAGTGATACAGGCCACAACATGACTCGGATTTAGGCGGGGTTGACTTGTACACATCAAAAATGACCCATGGATTATTGTTAGAACGTATCAACACAATCCAAATGCATTTGGTAGGTTTTCCATAGGCTAGTTGTTGTTTTCACTTAAAATGATCTCCATTTCAAATAAAAGTGAGACACTTTGAGTGGTCCCGGCCACACCGTGCCTCAGATTGAGATGGGGTTGACTCGTACGCATCAAAAAATGACCCATGGATACTTTTGATAATGTATCAACACAATATGAATACGTTTGGTCGGTTATCCGTGTGCCAGTTGATTTTACTTAAAATGATGTCCATTTTAAACAAAAGACAGACACTTTGCATGATACCGGCCACACCGTGCCTCTGATTGAGGTAGGGTTGACTCGTACACGTCATATATGACCCATGGATCCTTGTGCTAATGTATCAACACAAGTTAGAAATGTTTGTTTCATTGTTTTAAGTACAGTTAAATTCCAAATTAGAAAATGCAATTCAAATAAATATTCCAACCAATAACCATTAAAAATTCACCTAACGGTCAAGTCAAATAAAACCTATTTGTAATCAATATTAAATAAATTTGAATAGTACCAACCTTAACAACCCAACTCGAGTTAAAACAAAATAATTAAGAACATGAATGAATGATTCTATATATTTTCCACCACAAATTCAGGTTTACAATCAACTCTGACAATTGAGCTATTAGAGTCATCAAAAGAAATTAATGGATTGGTTCTAATGGAAGTATGGAAAGTGTAAATTCCATCATCACCATCATAAAAAATATGTGTTGTAATTACATCAACTATGACACCAAATTCAGGTTGATGTTGTTCTTTGACATAAAAAGCTTTTTTATCCATTCACGCCAATACATATGGTTCTTCAGTCACAAGAGTGTGAGTCATATTAATTACTCGAAATCCAAAATCATCAATAAATGTGACTTGTCTCATCATCGAATAAAAACAATGGAATTTAATCATCGTGACTTGTCCATGAGAGTAATAATCCAATATTCATTTAAACGACTCCATAATAACCCGCATTTTGAAATCACGATCTACTATCTGATGCACTGGCATAACAATCTATTGTGGTAGTAACCATAACACCATCATGTTGTGTTCTCATGTTCTTTTCTCCTTCAGCGACAATAAATTTGTACCCATTGATAACAATTGATTTATAGTCACAAACAACGATATTAGCACCAAAAGCCAGAGATCTTATTTCCTCAGAGGCAGAGTCAGCAGGAAAACTCAATACCTGCAATATAAATGAATATTAAACTTTATTAAATATTGATTTAATTATTTTAAACAGTAATATTTTTATCTTTAATTTTAACCAAGCAGAAAACTCTTTTATATGAAAAGTCTCCCTCCTTCTCAAAGATAATGAATGATGCTTATTATTTATCATTATTTTATATTCCCTGTAGATAAAAAATATGAATATTTTAACAGATATATATGTAAGATAGGCATATTCAATTTTGTTACCTGATGTAGTCATCAAACAAATCTCAGTTAACCAAAACTGTGCGATGTGCCATCCACCTCTCTTTAAGGCTTAATGTCTTCAATGTATATGATCCAGAAATTCCTCATGTTTGAGGAAGTGATGAAAAACTAGGTTCAATTTTCTCATAACGTTCTTCTTCATTTCTCATTGGTCTGTTCATTCTTGTAGTAAGATCAGACAAATACATTGAGCAGAAATCCATACATTCTTGAGCCAAGTAACCATCCATGATAGAACCTCTGGGTTGATTCCTGTATCAGACATAAGACTTTAATGTGTACATATTTCATTTAGTTGGATACATCCAATGAAAAAAATAGGTCCTCTAATAATTATTTGAGTGGGAATATGGACAATAAAATGTAGCATGCATGTGAAAAATGATGGAGGAAATATTTTCTCCAAATCACACAAAATTAATGGGGCATCTGTCAACATTATTTGCAAGAAATACTTAGATAACTTCTTTGCACAAAGATATATAAACAAATGGCACAACCGAATAACAGCCACCCTTATATTATTGGACAAAATATGCCTGATTGCTATTGGAATAAACTCATGCTGAGGAATGTGATAATCATGAGTCTTAAAAGATTTTAGCTTCAACTCTCTTCTGTTGACCCATTTTGATATGTTTCTTGAATAGATATAAATAACTCTAATATTCTCTAATTATTTCAGATGTTATTTTTTCGTAGGTGTCATCACATAAGAATCAAATTGAACATTCCACTTATTTTCACTGATACGAACCAGATGCAATTCTGGTTTGATTCACCAATCCTCCAAGTCACGTTGAGACCGTAAATCAACTTTTATCTTTCCCTTAACATTTAGATGTATCCAAAGCAACATTTAACATATATTATTTTCAATGTGCATTATGTCTATGAAATGAAATAACAAATTAGATGACCAATAAGTAAATTCAAAGATGATACTCCTCTTCCCTGAATTATAATAGGTTTCAGTGGAAACATTATTTCTTTTTCCAAATTTCATTTCACCCTTCTGGAATGAAAAAATGAAATCTTTCAATTCATTAAGCACAACAGTTCCAGACATATGCTGAGGTGGATCATCAGCCTCTATAGTATTATAAGATCTTCGGTGATTATTTCTATATGGATGGTCCATTAGAAAGAATCGTCAATGTCTAATAAAACTGAAACTACAGAGATGTTTCAGTCTTCTAGATAGTGTATTCTTCATATAAACCGGACATGACAGTTTTCCCGACATGCTCCATCCAGAAATCATTGCATAAGCCATAAAATAATTGATCGTCCACATAAGCTCAACACACATTTGAAATATTCCTTTCGAATATGCATCATATGTGCGCACACACACATCCCAAAGAAGTTTCAATTATTTTATTAAAGGTTTCATGTATACGTCAATATCAATGCTGGGATCAGAAGATCTAGATATGAGTATACTAAGGAAAGTGAATAGTTTTTTCATACACAACCATGGGGGAAGAACATAAATGTGTATAAAAACTAGCCATGTTTTGTGCGAAGTAAGAATCTGCCCAAATGGATTAAAACCATCACGTGAAAGACCCAGCCTCACATTATGCACGTCAGCTGCAAAATTAGGATATCGAGCATCAAATCTCTTCCATGAAAATCCATCTGCAGGGTGAACCAACTCATCATTAGTCTTCTTTCTCTCTGTATCATTCCATCTCATTTTTATTGATATTTAACCAGAAATAAAAATATTATAGAGTATGGGGATCCATGTAATGTTCCACATTACATTATGTGGAATACTGGATGGTGTTCCATCAGATTTTGACATCCAGTGGGATGTGTCACATTTTATACAATCACTTCGTTTAGTAGTATCCTCCCAGAATAAACTGCAATATTTTAGGTAAGCATGAATTTTGTTTATTGAAAATTGAGGTTCCTCAACTAAATTCCAGGCCATATAGTGGTTTGAGGGAATATCTGTATCATATATAAGTAAATCCTTCAATAAGGTAAGAATGTAATAGATTTCTGTATTAGAATTCTCATACATATTTTTCCCATGAAACAATCTAATTAAAATTTTTAGCTTTTTATTTTTATCGCATTTATAATGGAGTCATGGAAGCATCATTCAATTTTTTCACCCTGAAAACATCATAATTTTTATTAGATGCATCATGTGTGCTCATATCAAAGTCTTCTCGGGATGGAATCCTTTATTTTTTATGATGATGAATTAACTGAAACTAGTCATATAAGAAATTCTACACTCCAGCCCTCTCATTTGGATCATTATAAATTTTAGATTTCATTTTTTCTCCATTCTGATACCCCGCAGAGTAGTGTTCTTGAAAAACATATTTGGTTATGTTGTTGCTGACTTCTACATAGATCAACCAAGGTCTACCAACACAATTGGAACATGGGTAGTGTATACGACCACTATATGTAGCATTATGAAATGAAAAATCTAAAAATCACTCCAGATTGTTTTGAAAATCGCTTGAGATCCGACAAGTTTAATACATCCAACTTCTATATATTCTGTAAAAAAATTGTCATATGTAATTTCGTCAAAATCAATTCAATAAGATTGAAGTTTTATCGAAAATATATTTAAGTAAATGAGAATTTTTCACTTTATATGAAACCATAATTGACATAGTACACTATATGAGAATCATAATATAAAAGAAAAAAGAATTCTATATTTATAACTAAATATATTTGAAGAACTATACATGAGTGTACAAGATCATGTGAACTTGTGGAGGAGAATTATTCACGAGTTGACTAAATTTTAGATCGAAGAAATTTTATTTGTTAGTAGATAATTTGAGTGATCACATACATTGCCCAAGGGGGAGGGGGTTTCCAGGGGTGTGGGGTGTCCAGTGGGGTGGCGGGGCTATCCAGGGGGGTCAGAGGTGTCCAGGGGGTGGGGGGTTGTCTAGGGGGTTGGGGTGTCTAGGTGGGTGGGTTTTCCACCTGGGTAATGGGGCTGTCCAGGGGGGGTAGGGGTGTCTAGGGGGTCGACGGGCTGTCCAGGGGTTGTGAACGGGGTGTCCAGGGGGTGGGTGGGGCTGTCTAGGGGGTACAGGGTGTCAAGGGGTTGGGCAGGCTATCCATGGGGGTGGCGGGCTATCCAGGTGGGTATGGGGTGTCTAGGGGGTGGACGAGCTATCCAGGGGGTGGGTGGGCTGTCCACAGGGGTTGTCCGGCTGTCTACAGGGGTGGAGGGGCTGTCCAGTGGGGTCGGGGTTGTCAAGGGGGTCGGGTGGAGGGCTTTCCAGGGGTGGGGGCATCCGGGGGGATGTGAGGTGTCCATGGGGTGGTGGGCAGGTATCCAGGGGGAGGGGGGAGGGCTATCCACGAGGGATGGGGGAGGGCTGTCCATGGGGTGGGGCTATCCAGGAGGGTGATGCGGCTGTCTAGGGGGGTTAGGGGTGTCCACGGGGGGTGGAGGGGGCTTTCTAGGGGGTGGGGGTTCTAGGGGGTATGAGGTGTCCATGGGGTGGGTGGGCTGTCCAGGGGGTGGAAGAGGTGGCATGGCTATCTAGGGGGTGCGGGGTGTCCAGGGATGTGGTCGGGCTATCCACGGGGGTGGTTGAGCTATCCACAGGCGTGGGAGGGCTATCTAGTGGGGTCGGGGGTGTCTAGGGGGGTGGTGGGGGATTTCTAGGGTGGTGGGGGTGTCCAGGGGGATGTGGGTGTCCAGGGGGTGGCGGTCGGGTGTCCAGGGGGGTGGGAAGGCTGTCCATGGGGGTGGGGGGATTTCCACGGGGGGAGGGGGTGTCCAGGGGGTTGGGCGGGGCAATCCAAGGGGTACAGGGTGGGTGGGCGGGATGTCCATGGGGGTGGGGGTGTGGGGGTCTAGGGGGGACTGGGTGTCCTGGGTGGTGGGCGAGATGTTCATGGGTGTGGTGGGGCTTTCCAGGGGGGTCGGGGGGGGGGGTCTAGGGGTGGGGGTGGAGGCTTTCCGGGGGCTGTCCTAGGGGTACGAGGTGTCCAAGGGGTGGGCGGGCTGTCCAGGGGGTGGCAGGGCTATCCAGGGGTACAGGGTGGGTGGGCGAGCTGTCCACGGGGGTGGTGGGGCTGTCCTGGGGGGTAAAAGGTGTCCATGGGGTTTTAGAGCTGTCCATGGGGGGTGGGTGGGCTGTCCATGGGGGTTGCAGTGCTATCCATTGCGGAGGAAGGGTTGTCCAGGGGGGTGGGGGTGTCCTGGGGGTGGGGAGCTATCCAAGGGGGTGGGGGGGTGTCCAAGGGGTGGAGGTGTCCACCCCTAAACTAGGGTTGTAAAACCCAATCTTTATCCAATTGTAGCATGATTTCAAGCCTAATATAGATGACCGAGAACATTGTTGGTGTAAACCAAAAATATCAAACATATAAATCACAACACACCCAATTGTACAGACACCACCAAATATCATACATGGATCAGATTTTATGATCCATGTTTCAATGGGACACTACTCATAGGATTATGAGCCTTGTTATATCATTAGGTGATATGGAGTTGTACGAATGTTAAATTCTTATGAGATCAATATGGAAAGTCGATAAAAACATGAGATTGCTTTGCAGAGATCACTTATTCTTGGAAGGGTAAGAGTGAGTGTGTGTATGGAACATCAAGAAAAGACTTAATCTGTGAAAAGAAACTATACATTGGTTATATTTGATTCATATTTATTTTGTAGAGTATAAAAGTGGACAACTCACCCCCTCCCTGGACAGCCCACACCCCACACCCCTTCAACCCCTTCCACCCTACACCCTCACCATGATAACCCCCCACCCCACCTGGACATCCCCACCTACATGAACAGCCCACCCCATCCTCCCTATATGACCAACACCCCTACCGCACATGGACAACCCACTCCCACCCACCTTGGATAGCCTTCCCCCCTTGACAGCCCATGCCCCTCCCCCACCTGGATAGCCCACCCACCACCAACGCTGGACAACCCATGTAACACCTGAGATTTTATGAGAATTATTTTTTTATGTATTATGTTATATGCATCACCAAAGGAATCTTTCACTACACACAACACTGTCTTGGCTTGCGTTACACGCAAGAGCAACCTTCCTCGATAGCATACGTTGTACACAATACCAAGTTTCACTAAACAACAATATGTTATTAAAATATTATATAAACTAGCCGTTATGAATAGAAATAAATTTGTTTTTGAAATTTTATAAAATTTATCTTTAAAAACGGATTTCATTTTTGGATTTTCAATTCGAAATTAGCCTAGGGTGATTTTTTGGTATTTTTCTGAAAAAGTTCAATTTCTGATGAATAGTGAAAACACTGAGTTATTTGTTAAAACCAACCTTTTATTTAAATAATCATTTATTTTATTTAAATTCATTTTAGGCCAAAATAGATACATAATACCTATATATGTTCAATGTAATTCATTGGAGTCATTTTATAATAATATAGATATATAAAAAATATATTGAACTTTTTACCGTCTTTTACCCACCTCATAGGTGTATTTGCAATTGTACATAAAATTTAATTTTACCACTTTTGGGAGTTTAATTTCAAAAATCAAAGAGACAAAGTTAATATCAACGATTAATATGTGGTTCAATAAGATAAAAATAATTTTTGGTGAATAGTAACTTTTTACTTTTATTTACCACGGTTAAAAGTAAATAGGGTAATTAAGGATAAAAATGATATTATTATTAACCTAAAACAAGTCATAATTCTATTGGATAAGTTTAATTCAACCAAAAAAAACCTTAGGAATAAAATATTACCCTTTTGTTCCACTTGGAATAGATTTGGACACTTATTATTATTTTATTTATAGAAAAGTTAAAAGAGTTAAAATCAAAGTTTAATAACTAAAACATTTTTAATATTGGGTTATAAATAAGATAAATTCGACTATAAATATTAATTTGAAAGCTAAAAAGATTTCCTACATAATTGTATTTTATTTATTATTTTTAGACATTAAATAATTTAATTTATTTATGACACAATGATGATGCAATAATTACCTTATTAATGAAATATTAACATAATTGATATTATAAATACCCAAATAAATATAATTTTAGACGTTTTATGAATTAAAATAATCTTATAGGTTAATATGACATGTTAGTATTGATTTAATTAAATATTTTATAACTAAGCATGCTCTTATGAGTTTTGAAAAAACCAAATACGAAATAGTGTCAAAATTGACCTAAAATAGTTTTTTTTAAATATTATATTATTAATTGTTACTTTATTCCTAAAAATCTAAGGTTCGTCAAAATGACTTATATAAGGTTATATATATTAATAATGAACCACTTGGGGTCGTTTGGTTTGTTATATTATGTTTATTAACCATATAGTGTAAGCAAATTAGAAGAGAAGGTAAAAGTTAAATTATTTAACTTGGAGATAAATCTAAATGATAAGGTTACACTAGTAACCTAAACTTGTCTAAAACCTATTGGTTGAAATTATTTTGACCCACACCCACCTTAGATTACAAATAAATCAATTTTTTTCTATTATAAACTGAATATGACTTTATTGTAAAATAATATTTTATGTTTTTTCTAAGGCGCCCCTCTCCTCCCTTATAAAAGGGAACCTACTCCCTATCCTCTTTACACAATTTTTAGCCTTCAAGCTCGGCCAAACCCTAAACATTTCCCTTATAAAAATACCTATAAACATAATAGTGGTTCTGGTCTTCTTCCAAGACTAACTTTAGTGCCCTAAGAGGAGGTTTAGAAGAGGCGCGACAAAGAAGAGGTAATATCCTTTACCAATTTTTTCAAATTCATTTCTTCTTCTACTTCTTATTTTGTTGTTTCATAATAAAGTAATAAAATCCATATCACTCATATACTGATATGTTATTATAAATCTGAAACAACCCTATTTCACCTTATATCCATCCTACAAAAAACAAAATCACCGCGCGTGCGTACGTACAGAATACCATCTCCATGCTGTGGTGTAATATATTTTTCCAACACCACCTTACATGGATGGGTATAATGTTGTAAATAATAACTATATATGGTTATTATAACATGATACTACCTCTGATAACTTACATCATCCACTCCAATACCATTCAATAATTATTGGAATGATATCATCGATCGTGCGTACGTACGGCCTACCGTCTCCACGATGTGATGCGACTCGTTCTACATTATCTTCATTGAATAATGATTATATAAATGAATCGAATTAATAAATATGATATATATTATAATAATACCATTCTGTAAATGATGTATCTATAACCTAAAAATAATAATAAGAATTTATTCGACAAAACATGCATAATAACATAAAGCAATGAACACCCGAATAACATTTAGCAGTGAAATATTACTAATAAAAAGATATAAATATGACCATATATGATATCATAACAATGAATATGGTTCTGTAATATGTAAATTACTTTATTTAAATCAATATACAGGTTGTTCGGATACGTACGAAGCATATCGGAACTAAGGTAAGGGAAAATCTAGCAATCTCATTTTTATCCAAGATTGTTTATACTTCAGAATTTACTAGGGAATATGTATCTTCCACATCCATGTTTCCTCAATATGTAATATTATTTCTATCCTCATAAAATTGTTTAAATCCAATTTTACCCATTGGAGTGTTTCTATTAAATGATATAAAAGGAATGTTTTGTCATTTTTAGTACAAGGTACTTTTTGATTTTTCTGGCCAAAGTACGAGAAAAATGTTTTTTAACTTTTACAGCATGAATGGATTTTTATTATTTCATAGAACATTATTTCCATGAAGCTTCCTTTAAAGGTTTTCATGTTTATTTTTAATCAACTTCTTTTAGTTTAAAATTGTATGACATGTTAAGAAATGAAATTGTTTTTTGAAGTAGAAAGGATATTTTCTTCAAGAATGGAGTTCAAGCATTTTATCAAAATTATTTTCCATATAAGATAATATAGGGTTCTGTTTCTATCCTTATTTTTACATTTATTTGATTATGATATGATGGAATTATTTTTATGATGTCCTTTTATCTTATATGGATTATGTTACGATGACATGATGCTTAAGAATCCCATTTTTATTACATGGGTTATGCTATGATGTAATATTTATGATCTTGTGGCACACATATGAATGGTATAATTATGAGATGGGTGGGACCTATATATCCATCCAATGCATTAGGTAAATAATTATTTCTCACGAGATAGACATGGATGGAATGGCAAGTTAATCCGGTTTAGTGATACTGGACTGAAACGAGGAGTGAACTCGGTTCAGAAATGGAATTTGTCCGCTAGGATAGTCTTAAAAATGAGTCTTGACTACTATGAAATGATTCTCTATGATTATGTGTGTATCCCACAAAGTTTCATATTTTATGATATGAATATTGGGATTACATTTCACTTCCATGATTTATCCCATGTTATGATATTATGATCACTTTTTATGGATAATATTTTCAAAATGTTATGTTCTTATGAATATGATATGATTGATATTTTCTTTTTTTACCCTTACTGAGAATTTGAGCTCACCCTTTTGTATGTTTTATTTTTCCTAGTTTAGGAAGAAGGGTATTAAGTAAGACATGCCAAAAGGGACACTATATATGATAAAATAAAAGGGAGACAATGTAGATGATTTATGAACAAGTTTTTTATATTTCTTAGTTTCTAAAGACACTATACGTATACGGTCCTTTCATGGTTTTGTTATATGTTGTAATAAGTTTGCTTTAATTTTGAAGTAAAAAAAATTTATGTAATGTATGGGTCATTATAACCCACCCCTCCCTGGACATCCCACACCCCCTCCCCTATAGCCCCCCCTGACAGCCCCCCTGGATAGCCCACCCCCCACCTGGACAACCCCCCACCTAGACAGCCTACGCCCCCACACCCACTGGACAGTCCCCCTCCCCTCCTTGGACAGCCCATACCCCCTCCCCCACCTAGATAGCCCCACAGGACAGCCCACCCCCTCCCTAGACAGCCCACACCCCTCCCCTGTAACCCTCACCCCCACCTGGATAGCCCCCCCCCCCACTTGGAAATCCTACCCCCACCGTCTACCTAGACAGCCCACCCCCACCCCCACCTAGACACCCCCCCACCTGGACAACCACACCCCACCTGAAAATCCCCCCACCCCCACCTGGGTAGCCCCCCTAGACAACCCACCACCTCCCTGGACAACCCACACCCCCTCCCCCACCTGGACACCCCACCTTGACCCCCCTTGACAGCCTACACCCCTCCTTTGGGCAGCCCATACCCCCTTCCCCACACTCCTATAACAACCCACCCCACCTGGACAACCCCTCACACCTGGACATCCCCCCTACCCCTCCTGCAGCCCCCCTTTGGGTATTTTTATTTAAAATAATTTTATTCATTATGAAATCCAAACTATCATGCATTAGCCATTTCACTAAAGAAAAAACATAAAACCCCACTAAACAAAAAACATTAAACCCCACTAATCAAAAAACATAAAACAAATATAAAAAAACCCTTTACCACACTAAACAAACATAAAACAAACCCTTTACCCCCCTGTGTTAAACAAACCCCACTAAACAGACACTTTACCATGTATGAAAGGTAGAACAAAAAAACATAAAACAAACCAAAGGGTTGGTACTCCAACAACAACAACTCTAATTTAGCCGAAATCAAAACATCAAATATTAAACAAAAATTGAAAGATCAATAAAACTAGGGCAACACTTACAAATTGTAAGTGTAGAAATAAAAATTTGTTTCATTGAACAAGGATCTTCGGCTGGAAGGTGTTTCGAGGCTGATAAGACATTGGGAGGAGGTCTGGATTAGGTCTGCAATCAGGCTGACTGAGAGATGGGGTGCTGGGTATTTGGGGGAAAACTTTCACAATAGGTTTTAAAAGCCATTGGTAAAGATTCTTTTTACCATAGGTTTTGATAAAATGTTGGTATACCTTAGTGAAAATAATTATTTCTCAATGTTTTTGGCAAACCTTTTAGCAATATTATGAATATATACACATTGCCAATGGTTTGAAAAAACCTTTGGAAATTGTTTCCTATTTTACACTATAACAACGTTTTATTCAAACTGTTGCTATATTACCATTGGGAAAATACCAAATTCCAATAGTTCTCCCTCTAAGTGGTAAATAGTCAAGGTTACATTCTCTTATTATGAACAATGTGGTACATAAAAGATCGATTCGATGGATCTTATCCACTATTCAGAGATCAATGGGTCTGTAAATCCATTGAAAGATTGTGGTTGTTAACACATAAAGAACTCAATGAAAGGGTTTTCCCTTTGTAGTGAATCTTTTCTCTCAACTTTATTCAAGTTATTTCCCATAACTCATGTTAGTTGATTCATTATTCTCATGAGGGCCTCCATTTCGAATGCCACCAGAAGGCTGTTAGAGCTTGGTCTATTGTGCTCACCCTTTATGTAGTTTCTCCAGTTTCCCACAATTTTCTAATAGAATATAGACTTAGTGAGAAACATGTTTTATTTAATAATATTATACCTCTAAAAGAATTTTATATCATGAGGCATCAGTATTAAACATGTTATTCATAAAAATAACTATTTTTTTATAAATCCTTCATAATGGTTCATAAAAAGCTTGTGATTAACCAAACATATCCCCCAGGAGTGTCAAACCAAGAGTGCAACAAGGCTCGTTTTCGTCCATCTGTTCCCATTCAAGTCTAGCTCAAAGAAGTGTTTTTGGGTTTTACCCCTAGATAATTCTTTTCCTGAACCACATCCAATTATTCGTATCCAGACATGGACTTCATTGCTCGGAAACCACCTACTTAAAATTTCACCAAAATACCAAGATGTTCTCCGATATTTAAACATTTCTCTAGGGTTATTCCTAAATATTTCAAACCCTAATTTCCATAAATAACTAAACCATAATTTTATACCAACTAAGGCATCCCTCCTTCTTATTTCTTATCTTTTCATTAGATTTTTCAAACAAATGATATTTTATAGTTTAGTGTCTTAGAAACAATTTATAAAATACATGAAAATGTAATAAATTATTATATTCCACGTGAAAATATTCTTCAAGGTTCATACTAAGTAAATTTATTGCATCTCATAACCTAGTTACATGCATTAAAGGAAAGGGTGATCATAAGTTCTCGTAAGAGAAAACATGGGAAACAATTTACTTGTGATCTTGTGAAATATCAATAAGAATTTGAGGAAATACATAAAGGTAGGAGAAATGTATAAAGGGGAATATAATAAATAAAATAACATGATTCATAATATGGAAATATTTCTACAAAATTTAATTGATTCATTCATACTCATATCCCCAAGTTTTATCATCGAGGTGTCATAAAAATTACGAAGGTTATTCACCAAGGTATCATAGAACTTGTCACCTCTAGAGATTAAATTCTTTACCAAATGAATTTGAGTGATTTCAGGGAACACCCTTAATATGTTTTAATCAATGTTATACACAAATATCAATATAAAAAATTTTATAATTAACCCATGAGGAATAAAAGAAACGGGTTTCATATCAAAATCATGGTGTTTTAGAAAGTGAATAAAAAAAGATACTTTTGTTATTTTAAACCGATGGAAAAAGAAGGAAGGATTAATGTATGTTAATAATTAAACTAAATAGATTATTTTTAAATCTATGTGAATTCCTATGGAGGTGAAATAGGTTTGGTTAATCAAAAAAATAAAATAATTCCTTGTGAAAATGGGAGAAATTTTGAGAAGTGAAATCGACCACATAACAAGTGTAATACATGGTTTTAGAAAACATTAAAAAGAGATAGGAAAAGGGAAACCCACTCATAAAAGACTCATAATAGAGAAAATGGATAAAATAAAATGAATATAAGAAGCTGTTTTTGAAATTTAAAAGGTATAACGACCCATACTTTACATACATTGTTAATACATCAAAATTTGAAGCACACTTATTACAACATATGATAAAACCACAAAGGACCGTATAGGTATAGTGTCTTTAGAAACTGGGAAACATAAACAACTGGTTCATAAATCTTCTACAGTGTCTCCCATTTATTTCATCATATCTAGGGTCCCTTTTAGCATATTCTACTTAATATCCATCCTCCTCACCTTAGGTCCGATTTTCTTTGTATGTGTCCGAAGCTCCTCTTCTTTGGAACGCCTCTTTGAATCCTCCACTTGAGGAACTAAGATTGGTCTTTGGAGAAGACCAGGACCTATAGGATTATTCTAGGGAAGTGGAGAGGAGAAAATGGCAGGGGTTGGCCGAGCTTGAGTGCTCAATTTGGTGTGAGGAGGAGGGGGAGGAGGTGCCCTTTTATAAGGGAGGAGAGGGGCACCTTAGGAATATCTCAAAATATTATTTTATATTAAAGTCAAAATCGGTTTATAATGGTTCCAAAGGGTCTTATTTCGAAGCTAAAGTGGGGATGGGTCGAAATCCTATCAACCAATATGATTTAGACAAGTTTAGGGTATTATTTTAACCTTATCAATTAGATTTAACTCTAAGTTAATTAATTTAACTTTTACCGTGTCTTTTTGTTTTCTTTCACTATATGGTTAATACACTTACTATAACATGCCAAACGAACCCCAAATTGTTTATTATTAATATATATATCCTTATCTAAGTCATTTGGCCGAACCTTAGATTTTTAGGAATAAAATAACAATTAATAATATAATATTTGATTTAAAAACTATTTTGTGTCAATTTTGACACTATTTGATATATGATTTTTGTGAAAGTCATAACAGAATTATATGTTCGAACCAAGTTAATTAAATCAACACTAATATATCATAGTAACCTAGAAAATTAGTGGAATTCATAAAAAGTCTTAAATTACATTTATTTTGGTATTTATATTATCAATTATGTCAATATTTCATTAATAAGATAATTACTGCATCATCTTTGTGTCATAAATAAATTAAATTATTTATGTCTAAAAATTACAAATAAAATATCATCATGTAGGAAATATTTTTAGATTTCTAATGAATATTTACAATTGAATTTATCTTATGTATAACCCCATATTAAAAATGATTTACTTATTAAACTTTGATTTTAACTATTTTAACCCTTCTTTAAATAAATTAATAATAAATGTCCTAATCTAATCCAAGTGGGCCTAAATGGTCATATTTTATTCCTAAGTTTGTTTTTGGTCGAATTAAACTTGTCCAATAGAATTAGGACATGTGTTAGGGTAATATTAATATCATATTTACCCTTAGTTACCCTATTTACTATTAACCGCGGTAAAAAACGTAAAAAGTAACTATTCACCAAAAAATTATTTTCATCTCATTGAACCACATTTTAGTCCTTGATATTAACCATGTCTCTCGGATTTTCGAAATTCCATTCACAGAAGCGGTAAAATTATGTTTTATGCAAAATTCAGTTTTTAACCTACCACTTAGTGGTTTCACTATTCATCAAAAATTGAAAGTTTTCCGAAAAATACCAAAATTTCACCCTAGGCTAATTTCGTTATTCCGAATCCAAAAATGAAGTCCATTTTGAAAAATAAAATTTATAAAATTTCAAAAAGTGGTTATTACTATTCATAACGGCTAGTTTTAATAATATTTTAATAGCATATCGTTGTTTAGTGAAACTCGGTATTGCGTACGACGCAAGCTATCGAGGAAGGTCGCGATTGCGTGTAAAGAAAGCCAAGCAAGTGTTGTGTAGAAAAAGATTCCTTTGATGATTTATATAACATAAAAGTCTCGGGTGTTACATTCTACCCCCCTTAAAAAGAATTTCGCCCTCGAAATTCGTCACTTTGCAACAAACAGATGAGGATACTTCTCCCTCATCATATCCTCAAGCTCCCATGTAGCTTCTTCAAGTTGGTGGTTCCTCCATAAAACTTTCACCAAGCGAGTGGTCTTGTTTCGTAGGACTTTTTCGCTACGATCCAGAATCTCTATCGGCTGTTCTTCATAAGAAAGATCTTGCTCCAGCGGTACAACTTCTGAGCTGAGTACATGTGAAGGATCTGGTATGTACTTTCTCAGGAGAGATACATGGAACACATCGTGAACTTGAGAGAGATTCGGTGGAAGCGCCAATCGGTAAGCTACCTTCCCAACACGATCTAGTATTTCGAAAGGACCGATATATCTAGGGCTCAACTTCCCCTTCTTTCCAAATCTCATAACCCTCTTCCAGGGAGATATTCGTAAGAACACTTTATCACTCACTTCAAACTCTAGGTCTTTTCTTCGGTTGTCGGCATAACTTTTCTGTCGACTCTGAGCTGCGCTTATGTGTTGTTGAATAGATCTGACCTTTTCTGCCATCTCATCAACGAGATCAGGTCCTAATAGCTTTCTTTCCCCAACTTCATCCCAGTAAGTTGGAGTCCTACATTTCTTTCCATAGAGAGCTTCATAAGGAGCCATCTGAATACTGGAGTGAAAGCTATTATTATAAGAAAATTCTACCAAAGGTAGGTGTTGATCCGAACCTCCTTTGAAATCCATAGAGAAAGCTCTCAACATATCTTCTAGGGTTTGAATTGTTCTCTCAGAATGACCGTCTATCTGGGGATGATAAGCAGTGCTGAAACTCAACTCTGTATCCAGAGTATGCTGAAAACTTCGCCAGAACTTCGAGGTAAATCTCGGATCCCGATCAGATATAATAGAAAGTGGTACTCCATGAAATCTTACCACTTCCTTTACATATATCCTGGCAAGCTGATCTAGAGAGAAATTCTCTCTAATAGGAATGAAGTGTGCAGACTTTGTAAGATGATCAACTATGACCCAGATATCGTTATTGCCTTTGGATGTTTTAGGAAGTCCTGTGACAAAGTCCATAGTGATGTTTTCCCATTTCCATTCAGGTATGGGTAATGGTTGTAACATCCCCTTAGACTTCTGTCTCTCTGCTTTAACTTGTTGACAAACCAAGCATCGAGAGACATATTCAGCAACATATCTTTTCATGCCATCCCACCAGAAGTACTCTTCCAGGTCCCTATACATCTTTGTGCTTCCAGGATGAATAGAGAATGATGAACTATGAGCCTCATCCAGCAGCTCCTTCTTTAATTCGGGCATGGGAGGAACACAAACCCGATTCCTGAACTTTATTATCCCATCACAATCAAGGTTGAATTCAGGAACATTTCTCACCTTCTTTTGTAACTCGACATCTTCTTTCTGTGCCTCTTTAATCTTCACATGTATTGATGGTTGAACATTCATTTGAGAAAGATAAGATTTTTCCCCTTCCATTATAATTCCAAGATCCATCCTTTGTAAATCCATAAATATTGGATCTTTTGTGATCCTCATCATGGATAAACTAGCATGGTCTTGTCGACTTAATGCATCTGCCACCTTGTTTGCTTTCCCAGGGTGGTAATGGATTGAGCAGTCATAATCCTTAATCAGCTCCAACCATCTTCTTTGACGCATATTCAACTCCTTTTGTGTGAAAATATACTTTAAACTTTTATGATCAGTATAAATATCACACCTTTCACCATAAAGGTAATGCCTCCAAATATTTAATGCAAAGATTAACGTAGCCAACTCCAAATCATGTGTTGGGTAATTTTGCTCATGGATTTTCAACTGTCGTGAGGCATAAGCTATCACCATATCATTTTGCATAAGAACACACCCCAATCCCTTCTTGGATGCATCACTGTAGATCACAAACCTTTCTCCACTACAAGGCAGTGTGAGCACAGGTGCACTGGATAACCTTCTTTTCAACTCCTTGAAATTCTCTTCACATTCCTCTATCCAGACAAACTTAACTCCTTTCCGAGTCAACTTGGTGAGTGGATTAGATAATCGTGAAAAATATTTTACAAAACGTCGATAATATCCATCCAAACCAAGAAAACTTCGAATCTCAGTTACTGTTGTTGGTCTCGACCATCTTTCGATAACCTCTGTTTTTGCTGGATCCACAGATATCCCCTCTTTTGAGATTATGTGACCCAAAAATGCAACTTTTTGAAGCCAAAATTCACACTTGGTAAATTTGGAATAAAGATTCTCCTTTCTCAGGGTCTTTAATATAATTCTCAAGTGATCTTCATGCTCTTCCTTGCTCTTTGAATAGACAAGAATATCGTCTATAAAGACTACCACAAATTGATCAAGATAGTCTCTAAAGACTCAATTCATTAGATCCATGAAGATAGCAGGGGCATTAGTAAGACCAAATGGCATCACTATAAATTCATAGTGTCCATACCTTGTACGGAAAGCCGTCTTTGGTATATCCTCCCTTTTGACCCTTAATTGATGATACCCTGAACGAAGATCAATCTTGGAAAAGTATTGAGCTCTGCGTAGTTGGTCAAATAAGTCATCAATGCGTGGGAGAGGATATTTGTTCTTGATAGTGATCTTGTTAAGTTCTCGATAATCAATGCAAAGTCTCATTGATCCATCTTTCTTCTTAACAAATAGAACAGGTGCTCCGCAAGGTGATGCACTAGGGCGTATGAATCCCTTATCAAGATTCTCTTGGAGTTGCTTCTTCAATTCCTGCAACTCAATTGGGGCCATTCTATAAGGTGTCTTTGAAATAGGCAATGCACCCGGTACGAGTTCTATTGAAAACTCAACTTCACGATTTGGTGGAATACCTGGTAATTCATCTGGAAAGACATCATCAAACTCCCGTACAATGGGCATATTCTTAATCGTGAGTTTCTCACCAACCATTTGAGATAAATAACCTTCATTTAGTGAAATCAATACCCATAAGATGGAAGAAATTTCCACTGGAAGGTTATGTTCATCCTTGCATTGATAGACGATCGTAGATTGATCTGGAATATGAAATGTGACTTCCCTTATTTGGCAATCGATATGAGCTCCATGTAGAGAAAGCCAATC
The DNA here is from genome assembly GCA_963277665.1 of Viscum album. NCBI lineage: Eukaryota > Viridiplantae > Streptophyta > Magnoliopsida > Santalales > Viscaceae > Viscum > Viscum album. The sequence continues at coordinate 500,197,472 of OY728139.1, forward strand.
CATGCCAAGAATCACATCAAATTCCACTAAAGGAAGGATCACAAGATTTTCAGGAAGCACTTTCCCACAAACTTAGATCGGAGAAGAATTATAAACTTTTGATGCGACTGTTGTGCCATTAGGTGTTGTCACAGCTAACTCAACATCTAATTGTTGAGGTAATACGGTGATACCCTTAGAAAATTCTTTAGAAATAAAAGAGTGGGTGGATCCAAAATCAAATAAAACATTTGCTACTTTAGAGTGGATGGTAAGTGTACCTTTCACCACTTCGTTATCGTACTCCACATCGCTGATAGAAATTGCATGTGACTTTCCTTTGTCTTTTGCCTTAAGTTTTTGTTGACGTCGACCATCATCATCAAACCTTGGATTTGGGCATTGATTTGCATAATGTCCCATCTCCTTGCACTTGAAACATTGAAGTGTAGTAGGTTCATTCTGTGTATCCCTTCCATTGTTTGCATCATTAGACATCTTCTTCCCATTATCGCGGCATTCAAATGCTCGATGACCTTCCATTCCACATTTAAAACATTTACTTGTCCCTTTAAGACAACTCCCTCCATGTTTCTTTCCACACTTTGAGCATAAGGGAAAGTTCATCTTCTTTTCCGTGTGCTCTTTAGATTTTTCTTTGAATTCCACCTTCCTCTTCTTATCAAACCCATGTGACTGATGGGTTACTCCAATATCCATCTCGACTTTGAGAGCAATGGAACGATTTCCTCGTAGCTATTGAAGTCCCTTATGGCTAACGCCCTTCGAAGACTTGGTTTTAAGCCACTAAAGAATCGATCAATCTTACTCTCAGGTTGGATAATAATACCAGAAGCGTACCTTGAAAGTCTTGTAAAATTTGCTTCATAAGTACCAACAGATTCATCATCCCTTTGCTTTAGTTCAAGAAACTCTTTCTCCATCATTGTTCGGAGAATACGAGGGAAGTACTTATTGAAAAATAAGTTCTTGAACTCGTCCCATTCCATAGACTCAATTTCATCCCTTTGCCTCGTATTCTTAACAAGATTCCACCATTGATCAGCAACTCCTTCCAAACGATACACTGCTAGGATGACTTTATCATGTTCAGAACATTGAAGAACTGAAAATATCTTTTCAGTAGTACTAATCCATTGTTCAGAAACTAATGGATCAGTAGACCCGCTGAAAGAAGGTGGACGTTGCCTCATGAAGGATTCAACAGAATGTTGCTCCTTCCTTTGCTCGTTTGGAAATCCTGCATGATTCATAGCTTGAGAAAGTTGTGTGAGCATGGCTACAAGATTTTGCATTCCAGCTCCCATATCGTTTGGTTGCTCAGGGGGACAATCATTGCATTGCCCATCACATTCCGTATTAACACGGTTCCTTCGGGTTCCAGCCATTGACTAAAACCAAGAAGAATAGTGTGAGCAACACTAATTATAATAGGAAACCACATAATTCAAGAATAAAATTTTCATGCTTAAGGTCTTATCCTAGGTTATTCAAGGCCATTTCTAAAACACTAAGATTGTGTTCTATGCATAGACTTATCCTTAGGGTTCTTACTAAGGCTTTCACATCCTAGTTTCCAAAGGTTGACTATACCTTTGCTCTAATACCAACTATAACGACCCATACTTTACATACATTGTTAATACTTCAAAATTTGAAGCACACTTATTACAACATATGATAAAACCACAAAGGACGGTATAGGTATAGTGTCTTTAGAAACTGGGAAACATAAACAACTGGTTCATAAATCTTCTACAGTGTCTCCCATTTATTTCATCATATCTAGGGTCCCTTTTAGCATATTCTACTTAATATCCATCCTCCTGACCTTAGGTCCGATTTTCTTTGTATGTGTCCGAAGCTCCTCTTCTTTGGAATGCCTCTTTGAATCCTCCACTTGAGGAACTAAGATTGGTCTTTGGAGAAGATCAGGACCTCTAGGATTATTCTAGGGAAGTGGAGAGGAGAAAATGGAAGGGGTTGGCCGAGCTTGAGTGCTCAATTTGGTGTGAGGAGGAGGGGGATGAGGTGCCCTTTTATAAGGGAGGAGAGGGGCACCTTAGGAATATCTCAAAATATTATTTTATATTAAAGTCAAAATCGGTTTATAATGGTTCCAAAGGGTCTTATTTCGAAGCTAAAGTGGGGATGGGTCGAAATCCTATCAACCAATAGGATTTAGACAAGTTTAGGGTATTATTTTAACCTTATCAATTAGATTTAACTCTAAGTTAATTAATTTAACTTTTACCGTGTCTTTTTGTTTTCATTCACTATATGGTTAATACAATTACTATAACATGCCAAACGAACCCAAATTGTTTATTATTAATATATATATCCTTATCTATGTCATTTGGCCAAACCTTAGATTTTTAGGAATAAAATAACAATTAATAATATAATATTTGATTTAAAAACTATTTTTTGTCAATTTTGACACTATTTGATATATGATTTTTGTGAAAGTCATAACAGACTTATATGTTCGAACCAAGTTAATTAAATCAACACTAATATATCATAGTAACCTAGAAAATTAGTGGAATTCATAAAAAGTCTTAAATTACATTTATTTTGGTATTTATATTATCAATTATGTCAATATTTCATTAATAAGATAATTACTGCATCATCTTTGTGTCATAAATAAATTAAATTATTTGATGTCTAAAAATTACAAATAAAATATCATCATGTAGGAAATCTTTTTAGATTTCTAATGAATATTTACAATTGAATTTATCTTATGTATAACCCCATATTAAAAATGATTTACTTATTAAACTTTGATTTTAACTATTTTAACCCTTCTTTAAATAAATTAATAATAAATGTCCTAATCTAATCCAAGTGGGCCTAAATGGTCATATGTTATTCCTAAGTTTGTTTTTGGTCGAATTACACTTGTCCAATATAATTAGGACATGTGTTAGGGTAATATTAATATCATATTTACCCTTAGTTACCCTATTTACTATTAACCGCGGTAAAAAAAAGTAAAAAGTTACTATTCACCAAAAAATTATTTTCATCTCATTGAACCACATTTTAGTCCTTGATATTAACCGTGTCTCTCGGATTTTCGAAATTCCATTCACAGAAGCGGTAAAATTAAGTTTTATGCAAAATTCAGTTTTTAACCCACCACTTAGTGCTTTCACTATTCATCAAAAATTGAAAGTTTTCAGAAAAATACCAAAATTTCACCCTAGGCTAATTTCGTTATTCCGAATCCAAAAATGAAGTCCATTTTGAAAAATAAAATTTATAAAATTTCAAAAAGTGGTTATTACTATTCATAACGGCTAGTTTTAATAATATTTTAATAGCATATCGTTGTTTAGTGAAACTCGGTATTGCGTACGACGCAAGCTATCGAGGAAGGTCGCGATTGCGTGTAAAGCAAGCCAAGAAAGTGTTGTGTAGAAAAATATTCCTTTGATGATTTATATAACATAAAAGTCTCGGGTGTTACAAAAGGCATACTACATAAAAACGAAACATAAAATAAATAGAGAAGTTGATACTGCCCTTACAATGAAGAGTGACTCCTAAAACTCAAGGATTGGGACATTGGGGTATTTAGGACACCTTTGGAGGAATCTTTGGGAGGTAATACTGTAAACTATTCATGGATAATTAATAATCAATGAAATTTAATAGAGATAATGGTGGGTATTTATAGTAAATGTGATGGAGTTTTTCTATTAATTTCTTTGGACACCTCAGTAGTGGTATTTGAAAAACCATTGGCTTTCCCAAGGTATTATCCCATGTTATTGGTAACTTGGGAATCAGTTTACATTATTTTAATAAAAAATAGTCTACCATCATTTTATAATACTCGTTACATCTTTATTACATAGTTATAATGTCATTAAACATACCTAAAAACTCAAACTGTATTTTTACTATCAATGAAAAACTAAAGTATTTTATAAAATTATCATAAATTACTCATAACATAATATAAAAGTTAAAATTTAAAAAATGACATTTATTTTATTATAATATTTCTCAAAATATAATAAATTTAACTTTTAACTAGGAAAACACTTATTTATTAGAAATAACAGCGGATAGAAAATGCATAGTAAAATTAATAGTAAACTTTTCGACACTTGAAAAAAATAAAATTATTTTATCATATGTAATTAAATAATGGTGTTTTTATCAAAATATTTCATTATAATAAACATTATTAAAAACTATTTTGTTTGTTATAATATTATTATACTTTCTATAAAGTACAATTTATGACTTAAAAATCAATTTATCCAATTCCATATGAATTTTTAATCAAAAATATTATTAAAATGGAAATGATAAAATAGAAATTTTATTTAACCAAATGGATTAAATTTTAATAAAATAGGAACTCAACACATATACTCTTATAACAGCCATATATGACATAAGGGTAAGGTGAACGATGATGATATACTGTTGGAGTGGCTCAAATAACATCAACCTAGTGGTAATTAAAACTAACTTGAACTTTTCCCATATATGCTTTAGTTCAACATTAACATGTTGAATCTTAGCTTGTGATTGGTCAAGAGTGAATCCTAGTGATTCTACTTCCTTCCCATAATCTAAAAAATGATCTTCGTATGACATGATTATACAAGATGGGGCCATCAACTCTTCTTTCTGCATTTATTAACCACTATCATTTCTAATTATAATATTAATTATAACATTAAAATCATTATTAATAGAATTTTTTCCAATGGTCCTATTGACCAATGGTCATAATTTACCAATGGTAATATAACGGTCAAAACCCAATGGTCACGTTTCAATTATACTCACTTTATTATTAAAGAGATATAGTTTTTTTGAGTACAAAATAATATAACACACATTTTCGAGAAGAAAATATTATTCAAAAAGTTCAGGCAATTTCATTAATTGAGTTAAATAAATTTGTAACACCCTACCTTTGATCACACTATCCTAAAGTGGGGAAGTATTTTTATATAAAATTATTCATAAAATAAATTATTGGGTTGTGTACTCAAGAAAAATGATAAAGTGACATCCTATGATTCTTTAAAATTGAAGATCTCTGAGAAGAACTATCTGGTGCATGATCTAGAGTGGGTTTTAGTGATATTAACATTTAATATTTGGAGACACTACCTTTATAGATGGAAGTGTGACACATATACTAATAATAAAATCTTGAAGTATATATTCACATGGAAGGAACTAAACATGATCCAACAAATATTGATATAGTTAATTAAGGAATGTCATTACTCAATTATGCACCATCTCAAAAAGGAAAAAAATGTGGAATATTTTATAAGAAGAAAATATATTATATTGAGACATAAAAAGGATGAAATTTTGAATCATAAAGGAAGGAATAACATCCTACTTTATTCATGTAATTATTCATCACCCATTCTTTTGAGGATACAGAAAGATTACTAGGTAGAAATGAAGATATTAAATGAGGTGGATTTTCAAAGAATGCGGGCAACCTCAGAGTTCAGAATTGATGAAGAAGGAGTCTTGATATTTAGGACAAAAAAATGAATACCATCAAATCCTAAGATAAAGAAGGATCTATTGACTGATGATCACAGCTCAATATTACCTATCCACCTTGGAAGAAAAAAGATGTAGATATATCTTTGATATCACTAATGGTAGGAAAATAGGGAAATAAATATTTATAAATATTCATCAATGTGCTTAGTATGTCAACAAGTGAAGGTATACGTACAAAATTCGAAGTATATGATGAAACCATTACCCATACATATATGGAAATGGGGAAAAAACACCATAGATTTTGTGATTGGCATTCAAAAGACGCCTAAAAGAAATAATTCCATATGGGTTATAGTGAATCATCTAACAAAGACATCCCACTTCATCACTATTCTAGTTGACTTCTCACTCAATCAAATTATAATGATATACATATGAGAAGTAATGAGGAAATATAAAACACCACAATCGATTGTAATTGATCATGTTTTGAGGTTCATCTCATTATTTTGGACAAGTCTTCAACATACCTAGAACATATAGGTAAACATTGATATAAACAATCTCCCTGAGACTAATGGTCAATCTTAACAGAGTATCTTGACACTTGAGTAAATGCTGAGATCTTGATTGATGGGATTCAATAAAGATAGGGATCAACATCTTCTTTGGTAGAGTTCTTATAAAATAATATATTTGGTTTAAGAATTTATATAGAACTTTATATATCCATTTAGAATGGAAATTTCAATTTCCAATATACTTGTATTAAGTTAGATAATTTTAGATACTGGGACTTTATCTAGTATAAGAAATGATAGAGAAGGTTATATTCATTCCACTACACATCAAGGTATCACATAATCGAGGAAAATTATGTTGAAAAGCATCGATGGGACCTGGAGTTTTATGTTAGAGATAAATTGATCCTTCAAATATCACTTTGGAATAGATTCATGAGGTTTGATATGAAAGAAATACTATACACTAAATACATTGACCTCTTAGAGAATCTTAATCACATTAGAGTTCTGGCCTATGAAATAGAACACCCAAAAGACCTATCTCTTGTGCATGACATGTTTCATTTATCCATCATGATGAAGTGAAATAATGATTCATCACATGTATAGAATCATGAGGTGGTGCAGTTTGAGAATGATCTATTTTAAAATGGGAAGGCGATAAAGATCTTGGAATATAGAGACAAATTTCTAGGAAAAAAGATAATTTCACTTGTCTAATTACTTTGGTGGAACCATATATACGAAGAGGAAACAAGCAAAACTAAGGATAAAATGAAATAGAAGTACCCTCGTATTTTTTATATTATTGACTTTAGTTTAAATATCAAGGATGAAGTTTCTAAAGGGTGTAAGAATATAATGACCTAGAATTCTATATGAATAAATCAATCTATGATTAATCATGTGTTACACTTAGTTATTTAGAATATCATAAGACAGATGCCCATATAATAAATAAGTAATAGCTATTGAATATAATAATTTAATATAAGAAATTTAAATAATAATAATACAATATAATAAATTCTTTAAAAATAATAAAATTGATTTTTTTGAATAATAAAGTATAATTTCATTTTTAGGAAATAAATATATGTTTTATTTTTATTAAAATTAATTTTATGATAAATTTAAAATAATGAGATAACATGGTTTTACATACTTTTATATAAGTGATTATTTATTTCTATGGATTTATAGGTAATTTTTATAAGGGTTCACAATTTTATCGAGCTATAAAAATTAGTTTTTTTATAAATAAGGATTTTTATTAATGATATTTAATTTAAAATATTTAAAAATAATTTTTACAAAGTGAATTCTATTTTTAGAATAACTTAATTTTATATTGTACTAAATATATAAAAATTTTATATTTATGAATACCATAACTTTTGTGAAACCATCATGTTATAATTCAGAGATAAAAAATTTTAAAACATTTTCTTGAATAAAAATTTATTTCTGGAGTAAAAGAATAAATTTAAAAAAATATTATGTTTGATTTAAAAACCAATATTTGGTATTTTTTAGCCTAAATTAAATTTTATCATAATAAAAAATCTATATTTGGTTATCTGCATTTAATTGAGTGGTTAGAGGGTACCATTTGGTTTTTTGTTGATATAAATATCAAATAACAATTTCTCTTTTAATAAAAAAACATTAAATTTTGTGGGAAGCCTTAGTACTAAAAAATTATTTGGATAAACTGATAAAATTTTGTGGGAAGTCTTACTACTAATATGAGAGTATGAAAAATAGTGGGGAGACTATACCCCTTGGTATTGAGTTGTAATAATAGAGGGATAAACATTATAGTAACATAAATGACATAAAAAATACAATAATAACTGATAAAACAAATAATGAAGGCGTTTAAAATTCTTTTGTCTGGGCCTGTGCTATCATGCTATGACACACTGGCTATTTCCCCACATTCCGACTTTCCAAAGGTGGATGAAATCCATTGCTTATTTAGGGAAGGTTTCTCCTTCATTTAAAAGGGATGATGGGGTGTCAGTCTCTCCTTCTATGGATTCCTCCTCAGAAATCGTTTCCAAGTATACGTCTCCATCAAAGATTTAGATTTTGTTTTTGAAACTATTCTTGGTTCCACATCTTTTCGAACACTAGTCTATTACACTAATTATATCAGGACATTCCATATGGCCAAGTTAGGGCAGCAACTTTAAGTCAGGGGAGTAGTCACGTTGGGTATCACTGGCCTGTCTGGATGCTAAAACACTCGTACACCTGGATTTTCTTCCCCTTAGGATATGGCATCCAAGGGAACAGAAACCCAAGGTATCCCACATTGAGGGATGGGAATTATATGCGCTAGGAATGTTCCTGATGATTTCCTCAGCTTCCCATGTTTAACACAGGGTATGCCATGAGTTTAACATCTAGAAGAGATGGATCAGACTGATCAAAACACTGATTGGAGTGGATCATATGGGTACATCCCTAGGAGGGGAACCTTAGGGGTTTACTATATGGGTGGATCAAAACTTCTAATGAGGAATAATTTGAGGATGATTGGGTCCCAGAAAAGGGAACACCAAGGATTACCATTGTCTGGGATTGAGCCTCGTGGAGGCTTAATTTCTACCATATTTAGAAGATAGGGATCAAAACCCACATAGTTTGAATGGGTGAAGAATTGGGGTTTACACAAAGGACAACAACCCGGAGAAATGTTGAGGCTTACACTTTATTAGCAGCCCATCGCAAGAGGGACAATATTGGTTCTATGGTTATGTATTGGGAGGGATTTATGCATGGTTAGCTTCCCAGGAGCCGTAAGGAGCAGCGATGGGATGGATAACATGATCTCACCGAGATGTTGTGGCCCGGGAATGATTCAGTATGGATGATAGATGGTTAAACGAAGTGGATGAGAGAAATCGGATGAAAGCATCATGAAAAGGATTGTGATGTTGGGATTGAACCATAGAGAGGCTTTCTACATATACCTATGGTAGGGAATCAAAGTCAATGTAGTTCCATGGTGTGATGGGACTCCTAAAGAGGCTACCCATGATAATGGAGCTAATGTATGTAGACCTAAAGAAATTAGAACCCTTGGGTTATGGCATGGGCCTCCCAAAACCCAAAGGCTCAAAGGAAAGACTTGGATGGGATATGGATAATGGGATTGAACCTCAGGGAGTCTTCCTACGTATCCTCATGGAAGGGAATCAAGGTCCACATAGTTATTGATGATGCATAAAATCAATGAGTACAAGAATGAAAAAAAAGACATAGACACATGTTGTGTTTACGCATGGTTAGCGGACCATCTCAAGAGGGAGACTCTTGGTTGGATGGTTATTGATTTTATGGGGCTTATGCATGGTTAGATACCTAAGAGATGGTCTAACGCCACAATGGGACAGACCAAGGATGTGAGTTTCAACAAAGGGAACACTGAAGTTTACCAAGTCTTGGGGTATAACCTCAGGGAGGCTTCATACATATCCTACATAGGAGACATGGATAAAAACCCACTTAGTTTAAAATTAGATAGTTTAATGTCATTCTAGATGAGGGTAAACCGACATGAAGTAGTTAGGGCTGATGAGTGATGGACTTGACCCTTAAGGAGGCCACCTATGTATCTTTCTTGGGGAGGGAAAGGATAAAAGTCCTCATAGTTTGGTGTGGATGGAGGATGGGGATTACACTCTAAGGTTCCCAAAGAGGGTTTTATGGTTGATTATTACCCTAAGATCACGTGATTCATGCTCCGTGTGAGAAAAAATAGGCAACAAATACATGACGATCATGTCATGAAAGGTGTATCCATAAGGAATGGAGTGGGGTTATGCATGGTTAGTGGCACAAGGAGATGGATATTGCGACTTACTCTAGGATGGAGGCCTTACGGGGATAAATCCAAAAAGGAGAGGGTTGATGTGTCGAGACTCCCCTGTACCTATCTCCCCTCAAGTCATTATGCTTGGAAGAGGCAAGGAGGAGAAAGGGTGATACCTCATGAAAGAAATGCTAGGGGATTACATCAGGATGGTTTCCCTTCCCCACAGGCAGATTTAATTACATGCAAGGAGTATCTCATTCCATGTGAGGTAGATCTTTCTCATGTAGAGACTAGTGGGAATAGAAAATGTCTCAGGTTGGGAACCCTGTGTAAATTTCACAGAGTGGGCCTATAGTTTAACGTCATGTTATGGGAATGACGATTCCTGGAAGTTTAACTTCTTTTAGCTCATATGACGGTGATCTTCTACCCACCCCAGGGAATTAAATAACCCACACACTTTAACCCTTGGTAAAGGGAAGGCAACAGTAATTCCGTGTGGAGACGGTGTTGAGGAGTGATCCATTGATGGGATCACGTTAGCGTGGTTTTGAAAAGAAGCAATATCCATTAGTGTGACAATGTGATGAAGCATGGGGAAATGAAACATAACATGAAGCACTACCCAAGGGACATTGAAATAACTTCACACATGCCTGGAGGGTTGTACGAGAGAAGTATGTGCATGATAGAGGTGTCACGCATAAGAGGGGATCTGACATGGTGACTTAGGGGAAGGATGAAACATGGAGTGAACAAGGATGGGCGCAGACAAGAATAAATTGGTGCACGTAAGAGGTAGGGTTGCGCCCAAAACGAGTGGTTGTATGCAAGGGGAGAACCGACACACAGTATCAACACAACACAAGGGAAACATGTGCACATGGGGAATCTTTTTTGAACAAATTTGTTTGAGTAATGGGAAATGTGTGGGGATCAACCACAAGTGGGGCCACCTGGAGGAGGACCCCTGGGAGACTTGTCCCGCAACATCCCATACTTTGAGGCCATATCTTTCACATTATTGCAGATGTGTTGTGTTTCACATAGTAGATATTTGGGTCATCTTCTATCAATGTCTCTATAAGGGTGGTATTATGTTTCTATTGATAGCCTAAAACTTTGGCAGTGACACATAAGATTAGCGGAACACAAGAGTCATTTTAAATCGCATTGGGTGTGGAAGATCTTGCGTACAATGGGTTTTCATGCACGCGGGCTGAATTTTGTTCGCACCTATGAATTAGGGATTTTTTGGTAGGGTGGCATGGAAGTCTCATGCTGACATTTCATTATGTGCAAAATAACTTGTGTGTGGTTTCCACTCTTGCGTGCCTACCTCGAAACATGTGCGCACCTCACTTTGGTCTCTTTAGATGGTTTTATAACTCCACATAGGCTTTTAGTTTTCTCAAAATGGCCCATTTATTTCCTTAATTGAAACTCAGTGCCAACAAATGCCTCCCCACAGAATTGGAACTGATGGTGGACCCGAATGTGGGATTCTTATGGAAATACTGAAAAGCAGAGGGACTGATGATAGTGCATGCAAAAACACCCACTTGACATGAAAAACCCTTTCGCACCTGTGAAAGAGGTGGTTCGTGCCAATAAATACACTGGGGGGGGGGGGGGTTTGGGTCCCCACTTTGACTTTTCCATACGATAAGGGCATGTGCTATCGTGTGTGGAAAATCATCAATTATTCATGAAAGATCTCGCATCTGGTCTAGGTTTTGTGCACACTCGTAGGTTCTTTTGCGCCACTAACAACTCTTGTGCACACCAAAATTAGGTGTAATTTTTATGGATTAATATCCTCTTTCATGTGAGAGAATGTCTTGCATGTTGAACACCAATTATTTAATGAAAGTTTCTTTGTGAATTCTAAAACCTGACAGTAATAGGTGCTCAAAAGACTGATGCTAAGGGGGAGGCTACCACAACTACAAGGAGGAATGGGATGATCACAAATCCTCATATTCTTCATGCGAGAGGGGTCATGTCGGATAATCAGATGATTTTTGGAATTCTAACTCAAGTGAAAAAGGATTACGTCTTATGTGATAGTATGCTAATATGGAATTTCATTATTTTTGCAGGAGGTGTTAATGCCAGGATTTGAGACTGATATGCCACAGTCATGGGTAACACACGAAGATAACCTTCCATAGTTCAACATCACGATAAATGGTCACCCTTTAGGGGAAACATAGAACATAGCCATTTATATCCTAAATCATTAGACCCATACTGTTGTAGGAAGTGATCATGTTCCTCTGGGATCTCCAGCTCATTATGAGAGAACCTTAAAAAGTAGCATTATTGATGAGACAAAATTTAGAAAAGAATGGGACTTCAGGTTCGGGGGAAATTTAACGAGTGAATGGGCATGGGTGTACTGGGTATGCCAGAAATGTGAATATTTTGGGGTAGATCTGCTGTCTATAAGGATTTTTAAGCTATCTCGAAATCAAAGTTTCACTTTTTCCATCAACAAGACTTGGTTCTAGTGCAGTTTATGCGGTGGTATCCTGACATCAATACCTTCCACCTCCACCATGGATCGGTAGGCTTAAGTCTGTGGGAAGTTCATTGCATTGGGGGAATTCCCCTAAACGGGTTCAAATTTGATGAGTTATTTCCAACAAGGAATGCCTGGAGGGATAGGATGCACACACCTATTCAGACAAGGTATCTAATAGAGATGGATAATGAGAAGTTCAAAATAAAATACATCTAGATGGGAATATCCTATCTGGGATAGTTCAGTCTATTTATGATGCAGGACAAGGCTGTGAAAATGCCAGGATGAGGGAAGAAGTTCCCAAACACAACACAGTGGGGAATTGTAGGATCAAATTTGATGGTCCTTGAAGTAGTAGATTACCGATCCTAGGGATTTAGCATAAACAAAAGTAAGGACCTGAATAATCGGTATGCCGGCTTCCTTGCTGCATTTCTAAGTAGGTGGCTACTGTCAGTGCGAGATACAAATATGGGGGGTTTTCCAGGGATTCTAGTGATGGTTGGAATCATGGTGGCCTAGAACAAGGTTAATATGGGGGTGCCTGTACTTTCTAGGATATAAAAAATTCTGGGATACATATCTAGGGGAAGCATTCCCAGGAAGATATGTGGGGAATTTCATATTATTAATGGCTATATTGTAGCTCATTATGGCTGGTATGACTTTACGAATTACATCCTCCCTCCTGGTGATTGCCTACAACAATCCCTTTTGAATATTGATGGAATCCGCCAACTGAATCTTAGAGACGAAGGGATCAAAATCAAGACTGCAAACTATAACAAATTCAAATTTCATTCATTTAGAACCCCATATGGACAAATGGTAGATGATGGGAGAGACTTATTGGAACTGAGGGAGTACATGAAAACTACCAGGGGTGGCATGCTAGTAGCCTCGATTGATGGACTGTTTTTTTGAGAATTGTATGTGCCGATGAGGATGGCCAGAGAATTTAGGTGCATGCAACGGATGCCCAAGAAATTATATACAGAGGTTTGGGGAGAGTGACATCCTTGAATCCTTCACCAAATGTTTCTCATGATCATGAACAAAAGTTTTGGGGAAGTCATCACCCTCCCCCTACCGATGTCAATTTTGGCCTATCAACGGAGTGTGCCAACCATTAGATAGCAACGTACCGAGAGGTGATTCTGCAGAAAAGTATCCAGAAAATCAAGGTGGATAGAGTGGAGTTTGGATAGCAAGGAGGCATATGAGGTACTTCTGGGGAGGTTAGTTGAGGAATATGATATGTGTGTGGAATTATATGGGATGAAACTTCATCAGCGGGTGCATTTCTAGGTGAGGATGTGCCTCTACCTTTTAAAATTGGTGGACCCATGGGCATCCCCATGGGCCAGCCATGGAATTCCCTATAAAGCAACTAAGTCATCACCTAAAGTCAACTTCCAACACCATCATCCTAATTTTATGGTATTCCTCGAGAACACCACAACAATATATGTCCATCAAATATCTACGGTGGAGGCAAGTGTGCGCTAGTTGTAACTTACCAGAAATATGGTGCTTTTAGGTGGCGGGTAGGGTAAAATTTCTTCACCGACATGCATAATTGATAGCCATATATATGTACACATGTCAATAAGGGTGGTATGAAGAGGTCCACCTCTTTGTGAAAGTGATGCTTGACTAAAAACATAACCCAAAAAAGCTTCCATATGAGGATGATGGTGACGAGGAAGAAGAATAAGAAAGTAAGGAATAGGAGGAGGAAGAATAGTAATAGATATATATAGAAGAGAAAGAGTGAGAAGAGGAGGTTGGGGTGAAGCTCCCAACGGTGAGGGACCTCCAGAAACAATCTTACTATAGGTAACCCTAGGTGAGAGTGGTGAAATCATAGACTCCGATGTAGAACTGGATGAACAGCTCGAGGTGAGTCTCAACTCTTATCTCCACTGGCCTTTCTCTTTTCATAACTCTAATCCACTGACAAAACAGTATCATATTTAGGAACATATTGATGATGATGTCTAGGAAGCATTCCCCATAGGGGATGAAGATGTACCCATGGATGTGGAAGAATATGCTCATGATCCTAAATTTGGGATCGAGCAGGGTGGGGAACCATCCATGGATGAATTATGAAGTGACAAACCAGAATAAAGGGATGAAATTGTGAACTCCAAGTCTCAAGATATTCCCATTATTTAGAAGGATAAAATGCCAATTATCTAATTTACAAGTGCTGTGGGATCTCCTATGGTGGTGGATTCTACCGTGACACATGAACTGGATACCACTGCACTTGGTTCTTGCAAGTATTTACCTTCATTGGATCTCATCTTTTATTAGATAACTCAGCTGACCAAGATAACAGTTTCCAATGTAGTGATCATGAGGCTGGAGTCTTGTAAAACTCTCAAGTCTGGAATGTCTATAGGATCCTTACCAGTGATTTCACCAGCTCTCACAGAGCCAACTATTCATGCTAGTCCTGCCTTAGTACCTGGTGATCATGAAGCTGCAATCCTAGGTGATGATGTAGCTAGGGTTGAGCTCCAAGCCAGTGAGGGTGAGGTCACTCAATAAGAAAGAGTTCCAGAACATGACCCATTCGCTGAACTCATGGACATTTTTCCAGAGAATAGGCCTTTAAATCATGAGGAGATGGATGAATATGATCCTGACATGGCCGAGGAGAGCCATATGATGTGACACAATGTGTGGAAGTGCATCAAATTATTTCTCATTTAGTCACAGGTAGAACCGATAAGAGAAATGAGGTCAATTCGCACATGGATACTCTTTATCTATACTAGAGCGGTGGATGATCAATGTATTTATATAATGATTCATGATTATATGGGTACGAATATAGGAGAGATTATCAAGAGATCTGATATTTCCCAATTCCAAAAGAAGATCAAAGAATACCCAGAAGTTCCTTAAAGCTGGTCAATAAGTTTGATACCTTGAAGAGAATGCAAGCAAAAGAGTAGAATTTATCGTGGGCCATTCTGATATCATTGAATAGTTGAAGGCTCGGCTGGAGGTTGCCCAAGAGAAAGTGGTGATGAAAATCCTTCAAATGATTGAGCTCTAATCTGAGTAGGCATGAGTGCAGGCCGAAGCTAATGAGTACCACTCTGAAGCTACTGAGGAATAGAGTGATCTCAAGGAGTGGGAAGCAGACCTAGAGTCTACTAGCCAGAAGGTGGTATCATTGGATAAATCCATCAAAGGCACTGATCTATAAGAGCCATGTTTTTGAAGATCTCATAAACCGATTTCCCTATTTTATTTTCCTGTTCCGAACTATGTGCATAAACTGATTATTTTCATTCTTTATTATTTTAGTGCATTCCGACCATAACTTTGGAGTAATTAGTGATCCATCCCTAAGATCACGTGGGTCATACCCAGTGTGAGAGGAAAGATAAAACTACATAATTGTTCCCTTTATGTATGAGAACACCAATTGAACATTCTAAAACTTGGGGTTTGGATGACCACCAAGAGTTTTCTAAAATAATGGAGGGCTCCTGACCAGGGAATAGGGTCCTCAGAGAAGCCAAACTCTCATTCCCACCCACCCTAGTGCACGAGAGGGATGAATCCATGGGTTTTGAAATGAATCCGAAAAAAGGGAATGAAGAATGTGAATTACAATACCCCAATTTTGGGATATAGTGGGGAGGTCATGATAAAAGAGGATTGTTGTTGACCATATTCAAAACACATCATCTGTACAACATTATCCTAAAATGGGGGAAACCAAATAAGGGCCAAACACTAACCACATTTGAAAAATATGGTCAAACTTTAGGTGTTGTCCAATATATTATGGAACATTGTCCTAGGACAGTAGGCGATCTGTATGGCTGAGCAACCTAACCATTAGGGGGTTCCTCTAGACGTAAAAGGGAATGGGGATCCGAAATAGAGGGAACAAAAAACGTGGTGATGGAATGATAGGATTTTTGGATGAATTATAACACTCTTGAAATTATGCCACCATGATGAAAGTGCACGGGGTGAACATATCAGTCAAAATCAAGATCAGGGATACTTCGGAGAGGGACCTCTTTAGAGAGGACCTAAGGTAATCAATGGTTATATGTCAGGTGGTGAGGATGATAGTTTCATAGTTTAACGTCATATGGCAGGACCCATTGGTCACACTGTCTCGTATATGGATACTACCTTATAAAAACCCCTAAGCCAACGTGATCCATGATCAGTGTAGGAAACAAGGAGTATTTTCAGAACTTCCATAGATAACGAGAGCATGCAACGATAAAAGGAAATGCCTGGTGGGGAAAATCCAAAACAAACCAAAATTCCTACTCAATGCATGTGAATGCATAAAGTTTCAACACTAGGGTGTCGATGATCTATAAATAGGAAAGGGTCATTGAACATGAAATTCACTACATCTGATATTTGGGGATGTAATGGGAGTGGTGTGATGATGAGGGATAACTATTGACCATGTTTGAAACACATCATCCATTTCACATTAGCCTAGAATAGGAACAGAGAAATGAGGGTTGATCACTGACTGTATTTGAAATGTTGAACCCATCCCATAATGTCGTTCAAAGTCCTCTAGGAAGTTGGATCAAAGTGGTATCAAAGCCATAAGATCAATCATTTTTTTTTATAGGGGGTCCCTTTGGGTGAGAAAGATAATAAAAACCCTAATGAAGGAATGTACGAATTGCGAACAATACTCATGTAGTTTAAGTGTCATATAGGACGAACACAGGGGAGGAATGAAGTGTTTTTCACCACACCATCTGGTTTTAAGGGGTTCTGGAGGTGAAAGTATTTACTACTAGATTATAGAAAGAATGTTTGGGCATCACTACGTATCCTATAATGATGGGAATCAAGCCAAAAACAGTTCTCGTTGGTGGTACGGCAGGAGGCCAATACCCAAAGGGGGAGATATGATCATTCAAAAAGGAATACAAAAATTGGTAAGTATTTTAACATCATGCGACCATAGATGATAATATTCTTAGTTTATGGTTGTAGTGATCGGACTGTAAGGTGCCTAGTTTAATTTCATGTGTGTGGGACATGCCCGTGTAGTTTATTGTCATGCGGTAAGGACATGGAAATAGATAACTCTCGAGAGAGGTCCATGGAGTATTTACTTAAAACTCGACATAAATGAAGAAATAAGTCCACACCACACCACATTATTCTATGGACCCGGGCCAAAATGGAACAAGAGGGTTCATCATGATGTAGTTAGACCACAGACAAAAGTCTTGGCATCACTACGTATCCCATATGTATGGGAATCAAGACACATGTAGTTCTTGAAGGTGGTATAGTAGGAGGCCAATACCAAAAGGGGGGAAATGTATTCTCGAGTGAAGACATCGAATATCTAGGTAACATTACATTACATATCCTTTATGTAAAATACATAGTTTAGTGCCATGTGATAATGATGCAAGAGTCCTTAGTTTTTGGTAATGGAGGTTGGACCAAAATATGGGAAGATTCCTGAAGCGGAGGTACTTGATGTGGTGCCACAAGGTGACCCAACATGAATGGGGACAAAATAGTCTCCACCACACCACAAACTTCCATAAGAACTCACATAGTTTAATGTCGGGATGCCCAGACTAAGGAACAAAAGGTCCTAGTTTAAGTTCATAAGGTTCAGACCAAATGATTTGGAGTTCTTTCATGTATTCAAAAACCTTAGGCATATCCCTAATCTCCCTTGAGCGATGCTAAATGTGGGGAACTAGGGAAAAAATATCTTTGCAACACATGGAATACACGGCTGGGGGAGACGTTGTGGAGTCAAAGATGTCCTCCACAACACCGATTCACCCTCTTTTATGTGCACGAGTGCACAAAGGGATAATACCAAGGGTGTAAATATTACCCTTGAACATGATGGAGTGGAGAGGGATTTGAATCACCCAACCAATATTTAAGGATCAATGGGTGTGGCATAAGGATGGTGGATACTATTTACCATGTTTGAAACACAACATCCACACCGTGAAACCTGCAATGGGAAAAAAAGAGCATTTGCCACCGACTATGTTAGAAATATGGGACTTGTGTCAAATTGTCATTCATAATCCTCTAGGACATTGGCCCAAGATGGTATGAGAGCACTGAGGCCTAGAATTCATGCTATTTGGGGTCCTTTCGAATGTGAAAGATGATGAAAACCCAGATAAAGGGAAACATGAATCATGGAGATGGATGAAAATATGTCCATGTAAAATCATGAAAACTAGGTCCTAAACCATAGTGAATCTGGGCACATTGGGGTGGTATAATAGAGGTCAATAAATCCAGGTAAGAAGGGGGGGAAATGGGTTGAGGAACCCAGGGTTGGACCCGAAGACTAAATGTCCGAGTGTACCTACACATCCCATAAGGATGGGAATCAATCCATACATAGTTCATGAGATGCCATGCAGTTTAATGTCTTACAGATGCATGGATAATGGAAGGGATATCTCTGACAGGAAGTATGTGTCAAGTCTTTTATAAAACCATCGTGAAGGAGGACTTACGCCGACATACTCCACACCACATGCTCCCGATAGAGCTCGCGCTAGGGTGATAGAAAAGGGAAGGATTTGAGGCACCTCAGCTGGCCCTGAAGAGTAAACATCTCGAGTTCCTACGTATCTCATTAGGATGGGAATCAAGCCACATATAGTTCATGAAAATGATATGGTATGGTACCAATGCTAGGGGAAATATTGTCGTGTTGGTCAGGCCCATGAACAAAAAGAAGGGGTATTTTATTAGTCTTATTTTTTCCTTTAGTGTGGATGTGTTTTTTTAGGAAAAAAACCCCAGACGAAGAATTTGGGAAGCTCCGTAAGAATCATACCATATGTTGGACATGTAAAATGGTGTGGTGGATGAACAATAGCAAACATGATGTCCCCCTAAATGAGGACACCACAATGTGGTGTCATTTATTTTTTGTCATGCGGCCAAGATGATGGCGTCACAGTTTAGGGTCATATGATAGGACAAGACCATGTGATTTATCATTGTGTGGTAAAGACGCAACAGTTTAAAGTATTGTGGGACAAGGAAGAATAGTTAAATTTCATATGTAATGGACATGAACAGAAGAACTCAACTCTAAAGGGGATGTTCATGATGTGATAAAAAAAGCCCACATGAATGGGGACAAGAAAAGTCCAAACCACACTATGTGCAAACCCAAGGGGGAACCTCAGGACAAGGGCTAGAAAAGATCGAAGGACATGGGGTTAGACCTGAAGATGAAATTTCCAGGTGTTCCTATGTATCCCATGATGATGATAATCAATCCATATGTAGTTCTAGAAATGTCATTCAATTTAACGTCATATGGTAAGCACATAGATGGGAGAGAATTGCTCCTAAGGGGGAGTACATGGTGAAGCTATTATTAGCCTAATATAAATAAAGACATAAGTCCACATAGGACACACCACACAATCCAATAATATTCCATGCCAAATGGTCGAAAAAAGTGACAATTAGTGGAGCCTGATCAAGACACGAATTCGAAATTTCCAGGTGTTCCTACGTATCCAATAAAGACAGGAATCAAGATGTATGTACTTTTCAAAATTCATACAGTTTAACATCATACAGTAAAGATGAGGTGGAAAAGGGGTGTCTCAAAGAGTAATGTGTTTGGAATGGAATATAACCCGATGTGAATGAGGACATAAGTCCACATAAACCACACCATTCATAATTCTAGAAGAGAACTCATGAAAATTGGCTGAGAGAAAGGATAGATGAACCCCAACCAGACCCAAAAACAAAATTTTCGGGTGTTCCAATGTATCCCATTAGTATGGGAATCAAGCCATACATAGTTCGTGAATCATAATGCAGTTTAATGTCATGTGGTAAGCACATAAGGGTGAAGGCTGTTTTGGAAGGAGAGGATCATGATGCAGCAATTGGAAACCCAACGTGAATGGTGAACAAAGAAGTCCGCATACCACACCATATGCAATCCCTCGAAGAGAACTAAACTCGGGTGGGGGAGAGAGATTTGTCGGGCTAGGCCCGACAACAAAAATGTTTGGGTGTTCCTAAGAAACGTATTATGATTAAAATAGAGCTATACATAATACTTGAGAATCCCGTGCAGTTTAGCATCATGTGGTAAGGATGAGAAAAAAAAGAGGAGTGTCTTAGGGCGATATGTGTGGTGTAGAAAAAATAGCCCGACGTGAATGAAAACAAATAGTTTGTACCACATCGCAAATCCTGAGAGATAACTAGCGCCAAGAGGCCAAAAAGTTCAAGGGGTCTAATGTTGGGCCACGAATGAAAGGTCTGGTAATTCCTATGTATCTCATAGGGGTAGGAATCAAGCCATACATAGTTCTGAAACTGTTGTGTAGCTTAACGTCATGCGATAAACATGTAGTATATCTTAGTTTAAGCTCGTAGAGCTCAAACCATAGATCCCCAGTTTAATGTGATGTGCTTGGGAAAGAAGGAAAAAAATCTAAATCACTATGCCCATCATTTGATAGATAATGGGGATAAAAATAACTACTGGGGATAACTACTGACCATGTTCAAAAAATAGTATCCTACTCATGTGACCTGGAATGGGAACAAACAGATGAGCATCGACCACTAACCATATTCTAAACATGAGACTTGTGTCAAATTGTCAATCAAGATCCTCTAAGACATTGACCTAAATAAATATGCGAGCCAAGGTGGTATGAGACTAGGCCACTAAAGGGGGTCCTTTTAGATGTCAAAAATGATGGAGACCCAAATTACGGGATGCGTAAAGAGTGGGGGTGCCCATGTAGTTTAATGACTTGCAGTAAAAATGAGGGATATATTAGTTTAAGGGCGTAAAGGTCAGACCATTTACAGTTTAATGTCTTGCAAGATGATGATGAAAAGTTTAATTTCCATTCAGACGGTAATACTATTTAATGTCACATGAGAGAGTGCGGGGTAGTTTTACGTCCTTCATCACGGATGGGTTACGTAGTTTAACATCACGTGGTGAATATGGGGAAAATACTATTAACAGAAATACTACTTGTGTAAATTTTCATTGGTGAGAGGAGTAATATGCTCACCATATATGGTGACTATAGATTATACAACATTGGGGTAAAACTTGTGAATGATATATGGTCCTTCCCATTTGGGCTCCAGCTTTGGTGGCTTCCTACTGGGTATCATTGGCATTCTCAGGGCCAATACCATTTCACCTTGTAAGAAAGGAAAAAAGGAAACATTTTTATTGAAAGACATTGATATCTTGTTCTTATGCCTCTCCAGATTATGGAGGGAACATATCCTATTCTTATCAAGCACTTCCATTTCATCCAGAAAAATTGCAGATATTTTTCCGGTGCTTACAGATCATAGATGGCTATGCGTAATGAGGGTAACTGAATCTCGATGGATAGTACTGCCTCTATTCTGTACATCATAAAATATGGAGACACCTGAGTGGAATTACGAGTTGTTTTCCAGTAAGCCTAGATAGTGTTGGGTAGTTTTTCCGACCAACTCTTCTTGTTATGACTAACCATCTTCTACAAGAAGTTAGAGAGTGTTTTGTTGAATGCCTCAATCCATCCATTTTCTTACACATGGTAGAGAGAGGTACGATTATAATTGATATTGTACATGGTATAAAATTTCCTCATCTTAGCTGCTTGGATGTTTGTGCCGTAATCAATGAGGATGATGTGATGGATTCAGAATTGGTATATGATATTGGAGCTCACAAACTCAATGATAGAAAGGGCCATGACTTCCTTGAGAGAAATTGACTTTTCCCACTTGGAAAAGAAATCTGTAGAGGTCATGATGAACCTCTACTAGCAAGATATCACCGGTGGATATGGTCCCACGACATCAAGTCCCCAAACCAAAAAGGACCAAGAGTACTTGGTAGTGTTGAGATATTTTTGTAGCCGATACACAAAATTATCATGGATTTGGAATGTATGGAACCTATTAGAAAAATCGACACTATTAAAGATCACAGTGGGAAAAAATACCCCAATCTCCAGATTTGATGAGGGAGTTTAGGCCATGTTTGAAGATCACCATAGGAACCGACATGAACTTCTTGCTTGACCTATGAAATCTCACCTCCCTAAATGAAATGGAGAAGAATCCCATCAAACACACTTTTTTAGAGGATGTTCTGAAGACTGGGATCACTCTGGAGGGTGAATTGCACTGCACCCCGATAGAATCGCTCATGTTAGGTCCTGTCTATTTGGAGATTACCATGATGGAGATACTTGAAAAAGGGAGTCATCTAGTCAAGGGTCCCCTTCCACACCACATTAGGGGACCTGATGGTCATAATGTAGACGAATCGGTGGTAAAGTGGATTACCTATGGGATATCATCATAATTCGAAGTGACGGGGTGATGAATCTTTGATGCACCACATGGATAATTAAACCACCATGTTCAGTCTATTCAAGAGAAGCGGAAAGGCTAGACAAGGCATCGACTTGACCATTCTATGAATGAGGGGCATGAGTAACTTTTGGATAGGAAGGGAACTGGACCATCAACTAGAGGGTATTCTCTAAAAAATGGTACACGCTCTGGATTCCTGATTAAATAGTCACCATTGATCTGATTAAGGAACAATTTAGAGTCCCCTTTCACCTATAGGAGGGGAATGTCAATCTCAAGGGCCATCTTCAGACCAGTGATCAGAGCCCGGTACTCTTCCTCATTGTTGGTACAACTTTCTAATAACATGAATGAATAGGGTTGTTCAAATTTTCCACGCATGATCATGATGAAACCCAAACCTGTTCTATTGAGTATGGAATCATTGAGTCTCCTTCCAGTAGGGATTTAGGAAGTGACATCAAAGTATATTTTACAACACAAAAAATGCATGATCCACTGAGATGATTACCTCATCTGGAAAGTCAAGATCTAGGGATTTCTTTGTAGGAGTTGGATGGTCGGTAAGAAAATATTCCAATGCATGTCCCTTGATAGCCTTCTATGCGACAAACTTGATGTCGAACAGTTGAAGTACCACTACTCACCGAGCTAGATGGCCTGTCAACATGGGGCGGTTTAGAATGTACTTCTAAAAATCCACTTGGGACACTAGGTGTATCTCACAGTGCTGTAATTAATTTCACAATTTATACACTGTGAATACCAGCACAAGGAAAATTTTATTGATAGAGGAATATCTGGTCTCTGTATTGAGGATCATATAGCTGATATAGTATAAATTTATCTTTGTTCCCTCATCTTTCTTATGCATGATAAGGCCACTGAGGGACCATTCTATAGTGGTCACATAGAGGACCAATGGATTTATGGAGACAGGTGAAATCAAAACCAGAGGCTATAGTAGATTCTCCTTGATTTCCTCAAAATTATTCTGACACTCCTCCTCCCCCTAATAACCATCTCCTTTCTTCATGAGCTGAGAAAAGGGCTTAAAATTGCTTTCCATATTTACGATGAATCGGTGTATATAGGTTATGTATCCTTGGAATCCTTAGAGCTCTTGAATATTGATCTGATGAGATATCTAACTGATGGCCTTGATGTTTTCTAGGCTAATCTTAATGCCTCTATATCAGACAAAGAAACTGAGAAAATTTCCGGAGGTGACCCCAAAAGAACACTTTAAGGGGTTCATCTTCAGATGGCGGGAAATGGAGGAAGTCAAACAATTTCCTAAGATATCTAAGATGGTCCTCACACGGGTGAGATTCAACCACCAGATCGTCCACGTAACATTCCACCAATGGACCAAGGATCGTCTTGAATATATTTTATATGGAACACTGATATGTGGCTCTTGCATTCTTTTGACCTAAAGGCATTACCTGGTAGTAAAAAGTATCATGTGGTTCCTTTAAGGTGGTAGACTCTTCACCCTAGGGGACCATTCAGATTTGTTATTATCCAAAATAACCATCCATGAAGAAGAGGCCCTGGAATCTTGTGGTGGAATCAATCAATAGTTATGTCACATGAAAAGGAAAATAATCCTTCAGATAGTGATAGTTGAGATTCTCTAAATCAATGCAAACTCTGATCTATTCATTATTATTCCTCACGGGCATAGTATTAGGTAACCATCTAGGGTACTAGACTTTCTTGATGAAGTTGGATTTGATGATCTTATCAATCTCACCCTCAACCATGGAATAGTGAGAGGGGTGCATCTTTCTTGGAGGTTGTTTGAACCCGCGATGATTTACTGGGAGACTGAGACAATGGATGGTGACCTTGGGATCTAGCCCTAGAATCTCATCATAACCCCCAAAAAATACATCATGATTATTCCTTATGAAATCCATGTATTTAGTTTTCTCTTCTGCAGCCATAATGATGCTGATCAATTTTGGTTTCAGATTTGTCTCAGTACTGAGGTTCACTGGTCCCAATTCAGTGACTATAGTGGAGACACCCTCTATAAATTTAGGAGGGGTGTCTCCAATATCTTCTTCTTTATACATAGTGAGAGGAGTATCATTAGGAGGTAACTATTATGAGATAACAGATCCTAACGGGACACTATTTCCATCCTGAGCGTTGGTGGACACCTCATTGGGGGGCTCCTGCACTACTGAAACCATGGTGATTAAAGATGTCAAACTGATTCGAATGGGACATCAACCCAATGAGTGACGTTTGATGATATCAAAGTAATAGTGGTGTGTTGACTTGAGTAGGTTTATCCCATCCCAGTGAAAAAAGAAAGTATGATGTATTGCAGTTTCCATGGGGCATATGGCTCAATACATTATTGAAGTAGGGGGATCTGGGATCACCCGATCCTGATTTGTATAAGAATATGAGGTGATCTTCTAGCATTCCTTAAATTTGGGAATGTGCCTCCAATTTTTTCTAGAGACAACAAATCATTGTCCCATGTCTAGGGTTTTGGCCTCCAATAGGTGAATTATGAAAACAGAAGCGTCATCTAGGTCTGTCAATGGGTTGGTTATATCCGTATCATATTCAACCTTGTATGCCTAAATCTGCTTTTCCTTGATCTTATATTAGTCAACATCCAAGTATAGGGATTTACAAGAGACAAATAGATATGCATCACTGAGGAGTACACCTACTCGACCATTAAGAGAGTATTTAAGGAATTGGTGATATAAGGAAGGGACTTCCTCATGTATGTGAAGCCATGGTCTACCCATAAACATGTTATATGTGATTTCATGTAAGACAACTATGAATTCAGTGTTGGTATCTAGGACACCAAACTGGATCTTCATGAAAATATTTCCAACTGGTGTATGCGTTGTATTATCATAACCTTGTATTTTCATGTTAGAGGGGCTCATATATACCTCAGATCATCCCATATTTTAGAGGGTCCAGGTCAGGATACAGTTAATCCTAGAGTCTATGCTGACAAGACCGAAGTAATCCTCCATACCATTGAAATGGATAGTGATGTACAGTAGAAAAAATTTCCCCTATATAAGAGATCCTTCTTCTTCTCTAGAGAGAGAGATGATGGACTTGTATTATGCATGCTCAACCATCTCATCAAGGAATGATTCTATGGCTAGAACCTCCATCTCAAACAGGAGGGGGCTTCTTAATTCCTTGGTAAGGGATTCACGCATATCCACATACATGAGAAGAGCCTCGAGGACAGAGAGATTTGTAGGAACGCTGGAAAGATGCTCGATAAAATCGTACTTGCGTGCTAGGTGTCAACTTCTAATGACAGGAGGTCGCTTTGTGGAAGGAGGTATGGCGGGCTATGCTGGTTGAACTAGTGGATTCTGACTAGTTCTTGGAACATCCTGCTGCTTACTAATCGAATCGCATAGAGAGACAATCATCTGATGGCTAGATTATTAAGGTATATCCACAACAGAACATGGCTGATCATCACACGATCTTGATGGCTCCACCTGATTAGGTAGTATAAATGGTGATGGAGGTGGATCTAGTGAAACAATATGAGGAGGTTTTGCATGGTAAGCTCTGCACTGAGCCTGCTGCCTGGCCTCAATGGAGTTCATAGCATGGATGGAATAACTGACCAATTAATTATGGTGATTCACATAACCATGGATATGTAGACGTTGGAGTCAGTTGGGGATGTTGGGAGGATCCATTTGGTTTCTCTTCATTAATGGGAACCATATAGGGGTTTACCAGCTTCATGGTATTGACTGAAGCAGACCCTTGATCACCACTTGAAGAATCATCCATCGCTGGGTAGATTCTGGGGGCAATTTCCAGCTCTGAGGGCATGGAATCAATGAGTGTGGGAGGAAGAGGGAATCAGTGGGGGAATTTGCTTTCCCTTGCTTCATTGATGCTTCCTATTCTGGTAGGAAGAAGTCTGAGATGTTGAAGAAGAAGTAGCAGTTTCAGGTAACATGAGGACATCTGAAGGCTTGGGTCGATTTAAACATGCACAGATAATACCATGGCCATGGGTGACTGCCCTTTAAGCCGTTCAATCATTTTATTTTTGAGACACATGGTTAGAAACCTAATTCTTTTCACCATCATTTTCACTGTCACTGTCGGGATTTATGAACACATATAATACCTATGTTGGGGTTGTACCTAACCTGACTATGTTGATATTGAAATCATCTTGGATTCAGTCTTTAAACACATTTCACTACTTGATGGTGTTCCCAATGAACCAATGATAAGGTCAATTGTTGGGACGTTCGGCGGGATTTGCCTCTTCGGGACTTTTTCATATTGGAAGCCGCAAGATTCACTGATCAAAGGATCCTCATATATAATCGGGATCCTAAACTTCATTGAATGAGTAGGCCTAGTTCCTTCTATCTGGGAATGGGGTTTTGGGAGCCTAGCCCTGATGAGGGGCTGGAGGAGCCTGACAGGGAGGAGGAACCTAAGTATCTTGCATAGGTGGAAGAGGCCCGTTACACGGGGCCACCAACTGACTCTGAGGTAGGCACTATTGGGATTGGGGATGATCCTGAGGTGGTATCCCCCAACGAAGATGTGGTGGTGGCTCTTCCAGTTATAATTCAAGCTACCTAGGGGCCTCTATTTTCACTACTATGATGGTCTTAGCCTTAGTGGATCTTATCGCATGAACTATAGGAGGCAATGGACGTGAATGCATGGCTTGAAGCAAGGATACCTCTAGATAATGGGCTTTGTCAGAGAAATCTCAAAATCCCACCTGGGAATTTTTGAGTGATGAGAGAAGGGATCGGTTCGGTCTTCACATTCCTCATGCACATTGTTAGTAGTTGTTCCTAGGTTGGTAGAATTTCAAGGGAATATGTGAGGCCCTTCCACCTAGCAACAAAGTACACGATGTGCTCCTCAGGCCTCTCCTGCACTTGAACAGGTCAGTAATTCATGAATTCTGAGTGGTGGAACTGAACTGGTAAAGAAACTACTTGCAACGGTTCTCCCACCTAGCTATTGAACCAATGGGTAACTAGCTTTACAAAAAAACGTGGGGCCGTCTAATGTCTGCACTAAACATTGGAGTTTGGCGGTCTCTACCTACACTGGTGATCCCAAAATGAGTAGAAATCATAAAATGAAGTGGTCTAGATGTTTCAATGGGTCACCTATCCTATTATATGGAGAGAAAGTAGGATTTCCAAAATCAAGGGGTGACAACATATTGTAACACCTGAGACTTTTATGAGAAATATTTTGTTTTTATGTTATATACATCATCAAAAAAATCTTTCACTACACACAACACTAGCTTGTATTGCTTTACACGCAATCGTGACCTTCCTAAATAGCTTGCATTGTACGCAATATCGAGTTTCACTAAACAACGATATGCTATTAAAATATTATTAAAACTAGTCGTTATGAATAGTAATACCCACTTTTTGAAATTTTTTAAATTTTATTTTTCAAAATGGACTTCATTTTTGGATTCGGAATATCGAAATTATCCTAGGGTGAAATTTTGGTATTTTTCTGAAAACATTGAATCTTTGATGAATAGTGAAAACACTGTGTTACTATTTAAAAACCTGCTTTTTATTTAAATAATTATTCATTTTAGGTCAAAATTGAAACATAATACCTATATGAGTTTAAAGTAATTCATTGGAGTCATTTTTATAATAATTGCAGATATATAAAAATTTTATTGAACTTTTCACCGTCTTTTACGCACCTCCTAGGAGAATTTGAAAATTTATATAAATCTTAATTTTACCACTTCTGTGAGTGGAATTTTGAAAATCCGAGAGACACGGTTAATATCAAGGACTAAAATGTGGTTCAATGGGATAAAATTGTTTTTTGGTGAATAGTACCTTTTTACATTTTTTTCAACGGTTAAAAGTAAATAGGGTAATTAAGGGTAAAAATGACATTATTATTACCCGAAAACATGTCCTAATTCTATTGGATAAGTGTAATTCGACCAAAAACAACCTTAGTAATAAAATATGACAATTTAGGTCCACTTGGATTAGATTAGGACATTTAATATTATTTTATTTAAAGAATAGTTAAAATAGTTAAAATCAAAGATTAATAACTAAAACATTTTTAGTATAGGGTTATACATAAGATAAATTCGACTATAAATATTCATTAGAAATCTAAAAATAGTTCCTATATATTGGTATTTTATTTAAAATTTTTAGACATTAAATAATTTAATTTATTTATGGCACAATGATGATGCAGTAATTATATTATTAATGAAATATTAACATAATTGATGTTATAAATACCCAAATAAATGTAATTTTAGACTTTTTTTGAATTATAGTAATTTTCTAGGTTAATATGACATGTTAGTGTTGATTTAATTAACAATTGTCTAACTAAGAACTCTGTTATTATTTTCAAAAAAATCAATTACCAAATAGTGTCAAAATTGACCTAAAATAGTTTTTTAAACAAATATTATACAATTAATTGTTATTTTATTCCTAAAAATCTAAGATTCTTCCAAATGTCTTAAATAAGGATATATATATTAATAATAGACAACTTGGGGTTTGTTTTCCCTGTTACAGTAAATTTATTAACCTTATAGTGTAAGAAAACAAGAAGACACGGTAAATGTAAAATTATTTAACTTAAAATTAAATCTAAATGATAAGGTTAAAATAGAAACCTAAACTTTTCTAAATTCTATTGGATGAGAGGATTCCGACCCATACCCACCTTAGTTTCTAAATAAATCAATTTGGAGCTATTAAAAACCGAATATGACTTTATAATAAACTAATATTTTTAGTTTTTCCAAAGGTACCCCTCTCCTCCCTTATAAAGGGGAACCTCCTCCCTCTCTCCCTCACACCATGTTGATCCTTCATGCTCAGCCAACCCCTTAACATTTATCTTATACACTTCCCTAGAAACATCCTAGAGGTCTTGGTCTTCCTCAAATACCATCTTTAGTGCCCTAAGAGGTGGTTAAGAAGAGGCGCTTCAAAGAAGAGGTAATGTTTGTTACCGATTCTTTCAACTTTATTTCTTCTTCTACTTCTTCTTATTTAGTTGTTTCATAATGAAGTAATAACATCAGTATCACTCATATACTGATATTTTATTAAATTTATGAAAAAACTCTATTTCACCATCTATCCATCCTACGGAAAATGAAATACCGTGTGTGCATACATACGGAATACCGTCTCCACGTCGTGGTGTAATATATCTTCCACTACCACCTTACTTGGATGGGTATAATGGTGTAAATAATAACTATATATGATTATTTTAAAGTGATATTGATTTTAAAATAGTATACATACAATTCCACGATCATGGGAATGATATCATCGCTCGTGCGTACGTACGGAATACCGTCTCGACGATGTGATGCGACTCATTCTACATGATCTTCACTAAATAATGATTATACAAATGCATTTAATGAATAAATAAGATATATATTACACTAATAACATTATGGAAATGTGGTTTCTATAACCTAAAAAGAAGAAGAATAATTTATTCGACAAAACATGCATAAGAACAAAAAGTAATAAACACCTGAATAACAAGTAGCAATGAAATATTTCTTAAAAGAAGCTAAGAATATAACCATATATGATATCATAACAATAAGTATGATTCTGGAATAATTCAATTACATTATTTAAATCATTATACAAGAGGTGCGTATACTTATGAAGCAAATCAGACCTAAGGTAAGGGAAAATATCACAATCTCATTTTTATCCGAGATTTTTTATACTTCAGAATTTACTGGGGCATATTTATCATATACATCCATGTTTCATCAATATATATTATAATTTCTATCCTCCTACAATTTTTTAAATCTAATTTTACCCTTCACTGAGTTTTTAGTAAAAGATACGAAAGGAATCTTTTGTCGTTTTTTGTACGAGGTACTTTTTGACATTTCCGGCCAAAGTACGAGAAAAATGTTTTTAACTTATATGGAATGAATGGATTCATAGAACATTATTTCCATGAAGTTTCGTTTACAAGTTTTCAAGTTTATTTTTAATCAACTTATTTTAGTTTAAAATTGTATGACATGATAAGAAAGGAAAAATGTTTTTGAAGAAGAAATGATATTTTCCTCAAGAATGAAGATCAAGTGTTTAATCAAAATTATTTTCCATCTAAGATAATATAGGGTTCTGTTTCTATCCCTATTTTTACATTGTTTTTATTATCTTATTATGGAATTATTTTTATGATGTCTTTTTTTCTTATATGGATTATTTTATGATGGCATGATGATTAAGAATCTCATTTTTATTACATAGGTTATGCTATGATGTATGATTTATGATTTTGTGGCACACATAAGAATGATTTAATTATGATATGTGTGGGACCTATATCTCCCTCCAATTTATTGGTTAATGATTTATATCTCATGAGATAGACATGGATGGAACGACAGGTTAAACTGGTTCAGTGAAACAGGACTGAAACGAGGAGTGAACTCGGTTCAGAAATGGACTTTGTCCACTAAGATAGTCTTGGCAATGAGTCTTGACTACCAAGAAATGATTCTCTATGATTATTTGTGTATTCCAAAAAGTTTCATTTTTTAAGTTATGATTATTGGGATTATATTCCACTACTACGATTTATCCCATGTTATGAAATTATGATTTTTTTTGCAGGTTATGATTTCCAAAATGTTATGTTGTTATGAATATGATGTGATTGATATTTCTTTTTTTTACTGTTACTGAGCATTTGAGCTCATCCTTTTGTATGTTTTCTTTCCCCAGGTCAGGAAGAAGGTTATTAAGTAGGATATGACAAAAGGGACTCTAGATATGATGAAATAAATGAGAGACAATGTAGACAATTTATGAACCAGTTGTTTATGTTTCCCAGTTTCTAAAGTCACTATACCTATACGGTCCTTTCCTAGTTTTGTTATATGTTGTAATAAGTGTGCTTCAATTCTGAAGTAATAACAATGTATGTAAAGTATGGGTCGATATAGTTGGTATCAGAGGAAAGGTATAGCCAGCCTTTGGAAAGTAGGATGTGAAAGACTTAGTAAGAACCCTAAGGATAAGTCTAAGCATAGAACACAATCTTAGTGTTTTAGAAATGGCCATGAATAACCTATGATAAAACCTTAAGTGTAAAATTTTATTCTTGATTATGTGGTTTTCCTATTATAATTAGTGTTTCTCACACTATTCTTCTTTGTTTTAGTCAATGGATGGAACCCGAAGGAACCGTGTTAATGCGGAATGCGACGGGCAATGAAATGATTGTCCCCCTGATCAACCAAACGCTATGGGAGTTGGAATGAAAAATCCTGTAGCCATGCTCACACAACTTTCTCAAGCTATGAATCATGCAGGGCATCCAAACGAGAAAATGAAGGAGCAAAATTCTGTTGAATCCTTCATGAGGCAGCTTGCAGCTTCATTCAGTGGGTCTACTGATTCATTAGTTGCTGAACAATGGATCAGTACCACTGAAAAGATATTTTCTGTTCTTCAATGTTAGGAACATGATAAGGTCATCATAGCAGTATATCTTTTGGAAGGTGAAGCTGATCAATGGTGGAATCTTATCAAGATTATGAGGCCATTAGATGAAATTGAGTCCATGTAATGGGACGAGTTCAAGAAATTATTTTTCAATAAGTACTTCCCTTGTATTCTTCGAACAAAGATGGAGAAGGGGTTTCTTGAACTGAAGAAAAAGGATGATGAATCAGTTGGTACCTACGAAGCAAATTTTACAAGACTTGCAAGGTACGCTTCTGGGATTATTATCCAACCTGAGAGTAAGATTGATCGATTCTTTAGTGGCTTAAAACCAAGTCTTCGAAGGGCGTTATCCATAAGGGACTTCAATAGCTATGAGGAAATCGTTCGATGTGCTCTCAAAGTTGAGATGGAGATTGGAGTAACCCATCAGTCATATTGGTTTGATAAGAAGAGGAAAATGGAATTCAAAGAAAAATCTAAAGACCACACTAAAAAGAAGAGGATTTTTCCCTTATGCTCAAAGTGTGGAAAGAAACATGGAGGGAGTTTTCTAAAAGGGACAAGTAAATGTTTCAAATGTGGAAAAGAAGGTCATCAGGCATTTGAATGTTGAAATGATGGGAAAAAGATATCTAGTGATGCGAACAAATAAAAGGCTACACAGAGTGCACCTCCTACACTTTAATGTTACAAGTGCAAGGAAATGGGGAATTATGCTAATCAATGCCCTAATCCAAGGGTTGTTGATGATTATCTACATCAAAAAATCTTAAGGCTAAATATAAAGGAAAGTCACATGCAATTTATATCAGTGATGTGGAGTATGATAATGAAGTGGTGAAAGGTACACTTACCATCCACTCTAAAGTAGAAAATGTTTTATTTGATTATGGATCCACCCACTCTTTTATTTATGAAAAATTTTCTAAGGGTATCACCGTATTATCTCAACAATTAGATGTTGAGTTAGCTGTGACAACCCCTAATGGCACAACAGTCGCATCAAAAGTTTGTAATTCTTCTCCGATTGAAGTTTGTGGGAAAGTGATTCCTGCGAATCTTGTGATCATTCCTATAGTGGAATTTGATGTTATTCTTGGTATGGATTGGATTTCTTTATATGGAGCTCAAATAAATTTCCAAAGATGGGATGTCACATTTCATATTCCGGATCAATCTATGATCATCTATCGATGCAAGGATGACCATAACCTTCTAGGGGAAATTTCTTCCATCTTATGGGTCTTGATTCCACTACATGAAGTTCATATATCTCAAATGGTTGGAGAGAAACTCATGCATAAGAATACATGCTATGTACGAGAGCTTGATGATGTATTTTTGGATGAATTTTCAGGTCTTCCCCCAAATCATGAAGTTGAGTTTTCAATAGAACTCCTACTGGGTGATATGCCCATTTCGAAGACACCTTATAGAACGAACCCAATTGAGTTACATGAATTGAAGAAGAAAATCCAAGAGAATCTTGTTAAGGGATTCATATTCCCTAGTGTGTCACCTTGGGGAGCACCTGTTCTGTTTGTTAAGAAGAAAGATGGATCAATGAGACTCTGCATTGATTATTGAGAACATAACAAGATCACTATCATGAACAAATATCCTCCCCCACACATTGATGACTTATTTGACCAACTACGTGGAGCTCAATTCTTTTCCAAGATTGATCTTTGTTCAGGGTATCATCAATTAAGGGTCAAAAGGGAGGATATACCAAAGATGGATTTCCGTACAAGGTATGAGCACTATGAATTTATAGTGATGCCATTTGGTCTTACTAATGCCCCTACTATCTTCATGGATCTAATGAATAGTGTCTTTAGAGACTATCTTGATCAGTTTGTGGTAGTCTTTATAGGTGATATTCTTGTCTATTCAAAGAGCAAGGAAGAACATGAAGATCACTTGAGAATTGTATTGATGACCCTAAGAAAGGAGAATCTTTATACCAAATTTACCAAGTGTGAATTTTGGCTTCAAAAAGTTGCATTTTTGGGTCACATAATCTGAAAAGAGGGGATATCTGTCGATCCAGCAAAAAAAGAGGTTATTGAAAGATGGTCGAGACTAACAACAGTAACTGAGATCCGATGTTTTCTTGGTTTGGATGTATATTATCGACTTTTTTTGGAAGATGTTTCACGAATATCTAATCCACTCACCAGGTTGACTCGAAAAGGAGGTAAGTTCGCGTGGAAGAAGGAATGTGAAGAAAATTTCAAGGAGTTGAAAAGAAGGTTATCCAGTGCACCTGTACTCACACTTCCTTGTAGTGGAGAAAGGTTTGTGATCTACAGTGATACATCCAAGAAGGGGTCAGGGTGTGTTCTTATGAAAAATGATATGGTGATAGCTTATGCCTCACGACAGATGAAAATCCATGAGCAAAATTACCCAACTCGTGATTTGGAGTTAGCTGCGGTAATCTTTGCATTAATGATTTGGAGGCATTATCTTTATGGAGAAAGGTGTGATATTTATACTGATCATAAAAGTTTAAATCATATTTTCACATAAAACGATCTGAATATGCACCAAAGAAGATGGATGGAGCTGATTAAGGATTACGACTGCTCAATTCATTACCACCTTGGGAAAGCAAACAAGGTGGCAGATGCATTAATTCAAAAAGACCATGCTATCTTATCCACGATGAGGATCACAAAAGATCCAATATTTATGGATTTACAAAGGATGGATCGTGGAATTATAATGGAAGGGGAAAAATCGTATCTTTCTCAAATGAATGTTCAACCATATATACATGTGAAGATTAAAGAGGCACAAAAAGAAGATGTAGAGTTAAAAAAGAAGGCGAGAAATGTTCCTGAATTCAACCATGATTGTGATGGAATAATAAGGTTCAGGAATTGGGTTTGTTTTCCTCCCATCCAAGAATTAAAGAAGGAGCTGTTGGATGAGGCTCATAGTTCTTCATTCTCTATTCATCCTGGAAGCACAAAGATGTATAGGGACCTAAAATAGTACTTCTAGTTGGATGGCATGAAAAGAGATGTTGCTGAATATGTCTCTCGATGCTTTGTTTGTCAGCAAGTTAAAGATGAGAGACATAAGTCTAAGGGGATGTTACAACCATTACACATACATAAATGGAAATGGGAAAACATCACTATGGACTTTGTCACTTGACTTCCTAAAACATCCAAAGGCAATAATGCTATCAGGGTCATAGTTGATCGTCTTACAAAGTCTGCACACTTCATTGCTATTAGAGAATATTTCTCTCTGGATCAGCTTTCCAGGATATATGTAAAGAAAGTGGTAAGATTTCATGGAGTACCACTTTCTATTATATCTGATCGGGATCCGAGGTTTACCTCAATGTTTGGGCGAATTCTTTATCATACTCTGGATACAGAGTTGAGTTTCAGTACTACTTATCATCCTCAGACAGACGAACAGTCTGAGAGGACAATTCAAACTCTAGAAGATATGTTGAGAGCTTGATCTATGGATTTAAAAGGTGGTTGGGATCAATACCTACCTTTGGTAGATTATTTTTATAATAATAGCTTTCACTCCAGTATTCAAATGGATCCTTATGAAGCTCTCTATGGAAAGAAATGCAAGACTCAAACTTGCTGGGATGATATTGGGGAAAGAAAGCTATTAGGACCAGATTTTGTTGATGAGATGGTAGAAAAGGTCCGATCTATTCAACAACAGATAAGAGAAGCTCAGAGTAGACAGGAAAGTTATGCCGACAACCGAAGAAAAGGCTAGAGTTTGAAGTGGTTGATAATGTGTTCTTACAAATATCTCCTTGGAAGAGAGTACTGAGATTTGGAAAGAAGGGAAAGCTAAGCCCTAGGTATTTTGGTCCTTTCGAAATACAGGATCGTGTTGGGAAGGTATCTTACTGATTGGTGCTTCCACCGAATCTCTCTCAAGTTCACGATGTGTTCCATGTATCACTCCTGAGAATATACATAGTTGATCCTTCACATGTACTCATCTCAGAAGTTGTACAGATGGAGCAAGATCTTTCTTACGAAGAACAGCCGATAGAGATTCTGTATCGTAGTGAAAAATTCCAATGAAATAAGATCACTCGCATGGTGAATGTTTTATGGAGGAACCACCAATTTGAAGAAGCTACATGGGAGCTTGAGGATATGATTAGGGATAGGTATCCTCATCTGTTTGTTACAAAGTGACGAATTTCGAGGGAGAAATTCATTTTAAGGAGTGTAGAATGTAACACCTAAAAATTTTGTGAGAAATATTTTATTTTTATGTTATATACATCATCAAAGGAATCTTTCACTACACAAAACACTAGCTTGTCTTTCTTTACACGCAATCACGACCTTCCTCGATAGCTTGCATTGTACGCAATATCGAGTTTCACTAAACAAAGATATACTATTAAAATACTATTAAAACTAGATGTTATGAATACTAATACCAACTTTTTGAAATTTTTTAAATTTTATTTTTCAAAATGGACTTCATTTTGGGATTCGGAATATCGAAATTAGCCTAGGGTGAAATTTTGGTATTTTTCTGAAATCATTCAATTTTTGATGAATAGTGAAAACACTGGGTTACTATTTAAAAACCAACTTTTTATTTAAATAATTATTTATTTAAGGTAAAAATTGATTCATAATACCTATATAAGTTCAAAGTAATTAATTGGAGTCATTTTCATAATAATTTTGGATATATAAAAATTTTATCGAACTTTTCACCGTCTTTTACCCACCTCCTAGGAGAATTTGAAAATTTACATAAAACATAATTTTACCTCTTATGTGAGTGGAATTTAGAAAATTCAAGAGACACGGTTAATATCAAGGAGTAAAATGTGGTTCAATGAGATGACAATAATTTTCAGTGAATCGTAACGTTTTACTTTTATTTACCACGGTTAAAAGTAAATAGGGTAATTAAGGGTAAAAATGGTATTATTATTACCCTAACACATGTCCTAATTCTATTGGATAAGTTTAATTCGACCAAAAACAACCTTAGGAAAACAATATGACCATTTAGGTCCACTTGGATTAGATTAGGACATTTAATATTTTTTTTAAAGAATAGTTAAAATAGTTAAAATCAAAGTTTAATAACTAAAACATTTTTAGTATAGGGTTATACATAAGATAAATTCGACTATAAATATTTATTAGAAAGATAAAAATATTTAATACATAATGTTATTTTATTTATAATTTTTATATGTTAGATAATTTAATTTATTTATGACAGAATGATGATGCAATAATTATATTATTAATGAAATATTAACATAATTGATATTATAAATACACAAATAAATGTAATTTTAGTCTTTTTTGGAATGAAAATAATTTTCTAGGTTACTATGAGATGTTAGTGTTGATTTAATTGACTTTTTTTGAACTAATCATTCGGTTATGATTTTTACAAAAATCAATTACCAAATAGTGTCAAAATTGACATAAAATAGTTTTAAAAAAATAGTATATTATCAATTGTTATTTTATTCCTAAAAATCTAAGGTTCAGCAAAATGACATAGATAAGGATATATATATATTAATAATAAACAACTTGGGGTTCATTTGGCTTGTTATAGAAAGTTTATTAACCTTAAAGTGTACGAAAACAAGAAGACACGGTAAAAGTAAAATTATTTAACTTAATGTTAAATCTAAATGATAAGGTTAAAATAGAAACCTAAACTTGGAAAAAATCTATTGTATGAGAGGATTTCGACCCATACCTAAATTATATTCTAAATAAATCAATTTGGAGCTATTAAAAACTGAATATGACTTTGTAATAAAATAATATTTTTAGTTTTTCCAAAGGTGCCCCTCTCCTCCATTATAAAAGGGCACCTATTCCCTCTCTTACTCACACCACTTTGAGCCTTCATGCTCTGACAAACTCTGCCAATTTATCTTCTCCACTTCCCTAGAAACATTATAGAGGTCCTGGTATTCATTAAAGACCATCTTTAGTGCCCTAAGAGGAGGTTAAGAAGAGGCGCTTCAAAGAAGAGGTAATGCCCTTAACGATTCTTTCATCTGTATTTCTTCTTCTACTTCTTCTTCATTAGTTGTTTCATTTTTAAGTAATAACATCAGTATCAATAACATAATTATATGTTATTATAAGTATGCAACAACCCTATTTCACCATCTATCCATCCTACGGAAAATGAAATCACCGCGTGTGCGTACGTACGAAATACCGTCTCCACGCCGTGGTGTAATCTATTTTCCACCACCACCTTACTTGGATGGGTATAATGGTGTAAATAATAACTATATATGATTATTTTAAAGTGATATTGATTCTGAAACAGTATAAATATACTCCAATACAATTCCACGATCATGGGAATGATATCATCGCTCGTGCGTACGTACGGAATACCGTCTCCACGATGTGATGTGACTCGTTCTACAAGATCTTCATTGCATAATGATTATATAAATGAATTGAATGAATAAATATTATATGTATTACACTAATACCATTCTGGAAATGAGGTATCTATAACCTAAAAAGAATAATAAGAATTTATTCGACAAAACACGCATAAGAACAAAAGGTAATAAACACCCGAATAACAAGTAGCAATGAAATATTACTAATAAGAAGCTAAGAATTTTACCATATATGATATCATAACAATAAATATGATTCTGGAATATCTAAATGACATTATTTAAATCATTATACAGGATGTTTGGACACTTATGAAGCAAATCATACCTAAGGTAAGGGAAAATCTCACAATCTCATTTTTATCCGAGATTGTTTATGCTTCAGAATTTACTGGGGAATATTTATCATCCACATAAATGTTTCTTCAATATGTAATATTATTTCTATCCTCTTACAATTTTTTAAATCTAATTTTACCTTTTCGGTGAGTTTGTAGTAAATGATACGAAAGGAATCTTTTTTCGTCTTTCGTACGAGGTACTTTTTGACTTTTTCGGCCAAAGTACAAGAAGAATGTTTTTTAACTCATATGACATGAATGTATTCATAGAACATTATTTACATGAAGATTCCTTTACAAGTTTTAATGATAATTTTTAATCAAATTCTTTTAGTTTAAAATTGTATGACATGATAAGAAAGGAAAAATGGTTTTGAAGTAGAAAGGATATTTCCTCAAGAATGAAGATCAAGTGTTTTATCAAAATTATTTTTCATCTATGATAATATAGGGTTATGTTTCTATCCCTATATTTAAATTGTTTTTATTATGTTATGATGGATTATTTTTATTATGTCCTTTTATCTTATATGGATTATGTTATGGTGGCATGATGATTAAGAATCTCATTTTTATTACATGGGTTATGCTATGATGTATGATTTATGATTTTGTGGAACGCATAAGAATGATTTCATTATGAGATGGGTGGGACCTATATATCCCTACAATGAATTGGGTATAGATTTATATCTCATGACATAGACATGGCTGGAACGGTAGGTTAAACCGGTTCAGTGAAACAAGACTGAAACGAGGAGTGAACTCAGTTTAGAAATGGACATTGTCCGCTAAGATAGTCTTGGCAATGAGTCTTGACTATTAAGAAATGATTCTCTATGATTATGTGTGTATGAAACAAAGTTTCATGTTTTATGTTATGATTATAGGGATTATATTCCACTACTATGATTTATCCCATGTTATGAAATTATGATTTCTTTTGCAGGTTAAAATTTCCAAAATGTTATGTTCTTATGAAGAAGATGTGATTGATATTTCTTTTGTTTACCCTTAATGACCATTTGGGCTCACCCTTTTGTATTTTTTCATTCCCCAGGTCAGGAAGAAGGTTTTTAAGTAGGATATTCCAAAAGGGACTCTAGATATTATGAAATAAATGGGAGACAATGTAGATGATTTAAGAAACAGTTGTTTATGCTTCCCAGTTTCTAAAGACACTATACCTATACAGTCCCTTCCTGGTTTTGTTATATTTTATAATAAGAGTTCTTCAATTATGATGTAATACCAATGTATGTAATGTCTCGGTTGTTATACATATCGTCCACACTAGTCAGGTATGGATTTCCATTGGGCGGGATAACCATATGTCGGGTTTCCAAAGCCTTGATATGGGAATTTAGAGCAGCCATTGGTTCATCATTGAGGGGGTTACTATATTGACGAATATATATGACCACTAGTGCATTGAGAGGTCCTTCAACATGATAAGAAGAACTAGCAACTAGTGGAGAGGCTAGTGGGATTACTTGTGGGATTGCTGGGGGAAAGACATATGGAACGGCTAAGGGAACCTGAGTTGGGTCCCATGGAGGGTTATCATGCAACTCGGGTGTAATTGGTGATGCATATCACAACCAAATTCCATATACATCGTCCTATACTCTATCTATATGGGAATAATG
Source organism: Viscum album (assembly GCA_963277665.1). NCBI lineage: Eukaryota > Viridiplantae > Streptophyta > Magnoliopsida > Santalales > Viscaceae > Viscum > Viscum album. Next base: position 500,238,205 of record OY728139.1, read on the forward strand.
GTCGAGGTCACTAGGAGGCAACTCGTTGGGGAGAGGTTGCACCTTCTCCTGCTACCCCGGTCAAGGATTACCATAATCTGGTCATCGTTCCACAACACATTCAATGAGAAGTACATCATGCATATTTTTATGTTTTGTGATCTGTTGACACAACTCAGCCTTTTTGAGATCATCTTCCATCTTTTGTACTAATACAAATGGGTTAGAGGGTTTGATACTCCCAGTATTACCATTACCCTTATTGGGGTCCACATAGAGGTAAAATGAATTAGAAGGTATAGGAAGGCCCCATAGGTTCCTTTTCTAGAGAGTAACCCTTCCCAAAGGATCCCAAAACTGTGGCACCGCCCTGGGGGGTATGTTCTCTTCAACGAGTCCTAGATCCGTCACTTCCTATGATAGGTCTTCCATGTTTACTACTAGTGTACCTGGAGGCATATCCTCGATATCACCTAGAAAGATGACCTGGCACTGAATATGACTGAAATGGAGGGAAACATACTGCCCCCCACCACTGATCTGGACAAGGGGGTAAGTCTCCAGAATTATTCTATGAAGCACTATAACGATTTGGATGCATAATTGCTTGAGGGTATAATGATGATCAGATGACTCAGGGTGTTGAGCCACATGGAGCACATCTATGTTGACCATGCGGAATTGTTGACAGATGTCATCCAAGTGTTCATGTCTCTTGAGGAAATCCACCCATCGATGACATAGATGGAAGTGTGTTGCCTAGAGAGTTTGGTGGAAGCACACGACCTCCTCCCCGGTGATAGATTTTGGAATACTGAATCCTGCTGTTGAAATGGGCTAGAACATCATTGGAAACCTGTCCACTGCAAGGATGTCCCATAAGACCCTTGTCTTAGACTTGGGATCCAGAACTTGGTCACCCCATTCATCGACTGTGGGTAGTTGAGGGACCTGTAACAACACTGAAGTGGACCGTTGCAACAATAGACTGGCCAGTGGAGTGTACGGTGCATGAGCTGACAAGACACTTCATCATGGGCTGTCATATGGTGAATGTACTAATTACACCACCACATCCCTATAAGGAGGAATAACCAAAAATTATTACCGCACTGGGGTTGCAATTGTTAGTTATGGGTCATGCTGTTTCTCATCCTCTATTGGTACCTAAAACAACTCTCTGTTATCTCTTGTTGACATAGATAATGATCATGTTGTTGATAAGGAGGATTTCACGACTAGACCATGAAAAGAGGCCAAATCTTCCTCCTCCTGTATGTACCTTCAGAGGTATTTAGGGATCCGATGGACCACACTTTTTAGAAGGATGAGGCGAATACGCCTTATTCCTACCCCAACCCCTGACACATAAGATTGGGGTGAGGGTTCAATCACAAAATCGTACTCCACCATAGAATTTGAAAATAAGATGAGTTTAATTATGGTTTGTAACATACTCATATTATTCCTCTGGCGGTGAAGAACCAACCTCCTACCATAGGATGGTTCTTCAAGATAGGGTAGGTCTTTGACATGGGGCGGTCCTACATTGAGATGGGTGGAAGAGTGGGTAGGACCTCCACCCACACTAGATGGGACATGAGGAGGGTCTTCATATTGACCGTTTTAGATGCGGGGAGTTCCTCTACTTTCTTGAGATGGGGTGCGAGGGGAACCTGAACAAATGTTGAAGTGAACACAGGTAGGACCATCGTGTTTGATAGTGCTAGTGCAGGGAGGGCCTTCACTAAAGTTGGTAAACACGTGATGAGGACCTCCATGGTGGCCATCCATAGTATAGGGAGGACCTTCACGTCCTTAAACATTGATAGATGTTTTATTAAGAGATCCTTCATAATAGTTATACCAGATATTAGAATGGCCTATGTGCTCATTGTTGAGGAAGCATGGATGACCTTTATTTTGGTGATTTCTGGCACGGGGAGGACCTCACCAAAATTGGTGAGCACACAGGGAGGGAATCCATGTTGTTGGTTGACTGGGAAAGGAATATCCTCACATTGATAACCTGGTAGGCATGGTAAACTATCATACCTAAGACTCGGTGCATGGGGAGGTCCTCTAGGCAGAGTGTCGATGAAGCGGGGAGGGTATCCACCCAAGTTGATGATGGGGGCATGGAGAGGACCTCCATATTGAATAAAGGTGTGGATATTACCTTCTCTCTGTCTCATACTGGTATGGGGAGGACCTATGTATTGAGTTATATCATTGCAGGTCGGTCCACAATGGAAAATCCCATCCCCGGTAACCAGGAGATCCAATTCAACCTGCTCACAATTCGAACGGTGCTTCAACTATGGCCATTCGTAGAAATTCCCTTGCCCTATAACCTGAAAGTTCCCCTAACCCATGATGATAGTGGGTTGATATCTCATACAAATGGTGACTTGGGACATTGAACATAATGATGATGGTTCCCATTGGTGGACATAATATTGATTTTTCACCCCGCATTAATGACGGGTTAGCCAAAATAGAGCCGACTGTTTAGTTGAATGGACTTCCAGCTCTTCAGTCGGTAGGACCAGCCGACGATGTTGACACGGCTAGGTGGGAGACCTCCTTTGAATCTCTCAAGCTGAAGTCCGGGCTAGCTGGACTCAGACATCCCATAATTCATCAGGATAAAGTAGTGATTCATATGAGCACTCTTACTATAGGCTCCCAAAGCTGTTGAATGTCAGAGTGGGAAAGAGTGGATCCCTACGTAGCCCTTGGATGTGGAGGTGCTGACATGGCATGAAGGACACCATGTCTTTTCAGGCCATGTACCTCATTAGAATGACCCCTTATCTTCATATCAGAGAACAAGAGTCTCAATCACCCTCCTCTGAATAAATTCAGAGGGTGCGAGGGGGCGCGAGTGCCCAGTAGCTACGTGCGTGGGAGCCATCACATGGGAGATGAAGCTGTGGTGAATTTTCATATTTATACGACCCATACCACTGCATCCATGAGAAGGAGATGATCAGTTTCCTGTATCTTGATATTGGGTCCTACAATGCAGTAGAATTATATTATTATTAAAGACAATAGGAAAGTGATGCACAGCACCCCAACGCCATGTAGTCTTCCATGGAAAGATAGAAATATCCAAGCTTACAACATCGTAGATTAGAATTCCCAATGATTAACCACACCAAACATTGTTGAGTTTCATGATAGGCCCACTATTTTCATGGTGGGACCTCAAGAAAAGTAGCTAGATCTGGTGATATGATTATCTATTGATGTATTGAATACCACTAATATTCATTTTGATGAGAAGATTCTTGTTGGGTTCCCAATTTCTGTTTCTGACGCTTTTGCAGGGACGCATGACGTTGTGCTGTAACACGTTGGCTTTTCCCTAAATTCCCACTTTACAAAGGTGGGTGACATCCATCACTTATTTAGGGACTTTCTCCTTGATCATAATAGGACGATGGGATGTCAATCTCTCCTTCTGAGGATTCCTCTTTAGAATTCATCACCTAGTTTGGTTGTCCCTCATAGATGTAGATGTTGTTCATGAAAATCTTATCAATGACACATATTTGTGGACACCTTTAAATCATGTATCTTCTGTCAGGACATTCCAAGGGGTCATGTTAGGGAAGCAACCTTCAGTCAGGGGAGTACTCACATTGGGAATCACTAGCATGTATGGATGCAAAAACACTGGTACACCTGGATTTTCTTCCCCTTTATTATAGGGGTTCTCAATACCATGGAAACCAAAGTAATCCCATGTCAAGGGAAATGAATTATATGCCCTAGGAATGTCCTTGATGACTTCCTTAGCTTCTAATGTTTAACACAGGGTATGTCATGAGTTTAACATGTAGAGGAGATAGATTAGGCTGATCAAAACACTGATGGAAGTGCATCAGATGGGTACATCACTAGGCTGGAGAACCTAAGGGGTTTAATGTATGGGTGGATGAAATGTTTGATGAGGAATAATTCAAGGATGCTTGGGCCCCAGTATAGGGGACACCAAGGTTTACCATTACCTGGATTTGATCCTTGTGGGGGCCTCTTAGGTACCCTCTTTAGAAGACAAGGATAAAAACCCACATAGTTCAAATGGGTGATGAATATGGGTGTAAAAAAAGGAAAAAACCTAGATAAATATTGGCCCACACATGGTTAGTGGTCCATCTCAAGAGGGACACTCTTGGTTGGATGGTTATGGATTGTGTTGGGATTATGGGTGGTTAGTTTCCCTGGAGCCCCAAGAAGCAGTGATGGGATGAATGACATGATCTCACATGGATGTTGTTTCCCTAGCATGAATCGCGATGGATAATGGATGGTTGAATGAAGTACATAGGAGGAATGGGATAGAACCATCCTGAAAATAATTATGATGTTGGGTAAGAACTTTATAGAGGCTTCATTCATATCCTAGTGATAGGGAATCAATGTCCACATAGTTTGCAGGTGTTATGAGACACCCAAGGAGGCGGCCTATGAGAATGGAGCGCATGGATGTAGACCTGATGGAAGTAGAACCTTTGGGTTAGGGAATGATTCTCCTGAAACACAAAGGCTTAAAGAAAATACCAGGATGGGACGCAGATGACATGATTGAAACTTAGGGAGGCTTCCTCTCTATCCTCATGGTAGAGAATCAAAGTCCACATAGATCATGATGGTGCATAGAATCATAGTGCACTTAAAGTACAATGACCTAGAGAAATTTTAGGGCTTACACATGGTTAGTGGCCTATCACAAGAAAGATAATCTTGGTTGGATGGTTTTGGATTCTCCAAGTCTTATGCATGGTTAGCTTCAAGGGAGCTCGTCTGACACCTCTAAGGGACAGACCAAGGATGTGGGTCCCAACATAGGGAACACTGAAGATTACTTGTGCTTAGGGTTGAACCTCAGGGAGGGTTTCTACATACCTTTCTTAATATATAGGGATAAAAACACACATAGTTCGAAAACATATAGTTTAACGTCATGCGATATGATGGTAAACCGGCGTGAGGCAGTCGAGCATGATGGGTGATGGACTTGAGTGTATGGGAGGCCTCTTACATACCTTTCTAGGAGAGGTAAAGGATAAAAGTCCACATAGTTCATTATGAATGGGGGTTAGGGATTACAAACTAATGCACCCCAAAGGGTTTCATTGCCGATGCTAACTCTAAGCTCACATGAGTCATGCTCGGTGTGAGAAAAAAGAGGCAACAAAGTCCTAAAAGTCAAATCACGAAAGGTGCGTCTGTAAGGAATGGAGACGGGTTACATGTGGTTAGTGACCCTGGGAGATGGATATTGGGACTTACTCTAGTATGGAGGCCCGATGGTGATAAATCCAAATGGGAGAGGGATGGGATATCGAGACACCCCTCTGCCTATCTCTACTATGGCCTTAGCACGCGAAAGAGAAAAGGAGGAGAAAATGTACTACTTCCTGTAAGAAAGGCTAGGCGATTACACCATGATGGTTTCCCTTCCCTAAAGGTAGATTTCTTTCCATGTAAGGAGTATTTCATTGCATGTGAGGAAGATCTCACTCCTATGGAGACTAGTGGGTGTGGAAAATGTCTGGGATGTGGAACCCCATTTACATTGCATAGGGAGAGGATAAAGTTTAACATCATGTGTTGGGGATGGTGATGCTTGTAAGTTTAACATCCTATATATTAGATGATGGGGATTAATTCCCCACCTACAACCATCACACTTTTACCCTTGGTGAAGGGAAAGCACCAGCAATACCTTGTGGAGACTGGGTTGTGGAGTGATCCATTGAGGGGATCACATTAGAGTGGCTATGAGAAGTAGAAATAACCATTATTGTTCCTATGAAAAGAAGCTTGAGGCAAAGAAATGTAACATTAAGCACTGCCCAAGGGACCTTTAAATCACTTCACACAAGCCTGGAGGGCTTTACGATATAAGTATGCACATGACATATGTGTTTCATGTAAGAGGGGCACAGACATGGTGACTTAGGGAAATGATGGAACATTGAGTGAACAAGGAGGGGCACATTTAAGATTGAAGGGGTTCAATAAGAGGAGGTGTTGCATGCATGATTGGGTGGTCGTGCAAAATAAATGAGTGGATGCACGCAAGGGGAGACCCGACCTGCATGATCGACACAAAAAATGGAAACATTGTGTGTAAGGGGAATCTTTTTCATGAAAATTCCATTGATTAAAGGGAAATGGGTGAGGATAAATCCTTAGTGTCCCCACCCAAAGAAGGACCCCAAGGATACCTATTTCTCAATATCCCATGCGTTGAGGCCATATCTTTCACGCGGTCAAGAAAGTGACGTCTTTCACATAGTAGAGCGTATATTTTTCTTCTATCACCATCCCTTGAAGAGAGGGGGTACATTTGTTTTTACAGCCGAAGTCTGTAGTGGTGGCATGCAATATGAGTGGCACAGAAGAGTCATTTTATGTCACATTGGGTGAGGAATATCTTGTGTTCAATGTGTTTTCTTGGACACGGGTAAATTTTATTTCGCATTGGTGATTTGAGAATTTTTTGGCAGGGTGGTGCGGAAGGATTCTCTTGATGTCATATTTTGTGAGGAGGTGCTTGTGTGTGGTTTCCACTCTTGTGAGCCTACCTCAGAACTTGTGTGTACCTCCCTTTAGTGTCATAGTACTGTTTGATGACTCAACATGGGCCTTTGGTTTGCTCAAAAATGCCCATTTATGGTCTTAATCAAAATTCAGCACCAACAGAAGGAAACTGACCAAACCAATAATATGAAAAATAATGTAAAGACATGCTAGAATGTATCTAAGTGTCAATATGAATGTAAAAAAGTTAAAATAAAAAACATCTCAAAGAAGGAACTCAAGACCTCGATCCTGATCCCCACAATAGTCCCGTCTCCATGCTCCCACCCATCCAGTAATCAACAATCGACAACAATTTTCTTTTATCTTATATAAACATTCATCTAGGTAATATTCTTGGGTAAAAAATTATTACCCAAATAGGGTGTGAGTAAAACTTTGTAGGTCAAAACCACCATGTCTAAATAAAACCAGTCTGATAGTAATTGAATTCAATAAATTGATAAACATGAATATTAATTGATAAATTAATATAATATAACAATTGAATTACTTAATGACCCTTTTATAATAACTCTAAGCATGCAGAATCACCATAAAATCCGTAACCACAAGTTCATGGAATAATCACATAACTGAGAAAATCCCTATCTATGAGAGTTTCTGTATAATCATGACAAGATCATTATATAAGCATTTCTATATAACCAATGTAATCCTATTATATATTCATTTCATCATATCTAAAACATGACCTTCTTATAATTATTTCACCATATCATGCAATACAATTCATACTGTAGAGAATATCTTAGAATAAAAAAATAATCCACAATGGTTGAATCATCTAATTACCTTTTATTTTTCAATTTTTTTAAAAGTTACAACCAAAGACTTTTTCTTGAAACAAAAGTCCTCATTTTTTTGATAGAGGATACCCATTACATTTCTCATAGGCCTAGAGAGAATTAATTCCTATTACATATCCTGAAGTCCCATATTTGGTCCCAATGGCCCCTTTAGTGAATAGTACTACTACAATACTCTGGTTGCTACATTACCTGCTATAGTACCACTATTTCTACAGTTCCTGCTCCAGTGTCTTCCACCACTATAGTTTTACAGGTGATACAATTATTCTATAGTACTAATACATTACTACTATATTAGCATTATCCTAATGGGGTTTTAACCCCCCAAACATGATGTAGTATTACAAGGTTCTTACCAATAAGCCAAATCAAAACTACACCATTGATCATTCAATTACCCTTGAATACATATAGTTAGTTATTATTTCATTATCATTCCAGTTTACACACAATCTCATATCAAAGTATCACCAGTAATTTCAATCAATAATTAATCTATTGTACATAGTGATCCTATCCCAAGAAATCAGTTAAGGTCTTAGGTCATGCTAATTCATGTTTGAATCAAATATCCGGTTCATTATCACCCATGGGTAGGATCAAATTATGGGTATACTCAAGCCATATCTCGATACTATTAGATCTAATGGGACCCTAGGTGTAGTCCAAGAAAATTATTATCATCACCCATTACTACTACTGGTTAAAATGCATGTTTTCTTGGCATGATCACATAGTGTTTCAAACACTTAAACAAATAGAAATAGACAATAAGGCTCTGTTCTAGACCACCTACGTTTATCCAATGATCAAAACAACACACTTAATAGGTAATGGAAATTAAGATTCATGGAAAATGATATCAAAAAGTAAAACATAGATTACACAAGAATCAAGATCAGATCCTAATTTAATGGTTATTAGAAGATCAAACCGTTATAATGTTGGGTAGTGGAATAAGGGAGAAAACCAAAGAGAATGAACTCACTAGAGATCGAATGCTAGATCAAGACATCCAAAATAGAAGTAATCACCCAAAAATCACATAGGGTCATATTAGGGTTCGATAGAGGAGGTTTCACGTTATTATAAAATAAATCAAACATGATGTGTGAATAAAAACAACTGGTCTTGTTGAATTCACATCGTGAATCCTTTTCACAATGTGACTTCATCTTATGTTGAAAAATGTGTCACCCCAAGTTCAAATTACACAATCTAACTTATCATGGAATGAAATTATGAGTGAATAATTCATGTGATATATTAATTACACAACATGAATATGTCCTTTAGGAAATAGACAATATATATCTTTGTAGAAATTCTAAAAATCCCCCAACTCTGCCCATGGTAAAAGAGAATCCCTTTTTTAAATTCAGTACATTTATACCAAGAGTACACTAATTCAACAAAATATACATATGCAAAATTTACGTCATTTTTCAAATTGAAATAACTTCATCCCCCAAAGAAATTGTTCGACCACTAATGTTTAAAAGAAGAAGAAGGCTACTAACATTGTTTCAACCAAAACTAAAAGAGGGAGGTCCCTGGAAAAGAAAAACTCTCACAATATCCCTCACAAATATAAATTTATCCATGAGTTTCTCCATGCATCACTAAGTGTTAACTATAGAGACATTATTTTTTTCCTTTTAGGATTTTAAAATATTTCTACATATGTTTCCAGATATAGGAGTTGAAATGAAGTTTGATTCTAAGGCCCAGTTTCCATGAAATTAATTTTAAAAAAATATTAAAAAAATTTTATATTGTGAAAATGTGGATAATTAAAGAGAATGAGATAAATTTGAAAATTTTTATCGTATTCGAAATACAGGACCGTGGTTGAGTTTAGAATATGGTGTTTACCCTAGGTGCGACATAAAAGAAGGAATTGAGGGATGTTTGTACCCCTCCCTCATTAGAGGTGCATTAATGTGAATTAATTAATTAATTTAATTAAATTATTAATTATTTTTTACCTAAATGATGTCTATAAATATATTGTTAATGAAAATTTTTCAGTGTTGGTCATTTATTTAGGGAATTCTCTAGTGAGAGCTCCTCCAACCTCCATTCGATGAATAATGAAAAATCCCTAGATCATGGTGAATTGAATCACTACGAATGAAACAGATTCATCAAATCATTGCAAGATCATGTTATTCACTAATGGATTTCCCCAAATCGAGGTAGGTCTCATCTTTTGGTGTTTTATGCCTATGGATTAAATGTTGGGGTAAATTGAAAATCATTCTTATATTTGAGCCCCTCCCTATAGCCTTTTCTGTTTCCAATATACTAGATATTGATTTATTTCATTTTTTTATCTAACCATGGATCACATTATTGATTATTGGACAATAAATCATGTCTAATGATCATTTAAATCATTTTTCTCGTGCTTTTCTGCCCCAATCTCCGTGTTATTCACCGATTAGACCCGTTGGTCCTGGATAGAATTTTTCGGGATATACCAAGATCAATCAGATCCCTAAATATGTGATGGATTTATGAAAAAAATGGATCAATGATAAAGGCATGATCTGTGATCGTTTTGAGGTGCAGATGATATATTCTGTTGTTGAACTTCAACATCTGGATGAACTAAGCCATGATGGTGTGATATTTGAACGATGAAACTTATATGGAAAAATATGGCCAATTTCTGGTGAACGGCAGTCAGTGAGTGTGAATAATGGATATATCTATGAGATTTGGGAGGAATCAAGGTGGGATCTATGGAAATGGGGCATGTTTTGAGGAATAAAGACAAGATCTGGAAAATATGGAGTTTTTGAAAAAGCACGATTACATGCTATGCACAACTAAGAACACACATAATGTATCCCCTTTCTATTATAGTAGTTAGGGTTTGAGAAATTTGTGGATGACATGGCATGTAGTTATTCCTCATATACCGTGTACCCTCTTTCGATTGGAGAATTTGTGTGTAGAACCACATCAACAAGAGTCCATGTAGAAACACAGTTTGACCATAGAGGTGACAACCCGTGAGGATCGATACGCCATGTAATAGAGTACATAGACACGTGGTATGAGTAAAAGAACATGTACATAGGACACAAACCAAGACCCAGTTAGATAGGTTACATTATTTAGTCCACCTTCACTATGTGTTATACGACATGGGGTGGAGCTTTGTGCTAGCCAGGGACACTGGAAGGTAGTAAAGTGGGACCACATGATTTTTTGGTCCCCTCACACATCGTGTACCCCTTGAGATAACTTTATAAGACTTTCAACATTTGTATCTCCTTCTTTTGAACTCATATTTTTTCCCACGAGTAGCCTATACTGAGTGTCTTAACATGTATAAATTGATGGTTCCATCGGTCCTAGATTTTGAGAGAAAATATAATTTTTTTCCATGGAACATCGGAAAGTGATGCATGATGACGAAATTGATTACTAGAGACCTTTATTGGGTTTACCCTCCACCATGAATTGGTAGGGGAGTTCCCTGATGTTCTTTTTGAGTTTACCTCTAGCAAGGATGGATAGTTTTGTTTTTCGATGTTTCGGCTAGTACCCACTAGCAGGGTTGGGTAGTGGAGTTCCCTGATAACTTCTTCCTCGTGGTACCCTCCAATAGGGATGGGTTTCTTAGTTCCATGATGGATTCATTCAGGCATTACCCTCCAGTAGGACTGGGCAGTATAGTTACTTGACCACACTTCTAAGAATTACCCTCCCGCAGGGCAGGGTAGTGGAGTTCCCTAATGATATTACATTGAGTTATCCTCCAGTAGGGTTGTGTAGTGGATTTCATCAGTGACTCGAAGAGTAGGACCCTCTTATCATATCAAGTGAAGAGATCCTTACTTGGAGTTTGAGCCCCCATGATTGTATGACATAGTGACAAGACATGGTTTGACATATCCTTTGACTCATGGAAAAGAGGAATGCTTTCCCCATAAAGACGTGTTTTTGTGACATGACCTAAAACCATGTAGGTGATTCAGTTCCACCCAAAGGTGACTGAATCAACGTGTGTTGAATGATTTTTTTATACTTGGGTGTTTAGGGAGACGTGGGAGATTCTATGCATCATTTTTGGACTTTTGGAGATGTTGGATACTCTTCTTCTTGGGCTAAGATGTGTGATGGATATTCCCTTACATAGTCATTTGTGATTCTTTGACTGAGAATATATATATATATATATATATATATATATATATATATCTTCTACACTTACTCCTTGGGTTTGATTAATCTCCTTCCAGGAGTGGTGAAGACGCGCGGGGTATGCCACATGATTTATGTTCCCAGCTTCTCACGATTGGACGAGTCTACTCTCCTGCTATGGGTGGAAAAGACTCTATGAGCAGTTCATCTATTAACCATGTTTTATCCTCTTGTGCCTTGATAAACTTACTTATACACATTATTGTGTCGAGCTATACTCCTTCACTTTAGCTTGTTCTATCTACTGCTTTCCTCTTCAATTGAATCTATTACTACTCCTCCTTCACCTCCTTTCAGGATGTTCTACTAGGTATGTATATACTCACCCTTTAATCACCATTCCGGCATGTTTTGTGTATATTAAATAAGATGTATATATTGATTGAGACTTTAGAGGATCTTAGAGGTACACGATGCTTGGACTATTCATGGTGGTCGTAGCTTAGGATACATAAGCTAGGATCTCTCATCTATTTACCCTCATCCATTTTTTAGTTTGGGACATATTTCTATTTGGATGTGTATTTTTACCCTTTAATTTCATTTTACACTACCATAATTTTTTACTTTCTAGAGGTTCATGCATGATTGTAATACTTTATAGCAGTATTGCATCTTTTATTTATATCCCTATGCACTTTTTCATCAAGTATGCTGTGTTTGAGTGTAAAATTTCTTCAGAAAAGGACACCCTGAGTTATTTGTGCCTTCAATTCTAGTCTCCACCACTTAGACTATGGAGGCGTGCTTGGGGTGGTTGCATCTTGAGACCCGACTTGGTTTGGGTCATGGAATATTGGTATCAGAGAAAGTTCATTCCTTAGGATGTTTTTCAGATGTATCCCCATATGAGGATTGGTTAGCATATAGGGAATTAATTTCAAAGTTTCATAAATGTGGATATTATTCTAGGGAGTCCTATGATGGTATGAGAATTCGACATATCCGTTAACCAGGACCCTGAATACCTTCTTTCCGACTAAGCATTTTGAGTCATTTGTTATAGAGATAAATGGTATATGCATCATATTGGATTGAGTCTTTGACTATTCTTCTTAAGTCAGGTCCCTAGTATTGTTATCAATATATATATATATATATATAATATAATTTTATCACAGTACTCCTTGATATCTATTAGGATGAATCAGCGAAGAAATCCATCTAGGATACCAACTCTGGTTCGTGATAATGACCCTATGAGAGATGAGATCTCAGTTCAGGGTCTGATCCATGATCCCCTCTTCCAAGTGGGAAGGTAGTAGCACCCCATCCAATTAAGAATAATATAATCCTAGAAGGGTTGTCTTAGGATGTGAAAATACATAGCACACTCTGCTATTACCAGCGTTAGAGACTGCTGAGGTTCCATGACGAGCCAGATACATAGGTAGCGGAGGATTGACTAGTGTTGGTGGTCTGTATTTTTAGGCTTATTTGGACCCTGAAAGATTAGGTGGTGGAACTGGAATCCAGTCTTTTATATGGTGTAGCTAGGAATTGGTGGAACCTTATTATGCAGATTCACAATGAGTCAAGACTCACGAGGGACGTCTTCCAAAAAATGATTCCTGAGGAGTGTTACCCATCCTTCTTAAGATCTATCTAGATTGATGATCTTCTAGATATTCATCCGGGAGGGAAGAGGGTGTCTAATTACATGCTGAGGTTCACATACCTTATCCATTACTCACTTGCCATGATCTGTGATGGCTACTTATGAGAATATAAGTTTTTCCAGGGACTACGTAGAGAGATTAGAGATAGAATTGTTCCCTTATGGATCCCCACCTATACTAGGGTGCTGGGGCGGGTTCTGGGGATAGAATGATTTTTTTCATAGGAATTCATGGAAATTTGAGCTGGAAATGGGCATCCCAGAGCGGAGTCCTCTAAAGTATCTATAATGCACCAGTTGATGGGATCTTGGTGAAGGAGACCCCTTCAGATGCAGGCTCAGGGAAACGGTCATATAGTAAAGAGGAATCAAAGATAACTAGGGTATCCTAGTGAGGGAAAATTTTATTACTATGATGAGTGAGGTAACATGGAATGAGATTACCCAACCAAACATGTTGAGCATCCCAGGCAGATAGCTGAGGGACGACCACGGTAGAGGCAGCGTCGTGATCAATAATCTCCCAGGCGTGGACATGGTGATCCCTAGTGAGATAGTGCTAGTAGAGGCATAGGAGGAGATATAGCAGGAGGATGATGTGATGAGATCCTTCCACCACCACCACCTGGTATCCCACACCAGTCTTAGGGATCTTACATTAGGGGCCCTCGATAATTTCATGCTTTGGGTGTCTTTGATCCCCCAACACATGATACAATTATAGGTACAATGTATGTTTACTCTACTATAACATCCCATCTTTTTATAACATAACTTTCATTCCATTACACGGAACTGAGGATCTTTAAGGTTTTGTGTCTTGGAAACAAGGAACATAAAACATGAAACAAAAAAAAAACATTCTTCTAAAACACTTGAAAGGATTCTCCTCATGTTCACCCTAGGCTCATTACTTCATCTCATAACCTGGGGACATACATCAAAAGAAAGGGTGAGCAGAAGGCCCAGTAAGGGAAACAAGTGAAACATTTTACATATGAACTTGAGATACATCAATAAAGTCATGAAAAGAACTTTAAGGCATGAAAATGAAATCATGAGGCATATCATAATAAAAATAAAACTTTTTCATAACATGAAGATGTGGCTACAAAATTTAATATTGACAATCATTTCGTTTCACCAAGGTCCATCCCCAAGGTGTCGTTAAAAATTACCAAGGTTATTCACCAAGGCGTCGTTAAAAATTACCAAGGTTATTCACCAAGGTGTCGTTAAAAATGGTCATCTCTAGAGATTAAGTCTTTACCCAATGCATTGGAGTGCTATCAGGGCGCACCCTTAAATTTTACTTTATTATCCTGTGAGCCACATATATCATCATCAAACATTTCATAAAGAACCCATATAACACAAAATAAATGGGTTTCATTTCGTAATCATAACATTTTAAAAACTTCTTCAAAGACATGATCTTTACGTCACTTTAAAACCCACAGAAAAGGAAGGTGGGTCTCATGTATGTAAATCCCATAATTTAAAATAGAACATTTTGGTATATATGTGAATACCCCTTTAGAAGAAAGAGCTTTGAGTATTCACTTAATAATATAAAAGAACTTTAGAAAAAGAGAGAGTCATTTTGAGACGGAAATTCTGCAGCATAACAGCTATGTTACGAGGTTTTAGAAGACATTAGAAAGAGAGGGAAAATGGGTCAAACATTCATAAATGACCCATAAAATAGTATATGGACAGAATAAGAAGGATACATGATCATGGTAATGAAATTTCAAGGAAATACCATTTGAAATGAAAAACATGGAAGAAAGAGAAAAATTAGATTTCTCTTATGAAAGTTCGGAAGCCTAACAGCGTTACTTAAACTTCAAACAAAATGATTTGAAAAGATCAAATAGGGTCTCTAATAATGTAAAAATAAGAGTTTAGTATGATAGATATAGAGATAATTCCCAAAAATAATTAAAAAGGAACTTGAAAGACTTGACATGAAAGTAGAACTTTGAAAAGAATGAGAAGGGTGAAAGAATCCCCTAAAAAATTCTGCAGCCTAATGGCGCCACTTAAACTTCAAAATACTGAACTGAAGAGATAAAATGGGGTCTCTCATCATATGAACATAAGAGACCAGTATGATAGATATAGAGATAATACCCCAACATAACAAAAAGGAACATGAAAGAATTGACATGAAAGTATAACTTTAAAACGAGAAGGGTGAAGAACCACTTAAAAATTCGGCAGCCTAACGGCGCCACTTAAAACTTCAAAATACTGAATTGAAGAGATCAAATGGGGTCTCTCATAATATGAACATAAGAGTACAGTATGATATATATAGAGATCATACCCCAACTTAACAAAAAGGAACTTGAAATAATTGACATGAAAGTAGAACTTCAAAACGAGAAGGGTGAAGAACCACTTAAAAATTCGGCAGCAAAACGGTGCCACTTAAAACTTCAAAATACTGAATTGAAGATATCAAATGGGGTCTCTCATCATATGAAAATAAAATATCAGTATGATTATTTTAGAGATCATACCCCAACATAATAAAAAGGAACTTGAAATACTTTACATGAAAATATATCTTGAAAAATGAGAAGGGAGAAAGAATCTGTTACAAAAAGTTCGGCAGCCTAACAGTGCCACTTAAAACATCATAAAACGAAATAATGAGAGTAAGAGGGGATCTCTCATTATATGAACATGAAAAGGGCAGTAAGAGAAGTATAAAAGAACATTCTCCAACATAAGAACATGGAGAATAAAAGTAATGACATAAAAGAGATTACTTGAAATTAAAGAGAGAGGTCGGATCCCTTACCTTAAAACGTAACTCTTAAAACTCAATGGTTTGGACCTTGAGGGCTTGGGGGAACCTTGGGAGGACTCCTTGGGAGGTAAGGAGACCATAACTTCGTTGGGGGAGAGTGGGGAGGCGAATGGATTAGAGGATGACTTGGTATTTATAGGGAAAGTGAGGGGACAAGGCATTAATGGCCAAAGGACACCTCATTAGTGGTTTTGGAAAAACCATGGGCTTGCCCATGGTATTGGCCACTTGGGACACCTCATACCTTATATTAATATTCATAAGTCGACCATATTGATTACATACTTAATTCATCATTTAATGATGTCATTAAACACCCGTAACTTCAAAACTGTATTTTCACTATTCATCGAAAATTCAACTTTCTTAGAATAATCCCAAAATTTCACCTTAACCAAATATCAATGCTCTGATTTCAAAAATGAAATCCATTTTATAAAAATAATTTTCTAAATAGTTTTAATTAAATTTTTAATTAAAAACACTATTCATCGAAAATTTATTTTTTTCAGAAAAATCCCCAAAAATTACCTTGACATAATAACGATGCTCTAAGTTCAAAAATGAAGTCCATTTTATAAAAATAATTTTCTAAATATTTTTAATTAAAATTTTAATTAAAAAACACTATTCATCCAAAAAACTAATACTTGAATAATAATTTATGAAACCGTTATTTAACCCATTTATTGAATCACATTACTTAATCAAAGTGCCTAGCTTATTTTGATACTTTCTTTAAGTGAGATTACTAATCCATTTGGACACATTATTAATCCTAATCATAAAATCACTAATCATAATTTACTATTCATCAAAAATCAAGTTGATCTTATTAGACTCTAAATTTCGTACTGAACATAAATATAGAAGACCATTTTTTGAAAATCATTACACATTTTTAATTATTTAGGGTTTACATAAACATATTTAAAATATCCTTTTTCTAAAATTCATCAAAAATATGCATACTATATTTATCTGGTCATTTGAAAATTTATAAAAGAAATCAAAATTTTTATTTAAAACAAAGGATTACACAAGACAGTTACGGTCTCCTTACATAGCCCCTTATCACACCAGCATAGGATATAAGTGTAACGTGTGCTAAGGTGAGAGAATATGAGGGAGGGTCGACCACCATCGCACGAGTTGTAATTTCTATCAGTTTGAACTTCTCGCGAAGGTGATCCCGTTCTAGCTTTATATGATGAAGTTCAGCTTGGGTTTGGTCCAGAGCAAAGCCCAGTGGTGCTACCTCCTTCCCAAGTTCTATTAGATGGGCTTCGATCGGTCCAAGACTACTGGGTGAGGCCATATAATATTCTTTCTATATTAATTAACCAAGATTTCTCGTATTTAGAGACAATAGTCAAAACGTTTAGTTTCCAGTGGTCATATTGACCAATGGTCAAATAACAGTCCAAACTCAACAGTCTCATTTTAATTATACTCATGTTATCAAATGAAACATTTTTGTTGAGTATAAAAATAAAATAAAATAACACATAAAATTAGGAAACAATATTTATTTAAAATTTCGGGTCGTTACAATCTTCCCCCCTTAAGAAATTGCGTCCTCGCAATTTTTAAAATTGGGTTTTGAAATTTCATTGAAAGTCCCACATCGAAAATGGAGTCAGTAAAACTATTACTTTAAAATAAAGAAAGGGAAGTACAAAGGTCACCCGAGTTAACCCACACTAGGATTCCATGTAGGAAAACATGGACATGGAAGAGAAAACAAAGGGTCATGTTCTGAGGGAGAGTGATAGAGAACATGATTAGGAGAAAGTTAACCATAAGAAAATCCCAAACTTATGATGTGTGTAAACGGTCTTTGATTACCTAGTAGGAAACGTAAACCAACAACGTTTTTGTTTTACGTTCCTTTTCATAATTTTGAGGAATTAATTTACTAAATAGAACAAAAACATAAGAAAATATACCTACCTTCATGTAGAGTTTCATCCTTTAATAAGTTTCTACCAAAACTAATCTTTTCTCCAAACAATGAGCATTCAAAACTGCTTGGTCTCATCAACACACAAGAATCATCTTCTAGAGAATCACATAATCCACAAAAGATTAACTATCTATTTCATCTATCTTTAAACATTGTCCCAAAAATAGAAAGGGTAAGGTAAAAAAACTCTTCAATAAGAAAGAATCCCATAGGAATGGAAACTACTTTTAAATCTTCAATGTTCCATGGTACTACCCAAAGTTCATCATAAACCATTCCATAAATAACGGTCCTTAAAATTCCCCAAAATAAACCAAACTAAGATTGAAACCCAAATACAAGAGGGATTTGATAACATAGTCTTCCAAAATAAACTTCATTATTCATCTCCAAACAACATCAACCACTCCTAACATCTTATAACAAAAGTAGCTAACCTAAACATATTTTACCGAAGATAGGTTAATCATTCCCATAAGTAACCCAAATTACTATAAGTCCACCTAAAATTCATCGATTCTTCAAAATATAAGTCAACCTTACTCCTCAATGAAAATACCATAGTAATCTATTTACCTTGATCATATAGGGTCCCCAAAATAGTGAACATCTTCCAAAATAATAATCATCTTTTAATCCCCTAATCATCTCTATCATATTAATACGGAAATCATTTCATCTCTTATTACATTGGTTGTTGGGACATGTTCTTCCATTTCCCACCATTAACTAAGAAGAGAAAGTGTAATTATGGGCTTAAATACTTAGCCAATAATCGTAAAAAGGAACTTAAAGCATATAAGGATAACTCGTAGAAGAAAAGTATACCCTAACTTGTGATCCCCTAGGTTCCCATATAGGTTATCCATGATCATATATTCTTATGTGAATCTTTATTTTATTTTATCTTTGTTCCTTTAACAATGGTTCATACAAAGCTTATGAATTTACCAAAGCATATCCCCCGGGAGTGTTGTAACCAAGAGTGCAGCAAGGCCCGTTGTCGTGTACCAGTTCCCGTTTGAGTCTAGCTCAAAGCGGTGTTTTCGGGTTTTACCCCTATGTACATTTGTGCCAGAGCCACCTCTACCTACTCGTATCCAGACAGGGATGTATTTGCTTAGAAACCCCTTACTATATACTCACCAAAATACCAGGATGATTTCGTATATTTAAACTTCTCTATAGGTTTCTTCCAAAAGTTTTCATATCCTAATTTCCAAAAATAACTAAACCATCCTTTGATACCAACTATAGCATCCCATATTTTTATAACATAACTTTCATTCCATTACACGGAACTAAGGATCTTTAAGGTTTAGTGTCTTGGAAACAAGGAACATAAAACATGAAACAAAAAAAAACCTTCTTCTTAAACACTTGAAAGGCTTCTCCTCATGTTCACCCTAGGCTCATTACTGCATCTCATAACCTGGGGACATACATCAAAAGAAAGGGTGAGAAGAAGGCCCAGAAAGGAAAATAAGTGAAACATTTAACATATGAACTTGAGATACATCAATAAAGTCATGAAAAGAACTTTAAGGCATGAAAATGAAATCATGAGGCATATCATAATAAAAATAAAACATTTTCATAACTTGAAGATGTGGCTGAAAAATTTAATATTGACAATCGTTTCGTTTCGCCAAGGTCCATCCCCAAGGTGTCGTTAAAAATTACCAAGGTTATTCACCAATGCGTCGTTAAAAATTACCAAAGTTATTCACCAAGGCGTTGTTAAAAATGGTCATCTCTAGAGATTAAGTCTTTACCCAATGCATTGGAGCGCTATCAGGGCGCACCCTTAAATTTTCCTTTATTATCATGTGAGCCACATATATCATCATCAAAAATTTCATAAAGAACCCATATAGCACAAAATAAATGGATTTCATTTGGTAATCATAACGTTTTAAAAACTGCTTTAAAGACATGATCTTTACGTCACTTTAAAACCCACAGAAAAGGAAGGTGGGTCTCATGTATGTAAATACCATAATTTAAAATAGAACATTTTGGTATATATGTGAATACCCCTTTAGAAGAAAGAGCTTTGAGTATTCACTTAATAATATAAAAAAACATTAGAAAATGAGAGAGACATTTTGAGACGGAAATTCTGCAGCATAACGGCTATGTTACGAGGTTTTAGAAGACATTAAAAAGAGAGGGAAAATGGGTCAAACATTCATAAATGACCCATAAAATAGTATATGGACATAATAAGAAGGATACATGATCATGGTAATGAAATTTCAAGGACATACCATTTGAAATGAAAAACTTGGAAGGAAGAAAAAAATTAGATTTCTCTTTTGAAAGTTCGCCAGCCTAACGACATTACTTAAACATCAAACAAAATGATTTGAAAAGATCAAATAGAGTCTATAATCATGAGAACATAAGAGTTCAGTATGATAGATATAGAGATAATTCCCCAACATAATTAAAAAGTAACTTGAAAGACTTGACATGAAAGTAGAACATTTAAAAGAATGAGAAGGGTGAAAGAATCCCCTAAAAAATTCGGCAGCCTAACGGTGCCACTTAAAACTTCAAAATACTGAATTGAAGAGATAAAACGGGGTCTCTCATCATATGAACATAAGATTCCAGTATGATATATATAGATATCATAGACCAACAGAACAAAAAGTAACTTGAAATAATTGACATGAAAGTAGAACTTTAAAATGAGAAGGGTGAAGAACCACTTAAAAATTCGGTAGCCTAACGACGCCACTTAAAATTTAAAAATACTGAATTGAAGAGATAAAATGGGGTCTCTAATCATATGAACATAGGAGTCCAGTTTGATAGATATAGAGATCATACCCCAACATAACAAAAAATAACTTGAAATAATTTACATGAAAGTAGAACTTCAAAACGAGAAGGGTGAAGAACCACTTAAAAATTCGGCAGCCTAACAGCGCCACTTAAAACATAAAATTACTGAATTGAAGAAATAAAATGGGGTCTCTCATCATATGAAAATAAAAGATCAGTATGATAAATTTATATATCATACCCCAACATAATAAAAAGGAACTTGAAATACTTTACAAGAAAATAGATCTTGAAAAATGAGAAGGGAGAAAGAATCTGTTACAAAAATTTCGGCAGCCTAATGACGCCACTTAAAACTTCATAAAATGAAATAATGAGAGTAAGTGGGGATCTATCATTATATGAACATTAAAATGGAAGTAAGAGGTGTATAAAAGAACATCCTCCAACATAAGAACATGGAGCATAAAAGAAATGACATAAAAGAGATTACTTGAAATTAAAGAGGGAGGTCGGATCCCTTACCTTAAAACGTAACTCTTATAACTCAAAGGTTTGGTCCTTGAGGGATTGGGGCCACCATGGGAGGACTCCTTGGGAGGTAAGGAGACCAGAACTTCATTGGGGGAGAGTGGGGAGTCGAATGGATGAGAGGATGGCTTGGTATTTATAGGGAAAGTGAGGGGACAAGACATTAATGGCCAAGGGACACCTCATTAGTGGTTTTGGCAAAACCATAGGCTTGCCCATGGTATTTGCCCATGGTATTGGCCACTTGGGACACCTCATACCTTATCTTACTATTCATAAGTCGACCATATTGATTACATACTTAATACATCATTTAATGATGTCATTAAACACCCGTAACTTAAAAACTGTATTTTCACTATTCATCGAAAATTCAACTTTCTCAGAATAATCCCGAAATTTCATCCTAACCAAATATCAATGCTCTGATTTCAAAAATGAAATCCATTTTATAAAAATAATTTTCTGAATATTTTTAATTAAATTTTTAATTAAGAACACTATTCATCGAAAATTTATTTTTTTCAGAAAAATCCCCAAAAATTACCTTAACATAATATCGATGCTCTGAGTTCAAAAATGAAGTCCATTTTATAAAAATAATTTTCTAAATATTTTTAATTAAAATTTTAATTAAAAAAACACTATTCATCCAAAAAAACTAATACTTGAATAATAATTTATGAAACCGTTATTTAACCATTTTATTGAATCACATTACTTAATCAAAGTGCCTAGCTTATTTTAATACATTCTCTAAGTGAGATTACTAATCCATTTGGACACATTATTAATCCTAATCATAAAATCACTATTCATAATCTACTATTCATCAAAAATCAAGTTGATCTTATTAGACTATAAATTTCGTACTGAACATAAATGTAGAAGACCATTTTTTAAAAATCATTACACATTTTTAATTATTTTGGGTTTACATAAACATATTTAAAATATCCTTTTTCTAAAATTCATCAAAAATATGCATACTATATTTATCCGGTCATTTGAAAATTCATAAAAGAAATCGAATTTTTTTTTAAAACAAAGTATTACACAAGACAGTTACGGTCTCCTTACATAGCCCCTTATCACACCAGCATAGGATATAAGTGTAAGGTGTGATAAGGTGGGAGAATCCGAGGGAGGCTCGAGCAACATCGCACGAGTAGTAATTTCTATCAGTTTTAACTTCTCGTGAAGGCGATATCGTTCTAGCTTTATACGATGAAGTTCATCTTGGGTTTGGTCCAGAGCAAAGCCCAGTGGTGCTACCTCCTTCCCAAGTTCTGTTAGATGGGCTTCGATCGGTCCAAGACTACTGGGTGAGGCCATATAATCTTCTTTCTATATTAATTAACCAAGATTGCTTGTATTTAGAGACAATAGTCAAAACGTTTAGTTTCAAGCAGTCATATTGACCAATGGTCAAATAACAGTCAAAACCCAACAGTCTCATTTTAATTATACTCATGTTATCAAATGAAACATTTTTGTTGAGTATAAAAATAAAATAAAATGACACATAAAATTAGGAAACAATATTTATTTAAAATTTCGGGTCGTTACACTAATCTTACCTATGTAATAGTGGAAATAGGTTCGAGTCACTCATTTATCTCTCAACTCCTTGTGTGATAGCTAGTTGACTAAGTAGAGCTGCTAGAACAACAACTTCAACATGAGGTTCCTACATGGAGTTCTTCTTCTATATCTTTCATTTGATGACAGTGCTAGATATCATTTGGAGGGTAGAGGTTAATGTGGGATGTTTTTTTCATTACAATGGAAACCTATAATGTCATACTGGGTATGGATTTTCTATTCATCTTTTGATTCCAGATTGACTGTTACTATAGATTAGTCAGATGTATACACACTGATGGGAAAAAATTATTCTTCTTTGGAGAGTTAGATCTCGTGGACGATAAAGTGGGTTCCGTGAGTAGGAGGATGTATCCCATAACTCATCATTTTGTGAGTGTATACCTTGCTTTATAGGGTTCCTCATTTATCTATATTCCTTCAGCTATGGAGGATTATATGGATGTCTTCCTTGAATACATTTTGGGAGTACCACCAATGTTGGAGATGGAGGTTTTAATTGACATGCATCCTGATACTACCATGAAATATTCTATGGAATATCCAATGGAACCTACCGAGATCATGGAGGTATGGTTAAAATTGGAGTACCTTTATTTAAAAGGTTTCATCAGACCTAGTTTGTCCCCCTTAGGAGCTCCAGTGTTGTTTGTGAAAACGGTGGATGGGAGCTTCCAGCTTTGTGGGGATTATCATCGCCTAAACTAGACCACGATAAAGAATAAGAACCCATTATCATGGATTTTTGACCTCTTTGATCATTTTTAAGATAGAGATGGTTCTCAAAGTTCAATATCAGGTCCTAATTCACCATTTGAGGATTCACAAGGATAATATTCAAAAGGCTGCATTCCAATGTCTCTACAGACAATATGATTTCCTTGTGACTCCATTTGGTTTGATGAATGAACCCATCATGTCTTTGGATTTTATGAGCCAAGTTTTTTAGATTTACTTGGAATAGTCTGTTGTTGTCTGCATCGATGAAAAACTCGTTTAATTTTCAATAGAGATGGAGTGTGTAGAGAAGTTGAGTATGGTCATATACTGGCTATGAGAGCACTAGTTTTACAAAAATCAATTGAAGTGCTAGTTATGGATTCATGAGGTTCACTTTTTTGGGGAATGACATTTATTAATAAGGTTTAGTCATGTATCAAGCAAATATCAAGGGAGTTCTTGCTTTGGATCCACCCAAGATTGTGTTAGTGGGGTAGAGTATTCTTAGCTTGGTGGGTAACTATTGAAGATTTATTAAAGGCTTACCTTGAATTCCATCCCCTTTGAACACCCTGATGTAGAAAGGGAATTCATTTACCTGGTATGAGTAGTGCTAGAGGTACTTTGGGGAGTTGATGGAAAGGATGATGAGTGATCTATTATTGATACTACTAGTTAAAGTCATAGAGTTCATAGTGAATTAAAATGACATAGGAGTTGGTCTCAGTTATTTTTTGATGTAGCAGCAGGCAGTTATCACCTACAGGTTTAGGAATTTGAGACCCAACTAGTTGAACTACACAAATCATGAGAAATATTTTGTAAATATTTGTCTTATCCTTGAGGATGTGGATAAAATATATTCTGGGAGAGCACTTTGTGGTTCACGTAGACCACCATAGTCTCAGGTATGTATCCACCTAGAGAGATATCAACCTGAGATAGAAACACTGTTAAGATTCCTATAAGGACTATGACTACTTGATTATCTATACTCTAGGAAATGGAAACATTGTAGCATATTCCCTTTGTAAGATATCCTGGGCCTGCCTAGTGCAAGAAGATTTGGAATAGTTAGGTTTACTTTGGTTGATCTTGGTGGAGAAATAGGGTACAATTTTTCTTCACTCGATGGTGTTGACTACTTTTCTTCTTGATAATGTAAGAGATTCTCTGCTAGGATACATTGATTGTGAGGTCTTATGTGATTAGATACCCATTGGTGATACACCAGATGGATAATATGAAGGAGGTGATTATGTCATCTTGTTCTATGGGCCAAAATTGTTTTTGCAGTGATGTGGGAAGAGGTGATGTAGTTTTTGTGGTCCGAAATTAGATGAATCATAGATGAGTTTTTTTATCAGTGCCTCACTTTTCAGTAGGTGAAGGCTAATAATTGGGTTCTGGTGAGTTTTTTGCAGCCCCTTGAGATCTCAGAGTGGAAGTAGGATAAAATATCGTTGGAAATCATCATAGGGATTCCAAAAATAGAAAAGGGACATGATTCTACCTAGGTGATAGTTGACTAACTCACAAAGTTAGTGCACTTCCTTCCCAATAGGGAACATATTTGAGTGGAGATTTTGGGGCAGTTCTATGTACATAATATCATTCCCCTTTATGGGGTACCCTTAGTGATTGTCTTTGATTGTGATGTGTAATTTACGTCACAATCATGGAGAGGCATGTATAAGGTATTTAGGACCGACATAAAAATAGGTACTAACTTTCATCCTCATACCGATGGGTAGACCGATCACACTATCAAGGTGGTAGTGGATATGTGGAGGGCATGCGTGTTAGACTTTGGTAAGTGATGGTAGGATCACATACACTTGGTAGAGATTTCATACAAAAAGAGATACCACTCTAACATCAACATGAGACCTTTTGAGTCCATATATATTTGACACTACATGTCAAACATTTTTTGGATAGAGTTTGGTGAGTCATCTCTTGTGGGCCCAGTGGTGGTGCATGTGATAATGGAGAAGGTCTAGGTCATCTGGGAGTGGATGAGGACAACACAGAGTAGACATAAATCAAATGAAAATCACCATCATAAGCCCTTGGATTTTGAGAAGGGAGACCTTTATTTTTTGAGAGTCTCCCCATGATTAGGATTACATTGGTTTTTTCAGGGAGGCATGTTGCCAATGATGTTCATCAGGGTGTTAGAGATCATGCATTGGGTTGGAGAGGATTCTTACCACCTCACCATTCCACCAAAGCTAGAATGGGTACACCACATCTTCCACATTTCATAGCTGAGGATATACGTGCATAACCCCAGGAACATGATTGACTGGGATGAGCTAGACATCAAAAATGGAGCCACCTTTTAGGATCACCTAGTGGTGATCAAGGAATGATATTAGCAGAGCATGCAGAGACAGACCATCCATTTGGTTTGTGTGTTGTTGCAGCAAGGGAACGTGTAGGAGAGTTCCTAGGAGCGAGATATCCATGTGTGGGATCAATATCCCTTGTTGTTTTCCTAGTTTTTTTATTCAGGGATGAAAATATTAATGGATGGAATAATTTAGAGATTTTTTTTCTTGTAATATTTTTAAATAAATAAATAAATATATATATATTTCTAGATCAATGCTCTAAGACGAAGTACGATTACTATGCCTGGTGTGCCCAAAATTAATTTTATAAAAATAATTAATATATTTTATATTACACACACATCATTATTTAAAGAATTTGGGTTTGATCTTAATAATTAGATCGTATAAAAAATTAGATAAAGTGATTGAGTCCAGAATGTAGTGTTTACCCTACTCGTGACATAAAATAAGTCGACGCGGGAATTTTGGACACTTCACTCATTGGAGGAGAATTTAAGTGAATGAATGAATGAATTTAATTAATTTATTAATTTAGTTTGACCTAAAATGATATCTATAAATATATCATTAAAGGAAATTTACTAGGGTTGGATAATTTCTTTATAGAATTAACCACCGAGAGGTCCTCCCTCCTCCATTCAATGAACGATGACAAATATGTAGATCAAGGAAAATAAAAGCATGAAGAACACAATATATTCATCCAATAATTGAACGAGTACTTTTTTCACAAAAGAATGATCCAAAATCAAGGTATGGATCATCTTTTAGTGTTTTACGCATCTGAATTTAATGTTTGAGTAGATAGAAAATCGTTCTTCGATCTATGCCCCTCTTTGTAGCCTTTTCATGTTCCAACGTAATAGAAATTGATTTATCTAATTTTTTATCTATCCTTATATTTCATTCTCGATCATTAGACAAGAACTCTTTTCCAATGATCATTTAAAACTTTTTTATTGTTATTTTCTCCCCCGTCCTTCACATTATTTCCCATTTGGACCCGTTGGTCCCAGTTTGACATTGTTGGGATATACCATGGTCGGTCGAACCCCTGATACATGGATGATTGATGAAATAATAATGAATCAATGAGAATGAAATAGATATGGGATTATTTAAAGGTATGGATGACCGATTCAGTTATTGAAGATGAAGATAGGGAAGAATGAAGCCATAACAGCATGTTGTTCGAACGGTGAAACCCTCGCAATGTACGATGGCCAGTTTCTTGTGAATGATGACCGAAGAATGTGAATCATGGATAGATCCATGAGATTCAGAAGTAATCAGGGTATGATCTTTAGCAGTTGGTTTTTTTTTGAAGCATCAATACTGAATCTAGAAAATATAGAGTTTCTGCTAAAATTGTGACTACACCGTGTAGACTAGAGAACACATGGTGTGTCTCCCCTTTATTTGGTAGAATATAGGTTATTAGAAGGTTAATAATGAAACAACATGTAGTTATTCCTCACACGTTTTGTACCCTATCCCAATTGGACAATCTGTGTGGTGAGCCACGTGGGCGAGAGTCTGTGTAGAAGTACACAGACATGGGTTAAGCACACTGGTGGCATCCCATGTGGACCTACACTCTATGTATTAGAGTACATGGATATGGGTTCTGAGTACATAGACATAGACATAGAACACGACCCTGGTTTTGGTTAGATAGGACACAACATGTTGTCCACCTACATGACATATTCTACTACATGGGATGGATATGTGTTTCGGCCCAGGATACAAGTTGGTAGTTTATTGGGACCACATAGCTTGTGGGTCCCCCCACATTACATATACCCCTTGAGATCCATTCACGACACGTTGAAAATTATTATCTCATTCGTTTGAACTCATATTTTGTCCCACAAGTAGCCTATCCTGAGTTTTTTCTATGTAGAAAGCGATGGTGACTTCAATTGTGGATATTGAAATATGATGTGAAATGTTTCGGGGATACATCTTTTCTAGAAGATGCTCGACAATGACAGTGATCACCAGAGAGATTTCTGGGAGGTACCCTCCAACAGGGATACGTAGTGGTGATCCTTATTGATCTTTCCAAGTTTCCTTCCATGAGGGATGGGAAGTGGATTTCATTGATGTTTTCGGTGGAACCCTATAGCAGGGCTAGGTAGTGAGGTTCCATGATGGATTCTTCAGTGTGGTACCCTCTAGTAGGGCTGGATAGTGTAGTTCCCAAACAACTTCTTCTGGGAAGTACCCTCTAGAAGGTATTAACAAGGGAGTTCCCTAACATCTTCTTCTAGGCATTACCATTAAGAGGGGATGAGAATTGGGGTTCCCTAATAACATTTCTAGGTGTTACCATCCGGCGAGATTGATCAGTAGAGTTCTCCAATGAAGATCTCAAGCTTTACCCTCCACTGGGGCTCGGTAGTGGAGTTACCTAGTGACTAGAAGAGTAGGACCCTCCAATCATACCATTTCATGAGACCCTAACATAGAGTTTGAGACCACTTTACTTTGTAACATAGTGACATGAAATGGTTTGGCGTAGCCTTGGACTCATGAGGAAGAGGGACATCTTCTCCACCAAGATATTTTTTTTGTGACGTGACCTAAAACTGTGTGGGTGAGTTAGTACCACCCAAAGTGAATAGTATCATGGTGTGGTGAATGAGTTCCTTAGATATGGATGTTTACGGAAGAAATGTGAGATGTTGGGCATCATTATTGCTTTTTTTTGAACTATTGGATACTCTTGTTCTTAGGCTGATCCTTGTGATGGAGATTCCCGTACACTCCCATTTGGGATTATATTACTGACCACATATATATATTCTTCACCCACTCTTTTGGTTTAGTTACACTCCTTCCAAGAGAGGAGAAGACACATGGGGTATTCCATGTTCTTTCTGTGTCTATATTCTCATGGTTAGACAAGTATAATCTCTTTATAATGGTGTAGAATACTCGATGGGTAGTTTATCTACTCATCATTTTTTATCACCTTATTCTGGGAAAAGATTACTTCCACTCTTTTTGGGGTTGAGCTATACACTTTCAGTATACCTTATTCTATATACTGATTTCCTCTTCAACTATACCTCTTACTACTCCCCCATCACCCCATTTTGAGGACTTATACTAGGTATGTATATATACTAACCCTTGAATGGGAGTTTCCCACAAGTTTCATGTGTTTTAAAGATGATGAACAAGTCAACTAGGACTTCAGAAGAAATTTGATATACTAGGTTCTTGGATCTCATATAATGGTTGTAGATTGGGATATAGAAGCTCGACACTCTTACCTATACACTCTTTATAGTTTTATCAGGTTTGGAAATATTTTTGATTTGGTGAGTATTTATTCCTCTTCAAATTTTCAACGAGTTGGCTATGTTCGTGTTTATTGGTTCATATGAAAATTCCTCCATGAGATAGTTGTGACTTCATCTCTTGTCGCCACTCACTGGCATAGGAGGTGGTCTTGGGTTAGTTATGGCTTGAGTCTCGAATTGGGTCACGTCGTGACATTATTAGTGAGAAAATATTCCAACTATGATCAAACATCAGTCTTCCACTCCTAGGATTCCACTTGAACATTCCCATAATTAAATTGCACCCATACTGGAGGTATGTACTTTCCACGAAGATACTTCTTACTATGGTCAATAATCCATATCGGATGGTCCTCATGGGAAACATATACACTTGCTTGATGTCATCGACCTCTATCATGTGAGAACGTTCAGGTTGATATCTCAAAATCTATGATATGTGAAACATATTTTTCATGAAACTATAGTGTTGTGGAAGGAAAAATCAGTGTTCCACTGGACTGAATATTTCCTCGATCTTGAATGGCATAAAAAAATTATGTTTTAGCTTTCCCAATTTCCTTATAGAATGTTGCCACAAACTAGGAAACACCTGAAGGAAAAAATTATGACTTTAGTGAAACTCAATTGGTCATCACTATAGGGAAGGATAATATTTCTACCTACTCTTCATTGTCACCAACCATTTCCTGGTCAACTAAACCTTCCCAGACATCCATGATATGAGACTAGTTCCAATAAGCACTAACTATCCATCCTCTAACAAAAAAAGTGTCAAATGGAATGGATTTCCATATGAAGACTTGAAAGGTTACATCTATATAAATGCCTAGACTCTATTATTAAATTAAAACTCTACGAGTTCTATATGTTTCTCCCATATACCGCAAAAATCCAACTTACAAGTAGATAACATACCCTATAGAATCTGAATCGTCAATTCAGATTGGATATTAGTTTAAGGACGGTCGACTATACTTAGAAGAATATGTGATCCGATAGACTTCTGAAGACCCTTCTATGATCGAGATATAAAAATGAGGATATCTATTAGAAATGATATTTTTTAGAACACCATGTTGTTGAAATATGTCCCACACATAGAGACTACCCATATCATCAATAGTGATGGTATCCCTAATTGTCAAGAAGTGGGATACTTTTCATTAGTAGATATATGATCTCCCATAGTACATCATTCTTATGAGGTTTATTATGTAATTACATTATTACATACATATAAAAAACATCCCACTTTCATTATAGAATGGGAGGAGGATGAAATAACCTAGCAGGCCTCTGATGATCGCCCTCCACCTAATGAAAAGTGAAACATATCCACTAATCCAACTATAAATATATATATTCCAAAAAAATAATACTATCTATGAAGATCATGATACATATTTGATGTTCTAATGGAATGAATTACAACTGGTGGGGTTGAATCAGTTGTTGATTTATCTAATGTTAAAAATCTTTTAGAAACTTAACCCCTGTAACCTATTAGATTTATTTCCTTATAAACTGTTAGTAAATACTCATGCATAAAAAAGTAACACAGATAGTAAAGAAGAAAATATTTACAAGGTTCATCCTCATTATGAGAACCAATATACTTTCCCTATCCACTCTTGTGTGTCTACGTAAATCAACTTTTATGAAGAAGTGAATCAAACTTATGCCAACTACCATTAGAGACCATCTATCTCCTGATAGGAAAGATTATACCGAATCCCATCAGTTTACAATGTCTTATTATAAAATAATTGTGCTAAAAAAATCAATAAAGTCTTTATTGAAACTGATATATAATTTATATGTCTGAATCCTCAGTAAAATTTTTTTGGATCCAATTTTCTCAATCCAGTGAGTCTGGTTATAATTATCTCTATACAATGGACACAATATAATGAATCAATTCTCAATCTTCAAAACTCCAAATCTGCGTAAATTCTCAATATGATATTTCTCTGTTAGATCTTCCAAATACGATCTTCCTCAATATAATATTCCACAATACAATCTTGCTCAATCCAGTGAACAATCTTTTAGTTTTCTAACCTTCCTCATGAGATCTCTCTTTGGTAATAACTTTCTCTTGATTTTTTCAGCGGTCCACCTTTTCTGATTGAGTGAAAGTTAACAGTAAAAGAAATAACTGATCATGTATTTATAGGAGACTCAAAAAACTAATAGTGGGATCCTTGAAAACTTTCCTAACTTCCTAAGATTTCAAAATATCCCAAAATCTCTCACATTTAAACATCAATTTTGACTTCTTCAAACCACCTTTTGTTTCTCTAAATTTTATGAAAAATTAAATTTCATGTATAAAATCTTCAAATCCTTATAAAACATATGGAATTTTCTTTTTTGATTCTTCTTCATATTCAGATCATTATGAATTTGAATACTTATTAGTGATTATGAATTTTGTTACCTTCTTAGCTAATTTTGATGGAATCCTCATAACGATGGAATTAAAATTATAATGAAACCTCCATATTGAAACTTTAAAATTATTCAAACAACTCTAAAATTTCTTCAGAATAATTGATCATGAGTATGTTTGATGACTTATGAGAACTTCATGATCATCCAAGTAATAAATGACTTGATTAGAGAGTTTGAAAACCTTCTAAATACTGACTTCACAACCATATTTTAAAACTCTTTAGAAATAAAATAGTTTCTTAAAATAGTATCATATTTATTTCTAACTCAGAAAATTCACTCCTTCTATGATTACAGTAAAGGAAAAACACTCTTCCACTTCTATAATTCTAAACAATTCTATGTTTGATGAAACTTCATGCTAATGGATTTGATTCCAATAAAGCCTATGATGAACAATTTCATCCTTCTAACCCCATATACAACTGGTAAATCTCATTATACATCCATCCAACATCAAATTTTTATTCAAAAGAGAGAAAAATATAGGCAATAAGAGACAAGAAACCAAACAAAAGGAGGAACACCCGGAACATCAAGAAGAACAAGGGTGGTCAGGACCTAGGGAGGCCTGAAGTAGTGGAGACCTATAGCATCACCTCTGATTAAGTTAACCCCCTCCGGCTTCAATAAATTGATCGAATGGAGGTAAGTGACATTGGAGCCCTGATGTGCCATTGAAGCGAGGTGATCTATAACATTGTTACCCTCTCTCCAAGTGTGCATCACACAAACATTTTGAAGTAAGGTGTGACACTTTCTAACCGTGTAAGATATTGACCATGGAACACGTCCTTTACCATGAAAAGAGTCATGAAGAATCAAAGAATCAGTCTTATCTTGAGAAAAAGAAATATTCCTCTGATGGAAAAGCAATAAACCTGCAAGCATTGCTCTTGCCTCTCCCTGAAGTGAGGTTCCATAATCAAAATGTGCAGTGACGACCAACACCACACTTACGCTCTAGTCTCGAACCACTCCCCCTCCTATCATATCGCCAAGAACACATGAACCATCCGAGTTGAGCTTGTAACCGGAAGATGGAGGCCACCAAAGGATCCATTGCCCCTGAATTCTGGTACTAAGAGGATCCACAGGTGGGGTACTAATGTTCAACAACCTTAGCATAGGAGCCTCTCACCAGTTGGGGATGAATGAGACCAGATCCACTAGTAGATTTTTCATGCGCACAACAATGGACCTCATTGTAGGTAGTGACCCTTCAAATTGGGCTCGGTTCCTGGCCTGCCACAGGCACCAACACCCCATGCTTTGTACCACTGACCCCGCCATCCTTTCTGTTCCTGAGCTAACTGTTCCATAGAACAATCTGTCCGGAAAGGACACATAGCGATGCATACCATAGGAGAAAGTCATAATTCCCCTGAAGTAGGACTATATCACTTGGGCCCAATCACTCTCAAAAAATAGGTTCACAGTACTCTCCACCTGCTATCGATCATAGAAATGACATCTAGATGCCATATTAATACCCAATCTCTTGATCTTCTCATCTGTGGCCACTTCTTGGTTCCTAATCCTCCACGTTATAAAGCTATATTTTGAGGGAATTACCTTACACCAAAAAACATCATTCCAGTTATCAGGAGAGTCTTGAAAAGCCAAAAGACTATGGTAATCCTTTGAGGAAAATTTTCCCGAAGAGGACTCAGTGAATACGCAGCAGTCCGGGTCCGAGTTGATGATAATAGATTCCTAGATATCCAACTGTTCAGTGTCTTGAACTGCTTGGATAAACATGGGGTGGTGGCTGGCTTCCTTGAATGAGAAAAAAGGAGGTGGGAAACAAGGGAATCTAAGGACTGAGCCTGACCAGTTGTTATACCAGAAAATAATGTTTCCATCCCCAACAATCCAACACGAATTCTGTTTGAGGGTGTTAATAAGCAGGGAATATTTTGGACCAGAAGGGGGAAGGATGACCAAAATCTGCTACTTCATCACCCAACCAACTGCAGGACATAGCCTTCCCCCAAAGATTTTTCCATTCAAGCACTTACCATGATAGCTTTTCATGAATTAATTGAAGCATAGAAGTAAGACTCCTCACATTAACCCCCCCTCCTGTGTTGGCTTCACCATTTTCTCCCACAAGACCCATTGTCGTTTCCATTCTGAATAGGCATCCCACATCAAATGTGCCATAATATTATCAATAGCGCTCACAAGACCTTTGGGCACATTGGTGGAAGCCAACGCATGGATAGGTATGGCCGAGAGGACACTATTCACAAAAGAAATCCTCCCCCTGAAAGAGAGGTAGTGGTTCTTCCAATTGAGAAATCGACATGCGATTTTGCTCATGATATGATCAATGTCCTGCACCTTAAATCTTCTGGAATAAATGGGGGTCCCGAGATATTCCATGGGGAAGGTCCCACGTTGCATTCCCATCCAGTTACAAAGAGAAAAAACCCTACTAGGTAAACATTTAGTTGATATGTAGAGATTACTTTTGGCATTATTAATAACCTTCCCACTCCAGTAACAATATTCCCTTATGATTTACTTGATGCCTCTAACAGACCTCCTTCCACCATTAATGAATATAATGGTATCATCTGAAAACATCATTTGAGAGATGTGATGAAGGTTCCATTTCCTACCATAAGGAATAAAAGTACCACTGGAGAGACCTTTATTGATGAGGCGACTACGAGTGTCCTGCGCAAGGGTGAAGATTCTGGGAGAAAATGGATATCCCTACCGGAGCCCGTGGGTTGCCTTAAAATAGCCATGGGTCTTCCCCATGAACGATACAGACATCCACGATGAGCTGAAGCATCTGAAGATGAGGTCCGCAGCCTCGTGAGAAAACCCCATAGCAATAAGAACTCTGTTAATAAAACCCCACTCCATCCTATCATAGGCCTTATTTATATCCACTTTTATTTCCAAGTTCGAGCCTTGGGTCTTGGTGTTGATATCCCTCAAAAGCTCTTGAGCTAGTCCGATAGCCCCCTGAATAGACCTCCCCTTAACAAACACATGTTGTTCAATTGAAATCCACCGAGGAGAAACTTGGACAGCCTCGAGTTGATGATACTTCCCAAGATTTTGTAGGGGAAATTGCACAAACTCACCGGTCTGTACTGCGAGAGAGAAGAAGGATCTTTATCTTTTGGTGATGATCTGTAATAACTTCTGAATATGGAAAACAACATTCTCTTACTTTTTTTATTTGAAATTTCAACATTTTTTACAATAAACTCTTCACGATGGATCTGAATATGATTCCTGGATAAAAAAAATATAGTTGTATAAAACTTTTAGTGGGAAAAAAACCAAAAAAATTGTTAACCAAATAATCACAAAGGTTCATCAATCCCCCCCTCAAGATTTGTTGACAACCATTGTTAAAAACTTTTTCAAACACTCAGAATTTTTCAGAACTGAATTTTTGACTTTTATCAAAACATATCCTTTCTCAATAAATAGTGTCCTAAAACCAAAAATCCATATTTTTATATTTTCTAATGAAACTTTTAAGGGGTAAGTGTGAACCCTAACAAAAACCACCATATTCAACCCATCATGAAAATCAAAACATACCCAATAAAAATATTTAAAAAAAACACCCTGTAGTAAATCCCAGATCCATGTACCACCATTACCACCTTCCAAAAAACCAAAACATTCAAAATTCAAAATTCTTCACCCATCTCGTCACACATCTGACTCTAAATTCACACCCATCGTGAGGACCAACCTACAAAAAACTATCTCGAGACATCAACATCACCAACTTCATCCATCCCCGCATCATCACTGACACCACAGACCACATCATCATCTCCACTCATCATCATTATCATTACCACAGAAATCATTATTGTCATTGTCCAAACCACTAAACAAAAAATTCATTGTTGACCATTAGAAAATTGAGCATCATCTACATCATTAGAGAATAAGAAACCAGCCACCACTAGGGAGTCCACTTACCAGGGGAACACGATAACCGGAAATCAACTGAACAAATCAAACCTCAGATCAATGTATTGACACCACACTATTGGATAATGTAATGTTTTGGAAAAAATTCCATCCCTCAGTGGAAATTAAAAATTTTCAACCATGTAAAGATAATATCCACCTCACTTTTCTTTTTCTCTCACTTTTCTTTTTCTCTCCCCATTCTTTGATTACCAGAACTTCATATTCATTTAATAATGATTAGTAAAAGCTTCTTATAAAGTATGAAGTTATTACATTCTCTCAAAATTTGTCTAAATAATCCAAATAATGGTCGGTGTTCTTACTTATGAGGTTTAAGAAGGCATGGGAGGGGTCTGAACATGAAGTCGCATACTCAATTCCAAAAAACTTTTTCATCCTTGCTATTGTAAAGATAGCAGTAATCTCATACTTTGTTTCAATGTATTACATAAAATATCTCTTGCAGAAAATTTCTCTTTAATAATGTGAAACTTTATATAAATGTGTTTTTGATGTTAAATGTTGGAAATTATTTTTAGAAAGACCAATTTTACTCTAATTATCACAATGTATCTTCAATTGTTTAGAAACTTTTACTTTCAAATCTTATAGTAGAACATTTATCAACAACATTGGAGTACAAGACTGAGTAGCTGCAACATTTTCAGTTTCAGATGTGCTCAATGTTATAGAACATTTTTTTATTTCTAGGAAAACCCACACAACATTCACCCAAAAATAAATTTCCTCCCGATGTTGATTTTCTATCATTAAAGTATCTATCCCAATCAACATATATATAACCCTGAATCATTATCTCGGAATTTTTTTTATAAAAACCCATGTGAAGTTGTTCCTTTTACATATCTTAGAATTAAATTTTCTTCCAACCTATGTGATTTTTTGGATCACTTTAATATGTAGAACATAAAGTCACATCATAAACAATAGAAATTCATGAGCCTGTAAGGTAAATTGGGCTTCCTAGTACTTTCTGAAAATTATTATGACTCACACTTTTTGCTAGACTCATATTTAATCAATTTTTTCTCATAGATATAAGAGCTGTAGATTCCTTGTATGCTTCCATCCAAAAATTCTTTAACAATTCCCTGATATACTTTTCCTGATGTAAGAAAATGTATTTTTCATTTTTTGAACTTGTAACCCAAGTCAAAAAGTTAATTCTCCCAACATTGAAATTTAAAAATACTTATTCATTTATTCAAAAAAATTTTTTAAAAAATCATCTATATCCCCCCAAAAAATTATATCAATCACATAAAGGATTACAATTAGATCTCTGAAGTAAACATATTTCATATATAAGTTTCTTTCATCTTTTCATTTAGAATAATTCCTCATTCTCAAACAACTTTCATGTTTGGAATTCCAATCATGATAATCTTGTTTCAGAACCTAAAAATATTTCCCCAGTTTAAAAACGTGGATTTTATGCACATAAATTAGAAACCCATTAGTTTTTTAAATGTAAACTTCTTTATAAATATCACCGTTTAATAAATAATACTTTACATCTATATGATAATCTATATAATTCCGATGTGTGGCCATTGTAGGAAACATTATAATAGTTTCTTACCAAGAAACTGGGGAATTTTTTTCTTCTAAATACACAACTTCCACATATTAATTGCCTTTAAAGACAAGACTAGCTTTATTTTTTGAAACTTATCCATGTTCAATTAACTTGTTTCTATAAACCTACATAGTTCTAATAACATTTTTATTTTCCTTGTCAGAAAAAAAGTTCCATTGTTTCATTCTTCTCATTATGATCCAACTCTTCAATCATAGCATAAACCCATTCTGGTTGTTCAATAGCCTCTGAAAATAATTATAGTTCATATTTTTATAT
This sequence comes from Viscum album, assembly GCA_963277665.1. Lineage (NCBI taxonomy): Eukaryota > Viridiplantae > Streptophyta > Magnoliopsida > Santalales > Viscaceae > Viscum > Viscum album. Next base: position 500,275,859 of record OY728139.1, read on the forward strand.
AGGTGAAGTTTTATTATATAATCTCAACCTTTTACTTTTCTGAAATTGTGCCTTCTAATGTCCAAAAATGTTTTTGGAATCAAATTGTTTTTTTATGTATTAAATTTCAACATTTCTTTCCCAAATAAACTATCCTCATCACATGAATTTTATGAATATTTAAAAGGATAGTTTGACTTACTTTTATTGTTTTTGGAAAAGTCTAATTTATCCTCCTCACCATTCTCAATAAATTTTGTTAAGGAATTTTTATTTTCAATTACTTTCACATCATATGAGTCCTCCAAATTTTGTAAACATTTGTTCCATCATTTTAAAATTCTTTTATATGGTGAAATACCCATAAAATTTTCTTTCTTCGACTTTCTCGTTAGAATGTACCAAATCTGAATTATTGATTTATAGTAATACTGGACATCCAAAAAAATTGAATTATTTCAATGAAGGTTTTTTAATACCACATTTTATATAGATTAATGTTTGTTTCCAATCTCTAAAGGAATATATTTTGAACATGTAAAATATTTCAAAATTCTTCACTCCAATAGAACATTGAAAGATTATATTCCACTAACATACTACTTCCCATTTACAGCAAGGTTATATTTTTTCATTATCCTACTCCATTTTTTGGAGGGTATAAGGAGCACTATACTTAAGTTTCATGCCATTTTTTCTTAGATATTTGTCAAAATGATTTCTTGGGAATTCGATGCCATCATATATTCTCAACATATTTATATTATCCCCCATGTATTACTCAACTAATTTTCTATAAAACATAAATACTTCTACAACCTCTGGATTATGTTTCATAAACATGATGTTTTTCATACAAGTTAAATCATTAGTAAAATCTATATTGTATAAATATATTTTTTTATTGATGTCTCATCAGCCCATATAAATAAGAATGAATAATCTCAAGATGTCTGGTAGATTTAATCTCAATTATCTTATAAATTTTGTGACTCATATTTTCTTTTCTAGAAGGTAATATAAACATCTTCATCTCTTATTTTCAATCATAGAAAATACAGACAACATCAAATTTAGGAATTTTATTTATGTTTTTCTTCCCAAAGTGGTGAAATCTAAGATGCCACAATTTATTTTCATCTTAAACACTCAAATAAATAAGTTGTTGAATTATCCAACTTGAAATAGATTCCCTCTAGTTCCATATCCTTTCTAATAACTTTTCCGTCTTTTACACTTTCGATGACCCACAAATATTTTCTAAAAAACTTCTAACCATCATCATAAACATGAATTACACTAAGTAAGTTATATTTTATCCCATAAAAAATAAAACTTCCTTAGATTTATACTTTTCATCTTCAATCTCAACCATTCCGATTCCTATGATTTTTAGGGAACTATCATTACCAAAGGTAACAATTTATATATCATTAATTTCAATATGTTTCAATATTTTTTGTCACCTGTCATATGTTAAGTACATCTGAAATCAGGTATCCATGGTTTATTCATTTTACATGTTTTCAAAGATGATTTAACAACAAAAGATCTTTCCAAAATTTTCTTCTCTTCAACTTCATTTTCTTTTCTATTATAAGGAATATGTTTCAGAAAGAGTGTCATACTTCTTTCCATTTGGTGACCATATTGATCAAATATTCTAAAAACATCATCTAGATTTTCAAATTGATTTTTTCTTGGAAATTTTATATCATCTTTAGAATTCAATTTTCAAACTTTGTAAAATCTAGGAAAGTTACTATTTCTACTTCCACTATTTATTCCTCTTTCTTGAAATATTATTCTAGGAAGAGATATGTAATGAAAAAAATTATATGCCCTATAAAAATAGATTCCAAAATACCAGAAATAGCCATCAGATCTTGTTTTTCTTTTTTATTAAGGATCTTACTTTATTGATACCTTGTTGAGGTTGGTAAATGCTTTCAACTCAAAAAAAATCAGAACATGGACCAAAATTTATTTTAAGTGTGTTTTATACTTTTATAGATTTGATATGTTTATCACATACTATTTACACACAAACTTTCCCAATACATATTATAGAAAATGAAATTTTAAAATAATAATATGAACCATTATTTTTGCTAAGATAATAGTTCACCTGATTCTCGTTTTAAGCTGTCTTAGAAACTTTAAAAGTCCCACCTTTCACTTCTGATGCTTTGTTAAAGTTTTCATTTATCTTCCTCAAGGTAGTTTTGGGATTAATAAGTTTTGATTGAAACATATTAAAACAGCCTTCCTTATCTCCTATATTTTATGAAGATGTTTATTTATTTTTCCTTGTTCAATATTTCTATGTTTGTAACAAAAAATTTACACCATGTATTCTTCCTCCTACTTGATGACATATTTTCATCCTTAATCAACATCATCAAAATATTTCTTCATAACTCTATTTTTTATTTAGTGTTATTTTTTTCTCAAGACATAAAACATGTTTTTTTCTATGTTGATACTCTCTATAAGATTCTTTACCACCTTCTTCACTATGTGAGGAATGTTTTTTTCTCAACTTTTTCAATAAAGGTTATGATTTTTTTTTGAACTTCCATCTTCAAAATAATTTTTTCCGTTGAGTATAATTTATCTTTCTTACTCAACATACTTCTTCTGTTTCCAGTAAACTTATTTTTGTATTTATTAAAATACTTTTATTCTTTATAATTTTTATTCCACTTATTCCATTAAGGGTTTTCATTAGAATCATATCGATATTATACAAATTTCTTTCTAGGGAAATTCATATAAAAGTGTCAAATTCCACCACAATAATATAATTTGAGAGTAATTTTACCTTCATAATTTCCTATTCCTCTTAGATAGTTCTTGGATATAAAAGACATTCTTTTTTTTTCTTTCAAATCATCATACTCTTTTTCTTTGGACTCACAAGGATTAAATTATTTAACATCATTAATTTTCATCCTTCTCAAAGATCTAATGACTATTTAATCTTTTATTTTATTTTTATACATTAGATATCTCTTTATTTCATAAGTAAAAAAGAAAGTGATTCCATTTATCAGGAGATAAATCATCATTATCATATAAAAAATAAATTTTTGAATCAAATATGTCTAGATTGTTTCTTAATAGATCCATAATTATTTTAGAATCTTCCATGAAAACTCTTAATATCTTCGATGTTGTGAAAAATTTCATTTACTCTGGTTAAGTATTCCTCAGTTTTATCTTCATCTATAACTCTCATATCTTTATACATACTACTCTACATTTGTAGATTTTCTTCCTTAACATTAGTATTTCCTTCAAAAGAACTTTCAATATTGTCCCATATACTTTTTAATGTATGGAGATCCATCAACTTCTGATTAAAATTCTTTGATAAGGGAATAATTATTTTATTTATATCATTTCTATTAACATATATATATTTATCTTATTAGTATACTTCATTGTAGGATATTTCTCATTTGGTGGAAAACCAATATTAGCAGCGTCAACAACTTGTAGGCCAAGAGATAAGAGATAGGGAATCATCATATTTTCCATCTATAATAATTTTTCCATCAAACATAAAAACTATTCTAATATTGGAAAAATGATTTTATCTATGATAAGGATTGAACAAGGTATCCTCAATATGATACAAATTGAATTTAAAAAGGATATAATAACAAATAAGAAGAAGGGGTGAATTAGTTGTTCAATTTTTTATAAGATTCAAAACATTTAGAATATTTACCCAGGAAACCAATTAAAATTTATTTCCTTATTAACTTTTAGTAAATACTCATGTATGAAAAAGTAGGATGAAATTAATGCACACAATATTTACAAGGTATGACCTTAGTGTGAGAACATACATTATTTCTTTTTCCACACCTGTGGGTCAATGTAAATCCATTATTATATAAAAGTGAATAAAACCTTTACCAACTCCCATTAGACACCTTATATCTCCTGATAGGAATGATTATGAAGAATCCCATAAGTTTAAAATGTTTCATTATAAAAAAATTGATCCATACAAAATAATAAAGGATTTTTTAAAACTACTCCACAATTGTTTAGTCCAAATCCTCATCTAATTTGGCTAGATCCAATTTTCTCAATACGATGATTCCAGATATGATTCTATTAATCTGATGGACTCAATATGAAAAATCCATTATCAATCTAAAAAACTAAAAATATTCTCAAATGATCAATATGATATTTATCAATTAGATATTATTTATATGACCTTCCTCAATATGATCTTCCTCAATACGATCTGGATTAATCTATTAAACAATCATTTAGTTGTCTGAACATATTCATGAAAAATCTATTCAAGAATAACATTTTCTTGATTTATTTAGTGCTCCAACTTTTCTTCTTGTGTGAAAGTTAACACAGAATAAAATAATTGATAAAGTATTTATAGAAGAATTATTAAAGCTGGAGTGGGAACCTGGAAAACTTTTCCCACTTCCTCTAATTTGAAAAACTAAAAAAACTCTCTCACATTTAAACCCCATTTTTGACTTCTTTAAACTTCTTTATATTTCTCTAAAATTTATGCAATATTTAATTTCACATTTTAACTCGTTAAATCATTATAAAACATGTATAACTTTTTTGAGTCTACTTCGTAATAAACTCACTATGAATATATTTCCTTCTCAGTGATTTCAATTTTTGTTTTCTTCTTAGCTAATTCTAATGGAATCTTCAAAATGATAGAATTTAAATTATGATGGAATCTACATACTACAACTCTAAAATTATTCAAACCTCTACAAAACATATTCAAAACCTTTTATCATGATGATATTTCATGATTTATGAGAACATCATGATAATAAAATCATCATCTAACTTGATTAGAATGTCTGTAAAACTTTTTAACTTTGGACATCACAATATTCTTTAAAAACTCTTCAAAAACAACTAAAATTTTTCAAACAAAAATATATGTCTTTATAACTCTATAAATTCATTATTTCTCTAATAAATACAAAGGAAAAACACTCTGAAACATCTAAACTTCTAAATAATGATGGGTCTAATAAATCTTCACATTGATGGATTTGAATCTGACAATGATTCTGATCGACAATTTCAACTTTTTGACCACGTATGCATCTAGTAAAGCTCATTATGAAAAACTATATCTAGTGATTATGAGTGAGAACTTATGAATACTGATAACAACTTTCTACTCCTTTTTGTTTGGATCCTAACTTTCAGTATTATTTATAAAACCCTAATTATGAAAAATCTGAATATGTTTCCTGGATAACTAAAAACATCTTTTTACAAAAAGTTTAGTTGTCAAAAAAATACAAAAACATTGTTAAAAAAATAATCCAAAATGACCTTTAATTTTTTTTAGACTTGAGTGTACTAACCACAACAAATAATGAAACATCCTTATTATCACCTCATGAAATACCATAGGAAAAAAATACTAATCCATAAAAAGTAATAGAATTACAACTACCAAGAGAGCATCATAGTGGAGTGTCCCCACTTTATATGTTTTCCCTTAAGGATAATACCTTCCTATTTTATAACTACATGATCTAGATTTGTCCCAAAAGCATAGGTAAAATATCTTTCAAGGTCATAGCTACTCATATTTGAGACTTATGAACATCTAGATGCATATCTGCAAAGAGTTCCATCATCTATCACTCAACACAAAACTAACGCATTTCAACTGTCTGAATCTCTCATCTCAAGGAATCGACAATGATGTTTCCTTTACATGATGTATAACCCACCATGAAGTCAAAACACTTCCGATACTCAACCCACCGCTTCTACTGAAGGTTCATGTTCCACTAAGGAAATATATACATGAGGACATTGTGGTCTATGTATACCAAAAAACTCTCACCAAAAATCTAGTGTCTCCTACATCTTAAATCGTGCATTTCTTCATTTAACTCCATCTCATGATGTGGGTAATTACTCTAATGTGGTCTTTGATATGGAGAGATATAATAAACAAGTTAATCATCTTGAATCAGAATTTATATTAATATAACTCAATATGAATCAAAATTCATTATAAAATATTTTCCCTGTATATGAAAAGTGAAATTTTTTCAGAGGTAAGAATACTCTTTAGATCTTGAAAAACACCCTCATAGGTAACTAAATAAACAGACTTCACCCCATTATTTATTATCTTGGAAATCAGTGTTTCCATACTGGAGAAGTACTAAATAAATCCCTGATAATACATTTCTAGAACAAGAAAACACTGAATCTTGAATACATTAATGGGATTCTCCAAAGATAGTAAAACTAAAACCTTATTAGGTTCTACTTCATTTCATTCCTCTAATATAACATGACCCATGAAGTGCATTATATAAATTCAGAAATTGCATTAGGTTTTCTTAGAAAAACGTTAATTCTCTCCCAATGTACATAGAATTGTGTCAAGATGTTTTTCATATTATTCTTCAAATTAAATCTACACTATGATATTTTCAACTAAAACCACAAAAAACAGATCTAGTAAAAGATGGAAAATTTGGTTAATCAAGTCCGTGAATACCACTGGCCTATTTTTCAAACTAAATTGCATCACTAAAAACTTATATAAGCCATAACTACTCTTAAAAGTAGTCTGATAAATGTTTGATGCTCTCACTCCCATTTGATGATACTGAAATCTATTGTCAATCTTAGATAAAATTAGGAACCTCTCAGCTGATCAAATATATAATCGATGTATGAATGGGGATATAATTTCCTAACTCTTATTTCATTAAATCTTTGATAGTCCATCCAAAAGTCAAAATTCACATCAGTCTTCTTAGATAAAAACTTGGGAGAGCGCCATGGAAATGTACTAGGTCATATGAAACCCTTAGATTCCAGATCATCTAACTAAACATGAAAATTTTGAAGCTCTACTGGTTCCATCTTGTAAGGAAAGATGAATAATAGTGCTTCTCTTATCACCAACTCTATCATGAACATGATCGTCCGCTTGGGTGGTAATTATTATAACTCTTTAGTAAAAACGTCCCTAAAGTGGTCTACCACTAAAGGAAGTGTATAATATTGCATTTAACCATCATCTAGAGAAACACAAGATGTCTAATGAATGATATAATACAATTTACACTATTTTAGTACAACAAGACCAGCCTGAAGATCTCACTCACCCTGATGAAAATAGCTACCTCCTTACGGTGATAAAAATGGCACTCCCCTATTGAAATAGTCGATGTGATCCTAGAATATAAATTATTAATCCATACCCAAAATCAGTTCAAAACATATAATATCCATCAGAAACAAATCCCAAAAGAAATTATAACCACCAATTTCTAGAGAAAAATCCTTGTAATGTTTCATATTATATGTCTGGAATCCCAATTGTGTGTCAATTGTAAAGACACCATCCATTCCTTACATAATGAATCCCAGACCATTTGGACAAATATTAGATATAATTGAATTAAATTTTCATGTATCAAATAAAATAAAATAAAGGGAAGATGATACCAGAATCGTACCTCAAAATGTTAAGGTTCATGCATCCAAACTAGTTGGAGTATGTTGTATAGAGTGAAACTAAATTTCCCTTAAACCCTTGGATTCTGTTTGAATCCCTCTTTATTTTCCCTAATGATCTTACAATAACAAATACACAGGGGTACACCATCCCCTACCTTGATCTAAATTTCCAGTGGAACTCCAGATACAAGTATTTTCAGGGGTAGTAGATTTCCTTCCAGAAGTTGGTACTTGTCATCATCCACTGCCACTTCTCTACTACAGCATACCCCTACAAAACATATGTAGGTCACCCATATTTCCATAAGAACCACATTTAAAATAAGGGTACATACACCGAGTACACTTGGGTATAAAATTCCCACACTAGTAGTTATGTAATGGAACACAGTCCTAAGATGAATGGACACCTCCCTTGCTACTTTACCCACTATTTCCTTGGCAAAAACAACCATAGAAACACCTCTTTCTAGTATGACATGAGCTCCTAGTTTTCCTGGATAAAAAATATTTTCCATGACTCGAGGCCTCTATCAAATTCAAAACTAGGATGAGAGCTTCATTCATCACATTTGAAATGAAACTCAAACTAAACTTGATCACTTATGACCTAATCTCATAGTGACACCCATCATGGAAGAACCTCATCCTGGAAATATCTTTAGATTCTGAATATAGAGAAAATCACTAAAAGTCAATGAAAAATACATCATATTCCATCATCAAAATTTCCTCCAATGTTAGGTTCCTGAAATCATAATCCTCCCCATCCCTCAACATTTATGGGTATAAGTGGCTTAGTAACATTATCATTAAGTCCTTATAGGATAACTCCCATTTCTAAACATATTACTTTAAAGTTTCCCAAAAATTCTTAGATGGTCCATAAAGCAAGTATGTTGTAATATTCACCTTCGTATATGTGGGTGTCTCGAGCTGCATGAAGATCATCTGGACTGACTCAATCCAAAACTCGACTACCTAGGGAAATCAATCCCTTATGAACATAAGAAGATGTTGGAACTAAAAATCTCTCAACATCTCATTAATAAAAGTAATAATGTGAACAATATCCATCTCCATGGATCACATGACCCTCAAGAATTTATCATGTAGATAAATATACACCTAATTCTGAGAATTTGCAAGAAACTCTTATTTAGTTGTACTGAGAGCATGTTTATTATCACTCTTCGGATTCTCAACTCAAAGATGACGGGGATGAATTTTCTCTATAAGAAAAAATCACTCCTTAGATCACTTGATAACATCAAGGTCAACATAGATAGGTGACACCAATAGAGAACCACCAGCTCATGATCCCTTTAAACAAGTATGAACAAGTGAATCAATATGACATTATAATTCATTTATTCAATTTTTATCATATAAAATAGGGTTCTTGTTTCATAGTTCATACAAAAAATATGACACATGCCATAAATATGTCCCGATCATGAATAATTGAATTCAATACATATCTTTATGTGCTTATAATAATGCATTAAAACTCAAATAATTCCATACGGGTCCATGCATATAAATCTCCCGATGTAATAATATCACAAAACATATGAATCTCCCAAGTTGAAATGACATCAACTGCAACAAGTGAACAACATGAACAACAATACCATATATTAGTAATCATATTTCCCCCATATATGGTCCAATTACTCCCATTAAAAATATCATTAACAAGTTATGACATATTCCTTATCTCTTTAATGCCTTTCCCAAATAGAAAAGCTTTTCAAAAGAAAAAATAAATTCCTTTGATATCAGTTTGTAACATCCAATGGTCTGACACTCTCTAATGTGGCCAAAATTGGTTGGTTAATAGACCTAAATCATGTCTCTCCATATGCTAGAGGATACTAACCTATAGAATGGGTGTAAAGAACATAGTTAGTAGAATATGCCCCTTGTATTGAGTTTTGATAATAGTAGAATGAATATTAGAGTAATGAAAATAGTGGAAATAGTATAACAATAGCAGATAAACTATGTAGTGAAGGAAAATAATCAAACCAATAATACACAAAATAGTTTAATAACTATGAGGAATTTTGATAAGCGTCAAGTTGATTATAAAATATATATAAGAAAAAAATATTTAATGAAGAGATCTCTGACCATGGTCCTGATCCCCAAATCTGTCCCATCTCCAAGCTCTAACCCATCTTTTATGAAAAAATCAACATCATGGTCCATTTAACTTTTGAAAACTTACATCCATTTATTATTATCAAGTACCAAACGATTTCCTAAATAGGGTATTTGAAAACTCAGGAGGTCTACACCACCATGTCTAGAAAAAAACCAGTTTGATAGCAAATTTATAAAATGATGTTATAAATTGGAGTGTAAATAAATAAATTAATAAAATATAATAATTTACATGATTCATAACCTTGTTGGAATAACTATGATCATATATCATCACCATACCAACCATAACCACAAGTCTATTTCATATTCACATAATCAATAAATTCCCTCTTTATAAGGATTTCAGCATAACTAAGATAAGACGTTAATATAATTATTTCAACATAATTTGGGAAAAGACCTTTTTATAGGAATTTCATCATATGTTGGACATGATATTTTTATAATCATTTTAGAATAATTGGGTTAAGCCCTTTAAATAATCATTTCAACATAACCTGGCTAAGTCCTTTGTTTAATAATTTCAAGATAACTAGTTCAATCCCTTTATATAAGAATTTTAGTATAATCAGGCCAAGATTTTTATATAAACATTTCATCATATCATGCAGTAGAAGTCATAATGGAATGAATAATACAACATAACATCATAATACAAAAAGTTCCATTCAACCCAATAAATTTTATCTTCCAATTACCTATTCATTAATCATGTCATTTATTAAGTAGTTATCATCAAGTGTATACACCCATAGCATATAAAAGTATCTAAAGTAATTTCAGTAAAAAAATAATCCATTTTATAAAGTGATCTTATCAAAATCAACCACCTAAGGTATTTCTTCATTCTAATTAATATTTGAATAAAAAAATTATTATAATGCATGGGTAGGCTCACCTTATGGGTAGCTTCATGCTAGATCTCAACAATATTAGATCCAAAGGGATCCAAGGAGTAGTCCAAACCCGTGATTATCATCACCCATTATTCTATTGGGTAATGTGCACATTATGTCTGCACGATCTCATAGTTTTTCCCACACTAAAAAAAATAAAAACCTACCATAAGTTAGTTTTGTAGACCACCTATGTTTATCTAGTGATCAAAGAAAAATACTCAACATGGAACACCAAAGAAGAAAGTAGGAAATGGACATAAACTTGGAAATACTAGATCACACAAGCATTATGACCAGATCACGATTCAATGATGTTCAAAAAATCACACTTCTATAACGAAGGATAGAGGATGAAGGGAGAAATATAAAGAGAAAGAAATCAATGGATATAAAATTCTAGATTGAGACATTTGTAATGATAGTAATCACCCAAAAATTATATAAAATTTCCCTAGGTTTTGAGTTACATTGATGCACAACATATTAAAAAAATGAAATGTTGGAAATGAATAGAAACCTTAGGTGCCAATGAATTCATGTTGTTAAACCCTTTCACGATGTGAATTCAACATATTACAAAAGACAAATCTCCTCATGTTAAAAATAAATGGCCAAATTAATCATAGTTTGTAAAAAATTCTTGGATTGTAAAACATTGAAATACTGAAGCTATTTTATGGATTCTTATGAGAAATAGATTCATGTGGTGTATTATATAAAATATTTGAATACTTTTTTAGGTATTAGCTACTATAAATTACTACATAAATCCAAAAAATCCATCAACTCCACCCAATACTAAGGAAAATGCCTTCAAAACCTCAGGCACATTTATCTGACTCAAATAATTCAAACAAATATACATCCCAAAAATGTAGGTCATTTTATAATCAAAATATATCAATACCCCAATGAAAAAACTAATCCACCAATGTTTTAAAAAATAAGAACCCAACTAAAAGAGACAACCAAAACTCAAAGATGGGAATACCAGGGAAAGACGAGATATTACATATATACTCCAACATTTTTCTCCATACTTGATTCTCATAGAGTTTCTAATAAATGTGAAATTGAGAAAGCTAACAAGGCTTAGGTTATGGTAATATTTGTTTATATTTTTTTCACCTCTACTATAGAGGATAAGGAAACTACCCAAGGAATGGCTACCAAAAATCCTTTATATGAGTAGGAAATAATATCAAATGCTAATAATTTATATCAAGAACGAAAGAATAATATATAGAAAATAGTGAATAAGTGAAGGAGGGGTAGATATTGCGATACGAGGGTAATCCTCACAATATGGGTATAAAATACCTATATAAAAGTAGATAATTTACCCCTTGAAGTATGTTTATATTTATTCCTTCTATTATGAATTGTGAGGTTCAATCTTGTAGTTGTGGTTTTGTATCAAATTTTAGGTAGTTATAATGATCTATAATAATTTTATTGGAGATGATATGATTCCTTTTTAATTGATGATGTTTTGATGAAGATTATTGGCATGTATTGGTTTGGTTAATTTGTACATTCTGTTCTTTATGGTTTATATATAATCCATAGATGGGTTTCTAAACTACAAAATATGAAATATCTATCATTAAATTAATGTATGTTCCAAAATTTATAATTGTTTTTGATGGATTGGAACTAGATTCTTACGGATTTAATGAGATTTAAATAGAGCTCTAAACATATACTTGTTATATTAAAATTTTGATTCTCTCCATGGAGATAGTGTCTTTTGTTGGTAGATTAGAAGGCATGGATTCTTTGGTTTTCATTGTTGTCTTATGGATTTCAATTTTTAATTATTGTTTTTGAATTATTTTGATTGACGATGATCTTAAATATGTCCTATAATCATCATCACTTTTTAACCTTTTCTTTTATCATAATAAAAATGCTGAGAGTTCTGTATTACTCGAATTCAAATAAATCTTTCCTGATTTATCTATGTCCATATAAAATTATTTAATATAATAATTTATTCATGTATTTAGCACATAAATTAATATTATCGTTTAATTATTTTTTATAATATCGATATATACAATTATTTAATTGATTAATTTCTCTCAATAACACTATGAATTCTACTTTATTAATATCATGCATTTAAATTTTGGATCCATATATTTATATAAAATTAAATTAAATCCTTTAGGTATTTTCATTTATATGTTATTTTTATTATTACTAACTCTATGTAAAGTAATAATATCCATTAGATGTAATTCAATATTTCCATGCTTGTAAAATTTAAATATAACTAAATATTTTATAGTTATTGTGATTTATATAATATAAATTTAAATCAATAACTATATATAAGTAAAAGTTTAAACCCATATGAGGAATATTCTAAATATTTTAGATGACTATTTTTAGCCTATTTTCATGCTATTGAAATACTATAACATAATTTATTTTTAATAATTTGTGACTAAAAATTATAATAAATTAAATTATTTTTATATATTCAAATATATAATCAATAATGACTTCATATTTCAATAATAATTAACTATCTCTCAGTGTTGACACAACTTCTAAGGTGTTTTACACAACTTTAAGGGTTATTTTGATGTTAAAAAAAGCTTATGATTTAAAAATAATAATTTTTATGTCATGAAAATACTATTTTTTATTGTTTAATACCTAAAATTAATATATCAAACATGCCTATAACAAGTCTCAAATTCTTTAGCTACTATTTTTCATATGATATTTTTTATGAACAAATATTTTTTTTAAATACTAAAATATGATTAACTAGAATAGACTATTTATTATCAGGTGATTCAAATGTAGCATTCTCTAAATAAATTATCAATTTATATTCAAGTTCCATTTTTATTTTTTGTGAAGAAAAACATTAAATAATATCAATATACGAGTTTGGATATTTCTAATTTGAACTTATGGTCAAATAATGAATAATTTTTTCAATGTATATTTTTAAATCCTTATATATTCTTATGGATTTGCTAAAATATAAGAAATTATCAATATTATGTTTAATCATAAACTATGTTAAATATCAATTTATGTATATCTTGAGATATTGAATCAATTGTAAACTTATAAAATATTCATTGAATAAAACATAGTTTTTTATCATACATACTAATATGAGTCCACTATTTCACTAATGAAATCTGTTAGAAATGACATCCACTATAGTGGATGAAGTCCAGTCAACTAGAAAAAGTTTATAAATTTTCAATAAAATCATTATGTTATATCAAAAAAAATATTATCTAATATATTTTAAGGATATTATATTTAATTATTTTAAAAATTAACACAAAATATTTTTTTGTAGTGCTGATACAAATCAAAACCATTTCATTGATATTAATTTTAATTTATATTATAATAATCATAAAATATCATGTTTTTCAAATTTTTGTTTATAATAAATGATCACAGTAACTTAATTAAATGGAATTATAATATCATATTAGGGAAATAACTATTTATAAATGTCATATTATTATTTTTAAAGGATAAATTAAAAGGTTGAAATAATATTCTATTATAATTTTCCAGAAATATAATACATTATTTATCATTAAATTTTCAAAATAATTATAATCATTTTTCATGATGGAAGATTCATAGAAACATAGTAGAAGCATTTAAATAACACAATTTTTTAAAAAATTCAATACTAATTGAATAATATTATCTTATAGATAATTATTTAAATTGGAGAAATAATATTATACAAAATATTGATTTATTTTAAATCTTTTTCATACATATCAATATAAAAAAATAATAGTAAGAAAAATTATTTAATTAGATGAATATTTATTAAATCATTAAAAAACAATAGATAGTTTTATTTATGAGTATTCATATTTCATCAACATTACCAATATATTTAATTTTCCCAAAGAAACCATATATGTAAAAAACAAATATATTATTACCATGATTCATAGCTTGATCAAAAAAATATGTTTGGATAATTTTCTAATTCTCTTATTATTTTTTGATAAATACGAACCATCTGGTTTTTTGTAAGATAGGTACCTGAAAAAGTTCTTTTCAAACCACACTCAAAATATATTCATTTTTTATATATATGCATATGATTATAGAGAATGATTTTTTTGATGTGTTTTTTCATCATTCAAATACTTCTAGTTATTCCATTTCAAAATTTAATAAGATGTATGACTACTTTTATCATTATATTTTTATTGACCTAACCAATATTTTTTTTCCTAATATAAATTATAATCACCATAAATTTAGTGAATATACTTAGTTTATTGAACTAGTATCATGATTAGTAATCAAGAGTTAATGATGGAAAAATATTTGGGAACAATATTATATAGAAACACTATTATACACTTTGATTATATTACTAAGATCATTTGAATTTATAAATATATGATAAATAAATAAATAAATATTATAGTGTTTACAAGAGGGAAGGAACTAAGCTTATCAAGATTTCTCATAGAAACTAGAACATGCTTGTCTAAAAAAAATACTTTAAATGAGGTAAGTTGATACTTTCTCTTTTGGAGGGATCATGCTAAAAAAATATTATAAAATTATGAAATCAAAGAGAGATATTTTTTGTGTTACTATTGTTAGTATTTACTTATGGGAATAGTTTCTAATAGTTTTTCATAATTATTGAGGTGGAAGAACATTATATAGGATCCATGTGTCACTCATACCCTTATTACCAACTGGGAATTTAATAAATGAGTCAATATTGTTAACCATAATTGGTTAGATCATAAATGGTAAATGAATATAATATTTTTTTTGTATCCATAAGACATAATTATTTATAATTAATATTGTAATAAATAATAATAATGTAATATGAAATAATACTGTAAATAATAATAACCATGAAATATGACTCAAGGAGTTTTAAAGACCCAATGAAACGTTAATAATAAAAATAATAATAACAACAATTATATAGTAATACTTTTGGTTTTTGGAATATAACACAACACACTTGAGGTTGAGACTTGATCTTATGGCCTCTGCACCATATGCCACCAACCCATGCCACTGCAACCAACTATTGGGGGTAATAATAATAATTTTTATAATGATAATAAAATAATCATAGTTATGTTTATTCGGTTGAGGGGATCACAAACAATAGAAAACACAAACCCTGAGGCACCCCAGTAGGCTAAGTATTATCCCTACCCATAATGATTTACAAACTCATACTATAACTATTACAATTTGATGGCCTAGAAGCCCTTTGGCTTGAAATCTTGTGACATGGATCAAAGGCCCAATTTTCTTACCTGAAGGATCCTTTTATGAATAGTAATGCTACAATACCTCCATGCTCGCTACTTCAAATCTCACTTGATTCAGCACTTCACTTTATCCTCACTAAAAGAGTGCTCATGAAGGGAACTAAGAATAATCTAATTTATTTATACATATTTTTATATTTTTAGATGTTATTTATATATCAAAAAGTATATATATATACATATATATGTAAATATAATATATAATTATGATTTATATAATAATAAAATAATAAAAAATTAATGAAAAATTATTTTAATAATTTTATAAATAATAAATAATAAAAATTATACAAACCAATAAATATGTGCAAATATATATTTATATCCATTAATTACAAATTATATATATAAATATAATATATTATTATTTTTAAATAATTATAAAATATATAAATGAATATATATTTATTTAAATATATTTATTTGAATTTATATATTTAAATTCATATTAAACAATATAAAATATACACATATATTGGTATGTCTCTGTATACATGTGTATGTATATGGACGTATGATTATGTTTGTATGTGCCTATATATAAGTGTATTGGTATGAATATATATACATTTGTATGTGTTGTATGTGTATATATGTGTTGAATGTTTGTATGTTTATGTGTATGTATATATATGTATATGTTGTGTATATTTATGTGTATGTTTACGTGCATGTATGTATGTGAATGAATGTGTATATTCATATGTTTATGTGTCTGTACATTTGTGTGTATGTGTGTGTGTCTGTGTATGTGGATGTACGTGTATGTTTGTTTGTGTGTCTGTTTGTTTATTTTTATGTATATGTTTATGTGTTTGTTTTGTGTATGTAAGTGTATGTATGTGTGTGTATGTGTGTGTGTGTGTGTGTATGTGCATGTTTATTTAGTATATGACTATTAATATAGTATGTGTATGTATGCACATATGTGTGTATGTATGTGTATTGACTTTTATGTAATTATATATGTATGTGTATGTGTATATGAGTGTGTACATGTATGTATGTGTATATGTATGTATATGCATGTATATGTATATATGTGTTTTTTTGTATATGTGTGCGTGCATGTTTATGTGTATGTATGTGTGTATGTGTATGTATGTAATGTGTAAATTTGAGTATATGTTTATGAATATATCATTATATACTAAGAAATGTTAACTCCCTGATAATTTGTTTTATAGTTTTAAATTAGTTATGTTAATTATAGGTTTTAATGAACAATAATAATACATATAAAAATTATATTTCAAATTTATAGCTTTCAAATTAATTAATATTCTAAAAATAAATACTATTTGTAGTATTATTTTGTGTAAAAGAATATTTTAATATATAAATTTAATTATTTTATTACAGAGCTCATTTTTACCAATATTTTAGTTAATTAAATATTTTAAATGAATAGGACCAATATATATTGTCTATTATAATTATTTTGAAAAATAAAAAATCATACTATGAATATATTCACTATTAATATGAAACCCCAATGATTTAAAAATAAATTGTATATAGAATTCATGAAACACTCAGTCCCGATGAAACAACACTTTTTAATAACCAAGCCAATAAACATAATTTTGCCGCTTCTGTGTTTTGTATTTCAAAAAAAGGATATACACGGTTGCGTTCAATATGATATTTGGAGTCTAATAAAATCAACATAATTTTTTTGTGAATATTAACATACCATTATGAATAGTTACATACCCTTACAAATAGTAACACGCCCCATATGAATAGTAATTTACCCTTATGAGTATTAACATCACCCATGTATGTATAAATAAAATTTAGGCACCTTATAAATGAAATATAATATTTTATAAATTAATAATTAAGTGTTGGAATTTTTGTGAGTAATATATATTGAATTAAAATTTCAAAATAATAAATTTACTTAAAAATAAATTTATTTTCATACAATGTGTTTCTAAATAAATTTTTTGGTACTATGATTTTATGATAATTTAATAAGACCATTGATAATTTTTTAGGTTATTATAAAATCACTTTTGGTTTTAAAACTGTATTTTTCTAGTAAATAAATATTATAATTAAAAAATAAATATTTTCATATTGATAAAATTATTTTCATAAAATGGAGTTCAATTTTTGGATTCTACACAGAAAAAATGGGTTGGGAAATGTTTTGGGGTTTTTCTAAAATACATGAAATTTTGGTGAATAGGGAAATTTGATAAATTATAAAATGTGCTAAATAAATGATTTATGAATCATGCTAGAGTCTCGGATTTTGTAAAAGGCCATTAGTCCTATCTCACTTAAACATAATACTATATTTGGTCATGTAATAATCACTATTTCCTGTCTTATAGAAAAAGAATAAACTAATGATTAAAATATTAAGAAAACTCTCCTCTCCTCCACTATAAAAACCACCCACACTACCACCTTATTTTCACTCCCATCAAGCCTTGTGTCTTGTCTAAATTCTCCCCAAATCTCCTCCCAATATCATCCCCCGTGTCCATCAGCCCTTTGGATCATAAAAGTACCAAAACCTCTCCCCTAAAGAGGCCCTCAAGGAAGATTATTTCAAGAGTTAAATTCCTCTTTTCATTTCATTAATTTCAAGTTCGTTTCTTTTATTTTTCTTTCCTAAAATCCTTTCATCCAAATGTTGTGATGAATACAGTACCTTACATGTAATAGAATTTATTCATGATAAAAGAATAATTCTTCATCATCTCTCTTTCCTCCTTCTTTTATACTAGAAATGAAAACACCATCTGAGATGTGTTACTTTTTCAAATTCAAGGAGGACTGGTTTTCAATTTCTATTACCATATCCATTTCAGATGACGAAACAATTTTTATTGTTTAACTAGACTATAATATATGTATTATATCTTATTTAAGGTTCCAGAATCCTTTTTTACACATGATATTCCTTCATAAATAAAAATGAGTTTGTTGTGATAAAAAACTGTCAATTAACCCAAACAATTGTATTTAAAGTTTTATATAATGATTAATATTCACTCCCAATAAACAAATGGATTTAATAACCATGTAATATTCTTTTTTTTCACTAGTAACACAAAACTTCTATTCTATACAGCCATTCTCATTCTATATGTTTATATGTATATGAATATAACTAAACCGATAATGAAAACAAAGGAATAAAACGCTCTGAAACAATGAAATTGAATCTATTAACCCATCAAAGGCCATGAATGAACCTAATAAGGTTATAATAAATCAATTAAATTTAGGGTATCTTTGGTAATCATTAATTTATGAACCTAAATTTGATTATTTATTTCATTAAGATCATGTGAGGAACACCTTCAGATTTATAGTCACGGTTTCCAACCCAAACCGCCATTTTCTTTCGGGTAACGCTTTGTCTCTCTTTGTCCCAAATAACTTCTTAACTATAATTATGTAAAAAATCACAAATTATGTGAAAATTTTATATTTATCTTTAAAAACCAGAATCTTTCTTTCTTTCAATGGATTTACATGCTTTAAAAGGAACTTTAAAAATGCTTTCCGAAATAGAAGCTCCATTCAAGGGAATTTCCAAAATTCATAACTATTATCTTTGTCAATCTATAATATATTTTAATAAACCATTATTTTTTTTAAAATAAATTATTTTATTATGAAAATAATATCTGACTTCACTTCTGGTTTTATACAATGTTTTTTTCCAAAAGAACTCTTCTTTTCAAAGTAAAAGGGTATTTATCTCAAGAATTACTCAATGATTTTATAAGAGTGTTTTGATCTATTTAAACACTCTTATTGATTCTTATGTATTACTAGGTCTAATATTTTATGATATCACATTTCATATTATATTTAATGGCGTATGATCAATTTGTCTATGGGTGCACTGTTTGGATACCATTCATCTTACTACTTAGAATGGCGAGTGATAATGTTACAGATTGGGGAAAGTTATTTACATCCCATGTGTATATGTTGTTTAGGTTTATCCCCATTAATATAAAGAATGAATTGGAATTAGTAAGTGACATGTGGGTTCCCTCTATATCCTCTCGATGCATCAGTAGTTCTCATGAGACAAATTGATATGGACTTGGCAGAGGCCTTGCCCATTTTTAGATATGGGTTTCTCTGAGGCCTTAATAATTCTTAGATGTATTGGCCGAGGCATTGATGATATGTTTCAGAATGTCTGACATATGCATTTCCATTATTATGAAACTAGTAACTTAATGTAAATGTGGTTATTAAATTAGTAGAATACCCATGATTATGCTTTATTTTTGAATTATGTATTCATCTCTTATTCCAACCAAAATGTGTTCAAGTTTCTTTTTAAAGGCTTTTGTTTTTCATTATTCACCATCCCTAATATTTATTTAATGATATCTTCTGTTTTATTTTTTACCCTCATTGAGCATCTGATCTCACCCCTTTATTATTCTTCATTTTCTATGGACGTGAAGAATTCTTTTATAAGAAACCTACAAGGATAAACATAGAGTCATGGATGTTCCCAATAAAACATATTTGTTGTATTTAATTTCAAGTTTTAATGTTGAATCTATGTACGTATATGGTTTTATAAAACTATTAAACTACTTCATACTTTGAGATACAACTTTATTGTAAGCATCCTAATGTAATGAAATAATGCATCTGCTCTGGGAAACTGGGGTTAGGCGTTACTATTGGTATCAAAGGAAGTTTAGTTGAAAATTTGGAAACTAGATATAGAAAATGTAGATTGGGGAACAAAACCCTAAGATATACTTGAAGATACACATACAATAATATCATTGAAGTATGGAATGGAATTGATTAATTGGATCTTCATATAAAATAAATCCATGTTTGGACACTACAGGTGGACACGCTTCTGGAAGAGATATACATATGATTAATAGCCCTGAAAAGGTGTTTCCACATTGACCCAAGATAACCTAGTACATGATTATGGGCCTTACTATGCCCCTAGTTTGACACTCCAGGGGGTATATTCTGAGGATAATTCAAATTGTCATAACAACCCATTATGAATAATTTATTCCCCTAAAGTAACCAAAGTATATTGTTCTAGTATTTGTGATTCATAAATTTTTGTGATGTTCTATACCATGTTTAGAGTTATAAATATTTCAAAATGTTATGAGCTAATATATATTATGTAACTGAATAGAAATGGTGCCTAAAAGAAGGAATGAAAACTTTAACAATGCATGTGATGCGAATTGTAAGAAGTATCATATATCTAATGGACTTACGAAATCAATTCAAAGGTAGAAATTTTCCCAAGTATCATCATCATATGATGAAATAATATCATGTGTTAAAAACATATGTAAAGAATTATCTATGTCCTATGGATTTTAAGGGAATCAAGAAAAGAAGATGATGATTGAGAAAATATGGATAAAGGGAGCAGGAAAAGAAGGGTTTTACCACTCATGATAACTATGGAAAGAATCATCCTTGTAAATGATTGAAGGTAGTGTGAGTTCTTATAAGTGTGGAGAAAAAAGGACAACAATTTTGTGATTGTAACGGTAAGAAAAAGGTTTTAGATGTACAATGCTTCAACAACAAAGAGACGAGACACAATTCAAATCAATGTCTCAAGCGTTGAGGGAATATGCCCCAAATGATGTTACTAGATAATGATCTTGTCATGATACTGCTATAGATGAAGTGGAAGGATTAATATGCCTTGTCAAGAATAATGTCATTGTAATATTTTATTATCAATTTAACGATTATAAAAATTAAGGAATATATGAGGATTGTACTTCAGTACTATTTCATTAAGTATTTGAGGTCATTTGATGAATTGTACAAAGGATAAGTGACTCAGTAGAAAGTTAGTACCTTTGGAAAGTATATGGTTGAGGGAAATACAACCCTAAATATATTTCTGTTGATTAAGATAATGACGAAGAAATGATTTATTTGGATTAGTACTGACTACCTCAAAACTAATTGTTGTATTGTCAGCAAGTGGTCTATGCTATAAATGATGGAGTCTACAACATTTTTGGATATAAGGAATATATTAAATATCATGTGTAAGGACGAGTGCATGTTTACAATATGATTTTATGAAAATTTGATTTATTTCCATAATTCAAGAGGACACATGATGAATATATTCGCATTTTTGGAATGTGAAAATTTGTGGCTGCTTCTTGTTGAATCAAGGAAAATAAGGTAGCAGATGCATTGACTAGAATGGATCATGGAGTTCTAAAAAACAAGCATTTACAAGGAACCCATGTAAAATAATCTAGTAAGGATAGATATGGGAATGATTCTAATGAATTAGATCATGATCTTTTGGAATATTAAACAATTTATAAAATGGTTTAAGTTGATGATTGTATGAGGTTTTTGAGTTTAATATCACCACATGATGCAACCTCTTCTAAGAGATGAAGTATTGATAGTTCAAGACAAAAAAATTATAAGATTGTGTTTATGAAATTGAAACGTATATTTATACTCTTATAAGAGTGGAATAATTCCTGAAATCTAGGAAATGTGGTTTATACAAAATTTTTGTTTCATTATAATTTTTTTCATGATATTAATGACATTTTTTATAATTTTAGTTTATGGTTTTGTAGTAACAATATTTCATCTGATCTTTCTCTCTATCAATTTCCATCAAAAATGATGGATTGATTATTCTTCCATGACCATGTTGTCCAATTAGAATGTGTAGTTTTTTAGTTCTGATGTGTTTCCATTTCCCTCTTATTAAGGGAATATTTTATTAACCCTATTTCTCAAGTGGGTTTCTCACAAGATAATTTTCATGTATCAACCTTTATATTGTGAAGTGAAATTTCAAAATTGCAAGGACACAGTTTATTGAAGGAGGAGAGAATGCGGCACCCCAAAAATTGTTTTTATAGTTTTAAATAAAATCAGTTAATTATGTGTTTTAATTTACAATAATAAAACCTATAAATAATTATTTTTGAAATATATAGCTTTTAGATTAATTAATGGTTTAAAAAGAAATAAAATTATGTAGTATTATTTTGTTTAAAAGAATATTTTATTATATATATTTAATTATTTTATTAAAAAGCTCATTTTTACCAAAATATTACTTAGCTAAATATTTTAAATGAATATGAACAATATATATTTGATATTATAATTATTTTGATAAATACTAAATCATGCTATGAATATATTCACTATTAAAATGACACCTAAGAATTTACAAATAAATTTATTATATAATGCATGATACAATTAGTCCCTAAGAAACCAAATTTTCATTTAACCTACCCAATAAACATAATTTTGTCGCTTCTATGTTTTGATTTTCAAAAAATGGACATACACAGTTGCATTTAGTATGATAATTGGAGTCTGATTGAATCAACTTATTTCTTTTGGAAAATCGTAACACACCCTTATGAATAGTGACATACCCTTATGAATAGTAACATTATCAATATGAATAGTAATGTACCCTTGTAAACAGTAACCTCTCTCATATTTGTATAAATAATATTTAGGCACCTTATAAAGGAAATACAATATTTTATAAATTAATAATCAAGTGTTTGGTATTTTCCTGAGTAATAAATATTTAATTACAATTTTAAATCAATATATTTATTTAAAATGTAATTTATTTTCATAAAAAGTTTTCTTAAATAAATATTTTGTTGTAATATTAATTTAATATAATTTAATATGACCTTAGATAATTTTTATGGTTATTATAAAAACTGTTTTGGTTTTAAACTATGTTTTCAACTAAATAATGATTTTAATTAAAAATATAAATTTCATGTATTTAGAAAATTATTTTCAATAAATGGAGTATATTTTTGTATTATATGAATAAAAAAATGGTGTGGGTGAATTTTTTATATTTTTCTGAAATACTTGAATTTTTGGTGTATAGTGAAATTCGATAAATTATAAAAGATGCTAAATAAATGAATTTATGCATCATTCCTAGGTCATTGATGGATTAAATGGCCACTTTTACGAACTCATATTAAATTATTAATATTTTTGGTCCTAAAATCATCAGTATTTCTCGTATTATGATAAAATAATAAACTAATGATTAAAATGTTATGATTACTCTCGTCTCCTCCACTATTTTAACGACCCACACTTCCCTCTTCACTTAACTCCTCTCAAGCCTTGTACCTTGTATAAATTCTTCTCACATATCCTTAAAAGGTCATCCAACACGTCCAAAATCCCTTGGTCTCATAAAAATACCAAAACCTCTCCCTTAAAGTGGCCCTTAAAGAAGATTACTTCAAGATGTAAATTTCTCTTTTCATTTATTTTATTTCAAGTTCTTATATTTTCTATTTATCTCTTCAACTACATTCATAAAAATGTTGTGATGAATATATTACTTTCATGAAATATAATTTTTTTTATTATAAATTAATAATTATTAATCAAATACCCTTTCCTATTCTTGTATTCTACAAATGAAAACACCATTGAAGATGTGTTAATTTATCACATTCAAGGACGACGAGTTTTCAATTCCTATTAGTCTTTTCAATTCTAGAAATGAAACAATTAAAATTGATTAAACCAACTATAATATATGTATTTTAACTTATTTAAGATTTTGGAATCATTCTTCACACATTATATTAACTTTTAAATCAAAATGAGTTCATTGTGATCAAAAGTCAACAATTAACCCAAAAAATTGTCATTACGGTTTTATATAATGATTCATCTTCACACCCAATAACCAAATGAATTTTATAAACATGGAATATTCTGGTAGATCACTAATAACATATAACTTCTATTCTGGACATCCATTCTCATTCTACATGTTTATTAGTACATGAATATAAGTAAACCGATCATGAAAACGAAGGAAGAAAATTCTCTCAAACAATGAAATTGAATCTCTTAATCCATCAAAAGGCCATGAATGAACCTAATAAGTTTATAATAAATCAAGTAAAGTTAGTTTAGTTTATTTAATAAGTAATTTATGAATTTAAATTTGATTATTCAGGTCGTTAAGATCAAGTGAAGAACACCTTTGGACTTAAGGTATGGGTTTCCTACCTGAACCGTCATTTTCTTTCAGGTTAATATTTTTCTCTCTTTATCCGAATTAATTTATTTAATATTCTTATAATCTACTAATTAATTCTATTTTTATATTCTATTCATGTCTTAAAACCATAATCCTTATTTCGTTCATGGGAGTTACTTTTTTTAAAATAAACTTTCAAAATTCTTTCTGAAATACAAGACAGATTTAAGGGAATTTCCTAAATTCTTACCTATTTTAAAGGACACTCTATAATATGATTTTAGCAACCATTATTTTTTTAAAATAAGTAATTTTATTATGAAAATACTATCTTACTTTAATTATGATTTTATAAAAATATTTTTCCAAAAAAAAATTTCTTTTCAAAGTAAAAGAGGATTTATCTCAAGAATTACACAATGATTTTATAAGAGTATTTTATTTTATTTCAAAACTCTTGTTGATTCATACCTATTATTGGGTATAATATTTTATGATATAATATTAAATATTATATTTAATGGTTTATGATCAATTTTACTATTAATGTTCTATTTTGATACCATTAATCTTACTACTTATAATGGTTAGTGATTATGTTACAGATTGGGGAATGTTATTTACATCTCATGTGTATACGTTGGTTATATTTATCCCCATTAATACGAAGAATGAATTCGACTAAGTAAGTGGCTAGTGGGGCCCTATGAATTCCCTTTTATGTATCGGTTGGTCTCATTAGGAAAATAGATATGGGCTTTGTTGATGCCTTTCCCATTATAAGATATGGTTTTGGCCGAGGCCTTTTTTATTTTTAGTTGTCTTCACTGAGGCCTTGACGGTATGTTTCAGAATGTCTAGCATATGCATTTACATAATTATGAAACTAGTAATTTAAAGTTCATGTGGTTATTGAACTATTATAATACCCATTATTATGCTTTACTATGGTATTATTTATTCAGCTCTTATTCCTTCTATAATGTGTTCAAGTTTTTTTAAAGGCACATGTTTATAATTATTCCCCATGCCAAATGTTTACGTTTATAATATCTTTCATTGTATTGATTACCCTTACTGAGGATCTAATCTCACCCCTTTCTTTTTTTCATTTTCTTTGGATTTGAAGAATATTTTTTATTAGAGACTTGTAAAGATAAACTTAGAGATGTGTATGTTCCCAAGAAAACGTATATGTTGTATTTCATTTCTGGTTGTAATGTTGAACATATATATATATCTATTTCTTCAAAACTACTAAACTACGCGGTCCTTCAGGATAAAACATTTTTGTATGCATGACAATGTAATGAAATAATCCACCGACTTTGGGAAATTGAGGTCGAGCCTCTATAAAAAGACATTTTTTTCAAGATGACATATATGATTATAGTATAAATACACACACACATATCTACACACAATCATAGGAAAAGTCATTAGTTTTTCAAATGCAATTAATGTAATTATATATATATATATATAATCACAAACATTTAACATTTTTATAATCTTTAATATTTATTTATCCATCTTTATTTGTTAATATTAATATTTCTAATATGTTCATAATTTATATAATTAATATTTATTTTAGTACTTTTGTAATTAAATATTTATAAAATTATTCTTTATTCTATTTAATTTGTAATTTAATGCCAATATCATATATTTAATATAATTTTTAATAATTATATAATTTTATTTTAATATTTATTCATTTTAATATTTTTAACAGATATTAATATTTTTTAAATTTTTTTATAATTTATTAAATTTTAATTATTAAATTATATTCATATTGGACATTTATTTGTTTAATATTATTTATTCATTTTTAATATTCATTATTTACATTATTTTATGCCTCTTATTCATTTTTAATATTTATTCATTTAGTGTTTTTGTAATGTATTCAATTGTCATTGTTATTTATAATTTTTTAAATAGTAATATTCAATACTTTTAATATGTATGTAAATTATACAATTAATAATTAATAATTTAGATTTAATATATTTTCATTTAAATCTTTATACAATTATTATTTATTCACTAATAATCAGCACTCCAATTTATGTCTCTTGATTTAAAATTTAATTTATTTCTTATATTTTATTTTTATTTTCAAATTTATTGATTTTTAATATATTTTTAGCTTACATAATTAATATTATTTATTAAATTATCATAATATTAATGCATTTATAAAAATATTATCATATTTAATAATAAATTTAATATAAATAATGTTTATTTAATTTTTATATTTTTATATTTAGTTATTTATTAATATCATTATTTTTTATTACAAGGTAATGCTTCATATTCATTTTTACATAATTAGTAATTTATTTCAATTTCTAAATTTTAATTTAAATTAAATCTTTGATTAGTATTTATCATCACTATATTATTTGTTGATGAAAGAAATGTTTATCAATCCTATATTAATCACTAATAAAAGATTCATGCATTTTAACAAATCCATTAGTTCTAAGAAAGTTGTAATTTATTAATTCATTTATAGCGATGATAAATCTAGGGCTTTGTCAATGCTTAGAAAAGCGCTAAAAATCAACCTTTCTCAACACTTTCCATTTTATCATTGACAAGTGTATTATTTTTTAGTGGTTTTTACTAGTGTTAATAAATCGTTCACCCATATTATAAAAAACCCCAATAGAGATAGTTCATGCTCGTATCATTCAAGCCCTCTTATAACCTAAATCCAACTATTACCTCCTTTGAATCATTCATGCATATCAAACTATAAATCAAATTCTTGTTATTCCATACTAATTTTTAATATATCTTTCAATTTTTACAATTTGTTTCCTACTAATTAGGTTCTTGCTGTATACTTGTTGTTTTGAAACTGTTTTTGTAATTTTTGGTTCTTCTCCTTCGTTCTTTTATTATGATCGATGTTTGGAAACTTCCTTAAATGATTTCTATTTTCCTTTATTTTCATTAATTTTTAGATATTTTTAATTGGTGATTTGTTTAATTCCCAAAAATTCTGTGTAGAATTATGATTTATTTTGTTCATTATTTTTTTAATTTGATCTATAATTTTATTTTAACAATTAAAAATAATGACAAACATTTCTATATCATTTGCATAATTTTCTATGGAATATAAACAAAAATTATTTTATTGATCTTTCAGTTTGAAATTTCATAAAAATACAAACAATTTTTTTTACTATTACAATTTATATAATTAACCAAATATTTCTAAATTTTATTTTAAAATTTTACATTAATTTTTATGAGAGATGAATCAATATTTTAAAATTCCCAAATTTTTGAGTATTTAAAATTTTAAAAACATTAATTTTTATAATTTAAAAACAGGGTTGTTTATTTTATGAATTCCATTACAAATTATAATTATTTTTATAATTAAATACATTCATGATTTATAAATTCAAAATTTTATTTTATTTTAGTTAAATTGTTATTCCTGATACAACTCAAAAAATTATTTATTTTGAAAATATCATGATATATTAAAATTGATATTTTTATAATTTTATAATGAAGAATTAAAATATGAAATCTTCTATCAATTTATTAATTTAATAATCATAATCGATGTGATTATTTTCTTTCAAAAACTGAAGAAAAATTGTGAAAAAATAAGTATTTTATTTTGATATATGTTTTGATAGTGAGATATTGTTATATATACACTAATTCTTATCCAGTTTTAAAAATCCATAAGTTTCTTGTGAAGATTAATAGTGAAAATGATGTGAATTATCTCCCTTGATGAATTCCCCAAAAAAAACTAGAATTATTTATGATATGTGACTTATTTTAATAAAAAATAAGTATTATAATACATTATACTCATGTAACTCATCACCTTTATATGTTGTAAAAGGGTAATTATGAAATGAAAATTTATATCAAATATGATGACTATAAGTGTGTATATATAAAGAACATCCTTTTAGGAATCTATGTGAAATTAGTAAGTACATTTGTTTTTTCAATAAATATAAATATTAACAACTCAAATAGGATAGAAATGAATCGAAAATGTATAAATTTCAATTGTAGACAATAGAGTATGAGGAAGGGGTAAATTAGTTCATAAAATTATGAAAATATCAGGCATATGAACCTTCGCAAATATATTTCATTTTGGTTATTCAATACTAATTAGTCTAGAGGAGTTGGAAGATCACTTGATTTTCTACAGAAGAGATCAGAGTTATAAATGTTGGAGTAAAGACAAATAATAATTGAATATAGCTAGTAACTGGGATAACACTCCATTTTATGGATCATCTTATGTGATTACAAGTGTGAAGACTGATTAAGATAATATAAAGGATATGATTACATGTTAAAATGATGATGAAGATCGTATTGAGGAAATTAAAATTATAGTCAAAGATGAACATCGTGATTATCAAAATCTTTTATAGAAACTGAAGAGGTGTATAAATATTCCATCATATTATTGTTGTATTAAATAAAAAATATTTTTCCCTTACTAATTATATATAATATAAAAGTTATAAACTTATGAAGTGACACTAAGATTACTAAACTACTTTCTATCTTGAAATATTTGTTACTAGATGATAATGAGCTTCCTTCTATAACATATAATGTTAAATGATTTCTAGGTTCAATGGGTATGATATCTGAAAGAATAAATGACTGTATAAGTGCCTGTATATTATTTTTTAAGGACCGTGAATCACATAAAAATTTTCAATGTGTGGTGAAAATTGATATAATAAACATGAATCAATTCCTTCAAAACATTTGTGTTACTTTCCAATCATTCATAGGTTTAGGTTCTTATACAGAAGTGAATATTCTATCATTAAATTGACATAGAACACATATACAATAAATCAAGATAAGAAACTTCATCACCTAGTTGTCTCTACTCAGTGGAATTCAATTGATCACAAGTATCTTGAATTTATAACCATTAATAGAAACATTCATCTTACACTGTCTATAGATGTATTGAATCCTTTTGGTCAATAAAGTAGAACTAATGATACATGACCATTAATGTTGGTAAATTATAAATTTCCACCTTGGTTATTAATGAAGTGAGAATGCATTATATAATCTATATTATATCAGGGTTAAAATAAAAAACTAATGATATTAATTTTTATTTGGATACAATGATAAAATATCAAAAAATAATGTGGGATTAATGTGTTAAAATGTATGATGCTTATAAAAATTAATATTTCATGTTTAAGGACATATATTGTGGGATGATAAACAAATTTATTATTTATGAAAATTCTTCAGGATATAACATTAAATGAATGCTAGGTTGTCCCATTTGGAAACATGGTACACACACAGTTAGGTTGAAATATTCTCTGAAGAGTGGTTTATATGATATCATGATGTTTTAACTCGATAGAATAAGGATCATTATGGGATGAAAAAAATTATATGGGAATTAATAAAAAATTACACAACCATCTCCATTACAAGGTGATGAACTATTTTAGAAATTAAAGAGTATGGTCACCACTTTTGGTAAACATTCCTTAAAAACCCATATGAAAATGGTTTGGAAAACAAGATTAGTTTTTTATGAATTATCATAATGTAATTTTTTAAATATCCAATATTTTATTGATGTAATGTACAAAAAATTAAATTTATGTGATAGTGTCATTTCCATGTTACTAAATTCAATCAGTGAAAAAATTGATGGTATTAAGGCCAGGATAGGGATGATTTACATGGGGATACAAGAAGAGTTGGCACTGGGGGATGGTGAATGGCATAATTTTTAACCTCAAACTTTTTATTATCTTTACAAGAAAGAAAGATATCAATTTTGAATATTTCTAATGATGTAAAGGTTCAAGAGGGTTATTCATCAAATATTAATAACATCATTTCAATTAGTGATTAAATGTTAAAGGTCCTAAAATCTCATGACTGTTATGTTTCAATTCATGATTTATATCTTGTATACTTTAGTTTCATTTTTCCTAAATATTTTCATCATAAATTATGCAATAATTATTTTTTCAAAGATATATACAATAAATTTATACAATCGATGAAATTTTTTACCATGTAAAAGTAATTTATATCATTTTATATGAATTGGATATATTCTTCCCCCCATAATTATTTGATACGATGCTTGACTTGGATATATTGATTTGACTATGTGGTCAGGAAAATTATATATGGATATACTCCATTGTGCAGTATGTGAATATTTTTAAAGGGTGTGTAAAAAAATATAATTTTCCCATAATGTTTTTTAGAGTAATATATTTTTGAGGAAACCATTGATTTTTTTTGAAATCTTATATGGTGCTGGGAGAATTAGTGTACCCAAACCTCATCATAGTAGGATACTTTTTGGTGATCTAATTATCAAAATAGGTGTTGTTGTAATTTCTATTACCGATCAAAAGGCTTCTGACCTTTATGTTTTACCTAATAGTTTAGAATTTGTTCTATATGTTTAAATTAAAAAAGTAATTCTTAGGAATTTTAATTATTAAATGGATGAAATATAGAGATCTGATACCTATAATCAATATTTTATATGATGGTTTCATGAACATATTTTTAACAAGTCAATTGTAAATTTGAATTTAATTTTAGAATGAATTCTATGGAAAGAAAGTGGACCAAGTGTGCATGTATTATCATATAATGATAATGTAATAAATGGTCATGAATTATATTTAAATAACATGATGAACAAAGTACTATAAAATACAGTGGGTTACTCTTATGGAATAAGTAATAAATGTATTTATAACTAAGGACAAAAGTTCAATTTATTCAAATATGACATAATTTGGTGTCATCAAAAAAATATGGGACTTGGATTATATAATTTTCTAAGTGATTATGTTTTTATTGAGAGAGGGTTGATAACATGAGTGTAGTTTAAATCGATGAATCACGATTAATAAAAGTGTATTTCAATATGTGATGTTATAAAGACAAACCATTCCGAATGGAATCATAGGAAGTAAAAGTATTTTTTTTGTTTTGTATCCTATAAAGAAAAAGTGGTAAATTATATTGTTATTGACAAAAAATACTCCAAAGTCATATGATAATTCAACTAATGATAACTCTTTCATTGGGACATTAGAACCATTTCATGGTTGTTTAAATATATAAGAGATTTTATATATTAAAGTAGATCACATGTAAAGGGCTTGGATACTCTATAAAGAGTCAAATACCTTTAATCACAAAATAATAAAAGGGAGTTAAATTACCAGGTTAAAGATTTTAATATACATTATGTTACCTCATGGTACTTTTTGTTCACAACTGCATTTTTACAATCTAAATTAAATTTTCAACTACTTATAAAGATAATGGCTTCTCCACATGTCATTATTTACAATCTCGAGGAACACTAGGTTTATCCAACTACTGATTATCCCAATCCCAATGAGTAATATGTTTCTCCACATGATGATGATACAAATTCATAGTAAAAATATACTATCAATGTTGAAACCGGTGAAATAATAGAGGAAAACAACATACTTATGAGAGATAATATGAGTTTCATAGTGTAATATTATTTAAAAATATTATTATAGAAACAAGTAATGGAATAAAATTTTATGTTGTAAGGAATGCATATGGACAATCCTTTCCATTTTCATTAGTTACATTTGGGTCAGTACTCAAATGAAACCGTCGATTAATGGAGATACATGAAAAAATATTGTGTCCTCAATAAAGACACTAATATTGGAATATATTAGGGTAACATTATGACATAATTTTTTATCTAACTAAAAAATAAAATAATGAAACATTTAAATACTCTCCATTATCCCTAATAAAGACACTACTACAAAAATGGGATATATCAGCACTCAAAACGGGCTTCAACAGCGCTAAAAATGTGTTGTAACGCTCAACAATGTTATAGGGGGTCACCCTTTATCAGCACTAAAAAAGCACTGATAAAGGTAGAATTTATCAGTTCAAAAAAAGCGGTGAGGAAGGTATCCTTGATCAGCACTAAAAGGGCGCTGATAAATTTTTAACTTAACAGTGCTAAAAAGGTGCTAATAAGGATACATTTATCGGCACTAAAAACGCTAATAAATTCCATGCCTGCTATCACAAAAAATTCGACAGCAGCACACCCAAACAAGACCTTCAAAAAATTGGCATATCAACAATTATACCCATACAAAATTAATACATAATTCATAATGTAATTATAGTAATTATTCCCATACATAGAGTATACCCATACACAATTAACACATAATTCATAAGCTATTTAAATAAATAAAGACTTAAATTATGAATTCAAGAGGTTGGAGGGTTGTTCAGGGGTTTGGGGTGGCTGTCCAAGGGGGTTAAGGGTGTCCAGGGGGTGGGGCTGTCCAAGGGGATAAGGGTGTCTAGGGGGATAGGGGGTCCAGGGGGGGTGTGGGCTATACAAGAGGTTGGGGGTATCCAAGGGGGGTGGGGTGGGGTTCATGGGGGTGGTGGGGGATAGAAATTGGGGTGGGGTTGTCCAGGGGTGGGGGGGGGGGTGTCCAGGCGGTGGGGTGGTGTCGAGGAAGGTTGGGGGGCGTCCATGGGGTGGGGGGACATCCGGGGGGATGGTGGGGTGTCCAGGGGGTGGGGTGGGGGGGGGGGGGCTTTCAATAGGGTGGAGGGGTGTCCAGCGGGTGGGGTGGTGTCCAGGGGGTGGGGTGGTGTCCAAAGGGTGGGGGTGGATGTCCAAGGGGGTGGGGTGTCTAGGTGGTGGAGGAGAGGGGGTTTCCAAGTAGTGGGGTGGTGTTTCGGAGGGGTGGGGGTGTCGTCCATGGGGTTGGTGGTTGTCCAGTGGGGTGCGATGTCTAGGGGGTTGGGGGGGGGGGCTTTTTAGGGGTGGGGTTTTTCCCGGGGGTGGAGTGGTGTCTCGGGGGGGGGGGGGGGCAGGGGGTTGGTGGGGCTGTCTATGGTTGTTTGGGTGGTGGCAAGGTGGTGGGGGTGGCTGTCCATGGGGGTGGGGGTGTCTAGGGGGGGTGGGTGTCCAGGTGGTGGGGTGGTGTCTTGGAGGGGGGGGGGGCGTCCAGGGGTTGGGGGTGTTCATAGTGGTGGGGGGGGGTGTCCATGGGGGTGTATAGTGGGGTGGGGGTGTTCGGGGGGGGGGGGGGGGCTGTGGTGTGGGGGTGTCCAAAATGTGGGGTGGTGTCTCGGGGGGGGGGGGGGGGGGGGTTGGGGGGCGGTCCAGGGGGTTGGCGGGGTTGTCCAAGGGGGGTGGGGTGGTGTCCAGGGGGTTTGTGCGGTAGTCCAAGGGGGTGGGTGGTGTCTAGGGGAGTGGGGTGGCTGTCCATGTGGGTGAAGGTGTCTAGGGGGTGGGGGTGTCCAGGTGGTGAGGTGGTGTCTAAGAGGGGTGGGGGTTCCGTCCAGGGGGTTTGTGGGTGTCTAGGGCGTTGGGGGGGGGGTTGTCCAGGTGGTAGGTGGGGTTGTCTATGGGGGTGGGATGGTGTTCATGGGGTTGGTGGGGTTGTTCAAGGGGGTGGGGGTGGTGTCCAGGGGGTGTGGGTGGTTGTCCATGGGGGTGGGGGTGTCCACGGGGGTGGGGGTGTTCTGGTGGTGGGGTGGTGTCTAAGAGGGGTGGGGGTGTTGTCCAGGGGGTTGGTGGGTGTCCAGGGGGGGTTGTCTATGGTGGTGGCTGGGGGGTTGGGGGTGGCTGTCCATGGGGGTGGGGTTGTTCAGGGGGTGGGGGGTGTCCAGGTGGTGGGGTGGTGTCTAGAAGGGGTGGGGGTGTCGTCCAGGTGGTAGGTGGGTGTCCAAGGGGTTGGGTGGGGGGGGGGGGGGGGCTGTCCATGGGAGTGTCTAGGGGGCTGGGGTGTTGTCTAAGGTGGTTGAATCATACATGTCACAAATGAACCATGGATAATTCTCCTAACTTATGAACACAATCCGAAAGCATTTCGTCGGATTTCCGTACGCCAGTTGCTGTTTTCACTTAAATTTCCGTGCAATTAAAATAAAAGAGAGAACATTTGAGTGATACCATCCACACCGTTCCACTGATTGAGACGAGATTGACTCGTACACGTCAAAAATGACCCATGGATCATTTTCTTGGAGTATCAACACAATATGAATGAATTTGGTCAGATTTTTGTATGGCTGTTCTTGTTTTTAGTTAAAATTCCGTCCATTTAAAAAAAAGAGAGACACTCTGAGTGATACCACCAAAACCATGCCTCATATTGACATGGGGTTGACTTTTACACATCAAAAATGATCCATGTATCATTCCCCTAGTGTATCAACACAATAAGAATGCGTTCGACCAGATTTCCATATGCTAGTTATTGTTTTCACTTAAAATTCTGTCCATTTTAAATAAGAGAGAGACACATTGAGTGATATCAGCCACACCATTCCTCAGATTGAGGCAGGGTTGATTCTTACTCATCAAAAATGACCAATGGTTCGTTCTCATAAAGTATCAACACAACCAAAATGCGTTTGGTCAGATTTCTGTATGTCAGTTGTGGTTTACACTTCAAATTCTATCCATTTTATGAAAAAGAGAGACAGTTTGAGTGATACTATCCACACCATGACTCAGATTGATGCGATGATGACTCATACATGTCAAAAATAACCCATGGACCGTTCTTCTAAATTATCAACACAATTAAAAATGCTTTTGGTTGTATTTTCGTATGTCAGTTGTTGTTTTCACATAAAATTCTGTCCATTTTAAATAAAAGAGAGACACTTTGAATGATACCGGCCACACCATGCCTCGTATTGAAGAAGGGTTGATTTTTTCATGTCAAAATGATCCATGTATTGTTCCCTTAATGTATCAACATAATAATAATGTGATTGGTCATATTTCCATACCTCAATTGTTGTTTTCACTTAAAATTCTGTCCATTTTAAACAAAAGAGAGACACTTTGAGTGACACCGACCACACCACACCTCGTATTGAGGCAGGGATGACTGTTACAGGATATAAATGACCCATGGGTCATTCACCTAAAGTATCAACATAATTCTAATGCGTTTGGTCGGATTTCTGTACATCAGCTGTCATTTTCACTTAAAATTATGTCCATTTTAAACAAAAGAGAGACACTTTGAGTGATACCAGCCACACCGTGCCACAGATAGAGGCAGGGTTGACTCGTACAGATTAAAAATGACCCATGGATCATTATTCTAAAATATCAACACAATATGAATTCTTTTGGTCACATTTCCATACGTTAGTTGTTGTTTTCACTTAAAATTTTGTCCATTTAAAAAAAAGACACTTTGAGTGATACCGGCAACACCGTGCCTCATATTGAGGTGGGGTTTACTCATACACATCACAAATGTACAATTTATCATTCCTATAAATTATAAACACAATCCTAATGTGTTTGGTTGGATTTATGTATGTCAGTTTTTGTTTTCACTTAAAATTTTGTCCATTTTATACAAAAGAGAGACACATTGATTGATACCGGCCACACTGTGCCTCATGTTGAGGATGGGATGACTCGTACACATAAAAAATGAGTCATGGATAATTCCACTAAAGTATCTACATAATATGAATGCGTTTGGTCAGATTTCCGTACATCAGTTGTTGTTTTCACTCAAAATTCTGTCCATTTTATACAAAAGAGAGACACTTTGAGTGATACCAGCCACACCATGCTTCAGATTTAGGTGGTTATAACTCGTACACATCACAAATATACCATGGATAATTACCCTAAAGTATAAACACAATCCTAAAGAGTTTTTTCAGATTTTGGTATGTCGGTTGTTGTTCTCAATTAAAATTATGTCCATTTTAAACAAAAGAGAGACACTTTGAGTGATACCGGCCACACTGTGACTTATATTAAAAAAGGGTTGACTCTTAAACGTCAAAAATGACCCATGGATTGTTCTTATAAAGTATAAACACAATCGGAATGCATTTGGTCATATTTCTATATGTCAGCTGTTGTTTTTATTTAAAATTCTTTCCGTTTTAAACAAAAGAGAGACACTTTGAGTGATACCAGCCACACCATGCCTCAGATTGAGGTTGGGTTGACTCATAAATGTAAAAAATTACCCATTGATATTTCTTATAATTAATAAACACAATCTGAATGCTTTTGGATGGATTTCCTTATGTCAGTTGTTGTTTTCACTTAAAATTCTGTCCATTTAAAAAAAGAGAGACACTTTGAGTGATACCAGCCACACCGTGCTTCGGATTGAGCGGGGTTGACTCATACATGTCAAAAATGACCCATGTATCATTCCCCTAATGTATAAACAAATATAAAATGTGTTTGGTCAGATATTAAGGTATTTTGGAGATTTTACTAGTTTTTCTAATCCAAAGACCAACGAAAAGTGGTTTATCATTCTTGCATGTTGCTAGTGTATTTTATCTATTAAAATTATTAAATGAATCCTTACAAAATGGATGTTTTATTTAATTACAATTAAAATTTCCCTACGAACATTTACATACAATAATTTTTCATCTTTTTATCCCCTTAAACCTTCAAAAAAATGGCCTCCAATTATACACACCCCCAAGTCATATCTACATGCTATTTGTGTACAATACTCCATCAGGTATGTGGCCCACTCATTTCTGAAAATATATATATTATATTGTGAGTGTGAGGCATTTCGATAGTCATAGTAGTATTGAAAAATATATAATTGAACAATTAATAAATAATTTCAATGAAATAATAGTTGTTTTTGAAAATACGTCTTTAGGGATGCTAGTTTGTTGATGAAAAATGACCTCTTTCATAAATTTACAAACATAATAACTGAAATCATTATCGTTTGTTTGTTTTGGACACTGACAAAAATTTGATCATTAGGAGAATCAGTAACGTTTTTGATATGTGTTTGGATAGTGAAATTTTATTATATATACCCTAATTTTTGTCCAGACATAGTACTTACTCGCCGCCTTACACATAGCCCCCATCCTCATTCATTTTTTAGAATATAATGATACACCACCTTATCATAATATAATCCTCAATAAAAGATAATATAAATTATATTACTTGATGTTTAGACCTAAAACATAGGATGTAGTGTCTTACAGATTCACAAACTCCATCATGTGTGGTCAGTTTGTTGGATATCCTTGCATTTTATACAGAAAATAAATCATTGGAGTGTCCAATTTCACCACAATTAGAAGCCAATGTTTCCTAAAAAAAGGAATAATTAATAAAATTTGTGGAAATATAATTTATATGCTTTAATCGTAGAGTATTACCCTTATATGTTTGGTATTAGGAAGAGTCTGTCATCCGTAATCTTGCTTTCAAATGTTTTTAGAAAGCCTTTCAATATTTTATCCTTTTTAGGGCTCTAATTTTTTTAGTTGTGTTGATGTGGTATAAGGAATATCGAGTCCAAATTTTGGCTCATGGGAAAATTCCTTTAACTATTTTTGATATATACGTCTGTCAATAATATAAAATGCATTTATTCATAATTTTCACATTATATCAGCTTTTAGAAAATCAATTCATAAAATCATACCTCATATATAAATTCACAACTGTGACGCATAGAAAACTGTATTCATGGACAATATGACTTCTACCACCTCTCAGCTTCGTATCCACAAGAGTCTTCAATGCTAGTAATTGTTGATAGAGAACATGTGGTGTTATTATGATTTCAGTAGCTCTTTGGGATCAGTTGGTTGATCCTTTAGATTCTTTTGAGCCTAAGTTTCTTGTTATCCCCTCCCCTTTCTCCATCTATAATAACATTAATTAGTTCAGAACCTTTTTTAATTAATTGTTAATGGTTTAGCTTGATAAAATGGAAATAAATACCTATTTGTCCACCTGTACTCTTACATGTTCTGACGGCCACGCAATGAATGCCCCAATAGTCTTTTTGAACATATGAATATCATCATAATTAAGTGGAATAGATAGCTCTACATTTGGATCATGAGCTACAGTAATCGTCACTTTACGATGATCTTTCAGAAGTGGTATGTTATGCATCTTGTCCTCTAAGATGTTGAACACCTTATCCCTCTCTACAAGGTGATAGGTGGGTGTTGACAGATATAAATCATAACCATTATGACCATGTAGAAGATCAGTAAATGAAAAGTATCATTGTTTGTATGATTCATATTTCATGGGAACAATTATTAGAATATTTATTATCACAACATCTCTTCCATAAATTCCCTCACCCTCAATGTGTCCAGTGTGATGACATTTTGGGAGACCAATGCTTTCCACATTAGATAGGTATTCGGTACAGAATTCAATGGCATCTTCAACAATATATCACTCCACAATACAAGCCTATGGTCGACTTCATTTTTTGACATACCCTTTCAAAATCTTCATATACCTTTCAATGGGGTACATCCATCTATAGTGCACAGGACCACAACGTCGAATATCTCTCACCTAATAAAGAAACAAATGAAGCATCATAACATAGAATGTTTGTGGTAATAACATTTCTAATTCACATAATATGATGAAAATGTTTCTTTCCATAGAAAGAAATTTTTTCAGGTCTAAAACTTTGCAACAAATAGCTTTGAAAAAGAAACAAAGTTTGTTAAATGTATGATGAACCTTATTTTGAAAAATGCTATGTAAAGATATAGGAATGAAATCTTGCATCAAAACATGGAAGTCATCTGGTTTCAAACCTTTTAACTTCAAGTCATTCATTGACACAATGTTCTTAATAATTGATGAATACTACTCTAGAACCCTTAAATCATATAAGAAGTTTCAAAACTGATATCTCTCCTCCATGGAATGTGTGTAAGCTGATGGAGGAAGAAACATTCATTTCTCACCCTTCATTGGAGCCAACTCTTCTCGTATTCCCCTATAAACCATGTTCAAAATTGACATAATTCCATATTTTTTTTCTAGGGGCATTTATAAATGTTCTGATAACACTGTGACATACATTTTTTTCCACATGAATCACATCATGAAAATGTATGATGTACAAAGAATTCCAGTATGATAATTCAAAAAAACTGATCTATGTTTCCAAACGATTTTCATAAGGTTTTTTGAAAATGGTTTACATAAAACAGTGTTCACATATTTTATTTTCTCAAACAGCTAATCACCAGTTGGTGGAGATGGTGTTGTGCGTTTTTCTGAACATCCATTGAATGATGTCGTCCATGATCTGTACTTATACCGACGAGGTAAAAATCTAAGATTTCATAGAAACAAAAATTTCTACGATTGTTTCAACCA
Source organism: Viscum album (assembly GCA_963277665.1). Lineage (NCBI taxonomy): Eukaryota > Viridiplantae > Streptophyta > Magnoliopsida > Santalales > Viscaceae > Viscum > Viscum album. The sequence continues at coordinate 500,316,053 of OY728139.1, forward strand.
AATTGATTTTGCATCTTCTTCGAACATGAGACACCCTTGAGTTACTTTAATGATATAGCCTTACAAATTTCTATAAGTCGATAAACCATTTATCATCCCATACAACATCGCTCTAAACATGATGTATTCACTTTTATAAGAATCATACAACATAACACTTGAATCCCATAATAAATTTAAATCCTTGATCAAAGGAGAAAAATAAACATCAATATCATTACCTGGTTGTTTGGGTCCTCATATAAGCATAGATAAAATGATGAATTTCTGCTTCATGCATAACTAGGGTGGAAATTAATAATTTACCAACATAATAGGCCATGTACTGGGAGTACTGATTTGAAAACAAAAAGGATTCAATCTATCTATAGATAATGCAAGACAATGTTTTCTCAGCTCTTTTCCAAATTCAGGATACTCATGATCAATTATCTTCCATTGGGGAGAGTCTGCCAGGTGATGTAATTTCCCATATTAATTTCTTTGATCAGCATGCCACAACAATTTTCTTGCAGTTTCTTCACATCAATATAGACGCCTAAACCTTGATATTATTGGAAATTACCATACAACTTTTTTAGGACTGGATTCATCTTTATAATTTCAAGAAGCACCACACTTTGGCCATTCTGTAAGTGATTTTCTATCCTTGATAAATAGTATACAGTCTTTCAGGCAAGCATGTATTCTTTCAGAAATCATACCCATCGAGCGTAGCATTCGTTGAGCTTCATATTTCCAGTTTGGGAGCTCATTATCTTTCGGGATCATGTCAGTCAAGAGAGACAGTAGTTCCATAAAACTAATATCACTCCATCCATTTCCAGCTTTCAATTTATACAACTTTAGTTTAGCTGACAATGCTGTATATTTAGTGCCACCAACATACAATGACATCTTTTCACAACTATTTAACTTCTCAAATAAGTTTGGGTAATCACGGAGTTTATCTTCAACTTTCTTGTCATCTCCTCAATACGTTCTTCATCATCATTGACATCTATAATCACATCCTCCATATGGTGTTCTTCATTATCCATATTTGTATTCATATCTGATGATTCATAAAACACAGTTTTATCCTAGCCAATAGCTACATTTTCTTCTTTGCCATGTTTATTACAACATTTATAACTTTGATATATTCCATGACATATCAAATGTTCTTCCAACTCCTCTAGAGTAATTATTCTAGAATAAAAACAACATAAACACGAATAAAGGATTTGAGAAGAATCCTTTGGGTGATCCTTTGCAAACTTTATGAACTCTTTCACTTTGTTCTCATACTATATTGTCAAATGATTTGCATCCATCCAATCTTTATTCGCCTCCATCCAATTTGAATCTCAAATATTAGTATTTATGATTCAAATTCACAAAATAAGATTTCCAAATATAGTATAATAGAAACACTTCTTTATAAAAATAGAGATTAATAGAGCCTAAACATTTCCAATAAATATTTGTAAATCAACAGAACAAGGATAGAACCCCCACCAAAATCAACACACATTCCAACCCCCTTACCAATAGTTCTAGAACCCACCACACTTGGAGTAAAACATTAAACATCCTTTTAACCACCCCTACCATTCACCTCATTCATAATAAAATAATCACATTAAACAACCTAAAACTATTGAACAAACTGAAATAAAATGAAAACAATGGGCTCGCGGGGGAAACATATTACGTAGGTTTATCAAAAATTACTATGAAATATCATAGGTTTTTTTACCCAAATTAACATAAGAAATAGAAAATTAAATTTAGTGAACATAAATTCTATCATGAACATCTATATAATATACAATAAATCTACCTCACTAACAGGGGGCTCTACCAATGCCTACCATATACCTAGAAAATAATTGAAAGAATTAGGAAAAATAGTTTCTGGTACCTATTTCTAATAGTACTACAAGAAAAGTATAATGAACATAGATCGCAAATCCAAAAACTCATGGAGCCTCCTAGTAAAAAGACTATAGTGACAAAAACTATCTGAGATTTTAACCACTAACATTACAATATAGGAGTAGTCTACTTAGGGGTAGTATTAGTAGAATCAAACCAAAGTTCCATCCACCTCATGCTACTACACGATCTCCTCCATCACTTTAGTGCTGTACAAACCTCCTTTCTCCAGTTCCTTCCATTTCATAGGATATTTGTCAACTGGCTCTCTGACTATGGGATGAATGTAATGAAAATTTAATGTGATATTTCTATACCCATTAAAATCATATTAAATTACTTAGAGTAATGGGATATCCTTGTAGTACATATGAATGAAAGTGCCTCCTGAGATGATACTTGCATCACACACCTACTTTGGGAGGGTGCTGCTATCCCTATATCCCAGAAGATCACTACCTTAAAAGATTATGATATCAACTCAAGCCATAGGTATAATCATAGAACACAGATATAGCCATCCAAATCTTAGTATTACATGTTGAATTTCCCCAAACCACTCGAGGTCAATCTATGAATTTATCAACAAAAATTAATAAATATATTAAAAAGAGTAGAAATACAATCCATGAAAATGAAAGACATTTACAATCTATTGAGAATAAATTCATCCCACATCACTTAATCGGGTTCTCCATTTTGTAGGGGTACTTAACCAAAATAACTTGACCTGAAACACCAAGGGTAGTTATTTACTAGATCAGTATTTATTCAAAATAACAATATTGATACCGATAATAGGTATCAGAGAAAAATCACTATATACCCAATGAAGTTCAGGATGTCTCCCCATTTTCAAGAAAAAACCTTCTAGACTAGCACCTAGGAACAACTGGTCATAGAGGTTCACTAAGTTGACACCACCCTTAAATTATCCTTAAAAAAAGAAAGATGTGTGGAATTTACCATTGATCGAAGTTAAGAAACATCCGACAACCCTAAAACGAATTAACCACCCAAATAAAACTACTCGAATTTTCATACCACTATCTAAACCCAATGTCCTTTTCCGAAGAATATCATTCAACTTTCCATGGATGTGCTACTATGATCTCTTTATCTTTTTTGGCCCTAGTGCATGAACACTAGAGGCCACTCCATGAATATTGGGTAAATAGTAAAATAACCTAAATGGCTTATAGGATACACTCTGAACCATCTCAAGGAGAGATTCAATTTAGAACACTATAACTTCACAAAGACACTAATCATCTCTGGTATATTGGTTGATGCATACACCGTATCCTTACCAAGACTTAGCCATAAGTATCCCTTATGAATCATTCCTGAATTCCTCAAAAATCATAGTGAATAAAAGTATTATTCTTGCACACATCACATAAAACCATGATCACCAACTAAGGGAATATAACTTAACATCCATAGGGTTGGATACACTTTTTATATTTGAGGAGTTCTAATCAGTATCATAAATTGAAAATTCCACATAAACACAAACACCATCACATCGTGACACCCACAATTTGTAACCAATTAATAATGAGTCTGGTACTATAAAAAATCTTCTTTTCTCGAAGGGGTTTAAAAATAGACAACTTTCCACAGTATAGATAAACCCACTCCACCAGAAGGATGAGGAAAAAACAATGAAAAATAATAGAATAGTCATGTATAACAAGATCTAGCATGATGTTTCATGAGAATATCAAACCCTCATACATATGACACTTGGTGAAAAATATATTCTAGTTCCAAACATCATAAAGAACTAGGGGGAATCATAAAAAAGTCATACTTTAGTTCAAATCATCTGCTAAACAAGTATAATAATCCACTACGTGTGTTATTTCGTGACATAGATTGTTAGAACTCTATGTTCGTTAGCATCTAATCCAAGGGTGGTGATCATAGGGAAGAATCCAAACATTTCCCTAATGAAAATTAATCCCACAAAACCTATCCACCCAAAATAAACCAAAAAGGAGACGAGGAAGACTTAACTAGAGTAGGTTGCATCCGCGATGGAGGGGGAGAAGAAGCGTCGAGCGGTCAGGGAGCCTTCTATGCTACGTCGGGAGGGGAAGACATAGCCTCCAGTGGGGGAGGTGCATGGGATGAGCTGCCAACGTTGAGAAATGGAGGAGAAGGTTTCGTGGGGAGTAGGGTCCAATAGAGAGGAAGAGAAGTAGGGTTTGAGGGGAGGAGGATATGTGGAAGGGGTTTGAGAGGGAGGATAAGGAGTAGGGCTAGTGGCAGAGGTTCGATAAAGAGAAGATCGAGTGGGGGGAGGGGAGTTGTCGTAGGGGTAAAACACCACGAGGGCTTGAGGGCATGATAAACAGAGGATACTGTGCACCTTATTTTATAAAATATGGGTCTATGGTTTTATCAGTGCTAAAAAATCACAGATAAAGGCTTCCTTTATCAGTGCTTTTTTAGGGCTTATAAAAGATACTCTTTATAAGTTCTAAAAATTTATCTCAGATAAATGGATTCTTTATGAGTGCTTTTCTAGTGGTGATAAAGGAAGCCTATATCAATGTTTTTTTCTTAGCCCTGATAAAAGGTGGTGCTACCCTTGCCCATTTATATAGTAGTGAGTGAATTTATACCAGTTGATTGTTGAATGAAATTTATACTAATGGTCATTATAATGGCTCATATATCCATTTAAAAGACTATTATGAAGCTTGATCTTAGAGAAAATGAAGGTAAATTAAACTCACACCCACCATAGATATACACTCACATTATAAGCTAAGAAAAATGCAATGAATTTAGTGGTTATCATAGGGAGGATATATTTTAAGTATATTATGGTTGGTAATAATTTAATTAAATATTCATGTGTTAATCACTTTGATTAATAAATTATAATTTATTAAACTATATGTGAGTGCTAAAAATAAGCAACATCCATCAAAACTAACACACCCCAACCATAAAGTAAGGATGGAGTATGATTCCTTTCAAAATTGGTATTTATTTTTATTATAAAATAATACTTTTTCATGTCATGAAGGAAAAATATTATTATAATCTTTTTTAATATGTAGATTGATGAATCAAAATATAAATCCATTTCCATGTGCTATGTAAGGAGGCTCGTGTAAATAAATATGTAATACTAGTATATGAAAATGCATAATGAGTCTGTGAATCTGGTGTTTTTATGATATAATGAAATTTTATTCAATTTTAAATCAGTATTACATAACAATGACTACTTATGTTATTATAATTTTTATCTAGTTTAGACATAAAAATAATTATTGACTATACACGATGAAAGACTACTTGTTGTGGCATTGAAGTAGAAAAAACCATATGGCCATGTTAGATTTGTGGGTTTTGGAGTTTCACCTCGAACATATTTTGAGAAATGAAATTCACAAAGGGACACCTATAAGAAAATTCATGAGATTAGATATGAATAAATGTTTTGGAATAAAATCTTAGTTGTAAGACTATGTTATTAAATAATATTATGAAAATAAATCAAAGAGAAGAAACAACCCAACAATATCTATTCCATGAGGATCTATCCTCCTAGATTTGAGTCTATCTGTTACCCTCAATGATTTTCCTTACTAGAGTTATTTAATTTTTTCCAAACAATTTCTATTAAATATGAATTCAGAAGATACAAATACAATTCTTGTACTAATATTTTACAGGATGTTTTTTTGTGATTTTTATATACAACACACACCCATCACCTTTTTTTAAGGGGTATAGAGAAAAATATCCAAGGATATATTCAATTTAAAAAAGATATTAAAAGGTATTATGGGATTAGGGATTTATATATCTCAAGAGATGAGGGCCAAGCCACATGTCACCCTTTTGAGTGTACCAATACCTACCAGTTTAACCACTGCATTAACTAATATTTCATGTTCATGGTTAGAAAGAGTTAGAGTATAATAATATAACCATCATTTAGTTTAAGGGAAACAATGTATAGAGAGTTCATTACAAACAGTCTTGGTCTTGATAATGTAGGAGAAACACTCAAGCGTGGATAATTAAGAGTATCAGTTTTGAATGTATACATGAGGTGCATTTTAATAATATGTTTGACTAATATCTAATATAATATGTCCATTATAGTCATATAATATTCAATTTTTTTTTCAGGTGCATAAATCATTAATATTAGAATGGAAATCCATCAAACATAATTATTGACTAAAGATTCCTCAAATAACTTATACACAAAAGAATTCATTAAAAGAAGATGAATATTTAAAAAATGTAGACCAACTAGCTATATTGTTTGAAAAGAAGCTTATAGATGGAAAATATTCTTAATACACATGGTCTGGGCTTAATTACTACAATACAATCATTTAATTTATATTTTCTTTTATTTCATTACTTATTACTTTTTTCTTTTTTATGAATCATTTCTTTCTCATTGTAATAAATATGATAGTCCAATGATTTATTTTTTGAATTAAAGGCATGCATTACCCAAAAACTCACTATACATGATATTGATTATAAATTTTCAATACAGTAAATTCAATACTTTACTAATAAACATCACAATATAGATTTTATGTTATGTTTTAATGAATTTTTTTATGGCATGAAATTGTTCAAATATCATCGAAATCATGGTACGATGATGATATAAGAGAAAATTGAAATTATCAATTACCATAACTTGATATTTTTAAGGGTATATATAATAATATTTCACTATCAAAAAATATATCAAAACACATTATGTGTTTTTCTAAGTGTTTCAGTGCTATTGGAAATAAACTAATGGAAAATATTAAGGTTTGACCCATTTGAAAATTTACGAAATATATATTTTTGTATCAACAAACTAGTATCTCCAATGGGACATTTTTCTAATAATTAAAATTTCATTTTAAATATTTTTTAAATATTTTTTAACTTATATTTTTATATTACAAATAAGGATTTTGATATTCCAAATAATCAAAAGAGAAAATATATTTGTTTTTAAATGTGTGGGAAAAATACTCAGTGTCAGAATATTTGTCGATATCATGAAGAAGTGATTTATTATACTTATTAAGATAATTTTATCATCATTTTATCTACTTATTTTTAGTTAATTTTCTTATAATTTTTATCTTGAACATATTTATTTAAACATCACAAAGACAATGAATAGGTGATTTCCTTGAGAATTGTTTTTTTCAAACCATTTCGTATTCTATGAAGGGAAAACAATTCTTGGAGAAAAATAAATTCCTAACAAATGTTTTGAAAAATATGATGCAATTAGGTATTATTTTTTCTCTTTATTGAAATGTTTTTTCTTTATTTGATTTTTTATGTTTATTAGTGAGTGCTTTCTTTTTAAAAATGACCCAAAGTTCATGATTTTTGGTAAAAAATAAAATTTTAGTTTAAAACATGCATCATTGACTAAAAACTATGAAAATAGACTCATATTATCATAATACATTATGAAAACGACCCATAAGTCATTGGTCTCATGTAATAATCAACCACACATCAATATAACACAGAGTATACTCAATATGACTAAATGTTAATGTATTAATTTAAATTTATAATTTTTGTTAAAATTGAATATCAATCACTGAAAATAAAGAAAACATACTTTTGTTTTCATGATGATTTTGGGGAGATGATTTATATTTCATTTGTGACCTGTATGAATTTTCCTCACTTTATTCTAACACAAGATGTGTATAGTATGATTGAAAGTGCATGTATTTATTTAAAAGTTATATTTTAGATCAAAAATTTCATCACACTTTTAAATCTAAGAAAAAATACTTATATTGTCTTGATATATTTGTAAAATGATTTGAAAATTATTTCTGAAATGCATGAGTCAACCACACTTCAATCTGATACAATGTATACCCGGTATGGAACAAAGTGCACCTTTATAGTTTAAAAGTGATATTTTAGTTCAAAATCGGATTCACCCATTGAAAATATAGTAAATCACTTAGATGGATTTGATACATTAGTAAAATAATACGTACATCATTTGTGACATATAGGAATCAACTGCATGTTAATCTGAAACACAGTGTGCCTAATATGACTCAAAGAGCATGTTTTTTGTTTTAAAATAAAATTTTAATTAAATACTTGTGTCACTCACTAAGAAATTATAAAAACACCAATATTGACTTAATATTATAGTAAAATGATCCCTAAATAATTTTTTTACATGTAATAATTGAAAAATATTATTATGAAACATGATGTGCCAGATATGATTCAATCTTCTTATTTTATGTTTAAAATTGAGAATTTAGTTAAAAAGTGATCCACTCATTTAAAACAGATAAAACAAACAAATATTATATTTATATTTTGGGGAAATTATCCTTAATTCATATGCGACATGTATAAATTGATCACATGGTAATTTGGCATACAATGTCCCCAATATAACTAATGGTGAGTTTTTTCAATTTAAATTGACCATTTTGTTCAAAATAGGTAACAAATAATCAAGAATATGAAAACACACTCGAATTTCCTTGATTATTTAGAATAATTATCCATAAGTAATTTTTTGTGTAAAAATAGGCCACACATCAATTTGATACATTTTTTGCCTGGTATGACTCAAAATGTGTGATTTCTTATTAAAAATGATTTTTAAGTTCAAGACACACATCACTAAATGAAAACTTCGAAATTTCACTTAGATTATCTTGATAATTGTGGAAAAAAATATATAAGTCTTTTGTGACATAGAATTATTATATGAACAAAAAAATGACACATGGTGTGATCGGTATGACAAAAGTCCGCATTTTTAGTTAAAATCAACACTTAAGTAAAAATCATGCTTTACATACAAAAAAATTAGAAAAAACTCATGTTTTTTTGATACTTCAGGGAAAATATCTATAAGTTCATTTTCATGTTTTGGAATAAGGTTCTCCTAAATATTACACACTATGTTCCTGATACGACACAACATACACATTTTTAGGTTAAAAGTGACATTTTAGTTGAAATTGTGTTCAACTCACTGAAAACAATAGAACCATCTTAAGTTGTCTTGATAGTCTAGTAAAATATTTCAAAATCCAATTTATGTATATGAATCATCTATATTTTAATTTGATGCCTGGCATTCTCAGTATGAATTAAAGTTATGTTTATAGTTTAAATGTAGAATTTTAGTTCAAAACATGTTTTACACACTAAAAACCAAGAAAATGAACATATATTGATATTAAAATTTAGGAAAATGGTAAACAATTCATTTATGACATATCTAAATCGACTTTATATCAATCTGATACATGATGTGTCTGGTATAAGTCGAAGTGTATGTTTTTCATTTGAATGTAAAATTTTAGTTCAGAATGTGCATTACATACTCAAAACTAATAAAACACCCTTTAATTGGATTTATACATTAGGAAAAAGATCCACAAGTAATTTTTGATCTGTAGAGATTAGTCGCACATCTATAGAATACACAATGTACATGATATGACTCAAAGTGATAGTTTTTTGTATTAAAAATATAATTCAGTTAAAAAACATCATATATAGAGAACCATGAAAAAACACATGTATTCTCTGGATAATTTTTAAGAATGACATGTAATTCATTTTTTACGTATATAAATCAGCCACACATCCCTCTTGCATAGGGTGACGCTGGTATGACTTTAAGAGTTTTTTTTTAACAAATTGACATTTTAGTAAAAAAATACTTCCTATAATGGAAATATATAAGAGATGATCGGATTTTATTAATACATTAGGGAAAAAATCCATATGTGATTTTTTACTTGTAGGAATTAGGCTCAAATAAAACCAACTCATTATTTTACTGGTATGAATGAAATTGCATATTTTGAGTTTTAAAGTGAAATTTTTGTTTTAAAGTTTCATCACTCATTGAAAACTAAAAAAACCTAATTGTATTGTCAAGATACGTTATTAAAATGGAATGAAATTCATTTTTGATGTGTAAATTTCTTCAAAAAATCAATCTAATACATGTTGCACCTAGTAAGACACAAAGTTTGGGTTTTCAGTTACAAAGTAACATTTATGTTAAATATGAATGTCACTCATTATATACCCAACAAAAACAAATTTATTATCTTGATAATTTATAAAAATATTCCATACGTCATTTATTAATTATTGGAATTAACTACTAATCAAGACAACACAATGTGTGACGGATATGAAAAAAGTGCAGGTTTTTTTTAAAATATACAATTTCATACAAAACACACTCAATATATAGAAAACTAAGAATATTCTTTCAGATTTCCATGAAAATTTATATAAATAATCCATAAATAATTTTTATGTGTAGAAATCAGCCTCATGTCAATCTGACATACGATGTGCTTGATATGACACTAAGTGGGTTTTTTATGTTTAAAATAAAATTTTACTTGAAAACACGAATCACCAACTGAAAACCCATAAGACACACTCTGATTCTATTTATAATTTCCTAAAATGATCCCATTTCATTTTTGATATATAGGAATCGTCCACACATTAATTAGAAAAATGTAGTGGATGATATGAATTAACATGCATGTTTTTATTCAAAATCCACATTTTAGTACCAAACACACTTCATATAACTAAATCTAAGAAAAATTACTTGGATTCCATAAATATATTTATAAAATAAGCCATGAGTTATTTTTGATGTGTAGGAATGAGGCACACTTCGATTTGTTACATAGTGTGCTCAATTTAACTCAAAGTATGTGTTTTAAGTTTAAAATATACATTTTAGGTCAAAACATTCATCAATCACTAAAAACCATGTGAACCCAACTATATTTCATTAATATATTTGGAAAATTATCCATAGGTAATCTGAGATGTGTATGAATTTCTTTCACATCAATCTGAATGTGCATTTTTTTATTTAAAAATGACATTTTAGTAAAAAACAAACTTCATGTACCCAAATTGAGAAAAAATATAATATTTTCTTGATGATTTAGTATTATGATCCAGAATTAAATTTTTAGGTGTATAAATTATCATACAATCAATTTGAAATATGATGTTCCTAGTATTACTCAATGTATGTGTTTTTATTTTAAATGAAATAGTTTAGCTCAAAACGCATGTCATATATATAAAACCATGAAAACTTTCTAGGATTAATTTGATACTCTAGGATAAAAATCCAAAACTAATTTTTAATTCTCTGGAATAAAACACATTTTAATTTGATATACAATGTTCTCAATATGACTCAAAGTTTGTGTTTATAGTTTTAAAGTGACATTTGATTAATTTTTTGTATCATATTTATATTTCATTTATTTACTTACAATATTACTAACATAATAATTGTTTTTTCACTATAGTTAGACACTTCTATTTATATTTAGATAGGGTGCTGGGTTTAAACATTATTAGTGTTATTTGTATCTTTTTATTGTTGGTTCCAAATAAAGATAAACCCATGAGGTTTTTGAATTCATTGGAAATTGAAAATTTTATAATAAATTAAAAAACCTAATGAGATTTTAGGGTATTGAAATATTTCTCACGTAGATTTATTTATAATTATAATTAAATATTTATTCAAAATTAAATTTTATTTTTATTTTCAATTTGGGTTTTTTGAATGTGATGTAAATGTAGGATCACATTACTACGAATATTGGATTTTATCAGCCCTGATAATAATATGGAGTAAGGGTGATATTATTAGTGTTAATTATATCACTCATAAAATTTATTATATTTTAAAGGTTCTTACAAATTCAGTGCTTTTTTAGCATTGATGGTGGCCTATTTGTGCACCCATAAAGCCCTTATATAGAGTAGTGGCCATAGTTTTTACTATGATACCTCTTTACCTCTACAATATGTGAGACAACAACTATACCCTCTATAGTACCCATTGAGTATTGAGTGTTTAACTTGTTCATACTATAGTATTTCTACATTAATTATGGTAATCCCCCCCAAATAAAGCCACAAGGATTTGAAGTCTCGTCAAACGTAGGATTACAGTGTGACTTTACCACTTAAGAAATCCGTAAACCGAATAATAATAATAATAACGATAATAATAATAATAATGATAAAAATAAAGATAATGATAATGACAATAATAATGATAATGATAATGATAATGATTATGATAATGATTATGATAATAATTGGATACATTATGAGAGGGATAATAATAATAATTGTAGTAATAAAAAATCCAAAATAATAATATTAATAATCTCTAGTAGGTAATGGGAGAACGAAAAAAGAATACAACACACACACATACCCAAGGGATAAACTATGATAGGTTATATTACCCTTCCTAACGTTGATCTAAAAAAAAACTACCCCCTTGAAAGGATTGGTAAAGATGAACACATTGAAATAGGCCATGTCGTAGGCCAACTAAAGGGCTGGTACAATTCTTGCATCATTACAAAGCCTAAGGTTAAGAATTGACACCGAAAGAAATGCAAGGCCAATGAATGGGTGGGAGTTGACATAGATAATTTCATAAGGAAATCATGAGTCAAGATCCAAAAAATAGCATTGTACTGCCAACTAAGTAGTGGGATTTGATGCTGCCTATGTCGTTGTGAAAAAAAAGGATGAGAAATGACATATGGGCATCATAATAGTATAATAAATAATGAAACGACACACACACCCAATTGTTCCACACCACCCACCTTAAATTGTTATTATTATTAATTAATACCATTTTAATTACAATAATTAATAATATAATTATTAATAACTCATTAATTATTAAAAATCTTGTTAATTATTAATATAATTATTAGTGATTAATAATTTTATTAATAATTATCAATTCTATTATTAGATATGTCATTAGTTATTAATAATTAAATTAATAATAAGAATAATTGTTAGTGTTTTAATTTCTAATTATTATTGTTAAAAATTACATTATTAGTTATCAATTAATATATTACTTATTACTTTATTATAAATTATTATTTTTACTAATTAAATTATTAATTTTAATAATTAAACTATTTGGATATAGTTAAATTTTTATTATTTCTAATAATAATGTTAATAAAATTAGTAATTATTAATTATTACACTTCTATGTTTATTTATTAAATTATTAATTATTACACTTCTATGTTTATTTATTAAATTATTAATTATTTATAATTTAATTGATTACTATTTTTTTATTATTAATTATATCACTAGTGTTAATAAATCTCCAGTTTAGTGGTTTTGGCTAAAGACGGACACCTAAAATAAATATATTTCAATTTCTAATCTTTATAATTCTTTTTTTTTCATTTATCGGTTATGGTAGTTTGTGGCTTAGAGATGGAGGAAAAGATTTTCTAGGTTACTAAAAACTAAGTAATAAGGTTTGGATTATTATTGGGATTTTGTTGTGTGTGGAAGCAAAAATAGTTAGTGTTTTGTGCCATCATTGGTGGTGGAGTGCCAACATTCCATCCAATTGGCTAGTGACACATGGGGTTTCAAGTAGAACATGTTAGAACTATTTTTGAATAAAAAAATCGTTTTTGGTTCATTTCATGTGGAGATAACTGTCCTATGGCATGGTTATGAAAATTATACATTTATATTTATTTTATGTATAATGTTATATGAAACTTTGACCTTTAAATCTCTTACTAGTGAAATATTTGGGTTATTCATCATGAAATGTGAGTCGAAGACTTTGTGCCATAAATATAATAGGTACATATGCTGCATGGCTTACCTTATAGGGGAAAGGGTGTGACATAACCCTCATTGGACCCCAAGGGTGTGCATGTTTTTTCCATTATTTTTAGTCCCTATAATAGTATTTCTAATTACTTATATCATTAATTATTAACAATTTCATTATTATTACTTTGAATCATTATTAATGGGTTACAATCAAATTAATAAAATACACACTCTAGGGTCTAATTAGGACAACCCCCCAAAAAGGTATAGTCTACACTACAAATTGAACTCTGATCTAGCGTGAATCATGGATACACCTACACATCCTAATTACCTCTCTTCTATAAACCTAATAGACAAAGTTTTTCAAATAAATCATCCCAAAATATAATAAAATAAATTATCATTATTCTCATCATCAATATTATCATCATAACCATCACCATAATAACCTTTGTCATCATAATCAAAATTATAATTTTACCCATATATTACTATGATGGGGGTAATTCCCTCTCTTTGGTGGGATGATGATTTGGGGGTATCCATGTTGATATGTTTTCCACTTTTTTGATGGAATTTTCTACTGATGTTAGTATTTTTGGAGGATGAATAAAAAAATCTTTTAGGAGTGATGTCTTCTTATAAAAAACTAATATGAATCATCACATATGAGATATATTATAGAAAAATAATGAATAGGTATATACAAAATCATCCACCGATTTTAATGAAAGCCATATCTATTTTACACCACTTTAGGATGTTGTTCCTAGAACAATTTCCAAAAAAGGAACAAAAACTCATTTATTTGTAAATCAACAGGAGATCATTATAACCTTTATTTATGGGAACATTACTTTTTCACCCATGTGGTTTTATTAATAGGTGAAATGCTTAGGTAAATACATGATCTAGATAATCCTCTTTCATTTGTTTATGGTTTCCCCAATTATAAGTGTTTTTTGATCTGTCATGGGTTTGTTTCACCCTTTCCCCCTTGAATGATATAAGACATAAGTCCTATGATATTAGTTTGATTCTTCTCAAACCATGTTTTGTTTTCATTTAGTAATTCCATTATATATTTAATCCTTTTGATGTGAAGAACATATTTATGAAATTATGGTTTAAAATCTATTACCTTGAGAAGATTATTTTGCTTAAATGGATTCATTATGATGTTAATTTAGCCATTGGAGTTCGAATAAAGGTATAAAAATAGGAAAAAACAATAATACTTAGTCATTATACAAGAGTTCTTATCAAATATGATCAAATTCATTCATTAACAAATAAGGTTATTTTTTCAATTCTCAATAGTGAAATTTATTTGAGTAATGTATTTGGATAAAATACCCTAAATATGTTTGAATTATTAGGTTATTGGACAATCTTAACCACACTTCTAGTACCCTATTATCTATTCCTTTTACTGATTACATGGCCATGATGGGAATGATATCTTACGAAATAAGAATTATTCATGGAATTGATCAACTAAAATTGAAAATAATCAAGCTATAAGAGATAAAATTCTATGATATTTAGTGACACTCGTGAAATTTTCCATGGAAATTATATCATATTGTAAGACTCACATTATTATAATGTTGATATCTTTATTTCCTAATAATAATGAATATTGTGATGATAATATAAATATTTAAAATCTATAGGGTGGGGAGTGTGACACAATAAAGTATAGTATTAAATTTTAAATGGTTTTTTATCATTGATTTATAAATTTGAGACTATAATTATTAGGGGAATATTCTTCATCTAGGTAATTATGTTAGTAGTCAAATGACTATAGATATAATTATAGTTATATAGTAAAAAGTGTAAGGTATTAAACATTAAATTTGGGACACTTAAAAAATAAAAACCTTTTTAGGCACTTTTAGTGTAAATGAATCTAGAGGTTTAGAAGCTATTGATACTTATTAAAATATTCACATAGAAAATGTAAGATACCACCTATATATGAATAAATATTTATATTTGTTCCATAGAGGGAAAAAAGAAATGATAATTCATCTCTCTAATGCACCATGTCAACTAATTATACAACTATATTTTTCAATCCCTATATTTTTCAATATACTAATGAAAAATAAATTCCTTGAGCTATGATATTTAAATCTTTGATAACTAATAAAAGTTTTCAATAATGGGATTATTGTTAAAATAATAATTTGATTTATTACGAAGGTTAGTTCAGATAGTTATGAAGGATATGTGTAAGTTTATTTCTCTTGATTAGTACTAATAGACTAGTGAGTCATGGATGGGGATCTAAATAGATTGGTTAACATGTATGTGTTGTTATGTGGAAGCAATTTTAGATAATAGGAAATGAAATCGATTTATTTTTGATTATTTCATTATTTTTTCTATTCACTTTTCGTTATGTTTTGGTTGAAACCAAGGAAACTACTACGGATGAGTGGCTAGCATGATTTAATAAGATGATGGCTAATGTATTTGTGGCATAACCAATTTGTCTGTCCTACATGGTGAGTGTTAGTGTATTCTATTTAAAACATTTGTTTTCATTTTTTGTTTATAAAATAAAGGAATAATGATATTTATGTTTCTTATGCATTTTAATATGTCTTTTATGTTTCTATATCACGTAGATTTACTATTCTCATTTGATAAATAGAAATTATATTCTTATTTAGTAGGTTTTCCTCATTTTAACTTGGTTGATAAGAAACATTTACATAGCGCATTGGCCCATAACACATGACCAAAAGGCACATAGGGTGAAATCCTATACTACAAAAACTCATATGGGGTCCCCTTCAAGTTTAATACAACATTTTTCTTCTGTAATTTTCATTTTCATTAATATACTCATCGGGACATGATTTTAGCATTTCATGTCTCATTACTAAAGTGGTATTTTGAAAATAAAAAAATTATTTTTGGATAGGTGGACCTGTAAAAGACTATGGAAGAAGTATAAACTGCCATGGCTTGTTCAAAAACAAAATAAGGTCAATGACATCTTCCACCAAAAAATACAACAAAAATTAAGAAAACTATGGTTAACAAACATGCATGGGACATAAAAAATTAATAATTTAATGTAATAAATAATGGAGGCTTTGATAATAATAATCTAGTTTAGTATCCAGATGAACTGACTGCCGCTCTAGCCATGTGCCTTGGGACCATAGTGTCCTCACAAACCTTAATAAATTTTTAGAAGATTAATTATAAGAGGGATATGGAAACCATATTTTTCAATCAATTACCATTTATCACTGAATACCATCATTTTCAACTGAGCCAGACCCATTATCACTACTAGCCGAAACTGATGATCACCATTGAAAAAAACATATAACAAAATAGAATCAGGATAACACTAAATACATCGCTAACTCCAACAGTGCTGAAATTGATTCTTCCCAAAGAATAATTACCAAATGGAGGAGTGTCTCCTTTTCATCTCAACCAGTAGTGAAAATTACATAGTTCAGTCTCCTCATAAATCCATCACATTGTTGTAACATGCACCCTACACCAGAGGAAATAAAAACTATTAATCCAACATAATTAGATCCATTAAAGCTGATCACAGACCCATAACCAAAGGAATTATGTGAAAATAAAAAGAGGGACATGCAAATTGGAACTATATACTGCCTGGATGAATAAAATAATAGACTAAAAATGACAGATGAAACATAGTTAGTAAATAATAAATCACCATCACCAAAGGAAACCACTTCCACCATGAATAATGACAATGAATAACCAATGAAATAAACAAGCATCAACATAAACTCTATAACACCTTCCATTGATTACATGACACCCAAAAACCTCAAAAATGAATATGATCTTCTAGGAAGAGTATAATCATGATGAATCACTAGGTCACCGATAAGAAAAAGGAATAATACAACATCAATCTGGGTAGGAACTTCAACCCCTAAGTCCAATATTGACTCCCAAGAATGAAATTTTATACGATCAAGTTAGATGAACAATATTAGTACCCAAACACAATACATTACATAATCTTGTGATAAGTCAATAATTTTACTTTCTATCCCATTCAGGATATTTTAAAGTTAAAATCATTAGAGGATATTTACATAACTCATACATAACTAAACCATGACAATAGAAAGTGGAAACTTTAAAAAAATATCATTTTTCCCATAATCTAACACATTTAAAATAAAGCATGGACACATTTATGAAAAATCTTCCTAACATTCAACATGAAATCTCCAAATCCATTTTAATTCTTAATTAATGTGAACAAGACTAAAAAATGATATATATATAAAAAGATCGATAAGGGATATTTAAAGATGGAAAACATTATTCCATTTACAAACAGTAAAACCCATGAAATCATTCTGGTAAAGGGATACTTTTCATTATCAATAATTAGTATATACATTCCATTGAAAATAATATCATTTCATACTTTTTTTGTAATAAAAATATTACCATAAAACCTATATCCAACTTATAAAATAAATGAAGGTACCTTGGGACATAATAGTACTTTGAACACTTATAAATGGAATAACCATGAAGAAAACATCCATAAATTACACTCTTAAAAAATGAAATAGACACTGGACCTACTTTCATACCCAATAAATTGGGGGTTGTATCGTAACCACTCATCATTGGTTTATCACATAACCTCATTCCTTGGTTTATTACCTAACCACCATTAAAATGTACAAGTACCATTATATAATAACAATACATAAAATATTCCAATTTTCAACATATCACTCTTAAAAATCATTCTAACATATAATAAACATTTCATGTTATAGAATTTATCAATCCATTTTGAAACCCCATTTAGAATAAAAATATACCTAGAAAAGAAAAAGAGGGGTTTGTTTAAAAAACATATTAGATTATAGAGGAATACAAATATAAAAATAGACACAAGATATCCTTTATAATCCTTTTATATCCATATAAAAAAATATTTAAAATAAAACAATGAATATAGATATGGATAAAAAGTTATGAAAATTAACAAAATTTAACATTCAAAGCATCCCATACCACTTTGAACTTTTAAATAACTAAACACATGAATGAAAAACATTTAAAAACATTAGATAACTTGAGAATTGATATAATATGGATATGTAATGTAAAATAGTCTATATACACTTATAAAATGTGGGTCTATAACATCATACTATGCCTCAATGAAAGGTTATTGAGATGAAGTCCATTACCTTGAGTCCAAATCATCATGTACAATATTTATATTGCTAAATAATAAACTGGGGATAATTAATTACTTGGTTGATAATCTCTTCCAGGTCTATGATTATTTTTATACTACTTTTTTATATGTTATAACAATTACTTAATTATTATTTTTCACGTCAAATGTTTTGATGATATTCGGTACATGAGTCCAAAAAGGCATTGGAAGGATGTATATAGTCTAAGTGGTTATTAGTCCATCATATCAAGTGTAATATTCATTAAATAATAAAACTTTTATAAATTAACAATACTTTTAATTCCATCTATTACATATGGATATGAAAAATGAACTACGTCAGAATCATTGAGATGATAAGTCGTACGTACACATGAGTAACGTTTACATTTTTCAATTACTATTATAGAAAGAAGTTAAGTATTATGTAATCTTAAAACAATCATCATAATATCATCAATATCATATTAATAATTTAAAAATACACATATATATTATCTATGAGATGTGTTGATTAAAAATTCATCATATTGCTTTGTGGAGGTGATAGTTGACACATACGCATGAGCTACATTATCATTTTTATGTGCACGAGAAGTAAGAAATTATTTGAAATATCATTACTTTATAATGATATATATTTCAGGAATATCATATATATAACCATTAATACCATCATTATAAGTGGTATTTATAGTCGATGATGGAAAATTAGTTATATCGGTTTTTGGAGAAGATAGTTCACATGCACACACAAATGGTTAATTCTTTTCCCATTTTATGGATTTTGAAATGGATATAGGTGATGATATTAACATAATAACACCTAAGTATATTTATTTTACTATATTAATTATTTAATCATGGACGAATAATATTTTAAGGAAGTTGATGAAGAAATAAAATAAAAACACTTAATTACAAACAATACCTCTTCGAGAGAGATTTCCTTGGATTACTACCTTAACACCTCTAAAGTGAGTTTTCTCCATAAATAAATGCCTATAGAATATGGGGAGGGATTATATTAAAATATTCAGGTAGATATTTTCTGGTCCATATTGGATTCTAAGTGTGAATAAATGATAATAATTAGAGGTCTTTTATACGAGAGGGGAGTGACACACTTCGAATTATTTAATGTATTAAATTAATATAAATTAATTTTATACTCCAAATGGATTATATTTGAGTTATTTATAATATAGTTTTATTATGGGTTGAAATAAAGTCATCCAATGAAAATTTTACATGTTTTTATTATTTTTCTAATCCATATTTTTAACCCTAATTCTACACTTTTAACTCTTACTGTGTTATCATTTAATTTACCCTTTGAGGGTTAGTATAATTATATAACTTGCAAAAATATCAATAAATGAGTCATTTATGACATTTTAGAACTTATAACAATAATGTTTCTGAATATTATATTTTCATAAATTTTATATAATTTAATAAATTATTTTATATTTTAAAATTCAATTAGTGTCAATATTGATACTATTCATTTGATGACTTTTTAAAAATATCATAAAACATTATATTTATAATAAACTATTTACAAACATAACTAATATTTCACATTCATCCATAAAATTTACGTATGACATTAATTATATCAAATTGTATTTATTTTAGTATTTTTAATATCATTTATTTGATATTTTCTTTCGTTAAACAATTACTACATCATCATTGTGATGGAATTTAATTCAATTATTTACTCCATAAAAATTACAAAACAAATATCATGATGAAGATACATCCTTTAAATTTTATGTGACTATTTAAAGTCAAATTTATATTTTTTATAATATTATATTAAAAATATATCAACAGTAAATAACAAAAGTATGATAAAATTGACTTTTCTTTGAATAAAATAATATAAATTTTTTAAAGCAATCCAAGTGGATCAAATAGCTCACAGAATTGAAAAAGGGATAATTTTGGTTGAACATAACTCATAAAATAAATTTTGGATATCTTTTAGGGTATCTTTTTAACATTTTACCATATTATATTTATCCATAATTACCTGATTTACCTTTAACTGTGTTAATAAAAAATTAATAAAGATAAAATTCATAATGTCAAAATGTAAAAGGGAAATATTTATATAATAGGTAACTTATAATTCCATATATTTAATCCATTTTTCAAAATTTATAAGTCATAAATTTTAGAAATTAATTAAAAATTAATCATGTCGTTGGAATAAGAAAATGAGTTTTTTAAAGTAATAATGCTCAAAAGTTCAAATATTTTTTATATTCAAATTAAATTTGAATTTGATTAAAATTACATAACTTATATTACATAATAAATCATGAACTAATTATACTTTAAAACCATTAAAATATCAAAATTAACACTCTAAATAAATTTTATGAAAAAGTATTTTTATATTGAAATGTTGTGTTTTTTTCACTATTTATAAAAAAATGAATCTTTTTAGAAAAATACCAAAAATTAAACTAAAGTAAATTTTGATAATATTAATTAAAAATACTAGTTTATTTAATCAAAAATAACTTATAAAACTTTCAAAGACAAGATTTAAAATATGTTCTCCATCAAAAGGCGGTAAAACCACATATTTGGAAAAATACTTTTTTTATTTGTTAAATTGGTTTTGTTCTTAGAACATATATAGAGAAAATTTTAACATTTAACATTATATTTAATATTATATATATATATATATTTCATTAATATAATATAACGACCCACACTTTACATACATTGTTAATACTTCAAAATTGAAGCACTCTTATTACAACACATGACAAAACCACAAAGGACCGTATAGGTATAGTGTCTTTAGAAACTGGGGAAACATAAACAACTGGTTCATAAATCTTCTACAGTGTCTCCCATTTATTTCATCATATCTAGGGTCCCTTTTAGCATATTCTACTTAATATCCATCTTCCTGACCTGGGGAAAAGAAAACATAAAAGGGTGAGCTCAAATGCTCAGCAAGGGCAAATAAAGGAAATAAAAATCATATCATATCTTTATGAAAATCAAAACCTGCAAAAGAGATCATAATATCTTAACATGGAATAAATCATAGAAGTGAAAATGAGATCCCCATAATCATAACATAAAACTTGAATCTTTGTGGCATGCACACATAATCATGGAAAATCATTTCTTGTTAGTCATGACTCATTGCCAAGACTATCTTAGTGGACAAAGTCCATTTCTGAACCGAGTTCACTCCTCGTTTCAGTCCTGTATCACTGAACCGGAATAACCTTCCGTTCCAGCCATGTCTATCTCATGAGATATAAAATCATTACCCAATGCATTGGAGGGAGATATAGGTCCCACCCATCTTATAATGAATCCTTTCTTATGTGTGCCACATAATCATAAAACATGCATCATCGCATAACACATGTAACAAAAATGGGATTCTTGAAACATCATGACATCATAAATCAATTCATATATGATAAAGGAATTCATAAACATAATTCCATCACAACATAGTCAAACCAATGTAAAAATATGGATAGAAATAGAACCCTTTATTATCTTAGATGGAAAATAATTTTGATAAAACACTTGAATTGAATTCTTGAGGAAAATATCCTTTCTTCTTCAAAAACATTTTTCCATTCATAACATGTCATACAACTTTAAAATAAAAGAAGTTGATTAAAAATAAACTTGAAAACTTGTAAAGGAAGCTTCTTTGAAGTAATGTTTTAAAAATCCATTCATGCCGTATAAGTTAAAAAAACATTCTTCGTACTTTTGTCGGAAAAGTCAAAAAGTACCTCGTACGGAAAAACGACAAAAGATTCCTTTCATACATATTACTAAAAACTCACCGAAGGGTAAAAATGGATTTAAACAATTGTATGTGGATGGAAATAATATTACATATTGATGAAACATGGATGTGGATGATAAAATACACCCCAGTAAATACTTACGAATAAACAATCTCGGATAAAAATGAGATTGTGATATTTCCCTTACCTTAGGTCCGATTTGCTTTGTTCGTGTCCAAAGCTCCTGTATAATGGTTTAAATAATGTTATTGACTTATTCCAGAATCATACATATTGATATGAGATCATATATGGTCATATTATTAGCTTCTTGTTAGTAATATTTCATTGTTACTTGTTACTCGGGTCTTTATAACTTTTTGTTCTTATGCGTGTTTTGTCGAATAAATTATTATTATTATCTTTAGGTTATAGATAATTCATTTCCAGAATGGTATTAGTGTATTATATACCATATTCATTCATTCAATTCATTTATACAATCATTATGAAATGAAGATCATGTAGAACGAGTCGTATCACATCGTGGAGACGGTATTCCGTACGTACGCACGAGTGATGATATCGTTCCTATGATCGTGGAATTGTATTGGAGTATATATATATATTATTTCAGTATCAATATTACTTAATAATAATCATATATAGTTACTCATTACACCATTATACCCATCCTTGTAAGGTGATGGTGGAAAATAGATTACACCACGGCGTGGAGACGGTATTCCGTACGTACGCACGCGCGGTGATTTCATTTTTCCGTAGGATGGATAGAAGGTGAATTAGGGTTGTTTCATATTTATAATAACATATCAGTATGTAAGTAATACTGATGTCATTACTTTATCATGAAACAACTAAAGAAGAAGAAGTTGAAGAAGAAAGAAATTGAAAAGATCGGTAATGGATATTACCTCTTCTTTGGAACGCCTTTTTGAATCCTCCACTTAAGGAACTAAGATTGGTCTTTGGAGAAGACCAGGACCTCTAGGATTATTCTAGGGAAGTGGAGAATGGAAAATGGCAGGGGTTGGCCGAGCTTGAGTGCTCAAATTGGTGTGAGGAGGAGGGGGAGGAGGTGCCCTTTTATAAGGGAGGAGAGGGGCACCTTAGGAATATCTCAAAATATTATTTTATATTAAAGTCAAAATCGGTTTATAATGGTTCCAAAGGGTCTTATTTCGAAGCTAAAGTGGGGAAGGGTCGAAATCCTATCAACCAATAGAATTTAGACAAGTTTAGGATATTATTTTAACCTTATCAATTAAATTTAACTCTAAGTTAAATAATTTAACTTTTACCATGTCTTTTTGTTTTCTTTCACTATATGGTTAATACACTTACTATAACATGCCAAACGAACCCCAAATTGTTTATTATTAATATATATATCCTTATCTAAGTCATTTGGCCGAACCTTAGATTTTTAGGAATAAAATAACAATTAATAATATAATATTTGATTTAAAAACTATTTTGTGTCAATTTTGACACTATTTGATATATGATTTTTGTCAAAGTCATAACAGAATTATATGTTCGAACCAAGTTGATTAAATCAATACTAATATATCATAGTAACCTAGAAAATTAGTGGAATTCATAAAAAGTCTCAAATTACATTTATTTTGGTATTTATATTATCAATTTTGTCAATATTGCATTAATAAGATAATTACTGCATAATCTTTGTGTCATAAATAAATTAAATTATTTGATGTCTAAAAATTACAAATAAAATAACATCATGTATGAAATCTTTTTATCTTTCTAATGAATATTTACAATCGAATTTATCTTATGTATAACCCTATATTAAAAATGATTTACTTATTAAACTTTGATTTTAACTATTTTAACTCTTCTTTAAATAAATTAATAATAAATGTCCTAATCTAATCCAAGTGGGCCTAAATGGTCATATTTTATTCCTAAGTTTGTTTTTGGTCGAATTACACTTGTCCAATAGAATTAGGACATGTGTTAGGGTAATAGTAATATCATATTTACCCTTAGTTACCCTATTTACTATTAACCGCGGTAAAAATAGTAAAAAGTTACTATTCACCAAAAAAATTATTTTCATCTCATTGAACCACATTTTAGTCCTTGATATTAACCGTGTCTCTCGGATTTTTGAAATTCCATTCACAGAAGCGGTAAAATTAAGTTTTATGCAAAATTCAGTTTTTAACCTACCACTTAGTGGTTTCACTATTCATCAAAAATTGAAAGTTTTCAGAAAAATACCAAAATTTCACCCTAGGCTAATTTCGATATTCTGAGTCCAAAAATGAAGTCCATTTTGAAAAATAAAATTTATAAAATTTCAAAAAGTGGTTATTACTATTCATAACGGCTAGTTTTAATAGCATATTGTTGTTTAGTGAAACTCGGTATTGCGTACGACGCAAGCTATCGAGGAAGGTCGCGATTGCGTGTAAAGCAAGCCAAGCAAGTGTTGTGTAGAAAAAGATTCCTTTGATGATTTATATAACATAAAAGTCTCGGGTGTTACATTCTACCCCCCTTAAAAAGAATTTCGCCCTCGAAATTCGTCACTTTGCAACAAACAAATGAGGATACTTCTCCCTCATCATATCCTCAAGCTCCCATGTAGCTTCCTCAAGTTGGTGGTTTCTCCATAAAACTTTCACCAAGCGAGTGGTCTTGTTTCGTAGGACTTTTTCGCTACGATCCAGAATCTCTATCGGCTGTTCTTCATAAGAAAGATCTTGCTCCAGCGGTACAACTTCTGAGCTGAGTACATGTGAAGGATCTGGTATGTACTTTCTTAGGAGAGATACATGGAACACATCGTGAACTTGAGAGAGATTCGGTGGAAGCTCCAATAGGTAAGCTACCTTCCCAACACGATCCAGTATTTCAAAAGGACCGATATATCTAGGGCTCAACTTCCCCTTCTTTCCAAATCTCATAACCCTCTTCCAGGGAGATATTCGTAAGAACACTTTATCACCCACTTCAAACTCTAGGTCTTTTTTTCGGTTGTCGGCATAACTTTTCTGTCGACTCTGAGCTGCTCTTATGTGTTGTTGAATAGATCTGACCTTTTCTGCCATTTCATCAACGAGATCAGGTCCTAATAGCTTTCTTTCCCCCACTTCATCCCAGCAAGTTGGAGTCCTGCATTTCTTTCCATAGAGAGCTTCATAAGGAGCCATCTGAATACTGGAGTGAAAGCTATTATTATAAGAAAATTCCACCAAAGGTAGGTGTTGATCCCAACCTCCTTTGAAATCCACAGAGCAAGCTCTCAACATATCTTCTAGGGTTTGAATTGTTCTCTCAGACTGACCGTCTGTCTGGGGATGATAAGCAGTGCTGAAACTCAACTCTGTATCCAGAGTATGCTGAAGACTTCGCCAGAACTTCGAGGTAAATCTCGGATCCCGATCAGATATAATAGAAAGTGGTACTCCATGCAATCTTACCACTTCCTTTACATATATCCTGGCAAGCTGATCTAGAGAGAAATCCTCTCTAATAGGAATGAAGTGTGCAGACTTTGTAAGACGATCAACTATGACCCAGATAGCATTATTGCCTTTGGATGTTTTAGGAAGTCCTGTGACAAAGTCCATAGTGATGTTTTCCCATTTCCATTCGGGTATGGGTAATGGTTGTAACATCCCTTTAGACTTCTGTCTCTCAGCTTTAACTTGTTGACAAACCAAGCATCGAGAGACATATTCAGCAACATCTCTTTTCATGCCATCCCACCAGAAGTACTCTTTCAGGTCCCTATACATCTTCGTGATTCCAGGATGAATAGAGAATGAAGAACTATGAGCCTCATCCAGCAGCTCTTTCTTTAATTCGGGGATGGGAGGAACACAAACCCGATTCCTGAACTTTATTATCCCATCACAATCAAGGTTGAATTCAGGAACATTTCTCACCTTCTTTTGTAACTCGGCATCTTCTTTCTGTGCCTCTTTAATCTTCACATGTATAGATGGTTGAACATTCATTTGAGAAAGATAAGATTTTTCCCCTTCCATTATAATTCCAAGATCCATCCTTTGTAAATCCATAAATATTGGATCTTTTGTGATCCTCATCATGGATAAACTAGCATGGTCTTGTCGACTTAATGCATCTGCCACCTTGTTTGCTTTCCCAGGGTGGTAATGGATTGAGCAGTCATAATCCTTAATCAGCTCCAACCATCTTCTTTGACGCATTTTCAACTCCTTTTGTGTGAAAATATACTTTAAACTTTTATGATCAGTATAAATATCACACCTTTCACCATAAAGGTAATGCCTCCAAATCTTTAATGCGAAGATTACCGTAGCCAACTCCAAATCATGTGTTGGGTAATTTTGCTCATGGATTTTCAACTGTCGTGAGGCATAAGCTATCACCATATCATTTTGCATAAGAACACACCCCAATCCCTTCTTGGATGCATCACTGTAGATCACAAACCTTTCTCCACTACAAGGCAGTGTGAGCACAGGTGCACTGGATAACCTTCTTTTCAACTCCTTGAAATTCTCTTCACATTCCTCTGTCCAGACAAACTTAACTCCTTTCCGAGTCAACTTGGTGAGTGGATTAGATAATCGTGAAAAATCTTTTACAAAACGTCGATAATATCCAGCCAAACCAAGAAAACTTCGGATCTCAGTTACTGTTGTTGGTCTTGACCATCTTTCGATAACCTCTGTTTTTTCCGGATCCACAGATATCCCCTCTTTTGAGATTATATGACCCAAAAATGCAACTTTTTGAAGCCAAAATTCACACTTGGTAAATTTGGCATAAAGCTTCTCCTTTCTCAGGGTCTTCAATATAATTCTCAAGTGATCTTCATGCTCTTCCTTGCTCTTTGAATAGAAAAGAATATCGTCTATAAAGACTACCACAAATTGATCAAGATAGTCTCTAAAGACTCTATTCATTAGATCCATGAAGATAGCAGGGGCATTAGTAAGACCAAATGGCATCACTATAAATTCATAGTGTCCATACCTTGTACGGAAAGCCGTCTTTGTTATATCCTCCCTTTTGACCCTTAATTGATGATACCCTGAACGAAGATCAATCTTGGAAAAGTATTGAGCTCCGCGTAGTTGGTCAAATAAGTCATCAATGCGTGGGAGAGGATATTTGTTCTTGATAGTGATCTTGTTAAGTTCTCGATAATCAATGCGGAGTCTCATTGATCCATCTTTCTTCTTAACAAATAGAACAGGTGCTCCCCAAGGTGACGCACTAGGGCGTATGAATCCCTTATCAATATTCTCTTGGAGTTTCTTCTTCAATTCCTTCAACTCAATTGGGGCCATTCTATAAGGTGTCTTTGAAATAGGCAAAGCACCCGGTACGAGTTCTATTGAAAACTCAACTTCACGATTTGGTTGAAGACCCGACAATTCCTCCGGAAAGACATCATCAAACTCCCGTACAATGGGCATATTCTTAATCGTGAGTTTCTCACCAACCATTTGAGATAAATAACCTTCATTTAGTGGAATCAATACCCATAAGATGGAAGAAATTTCCACTGGAAGGTTATGTTCATCCTTGCATTGGTATACGATCGTAGATTGATCTGGAATATGAAATGTGACTTCCCTTATTTGGCAATTGATATGAGCTCCATGTAGAGAAAGCCAATCCATGCCAAGAATCACATCAAATTCCACTAAAGGAAGGATCACAAGATTTGCAGGAAGCACTTTCCCACAAACTTCGATCGGAGAAGAATTATAAACTTCTGATGCGATTGATGTGCCATTAGGTGTTGTCACAGCTAACTAAACATCTAATTGTTGAGGTAATACGGTGATACCCTTAGAAAATTTTTCAGAAATAAAAGAGTGGGTGGATCCAGAATCAAATAAAACATTTGATACTTTAGAGTGGATGGTAAGTGTACCTTTCACCACATCGTTATCGTACTCCACATCGCTGATAGAAATTGCATGTGACTTTCCTTTGTCTTTAGCCTTAAGAGTTTGTTGACGTCGACCATCATCATCAACCCTTGGATTTGGGCATTGATTGGCATAATGCCCCATCTCCTTGCACTTGAAACATTGAAGTGTAGCAGGTTCATTCTGTGTATCCCTTCCTTTGTTTGCATCATTAGACATCTTCTTCCCATTATCACGGCATTCAAATGCCCGATGACCTTCCTTTCCACATTTAAAACATTTACTTGTCCCTTTAAGACAACTCCCTCCATGTTTCTTTCCACACTTTGAGCATAAGGGAAAGTTCATCTTCTTTTCCATGTGCTCTTTAGATTTTTCTTTGAATTCCATCTTCCGCTTCTTATCAAACCCATGTGACTGATGGGTTACTCCAATCTCCATCTCGACTTTGAGAGCACATCGAACGATTTCCTCGTAGCTATTGAAGTCCCTTATGGATAACGCCCTTCGAAGACTTGGTTTTAAGCCACTAAAGAATCGATCGATCTTACTCTCAGGTTGGATAATAATACCAGAAGCGTACCTTGCAAGTCTTGTAAAATTTGCTTCATAGGTACTGACAGATTCATCATCCATTTGCTTCAGTTCAAGGAACTCTTTCTCCATCTTTGTTCGGAGAATACGAGGGAAGTACTTATTGAAAAATAAGTTCTTGAACTCGTCCTATTCCATAGACTCAATTTCATCCCTTTGCCTCGTATTCTTAACAAGATTCCACCATTGATCCTCGTCTCCTTCCAAACGATACACTGCTAGGATGACTTTATCATGCTCAGAACATTGAAGAACTGAAAATATCTTTTCAGTAGTACTAATCCATTGTTCAGCAACTAATGGATCAGTAGACCCGCTGAAAGATGGTGGACGCTGCCTCATGAAGGATTCAACAGAATGTTGCTCCCTTCTTTGTTCGTTTGGAAATCCTGCATGATTCATAGCTTGAGAAAGTTGTGTGAGCATGGCTACAAGATTTTGCATTCCAGCTCCCATATCGTTTGGTTGCTCAGGGGGACAATCATTGCATTGCCCATCGCATTCCGCATTAACACGGTTCCTTCGGGTTCCAGCCATTGACTAAACCAAGAAGAATAGTGTGAGCAACACTAATTATAATAGGAAACCACATAATTCAAGAATAAAATTTTCATGCTTAAGGTCTTATCCTAGGTTATTCAAGGCCATTTCTAAAACACTAAGATTGTGTTCTATGCTTAGACTTATCCTTAGGGTTCTTACTAAGGCTTTCACATCCTAGTTTCCAAAGGTTGACTATACCTTTCCTCTGATACCAACTATAACGACCCACACTTTACATACATTGTTAATACTTCAAAATTGAAGCACTCTTATTACAACACATGACAAAACCACAAAGGACCGTATAGGTATAGTGTCTTTAGAAACTGGGGAAACATAAACAACTGGTTCATAAATCTTCAACAGTGTCTCCCATTTATTTCATCATATCTAGGGTCCCTTTTAGCATATTCTACTTAATATCCATCTTCCTGACCTGGGGAAAAGAAAACATAAAAGGGTGAGCTCAAATGCTCAGCAAGGGCAAATAAAGGAAATAAAAATCATATCATATCTTTATGAAAATCAAAACCTGCAAAAGAGATCATAATATCTTAACATGGAATAAATCATAGAAGTGAAAATGAGATCCCCATAATCATAACATAAAACTTGAATCTTTGTGTCATGCACACATAATCATGGAAAATCATTTCTTGTTAGTCATGACTCATTGCCAAGACTATCTTAGTGGACAAAGTCCCTTTCTGAACCGAGTTCACTCCTCGTTTCAGTCCTGTATCACTGAACCGAAATAACCTTCCGTTCCAGCCATGTCTATCTCATGAGATATAAAATCATCACCCAATGCATTGGAGGGAGATATAGGTCCCACCCATCTTATAATGAATCCTTTCTTATGTGTGCCACATAATCATAAAACATGCATCATCGCATAACACATGTAACAAAAATGGGATTCTTGAAACATCATGACATCATAAATCAATTCATATATGATAAAGGAATTCATAAACATAATTCCATCACAACATAGTCAAACCAATGTAAAAATATGGATAGAAACAGAACCCTTTATTAACTTAGATGGAAAATAATTTTGATAAAACACTTGAATTGAATTCTTGAGGAAAATATCCTTTCTTCTTCAAAAACATTTTTCCTTTCATAACATGTCATACAACTTTAAAATAAAAGAAGTTGATTAAAAATAAACTTGAAAACTTGTAAAGGAAGCTTCTTTGAAGTAATGTTTTAAAAATCCATTCATGCCGTATAAGTTAAAAAAAACATTCTTCGTACTTTTGTCGGAAAAGTCAAAAAGTACCTCGTACGGAAAAACGACAAAAGATTCCTTTCATACATATTACTAAAAACTCACCGAAGGGTAAAAATGGATTTAAACAATTATAGGTGGATGGAAATAATATTACATATTGATGAAACATGGATGTGGATGATAAAATACACCCCAGTAAATACTTACGAATAAACAATCTCGGATAAAAATGAGATTGTGATATTTCCCTTACCTTAGGTCCGATTTGCTTTGTTCGTGTCCGAAGCTCCTGTATAATGGTTTAAATAATGTTATTGACTTATTCCAGAATCATACATATTGATATGAGATCATATATGGTCATATTATTAGCTTCTTGTTAGTAATATTTCATTGTTACTTGTTACTCGGGTCTTTATAACTTTTTGTTCTTATGCGTGTTTTGTCGAATAAATTATTATTCCTATCTTTAGGTTATAGATAATTCATTTCCAGAATGGTATTAGTGTAGTATATACCATATTCATTCATTCAATTCATTTATACAATCATTATGAAATGAAGATCATGTAGAACGAGTCGCATCACATCGTGGAGACGGTATTCCGTACGTACGCACGAGTGATGATATCGTTCCTATGATCGTGGAATTGTATTGGAGTATATATATATATTATTTCAGTATCAATATTACTTAATAATAATCATATATAGTTACTCATTACACCATTATACCCATCCTTGTAAGGTGATGGTGGAAAATAGATTACACCACGGCGTGGAGACGGTATTCCGTACATACGCACGCGCGGTGATTTCATTTTTCCGTAGGATGGATAGAAGGTGAATTAGGGTTGTTTCATATTTATAATAACATATCAGTATGTAAGTAATACTGATGTTATTACTTTATCATGAAAAAACTAAAGAAGAAGAAGTTGAAGAAGAAAGAAATTGAAAAGATCGGTAATGGATATTACCTCTTCTTTGGAACGCCTTTTTGAATCCTCCACTTAAGGAACTAAGATTGGTCTTTGGAGAAGACCAGGACCTCTAGGATTATTCTAGGGAAGTGGAGAATGAAAATGGCAGGGGTTGGCCGAGCATGAGTGCTCAAATTGGTGTGAGGAGGAGGGGGAGGAGGTGCCCTTTTATAAGGGAGGAGAGGGGCACCTTAGGAATATCTCAAAATATTATTTTATATTAAAGTCAAAATCGGTTTATAATGGTTTTAAAGGGTCTTATTTCGAAGCTAAAGTGGGGAAGGGTCGAAATCCTATCAACCAATAGAATTTAGACAAGTTTAGGATATTATTGTAACCTTATCAATTAAATTTAACTCTAAGTTAAATAATTTAACTTTTACCATGTCTTTTTGTTTTCTTTCACTATATGGTTAATACACTTACTATAACATGCCAAACGAACCCAAAATTGTTTATTATTAATATATATATCCTTATCTAAGTCATTTGGCCGAACCTTAGATTTTTAGGAATAAAATAACAATTAATAATATAATATTTTATTTAAAAACTATTTTGTGTCAATTTTGACACTATTTGATATATGATTTTTGTCAAAGTCATAACAGAATTATATGTTCGAACCAAGTTGATTAAATCAATACTAATATATCATAGTAACCTAGAAAATTAGTGGAATTCATAAAAAGTCTCAAATTACATTTATTTTGGTATTTATATTATCAATTTTGTCAATATTTCATTAATAAGATAATTACTGCATCATCTTTGTGTCATAAATAAATTAAATTATTTGATGTCTAAAAATTACAAATAAAATACCATCATGTATGAAATCTTTTTAGCTTTCTAATGAATATTTACAATCGAATTTATCTTATGTATAACCCTATATTAAAAATGATTTACTTATTAAACTTTGATTTTAACTATTTTAACCCTTCTTTAAATAAATTAATAATAAATGTCCTAATCTAATCCAAGTGGGCCTAAATGGTCATATGTTATTCCTAAGATTGTTTTTGGTCGAATTACACTTGTCCAATAGAATTAGGACATGTGTTAGGGTAATATTAATATCATATTTACCCTTAGTTACCCTATTTACTATTAACCGCGGTAAAAATAGTAAAAAGTTACTATTCACCAAAAAATTATTTTCATCTCATTGAACCACATTTTAGTCCTTGATATTAACCGTGTCTCTCGGATTTTTGAAATTCCATTCACAGAAGCGGTAAAATTAAGTTTTATGCAAAATTCAGTTTTTAACCTACCACTTAGTGGTTTCACTATTCATCAAAAATTGAAAGTTTTCAGAAAAATACCAAAATTTCACCCTAGGCTAATTTCGATATTCTGAGTCCAAAAATGAAGTCAATTTTGAAAAATAAAATTTATAAAATTTCAAAAAGTGGTTATTACTATTCATAACGGCTAGTTTTAATAGCATATTGTTGTTTAGTGAAACTCGGTATTGCGTACGACGCAAGCTATCGAGGATGGTCGCGATTGCGTGTAAAGCAAGCGAAGCAAGTGTTGTGTAGAAAAAGATTCCTTTGATGATTTATATAACATAAAAGTCTCGGGTGTTACATATAATCTGACAATAGTGTTTTTTTATTTCTTAGTATAAAACATACGTTTTCAAATTTAAATATTTTTTTCAGGAAAACATTTTCTATTATTATAGAAAGTGTTTTAAATTAATTTATAATTTATTAGTAAAATAATTAATTATATATACATGTGTAAACCATATTTTCTTAAATCAGTTAATACTATCTATTCCCTCAATTCTAACGACAATTTTATAATGGTAACATTTAAATAATAATATTTAATTGTTCATTTAAATTTGATGTGGAATATCAAGTACGCTATCGAACATATACATTAATTTTTAAATATATAGGATGTTATATTGTTAGAAATTTAATAAATTTCACTCTCTAAATTTTTACTCAGGATAAAAAACCACGGGTTTGACTTTTTAGAATACCATTTCTAAAATCCCACATTATAAAAATGATGAATATAATTTCCAGTATAAAAAAGAAGTATGAGGGCCACCTAAGAAAACAAATACTATGTTTCTAGGTAGGAAAAATGAACATAAAATATTATAAAAACCATCAAGTAATGATGGAGAGTGATAGAGAACTTGGACTTTATTAATGTACTTGGTATCTTAGTGAGAAAATAATCATTTTTTATGATCCTTTTACTGTATAAGAATATAAGGAAATATACTTACATTTTATATTTACATTTCATATGAACCATTTCATCCTCATATGATGAACATCCATAAAAATAAACTTAATCACCAAATATATTATTAACCCTAAAGTTTATTAATACCTTCAAGCCCATGTAAAAAAGTAAAGGCATTCATCTCATTAAACTAAAGCCTTAAATAAATGTAAACCCAACTAAATATATCATAGTTTTATTAATAAAATCATTATCACATAACTTAAAACTATATAAGGAGTTTCCAAAACATTGAACATAATGTAATGACCTGGACCCAGATGCTACTCGACAGTGTTCCAAGCTCGGTGGGTCATAAGGCCTCAAGTGCATCTCCCCAAATGTCAGAGGCTGCCGACTAGTAGTGGGGGAGTAGGTGTGTCTGTGGGGGAAACTACTACCTCATCACATGAGTGTAGTACATTGAAAAATAAAATAAATACAAGTATCAGAAGTAATAATACAATCAGATGATAGAAGTAAACAATGGATGACTGATATAAACAATGCCAGAATACATCTTATATAAAAATGATTATACATGTAATATGAATCAAAAAAATTTTCTAAAACATGTATATAAGGTTGGTATAAAATACATGTAACCAAAGTAAAAAAAGACTAAATAATACTAGGAGAATGTGGATCCTAAACATAGTCCCAGGCTTTCCTACTCCTGAGAAACAATAAAGTACATATTGTAGGGAGCTTTCCCTTATCAATACTGAAAC
Organism: Viscum album; assembly: GCA_963277665.1. Classification (NCBI taxonomy): domain Eukaryota; kingdom Viridiplantae; phylum Streptophyta; class Magnoliopsida; order Santalales; family Viscaceae; genus Viscum; species Viscum album. The sequence continues at coordinate 500,350,977 of OY728139.1, forward strand.
CATTAAATCTATTTGGGTATCAAAATGTGTCCCAAACAAGGTGTGAGTTAAAATACCAGTAGGCAACCTCCCAATATCTGTGTGAATCAGGAAGTGAATATATATAACAAGTGTGAAGTTAGGTTTAAAAAGTAATATAAGTACTCAAAAGTAAACATCATTAAAGTAAATGTTCTCATTTTATTTTCCATTCATTTAATCAATTTCATTTAGTCATGAAACATATAATTTAACAGTCCTACCTATGTCATTTATACAATTCTCATTTAACAATTCAATTTCATTAAATTTAGAAGTCTGGAGATCTAGCACAAGCTCTACATCCCCTATATCATTATCAGTACAATAGATGATAAAGAAGGACATCTAAAAGATATAACTCAAGACCTAATACAATATTGTTCTTTGGAATGGTATAAACATCATAATAGTATTTTCATTTTATAATTAATTAAAAACCTGATCCCATACTTGCCATTCATAATTTGGAATTCAGGTATCTATCTAGATTTATTATCAACCAATAACTTACAAGACCATCCCTGGGGAACCACTCAAGAACCCAATATCCCTCTAGGTTAGGTATATCATCACTTCTAATTTAGTCAATCCTCGACAGTCCACTAAGGGAGCCCATGTATCACCCAATGCATAAATAGTCAATTCCATTTGAGTCCTTCCATGTAATTATCATATGAATCTATGTATCACTCAACATATATCTCACACTTAAGTGTCCTTCCTTCATAGTCCCATAGTGAGTCCAAGTATCACTTAGGAATAAGTAGGGTCCAAGCCAAATGGGTCCGTCTAAGGGATTCTTCATTGACTCCATGTGTCACTCAAGGATTATAAGCATTCATTGAATTCAATACCATTTAAACAATATGAAATAACTATGTCAAGTTCAAAACCAGAGTCATCTTAATTATAACTCACCTCAAAAGTTATTCCAAGTCATTAGCCAATAATATAAGGCTTTCCTCTCAAATAATTTTACAGGAAATTAATTATATTAATAATTTTAGACTTAAAAAATATATTACATATAATAGACGTCAATTAAATCACATAGAAATATCAATTAAAAGAGTAATTCATTCTTAATCAAGAAATTTCATAATAAGGTCCAAGAGTCATCTTCAAACATCCCTTACCACTAATCAATTCAATTATAATTTTTATAAAAAATCAATTCACAATGAAATTCAGTAATTTAAAATTCAATTACAAATATTAATTTAATAGTAAATATCCCATGACCAAGTTTAGTGGGATCCACATAAGGTATCCAATTCAAAATCCTCCCATGGTGGTCTATTAATATAATGAAAACACCTAAGAGGGGTTGTTACATTTAACTCAAGGTTCTCAACCTATAATAAAACATTAACATGCCTCTTTAATTAAATATGCCATTTTTAAAAATCCCAGACTTCAATTTATTTTCAAAGTGATGCATGTAAATTAGGTGTGGGGAAGAACAAGTATATATAAAAGTCTTAAATTTAAGAAAAAAGTAACACTACGACAAAATGCCCGTATACGCTAGTTTTTTTTATTTGGCGGCAGCTTAAACTGTCGCTAGATGGTCCTATGGGGGTTTTAGGAAACTACTACAAAAATCAGTGTTGGAAATCAACACATGGGGATTCCTTCCATTTAGCGACATCTTATTGAAAGTGTCATAGAATATGTATTTTGTAGTAGTTTTATTAGTTTTAGAAGAAGTTTTTTCATTAATAAAATAATAGCAATCTAGAGGCAGTTTTAACAGCGACTAAAGTATGATCCTTTTATAGATTAAACCATCACTAATTCCAATAAAACCACCTCTAAGTAATTTTTTTTCATATTTCGTAGTGGTTTTAACTATCTACTTAAAAAAATAACATCATATAGAGGCAGTTTAAACCGCCCCTATATCATAAATGATAAAGAAGAAGCTTCAGGTTTTGAAGTCCCATAACCTACATACATAACAAAAAAACAGTAACAGTGAATGAAATTAAGGTGTTACTAAAACAAGTATGATAGAAATAAGGGGAGTATACTCCACAAATTTATGATAAAAATTAAAATGAATATATTCATGGTGTTACTAAAAGAATAATGACATAAAGATTCAAAACATAACAAATGTTTAATGATCCTGGTGGAATCTCCCTAAAAATTCCACCTTAAAACTCATTGAACTATATTAATTTTAATATAAACTTGGAAGGTCAGGGTGTAATGACTTCTACGATTCCACCACATTTGAATTAGAACAATCATTTTTCAAATCATATTTATCAACCTTATTCGTGATCCACCCCTAACAAAACCAAGACATAACTTCAACGGTTCATGGAATTTCACACAAGACAAAGAAAACAAAACTTATTAATCATGATGTAATGACCATGGTCACGATGAAATAGACTGCATATTACCAAACATAAGAGAACCTAAAGCCATATCTTAACTTCCATCCAATAATTTAAATCTTCATGCCACAAGTAATTTACCACTAGCAAAATTAAACAACAGAAAAACCCAATAACCATATCCTCAGACCACAACATCACATTATATGTCATAGCCTTATTGATCATGGAATACACACTCAGTCACAACGTGATAAAATTTCTCAGCTGAGATTTTAGATAGAACCAATACCTTCTCCATCACTCTCCCATGGAACATCCTCTCATGACCCCAAAACCCAAAATAAAAAAGGGCTTGAGAAATCATTCTCCATTACATTATATACCTATAAAATGATTTTATTCTTCAATAATAAAAAAATACATAATAATTAATTTATAATGATGAACCACTATAGGGAAATACCTCTAAAACACAATGAACACACCTCCAAAACCCTAAAAGAAATGATAAAATTCAATACCACTTCTTCTAGTCAATAAGACATCTACCAATATTACTTCCATGGGAGATACCTCTGAAATATGGACCACTCTATATAAAGAAACCAAAGAATTTATAATAACCCAACAATACCAGGAAAGTGTAGCCAGAGGGGAAACCCCTGACCATTTATTAAAATAAAAAAAGACAGTAAAAATGCATTACAAACCCATCAGAGTCACATACAGTCCTCAAAATCATACCCCTGATCACCACCATGGTACACAGACTCATCCTCCGTCGCCGTTTCCCACACCGAACTCTCATCTTGCTTTAGTACTTTGGCATACTTCCTCCTCAGATTCAACTTCTCCAACTCAAGAAACTCGTTCGGAGATTGCATGCTTCTGGAAGCAGATCTGGTCAGCATCGGTTTTGACAGATGAGTGATGTCCTTTTTCATCCTTCCATGAGAAGAGGCAGTCCCCTTGTCCGAGACCATTGGCATTAACCTGTTCCCAACTTGAGCAATCTCACTGTATGAAGGCCGCGTCATATCCCCACGATTCTCCTTGTCGCTATCAGTGAGGTCCCCCCATTTCCCATGATACTCTTGGATTTGCTTAAACCAATTGTTCGTATCAATTAATGCCAAGCATTGAGGCTGCTCCACCCTTGTGTTTTCAATAGCCTCCCTTGCCACAACTTGCAGACTGCCACTACCACCTTCCTGCATACCCTGTCCCTCGATAGCAGGTTCATCAGAGTCCAAAACAACCATATCAACATTATTCTATGATGCAGGCCTCAGGACAACATTCCCTCTGCCCGGCGACTTGGTCATCACTTGCGGAAACACCACAACATCCTGCACAGCACCCCCTTCCTGCTCACCTGCAACTGTCTCCTCCTGCGCCCCATCCAAATTCACATTTCCTAAAACATCAAACCGATTACCCAAAGAAACAGATACCAAAACTCCATTACTAGCCTCACCCTGACCACTGCCCCTATCGTCAATGGCCTTCGGCTCTACCACTGCAGCAGAAGCAGCCCCCTTCCCTGCCATAGATCTCCTATGCACCTTGCCTGCATCCACCGCATCACCCATCCCTCCTGCATTCATGCGGCCACTGCCAGTCTCTTTGTTCTGACCAGCAGCTCCATCACCATCCCGAGAACCTCCACCAGAGGAAAAGCCAGCCCTCACCTGCACAGCAGGGACCTCCGGCTCCAGCAGGGGATCCGAGTTTATTATCCCCACAAGGGGGCGTGCCACACCAACACCAGCAGCACCCTCGGAGGACCTCCCTTTTGAGAAGCTTCCAAAATTCAGATCCTTCCTCAGCCTATCAAACACCCCAGACACCGAAGGGTTAGAAGCAGAATTCACAGTATGCAATTGTTCCCGCTGCCCCACATTGGCACTTCTGTTTATGACATCCACGGCTTGCCTCTCCTACATCATCTTATCAGTCGAGCCTGAGGATTTCCCGCGCCTGGTTCCACTGTGACATCTCGAAGATGAGTGACCCAGTCGCTTGCATGTGGAACAATATCCCAACCAGGATTCATAGACGACTTCTTGCTTCCATCTAAACTCATCTCCGACAGAAATCCATACCCAGTCAAGCGGAGGCCGAGAGATATCCACCTCAATACAGCACCGTGGGTTGATCGGATGATAGAGCGCAGACGTGCGCGCATCATGACACAAAAAACGACCTACCAAATTACCAATCATCCTAAGAATCGACGGATTTTGAAAGGGAAGGGGGAGATGAGGAAAGATTACCCATACAGGAAGAGATGTGGGGTCGCGATTCATACACAATTCAAACGTCCATCGGAACAAGAAGAAGCTACACCCATTGCAGCGCCGGGGAGCACTGGACCAAGCGCAAATCAGATCTTCTTCAAAGGCAAACCGGATCATGAACTGTCGATTGTCAAGAAGTCCTACCACTGCGCGGTCTCTCAGATCCCATTTAGCGAAGACGAAACGGTCAAACTCATCCATAGACAGCCTTTGGGAGTTGAATCGAGCCACCAAGGTCAGACCCTAGGAAATTCATATAAATGATTTCATAATATTTTATGATGAGAATAATAATAATCAACTCACTTATTATAAGATAGTTAAAACTACACAACCCAAAGCTTATATCCTTGATTAAACTCTAAGTGATCATCTAACCCTCCACTTCCTTAAACATTATGACTTATAAATCAGGGAATTCATCCTGCCTTCCTATGATATCATTTTAGGTTTATTTATATAGTCATCAACATGTACAAGTAAAAACAAATTCTAAATAACTTATGAAACTCAACCCAAGTAATTTCATTTGTGTTTCTGTGGTTCATTATCCAATACTTGAAGTTGAATAATCCTACAATTCAATATCAAAACATAATGTAAGTAAATATGACATGAATTATAAAAACAACACAGAGACCATCATATCATATAGTAAAACACATTCATTATCAAAACACATCCCTTACATCATCCCATCATCACTATACATCCTTTACTCATCATCATTCAATATACCGTCAACTAGAATATATTTCAACAAGATATCCATTCCTCCTCACTAATGTAATCTAAAACACGATATCATATCAATATTATACTAAATATATGAATAATGATATAATTATAATTAATTTCACATAGATTTACCTTATAATAATAAATCAATAACCAAAATAACCTAACATGTAGTTTAATGGAAACGTATCCTTAACAAGGTATGCCAATACATAACCATCATATAAATTTTCATCAATCGAACATAGTATTATACCATAATTAAATTAAACATTTCATAGTGGCACTGATAAAATATTTATATTTAAATTATCATATTTTAAAATAATTATTATAATATTATCACATATATTAAAATAAAATCATGTTTTTAATTCATTATATAATTACTAAATATTTACTTCATGATTTACTTCTATACTTCATACTTATATTTAAAATTGGTCAGGCATTAATAATCAAATATAAAATTCAAGTAATGATGTAAAAACATTAAAACATCATGCTTAAAAAGGAATAGATAGAATTTAATATTATTAACATACTTTCATAATAAAGAGAATTTAATATAAATCAGGAATTCTATTTAATCAATTGATGTCATATTGACATTGTACTTTGATTATCGTTATTTTCAAACTATTCGTTCAAATTGACACATGATACAACATAAGAAACCTTAAAATTAAAATATAACTTCTATGACCTTTCTTTTTTTAAATATTTCATTTTATTAATAAAAAATCATCAATATAATTCGTGTTTGAAAATATTTTTTTGAAAATATATTTTATTTACAAGGATATAATTATCTGATAACATGATTTTCTATTAACACAACATTAAGGAATCATATTAACAAACTATTCATAACAATCTCGTGAAAGTAATACATTTAAGTTCTAATTTGCTATTTTGAATTTATATGTTTTTTTATTAACACACATTAAACATAAATTATAAATTAAAATAAGTAATTTTATATAAATAAAATAATTCATCATATTATTTCATGAATTATGAATAAAATAATATTATTCAAACATAAATAAATTAGTTATAATGTATAAATAATTATCGAATAAATATTATAATAAATAATACACTATAAATATATTTTTACCATAATAAACACACTAAAAACACAATTAAAAATTTTAACTAAAATATAATCCTATTATAATGATGAATGAAAATTTATTAAAATTTTACCATGAAATCGGTTCATTTTCACCAAGACATGCTCAGTTGGCTGTTAAAGTCTATACGTTTAATCATAGAGGGCCACCCAATACATGTTCATGGCTAGTAAGGCACCATGAAAAACAATTTGGAAATAATATAATATAATTTTTAGATCAACCTATATGTAAAAGAGATACATGAAACTAAACATCATATATGATCATAAATAAATTTCAATCACTATTGCCAGTTGAAACACAATATATAGACACATGGTTATAAAACACATATATACAACACCCATTGTCCTTATCCCATATAAAATATAAGGAAAAGATTAAAATACCCACATTGGATGTATTTATACATGAAAAAACCATCTCCTCTAATAATTTCCCAGTGATGAACTCTGATCGTCGACCACTCAATCTCCATTTCAACTTCCTGTTACCATCACATGTAATAAAATTATATTGGAATTAAACAATGATGTATATTCATATTTAAACATAAAATCTATAAAAGTCTGTGAACTAAATGATTTTTACGTTTTGTGATTTACCTTCTCACCACTAGTCATCACTTGCAATCCCCATTTTCCTACCAATGACCTCAAATAGTAATGGTGCCAAACCCTTCCCGCACACTCAACCAAGATGCTCCTTCCCAAACATTGTTAATGCATTAAAAAATATAAAGAAACAATTTAATATATTAAATATATAACATTTTGTAATAAAAATTTAAACTAAGGAAAATATTACCATAGTCAATCAGCTTCTAGAAAAGCTCATTGACCCCGCAGTGTGAGTACAACACTTCCTTCTTGATAATATTGTCACATAATCATATAAAATAATTTTCAAAACTTATATTTTGAATAATTCATTTAGTAAAAATAGAAATAATAACAGATTCATAGTACTAATAAAACAAATATATATTACAATGATAATTAATGACTGCAAAAACGACATAAGTGATTGAAAAATTAATGGATAATTGCACATACAATCATTTTCTTCATTAATAATTTTGGTTTCCTAATACATAATTAATTCATCTACATCATCCACTCATTCAAGGCTAATATTTTCAATATCATTATGGACAAATAATTCCACTTCTTTTTGTTGATGGGATTCAATATAAGAGGTCAAATCGTCTACTACATCACCCATATCATACAAGTCTATTTGTTTTACATGAGAAACTTCACTCCACCCTTCATCCATGAAATATTTCCCATAATATACCATTTTCTCTTGTGATGATAAGATATATAGATCATGTAGTTCATGGTCACCAACATCCATAAAGCAGGAGAAGTTCACAAAAATAAATTTTAAAGAATATCTTTTAACACCCCTGATAATATCCACCCAATTTAATTTGAATAAAACTAATGAAAAATACCATTGGTAGTTTAATTTGATAAAATTAGTCTAATTTCCATAGTTTTCCACTTTATCAAACATTAATATTCCACTATAATGTGATTTCAAATCCTCTTCTTGATTGACTTTACAAAATCTAAAGTCTTTAACATTGTAAGCATCGAACATTGTAGATTGTATATGAGGACATCGAGAAAGAAAATTCAAATATTGTGAAAAATATTCTAAAGTATCAGTATTCATGACCTAAAAAAATTTATATATATTATTATATTTACAAAATATATGTGACGACCTAATATATGCATTGATTGAATTATTTATGAACCTACCCATTGTTCAAACCATTCCACAATCTATTTATTAACAGCTTTTGTTATATCGTTTTCATTTCGTGTTCATTCTCACATTCAACTAATTTGTTTGTATCCTAAACACTTCAATAAAGGGATCTACAATTTCACAATTTATCATTGAATATCTATGTGTCTCAAATCCTTCCCATTCTGTCAATGTAATATTTGAGCTCCTCTAAACTAATCGACCAATAGCAGGAAATATTTTTGATTTCCCATGTATTTTAAAATGAGTCGATGTATTGTCAACCTGTTCAACTTGATTGAATATTGTCTCAATTTCATCCAAGTATCTAGAACATAAGGTAAGACACTCCTCTTCCAAGTAGCCTTTGTAAATATAGCCTTCACGTTGAGCTTTATTTTTCACGTAATATTTCCAAAGCCCAAGATATTAGTGAAATAAAATAGAAAAACATGATTATGTATTTAATGAAGTTAAATTAATTTTTTAATAAAATGAAAAACATATAAATAATATACCTCTCAATTGGATACATCCATCAATAATGTATAGGACCACTTAATTTATCTTCCTCTACCAAATTCATAGTTAAATGAATCATGACTATAAAAAATGACAGAGGAAAGACCATCTCTATTGTACAAAGCTTCAATAAAAATATCTCCTAAAGGTTGTCAAGATGAAATAGATGTACAGTTTTCTAACATAGTTTTCTAAAAAATGTGCATAATAGGATTACAAAAATTGTAATCTTCTTATGTAATAATGTACACAATTCCAATGGAAGTAATTTTTGTAAAAAAATATATGGATCCTGGCATTTCAATCCATGTTGCCTACGATGATTTAAGTATACACAACATGAGATGTTAATTTAATACCCCTCAGATACCTTCACATGTTTTAAAATTCAAAGGAATGTATCTTTATACCAATTTTTCATTTCAAAAATTTCTAGAGCATACTTTCCATTCTCATCTATATAGAGATCACTCTTTACGTTTATTACTTGTAAGTATTTCTGAGAATTGAGATGATCCAAAAAATTTCCATCATAATTATGAAATGTGAAGATCAAATTATCAGAAGCATTCATCTAAATATTCATCACATCCATATTATTCCACACAAAATTAAATTCCCAATAAATACGTTTAAATAATATAGTTTTCTTTTTCCATTTTTTAATTCCAATTTTACTTGATGATACACTTCGATATAATTTCCCACAATCATTCAGATGAGTCACCTTCCCAAATTATGTTTCTAAATTTCTATGTTTTTCTAATACTTCAGAAACTATTAAAAACTATAGAGGGGGTCTATGATGAATGAAACCATTGAATTTGGACTTGTTTAGCCTAAACCTATGAGATTTACCAAGAAAACTTTAACAACATAAGAATAACCATTTTATAATGTGAGGTTGCTATATGGGATCAAAATCAAAGTTACAAATAGGAAAATAAAAAACCGTATAAGTGTTCTAACCAGATAAATTACCATGTCCAAGGAAGTCACTAATGTTTCACATTAGAGAAATTTGTGTTTTATACATTGTTCAAGAAGATGCATCATATGTCTCAACAACATATATCCATAACTCTTGTAATCCTTCAATTAAAGGCTACAAGAATACATCAATATCACTTCTAGGCATATGATTTCTAGGAAGAATCATCAAAATGATAAAAGACATTTTTTACATATAGTACCACATAGGTAGATTATAAGGGATCAAAACAACCTACCAAATGATATAACTAGTACTCAAAGTCCCAAATGGGTTGAATCCATCGACAACCAATCACAATTGAACAATCCTAATACCAGATGAGAAATATAAATTTAATGAATCAAATTTTTTCCACGATTTTGAATCTATTGGAAGTCGTATTAACCCATAATTTTTATTATATATAGAATTACAATTCATGTGTTTGGGGGGTTTCGATGACATGAATAATCTTTTCAATCAAGGTTTTAAAAGAAAGTAACACAAAACCTATACAGGTGTGTTCCTTTTATTCTTATTCATGGTATTATGTTGATTCAGACTTCCAACATCACCCATAGACTGCCTTCTAGAAAAAGAAAAATTTTCTCCATCCTGTCTTCTTTAATCCTCTCCCCAATAAAGAAAACAATCATTGGGACACACATGTATTTTTTTAATTATTCAGACCAAAATTGTTATCATCATTTTTCATATCAAAAAACGACTCAGGGATCTTTGTTTCAGGATATGATTTACACAACAATTCTAGTGTCATGGATATCACCTTATTTGTAATTCCACATAGTCACTTGATATGGTACAACTTCAATAGAAAATAATGTTTTGAATATTTTAAACATCCATTATATACTCTTGATTTCCATCATTAACTAAACCACAAAACATATCGATCTGTGCAGGGAAGTTTTATCTTACATTAGTCACTATAGAATCGAGAGGAAGATCCAATGATATGTTACAATCTTGATCTGGTTGTCCTATAGTCTCAAAAAAATCACTTGTTATGTTTCTATTTGTAACACCCTTAAAAAGTTGTTTAGATATTTTTTGATGTTGATGTTGGTGTCTTGCAATGCCGCATGCATAATTTATAAGGTTTTTGCATTTCATTTTTCATTGTCGACGAAGTTGTGAGATCATTCTGAGGATTGATATCAGTGCTCAACCTTTATGTAATGTTTGATTCTCCATAAAAAATCCAAAAAAATAATGATAAGGTAATTGCATCAATATATAGTGTTAATAAACTTCATCTCTCTTCAACCATCTTCTTGATTTACATTTCAGACATGGATATCTTATTATCTAGTCAACAGATCAACTAAAAATTGAAAAATCTAAAAACTCCCCCTAACCATTAGCATACTAAGGTGTGCTCCTCAGCAATGTAATCCAACTTTTATCCATATATATCACAGTGTTCCTACACATTATAAAAAAATTAAATCTCATAACGTTTACTAAATATAGAAATAGATTCATATATACAAGTTGAAAAAATATGAATATGTTAAATAACCATAAACTACCTTTTAAATGTACATATAACCTTATATGAAATAAGAATTACAGACAACTCTAAAAAATAATATAATTATTAGGACTATTAGAATATTTCAATGAAGAAATTGGTGTAGAGTAGTGAATTTCTACCTTTCTTTAATTGATATAGAACAAGGAAATATAAGGAAACTAGAAAGGCCACAACAAATCAGTGTAATGAAACCATGAAGTTATAAATATCTTTATTATTATTTATCCACTAATTTACATAGCTTATATCTATATACAAAATACACATGGATAATATTATTTAGAAATCCATTGAATATTCTACACATGGGTGTATCCTAATTCTTCATCATACATTTAAAACCCAAAAGTTAGAAATTAAAATAGAAACATATTACTGTTGAAAGTATCACACTAAAATTAAAAAATACTCAATGTATTTTATTCCTGGTATTGTTTTCCAGTGACAGTGGCTTTATACCCTTCAAATATATTAGAGACACTGCTACTTAAATACAATAAGGAGATTGTATACCTATATAGCCTACGCAAGGGTAAAATATTTTTTTCACAAGCTGCATAAGGGTACCTCATAATTTTTATAATTTGTGTAAAGGTAATATTTAAAATACACATATCACATAATGATAAGATGCATTTTACACATGCTGCATATATATAAATTATAATACTATGTTACAGTAAGTGAAAATTATAAGCACTGTATAAGGGTAACATATAATGTTGTGAAATGGTAAACTTTTACTTAAACTGTTCATGTAAAGGTAACTAAAAAAGCTATATAAATGAACTCAAGAGTTATATAAGGGTAATAAGCATTTTCCAAAGCAATAATACAAAAACATATAAATTCCATACACTATTAAAAGGTATCTAGTTCACTACAAGAGGTAATCTTACATATTTTCCTACTACTTAAGGGTAGCTTATAACTTGTATAAAGGTAAGAATCACTTGTGAAAAGGTAAGAAACACACGTGTAAAGGTAAGAATAACTTGTGTAAAGTAATGAAAAACTTGAATAAATGTCATTAGATCTTATATAAGGGTAAAAACAAGAATAAGAATTATGTGTAAGGGTACAAAGGTACATATGTAAAAGTAACATAGAAACTATAAATTTCATGTAAGGGTAAGAAAACAGCTACGTAAGGAATATAACAATACAACATAAACAAGAAAGATTCCAAAATAAAGAAATCATGGGAAATGATATAATATAGAACTAGATAAAAGTACCATAAATAATTAACTAACCAAATGATACAATATAAATAATAAAGATTCCATAATAAAGAAATCCGGTGAAATGATACAATATAACACTAGACAAAAATCCCCTAAATAACAAAGTAACCATATAATTGAATGTGTCTTGGGATCTGACCTAAGAATACTAATGTGATAATCATTTAACCACATATTGTGATAACCACATGACTATATATCTCTCATCCTATGCTAAATATATATCTTAAAAGCAAGTCACTCACACAAGACTTGTGATGAAAACCCCCCACCTAGACCTTATTCCTATAGTGAATGGTTTAAAACTAGAGGCTTGTGAACCAAATAGAGAATAATTTAGGTAAACTAATTAGTACCTGGTTTCCCATGACCAATAGTCGAATCGAGGCATAATGAAAATGAGACAAGTTTCACACATGAGGAATAACCACAACTACACTCAACCCTAACACCCAATGATGTAGTATCCGAGACATACATAACTTACACTCAAAGAATTAGTATCACATTCTAATGCATGGGTAGAGACAAGCATCACATATTTACTACAATCAAGCACAAGTGGTAAACAAGAAATAGGGTATCTAGGGTTTCCTCCCACATACACCATTTAAAATCATTGTTCTAAACATTACATTGATGCCAAAACAAGACTTGGAATGAAAAACAAATTCATTTTTCATAAACTAATTACCAAACACAATATAGAAAATAATGGAAAACACAAAATCATTTAAAACATTTCAATGTCACCCTTATACAAGCATTCTCCTATTTGAAAAAACATATCATGGCCAATGACATTCATTTCCATAAAAAATCACATGAACACAACTTGAAACGTTTTAATAGGTACTAAAAAATGGTTTCTTTTAAATTGTTTCAAAGCTAAAATTCAACAAGGATCTATCTATTTTAAATTTAAAACAATGAAAAAGGGACAAAAACATCAATCAAACCATTTAAAAAAGAAAAAAATACATTTCCAAAATTTTAAACCATGTAAACATTTAAAATATCAATTTTTAATACATTAAAACAGCCCTTTTTAAAACATTTAGTGGTCAAAACCTCAATTATAAATCAAACACTATTTAAAACCTATTTTTCACACTTTAAAAAATCATAATCAGGTGAAAACCCATTTCAATACATGGTAACCATTTCAAAAGGAAATACGAGATTTCATAAGAATATTAGCATAATAAAACATTCCATTTAAAAAATAAAAAACAATGTATTCATGTTAAAACCCATTTATACCAACCTCAAACATCATGAAATTTCTTTAAAAGAGCATTGAAATATCAAAAATATTTGTAATTTCATAAAAATGTAATTTTAAAAGTAAAAACATGCTTATAATTATAAAATTAAACAATTTCATATTAAATATACCTCCAAGATGTAGAAACTAATCTAAAACACCTTGAAAATAATCACCTTAAAAAATGACCATGCCCATGGTTGAGATTGGCGGAAAGGATTTGAGGGTCAGGTAGGGTTTTGAGGAGTCGTGGGGGGGGGGGGTGGAGGGGGGTCATGGTGAATAGTCATATAGGCCAGAGATGGTTCGACCGATGGTGATGGGAGATGATGGATATGATCATCAGGATGGGGGGAGAGGGATGAGATCGATGATGATGTATGGGATCAACGATGACAAGGGTTCATAGGGTTTCCAGGGGTCGGGGGAGAAGTGTCGAATATTTCATATAATAAATATATTTAGTGACAATTTTTAATTAACAGCAGCTCAATTATCTAAAAAGTAGTAGTGATAATTCTATAAACAACCGCTAAAAAACCGGCACTAATGTATGATTTTGGTGTAGTAGCACGAGACCACCTACCATAGGCCTGTAAATGATATCTCATCTAGAATCAACTATTGATTGGGCTCATGTTGAGATAAAATTGAATCCTGGATGAAGAACATTATAATATGTAATATTATCTTTCACTTAAACAATAAAGTCTATAAAAAATAAAAGGAGGAATGAGAAAAAAGAAATGGAGAACTCACATTGGTGGATCCAAATCTTCCAAAAGATCTGGATTCTGATCTCTCATGAAGAAGTTCTCTTGATTCGTTGAATAATCACCAAGAAGAGCTATCAAAGGGGAATCTTACTGTTTGTAAGAAAAAGAACCAAATTTTTGGTTTTAAAATAATTATAATTTAATTTATAATTATATAACTCACAAAAAAATTAAGGTTTTTCATGGTTTAGGTGGATGGGTTGACAATCTGTGCACTAACTGTGCATCTGTATCTCTAGGAAGGGGAAGAATGTCAAATTTACCCTTATAGTTTGACTAACTGTGCACAAACTGTTTCAAAACCCACTATCAAACATGAAGAGGTTACCGTAAGGCTATGGGGCCCAAATCACATGGGTTTTCTTAACCGTGCAGCCTTCCATTCCTCTCTTCCCATTCCTCACATGGTTTATCAGACTGTATGGCCTGCCCTGTAATGTTTTAACTAACCATGGGATCTAAATTTTCCCATCCAAAACTCAGGTTATGGGCTCCGTACCATCCCTGAACACCCCTGTTACCTCCATGATCTCAAAGGGTATTCATATTAGGCCATATTTCATAAATTAAATTGAGAATTGACTGAACCAAAAGGATTTGTAACTCAAAGAAGAATTGGGTCCTTAAAAAATCCCCCCATAAAGAAATCCGTCTCCAAATTGGATTCTCAAGAGTGATCAAGAGTGTTTAAGAATAAATCTAGGCACTAATATTGTACATCAGCTTTCTACTCCTAGGTCTCATCTGGTACTTGGTCATGCTTCCATAACACCTATACTAAAGGAACCGTCTGACCTCATAGAACCTTCAATCTATGATCCACAATACATATTAGATGATATTCAAATAACACATCTACCTATAACTCAACATCCTCAGGATAAAAGTCATGATACGAGTCTAAATAATAACGTTGTAGCCCAGAAACACGAATGAAATCATGCATGGGCCAGTACCTATGAGGTAATTGCAACTAATAGGCTACCAGACTGACTCTCTCTAGAACCTTGAATAGAACAAAACATAGCATTGAAATATTACCATGTATTATAATCCCATTATTTATTTATGTCAATGAATGACATAGGAAAAAATTATCCCCAACCTCAAAATCTAGAGGTCGACTGTGGTGATTGGTGTATGATTTCTGATGAGGCTGCACAGTAACCATCCATTTCAAAATCAACTTCACTTTCTCTATGGTATCCTAAACAAGGATTGGTCCCATCACAGTTGTGTCTCCTTCCTCTAACCAACATGGGGGTGATCGATATGTCCAACCGTATAAACACCCATAAGGAAAAATATGAATAGTATCCTGAAATCTGTTGTTGTAGGCAAATTCAACTTGGGGTATATGCCTCTCCCAAGAACCCATTAAATATAAGATGCATGCTCCCATCATCTGCTCATGCACCGAAATTATGTGCACTAAATAGAAAGTTATACATGGGTGGTATGTTATGCTTAGAAGCACCTGTGTTCCCAAAGCCCTCTACATCCCTTTCCAGAATCATGATATAATCTAGGTGTCTTTATCTGAAACGATACTATATGGGTCCCTGTGAAGTCATCCTCTCAAAATGATATACAACCTTCCAATCTCATCCAAACTAACGGTTTTCTTTCCGGGTAGGAAATATTACACCTTTATGATCCTTTCAACAACAACCCTTATAACATCATTTCCTTGAGGTGACTATGGTACACCTATCACAAAATACATTGCATCATTATTCCATTACCACTCAGGAATGATTAGCAGCTGGAAAAATCTTGTTGGTCGTAGGTTTTCTTCCTTCACATGCATCCAAGTGGAATATATCAATACAAAAAAATACACATAGCTTTTCATACCAGGTCACCAGTACTTGTGAGCCCATTTATCTAGAGACATGATCATTCCATAGTATATATAATAATCTAGTTGATGCTACTCCCCATTAAGGATTTCATCATAAAAGTAGCCAATCCCAAACTACGGTACCTCCATCATCAAAATTTTATTGCAAAATATTCCACTAAGCATTCTATAGAGACTCCGGATGTGAATTATCTAATTGGGTGAACCTGACTACATCTGTGGTCATATCAGGGTCTTCAATGAAAAGAAATGGTTGAATCCCAATCGACCAAACTAAAACTGGTTATTAAAGATTTCTTAAAAGAAACTACCAAACTATTTACCACACATACCTTAACTTGGATATGGGTTTAAACTGGTTCGTTATTACCATAAATATCAAACAAGAAGGATAAGAAGTTTATCCACCCCTAAAAATTATTCTTAAAATGCTTGGCTTAGATGACCATAAAATTACAAACTAAATTGAAACACCTTCTTCCAAGGCATATGGAATTTACAAAAAACATGTCCACCAAAATTAATACCTGAATCCCAATGACAATCTGTGGTCAAAAAATCACCCAAACATATTAGACATTCATTCCTTAGCATGAACAAGGGGGTAACCCTCATCCATCCCATTGGAATCGATACCCCATTTTTAAATGTAAACTCTGATCCCGACATGAGTTTGAGGTAACCACATATTCATTTAACTGAGGGAAGTATCCCCAGGTAGTCAATAATCCATGATTAAAAGTGAGATGTTAATAATAGGCAAGACATCCACATAAAAAAATTCACTAATCCTAGAGTAGTATCCACCTTTGAGTCAAGATAGAAGAAAATGTATGGTGTGAAAGAGTCCATCAAAAGAATTACTACTTTCGAACCTAACTATAACTTATTACTAACCATGCCTCGATAACAGCACATCATAATATAATACTAAGAAATCTACCCAAACAATCCCAAAAAATTTGAGAAATTTAATGTGGTGTAAGACCGACCCTCTCTTAGTGCACTAAGGATGACATAAAGATAGGGTACATTCTCATCACTAAATATGAGCACACTAATGGATTCCAAAGATTGAAAATTATATTAGTCAAACCATTACTAGTAGAATTCCTTTGAAAGAATCTCAGCATTATCTGCTGATGCACATCTATTAATCGATCACACACCTTTTCCACCCGATGTATCCCGTGATCATTCAATCCTTTCAACCGAAGTCCATCCCTGCATAATGGTGTTAATCAAGGGTTTCATAACTATACAAACACATTAATATAATTCTTCTGAGAAAGCACCGAAACATTTTCTAGAACCAATGTGAAACTAACCACCATAGGAGTGTCCAAGTCGTCAAATTGAGAGATAAAGTAGCCACTCATAAGTGAACTATATCAGATTAAACATAAACAAACACATTCCACTCCTCAAAGGCACACTCACAACATCAAGGAATTTGGTATGAAACTAAAACCTTCCCGAACAGCATATCAAAACACCAGATTCTCTCAGAAGTCCTCCCAAGTATTGGGATGAGATTGGTTTACTTATTTCCCAAATCACTCTACTCTAGAGACGAAATGAGTACATACTTATCTGCTTAAGGATCAACGATTTCACTAAACTCAACTAGTTCATTATATCATTTAGTAACTCGTTGGGTTCTACATCAATGAACGCATAGTACCATGAGGTTTTAGAAAAAATATGATCATTCTGGATACTATCCATAGGTTGTCTGTCCTATGTATTCAATTATTCGATGTCATGTTCCTAATACTGACTCAAGCTGTTTTATCTAATATTATTGTAAAAAAACCAATAACGTCCCGAGTTTACCAAGTGAAAAGAAACAAGTTCACAATACCTACTAAATGGCTGACCATGCTTTAGGCATTCCAAACCTACTAGAACTGAGAATTAGGTGATTCTCACGCTTGTAAAAAGGGTCAAAGATTCCATGACCACCCATTCTGAGAAGGGTGTTATGTAAAATATAAGAATCCTATGAGAGATCATGACACATGAATGGTACCCACGTTAGAAAAATGAAAACATAAGAAAAGAAATTAGTTCTAAGGGTGCTACCTACCATGGGCTAGCCCCTACAAAACAATAAAGTGTTGACCCCATTACTTGGACATTCCAAAAATAATTCACTAGGCCCCAATAGAATCATTTAATCTATTTTTAAATGGAAACAACCAATAAAAAGTCCTCACACTTCCAATCAAAGGAAACTCAAGGAGAAGGTACACTACCCTTACATGAGGTTTTTAGTGAAGGAAACCACATTAGGTTTCATATTCAAGTCATTACATTCATTCAATTTACATCTTTAACCACTTAAAATTTAAAAAAAAACATCAAACAAAAATATTTTTATACAAAATAACCCATTACCTAATTCTTCCAGCCACTTAAGGAAAGAAGAAAATCTTATAGAACTTCCTTTTTAAACAATTAAAACTTTATTGACATTCAGTCACAATTTAGAAATTTATCAAAAATAAAAAAAATCCTTTCAAATTATTTAATATTAGGATACCTATGAGGGTCCCATTAAACCAACATGGGTCCTTCAGAAACCATACTAATAGAATTTGTTTAATTATTTATTTTATAAACACCCATAACTAGTCATCTTAATTGAAAACATGCCCCAACTGACCTAACTGGGTTAGTTGTACATTTTTTTGAAGTTAATTACATGATTTCCATGCCCGTGTGATATAGGTGTATGCTTAAATAAATCAGCACACTCATTTTAGGCCAAAATTAAAAAGATTTTACATTTTGACAAAGGTATTTAGACATACGAAAAGCTCAAGATAAGGTTTGAGTACACATGTTACCTTTCCCCAATTATAAGGCATCCATAAACCATACAACTAGAGACTAGATCCCATTTAATTTAAAACAATTATATATTTAAATCATAGCTAATAATGTTATCCATTTCATATATCAAAAGCAATGACATAGAAATAAGATAGGTACAAGACTTCCTATAATATAATAAACCCATTTTTTTCTTCATTAGTTATGTATGGGAGACTTATGGATCATATATAAAAAAGAGATAAAACCAATTTCCCATTAATAATGTTCATTATGGTCAATTTATCTTCCATAATCAACTTAGGTTTCCATTTAATGTCTATTTAAATCAATTTTCATTTCATATTTATATAACATTTCACATTAAAGGTTGAAGCAATAGTCTTCCAAATTCTGATCAAAGAGGGACCATACTCCTCAGAGACCAAATTATGGAATCCACATGTTTCAAAACATAACACATTTTAGAATATCTATCACAAAAAATGAATTTATTTATATGTATATATATCACAATAGTTATCACAATAACATGCAATGTGTAATGCATCCTAAATGTCATGGAATAATACATGGGATGCGATTCTAACAAGTGAATATATGATTTATGAGATGAATTACTCTCATATCATTGGATTTCAACACAATATAAAAACAATCATATCAGTTATAACATCATAATTCATATGCATCACCCTATGGTGGAATCAAATAAACTGGAATAGTCAATATCTGGAAAACAACAATTTCACTTTAGGAAATTTGGATTTTCTCTACATGCGGGTTAGATATGACAAAGAATAACTCATTACAAAATTAAATTTCATTCTTATCACTTTTTATTGTCATAAAATAGTAATGGTAAAAAAAATATGGCTTAGATACAACTTTGTAATGACACAGACCCCGATGCCATTCCACTGTGCTCCAAGCCTGATGGGTCACAAGGCCTCAAGTGCATATCACAAAATGGCAGAGGCTACTAACATGAAAATTGGGCCTAGGGATGTCTTTAAGAAATCTATTCCATCATCACCACAGTGTAGCATAATAGAAAATTACATTCATACAAGTAGTGGAAGAAGTAATAAAATAAAATGATTGATGTAAACAATATAAGACTGATATAAAAATTTCTTGAATACATGTCATATAAAAATGACGATACTTGTAATATGTCTCTAATAATGTATCCATAACATGAATACAATGAAGGTACTCAAAACATGTACAAAAGTACAAAAAGGCCAAAATTATCCCAGTACCATCATAAGACTCATCTTAGTCCAATGATCTTTCACTCCTAAGTAGAAATCATGTACTTGTAGTAGGGTGATTACCCTTATCAATATATACAACCATATAACAACTTTCGATACCAAAATGTGGCCCAAATAGTTTTTCAGATAAAATCATAGCGGGAAACCACCCAAGGTATATGTTAATCAGCCAGTGGATACATATAAGAAGTTCAAATACAAATATAAAAAGTAAAGGATGCACACAAAAGTGAACATAATATAAGTACATGTTCTTATTTTATATTCAATTCATTTAATAAAATTTATTCAATCAAGAAATGTTTGATTTAACATTCTGGCATGTAGAATTTATAGAATTATCATTTAACAATTCAATTTCATTCAATTTATAAGATTCATGGTCTGACATAATCCCAACATCCCACGTATCGTTATCATCAGAATAGATGCCAAAGTCAACAAAATAAAATATATAAGTTGGGACCAAATCCAATATTATGCTTTGTCTTGGATGAAAATTCATAATATTAATTTAATTTTATATTTATTTAAAAACTTGAGACCATCCTTGTCATTCCAATGTTGGAATTCATGTATCTCTGTATGTTTAATATCCACCAACACCCTACAATCCCTTCCTTGGAGAACCTAATAAGGACCCAAAATCACTCTATGTGAGGTATAATGTCACTGCCAATTGGGTCCATCCTTGACGGTCCACTAAGGGAGCCCGAGAATCACCCAAGTCATAAACAATAAATTTACTTTGAGTCTGTCCTTGGAAATATCATATTAATCCATGTATCAGTCAAAATATTTGTCATGCCTTAAATTCCATCCTTGACATCCCACTAGGGAGTCCAAGTATCACTCAGGAATAATCAGGGTCAAATCCAATTGATTCCATCCATGTAATTCATTATTGAATCCATTTTTCACCCAAGGATTATAATCATTCATTCAATTCAATACCTTTTAAACAATATCAATTAACTATGTCAAGGTAAACAGTAATATCATCTCAATTATAACTCACCTCAAATGGTTTTCTATATCATGGGCCATGATTAAAAGGTTTTCCTCTGAAATAATGACATGAAAAATTCATTATATTAAGCATCTAAAGCATAAAAAATCTAATACATGGCATATAATTCAATTAACTCACATGGGAATATCAATTAAAATTTTTATTCATCCTTAATCAATCAATTGCAAAACTAGAGACAAGGGGAATTGTCAAACATCCTTTCCCACTAATCATGTTAATTAAAATTGATATCAAAAACCAATTCACATATCAATTCATCAATTTAAAATTCAATTATCAATATTAATTTGGTATTTAATGTCCCATTAATGAAGGAAAATGGAACACCCTAAGGTGTCCAAGTTAAAATCCACCCATGGTGGTTGGTCAATATAAGCAACACACTCCAAAGTGGTGGTTCCTTTTAAATGAAGGTTCTCAACATATAATTAAACTTTAATAAGCCTATTTAATAGAATATTCCATTTATAATAATCCTAGGTTTCAATTTCATTTCAAGGTGATTCCTGGAAATTGGGTGCACAACACAAAAACTGTATATAAACAATATTACTCAGAAGGCACAAGAGCATCAATCGTAGGTCAATAGTTGATAGATTTCCCAATATTAACTCTTGATTTAACTCAGATTGGGAGAAAATAAAAGAATGAATGAATAACCTAATAATATGTAATATAATATTTCTCTTAAATAGTTCTCCCAATAAAAAAGAAAAAGAGGTATGACACAAAAGTTGTGGAGAAATCACTGATAGGAATATGATGCTTCCAAAAGAACTTGATTTCAAGCTCGAACGAAGGATTTCTCTTCCATTTTGTGATAATCACCATGAAGAGCTCTCTAAGAGGAATTATATCCATGAAGGAGAAAAATAATACAGTTTTAGGTTCTAAAAGGACTTTAATTTAATTTTAAATTTTTAAATTCACCCAGACTTACGTGTTCACATGGTTTATGTGAATATCTTGAAAACACTTGTGCCTAAAATGCACGAAAATCTATGAGAAGTGGAATAGAACATGGTTTACCCACATGATTTGAGTAACTATGTGAAAACAATGCCAAAACCCATGATAAAAATTACAGAGGTTACTACATGGACATGTAGCCTAATCATTTGGTTTTACCTAATTGTGACCGCTTTCCGTACTCTCTTCCCATGCCTCGCATGATTTACCAGACCATGTGACCTACACAACAAGTTTTGAACTAACCATGAATCAGATATTTTTCTTCCCAAAACTCAGGTTTCAGGATCCATACCAGCCCTAGAAATCGTCGCTACCTCCATTAACTCCAAGGGTATTAATATAAGGATATATTTAAGCAATTAAAATAATTACTAATAGAAACAAAAGGATTTTTACCTCAATACAGAACTGAGTTCTTAAACATATAACAGAACATCAAAAAATATAGAGCTCCCAAGAGCTTCCATCACTCCCATAGAAACCTGAACATCTACTACAATAGTAGAAACATATTTTATCAGACCTTTTTTTCCAATCATGATGATTTCATCCATGAGTATGTAGCTTTAGACACACATTAGCATAATGTACAAACTCATTGCAACTAAAACATATTACTATTATCTTATATTTTATTTGCGAATAATCTCCCTTGCATCCATGTTCCATATTTCCAAACTTACCATAGAGGACGAACGTCCACAAATTTGAAGGTCATTTTTCAGGATGCTTTTTACTAAACTTATTACAACATGGGAATTTGGTTTTCTTACATTTAATATTATAATATGAATTATGTCCCGTTGTCTTAGAAATGGACCTCTTATTTTTATTATTTTCATGGGACACATGATCATCAAAACACAACATTTCTACCTTCTCATGACATCAAACAAGTTGCTCATAGATTTAGAACTCATTATAAGCTAACTCCATTTGATATCATGACTTAAACCTTGAGTAATAATGATTTATCTAAATATCAATATCACTGATAAAATTTGGGATGTACCTTGTGAAATGGGTGAAGTTTTTTTCGTATGCAGCCACCAAATAATCATGCATTTTTCTCAATTATAAGAATTATTTTTTCAAATCTATGTTGAACAACCATAGGAAAATATTTATCAATAAATATACTCTAAAGTTCATCCTAGTGAATGAATCAATCCCCTCCCTTTACATTATATTATTTATCATTAACCACCACTGATCGGCTTCAACTTCAAAATGATAAATTGAAAGAGACAACTTTTAGTGATTTGAACAACCCATGACATCAAATATTTTTTCTAGTTATTTAATCCATCCTTCAACTAGAACACGGCTATATGATCCTCCAAATTAGGGGTAACGTTTCCTCATGAAATGTTCCACTATAGACACATTACTTCGTGGTAAATGGGGTTCCTCTCTAGCATGGATACAACCACCAATTATAGCTTGTGTCAATTTATCCATCCTTGAAAAAAACGTTTCCATTCCAATTCCATCAATCTCAGGATGCTTATTTGGAAGGATTTTTTCCTCTTGATTACTTCCCACCACATCTTCCTCATTTTCTCTATGGAAAACCATTCTAAACATACATATTATATATGAAGCTACATTGTAATCTTAATATGATACAATATTTCAACTTAACAAAAAATTAAAATATTTTAATGGATTTCTATTAACACTATCCTAACCTATAATTTTGTCTAAACCTTTCTTTTTATACCAACTATTTGGAAACGACCTTTAAACAATACATAATATTAATTTAAGTCAATAATTTTAGTTTTTTTCAAATTGAGGTTCATTTCATGTTGATGGATTTAGATAATTAGGTCATAAATCATATATAATTAAACCATTACAATAAAAGTTAGAAAATTCTGAATAGTATAAATTTTATCCATAATCTAAAATAATGACAATAGAGAATGATCCCTTTTACAAAAACTCTTCCAAACATTCAACATGACATCTCCAAATCCTTACTCAATCATTTTTTGTGAATAAAATTAGAAAAACATGAGATGAGCATAAAAATTTCATTAAGGGATATAAAAATAAGGAATACATTATTCAATTGATAAACATTAATACCAAATAAAACATTATCATAAATTGATACTTTACACCCTTAATAAGTAGTAAATACTTTATTTTTTTAAATAATAAAATTTCATAGTTTTTTTAAAATCATAATATTACCATAATACCGATAGAAAAAATATAAAATAGATATAGTGGAATTGGAAAATAATTATACCCGTCACTATTATAAATGTAATAACACTTTGGTCACCTTCTATACATGTCACTCTTATAAATTTAGTAGTCATACGACAAATATTTTACCCAATGCATTAGAGATTTCAATATAACAACATTTCCTTGGTTTATCATGGAACCACCCATCCTTGGTTTATTACATAACCAATGGTAAAAATTACTAGAACCATTAGATAATCATAACACGTGAAATATTGAAAATTTTAACCTGTCGCTCTCAAAATTTTATTTTCACTCAAAATAAAACATTTCATGTTATATAAATAATAAATCTAATTTCAAAACCCATTTTCTATAACAAAATAAACAGAAATAGAAAAAATAATTTATTTTCAAAAAAACATGAAGGATTATATAGGAAGGAAAAGTTAAAAATAGACACAGAAATTATCTTATAATACTTTTATATCCATATATATAAATATATAAAATAATATCATGAACATTGATATGGAGAAAAAGTTATGAAAATTAAATATGTAAACATTCAAAGCGTCCCATAAAACTTTGACTATTAAAATACAAAGTGACATGAAAGAAGAAAATTTAACAAAAAATTAATAAACATAAAAATAGATATAATATGGACATGTAATTTAAAAGGGTCTGTATATAAACTGATAAAAGATGGTGGTTATATAACATCAAACTATGCCTAAAGGAAAGGAGGTTGAGATGAAGTCTCTTACCCTGAGTCTGAATCATATCGTTCAATATTTATATTCCTGAATAATAAATTTCATTTAATTATTTACATGTTTTGGAACCTCTTCCATTTTTATTATTTATTTTATATCACTAATTACTATGTGATAACAATTAATTAATTAGTTAATTTTACATCAGATGTTTTGATGATATTCAGTGCATGAGTCCAAAATGACTTTGGTGGGATGTCAATAGTCAAAAGTGGTCAATAGTACATCATCTACAAAATAATATTCATGAAAAAATATTCAATTTAATACATTAATTATACTTATAAATCCATCTATTACATATGGATATGAAAAATGAACTACTTTACAATCACAGGGATGGTAAGCCCTACATATGAATGAGTAACATTTCCATTTTTCAATGATCATTATAGAAAGAAGGTAAGTTTTATTCTATCTTCCTAGAATGATTATAATATAATTAAAATCATATTAATCATTTAAAAAGACATATATATATATATATTATCCATGTGTTGTGTTGATTAAAAACAAATCACATTGCTTCATTTAGGTGATAGTTCACACATACCCAAAAACGATGTTATCATTTATATGTTCATGGAAAGTAAGAAAACAATTGATATATTATTATATTATAATGATAAATATTTCATCAATATCATATATAAATTTTCATTCCATCACAATAAATAGTCTTGAGAGATGGTGATGGAAAACAAATTATATCATTTTATGAAGGTGATTGTTCACATGTATGCAAAAACAATTAACTCCTTCCCCATTTGATATTAGTGGAGATGGATTTAGTTGATGATATTATCATAATAAAATCTCATTATAACGGGGATACAATATTTATTATTTAATCTGCTTTGGAGAATATTTGAAGGAAGTGGAAGTAGAAATAAAATAGAAACACTTAATTTAAAACGACACCTCTTCTTTGGGTGATTTTCTTTAATTATCACATTAACACATATAAGGAGGGTGTTATGCATAAAAAAGACTATAGAATGTGGGGAGGTATTATAGTAATGGATTTAATTATATATGTTTCTGATAATTGTTTTTTGATGTGTGATGAAATGATAATAAGTACTCACATTTTATAAGAGAGGGGAGGGGAACTCTCTGAATTATTCAAAGTATTAAAATCATATAAACTACATTTCTTTTCCAAATGGACACAATTTTAGTTATTTAGAATATATATTATTTTTATATATACATTCATCGAATTTAAATTCATAATTTTTGATATTTAATTTAATCCATTTTTTTGTTTTAATCCTTACTTTACCCTTTTAATTCTAACTATATTATCATGTAATTTAATCTATGAGGGTTAATATTATTACTATTACATTAGAAAATATCAATAAACATGACATTAATTAATTATTAGGTCTTATACAAATTATTTAATAGAATATTATATTTTTAGAAATTTTAAATCATTTATTAAATTAGTATATATTTTAAAATATCATTATTGTCAATTTAGACACTATCCATTTGTTGACTTTTTAAAAATTTCATAAAAAATTATATATTAAAAGAAACTATTTTTATATATCACTATCATGTAAAATTCATCACTAATTTTTTTGAATGACATTAATTATAAAATTTTTATTTATTTTAATATTTTTGATATCATATATATGATATTTCTTTTTATTAAACAATTACCACATCTTCATTGTGAAATCCTTTAATTTAATTTTTTATTTAATAAAAATTGAAAATAAAATATCATGATGAAGTTAAATCCTTTAGATTTTAAATAACTATTCATATCCAAATTTATCTTATATATAACCTCATTTGAGAAACATTTCATTTTTTGAACAAAGTATGATAAAATAGACTTTTCTTTGAATAAAATAATATAAATATCTTAAAGTCATCCAAGTGGCTATAAGAGATCTCAAAATTTTTCCAACTATTATTTTGGTAGAAAATAACTCATCCAATAAAATTAAACTAAGTGTTTGTGAAATTTTTTAATATGTTATAATTTTATTTCTACCATTAATTACACAATTTACATTTGATCATGTTAATACAAAATGTCTAAATTTACTATTCATAATGCAAAAAAATAAAAGAGACCTATTTTAAAATTTTAGACCTTATGGTTAAAAATATAGAATCAATTTTTCATAATTTAAAGCAAAAAAATGAAATTAATTAAAAATTAATGTCGTTGATAGAACGAAATAAACAAAATTTTGAAGTAAAAACTTTTAAAAGTTCACAATATTTTTAAATCCTATTTTAATTTGGAATTGATTAAAATTCCCTAAATTATATTAAATGTTAAAAACATGATCTAATTGTACTTTAATACCATTCAAGTATATAATTTATCACCCTAAATTAATTTTATGAAAAAGTAGTTTTCTATTAAAATGTGGTATTTTTTCTCTATTCATAAAAAAAGAGTCTTATAAGGAAAATACCAAAAATTTAAATGAATGAAAATTTCGATCCTATGAATTTAGATAAGAAGTTTACTTTTTTAAATAGAACTTATAAAAGTGTCAAAACTAGATTTAAAAAATGATCACCATCAAAAGGCGGAAAAACTTACTTTTTTGAAAAATACTTCTTTTATATGTAAAATTTGATTTATTCTTATATCATATATAGAAAACACATAAAATTAAGGTTAAACATTAGATTGAATAAAAATTATATATATATTTATTTTTATATTTCATTAATTTAATATAATAAAAGTGGTTTGTTTAATTATTGGTATAAAACATACTTTTTCACATTTAAATTGTTTTTTAGAAAACAATTTTGTCTACTTTTAAAAATGGTTTTACATTAATTTATAATTAATTGGTCAAATATTTAATTATATATATATATATCTATATCTATGTGTGTGTGTGTAAACCATATTTTCATGATTCAATTAATATTATTTATTCTCTCTATTCTAATGACTATGTTCTAATGGTAACATTTAAATAATAATATTTAATTGTTCATTTAGAATTGATGTGGTGTATCACGTATGCTATCAAAAAAAGTATTTATTTTTTAAAAACTCTTGATTTTACAGACACCACTTCAAAATTTTGATCTAGAAAACAAAAAAAAAGAAAAAAAACTGTTGATGAGAATAATAACAAGCCCACACAACAGGAAGAATAGAGGATAAGAAAATAAAAATTGAGAAATGAGATGAAAAGGCATGGAAGAAGTAAACCATGTTGAAGTGGAGAGGAAAAAACCTGAATGAATAAGGGAAAAAATAAAGTATAATGAAACCTAGGGATTAAGATCAAAAATTCTTGGGATTATTTTACCAAGAATATTTCTACATAGAATATGCCAATTATATATTTTTAATCTCAATAAATTATATTTGTTTATGCTCAAAGTATTTGGTGGATATTTTTTTGTTTATAATTAAAGGAATGGTTTATTTTATGTCATATTTTATTTTTATTTACCTAAATGGGACCACTCATTCAGACCTTGAACTTTGTTAGTTCGATGGTCTTGGACCTTTTACTTGCTGCTGACATCAACTTATTGATTTAGGTTATGTTCTTGTGGATCATGTGAGACATTGATCAAAATATTTTATTGCCATCATCCGGGAATTCCACGCATCATGTGTTTCTTTCCATCCCCTACACACTTCTGCTCTTTACTTGGTTAGGAATCTATGTCATCTCATTGACAATTATGCATTCTAGGGACATTTACTCCTTAAAGATGCTCAAAATTCTAGTACAGGATCAAACACTTCATCTTTCATTTTCATCTTGATTACTAATTCAAATTATAGAGAGAAGAAATATAAATAGATTTTTTTGAAGAACTGTAGAGTTTCTATATACCTTCCATTCCACATCCCTCACTAATAGTTTTCAACCACCTTATATATCCTTAAAAACATCTAACCGATATGTTTTATTCTAGTAGAGATCTAGATCTTACGTCCACTGATTAATTCATGGTTGTGTGTTTCTCAATGATTTAGAATCAATACCTTCCTTCAATGCTTAAGATAAGTTATACTAGTCTGTAGTAAGCTGATTGGTCTTTTAGTTTTCTATTTCGGTAGTTACATTTATTAAATAATAAGACATTCTTGTTCATATTCTCTAGATCTATCTATCTTATTTTCCATATTTTCTTGTTATTTATAAAACATTTGAGTTAGGTGGTGTTTTTACCAAGTATTTATGACTAAAAATAGATTGAATAAAATAAAATAATTATGTTTTTTACTAGATTCATTATCTTTGTTTATTTCTAGTTTCTCTCATCTATAAGTTTCAAAATCTTATCATTTTCACGACTCTCATTTTGGATTCTAAGACTACTATCAATTTACCAGAAATGATTAAAAAACAATCACATACTTAGTATTCCTAAGTCATTCTGGGGGTATATCACAAAATTTGTCTCTGAAAATTGGTATCAGAGCCTACAGATTAATAATGAAATCAACTATGTATGAAATAGAGAACCTAGATGATGTTAACTACTTTAATCTTTGGATAATAAAGATGAGAGTCCTTAATTTCTATTAAGGCATCATTTATTTGAATCAATGACCGAATAATATTATTATCACTTAGTTCAATGATGGAAATACCACTACCACCTATCAAGATATCTCTGTTAATTTTCTTGTTAAATCCAATAGTTATTGGTTATAATATCTCGGAGACAAATTCCTAATTGAAGATTCATATTAATCTTCTACTCATGGTATCTAGTAGAGTATAGAGAATTTATAGATATTTGAATATTTAAATGTTCATTTTTTTAAAAAAAATAGATTTTTTTCCTTTAAAATTCATCCTAGTACTTCTATCCGAGAGTATCTTAATGAATTTTAGAAAATTATGCCTCGTTTATCCAATATTGATGTTATTATTCTCGATAAAGTTAAACATATTATTATACCAATTTTTATAGAAAATTAATATTGGAAATTTTCTAAGGCCATGATGTATGACAATGATACCTCAATATTTAAGGAGGTTTAGTTAGGTTTACTTAATAAATTAATTTATAAAAAATCTAATGTAATTTTGAAAGCAAAGAGGTTGTACACTAGGGGTAAACCAGATTACCAGTCTAGGATAAAATACAATGATAACAAAAATAGGAAGAATCAAAAAATGCAATAAATCTAGCTATTGAATGTATAATTCTAGTTCAAGAGAGATAAGTTATTATAATTGTATAATTCATGTGAATATACATCTAAAATGATTCATGTGAAAACTAAAAAAAATCTTGAAGAACCTGATAAACAATCCCAATTTATATATATTATTGTTATGATAGTGATGATGTTTTTAATGTTAATAAGAATGACTTTTTAGTTTAGTTGGTCTTAAAATATGATTGTTTCTTCAACATTCATTCTAAGAGAGAGTACTTCCATAAATTGATTGAGATAGTAGAGGGAGAAGTTATCATAGGAAATAATAGGAGATATTATAACCCTGGTAGATGTTTTGTTTTTTTAAACATGATTACCATTATATTATCACAACACATGATGTTATGTGGGTCCCTAACTTGCATAGGAAAATTATCCCTTTAAGGGGCCTAGATAAAAATGGTTTTAGTTCAATAAACTGAATCATAATCAGGATTAATTAGATTAAATTAGTGTATAACAAAAAATTGGAATCACTATGGATCTAATTAATTAGAATTTGTTTATCATAATTTTAATTGTACAAATAAAAAAAATAGTGAAGAAATATGCATACAATGATTCACTTTCTTTTATAAATTTATCAGAATATAAAACATGTATGAATCAAGAAAAACAATAGATAACAAAAGAATGAACTACATTCAATCTATTAAAATACTGACCTCTTTTTACCATATGTATAATGTAGTATCTAACCATGAGTAAAGGTATACATTTTTTTATACTTTCATGAAATTTTGTCTTTCCATACCATGTAAATCCCACGATATGATGATCCAAATGGAACAATATTCCTATCCATATAAGATCTCGATATGATGGTCATATTCTATGTTTACCAAGACCTAGTATCCCTTCATCTCAGGGATTAGATTCTCTATTTTCCAATTCTATAAATCCCTTGATGGTTATGATGATCGTAAAAAGTAATAATTGAAAAAAATTTCTTATGGAGACAACCTAACAAGGTTTCAATAGAATGAATCTCTGTAAATAGTTACATGATACTAGGAACAATACGTTCATGCTATGTAAGATATAGAAAAATTGAGAGAGAATATAATTAACCAGCTCAAATCTCTTCAAATAACCAAGTATTTATAAGAAACCCTCCAATTATCATCTTGATATTCCATGGAACATAATTCGTTGTGTTTTTTCCAACAACATAGAGACCAAGAACTTAATACCTCATCATAACATAATTTTCAAAATCATATTGTTTTACACCATTATAGTGTAACTTTTTCCCTTATATTAGAAACAAGTATTATGAATATGGTTATAAACATAGTTAGTTCGATGGACTTCCTTAAGATTTTCATTATGATGAAATTTATGTGTATCCATCCAATTTTTATCTGTACTAGTATAAGTCCAATTATTAAGACTTTATCTTTATGAAAGACAAGACATAAGGTATTACATTTTATCTGATATGGTTGAATCCAATGTTTATCAGATCCATACACATTAGGATAATCCTATCAAGGAAATATAAGTTTGTTTTCATAATTCATTCAAACTTATTCTATGTATGGTAAAATATTATATTTTCTACACTAGCATTCTAAAATAATTTGAACATAAAAATTCAGTAATTAAGTATTTAAGTAAGTGATTGTGATTTACCAAAATAAAGGAATGGTAAAGTAATAAATAAAATTTTTGACTCAACAATCTCCCCCTTTTTAAAATGCACTAACCCCAAAATTTAAATATAAAACAACATAAAAACTTGTATTCCATTTCTTCTAGGTATTTCATATTCAGATTTTAAACATTAAACCTTAACTCCCCTTAGGTTTATAAGTCTTTTGAATATGATTGATAAAATATGTTGAATATGGTTAACCCCCCTTAGGATAATATCTCCTCATAAGGATCCTATTCGCCTACTAAATATTAAAATATCCCCTTTGTCAAAATTTATATCCCTTTGTAATGATATATCCCTTTGATAAAAGTTTCTCGCTGTTTATGAATAATTCCCCTTTTTTATATTTAAAATATCCCATTTTTTGATTTTAAAAAAGTAACAGGGAATGAATTTTAAGTTTCCTAAAATGTTAGATAAAACAACATATGAAACAATAGAATGAAATAGATCACCATCCATAAAAGAAATATCAAACAACATTCAACCAGTACGAATTAGGAAAACATTCAAATAATCATATTTGGATGAGAATGATAATTCTTTTATATATTAAAAATGATTTAAGTGTTATTCAAAAACAAATAAAATGAAATTTAAAAATTAAAGTATCTAATAGTTCTCTATCATGGTCTTCACAAAAGAATTCATATTTTAAACTCTTTTCCTTCCTACTCCAGCTTCTATGGGATTCCTTCATAAACCAATACATTTCTGACAATTAGTTTTTTTTCATTTATCAAAATGTAAATTTACTCTTGATAATTTTTGAGTATGGTTATCTATAACTACATATATCAATTATTCTCTTTTAAAGTATTTAATTCCTTAGTACTATTATCATTTTAATCCCTCAGCACTTATATGAACTTCACCCTTTCTACCATGTATTCTGTAAATTTATTAAAAGATTTAGCAGATTCATTCAAGTTATTTTTCACATCATAAAAATTATTAACATATAGCTTAAGATCATTAGAATATTTTTGAGACAAGTTCACCATGTTATTATATTAATTCCTATGAGATTGAGAGTTTTTTTGACAAACTTTTAACTATTTTTCGCGTAGAAAAAACTTTATCACTTAATATCTAGATTTCTTCCCATTTTTCATTTAGACTTTCCAAAATGATCTGATATTGAGATTCCTGATTTGGAAATAATGGGATGGTGCCTTCTAATATTATGAAATCATGGAAAATATAGTCAACTATTTCACAAGAAATGGTTTCTACGGAATATTATTTTTCATTCTAAATTTTAGGTGGTTTAATTATACTTGATATGATGCCAAATTTATTTCCTTTTAATTTATCAATATTTTAAACTTCCATAGAATCTTTGTTTTCATCAAATAATTTGTAATTATATATCTTAGGTATTTCTTTATTAGTATCATCTTTCTCATCATCTTTTATTTATTAATTTCTATCATCATATTTCTTTGAAGATGACTTATCTTTCATTGATGTTGATGCGTCTTCTTTTGAAATTTCAGTATCACTACCCTTATCAGTCATAGAGGATATGGGAAATGAGGATGATGACTCTGATGAAGAATCTAATGAATTCGTATCGGAATGAGTTTTTTCATATTCATAAACATCTTTATTTTCATTCTCTTAATCTTCACCATCTTTCACCTCTACTATAATTTCTTCTTATTAAACTAATTCCTCCTATTTACTTCCTTATTATTCGTATCCTTATTTTTCTTGTTTTTAATATCTTTCTATTCATTCAAATTCTTTATCAACAGCCTTATCTAGCTCATCCTTAAGCTATCTAGTGGTTCTTAAATCTAATTTTCCATCTAGTTTCGGTCCTGATTGATTTTTTGGAAGGACCCAGACAAATTCATCATTAACAAACTTTTCATTTCTGTTTTATAAAATAAAGGGAACATTGGAATTAACTATTGAGGTTTCTTAAAACTCTATTATGGATTTTAGATTCACTTCAACGGTATGGTAAGTTTGAAGAATAACATTCCCAGAAGATTAGTCAAGTCCTTTCAAAGTATCTTCATAGAGTTAAGAATCCATCAACCAATTATTTTTCATTATTTTATTTTCTTAATTTTCCAAAGTATTTTTTTCATAAATTTATAATGATTTGGCCTCAGTAAGATCAATTGTGATTATCAGATCTACTAATTTCATTTCTAAATTCTTCTTCATCCACTAATCCTAAATCTCAACAGGATTATTTTGGTTTCTTTTTTTTATTTGGTGTGGATGTCTTATATTTTCTTTTATTCTTATTCTTACCACCCTACCCAGTTATCCTTTAAGGTTTGTCATTTGAAATGAATCAACCATATTTCTCAATAATATTATTAGACATTTTTTTTAAAAAAATTCCATCCTATTCATTGTATCCTCATTGACGAATAAGATCTTATATCTCTTTGGATTCAATTTATTTGAAATCTTGAAATAAATCATGCATTTAACCACTAAATTTCTTATCACTTCCAGGAAAATTATTATCATCAACTTGATATATTCAAACATGATGTTATCAATAATGATAAAGATGAATATTATAAGATTTATTTTCCACTTGTTCACTAAAAATAACATCATGAAAACTATTGATACTTTGATTTTGGCACGATCTCCTCTCATTGGAATAAGAAAACCTTGCATCCAATGGGAAATTACGTGATTATCTGGTGTTAGATGAGTAACTTTCAGGAATTTTTTGTAATGTTTAGTCAATGAATCTTCCTCCTTTTCCATATTGAAAGAAACAAAATCATCTAGAAGCTTATGTGAAGGATAAAAAAAGATAGAAATACCACAAGGCTTGTAGCTTTTTATGATAATATGAATCTCTTTTCATTCATAAAAAATCTTTCCAACTCCATCTTCTTTGAATTTTCAAACCTTGGCATAAAAATATCAAACAAATTCATAGTAAAGAATATAAAAATCTTTGTGTAAACATTAAACCCGTAAGTATTCCCAACCTTGAAAAAATACTCTTCTATAGAGTATAATCATATTTTTCAACAAAAAAATATTTCTACTAACCTCTACTTAAATATGAACCACTTCTAATAATCTTTCACACATTCCACAAAATTTTCATCTGAAAGTGGTGAAATGATTATAGAATAAAGTTTTTGAATTATAGGATTTAGTAGATGCATCATGTTAGGGAAAATGTCAGAAATAAGTGATGTGGGATAAGGGGTGGACCGTTTTATATAGGCTCTAGGTTTTTTGGTTCATCTTCTAAATAAATCCAATGGCTGAGATGAAAATATATTGGATATAATGATTGATATTTCATTTATGGAAATTTTAAATTGTTTTTGAACTCTAGAGGTTTTTTAAAGATTTAATCATTTTGGGAATGAATTAGATGTGAATTTTTTTTAAAAGAAAAAAAATTGAAAATGAAATAAGTAATTTTAAAAGTGAATGTAATGTTACACCAAAAACTAAAGTAACTATCATAATAAAATATTATATTTTTTAAAAGAAAATATAAGAATGCCTTTCATAGTAGAATGTTTCATTTGTATGATTACCTAATATTTTTGGTATTTATAAACTAAATAGTAAAATAGTTTTAAAATAAATAATACAATAGCTTCTATACAAAAACTAATTATGATAGTTTTTAATAAAAGTATAATAATCATAGATTTGGACGTAAAATAATATATGATATAAAAAATCATTACCAAAAACTTTTTAAATCCAAAATTGTTTAAGGAAATTTGAGTCTGGATATTTTTATAACAATTTCAGAGTCTAATGAATATTTTGGTGAATCTAAAATTGAAAATTTTATAAATTAGTATGAGTCTGGGAAAAGTATTATGAAATATTTTAAAGACAACAAAAAGATTATAAAACTGAATTTTTTTACATAAGAATATAAATATATACTCTCCTATGAAAAGGATGAAGTTAATGTAAGGATATTGGTAAATAATAATTAGATATGAATGATTACATTACATTGATCATTCATAAATTCTATTTAATGTATTAAATTATAATATAAGGTAATGGTTTTTTTAAAAAATATAAGCATGTTGATCTTGTGGTTTGATGAATTCTAAAATGATTTCTCTTTTAAGTGTGTGATTCCTAAGGAAATAGTGTCTTATGTCTAAGTGCATAGAATGTGAGTGATGTGCTGATTTTTTAATAAAGGAAATGGAACTAGTATTATAAAAAATTATTTGAGTTTTAGTAAAACTCATTCCATAACAGGTGAATGTGTTTTGTATCCACAACAAATTCCAGCTATCACATATTCAAATTTAGCATTGGAAAGTTCTACTAAGTGGTGTTTCATACATTACCAGGAAAATAATGTATATCCTTTGAAATGAAAAGATACAAATTTTGTTTTCCTTTCTATAAAAAACCATTAATTTCAACATCAAAAAAGATTTTTAAATAATTTTTTGAAAAGAATAGAAAAATCCAAAATCTATTTTTCCCATAAGGTAATTCTAAAATCATTTTACTGCTTTTAGATGTGTCTCTTTTGGATTCACTTGAATCCTAAACAAAATAATAAAAAAATATTAAATCTAGAAGACTAGAACATAATTAAAGAAAACATTATATCATACCTATAAAAGTTTTTGATCAACTGGTTGCTCATCCTCATCAAGATCAAGAGTATTTTGAGGTATCAATTGGAGTACTAATACGTTTATTTTTTTCATATTGAAAATTTTTAAGAAGTTATTTATATGATTATTTTTATATATAAAATCTTTTTCTAGTTTTAGTGAAATTTAGACACCAATAAATATGTTAACTCACCCATTATACATATTTCAAAATCTCATTTCATCAGATCTAAAAAGGAATCAATTAATTATTTTTGAGTTGATATGAATATAGTGTCACAAATATATATTTGAATAATCATAATATTTTTGTTAACTTATTTATGAAAAGTTGAGAATCCATGTCTCCCTTAAAAATGTTGGTTTGGAATAAAAATCTTGTTAACATATCATACAAGGATCTTGGGGTTCATTTAAGACCATATAATGATTTGGTATGTTTATAAACGTATTCTAGATTTTTCATATTTTAAAAACTATGGGGTTGTTCAATATAA
The DNA here is from genome assembly GCA_963277665.1 of Viscum album. NCBI lineage: Eukaryota > Viridiplantae > Streptophyta > Magnoliopsida > Santalales > Viscaceae > Viscum > Viscum album. The sequence continues at coordinate 500,388,559 of OY728139.1, forward strand.
ACATCCTATTGAACATATTTTTAAAAAATCACAGTTCACATCTATTTGAAAAAGTTTAAAATTAAATAATGCTACAATGGATAGTATAATATGAATATCTTCAAGTGAATATAATGGTGCATAGATTTCTTCATAGTCTATGCATTCGTGTTGATTATAATCCTTGACAAAAAGTCTTATCTTATTTCTAGGAATTATTAAATTTTCTTCACATTTGTTTTTGAAAACCCATTTTATTAAAATTATAGCTTTTTTTTTGGTAGTTCAACCAATGTTCATACATTATTACCCTCAATTTCATTTATCTCATGTTGTATATCCTTACTCTAATCCTCATTACCTAAATCCTTAACATGGTTATTAGGTTAAAATTGGGAAAGGAAAGCTAGATTTTCTATTCCATTCCTTAAAAAACTAGTATTCCTAATTGGTAGATCAACTTCACTAGTTATACTATAACTTGGATGATTCCTAAGAAACAACAAAATTCTGGAGTATTTAAAAATTATTCTTAAACATAATGTATAAAAAATTTATTAGGAATATCTTCAAAAACAATTTGTTGAGTTACATCCTTATGAAAATAATTTTCTAGAAAAGGATGAAAATAAGTTTTAGAAATAACATCCAAAGAGGATATGGGTTGAGGTTATCATTAAAAAAGGATCAGTTTTATAAAACCTAACATGTACTATTTCCTCAATTTTATAATAATTTTTATTAGAAAATCTGTATGCCTTAGAATCAGTCATTGTTTTTTGGGTAAACATTTACGTATGTTATCTTTAATATTAAATATGAATACTTTGAAAAAAAAAATCTGATATAAGAATTTTTTTCTTCTAATTTTCCAAAACTCATAAGGAGTTTTATTAACAAAAGATTTAATTTAAAAGTGACTTATTGTATAGCAATTAGTGCTAACCACTATAGCCCAATTTTTTTTATAAATTTTTTGTTCACTAAACATGGTTATTTTTATTTCATTAATAAAAGTTCGTCTTCTTTAAAAAATACCATATTCCTAAGGAGTTCTAGGAGATGAAAATTTATGTTCTATACATTTTTCCCTAAAAAATATTCAAAATTATTATTTAAATCTTATCCACCATGATCAATAAAAATAGTTATCACGGAAAGTTTTTTCTCCCTTTTAACTTTGGTTACACATTTTTTAAAATTTGAAAAATATTAAAAAAAATTTGTTTTTAAATTAACCCATGTGTATATAGTGTAATCATTAACCATGAAATATACATTTTACTTTCCTCCAATACTCCCAGTTTGTATAGGACCAAATAAATCCAAGTGCCCTAACTGTAAATAATCAGATGTTGAGACTTAACTAATATATTTAAAACTTGAATTATGTTGTATAGCATATTAAAAAGAGTTAATGAATTTTTAAGAATCAAATCTATGTTCTGGTAGATCCTAAAGTAGTATTTTCTGGGACAACATTTCTTATTTTCTCAGATTATAATAACCTAAACTTTTATACTGTAACCGATATTTATCTTCTATTACAATAAGAAAAGGTAATTTTTGGCTCCTACAGTCTTCTATGTTAAGTGTGTATAAATTATCATAATGATTAGAAGAAATAATGAAATAATCCTTGGAAGTATGTACTAATCACTTATTATTTATAAATATAAAAATGTAAACTTCTTCACATAATATAATTATGCTTATAAGGTAGTTCTTAAGAACTTAAAAAAATTAGAAATTAAATGATTACCAAGAAGAACCATGTTACATATTCAGAGAATCTCTCATTGAGAATTATCTCTAAAAGTAAATTTTTCACCTCTCATATTTATAATATTTTCAATTTTTTTTAATTTAGATATGCTAGGAACAACGAATATCCAAGTACTATGTATTTTTTTTGTTGATACATTCAACATTTTTGAGTTGGAAAAGAACATTAGACATTGGGTTACTAAACATTCATGGGTTTAGTAGTGCCAGAAAAAAATTTTGGGATTCAAATTTGTTTTGAAAAATTAGATTTATGAAATATTAAATATTTAAATTTATTAAGAGAACAATTATTTTTACAATGACCAACACTTTTCAATTTGGGTCAAATGGGGTTACATTTAGGAACACATATGTTGTTACTAAAATAGGGTTTTAGATGTAAAACCAATTTCGGAACTAGTACCATGATGATGGATTTGTTTGTATATATTATCAATTGTTTCTTTACAAGTAGTGAAGTTTGATAAATTCTTTTTAAAGGAATAAATTTTAGAATTATTTTTATATCTAAATTCTTATCAACATCAATAATAGTTGTGGAATTATGTTTATCAAAAACTTTTTTGTTAAGAATCCTTATTAGAAATAAATGTTTCTCGATCTTTGAAAATAATATCTTTTTTATAATTTGTCTTATCAAGACATTTAAAATGATATTATATTTCATTTTTCAAAAAATATGTTCTTGAATTAGCCCTGTGAAGTTTATCCTTAACAGTATCATGTTTTATTAAAATTTTAAATATGTTATTTTCTAATATTTTATCAAAGTAGTAAACTTATTCAAATGAAGGTAAAGTATTTTTTTTGTCTAGGGAATATTATCCATTCATATATATAGAATAATTCACATTAGAATTGTTTTAAATTTCATATATAATAGTAATGTTCTTAGTAGTTTGTAACTTATCCATGAGACGTTGATTTACCAAATTTTCATTGGAAAAAAGATCTATGTTCCTCTATCAAAAATATTCATTATACGTGGAATTATTAATAAAATCACCTCCATTGGAACTCCAAGTTTCAATAGCTTTAAGATATTTTTAGACCTTGGATTTTTATAATTTCCTAGCATTTTATTCTAAGTTTCTATCTTTTCTATCTTTCCTCTTAAGCTGTGGGCAATCCGGTAGGATATATCCTTATTTCTTTCACTCATAACAAGTTACTTCATATTTCTTGTCATTTATATCCTTATGAACTTTATTTATTTATATTAGAAATATTTATTTCCTACAATTTTATTGAACCTTCATGCAAGATACTCCTATTGATTTTCTGAATGTATAGAGGTGCTAGAATTAGACTCATCAATAACTTTATTCTTCCTCAATGATTTTACCACTTTTTCAAGATTTTGTACAGTAATGGGAACAATATTTGAAGAAAAAGAAATACCTCCATTCTTCTTTATTCATTTCTCATTATCTCTCTCCATAATTCCTTTATATTTCATTAGTGTTCCCATGAGATCATCAAGAGTGACGTTTGTTATCTTTCTTGTAACATCAAAAACAATCCTCTTAGATTATCATTCATTATATATGATTTCAATAATTTTCTTAATAAGAATCTCATCATCAAGTACTTTCTCTCAAAGGGATTGTAAGATATTTATGACAGTCATATACCATTAGTGAGTCTTGGAAATATATTATCCAAGTTAAAACAAAAAACTGTGATAATAAGATCTTAACATAGATCTCATGGTTTCAATAACCTTTTATGTTCCAAAATGTGTGACTTCAAGGTTTTTCCAAATATTGTTTTTAGATTCGAAATATGAGATTTTAATAAAAATGATTTTTTTCATTGAACATAACATATTATTTCATTCTCTATATTTTAATTTATATTTCTATTTTTCATTATGTGGGAAAGAAGTAACTTCTTCATTAAGAATTTTATAATCTCTTGTTAGCATAAAAAAGTTATTAACTTCTGTGTTGATAATGAATGTATTCATTCTCTAACTTTAGTACTCATAGATAGAACCATCAATGATAGGTAGTCTGTTGGGATTTAAATTGTCTATGATTATGACATTTATACATGATATCTTAATAGAATAGGAAGAAATTCTTTTCTAAACATGTTAGTTTAAGAATTTATAAACAAAAGTGTATAAAAAACATACTAACAAATTATAGATTATAAATGAAGTAAAAGTTTAAAAGTATATCAATATATGGATAAAAATGGATAGGTTCTTTATATAGAAACCCTATACTTTTACACTTATTATTACATGATTTTACGGAAATAAAACATCATATTACAAGCCAAGGATCGTAACATCTAGTGTCTCAGAACACTAGGTGCATAAAACCGAAAACATGAGACTAAATAAAATAATTATTCATTTAATATTAGAAATGAGATAAAAATTCCATTGTGATCAGCCATCTTCATAGGAAAACCTAGGGATAACATGGAAAAAGGGATGATCTAAAAATCATAGTAAGGAAATAAAGATGAGATTAAAGATTATGAACATGGGTTAAAAGGCATGGCATAATGATACAAAAAGTCATAGAACATATGTAATCATGAAATATAAACATGGTATTGTATAAAAATGAAATCAGAGTAATGTGGAAGAAATATAAAAAATTACTTTAGCACTAGTCAATGCTCTTTTCACATATAGGAGCACAAGTCAAGGATTACCACCAAGACTGTTGCACATGGTAGGCCGAGTCAAGGCTAACCGCCAAGACCATTGCACAAAACATCTCATGTGGATAAAATTTACCCAAAGAATTTGATATCAATCTGGGTGCACCCCTAATAACATGTTCATGAATATTCTTGCCATATATATATTCCTACATAATCATTCATACATTAACATAAGGGTTACCAATGGTAAGACTTGCATATCATAGTCATGTATAAAGCATAACTAATGGGAGTGTCATTAAAATACCAATGGGGAATATGAATTAGATCACGTATAGACAATAATAGTGTATTCTCAGCATATATAACGAAAATGTATGTCAAATTTAAGTAATGATATGTAAAAAGAGTACTTAAGAAAATTTAGAATTAAAACATTTTATTGGGTTAAAAGAAAATATCAAAGGTCATTAAAAGGGAATAATATATTATATTAAACCAGAAGTGTAAAAATAGAGATTTCATAACAAAAATATTGATTTCATAGAAATAATTGTGTCTTTAAAATAGATTATATAATGTACATCAAAATCTTTAAGGATACGGAAAGTTCCCTAAAAACGTGATTTCATATCGGGAATAATTGAGGAGGGAATCATTTAAAAACATGTATATCCCAAAAAGAGATTAATGATGGGATCTTAATAATGGAATTTTTATTGTATACATATAATTTATAATTTGTTCATAAAAATAATAGATTACTTCATTTGGGTGGAAATAAAGATAGAACAACCCAAAAGAATAATGGAGGTTCGGGTAGAATCCTCTACCTTATGTCTGATGGTGTCCATCTCTTGATCTGAATGTCCTAGATAACCAAATTAAATTAACTAATTAATATTTCCAGAAAATATTTATAAGTCCCCGACCTTAAACCTTACTTAATATTGAATTAAATGAATAATTCACATTGAGGAACTTTTCAGGTTTAGAGTTTTAGTGAATTAGGACATAATTATTACATCTCATAATATTACAAGGTATACACTTCTATTAAGTTTCCATAAAATAAAAACTCTTAAAAAACATGTCTAGTTCCATGTTTTAGATAGCATTACTTTTCCTTGATCCCATTCTTGACCCTATTCTACATTATGTCCTATGAAAAAATGTTAAAAAAAACTTGGGGTGAGCATAAAAATCTCAGTAAGGGATACACAAAGAATGAAAACTGTTAGTTTTTCAAAACAACAAGTAAACCATGTATAATTTGTCAAATTAATATTTTTCACCTTTATGAAGTATAAAAAACTATTTACTAAATAAAATATCATTACATACCCTTTTGTAACCAAAAGATTACCATAAAACCCAAATAAAGAACACACAACATATAAAGGCAACTTGGGACATAGACATACTTAAATGGAATAACCATACGGTCGACTTCCACACATATCACTTAATGGAATAGCCATACAGACAACTTCCATACCCAATGTATTGGAGGTTATAACGTAACCACTCGTCCTGGTATTCACGGCACCACCCGTCATATGGTTTATCATGTAACCACCCGTCAAATGTCCAAGTACCATTATAAAATCATAAGACATAAAAAAAATTTAATTGAAAAAAAACATTTACACACTTTGATCACAATATATCACTTAAATATATTGACTTAAAAAATCCATTATAAAAACCATTTTCTATACCAAAATACATAAAATATTATATGGAATTTATTTCATTTTAAAAACATTACGGCTTATTGAGGAATCCAAAGACCAAATAAAACCTACTGCGGTAGAAAAGGGTTGTTGTGACCTCGTACGTTAAAAGAAACATTCATTTTTGTCGTTTAGTAAAATGATTCGTATAAAAAAATATTCCTTTTGACTAGACATAAAAGTCAAAGGGGTTTATACACTGTATAAGAGACAATTGTGTATAAAACGAAATATGCCTCAATGAAAGGATATTGGGAAGAAGTCCCTTACCTCGGGTCTGACTTGACTCGATCATTCTTTAATTTCCTGAATAATAAACTTGAGTTAATTTATACTTGCTTAAGAACCTTTTTCAAGTTCATTATTCCTTTTATATCACTTATTACCAAGTTATGAATATTATGTAATCATTTAAGTTAATAACGGTCGTTTTGTCGATATTTGGTACTTGAGTCAAAAGTGAACTTCTTATATTTAGAAGTTGTTCACGTAGTAAAATATCCATTATCTCAAGAATGATATTCATGATGTAGATGAAATATATATAATATATATCCATTATATACATGCATTGATAATATTACATAATCATTTAGAGTTAATAAATTAAATGCACCGTTCATGGAGCCGGTAAGCCGTACGTACACATGAACGCTACTTCCATTTCTATGTCATATTAATCGAATTAAAACTAAATGACAGATTTGTATATTTTTATTACAGAATTATATTCATCATTTAGATGTAACATACATCATATAAATCCATTATATATAGGTACTTATAATAGTACATTACATTTGGGGATAAGAAATGAAATGCACTGTTCATGGAGATGGTAAGCCGTACGTATGCATGAACGCTACTTTCATTTCTATCTCATACTTTAATGGAAATAAATAATAATTATATAAAGGTATATTATAATTTCAGTATAATATAATATATAATATCATTAAATCTATCCTTTATATGTACCACATATGTTATTAACGAATCAAATCACGTTGAGGGGGCGATAGTCCACACTTCATTAAATGAAGATATTGCGTTTACCCATAATGGAAACCATAAAGGTATGCCACAGATTAAAAATACAGAAGTATAAGGAAAACATAAACATAATATATATAATATATAAATATATTTAAATCTTAATGGAAACCATTAAATGTGTTAAAGGAAGATTGAACAATCATCGTTTTGTGAGGTAGAAATTCACCAACCACAGAAACAATATGTTCTTTAACCGTTAGATGAATGTGTGTGTAAGTTTAGCTCGAATTATTCTTATAAAAACATCCGAGTATATATAAGATACTAGTTTTGTTACAAAATAAATGAATAAAAAGAGTTTACGGGGTTGGAGAAGCAAAATAAAACAAAAGAGCACAAGTGAAGACGTTACCTTAAAATCAGGTAACTCCCTTTGGTTTGAACCAAAAGGGTTTCTGGAAGAGCTTCTTGCCTAAGGTAAGGCTTCTAGGATGAGTATAGGGATGTGTAGAGACAAAATGATCAGATCTTGGACAATACAAAGGCTTGAGAGGTGTGGGTAAGGTGGTAGAGGTGGGGGCTTTTTTTAAGTGGAGAGGAGGGGCACTCTTGGAAATGTATAAAATGTTACTTTATTTTCAAATGTGTTTCGGATTTTAAAGGTCCCACATTGATGTATTTCGAGGATAGGGTGATAAGAGTTTGAAATACATGCATCCAATAGGTTTTTGAAATGTGTAGGTCTTAGATTTTACATTATCTTTTCATTTTATTTAAATCTTTAAATAATGAGGTAATCGCTGCATCATCATGATGTCATAAATAATTTAATATATTTAATGTCAAAAAATTATAAAAAAAATACTATGATGTAGGAAATATTTTTCGATTTCTAGTGACTATTTATATTCAAATATCTGACTTTTATAACCCCATGTAAAAATTGTTTTAGTAAAACAATACATGTTTGTGTCATTTTTACATTTACTTTAAATAAAAGGCATAAATGTCATTATCATACCCAAGTGGCTCCATGGGGTCCCAAAAATAAAAACATGGGTTTTCTTGGTCGGCCATGACTCATCCAATAGGGTTAGGACATGTGTCTAGATATTTTTATTTTATTATAATATCATTTTTACCTTAAATCACATTAATTACCTTTAATCACAATTAATAAAACTTAAAATTTACTTTTCATCGAAAATTATTTACATCCCATTGGACAAGATTTTACTTAATAATGAAAATCATTTATATTGTATTTTTGAAATTCAAATCACAGATGTGGTAAATTCCCATTTTAATGATAAATCATTTTTTGAAACTACCACTTTGTGGTTTCACTATTCATTAAAAATTATGGTTTTTCTGAAAAATATTTAAAATTCACCCTAAGATATATTTGATATTCCAAATTCAAAAATGATGTCTATTTTACCAAATTCATAACATAGAAGTTTCATTAATTAATTTTATAATTAAATCCCGCTGTCAAATCAAATAGCGTGTTTTTAAGAAACAATATCTATCAAAAGATTGACACTCGTTTATGTCCAATCTCAAAGTGGTATTAATTTCAATGACCACCATTGGATTAAATGGTAAAAACATATTTTAATTTCACATTAAAACCAATTAAAAATATAATATAACTATATAAATAAATTAGATTAAAAAGAGGTTTTGAATTAAAATACAACACTTTTCACTATTCATGAAAAATGATCATTATCAGAAAATTACCAAAAATTTATCCAAAGTAAATTTCAATGTCCCAATCATAAATAATAAGTTTATTTTGACAAATATAGCTTATTAAATTGTCAAAAGTTAGATTTAAAAATTGTTCGCCATCAAAAGGCGGTAAAACAATCTTTTAAAATTATTAGAGTATTCCATGATTAAGATTGGATTTATTCTTATTTTAAGCCTCTAAAACACTATATAATTCATAAATAGACATAGATAAGAATATCTATTATTCATTACTTGGGATTTTGCATCCTTCCGCCCTTTTGAGAATTGCGTCCTCACAATTTTATTCACTTATCAAAATAAGTGGTGGTATTTATCCCTCATAGAATTTTCATATACCCACGTTGCCTCTTCAACCATATGGTTTTTCCATAAAACCTTTACCTAGTGAATTACCTTATTCTGTAGCAATTTCTCTCTACGGTCAAAAATCTGAACTGGTTGTTCCTTATAAGATAGATTCTCTTCCAACTGAACTACCTCTGGGCTAAAAACATGAGATGGATCTGGAATATACTATCTAAACATAAAAACATGAAAAACATTGTGTACCTAAGATAAACTCAGAGGTAAATCCACTCGGTATGCAACTGATCCAACACTCTCAAGAATTTTATATGGTTTATTGAACCTTGGACTCAGCTTTCCTTTCTTACCAAATCGCATCACACTTTTCCATGGTGATACTTTGAGAAAAACATGATCACCTACCTCAAAAGAGAGATCATTCCTCCTTTTGTCTGCATAACTCTTCAGCATGCTCTGAGCTATTATCATATGTCTCTGTATTATCTGAACTTTTTCTTCCAACTATTCTACCAATTCCGGTCCCATCAACTTTATTTCACCCACTTCGTCCCAGAAAGCAGTAGTTCGACACTGCTTCCAATATAATGCCTCAAACGGAGCCATCTGTATACTGGAATGAAAACTATTATTATATGAAAATTCATCCAAATAAAGATGTTGGTCCCAACTTCCCTGATAATACATAGAGCAAGCACATAACATATCCTCCATGGTATGAATTGTTCATTCTGACTGCCCATCTGATTGCGGATGAAAAGCTGTACTAAAATTTAATTCAGCACCCAATGACTTCTGAAGGCCTTTCCAAAAGATAGAAGTAAACCTTGGATCACGAACAAATACAATGGATAGGGGAAATCCATGCAACCTGAATATCTCTTAAAGATACAACCGATCAAGTTTATCTAGAGGCAAATTATCTCACATAGCAAGGAAATGAGCAGATTTAGTCAAGTGATCAACAATAACACAAATTGCATTATTACCTCGAGATGTCTTCGGTAATCCGACAACAAAGTCCATGGATATATTTTCCCATTTCCACTCTGGAACTAGTAAAGGCTAAAGCATCCCATTCAGTAACAACCGCTCTGCTTTAACCTTCTGACAAGTCAAACACTTCACAGTAAAATTAGCAATATCCCTTTTCATTCCATCCCACCAGTAATACACCCTAAAATCTCTATACATCTTAGTACTACGAGGATGAAAAGAAAACATAGAACTATGATCTTCACATCATAACTCTCTCTTCAACTATGAATGAAAAAGAACACACAATATCTTTCAAAATCTCAAAACACAATCATTATCAATGTTTAATTCTGGAAACTTACCATTCCGAAACAACTCTACCTTTTTATACAACTTGCTGTCTTGCTTCTGTGATTGCTTAATTCTGTCTGATAGAGATGATCTCATTAATACCTGAAACAAAATAGAAGAACTTCCTGCACCAACAAATTCTATGCCAAAGTTCATCAAATCCTTGACCAAAGGATCACGTTCCAAACACAACATTGTTAATGACACATTACTTTTTCGACTCAAAGCATCACCCACATTATTTTATTTTCCCAGATGGTAATGAATTGTACAATCATAATCCTTGATTAATTCTAGCCATATCCTCTGTCTCATGTTCAATTCTTTCAAAGTGAATATATACTTTAAAATTTTGTGATCGTTATATATTTCACACTTTACTCCATAAAAATGATTTCTCCAAATATTTAAAGAAAAAACAACAGCAGCTAATTCCAAATCATGGGTAGGGTAATTTACCTCATGAGTTTTCAACTGATGTGAAGAATAGGAAATTACCTGATCATTATGCATAAGGACACAACCAAGTCCCTTCAACAAAGCATCACTGTATATAACAAACTCCCCATTCCCGGAAGGAAGTTCCAAAACTGGAGCATTCACCAATATTCTTTTCAAATCCTGAAAACAATCATCACATTCTTTTGTCCAGATAAACTTACACCCTTCCGAGTTAGCATAGTCATTGGACTAGATAACCGTGAAACATTTTCAAGAAAACATCTGTAGTAATCTGCCAAACCAGAAAAACTATGGATCTCGGTTACATTTGTGGGTCGTGCCAATTATTCATCAACTTTTGTTTTAGCAGGATCAATAGTTATGCCATTTTTTGAAACAATGTGACCAAGGAAAGAAATTTGTTGTAACCAAAACTCACACTTTCTGAATTTTCCATACAGTTTCTTTTCTTTTTAGGTTTGCAAGATAACCCTTAAATGACTTTCATGCTCCTCCTTACTTTTAGAAAACACAAAAATATCATCAATGAAAACAACCACAAACTTATCCACAAACTCATGGAAAATTATATTCATAAGGTCTATGAATAATGCAGGTGTATTGGTTAACCCAAAAGGAATAACTAAAAATTCATAATGGCCATATCTAGTACAGAATGCAGTCTTCAGAACCTCTGCTTCTTTTACTTTCAACTGATGGTACAACGACCTCAAGTCAATCTTCGAAAAAATACCGAGCTCCCTGGATCCGATCAAACAAATCATCGATATGAGGAAAAGGATACTTGTTCTTAACAGTGATATTATTCAAGGCTCTATAATCAATGTAAATCCCCATTTAACCATATTTCTTTTTAACAAACAAGACAGGAGCACCCCATGGTGATGTGATAGGTTGAATGAAACCTTTATCTAATAACTCCTGCAATTGTTTCTTTAACTATAAAAGTTCAACTTGAGCCATTCGATAAGGAGGGATTGAAATTGTCTTACCATCAGGAACTAAGTCAACAGTAAATTCAACTTCCCGATCCTGAATAATACCAGGAAACTCATCAGGAAAAACATTAAGATACTCATTTACCACTAGCACATCATCAATCTGAATTGTTCATTTGTTTTTAACAATATGTGCAAGGTAACATTCATTTCAATCTTTTACAAGTTTCTCGGCCTCTTAATATGTTATCAATAGTAAGGGTTCATTCTTGTACACAAACTGAAATTCTTTCTGAAAAGAAACTTTTTTAGCTCTACATTCAATCTTAGAATGGTAAATAGAGAGCCAATCCATACCCAGGATAACATAAAAAACTACTAGAGGAAAAACAATAAGGTTTTCAGGTAGATTTTTTCCACACACAATATAACGACCCATACTTTACATAAATTGTTAATACTTCAAAATTGAAGCACACTTATTACAACCTATGACAAAACCACAAAGGACCGTATAGGTATAATGTCTTTAGAAACTGGGAAATATAAACAACTAGTTCATAAATCTTCTATAGTGTCTTCCATTTATTTCATCATATCTAGGGTCCCTTTTAGCATATTCTACTTAATATCCATCTTCCTGACCTGGGGAAAAGAAAACATACAAAAAAGGGTGAGCTCAAATGCTCAGCAAGGGCAAATAAAAGAAATAAAAATCATATCATATCTTTTTTAAAATCATAACCTTCAAAAGAGATCATAATATCTTAACATGGAATAAATCATAGAAGTGAAAATGAGATCCCCATAATCATTACATAAAACTTGAAACTTTGTGGCATGCACACATAATCATGGAAAATCATTTCTTGTTAGTCATGAATCATTTCCAAGACTATCTTAGCGGACAAAGTCCATTTCTGAACCGAGTTCACTCCTCGTTTCAGTCCTGTATCACTGAACCAAAATAACCTTCTGTTCCAGCCATGTCTATCTCATGAGATATAAAATCTTTACTCAATGCATTGGAGGGAGATATAGGTCCCACCCATCTCAGAATGAATCCATTCTTATGTGTGCCACAAAATAATAAATCTTACATCATTGCATAACCCATGTAATACATATGGGAATCTTAAACATCATGACATCATAAAACAATTCATATACGATAAAGAAATTCATAAAAATAATTCCATCACAACATAATCAAATCAATGTAATAATAGGGATAAAAACAGAACCCTTTATTATCTTAGATGGAAAATAATTTTGATAAAACACTTGAACTCCATTCTTGAGGAAAATATCCTTTCTTCTTCAAAAAAACTTTTACTTTCTTAACATGTCGTAGTAAAATAAGTTTATTAAAATTAAAATTTAAAACTTGTAAAGGAAGATTCTTGGAAATAATGTTTTAAAAATCCATTCATTTCGTATAAGTTAAGAAAAACATTCTTCTTACTTTTGTCGGAAAAGACAAAAAGTACCTCGTATGAAAAACGACAAAAGATTCCTTTCATATTTTTTACTAAAAACTCACCGAAGGGTAAAATTGGATTTAAAAATTTGTAGGTGGATGGAAATAATATTTCATATTCAGTAAACATGGATGCGGGTGATAAAATACACCCTAGTAAATACTAAAGTATAAACAATCTCGGATAAAAATGAGATTGTGATATTTCCCTTACCTTAGGTCCGACTTGCTTTGTAAGTGTCCGAACCTCCTGCATAATGATTTAAATAATGTTATTGACTTAATCCAGAATCATACATATTTTTATGATATCATATATGGTCATATTCTTAGCTTCTTAGTAGTAATATTTCATTGGTACTTGTTATTCGGGTGTTTATAACTTTTTGTTCTTATGCGTGTTTTGTCGAATAAATTATTATTCTTTTCTTTAGGTTATAGATACCTCATTTCCAGAATGTTATTAGTGTAATATATATCATATTCATTCATTCAATTCATTTGTATAATCATTATGAAATGAAGATCATGTAGAACGAGTCGCATCACATCGTGGAGACGGTATTCCGTACGTACGCATGAGTGATGATGTCGTTCCTATGATCGTGGAATTGTATTGAAGTATATTTATACTATTTCAGAATCAATATCAAATTATAATAGTCATATATAGTCATTATTTACACCTTTATACCCATCCAAGTAAGGTGGTGGTGGAAAATAGATTACACCACGGCGTGGAGACGATATTCCGTACGTACGCACGCGCAGTGATTTCATTTTTCCGTAGGATGGATAGAAGGTGAATTAGGGTTGTTTCATATTTATAATAACATATCAGTATGTAAGTAATACCGATGTTATTACTTTATCATGAAACAACTAAAGAAGAAGAAGTTGAAGAAGAAAGAAATTGAAAAGATCGGTAATGGATATTATCTCTTCTTTGGAACGCCTCTTTGAATCCTCCACTTAGGAAGCTATGATTGGTCTTTGAAGAAGACCAGGACCTCTAGGATTATTCTAGGGAAGTGGAGAAGGGATTTTGGCAGGGGATGGACGAGATTGAGTGCTCAAATTGGTGTGAGGAGGAGGGGGAGGAGGTGCCCTTTTATAAGGGAGGAGAGGGGCACCATAGGAATATCTCAAAATATTATTTTATATTAAAGTAAAAATCGGTTTATAATGGTTCCAAAGGGTCTTATTTCGAAGGTAAAGTGGGGATGGGTCGAAACCCTATCAACCAATAGGATTTAGACAAGTTTATGTTATTATTTTAACCTTATAAATTAGATTTAACTCTAAGTTAAATAATTTAACTTTTACCGTGACTTTTTGTTTTCTTACACTATATGGTTAATACACTTACTATAACATGAAAAACGAACCCCAAGTTGTTTATTATTAATGTATATATCCTTATCTAAGTCATTTGGCTGAACCATAGATTTTTAGGAATAAAATAACAATTAATAAAATAATATTTGATTTAAAAACTATTTTGTGTCAATTTTGACACTATATGATATATGATTTTTGTGAAAGTCATAACAGAGTTATATGTTAGAACCAAGTTTCTTAAAGCAGCACTAATATATTATAGTAAACTAGAAAATTAGTGTAATTCATAAAAAGTATCAAATTACATTTATTTGAGCATTTATAACATCAATTATGTTAACATTTCCTTAAAAGTGTAATTACTGCATCATCGTTGTGTCATAAATAAATTAATTTATATAAAGTCTAAAAATTATAAATAAAATATCATTATGTAGAAATTTTTTTAGATTTCTAATGAATATTTATAGTCGAATTTATTTTATGTATAACCCCATATTAAAAATGTTTTAGTTATTAAACTTTGATTTTAACTATTTTAATTATCCATTAAATAAAATAATAATAAATGTCATAATCTAATACAAGTGGACCTAAATGGTCATATTATATTCATAAGGTTGTTTTTGGTCGAATTACACTAATACAATAGAATTAGGACATGTGTTAGGGTAATAGTAATATCATATTTACCCTTAGTTACCCTATTTACTATTAACCGCGGTAAAAAAGGTAAAAAGTTACTATTCAACAAAAAATTATTTTTATCTCATTGAACCACATTTTACATATTGATATCAACCATGTCTGTCGGATTTTTGAAATTCCATTCACAGAAGCGGTAAAATTATGTTTTATGCAAAATTCAGTTTTTAACGTACCACTTAGTGGCTTCACTATTCATCAAAAATTGAAAGTTTTCAGAAAAATACAAAAATTTCACCCTAGTCTAATTTCGGTATTCCGAATCCAAAAATGAAGTCCATTTTGAAAAATAAAATTTATAAAATTTCATAAAGTGGTTATTACTATTCATAACGGCTATTTTTAATAATATTTTAATAGCATATCATTTTTTAGTGAAACTCGGTATTGCGTACGACGCAAGCTATCGAGGAAGGTCGTGATTTCGTGTAAAACAAGCCAAGAAAGTGTTGTGTAGAAAAAGATTTCTTTGATGATTTATATAACATAAAAGTCTCGGGTGTTACATTCTACCCCCCTTAAAAAGAATTTCGCCCTCGAAATTCGTCACTTTGTAACAAACAAATGAGGATACTTCTCCCTCATCATATCCTCAAGCTCCCATGTAGCTTCTTCAAGTTGGTGGATCCTCCATAAAACATTCACCAATCGAGCGGTCTTGTTTTGTTGGAATTTTTTGCTACGATCCAGAATCTCTATCGGTTGTTCTTCATAAGAAAGATCTTGCTCCAGCGGTACAACTTCTGAGCTGAGTACATGTGAAGGATCAGGTATGTACTTTCTCAAGAGAGATACATAGAACACATCGTGAACTTGAGATAGATTCGGTGGAAGCGCCAATCAGTAAGCTACCTTTCCAACACGATCCAGTATTTCGAAAGGACCGATATATCTAGGGATCAACTTCCCCTTCTTTCCAAATCTCATTTCCCACTTCCAGGGAGATATTCGTAAGTACACTTTATCACCCACTTCAAACTCTAGGTCTTTTCTTTGGTTGCGGCATAACTTTTCTGTCGACTCTGAGCTTCTCGTATGTGTTGTTGAATAGATCTGACCTTTTCTACCATTTCATCAACGAGATCAGGTCCTAATAGCTTTCTTTCCCCAACTTCATCCCAGAAAGTTGGAGTCCTGCATTTCTTTCCATAGAGAGCTTCATAAGGAGTCATCTGAATACTGGAGTGAAAACTATTATTATAAGAAAATTCCACCAAAGGTAGGTGTTGATCCCAACCTCCTTTGAAATCCATAGAGCAAGCTCTCAACATATCTTCTAGGGTTCGAATTGTTCTCTCAGACTGACCGTCTGTCTGAGGATAATAAGTCATGCTGAAACTCAACTCTGTATCCAGAGTATGCTAAAGACTTTGCCAGAACTTCGAGGTAAATCTCGGATCCCGATCAGATATAATAGAAAGTGGTACTCCATGCAATCTTACCAATTCCTTTACATATATCATGGCAAGCTGATCTAGAGATAAATCCTCTCTAATAGCAATGAAGTGTGCATACTTTGTATGACGATCAACTATGACCCAGATAGCATTATTGCCTTTGGATGTGTTAGAAAGTCCTATGAAAAACTCCATAGTGATGTTTTCCCATTTCCATTCGGGTATGGGTAATGGTTGTAACATCCCCTTAGACTTCTGTCTCTCAGCTTTAACTTGTTGACAAACCGAGCATCGAGAGACATATTCAACAACATCTCTTTTCATGCCATCCCACCAGAAGTACTCTTTCAGGTCCCTATACATCTGCATGCTTCCAGGATGAATAGAGAATGATGAACTATGAGCCTCATCCAGCAGCTCCTTCTTTAATTCTTGGATGGGAGGAACAAAAACCCGATTCTTGAACTTTATTATCCCATCACAATCAAGGTTGAACTCAGGAACATTTCTCACCTTCTTTTGTAACTCGACATCTTCTTTCTGTGCCTCTTTAATCTTCACATGTATAGATGGTTGAACATTCATTTGAGAAAGATAAGATTTTCCCCTTCCATTATAATTCCAAGATCCATCCTTTGTAAATCCATAAATATTGGATCTTTTGTGATCCTCATCATGGATAAACTAGCATGGTCTTGTCGACTTAATGCATCTGCCACCTTGTTTGCTTTCCCAGGGTGGTAATGGATTGAGCAGTCATAATCCTTAATCAGCTCCAACCATCTTCTTTGACACATATTCAGCTCCTTTTGTGTGAAAATATACTTTAAACTTTTATGATCAGTATAAATATCACACCTTTCACCATAAAGGTAATGCCTCCAAATCTTTAATGCAAATATTACCGCAGCTAACTCCAAATCATGTGTTGGGTAATTTTGCTCATGGATTTTAAACTGTCGTGAGGCATAAGCTATCACCATATCATTTTGCATAAGAACACACCCCAATCCCTTTTTGGATGCATCACTGTAGATCACAAACCTTTCTCCACTACAAGGCTTTGTGAGCACAGGTGCACTGGATAACCTTCTTTTCAACTCCTTGAAATTCTCTTCACATTCCTCTGTCCAAACAAACTTAACTCCTTTCCGAGTCAACTTGGTGAGTGGGTTCGATAATCGTTTGAAATCTTTTACAAAACGTCGATAATATCCAGCCAAACCAAGAAAACTTTGGATCTCAGTTACTGTTGTTGGTCTCGACCATCTTTCGATAACCTCTGTTTTTGCTGGATCCACAGATATCCCCTCTTTGGAGATTATGTGACCCAAAAATGCAACTTTTTGAAGCCAAAATTCACACTTGGTAAATTTGGCATAAAGCTTCTCCTTTCTCAAGGTCTTCAATATAATTCTCAAGTGATCTTCTTGTTCTTCCTTGCTATTTGAATAAACAAGAATATCGTCTATAAAGACAACCAAAAATTGATCAAGATAGTCTCTAAAGACTCTATTCATTAGATCCATGAAGATAGAAGGGGCATTAGTAAGACCAAATGGAATCCCTATAAATTCATAGTGTCCATACCTTGTACGGAAAGCCGTCTTTGGTATATCCTCCCTTTTGACCCTTAATTGATGATACCCTAAATTAAGATCAATCTTGGAAAAATATTGAGCTCCGCATAGTTGGTCAAATAAGTCATCAATGCGTGGGAGAGGATATTTGTTCTTGATAGTGATCTTGTTATGTTCTCGATAATCAATGCAGAGTCTCACTGATCCATCTTTCTTCTTAACAAATAGAACAAGTTCTCCCCAAGGTGACGCACTAGGGAGTATGAATCCCTTATCAAAATTCTCTTGGAGTTGCTTCTTCAATTCCTGCAACTCAATTGGGGCCATTCTATAAGGTGTCTTTGAAGTAGGCAAAGCACCCGTTACGAGTTCTATTGAGAACTCAACTTCACAATTTGGTGGAAGTCCCGGTAATTCCTCCGGAAAGACATCATCAAACTCTCGTACAATGGGCATATTCTTAATAGCGAGTTTCTCACCAACCATTTGAGATAAATAACCTTCATTTAGTGGAATCAATACCCATAAAATAGAATAAATTTCCACTGGAAGGTTATGTTCATCCTTGCATTGATAGACGATCATAGATTGATCTGGAATATGAAATGTGACTTCCCTTCTTTGGAAATTGACATCAGCTCTGTATAACGAAAGCCAATCCATGCCAAGAATCACATCGAATTCCACTAAAGGAAGGATCACCAGATTTCCAGGAAGCACTTTCCCACAAAATTCAATCGGAGAAGAATTATAAACTTTTGATGCGATTGATGTGCCATTAGGTGTTGTCACAGCTAACTCAACATCTAATTGTTGAGGTAATATGGTGATACCCTTAGAAAATTCTTCAGAAATAAAAGAGTGGGTGGATCTAGAATCAAATAAAACATTTTCTACTTTAGAGTGGATGGTAAGTGTACCTTTCACCACATCGTTATCGTACTCCACATCGCTGATAGAAATTGCATGTGAGTTTCATTTTTCTTTAGCCTTAAGAGTTTGTTGACGTCGACCATCATCATCAACCCTTGGATTTGGGAATTGATTGGCATAATGCCCCATCTCCTTGCACATGAAACATTGAAGTGTAGTAGGTTCATTCTGTGTATCCCTTCCTTTGTTTGCATCATTAGACATCTTTTTCCCATTATCGCGGCATTCAAATGCCCAATGACCTTCCTTTCCACATTTTAAACATTTACTTGTCCCTTTAAGACAACTCCATCCATGTTTCATTCCACACTTTGAGCATAAGGGAATGCTCATCCTCTTTTCAGTGTGCTCTTTAGATTTTCCTTTGAATTCCATTTTCCTCTTCTTATCAAACCCATATGACTGATGGGTTGCCCCAATCTTTATCTCGACTTTGAGAGCACATCGAACGATTTCCTCGTAGCTATTGAAGTCCCTTATGGCTAACTCCCTTCGAATACTTGGTTTTAAGCCACTAAAGAATCGACCGATCTTACTCTCAGGTTGGATAATAATACCAGAAGCGTACCTTGCAAGTCTTGTAAAATTTTCTTCATAGGTACCAACAGATTCATCATCCCTTTGCTTCAGTTCAAGAAACTCTTTCTCCATCTTTGTTCGGAGAATACGAGAGAAGTACTTATCGAAAAATAAGTTCTTGAACTCGTCCAATTCCATGGACTCAATTTCATCCCTTTGCCTCGTATTATTAATAAGATTCTACCATTGATCAACATCTCCTTCCAAACGATACACTGCTAGGATGACTTTATCATGTTCAGAACATTGAAGAACTGAAAATATCTTTTCAGCAGTACTAATCCATTGTTCAGCAACCAATGGATCAGTAGACCCACTGAAAGAAGGTGGACGCTGCCTCAAGAAGGATTCAACAGAATGTTGCTCCTTCCTTTGCTCGTTTGGAAGTCGTGCATGATTCATAGCTTGAGAAAGTTGTGTGAGAATGGCTACATGATTTTTCATTCCATCTCCCATATCGTTTGGTTGCTCAGGGGGACAATCATTGCATTGCCCATCGCATTCCACATTAACACGGTTCCTTCGGGTTCCAGCCATTGACTAAAACCAAGAAGAATAGTGAGAGCAACACTAATTATTATAGGAAAACCACATAATTCAAGAATAAAATTTTCACGCTTAAGGTCTTATCCAAGGTTATTCATGGCCATTTCTAAAACACTATGATTGTGTTCTATGCTTAGACTTATCCTTAGGGTTCTTACTAAGGCTTTCATATCCTAGTTTCCAAAGGTTGACTATACCATTCCACTGATACCAACTATAACGACCCATACTTTTTATACATTGTTAATACTTCAAAATTGAAGCACACTTATTACAACATATGACAAAACAACAAAGGACCATATAGGTATAGTGTCTTTAGAAATTGGGAAACATAAACAACTGGTTCATAAATCTTCTACAGTGTCTGCCATTTATTTCATCATATCTAGGGTCCCTTTTAGCATATTCTACTTAATATCCAACTTCCTGACCTGGGGAAAAGAAAACATACAAAAAAGGGTGAGCTCAAATTCTCAGCAAGGGAAAATAAAGGAAATAAAAATCATATCATATCTTTTTAAAATCATAACCTGCAAAAGAGATCATAATATCTTAACATGGAATAAATCATAGAAGTGAAAATGTGATCCCCATAATCATAACATAAAACTTGAAACTTTGTGTAAGGCACACATAATCATGGAAAGTCATTTCTTGTTAGTCATGACTCATTTCCAAGACTATCATAGCGGACAAAGTCCATTTCCGAACCGAGTTCACTCCTCGTTTTAGTCCTGTATCACTGAACCGAAATAACCTTCCGTTCCAGCCATGTCTATCTCATGAGATATAAAATCTTTACCCAATGCATTGGAGGGAGATATGGGTCCCAACCATCTCATAATGATACCATTCTTATGTGTTCCACAAAATCATAAATCATACATCATTGCATTACCCATGTAAAAAAAATGGGAATCTTAAACATCATGACATCATAAAACAATTCATATATGATAAAGTAATTCATAAAAATAATTCCATCACAACATAATCAAATCAAAATAATAATAGGGATAAAAACAGAACCCTTTATTATCTTAGATGGAAAATAATTTTGATAAAACACTTGAACTCCATTCTTGAGGAAAATATCATTTCTTCTTCAAAAACACTTTTCCTTTCTTAACCTGTCATACTAAAAGAAGTTGATTAAAAATAAACTTTAAAACTTGTAAAGGAAGCTTCTTGGAAATAATTTTTTAAAAATCCATTCATGCCGTATAAGTTAAGAAAAACATTCTTCGTACTTTTGTCGGAAAAGTCAAAAAGTACCTTGTACAAAAAACGACAAAAGATTCCTTTCATATTATTTACTAAAAACTCACAGAAGGGTAAAATTGGATTTAAACATTTGTAGGTGGATGGAAATAATATTTCATATTCAGGAAACATGGATGTGGATGATAAAATATACCCCAGTAAATACTAAAGTATAAACAATCTCGGATAAAAATGAGATTGTGATATTTCCCTTCCCTTAGGTCCGACTTGCTTTGTAAGTGTCCGAACCTACTTTATAATGATTTAAATAATTTTATTCACTTCATCCAGAATCATAATTAACTTTATGATATCATATATGGTCATATTCTTAGTTTCTTAGTAGTAATATTTCATTTCTACTTGTTATTCGGGTGTTTATAACTTTTTGTTCTTATGCGTGTTTTGTCGAATAAATTCTTATTACTTTATTTAGGTTATAGATACCTCATTTCCAGAATGGTATTAGTGTAATATATATCATATTCATTCATTCAATTCATTTATATAATCATTATGAAATGAAGATCATGTAGAAAGAGTCGCATCACATCGTGGAGACGATATTCCGTACGTACGCACGAGTGATGATATCGTTCCTATGACCGTGGAATTGTATTGGAGTATATGTATACTATTTCATAATCAATATATCTTTATAATAGTCATATATAGTCATTATTTACACCATTATACCCATCCAAGTAAGGTGGTGGTGGAAAATAGATTACACCACGGCGTGGAGTCGGTATTCCATACGTACGCACGCGCGGAGATTTCATTTTTCCGTAGGATGGATAGTAGGTGAATTAGGGTTGTTTCATATTTATAATAACATATAAGTATGCAAGTAATACCGATTTTATTACTTTATCATGAAACAACTAAAGAAGAAGAAGTTGAAGAAGAAAGAAATTGAAAAGATCGGTAATGGATATTACCTCTTCTTTGATACGCCTCTTTGAATCCTCCACTTAGGGAACTAAGATTGGTCTTTGAAGAAGACCAGGACCTCTAGGATTATTCTAGGGAAGTGGAGAAGGGATTTGGCCAGGGGTTGGACGAGCTTGAGTGCTCAAATTGGTGTGAGGAGGAGGGGGAGGAGGTGCCATTTTATAAGGGAGGAGAGGGGAACCTTAGGAATATCTCAAAATATTATTTTAGATTAAAGTCAAAATCGGTTTATAATGGTTCCAAAGGGTATTATTTAGAAGTTAAAGTGGGTATGGATCGAAGTACTATCAACCAATAGGATTTAGACAAGTTTAGGTTATTATTTTAACCTTATCAATTAGATTTAACTCTAAGTTAAATAATTTAACTTTTACCGTGACTTTTTGTTTTCTTACACTATATGGTTAATACACTTACTATAACATGCCAAAGGAACCCCAAGTTGTTTATTATTAATATATATATCCTTATCTAAGTCATTTGGCCGAACCTTAGATTTTTAGGAATAAAATAAAAATTAATTATATAATATTTGATTTAAAAACTATTTTGTGTCAATTTTGACACTATTTGATATATGATTTTTGTGAAAGTCATAACAGAATTATATGTTCAAACAAAATTGATTAAATCAACACTAATATATCACCGTAACCTAGAAAATTAGTGTAATTCATAAAAAGTCTCAAATTACATTTATTTGATCATTTATAACATTAATTATGTTAACATTGCCTTAAAAGGGTAATTACTGCATCATCGTTGTGTCATAAATATATTAATTTATTTAAAGTCTAAAAATTATAAATAAAATATAATTATGTAGGAAATATTTTTAGATTTCTAATGAATATTTATAGTTGAATTTATCTTATGTATAACCCCATATTAAAAATGTTTTAGTTATTAAACTTTGATTTTAACTATTTTAACTATTCATTAAATAAAATAATATTAAATGTCATAATCTAATCCAAATGGACCTAAATGGTCATATTATATTCATAAGGTTGTTTTTGGTCGAATTACACTAATCCAATAGAATTAGGACATGTTTTAGGGTAATAGTAATATCATATTTACCCTTAGTTACCCTATTTACTATTAACCACGGTAAAAAGGTAAAAAGTTACTATTCACCAAAAAATTATTTTTATCACATTGAACCACATTTTACTTACTGATATCAATCGTTTTTGTCGGATTTTCGAAATTCCATTCACAGAAGTGGTAAAATTAAGTTTTATGCAAAATTCAGTTTTTAACCTACCACTTAATGGTTTCACTATTCATAAAAAATTGAATGTTTTCAGAAAAATACCAAAATGTCACCCTAGGCTAATTTCGATATTCCGAATCCAAAAATGAATTCCATTTTGAAAAAAAAAATTTAAAAATTTCATAAAGTTGTTTTTTATTATTAATAACGGCTAGTTTTAATAATATTCTAATAGCATATCGTTGTTCAGTGAAACTCGGTATTGCGTACGACGCAAGCTATCGAGGAAGATCGCGATTTCGTGTAAAACAAGCCAAGAAAGTGTTGTGTAGAAAAAGAATCCTTTGATGATTTATATAACATAAAAGTCTCGGGTGTTACACACAATGATAGGAAGGTTCTTATAATTCTTTTTTGTCCCAACGTTTCCTATGGGTATTTTTACCATAAGTTCGGGATTCATATCATGAGATGGAATATCTAATTTACTAGAAAACTTATCAGAAATGAAATAACGTGTAGAACCTGAATCAAACAACACATTGGCATAATCCGAACAAAAAAATAGTGTACCTGATACTACTTCATTCGATGGCCCAACATCTGCTGAAGTAGTTGCAAAGGATTTTACCACCCCTTTCTACTTGTAGTCTGGCTGCTTTCCCTCAGTTGAGTTCTTCGTTAGACAGTCAATTGCATAATGACCCATTTCATTTAACTTAAAACATCTTACCGTTGGCTTTTCATTTCCTACTTGATTATCTTCCTTACAGTTATGAAAAATTTGACCAGACTTTCCACACCGAAAGCACTTTCCAGACTCGGATAAACATTCTCCAGGATGCATTTTACCACACTTCTCACAGGATGGATATTTGGTTTTCTTACCTCCTTGCTTCTTTGATGAATTATTCCCTTTTTCCTGCCAACTGTACCTCTTATTCTGTTGTTTGTTAAAGAACACCAGATCATCGGAAAACTCTATTTCCACCTTCTCCGCACATCGAACAAGCTTTTCATAACTTTTGAACTCACGAGAAGCTAAAGCCCTTCGATACCTTGGCTTTAACCCTGAGTAAAAACGGTTGATTTTTCTATCAAGATCTCGTATAAAATTTGGATCATACCATTCCAGTCGAGTGAACTTTGCTTCATAAGCAGCCACTGAGTCTTCCTCTTTCCTCAATTCTAGGAATTTTTTTCCCATCCTAAGTCGAACAGCCTTAGGAAAATACTTCTCAAGAAACATACCTTTGAATTCATCCCAGTCGAGAGCATCAATCTCATCAGCATCTTAGATATTTTTAACCATCGACCACCACTGATCTGCTTCACCCTCTAAACAGCAAATAACAAGATTAACCTTTTGATTGTCTGAACACCCCATGAAAATAAAAATCTTCTCGAGTTCTTTAATCCACCCTTCTGCTAGCACGGGTTCAGATGATCCCTTGAATGATGGGGGATGTTTCCTCATGAAATTTTCCCCCACTGACATGTTCCTCTGCGGTTTATCTGGATGATCTCGTGCATGGATACCACCACCATTTATAGCCTGAGTCAACTGTGCCATCACTGCAACAAACTGTTCAGTTCCAACTCCGACCATCTCAGGTTGCTGATTTGGAAGGTTGTCTTCCACGTGATGTCATCCAAACATAGCTGCTTTGTTTCCTCTGCAGAAGACCATTCTGAACACAGAAATATCTTTGGTGAAGCAACATGTTAATCTTTAAATGCTATATCATTTCAGTCATACCACAAATTAAATTATAATTTAACAATTTTCTAACTCCTAAAGTTGTCTAAACTGTCCTTCGATACCAACTATAAGGAGCCGACCTTAAACATTACTTAATATTTAATTAAATGAATAATTCACATTGAGGATCTTTTCAGGTTTAGAGTTTTAGAGAATTAGGACATAACTATTAAATCTCAAAAGATTAAAAAGTGTACATTTCTACTAAGTTTCCATAAAATAAAAACTCTTAAAAAGAAACAAGTCTAGTTCCATGTTTTAGATATCATGACATTTCCTTGATCACATCCTTGACCCTATTCCACATTAAGTCCTGTGAAAAACGTTTCAAAAAAAATTGGGGTGAGCATAAAAATCTCAGTAAGGGATACACAAAGAATGAAAACTGTTAGTTTTTCAAAACAACAAATAAACCATGTATACTTTTCCAAAGTAATAGTTTTCACCTTTATGAAGAAGTAAAAACTCTTAACTAAATAAAAGATCATTACTTACCCTTTTGTAACCAAAAGATTACTATAAAAACCATATAAAGAACACACAACATATAAAGGGAACTTGGGACATAAACATACTCAAATGGAATAACCATAATGTCGACTTCAACGCATATCACTTAATGGAATAGCCATACGGCCGACTTCCATACCCAATGCATTGGAGGTTATAACATAACCACCCATCCTCGTATTACCGGCACCACCCGTCATATGGTTTATCACGTAACCACCTGTCAAATGTCCAAATACCATTATAAAATCATAAGACCTAGAACAAATATAATGGAAAGAAAACATTTCCACACTTTGATCAAAATATATCACTTAAATATATTGACATAAAAATCCATTATAAAAACCATTTTCAATACCAAAATACATAAAAGAGTATATGGTATTTATTTCATTTTAAAAACATTACAGCTTATTGAGGAAGCCAAATACCAAATAACACTCGAGGCGGCGGAAAAGGGTCATTGTCACCGCATACTTTAAAATAAACATTCCTTTTTGTCGTTTAGTAAAACGCTTCGTATAAAAAAATATTCCTTTTGACTAGAAATAAAATTCAAAGGGGTTTATACACTGTATAAAATAATGTTGTGTATAAAACCAAATATGCCTCAATGAAAAGAGATTGAGACTAAGTCCCTTACCTCGGGTCCGACTTGACTTGATTGTTCTTTAATGTCTTGAATAATAAACTTGAGTTTATTTATACTTGCTTAAGAACCCTTTTCAAGTTTATTATACCTTTTATATCACTTATTACCATTTTAAGAACATTATTTAATCATTTATGTTAATAACTGTCGTTTTGTCGATATTTGGTACTTCAGTCAAAAGTGAACTTCTTATATTTACAAGTTGTTCACGTAGTCAAATATCCATTATCTCAAGAATTATATTAATGATTTAGATTCCATATATATCATATATATCCATTATATACATGAATTTATAATATTACATAATCATATAGAGGTAAGAAATGAAATGCACCGTTCAGGGAGACGGTAAGCTGTACGTACGCATGAACGCTACTTCCATTTCTATGTGATATTAAGGGAATTAAAACTAAATGGGATATATGTATATTTTAATTACAGAATTATATTCATCATTTAGATGTAACATACATCATATATATCCATTATATATGTGTACTTATAATAGTACATTACATTTGGGGATAAGAAATTAAATGCACCGTTCATGGAGACGGTCAGCCATACATACGCATGAACGCTACTTTCATTTCTATCTCATACTTTAATGGAAAGAAACAATAATTATATAAAGGTATATTATAATTCTAGTATAATATAATATATAATATCATTAAATCTATCCTTTATATATACCACATATGGTATTAACGAATCAAATAACTTTGAGGGGGCGATAGTCCGCACTTCCTAAAATGATGATATGGCGTTTACCCATAATGGAAAACATAAAGGTATGACACAAATGAAAAATAAAGAAGCATAAGGAAAACATAAACATAATATATACCATATATAAATAGAGTGACATCTTAATGTCCACCATTAAATGTGTTAAAAGAAGATTGAACAATCATCGTTTCGTGAGGCAGAAATTCGCCAACCACTGAAACAGTATGTTCTTTAATAATTAGACGAAGGTGTGTGTATTTTTATCACAAAATAATTCTTATAAAAACATACTAGTATATGGAAGATACTGGTGTTGTTACAAAATAAATTAATAAAAAGAGTTTAGGGGGTTGGAGAAGCAAAATAAAACAAAAGTGCACAAGTGAAGACGTTACCTTAAATTCGGGTAACTCCCTTTGGTTTGAACCAAAAGGGTTTATTGAAGAGCTTACTGCCTAAGTTAAGGCTTATAGGATTAGAATAGGGATTTGGATAGAAAAAATGATCAGAGTTTGGCCTATCCAAAGGCTTGAGAGGTGTGGGTAAGGTGGTAGAGGTGGGGGCCTTTTATAGGAGGAGAGGAGGGGTACTCTTGGAAAGGTATAAAATGTTACTTTATTTTCAAATGTGTTTCGAATTTTTAAGGTCCCACATTGATTTATTTCGAGGATAAGGTGATAAGAGTTCGAAATCCACCCATACAATAGGTTTTTGACATGTGTAGGTCTTAGATTTTACATTATCTTTTCATTTTATTTAAATCGTTAAATAATGAGGTAATCGCTGCATCATCATGATGTCATAAATAATTTAATTTATTTAATGTGTAAAAATTATAAAAAAAATACTATGATGTAGGAAATAGTTGTATATTTCCAAGTACTATTTATAGTAAAAAATTTCACTTTTATAACCCCATGTAAAAATTGTTTTAGTAAAAAAATACATGTTTGTGTCATTTTTACTTTTACTTTAAATAAAAGGCATAAATGTCATTATCTTACCCAAGTGGATCCTTGGGGTCCCAAAAATCGACCCATGGGTTGTCTAGGTCGGCCATGGATCATCCAATAGGGTTATCACAAGTTTCTAGATATTTTCATTTTATTATAATATCATTTTTATCTTAAATCACACTAATTACCTTTAATCGCGATTAATAAAACTTAAAAGTTACTTGTCATCGAAAATTATTTTCATCACATTGAACCACATTTTACTTAATAATGAAAGTAATTTATATTAGATTTTTGAAATTCAAATCACAGAAGTGGTAAAGTTCCATTTAAACGAAAAATCAGTTTTTGTAACTACCACTTTGTGGTTTCATTATTCATCAAAAATTAAGGTTTTTCTGAAAAATACCAAAAATTCACCATAAGCTATATTTGATATACTGAATTATAAAATGATTTCTATTTTACCAAATTCATAACCTATAATTTTCATTAATTAATTTTATAATTAAATCCCGCTGTCAAATCAAATAGCGTGTTTTTAAGAAACAATATCTATTAAAAGATTGACACTAGTTTATGTCCAATATCAAAGTGATATTCATTTCAATGACCACCATTGGATTAAATGGTAAAAATATATTCTAATTTAACTTTAAAAAAAATTAAAAAGATAATCTAACTATATAAATAAATTATATTAAAAATATTTTTTGAATTAAAATACAACACTTCTCACTATTCATTAAAAAATGAACATTATCAGAAAAATACCAGAAATTTATCCAAAGTAAATTTCTATGTCCCAATCATAATGAATAAGTTTATTTTGACAAATATAGCATATAAAATTGTCAAAAGTTAGATTTAAAAATTGTTCTCCATCAAAAGGCGGTAAAACAATCTTTTAAAAATATTAGAGTATTCCATGCTTAATATTGAATTTATTCTCATTTTAAGCCTCTAAAACACTATATAATTCATAAATAGACATAGATAAGAATATCTATTATTCATTACTTACCTTGGATGTTACAATATTTTTCATTTAATTAGTATAACGTTATTATGTTCATTCATGGTCTTTTTGATGGGTTCATAGGTTCAATTTCATTGTTTGGGGGCGTTTGTTTCCTTGGTTTTCAACAATAGTTTATTTATATACATGTAAGGATAAAAATGAAAGATGAGAATGGTTTTCCAGAATTGAAGTTTTATTTTATTAGTGAACATCGCTAATATTAAATGTTTATAAAATGTAATTTGGTTATTTGGAGTGAAGATGAATTATTATATAAACCTTTAATGATAATAGTTTTTGTTAATTGGCGGTTTTTTATCACATCCAACACATTTTGCATTATAAATTAATATCACGTGTAAAAAAGATTCTCAAAACATACATTAGACATAAAAAATACATTATAGTCTATTTCAACAATAAACATGGTTTGATGATGACAATTGATGGCGGTAATATAAATTGAAAACTCGTCGTCATTGACTGTGAAAAATTAACACATCTCGGATTGTGTTTTCATTTCAAGTATAAAAGATGGGGAAAGGTGATATGATAATGATTTATCACAGTATAAAATCAAAATTAAATTACATGTATGTTACTGGATTTATCATAAAATTTGGATGAAAAAGGGTGAGTAAAGAAAACGTAAGAAATGAACTTGAAAGAAAACAAAAGAAAGGAAAAGTGGAATTTAACTCTTGAATATATTTTCCTTAAGAGCCTTTTTAGGGGATAGGATTTGGTTTTCAAAAGAGACCAAGGGTTACTCGACGTGGGAGAGGGAATATGGAGATATTTTATCTGAATTTTGACTAACAATGAGGCTTGAGAGGAGTGGAGAGAAGAGGTAAAGAGGGGTGGTATTTATAGTGGAGGAGATGAGGGGTTTCCCATTATTTTAATTATTAATTTAATATTATTTCTCAATACTATAGATATATTTGATTCTTATGACCAAAAATAGTAAATAGAGAATGTGATTTCGAAACAATGACCATTTACATCATCCATGACTCAAGTATTATGCATAAATTCAGGATTTAGCATGTATAAAAAATTATCATATTTTACTATTCATCAAAAATTCAAGTATTTAAAAAAACCCTGACGATTTACCTCAGCCATTATTGGATGTGTATAATTAAAAAATGAACTCTATTTTATGAAAATAATTTTATAAATATTTGAAATTTAATTTTTAATTAAAATCATAATTTTCATGAAAAATGAACAATTTTATATTAAAACCGCTTTTCTAATAGTTGGAAAAATCAAGGTCTCAAAAAATTATCTTAGGATCATTATAAATCAAAAAAATAGTTTATGAACTCAGTTTAATAAAATAAATTTTCTTTTAATTTATTACATTAATCATAAAAAATTAATTAAATAAATAAGACTGATAAAAATACTAATACTATATTAATAATTTATTAAAAAAGTATTAACTTATAATGTAATATAAATATATCCCAGTGTTACATATATGATGGATAAATTTTATTTATACTTTTATAGGTGGGGTAACTATTACATTGAGTGTTTTACTATTTATAAGGGTCTCATTACTATTCCAAATTCAAGTTACAATTTTATCGGTATGTGTTCTTTAACTTATAGAGATACCTTCTATTTCAATCAATATCCATTTATAATGTTTTCGTTGTGTTCTATAAGTAATATTATGTGATTGTACTATAATTATAAGAATGAAATTTTTATTGATAGAATATTGGGTCATTACATTCTTCCCCCCATAGGAAATATCACCCTCAAAATTTTGTTTTACATTCTAAGATATAAATTGTTGTGGGTACTTTTCCTTTATTTCTTCCTTTAGTTACCATGTTAACAATTCATACTTATTTTTCTGCTATAGTAATTTGACAAGGTAAGTAGTCTTGTTGTGTAGAACTTTATCTCTATGATCCATGATCTTCACTGGATGCTCCTCAGAAGAATGATCATTCTCCGACTACACCAACTCTGAAGAGAGTACATGTGAAGGATCTAGTATATATTTTCTTAAGAGGTATACATTAAAGACATCATGAGCTTTAGACATGGAAGGTGGAATTGCTAGTAGATAAGCCATAGCTCTAACACGATAATGAATCTTGATGGGGCCGATGTACCCGATACTTAACTTTCCTTTCTTCCCAAACCTCATAAAATTCATCCATTGATATATGTGGAGGAATACCACGTTTCCAAATTTGAACTCAAGGTCCCGTTGGTGATTGGTTTCATAAATATTCTATCAACTTTGGGCTACCTTGATGAGTTACTGAATGGTTTTCACCTTCTCCACCATTTCTTCAACCATTTACCATCCAAAAAGCATACACTCGACAACATAATCCCAACATTCCAGTGTTGTACATATTTTCCCATAAAGGTCATTATATGGTGTCATTCAGAAACTGGAGTGGAAAAAATTATTATAAGAGAATTAGACTAGTGGAAGATATTGGTCTTGCCCTCCTTTGAAGTCCATAGAACATGGTATCAAGATATCTTCTAGTGTCTGAATAGTTCACTCATATTGACCATTAGTTTTAGGATGACATGTCGTACTAAGGATTAGTTCATTGATTAGAGCATGCAGAAGAATTTTCTAGAACGTCGAGGTATATCTCATATCTTGATTAGATACAATAAATTTTTGAACTCCATGGAGACTTACCACTTCATTGATATATATCTTCGAAGGTTGATCCAATGATAATTCCTCTCAAATTGCGATAAAGTGCACTGTCCTGATAAGTTGATCTATAATGACCCATATATCATTGTTTCATTCAGATGTCCTTGTATGTATAGTGACAATTTCCATGTCAATGTTCTCCAAATTCCATGTTGGTATGGATAGTGGTTCTATCATCCCTTTAGAATTTTTTCTTTCATCCTTCACTTGTAGACATTCTAGGAACATTGATGTATATTTATAAATCTCATTCTTCTTATTTTCTAACCAAAAGTTCTCCTAGAGAATTCAAAACATATTTTTTCTCCCTAGGTGAATAGATATGGTTGATCTATGTGAATCATTGAAAATATCCCTCTTTATCTTTGGATAAGATGGTATACATAATCATGACCCAAATCGTAAAACTCCTCCCTCATAAATCTTGATCTCAGAGGATTTCCCATATCTAATATTTTCTACCCCTTTTAGAATTTCCACATATATTCTTTGAGAATCCATTATTTTCTTAATGAGGGGTGGTTGTTCTACCATTTGAGAATGGATTTAATTCCCATGTACATTCTCTAAAAATATAAGAAGATTGGATACTTCTCACTTTTCTTAATTGATAATGATGCATGATCCTTTCTACATATATCATTCCCCACATTATTTCCCTTACCAGGATGGCAGTGGATAGAGCATTCATAATCCTTGATGAGCTCTTACCATATTTACTTGAGCATATTAATCTTATTCGATGTGAAAATACTTTTGAGACTCTTGTGATTATTATATATCTCAAACTTCTATCCACAAAGGTAACACCATAAAATTTTCCATGCAAATATCCCAGTAACCAACTCCATATTATGTGTGGCATAGTTTTTGTCATGTATTTTTAGCTACCATGAGGCATAGGCTATCACATTATCATTTTTATCTAGTACATGGCCTAATCCTTTCTCTGAAACATCGTTGTACACCACAAAGAGTTTTCCACTTGTTGGGAGTGTGAGTATTGGCACAGTCAGAAGACTAGTTTTGAGCTCCTTAAATATTTCATCACATTCTTGAGTCCAAACGAACTTCACTCCATTTCATGTCAGCTTGTTCATTGTGTTTGAGAATATTGAGAAGTTCTTCAAAAATCATTGATAATACCTGAATAGACCAAGAATAAAACAGATCTCTATTACAGATATTGGGATGGGCCACTCTGAAATTTAATTTTTCTTGGAATGGTCCATAGATATTACTTTTCTAGTGGCAACATTCCCTAATAATGATATTTACACCTTCTAGAAATCACATTTACTATACCTTTCATAAATTTTCTCCCTTCACAAATTCATCATCACAGTATTCAAATGCTTCTCATGTTTAACCTTTCTCTTAGACTATGTAGGAATATCATCAATAAAAACTACCACAAATCTTTTTTATGTAATCTCAAAATATCGTATTCATTAAATCCACGAATATTGCAATATAATTAGTGAGTATGTAGGGAATCACTATGAACTCATAATGTCGATACCTCATTTGAATGTCATTTTTGAGAATATCTTCCTTATACACCTTTAATTGGTGATATCCTGGATGAAGGTCCACCTTAGAGAAATAACTGGTACCATGAAGCTGGTCAAACAAGTATTCAATCTGAGGAAGGGGATACTTTTTCTTTATCATTATTTTTTTGAGATCACAATAATCAATGTATATGTGCATTTAACTATCATTTTTCTTGAAAAAGAGGATTTTTTATCTCTATGGTGAAGCACTTGGGTGTATAAAACCCTTGTTTGGATTATCCTTTAACTGCTTCTTTAGCTCTTACAACTCTATGATAGACATTCTATAATTTTTATTTGATATAGGTACAGATCCAAGAAAAATATCAATTGATAACTTGACCTCTCAATCAGGTGGAATACCATGATATTATTGGTAAAATACATGAGTGTAGTCCATTATAATTTAAATGTCTTAGATCATGATTGAATCCTTTCTCTTGATCATTTGAGCTAGATTTGCTTGATCATAAGGAAGTAATATCTACACTTGAGACAATGATACTAAAGAGATTCATCTTCCACCTTACACTAGTAAATAATTTTAGCATGTGTCGGTATGTAAAGAGTGATATCCCTTTCCTGGAAGTTGATGTTGGATTTGTATAGAGATATCCAATCAATGCCCAAGATAATATATAACCTAAATAAAGGATGCATGACAAGATTTCCCAGGAGGTCCAGCCCACAAATGATAACCAAGGAGGAGTTATATACTTTGGATAAACCAATTTTCCCATTTTCTGTTCCCATATATAACACAATCTATAAATTTTGAGGTGGTTTTTTGATAGTTCTATTAAAATTAAATGCTATGAATGAATGTGTTGAACTAGAATCAAACAGTATGTTCTATAATATTGAATGAATGACTAGCATACCTATTACCACAATTTTTTCCAAATCTACCCCATTTGTAGCATTATCATAAGATCTCCCTTTTTTTAATGGAGGTTATTGTTGATTTCCTCCAATAACCATTGGATTAGGGAAATTGTTCTCAAAATACCCATGTTCCCTGTAGTTGTAACACTACAATGCAATCTGATTTTTTTTAACAAAACCATATTTTATTATTCTATGTTAGTGGAATTCCTCATATCCCTTTAGCAGTTTTTAGCCAGATGTCTCATTCTTCAACATTTTAATCAATTCTTGGTTCCCATTATATATTTACCTAGATGAATTTTCTCAAAATTTTTACACATGGGATGTCTGATCTAATTTCCATCATGGGATCTATTTTTCATACCACCAATATTAGACTCCATTTTTCTGTTTTTGCCTCTGGTCCCCTGAGACCACTAAGAGTCTCCAATCTCAATTTAAACATAGAGGAAAAAAATACAATCTCTTCATAACTATCAAATTCATGAATCACCAACACTTTTTATTGACTCATATTTAGTCCACTAAGGAAAAACGTTGACCTTGATTTTGGTGTTAATGAAAAAGATGGAAGCATTTCATTCAAGCCTTTAGATGTTTTCTTCATATGCCGCGATGGAATCACCATCCTTCTGATTGAGTTTGAGGAGCTCTCTTTACAACTTGAGTTGGAGGGTTTGTGGAAAATATTTATTGAATTTGTTTCTTTAATTTATCCCAATCCATGGAATCAATTTCCATTTTCAACTTCGTATTCTTGATCAGTTTCAACCACTAATAATCTTACCCAAAAAAATGATAGACTTAGACTTTGAATTTCTCTTCTTCTAAGCATTGGAGGACAAAGAATATATTTTCAATGGTGTTAATTCACTATTCCAAGAGGAGGGAATCAGAAGAGGCATTAAACATGGGAGGCCTTTTTTGCATGAAGGATTTGATGGAAACATTCTCTTTCCTTAGAGGAGGAGGCCATTATATACGATTTAAGATATTATTCATAATATGCACCAGTTGAGAAAGCACTGTAATTTTTTTGAGCACTCGTTCCCATCATATCAGGCATATCATTAGAGCAGTTATCACATGTCTTATTACATTGATAGTCAAAACATGTTCTTCTATTTCCCACCATTAACTATGAAAAATAATGTACAATTAAGGGGTTTGAATACTTAGATAATAAACAAAACAAGTAATCTTTAAACATAAAAGGTTAAACTCTTAAAGGAAATGTATATCTTAAATTACGATTCCCTGTGTTTTAATAAAGGTTATCCATGATATTTGTCCTAATATATGTTCTCATGGGTTTATTTTTTTCTCTAAATAATGGTTCATACTAATCATATTAAGTTTCCAAAGAATATCCCCTAGGAATTTCAAACCATGAGTGAAATATATCATGTTGTTGTGCACGAGTTCCAATTTGATTCTCGCTCAAAGTGGTGTTTTTGGGTTTTACCCCTAGATTCATATATTCTAGATCCACCTCAACTTGTTTGTATCCAAATATGGATGTATTTTCTTGATAAAAAACTTACTCTATACTTACCAACATTTATGGATGTTTTCTCATACTTAGTATCATCCCAAAGGTTCTTACTAAAGTGCTCTATTCCTAATATCTAAAAATAAGTAGTCTTTGATTTGATACCAACTATAGAAACCCTATCCATTTAGACATATCATTACATTGTTTTAATCATAATAAAACATCCTATTACAAGACAAGGATCTTAATGTCTAGTGTCTTGGAAGACTTGGTACATATATAGGAAAACATGGGACTAAATAAAACATTTTTTTATTTAATCTTCACGAAGAGCTCATAAATTTTATTATGCTCATACATATGCCTAAAATAACATGGGGATAACTTGAACAAATGGATGAGCTAAAAATATTATTAAGGGAATAAAAATAAGAATAAATCTTAAGCACATGGGTTAGAAGGAATTATATAATACTATAAAAAGGCACTGAACATATGTAATCATGACATATAATCATGGTATCACATAAACGTGGTTCCTTAGTAATGCAGAGGAAACATAAAAAATGAATTTAGCATGAGCCGAGGCTTGTGGCACATAGAGGATCACATGTCGAGGTTTTCAACCATTGCACATGGTAGCACGAGTCAAGGCTAACTGCCAAGACCATGGTATATAATATATCATGAGACTAAAAATTACACAATGCATTTGAGGGATATCTCAGCACACCCATCAGAAAATTTTGATGAATATTCTTTCCACATATAAAATCAAACATAATCAATCATACATAAACATATGGGTTACCCACGGTAAGAATTGGATATCAAAATAATGTCATAAAACATAAAAAATGGGAGAATCATTAAAATTCTAATAAAGGGAAGGAATTATATCATTAATGGACAATCATACTGTATAATAGGCATATATCATGAATATTGATGTCAACTTGATGTGGTAACATTTAAAAATTGTACTTTAGAAACTTTAAAATTAAAAATTTTTAGAGTAGTTAAAGGAAAATATTGAAGGTCATAAAATGGCATAATGGATTCATGGATGAATTAAAACTCAATCATACATTATTTGTTGAATAAATAATTACTCATTAGGAATCATTGCCCATGAAAATTTTATTGGAAATTTGATTCATTTATGATAGATCAATGTTTTCAAAGTAGTAAATATTTTTCTTGTGTATATCTAAAGTTTGATATAAGCGCCATAAATTATCTTATTCTACAAGTTGATGATATGTTTATTATTTATAAATACATGAATACCATTAATGATGTTAAATTACAATAAAAGTCTATTATTAAATTGAAGGACCATGGTAATGCTAATTAGATCTTTAGAAAGGAATTAGTTAGGGATCTAATTATGATAATTATTTACCTTTAAAAGACTTATTATGTTATGAATATCCTAAAGAGAAACCTATTAGAATCACTTATACCTATTTCTATTTTTTTCACAACACATAAAAATCATTGAAAAAGTCACCTATAATCAAGGTTGAGGTTGATTACTTGAGAAATATCACTAATGTTAATATAGTTGGTTGTATCATGTATGAAATAATTTCACCATATCATATTTTCCCTATTCTATTTTCACCCTTTTAAGTTTTTTTAAATACTAGGAAAGACACACTAGAATTACCTTAAATGTATTCATAAATAAATTTCATTTACACCATCATTTTAACTTTTATTCAGTACAAATTTCAATTATAATGAAAAGATTTTGATTTTTAGGTAACATTAACATAAGGAAGTGCTGTATAGGCCATTGTTTACTACTCTTGGTGGACTAATATCCTAGAATTGTAATATATAGTATTTATTGGTCATATGATCTACTAATGTTGGGTATATTAAACTAACTCAGTCTATCAAAGAATCTATTTGAAAAAATGTTTACTTTGTAAACTATCTCATTACAATTATATTATTTATGTATATAGAGATAACCCGCAAAATTTATATTTGTATAAGAATTTATTTTTCAATTGTATATTTTTACATAAAATAATATACTACATTATATTAGAGAATTTATTAAAATTTTAATGGTGTGTATCACCAAGATATATACAAATTATAATCATTATATTGTTGTTCAAATGTTGTGACATAGACCAAGTTCATTCACTAGAATTTTATCTTGAACATGGTTTCAACTAAATAATATTAGGTTCAATAAATTTAAAAAAATTATTTTTTAATGGTGGAGATTTATAATTTTGATTTACTTATAATATTTCTTAATTTATTCTTCCAAAAATATATTTTTGATTATCATGAATTTAAATTTTTTATAATCAATGTATTTTCTGAAAATTATTTGGTTTAAAATTATATGATGGGAATATTTTATGTTGGCTTCATTTGATATTTAACTGATCTAAACTGTTAATTTGGGAAATATTTATTATTAGGTTGATGACCATGTCCTTTTTACCTACAAGTGACCGAATTCTATTGATCATTGTTATGTTTTCAAGGTTTTTTGACCTATTAATATATATGTTTTACAAGCCCCGTTTATGCTTTCCACACATCCTAGGCTTCTGTTTTACTACTCAGTGCATCTGCTTCAAATTCGATCAGGGTATTATATCACTACCTTTTTTGTTTCACATAGATGTTTATTTACTCCTTATAGGTGGTCATCATTTTGATGTGTGGTTGAACCCTTCATCATCCCATTTAATGTAGCTTTATATTTTGAATTCCAATGATAATAACTCTCCGAAGAGGTTGGTGAGGACCTTGAAGTTTCTCCAGATCTACCTCTATATGTTTCCCATCAATAGTTTTCATCTGCATTCTTTTATCCTAAATAAGATATAGTTATAGAGTTGAGTTTTGATAGATATTGAGAGCCTACATCCATCGAGGAATATCCAGTTGTGTGCATCATAAATATTCAGAAGTAATATGTTCCTTTAATGTTTACTATAAGAAAAAAAATTCAATGGTAAGATGAATGATTGGTCATTTTTTTCTGTCGGTTATTTGATAATATGCATTTATTCATTATATTCTCAAAATTGTTTTATCTATTATAATTTTTTTATAAAACATGTGATTGATGGGGTGTTCTTTTTATTCATGTATAACCAAAACGGGTCTAAAGAACATTAAATAACTATGTTCATTGCACCTATCTATTTCTTTGTTTGTTTCCAATTTATCTTATCTTGACTCATCAAAATCAAATTATTTTCCGGACTCCCATATTCTATTCTTCCACCATTCTCTATTAATATGAGTTTAGTAGAATCTAATTGAATGTTCACTATTCCTAGTCTACTCTTTGGGGTTAACCACACATCTTTGTCCCAATAATTCAAAAGAAAGGAGAGGATATTGGTTAGAGGAAAATGTAAAGGATGATCCCTTGACACCCAAAATAAAAATTAAATTATTATTATCATAATTAAATATATTATTATTATTATTATTATTAAAGAGTCCAATACTAAAAGAATATGGCAGGGGAAAATTTCTAAAATGGTAAAAAGGGGAAATGTCAAACCATATAATAAACATGGAAAATATTTTAAGGAGAACTCTTATATATAAGGGAGGTTTTGGTTATATATTAGGAAATATTGTAAGAATAATTTTGTCCAAATAATATTTAATATATAATAGGTAAATATGTTTTGAAATATATATTTATATAATCTCCATTCAAGATAATTATTTATTGATCAATTTATTTAATAAATATTCATACATGTTGATTCTTTAGTATAGTTTTTTTTAGAAAAATAATATCTTAGATGATGCTTTTTTGAATCATAAAAAATTACTTCACCACTTTAAATTATTTAATAAAAATCCAAAAATGAAAAATAATTAATTAAAATATATTTTAATAAAAATCAACTACTTAATAGATACATTAAAATTTAAAATAAATTATAAGTTAAATCTATGATAGTTTTGAAATTAATGAAAAATATTAATATTAATCTATTGAGGGATATTTTTACAAAAACTAGATAAATCAGATAAGTTTCTAATAAAGCATATGCGATGAGATAAAATATTCTAATAAGATATTGTAATATATTTGAAATTAAATTTTTTTTAGAAATAAAAATATTTTAATGATGATAAACACAATATAACGTAATATAATGTATCAATTTAGCTTATATTATGCAACATTATTCAAAAAGGTTAAATATTATAATAGAGAAATAATATCTAAGAATCAATGTAATATAAAGTTCATATTTTTTGTGAAGACATTAACAAAGAGTGGGATACATGCATTAAGGGAGAGAGAGTGGGTAAATCAATACATCATTTAATCATTTAAAAAATGTTTTAAATGTATATTCTTTCACTTATTAAGATTAATTGTTACCTATTTATATTTTATTATGTCATTCACTTATGTGCAAGGATGAAGAAACTGTTGGATCCAAAAAAAATTATTATGAGACTTTGAAATAAAGATCCAAAACCCATAACCCTAAAAGTGTTTTAAAAATTTCATATATGGTCCAAATTGAATTTAGAGAAAATATTATGAACTGATATTATAAAGGGAGACAATAAAAGAATAAAAATAAATAAAAAATAAGAAGAAAAAGGGATTTATGTGCTTCAATATGTTATAAATTCATTTTATAAATTCATTAGTGTGATGATGAATTTATGATATTTGAGTAATGTATCATATTTTATTGAATTTTTCAAGGAATATCTAATTATCATTTAAAAAGTTAACCATTATTAATATTTAATGATGATATCCCCAAAGAAATGTTCCATAGGTTCACCGCCAATTAATTTACATTAGGGTGTGTTATTTTGTTTTGATATAATGTTAGTATATATATGAATTTGTTATTATATGGAGATATGATGAGTTGACTAATTGATATACATGTTATGAAATTTTATATACATTATAAAAATCAATTAATATCCATAAAGTGAAAAATAATTATTACTCCATAAAAAATGGTTAGACAAACCTTAACCATGGGGACTATATATATTTGCACCATTTTTATCTCCACTGAGTTCTAATTAATAAAGGGTTGTTCTGTATATCCCTAATAATGAGGTGGGGACTGTCCAAATCAAAATGATTTTTTCGATTATATAAAATGCATACAGATTAAAATACACTAATAATGTTTATGAATATATATATATATATATATTATTCATATACTCTATGAAGTTAATATTACATTCATTTAAATATAAGACCATGATTTTTCTTTTTTTAAGCATATGAAAAATTACAAAATCTAAGGAATGGTTTATTATTATATATTTACACAATGGTTTATTAGTTGAAATCAAAAAATTGAATTTATTATGGAGGAAATATTTGGTTATAGAAACGGCATGTTTCATATAGTATATAGAAGGCACTGCCAAGGAATTTCACATGTAAGAACAACTTAAAAAATGACGACACTATAAGATAATTCCATAGAGAAATATTTTCTTGAAGTGGTTTCAATGGAAAAAAATATCTCATTTATGTCATAAATTTATATTCTATATAGTATAACCAATGAAAATTATAAATATAGTTTTCATATTATTATGTTATTTATTTTTTAAATTGGTGGTTTAAATGGTGTCTCTTATTATCAGTATTCTTTTGAAAAATATGTTTCAAATTCCCACAGTTTCCCCAATATACTCCACAATATAAATTCTATTACAACCATGGAGTGTTTAAATACACCAATAAAATGTCATATTAATTTACTTATGGATACACATCTTCGTACTAATATATATTTTTGATAAATTCAATTAAAACGAATATAATTCTAGCCACCCCATGTGAAATCAAGAGATACCACATAGTAAAATCATTTTATATTTATTTCCTATTATAATGAAAAAACGATAGTTTTCTAAAATGATCTATTATTATAAAGTATTTTTTAAATGTGTTTATATGGATTAATAAACACTTAATTGGTGCATAAGATGTAATTTGAAATATCCTTCCTTGTATATATGAGGTTTTGAAACTAAAACCATGTATAATATAAAATGAAAAGATTTCCTCTGATGAGAATAAACCACTTTCTTTATCATAATATTTTGATGATAATTCCTTAGAGTCATCCATCATAATACCTATTATATATTGTATCAATAGGATTATATGAATCAACCATCATATGGGTGGGGCTCTCATTCACTCTACAAGATACTTGTATCTCACTATGTAAAGGATGAATAAAAAGAGAGATTTATGAGAATGATAGAATAATTAGTGGATTATTTATACTCATCCCCCAATATATAAATGAATTAACTTCATTTTTATATACCTCAAGGATTCTCCTTCAGTACACATCCATTGTCTCATACGTTTTATAATGTATAAGTTAATATTTGTTTTATACATTAATTTATCAAGTGAATTCATCAAACCTCCTATAAAATTCATCATACAAAATTTTATAAAAAAATAACTATTTATGTGAAATAATTGAATAATAACATTTGAAATTCTACTTTCCATGTCATACAATATAATTAACTAATATCATAACCCTTTATGGTATTTCCATGTTTCACACTGTGACACATAAAGAGGTAGTGATTCAATTTCTCTATATTTCACTATAAAATATACACAACCAAGGGATATAATATTCCATATTTTTTCATTTAAATTTATAATTTATTATATCCATGTATCATACAATAAAATTTTAAATATTACATGTCAAATATTCATGGTCTTTAGGGATTATCTCCATCAATCTCTCACTTTCAAAAAAAAATTATATACTTAGTTCCATTTCACCGTATATTTTCCTGTAAAAAATAAAATCTAAATTCATATTCAAAAATCCTTTTGGATATATTCCAAAACAGTATTTTAATGATTCCATTAACATTAATTTTTATCATGTTATTTGTAATACTTTGTAAATAACCAGGAAAAAATCCTATTGTATACCCTCTGATACATTTTTATAGAATATATCTTAGTGGCACTTAATCCTCTCTTATTTAAACCAAAAATGTGACTGTAAGACCCATTGTAGTTTTTAACAAAAATTATGAATTCTTTAATCTATAAATGAAAATGAAAAAGTAGACTCTAGTAGAGAATCAATGATGCTCAAGCTGTAAAGGGATCGAAAAGTATATACATCATAAATATGTATCTCTATACATGTGTTTAAATTCTAAATCACATGAAATAATTTATTTTCATATGATCCTATTGTCTATGGAATAAAATGACCATATTACATAGATTATTTCAATCCCACATAATTTCCCATACATTCTATAGTATCTATGTATAGAATGAAAATGCCGATGAATTCATTACGTGTCATTCACCATAAAGGATGTGTAAATAATATGATATATAAACACCCCATATGTCATATCTAGGGTTGAATGTAAACTACATAAGTCTATCTTTATCGGGGGAACATATGTGATACTCATCACATGAGAGGGAAAATACCATCTCAGTTAATATCTAATCTATGACATGATAAATAAAATAACAAATAACCCATTTATTATCTATGACTCAAGTATTACATAAAAAGAGTTATCAATGTATAAATATTCTCATAAAAGGAATATCTCCAACCTCACGTAATGAGAAAATAAAAATATGAACCACTCAGCCCTAATATATCCAAGAAATATTTCAATACACCCCCTTTGGTATACTCTATGGGTCTCTAGCACACAAAACTCTTTTGTGCCTCCGGATCGTATTCTATATATTGATACAAGAATCATACTCAGGGTAGACTTAACTTTTCATCAAATCCTATAACACTAATTTATGAGCAATAATTAAGGATAAATCAAAATAATACATACGGTGTTCAATTATCTTTTCACAACATCAAATATACATATATATAACCAAATTGAAAAAATATAAAGTGGAAATTTACTTTTTTATAACATAATACATTTAATATTTTTAAACCCCATTAAAAATTTTTATAAAAACTTTCATACAAACTTTTATTGTCATATCATATATGATGTAATATCATATAAACCTTATATATAGAAAATATTTTGGGTATTATTAAACTCATTACATATTCATAAAATTTATTCCACATCTCTATATAACTATTCAAAAAAATCACCAACTAATCTCTTTAGATAATAACATCTATGAAAAAATATACTTTCAATAATGATGATATTTATGAATCATATCCCTAATATTCAAATTTTTGAAAAAATGATTCAATATATTTAACTTCACAAAATCAAATGTATCTATATTAATCAATTTCATTGACTACATAGAATTATTTATATGTTCCTCATTATCAATATTATTTAGAATGCACT
The DNA here is from genome assembly GCA_963277665.1 of Viscum album. Lineage (NCBI taxonomy): Eukaryota > Viridiplantae > Streptophyta > Magnoliopsida > Santalales > Viscaceae > Viscum > Viscum album. The sequence goes on from OY728139.1 coordinate 500,433,131, forward strand.
GAGTAAACATTTCCCTTGAAATATTGTGGTATATAATGTTGTTATTTACATTAATCATTTACCAAAATTCAAAGAACCGTTTAGGATTGTATGTTACATTTGAATTATATTTTATTAGGTATTATATTTTTTTTGTTAAATTTGAACTTCTATATGTCTAAATATATTAGCAATATCCCTTTAAAATATATATTCATTCTATATTATCATTATCAGATATGAGGACTCGTTTTTGTAAGTAAATAACATTATTTTCTATTTTTATAAATGTTTAACTTACAAACCATTATTACATATTATCAATGGTATTATATGTGTTTTTAGAATAAATATGAAAATAAGACATCATTAATTAAAATGATTCACTAATGGTTGGATAAAATTCCTCATATTTTAATGAACATATAGATAAAAACTTTTAACTTTAATATGATATTTTCATCCTTATATTCTTCTAAAAAATGAAATAGAATATGAGGAATCATAATCCTAGTGCCTAAAAATCATTATCTCATATTTTTCATAATAACACTAATCAAAAGGATCCAAATTTATTATATAACATAAATATGATGAAATACAGATCCTTTATTAAGATCCATTTAAGCATGATATATATTTTTATAGTTAAATCGATTATTCAACAACCATTTTCTTTATCAATCATATTAAAATAATTAGATATATCAATTATTTTTTATTTTTAACACTTATACATGTATAAAACTTTTAAAAATTAATGTTGGTATCATATTCCCTTTAATATTGAAAAAATTGTCTCCATAACAATGTTACCCACCATGAAATTTCCTTGGAGATTAAAAAATATCCATTAGGTATATTAGATAATTTCAAACCATGTAACCATTGTCAATCCTTTATAACTATATTATTAGGTTTCAATGGTATTTATCAGGAAATTATAAAGAAGAATTTGTAGACTCTACACGTAACTATTTTCTTTTGATTTGATATATTAACCACTTATAATATTAATACAGAATCAGACACTAGACATCACATTTTATAGTTTATATATTATCAAAAAAATTGAGAAAATAGGTAAATTGTTTCCAATACTCATTAAAATTATCATATCATTTACAATGGTGATTCTGGAATGTATAAACAGTCATAATAGTCCATAGAGGATATGTTTAGTCCCTCAAAGTCATTAATGAATGAATTGATATTGGATATTTGAGAAAATATTAAATCCCATTGTACATTTATTAACAATTTACTATGAGGCTTTAAGTGAATCGATCTATGATTTTTCTAATCATCAATATTCATTTTTTAAGCCACTTCATTATTAGGTTTCCCAAGAAGAGGATTCTCTAATTCATAAAATTTTCGTTTTTATCTTACGAACAATTTTAAGTCTCTGTAATAGCCTAAAAATATTTTTTATTAAGCTTATACATTATAAAGATTGATAAAAATCTTAATTTCGATGATTATGATAATAATTATCTATAAAAGAATATTTTATCCAACTAGAAACAATATTTACCTATATTTAATAAGGATTTTATGAATTTTATTTCCATTAAAATGAATACACCCTTTAAATATCATTACATAAATTATTATAAAAAGATTGTATTTTAAAAATTAATGATTCCACTTTAGTGTTTACCACACTTATCAGCTATTTAGATAGATCATAATACAAATTTTATCCCATATGACCCTTTGATTATTAAGAAAACTACTCTTCATCCAATCAATAAAAGAAACCCATACTATTACATTGGTTGTTCTATAAGGGTTTCCGAGCTTAGTGTAACCCAAATAAAATACAAATAAAGGAACATAACTATTGGGATGACCTCATCACTTACTTTCTTTAAATAAGATAAACTAAAGGCATCCAACTTTAGCATGAAACTACATGGTAGTGTGATTGAGGCCTTTATAAGTGGTTTCATTAGAATAGATCTTACAATTAATATTTTAAAGGTAATTTAATCACACCATATTATCTAATGTATTATCTTTACATGTATTCAATATAATAATGATTTTGGTTTGAATCATATTCCTTCCCCCTAATCAAGATGTTCAACCATATTGATGTGTAATTATAATAAACATAGGGCCTTTAGGAATGATACTAATGTGTCTATATTAGCACTATAGAAGTGATTATAATGTATGATTTGTTAAAGAGTTACCTTAACATCACTCATAAAAGGTGATGATAAAGTCTCCCTTTAACCGTGATAAAAAAATTGATGATAATGGAGGCCTTTATCAATACTTTTTTTTAGCATTTATAAAGGCCCCACTGATTAAGGATTTGTTTTTTTCACAACCCCGTATAACATCACTTCACCCCCCATAATCTGTGCTTCCCAGACCCCTTTTATCAATTCTTTAGATAATCCCACCCTCCTGCACGTGCACCTACCTGGAACGAATTTCTATCCTGAGACCTCCAACATATACACCAATGCATTTTCCACTCCCCTATCCTAGCTTGTTTTAATTTTTATGATATATCAAAATATATATATATATTATTTTAAATTTCACCCATATATTTACATATATGTTTATATACATGTTCATATATATATATTTATAAATATTTAAATACATTTATAAAAAAATACGTAAAAACTTACATTTATCATTTATATATATGTGCATCTATAAATATAATTATACAATTTTAATCTTATTTACATATATTATATATTTATATTTATATACATATATTTGAATATGTAGATAAATATACATATGTTTTTCAATACACGAAAAAATATATATATACATTATATATATATATATATATTAATTGTATAGGCATATAAATATTCATATACTTTTATTTAAAATAAAATGGATATTAGTTTTTTATTTAGACAAGGATTATTTTTTGAGAAATATATTTTATATGTAAATATGTTTAATTATTTATTAATAAATTTAAATTTTAATGTTTGAATATATAATAAAATATGTATATATTGATATATATTTGGTTATAAATAATAGTACATTGTAAAAATATAAAATTCCAAAGCCATAATTTCAATATGAATGTAAGGTCTGGGAATAAATTCAATCCCCATTAAAAAGAAAAAAAAAGACTCCCTTAAACGAGGCTGAAAATACATCGATTGTAAAAAAAATTGGGTTACCTCAACTAAAAACATGGTGTTAGAGGTGTTCTTGGAATTTTGGGCTTTCAAAAATGTGATACAGGTTTTCCTCTATAACTATGGTCATAGAGCTTATCGCTAGCTTGGTTTGATATTTAGTAGATCGCAACAAGACATCTGGATCTAAAGTAATGTCCATTTGAAGTTTTATTTACACTTTCAAATTATCTTATATATTTTATTGATTTTATTGATTTTTTAACTTCAAATTGTTATTAAATTAGTATTAATTAATAATAATTTGAAAATTTTTAATTAAAAATACATTTATAATTAATTTATATACCATTTTCACTAAATATCTTATATATTATGTGTAAATTTTTATTTAGACTTTTTAAAACATATTATATATATATATATTATACTTATATCAATATAAATATATTTATAAATTAATATAGTTTTTAAATGATTTTTTTTGATATATACATTGTATCTGCACTTATAAAAAAGAGCTAACAAAAGGGGTGGTGGTCTTTATAAGTGCTTCTAAAAAAGTGCACATAAAGACCCCCATCGGTTTTTTTTCACAAGCACTCAAAATGGACCCCCTTTATCAGGGCTTTTTTAGAAGCGCTAATACATGACATTTTTTGTCAGCACTATTTTACTAGCACTAATAGGGGGATTTATCTGTAATATTTTAGAAGAACTGATAAATGGACCCTTTTAAAAATGCGCTTTTTGGAACTATTAATGACACACTTTTTCAACACAAAAAATCACTGTTAATAACCCCTTTTAATAGTGATTTTTCAAGCACTAAAAAGGGGGTTATCAAAGACACTTTTAGCTAGAACTGTTAAAACAATAGTGCATGATAAACCCTGTTTTCTAGTAGTGTCTTCATACAACTCATATCTTATGTTATTAACAAAAACTGAAATTCAACTATATTTATTCACACCCAACTGAATCCTATGTATAAAGTACGTGGATGCCATTTATGAAAATTAATAGATTTATATAAGACTAATAATCCCTGCCAGAGTAAATTTTGAGTCATATATTACCATCCTTAAATTCTCTAGAAAAGTAATTAGACTCCAAGACACTGAGTAGTGAAACCCAAAGTTCCTCTTGAGGTGGGTTAGAGGTGTTCAGGAGGCTGAGATTGAATAGCACCCGACTGTTGGGTGTTGTTATATCTCAAAAAGAAACAACAACTCCATTGAACAACCAGTGGTGTTTAAGAGATCTACAGTAGAACTGAAGATCTGATTGGATAACTGAAGGGAAGACACCAATCAGCTGATGGGATTCATTAGAAAAATTGATTCTTTCAAAAATCCAAAGGTGAGTTGGTGGTGGCCACTGGCTAGCCGGTGGTACCACCCAGTTAGCCCAGTTGGGTTATCATGAGTCTTATTAAGAACCCAACCCCTTTTTTAATTTTCTCATTATCTCAGGACTACCTTAATCACCATCTACCTATGATCTCTCATCCAAATATTTTGGGCTCTCTCATTTCTTTCCACCCCATATCTTTGAGGACCGAACATTGGTTTGATCCGACTTTAACAAATACAGGGAGTTATATATTGATCTAAATCATTTTTCTCTTCTTTACCTTGACTGAACCAATTAAATAATAGATTTTTTGATGGAATATAAGTGTTTCCCCTGAATTTTAGAAGGTAATAATTCATCATTGATCAGATCAAACCCGGAATTCAGATAGGCATATGCACATCATTTGGACCTAAAATACAGTCTGTAGTGGATCTTCTTAGTATGAGTGATCCTATAAAACATATTTAATGTGGATTATCTGTAAACAATGATCCTATACCTTCTGATTTCATGAAATTGGTAATGGTTCTAGGATTTAGAGTTGAACAATTGGGCTCAAAAAATGAATATTTTCATTGAAACATCATTGTACCTATGATAGATGGTATTTATTATCAGCACATGTATATATGAGTTATTGGTATGTTTTTAGCATTCATATGTAGTGTAGTGTGACAAGTGCTTGATTTATTTTCTCACATGCCTATTTATGATGGCTGTGACACTTTCTTGACCTAGCATGATATTGATATGTCAACTGGTATCTATGTATTGCATCTATTGTTCCTCTGTCTTATATAGTTGAGCATGTAGGTTGATCCATATGAAATATTCCCTAAGGGGGATGTGTTTGTTGTTTGGTCAACATGTACATGGGTTTTCCCTTCAAGGGGAATGTGTGATATATGTTTATAGAATCATTTATTGAGGGGGTATGTGTTAAGAGGCATGGTTAAAATTCCTTTTGATACGGAGCTTAAGTAAATAGAGTTGGTCTCTAGGGGTTTGACATGTATGTTATGATTTTTTTATAAACTCTTTTCTTATCTAAATTGTATCCATTTTCATGGTATGTACTCTTATATCTTATTCACTTATGTTAAATATTTTTTTGATGGGGTCTTACTAGGTTTTGTACTCAAAACCTACAATGGAATCACGATGCTTGTGTAGATTTTATGATTGGGGATCCGATGAAGGGAACATGCATTATGGAGGGTTGTTGAGTAAGACTAGAAGGAAGGTGGTTGGTGTTTCTAGAAAGTCTTTGGGATTACATTTAGGAGAATATTTTTTGATTATTTTCTTTTATCTCATACATTGATCCACTCCATATGAGGACCATTTTTTATTTATTTTTGGATTGTGCAACTGATATTTTATATTTCCATTGAATGTGTTAGTTAATTATTTGTATACTACTACTATGATGATTTATTTATTCTTAATTTTTTTGGTTTCTATTATTATCACTTATATTGTGTAGTATTATGATTATCGGATACCAAGGAAAAAGTCTCCCCTTGTTATTCCTTTTATCCCTTGTCGCTAGTGGGGAACCTACTTCATAATGGGAGGCATGCATGAGGTTGTGTAGAATCCCATACTAGACCTGTTTATTCATTTTTAGGGTTCTAAAATGTTTTAATAGAGAACCGGGTCCAAAAAGGTTGTTCCTTTCCTTTCGTTGATTTGGGATAGAGTAGATAGAAGATAGGATGGTTGGGACTCACGCATGGAAACTGTGTCAGTTCCTTGATAAAACTGTATAGTGTACCTCAAAGATACCATGAAAGTGTTGATTGGTGTTCTAATTGTGTGATGTTACATTAGATTAAATTCACCTTGACTGATTTACTAGATGTGTCTATAATAGTTTTTAAGATTTTGTTTGCACTCATGAGTCATGTTTAGGCATGTAGGATCACATTCCATAAGCTTGTTTCTTGTATTAAATAAGTCCCAAATAATTGAAATGAGTATTGAATTTTATTATATGTGATTTTGGTACGATTTTTCTTGCATTATTATATCTAAACCCGAGTATTTAATGATTTAGTGTATATATATAGCTATGAATAATGTTTTAGCACTAGAATATTGGATTTGGGCCTAGATAAATATATGGGGGTTATGCCTTGTTTTTGTTGCTATACTCTTAGAATGAACCTTGTTGTTAACCATTTGTGTGTGTCTCTGATATATTATTTATCTTATGAGTTTGAATATTATATTTCTATATGGTTTGATCTATAATTTTAGAAAATTATACCATGTATAAATCTTATGAAGCTGTTAGGGAAGATGACCTGAATTGTTCCATAGGGGAGGAAGTCCTAGTTGCACTACCGATTTTGCAGGAGGATGTAGCTGAAAACATTCCCATGTTTTCACAAAAATTTCATGCTATAGAACTAATATTTTTTGGAATATTTGTTCTAATACCTATTCAGGACGGATAATCCCATAGAGATGTTATACTGATGGTCAATTATACTCATGACTTACAACTCTAACATCCCTTGACCATGCTGGGGACAAAAGGTCCCATGATGTAGAAGAGAACATAAAAATAATCTACATAATCTTCAATATTCTAGAGACCATAAATGATCAAAAGGTAAATATTGTGACCTTTATGATATAGGTAATTGTTATATTGTCATAGGATGGAATTATTTATGCTTGTATACATGATGATCTAATGTGGGTGACTGTCAAAGACATATTCTTTGAGGAGTTATTCCACAATGTGCTAAATATTGACTATGCTAATGAGTGTATAGTTATTTCATAGGGTTTGTTGTCAATTTTTTCCAATTTATAATGGTGCACTTAGTGGATTCACATTACTCCACTCCTGGAAGAGAATGAGGAATAAAAAATAAAAATTTTGGGGTAGAACTTCATATAGAGACGAATTTCAAGGTTATGAGAATTAATCTAATGTTTTAAAATCCAATACTTCATAAGGATCTGATGATATTAAAGGTAATCATAGAGGATAGAAAAATAGGTCTCCTTCTATCATCCAGTGGAATGAATTATGATTTACCTTATGTAGTCACAGTTTCTTTTTCTAAGAATAATAAAAATATGTGAGAGGATAGATTCCATGATAGTTGTCGATAGTTAGTGTAGACCAATGGTACTTGAACTCCCATTATAACACTATTAGGGGCTCTAACTATGGGTGTGATGAAAACTATCTCAAGTAATATCCCATTTTTTTTAAGAAATAACATCGATGAAGAAATACTAGTCTTCTAATGTAGTTCTATGCTAGTAGTTCAGATATTCACACAACAATGTTAGGACATGATGTGGGTGGAGGAAATTAGTATCATTTGTAATTCCCCCAATGTTTGGTGAATCAGTTGCCTTATAAGCATATAGTACATTATGATCTTTCTACTAGTAGGTTATATATGACTGATCGGGCTTCTACTAATGATGGACAGGGACTTTGAATAGTTCGGGGTATGGTCCAGATTTATTATATGCCCACAATTAATGTATTTTATATTGGAACATCTTATTAATTCATTTATGCTCAATTGATTATTGGTTTGGACGTACCAATTATTTTATCTTAGGATATTTATCTATCAATATGCATCTTAGAAAAAATGTTTACCATCATCAGATCCCTCTAGAATATATGATGGTGATTATTATCTTTGAGAATTTTTGTAGTTTCAAAATCCTAGAGATATCATGTTTCGATGTGATTCTTAGCATGGACTAGTTTACCAGCAACCTACACACATTTATTGTTATCATAGATGAGTGTATTATATATTACCTAATGGTGAGAAGTTTGTATTGAACATTGAATGTGATGTTCAAATAGGAAAAGTGGTACCATATTCTCATAAAAAAGAGGAATATCTAGTATAGGTGTAGATTTTGATCCTTGTATTGAATGAGATAGTGAATCCAAATTATTTTAATCTTATGATGGGCTAGTTCTGAGATAACATTATAGAGTATTTATTAGGGTTACCTATAAAAAAAGGGATTTGATTTTTAGATTGAGCTCATTCTTGGTTCGTAAACTATTTTTGATTCCACCTTATTAAATTACAAGTGTTGAATTAAAGAATATGAAGGTAAAAATTAAAAATATTTAATCTAAAATATTCTTTAGACAATTAAATTCCCCTTGGGGTGCTTCGATTTCGTTTTCTAATATGGAATATCGTGGTCTTTAACATTGTGTAGACTACCAGAATTTAAATGAGATTATCATGAAAAAAGTACCCATTTCCAAGGATTCATTTCTTATTTGATCAATTGAGGGGACATAAGTGGTTTTAGAAAAGTTTTATGTGTTCTATATACCATTCCTTTTAGGTCATCTATTAATACATACTGAAGAAAAAATTTAAGAGTAGATATAGGATATATGAGTATCAAAATTTTCCCTTAGGAATTGTGAATGATTCAGAACTATTTATGGATCCCTTGAATATAATATTTAACCCATACTAATAATTATTCATCATTATGTTTTTAAATGAAATACTATTATATTCTATGATGTTGAAATCACATGGTAAACAACATGAGATTATATTGAGTATAATTTCAGCACATCATCTTTTCACCATGTTATCAAAGTGTCACTTTTTAATCCCAAAGGTGTGTTATCTTGGGAAAAATATTTCTCTTGAATAAATATCTATTGATGAGGATAAGGTTGATGAAATTATGTATTAGGAATGATTTAGGAACATGTTTGATATTTTGATTTTCCATGTTTTGGATAGAGACTATAGGAGGTTCATTAATAATTTTCTCACATGGTTGAACCTATGAACATACTAACCAAAAGAGATACATGTACCAACAGATAAACTAGTGTGAAGTAGAATTCAAAGATTTGAATAGAGGATTGATTAAAAAATTTATTGTGATTCTTCATGATCCTATAGTTGGGTATTTATTGTTTTATGATACCTTTTGTGTTGGATTGGGAGATGTTTTGATACGGCTCAGAGCTGATAGTGATCATCTTCCAACTAAAGAAGACGTCCCTTGTAATTACCTAGGAGTGACATACTTTTCTGGCAAGTGCCCCTTCGGTTAGGTCATAGGTGATTGTGGAATGAATTTATATTGAATCCACTGTAAATTAGGCCATTCAAGATCCTAAAAAACATTAGGATGATTTATTATTGATTTTATATTCCTCCATGGTATCAAGGTATTCATAATGTGTTCTAGGTGTATCATCTTACAAGGCTTAAGCCTGATCCTATTCATATAATTCAATATAAATATGTTGAATTTTAACAAGATGTATCTTTTGTGAGCAGCCCATTTGAATTGTCAACCAAATCGACATGATTCTATGAGGAAATAATGTTCATCTTTTTTTGGTTTAATGTTAGCATAAAAAAATTAATGAAGATACATTTGAAAATGAGACATATATTTCAGTGTAGTGGCATGCGTTGTATAATTATACCTTTGGGGATACCTCTTGAGGATTATAAGTCCTTATAGTCGGGTTCTTTCTATTCAATATATTTTATGAATTTCTCATTTAAAAATCATACACAACTTTTTGCATATGTTTTAAGGTGATTTTATGTGGGTTAAAGTTGTTGAGGAGGTTGGAATCTTAAAGTGTTGGGCTATTTGGTTATGTTGATTCTTAAAAAGATAAACCATTTCCACTATTTACCATGTGCATTGAATATTATCTATAAAAAATTTCATATAGAATCATATATAAGGGGATACTCCCCTAATGTGATGGAGGCCTTCTAGGGTAAAAGAGGCTCTTCACAGAAGCCCCCAACCAGTCAGTGTAGGACATCATCTCTATAGTATAACCATTTGGTGCACAGTAAGCCCAGCCCGGTTATGTTGAGTTTTTTTAAAAACCAAAACCCTCTCTAATTTTCTCAGTCTCTCAGGAGACCCATGACCAAAAAATCCTAATATCTCTATTATGGTAATTTTAGGATCTCTAATCACTTTTTCATATGATCCCTTTGATGTCCGAGCATTGGTTTGATCCCATGTTTCTAAAATCATTGAGTTCAATCATGATATAGATTAATTTTATCCTTTTTTGATTATTATTAACAATTTTTTTTTTCTTGATTGAATAAATTGGTTTTTATGGTCATACAATTTATTTTTCATTCATTGATAAAATCAGAATTCAGATCTAGAAAATCAGAATCTCGGCATTTTTTTGACCTAGATCACTATCTGTAGTAGAACTTATTATGTATATGTGATATTGTCCTACATTTTGAGTGTGGATTATATTTAATCATATTCTTATAAATTATTATTGTGGTATACCATGAATGGCGCTAATATTTTGAGTGGTCCAATTGGGCTTAAATAGTGACCCTTGTCCTCTAGAGATAATTACAACTATGGTAGTTGGTCAACATCATTGAAAAATGTTTATATGGGTTTTGGTAATGATTTTTGGCATGTTTATGTATCCACTTGTGACCTATGTTTTATGTTTTCTCACATGTGGATTTTTGATGGTTATGAATCTTTCTTGACACGATGTGATATTGATGTATCATCAGTTATCAATGTATTTCATGTATTGTTCCTTTGTTTTATGTAGTGGAGTGTGTAGGTAGATCCATATGGACTATCTCTAGAACGGGATGTGTCAGACATTTGGTCAACACGTACATGGGTTATCCTACAAAGGGGATGTTTCAGACATGTTAATTGACTACCCTATTGAGGGGGAAGTTTCATATGGCAAGTTGAAATTAATTCCCACATGGAGTCGAAGTAGGTAAATCTAGTATCCAAGGATACTCCAAACATGTTCTTCTTTTTTGATATACTTGTTTTTTTATATCTTTTATTTCATTTCATAGAATCTACTAGTGTATATTATGGAATTTTGTTAATTAAATGTTGGTGGTTTCCTACTGGGGTTCATAGACACACCCAATGTGGTGTTCTCATTGCATGTCTAGATCTTATGACCATGGATATTGGGAAGGACAAGGGATTTGTTTTAGGTATTTGAGAATGATTAACATGATATTACAAAGTGTTTCTATACCAACATTGGTATTGGATGTATGATACTATTTTTTCTTCATTTCTTTTACCTAATTCTATGGTCCATAACTTTTAGGGACCCATATTCATTCTTTTTTCAGATGGTGTGATTAATAATAATTATTTCTCTTAAATTTGTTGGAACATTATGTGTATGCTTCTACTATGATAATTTATTAATTTATTTATTTATTTTTTATCTCTTCAATTTAATAGTATGATGATTATCTAATATATAAGGAATAGTCTCCCCACAATTTCTTTTTTGTCCCTAATCTCTAGTCATCACACTCTCATATATGGGGAGGCAAACATTTGGTTATTTTTTATGCCAACATAGACTCAAGGATTTAGTTCAGGGAGATAAATTAACTCCATCATAATTTTGACACCAAATTGGTATAAACTATAACTAACTACTTAATTAAGGTTTATAACTAAATATACACCAATGTGAAGGAAGAATAAAATATAATCAATTATCATACCAAGAATGTAACTTATTAGATATATATGTATGGAAATTTATAGGGACAATTTATCATTTAAACTAAATAATATTCAAATTCATAATAGAAGAAATAAATTTATGAATAAATCAGAGGATACATAAAATAAATGAGCAGTTCATTTATTTATAGATGAGATAAATATTTATGAACAAATCATAAATAATGTAATGATAATAACCTTATAATTTTTTCATGAATTATAGAAACTCTATAATTAAATAAATATAAACACATTATATTTACTTCTAATATGAACTCATTCATATTATCTTTTATATTTAATTTTATTTAAATATATGATATCTCTAATATAATCATTATATACATTTGTATTTAAATTATTATGTAAACATTATAAATATTGTGCATTTAATATTATTTAAACCTTGATTAAATCAATTACCAAAATCTATTTTAACATGGATTAAACAATTTCCACAAATATGGCATTTTGATTTGAATATTTTAATTTTAATATTTCTGAAATTTTATAATTATAAATAAAAGATCCTTTATATTTTTCAGTGTTTTTAAATTTATAACCATTTTATAAATTACACTAATAATTTCTATATAACCATTTATATCTAGATTATATGTCATTCTATATAATTCCATAAAGGTTTTTTAGTATTAAAAATAAATATCTTGGAAGTTTTATTTGATTAATGGTTCACAACATTTAATTAAATATTTATAAAAAATATATAATTAATTAATTTATAGAATTAAAAAATTACTTTTTCTAGGATTAAAAAATAATTTATAAACTATAAAATTCAATTATTATATAAAATTTTAGAAAAATTAAAATTTATAATTATATTGTATTTATTGATATCTACTTGATTGGATGCTATTGTTTGAATTATTATTTTCCATATTATAAAAAAATCTAATAATGACCAGTGATATCAATCATCAATGCCTGAATATTTAATCTTATGACATGTATCATATCATTGTTATGGTATAATGCTATATTTCAATGCATGATTCATCACCATCACTTTATAATATAACAACATCATATGCTATGATATAATGAACAATCACATGATTTTATGGTGTCTATACCCAAAATGTCATATATTATATAGAGATAACCGAACTGTTGTTTACATTATCACATAATGTAATGTCTGGCATTGTATAAAATTTATATTTCAAATTAAAATATAATATATAAAAAAACAATTTAAATTTTTAAGTTTAGATCATGACATAAGATATCCCATATTATATGGAAATCCTAAGTAAAATATTTATAACATATTTAATGAATATAAATATGATGTTCATATGATAATTTTTTTATTCATTTTCTAGCATGAATTCGAGAATCAAAGATGATAGTTTTTATTTGATACAACCGACAGATTTCTAGGGATATATTGAAACAAAATCTATATATTGGACGTAATTTGAAATACTATTATGAAGATCTACAATGTATTGAAAGAGAAATAATGTATTAAATAAAAAAAATAACTATATTTGTATCTTGGGTAAATTTGAATCTATTCATTATAATATTTTAATGAGGATCCCTTAAAAATATACATCAAACTCCCTCCTCCATAGTGTATCCATGGGTTGATGTGAATCTACCATCATATGGGTGGGACTGTACATTACTTCATGACAATATAATACCTCACTTATTAACGGAGGAAGAAAAAACGGGCATTGGGAGAAAGAGAGAGTCAATAGTGTCTTAGGAATACTAATCCCCTAGTATCACAATTCATCAATCCCTTTTTATATCCTTCAACTACGCTCCAATAGTATGCTTGAATTAAATAACACATTTCATAACATGGAATTCAATTCTTTGGATATACATGAATTCATAAAAAAACATTAATATTCCCACACATTTCATCATATGATAAGTTTAATAGTAATGATATCCAATGTTAAATAATCAAATTTTAACCTTCAACTATCTATTTCCCATATTAATCATATAATATAATTAACTCATTAATTACACTTTATGATACATTCATTCCATACACTATGAAATATCTTGAGGTATTTGTTTAATATCTATATATAAAACCATATTATATCCCAAAATAAGGCATATGATAGGATTTTTTTTGTCTATGAATGACATACTTTATGACGTGGATGTATTGTAGGTATTATATAACATAATAAATTTTAAATATTCATGGGATGTTGGATGCATCACCTTTATTTTTATAATTCTTTACTAAGAGGATGAAAAATTATTTCACAAAAATGTCATTCATGATCCATGTTGGATCAATATAGTTAGTGGAGACACTATAATTTTTTTTATATTATAATAATAAAAATAAAAATTTTAAACTATTTAAAAAAATATCATTTAATTTTAAATAGGTAGTTGTCGCCACTTTCTGGAGGTAAAACTATACACTCTTGAATGTATTAACTCCACTTTTACAATCTTTCAAAAAAATATAAACCAAAAAATAGAGGATATTCAAAATAAAAAAATAGAATATTAGATAAATGAGCACAAATAACTAAACAATAATTGGTTTTATAGTAAGATAAAATATTCAAATCCATGTATTAACATTTGAATCATTATGGGAGAATCTATATTTCTATAGACAGTAATGTATAAGTAATTGGTTGTAACTAATTGATGGATAAAACCTATAAATGAGAGTATTTCCCCAATGATTATCTTAAGAGATGTGTGAATTACAGTTTAAATAATAATAATAATTAGAAACTGAATTTAAATTCTACAAATCGTAATATTAATCAACATATATAAAATTTTTAAAATAATAATTCAATTTTTTTAATTTTTTGTCAAATATATAATTAATTATGTTGATGGAAATTTTATGTTAACATTATAAAAATAAAAATCATGTTCAATGTTTGGAAAACATAATTGCATAGTAAACTAATTTTGATCCAAAAATAAATAAAACTCTATAAGTTTTAATTAGGTAGATAGTTGAAGAAAACATGAAAAAGTAATATAGATAGAAACAAAGAGAACAAAATGAATTTAATAAGGTGGTCCATGTCTATGGAAGATCAAGATAGATTTAACTAACTAAAAAAACAAGAAAATACCAATGAAATGTTATTAAAATATCTAATCAAATGAGTAGAAAAAACATATAATATATGTTACAATAACATGAAATCCTACACTTCCCATATTTTGTACAAATAATTTCATCCCAAATAGAAATAGAAGTCAAATATTAAATTATTTACAGAAATAATATCAAAGGAACTAATTCTTTAAAAGAAATTTAAAAATAACTAATGAATGAAGCTAGAGATATGAACATTGGGTTGTCTCTAAGGGTCTTGCCAATCAGTAACTGATTTTTTATATATTTTAATTTCTTACAGTTCTGAATTAATGATTGAAATTGTAAATACGAGGATTATTTTTTGTGAAATTTAGTTTATGATGTAGAGTCTATGTATGTTAGAATGTCAGTTTATCTATTGAGGAATCCCCAAGAATTTCCTATCATAGTTCTATTAAAATATATTTCTCAAACCTACTCTATCTCTCTCTTGGTTGAGTTACTTAACATCATTCACAATAGTACCTCACTTTTCTCTAAATTTTAATGACTAACACATTGAAATATCCAATGTGAGTTCAAATTATTTTTCTATGTCCCGTAGTGGTTTCAAAACCTCAATAGCAAGTTTAGTTTTATAGCATCATCCCCGAGTCCGGCCTTAACTAAGGTAAGAGCACCAATCCACATGGATAATGATCGCTATATCACTATACACTATACATCCAATTTACATGATATGATATATAATAAAGTGAAGGGAATAAATAAAATTATATAACTGGTAATAATACGAATAAACCATAGGGGGAAGAGGACAATCATCATGTCTAACCAGTTAAACTATCCACTAACGAAGCAAAAAAATGAGATTAGATAAGATGAAAACTGATATTCTTAACATAGAAATAATTAAATCTTTTATTCCCCATTTTAATAACACTATGTTTGGTTATACATGAATGTAGTAAGAAACATCGAGTGAAGAAATACATAAAATATAATGAAAAAATTAAAATATAAGAAACCAAAGAAAATTCAACAGCATTGTAGAAAGTCCAAATGTTAAAATATTGAAAAATGATAAGGAAAGATATTTTTATAGGAATACATGTTTATTTACTAAATATTAAGGGAAGTAAAAGATATAATCTCCTCTTCTGTATCTCTTCCATATTTACGGGCCATAGAGATTGGATACCGAGATGTATAAACAGTCGTGATTCCTCCCAAAGTTCATTACTCTTTCTACAATCAATACCTAAAATGATTACTGGATGCATACCACATTAAAGTTAAAATGGTGATTTATTAATTTTTGTTGGAATTAATAATGTGGAATTTCATTTTCATGAGTTCCAATTTCTTTTTGTAATTTGGATTTTAACCCCACACAACATCATATTTTATAGTTTAATAAGACTCAATGTTGGAAGATCTTTCACCGATATAAACTCCACACAAGAGATTCACATTGAATGTATATTATGAAGAACCTATAGAGTGATATTAAATATTATTTTTCCTCACAATTATTATTATAATATGTAGGATAGGTTACAGGTTTAATCTAAAAAAGTGCCTCTATCTTGAGTTAATCTCACACAAGCATTTAACAGACTATTGAATTAATCTGACCTAACACTTAGAAGTGAGTAGTAAAATGACACTAGTGTGTGGAATTAAATTTTAATATTATATGAGTTTCTGACTCAATTGTTCAATGTAACATTATATTTTAGTATATGTGGGAGTATAAATTAATGTGAGGTCAATTTTCTCTAACACAATTCTCCCCTACGTAAGATTACTATTACTTAACACACTTCAATGGACAGTTAATATCATTAATTTCCTTCCCATACAGGTTCAATATTACTTGAGGATTGGGAAGTGGGTTTTTATCTTCCTCAATTGGCTGATCAAACAATTTTCCAATGAGTAAACACATTGTAAAATATCATAGTTGACCAAAAACAGAAGGTTTATGACTTTGATTTTTTTTATTTTAATTGATATATGAGAAAAAAATTAAGATACATAACATTTAACTATACATTTGTATGATTTAAAAATAAGTATTTAAGAAATAAATTCATATATAAAACAAAACAATATATGTAATGTAATTTACTTTTCAATATTTGTAAAAATGGCCTTTAGATCATTTGAATTCCATCCACGAACCAAAATATATGATTTAACACCATTCCAGATTTTAATTTCAAATCTATATAAGACTATTCATAATAACTCTAAAATGAATTTAATCAATTAAAATAATGAGTTTGACACAATTTCAACTAAAATAATTTATTCAACCTAAAATCTATAATAATGATTAATTAGTAATTATAAATTAGAATGTGGTTTAATAATAAAATATTTTAAAAAATAGGATCCTATAACCTTACCACAGTTATGATTTTACAATCTATGTAAAAATATAACTTCTAAATTACAATACCTACACAATTCAAAGGATACATATTACTAATATTATTTTCTAGATATAAATCATCCCTCCTCATTTATGGTATCAATTTACATTATTTTCTCTTCTCTCATATTAAAAAGTTATATGTTCATTAATTCACCAATGCCAAATGCTAAAGTATACCCCATAATGAATTCATGTCAGTCATCTCTCAAGAGTGAAATATATGAAGTTCTAATCATATCAAAATAACGAAATTCATACCATAATCTTGGTATAATCATCACTCTCTACATAAGAGATAATCAATTTCCACTATAATTTCCTTTTCCTTTCTTTCCCATTATATAGTGGCCTCTGGGTGTTGAATTTTCGGGGAAAGAATTAGTGGGAGATAGGTGTTGAAGGTGCTGAAAATTTTAATGGAAGGCGTCGATCATGATGTGGCCTCAATCTATATAATGTTAAAGGTTGGATATAGTAGATGGCTAGATCTTCCAAATAATATGTCTTGGTGTACAAGGGGTATAACCATAGTGCAAGGGATGCCATTATTGTTTTTGGAATTTGAAGTACAGTCAAAACATGATAAGGTGTATCAATATGTAAATGAACCTAATGATTTATAGGGATGGACCTTATAATGTCTTGATTAACCTTATAATGATTCCCATTTTTATTTTTATATTCATGGTGTGTAGGCATATTTTAAGGTTTGATGAAATATTTGGGACAATTGTTTGAGTTTTTAATAGATGGAATTTCTGATGTCGCTCTACCCATTTCATCAAAACAACTTACAGGATACATTTATGGGTTTTTTTCATTATTTTCAAATCGTAGAACTTATACTTCAAAACAAACCCTAAGGGTCTTGTTTCTTAATGTTTTATCCAAGATGAGATCTCATTGTGTAGATATGGTCATAGTGAGAACATTCCTTGATTTCATAAGATTAAAATGTTAATTTGAGTATTAAATGAGAGATAGATAAAGGGAGATACATGGAATGATTTCATGATATTTGATGAACATAGACCCATCACGGTAGGTCAAGGGTCTGTCATGCCACACCAAATCAGTTTTCTTGACTTGTAAAATTTTGGATGTCACTTAGATTTACCTTATTTAAAATTAATTTATAACTAACCTTGGGTGATTATACGTGTATGTTTAGAGGATGATGTGTTTTTATTGGTTATAATTAGTCAATTTCTACAAATGATCAACTGGTAGTACTATGAGGGGGGATGCCCAATTCCTTTCTCCGGATTTTTAACATGTTTTCATTTGGGAAGGCTACATTATCGATTGAGGGGTATTGGTTAATTTGTTTTCGTCAGGGTTTTAATAAGGATTACTATGAAATTAATAAATCATTATAGAATAGAAATAACATTCTGGAAAACATTCTAAATGTAATGTGAATATAGAGGAAAAATGTTCTTGAAAAAAAGAAAATAAAAGATAGTTTTACTTAAAAACATTTATTTGGTCTTTTGAGTTCCAAAGAAGGAAAAAATAAAATGTATATCTAAAAACTATAGAAATAACTCAATTGAAATAAAATAAAATATCATTGAGTTAGAAATAGCATATAATTCCTTCAATATAAACTTAATCATATGCAATCCCGAATAACGATGAGATTATAAAATAAACATTTACCGTCGATCTGAATTGCTTCACAAGTTCTTTTGACCACATGTATAATAATTTTTGATTTATTGTAATTCCATTTAATAACCATATAAATAATTATAATATCATATAGTATCCACTTATAAAATTTCTACACAATCATATTAACCATTCCTTATTAAAATTGTTATTTTCAAGTGTTCATTGTTTATTTTTTCTTGTAAGTTTTAGATTGATAGTTCTTTTACATGTATATTTATCTTTTTTTTTCACCATATGTAAAAGGTTAATTATTATATAAATATAATATATTATCATTATAAATATGGATTTATAATCATTCATGAAAGGCCAATATTGAAAATTAATCACATCGCTTCGTGGAGGTGGTTGTTTACATATAATCATGAGCTATGTTTTCATTTTTTAATGGGTGGGAGGGTAAGAAGGTAAATTATATATTATATTTTAAAAATATTATTTATTTAAAAAAAATTTATATAAACTTTTTAACCACCTTAATAACCATCCATGGAAGTTGGTAATGACAAACATAACACATCGCCTTGCGAGACGGTTGTCCATACACACTCACAAATGATGGTTTTGTTTCTGATTTGATGAAGAATGAGTTGAATATAGGATATTACATATAAATAATAATACCTCAATATATTGGATAAATTTTTGTTATTATATCATCATGGTTATTATATTATTTAAGGAGGTATAAGAATAAATAAAATAAAAAACACTCTATTAGGAGCAATTCCTCCTTTTTAGACAACATCCTTTTACTTACATCTTAAGCCTTCCAAGGTTGGTATTTTAAAAAAACAACCATATATCAGGGTTATGGTATTTATGATGGTATTGGATTATATATAATTCACATTTAGTGTGACTAAGATAGGAGAGTTGGTATCATTTTGTAAAGGACAGGAAGGGAAGAATAGAATGTTTCAAAATATTAAAATATATTAATCTCTTACTCATGAAAAATGAGAGAAATGATTCATATTTTAATAGAATATGATAAAGGGCATAAATATAGAGCTAAAATATGATTCATAAATTTATTATGTAATTTAATCCCATAGGTGTTTTTGTTTAGCCCCACCAAATTAATCCATTTTATCCTTAACTATAGTTACACATTTTTTTCTATTTTTATTATTCAATTAGAAAAACATTAAATTGACCATACTGAATTATATTAATTATTATGGTTAAAAATATATATTCCATTTTATCGATGTAAATTTCTATAAATTGTATAAATTATATTTAAAATAAGTGAAAAACAAATCAATGAATTCCATTTTTAGAAAAATGAATTTTTAAGTAAACAATTAAATTTATTTTAATTCTTTTCCAAGTAAAAACTATAAGATAAATGTTAAAATATTTTATTTATTATATAATATATATTTTTATAAAATTAAAAATATTGATCATTAATGCCTTATATAATTTATTATGATAAAAATACAATACAAATATAGAAATAGTATTTTGGAAAATGTTTTTTAAGACCATGAAATGAAATTAGGACAAAATTAAATATAATGATGAGTCACAAGTAAATAAATAAATTTTTTCAAGTTAAATTTTACTAATATTTCGTTAATAAAATATTCAGATTATAATGTGAATTTTAAATTTATTTATTTAATGAAAAGAAATGGTAGTCTTACAAAAATATAAATTTTCATTATTCGGCGAAAGAAATTATTTTAAGAAAAATCATGAAAATTCACCCCTAACAAACATTTAAATGATTATTATAAAAATTATATTAATTTATTAAAATTAAAATTCTAAAAATGGTATAAATTAATTATAATTTCCATGCACAAAATGCAATAAAATTCATTATCGAAGACTTTTTAAAAAACAAAAAATGACTATTGTAAATTGATTAATTATTTATTATGAGTTAATAAAAACATTCATATTAGATAAAAATTTATAAAATTTTTCCATAGTGTGGTTATTCATATTTATACTTCCAATTTAGTATCTATGTTATAATGGCCACATGTAAATAAAAATATTTTTATTATATATCAAAGGTCACTAAAAGCACAGTGTTATGTGTTAAGAAATATATCAGGGATATTATTATTTTAAAATAAAATTTTGACGCTCTATATTCGCCCTCATAAATTAATTTCATTCTATCAAATTGTTTTTCATAAAAAGGTTCAATATTTGAAAATACCTTTGTTGAAAACCCATATCCTACAAATGATAATTAAATATACATTGGAAAGAGAAGTTGGAAACGTGATGTTTTTACCAAGAAACTCATAATTAGTTTTCGATATAAAAACAAAAATAGAAGGAACTAAAAATAAAAAAAATTATGGGAAGAGTTTCTTATAAGTAATAATAGATATTGAACTAGAGTATGATCATGAGAAATTTGATGACCTCAAAACCATAAATCTGTAAAGGATAAATAAGTCCACCAATTCATCAGAATTTAAGGTGAAAGGATAAATTTTTTATTTAAATAATTTTTTACTAGAGTGGATATTTTCTTTTAATATTGAAATGGAGAAAAAGATAAAATGTATTTACTTGTTTTCATTCAAGTATCTAATAATTTTTTATTGATAATTTTAATAATTTTCAAATCTTATTCTAATGATTAATGACTAAGAGTAATTTTATCATGTTTAAAGCACAAAAATAAAGCATTAATGGATTATAAGATCCATAAAAGAATGAAAAGTTATTTAACCTTAAAAAAGTTATTTGAAAACGTTAAGATAATACTCAATATGAATAATCCATGTTTTGAAGAAGTTGTACATTAATTCATAAAACATCAATAATAATTCCCATAGAAATGCTATATTAATTTAACCATTAATTTATAATACAACAAATTTAACATTTAATGTTTAATGATTTATATACAAATTTATAAATCAAGAAATCTAAATAAACCCAAAAATTAGGATTATTCCAAATCCAAACATAAGTATAGCCGATCTTTTTGTAACTAGGGAATATCTATTCATCTAAATAGTAACCACTAGATATATTTTAACCAAAGTCCCACTATGTGTCTTTATTGAAAATTATTTCCTTCGATTGTTGAGGGATGATTATATATACTTGAAAAATATAAAAGATTAAATATATAAGGAATAAAATAATGATATAGTTTATATGAAAAGAAACTACTTTCCCAAATTAAGGGTTTGAAACTTCAATTGTAGTAATTGAATATGCATTCCATAGACCCTTTATCATTTTATGTAAGTTACATTAACACTTATGGAATATTTTTGAGTAGTTCCCTATCTCCTTACAGTTTAGAGACAAGACATTGACAGCTTATTTATTACGCTTACAATCATGTGCCTAATGGAATTTCATGCCACACTTCATGAAAAAGATTTTCCCTTTAAAATAGGTACAAAAGTGTTTATTTTCATAATTATCACATGTGTGATGTTCCATACTTCCCTTATTTTTCATCTATTCATTTATTATTTATTGATGCTTATTCATAGTCTTCTACAATTTATTTACATTGAAAATATATGAATTGGGGAGTTTTTTCTCTATCCTAATAACACTTAATACAATATTATCATATGATAAAAACTTTTGAGAGACTAGTATCCTTAAAAGGATCTTAATAATCCTATAAAAGATGAAATTAATCTTACATTATAGATTACATATGTAGTCCTAACCATGGAAATTTTTCCTCATCATCAGAAACACTTTCCTCCTCCTTATGTATTAGAATGTGTAATTTTCTTTAAAAATGATGTCATTTCTCCTGGGGAAAGGATTTATTTGAGGAATATCTTCTTAGAATTAATCTATTCTATTGTATCTATCTCCTCTTTATCTATTTTAATCTTCATCAATGACCACCATTGATAAACATCTTCACGTAAAAAATACATTTACAAAATAACATTCTCCCTTTAATTTCATATGAAATCCAAAAAATTTCATTTTAAGGGACTTGATCCACTATTCAGCGATCAAAGGATGATTAGTTAGATTAATTTTTGGATGTTTTTTCTACATGACATTGACCAAAATTTACAAATCATACTTTGACGTAATAATTTGTTCCATAGGGGAAAGGTTATTGGATATAAATAGATCAAACTATCCAAATATTGTTATTATCTTCATAGCTCCAATGGTAGTCATATTTATTTGATGAAAAAAACCCAACATTGATTATTGGTGTTCTAACAATTTACTTTACTTATTATTGTAACCATTTTAAAATAATTGGGCATAATAGATTATCTCATAAAATTGTTAATCATAGCGTATAATTCCAAATTCTACGCAATATATAACATAAATTGAAAATTTATCCATGGATAGACTCAAAATAAAAAGCATAGTATCTTTTGGAATATCATGAAATTGTAATTTTTTTAATCTTTAATAATTTTTCATAATGTTTGTATGAATCAGAAAAATTATATCCCCCTAGAGTGTGTAGCCTAGCGTGCAGTCTTATGCCGACTCATCAAGCATCGGTGATGAACTAAATAATATACGATCTGCCACTTTCGAAGTTGTTTCCCCTAGATGCATCCATTCCATTTTCTCGTACACTTCCCAATATACAGACATGGATGTATTGTCTTGAAAAGAATATAATATCTACATTAACAAATCATTATAATGTTATTCTATACTTGGACTTACCCGAATTCTATCACAAGATTATGTTATCGATACTATGTTTTCCAAAATTTGGTTGCTAGAGTTCCTAAAAAAATAATTCAATACAAAATATTACACCCCAAACGTACTAACATAGATATGGTGGTTATTTTACTACATTTTAACAATATAAAAGCAATAACATCCCAAAGGAAAGAAAAATTTAGTATTTTTGGCTAACCAAACACATACTTTATTATTATATTACATTTAAAAAGTGAAATTCAACTATTAAAATGATAGTTATAACTTTATTATTTCTTATATTATATCCATGAAAACAATCGTAGATCCCTTCTTGGTATCCTAGGGGAATGAAAACATAATAAAGGGTGATCTTAGATTATCAACAAGGGAATGTTTATAATATAAGCTATCAGAAAATAAATAAATTATGAATAATATGAGATAGAAAAACAATCATAAAATATGACATATAACTAATATCATAAAAGGTAAATATATCCATGGATAATATAAGAACAAAAATAATCACATGGGTAACAAATATGTGTTTTGTAATGATGGAATGTATAATGATAAGAATCATAATCATATATTCTATCCCTTTTTCCAAGACACTACTAACACCCCATCAAGGCCTTGTGTCAGTGAAACTTAAATAATTGGGAAGGAATACACCAAATAACGAAGAGAGTTTGTCTCTTGTGACTTATAGATTCATAAAGGGGATATTACATTCCCTACACATGACATTATAATTTTGATTCATTCATCATACGAATGGGGTGAATAACAATTCAATACATATTCATTATAAATATTCATATTTAAAGAACAACATATAAAACGATAATATTTTACCTAATCATTTAATGTAGCATTATTAAAATACATCGAGAATTATTTTGTTGATATAATCAATAGATTAGATCCTCTATAAATAACAAGTATCATAGAATTTTGTTGACATGGATTAAAATGCCTTAAAAATATCACTAGAAGATTTATTTAGGTAAACACCTTATCATTTTAAAATCACTTAAATTAAAATATGAAAACATAAAAAATACTGGGAAAATAATTTTATTTTAAATACAAAATATAACATTTTAAGGTAATATTAAAATAAAATAATATTAATGACTATGGTAAAATCTATTCTTGCATCAAAAAGTATAAAAAAGATTACGTTCACACCATCTATAAAAAGAAACTCGTTCAGAAAACTATAATGGAATTACATTTATTATTTTTATATAATATCAAAAATAAGTAAAAATGACATTAATATGTCATTATAGAATATTAATAACATTTTTGAAGACATTTTAATGAAAATAAGTAATTATAAGAAATAATATTTTTGTCCGAATAGAAATAAAAACTAAGTATTCCTTTAAAAGAATTTATTTGGTCTATGTGAGTGAAAAAGAAGATAAGAGTGGAACTAATGCATGAAAACCTGAGAAATAACCCAAATAAAATAAAATATATTGGTTTTATGATATAAATATTATAAAATGTATCTTTTATAATCTTAAACATAAATAATCTCGTATAATGATGATATTTTGAAATAAGGCATTACATTTGGCCCAACATGATTTCTAAGTGATTTTATCCTCCTATATAATAAATAAAAATTTACTATAACCATTTTTAAAAACCATTAACATGATTAAAATATCATATATGATCTAATTATATTTGTTAAACACTGTCTTATTAAAAATTCCTAATTATATCATCATTTATGTGCGTACACTTTTTTGTTTATCTTGTATCTTTTGGTATAGTAGTTTCATTCATTTCATATTTATCATAATAATAAAAACTAAATATTGTTAATAATGAAAAAAATGATATATATTCATTATATACAAATTTATATTCATTCCTGAGTGGAGTACAAGAAAACACAATCACATCCCTTTTTAGAGGTAGTAGTCAATATACTAATGAGCTACATTTTCATTTTTTAATGGGTTGAATGGAAATAAGGTAAATGGTATATTAAATTTAAAAAATTAAAAAACATTTCACAAATATCATATATAAACATTATATTTATTTTAATAACCATCCATGAAAATGGTGATAAAAAATGGAATATATCGCTTCAGGAGGCGGTAGTCTGGATGAACACATGGATAATGATTTCATTTCATATTTGATGGGGAAGAAGATGAGTAGATGTTAAACCATACAGATAATAAAATATAATTATGTGGTATATAATTATTAATTATTTAATCATGGAAATCATATAATTGTATGATGCATTTGAAGTAATAAAATGAAAACACTCACTTAAGAGTTATGCCTCTTCATTGGACACCACCGTTGGCTTACACCATAAGCCTATAAAAGATGGTATTTTTATAAAAAACAAGAAATCTATATCATAGATAGGTATGTTATTAAGGGTTATAGGTTGGTATTTTCTTATATGTAAGGTGCATGATGTGTGAGTAACATAGGATAGGTGGCGTCCTTTTAAAATGGAGAGAAAAGACACACTTGAAATGTTTCAAAAGAATAAAATATATTAACATCCTACTCAAGAATAATGGCGCAAAAATGACTGATATTCAAATATTACAGGATAGAGGTGCTAAATATATAGATTAAATAGGGGTTATATATTTTTTTAGTAAATTTAACCCTTATATATTTAGTTTATCCCCCATTAATCAATTTAAACCTTAACAGTGGTAACTAAATTTTACTATTTTTACTATTCATTTTGACCAAAAAATAAGTTGAACCAATTATATTATATTAATTTTTATTATTAAAAATATTGATTAAATTCTATCAATTTAAATTTCTATAAGTGGAAAAAATTAAATTAAAAACAAGTGTGCAAAACTCAACAGAAACCATTTTTAGAAAAATTCATTTAAGAAAAAAACTAAATTTACTTTCATTACTTGCGTAGTAAAAACTATTAAATGAATGCTAAAATTAATTTTTGATTATATAATATTAAAATTTTATCAAAAGCTATAATAAATAAGAAATTATTCAATTTATTATGATAAAAACCCATTTCATGTATAAAAATAATTTTTTGGAAAATGTGTTTTTAATCCTAAAAATGAACTTATACTTAATAATGTATAGTACTGATTCCAATTTAATTGATTATATTAATTATAATAATGGGAACTTATGTCAAATTAATAATATATTAAAATATAATGGTAATTTTAAATTACTTTATTTAATGAAAATAGATGACAATCTTAAAATAATTGGTATTTTTCACTGTTGACTGAAAAATAAATCTTTTTTGAAAATTAATAATAATTTCATTCTAATAAAATTAATACCTGATTATTTTAAAAAAATGATATTCATTTCCTGAAATTCAATTTATATAAATTTTATAAGTTAAATATAATTTCCATTAAAAAATGAAATGACAACCATTTTTTATGAAAATATATTTATTTGGATCAAAAAATGACTTTAATGAAATATGAGTACTAATTTAATGTGATTTATATAGTTAATTTTCATTATATTAAACCATTATAAATATTTATAATAATGTATCCATCTCTATTCATATCAATAATTTAACATCTAGATTATAATGGTCACATTGAAATAATAATATTTTCATTGTATATTAGAGTTCACTTAGAAATCAGCATTGCATTTTAAGAAAGCCATCAGGATTATTACTTTAATCTAAATTTTAGGGTTTCTATTGTTTTGTTTTGTGATTCCAGAATATTTATCATTTTTTCTTGGGCTTTTCATTTCATATTGGATGGGAATATTTAATTGAGTTAGTGGATTAAATAACACCCTTCATTTTTTGTAAACAATATTCCTTTGCTTTATTAGGGTGTATGTTAAGGATTAACATAATATATATTGAACTGGTCTCAATAAAATTAATGGTAATAAGTGATATGAATGTTTTTATACATTTCTATGATATTTTTTATGTCACTAGGAACAATATCATATTATTGATGAGAATTTCTATTACTTCAATGAATTGTGTGTTATTGTGAATGTTTATTTGATAGAATGAACTTGTATAATAGGTTAATCAATTAAACTGAAAAACAAATTGGTTTTCCTAAAATTAGGAATTTAGTATTGATGTGTTTGGGAAGGACACTAATGATTTATATGAACATAGAATTTATGGTAGTGGATGTTATTGAAATGGGATCTAATATGTTTCAAGTGTTATTTATGTATTGACTGTGATTGGGCGGTTATTATGGGAGTTGGGGTGTGGTTCTAATCTTGATTGGTTATGAAAATTAGCATCTCTAGTAAGCAGGGTTGTGGTTGTTATGCATGGGTAGAAGTCATTGTGGATATGAGGTAGTGGGTATGTTGTTGTTGCATTGATATTATCTTTGTGGGGTTAGTGCGATGACTATATGTAATACATGGTTGTATTATAGTTTCCTAGGAGTCTATTGAATGAGTTATATCATGAAAGATATGTTTATGAGTGTGGGATAGAATTTAATTATTATTTAATGTAAATAAAACAATTATTCTTTAAATGAATGGATAAATTATGGTAATAAATGTTGTAAGTTGTTAAAAATGTATTTTCCTTAAATATTGAATTGGTTGGGATAATATTTGTAACATGGATGGTAAATGGTAAATATATGAATTGTACAATAATATGATGAAAAAGGGTTATTGTGGAAATTTATGTGATAGTTCGTATAGAGATGGGTTTTTTGGTGGTTTAGTACATGTCAGAAATTGTAAGTGTATTAAAATAGTAGTGTGATGGTTGTGATGGATGTTACAATGTGATTTGATTGAGACCCATTTTGGTTGGGTTCATATATTCTTTTATTATTATGTGTTTTATTGTGGTTTTTATATACATCCCATTAATTTCATATACAGTTACTAACACCCAATGTTTTTTTGTTTCTAGGTGTTTTGAATGAACCTCAAAGTTGGGGAGGAAATGGATGGTTGACTACTACCTATTCCTTTATATATATATATATCTTCTAAATGGGGTGTCACTATGATGATAATACATGGTGGGGTTTTTCATGGTAAGAGGAGGGCTTGGGGTTAATGTTATTCTTGTTTATGATAACATCCTATGATAAACACGGTTAGGCAGTTATGTATTTAAAATATTCCCAACAAGGGATGTTGGATTCTATGGGAGGTTGGGGTTGGTTGGGATACAGTCTGGCCCACATCACCTAAGACACATGTATTTGGACTAGTGGAAAAAATTATATTGGACAATGCAAAGGTTGGGGTAGGTAGTGCTGTGGTCTATCCCACATCAGATGTGAATTGATCTATATATATATATATATTGTTGATATAGTTTCAATGACTTGGAGGGGATGAGGGAACTATGATATTTTCCACATGTTAAAAGATTTTTGGTTTGGGTTTATTCATTTGTGAATTAGTATATATCATGAACTAACCTAGATACACTGGTACCCTAATACCCGATCAAGAAAAAAGCTGGCCTAAATGGTGTTCTTGATCCTTATGGTTTAGTGTATAGAATCTTCCACAAAAAAAAGATAAAATAAGGAATTATTTTTATAAAAAAAGATTATATGATAATTAAGTAAGTCTATATTCCCAACAATCTAAAATATAGAAAGTATCAAAAATTCAAATTGGTATGTAAAAAACCCAAAACAGTACGTCATAAATGTGCCAAAAAATAGACAACAAAACTCAAACATCCCAAAGGTATAAACACTCCAATCCGAAAGGGTCTAGAACATCCACCTCCTCTATAATGTGATTTCCCTTTACAAGAACCTGGCATCAAAAAATCTAAAAATTCCCAAAGGACATGGTAGGGTGATAGATAACAGCCTTGTAGGGTCTCCCCAAGTGTTTAATAATAAAATTCCATTATAAGTAAACCAAAATATGTTTTCAATTTCAAATAAAATAAGCATGGATATATAATTAAATATTAAAAAGACATGATTTTCATTTCAAATGATTGAAACTGCTCAAACAACGTCTTAAGTAAAAAATTTAAACAAAATAGTTTATATAAATAAAATGGAATCAATAAAATAGTTCACAGTCAATATAATATATTTATATACATACATATACATACGTATATATATAATCAACATAAGCAACATAGTCATCTTCCCTATGGTACAATAGTTTCTAGTTCTAGGATCCTCCCACATCTCATTTATCAACATGACTATAGGTTGGTGTGCACACTCAAATCAAAACCCCATTTGGGGATCCACTTTGTTCAATCAATCTATATCTCAATAGGGGACCCACTAGGGGAAAAATAGACTAAAAATATTATTTTAATTTTCTTCATTATCAACACTTTTATAGGGAATTATCTTTCATGCATGCTTTTCACAAATAAACAACTAACAACCCAAGCTCAAATGTGATTTATCAATCAATCAACATTGAGAAAATCATTTCAAATCTGTTTAGAATACAATCCCCCATTTCCAGTTTCAATATTCAAATTTCAATCTCAATATAAAATCATAGATTTTTCATCAGATCATTACTTATTGAAATAAAAAAAATCCTAGGATATTATCAAGTCAATTTAATCAATATTTCTAAAAATCAATTTCACAAATTCCATACATTTCATATCAAGCCCTAAATTACTATTCCATTAGAAATGGGTTTTTTCTTATCAAAATCCATTCCAAATAAATTTCAATTTAAAATACTTATTGAATTGGTTTTTAAAAACTCATTTGAAATAAATGTAAACAAATAAATAAAATCAAGTGTTTAAATTAACGGAAAATCTCAACTGAACCACCTATCATTAATCATTATATCAAAAATATCAACAACCGTAGTGGGATTTTCCAATGAAGAATGATGATAGCAGTGATCATGAAATATAACCTAGATCAAGATCTAAATCAAAAGGGTTCAGACCCATCTTATAGATGATGATATTACACACCCTATGAAGGAAATAAATATAGAGAGGGGGAGATGGAACAAGATAAAAATAAATCATTCGAGAGGGATAAAATGAGATTCTATTCTATTAAATTTACCTAGAATGGGGTTTTATGGAGGCAATTTTATTTAGAGCCTCTAAGACCCATTATTTCATGTAAACTTGAATTAGGGTCGAGCGGGTGAAGAAATAGCATGTTGTGAATTTTTATAATAATTTTAAAAATTAAAAAACACTCTCTATATGGTTATATGGGTAGTGCCACATGGTTAGAAAAACCGTGAGACCTAATTATGAGCCCCTCTACTAAGGTTCATGGTTTCTACTAGGCGGGTGCATGGTTTTTCAAACTCTACACCAACCATGAAAACCCCCACTTTATTGGGTTGAATACTTTTAACTAGGTGGTTTCATAGTTTGGGAGAACTGAGCATAACCTAAAATTTTTCATAAAATTTAAAAAAATCAAATAAATAAACCTTAAATAAACCCCAAAAAATTATAAATCAAAGTGGGGTTGAGGGGTACCTAAAAACTATCAAGAATATGTTAATACCTCCCTCTATAGAAACTTTATATCCCTAGAAATCATATTAAGAAGTTTTTGTATAAAAACGATGAGACCTCTGCTCTCTCATTAATGCCGATCTGTCTAATGTATCATGTGTATCAAAACTAGGCAGAAATATCAATCGAAAAAAGGTATCATCCTCTCATGAAGTTCATAGGTTTTAGAATTATCTATCCTAACTTGATGCTCATCAATTAATAAATTATGCTCAAAATCAATATCACTCTTGTTCAGAATATGATATGGATCATAAATATATTTTCATAGCTGTAATACTTGGAACATATTATGTATCAACATAAAATGTGGTGGATTTTCTAAACAATAAAACACTTTCTCCTCCAACTAAATAACCTCAAAAAGTCCTACAAAATGCGGAGCAATATTTCATTGCCTCCCAAGATATCGATTAACCCAATGAGGTGAAAGATTTAAGAACAACTGGTCACCAACTAATAATTCCAATGGTCTTTGATGAAAATCAACTTTAGATTTATATGATTAATGTTCCTTCAACATCCTCTGACAAATAAATTTAATCTTTTTTGATTCCTCTTGAACCATGGTCAGTATGACAAGGTATATTTCATCGATCTCTGAGCATCATAATGGAGATTTAAAGGTCAATTGTACGAGGCCTCAAAAAGAGCCCTTCTGATTGGAGAGTTGTAACTATATTTTTTCAGAAAACTCAACCAGCCCCAAATAGTCATCCCAAGCTCCCCAAATTCAAGGGTTCTTTCATGAATCATATCCTCTGTAATCTTTATTAACTTATCTATCTATCTATTCTTCTTTGGGTGGTATGCTGAACTCAAAAAAACATGAGATCCTAGTGCCTCATGAAGGCCTTTCCAAATGAAAAAAGAAAAATTTGTATCTTTATCAAAGATGATAGCATATGGAACTATGTGAAAACAAATAATATCATTTAAATAGATATTTCCTAGCTCCTCAACATTGGTTTTATCATTAACGGGTATGAAGTGATCCAATTTTTTCACCCTATCTATCACCACCCATATCACATTCATCCTTATCTGGGTATGCGGTAACCCAACCAAAATGTCCATATAGATATATTCCCACTTCTAAGTAGGTATTGGCAGTGGATTAAGAAAAATAAAAGTCATATGATACTTGTTCTTTACTTGTTGGAAATTATAGTGGTGAAAAAAAGTCATCAATGTCTCATCTCATACGTGCACACCATAATTTTTACTTCATGTCACAAAACATATTTTTTGGTTCCTGGGTGCACATACCACTGAGAATTTTGACAATACCCCATAATATGTTTTCTCAAAGTCAAAGGTACAACGAATTTATTTGGAAAACATATAATCCCCTATGAAGATAATGAAAACCCAAAAACAATATCCCTACCATAAAGATAGTCTATATTTCCACATATCTCCAAATAAAGCTATTGTTCTTGAAGAACCAGCTCTAGAAGAGAAAAGTTCAATAGGACACTATAAAATTCAACCCCACCCATGTTATCCTAACTCCAATATAAAACTATGTTAAAAGATCCTTGAAATTTTATTCTTCAGATGATTCTTTCAAGAAATGGGTTGGAATTTTCATACTCAATGAATTAGTGATGATAATAACTTTCCCTAGGCTATATGTTATGTCAATGATAAAAGATTGTATGTATTCCACTAAATTCCATAGATAGAGATTCAAATATTTTCAGTAGATGATATAACACAAGCCCTTGTGGTAAGAAAACATGGAAAGAATTTATCTGAATAGGTAATAATGACAAGTATTAAGTGCATGCATCATAATTGCAAGTTTAAGGTTATGGGTTGGTTAATTTTTATCATGTGACCTTAGTTTTTCTGATCCATTGGCAACAATGTGATCAACCTTTCTAAAAATTCATCCCAAAGTCGAACATGATGTGTCACAAAAGACCACAAAACCCTACTAGTACTTGGGAAGAGTCCACACTATTAAATAAATCAAAATATGATTCATCTCACCAAAATAACTATGAAAATTATCATCCATGGAAAGTTTCACTCCCCTCAGAGTGAGAGCATTCAATAAAGAAGCTAACATTAAGAAATATTTTATAGAACAATGATAATATCCTACTCATCCATAGAATATATGAATCAAAAAAACATGTCATGTTTGTTCCCATGTAATAACAATCATTTCCTTCTTAGTATAAACTGAGATATCATGTTATGAAACTATGTGTCCCAAAAACTTCACATCTGAAATGCATAAATAATATTTTTAAATCTTGGTATAAATTATATGGTCTCTAGAATATTTCATCACTACTCTCTGATGACACACATGAGCCATCTCAGAATTAGAGAAAACAAGGTTGTCCTATGCAATGACAACCATTAATGTATCAATATACTCATGGAAGATCCAATTATTAAAATAAATAAATAATATATAATATTTCGTTAGAACAAATAGTTTTGAAACGTAATCAGAATGTCTATACCTATTCCATAAGGTAGTTTTCTAAATGTTATATTTTGTTATCCTCAATTGGTGATAACCATATAGAAGATCAATCTTCAAGAACCACTTCACCCATTTCAACTAGTAAAATAGTTCATCAATATTTGGTGATATATAATATTTCATTACCATAACTTGGTTGAGTTTTCGGTAATCAACACATAGAAGAAGCATCCCTTAAAATCTCTTTGAAAATAGAACATGAACCTACCATGTTGACACACTTCGGTGTATAAATCCTTTCTCTAAAAGATCATCCAATTGAGTCTTCAGCTCTTTCATTTCTACTGGTTATATACCACAAGAAGGATAATATTCTAGTTGAGTCCCAGGTACAAAATCAATAGAGAACTCTACCTCTATTACTGATGGAAAACTAGAGGATTCATAGTAATACATGGCAGGAAACTCGATAAGTAATAGAGGGAGATCACCACTCAAAGACTTATTCTACAGATCAAAAATTGAACGCTGATATTACATTCCCTAAATCTAGATAACAAGGTCCATCTCTACTTTCCCTTATGTCCTATTGTCCCTAAAAGACACGACATACTCTATCAGGTGAATTATAGGCTACCCATTTAAGATAATAGTATATTTAGGATTTATTATAAATAAGATAATCCATCCTAAAAATGACATCTAGAGGATTCATGTCAATAACTAGAGAATATGAACTAAGGTCAATATCTGATAAAGAGAAGACAGAACTAGGACAATAAAGACCATGATCTCTCTTTTCTCTGAGGGGTGTAATAATATCCATCACATAATGTAAAATATATTTAGGAGGATTTATCATGGTCACAATGCAAGTTGATAAAAACTAATAAGATGCACCAGTGTCTAATAAAGCAGTCCCTAATGAGGAAGTTATAGTTATGGTACCTCTCATAGTCATTGAACCTATATCAACTTCCTATGGAGACACTTCCAATGCATAAACAAGATTGGTTTCAGTTTTCTATTACTACATCCCCATAGATCCTGAAGCATATGTTTTCATCACAACACTTTTAAGAAATGATGATGTTGTGCCACTATGTAGGGCAAATAAAATATGATCAAACTTTTTCACATGACCTGAGAATCTTCATGAACCGAATAACTTTTGTTCCTCATTATAAACCTGTATCATGTTCCAAGTCATGCCACACTAGAGGAAAGTTATAGGGCCTCTATCATGCATTTTCTGAAATCAAGAAGAACTATACTATCAATAACTACCACAATACTCATCATGGATTTCTTCCCTTTATGAGAACACACATGACTACCACTGGGAGTAAAGGGAACTCTCATCAACCCCGATATACCAACTAGATCATGTTTAACCATCAACTCCCTATCAAACAAATCAACCTAAGAGATGAAAATTGATAGTAAATCCTATACATGAATATCAAATCAATGTTATATATCCAACCGTAGAGTATTTATATTATCCTTAGATTACATATCAGGTAAAAGCAACACAAGATAGACAAATATATATTCATACTCAGTCATAGTCCTATCAGCTAGCTCGAGTTTGAAAAAATCCATAGCCTTAGCCAGTACCATATACTCAGTATAGAACTGGTTGTTGAACAAAATTTTAAATTACTTCCACTCTAATCCTTCTTGATTAATTTTTGTAATCATAGTGTCCAACAATCTCCTTCAAGGTCTCTCAATCATCAATGTTAAACATTTCAATTTATTTTGATCAGTAATATCTAAGAACTCAAACAAAAGATCAAAATTTCTTAGTCAATCCCCAACCACTTGAGGATTATTAGTACCTTGGAATGCAATGGGATTTGTGTGAAGGAACTCTTGATCACAATTATGAAGTTCATCCCTATGAGGTTCCAAAACTGGATCCTGAATGGAAATGGGTGATGGGGCCTGTCCCCAAGCTTGGAAAACATGCACAATAACCTCAAATAGATTCTAGCATATGAGAGGATTCATCACTATAATTTATAAAAACATTCTTCTTGGATCATATTCACACATCTTCTCAAAGTAATGATTCTAAGAAAACATCAAAAAACATCATTCAAGACACCATACAATTACTCAGATCAACACTCAATCAAGAGAAAAAAGGGAAATTAATCCCATTAGATAAGAGAACAAGATATGGATTTCAACATATGAAAATAAAAAGTAGATAAACGACTAGAAATAATTCTCAAGACAACTTTCCCAAAGCACCCATGATGCATAAGGCTCGTTACATTGAGTCATGGCTAAAAACTCACTGGTAACTACCTCCTATATCCTGACAAGATCTCTGAACTACATAGTGACATCATGGAAGGATGCAAAACCTTAACCTTTGATACCAATTTCTCAAAAACCAGATCAGATACCCTAGTACCGTAATTATCAATTAGGAACTGACATGAATTGAATGTAATTACCAATCACCATTGGTTGGAGACCAAAAACTAGCATCATAAAACATAAAACAAGGAACAATTTTATTCAGAAAACAATGGAAGAGAAAGAATTAAGTTAGTATAATTAACAGTCTAAAATTACAAAATGACCATTAGGTCAAATAGGAATATCAAAAACCATAAAAAATACATCCTTAATGTACAAGAAAATATGCATGATTACTCAAACATCCCAAATGTGTCTACACTCCAAGCCCAAAGGGTCAAGAAAATACAACTCCTCAAAAGTTCACTTTCCATTTACTTAATCCTGGGGGGAGAAAATATACAAACACTTGAAGGGAATGTTAGGGTGTGAGCTAAAATCCCAGTAGGGTATCACCAAGTGTTCCTTAAAAAGATACCATAATAAATAAATAAAATCATTATTTCAAATTCAATTAAAAAAATAATTGAAGTACAATCACATATTAAATTTGTTTTATCATTTCAAATGATAGAAACATCTCAAATAATGGCCTACAAAAACAGTTTAAATAAATTTTTTTATAAATCAACTGGCCAGAATAAAATTATTCGCAGTCAATGGAATATATATATATCTATATAAAGTAATCACTACAAGAAACATGGTTATCTACCCTAAAACATGATATTTTTTAGTTATTATATCCTCAAACATATCAATTATCAACATGGATATAGTTAGGTGTGGGAACTCAAACAAACACCCCATTTCGTGAGCCACTATGGGAAATCAATCTACACCATGGTAAATGAACACTGAGTTAAATATTAGATGTAGATTAGATATTATTGAATGTTTTATTTTTAAGTCTTAGTACGTTATTTATAACAGAACATGTTGATCAAGTGAGAAATCCTATTAAATTGTAATGACGTGTTATAAATTTATATGTATATCCACTAACACTGAGATATCGTTTTGGACCATAGATGTATAAGGAATTTTGATGACAAAATACAATGTTATTTTATCTCATTTACCAATAGGTTAGAAAAATGTTTTCATAATCACATTTGACTTATATCAATCTATTATAACTTGATGGAATACAAATCATGGTTATATATACTATTAAATGTTCCTCTTCATGTTTTCCCACTATAAATGGTCCATGAGATCTCAATACATCCTAATTCTTCAAGCATGGACAAAGAATCAATAATAATGTGTACCCTTCAGTAATTTTTTTTCAATTATTTTATTGATGGAACACATATTTGTTTCCCACATATTATCATTACATCAATGATAAATTGAACCTCAGCATATTCATAGTAACTCCATATCCTTATTATGTGCCTCCTTAATCCTCACAAAGACATATGGTAGATAAATCCATTGGTAAAAATAGTATTTGTCTACATCATTTTTAATTTCATGTCCAATCCTTTCCAAATTCATGACTGTTGGGTATCATTCAATCCTTATTTGGGTTAAGGTATCATTGTACTTCATACATAGAGAATTGGCCTCCTTTTATTGCTTACGAGGGTGATAATGTATTGAGAAACACTAGTCTTTTATCATTTCAAGATATCCCCTTTGAGTCATGTTCAACTCCTATGTGAATATAAAACTCTAGATATTATTATATATATATATATATATATTAACCTTTTGACCATATAGATAATGCCTTCATAGATTTAATGAAAATATTACCATTTATAGCTCCAAATCACGTGTGGTGTAATTTTTCTCATTAACAATTAATTGAAATAATCCATAAACTACCACCATGTAATTTTTTAAGAGAACACATTCCAATACCTTCTTTGATACATCACTGTATATCACAAATCTGTCTCCACTATAGGGTAATGTGA
The DNA here is from genome assembly GCA_963277665.1 of Viscum album. Lineage (NCBI taxonomy): Eukaryota > Viridiplantae > Streptophyta > Magnoliopsida > Santalales > Viscaceae > Viscum > Viscum album. The sequence goes on from OY728139.1 coordinate 500,471,278, forward strand.
ATAAAGGTGAAATAACTAACCTTCTATTACAATACTTAAAATTTTCTTCACATTAGTTTATCTAAATGAACTTAACTCCCTTCAAAGTAAACTTGGTTAGTGGATTTGGAAGTACTGGGAAATTTATCACATAGTTTCAATAGTATCCATCCAATCCAAAAAATATATATATCATTATTATAGTGGTTGATATCAACAATTATTATTTTAACTATACCATTTAAGGATTAATAAATATACAATCACATGTAATTACATGACCTATTAATTACAAGTTTCATTGCCTATTGTTCTCAAATAGGATTGGGACCATTGGGGGGTGAATCGTTGGTTCTTTTTTCTTTAGTAAGATTGTCTTTCTTAACCTATTTAGTAAACTTTCTTAACATATAAAAAATGATAATGTTATGATTCACTATAATAAAACTTCTAAACCTATTCATTAATATATAATAATATAAAGGAAATATAGCACAAGATATTTACAAAATTCATTACAATGACCCACTCTTTGACATGTTGGATAGTCCCATCAACAAGTATTTTTTCAAAAAATTCTCTTCATAAAACAATGGATAAAGAAGTGAAAAAATATACAATCACAATAGAAATGTTCCTTCTATAGTTGTTTATAACCCTAAAATATACTTTTCAGTATCCACTTCATAAATGTTTGTCATACGCCCCATCAATTAATCAATCCTATTCTGCAACTGGTAAGGAGGCATAATTAAAAGATTCAATTTCCTTCTTCTTTTCTAATCCACTTCAGAATTCTTTCAAATTCTCCATAAGTAAGCTGAAACAAACATTACCTACATTTAATATTAAATGACTTAAATAAAATTCTCCAAGGAAATTGTTGGTCATGAAATTTCTTCTAGAGAATCAGTTCATAAATATTCCTTTCCAAAAGTTAGTCAAATATTCCTTAGTTCAGAATCCTCGGTTTGAAGGGATCTATTCAATTTCCCTTGGTTATATTCTCCCTCTGCACTTTCTTCTTTACACAATTAGAAATTAATTTATAGTACTAAATTCCATTGTACGATGGAACTTAGTATGATAATCCATACTCTGATGGATGTTTCCCTGTTGGGATAACACCAATGGACTTGTTCTGACGAATTTATGCTTGATGGAAATTTTTCTGATGATCAGATTGAACCTCACTCCGATGGTCTTTTTACAATAAAACTTCCTTAGTATCATCCTAAAAAAATATGATTGGATACTGAACACATGAAAAATTAAAGGTCAATGCTATCAGCAAACATTAATAATTAGATTTTTTTAACTTTATAGGTACTATGTAATGATAATTGAGGGAAAAAACATTTCACTATCTTCTCAATATAATTTCTTAAAATTGAATTTATAATTCATTTAAAACATTAAATTTGACTTATTAAACCCCCCCAATCCTTTTTATAACTTCCACATTTTTCTCAAATATTAAGACTTCTTCAAATTTACAAACATTTCTTCAATTTCTTTCTTCATTATGATTCTTCATTATGATTATATATTATGAAATACAAAAGAAGGATAATTACTATGCCCTCTGGTAAACACTAAATGTATTCTCATATAGATTCTATGTACAAATGGATAAGAATTTGAATCCATTCGACCTTATTCTAATAGATCATTGTCAATGAAAGTTCAATGATTCAATAACACTTCTTAAGAAGAAATCAATACTTTTTTTTATTTTGTTTTTTGATTCAATATTTTTGGGAACAGAGTAGAAATTATTGTTTTTTTTCTTAATTAAAATACAATTCTACCTATTGAACCATGGTTGATTTCATTGCTAATATTCATCAGGTTTATTTGATCTCAAAAACTTAACCACTATATTCAACCTCCATTAGATATTTGTATCCATTGTGTTAGAGATACAAATAATTCATGAAATGAATCTATGTTTGAATACATTAGATGGATCAGGGGAATAATGAATATGATGGAACATTGTCGACAGTGACTCATTTTACTTCAATAAGATCATTCTTATAGCCTTATGATATTTTTATTCAAATGATTATCTTTCTTATTATCTTCATCCTTCTGTGTCTGGAGTTCCTTAACTAATGAAAAGGAACCAGAATACTTCATATTGTATTCTCCTCTCTTCCACAAACTTCTTTTTTTTCAATGAAACTTCATTACAATAGGCTACACTCGCTCTCTTCATTTCCTTCAAAAGGCTTGAATAACATGTTTACCAAAAAAATTATGACTTTTGTGAAATACAAAACTATAAATCATATCCAAATTTTCATGGGATCCAATTTTACTTTGATAAAAATTCTCATTACGATCAACTTATCATTTTGAAAAAATGTGTTTTCTACCATATTTTTACATTTCCTCAATGTATCATTACAATTTACTAGATCTGTTGACTAATGTTAATGTCCTGAATCAGATGCCGATGGTTCTGGATCCTATCCTAGATCTGATTATTAAATTGATAGTTCTGTATTCGATTGAAAAAATCACTCACATACTTATTCAATAGTTATTTTCATTACCTTCTAAACATACTTTCCTTCTTAGATATAATCATCCTAAAAATTTATTTATTGAAAAAAATACAACCAAAACACAACTAGGTATGTAAAATCTTCCCCTTTTTATTTTTTTTTCAATACCCACTTCAACCACTTCAAAACAGTACCACTTTGATGTAACACTTTTTCTTCTATCCATTCCTTTTATGTCCCCCCTTTTTCTTTTGTCCCCCTATTCTTTTTTCTTCCCCTCTTATTGAAAATCAAATTTAAATGGTCTATAATTAAAAGTTTATCCCTTATTAAAAAATGAACTCATCATCAGGGTTTGGAACCTTTAATATCAAAATCATGAAATTCTATTTTAGGAGAACATAAGTATGACATGAGTTTCTTAACAATGTGCCATCAACTAAAAATATCATAGTTAATGTGGGAAAACCTGGTGTAGAAAACAAGAGTGAGTAATCATATTTTCAATGTTTTCCATAACATAACTTTTACATAATACATTCTCATGTTTCTTTTAACATTCTCATTTAAGGAGAAATCATTAATGGATTTGTTGATGATAAAAGTAACCTGCACCCATATCATAAAACATTTCAGAATGTCTAAGTGTAGAAACTTAACTTTCAAGAACTCAAATTTTCTAACCTCATTACTTTCAATTCACAAATAATAAGAGACTTATATATAAGCCTTCTTATTTCAAATCCTTTAATTCACTAAAATTTAGTACAAATATAAATATTTTACTAATAAGGAAGTATATAAATATGGTTTTAGAAGCATACATCAGACTGAGAGTCACCTATCATCATTTATGTTTTCTTTATCTTCTTGGAATTTTCGTTGGATGTATTTTCTAATTTTTTTCACCCTTTAATGATTGTAGAAACAGTTTCTTTTTATTTTAGGAATATTTTAATAAGAATGTAAATTTCTTTTCCCCATTTGGATCATTTTTGTTACAGTGAGTTTATAAAAAATATTTCATGCCTTCATCTTATTTAGATAGTATAGTCAAAAAACTTTTAGTAACATTCACTTCTAGCTCACATATTCAACATATTTTTTGAATTTTCAAACAATAATCTTTTTATTTCCATTTATCACCATTTCTCACATATTTATAAACCATTTTATTCCTCTGTCTCTAAGATGGTTTTTGTGATTCTTATAAATTTCTATCCATGTCTACTTAGTGTAGCCAAATAACTATACACTCCTTCTTTTTAGACTCCACATGTATCTTTTTCTCCACCTTATTAACATACTTAGGTTTCTTTATCTTTTGATATTCCCTTTTTTGTCTTATATGATATTTAGAAACATTTTACCTTATTTTCCCATAATTTCTCTACCTTTATTAATATTTTTTCTTGGTATATGTATGCTATTCTAGCATGAATAATCTCGGTGTCCAGAAATTCCACAACACCAACAATGACATCCAAATCTTGATTTTTCAGATTTAAAGTGAAATTATTCTATTTTATTATTTTTTTATTCCCTCAAAAATTGTGGACCACATTTCATAGGAATATACTTTCTTTAAGAATGAAAATCTGTATTGGTGAAAGATTTTTTTTCAAAAATAAACTTTTATAAACCTTCATTTCTACCTTATTTAGATGTTTCACCTATGAAATCAACTTCCATGTTGAATTTTTTATCTCATATTTATTATCTCACATTGTGTTAAAAGAAGTATTAATTGGGTTTCTATCAACATCTATTATTTACTATCCAAAAGATCTTTTAGAACATCTATCATCCTTTCAGATTTAGCTATCTTTAACTTGTTTTACTCTTCTTCTTCAATGATTGTAGACTTTTCATGTTGAGGTTCTTATTACTGGATGGTCATTCTTCATAAATTTTCAGTTTTCTATGAATCTCATCAATCTACATATTCTATGTCCAGATAAAATTTAGATTTGTCTCTTATTTCAGCATTCAATATTTTTCTCAAATGTAATTCATTGGAAATTTTTTGTCAACCTATTTCATTATTTCTAGAGTTGAGTATTATTTTCAATTTATTTTTACAAATTATATTTTAGACAATTTCTATAATTTCTTCATCATCATTATCGGTATTTGAATAATTACTTCACTTTCCAACTTGAGAAATAAATTTGAGTTGATGTTCATGTTCATCACTAGATGGGGAATCATCCTTCTATATTTTTTAGATAACTTTAATTATTCTTTCCATAAATTGATTGATCCTTATGATTCATCCAATTTTGTTTCTAAGATTTATCATCACCTTCCATAGACTCATACTCTTAAACTTTATTCCATGGATAATTTTGTAAAAAAATTCTTTTCCCTACACAATTCCATCATTCAATAGTTTTATTTTTCCATTTGATATTATTTTATTTATTAGAAAGGAGGGAAGAAATTTTATTGAAATATTCATATTCTTCCACTTATTCTGAATCACTTGATTCTTATTTGTATTATTTATCTATGATTTTCCCTTTTAAAAAAGATTTTAAATCCATTTATCTATCAGCCTTTTTATTGAAGGTAGGAGAATTTATCATTTCATATTCCACATGGATATTCTAAAGTTCATCCAAGGATAAATCTTCAAGAACTTGTAAATCCTAAACATTTCCATCATATATACTTCTAATGTTTCTCTTATGTTTCTTGATAATTGTTTAATATTCCACCTTCTCACTAAAACTTCTGATGTCACCTACAATCTCATTTACCCTTGTAAATTAACTATTAATATATTTTTCATCATGTATTTTTAAATCCTACAATCTACTTCTCTTTATTTGTAATAAGGATTCTATAAATTTGTCATTCCATTCAAGGATTATTCTATACTTATCCTACATTTTATTATCTATTGGAAACCTTGTAATTATTGTGTAAACAGCTTCAGTGAGATTTATTGACAAATCATTATGAAATTTTCCATCATATTCTATACTTTTCTTATGGTAAACTATCATACAAGATTAATTGGTGGGAGGAAATCTTACTATTTTTTCATATCTAACATCAAGTCCTAGTGAAAGAAGATAACATGACATGTTATTCTTCAAACAATGATTTTTCATAACATTAAAAATAAAAACACTATTATTATTAATTTAATTGAAATTTTCCATTCTCATATATGGATATTTGAAAGGGAACGTAGGCTCTAATACCAATTTTTGTTCCTGAATAGAATCATTACCACTAAGGTGGTGGTGAATCATTAGTTCCTTTTTCTTTTATAAAGATCTTTTTTTAAACCTCGATAATAATATTTCCTAAACTATGAACCCGGTTAAAGTTACAATGCACATAAATAAAATTTATCAACCTCATATTTCACATAAAAAAATATAAATGGAAGGAAACACTTGATATTCACAGTTTTTGGTATAGAGACCTTATCCTCTCCATGTTGGATAGTCCCACCAATATGGATTATTTCACTATCTTCTTTCCGAAATACAAATGACCAAGCCGTGAAAATTTCTACTATCATAATAACAACATACTGATATAGTTAGTTATACCCCCAACTATCATTTTTAGTATCCACTTCATAATAGCTAGTTATACACCCCATATAGTAATCAAACCTTTTCAGAAAATGATATGTAACCATAGTTAAAAGCTTGAAATTCCTTCTTTTTTTATCCACTTTAGAATGTATTCACTTTCTCATCAAGTAATTTTAATCAAATATTACATGCATACAATATTCATGAACATAAAAAATTATCCAAGGAACTTTTTGGTCTTGAAACTTCTTCTAGAGCCTCAATATGAAATTCTTCCTTAGAAAAACTTATCCTGGTCTTCCTTAGTCTAAAATCCTCTATTCTATAGGTTCTATATGATTATCCTAGTTCTGATTCCCCTTCCACCCATTATTTTTCACTCAAGTAGAAACTCAGTTGGTCGCTCACAATTTCCCTATCAAATATAACATCTTCTGATGAAGCTTGATATGATGAATGTCACTCTAATTGGATCATTCCAATAGACTCACTCTGATGAAGCGTTGCCCATTGGAATATGATCTGATGACCAGACTATACCACACTCTGATGGTATCATTATATTGGAACATCCTCAGTATCAACATAAAAATCAATCTCCAGTTAGAAACTAAATGCCTAATTTTTTTTGATCTCTCAGCTCTCATTTATAATTCTTTTTTTTCAATTCATGTAAATGTACTATTGACTCATTTTTATAAGAACCCCCGAATAGAAAAGGCATGAAAAGAAACTTCACCCATACTAAATAAAATTCTTAAATAAAAAATTTATCATTTGTTTAATTCTTAATCATTGAATTCTTCAACTCTACTGAAACCTTCAAGGTGATTCTTAAATATTCTCAAATCTTTCTACTTCTTCATGTTTACAAACATTTTTTCTGTCCGATTGTTAAATACTATTATACATTACATGTAATTAATATTAAAGTTTATATATGACTCATTACGATGTCCTCTTGTAAACACTAAAAGTAATATCATATATATTCTCCATAAAAACTGATAAAATGTCACACCCCAAACCTAGAAGTCTGGAGCCGGTGCATTATTTTATTAAATAGGCATCATTACATGGAATCAAATCCTAATGGACTGACTATTTTAAAAGTATGAAAAATCCATATTAGATACATGATACTTATAATACATTGGTAAACAGAAAATACAAACATGATACATAATAAAATAAAAAATAACAGCATCCTTGAAAATCATTCAAATGAATCCTCTTCATAACCTAGGAAAATGAAACAAAATGAAGGTGATATCAAATGCCGAGTAATGGTAAGTAAAGTGGAATAAAAATGAATTAATAAGAATATATCAATATGGAAAATTAAATAACTAAGAATACAAGCTATTTAAATAAATGTATAATTGTATAATCAATATGTTTGAATAAGAAATTGAAAACACGTGCCATTTAATCAATAAACTGAGAATAAAATGCATCCATATATTTTATCCTATGGAAACCTCATAGATAATAATAATTATAAGTAAAATATCTATAAACGAAATTATTAATTATTGGACGTTATGTCTATGGAACAAGAAAACCTTTAATGTCAATATCAGTCCTCTCGAAAATTTAAAACTACAGTTAGAAAGCTATTTAATTTGGCCAACTTATTTATCTCGTGGGAACCATTTGATGGATCAAGGGGAAATAAAATGTCCAGTACCCACCATTCACTACATGTACAATAAATTCCTCATATTGTGTAATCCATAAATAAACAACACGCCTTATCAAATATTCATATTTAACAAAAGATACATATTAATCAATATTTTCAATGTAAATCAAATAACTATCAAAGTGAACACCGTTTGTAAAAATGATATATGATTTTGGAAGAAATATTATACATTTTATAAGAATTTTTATAATCATATAAATATACCCTGAAAAATGATTAAAATAAATTTATTATTTCATTATAATGTTAACAATCACAAAATTATGTGATATTGCAAAGATAGTCATTAATAAAATTAATGTGGAAAATATTCATTAAACTTTCCAAAGTCTCCCGTACCACATTGAAACAATTGAATCACAATCCCCAAGAAGGTATGAAATTAGATTATACTTATATTATCAATATACTGAGGAGGTTAATGACATAAAATGTCAAAGGGATATAAAAGTTAAATGGTGAATAAAAAAATCAATGGAATTTAAATTGTGGTGAAATCACTTAACTGGAATTTCCTTTTCTGTGAAAAATATTTAACCTATAATATAATGTTTTTAAGAGTGTAAATTACTTATTAAAAACCCTATTCTTGTTTATAATATATTATTTTACCTTATTATGATATATTTTTATCAGTTTGATAATAATATTCCATTATTTTCACAATTTATTGTATTAATTATGTAGTTTGTTGAGTATGTTTTAACTCTTTACATTTCATTATTAATAAATAGATCAGGGTTTAATAATATATTGATTATAAATTATGAATTAAACATCATTTCAATTCATAATGTATTCATTTATAGAAATCTATAATGTATGGAAATAGTAAATGAAATGCACCATTCGTAGAGACAGTAGGTTGTACGTATGCTTGAATGCTACTTTCATAGCCTTGTTGTATTTTATAATAATGAAAATTAAATGATATGTATATATGTTTATATATATTATAATTAAAGTATCATATATATTTTATATGTGTTACATTAGCTTATTAAAACTATCCTTTATAAATTCCATGTATTGTGTGAAAGAATCACATCACTTTGAGGAGGTAATAGTCGACACTTCCACAAGTTGTAAAAACCTGGGTTTTTGGAATAGATCAAAATACTGACCCTGCTTGAATTTTTGACTTGTTTCTGAGAAAACTGGGAAAATATGGTATGTTCTTGAAATTTCAAGATTACATGCCATGTACTCTAAAGTACACATCATGTATTGGTTAGGCATGTACCGGTTGCATGCTCACTGAGTACATGTCATGTGATGCCTGTGTAATAATTTCCTACTCTATGACATGTAGTGTTTCTTGACACGCCTTGTATTTTTTTTCTGTGTACTAGCTGAGTCATAGTCATGTGTCCACTCGTGTGGCATACCGAAGTCGTGTGGCTACCTCATCTTAAGTCAGAGTACAAACAAGGAAACTACATGACGTGTTGTCTTCTATATAAGCTATGTATTTTTATTTTTATTCACTTAAATGAATTATCATCACACCTTATTTCAGAAAACACCTTCTTCTTCCCCATCATCGGTACATGTTTGTTCCGGAATTCCGAAGAACATTTCCTACCCTAGAATCGTCATCCATCGACCAATTTTCAGTCTTTTGGGGGCTGTAGGATCACATCGGGAAGGCTAAACCCACACACCCTTTTCCCATTCTAGTTTTTTTCCACACACACCGCAAATTCCATCCATGAAAATTTTCCATGATTTGGTGGAAACATATATCGATGAAGATTATCTTCGATTTTCTGCTTGATATCGGACATGCTTTCATCTAAGAGTCTGGGGTAGGTGGTTCATACCTTCTTTTCTGTTTTCATAGACATTTGGGGATGTGGCCTTTGGTGTGTATTTGGGTATTTTTAGTGAGAAACTATTTTATCTTCTATTGCATATTAAATTTCTTATTAGACATTTGGGATGCCTCTAGGTATGCCCTTTTACCTATTTTTCTTGATCAGGGCCGAGCGAGTGGTCGTTGCTCAATTGGGGAGTTTTGGATGGGTAAGCCAAAATGTGTTCAATTGATTGTTTTGATTAAACTATTGAGATCAATTTGTTATGTGATGATATGAATTGTTAGAGGCTTCCAAGACCTTGGTGCTACTATGGGACACCCATAGCTAGTACAGTTCAACTATTCAGTTTGTTTTTCCTATTTAAAGTATTTATTTTTATTATGTATATGTGATGTGTGATATTGAAAATGATGGAACCTTTGGGCTGTGATGGGAATGTCCTGTGTATTATTAAGTGGGAATGATCAGAGTTTGGGCTTATCCCGGGTTACATTGGGTGGTTCTAATCAAAAGATTTGGTGTCATGGATGTCATCTTGAGTTAGTGTGACTGTTATATAGGGAATGATTGTGTTACTTGGATGGAGAGGCCGTCAGACATGAGCGAAATGGTCGCAGGGGAAGAGGTGTTAGTGATTTTGTGTCTTGGGAACTTATTTTGGTGATTATAGCTCACTCAGAACATTGATTAGTGTGCACATAGAGAGACTCTATGGTGAGGTGGTTTTGACCACTCATGTGTAGAAGCCCTCTTTAGATGCGGTTTAGGTACTATTTGAATGGGGGTTGTTGTCGTTGGAAGCCATGTGGAAGGTGAGGAGCCTTTGGGGGACATAATTGAGGCTATCAGGTTGGGGGAAGAGGCTAATTGTGGTTTGAGGGTAGAAATTGTTGTCCCTCTAGTTACTGATTTAATGGAAGACATAATTGTTTCTCCAATTACTTTATTGAGGCTAGAAATTGTTGTCCCTCCGGATAATTTTTTGAGGATAGGCATCATTGTTCCTCTGAGTTTCTACTTCTTGGGCATGACTTTGGGATGTCGGAAATCGAGACACGTGGTTTTAGGGTGAAAATAGTGTCGGGTTACATGATAGAGATTCTGGGGTTGGATGAAGAAGGTGACACTCCCTGGTTTTTGTTGAGCACCACTGGAGTGTGTGTTTTTTTGTGCATCGTACTATTTAATTTTTTCCTTATAAATTCATTACTACTTAAACAATTATATTAGGTATACACCATACAATGTAATCCTACTGAGATTCATCTCACACTCTATATGGTACTTTCAAGAACCATGTAGACTTTATTGATTTACATATTGGAAATAGACCATCTCTAAGAGATTGATTGTTTTATCTATGGCATGGAGATTGTAGGGACCTCGAGGTCTGGCCAAGCTAGAGTTAACTTTTTTTTTCTTTCCTGTACCGACAAGCTTACATTGTTTATTGTAGCTACTTTTGGCAAGCCATTAGTGACCTTTTATATATTTAGATTCTATGGATTCATGATTTTTTGTTCTAGTAGTTGTTAAAAGTGGTTCAGCATGATATTGTGTTTACACTTATTTGTTGTTGTTCAAATTTATTACTTCTGTTGTTTATTTCTGTGGATTTTTATTCCTCTATGTGGGTCTGGTCCGAGTCTGCAGAGACTTATAATTTTATATTTTACTTGGACCAATACCATTATTTTCCTCCGAGAGGGTATAGCCTACCAACTATAACTATAAGACCCTAGCTTCTAGTCTGCAGCCTTTGGTATTCGGGGAGCTACACCTAAGGTAATAACACCGGACCCATTTAGCACTGTTCAGGTGGGTTATCGGGCCTAAGATGTTACAAAGTGGTATAAAAGTGAGGTTGTTCTTGATAGGAATTTATTAGTATTGTTTTGCTGGCTTATAATGAGATTGAGACTTCTCTTTTTTATTTATGTTGGTTTTTCTATTTGGGATATGGTAGACTGGAGATAGCTTGTTATTAGAACGGGTTTCTAGCTTGTGCATGGGTGCCTGTAGCCCTAGGTATTACGGATGGACCTTGTTTCAATTGGTGGGGATTTCTATTTGTTTTTTCTAATATTACGGGTTATATGATTTCCACCTTGGTGGCTCACATGGTGTGTGATGTTATTGATTATGATATGTAACCCTTTACCTAGTGCGGTAAGGGATAATTATACCATGGTCTAGTATGAAAAGGCGTGATTGGTTTCCTTTTTATAGGCACATTTTTCGTGAATTTCAATTTGATAACTGCATGTATACATTGTGAAGTGATAATGCCATGGGAATAATATCAATTCCCATGATTTGTATGCTTTGAAATGTGAAATGGTGAAATTCATAATTAAATTTATAGTTTATTGAAATGTATTATTACATATTGTGAATTGCTCATGTCAGGAGATTTTGGGCCTAGCTTTGGTATGAGCAGGCTAGTACTATGGTTCAAGTGATATTGATGACCAGGATTGGACATTTTGGATGTCAGTTTGAGGCAGTTTGATAATCAAAAATGGGAAACTCAGTCATTGGTTTGAGGCAATGTTGGTTCTCAGGATACGCATAGCATGAGGTACTTTGACACTTGTCTCTATTGATGGAAAGTAAGGGGTCCATGAAGCCGAGATGTCGTGGGCATGGGCTGCGATGGGGGGAGAGTAAGGGTAGTTTTTATACACTTCCTCTTTACCTATTTACTTATCTATGTGATATGTATATATATATATATATTGTTATATATGTGGGTTGTCTGACCATTATGGTATTCAGTGGGTTCCACCAAGACGATTCAGATAGAGCATAAGGCGGGTGATGGTACAGTGTCGCAAGAGCACGGTTAGGTTTTGACACCTGAGGGATAGACAGAGCATGAGCCGTAGGTATAGGTTCAGAGATATGATTAGGTTTAGGATCCATTGTAGGTTAGGAAACAACTGGGTTTGGAAGCATTCGGGTCATGGCTCGATGAGAAGATCTGGCCTAGTCTCATATGTGTCTTGCAGCGGATCGAGAGAGGCGCTTTGGGTTTAGAGACATCTATGGAATATGAGACACAAGAGTTCCAGTCACAGCTCCCACTTCTCTTTCAGGGTGAGGGTTGTCCACAAAAGGCTGAGAAATAGACAGATAGAATACAGATGATCTTCGAGTAGCTCAAGATGCCTCCAGGGAGGAGGGTCAAGCTAGCGATGTACATGCTGAGAGGACTGGTAAAGCATTTTTGGGATGTTCAAGTTTAGGCTTGAAGACACGATGTATTGGCATGGAAGGACTCGAGGAATGGTTCTTCGAGAACTTTCACCCAGAGACACTAGGGGATGAAAGAGCTTGGGAGGTCTTGAGACTTCAGTAGGGAGACATGTTCGTCTTTGACTATGCAGATACTTTCACTATGTTGTCTCGCTTTTCACATGGTATGGTAGGCAATGTCTCATGAAGGTTGAGGTGCTTTGAGGATGGATTACAACATTCCATTCGAATCCAGATAAATTTCTTTAGGCTGGGTTCATTGTCTATGGTGGTGAATAAGGTGATCATAGTGGGAGAAACAAGAAAGAGAGGTCTCACTTAAGTTGGACGATAGATGTAGGTGTTGGTTCAAATAGCCGGAAGCAAGGACGTGATGAGTTTCAGTGGGGAAGTCAAGACAAGGACTCAGCTAGACAACCTTGTAGCAGTTCTTCAATGGTTTTATTTTGTTATAGATAACCAGGGCATGTTTGGAATCAGTGCGATAGGCCTGCAAAGGATTGTCAGGCATGTGGACAGGTGGGGTATCTAGAGAGGTTCTACAGGCTGCTTTCTCAAACAGCCCGTAGGCAAGGACCTGGAAAGAAAGTGGAATTTGGAGTTGGTTCAAGTTCAGTACCAAGTGATGTTAATCGAGGTTCAGATGCATGCCGAGGGCATGACAAAGATAGCAGGACCCAACTTAGGGGTTAGTTGCTAGTGACTGAAGCAACACCATAGGGAGGTGAGGCATCAGGCAGTCGTACTTCAAGTTAGGTGCTCATCGTGGATCTTCTAAGGGAAGATCAGGCTGGTTAGCGGAAAATAGTTAGTCGTACACTGAGGGTGTGGCCTTGATTTTTTTTGATTTTTCATTTTTTGAATGGCCTATTGGGGCATGTCAAATTTGAGTGCATGAGGTGCATATGATTTACGTGGATTAACCAGATGTTGGTCAGTTGGATTCATACCATGTCGAGTGCATGATATATTTATATATATGTTTCATATGCATAGCATCGGGGAATCTAGAATGCTGGTTAGTTGAGTTTCTAGGCACCAAGTTCCTTATGAGCATCCATGGGAAGTAGGACCTTGTGGAGGCAGGCACCAATCCGGTGCGGGATACATTTGGGGTGTCGAAAACAAAATGGGACCACCATTAAGGCGTTGGGGTGATGATGCTTCATGACAGGACCATGAGTCCAAAAATAGTTTAGTGAACCTTTTATTTTTTGAGATATGTATGGTTGAGACCGAGTTAGGAAACTCATAATATAGGGATCCCCTTGAGAAATTTATCCAAAAACATTGAGACCAGGGTTGTCCGAGTTACTTTGATTGGGGTGGTATGTTCGGTGCAATCTCCTGGTTTCATTTTATTGCTCAGGGATGATCTATGTTAAGGTATAGAGAATGTAAGAAATTTTTTTTCTGGAATGGGTCAAAATCCTGACGCTATTTGAATTATTGACGTGTTTTTGAGAAAACCAGGAAAACATGGAAAGTTCTAGAAATTTCCAAATTACATACCTTTTACTCAAAAGTACATGTCATGTATAGGTTAGGCATTTACTGGACACGTTCTCTATGAGTACATGTTGTGTGATGATCATGTAAGAATTTCCTACAACGCAGTGTGATGTGTTTCTTAACATGGCGTGCATTTTTTCCTTCCACGTACACGATGAGTCTTAGTCATGTGTCCACCCGTGTGGCGCGTCTAAGCCATTTGGCTACCCCTACTTATGTTGAAGTACGAACAAGGCTACTACATGACATTTAGTTCTTTATTCATACCCTGTATTGTTATTTTTATTCTCTTAAATGAAAGAGAGGGGCCTCTTAATTTGGAAAACACCTTCTTCCCCAAATTTGGAATAGGTCCATTCAAAAATTATGAAGAATATTTTTTACCCTAGAATCATCATATGACATCCATTTTTCAATCTTTCAATGGCTGTGGAGTTACATCGAGAAGGCTAAACCCGCACAACCTTCTATCATTCTAGTTTCTTTTCCTTGCACACTACAAATTCAATCCGAGCATAGTTTCCATGATATGGCATAAATGTAGATCTACGAAGATCATCATTTAATTAGAGCTCGATATCAAATGTAACTATGTCTATGAGTCTCAGGTAGGTGGTGAATACCTTCTTTCATGTTTTCAGAGACTTTTCGGTGACATTGCCTTTTGTGATTATTTGATTATTTTGATCGAGACATTGTTTTGTCTTCTATTGCAAATTAAATTTCTTATTAGACTTGTGGGATTCCTTCAGGTATGCCATTTTACCTATTTTTCTTTAGAAGGGCTGGGCAAGGGGTCGTGGCTCAATTGGGGCATTTTGGCCCAGTATGCCGAAATTCTTTAAAATGATTGTTTTGATTAAACTTATAAATTCAATTTGTTAAGTGATGATATGAACTTTTAGAGGCTTCTAAAACCTTTGTGCAGGTATGGGACACCACATAGAAAGTGTAATTCAACTGTTTAGTTTATTTTTCCTGTTTAATGATTTTATTTCGATTATATATATGTGATTTGTGATATTGCATATGTTGAAACCTTCTTGTTGGGATTGAAATGGCTTGGGTATTATTGAGTGGTGCTGATGATAGGATGTTCTTGTCCAAGGCTACATTGGGTGGTTTTAACCATGGTATTGACCGTCATGAATGTCAGGTTGAGGCAGTGTGACTGTCAGGTTTGGTATGTTTGGATTACATAGATGGATAGGCTATTATACATGAGAAACATAGTTAAAGGGGAATGATATGTTAGATATGTTATGTATTGGGAACTTTTTTTGGTGATTAACACTCACCCAAAATATTGAGTAGTGTGCACACAGAGAGACTCTGTGATGATGTGGTTTTGACCACTTGTGTGGGTAGAGGCCCCCATTTATTACGGTTTAGGTACAATTGGTTTGGGGTTGATTATATAAGGAATCCACATGGAATGTGAGAATAATTTATGGGATAACATTGAAGTTATCAGGTTGGGGTCACAGACTCTCCATGGTTTGAGGGCAGACATCGCTATCGCTACAGTTACTGATTTGAGTGTAGACATCGCTCTGCCTCAAGTTACATTACTGAGGGTAGACATCATTGTCCCTCTAGTTACTTATTTGATGACATGCATCATTTTTCCTCCGTGTTACTGCTTCTTGGGTGTGCCTTTGGGATGTCGGTACCTGATACATGCAGTGTTAGTTGGCACATGGTGTTGGGTTACATGAAAGAGATTATGGTGTTGGCCGAAGTCGGTGACACATGTTTACTATTTTCATTATAAATTCTTACCTTCCCAAACACTTATATTAGGTACACAGTATTGGGTGGTATCCTATTGAGATTCATCTCACACCATGCATGGGCCCTTCGGGATGCATATAGACTTTATGGATTTACATGTAAGAATGAGACCTGCTACAGGAGCTGGACTGTTTTAGCTATTGCATGAAGATGTTAGGGACCTTGAGGTATTTCCTAGTTGGAGTTTACTTTTTTGTTTTTCTTCCTGTACCATCATGCTTACATTTTTTATTGTAGCTACTATTGGTTATCCATTGGTGCCCTTTCTTATATTGCCACACGATGGATACATGAATTTTATATTCTATTAGTTGTTACAAGTGGTTCAGCATATTGTTTTCTTTACACTCTGTTGTTGTTTTTTATATCTATTGCTTCTACTGTTTGTTTCTATTGATTGTTCTTTCATTATGTGGGTCTGGTTTGAGTCTGCAGAGTCTTTTAATTTTATATTATTCTCAAACTAGTACCATCATTATCCTTTGTGAGGGTATAGCCTCCTAATATACCTATCAGACACTCACTACTAGTCAGTAGCCTTTGGAATTTAAGATTTGTGCCAAATTTAGTAACCCACAACCTGTTTATCATTGTTCTTGTGGCTTATCGGGTCCAGGATGTTACACAAACGATGTTATCATAATTATAAAAAATGGAAGGAATAATATTTTTTGTTGTATAAAAATTAAATAAAAATAAATACATTATAAATATCATATATATATAGTGTTTCTATCATAATTCCACCCTTTAGAGTTGGTAAAGGAAGAACAAACAATCTTCGTTTCGTGAGGTAGTAGTTCGTTTAATACATAAACGGTAATTTCCTTACCCATTAAAGGGTAGTGTGTATATGTGTAGGTAAAAATCATAAAATAAAAAAATCTTAGTATATTTATAATATTTTTTGTATATAATAATGGAATAATGATATTTGAGGGGGGTGGATAATAGAAATAAAACGAAATAGCTTGAGGAATAATGTCACCCCAACTTAGGATAACCACTTTTCGTTTGCATAAAAGTGATTCCTTGGATGGATATCTTTTCAAGGATAAGATTCTATGATGTGGGGAGGGACTTTTAAGTTAAATTTTGGTAGATCATGGTTAATACAATGTGTCTACGGAGGTGTGAGGAAGTGGGAGGAGAGGAGGCCTTTATAGTGGAGGAGGAGTGGAACTCTTGTAAATTTTTTGAAAGGGAATTCAAAACTCATTTACCCATGGAAAGTGGAAACAATAATTGTAAAAAATCAAGAAAACTAAGTATACGGTCAAAATATAATCAACTAAGGGATTTTGAAAAAATTACAACATCAGTTTGGGCCTTATGTTTAATGATTAGTCATTTGTTAAGATAATTTTTCTCTTAATTTTTGTAATTAATATAATATATTTCACTAATATTTTTTGTAATACACTAAGATGAAATATTTATAAATTATAAATTTATATGATTCAAAACAATGAATCCATTTTTCCGAATATAAATCAAATAAGTGGCATAAATTTATTAAAAATTAATCCTTCGTTCAGGAAAAAAGTGTAATTTTTTAATGAAAAAACATTCAAAAGTTTGATATGTTATTATAATCAATTTCAAATCCAAATTTCTTCCAATGACTTGCATCGGATTAAATTATTTATAATTGATAAAATTTTACTTTAAAACTAATTACAAATATAATTTATCACAATAAATAACTTATTCAAAAAATCAATTTTGAATTAAAATTCAGTATATTTAACTATTCATTAAAAATGATACTTGACAAAAAATATTAAAAAATTAACTCTAATATAATTGTTAGCTTCCTTTTTAATATAAGAATTTTATTTTTACATATTAAATTTATAAAATAGTCAAAACATTATTTAAAATAGCTTCACCATTTAATGGCGGTAAAAATGGATTTATAAAAAGGTAAGTTTTATGCGTAATATTGAGTTTTACATATTATATTTTAATAAAATATATTGGATGAACATAAACATTATTTTATATGATATATAGTGTATAAATTTAATATATAAATTTTATAAGAGTGTTATATTTTAATTAACTGTGTAAAACATGACTAAATAATGTTTTGTTTATATTGGGTGTTGCGAGCATTAAAAACAATCAAAGTTTTTAAGGTTTTGAAAGAGATAAATCAAATTAAATTTATTCTGAGAGGAAAATATTGAAAATTATTGAGATCATACATTCTTCCATCCTACAAAAATATTATCCTTTAAATTTTTGGGGTAATACCTTTAAAAATACGTGGGTAGTTCGGATTTATAGAATCCTTTGGTTCCCAGGGTTCTTCTTCCATTTTGTGATTTCTCTAGGGTACCTTTACTAGATGATTCATATGATTCCTCAATAATCACTATTTAGTATCAAGATCTAAATTGGTTATTCACAGTATGAGCGCTCATGTTCCAAATCTATCTCATCAGTGATGAGAACATACATTGTGTTTGGCATGTATTCCTTAGAATATATATATGGAACACATCGTGTACCTTGAAGAAATTTGGAAGCATTTCCTAATGATATGAAACAACTCATACTCATTATTTAATTTTGAAGGGTTTTATGTACCTTGGACTCATTATCCCATTATTAAAGATCCCAATAACAACCTTCCATGGAGATACTTTAATTAAAACACGATCTCCTACATGGAACTCTAAATCGTTCATCTGGTTATCGACATAACTCTTTTTACAACATTGAGATGATTTAATATAATCATGAAAAGCCTTTAAATTTTTCATTATCTCTTTAAAAAATTTTGGGCCTAATATTTCCCTATCACCAACTTCATCCCAACAAGTTGGAGTACGAAGTCTCTACTCATATAATGGTTTATATGGTGCCATTTGAATACATTAATGGAAACTATTATTATAGAAAAACTCTACTGAATGTTTGTATAGATCCCACATACCTTGAATGTCGAGTGAGAATGTCCGCAACATGCATTACGTTGTTTGAATTGTTCTTTCATACAATCCATCAGTTTGGGGATGATAAAAAGATCTCAAATGAATATCATTATCAAGGGCTTTCTAGAGGCTCTTCTATAATTTATACAAAAAGATGGGATCTTGATAAGAAGCAATTGATAGATTTTCACCATAAAGCCTTAAAACATTATGAATATAGATCCTTGTGAGGTGCTGAATAGGAAGGTCCTTTTTATTAAAAGATAATAAGATGATATGGTTAATTGATAAACAAAAAGGCATATAGAATCATTACTTCTAGGATTATTTGTTATTCCTATGATAAATTCTGTAGTAATTTCATCCCATTTACACACAAGATTTGGAAAAAATTTAAAGACTAATTTATGATGTTTCCTCAAAGCATTCACTTATTGACAAACCAAACATCTGGACACATAATCAGAATATTTCCACATCATGTTATCACCACCAAAATGTTCCTACAAGTTTTTATACATATTTGTGCTACCATGGTGTTTAGAGAAAATTTAGTTGTGGGATTAATCCAATAATTCACTTTTTAGCTTCTATATTTATGGAACACAAAGATTCTTTCCAAATTTTAGAACACTATCTTCACAAAAAAAATGTGTCAATTTTTCATCATTCAAAACTTTTATTTTCTTCTAAATTTCCCCATAATTAAATTGATAATTCATTATCATCTCTATTAAATATAGTTTTTCAATCATTTAAAAATTATTGATGTATCCTCTTCCTTATAAATTCCCAAATCAATATTTACTTGATCTATGAATATAGTAACCTTCTCCATCCTCATTGGGGTTAGAACTCTATAATATTTTCTAGTTAATGCAAATGACACCTTATTTAACCTACCTAAGAGGTAGGAAGTTTATCAATCATAATCATTAAGTAACTCGAAACATCACCTTTCTCTCATGTTGAACTCTTTATGAGGTAATATTTATTTTTGGATCTTATGATCCCTATATATCTCATCTCTTTCACCGTATAGATAATGAGTTTATATTTTCAAATTTAAGATTATAGCTACTAACTTAAGATTGGGGGTTGGATAGTTCTGTTCACATGCCTTCAATTTCCTTAATGCATGAGCAATAACTTTTTCGTTTAAATTAAGACCTAACCAAGTCCTTTCTTCGATGCATAACTATATATGGTAAATGAATCACTCCAATATGGTGCAGTCAAAATCAGAGCATGGAATAATCTTCTCTATAGTTCTTGAAATATTTCTTCATTTTACTATATCCAAAAAAACCACTTTTCATGTAAGGTTTGTTAACATGTTAGGAAATTGGGAAAAATTATGAATGAATAGCTGATAGTAACCTGCCAAACCAATAAAACTACACACCTCAATTAAGTTTGTTGGTGTAGGACATTCTAAGAATGCCATTGTCTCTCTTAAGATCAACTGATATTCCGTACATAGAGTCTTACGAATGATCATTAAATGATTCTTGTGGTCCTCATAGATTTTATTTTAAACTATACTATCATTAATGAATAACAAAAAAAATCACCAAGATATTCTTTGAACAATCTGTTCATTAACTCCATAAAAATAGAAGGTGAATTGTTCAATCCAAATGGAATTACTGTAAAATTATAATGTCCATACCTCATTCAAAAATCATTAATTGGAATATGTTCCTTCACCACCCACAATTGGCCATTCCCAGAACACAGGTCAATCTTGGAAAAATATTGGGATCCATGAATTTGATCATGAAATTCATTGATACGAGGTTGAGGATACATGTTATTAATTTTAATAGAATTTATTTCCCTATAATAAATACACAAACTCATGGTTCCATCATTCTCTTTAAAAAAGATGACAGGGGTTCTCCATGGTGAAATACTAGGGTGAATAAACCCCTTATTACCCAAATCCTTGATTGGTTTCTTCAAATAATTCCACCATAGACATTTGATAGGATGTCTTTGATATTGGTATTACATCAGAGTTTAAATCAATGGAAAATTCAACAGAAAGCTCCAAGATAAGTCTATATAATTCATTATAAAATACATCATTTTATTCTTGTACAATAGATACAACCTCATTTTGAGAATTACCTTCTTCTTCATTGGGACTTGTTTTATCCTTTTCACCATGAATACCATTCAGAACCGCTAATAAGGGTGGATATACATAAGAATAATGTGACGAATATTATTCTCTAAAGATGTGGGATTCTACATCCTTATTAAAAATTACAATTTCCATCATCTTAAAATAATGTTTTCCATCATATTTTGATATCCAGTCCATTCCTAAGATTATATGAAAGTAAATCATATGTATGATAATGGTGTCAGTAAGTAAATCATGTGTATGTGTCATAACTATTGAGAAAAGTATAGTTTTCAACAATACATATTAATTTTATTTAATGGGGTAGTTTATTGAAAATAATACTCTGTCTCATTATGATAATTTTGATGCTCAAAAATACCCTTAGTTATTTTCTAATGATTTTATTTAATATTTTGTAGGAATTTAGTAATTAATTTTACTATTGAAATAACGAGAATTTATTACTTAGCACGGAATCTGCTTTAACGCATTCTGAAATCACTGTTCATACCTTACGTGGCTAAATATAGCGCAGAATCTGATTTAGTGAGTTCTGGAATCACTGTTCATACCCTACGTGGATAAAGGTAGCATAAGGATGAAAAGCGTGTATACGTTTTGAGATAAGAGAAAAGTATGGTTAAACAACCATACATTTTCAGTAATGTATGGAAGGAGAACCTTATGTTAGGAAGGAACCTTACGTTTTGGTTATCAGCAAAGTATGGAAAAATAATTGTACGTAAATTCTAAAGGTTACGTTTGTTTCTCCAATGTATGGTTCATCGACTTTACTTTTGTAAACAACCATACGTTCTTGAAATGTATAGATCAAGTAAAAGTATGGATCAAGTACAAGTATGGATCAAGTACAAGTATGGATCTTTTACTGTACGTTTGAGTGTTGAAGAAAAAGTATGGATGATCAACCCTACATTTGTTATCAACCCTACGTTTGTGTTCAACCTTACGTTGTCAAACTTACATTTGAATACTATGTTATCATCCGTACATTTGGAGGACACATTATCAACCTTACGTTTGGCGTCATAAATTTTGACAGACATTATTTTTATGCAGTGATTAGTAAGAAGATTATCGGGCGGATTTCAAGCCAGATTTAAAGTCATTTTTAATGTACAACTTGGATAGATTCAAAGCCATTTTATTAATGGATTTAAGATCGAATTAAAAGGATCTTTTTATGCCGAGTCTTAAGGGAAGTTACGACTTCTCTGTAAAGTCAAATTTTTGAATATCACAAATCAGAAGGTGACTTTTATGGATCTAAATGTGCAGGATATTTTCTCAGCTTTTCTATATATGTTCACTCTAAAACACCAGGTACGTGAGTTTATGGTGATCGATATTTTATTAAAAAAGGTGGAAAACATTGACTGCAGAAATTCACGATTAATATGCTGATTCAAAAAGAGCATCAAAGCTCTGTTATTTTAAGAACAAGGAACTTGATAAAAGATTCAACTGTTCTACATAGAATATCTACTGTGGATCTACTACTTCTGAAGTTGTGCACTATATCTCTATATCTACTGCAACCGGATCAACTCATAACTACTTCAACTTGAAGATCAATATTTCTAGAGACTTCGATCCATCTGCTGTCAATTGCATTCTGTTGCAATTGTGAAGATCAACTGGAGAACTTCTTTCTGAAATTCTTTTTATTCTTGAGTAACCAGCTTCTTGTTCTAAGCTGTGTAGGTTCGTGTTTGAACCAGAAGACTTTGTTTTTTCTTGGGTTGTAAGGGTGTCAACTTCCTGTACTCAGTTGTGAACCGGCCTTTGGAAAAGGGGACCAGATAGTGAAAATCACCAAGCTCATGGAGTTGAACATTGGTGGAGTGGACTAGGGGCCTTCTGTTCCCAGAACCACTATACATCTTTGTGTTATGATTTTATTTATTTCGGCGGCATGATCAAATCTGATAATGCATAGAGGAAAGAACACGTTCAATCAAAGTGTTACAGAAAAATTGAAAAAGACACATTTCACCCCCCCCCCTCTTATGTATAATCTTAAGATTCAGATCCAATAATTGGTATCAGATGTGGATCTTCTGATAGAGCCTTAGAAAGCTATAAGCATTTAAAGAGTATACAACAGTGCATCATGACTGATACAAGAGAAGAGATATCAATGATCAGATCACCATATTTTAATGGGGACAATTATGGTTGCTGGAAATCATGCTTGATAATATATCTGAAAAACCTCAGATATAAAATCTATTCAAAGATTCTGACTCCTTATGAAATTCCTGAAAATCCTAAGACATGGAGTGCTACTATAAAGGCAGAGTATGATATGAACTCAAAGGCTATGAATGAAATTATCTGCGGTCTAGGACCAGATGAATTTAACAGAGTATCTCAGTTCCCAACATCATATGAGATGTGGCAAACAATAGTTGTGGCATATAAAGGAACAGAAAATGTGAGGAAAATGAGATATGCAACTGCAAAACTGAAATTTGATACATTAAGAATGTTCTAAGGTGAAAGCATTACCCAAATGAATGGAAGATTGACAGAGATTGTCAATAATATAACAGCTCTGAGAGAACCTATCAAGAAGGCTGATCAAGCATTAAATGTACTAAGGGTACTTCCTACTCGATGGAATGGTATCTCTACTGCATTCAGACAATCAACTCCTATCAAAGATCTAACCATGAGAGAGTTGATTGGTACACAGATGATGTATGAAGCTGAAATGCAAGATGATGCTAATGAACATAAAGTGATTATCAAAAGAGAAGATACTACCTTGAAGGTAACTTCAAAACAAAATAATAGAAAGATGAAGAACCGAGAAGTCAAAGAAAAATCAGAAATCTCTGACTCATCAAACTCAGATAAAGAACTGGCTCAGCTTGCCAGGAAATGTAGAATGTTCTACAGTAAGAAAATAGTCTTCAAAAAATCCTTTAAGGGAGATAATAAGGAAGTAATATGTTATGAATGAAAAAATATGGGGCATATCAGACCAAATTTCCCACAATTGAATGATGCAAAGAAGAAAAAATTCTTAAAAAGAAATTACTATGAGTAGAAAGACAAGAAAGCTATGAAAGCACCATGGAGGGTATCTGAAGACTCCAGTAGCTCTCCTGAATCATTCTTAGAGAAAGAATAAGTCAATCTAAAAGAAAACACGGGTTTTATGGCTGAAATTGATGAGGTACACTCATATTACTCCTTTGAATCAAATTCTGAATCAATCTACACAAATGAAAAACTTGCAGCCTACTGCAATATGCTTGAATAAAGATATGATTCACTATTTAAAAAACATAAGTCTTTGAAAAACATACATAATCTGTTTTAGATGAAAGAGATACCATGCTGAAACAACATAATGAATTAACTGATAAATACAATTCTATTAACACTAAATATATTGAATTTGAATCAAGAATAAAAACACTGCAGGATGAAGTAGAATCTTACAAACAGGCTGCATTGGTTTTTACAAAAGGAGAAAATTAATTAAATGAAATTCTTTGAAAAACTGTCATTAAAAAGGAGAGATTTGGAATTGGCAATAGAGGAGAAAAACCTAAGCTATATAAAAATTATTTTGTTCCAAGCTCTAAAAAGGATAATTGTATTTTTTGGGGGACAAAGGGACATATAGCTAGAAATTATTTCATAAGACAACCTCAAATTTGTGATATTAGGAAATCTTATGTTTAAAATGACTTATACGATTTAGATAATTTTAAAAGAACAAAGAAAATATGGATACCTAGATCATTGCTAGCTAACACCCTTGGACCCAACAAAATATGGGTACAAAAGCAATTTGTTTGAATGTCTTTTTAGGTAGTAGGCCAACAGAGAAGAAAAGCTATATGGAACATGGACAGTGGATACTCAAGACATATGAGTGGAAACTCATTGAATTTTTCTTCGCTCACTCAAAAGGAAGGAGGACTTGTCACATTTGGTGACAATGCCAAAGGAAAAATCATTGGCATTAGAACTGTTGGAGATCCAAAAATAGTCTCAATCAACAATGTTCTTTATGTACAAGGACTAAAACACAATTTGATAAGTATCTCTCAACTCTGTGATGATGGATATACTGTTGATGGTACTAACAATTGTTGTACTGTTTCTAAAGATAAACTGTTTAAATTTAAAGCACCAAGAACTGAAAATGTCTATACTTTGGATTTAAATTCCTCGTGTATACAACAAGTAAACTTCTAGACTGCTAAAGTAAGTGAATCCTAGATTTGGCATAGGAGGCTTGGATATTGAAATGTATATGTTTTACATAAGTTATCTAAGAATCATTTAGTTTCTGATTTACCTTTTCTCAAATTTGAAAGTGATAGATTATGTGATGCATGTCAACTTGTCAAGAAACACAAATCAACCTTAAAATCTATTAATAAGGTTGCTATATATAAACCTCTAGAACTTATTCATATGGATTTGTGTGGACCCTAAAGAGTAGCAATCCTAGCTAGTAAATTATATGTATATGTTTTAGTTGATGACTATTCAATATTTACCTGGACTTTCTTTTTGAAATTTAAAAATGAAGCTCTTACTTTATTTGATAGTTTCTACAAATATGTTCAAAATTAAAAAGGTTTTAATATAATCTCATTGAGAAGTGATCATGGTGGAGAATTTGAGAATCTGGAATTTAATTCCTTTTGATCAAACATGGGTATTAAATCTACCTTTTCTGCACCCAAAACACCTCAACAGAATGGGAATGTAGAAAGGAGAAATAGAACAATTCAATAAATGGCTAGAACTATGTTAAATGAATATAGCCTACCTATATATTTTCAGGCAGAAGCTGTGAATACAACTTGTTATATAATTAATAGAGTTTTAATTAGGCCTATTTTGAAAAAGACACCATATGAATTATGGAATAACAAAAAACCTAGAGTGGATTACTTTAAAGTTTTTGGATGTAAGGTTTACATCTTAAACACCAAGGATAATCATGGTATGTTTGATCCAAAATCTGATGAAGGTATTTTCTTAGGATATTCTGCTACCTCCAAATCTTATAGAGTTTATAATAAGAACTCATGGATTTTTGAAGAATCAGTTCATGTGAAATTTGATGAATCTGATCCCATTGAGAAAAGGATAGAAAAAATGGATGAACTTGACTCTAATAATAACATGAGACTTGAGACTTAATGAATGATATTTAAAATAATATAAAAGAAATTCAGTCTATTTCAGAGGAACATGATACTGAAGAACCGTTAAATATATTACCTAGACAGTCTATAACCTTAAAGTATCACCCTTTAGAAACTGTAATAGGTGACCTAGAACCAGTGTTCAAACTAGAAGAAACTTAGGAAACCTAGTGGAATTCTCTGCCTTCCTATCTCAACAAGAGCCCAAGACTATAGAAGAAGCTTTAGATGATGAAAGCTGGGTAATAGAAATGCAAGAATAATTAAATCAGTTTCAAAGAACTGAAGTTTGGGAATTAGTGGAAAGACTTAAGAATTATCCTATAAAAGGAACCAAATGGGTCTTTAGAAATAAACAAGATGACCAAGGAACAATAACTAGAAATAAAGCAAGATTAGTAGCTAAAGGATACAATCAAGAAGAAGGAATAGACTATGATGAGACTTTTGAACCTGTAGCTAGGTTAGAAGCCATAATAATCCTTTTAGATTATGCATCTTATGTGAATTTTAAATTATTTCAAATAGATGTTAAATCTGCCTTTTTAAATGGTTATTTAATAGAGGAAGTTTATGTTGAGAAAACTCCTGGTTTTGAGAACTCTCAAAAACCTGATTCTATTTTCAAAGTTATTAAAGCGCTTTATGGACTTAAACAAGCACCTAGAGCTTGGTATGAAAGATTAAGTTCTTTTCTTTTGAAAAATGACTTTACTGTTGGAATGGCAGACCCAACACTCTTTAAGAAAAGTGTGAAAATAATGTTTTTTTTGTTCAAATTTATGTTGATGATGTAATCTTTGGATAAACTAATAAAACTATTTTTCATGAATTTTCAAAATTAATGCAAGAAGAATTTGAAATGAGTATGATGGGAGAATTAAATTTCTTTTTGGGTCTTCAAATATATCGAAAATATTTTGGAAATATTTTAAATCAAAGCAAATACATTACTGATTTACTTAAGAAATTAGGATTTGAAAACAGCAAGCCATTTACAACTCTGATGTGTACTAATATAAAACATGATTTGGATGAAACTGGGAAATCAGTTGACAAAAAGTTATATGGAGGTATGATTGATAGTTTTTTATATCTTACTGCTAGTAGGCCAAATATAATGTATTCAGTATGTCTTTGTGCTATATTTCAATCAAATCCTAAAGAATCTCATCTGAATGCTGTTAAAAGAATTTTTATATATATAAAATGAACTATTTTTCAATATTTTCTTTATCCTAAAAAATCTGATTTTAATTTGATTTCATATTTAGATGCTCACTTTGGATGTTGTAGGTTAGATTGAAAAATTACATCAGGTACATGTCACTTTTTAGTAAAGTCCTTAGTATCATGGTCTAGTAAGAAACAACATTCAGTTTCCCTGTCAACACCTGAGGCAGAATATGTTTCTGCTGGCAGTTTCTGTGAACAAGTGTTGTGGATGAAAAACACTCTTATACAGTTTGGATTGAATTTTAATAATACACCTATTTTATGTGATAATACAAGTGCAATTAATATTTTTTTTAAAAACCCTATTAATCATTATAGAACTAAGCACATTGATATAAGGCATCACTTTTTAAGAGATCATGTTATTAAAAAGGTTATATTTTTAGAATTTATAAATACTGAAATTCAATTAGAAGATATTTTTACTAAACCACATCCCACTGCAAGGTTTGATTTTAGTAAGGGGGAGCTAGGTTTATTTAATTTTAAATAATTTTTATTTTTATTTACTTTTATTTATTTCTATAATTTTTTTAATATTGTTTATGATTTTTTTTATTTTTATATATTCAATATTTATTTGATTTAAATATATGTAATAATTAGTGATTACATGGGAATCAAGGCTGTCAGAGCCTTTTCGACTTCTAAACTGTTTCACTTCTATAGAAACCCTTTAGAAATCCAAAAATCGAACTTCCTCTCCTAAACCCTAACCTTCAAACCTTTGAAACCCTAACCTTAAATCCTTCAGAGATTCTCACAGAAATGGTAAGGACTAAAAGATCCAGTGAAGCTGACCCAAACAATGCCAAGTGACAACGCACCGAGGGAAAAAAATTTACAGGGCAAGGTAATCGATCTTGACTTGTTATTTCAGAAAAATCTATTGTTGAAGCAAGCGCTGCCATTTCAGAATCTTGAACAGATGTTCAATAGTGAAAATACGGAATTTTTGTATGAAGTAGAACATAGATAAGTTTTCAAATCTGTACAGTTTATCCTGGGGGATACTGAGGAGAGTATGATGGCTAAAATAGAGGATACAGATTTCTCAATCTCATCAGTAGAGATTGGTCAGATTCTTAACTGTCCTCATGAGCGAGTTTTTCATTTCGATTTGAAAAATATTTGAGATTTTGTGCATAAATCCAAAGACATCATGTCTTTTATTTTTGGTACTAAGATAATAAAGAAGATGTTTGTCAAGGATTTGGATCCTGATCAGAAGATTTTGGTCAAATTTATTCAGACTGGAATAGCTCCAAGAATGGCCGAAATGGAAAAGATTTTGTACCCTGATAAGTGTATAATGTTTCTTCTGTTAAGATATATTAAGTTAAACATTCCAAGATACATGATAAGGTATCTCAGTTATTGCTGTCAAAGCGAGGCCAAGATGAATTTCTACGCTTTTAGTCCGTTTATTTCAAAACTGTTTTTTAAGAAAGGTGTTGTGAGATTAGTGGATACTCGAGTAAACTGCCATCACAGTAATATGTTTAATGCTGGAACTTTATGGAATGTTGGATATTTCTGGAGCACATTTAATGGAAAACTTTTTCCAGTAGGAGATGAGGAACACTTATAGAGTGCTCATGCTCAACATGTTAAGTCCAAGGAGGGACAAGCTAAATCCAGAGTCAGCAATGTAGCAAGAAGGATTCTCTTGTAAGTAGAAGATGTTGAGGAAGACAGAAGTTAGGAAGGAATTCAAAAAAAAAATAAAGAGACATGTCAATGAGCAAATTACTTCCCTTGATTTGGAACCAAATTCAGAAGCTTTATTTTCTTATTCTTTTATAAGGGAAGCTGATGTTGATAAGACCATGGAAGTTGTTACTGAAAGAGAAACACTAGTAGAGGGATCAAGAGTTCCAGAAGTAGCTCAAAGGAAGAATCAGGAACATATTCTAGCTGATGTAGAAGTTGCACTTGAACAGGAACAAGAGATGGAGACAGTGCATAGTGAAGAAGTGGCTACACCTTAGGAAACTATTGAAGATACAGTTCTTGAAAACCCAGTGGATGAAAAAGATGAAGATAAATGTGATGAGCATGCTTCTGAAGCTCACACAGAGGTACTATAAGAGGATATTTATGTGGAGGATATGGAGAAATCTAAGGAAAAATCTGTGGACCAACCTTCTCAGGACAGAGAAAAAGAAAAATCTGATGTTGAATCATTAAATTGGGTACTAATGCATCAACCAGAGCATGTGACTATGAATCAAGCACAGGGTGACTCTTATTCATGAAAAGAAAAAATTGAAAAAATGTACCAAAAGGTTTCTCAGTTGGAATCTGATAATGTTTCTCGGAGAAATGCCTTAGACTTAGAACATTTGAAATTTCAAAAGCTGAAGGAGTGTACAGTTTCAAGGCAAGAAGATGAAATGTTTAAAGAGGATATGATGACTTTATTACACAATTAAAATCTGAAATGGTTATGATGTCAGATTTATCATATCTGAAGTTGTTTATGAAGAACCAATTTGCATTAGTTGCAAATAGTCCTGCTAGTGGATCAGGTACTTCACCTGATTTAATCAGAAGGTTTCAAGATATCACAACTGTGATGAGAAACATGAATGAAAGGTTATAAGATCTTCAATGTAACAGTGCTCCTTTGCAAGTGTTACTGGACAATCAGAATTTCATTGTGGATCAACTGACATCTAGAGAGCCATCAGTCAGAATTCTGTTAAATCAGTTATCAGAGAAGCTATCGGTGTTTGTCGAAAAAGTGGAAAGGATGCATGAGTTTTTCAGAGCCAATTTAATCGAGGATATTCTTATTACTCAAGAGAACAGGGAGCTCATTATCAAAATTGGGGATGAGATGATGAAGAGGCTTCGGGAACAGTTTACAAAAATAATGTCTGCAATCCAGAGGAGATAGAACATGTTGCCTATCCTACCCAAACCTTGATTCCTGTGTATATCATTGTCATGTATATACTACTATTTTTGAATTAAAATTTCCTTCATTGTTTATTTGTTTCTTTCTCTATTTTTTACTAATTTTATTTTTGATATTCCAATACTCCAGATTTAATTATTGATAAACAGTTAATAATAATCATTTACCTACAGTTCAGTGCAACATTAAATGTATTCAAATCCATGATTTCTCATTCTTTTTGATATCACAAAGAGGGGGAGAATTTGGATAAAAATCAATATTTTATTTAGGGGGAGAATTAAAGGATAAATTTGGATAACCACAATATTTTATTTTACAGAACATTGTTTCAATATTTTTCTGTAAATTTATTGTTTATTCAGAAGGAGAAATATTGCCAAAATTAAATATTGTTTCATCCTTTCAAAATTTTAAAACTTTATGTAACTAATTTTGAATGTTAATTTTGTTTAAATAATTTTAATTATTTTATGGGTTTTGTGATCATCAAAAAGGGGGATATTGTTGAGGAAAGTATTGTTTTCAACAATAAATATTAATTTTATTTAAAGGGGGAGTTTATTGAAAATAATACTCTGTCGCTTTATGATAATTTTGATGCTCACAAATACCCTTAGTTATTTTCTAATTATTTTATTTAGTATATTGTAGGAATTTATTAATTAATTTTACTATTTAAATAACTAGAATTTATTACATGGCACGGAATCTTCTTGAGCACATTCTGGAATCACTGTTCATACCTTACGTGGATAAGTATAGCGTGAAATCTACTTTAGCGCATTCTGGAATCACTACTCATACCCTACGTGGATAAACGTAGCATAAGGATGAAAAGCATGTATACTTTCTGAGAAAATAGAAAAGTATGGTTAAACAACCATACGTTTTCAGCAAAGTATGGAAGGAAAACCTTACGTTATGAAGGAACCTTACATTTTGGTTATCAGAAAAGTATGGAAGGAGAACCTTATGTTAGGAAGGAACCTTACATTTTGGATATCAGCAAAGTATGGAAAAAGAACTATACGCAAATTCTAAACTTTACATTTGTTTCTCAAAAGTATGGTTCATCAACTTTACTTTGGTAAACAACCATACGTTCTTGAAAAGTATGGATCAAGTAAAAGTATGGATCAAGTAAAAGTGTGGATCTTTTACCATACGTTTGAGTGTTGAAGAAAAAGTATGGATGATCAACCCTATGTTTGTGATCAACCCTATGTTTGTGTTCAACCTTACGTTTTCAACCTTATGTTTGAAGACTATGTTATTAAACCTATGTTTGGAGGCCATGTCATCAACCTTATGTTTGGCGTCAGAAATTTTGACAGACGATATTTTTATGAAGCGATTAGCAAGCTGATTATCAGGTGGATTTCAAGCCAGATTTAAAGTCTTTTTTAAAGTACGACATTGAATGATTCACAACCGTTTTATTAATGGATTTAAGATCAAATTAAAAGGAGCCTTTTATGCCGAGTCTTAAGGGAAGTTACGAATTCTATGTAAATTGAAATTTTTGAATATCGTGATTCAGAAGGCGGATTTTATGGATATAAATGTGAAGGATATTTGCTCAACTTTATTATATATGTTCTCTCTGAAACACCAGGTACGTGAGTGTATGGTGATCGATCTTTTATTAAAAAATGTGGAAAATAGAGAATGCAGAAATTCACGATTAATCTACAGATTCAAAAAGAGTGTCAAAGCTCTGTTCTTTTAAGAAGAAGGAACTCAATAAAAGATTCACCTATTCTACATAGAATATTTACCTTGGATCTATTACTGCTGAAGTTGTGCACTATATCTCTATATCTACTACAATCGGATCAACTCAGAACTGCTTCAACTGGAATATCAATATTTCTAGATACTTTGATCCATCTGCTGTCAATTGCATTCAGTTGAAATTGTTTGGATCAACTGGATAACTTCTTTCTGAAATTATTTTTATTCTTGAGTGACGAGCTTCTCGTTCTAAGCTGTGTAGGTTCATGTTTGAACCAGAAGTATTTTTTTTGCCTTAGGTTGTAAAGGTGTCAACTACCTATACTCAGTTGTGAACCGGTCTGTGGAAAAGAGGACCAGATATTGAAAATCACCAAGCTCTTGGAGTTGAGCATTGGTGGAGTGGACTAGGGGCTTTCTATTCCCCGAACCACTATACATCATTGTGTTTTGCTTTTATTTATTTCCACTGCATGATCAAATATGATAAACCATAAAGGTAAGAACTCGTTCAATCAAAGTGTTACCAAAAAATTGCAAAAGACACAATTCACCCTCGTCTTATATATAATCTATAGATTCAGATCCAACAATAACTGTGAATGAATGATAAATCATTTTTTCAACAATACTTCTCTTAATGAGTTTTGAATAAAATCCCCCTTTTTAAATCACAATGGTTATGTTAAATTTTCTTTGAAAAATGTAAAGGTATGAAAGGGTTAGATGATAACAAATCAAATAAGGAATTGGGTAAATTTGAATATAGGATGAATTTACCTACCACTGCATCATTTTTTACTTTTACCTCCCCTAAATTTATTATATAATCTTGCCCAACAGCCCTTGGACTCTTCTGTGGTGGATTCCCTTAAGGGCTGCGGAATTCATTTTTATATTACCCTATATCCCAATAATTGAAACATTGTACATCAATTTTTTCCTTCCACCCTTTGTAATCATGATCCAAGTTCCCATATCCACACACTTATAACATACTACCAGTCTCTTCAAGTATTAACCAAGGTTCTTTTTTTGACAGTTTTCACAAGATAAACAAGGATGAGATTTATTAATCTTTTTATATGAATTACCTTTTTTTGATGACCAGATGACCTCTTATTCTCCTAGTTTTATTTGAATACTTTTATTCTATAAATATAATTTTCTATTTCGATGTAACATAAAAATATTTTTTTTTATGGTGAAAATTTTTGATATACTGATTTTTTTCATAGATTTTGATTAATACCTTCAAATAAGTTGTCAATATTTGACTCTATATTGTTTATATTATCTGTCACATACCTGGATAACCTTGTAAGTTTAGCTTTATAATCCTCAACACTCTTTTCTGCCATTTTATTTTAGCTAAGAACTTTCTATTCATCTCAATTTTTTGAACACGAGGGAAGTATTTATCAAATAAAGTATACTTAAATGTTCCACATTAAATGAATTTCATTTCTTCATTATCCATGGTATTCTTAATCAAGGACCACTATTGTTCAGTATCACCATAGAGACAATACAAGGAATGTGTAACCATTTCAAATTTACTGCATCCCAAGGCCATAAATATATTCTCTAGATACCAAATCAATTTCTCATCTACAATTGGACTTTTAATACCAATAAACTTCGTGGGATTTTATCACCTAAAGATATAATACATAATATATTCTCTACATGGAATATGTTTCTACATTTGGAATAGGTTATTTTTTATAACCTAATTATGTTTCCCTAATATGTATATAATTTTCTCTATTCAAATTAAATCATTATTGGCTCCCTCAATAGGGAAATATCGATAATTTCCATGAGAATTGATAAAATTTTTCCTTCCATGAAAAATTTATAAACACTGTCATATACTTGATTTGACCATTGAATTATAAACATTTTATAATCCTTAATATGTCTTAACACTTGGAATATGTTGAAAAATATATACATAGCTAATCAAATAATCATAATCAATGTTTTCTGGGGGATATATTTACTTTTAAATCCTTCATAATCAATTGTAATGAAAATGTGAATTATCATAATAATATCCTAGAGGAGTGTAAAACTAGGTGCAGAGAATGACCCATTATTATGTACTTGGTGACGCCGAGTTATTCCCAACACACCTTGTTAGATTTGTTACTCCTAGGTACATCTGTTCCAGAAATACTTCCACTTGTAGTGTCCATACATGGATGTTTTTCAAGGAATACCTACATAATTTACACCTTACCAAAATTATAGGTTGTTCTTATATACTAATCATCAAATTCTATCTTAGGGTTATGTCACTTAAACAAGGTTTTCTAAATCCAAATTTCTAGGGTGCTACTAAACATACTTTGTTTTCAACCAGAATGCTTGTTACTTATAATCCTAGAGCCAGTGAATTATTTTATTACATATGATTGATTACATGTAATAAATTCTTAAAGGACCATTAATTTTACCAATTTTTGAAATCAATATTACATACATGAAACCCATAATGCGTTGGGAAATATAAAATAAAAACCTGTTACATAATAAAATAAAATAAAAAGCATCCTTGAAACTCATTAAATTATTCTTGTTTATAACCTATATAAAGGAAAAATAATATGGGTGACATCAAATGATCAGTAAGGGTATGTAACAAAGAAGCAATAATGAATCAATTAGAATAAATCAACATGAAAATGTATATATATTAGAACTTATTATATTTAAATAACTGGACAAGGCATAATAAATATGGCAATTTAAGATACTACAAACACATTCCATTTAATAAATAAATATATAATTAATTTCATCAATATATTTTATAAAATGAAATCATCAAGGATAATAATAATAATAACTGAAATAACTATGAAGCAAATGCTAAATTATTTGATTTTATGTCTAAGGAACATGTAAACATATACTTCCAATATCCATACTTTGGATAATTAGACCTATAGGTAGAAACATGTTTAATTTGGACAACTTATTTATAATAAAATTATTTTTTCTAGAGAAAGTTATCAATTACAAAAGGAAGTGATATTGTAATGATTTTTATTGAGAAAATTCTTGAGGAAAATATTCTTTAAACATTCCAATGTGTCTCATAACACATTGAAACATTTTAATCATAATCCACATGAAGGTATGAAATTAAATGACACATATAATATCAATTTAATAGGTATATTCATGGTCAAACATGTCAAAATGAAGTATATATGGAATATAAAAGTGAATTGGTGTACAACAACAAATAAGTCTCAATGGAATGTAAATTGAGATGAAATTCCTTACCTTGAATATCCTTTTATGTGAAGGGCCTTTAACCTCCTTTATAATGGTTCTAATAGTGTTAATAAATTATTATAAAACCATATTTATGTTCATAATATCATATATTATCTTCTAATAATATCTAATTTCCTATTTGATAATAATATCCCTTTATTTTCATAATTTTGGGTGTTAATTTCATAGTTTGTAGAGTATGTTTTAACTTGTTACTTGTTGTTCTTACTAATTATATTCTGGATTAATCATCTCAAAAATCTAAACCATGATTTAAATATCATATATATTAAGTATATATGAATTTATATTTATCTATAATGTTTGTAGATAGGAAATTAAATGCCTCATTAATCGAGATGGTAGGTCGTATATACACATGAATGCTACTTTCATAGCCGTGTAATATTTTAAAATATTGAAAATTAAAGGTTATATATGTATATCTATATTATATTTATAGTATCATATATATTTCTTATATGTTACAATGGTTTATTAAAAGTATCCTTTATACATTCTGTGTATCGCGTGAATGAATCATATCACTTTGAGGAGGCGGTGTTCCAAATTTTCCCAAATGATGTTTTGTATTTATAAAAAATGAAACGCATATGCATATGTGTTGTATAAAAATTATATAAGAATAAGAAAATTATAAATATCAAATATAAATATTTTTTCTGTCATAATTCACACCATGATAGGATGTAAAGGAAAAACAAAAACCATCATTTCTTGGGGTGGTACTTCATCGTACACATAAAATGTAAGTTCATTATCGATGAGATATAGGTGTGTATAAGTGTAGGTAAAAAAAATAACATAAAAAATAATAATTTAATTATTATAATGGTGTTTTTATATAATCATGGAATAAGTCAAGCAGAGGGGGTGGATAATGGAAATAAAACTAAAGATCATGAGGAATTATTTTACCTCTTCTTGGGGTAACTCCTTTTGGTTTGCACTAAAGGGATTACTAAGATGGATTTGTACCAAATGAGGGGATTATAGGATAAAGGGAGGTACATTTTGGATCTATGTTTGTAGAAATTTTTTTAGTCAATGTGCCATGAGAGTTGTGAAAAAGTGGAAGGAGAGGATTCTTTTTTATAGTGGAGAAGGAGTGACACTCTTGTAATTTTTGGGAAAAACAATTACGCCCAACTTTTTCAAATGTAATGTTTCTAAAATAATGGTAAAAATTTGAGAAAATTGAGGATAGGGTATAATTATGGACATTAAATAGATTTTAGACAATGGTATTAGCCATTTTGGGCCATTGGTTTAATTTTTATTTCTTCATTAAACTACTTTTTCTCTTAACCACTGTAATTAATTTTAATTACTTTAACTAATATTTTTTCTCAAAATGTAAGGTGATCTTATTATATATTATTACTTATGATGATTCCAAATATGGAATCCATTTTTACAAAGTAAAATGACATAAGTGAAATAAATTAATTTAAAATTAATCCAACAGATGGGATGAAAATGTAGGTTTTTAAAGTAAACATGTTTAAAATTTTGCTATGTTTTTATATCCAATATCAAAGTGATATTGATTTCAATGAACTAAATTATATAAATTTATTTATAATTTATATAATTTTAATTTTTAAAAATGAAAACAATATTTCATAACACAAATAAATGAGATGAAAAATAACTATTGAGTGAAAATTAGATAGTGTTCACTAATGATTCCCAAGGATACCGAGGATCGGAGAGCGCTCAACGGGTGATCCTTAAGAGACTACTTCACAAACCCTAGATCCTTACCCTCATGCTCTTACTAATCTATTCTAATCCAAAATCGCTTGCTAATCGCTCATGGAAGGCTTCGATCCTTCTTGGGAGACTGACTTTGAAAGCCCCAAACCGGTGTGTAAGATATCTGATACGCCCGATATTGGTCAAATGAAGCAAACCTATGCAGGGAAATTAAAAATGATCTCATTCATGGAAGTGATAAATGGTACAGATTTGAACTCCTTGAAGGTTTCTTATTCCTCTTTTTGAAAGATATTGGATGATGGAAAGTATTCGGTGGAAGCGGACCCAGATACTCAACAACAGAGAGCATAAATGTGAATATTTTCGCTTCTAGGAAGGATTGATTAGGATAATGGAGATCATCCCATGACCATTACTGATTTAAAAGCTATATTATCTCATTTATAGGGATTCCAGAACATGAAATTAGTTCATGTGGGTAAGGGATATTACCACATGTTATTTATCACCCAATAACACCTCGAATACGTGTGGAAAATTGATAATTTGCAATTGATACCACGAAATCATAGACATTGTGATTGGGGTTATGCGTTTAATCCCAACAAACATTGAAATAATGTATCCCAAGTTTGGATTATAATTCATGGACTAAACTGGTATTTTTGTCATCCGAAAATCCTTAATGACATAGCCTCTTGCATTGGTTCCCCAATCAAAATTGACCAAAGAATGCTTAATGATGAATTGGGGATCTTTACTTGGGTTATGGTGGAAGTTAAAATAGACACAGAACTCCCTAATTCTATATTCATTAGTGCTAATTATTTGAAAATAGAGTTCAAAATTGAATACAAAAAAATGCCACTATATTGTGAAGTTTGTAAAATAGTTTGCCATAACATAAATAACTGTAGTGTTGTTAGGAAACAGGTTATTAAACCTATTGAAAATGACTGGAAGGAAATAAATAATTCTAAAAAAGTAAAGGCTCCTGTAGCTGGTATTCCTGAAACTAAAAATAACAAAAATGAAGTGTGGGTAAAAAATCAGAATACTTTTTCCCCCTGAAGCATTCCTCTGAAAATCTTGGGCATCCATTGTCGATGAAGAAGAAAGCCTTGTAAAAGAACAGTCTCTTCATGAAGAGCTTATGACTTTGGTGTTGGAAATTGTAAAAATCTATAATGATCATGAAACACATTTGGTTAAAAACTTGTTGGATATTATTATGGTTCCTGCTTCTACTAACCCTGATGAAACAGATAAGGATGAATCATCCAGGCTTGACAAATAAGATAAAGAAAAGGAGTGAATTTAGGGAGAAATGGAGGATCTAATGGAAATTTAAAAACACCCAATAGCCACTACTAATGTGAAACTGAATGCCACTTCTGGAAGAAGTTTGGATTCATAGTTATGCGAATCAGGTACTCCACACATAGAACATTACTCTAACATAGTGCATGTATATAGCAATGATCATCTTGATTAGTCTGAGAATGTTATCACTACAACTTATTTATAGCAAAGCAATATCTTGAAACAAGTGGATATTCAGAAATCTGGTACCACAGATTTAATGCATTCTAATAGTACTGTTTTACTTACTTCTCAATGCAGTGCATGTTCTGCTGATTGCTTAAAAAATAATTTGATTGATGTACAGTATCGCATCCCCCTGCACAATCTGATAACACGATCTTGCTACATCTTAATAGTACGGACTTACCTATATTAATCCCTTCCTTGGACCAAAGTTGTATATTGGAAAATATTAATAATCAATAGCCTGGTAACATAGATTCACTGCATACTGTTAGCACGATTTTTCCTATTTCTCATCATAATGGAACATCTTCTAATGGTTTTCAAAATAATTCAAATGCTTTGCATTATGGTCAGCCACCTGTATGTAAAACTGTAAAGGAAAAGGATATTATTGCTACACCTTCTGCTTCTATACAAATAGTTATGTCTGAGACACAAGCAGTCCAAAAAACAGGAAAACTGGTTTCAATTCCTGATTCTTCTTTGAATTTATCACAATGTGCCAACACTAGCACTATTAAATAGGTCATAAACACAAAAGATTTTAAATATGAAAACACTGTTTTGGCCTCTAATTTAGGTACTGTCTTGATAAACTCAAATAGTAAAACATAGTCTTTAGCACTCATGTCCCAGAAAACAAAAACAAAATCACCCCTTTTCATGAGGTTAGAAGATCTAATAGGAATAAAAGCTCAGGTAAATCAAATAAAAGGGGTTCTAACCCCAAACATCTTTCCAAATGAATATAATATTTTGGAACTGTTAGGGTATTTCCAACTCTGTCATGATTGTTGTTCTTAAAATATTTTTAACGACACACAAACCAAAACTCTTTGCTATTACTGAACCAAAAGTGAACTATTCTAAGATCTTTGATCTCATTTTTCTTATGGTTATAACTTCTTGGGTGCCTGCAAAGATGGCACTTCAGTTGATTCCTTATGGTTATTTTATCCTATAAGATTAAAAAATGTTACTAATTTTAAAACATCTAATCAATTATACACTTGTGATTTTACCTATGATAATAAACACATTTTTTGTACCATGATATACGTCAAGAATAGATACCAAGATAGAAGGAATCTTTGGTATGATCTTATAAATTTATCTTACACTATCCAAGACACTTGGGTCTTGATTGGGAACATTAATGCTATTCTTTCCCCCAGTGAAAAAGTCGTCCCTTGTCATTCCTCCATTTCATCTCATGAATTTAAAGCTCCCATCTATGATAGAAACCTAGTGGAAATTAATCTTACTGGTGCTAAATATACCAGGTATTCAAGGCAGTACAATAAATTGGTTGCTAGAAAAACTCAAAAGAGCTCTCACTAATATTGCAATGATTGACAATTGGGATTCTATTTCTTATGTCATGCTTCATAGAATAAACTCTGATTACCATCCCATTCTTGATAACCAACTTACTAAAACAGAAAAACCCTCCCTGCTATTAAGATTCAATAATGATTGGTCTGAAGACCCTGAATGTGCTTCCTTCATTAAAAATTTCTCAAACTCTATGAATCATCAATATGATTCATATGTCTGCATTAATAAGCTAAAATTTCTCAAACAAGCATTAAATAGTTGGTGTAGAACCAAAACAAAACAAATTGACAAAGACATCCTATCCTTCGAAAGTGATCTTACAAAAATTCAAAATAGTAACACAAGCTATGATTTTTTCTAGATCCTAAATTGGATATCAACACAACATTAAAGCTCAACTCCTTACTATTCATTAAAGATAACATGGACAAAGAGATATTCAAAACTAAATGGATCTCTAATGGAGATAGAAACACTAAATTTTAAAACTCCTTACAATGAATTAGAAAAATTAACTGGCCTCTCAATTTTCTTTTACATGATGACATTCTTAAAGATTTTGAGGAAAACAGATCTAATCATGTGGTCTCTTACTTTCATGACATCTTTAATGGTTCTGATGTGAATAAAGACCTTAGTCCTGATGTCATTCCTCGAATGGTTGAGGAAGATGATAATGATTACCCATCTTATACACCTCTTAACCATGAAAGAAAATATATTTTTTTAGTCTAATCGCTTACAGTGCCACATGTCCTGATGGATTTAAAAATGGTTTCTTTCAGCATCAATAGGACATCATTCAAACTGATGCTTGTAGTCTTGCTAAAGCTTTTTTTCTCCACTATGAATCTCCCACATGGACTTAATGCTCAATTTATTTATTTAATAACTAATGTGGATAATGAATCTGAGATACATTTGTTATGTCCCATCTCCCTTGTTAATACCCTGCACAAAATCATTACAAAAAATCTTGTTAATCGACTTACTCCTATATGCAGTAAGACCATTACCTGTAATCAATTTGGGTTTATAAAAGGTATATCTATTCCACATTGAATTTTTCTTTCCTCAGAATGTAATATTATTTTAAACAAAACCAACTGATGTGGGAATGTTTTTATTAAGTTGGATGGTAGAAAATATTTTGATACTATTTTCTGAAGATTCATCTTTAATGTTCGTTAATGATTTTGTTTTAATGAGGACTTGATCAAGAAAATCAAATAATTATTTCATTATGCACACATTCCCATTCTAATTAATGGTTCTCCCAAATTTAACTTTAAATTCTCAAAAGGTGTTAGATAGAGGGACCCCCTTTTATCTATTCTATTTGCTATTGCTGAGGATTACCTCAGTAGATTGCTTCTGTAACTTGTGGATCAGAGAAAACATAGACCTATTCAAGCCTCTAAGAACATAAACATTCCCACTCATCTTTTTTATGCTGACAATATCATTCTCTTTCTACAAGGTGATGAAAGCAATATACAAGTGCTAAAAACTGCACTTGATCATTATGAAGAAGCTTCGGGATATGCTATATGTTGGAATAAATCTTTTTTTTGGGAAAACCTTCACATTGCGAAGGAAAAATATTATTATTAACAACCTTGGTATTAAAGAGGGAACATTCCCATGTACTTATCTTGGGGTACCCATCATTTGGGGAAGACCCAAAGAAAGTTACTTTTCAAACATCGTTGATCAAATAACACATAATATTTCTACTTGGAAAGGTAAATCCTTGTCTCTGGCTGCAAGAATCTGCCTTGTTAAATCGACTGTCATTTCTAAAATGGTTTACTCATTGATGATATACAAATGGCCTACCAGTTCCATTAAAAAACATAATACTTGTATTAAGAATTTCATCTGGACTGGAAATATTCTTGAAAAGAAGATTTTCACAGTTCCGTGGAGGTAATGTTTTAAGACATTGGAGAAATGAAATATTAGCATTGAAAATCGTGAAATGTTTAATGATGGTTTGCAAGCCAGGATTGTCTCGAGGTTGATTCATAACAAATCTGATGCTATTGAGTTTCTTAAGTAAATATTTCACAGTAATCTTAAAAAGGCTGCTTAAATTATGCTCAATACTCTATCTAGCCATCTATTGGGAATATTTATCAAAAGATTATTATTAATGTTAGATGGATGGCCAATGCTGATTCTTCATTGAATTTTTTTTCTAATTATTGGACATGAACCCCCTTAATTTCCTTATTAACCTCTAACTATTCTTATAAAAATATTAATAATACCATTAAGAATGTAATTTACCCGAGCAGACATGATATTCCTGATAACAGTAATCACATAATTGACAATTACACTAATTCGGTTTCTGAAGACATACCGATTTGGAAAGCTGCTCACAATGGAATTCTCGACTCAATTTGTTTACAATCATAACTTCTAGAACTCTAATTCTTGTCTTGGGTGGTTGTATGCCTTTAATAAACCTTGGATCAAACATTCGAGACTCACTCTTATATGGAGAATCTCTAACAGTAGAATTCCCACTGAAGCGTGTCTTCAATCATTTGGTATACAACTTTGTTCTAAGTGCAATCTTTGCAATCAACACAGGGTGGAAATTAACCATCTTTTTCATTCATTTACTACAACATTTTCCTTTTGGAACCATATTTCTTATATTTTTAATTTAAAATGGTCTTTTTCGGATTCTATCACCTCTTAGATAAAAATATCTATCGAACGCGATGCCTATCAACAAATTAAGAACGTGTTACTCTCTATTGTTGCTGAGTTGATACACGAGATTTGGTATGATAGAAATAATGTTATTTAGAACAAATTCTCATTAAATCTCAATTTAGGTAAAGCCTGGATCCTCATTGCGGTGCAAGAAGCAGCCTTTATCTAGAAAGTGAACTGAAACAATTTTTGTAGTGACTTAGATATTCTCCTCCAACATCGGATTAAAGGAATCTATAGGAATCCCAAACGCACCCTTGAAGTTTTCTGGCAAGCCCCGCTCCCTGGATGGATCAAAGTCAACATTGACGGGGCCTCGAAAGGAAATATATGCCCTGTAGGTTGGGGAGCTATCTTCAGAGACTACCTTGGCTAGTTCCATGGCTGCTTCGATGGTACCTATGGTACGACCTCCTCATTGGAAGAATAAATGATGGGTGCGATACATGATGTCAATTTTTCCCATCAAAAAGGCTGAAGGGAGATTTTGGTTGAGAGTGACTCGACCACAATTTTCTAGGCTATCTGGAATGGTGTGATCGATCTCGCATGGACTCTTACCACCCGTTGGATAAGATGTCTTGATTTTCGTCAGGATATCAACTACATCGTCGCACATGCATATGTGGAGGTGAAAATGGTTGCCGATGCCATTGCCAATAAAGGTCTCAATCAAGACTTGACTTGTTCTGATAACTTGCTTCCTGAATTTCACCATTGGTATGATAAAGATTGTATGAAACTCCCATCCTTCAGACTCATGTAAATAATTTTTTTCTATATTCAATAAATTGTGCCTTGGTCTTCGACTGAGGCACCACCTTCTTCAAAAAATAGTGGTTACTATTCATTAAAAAAAACATCATAGAAAATTCCAAAACATCAACCTAAGCTAATTTTTATGTTCCACTTTTAATGATGGAGTTTATTTTGACATGTTAAATTTACAAAAGAGTCAAAAATTGGATTTCAAATATGTTATCCATTAAAAGGTGGTATAATTTTTCCTACAAAAATATATATGTTTTTACACATAATAGTGGGTTTATTTT
Source organism: Viscum album (assembly GCA_963277665.1). Lineage (NCBI taxonomy): Eukaryota > Viridiplantae > Streptophyta > Magnoliopsida > Santalales > Viscaceae > Viscum > Viscum album. The sequence continues at coordinate 500,515,300 of OY728139.1, forward strand.
TATCCTATGCCTATAGAATATTTTGAGTGAAAAAATATTTTTTTAGATATATTATATATATAATCCTTAAGATTTTTAAAATTTCATTTATTGTGAAATGTATGTCTAAATAATGTTTTGTTCAAATCAGGTGTTGTGTTGTTGAAAACCAACTCAGTTTTTCTTGTTTTGAAAGCTATAAAGTAAATATTATTTATTCTAAAATGAAAATTTGATAAATTATTCTGGTAATACAAAAATAATTTAAACCGTTCTACCTTACACAGATATATCATTGTCAGTTCATGTCTGATGAGTCAACACCACTCTTTGAGAAATAATTAATACTTTTTTTCTTTTGTTTTTTAACTCAATTGTATGATAACAAAGTATGAATTATTGTTTTTATTTTCCCAATTAAAATAAAATTTAACCTAATGAACAATAAATGACTACATTTATGATTTTACTCAAGTTGATTGGTCTCATAAACATAACCACTCAATTGTACCTCTTATAGAACATTGTACCTGATGTCTTCGAGATACCAACAATTAATAAATTGATTAGATTTAAGAAACCATCATGATTGATTGGTGGAATATCGCGTCCAATGGACCAGTGAAAAAGTGACATATTTACTTTAGAAATATCAATATTTAAGGCTTTTGATATAGTCATGCTGATAAATTTCATATTGAAAATATTCATCTTTCTGTTTTTAGTGTTCCTCACACCATTGAGTAGGAAATAGAATACTTCATATCATATTATGTTTTCTTCAAGAACCTTCTTTCTTTCAAACCAAGATTCAGGATGATCGTTGATCGAACCAAGATTCACTATTTCATTTTAACCCATACACCACTTTTCTAAAGTATTTTTTTATCAAAAATAAAAAAAATAATAACAAATGTCACTTCATGTTTGATTAAATTATTTTTATTTTTTCACAATTTAAAAGGTAAATTTTACTTGTTTTGATAATTAATTTTTATAGTTGAGGTGATTTTGAGGGTCCAGGATGATGTTCAAGAAAAATGGGTCAAACTGCACAAGACACAAGCACACAAGTGGAATCAACTGCACAAATATACAAAAACATGAATCCAAAAGGGATGCGAATTTGTGGGATGATCCAAAATTAAATGTTATACATTTAATATGGATAATCCCAATCCTCATTTGTCCATTAATGGGCCTATCCAAACAAATTTATCCATAGGATCGAATCTGCTGAAATTAAAAAAGGGGGTTATGTATTTAGTCCATTTCTTTAGTTATGATTGACCAAATGGTTCCAAATTTCCAATGAAGGTATTAATGAGGTGGTTTAAAACTTTTTAGTTTTTTTTAAAATTGATATAGGAATGTCTGCCTATTTTAAATCATGGGCCAAGTGGTTTCTCAAAATCTGGTATCCCAAAACCACGTTACACATTTTATATAAATTGAAAACATGGTCACCCCATTTGTAAGTTTGAACTAGATGAAAATATCAGCCATTTTATACTCCTAAAAGAGTCCTATAATCATAAAATATGTTTTGGAGGCCCCCTATCCTTATATGGGTTTTATTATGAAGTTGAAGTTCGATCCGAGCCTCCTTATCCTCTCGATGGCGAGAAAAATGGCGGACAGTCAATTCAAGGGATACACACACATTTGGGAGGGACCTCCATCACTCATTATTATTATTGTTTTGTGTAATATGTGTGTTAAATATTTCAATAATGTTTTATATTGACATGATTCTCCCATTATTTCCTTTATTTTTATATAATTATGTGAAACATTCCATTTCAAAATCGATTAGGTTGACACCTCATGTGGGAATTTTGGGTTTCTCTGATTGGGAAATCGAATAATCATATTTCTCTCAAACATAAATTATATAATATTATTCTTTGGAATCTTTAACTCTTTTCATGTAGTAAAAACCTTTATAACATGATTTTTGTGTCAAGGGTTGGTAATTTGTTCAATGTTTTATGAGGCTAGCGGGGAATCGAGACCTTCATAACCCTCGTTCAAGGAATTCCATTAAACTATGTGAACCTTTCGTAATAATGAACTCTCTTTGATTTTTAGTAAACATGAAATGAACTCCTTATCATATTATTATAAAAACACTACCTTTCTTTGTCAACTACTAAAACCTTTAATTTCTATTATTTTCTTAATATTGTTTTAAAAACCACCCCTTGTTTTGTTCTTTTTAATCAAAATTCACACTATAATCCAGAAACTCTCCTTGATAGATGAACTAGGGTCTTCCCCATACTATAAAATAATCTTGAATTCATAATAAATTTGGAATTTCATGATAATGCATTGAAATTTTGGCACTATTTTTAGGGAGTAGTTTTTTTTAGTGTGGGTTTTTTATAAAAATATTATTAATTTTGTAATTATTTATTTTCATCTTTCCTTAATTTTTTAGTTTACTTTTAAAATATTACTATTTTTTAGGTTTTGTGTATGAGGAATTCTAATCTGAGATATTTACCTGCTTTCTAACCAGAAATGGAGAGGATCATAAATCAATGAGACTATGATACACAGTACATTCCTTTGATGGAAGACACTTCACAAATTAAAACTCTTCCTCATACTTCTTCTTCTTCTTTTGGAACCAAGATCAAAAATGAAATGAAATTTGATAAAATGGAAAAAAAACCTTACACTAAAACAATTAACCTCACCTGATTCTGATATCCAACTAACTTATATGAAAATTCTAGGAAAAGCACTAAACATTGAACAAAAATTCATTCTAATTCACTTATTTTCAATATTTCATGGACTTGATAGAGGAGATTCAAGTATGCCCTGAAAATAAGTTTATACGACATGTTCAACATTAAATCATTATAATTTGGATGTAAAACATGCTAATGTTGATGAAGAATAATTAAATGTTACGAAATTATCTTTTTCATTTGAGGATACAACAAAATATTACATAAAGTATGTCAATTCCTCAATTAGAGGTTGTGTGGACATAAATTTCATTTTTTATGAAAAATAATTCCTAGCCTCTAGAACCACATTAATAAGGAAAGCAATTTGTGGGATAATTAAATCAAAAATTAGATACACCTCATGAATACTGGGAAGGATTAAAAAAGATTCGTTCGAGTTTCCCACACAACCAAATAAGTGATCAGCTTTTCATATAAAATGTCTATGAATGTTTAATTACAATTGATAAAAATATAATTATTTCTACTCTATGTGGTGCACTAGATGAAAAAATCCAAATTTCGTTACTATGTATTATGTTCTTCTCACAATCACTATTCTAGCCAATTCCATCATTTGAGAGAAACACCCGATAGTTGTGATGAAATATTCTTAGGATGCCACTTTTTCCAACCCTTTAGGAAACCTTACTATCGATCCAACCCTGAATGGAAAGTCAAACAAGCATATAAGAAATAGGGTATTCAAATAACCCTCCACAACCACAGAGCTGGTCATGGCATAGCATCCGTCCAACACCACCCAAAAATCCTCAAACTCTATAAAGTAATTTACATGAAATCCATCAAAAATCCTATCCTAGCATTGAATATATGATGAAAAAATGGAAACCAATAATCTAAAATTCCAATAAACCACCCAAGCATCCAAAAAAGTCCTAAAAACCCAATTAGGAAATCTCTCCAACTCATTGGGGGGAAATACAAAGTCATGGGTCGGGTAAAATGTCCTCTTAAACACTTTTCAACCCTAGGGTTAAAGGAAATGATAGTGTAATAATACTTTAGAGTAGAACACAAATTAAAATACAAATCAATCCTTCATTAGAGACATCTGTTCCTTAGGAAACCACCATCCCAACCACTATAAATTCTCTAAATGAGGTAGACACCTATCCGGCGAGAATCCCTTCCAATGGAAATAGCGTTTTCGTTGACGAGTCACCTAACCTAAACATCCCTCTTTTGTTTCCTCAATGGGAAACCCAACTTAGGTTAAAATAGAAATGAGAAAATGATAAGGAAATATATGAAACTTTCAAAAAAAGTGCATGTAATCAATCCTTCAATTGATGTTGTGAAACAAATTATATGATACCTAATGTTTTTGAATAATATATTAACACATTTAATGATCAATATTGGTGATGAGAGGTGAAGCTTAGGGTGGAATGTCTTGGAATTGATACAACCATTACTTCCCACCAAATGTAATGATCCAAAAATATTATTGAATCCATGATCCATAGGGGAGTATTCATTTTCCATTATTGTGCTTGGTTTGGGTGTTTCTATAAATGTGATTACTCACTCCCTTTACTCTTCATTATAGGTTAGGGAACTGGATACTACTGGAATTGTTGTTCAATTAGAATATTTTAGTATAACACACCCTTCTGGTGTGATAGAGGATGTTCTTATGAGGGGGGAAATTTAGATTCTTCTGCAGATTTTTATGTTCTAAAAAGGGAGGATAATAGGATAAATGGATGTTACCTAATTATATTAGGGAGATATTTCTTGAAAACATCCAATACCATAATTAGTGTCCATAATGGTACATTATATATTATGATTGGCAGTGACATTTTCCACATCAACGTCCTTGATTCTAGGAAGAACCCTTCAGAAGAACATTCCTCTCTCTATTAATTTAATTGATGTACTCCCTTCCTCTAAAAAACCTTGTTTTCTCTCCCTCGGTCTCTTTTCTAATATTTTCTAATTGATTAAAATTAAAGGAAATGAATAATTCATAAAATGTGTCTCCAGTCTAGTAAAATGTCATGCATTTTTGGTAATTGATAATTTCTTGAACACTAATGATCTCAAGACCATCGATGGTACTTCTTAGCTTATATGAGATCATTACTCTTCTATAAATGTTAAAATTGAGTAGTTAAATGATATCAGTGTCCTCTCACATTCACATTCACACTCACTCTCATTAATCTAAAATACACCAGAATTGGAACTAAAACAGATGCCTCAAGATTTAGATTATTCATATATTGAGAATGAAAACAATATACCTATCATAATTTCTAGCTCACTCCCTCCTAAGAATGAATTGTGATTGCTTGAAATATTTTGGGATTATAAAAATGCTTTGGGATGGACACTTACTGAAATTCCTAGATTTAGACCATTAATTTGTAAACATCATACATTATCAAATGGTGAAGATAAACTTGTGAGGTTGGCAAAAAATCAAATGATATTAAACATCGTAGATTCTATTAAAAAGGAGGAAACCACATTATTGGATACTGAAATCTTTTACCTCATCTCTGATAGCAAATGAGACATTCCATTATAAGTGGTTCCTAAAAAATGAGTCTAATGGTAATTAAAAATGATAAGAATGAATTGGTTCCCACTCATATGCTGAATAATTTTTGTGTCTATTTAAATTATTGGTGACTAAACCAACACACTTGGAAAGACCATTTCCCATTATCATTCATTGACCAAATGATAGAGAGGCTCAAAGGGAAGTGCCATTAATTTTTTCATGATGAGTATTCTGGATATATTAAAATCAATACTACCCCTAAGGATAACTCAATGACAACCTTTAATTTCCCATTTAATATATTTTCATATATAAGGATTCCATTTGGTCTGTGAAATGCTCCAGGTACTTTCCAATGATGCATGGTTATTATTTTTTTGGATAACATATATAATTGAATGGAAGTATTCATTGATGATTTCACTATGTATGGATCCTAATTTTATGAATATTTGAGTAGCTTATGTTCTTTCTTATGTTTCTATATTGGAAATAATATCGTATTAAATTATTAAAAATGTCATTTCATGCTGAGACAAGGTATAATATTTGTACATGTCATTTCTAGGGATGGCTATTCAAGTGGATAAATCAAAAGTGGATGTCATTTCATACCTATAATTACCCAAAACAATGCAGGATCTATGGTATTTCATAGGTCATGATGGATTTTACTAGCTTTTCATTTGTGACTTTAGTAATATTACACCCCCTATTCTGATTACACCAAAAATAAATGGAATAAGTTTTTGATAAAGAATGTGAGGAAGATTTTAAAAAAAATCAAATGGAATCTAAAATAACCCTCATTAATCCAACCAACTTCTTGGTATTTTCTATTTAAGCTCATGTGTCATGCCTATAACTATGCAACTGGGTAAGTCTTACCACAAAGGGTGGATCAAGCACCACATGTCATTGTCTATGCCTCACGTACACTAGATCCTACCCAAGAAAAATACACCACAATTGAAAAATAATTTGTTTCCATTGTGTTTTCCTTGGATAAATTTATCTCACACATTTTACTACCCAAAGTCATTGTGTTCTCATACCATGCACCCCTCTGGTATTTTCTTAAGAAACCATAATACAAACCACATCCCATTCGATGTATGCTCCTCCTTTATGAATTTAATCTTGAAATTAGGGATAAAAGGGAGGTGAAAATGTGGTGGATGACCATATTTGTAGGATCCTCCCATCATCAGACATTGACTCATCTCCCTGTATTCCCATAAATGACATGTTTCCTGATGAGAACTATAGTGAGTGGATGATTTTATTCCATAGTATGCTGAAATTGTAAATTATTTTGTAGCACCATGTATTCATGCCGATTTCAATAAAAACTACGATGACCATCTAAAAAAATAGTGATGTTGGTAAATTTGGGATGAACCTGACCTTTGGGGAATATGTAGTGAAAAATTCCCTATGTGGTGTGTTCCTGATAGAGAGTTTTTGTCTATCCTTAGGATCTTCCACACTCATGATTTATGGGGGGCACTTCGGTCCCCAACGAACCGCTTGCAAGGTCCTCGATTATGGTCTCTTTTGCCCAACATTATTTCGGGATGCCCATGATTTTTGTAAATTGTGTCCTCACTGTGATAGAATGGGTAATGTCTCTAAAATAAATGTAATGCCAGAAAAACCCATGTTCTTCCCTGACGTTTTTGATTTTGAGGCATTGACATTATGGGTCCATTTTCCAATTCCTTTAGAAACATGTAAATTTTTATGGTAGTGGATTTTGTGTCAAAATGTTTATAAGCATGCGCCATAAGGACTGATGGTTCTTAGATGGTTGTGATATTTTTTAGAACCCAAATTGTTTTAGGTTTAGATTACCCATGTAAATCATTAATGAAAAGGGTCCTTATTTTTTCAACTGAACAATGCAATCACATTTTCATTGTTATGACGTCGGACATCGAGTGTCTAATGCATACCACCCACAAACTAATGGTAAATATGAGGTATCAAATATGGAGGTAAAACTAATTCTTGAAAAAATGGTTTAAACCAACATAAAATATTGGAGTTATAGACGCAATGATTCATTATTGGATTACCAAAATACTTTCAAAACTCCCTTTGGAATGTCACCCTATCAGCTTCATTTTGAAAAGCCTTGTTACCTCTCAATTAAGATTGACCACCAGACCTATTGAGCCACTAAATAGTAAAATTCTAATATTTTTTGTGAAGGTTCACAAAGGAAGTTATTGGTTTAGGAGTTGGAGGAAATGTGAAGAGATTCGTATGAGAACTCCATGATTTATAAGGAGTGAACCAAGGATTCCCACCACCATCTCATCCTTCTTTGATAATTACACATTGTTTATAAGGTTATCCATTATAATGCAAGGATGAAGTTACATATAGTTAATCTTTGTTCCTACCGATTGGCTCCATATACTGTTACTAATTTCCATCCATTTGGTGTTATCCATGTTACAAATGAAAAAACATGACTACCCTACACTATAAATGGGTAGCAGCTGATGTACTTTCATGAAGCCATTACAATGTCAAAAATAGAGGAACTCCATGATAGAGAAGAAATAAATGAATGAAATCCACCATGTTTTATCCTTTCCACATTCTCTTTTATTATATTGAGGACACTACATACTCTTGGTGTGTAGGTATGGGTACATTCCTGGATTAGTTAGAAATTTTCTGCGTCTTTCATTATTTTTCATTTTTTCCCTTAATGAATAGTATTTATACTTTCCCATATAATTTTACCCTCACTTTTGTGTTAGAATATTCCTTTTTTATTCCCACTATATCATGGAAAATGATTCACACTTAATCATCAAAATTACTGAATATTCATTTGGCAATTCCCTTTTTCATATTATTTTAACATTTTCAAAAAATAATTATTCCAATGATGGAATGTGTGTTTTAGAATGAATTTAACATTGAGGTGTGATGTTCTATTGACAATTGGATTTTTTTTATTATACAAATGGTTGTATCGTTTTTAAACATTTGATAAGAATGGTATCCTTTGTGTGAGTAGTTTATGGGAAATTGGGTCACTAAATATCCCGACACATTTTTTGCACCGAACCATAATGTGTGGTTTTTTATTACCCAATAGAAGGGAAATATATTCTAGGATAATATTTATCTTCTCTAAAAAATTATTCTTTCATATTTTCTTTCCTTATCCTCTTATTTTCATTACTGTATGGATTGACCTATGTGTGGGTACTATTATCTGACTATTGCACTCCTTAAAAAATGAAAAAAAATTTGTTTATTAGTTAGTTTAAAAACCAATCTTCATTAACTTCAAATCCAATTATAACTATTAAAATCAACATAATGAGGAGTTCATTTGATAACCCGAATTTATTTTTTTGAAAAATAATAGTTTAAATTATGTCACTTGGATTAATTTTCTTTTTATCTAAAAAATACCCACATAATAAACAGAAAACCTTGTATTCATTTAAAATAGTGGAATCAAATACATAGAAACAAGGCCTAAAGACTATGACTAACCAAAAATTCATACAATTAGGCCAATCATGAACACCGGTAGACCCCACAACACCACAAACATGCCAAGAAAGAAGTGGATTTCCATTGAATCTGCCACAACTAAGAACGTTATAACCATAACCATATCAATCGTACTGAGCATTAGAGGGATGAAGAGAACCATCCTCATTGTCTTTGTGTTTAAATTTAGAATAATCTAATCAAGTTTTAATAACGTGTAAAATCAACCATTTCCCTTTATGTGACCATTGAATTTATAATGGATATAATTATATTTGTTGGGTATTTTAGTTTATGTATTTAAGAATATTGAAATTTAAAACTATTTAAAAAAGTTATGATAAATTCATTGACTATTTTTTATATATCATGATTTCAAAAATTATTTCATGTACTTTTTGATAAAATGTTTTTAATGGTTTAGAAATTATAGTGTCACAATGAAGTTTTTTTAACTACTGGTTTAGTTAATACAAGTATACTATTTTATAAATTAAATTCTTGTATGGAAATTGTAAATATTCCTTTTTAAATGTAACAAGTAATGATTTTTTAAGTATAAAATCATCATGAAATATACTATGTGATTGGGTATTTTAAATTTGTATCATTGAACCCATTTAATTGAACTTGTCTTTCGGAAGCATGAAATTTGAAATCATAACAATTTGGTATATTTGTCTACTTTAATTTAAATTTTGTCTTTTGAATTTGATAACATTTTTATGAATACATTTATTAATTAAAAGTTATTTAGTTTGATTTACATATTTTAAACTGTCAATGTTTAGAATAAAACTTTTTTTTACAAGTATGTATATTCTGTTTATAATTTTCGTTTCTTTTTTTAAATAATTGGGTTAATAAAAAATTATTAACCCAAGGTTACAGACCTCTAGTTGGGCCAAAGGAGGAAGCACGCACTAGGAGACTGGGCTTAGACTTCTGCCTCAGCATAGGCTAGCCCAAATGAATTCCAAGTGCCTGGAGCACACACAAAGGACCTAGGTAGTAGGCCACCATGTGGGGTGGAACTACGGCATGGGTGGGAACAGAAGCGCGCCTACAAAGAATTCAGTGTGGGGTGGCACCAGGGAGGGGAGAGAGATTTCTGAGCTATGTGTGGGAGCTCCATCCTTATAAGGGAGCGGCGAATTAGGTTTTTGTTTCGATGTGGGATGAGTATTTTCTGAGGAAAATGAATCTGGACTGTCAGATCTCACTGTGCAGATTTTGGGCCATCTAATCAGCTCATCCTTCAAATCCGTGTAGCCACAGATTATCCTCCTAATTTTTATCAACCGTCTGATCTACCTCAGATTTAATCACGACCATTCGTTCACTTTTAAATCCCACACCACGCCTCATCCATCCAATATTATTCATTATCTAATCTCAACTATCCTTCATTTTTAAAAACCATAGAATCATCCAAGCTGTCCAATCAAGAATCGATTGATCCGAACCGTTCAATTCATCTCATAATTTCTTCTGCACGTCCTCTTCTTCTACCTCATGCCAATGAGTGGTTCACCCACTATTTCTCCTTCTTCTTCTTATTTTCTTATTCCTCACTATTTCCCACCTTTCTCCATGGATTGTCCTGGACTTTTACCCATATCCGTTATATTTTTATTTTATTATAATTCAGATATATTATACTCAAGTTTTCTGCAAACTTTATATATATTTATTTATTATAATCACCTATTATTTTGGAGTTCTCACTTTAAGCAACATGATGGGTTTGTTTTGTCTTAGAAAAGTTTTAATTATTTGATTATATTTTAGTTATGAGACATTATATATATATAATGTATGTATACCACCTATATAAACCGGTTATTTTTGTCACCTATAATTACCTGTTTTCTTCTTTTTGACTTGCAAACATCCACTGCCTTGCCTCGGTGCACTCCTGACTTCAAGTAATAGATTTTGTTTATTTCACATCCAATTTAAAAACATTATTTTATCAATTTCATGGTTATATTAATATGTATATAATTTTTTCCTATTCCAATTTAGATTTTCAAACAAAAATTATCATCGGTGTCGCACACATATTTTTAAAGTATAAAACACCCATAAGGGATAAAATTGATTTTTTAAAAAAATTGTGTATATATGTATACATATATATGATTTCTTTATATGAAAAACCAATCCATGTTTATGATCTTTGAATGGTGATCATTTGTTTTAAGTGGTGTTTCTTAAAACATGTAATACATATAGGGTATCTGTTCATCATGTTTTTAATATGAAAAACCCTTATTTAAAATTTATGTGTATATGGGTATGTATAAAATTATATATATATATATATGTATATATATATATATATTTTATTTTTTTTGTAAAAAATCTGAATTGGGATTTCATAAAACCTATTCTTATTGATCATATTATGCTTTTAATGGTACATTAATTACAAGAATTTATTTAACCTTGTTTTGGGGTATACAAATACCAAGTAGACCCCTTGTGTATATACAGTTTAACTTTTTTTAATAAAACCCACATATATGAATATATTTTGATTTATCATGTTTTAAATAATTCTATCTATGTTAGAAGGTTTTATAATTGTTTTAATGATTATGCACAAAAACATATTCATATCTGCATAAGCATATGTTATTAATTAATTATTCTTTAATGCATGAATACTCCACATGAAATAATAATTTTACATCCATGCATTATCCAATTTTCACAAGAAATTCCATTAATTAGTTAAGTTCATGTTTTAGTCTTTTATGATATAACAATTAACATTTTCATGGATTAAATGAGAATCTCAAAGTTAAAACATGTAAACCCTAGCTTGAAAAGGGTCACATTCATAAGGGTTTAATGAAAGAGTTGTTATTTTATGTGACAACACATTATTTTATTAGTACTAGTTCTTACTACATGTACAAGAGTATTTCTTTTTATGTCCATTCATATTATGGTTAAATTTGAAACTAAAAATTCTAGTCCTTTTTACATTTATGGCATAAATCATTTTAGTTATGATTATGTATGGAAAATTATTAAGGAATAAGAATCTATGTATAAAATGTCATATGATACACTATGAATATAATACCATAACATACATATGAGGAATGTATTGGAATTAAATGATAAGATGGGTGTGCGAAGATTGCGCTACAATACATTGGGTAAAGTGTTGAAGTCTCATGGGTTATGTGAAATAATTTGTGAATAAGATTCTAGCTTTATTCACAACTATGTATGGTAATTAACCACAATAATTTTGGGTTTCTACCCATACGGTCTTAGCGTAAGGCCATGATAAAGTCTGGAATTATACATTTCCACATTATGTAATGGTAAATGATCAACCAAGGGATTATTGATCCTTGACTAAAAATCTTCTATGATAACGAAAGTGAAGGTATTAGGCATAACCAAGTATTAAATGGCATGTTATACAAGAAAAAAGTGTCTAATGTTAAATCCATTTGAATTTTTTTTTATGTTCTAATGAATCATGATATGAATTCTTATAATCAAAACTTTTCTTTTGGAGTTCGATTGACCAAGTTATGAATTATGAACATCTAATTTCTTACATACACATGTGCACTCTGATTCATGTTTTATTATAATTTTTTATGTAAGCCCAACTATCTTTTATGAGATAGTATTTTGAATAAATGTCTTCATTTAACCTCTAAAAATATTGATGATGTTCCTCAAAAAGTAATATTTTCCTTTTAAGAAATATTTTTATGATTATTTCCAAGGTGGCTCTTTTAAAAAGTGAATTTATTCAAATTCTTTAAAACCCCTTACTGGGAATTTTTATGCTCACCCTAAATTTTAATTTTTGTTTTACAGGATTTAATAACTTTTCCCATGTTTTGAGTACTCTTTGTGATGACATCGATTTGATACTTAACCCTGCCATGTTTCAGAAGAAGTGTTTCAGCAGCATCAATTTTTCCAAAACCTAAACAAAATCTATTCTCTATATTGGTAGAAGATGTGAAATTTTTGTATCCCTATTTTTATGCTGAAAATTAAACACTATGTTTCAGGCATCAATTCCAAACTTCTGGGGTCGGGGTCGTGACAGTAGGTATCAAAGGATTGGTTTAGGAAACTCAGGAAAATTAGAACAGCTTTAAATTACTTGATTTCAACGTACTAAGTAGAATCTTCTCCATATTTCAGATGGGTGATGAATCCCACCTTCGATCTCTTCCAATGGAAGTATTAGGGACTTTAGTGGGAAAATTAGGTGTAGAAAACTACAAGACTTTTGAAAATATATGGTCATCCTAAAAAACCCTCTACTTTGTATCCCATTCTCCTCGTATAATCCAACTTCATCGAGGAGCAGGCCTCGACTATATTTTTATGATGAATGCCCAATTTCCGTTATATGTATGGAAAGGAAAATACTTTGAGGGTTTTTAAGTGTTTTACACAAACTAATAAATTTTCATATCGGGAGGACTTTTAAGAGGCTGCATAGGAGGGTGACCGCTGAGCAACATATCTTGGTCAACTAGTAACCTACAGATTTCTTGGTCAAATTATGGACCTTTATGTTATTAAAGATGAGTCTATTCATTTACATTATCAACATCATGTTCATACTTATGTTTCTCAACTTCATACACGTCATGCTTACCTCACTCGGAAATTTAAAAGTCTACATGTGGTTGATCCTAGTTTCCCGTATTGCATCTGGACCGATGAGATCGTAGAATTTGGAACTTTCTTGGGGATCCATTTGACTAGGGACTGGAAGAATAACCGGCACTAGTAGTGCCTATTAAAAGACATTATGATGATTATGTAACACCTTGAGTTTACAAACCTTGTTAAATGAATAATGTTATGTTTTTTTGTTTTGGTATCTTATAATGCTTTTAAGAAATAATGTCTAATGTGGTTATGCTTTGCTATGTAAAGAATTTCCCTTGATTTTTTTCAGATGGAAGACACGAGTTCATTAATCAACCTTTTATCACATCCTACTGAATTACTAGAATCCATAATCACCAATACATGTTCAGAATACTACTACCCTTTTCCCAACATGCTCTTGTCTAATGAACATCTTTATAAAGTGTCCCTTAGACCAAATTTCATTCGAGCCTACCAGGGAATCCGTCAGGTTTATCGCCGTATAGCAACTACACAACTAGCAGAGTATAGACAGAGATGGAAGTACCATGAAGGTCTCTACTTTTGATTCACTTTGCTCAAGAACTACCTAGATTTTGGAAGGATTCATGAATCTACCTTGGAGGGCGACACTCATGAAACCTATCTGTTTAAGGTCCTGAATTTTAGTATGTATAAGATGATTTATGACTTCAAGGTGTTCAAGAGAGAGGTGGTTCATGAGATTTATAGGGAATTTTCCCACTCCTAAATCTTCGACCTCCACACCTCTCATGCCACTCTTTGTAAGACCGAATGTTTTATGCATAGGTTTTACCCTAACTACTCATGGTGTATATGAGACCAAGAGATTGAAGAACTAAAAACTAATCTAGGGATCCACCTAGAAACAACAATAGATTATCTGTAATGGTGGTCCTGGAGGAGTGGAACTCGAGTGTAAAGTCTCTCGGGTTTTTCTAGTAGTTATAAACGAGTTTAATAGAATTGTGAGGGCGCAATTATTTTATGGATGGGATAATGTGATACCCCGAACATAATTTACTTAATAATAATATTTTTAATTATGACACTTATCTTAATTTTCTTTTTATCTAAACAATTTATTCAAAACAAACACAAGACCTTTTATTCATTTAAAACAATGTAAACAGATACATGACAACAAGACCTAAAGACTGTGACTAACCAAAAATTCCTACAAGTATGCCCATCATGATCACCAGTAGACCCCACAACACCGCAAACATGTCGAGAAATTCATGGATTTCCTTTGAATCTACCACGACTAAGAAAATTATAACCAGAACCACAACAATCATACTGAACATTAGAGGTATGAAAAGAACCATATTTTATGTCTTAGTGTTTGAAGTTGTAATACAGTAATCACATTTTAATAACACCTAACTCCAATCATTTCCCTTTAGGTGACTGTTGAATTTACAACAGATATAATTATATCCCTTGGGTATTCTAGTTTATGTATTTAAGAATATAGAAATGTTGATGTATTTTAAAAAACATTATGTTAAATTCATTAACTCTTATTTATATTTCATGATTTCAAAAATTATTTTCAATACTTTTTATTAAAATGTCTCAAATGTTTTATACATTCTAGTGTCACAATGAAATTTGTTTACTACTAGTCTTGTTAATACAAGTATATTGTTTTATAAATTAAATTATTTTATGAAAATTATAAATATTCTTTTTTAAACATAAAAAGTAGTGATTTTTTATGTATAAAATCATCTTGAAATATTCTAAGTGATTGTGTACTTTAAAGTTGTATCATTGAACACAATTAATTGAACATATCTTTTGGAAGCATGATATTTGAAATCATAACATTTGGGTATATTTTTCTCCTTAATTTACCTTTTCTTTTCGAATTTGAAAACATTTTTATAGAATATTATTATTAATTAAAAGTTGTATAGTTTTATATACATATTTTAAACATTCAATGTTTTTGAATAATTTTTTTACAAGTAAGGATATTTTGTATATAATTTTAGTTTCTTTGTTTAGATAGTTGGGTATATAAAAATATTATTAACCCAATGGGGCCATACCTCTAGCTCAGCCAAAGGAGTCAGCACAGACTAGGCGGTTGAGCCTAGCCTTCAGCCTCAGTAGAGGTCATCCTACAGGAATTCAAAGACCCTGGAGCACATATAGAGGACCTAGGTAGAAGGCCACTATCCAGGGAGGCACAGTGGCATGGGTGGGTGCAGAAGCACGCCCGTAAAGAATCTGGTGCCGGGCAGCCCTGGGGAGGGGGAGGGAGATTTCTGAGCTTTTCTTATGAGATCCAGCCTTATGAGGGAGCGGTGAAATAGGTTTTTGTTTCGATGTGGGATGGGAATTTTTAGTGGAAAATGATGTTGGACTGTCAGATATTTTCGTGTGGACTCTGATCCATCTGATCAACTCATCTATTGAATTTTCACAGCTGTGGATTATCCTCCATATTTTTATCAATCGTCTGATCTACCTCAGATCTAATCACGACCATTAAATCAGTTTTATATCATGTTCCATTCCTCATCTGTCTAATATTATTAAAGATATAATCTCAACCATCCTTTGTTTTTAAAAACCACATAGTCATCCTTGCTATTCGATCGAGGGTCAGTTGATCTAAACCATTCCATTCATCTCTATATTTATTCTATGCATAGTCTTCTTCTACCTCGTTCCAACCAGTGGTTGGCCCACTATTTCTCCTTGTTCTTCTTCTTCTTTTCTTCTTCCTTGAGATCCCCCACCTTTCTCTTTGGATCAGCCTCGACTTCTACCCGTATCTTATATCTTTTTATTTTATTACAAACCAGATTTATTCCACTGAACTTTTCCTCAAACTTTATAGATATATATATTTAAGTATTATAATCAATGATTGTTTTTGAGTTCTCTATTTAAGAACATGTTGGTTTTGTTTTTCATTGTAGAGGTTTTAAGTCTTTGTTTATATTATATTTATGAGACGTTATATATATAAATTATATGTATACATCATATATAAACCCTATATTTTTTCACATGTAATTACCTGTTTTCTTCTCCTCAACGTGAAAAAATCCACCACCTTGCCTTGGTGCCCTTCTGATGTCAGGTAAGGGACTGTTTTTGTTTCACTTAGAATTTAAAAACCCTTTTTTATCTATTTCAAAATTATATGTACATGTATATATATATATTTCTAATCCATTTTAGAATTTCAATCAAAAATTATCATCGTTGTAGTACACATTTTTTTAAAGTATAAACACACATAAGGGTTAAATTTTATTTTTGTTTAAAACTATGTGTATATATATATATATATACATATATACAATTTCTTTATATAACAATCCATTTTAGGTTTATGATCGTTGAATGGTGATAATTGGTTTTTAAGTGATGTTTCTTACAACATATAATACATGTATGGGTTTAGTTCATCATGTTTTCATATAAAAAACCCTTATTTAATATTTATGTATTTATGGTTATGTATAAAAGTATATATATATATATATATATTATTTTGACTTTGTTTGTAACAAATCCGAAATGGGTTTTCATAAAACCTATTCTTATTGATCATATTATGTTTTGAATGGAACAATAATTACACAAATTTATTAAGCCATGTTTTGCGGTTTACACATCCCAAGAATACACTTGTGTATATTGGGTTTTACTTTTTTTTAAGAACCCAAAAATAAGAATATATTTTTATTTATCAAGATTAAAATAATGTTAGCTATGATAGAATGTTATATAATTGTTTTCATGCTTAAGCACAAGAATATACGCATACCTACACAAGCATATGTGATTAATTGCTTCTTCTTTAATGCATGAATAATCCACATGAAATAATGAATTTACATCCATGAATATTTTAATTGGACACTAGAAATGCCTTAAATTATTTATGTTTATGTTTCAATCCTTTGTGATATAACAATTAATATTTTCATGGATTAAAAGAGAATATAAAAGTTTAAACATGTTATCCTTGGCTTGAAAAGGGTCACATTCCTAAGGGTTTAGTGCAAGAGTTGTTATTTTATGTGACAACCCATTATTTTATTTGTACTGTTTCTTACTACATGTACATGAGTATTTCGTTTTTAGTAAATGCATCTTACAATTAAATCTGAAACTGAAAAGTCTATTCCTTTTAAAATTTATGGAATAATTCATTTCAGTTATGCGTATGTATGCAAAAGGATTATTGAATAAGAATCTTAGTATTCAATATAGTATAAGACACTATGAATATAAGACTATTCTAGAAATATGAGTAATATATTGGACATAAATGATTATATGGGTGCCCCTAGATTACTCTCCAATGCATTGGGTAAAGTGATGAAGTCTCATGAGTTAAGTGAACTGATGTGTGAACATGATTCCAACTTTGTTCACAACTATGTGTGGTAGTTAACCAAAATTATGTTGGGTTTTACCCGTATGGTCTTGGCTCGAGGCCTTGAAATATTCCGGCATTATACATTTCTTCATTATGTTATGGTAAATGATCAACCAATGGATTGTTGATCCTTAGCTAAGAATCTTACATTATAATGGAAGTAAAAGCATAAGACATAACCAAGTATGAAATGGTAAGTTATACAAGGAAAAATTATCTAATGTTAAATCCATACAAATTTCTTATTATGTTCTAATAAATCATGATATGAATGCTTATAATCACAAATATTCTTTTGGAGTTGGATTGACCAAGTTTTGAGTTATGCACATCTAATTTATTAAATACACATGTTACTATGATTCATGTTTTATTAGATGTTTTTTAGTAAGTGCAATTATCTAGTATTAAAATAGTCTTTTGGAAAACTTTCTGCAAGTAACCTCTGAAAATATTGATGATGTGCCTCGAAAATTAATGTTTTTCTTTTAAGAAAAAGTTTTATGATTATTTCCAAGGTGGTTGTTTTAAAAATGTACTTTCCTCAAAGGTTTTAAAACTACTTAATGGCCATTTTTATGCTAACCCTGTGTTTTAATTTATGTTTTATAGGATTTAGCAGTTTTGGCCTAACCTTCAGTTCTCTTTATGATGATATCATTTTGAATCTTAACCCTATCATGTTTTGGAAAATGTTTTTCAGTAGCATCAAATTTTCCAAAACCTAAACCGAATCCATTCTCTATATCCATAAATGATGTGCAATTTTTTTATTCCTATTTTAATGAATAAAATTGCACACTATGTTTCAGGAACCGATTTTAGACTTCTGGGTTGGGGTCGTGACAGTTCAAAAAATGGTTGAGAGGTGAGTGAAAATTTATTCCAAGTGAAACTCTTAAAAAAATAATAGATTATGGGAGTTGTAAAATTTACAACATATAGGGATATCTATGTCGGGATATTATGATTTGAATTAAATGTATTATAAATTGAGTGGGTCTTGAAATTTGATTGAAAGGGATGTAGGGAGGGTTTGTTGGAAAGAATGATTTAAGAAGAAAAATATTAAATAACCTATATTTTTTGGATATGAAGTAGAAGTAATTGCATGGAATGGTTCTCACACATACACATGGTGAATTATTGACATGATTATCTTTTGAATTATTTTCCCAAATTGGTATCATTCATCTCCTTGAATTTGAGGCTGATATAATTTATGAGACATATTTTTGTATTATCACTGAGAATAACTACTTTGCCTAATTTTTTACTTGATCACATTGTAGTCAGTTTTTAAATTTTCATTTAATGTTTAATATTTATTAAGTTGGGAGTATCTCCATGCATAAGTTTTGGAAATGTGACTTTTCTCGGGTGTGAAAATGTTTAAATGTGAGGGATTGATCACACAATAATTTACTGTTTCATCTTCACCCTTCCACTACTATTCTAAACTAGTTTTGTATTGAAAATTATAAAAATAATAACAAATTTCAATTCATGTATGATTCAATTATTTTTTATCTCTGTTATAAAATAATATATTATTTTCTTTATAATTACATTATACGTTGATATGATTTGGAGGTCCCATAACGAAGTTCAAGAAAAATGGGACAAACTACGCAGGATATAAGCACACTACTGGACTCATCCACACACTTCTATTAAACCATGAATCCAAATAGCATTAGATTTCGGTGGATGGTCCACAATTCAATTATATAATTTTCATATGAAGATACCTAATCCCCATTATTCAATTAAGGGTCCCATACAGACTTAACTGTCTATGGGATCAAATTTCCTCAATGTCAAAATGTGGGTTTTGTGTATAGTCCATATCTCCAGTTGTGATTGTCCAAATGGTTCCAAAGATTTTTTGGAGATTATAAAAATGTGGGGATACAGATTTTTAGATTTATAAAATATGAGATATGTCTTCCTGGCCATCGAATATGATGGGCCAAGTGGTTCTTTGAAATCAGGGTTCCCAAAACAATCTTCTACATTTCCTTTTAATAGAATCATTGGGAACCTAATTTGTATGTTTAAAGCATGAGAAAAGATCTATAATTTAAAAAACTAAAAGTGTCCATTATTTATTAAATGGTTTTAGAGGCCCCTATCCTCATAGTGGGATCATGGATGATGTTGAAGATCCACCCAAGATGCCTCATCCTCTCAATGGGGAGCTAAGGAGTTGATGATCATTTCAAGGGAGTTACACACCCATGGGAGAGAGTTCCAAAAATATTAATTCAATTGGTTTTGTGTATTTTTTGTGTTAAGCATTTCAATTATGTATTATATTGATATGATTATCCTCTAAGTGAATTTAATTTGACATAATTATGTGAAACACTTTCCATTTCAACACCGATTGGGTTGATATTTCAAGTGGGAATGTTGGGTTGTGATGATTGGGAAACACAAGAATCCTATTTCTCTCATACATATATAATATATTAGTTATATTTGGTATAATTCACTCATTACCTGAGGTCCAAACCTTGTAAACATGATTTTTGTGTCAATGGGTTAGTACTTTTGGCAAGGTTTTATTAGGAAATAGGAGAATCTAGATCTTGAAAACCCTCAACCAAAGAATTCAATCAAACTATGTGAACATTTCAAAACAATGATCTATCCAATATGTGTATTAAACATGAAATGGCCTCCTTCTCTTATAATTATAAAAACCCCACCTTCCTTTTTTAACTATTAAACTCTTTAAATTAAGTTATTTTCTTAAAATTATTTTCAAAACTACCCCCCCCTATTATTTCTTGTTATTAAAAAAATAAACTATAAAACAACAATTATCCTTGGGAGATGAACTAGGGTCTAGCCTATAATATAAAATCATCTTTAAATCATAATAAATTTTACATGTCATGAAAATTAATTCAATAAGATGAACCCTATCTACCTCATTCCTTTATAAGGATATCATCACAAGTTTACCAGGAAACTTATGACTTTTTTTAAATAAAAAAGGGGAAATCATTATCAAATTTTCATTAGATTCAATCTGACTTTGATAAAAATTATCATTATGATATACCTACAATTCAAGACACAATCTAACTTCCAATAGCTTATAACTTTTCATCAATTTCACATTATAATTTCTTGTATATGTTGATGCATGATGATGTACTGGATCCAGTGTTGATGGTTCTGGATCCAGTATTTGACTTGATTATCATCTTAATCGGTCTGTATCTGATTGTTAACTTCAATGACATACTTATTCGACCCATATTTCCATTAACTTCTCGATATCGTTTATTTATTCAATATATTCACCATACATATTTTGATCTATTAAAAAAATGCGTCCAAAATCCAATCGGGACCTCAGATATCAAAAATTTACACTTACTATATTTGGAAAGTAATATATCAATTCTCAAGGCCCATTGAATAGAACCAATGTGATCTTCATGATTTTAAATGATCTTGGAATATATAAGGATATCATATATAAACATTATAATATACTAGTTAAAGAAATCTATAAATACTCTTTTTATTTGATCCATGAAGACATTAGATGAATTTTTAAGTCTGAATGGAATCACATTGAATTTATAATAACCAAATATTTTATGAATATATATATTTGGTATATTCAAACTTTTTACCTTTAATTGATAATATTCATATCAAAGGTCAATCTATAATAAAAATTATTCCCATAACAGTTGATCGAATAAGACATCAATATAGGTAATTTGATACATCTTCGTGATTGTGATCTTGTTAGGTTCATGGTAATCAATCCAGAGATGCCTTGATATGAATTTCATCTTAAAAATTTGTACAAGTGGTCCTAATAAGAAGCACATAGGCATGTAAACCCCATTTCTAAATTCTTATATAGTTTATTCTTATAATTAAATGGGGTCTACTTCATAGGTATTCTATAACATCAACATAGAACCAGGTAAGAGTTTAATTAAAAACTCAACCTCATATCTTGAGGGAAGATCATACATATCATTAGAAAATAAATCAATATATTCCCATAAAATTGGCATGTATTCAATGCTGAGTTCCTCCCAAATAATTTTATCAAAATATCCCCTATTATTAGGTATCAATACCTTTATTATGGAATAACTTACTAAAGGTAGTTCATAATTATCCATGCATCGATATTTGATCACGGGATGCTTTAGTGTATAAACTAATATTTCCCTATCACAAATATTGATTTGAGCTCTATGTAAAGAGTGAAAACGCATTCCAAAATCAAAATTAAATCCTTCTAAGGGGATAAGAAAAAAATATAGAGGAAATATATTGCATCATAACTCAATTAGAGAATAGTTTTCTACCTTGTATTCTATTATCACACCAGAAGGTGTCTTTTTCAATTATTCAATATCTAATGCTCTATGTGGTAAATTGATTTTTATAGAAAAAATTATTGATAAGAAATAATTAAAACAATAAGAATATGAATATTAATTTTACAAATATATAGTAGAGAATAAGTGTACATTTATTCACAACATTATCATGATCCACTTCAAAGGTAGTGATCTTATAGGCTCTTCTTTATTTCCTTGGTATTAGAGGTTATTGATTACTATTATCCTCATTATCCCTTATATTGGGTATTGATTTCCATAATGTTTAAATTAATTGAAATTAAATAATTAAAGTATGGGTGGTTCATTGATTGTGAAATTTATTCCCTATACTATATCAGTTGACTTATTTATCGATATTCAACAACCACGAGCTTGATGGCCAATATATTTAAATTGAATCATTCTCAATTTTCTTACTAAAAATTCTCCATACACTTCTTCCCACTATTTGGGATTATAAGAGAGTGGATATTCTTTCCTTTGTGTATTTTTTCATTCAAATTTCCATGAAACTCCTTTTTTATTTTCATATCACTAAATTCATGATCATAAAAAGAGTATATTATTTCCATTTCCACGTTATGTGAAATTAAAACATTTTTTTCATAGCTATAAAATTTTATTATGGATAATTCCTTTCAATAAAATCATTTTAGATGGAAAATAATTTATTTCTCATTAATTTGAAATAAATAATAAAATTATAGGAATATTTTGGAAGTCTTGTATTGATTTCATCTTACGATCAAATAAACTAATCTATTTTTTTCCTTTAAATAAATTAATTATCACTCCATTTTAATTTGAAGAGTTTGGGAAAATAATTATTAAATAATATTCACCTAGACACAATTAACTATATAGATTATTGTTCTTCTATTAACCTTATAGTATTAATGAGGCAATTTCATTGATCTTCCTCGCATTTCAAACATTAAATAGTTAATAAAATTTTCATTCTCTATGAACTAGTGAAAGAGAAATATATTTTTTATTGTGTTTATCAACTATTTGGTAATTAGTGGATCAAAAGATGCAATAAATAATGGTGGACATTGAAACGTGAAAAAATAAATAGCATGTTTCTCTTTCTTTGGTGAATTCAATAGCTCAAGATTGTATGGTTTATTATTCATAAATAGATATATAATTTTTATCAACGAAGAACACAATTTCTCATCCAATTTGGTTTGGTCAATGGGGTAATCAAAACATTTTCCATAACAACATTTTTAACTAGATTCAAAATAGTTCTAGTAATTTACAAAAACCCAAAAGGTTAATGTGAATTTTGAGAAATAATAACCAGAGTAATAAATCATATGTTAATTGAAATTAATCCATCTATGTCCAAGGTTATGGCACAATTATTTCAATATTTGATATTATATGTTTATTATACATCAATTTTAGTTCATCATTGGTTATTTTAGATTCTATCCTCTTATTCATCAAAATATATTCCCAAAAAATAACTAAAAATCTCTTTAATACCAATTCAGGCACCCCATAACTAAACTTCATGATCGAGTTTAAAAAAAATCACACATATGATGTGATACTAAGTGATATGAACATAATCATAACTAAAATATATTTTACACATTTTCTATAATTTAATCATTATGTATCATAAATTCATATAATACTAAAAACAATGGTTTCAGTGTCTTTCAATATTTGATTCATAAAAGAATTATTTTATATCACCATGAAAATTTATTCATTGTTTTAACCCACAATATCCCCTTCTATGAATTTCATATGTTACACTTTTCTTCATATTGTAGGTAATGGAAACAAAAGAAAGGGGTGGGCTCAACTGCTTAAAAAGGGTAAACATATGAGATAAGAACCAAATATTAGTGTGGTTATGAAATAATAATCAAGGTGTATGGTCCTAATAAAATTGAACCTAAGCGAAAGAACATAAATTATAAATCATGAGTCATGGAAAAGAAATTTTTCATAACATAAAACAAGAGTAATAAGAGTGTGGGCACATGAACCAATAATCATGAAAATATGAAAAGGCATAAGAATGTGGAATATATATAAGCATTGAAAATCATAACCTTGTGAACATGGCATAACACAATAATGTCTACACACAAAAATGTGAACATAGCTAATCATAATCATGTTTATGCACAAAATTATGAACATAGGTACTCGTAATCATGTCCACATAGATACATGGGAATATTGCTCACCGTAATCATGTCGATGCAAAAAATTTTAAAAATGGATACTAATAATCATGTTCATGCACAAAATCCATAAATCCTGAGATATAAATATTTACCCATTGAATTAGAGGGATATAATAGACACACCCATCACATAATGATAAACCATACATATATGTGCCACAAAACCCTAAAAAAATTTATAATCCCATCATAACATAATTAAATTGTTGGAATGAAAACAGTTTCATGGAAAATTCTATTAGAATTTATCATAATCCATTTACAAAAATAAGGGCGGTGGTATCACTATATAATATTCCAAGTGGAATATAAAAAAATAGACTATGTTGATATATAAAAACCCTTTTTAGAAATCATTAGAAAATTTCATTAGAAAATTAAGGAGAAATATAATTTTTTTGACAATACTTATTTTAAAAGAAAATAATTTAAAAATATTAGGAATTGAAATTAAGTCTTAAAATATAAATAAACGGATACAAATTTTTTTATATTCAACCAAATATGTTGGAGGGATAACAAATTTATTCCGAAAAAACATAAAATAGATATTCCTTTCACACCAGTATAAAAACCTCAATGTTGGAAGAAAATGATTATATAATAAAAAATAAAGGGATATTCAATTTGTTAATAAAGGTAATTAAATAAATATAGAATGTAAAAAATAGTATAAATAGATCTAAGTACATCCATAAATCAATACAAATAATACAAACAAGGAGGAGAATGACTACCATACAAAAAGAAGATATGAGGTTATGTCTATTCACAAACAAGCATGTGGTTAAATTGTGAACCAAAGGAAGATTAAATATTTATGAGACATGTAAACCCCATGAATAATAATAGGATAAGAAAATAAATGGGATCTAATAGAGAAATAGAAAATAATTTATCCCAATGAAAGTTTAGTCATAATCAATCACAATTTCAAATTGATATTGGAAAATAAAACCTTATGGATTTGAAACCATTGAATGAGAAGAATTTCAAATTGAAAATATTTTATGGTCTTCAAAATCACATTAACTTCATGAAAACGATGAAGAAAAATAAACATGGGGAAGTATATACACAAAAAAAAAGAATATAAATGGTTAATATGGAACAAAGCATAATAAATGGAAAATGAGATGAAAACCCCTTTCCTTTACTTCCTAATTGTACAAAACATCTTTGTACTCATGTATAATAAATTTAAACATATTAATAAATAATTGAAGTATACTATTAATATTTATTACAAATTATAATATTCAGTTATATTTATTCATTACAACCACATGAGTTAGTTACTATTTAATTTTATCATTGGATGTTAGTAATTTTTATAATTTTATATAAGTTTCACCGTGGTGATGTAGATCCCAATTATATGATAAAAACATCATCATTATGAGATTAATTAAGTAATTTTCCAAATTTTAGGTCAATTATTTATGTAGTCCCATGTTCATTTTGTGGAATGTATGGGTATGGTTCATGAGAATAGAATATATAATTAGTATATTTTGTTTACTTTAGCCATAAAGGTTAGTAAATTTATATTGATTTTTGATTTTTTATCACCCTTAAAGAATAATAATAAAAATATAAACAACTTTTTAAAATAATATGTTACCTATATTAATGTTTTTATACTCATTGATGCTAGATAATATAAATACCTTGATCTTAATAGCCTAGATTCGATGGTTACTTATTTACATGGGCACTAGATATAAGTGATCATATCCCAATTGACCAAATAGTTCATTAGTATTCGTAAAATTTTTACATACATTAAATAATACATACATTTGAAAACATAAAATATAAAATAGTATTTTATTTGAGACCATCATTATTATTTTTCTAGCATGTCCTTATATAACATTCAAAGTACACATCCTGGTATCTTGTGGAAATGAAACATCAGAAAGGGGTGAGATCATATGCACAGTAATGGTATGCATACTACAAAATCCAAAAAGGAATAAATAAGTCATGGTTAATATAGAAAGAATAAAAAATTATCAAATAATTCTATATAAATAATAACCCGAACATTAAACATAACCATGGATATCATAACTATTCAAATAATCACATGGAAATAAATAATTGATTTTGTAATTATGGAATTCATAATGTCAGATATATTAAACAGACCATTGTGGACTTATCAAAGATATCTACATAAATGTTTAAGGATTCAACCAAATACCCAACCAGTTTTTTCACATGAGACCTATCAATGCTTCGAGAGGTTATATTCTTATGGGCCCACCTTTCACTTAATAAGCCTAATGAATTAATCATATGAGTAATTAATATTTTTGGACTCCTCATGTGTTAATAATGTTTTAATGATAAAAAATAATTTTTAGTTTATAAAACATTTTAATTCTATGTAGTCTATCTCACATCATATGTACAGATGATTCATATCTTTATAATTTAAATAATGTTTTCCATGATCTTAGTTTAATTACTATACACTATATTTAACTTACATTATAATGATTTCTTTGATAAACGATTAAGTCTAATACATTCTATGAAAATTTGTGCTTAAGTAAAAATATATATTTTTGGCTTAGTCTGAGACACCGTGAGTTTTCCACCTGTAATGTTTCCTCTGGATAAGGAACCAGACATCATGTCTAGACACCGTAACTATCCAGACACTGTAACCATCTGGAAATTATAACTATCAAGACCCCGTAACCATCCAGACATCGTAACCATCCAAACACCGTAAACACCGAGAAATCGTAACCCTTAAGACACTGTAACCATCTAGAAACCGTAACCATCCACACACTGTAACAATCCATATCCTGTAACCATCTAGACACTGTTTCAAGGAGACACAGTTTCAAGAAGACACCATTTCTTAACTGAATGTGACACAATTTCATAATTTGTTTTTTCATTTATAAATTTAATCTCTACCGGTCATAATTGATGATTTAAAATGCACTGACATAAATAATGTTTCTTTGTAGACATTTCATCTAACAGTATAAGGAATGAGGTGTAGAATACCTGCATCCTATCATCTTCAACACATGCACTCCAAAATAAAAAGAGAAGTTTCGCCCAGAAAAAAAGTATGCATGAAAGCGGGTGTGAGCACCACAATGAAGAAACACTTATAGATTTTTGTGAATATATACAACACATGAAACTCAAAACCGCTAATGAACACATGAAGCATAATTAAATCCCATAGTCAAGGAAATATTTGCACTTTCAATACCTCAAAGAACACACACCATATCTAGTTGACTTGCAATACTATTTTTTCTATATGATAACTCGATTTCTACATCTGCCTCATCCTAGAATTCCATATCTGTATAGACAACAACTCAGAGCACTTCTAACTTTGTCTCATCATTTCTTCTCTATTGTGTATCATTTTATTATCTTTCGAGCAGTGTGCCTATATGTATAAAAACATACTCTATCTCTAATATTAATGTGAGGAATAAAATATAACCTTCTCAAACATCTTTTTACACCTGTGTATACCCACAAATAAGTGTGGAAGAGGACCCTATCTGGCCTGGTAGTTTGTACCCATGAAGAACTGTGGAAGAGGTCGTGTGACCTCACATCCCTGTGTGTTGTTGTTAACCCCGATCTAGGGTGTGGATCAAGTTTATCTATATAAAATTCTTGGTGGATGGTAATCACCATGTAGAGTGGATTAGGTCTAGGCTTGAGAATGGATGACTTGTTTTATATACGATGTGCTGCTTATTTTAGTCTTCTCTATTTTACTACTTTACTATATATTTCAGAAATCTCTAAATTATATTTGATTTTTAATCTTCGAAATAAGTTATAATTGTTTTTCATTATTATAATAGCTTCAAAAGAAATAGTAATAACTGATATTAAAATTACTTATAATTAATTAATCATTTGAGAAGTTATTTAAATAGTCAATATTTTGTAACCATATTACATTGATTAACAGGGATGTATTTATCTTTGGGGAAATCTTTTAGGAATATTTTTTAAAGAGAAAATTTGAATAGATACTCAATTCACACCCCTCTTGAGTACTCTACTCTAACCAACAAATATAACTTAATCAATATGACTTAATAATCAGTAACTATCGATATTTTGAGAACTAACACACGTAATATCAAAACATTCACCAATGAAACTAAACACAATCCATATAGGGAAAGAGTAAGGATGGTATCATTATAAATTATCCCCAATAGATAATCAATAAAATAACAGGGTTGTTTTGGTTGATGAATATAATACCATAAAAATTTCTAGAAAAACATTTTTGAAGAAAATAACCTTTTCACTTTGAAAATAAATATTAAAAACTAAAAATCTGCAGAATATTATGAAAATTATTTCCTTTGAAAATAACCATGGAAACATGTATAGGAAGATTTAAAATAATAATTCCTTTCACATTCTTGGTAAATGTCAAAATTTCCTTCTTTATAAAATGATAAGAATATTAATTTTAGACTATTTTTTAAAATGTCCAAATTTTCTTTAAATGTATTTAATAAAAAATTGATAAAAGTATAAATATTATTTTAAAATTTTTACCGAATATATTAATATAAAATAAAAATATTCTAGATCATGTACAAAAACAAAGTCAGTTTTCCTTAAAACATTATTTCAGTATTGTGTGTACTTAAATATTAGAAAATGAAAGGGAATGTTTTCATTTACATAAATAACAAGGGGAGGAGAAAATAGAGGTAATTAAATATAGAGAGAATAAATAATTGTCCCCATATGGACATAAACATAAATAATCCTGAATAATGATGAGATTCTGAAATATAACCTTAAAAATATCATATTAGTGAAGTGAGAATTAACAAATGAAGAGATTATTTGTAAAAAAAAATTAATCTACACAAAAAATATTAAATAAAATATTATAAAATTATAGGTTATTTCATGTATAATAAAAAAAACATATCCAATGATGAATAATTATATCCAAATAGATGGAAATTGTGTTATGAAACCACTTACATTAAGGATTTCATGATTCATTTTTGTTTTTAACCTCTAGTATAATAAAATTAAATTTATTTAAAATTATTTATTGAAACATAATCATTTATCTTAAACCATATTTGATTTAATTATAATCTTTTATCACTCATTTATTAAAATTTATTCATTTAATTCATTGTTCTAGGTGATGACTTCTTCATTTTTCACATATGTTTTGGCTTAACAGTTTTGGACCTTGTATATTGATCATATTTCCATTATATCCATAATTTTAAAAAATATATAAATGTCAAAAATATTTATTATATATATGTATATTTATAATAATCCATAAAAGGTATATATAGAAAAACTAATTACACCGTTCATGGAGACGATATGTCATATGTACCCATGAACACTATTTTAACCTTTCAACGGATATAACTAAAATAGGTAATTAATAATTAATAATTAAATTATTATTATTATATCATATATATCATATATAATTTCTAAAACTATAAATTTTATTATCCATGTAGAGGATCCATGATGAATGAAAAACATTGCTTCATGGTTATGATAGTCCAGACATACACATGAGCAAATTTATTGTTTCTAAATTGATGGGAAAGAAATAAGTTAGGTTTGATATTGTAACTAAATAATGCTAATAAATTCATAAATGTAATATATAAACATTAATCTAATATTAATAAGAATATGCAAATTATGGTGATGGAAAATGAAATATATCGCTATATGGTGGTGGTAGCCCACACGTACGCACAAGCGAAACATTCAGTTCCTATTTGATGGAAAAATTGGTAGATAATGGTGGTTTCATAATCATAAATAAATTTAATTTTATTTATAATACATAATTTATTATTTTATGATAAATAACATAACTTAAAAATATGTAAAATAAGGAAAAATAACGTGACCGATTAAGATGATTATATCTTCTTTGAAATTACTCATTTAGATCTCCTCTTAAAGACCCTAGTGTTGGTATTTTTGGAAGCCCATAAACTTTATAAAGTGTATACGGATTTTGGGGATATATGTTTTTAGGATTATGTTAAGGTAAATAGTTCAAATGTTATGAATAAGTGAGGTGATGAGGTTTCCTTTATAATGGAGGGGAGTGGCACACTCATAATTGTTCAATGATATAAATTATTATTATGTTACATTTTTGAAAAAATAGCCCAAAAGTAAATCATATTATTTGGTGAACATTTTAATTTCTAAATACAATTACCAATGGGATTTAAGAAAGTTTTTAGTTTATTTTGACCCTTAAATTCTTATATTTACCCCTGGTAAACCAGTTTTGACTTCAATCACGTTAATGACTTGTTTAATATTAAGGGTTTTTTTATTTTAATTACAATTTAATAATTGAATCAAAATTGTAAAATGTATCTTATCTTAATATGAAGGGTTTTTATTGACTCATATTATTAGGTGAAAATTTTATCATTTTTATATAGTTTGATAAAATATTATTTTTCATAAAATAACATTATCTTTACTTTTGAATCTATTCATTAAATTTGACTATAAATACATCATGAAAAAGATGTAATTAGAATATAAAACATTAAAATATCCCAAAAATTCAATATTAATCTATTAAATATGTGTAACAGAAAAATTAAACCAGTTTTTATTACATTTTAGATTTTAAAAATCATTTATTTTATTTTTCATTAATTGAATATATACTGTGTCAGCATAGCGTAAGTATTTAATATAATTATTCAATCAAAAAAATTTAAAATAATTTAACATAATAAAAATATCATAATTAAAAATAAAATATAAAACATACCTATCATATATTTATACTTATTTAAAAATATTATAGGTATAAAATTCAAGAGTGTGGCATTTTGTTTTTATTTGTTTCTTATAGTAGTATAATGGTCATTATCAAAGATAAATGAAACCATGTAGTCATTTTTTATGAATATGATATAATGGTATAATATACACTCATAAAATAGGATAAAGTAATTTTTTATACTAATTCTAAATCTCAATACAAATGTTTTAACACTATTTTACTCTTTTTTCTATTACCGAGGTGGCCAATATTCACCATGGTTACTATTCATCAGAAAAAAAAATAAAAGGGGACTTTTAACCAAATTAGATCAAAATTAATCCATATATTGAATCAAATAATCATGATTTAGTTTAAAAAATTGTTTTTGTTTAATTTTACATTATTCCCAAAAAATAATATGAAATGTAGTTTTCTAAAAAAATGATTTCTGATATATAACATTTTTTATATGAAAATATAGAATTAAACCAATTATGATGACATTAATTTAATTGTCAATAATATAAATTAATTTATTTTACTTTTTAATAAATTTACAACAAAATTAAACTTTGGAAATGTTTTAAATGATAATATCTTTTTCTATAAAATATATAATTTTTCACTATTCACTGAAAAATCAATCTTTTCAGAAATTTATCAAAAATTCACTCAATGATAATTATGACATAGTTAATTAAAAAATAAATTTATTTTTTTAAATAATATTTCTATAATTTTTATGAATTAATTATAACAATTTCTCCAAAATATAAATAAAAATCATTTTTTTGGAAAAATGTATTCTTGATGCATATATGAACGTTACTAAAAATTGTGTTTTTATTTATAAATATATTTTCATAATCTAAAACGTTTATAAATAATTATTAAAAAAATTATTCCTATTGATTCTACCAATTTAACTTCTTTTTTATAATTATGTACTATGTTACAGATTATTTAAAAAAGATGTTTCATGTATCATAAGGTATTGTAGAAATTTTATTTATTTCAAAATAAATATGTCATAAAATTTTAGAGTGTAACATTATAGAACCCTTAAATATATTTGACCTTTTAAATTTTACCTTGGTCATAAAAAGTTCATCCATTTTTGAAATTCCACATCGTAGAGAGGGATAATAAAAATTATCTTGAAAAAGGAAAGTAGGAAACATAAAGGTTACCTCAAATATAAGAAATTCAGATTCCTAGATAAGGGGAATATTAGTGGGAAGTTAAAATTTCAACATGGAAGGAAATGTTAACATCCTAGTACAAATAAAAATTTACAGATAACTTGTTCTAGAGAAGTTTAATAACCAAGAAACCATAAATCAGTGAGGGGTGAAAAGTTCCTCATTTCATTGGAAATGAAGGTAAAAGCGTGTTTTTTTACTTTAAGATCATTTTTATCAATGTTGAGGGAATATTTTACTATCCAGATATAGAACACTAGAAATTTTACTTACTTATTTTCTTTCCATTTCCTAATCACAATTTTATCCTTTGGTTATACTTTGATCAATTTACACATAATCTCTTACTTCATGAAATGAATATTCAAGATGAACATTTCAATCCAGAAGAACTACAATGAAATTTTAATGGACTATAATATCTAGAAAAGAATTAATATTTATTAATTATTTCTCTAAATGTTATAAAAAACTGAAATATTTATCATATGTTATCAAATATTGTAAAATACAATATATTAATCTTTAAAACATTCACAATAGCCCACAAAGTTCAACATAATCACTTCCAAAAATAGTTATCCTTAAGAATCCTATAAAAACATATGTGACCAAAATAAAATCCACAAAATTCGAAATATTTGATGACATATTTTTTTTGTGATCAACATTGACAGTTATCCCCTAAAATCATGAAGTAACTCATAATTTCACAAAACATTAATGTAAAGTATTCAATAATATATTCTATTAAAACATAATAATAATTTGTATCACCATAATACCTTAGTGAAAAATGAACTATGAGAAGACTTTTTCCACAAATATAATCGTAGAATATTTAATATATTCAAAACATCATAAAAATGTAATAAAATTCATGAAGTATGTCCTAAAACATTTTTTCATCAAATATCAAACCTATTTCAAAGTCACTAATTTATAATGGTTTTTTATTAATTTTAATAAATTATTTATCCAGAAAACATTATTAACTCAACACAAGGTACATAGTAAGGTTTATCTTTCCATTAATCACATGTTCTTGAAATAAATATTACATTACCACTAAATCACTTTACTTGGTTATCGATAATATTTAACGTATACATTCAAACCCTTAAAGGAAAACTTCAACAGGATAATCCTTAGATGTTTAATGATTTATATCAATATAGTATCATTGATATACCACTTCTATTAAATATTTATTGAATACCTATAAAAAATAATTTAGTCAACCCACTTCAAAAATATGAATAACATAGGTCATTCCTTCATCTAGGATTTAACCATTTTATTAGGAAATTCACTCAAATAATGCCTATTTTTATCACACATAAGAAATTGTATTCCTTAAAAATTAATTTCTCTATGTCTTTCACTTCCACTTAGAAAAGATCTTAAAATTCCACTGTGTCATCCTCTATTGTGAACCTTCCCAAATCCATAACATGAATAAAATTGAACATTTTTCCTTTATGGTCATTACCACATATAAATTCATAAAAATCATTATTCCTCTTATTTATACATTAAGAAACTCAACTAAGTTTGTTTTTTAATCATATATAATGAAAATTAATTATCCATAATCACATGGTTTCTCCTTTAAGTTCCTATTTTAGTTAGTTTTTCATGAGGACACTTATTCAATTTTTAATCACATTCATTATTAACAAGAATCATCCTAGTTCCAGCTATTATGTAAAACCAAAAACCATAGTGTGAGAAACAATAATTATTTAGAAACCATAAAATCATGAAAAATAATTTATAGGTTGTCTAAATAGGGACACATTCTTTTCAATATATATAAACTTAGGTTTAATGTATGTTGTTATTAATCATAGTCAATTCAAAACCTGTTAAAATTTTTATGAAGAAAATTTTAACTAATTCAATATTACCCCTAGGAGTGTCAAACCAGGTTTGTATTAAGGGTCCACTCTCTATGCACCAAAATGATGGTCGAGATATACTGAACCAACTCTTTTCAAGGTTATAACCCCTAGATATATCTTTTACAAGAACACATCCACATATTGAATCCAAACAATGATGTATTTCTTGGAAAATGTCATAATATTTACAATACGATTACTTTGGGATTTTATACAATATATAGAATTATACTCTGTGTCTATCATAGGGTTATGTTCTCTAATATATGTTCTCCTAAATCTAGTTCCCAATTTTTATACTAAAATTTATATAATAAAAACTATAGAGACTGAGATCCTAATATCCATGAGCTGATGGTTACATTATTACATTTTCACATCATAGAATCGATCACATTCCGAAGGTAAAAATAGTTTAATAATATTGGTTGAAACACAAATTACATTTAGAAACAAAAAAATAAAAAATTGAATTTTCATTGAAAATATCATTATTATCATTCTACCATTTCATTTCATATCATTCATAGTACACTTCCAAATGCACCGGGGAAAGGAAAAAATAAGAAATGGGATATTAATTTCTCAGTAAGGGTATTTATACAACGAAAAAAACATTGACTAGATAGGGAATAGATAATATGGTAGGAATAATTTAGGACTAAATAATTTCATTTAAATAATCACATAATCTTGATATTTATACATATATATCATAATAGTTGAATTTATCACAAATTTTTTTTTGATTTCATATTGACAAAATGCATGATGGAAAACATCTCAAACTTACCATCAAGTCCTTAGTCAAATCATCTATATAAATGTGTAAGGCCTCAACCAAATATCCAACCAATTTTATCTCATACCTATCAATTATACAAGGCAATATATAATTTCAATCCCACCCATTACATTATAAGTCTAATGAATTCATCATAAGAATAAATAACACAATATAATAAAAATCCTTAATAATCAATAACTATAATTATTGGAAGAACTAGGTTATATAATGGAAATACTTTCCGCACCCAAACTAAATATAAACCAACTAGAGAAAGAGTAAGGATGGTATCATTTCTGCATATCCCTACTAGATCATAAGTTAAATAAATCATTATTCTTTTTAATGAATAGAAATACCTTGAAAATATCGTTAAATACATTTTGGAGGAAAACACCCTTTGACCTAGAAAATGACATTTCAAAAACAAATTTGTTTTTGATAATTAAGAAAAATATTTTCTTTTAATGTAATAATGTAAACTAATAATGTAGGCTTAAAATCATTGGATAGTTATTACATCGGGATATTTGGTTCACATTTGTCACATTAAAGCAATAATTCGTTTCACATTTTTAATAAAAGTCAAAAGTACCTCATTAGGAAAATGATAATAATGTTTCTTTTAAACTGGTTTGTAAAAAAGTAAAACCTTAGTAAAAACATATCTAATAAATATTTTTTAGAATATTTATAATATTCATTAAAAGATTCTATGTAAAATATGGACATAGAATAAAAAGATTCTCGATCGAGTAGAAAAAAAGTCAGGCTTTCATTAAAATATTATTTTTGGCATCTTGAGTTTAGAAAGGGACGAAAATGATCAGAAAACTTGTATTTTATAGAAATTACTAGAGGATAAGAAAATATATTTGTATTGAGATTTAAAGATAAAATAATTCTTCCAGGGGAGATTTAAACATAATGAATCTTGAATATTGATGAGATTATGAAATAATCCCTTACGATGATCATATAATTGAATTGATAAGTAAAAAATGAAGTGATTATGTGAGACAAATTTAAAACCACCCAAATCTAGTGGAAATAAATCATAATACAATATTAGGACATTTCACACTTAATAATTTTATAACATAGTAAAATATGTAGATGTATAACCCATTGAATGGAAATTGGGTTAAGATACCCCATAACACAAGTCAAAATTTCTTCATATGTTCTTATAAACTAATGAATAATAAATAAAAATTTATTATAGATGAATTAAATAAAAATATTAATATATATCATACCATATATGATTTAATTGTAACATTTTATCTCGTGTTAATTAAAAAGTCTCTATTAAAATCATTCTTTTGGGTGATAACTGCTTCATTTTTCACATATGTCTTGGTTTGGTGGTTTTGGTCATTATTTGATAATGGTTCAATTACATATAGAATTTTAATACAGATATAAATATAATTCAAATTCAATATATATATATATATACATATTTATAATCATCTATAAAATGTAGAGTTTTAAAAATTAATTGCATTGTTTATGGAGATGGTAGGTTGTCCACACGTATGAATACAATTTTTGATTTTCTAAAAATGGAAGGAAATAATGATAAATAATAACTCTTTTTATAGAATTTTTTTTATATAATATATCTTTAATAAATATATCTTTATTTCCACCGATGTAAATTATAAATAACAAAAAAATTACATCACTTTATGGAGATCACAGTCCTCACGTACTCATAAGTAACATTAAAATGTTTCAATAGATTGAAAGGTAAGAAGATATATATGATATTGTGATTAAGGAAGCATGATTATGTAATAAATATCATATATAAATATTAAAATCTTCATAATAACTATCTATGATAGATGGTGACAGAAAATGGATTATATTGAAATATCGAGGTAGTAGTCCACACGTACGCACCAATGACATTTTAACTTCCCATTTATCGAAAGTAAGATGGATCATTGTGGTTTCATAATAATAATAATTGTTTCTAAAATTTAGGATATTTCAGTTATTATTTTTTGACAAATAACATAGATTAAAAATAAGTAAAAGAAAAAGAAAAATTAAAATGATTAGTTAAGGTGGTTACCTGTTATTTGAAAAAAAACTTTAGATATCCTCTTTCGAACCCTAGGGTTGGTCATTAGGGAAGACCAGAACCCGTAGAATGTGAAAAAATATTTTGGGGAGGGATTTTGGAATTGTTTAATTTTTAGACACTTTTTTTCATTGTAATAATTTGGAATAAATCTTGAAATATTTTGAGGCCAGGCATCCAGAAAACTTGAAATTCCAAGGCCTAGTGTTCCCAGAAATAATTTTATAAAAATATTAAATATGTTTTATATTACACACCAAAAATTTATTAAATAAAATGGGATAAATCTTGAATAGGATCTTAGATCAAAACTCTAAGACTACAGTTGAGTTTGTAATGTGAGGTTTGTCCTAGGTGAAACCTAATGTTGGTTGACACAGGACGTTCATATATAGTGACTATTGGTGAGTGCATTTAGTTAAATAAACAAATAATTTTATTTATTTAATTAAATGAACTAGAACTATAATTACTATAAAAATTCCCTATTATGGATTATTCCAAGGGTTATGCTTATATACCAGGGATTGTTTAAAGGAATTCCTTCCAACTCTTGTTGGAAAGTCAAATCAGAAGACGATGAAACTCCAGATCTAGGAAGACCAAGGTGTAGAGAATGGACAAAATTCTATCATTCATTGGAGTGTATGTTATTCATTGAAAAATGAACGAAATATAGGTTTTAATCTTAAATTTTTGGATTCTTCTTAAATGGATTAAATAAATTGAGAATGATCATCCTTCTCTTTTGATCTGTGTTAATTGCAAACCTTTGCATGTACCTATATACTAATTTTTACTTATTTATTAAAAATGAATATTTAGGGCCATTTTTCTCAAAAAAATATTCCCAATATTTATTATTTTTATAATAAATCTTCTAATATTATTTTTACAACATTATTTGGTTCTTTCCCTCAAACTATTCTTTGTGTTCCTTATTGTTGGGCTATGGGGCCATGGTTTGATATTACCGAATAGGATCAAAGATGATTGAAAACCAATATTTGAGATTATTTATCATTTGATGAAAAGTGTGATGATCAAGGATGGACATGGGACGGTTTTCGGGTTTCTAATGAATTATTTTTTGTTTCGGGATCTATATTAGTGATAGAGGCGATATGAGATGCATGCGGTGCATACAAAAACCCGCTTGGATGAATCAAAACTTCTTTTCCAACAATTGAATGGATTGACACATCGACTATAGGCCGTATCCACTGATTTCAAGTGGAATAAAGCCATGATTTGAGGAGGAAATGAGTGATCTAGATAGTATTAAAAAGAACTAACTTTCTATGAAAAATAAAACTACCCAACATGTACAATGATGAACACACATCGTGTAATTCCCCTTTGCTGCGATGCTAGGGTTATTAAAATGTTATGAATGCCTTTCCATGTGGATGGGCCACATGTTGTGTGAACCTCAGCCAATAAATAGTTCATGTTGTGGGAAAACCTGGGCTGGACCACCTAGGAAGGACCTCATGCAGAAGAACATGCCATGTATAGAAGTACATGGACATGACCAAAGATACACCGACACGACCATGTGTATGGGAAGGAACCTGATTTTCTGAAATATTTATTGCAGTTTCATTAAATATTATATAGGGATATATGGTATGTAATCTATGTACTGGTAGAGACACAACCGGGTAGTAAAGTGGGACCAGACACAATGTGGATTCCATTACGAATCATGTACCCCTACTTTCCATTTGAAGAAAAGTCAAAATCTCATATATCATTTAGTTGGACTCATATTTTGGCCCATGTGTAGCCTAGCATGAGTTTTTGTTTCACATAGATTCTTATGGTAGACTCCCTATTGTCCTTTGATATTTTATGTAATATTTTTTATTTGTGATAATAATTTAAGAAACACATGATGATGACTATAGTCAAGTAGAATCACTAGATGCTCTAGAGTCAAACCATTCTATAGGGATAGGGTAAGGGCCCTCTACCTATCTACAGAGTGGTACCATCCTTCTTGGTAGGGAATGGGTCTTCTATATATCACTATAGTGTAACCCTCATCCTGGGCGGGACATGGGTCCAAGATAGACTTTTAGAGTGGAACCTTCTTGCAGGGACATAGAAATTATCCTCTATATATCCATCTGATTTTAACCCACATATGGTATCAAGGTATGGGTACTCGTCCAATAGAGTGGAACTCTTGTGCTGGGAGGGGAATGGGTCCTCTATCTGATATTTGACTGGCATCATCATGTGGTATCAGGGTATGGGTCCTCGAACACTAGAGAGGAACCCTTTTTCTAGTCCGACAAATGGTCCTCTATCTTATATTGGTGTGGAAAACCCATATGGTATTAGGTTATGAGTCCCCAACCACTAGAGTGGCACCCTCTAGCTAGGCTTGTTATGGGTCCTCTAATAATTACTTGAGGGTCACCATCCTGCAGATTCAGGACATGGTTCCTCATCCATATGAGTGTAACCCTCCTCTTGTATCATGGAATGGGTCCTCTATAGAATGATTGAGGCTCCTAAACCCTTTTTCACAGTTGTTGAGGGATGTTTGATTTGTATGTATCTCTATACAGATGGACGATATGCTGGTTATCATTGATGGACCTTTGGAACTTGTAGAACTCTTTCCTGGGATGGGTCATGAGATGAAGAGCTACTTTCTCTCTTGATAGAAATTCTACTATTTGAGAATATATATATATATATATATATATCCATTTTGACAGATTCTATTTACTATTTTTCTTCATGTAGAACTTTTTGTCTATTTCCTATCGCATCTCTTACTTATCCCCCTTCAGCTTTCAAGGAATCCTTATAGGTATTTATATACTCGCCCATGTATGAGATTTTTCTGCTTTTGTTGTGTCTTATGTAGATGAAGATCAGGTCGACAATTATTATATACATTCATAGGGATACCCTGATGAAGTATATCATGTACGGTGGTTGAATATTTATGATTTGGAGTCATGAACTATCAGCACTTTTACATTGCTAGTTCTGTCTGGTTGGTACATATTTTTGGTAGGGCATGTACTTTTTTACTATTTCTTTTCAGTGTGAACTATCGTACACATGTAATCCCTATATATTTTACATGCATGGTTTGTTCTCTAGTTGTTTCATCATTTCTTTATTCCTCTACAGTTCTATATAGATATAGCCACGTTCTTGTTTTCGTATACATTAGGAAAAGTCCTCCCATATTAGTTATGGTTTTCTATACTTTTCTCCAACCATGGAAAATGGAGGAGGGATTTTAATAGTTATTTCTCGAGTGCCGTTGGGTGGATCCCTGATAAATTGGTATCAAAGTAGTGCATATCTTCGAATAGTGTTTAGACTAGTCTGCTTGTGAGGATTTGTTTTGGATTTTGGAAAATTGTGTCAAAGTGATTTGAGCTAATATATCAAGCTAGGGAACTCAGTGTCAGTGTGTTCTTCTAACGTATCCATTCACTAAGACCTTAAGTATCTACATTTTGACTTGGAATTCCAAAACATTTGTTTCCTGAAAAAATGGTACATGCATCATATAATATTAAGTATTTGGACAGTCCTTCATGAGTTAGAGCCCCATTATATATATATATATTCTCATCTTAGTATGGTATATCTGAATATAATTTTTAGGGTGCCTCCATGATGACATCCATCCAGGTTACTGATTTAGGATCACAGATATGATCTGATGAGTGATGAGGCCTTAGTAAAGGGTCCATTAAGTGTGATCCTTCTTTCATTTCCATAGGTAAAATCACCCACACCAATTGAGAAGTATATCATACAAGTAGGGAATCCTGAGGATAAACATGGGATTAGAACACACTGTGTGTTCAGTTCCTGAGGCCGATGAGGTTTCATGGAGATCCAGATAAGAAGGAAGGTGGTATTGGAAAGAGTTAGAAATTTTTGTTTTCAAAATTCTCTAGAAAAAATGACCCGGTGGTTTATTTTGAATATATACTTTTCCATGGAGAATATGGGAACTAGTGAGTCTAGTTACATGGATTCATGATGATTCGACACTCTTATGGGAATAATTCCAGTTTTTTTGTGAGGAGTACTAACCATCATGCTTGTCCCCAGTTCGGAGTCTTGAACTTTTATAGTTGTAACATCTAGGGATGATAGCATCTGAGTATTCCATGACGTTCAAAAATGTTATTTTGTACTCCCATGACATTTTTTTGGATGGGAACATTCATGGTGAGAGTTTGAGTAGGGGTCCTACATAAGTATTTGTGCCAGTGAAGTGACCTTGTGTATTCCCACCTATAATGGGGTGTCGGAGTGGGTGTTTATTATACAGAGTTTATTGTTATATAGACATCATGTAGGTGGATTTGGAACTGAGTGTTATATGGATGGTTCATTTACAATAGCTAGAAATTTCCAGTCGACATGATCTCAGTACAAGAGATCATCTCTGGATCAGAATCGGGCA
Organism: Viscum album; assembly: GCA_963277665.1. NCBI lineage: Eukaryota > Viridiplantae > Streptophyta > Magnoliopsida > Santalales > Viscaceae > Viscum > Viscum album. The sequence goes on from OY728139.1 coordinate 500,557,043, forward strand.
TGTGGTAAGAAGCTACATAGTGAACCAGGGTATCCCAAAGTGGGGAAGTTCTATACATTTGGGTGGTGGACATCGCTATGAGATCATTCTACCACCACCAATAAGTATCCTAGGTTAGGATCAAGGAGTTTGAGGTCGGGGACACAAACATATGCAGGATAAGGATACGTATGATCCAACAACACATAAGATGATAAAATGTATGATTTGTGTTTATTCAACTCTTAATTCAGTATTAGTAGACATAAGTATGAGTCATTACATAATCTATTTGCTCAGGCTGTGAGATCTGAAGCACTTAGTTGTGGCTTTAGCACAAGATATTTTTCTTTAGGTTTATATTTGAAACCCTTCTTCTATATCATTTATCTGCTGATAGAGCGAGCTATTTCTTTTTGAAGTGGTTCTCTTAGGACCTATTGGTCATCACGATGGAACCATATGATTTCATCTTGTTTATGTATTGGCTTTACATGGTCCGAGCCTATATTGAGTATCTCCATAGATGATTCAGATTCCTTCACACTTATAGTATGGGATTAACCTTTATGGATAAGAGAGATATCATGGAGGGACTCGTGGGTTTTATAAGAAGAAGCATGTATCCCATCACCCATAATTTGGAGAGTGTAAAACTTTGGGAAGTACGATCCTTAGGCATCTCAATTACATTTATCAGGGAGGATTTTATGGAAATATTCCTCGATAATGTACTAGGACTACCTATAAGACAGAAGAATGATTTTTTTATCAACATTCATCACTAGACTACTCAGATATCTTTTTTGGATAATCGAATTTCCCATACCGAGCTTTGGTAGTCACAATTGTTGTTGGAGGACCTTTAATAGATGGTTCTTTTACGAAGCATCATGTTTCCCCTAGGGTAGCTCTGCTTCTTTTCTTGAAAATGGAGTATGAGAACTTGTAAACTTGTGTAGATTATAATCACCTAAACCAAGCCATAATAAAGAACAAGTACCAATATTTTTAGGATTGATAATCTCTTTTATCAATTGTGAGTCATGAGATGGATTTTGAAGATAAATCTTAGGTCTAACTACCATCATTTTATAGTTTGTGAAGATAATATTTTGAATCTGACATTCAATTTCTTGTATGGACACTATGATTTCACGGTGATTCCTTTCCTTGCAATGAATAACCCTACTATTTTATGGATTTTGATGAACAAGATATACTATTTATACTTGGAATAATTATTTATATACATTGATGACTTAATCATATATTTTTTTAGAGGAGGATCTTATAGAGCACTTGAGTATGGTCCTACATTTTTTTAGTGCACCAGATTTATGGTATGATCTCAATGTGTCAATTTTAGATCCATGTGGTTTAGATTATAGGGAATGTCATTTCTGAGAATGTCTTAGATGTTGAACTAAAAAATATAACTGTAGTGCTGGCTTCAGATCCCCCAAATATCCTTTCATAGTTATTGATTTTTCTTGGCATGGTGGGGTACTACAGAAGGTTTGTATCAGTATTATTTGGGATTACAGCCCCTTAAACCACCCTGATGTAGAAACAGTAGCCGTTTACCTTAGATGAGCAGTTCCAGTGAGTCTTTTAGGAGTTGTGGCCATAGATACCGAGTACTCATGTTTTGAGACTACTAAAGGAGGTAATGGAGTGTGTAGGGTATAATGATGCCTTATGAGATGGGTCTTATGCTTATTGATGTAGAGAGATATAGTTTTTCATATGGGTCAAAGTAGTTGAGACTTCATGAGTATAACTATGCGACTCATGACCTAGAGATGGAAGCGGTAGTTTCAACTCTAAGGATGTGGAAGCACTATCTTCTAGGAGAGGAATTTGTTTCCTTCATAGACTATCAGATTCTATGGTATTCTTTCTGGAAGAAATACTTAAACCTAAGACATAAGTGCTGGTTGGAGTTCATACAGGACTATGAATCTGATATAGTAAAAAATACAGTTAATGAAAATGTTGTGGAAGATTCCTTTAGAAGGAATGCCCATGAACATTTAGTGATGGGGGATTATGTGTATCTATCTTCATTAAAAATTATACTGGGTGAGCAAAAGGATGTAGTTTTTCATTAGATGACGGTGTTGAATCCTCCACTCTTTTAGATTGTTAGTGACTCTTAGTTGGGACACATTGACTATGAGGTCATACGCGACCACACATCCTCAAGAGATTCACCCAATGGATTTTCTAAAGGAGGGAATCATGTCATCCTTTTCTAGGGATGGATGGTGGTCCCATTCATGATGAAGGAGGAGGTGATGATAGATTTTAGAAACATCAATTTTTTCTATACATACCAATCTCAGGAAGACGTACAAGAATCTCATGTGTCATTTTTGGGGGGCCAACATGAGATGGAGCATGGAAACATTTGTCTCTTGCTGCCTCAACTATCATGGTGAAGGTTGATCACCAGTTTAATCATGTTTTTTCATCTCTTTGAGAACACTAAATGGGAATGGGACGGAGTATCTATTGTCTTACATGGACATTGAGAGACCATGATGCCATATGGGTGATAGTTGACCAACTCATGAAGTCTGTGAACTTCATTTATATCAAGGATAAGAGTTAAATTGTGTGTTTTGGTAGTTGTATATTCAATATATTTTCCCCCTTCATAGGGTTCCCTCAATAATTTTATTCATTTTTTAGGCTTGTTTCACATCACGGTTTTCGAGAGGCCTGAAAGTGGAATCTCAGACCAAGATGAGGATGATTACAACATTTCACCCACATATAGATGGGAAGATCGAGTGCATTATCTAGGTTTTGGATGATATGTTAGGAGATAGCATGTTATATTTCGACGGGAGATAAGAAGATCACCTCTCCTTCATAGAGTTTTCATATAATTATAGATACCACACTATAATCAGCATGAGGAATTTTGAGGCCCTTTACAGGAGACATTTCAGGTCACCCTTGCGCAAGAATTAGATCAATGGGGCATCTCTTGTTGGAATAAAGATATTTTAGGTAGTGATGGAGAACATCTAGGTCATCTATGAATGGTGGAATATTTCTCAGATTAGGGTAGAAATATTATATAGATTAACGTCATAATCCCTTGGAGTTTGAGCTGGGAGACCACATTTTCTTAATATTTCCCCCATGAAATGGACTATAAAGATTCAGTCGGTGAGTCATGCTATCCCAAAGGTTTATCAGGATATTCAAGATCTTCTAGAGGGTTAGAGAGGTTTCATACTAACTCACCATACCTCTACAGTTAGAGCAAGAGCATGGAATATTCTATGTGTTGTAGGTGAAGAGATACATGCATGACCCCCATATACGTTGTTGAAAGGGGAGAGCTGAAAATGAAGGATGGGTACACTCTTACTGAGCATCTAGTGGGGATCATGTATTTTCATGATAGAAACCTATATGGATGGACCATTCCCATGGTTCGTGTGTTGTAGAATCATAGGAGCATTCATGAGATCTCCTGAGAGGAGGAGAGCAAGATGTAGGTTCAAAATCCAGTGCGTTTTGATTTTATTTGTTCTTTTGGGGGATTGAAATTGGAAATAAAGATTAATTTAAATATTTTTTCCTTAAAAGATATTTTAATATATGAAGAAATCATTTTGAATCCATTAACTCACATAGAGTGTGATTTCGAGTCCCGGTGTGCCCGAAATTAGTTTTTCTAAAAGTATTAAATATATCTTAAATCATATTAGTGTGCTTCATTAAATAAAATTGTATCACACTTTAAAAAAGTCTTGAATAAAAAATTTAAGACCATGGTGAAGTCATGAACACGATTTTTACCCTTGAAGTGGCCTAATGTTGGTTGGTGTGTGGAATTCAAATATAACTACTATTGGCGGGAGTAGTTATTTAAATAAAGAATAATTTAATTTATTTAATTAAATGACCTTGACCTATAATACATCTATAAATTCTCACTTATGGGGGAAATTATTGGATAGACACATAACCTTGGTATTGTTTACAGGAATTATTTCTACATATTATTGATGAATAGAAATTAGACAATGATGATACTCCGTATCCAGGTAGATCGAGACTCAATGAATGCAACAAATTATATCATTTGTGTCTGAGTGAATTATTCATTGAAAATGATCAAAATCTAGGTATGAATTGTTAATTTTTTGGGTTCTTCACCAATTTATTAAAAATATTGATCAAAATCATACTTTTCATTTGATATGTGTCAATTGCAAACCTTTTCATATGCCCGCATAACAATTTTCAATTTTTATTAAATATGTATCTATTGAACCATTGTTTCTCACAAAATTATCCCAAATTATAATAATTTTAAAAATAATTCTTGGAAAATGATTATTACACCATTGTTTTTGTTATTTTTCCTAAATAGTTCTTCGCGGTCCTCACCTTTGGGCTATGAGTAATGGTTCAACATTGTTGAGAGGGATCGATCCAGATTAAGTCCTTGGATTCACAGTGGTTTCGCATTAGACCTACATATCAACAATCAAGAAATAATGTTGGGATGGTTTTAATGTTGTGGTTGAATTATTTGTTGATATAGGATCCAAATCAGAGATGACGTCAATTTTAGAGGTGACCCATTAGTACAGGTAACCCCATGTATGAATTAGAATCTATTTTTTGGCTACCAGATGGCCAATAATGATGACCAAAGGCTGTCCACATTGATTTTGGGTAGCTTTACGGTGATATTCAAGGATGTGTAGTGAGATCTAGAATGTCATAAGTAGATATAAATTTCTATAAAAAACCGAATTCACATCCTATATTTCAATAAACCCACATTGTGTAGTGTCCCTTTAGATATAGTTCTAGGGTTTTGAAAAACATAAGGTTAACAAGCTATGTAGAATAGCCACACAATATGTAAACCTCCTTGGGTAGACAGGTCATGTGGTGGTAGCACCTGGGTAGGTCCCCATGCAGGAGAACATTCCATAGACTGAAGTAGATAGACATATCCCAGGATACTTGGACATTGCCAGAGGCACATGCAAGACCTTGACTGGTTGATATATTATATGTAGTTACCTAACTCGTTGTTTAGTGCTACATGGGTAGTGATCCATGTACCAATATAAATAAGGACATGCATCGATGTAGGAACACATTTCACGTGGGTCCCCTTAAACATTGTGTACATCTACATTCCTCTTGAGGAAACATCAAACTATCATATCTCCTTCTTTTGAACTCATATATTGGCACACAAATAGACTTTCATTAGTTTTTTCACATAGAAAATGAGTGTGTCCTCCATAGTGATCATTATGATATTATGTGATATACTTTGGGGGTAACACATATTTATTCAATGCGTGATGAAAATAGTGTTAATGAAGGATCACCAGAGGCACAAGAGTGGAACCATCCAGTAAGGATAGGGCATGGTTCATCTAGAATTCTATAGTGTGGAATCCACATTTTAGAGAGGACATGGGTACACTTTTTTACCACCATGGTGGCACCCTACTGCTTGGTAGGGAAAGCATCCTTGATCGTCTATTAGTGTGGAACCCTCTTTCTAGTAGCTGGAGTGGTTCATCTACATATCCATCTGAGTGGAACCCTATTGTGGAATCAGGGTTTGTCTCCTAGACCAATAGAGTGGAACCCATACCTAGCATGGCATGGGTCCTTTATATGCAATCCATGTTTCTCCTTAATGCAGTATAAGGGTGTGGGTCCTTGACCACACAAACTCCTGCAGGGTATGGCTGGGGACCTCTAACTTTTATCTAAGTGGTTCTCCCCTGTGGCATCAGGGTATGGGTCTTCAAACACTATCCTCTATCAATTACTTGAGTATAAGCCTCCTATGGATTTATGGAATCATTCATCATCCATATGTTTGGAACCCTCCAATTGTATGAAGTAATGTGACCTCTATCTAATTTTAATTACCCCTTATCTATGTGGAAAAATAGATATGTTAGGTTTTAATTGGATGTATCTTTATAAAGATGTGTGGGATACGGGGAATCATTTATTGACCTTATGAATTGATGGAACTGTATCTTGGGCTGGCCTATGAGAAAAAAATCTCATTTCTCCCTAATTAAGGATTCTCTTGTTTGAGAACACATACACACATAGATATATATGAATATATCAATTTTGATGGATTATGTTTACTCTCTTTCTTTGAGTTGAGTTGTCTGTCCATATCCTATCGTGTCTCTTACTATTCACATTCTTCTTCTGAGTATTTCTTCTAGAAATATATATATATATACTCACCCCTATTTGGACCTTTCTTGCATGTTTAATGTCTTATGAATACGAAGGAAATGTAGGAAGTGATTATTTAGGATCATAGTTATACCATGGTGCACTAGACCACATATGGTGTTTGAAGCTTGGAGATTTAGAGCTATGATTTCTGATCAGATTTACATATCCTATTTTTTCATGTTGGGGAATTTTTTAGATGGGCATGTATTCTTTCCCATTTATATTTCTATTTAAATTTTCATACCCTTGTACTCCAAATAGGTTTTACAAGCATGGATTATTCTCTAACTGTTCTATCTTTTATCCTTTCTTCTATATTTTTGCACGGGGATTTTTGAGTGTGCGTGTGATTGTATATATGTACTTTAGAAAAAGGACTCCCCTATTAGTTATTCCTTTCAGTTCATATCATCACCCCTAGCATATGGAGGAAGGATTGGGATAGTTCCATATCATGCCCCACTATGATGGGTCATGACATTGTTCGAGGTAAATGGATTAATTGGTGTGATTATGTGAGGGGAGGAGGTTCCCTTTTATAATTATAGTGAGTGACCCACTTATAATAGTGAAATGTTTAAAAATATTTTTAAGACATATTATTATAAAAAGGGATGAAAATATATCATATTCAAGGGTGATAAGTGTATGTTGTAAATCCAACCAACCAATGGGGTTTAAGAAAGTTGTTAGGATATTTTAATCCTTATATTCTTATATTAACCCCTGATAAACCTGTATTAACCATAACAATGGTAGCCACATTTTTAATATTAAGGGGTTATGATTTTACTTAGAAGTTAAAAAATAGATCAATAATGGTCAAGGGATGGAGTTTTAAATCAATTCCAATCCTACTTTTCTTCTTTTAACGTTTTTATTAAATAATGTAACAAAATACTTTTTCTCATAAAATATCACTAATTTCATTTTTGAAATAATTCATCTAATTTGAACTTAATTTAATAAATAAATATATCAAATTAGAAAATAAAATTTTTACACATGTATAATATGTTACATTCATCTATAAAATTCCTTGAACAAAACTATTCTTCCAATTGTTATTACCTTTAAAATTTTTAAAATAAATTTTTTATATATTGAATAAAAACAATTTCGGCATTGTGTAATAATTAAAACTAATTATCCAATCACTTAAAAAATAAAATAAATTTCTATGATAAAAAATAATTCATATTTAAGATGAAAATTTAAAACCGTACCTATCCTCCTTTTATCCTTATAGAAAAATATTAGTTATATTAAAGTAAAGAGTTACATTTTTTTAATTATTTAATTAAACTAATATAAAATCCAATATCAAAGAAAAATGATACCAAGTTTACATATTTTCAAGTCTAGGATTGAAATTAAAATACTAATTTCATCTTATAAGATAAAGGTTGTGACAATCTATGTCACCATGAGTTTTGAAAAATAGGAAACATTTGATGATTTTGTTTATAGAAGTGTTTAATTTGAAAATGGTAAATTATATTTTGAGATACTATAAAATAATTTTTTGGACCACATTTTTGGTCTTAAAATATAGTGTATACCCTAGGATGATTTTTTTTAATAATTTGAGGCATTTGAATTTTCATAAAATATTAATTATTTAAGTAATTAAATATTAATTTATTTATGCATGTTCATTTAGTGATATATTTTAGATGATGCATTGGATTGATATTATATATCAATAGATTATTTTGGAATTAGTATTCTTCTAAGTCATGGTATGAACCTGTCACGAGAGTTGGGATTGTGGTTGATCTCGGTTTAATTTTTATTATTTTTTTCCTTCAATTTTTACATTATTTCATTTCTTTTGCACATTGACCATTTTTATTACTATTAATTCCCTATGGGATTTGGTGTCACATGGATGAGATAAGGAGATATATAGGGAGTGGATATGGAGAGGTAGGAGGCACCACCAGAGGTTTGTTTGAGGCCTGGATCAGAGTGTGGTGGTTGTGGGTGGTAGATTCGCAATAAAGTGTTGGAAGGATCAACATGGAAGTTGGAAAATATTATGTTTTTTCTATATAACCTTATATCATTGTTTTTTAATCATTTAAATTCTTTCTAGGATTTTAGGGATCCATTAGGGGTCTGTCAGTGGTTTTTGAGGGAAAATTTGGAGTTTGGGATCATTTTAATGGATTTTCATTCGGGAAAACCCATGTATATGGTTTGTGGTTCAGAGATAACATGTAATGGTTTCTATATATTTTGGGAACATGATGTTTTGGAAATATATTCCAATTAATTGGGAGTAAATTCTGTGTACTGATGTTTGGGGTGTGTTCAAGGGCATGACTAGACATCTCGTGTCGGGGGACATGGTCGTTAAAGGGAACATAGCGTAGACTATGGGTGGTACACGATCATTTTCCATGTACTGTTCTTGGATAGACCCTATGTGGGGGGGGGGGTGTATGTCTAGGTGTACAGATGGGGTCCCCATGTGGGGTATATTCCATATACGAAGTCGGTACAAACCATGTAGTCGGTAGTGTACACGCCATGTGTGGATGAGGTATATGGGTAAGTACCCATGTGGAGGTACATTATATGTATAAGGAGAAATGTCCTGTATTTTTGGTAAGTAAACACCTAGTATCCTGAGGCACATGGACAAGGGGGACTGTTGGGGGTATAAACCTTGTACCCCATATACATGTCATGTACTTTTCCTAAGATGTTCTGTTTTTCCTTATATTCACCTTGGAGACAAAATTGGGCGCTTTAATAATCCATTATGAGTGTTTTTTAATGTACGTTATGATGGAGGAATCCTTTTGGAAATTAGAGGTCATCTAGATGGGGTTTTGGATGTTCCCACATTTGTGGGTGGATTTATTGGTGGTTTGGTTTTAGATTCCTCCCAGGGGTTGGGTTGTGAGCAAAAAGGCATGCGTGAGGGTTTTGATCTCATTAGTTGTATGGGGATTATAGATTCATTGATGATTTTTTATCAAGGTTATATTAGTTAGATCTCATTAGGTGACAATGAGTGTTATGTCTTAGGAGATCTTGGTTTGTTCCTATGTGTTAGGATTAGCTTATTGAGGTTAAAGTTATTGAGGTTTGGATTGTATGCTTCATAATCATAGTTATTTGACCCTTTGGTATGGGTTAACACCATGGGATAGTATTTAAAGCAAAGATCTATTGAGATGATGAAGAGATGACTTTGAGTGACTCTAGAGGATTTTCAAATGGGATGGTTTTGGATCAAGTGATCAGTTGTTTCCATGGTTAACTTTTGAGGATACCCATGTAGAATACTTTTGGATTTTCTGAAGAACCCATATAGGGTCTTCCATTTGAGGTGGTCATGATAAACTTTTTGAACACCCAAGATGGTGTCTTTTATTTTGAATGATTGTTGAGTGCATTGTTGATCGAGTATTGGTTCGAGGCCACTGAAGGAAGTTTTGTTTGTTTACACACTAGGTGTTTACCATTATTTGGATGGGATAATGTGACTCATAATAGGGTGTCCTTCCCATGCTATGGCCTTGGAGATGTTTGATTATATTTCGATAGGAATGGCCAAAGATCTTGAGTTCAGAATGGGAGTCCCTAGTTAGACATTGCATTTTTCTTGTGACCTTGGGGACTATGGGAGCCTCATGTTTCGGTTTACCCCTATGGTGGTTTATTGAGGAACCAAGGTGGTTTTAATTAGATTATATGTTTCAATTTACTGAGATAGTCCCTATGAGTTTTTAGCCAATAATTGATCAGAACAACTATATCTACACTTTGTATGGTGGGTTTGAGGTTGAATCATCCCATGTTTTGTTTTCCTCTGGAAGTGATGTTTAAGGTAGTTTCTTCTGAAGAATTCGTTTGAGGTGGAGACACATAGAATATCTTGGATTGAGAATTTTATTTGAGTTTTAATATAGTTCTCTCCTTTACTAATTCGTTGTTGTTTCATGGACTTAGGGAGCTAATGGATGATCTAGATGAGTGAACCCCTCTATTTGAGCATTATTATAAGATATAGGTCCTCACCATGGATTCTGAAATGATCCATGAAATATGGACGCATTGTGTACCGATATTTATAGATAAATCCTCAGGGACATTGTTCCTTTGGTCCATCATTAGGTCCCAATACATTATGCAGGACCTTCAGGAGAGATAGGATCTCTAGTTGCGTCGGCTTAGATGTTCATGCTACCAGTTCAAGTCGTGCTATTATTGTCGTAAGTTCAAGTAAATATAATTTATCATATAAATGAAAATAGTTATTATATGAGGTCTGAAATTCATGGATATTATGTTTATACCTCTTAGTGATTCTGTGTAGAGATAGAATAGGTTCCACTTATCATATGGATGGGTGATACACATGCTACAAATATTTAATTGTAGTCCAGAGTGGTGGTAGATTTACCTCGAGTTATAGACTATAACCCATGGTTGGATTTTTATTTGTTTTTCTTTTCCCAATTTTTTGACTATTGATTGTCATTATGCTAGATATTATTAGTTTTTCAATAGTTTTTTCATGTATCATGTTCATGAACTTATTATGAAAATAGATTATAGGTATATCATTGGGTGTGGCATAAAGAGATATATTTATCACCCCCAATATGTTCACCTTAGTGTGAGTATAGATATGTTATCTTATTTTAGGTTGGATAATAGTATTCCTGATAGATTGGATCAAGGACCAGTGCTTCTTGATCGAGGGGAGTCACTCACGTAGAGTCTTGGGACTAAGCTATTGTAGCTCAAGAATCATGGAGGCAGGGTATGTGGCTTAGACTGGTGTTGGCAGTATAGTCTAACATATTTATTTTCAGTTTTCATATTCTATATACATGGTTGTCTCAGTGGGAAATCCTATACTTTATGTTTCCATGATCCGAGTGTGTATGATTGTATGCTTGATTCCATTTATTATATAATCCTTCTATTCCAGTTATTTATTATTCGTACTCTGGTGTTTATTATTGTGTTTGAGTTTGGTTATTATACATTTTTATTTAACTCTAACGGGAGGGTATAGTCTCCCTGTAACATCTCTTAGACTATAACTGTTGCTCAATAGTCTCAGGTGTGTGGGGAGGCTCCCTTGATGAGTTGTTTTGAGCCAAATTGGGTGACATATAAGACCAACCTAGGATGGTTCATTACAAAATGTTATTGGATATATTTTGTTTTATGATTTCGAGATTTTTTAGATATGTGGTATAGTAATGTGTTAACAATTTTGATAGATGTCAGACAGCTTTTTCACTAAAACTCTTTCTGATAGAAAGTCTAATTTACCAAGACATGGGGTTGTTATATTTGGTTTCTGTCTTTAGGGTTCTGTGATCTCATCTAGTGTGATTCGCATGGGTGTATGGATTTTTGTTATACTCTGGATTTTGGATCATAGTACGTCGATTAGGGTCCAATGTATAGGATTCATTCTAGGCATGTAGTTTTCTGATTAAATATACCAATATGTGGTGTTTTTTTAATGATGGAGTTTTAGTTGTTTAATGTGATAGCAACTGCTCATTTAATTTTTTCTAATATAATTACTTGGAGTCATTATACTTAAATGAACCACATGTATATATTTTCATCTAATGAAATCTTAATTGGATCATGGGGAGAGATGTTTTCTGGTGATATATAGGTAATCCCTTTGTAAAGACAAACATAAAAACCCTAGTGGGTTTGTATTAGTCTCTAATTGACCTATTGATTTCTAAATGAGGAGAATCATAGAAAAGTAATAAATGTATTGGGATTGAGTTTACCTAAGGTTATGGTGCCCAAAAATTATAAGGTTTGAGTTCCCTAGGGGGAGTTATTCTATCCATATTTTATCTATCATGTCATGCAGTGTGGCCCTTATGTCTTCTATCACTGTTGGATTGGGTGGGTGTGACTATCCTTCCTTGGTGGGGAAATTGAGGTCTAATATCACAAGGATGTGGTTAGGAATGAGGATAACAGAAGTTTAAGTATTGGAGAAGTAGGAATGCTTCCTGCTTCATGGTTGTCCTTGGAGGGAAGGTTTTGTTGGAACCCTATCCGTACTCATTTTTGTTGCGATTTGGGAATCCTAGTGAAGGTTTGGTTAGAAGCTAGTGGATTTGGATCAACATATAACTAGAGGGAGGTAATGTGGTTGATCATGGAATGAGGGAGATATCCCATTTTTTGAATAGGATTTTAAAGGGAGTTCATGTATCCTAGAAATGACCCATGTGATGAGCATGATCAGTGGTTTTAGTTGTGATGGACTAGTTTGTTTTGGGTTTTCACCAGGTGAGAATGATTCCTATTGAACTTTTGAGAGGGTTTTAAGTAAATCATTTTAGTGGGGATTTCACAGTAGTTTGTGTTGAGGTTTTGAAACTCATTTTAAGTGGTTATTTGAGTGTGTAGGGTGTTGTTATTTGTGATCTGGTAATGATAATGGGTTGTAGTGAATTTATATAATGGTTATCATGTGTAAGTCATTTTAGCACCATAATAATTTATTATCATGGGTGGATTTATCATTTGTTTTGGTTTGTAGTGCTGGTAGTGGGTAGAAAATAATGATACTCATGTTACAATGAGAATTCGAAAATCCACAGTTGAATGTCAATCATTTTGGGGAATAGTTTTGAATTCTATAATATATTTCATTAGACCGTCTAGATTGAATTAGAATCACTACTTCTTGAATTAGTACATGGTTTTTGGTTGACTACTAGGGCTTCTCAAGGGTAATAAGTGTTTATGTAGGGGGATCTTGTCATGATCAGTGTCATCATAGGTTGTAAACATGATGATAAATGTGAACCTTTTTTTCATAGGCGTGTTCAATGGGAAAATTATAAATTCTCCTATAAAATGATCTCGAATAATTTTTCTAACCACTCATATAGTCCTAGAATAGAGTTTTTCCCCAGGAAAAGAGTGTGGTAAAAATCTAAGTTGTTCTTATTTTATTGTTCCTATTTTATTTGAATGTTTAATATTTAATTAATTAAATATTAAATTATTCATGAATGTGCATTTGGTGATATAATTTAAATGGAATTTCAGATCGAGAATACATATACGTGTTTGGGTCCAGAAAGGGGAGTTTTCTTAAGTGATGCATAAACCCCTGATGGGAACCAGGCACTTTTTATTTTTTTTCTTCCTTTTTTATTTTTCCATTTATACCCTTTGAATTACCATGAACACCAAGTTTTTATTACCATAAAATTAATGATATAGGGAGAGGGAGAGGGAGGAAGCACTAATAAGGGTTTGTATGTGGCCTACATCAGAGTATAGCGGCTGTTGCTGGGGGATTTGGCCTAAAGTGTCGACAGTTTCATCCTAGATGTTGGATTACATTAATTTTTATCCATAAATCCCTATTTATTATTTTTATTGTTTAAAATAGCTTTTGGGTTTTTGAGGATCCTTGGAGCTTGATATGTGGTTTTGGGGGAGAATCTGGACATTTCGGGCAGTTTAAGGGGAGTTTCATTTGGAAAATACATGTAAATAGAATGTTGTTCATAAAAAATCCATCGTGTGTTCTTCCTAGTTTGGGAAGATGATATATGGGGAATGTGTTCCATGTACTTGGGAGTACATTCAATATAGTGATGATTTGGGGTGTGTCCAGGGGCATGGTTGCATACATCTTGTCGAGGGTACATGGACATGTAATGCCACACAACCGGATAATGGGAGAGTTACCTAGCTAGTGGAAAAGTACAATACTTGGATAGACCCTAGATTGGTGGTACATGGATAGCTACATGGCTAGGCATCCTGTGTGGGGTAAATGACATGTTTATGGGAATAACATATAGTATAATTGACAATGTTCTTGAAAGGTGGTGATATTATAGAAAACTATGCACCAATGTTGGGGGTACATGTTGTGTATAGGGAATAAATGTCATGTAAATATGAAATGTACACACTGAGTATCCTAAAGAACGCAACCAGGGAGGACATTTGGGTATACACTATGTGTACATTTCATGCCTTGGTCTATTTTTTCTTTTTTCACCCTAGTGATTGAATTGGACTTGTGAGTAGTCTATTCTGAGATATTTTCTATATGTATTATTATGGTCAAATAATTTTTTCATTTAGAGGCCACATGTATTTTTTAGATGGGAAAGAATTTTAGATAGGATTTCCTTGAGGTTTAGTTTCATAATCCTCATGGGGGTGGGGATGTGAGTTGAGTGGCTTGGGTATGGGTTTTTCACTCATTAGTTGGATTTTGATTATGGATGTGAGTATGGTTTTATTAGAGGTTCTGTCAGATAGATCCTGGAAAGTGGGATCAATTGATATCTCTAATTGGGTCTTGGTTTATCCATGAAGGGTGGTACTTGTTTCTCGTGGATAGAGATGTTGAGGTTTATATCTAGTGCTTGAGGAGCTAAGTTATTCGATCCCTAAAGTAGGGTTGATGTCTTGGGGTGGTGGATACAACTAGGATCTGTTGAGATGTAGTTGAGATGAGTCTAAGCGTCTCTTCAGGATGCTCGAGTGGGTTAGTTTCTAATCAATTGATTAGTGTATGTCGTTGTCTTCTGTTGAGGATGAGCATGTGTCATAGTTTGGATTATTCCTAGGATCCTATGTAGGTTCTTATTTTTGATGTGATGATGAGTAAGTTTGTTAACACCCTAGTTGGAGTTGTTAGCTTTTGGATTCTTACTGAGCACATTATTGATCGAGGATCAGTTAGAAGTTCTAATTTTTCATTTTGGTGGATTCCACACTGGGAACAACCCATGATCTAGATGTTCTAGAAAAACCCAGCGTAGGCTGTCCTGCTATTGTTTTGTCCTTTGGTACATTTTAGGATATTTTGATGGGAATAGCCTGAGAGCATGGGTGTAGGTGGGGATTCCCTAGTATGATGTCACCCTTGTGTTGTGACCCTGAGGACTATTGGATCCTAATGTTTTGGTTGGGCTATGGGGTGGGTTTTTGGGAGACCAAGGAGGTTTTTTGTTGGATGATAAGATCCAAGGAGCTGATAGGTCCCAAATTATTTATAGGCTGAGAGTTGATCAATACTTCTAGCTAATATTTTTGGATGGTTGGATCTAGGTTGGATCGTACCACATTCAGTTGGCCTTTCACCATGATGTTTGAGGTAGTTTTTTCATAGGACTTGGTTAAAGGAAGAAATCCTTGGGATATAATGGATCAGGCATTGTCCCAATGTTTTGATCTCATTCTCCCCTTCACTAGTTAGCTATGGTTATAGTATCTTAGGGAGTTTATGGGTGATCAATAAGAGTTCACCATCTATTCAAGTGTTAATACATGTATTGAGGTGAGCATCATGGATGTTGTCATGGTCCTGGAACTATGGATTATCTATGATCTCAATTTTTAAGATTAATCCTCTGAGTCATTATAGATTAGGCGCATCATTGGTTCTCGATCCATTATACAAGTCCTTCGGGACTAATGTGTTCTTTATTTTTGTATGCCTGGATTTATTTATCACTATTTTAGATCATGTTGTTGTATTCATATAGCCTAGTAGATACGATTTTTCATGTGGATGCTGATATTTATGCCCTAGGGTCTAGTAGTAACACTTATTTCATTGAGAATTATTAGATCTCCTTTGTATTTCTAGAGTAAGGTCCAATTGTTTTGTGGTTTGGTGATCCACATGCAATAAATCCTCTATCATTGGATAATTCTGGGGATGATTTACCTCGAGTGTGTGACTAATTCCCATATTTGGTTGATTTCCTTGTTTTTCCCCTTTTGTTTTATACATTTGATTATCTTTATATGAGTTATTATTAGTTTTTTATCTAGTATTATCATATAACATTGGAATAAACTTATTATTATAGTAGATTATATGGTCACTATTGGGGGTGTCCTACTAAGATTTATTTTTCACCCCATGTATGTGCACCTTGATGTGCATGAAAACATGATGTCTTCATTCAGGTTAGTTAAAAGGATGCATGATGGGTGAGGATGAGACCCAGTGTTTCTTGATCAAGATAAGCCTCTAATTTACTTTCACTTTGTTTATTCAGTATATGTGGTCAGCCTAGTGGGAGACCGTCAGATGGATATTTTCATACTTTGAGTCTATATGATGTTTATTTTATAATATTTATTATATCATGTTGTTGTTCCTATTGTTTATTATGTGTACTCTGATGTTTATCCCTGAATGAGTTTGGTTATTTTCAGTTATTACCACATTTTATCTAGAGGGTATTGTCTCCCCCATTATATTTTTTAGATATCACCACTAGTTGTTAGACTCTAAAATTTAGCGAGGAATGTTTGAAGACTTGTGGTGTAGCCAAATCAAGTGACTAGTGAGGTCAACTGAAGCTAGTTCATTACAATTTTAAGTTATAGATAAATTTCATATCCATATCTCAATGTTTTATACATTTTTTACTCGTTTTAGCCATACTGGGGTGATAAATATACACCAATGTTAATATTAATATTAAAAATAATAAAAGGGGAACATTTAACAACATTTAACCTCATGATTACAAATTTTTAATGAATTTTTTAACATTTAATTCAATGTAGTGGACGAATTTACTTTGTAGTTAAACCTGCAAATCCTGATGAAAAGAAGATTTCCAAAAAAATATTTTCTGATGTATACATGTTTTATACCAAAGACCAACATAAAATTAACTCAAATGATGCTAATTGTATTTTATAAAATATAAAAGAACCGTTGATACCTTTTAAACCATTTAAATCAAATTCATTCTTTGTAAATTTTTTAAACAAAAAGGCAATTATCAATAAAAATTTGTATTTTTCCCTATTCATAAAAATAATCAATCATTTCATAAAATCATTAAAACATCACTCTGAGATAATTATCAAATTTTTCTCTCAAAAATTAATTTCCATTTATAAAATACCTTTTATAAAAATTTTATAAGTTCAATATATTATTTTCTCACAAATAGAAATAAAATTAATTTTTGGGGAAAATTAATTTTTGAAGCATATATGGACATTACAAAAAATTGAGTATTTATTTATCAATATATTTTATTTATAGAGAACCTTCATATATAGTTTTAATTTTTTTTATTCACATTAATTCTACTAATTTAATGGTTAGGTTATAATAGTATACTATATCATGTTTTATTTAGACTCATGGTTATGTGTATCACCCGATATCGAGGAAATTAAATTTATTTGAATAGAAATATAACATGAAATATCTATGTATAATAGAAATAGTGAATATTTTCAAAAATATTTTCATTTAGTTTTTTGACACAACTTGAATTCTAATAAGTTATACTAACATGGTAAAGAATGAGGTACTTACGTTGATGAATTTCCAACTTCATAAAATGGGTTTCTTTAGAATAAAGGATTAAGGTTTTCTTCATGGAATCATAAGTTAACAAACATATACCATGCCTTTTAGAGAAGTAAAATTGAAATTTTTTAAATAGGTGTTTAAATTAAAAGAGTGGTTTTTAAGGGGTATAGGAGGGCGTTTTTCTATAGGCGAAGATGAGTGACATTTCTCTAAAAACATAAGTTTTGTCGAGGGTATAGATGAAATCACATGTGAGATAATGGAGCTCTGTAAATAAATGTTCATGAGAAATGTTTGTTAAACTAATAAACCAGAGACTACATATATAATGCATATATTTAATTTTATTGATTAAACACTTGATCCAAGAAAAGTTACCACTTTATGTCCATTTTACCTAATCTAATTATTTACTATTGTAATTATTTTTTAACTAAAGATTTATGATGATTATTTTTACTTAATTGAAATGTTTATTTTCAATTTTTTTATACATTAAATATAATTCTACTTCTAAATATTACAAATTTTACATAAATATATATATATATATATATAGAAAAAACTATTTTTACAGGAAAATGAATTTTAAACCAATAGTTGTTCCTAATATTATTTAATTTACATTAATAATTAAAAAAGTGTAAATACATTTTTTACACATTGAAACATTAACTTATATTCATCATTTAAAATAGATTAATTTGATTTATTAATATAAAAATAAACAACACCTTAAAATAGTTATTTAAAAAAATATCACTTTTTAACACTAAATGGCTTTAATCAGATTCCCTTAAAATTAAATATTAATCATATAAAAAATAAATTTTATTAATAAATATCTGTTATAATTTTTCATTAAATTGTATAAATACATTAAATAACTCCTTATGAACAAGAGGAACAACAACAACAACAGTATCAATAAAAACAATAACAGCAACAATAAGAACAATATGTGAAATGTCAAATATATTTTTATAGTTAAAATATTTAAATTAAATATAATCATATAATTTCATTCCTAAATTATTTATTATTTGTAAATTAAATTATTTTCAATTGGTTAATAAAAATTATACAACAATATGTACCAGTTAGATAAATACATACCCAATGATGATATTCCCAATGATGATATTTCCAATGACCATATATCCCACAAAAATATTTAAAATGACTATTGTGACCTTACATTAATCACTAAATTTTTTTCATGATATTCAATTACATCACTCTCAACATGCCTATTATATTTAAAATTCTTATCCATATTTCCAAAGTTACAATTGGGCATATAATCTTCATGGAAAATCATGATGATAAAGATTTTATGTTCCAGGTACTTTTATTTACATATGGATTTATTTATCTAATAAATTTATTAATTATGTTTTATATTGTATTCTTATAATGTATTAATATTTATAACAAATTTTAATATATTTCTTCAATAAAATCTATTTTGTTTTTTTAGTTCGATGTTACGTGAGAAATTGGATATCCAAAAAATTATTTATTTAAATGTAAATACATAGTAATATCATGGGGTGATAAATATTTAATAGTTAATAGATATTTAGACCCTCTTCTATCTCAGCTATAAGATTTATTTTTGGATTTAGTATATCTAAAAGTGTTTGAGTTCCCTACAGTCATGGAGAAATTTCTAGACATCTTCTTTATAGAGTTCATAAATCAAATTTATATGTGTGATATCGAGTTTATATAGAGTTTCAAACATAGGACTCCCTGATTTCTATGGATCCTTATCTTATGACACCTTTCGAGTCGTGGGAGTCAAATATCTAGATTTATGATTTGATGAATTTGGATTATATCCGTCTAGTATATCACTATGTGGTGTTTTGGTTTTATTTTCCATGAAGGAGGATGGTGGTATGAGTTTTATTCTAGAATATCAGGTGATGAACCTAGAAGTAATAAAGAATAGTTACCCTCTTGTAAGGATTGGTGATTTATTTGATTAGTTTAATGGTTTTGGCTAGTTTTCAATGTTTGATCTATGGTCCGAATATCATTATATGAGGGTAAAGGAAGAGGATATACTGAAGTCTGTCTTCATGTGTCATTATGGGAACTTTGAGATTGTATTTGTGTTTCTAGTTGTCATAAACACCCCAAATATTTTTATGGGATTGATAACGTATATGCTAAATTTGTTCTTGGATTAGTTCATGGTATTAATCACAGAAATGTTAATCATAAACTTGTGTACATAGAAGTGGAATTCTATTCAACATTGGTATTTTTAATGAGCCTGTTAGCACCAACAACTCTACCAAATACTGTGTATGTGTATGTTTTTGATTCTGGAGGTGTTTTTACTTGATTATGTGGTGTACCATCATGGAGCGGAAGTCGATATATATAATATTAAATGATTTTTTTCTTAATAATCATACAATATTTTTGGATTGGTCTATAGATTTCATGGTATCATAGTATATTATTATAGGTTCAACCCTAGTTTATTTTATATCGTGGCCTTGTTGATAGACTATAATTGGAAGGTGTATGCATTTGTTTGGGGTAATTTGTGTGAGGTAGCTTATGAATACCTAAATTAGAAATATATTAGTGACCCTACCCTCAGTTTTATGGTAGTTAGTGATGTTGATGATTTATAGTTACACTTATAATTTTGGTTTGGGATGTGTCTTGGTATAGTATAGATTTGTGATATCATATGTTTCCAACGAGTTACCTCCCCATGAACATAACTATTCTACTGATGTTCTTGATTTCATGGTGTTTGTGTCTACTCTAAATCTGTAGTGACGTTAGGTCATTGGCTATTTATTTTCTTTATTCATAATTAAGAATATCATGAGGTATAGTTTCTATTAGTGGGATTTGAATTTATGTCAGTGATGGTGGATATAGTTCTTTCAGGACTATGATTTTTGACATCTCTTACACATTTGGAAAGGGTAATATAGTAGCTAATATACTGAGTAAGAAAATAGGAGTAGGTTACACTCCATAGTTTGTGGAATTCTTGGAGAGTTATGGGAAATCTCATAGTGATTCATCTTGATGACAATGGTGTGGGAGGTAGGTTTTCCAAATTTCTAATGATAATACAATCATCAATGATGCAACCGTTATAAGTGTCTCTCTGGGGAGACTCTTAGGTGGAGGTGATATGAGATTATGTCATCAATTGTGATGTTGTGAATGGATGGTTGGTGGATTACTAGAATCAAATCATATTTCAAGGGAGGTTTTTCATTCTAACAGTGATGTGTGAGGGGGTTCTCAATGTGTTCCATAGCATTGTAGTGGTAGTTAATCCTAGTATATATAAGTTTTATAATGTCTGGAGGGGTTATATTTTTTATCATGAGATTTTGTAGAAAGTAGTAAAATTTATTTCATAACGCCTAATAATCCAGTAATTGAAGGTGGAGAATCTTGTTTCTGTCAGTTTTGTAGAGCCACTAGATTTGAACGAATGGAAATAAGAGGATATCTTAATAGATTTTACTTCCAGTTTAGATTGAGCCTAAAATAGATGTGATTCTATTTGATTGATCATTGATTGGTTGATGAATTCATACTATTTTTTGGAGATTAAAGAGTTGGGTATTGTGGATATTTTTATGAGGAGTTATGTGGGTGAGATTGTGAGGATATATGAGGTTTTGAGTACCATCATCTTTGATCAAGATCCTTGAATATCCTCATCTGTTTTGGTGAGGTATTTTGTGTGATTTTTTCTCTAGTCAACACATTATCACTAATTTTCACCTTTAGATAGATCGAAATATGGATAAAACCATTTAGAAGCTAGAGGATATGTTGCGTAAATATGTCTTAGATTTTGGTGGATCATGGGTGAAGCACCAACCATTGGATTAGTTTTCTAATAATAACTAACACAATTAATCTATTATAATGGGAATGTTTGAGGTGTTGTTTGAGTTCCATGGTGATTACCATTTTTCTAGACAATGTTTTGATTGTCAGTATTCCATGGAACATATATTTTGTATAGAACTACTAGAAAGGATAATATGATTCGAGAGTGGGTGAAAGTAGTTTTAAATCATTATAAATATTATATTTTTAGATGAGGAAACCTCTAATATTCTAGGTCTAAGAAAATATATTCATAAAATTTTACTCTCATCCTTAAGAGTGGAGGTTTGGCTAAGGGAGTAAGCTCTCTCCTCATTTTATTTTTCATTTTAAGTTTTAGGTAATGTTTTCATGGTTTCATTTTAGTTAAATATTGCCTTTTTCACACTAGATTCAAAATATCATTTATGTATCATAGATCCATTTTTATCTTCACAAAGATTCAAATTTCATTTAATGGTGAAAGTTGGATGTAGAGGATGATACATTATTTTTGGCATGGGAAACCAAGATAAAAGATAATCTAGAGAGGATGTTTCATTGGAAAATTATCCCACTGGTTCATGTTTTATGGACACATTGTGTCCCAGGTGAATGTACATGAGAGCAATAGTTTCATATGCATGGTTAGTATCTCATGCTCTTTTGAAACAAGTGTTATTTGATGTTTTATTCATGATAATTAGTCCATATTATTTTATTTTGTTCTGACGTAATTAATTTTTTTGATCTCATTTTTTTCAATATGTTTTCAAATAGGGTTATTTAATTTTAGAGGTGTTTCTCAGGGGACTATTTTGGGTAGAAATTATAGTTTTTTTTAATATTAGTTTCAATTATTATAGATGAGAATTTTTTTAGAGGTATCTGATGTGACCATACGTTCTTAGTCCATTTCATTGTCACCTTGTTTGTCGTATGTGATAAGAGGACATTGGTTCCTGGGAGGTGCTGTTGGATTTGAAATTTCAGTTAGGATAAGTAGGTCACAATGTAAACTGGGTAACCATGATATGAAGTGTTTGATAAAATAGAGGGATAAATATACTCATTAGTATATCATCACTTAGAGGGGGTTTCATGGACTGGGTTCTTAGGATGCTAGAGTAACTATTTGTGATGGATGTTTGATCATGGAATGGGGAGGATTTTCATTTCTGGATTAATCCTATGATTTATTGGGGTGAACTCTACAAATTCTTAATTAACTATACAGATATTCCCTTTTCCATTTTTATGGTCCTGTTGTTTTGTTAGTTTCCATGAATTGACAAAAAATATTGTTGGGTTAGGAGGTTATGAGATATATACTGATGTGTTTCATAGAGAATCCTAAAATATAAAAAATAAATATATTTGGGGGAAAATTTTATTGGTCTAGTTTTGAGTAGCATCACCTCAAGGAACATTGATCATGGTCAAAATCTTGAGAGGTTAGTTTTTGGATTTTCTATTCTAGGTGATGTAATTTAATGAATCTTGGGTCATGAAACGAACCTTCCTCAGTTGTATCAGATTTTTGAGTTTTACAGGATCTTGAATGTGAGAGATATTTGGAGATTCCTGGTGTGATTTCCAAAGTATTTGTGGAATTAGAACCATCATGATGTAATGAGGTATTGTTGTTCCATGGTTTGTAGTTTTCCAGCTATGTATTGATTTGGATGTCCCTTTGATATCCATTTTTTAGTTCAATTTAACTCAATACATGGTTTATCATAGGTGCGTATTTAGTGGAACATGAGTTCTTAATAGATTGATTTATCCTTTGGATATAGTATATAAATTGGAAGTGTTTTATTTAGGGTTCTTCTATTCCTTTTAAATAATTTTTCTTGTTATTCTTTGTATGATATGGTTGTGGTAGTGATTTTTGGTGTGCTGGATTTTCTTATTTTGATTCATGGTTTTTATGGAAAATGTTATGATATAAATCTTTGAGGATTTTGTTTCATTATTCCATCATGGTGATCTTATCTTCATTGTTATGTGTTTATGAAATAGTTGTTAATCATTCATTGAGATATTTGACCTAGTAACTCTCTTTATTTGTGCATAAAGATGACATAGCATGATTATTCTTATTTTAGGTGGATGATATGGAATAAAACATTGATAATAATGAATCAGTATGAATATAAATTTACTGTATATGGTGATACACATGTGTTTATATGATTCCATGAAAATATTTAGGTTATCTAGAACTTTTTCTTATTATTGTTGATAATTATTTGTCATTTCTATGATTTATTTTCCAGAACGACCACTAATAAATTTTTAATCACTTAAATAATGTTACAAAATAGTTTTTTAGAAATTTATAATTTGGTAATTGTGTGTTTGTGAGGGATATTTTGTATTATATGAATACAAAATTTTTGGAAACAGATGATAATGAAATGGGTTGTTATATGATAATGGTGTAATTACATTAATTAGTTTTACGGAATGGATGTTATGGGATTTATAACGTGGTTCTTATCGTGATTGTTTATTGGTATTAGAATGTGTGGAAATTTAGTCCATGGTTGGTTATCATTGGAATAATTTATTGTGTTTATATTGTAGTAGAGATATTTTAGTTGCATTGACATGAGAATTATAGGGTTGGTGTTGCGGCTATTTGTATGACATGTGCATGGTATTATAGTTTCATAAGAGGATATTTAATGGAGTTAGTAATAAGAAATTTTATTATGGGCCTGTTCTATAATTGAATTACTATGTCCTATAAATGAAATATCGATAATTTAAATGAATCAGTAAAGGTTGTGAATAAATAAAAGAAGTGGAGGAAAATATTTTTTCATTAAACATGGAATTTGTTATCATATTAAATATTACATGGTTGGTAAATAATAAATATCATATTGGGTGAATGATATGTTGAAAAAGGATAATTGGGGTCTATTTTGTGATTTTTTTCATGCGAATTGGGGAAAGTTTGGTGGTTAAATCTATGCCGACAATGGTGTATGTGATACAATGATTGTGTGGTAGTTTTAATGGATGTGGTTTTATAGTTTTAGAGAGAATAATTTAGGTTGTGTATTTTTTTCTTATACTATGATTTATTTTCATTTTATTTTTGTACTCCCCGACCTGAGTTGGATATCCTTTATTTCACCCAAAGGATTTGAGTCTCAAGTGTTTTAATGAACATCCTAGATTGCGAGGGAATAAATAGTTGACTACTCTATCTTCCCCATAATGTCTTCATTAGGTGGTATCACATTAATGATGTATCTGGTGAGGGATTTCTATGGAGGGAATATGAAATGATTTTGATTTCAATCATGTTCATGATACCCTATTGTGATAGAAATTATTATGTGGTTGTGGATGTGAATTAATTCCAACATGATTTGTTGGGAACTATGGGGGTTGGGGTAGGTAGGGCTATGGTCTAGCCCAAAAATAACTAGGACATGTGTGAATATATTGGGGTCAATGAGTACATTAGAGCTTTCATGAGTTTTGGTAGGTAGAGCTTTTGTTCAACCCATATCAGATGTATCCCGATATATATTTCATGTACATATTGTTTTGATGATATAGAAGATATGAGAGTGTTAAGAAGTTATATGTTGGTGTGTGAGAGAATCAACTAGTGGGGAAGTGGTGCTGGGTAACAAGAAATTATATTATTTGACGTTAAATTAATATATTTGGATGCATTACCTAGTTAGTGATCCTTGTGGAAAATGCATTGTGGATAACTTGGTAGGTGAATTTTGGTTGTGATGTTTATTTTTTGGGTAATTAGTAAGATTTTTCCACCAAACACATGAGAGGTATTGATGACATTCCTACTGAGTATATATATGTATTCCCCCCACTGTATATCTAATGTTGTTTGACATGCTTCCATTAGGGGTTTTTGAAAAGGCATGTTATTAAATGATAAGATATTTTGATTTCTATTGGAGTTACTGCAAATGAGTTTTCTATGGTATTATTATTTTGGGAAATGTATTAGTATGAAATTACATATAAATTTTGGTATATTAGTTAGGTTATATATTATGGGGTTTTATATATTGAAAGAATTTATGGGGGTAATGCCTCTAATATATGTGATTTATATACTTGGTGCTAGTAAGAACCCCGTGGAATATTTGAGAAGGCCTTTATGGATCATTATCATCTTCACTACTAGAAATGATGAGTTCTCAGTGGGGGGAAGTCATGATAGTGTGTAAATCATATTGGTTTTCATTAGCATGTATTGAGGATAAGGGTTATTGTGTTCAATGATTAAATATTTAGACTATAAAGTGGTGGATTGATACATTCAATTGAAATAAATGATTAATCACTCAAAATAAAATGAATATTCCTCACTTAAAGCACCCAAACATGAATTACAAAACTCAATTTCTTTTTCCTAGGTAAACCATAAGTCATAAAAAATCAAGTATAATAAAATATATTTTCTTTTTGCTATTAACATTTTTACATTTGTTTTTATTTTTAGAGTGTATGATGAGGACGAAATACAATGATTGAATTTTGAAACATTCCCTTTTCATCTAATGAGGGTCATGATTCATAAAAAGGATAATTCATAATTATATATATATATATATATCAAAGTTTTTATTTTTCAATCGGGAAAAAATATTTTAAAAATTATTCTCTGACTTAGGGTCATTCCATCTGATGGTAACCAACTCCAACACTTTCATATGCCACTCATTTCTATAATAACACATGAACGACCCATTACCCCAATTCATTTCGAATTATAAAAATCAGTGTAAAAAATGTTTAGGTTAGGAAGGGAATAATAAGTTTCTAATGTGGAATACCTATAAAGAAACTCATTGCTACTAGAGGCTTCATAAGAGTAAATGTCAAGAAATGTTTTAAAATGTAGAAAAGAAGCATAATTTATAGAGAGTTGAGTCACACTATGACACTTCTTCATTATCAAAATATTTTATGAAGAATAAATTATATTTATAGATGAAAACAATAACCTGAACTCACTCCATAATGAAGGTTACTATATAGAAGAGGACAACTGGATCAAGTGTACATCTCGAGATGATAAAGATAATATTGGAGAGTATCTAATGTGGAATGAGTTTCAAAAATACATAAAATTCATGGGAATGTTTTAAAATTAAAAAATACAAATAATAAGTTCATATCAACACATGTTTGGATCAATTTTTTAAAAAAATCTATAATTATACCTCATAAATGACACATGTTTAGAAATTCAGTAGATATTTTTTTCAGTCTCAAAGTGTTCCTAAAAAAATAATGCTAAAGAAATCATAAAACACACCAAAAATCCTGACATATCAAACATGAAACCCTTCCCCAAAATTATTTCTCATTTTTTCTATATAAATTCTCTATACGATGTAATCAGTTCAACACATAATCTATAAATAGAAAAGTACTGATTTTATAAGATAGAGGGACATGACATGAATTTTTTTTCAGGAAGTTTAATATAAATAAAACAACTCTAATTATCCCTTAATTTACCTAAAATAGGTCATCCCATATTTCTACCTATAAAGTAAATAAAAATATATTATTTAAATAGAAAATTTGAAACAAATATTACATAAAAATTTCTTTTTTGGGTATGATATCAATATATTTTTGGGTTTTCTAGGGAATTTATATAGATTTCACCATCAAAATTACAAGGGAAATTATATAAGGCATAAATTTGAAAAATATTAAACATCAAGAAATTAAATTCTATAGAGAGTGTAAAATGTATGTTTAACACCCTAATTGGATGTTTTTTTAATATTATAAAGCTTTAATGTATATAGATTATCCCCAATATTATGGTGGGTTGTGTTTTTTGGTATGAACCACCACACTTCCCTTGATCTTAATTTATTCACAACTTCCTTTACCTTGAAAACCACATAAATCTCTATTTTGTGTTATTTATTTACAAATATAATGTATTCCCTCAATCTACATTGCATACTCAAAAAGGATTTCATGGTTTGAGTATGGTAACAATAGAATGTGAAATTAGTTTTGGCCCCTTTTACTCATTCTTCATACTAGATGCACCTTGTTGTTCACTTCATTATTATCTTTCAGTATGTGTTGGAAAGTTAACACAAACCCCTCTATTTCCTATTACATGTTAGTCACTTTCCTAGTATCATCCCCAACATCGAAGAAATGTAATAAATTAGATAAATATTTAATGATAGTTGAATTGAGACCAATCATCAATTTAGTTTCAATTAAATATAAATAATACGAATTCATAAAAAGTGTATCTTATTTATATTTTTTTAGCTTCATGTATGTTTCCCATATGAAAATCCTTTAGGAAATCAATTGAATATGTGGTAGGTAGTGTCTCTTGTATGTTCTCTACAAACAGATAAATATCTTATTTGGTGTTATCTATTTTATTTTCAATCGATAACTATGAAACTACTAAATATAATGAATCAAAATGGTAATTGAAAGTTTTTCATCTAATTTGAGAAAAAAGTAAAGATAAGTGAATATAGGGTTCTACCATCTCCTTGATGTGGTTTATCATGAATATCTTTTTTACTTTATGTGTACCCTGGTTATGTACTCAATAAGGTAGGGTAGTGTGTAATATTTATGTTCAACATCATCCACTCTAATTTCGTTTTCAGTAATGAGGGTGGAAACTGGCTCTGAATGTTCTTCTACAGGATGTCAATATTCTAAAAGGTACTCTGAGAGTTTATAAATCATGTTGTACACAACTTCAATATATTATGGTAAAATATCTCCTTTCATATCTTTGATGAATTATAATAATACCCCAATCCATGGAATGTTCTTTTTCAAACTCCCCTAATCTCTCAAGCAGACAATGCCACTACATTATTGAAATCATACGGTGATCTCAACACTATCTATATTAAATATTAAAATAAAAATAGAACTATATTTAGGAAAATTAAAGAAAAAAGGGTGAGGGTCTAGGATCCTAGGAAATAAACCTAAATTCAATTCATATAAATCATGTTGGAGTATTTAATGCATCACGTATAATGTTAAAAATCCACCATGAAAGTATAAAGGGAGATGAATATGGTTTCATCTCCGAGGATATTTCCAATCACTCATTGACCTGAAACTTACTTTTATTTTTATTGTTTAAAATTATTGAATTAAATTGGAAATATAAAGGATTGGTTTTCCCAAAATATATTTTATGATGCATAATATTTTTTAATAAGAAAGGAAGTCCCTATATTAGGGATTCGCTAATATTTTAATATCACTCTTATCCGTAAATAATATTCCAAAAAAGAATCTTTCATCAATAAAAATTAATGAATATTCATGTTGATATTTCAAATTCTTATAAATTTGATGAAGAATCACTTTACACATTATAAGAGAGGATTCATAAATTTTCAAGGAAGTGTAACTATCTTGGTTTGGAGATGTGGGGTTAAATTTAAATGTTTTAAAAAATATTTTTAACTCAATAATAAGTTGACCATTGATCCCACCACTTGAGGTTTTCTAATAAAGCATTTACTGAGAGAGGGTTATGATTTTTTGGATGAAATTCTTCGTAATTTACTCTAATGGAAAATGGAATAATTATAAATTAAATTAGTTTATATTGTAAATATCAATGGATGGATGGATGTAAAAAGAGTATTATTGATAATGAAGATTGACCCAATAATGGCTATGCTCCAACCCCATGTTACACACACCATGAAGAGATTTTTTTTTTATTTTTTCAATGAAAATATTTTTTAGGGATGTGTGACAATAAAATAAATGATTCCAACTGAGAGTAGAAACATTGGGGAACTATCAAAAAAATAATGACTATCACTTCTGATCCAATTCAATTCATTATAAGAGACCACATATAAATTCATGATGTACATAGACACATCCTGGATCAAGACCAATCATTAATGTCTGGGGAGATTACACGACATGTCCTCAAGAATGGCTCCTCATATACCAGAGTGTTATTATTAGCGGTGAGGGCATAAAATATAAATTGGGGAGACTATTCCCTAGAATTAGAGTAAGAAAATAGTGATAATATGAAATAACTATACACATCAAATATCAATATATGAAGAATCAAATAAATATATCAATGCTATAAAAAATTAATGTGTTATCATACAATCATACATCGCAATAGACCTCCCACTGAAGTAATCACACATACAAATAATTAAAAGAAAAAAATCCATATGAAACACTATTTTTATCCTCAGGCCTCATATCTACCCAAACTATACATCCCTTTAGAGATACTCTATCCTAAAACACTTCACATCATGTTATTCTAATTGTAAAGAAGTCATATAAACTTCAGAGGAACTAGAGATCTTGTATAGGGTGTGAGAAATATATCATATTAAGGAATCTCCTTGTTCCCCTAATATACACTGTCATATATCTTTTTTTCATGATAAGAAAAAATATTATAAATAAGAATTCACACATTGAATCATGTTATAACCATACAACCATGACACCTGAACATGCTTGATTCAACCTATGTTTGAAATTCCACCCATGATATCAGTGCATGTACACTCATCACATCATCAGTTTTTTACCCAAGAACCCTGACACCTGACCATACCTAGTTATTCCCAAGATAGAATCCAATTGCCTCATGGGGTATGATACAACATGTACATGAAATCATAGGGTAGAGTACCCCCATGTCCCAACCACAACCTAAAGAAGAAGCATAGAGTCCCATGTACAAGACTTGGTCCATCCCTTATCACTCAATTGAGTTAGTTCTATATGTCATAGATCATCCCTTATCACTCAAGTGAGTAAATCTATAAAGCCTCAAACTCTTCCTTATCACTCAAGTTAGGTCCCTAGATAATGTCCCAAACACAACCTATTCACTCAAGGCATTCGATGGACCATCCTTGTTACCCATGTTGGTCGACGAAAACATATTCTCACACAAGATGATACCTTTATATTGACCACTAACCATTACTAAATGTAGGGTTGGATATTATGGCCCAATAAAACCTTCTCACTAAAATTATAATTCCACTAGAACCTACTCACTCAATGTGAGACTATTTTCATTACCACTACCTTACCACTAAATGATGGGAACGATATCATATCCTAACCGCTACCATCTCACTCAAGATAAGGTTATACGCACACTATATCACACATGGATATTCCATGAATCAAGGTATATCATCATCCATGTTGAGATTGTTGGAACCATGGTCTTCTATGCATGATTTGGAGTATGGTTTGTGTTTTTTGTCAATCCTCAGTTGATGTTCAGAATGTGTACCAGTAAAGAGATCATACAGTTCAAGAAGACAACAGTATTGAAGGTGGCGCTGTTTCCCAGTGTACTTGTAGGAGAGGAAACATGCGCGCCATATGTTCTTCAAGATTAGAGCATGGTAAAATGGCCAAGGGATAAGGTCCGCGCAAGTTTTGGGATGGTCGCGCAAGTGACCTTCACGCCGTGAAGAGACTTGCGCGCCGATGCCTTGGAGGATGTGAAACTTGCGCATCTATTGTTTTTCAAAATTATAACTTCAAAATGTGGCAAAGGAAATAAGGTCTCACAAGTATTTGTGTGGTCACGCAAGTGAGTATAATAACAGAGGCTAGGGAGGATGAGCTACGTGCTGGAACCTGTGCGCCGAGGGAAGAATTGCACGCCACCGCACAGGGGGTCAAGTTTGCCTATAAATTGAGGATCACCCCTCCTCATTTGCAATGAATTTAAAGACATAGATATTTTTCGAGCTCTCATCACGTAAGTGGCTGAGTCACACAAGTGGTTTTTGGGTCGCGCAAGTAGAGGATGCACGCCGGTTTTTGGATGCATATCCAAAGTGGTTTGGGATTTAGAGGTGCTAAGTCGCGCAAGTTTTGAGTTCAAAGAGGCAGTGTCACGCAAGTGGGTTGGAGTCACCTGTGTGCCAAGAATTTATCGTGCAAGGGACTTGCGCGCCATTCTTGAATCTTCCTCGTCGGGCTTGGAGAAACGCGCCAGGGTTGTTAAAGTACATATGTCCATTTGAAGCTGCACGAAAGCTGGAGGATCACCTGGTACCATCAACGCAAAGTGAGATACATCTTTTGGTGAGAGTTGGACTTCAACAGAGCATCTACCTACAACAGAGGATGCATTCTTATGAAATGATGAAGAGACCTTCATGTCTATAAACAGAGTGTGACTTCACCAAGGGCAGTGACCCAGGGGGAGTCAACGGGGTGACCCGAGGGAAGTAGTGAGCTATCCCTAAACTTTTGGCCGATATCTCATAATAATTTTCATCCAAAACTTCAATTGCACTATCACATCACACGATCACAGAGACATTACTCATAAAGGAATCACGACATAATCCAAAAACCGTCCCCAAATCCTAATCCTAAAATTCACTCTATATTATATGGTTAAATCACCAACCAACCATGAAATCCATCACACTCTCCTCATGAGCGCGTCCGTACCTCGGATCTGAATCGCTCTTGGATCACACCGAAACCATCCAATATTGATATCAACACCCTAAATCTATGAAAAATAATATTAAAATATTATATTTAGTGGTTATTGAGGGAATATAGCACAACATATTTATTTTTCATGCCTCTATTCCACCTCCATCATTATTTTCTACCAACTGTATCACCACATCCATGAACCTTCCAACATGAGGGTCATTCATCCATGACCAATTATACACTCCCTAATACCAATGTATCATTATAAATGTATAAGAAACTAAAATTTTTGATCTCCAGATCCCACATACTTTCCATTACTAAATGCAATGACTAGACATGACTATCCTGATCATACCCGAGAACCAAAGAAAAACCATAATCCCTACCAATTCATTGGTAATTGGGTGCATTATCATTAGTGATCAGTGAATGTAATTTACAATGTGGGGAACACCCTTATAAATCCAATTATGAGATCGCAACTATAGGGATTATATTACATTGTTCTATGAGTGAAAAAACTGGATGATTCCAACATCGTATATGTGTTTCCCATTTCGAGGCATTATTAATCATCATGTCAATCCTTGACACCTCTATTTCTCAACAAGAACCTAAGACACCATTCCTATAAATTCTCATCATATCCATAATTTCTCATTCCACACATGATAAATAAATGATCCACAAGCCAACAGACACCACACATTACTAGATTTCACCTACCCTCATGCATCAATAACTATCCTAAAAATCCATATAATCCCCCACTCAACATTCTTTTATGAATAATAAATACCTAATAACCCCCTTAATAGTTTTTAATTACTATAATAATATAGTTTATATAATCCCAATGGTATCATGTAACCATACAACAAGGTCTCACAACCCAACTCATGTTCTTATGAGAAACATCTCATGAAACATAATCTCACAACCTAAGAACCAAACATGCCCACTACATTTTAATCTCATATTACTAGATATACCTAATTTCTTACCCTCCTGAAAGATTAGGGTATCTGAATCAAGACATTTACAACCACATGGTCACTTACAACCTAGGTTTTATTCCAAACCATTAAGCATATCTCCAGGAATAATCTATATTACTAATAATTGTATCTAGAATAAATAGATAAAGGCATCCAACTTTTCCCTCCCTCCTAGAAAAACATGATATGAGAAGAACTTAGAGTGACTTAAATCTAAAAATCCCATGGAATTTATATATGTATTTCCTCTTCCCTCACTTTGGTATTGAAATCATTGAAGAAACTAATGTACATTCTCATATAATCTCGCATGGATTACATGCATTTACTAAATCATGAAGGTTTATTATAAATCCCTTACATGAAGAGAATATGTAGTCATAACTGGAAAATATATCAATATAATAGCCATATAAAAACCCTTACCTTCTTACATTTTATTCCATGATTTATTAAATAAAAATACAATTAATACCACCTAGAAGATCGAGAAGCCCTGTGTCTTCAAGAAATTACATACATAGCACATCAACCTGATACACATATATTAAAATATTTTTGAAAAATTCCTTAACATGATCCAAATTTCAATTTCTCTTAATATTGCATTGAATAACCTTGGGACATACATTAGAATGGGGTGAACTATGAAGCCCAATAAGGGAATAAGAAATATATGTAATGATAAAATTATTACATATTAATAAATTGGTATTTACATGGGACATAAAAGGAGTTATAACCATAATCTTAAACTCTATAGAATGATACAACAAGAAATCATAAAGGAATCATGGGATTGTGGCCAAAACATTTTATAAGAAATCATAAAAAATGGTGAAGGATAATTTCCATGACATCAAAACACAGTGAAAAAGGTCCCGTATTAGATTATGTTTACTCCTCAATCCCATAAATTATTTATCATAATTATAAAACATTACCCAATTCATTGTCATCCTATATAATTTCGCTCCCACCCATCACTTCCATATCATGTACATGAATAAGCGTGAAGCATAAATCATTCAACATATAATCATATTTCATCAAATTTAATGTAATGATTAATGAGTGTGAATAAGTACATGTAATTAAAAATAAATATGTATATTTTTTTATAGGTGAGTACTATGAGTGTAAATGTTGACGGTATTCATAATATTGTGGTTTGTCATAGAAAAACCACAAGACAATTTCAGCAGCAAAACAGTGGTACATAATGAATCATTGGTGGGAAAAATGATAGTGAAAGGTGGATGTCATCACTGGGGAATAAAAAATAAAGTAATATTGATATGTAATAACATAATAAAACATGAAAAACACGGTATTAAAAGGAATAATACAAAAAGGGCTTATGAATTAAAGGTTTGCATGGAAAAATCACAAGATAATTTTGCCAGCATAAAGGGGGTACATAATATATCATATAAGTTATTAATGATAGTTAAAGGGGTTTATAATCACTTTTAAATCATAATTAAGGGATCGGTGATGTGTGAGATAATACCACAACATGAATATATATAAAAAAGTTATAACTTAAAGGAGTTTCTTGAATAAAGAGGAGAAGGAGCAGATATCTTACATTGAGAGGTTCTTTCCTAAAGCTTGAGAGGATCATATTGAGATATTTGAGGAACCTTTAGAGGCATATAAAGGGTAATGTTTATATTATATTCATGATATAATTGTTTTTAGAAAATATAAATTAAAGATTGTGTGGGTTTATACGAGAGAAGAAAAAGGAGTTGTTTATTATTTTCTAAATTGAGGTTTTGGCCTCTATATAATAAGGTAATAAAAATTAAAAACCATACCTTGGTTTTTACCCATAGTTTTAAAAAAATATTACTATTTTTCATTTTTTTGTAAGTCCGTGAATTGATCACCTTAAAATAATACCCATGGTGATGTGGAACTGAGTCATGTTTACAAAGAATCAGTTCTAATATGGTAAAATATAATGAAGGGTTTGGAGGATTAAAAAAGGGATTATAAAATTAATAAAATAACCTCAAAACACATACTTTTAAATAATAAATATATATTTGGATTTTTATACCTTTTAAGTGACATATTATAACATTTTTTGGTCATTATCGTTTCATAATACACACCGTATATTTAAACCGTATTTAATTTTTACCTTAATATTAATTCCATTTAGAAAATTTTAAAAAATGCACCATTGTATAATTTCAACATTATTATTCCAAAAAGAATATTTATTTTACAAAAAAATTCTAAATATTATAAATCAATCTTTTAAATTGAAAACCTTGTTTATTTTAAAATACTGTTTTTATGATGACAGGTTTATAAACCTTATAAGAACTATATTTTCACTTATTAAAATTATATTGTAATTTATATTTAATATATAATATATTGTAATAATATTTTATTAAAATATAATCTAATTCATCAATTCTTGAAAAATTAATTTCCTAATTAAAATTTCATGTTACGCAAAAATACAATTTGATTTTTTCAATATTAATATTTAATTTTTATCAAAATCGTTATTTAATAATTTATAAAGTAATAACAATAAGGAATAAATATAATAATCATATTTTTAAAATAAAATATTACTATTCATAATATTATCGTCAAGATATATAACCTCTTATTATACCAGAAAACTCCCTACATGTTAGGTGGGCGATAGTGAGATTATCATGGGGTGGTTTAGATATATTGGTTTGGGTCATGATCTTTATGATAACAATATTCTCCCATTATTTATTTTGATCATTATTTTTTTGTTGGATCTCATATTGGTATTGATCAATGGAAAATAACAGATATTATAACTCCCTTAGAAGCATTGATAAATGGCATTCATAGGGTATAATCCTACTGGTTGAGGACATCGCTTCTTTTTTCTTTATCAATTAGACATTATAATAACCCATAATACATAATAGTCATATTGTAAATATTAAAAGTATATATTATCAATGGTTATAATGGTTAATGGAGTTTTTAATTTGGTAGGATATAAATAATAATGGAAAAACATAGCCAATGTAATTTATGTGTTTTCTATATTTACATTATATAAATTAGGCACTTATTAATTTAAAAGGGAGTATAATTTATAAAATTTTGAGTTTTTATATTATCAATCCTTCAAATATTTATCCCTTGGAATTTTCGTTTCAAACACTAAAATAGATGAGGGTGCTTTTGTTTCATCACCTCTTTTGTTTCCCATGTCACCTGCTCAAACTATTGGTTCAGCCATAACACTATGACCATGTGAGTTGTCTTGATTCATAGAACTTTGTCTCTATGATCATCAGTGATTGATCCTTCTATGAAAGGAAATTATCTAATGGTACCACCTCTGGATGTAGTACATGTGACCAGTCTGGTATGTATTTCCCTAAGAGGGATACATTGAACACATCATGTACTTAAGATAGGTTAGTTGGGAGTGTTGGATGATATTTCATAGCTCCGATGAGATTGATGATCTCAGATGGGCTGATTTATCATAGAATAATAAAAACCTTATTTCATAACACCATTAATTTCTTCTATTGGGATATACAGAGTTACACATTCTCTCTAAATGCAAACTAAAGATCACATCGGTGATAGTCTACATAGATCTTCAACTGAATTTTTGTTGATTTATTATAAATTTTAATGGTCTAAACCTTTGTTGTCATATCTTACAAAATATCATGTCCCATATGATTTTTCACTCAATATTTTTCTCACCATGTCAGTGGCTGACACCTCTTCTCATATAGAGCTGTATAAGCATACATTTGAATGCTAGAGTGGAGTCTAAATTATATATTTAATGCGTGTTGAATTGTTCTCAAAACCCTCAATTTAATACTCACATATCAATAAATTATAATTGATTGTGGAACACCAAGTGTTATTAACACTTACTTTATATATACCTTAGCGATTTCATCAAGATAGAAACATTCATTGATATAAATTAAATGTCCTAACATGGTAAGGTGACCGACGACAACCAAGATGGAATTATTACATTTAGGTTTCTTATGGAGTCTAATGAGTAAATCAATGGTCATGTTTTCCGATTTCAATACTAGTAAGGGAAATGGTTTTGTCATAACATTAAAAATATATCAAATATCCTTGACATTCTATCATACCAAGTATTTAGATACAAACTCTGCAATATCTTTCTTCATTTAATCCCACTATAAATTTTGTTTCAGATATCTATAAAAATTATATCTTCCTAGAGGTATAGAGAAGGATGAGCTATTCACATCATCCATAAGTTCCCTCGTCAGCTATGGTATTGAGGGTAAACATACATGGGTTCAAAAACTTATAACTCCATCTTTAACAACATTGAACTCTTTAATATTTTCAACTGTCTTCTGTAGAAACTCATCATCTTTATGATCCTCCTTGATCCTCTCAAGAATGGATGGTTGAGTAGATATTTCATTAAGGTAGGATAAATATCCTTTTATTATTCACATATCCATCTTTTTAATTCCAAAGATGATTATATCCATTTTAAATCCTCATTATGGATAGAGTTGCAGGGACCTCTCTACTTAGTGCATCTACCAATTTGTTCACATTCACTGGATGGTAATGGATTGAAAGATCATAATCCTTGATTATATATAACCACCTCTGTTGGTTCATATTATGTTACATATTTGGGAATTTATACTTGAGGATTTTATGGTCCACAAGTATTTCACCCTTATTCATGTAGATAAAATGTCACCAAATCCTTAACACATAGATCACTATAGTCAATTCAAAATTAGGTGTCGTGTTTTTTTACTCATGGATATTTAGTTGGAGGGGGGAATAGGATATCACTTTCTCATTTTTCAGGAGGAAACAACCCAATACCATTTTAGATACATCAGTATAGATAAAAAATCCTTCCCCACTCGTAGGTAATGTGAGTACAAGATCAGTTATTAGCCTCTTCGTGGACTCTATAAATTTCATCACATTCATCACTTCTAGAAATACTTGAATTCTTTCCAACTTATCTTGGTTAGGGGGCTTGAATATTGTAATTTTTTTCTCAAAAATAAATTATTATACCCAACTAATCCAAATAAACTACGGATTTTCATCACATTGGTCAATCTAACCCACCCTTCAATTATCTCCATTTTTGAGTGATCAACATATATCACTTTCCTGGTGATAACATGCCCTAGGAATGTTACTTTTCCCAACCAAAACACTCATTTAATGTAATTTCCATACTTATTTTATTTCCAAAAGTGTCTTAGTATATTATTAAAATTTAGCTCTCGTTTCTCATTTAATTTGTAGTAGATAACTATTTAACTAATAAAGACTACCAATTTTTTGTGTGGTAATCACTAAAGACAATATTTTTCAAATTTATGAACATTTATGGATCATTGGGCTGTCCAAATGGAGTCACTATGAACTCTTAGTTCCCTTATATTGTTTGAAAATAATTCTTGGGGATATCTTCCTTAAGATTTACTTGATAATACCTCGACCCAAGATTTATCTTATAGAACTTTTGGGCATCGTATAGTTGTTCAAACAATTCATAAATTTATGGATCATGATACATTTTCTTTATTGTGATCTAGTTGATCTCAAGATAATATATACAGAGGAATTGACCTATCCTTCATCATGATGAAGTGGATGGGTTCACCCTACATTGAAGAACTTGGGAATATAAATCCCTTATCAAGATTCTCATATTGTTGCTTCTTCATCTCTTGAATTTTCGCAACTACCATTCTATAAAATGTCTTGTATATTAGAAAATCCCATGGGATATGATCTATTAAAAGATCATCTAACTGCTGTGAAAGTGGATATGAAATTTTTAGGGAAGAAGAACAGCATATTCACTCATTATGTGAAAGTATTAGAGGATAAACCTTTCCTTAATCTCAATAATATGGGTTAGACATTGTTTCTCAATAGGCAATAATATACATGCTTCAAATGTTGGCACTAAAGTAGATTCATCCTCCTCCTTTTACTTGTATAGAATTTTAGGGTGATTCATGATACCTAGGGTGATTTATTTCTATTTTTAATTTATTTTTCCTATATATTAGGAAATAAAATCCAAACCCAAATAATACATAAAATTATTCTAAAGGGAATATCACAGGGTTCACTAGGAAGTTTGGCCTATAAATTTTGATAGGGGAAGTGTTATATACATGGGATGCATTAATTGACTCATTATCTATTTTCACTTATTCTTATACTTTCTTGATTTTTAGTGGTGTTTAATTAGTTCTACTAAATATTCTTTACAATATAGAAGAAGTAAAATCAAAATAAAAAAGTATGTTTATTATTCTTGAATAAGTAACCATCATACCTATCACCACTTCATTTTTGGGATCCAAATATATAGTTATTATTGAATAATCTCTCACATTACCTCTAGGCCTTGGATATTACTGTCACTGGTTTTTATCAACAATCCTCAGTTTAGTTAATTGACATGCATAGTGTCCTTTTTCAATACAATTGAAACACTGGACTATGGGCAGAGGGTTGACTAGACCATTGATTCCTTCAATAACATTGGTGGTTTTCTTCTAATGGAAATATATTACTAGGTAACCTTACTTCAAACACCTATATCATTTCCTCATACCCTTCTAGTAATTTGCAAGGATCTTCTTATCACTACACTGAAAAGGTGGATGTTGAAATTTCTTTCCATCACTTGATTTCTCTATCAAAACGCTAGAATTAAACTCCACTTTCTGATTCATATCCCTATGATTCACTTGAGATTTATTGGTATTAATTTTTACTTTGATATCACATCTAGAAATTTCCACATAACTACCAATGTTCTAAATGTATAAGGATTTTGGTACACTAAAATATATTTCACCAAATATGCTATCAACCTTATATTTAGATGTAACAAAATATTTAGAGGCATATCATGCAATTATTCTGTAACTTTTGTCATACACCCTGATAAATTCACAATCCTATTACATGAGGATAAAGAATTATTATTCCATATTTTATTCTGAGAGTATGAAGAAAATATTTATCAAAAAAAATTATGAATTTCCTTCTACTCTATCACGTCGATATCCTCCTCGAGATTCGTATTCTTGACCATTGTACACCATGGATCAATTGTCCTTATATATGATAAACATATGAATGAAATTCTATTTCTCAAAGCATTTAAGGATATAAAATATCATTTCAATGGAGCTAATCCATTTTCCCACAATTAAGGGATTGGAATATCCACTAAAAGTTAGGGGTTTTTCCATGAAGGCCTCAATTGCAACATTCTCTTTCTTAAGGTAATTTTGTCCATCACCCAAATTGGGGTTTCTCTCAAATAATGGGTTAATAAGAATTTATAGAAATGCAGTTCATGATTCACGATCCCATCAACTTGGTAATCTCATTTGGAAATTCATCATATTGCTCATCACATTGGTTGTAGATTGAGGCCCTCCTATTTCCATCCAATGACTAGAATAAAAAGAAAATTTGGGAGGTTTATTTTTTAACTATGAAATAAATAAATGATAAATATTGATCATTAAAGTTATAAATCAAGAATTACATGTATTCTTTAACCTTATAATTTATATTTTTTCAATATATGTTATCCATGAGCTATTTCCAAACATAAAATATTGTAGGAATTTTTCTTCCCTTAATAATGGTTCATAATGATATTTTGTATTTACCAAATAATATCCCCTAAGAGTGTCAAAATAGGTGTTTATAAAGTCCATTTTTAAAGACCTATGTGATTATCAAATTTTCCTCAATGAGCCCTTTTGTAGATTATTAACCCCATGGACCTCTCTATCAATTCCACATCCACTTTTAGTATCTAAATAGGGATTTATTTTCATGTAATATATTTAGTAAATACTTTTCCAAAATTTAGTGATGTTTTATTGTGTTTAGTATTATCCCTAAGTCTTTATCTAGGTTTTTCAAATCCTAATCATAAAAATAAGTAGACTACCCCTCTGATACAAACTATGAAAACCCTTTTCTTTAATATCATTTATTTCATGATTTATTGCATAAAAACACATTCAGTATAACATATAAGATAAATAAACCTTATGTATTTTGGAAATTAGATACATATAACATAAAAATGATATATTGATACAATAATATTATTAAAAACTTCCTTAATCTTGTACAAATAATCATGATAAAACATGGTAGTATACATGCAACATGAGAATTTGGATACAAAATTAAATATGACATCATAGACATAGTTAATGGGTATCCTACAAGGAATCATAACATGGTCAAAAAATCCTATAAAATATTATGTTTACTTCATAATAACATACACGAAATCCGATGAGATTAAAACATTACCCAATGTATTGGCGTGTTAAATACTTTCGGGCGAACTTGTCACTTCATATCATGTACATGGATAAGTGTTCCACATAGATCATTAAATATTACATTATATTAAATCACATATAATCACATGATTAAAAAGTGTGGATTACATACCAGGATGTCTATATTAAATTAATTATAGGTATTTCTAGGTGAGTAATCATGAGTGGAAATGGTGATGGTATTCATAATACAAATTCTTGGCATAGAAAAATTGTAGGATAATTTTGGCATCATAATAGGGATAAATAATAAATCAAGGAAGATATTAAAGATATTTAAAGGGTTGAATAATAACTTTTAAATCATAAGGTCAGTAAATTGAATGTGTGATGACATTCCACACCCTAAAAAAATGAAAAAAGGGCATAAAAACGTAGGTTCCAGAATAAAGAGAAGAAGAATATGATCTATTACATTAAGAAGGTGTTTCGTGAAGCTTGAGAGGAGCTTCTTGAGAAATTCAAGGCACCTTGGGAGGAATAAATACATTAAAGTGGCTATTATAGTCTATATATAAGGGTTTTTGGTGGCTAAAAATGGAAAATGTTGTGGGTTTATATATGAAAACATAGGGGAGTTCTTTATTCTTTACCAAATGATTGTTTTGGACTCTATACATTAAAGTAATCAAAACCAGAAGCATTACCCTGGG
The DNA here is from genome assembly GCA_963277665.1 of Viscum album. Classification (NCBI taxonomy): domain Eukaryota; kingdom Viridiplantae; phylum Streptophyta; class Magnoliopsida; order Santalales; family Viscaceae; genus Viscum; species Viscum album. The sequence continues at coordinate 500,599,068 of OY728139.1, forward strand.
TTTCACCCATGGTTTCTTCTAAATGGTAGTGGTGTAAATTATTATATAATTACAAGAATAAATCAGGTTAAAATAATACCCTTGGTGATTTGGAAGTGAGTCATGTTTACATTGAAGTGATTTTAAAACCTTAAAATGTGATATAGGTTTCAGAAAAATCCTAAATGGTTTATAAATTAAATTGAATAACTTAAAAAAACATTATATTATCTTGGAAATATATATTAGGTGTTTCATAAATTTTAAGGAATATATTATATCACTTTTGGGTTATTATGATGTCATAATACACACTGTATAGTTTTACCATATTTGAATTTTATGTGAAAATTCAACTGTCTCAGAAAGTTAGGAAAAATTAATAGTTGATTAATTTAAACATTCTAATCCAAAAATAATATATATTTTATAAAAATAATTATATAACTATGAGAAATTACACTTTTTAATTCAAATCCCCATTTATTAAAAAATTCTGATTTTTTGACACTAACATTTTTCTGAACCTTATACAAATTATATTTTCAAATCATAAAATTCAATTATAAATTTTATTTAATTTATTCTATTTAATAATAATAATTTATTAAATTATGATTTATTTCATGAATTTTTGAAAAGTAATATTTTAATTGAAATAGAATATTTCCTAAAAATACAATTTGTGTTGTTTCATATTAAAATCTAATTTTTATCAATCGCGTTACTTAATTATTTATAAATTCAAAAATAATAAAGAATAAATGTAATAATTATTTTATTGAAAATAAAATATTCATAATTATTACTAGGTTTAATATACTTTATCTCTAATTAAACCAATAATTTCTCTAAGGGTAGGATGCATAGTGGTGAGATTCTCATTGGGTGGTTCGAAAAACAAGGTTTGGGTTGTGATCCTGATGAGATTCAAATTATCCTGTAATCAGTATCCCTCATACTTCAATTATTGGATCTAGGATTTTTCTTTATTAATGATAAAACATATAGATGCTATCTCCCTTGGAATCTTTGATAAATGATTTTCATAGGGTATGATCCGATTGGATGAGGTTGTCACTTTTTTGCCTATATCAATTTGACTTTATCTTAACCATTAATATATACTAATAATATGATCATTTTTCAAAAAATATATTACTAATTGTTATTATATTTAATATATTTTTTGAATCCAATAGGATATAACTTAAAATGGACTGACATAACTGACGTAGTTCATGATTTTACTATATTTACCTTATATAAATAAAGAACTTATTCTTTTAAAAAGGTTATTTAATTTACTAAATATCACATGTTTTTAATATTTATGGAATTCCACCAATTGAGAATAGCATGGTTTAGCTAAGTGTAATTGAAAAAAAAAAATTATTTTATAAAACACAATATATGTTTCTTTTCAAAGAATAAACAATTGGACCTCCTATCATTAGAAAATACTAATCACGGACAAGCACTTTGTGTCATATGACTCCAACATTCCATGTAACGCCCCGACCCCAGCTACCTAGAGTCGGTGCATTACTTCGTAACATTGGCATGATCACAAGAAAGATCAAATCCCGAAAGACCGATTAGTTTAGTAGCCTTGGAAACACTAGATATATTCATAAGTTTTACATTACATCATAAAATGCAAAACTACTACAACAACATAATGTTTCCAACGTCCACACTATAAACCCATAATATCCCTGCAAGTCAATCATAATTTACTTCTTCACTACCTGGGAAAAATAAAACATAGAAAAGGGGTGAGCTCAAATGCCCAGTAAGGATAACAATATAGCGGAACATTCAAAATAAGCATAAACATTTAAGGAAATGAATTACTAAAACAAAAGCCTTTTAAAATTGAACATCAACATAGTATGGAAAAAGTAAAATGAAATAATGCCATTTACTTGTTCACATGGATATTCTACTAATCGAATAATCACATGCAATATCAATAACCACTTTCATAATGTTGGAATGCATAATGCCAGACTATCATAACCACATAGCCAAGGCCTCGTGCCAAGACTAAAAATAAGATTTTGTCAAGGCCTTGTGCCAAGACACTAGTTTGTCTCATGAGACCTACCGATGCATCAAGGAGCTATAGCGGGCTCCACCCGTCACTTATTAAGTCCAATGCATTCCCATATGAAAAGGTTTAAACTAGCATACGAAATGTCAATAATTTCACCATAAACTATGAATGGTATAAAAATAGCACATCCACAGTCAAACATATCACAAAACCTTCAATACAATATAGAAGTTTTGTATCATAATAAATCAACTTCGAATAATCTTAAAATCCATCAAAGGATGTTGACATAGATGAAATCAAAATTCTTTTTAAAGAAGTATCTCCTTTTATTTTGAAATCATTTAAGATCCATATAAAATAAACCATTTTCTTTGAAAATATTCTTATAAGCTTGTATGGAAAGCTTCGACGATTTTATAACGGCGGAAAATAACCGCACCCGCCGTATAAGTTAAAAAAAACATTCTTACCTCAATTCTGTCGAAAAGGTTAAAAAGGACCTTGTTTTGAAAACGACGGAAAGATTCCTTTATAAACCTCTTATAAAAAGTCAAACAAGGGTATAAATGACTTTAACCCATATTCTTGTAAATAGTAAAAATGTTTTGAAATACATTTTGAAGAAACATGGATGTGGATGATAACGAGATCCCAATAGATTATTACGTATAAACAACCTCGGATAAAGAAGAGATTGTGAAATAACCCTTACCTTGTACTTTTCCTTTGTTGGGGTAGGTTAACCTCCTGTATAATGGTGAAATAATTGTTATTAAATTATACAAGAATCATATACATTAATATGATATCATATATGATCTTTTAACATTGCTTTATTAATAATATCTTAGTATTATCGTTGTTTCGGGTGATAATCGATTCGTTCTTCTTAAATGTTTGGTTACGTAAGACATGTTTGTAATGGATAGATTATATCTTATTCATAATCAGAATGATATTAACATTATTTTTAACCCTAAAATGAGAATAATACTTGAATGGATATGATGGAGAATGAATCTTATCGCGTTCGTGGAGACGGTAGTCCGTACGTACGCACGAACGCTACTTCCATTTAATTTTCATTTTAAAAGAATCAAATCCAAATGATACATAGGTATATTACTATTCCTGTATAATATAATATTTTATATATGTTACTTAAGTTCATTAACACCATCCTTTATACGTTCCATGTGTGGTATGAACGAGTCATATCATTTTAAGGGGGCGGTAGTCCGCACTTCCTCAAATGAAATTATCGTATGTATATACAACATGAAACGAATAATGGTATGAAATAAAATGGAATTACAGAAGCTTATATATAAAATATATATCATTAATATCATATTTAATTACAGTTCCATCATAATGGCCACCATTAGAGGTGGTAAGATGTATTTGAACAATCATCGTTTCGTGAGGCGTTAGTTTTCCATCCACAGAAACATTATGTTCATCATCCATTAGATGGAGTTGTGTGTATGTGTAGTTTGAATCCTTCTTATAACAACATCCTAGTATATTGTGGATACTGGTGTTGTTACAAAAGAAAGGAAATAAAAAGAGTTTGGGGGTTGGAGAAGCAAAATAAATGAAAATAATTTAAGAGAAATCGTTACCTTTAATTTAGGTAACTCACTTTGGTTGGAACCAAAGGACTTATTGAAATGCTTTCTGCCTAAGGGTAAGCTTCAAGGAGGAGGAGAGGGATGTGGGGAGCTTATTTGGGCAGAGTTTGGACGAGCCAAGTGGCTTGAGAGGTGTGAGGAAATGAGAAGGAGGAGTGCCCTTTTATAAGAGGGGTGAGGGGCACCTTTGGAAAAGCTAGAAATATTAATTTATAATAAATTCATATTCGGTTTCAAATGGCTCCGAAGTTGACTATTCAAAGGTCAAGGTGGGGATAGGTCGTAAACCACTCAACCAATAGAATTTATACAGGTTTGGGTACTTATATTAACCTTATCTTTAAGTATTAACTCTAAGTTAATTAGTTTCACTTTTACAATGTCTCTTTGTATTTTTATATAATATGGTTAATAAACATACTATATACATCCAAGCGACCCCCAAGTGGTCCATTAATGAGGAACCTATCATAATATATGTCTCTTGGCCGAACCTTAGATTTTTAGGAATTTAATATTAATTAATAATATAATATTTGTTTTAAGAACTCTTTTATGTCAATTTTGACACTATTCAATAGTTGATTTTTTTGAAACTCCTAAGAGATTTATTACTTCGAACAAGGTCAATTAAATCAATCCTAATATATCATATTATCATATAAAATTAGTTTAATTCATTAAAAGTTTCATATTATAATTATTTGGGTATTTATAATATCAATTATTTTAATTGTTCACTATTATAGTAATTACTGCATCATCATTGTGTCATAAATTAAAAAAATTATTTAATGTCTAAAAATTATAAATAAAATATCATTATGTAGGAAATTTTTTTAGCTTTCTAATGAATATTTATAATCGAAAATCCAACATGTATAACCCTATGTAAAAATTGTTCTTCCAAAAGATGTAAGCTTATGCCATTTTTATTTTTATTTTAACTTTATTAATATAATGTGTCCCTACCACATACAAGTGGCTCCAAGGGGTCCCCAAATTGACCCAAGGATGCTCATGGTCGGGTATGTGTCCACCAATATTGTTAGGACACGTTTTAGGGTAATTTAGTATTATTATAATATTATTTTTTAACCCTTATTTACCGGATTTACCCTTAACCATGGTAAATAAAATATTTACCGCAGTAATTATTCAAAATGTGTAAAAATAAAAGTTACCTATTTACATAATTTGGACATACTGATTCCAAATATGTAATCCATTTTCCTAAATTCAAAACACATAAGTGGATGAAATTAATTTAAAATTAATTACCGCTGTCAAAACAAAAAGCGTGTTTTTAAGAGGTAATAACTATCAAAAGATTGACACTTGTTTATATTCGGTTTAATTGTAAAATTATGTCCAATGACCACGATTATATTAAATGGTAAAAATATATTCTAAATATACTTTAAAACCACTCAAATTCACAATTTATCACTATTAATTATTTTGATTAAAAAAGTTGTTTTTAATTAAAATTTAGTAATTTTCACTATTCATCAAAATATGAAAGTTATCCGAAATGTACCAAAATTTCACCCTAGGCTAATTTTGATATTCCGAATCCAAAAATGAAGTCCATTTTGAAATATAGAATATATATAATTTCAAAAATTAGGTATTACTATTCACAACGGCTAGTTTAATTAGTTGGGGTGTGTGTTAGAACTCGAGGTTGCGTACAACACACGCTATCGCATTATTCAAAGGGAAACGTACCGTAGAAGCTTGGGGTGTTATATTCTCCCCTCCTTCAAATAATTGTGTCCTCGCAATTTCTAGGGTATTACTGCATAAAAAGACTCGGGTGGTTCTTCATCATAAGTTCCTCGGGTTCCCACGTTGCCTCTTCCATCTTATGATTCCTCCACAAAACTTTTACCAGACGCGTCGTCCGGTTTCTCAGCACTTGTTCTCTCGTATCAAGAATCCTGACGGGCTCTTCACAATAGGGAAGATCGGGTTCCAGTTCTAATTCCTCATAGGTGAGTACATGCGTTGGGTCAGGCATGTATTTCCTCAACAAGGATACGTGGAACACATCGTGAACTTTGGAGAGACTTGGCGGCATTGCCAATCGGTAAGCTACAACCCCAATTCGTTTTAGAATTTCGAAAGGTCCGATGTACCTGGGACTTAATTTACCTTTCTTACCAAAACGTATGACTCCCTTCCATGGAGATACCTTCAGGAAAACATGATCACCGACTTGAAATTCCAAATCCTTCCTTCGATTATCGGCATAGCTCTTCTGCCTACTTTGAGCTGCTTTGATGTGATTTTGGATTACTTTCACCTTTTCCACCGTTTCCTCCACCAGTTCTGGGCCTACAAGTTTTCTTTCACCAACGTCATCCCAACAGGTTGGTGTACGACATCTCTTTCCGTATAACGCTTCATATGGTGCCATCTGAATACTCGAATGGAAGATATTGTTATAGGAAAATTCTACCAGAGGTAAATATTGATCCCACATACCCTGAAAATCAAGTGAGCAAGATCTCAACATGTCTTCTAAGGTTTGAATAGTCCGTTCTGATTGTCCGTCTGTCTGAGGGTGGTAAGCAGTGCTCAAATGAAGTTCAGTATCCAGGGATTTCTGAAGACTTTTCCAGAATCTTGAAGTAAAATGGGGATCACAATCAGAAACAATCGATAGGGGTACTCCATGAAGTCTCACAACTTCATTAATGTATAGTCTTGCTAGACGTTCCAGGGGTAGATCTTCTCTTATAGCAAGAAAATGTGCTGACTTGGTAAGACGATCAACAATAACCCATATTGCATCGTTCCTTCTAGGAGTATTTGGTAGCCCCATGACAAAGTCCATCGTAATATTGTCCCATTTCCACTCCGGTATGGGAAGAGGTTGCATGACTCCTCCAGGCTGTTGCCTTCCAGCTTTCACTTGTTGACAAACCATACATCTTGACAAAAAATCAGCAATCTCCCTATTCATGTTGTCCCACCAAAAATGTTCCTTCAAATCTCTATACATTTCGGTGCTCCCAGGGTGTATAGAGAAATTGGAACTATGAGCATCATCCAGCAATTCCCTTTTTAGATCAGGTATATTGGGAACACAAAGTCTCTTCCCGAATTTCAAAAGTCCATCTTCATACACAAAGTCTCTCAATCTCCCATCATTCACAGCTTTAATCTTTTTCTGAAATTCTTCATCATCGGTCTGGGAACTCTTAATCCTTTCTAGTAAAGATGGTTTGGCAACCATTTGAAAAAGCATTGATGTTTCACCTTCCCTGGTTATTCCCATGTCCATCTTCTCTAGATCCATGAAAATTGGATCCCTTTCAATTCTCATCATGTTCAGAACTCCATGGTATTTTCTGCTCAAAGCATCTGCTACTTTGTTTGCTTTCCCCGGGTGGTAGTGTATCGTCCAATCATAATCCTTGAGTAATTCAAGCCATCTCCTTTGCCTCATGTTGAGTTCTTTTTGTGAGAAAATATACTTCAAACTCTTGTGATCAGTATAAATCTCACATTTTTCACCATAGAGGTAGTGCCTCCATATCTTCAAAGCAAAGATCACAACTGCTAACTCAAGATCATGAGTAGGATAGTTTTGTTCATGAATTTTCAACTGTCGTGATGCATAGGCAATAACTCTATCATTCTGCATAAGGACACAACCAAGTCCTTTCTTTGATGCATCACTATAAATAACGAACCCATCATTCCCCGATGGTAGAGTCAATATAGGAGCATTGACTAATCTTTTCTTCAATTCTTCGAAACATTCTTCACACTCTTTTGTCCAAACAAATTTAACCCCTTTACGTGTGAGCTTCGTTAATGGGTTAGCCAATCGGGCAAAATTCTGGACGAAACGTCGATAATAACCTGCCAAGCCAATAAAACTACGTACCTCAGTTATACTCGTAGGTGCTGGCCATTCTTGGATTGCCTTGGTCTTAGAAGGATCAACAGAGATTCCATCTTTTGAGACAATATGGCCAAGAAAAGAAATCTCCTGAAGCCAGAATTCACACTTGCTAAACGTCCCATATAATTCATGCCTCCTCAGAGTCTTCAAGATAATGTGCAAGTGATTTTCATGATCTTCATAGGTTTTGGAGTATACCAAGATATCATCAATAAATACCACCACAAATTCATCGAGATACTCCTTGAAAACTCTATTCATCAGATCCATGAATACAGAGGGTGCATTAGTCAATCCAAACGGCATTACAGTAAACTCGTAATGCCCGTACCTGGTTCGAAATGCTGTCTTCGGAATGTCTTCCTTCTTCACACACAACTGATGGTATCCAGATCGAAGATCAATCTTTGAAAAGTATTGAGCTCCATGCAGTTCGTCAAATAAATCATCAATACGAGGTAGGGGATACTTGTTCTTTATCGTTATAGCATTGATCTCCCTGTAGTCGATACATAACCTCATAGATCCATCTTTCTTTTTAACAAAAAGAACAGGGGCTCCCCATGGAGAAACACTAGGGTGAATAAATCCCTTATTACTCAATTGCTCTAGTTGTTTCTTTCGTTCGACTAACTCTACAGTGGCCATTCTATAAGGGGTCTTCGATATAGGCCTTGATCCAGGAATCAAATCAATGGAAAACTCAACTTCTCGTTCTGGAGGATGTCCAGGTAAATCTTCCGGAAATACATCTACAAATTCTTTCACAACAGCTACATCCTCTATTTGAACATTCCTTTCCTCACCGACAGTTATTTCATTCTCTTCCTCCCCAATAATTGAATTATGTTGAGCTACTGGGGGTGGATCTAAATAAGAATTAGGTGGTGACGATTCTGCTCTAAAAATAAGGTGCTCCTTATCATTATCATCAAGAATCGTAACCTCTTTCTTCTTACAATAAATCTTCGCATCATAGTCCGAAAGCCAGTCCATACCGAGGATTATATCAAACTCAATCATAGGTATGACGATGAGGTCAGCAGATAAAGAAAATTTATGTGCTCTAATGGGGACTGACTCACAAAACTTTGTTGCAACGATACTTCCCTTAGGAGTTTTAACTGACAACTCCCTTATTAAATCAAATTGGAAATATCTAATTTTCTTAGCAAACTGGGAAGATATGAAACAATGCGATGATCCAGAATCAAATAATGCATTTGCTAAACTTGAGGAAACCATTAAATTACCTGCCACCACATCTTTCGGAGCTTCTACCTCAGCAGTAGTGATAGCATAAGCCTGGCCTTGATCCCTTGGCCTTTTCTGAGGTAAGTTATCCTGACGCTTAGGACATGCATTTGCATAATGCCCCATCTCCCTGCAATTGTAGCACTGAACGTTGGTAGCTTCCTTCTTCCCCTTGCAATCATGAGCTTGGTGGCCTTTTTCACCACACTTGTAACAGACTCCCATTCCCTTCAAGCAAGTACCAGGATGTTTCTTCCCGCATTTACCACAACATGGATATTCAACCTTTCCTTTCTTCCCCTTATTTCCATTCCCAGATTGATCAGCAGGTCTCTTCTTCTCTTGCTTTGCTTTAAAGTCATAAGACTTAGAGAATTCCTTTTCGGTCTTGATAGCACATGAGACAATGTCTTCGTACGATGAAAAGGATTGTGAGACTAATGCTCGACGGAGAAATGGTTTTAACCCATCAAAGAAACGATAAATCTTACTTCTTGGGTTGCGAATATAATCACCAGCGTACCTCACTAACCTTGTAAAGTTAGCCTCTTACTTTGTGACATTCTCATCCTCCTTTTGTCTCAGACTCAGAAATTGTCTTTCCATATCTGCTCGATGGTCGCGAGGAAAGTATTTTTCTAAAAACAGATCTTTGAACTCCCTCCATTCCATATTTGATACTTCATCATCTTCCTTCGTATTTTGAATCAATGACCACCATTGATCAGCATCTCCAGTGAGGCGGTAAACTGCCATGGTAACTTTTTCCCTTTCACTACTCCCCAAAGCCTGAAATATTTTCTCTAGGGAAAATATCCATTGCTCAGCTACTAAGGGATTTTTACTCCCATTGAACGTTGGTGGTTGTTGTCTCATGAATCGATCTAACATTGATCCTCCACGCTGCGGATCAGGGTGCTCCATACGGGTAAGGTTATTATTCATAACCTGAGTAAGTTGTCCCAGTATGGTGATTAGCTGATCGGCACCAGTTGCATCACCAGCCCCACTATAATTATCTTGAGCAGGAGGGCAATCCCTACATGGAGTGCGTGCATTGATACGGTTTCCATTTCTTCCACTAGGAGCCATTTATAAACAATGGCATAAACTAGATCAGTTTATGAATCAAAATACATAATCCCATACTTATAAAACACTTAACATAAATTGAACTATTTATGGATATAATCCATAATCATAAAAATGTTTTCTTTGAGAAAGTATATACTCATAAACCCTTCATAATGATTTGTAAAGAAAATGAGAGTTATCCTAAGCATATCCCCCGGGAGTGTCGTAACCAAGAGTGCAGCAAGGCCCGTTGTCGTGCACCAGTTCCCGTTCGAGTCTAGCTCAAAGCGGTGTTTTCAGGGTTTACCCCTAGGTACATCTGTGCCAGAGCCACCTCTACCTACTCGTATCCAGACAGGGATGTATTGCTCGGAAAACTCACAAAATCTCTACAATACCAAAATTCTAGGAAGTTCTTCTATACCAATCCTCAAAGTTCATCTTAGGTCTACGTGCTCTACTCAGAGTTTATCTAAATCTAGCTTCCAAGGTTTGTACTAAACTTCCTCTGATACCAACTGTAACGCCCCGACCCCAGCTACCCAGAGTCGGTGCATTACTTCGTAACATTGTCATGATCACAAGAAAGATCAAATCCCGAAAGACCGATTATTTTAGTAGCCTTGGAAACACTAGATATATTCATAAGTTTTACATTACATCATAAAATGAAAAACTACTACAACAACATAATGTTTCCAACGTCCACACTATAAACCCATAATATCCCTGCAATTCAATCATAATTTACTTCTTCACTACCTGGGAAAAATAAAACATAGAAAAGGGGTGAGCTCAAATGCCCAGTAAGGATAACAATATAGCGGAACATTCAAAATAAGCATAAACATTTAAGGCAATGAATTACTAAAACAAAAGCCTTTTAAAATTGAACTTCAACATAGTATGGCAAAAGTAAAATGAAATAATGCCATTTACTTGTTCACATGGATATTCTACTAATCGAATAATCACATGCAATATCAATAACCACTTTCATAATGTTGGAATGCATAATGCCAGACTATCATAACCACATAGCCAAGGCCTCGTGCCAAGACTACAAATAAGATTTTGTCAAGGCCTTGTGCCAAGACACTAGTTTGTCTCATGAGACCTACCGATGCATCGAGGAGCTATAGCGGGCTCCACCCGTCACTTATTAAGTCCAATGCATTCCCATATGAAAAGGTTTAAACTAGCATACGAAATGTCAATAATTTCACCATAAACTATGAATGGTATAAAAATAGCACATCCACAGTCAAACATATTACAAAACCTTCAATACAATATAGAAGTTTTGTATCATAATAAATCAACTTCGAATAATCTTAAAATCCATCAAAGGATGTTGACATAGATGAAATCAAAATTCTTTTTAAAGAAGTATCTCCTTTTATTTGGAAATCATTTAAGATCCATATAAAATAAAACATTTTCTTTGAAAATATTCTTATAAGCTTGTATGGAAAGCTTCGACGATTTTATAACGGCGGAAAATAACCCACCCGCCGTATAAGTTAAAAAAAACATTCTTACCTCAATTCTGTCGAAAAGGTTAAAAAGGACCTTGTTTTGAAAACGACGGAAAGATTCCTTTATAAACCTCTTATAAAAAGTCAAACAAGGGTATAAATGACTTTAACCCATATTCTTGTAAATAGTAAAAATGTTTTGAAATACATTTTGAAGAAACATGGATGTGGATGATAATGAGATCCCAGTAGATTATTACGTATAAACAACCTCAGATAAAGAAGAGATTGTGAAATAACCCTTACCTTGTACTTTTCCTTTTTTGGGGTAGGTTAACCTCCTGTATAATGGTGAAATAATTGTTATTAAATTATACAAGAATCATATACATTAATATGATATCATATATGATCTTTTAACATTGCTTTATTAATAATATCTTAGTATTATCGTTGTTTCGGGTGATAATCGATTCGTTCTTCTTAAATGTTTGGATACGTAAGACATGTATGTAATGGATAGATTATATCTTATTCATAATCAGAATGATATTAACATTATTTTTAACCCTAAAATGAGAATAATACTTGAATGGATATGATGGAGAATGAATCTTATCGCGTTCGTGGAGACGGTAGTCCGTACGTACGCACGAACGCTACTTCCATTTAATTTTCATTTTAAAAGAATCAAATCCAAATGATACATAGGTATGTTACTATTCCTGTATAATATAATATTTTATATATGTTACTTAAGTTCATTAACACCATCCTTTATACGTTCCATGTGTGGTATGAACGAGTCGTATCATTTTAAGGGGGCGGTAGTCCGCACTTCCTCAAATGAAATTATCGTATGTATATACAACATGAAACGAATAATGGTATGAAATAAAATGGAATTACAGAAGCTTATATATAAACTATATATCATTAATATCATATTTAATTACAGTGCCATCATAATGGCCACCATGAGAGGTGGTAAGATGTATTTGAACAATCATCGTTTCGTGAGGCGTTAGTTTGCCATCCACAGAAACATTATGTTCATCATCCATTAGATGGAGTTGTGTGTATGTGTAGTTTGAATCCTTCTTATAACAACATCCTAGTATATTTTGGATACTGGTGTTGTTACAAAATAAAGGAAATAAAAAGAGTTTGGGGGTTGGAGAAGCAAAATAAATGAAAATAATTTAAGAGAAATCGTTACCTTTAATTTAGGTAACTCACTTTGGTTGGAACCAAAGGACTTCTTGAAATGCTTTCTGCCTAAGGGGAAGCTTCAAGGAGGAGGAGAGGGATGTGGGGAGCTTAGTTGGGCAGAGTTTGGACGAGCCAAGTGGCTTGAGAGGTGTGAGGAAATGAGAAGGAGGAGTGCCCTTTTATAAGAGGGGTGAGGGGCACCTTTGGAAAAGCTAGAAATATTAATTTATAATAAATTCATATTCGGTTTCTAATGGCTCCAAAGTTGACTATTCAAAGGTTAAGGTGGGGATAGGTCGCAAACCACTCAACCAATAGAATTTAGACAGGTTTGGGTACTTATATTAACCTTATCTTTAAGTATTAACTCTAAGTTAATTAGTTTCACTTTTACAATGTCTCTTTGTATTTTTATATAATATGGTTAATAAACTTACTATATACATCCAAGAGACCCCCAAGTGGTCCATTAATGAGGAACCTATCATAATATAAGTCTCTTGGCCGAACCGTAGATTTTTAGGAATTTAATATTAATTAATAATATAATATTTGTTTTAAGAACTCTTTTATGTCAATTTTGACACTATTCAATAGTTGATTTTTTTGAAACTCCTAAAAGATTGCTTACTTCGAACAAGGTCAATTAAATCAATCCTAATATATCATATTATCATATAAAATTAGTTTAATTCATTAAAAGTTTCATATTATAATTATTTGGGTATTTATAATATCAATTATTTTAATTTTTCACTATTATAGTAATTACTGTATCATCATTGTGTCATAAATTAAATAACTTATTTAATGTCTAAAAATTATAAATAAAATATCATTATGTAGGAAATCTTTTTAGCTTTCTAATGAATATTTATAATCGAAAATCCAACATGTATAACCCTATGTAAAAATTGTTCTTCTAAAAGATGTAAGCTTATGCCATTTTTATTTTTATTTTAACTTTATTAATATAATGTGTCCCTACCACATACAAGTGGCTCCAAGGGGTCCCCAAATTGACCCAAGGATTCTCATGGTCGGGTATGTGTCCACCAATATTGTTAGGACACGTTTTAGGGTAATTTAGTATTATTATAATATTATTTTTTAACCCTTATTTACCGGATTTACCCTTAACCATGGTAAATAAAATATTTACCGCAGTAATTATTCAAAATGTGTAAAAATAAAAGTTACCTATTTACATAATTTGGACATACTGATTCCAAATATGGAATCCATTTTCCTAAATTCAAAACACAGAAGTGGAAGAAATTAATTTAAAATTAATTCCCGCTGTCAAAACAAAAAGCGTGTTTTTAAGAGGTAATAACTATCAAAAGATTGACACTTGTTTCTGTTCGGTTTAATTGTAAAATTATGTCCAATGAACAAGATTATATTAAATGGTAAAAATATATTCTAAATATACTTCAAAACCACTCAAATTCACAATTTATCACTATTAATTATTTTGATTAAAAAAGTTGTTTTTAATTAAAATTTAGTAATTTCCACTATTCATCAAAATATGAAAGTTATCCGAAATGTACCAAAATTTCACCCTAGGCTAATTTTGATATTCCGAATCCAAAAATGAAGTCCATTTTGAAATATAGAATATATATAATTTCAAAAATTAGGTATTACTATTCACAACGGCTAGTTGAATTAGTTGTGGTGTGTGTTAGAACTCGAGGTTGCGTACAACACACGCTATCGCATTATTCAAAGGGAAACGTACCGTAGAAGCTTGGGGTGTTATATTCCAAATATGATTAATGTACATAAGACTTTTACCAATAGTCCAAGAGACAAAACCATACAAAAATATCCTTTAAAATAATTATATTGGAATAATCCTATCAATCATTACTCCACGAAATAAAAAACAAAAATATCAAAACCCTAGAAACCTATAATTCCCACTACAAAATCTTTTCATGACACATAAGCCTGAGGTCCATCAAATGATATGATATATATATATTTTTAACACTATCATATCTCTAATAGTAATGAAAATTAGATTGATTCACTAAAGAAATTTTATCACACCTCGGCTTGGTACCACTAATCAGTATTCAGACATGTGATGTGATATAGCCTCAAGCATGCCTCTTCATATCCATTAGGATACTGATATGTGGTATGGGTATAAACCATATAATAGGATGATTATTACCTTGAATCTGAGTAATAAAACAACATAAATAACAAAATATCACACACATCAATCATTAGAGTATGAATAATCTGAAAAAAATATCCATACTATAAAAAATGAATTTTGAAGTAGACAAACATACATCTCAATGGAATACCCACTATAAAAATCATATATACAGAATAAATAAAGGAATAAAAATACACAATAGTGTCTATTTGCATCGCAAATATTCACCTCATCCTAAACTAAAAATACCTATTGATCTTCTCTAGGATAAACCATTTCACATCCTATGCTATAACATATAAGTTTACCTATAGTCTATATGCAAACAATAGTGCCTATGTAGCCTGTGAAAAATACATCTCTATAGGGTCTCTCCAGGTGCCTTTAATTTACCTCATTCTATATGTGTGTATTCATGATTAGAATAAATAACAAAAAAACATGCATGATCAATCATCAGGTGCTATCCAGGAAACCATGTCACCATAGCATACATTCTTCGACCTATACCTATCATCCACTGAAGGAAACAACACAAACACACACATATCAGGTCATTGAGTGCTAACTAGGACACCAAGACACGCGACTATACCAATTTCAATATGATTCCAAATCTTGTAGCCTCATTTAATATGATTTGATTCATACTCCAAGACTCAAAGTGGGGTTCCACAAAGACCCAACCCCTTCTTGAAGAAGTATGGTAGGGTCATGTATCCATGTCCTAGATTATCTTTTATCATTCCAGGGAGTTCATGTTACATGTTATAGACTATCTCTTATAAGTCAACATAGGGCTTCAATCATGCCCCACACTATACCCTATCAATCGTGGTTGGTCCCCACACCATGTCTCGACTTCTAGAATATTATTATAGGTAGGGTCCATCATCATCCACTCGAAGAAACTTATTTATCAAGGAGTACATGAAAATATTTTTACTCATGATGATTTTACTACCATAACCACTATATCATCATTTAAGGTAGGGTTTTATATCATATCCCTACCACTAACTTATCACTCAATATTGGGATTCTCTAACAACTTATCACTCATTGTAAGGCCATTATCTTTTCCACAACCTTATCACTCAACGTAGCATTTGATCTCATATCCCAACCAATACCTTATCATTTAATGTAGGGATATTATAACACCTTATCACTCATGTTGAAGCTATCCATCACTATTCATGATGAAATACATCTTATATCGCATGCACATGATCAACACACGCCTTCAATAACAAGAAGGGCATGCAAACCGTCACACAAGTTTACTAGATTCTGCCTGGTCACTTGAAACTCAAGTGTAATCCAAACACATTGATATAAATCACATATAAAATCCATCCCATCAGGATATTCCCCCTAATTTTATATTTTTCAAATAATCATATCATTCCCATTTTCTCGAAATTCTAATCTCTCTTGTCACGGTATCCTCATGGGTCCATCAAACCAGTTCTAATTTCTATTTATTGGCACCAAGATGCAATCATAACCCCAATATAACCTCATAATCTTTAGGATATACCTCTTACTATCCTATAAAATCAGGTTCCATCCACTTGTGATTCCACGTCATAATTTTGTGCAACTACGTTGAGGTCGTCCCCTATCACATTGGTTTAATCCTCAAGTAATCTCGATGAATAACCATTAAAAATCACCCAAATCCATACTTTGGTCTAATATTACATCTCAAATTTTATAAATATCAAAACCACATTAATTATAGGAAGATATATCCCACTCATGGAACTCTACAAGTCTCCACTACACCCTCAATAGGTCATTCCTCATCAAGTGTAAAACGTACGACCATATCACTTGTCCCCAATAGGACTAAGCCTCTCATGCCTATTATAATAGTACAAAAAAACCTAGCCAGGAGATATATTACTTGTGCCACATTGGATGACCTACCCAAGGTCTCACTTTTACCTCAATCATCCATTATTTATTATTTTTAAAAAGTCCATACATAGGAAAATAGAAAATCATGGACCCAATTAAGGGGTCCTATAATGGTGTAACCCTAGGGGGTCTCCCATAAAAAAGTTCATTCCCTATGGGGGAAAGGAGTTAATGTGAGAGAAGTAGGTGATACCAGGTCCATGGACCGACAAGTAGGTGACATAATTCTCTACATGATTACCTTCCCACTAAGTGTGAAGGTTATCTGTCTGGGGGAGATCATGATTCTTAAACTGCGTGAGATATTATTGACCGACTAGGGGGTTCTCACACCATAAAGGGAGTTGTAGATAATGAGAGATTCTATCTCCATATCCTCCAGAACAACATTTGTTTATACAATGTTGGAGACGAGTGAGTAAGGCCCCACCTTTATCTTGAAGGGAATGTCTGTGGCCTATGTAATAGATGAAAGAAAATATGACAAACCCCCTAGGAGTCGTACTCCACACTACCACTATGCAAAACCCCCAATAAACATGATCCATCTATGATAATATTGAGGTCGTACCATGGAGGAATCAAGGGAACCCAATGTCCAAGATATGTTCTATGGACTGAGGAGTGTGGTGAGCACCCAGACAACAAAATGCTGAGTATGGGTTCATTCCCCCATTTTGTTTCTAACTTGGTCATATCATGAAATATAGTTTTTTGTGGAAATGACCATAAAAGACCTACTATTTTCATTCCCTTAGAATTTATCTATGTATCACGTGTCCCAAATTCTAAAAATTCTATCAAGGAAGACCATCATTCTTGCCTTTCTCCCTGGTCAAAAAGGTCCCTAGCCATGGAACCATCAATCGTGGAATGGGGTACTTTGTTGAACCAGGGAAGAGAAGCCCGTTAAGTCACTGAATGATCTCTAAATTTTGTTAGACAAGTCTCTCTGAAAGAAGAGGTGGTTTTTCATCTTTTACCTACCAATGCTAAAACACTAACATTTAGAGCATATATTAATACCATGGAATTGGATATTCTCATCTAGGTAAATTTTGAGGTTTTTGATTCTACATCCCAAGAAATTTTATTTCTCAAGTAATTATTTATTCTAGAGAACCTCCCCCACTCATATGTGATCCTGTTCGAGTTGTTGATCCTATGATATTATTGGGATGTAATGTCCCTCGAAGTGTACTTGGTAAAGATACATTTATCATGCTCCACATTGAGGTCAATAAAGATGAAGGTGGTGTGCTATCTTAGGTCTATATTGATGATAATGAATCCTGAAAATTTGCATGAATCCCATATGGCGAGATCAGTTATATAACACCTGGGAAACCAAGATAATAACCAGAAGATTTGTGGAACCAAAACGAAATATCTCTTCTCCTCATGATACATAGAGATTTATTTCTATGGATTAGAATGTGGTGGATGACCTCTGAATTGATGGTGTATGAATTATATCTTGTAGAGCTTATCTCCCTTATGCATTTATCCCCCATAAACATTCCCCATAGGGTCTTCTCCTATAACGAACCAGACTTTTCCTACATTACTATTACATCATTTCAAAGATAAAAAACATAATAGTATTACACATAGAGGATCCAAAGGATTAGTGTCTTTGGAAAACTAGGACCATACATAACAAATACAACATCAAGCATAAACATTTATTTAATTTCTTCTTCTCTAGGTTCTTATTGGCACTTGTCCTATCTTTAGTACATATAATCACCTGAGGATATACATCAAAAAGGGGTGAGATAGAAGACAAGTAAGAGGATAGATAAGAACAATATAGCATGGGGTGGGAATAATCATACCATGGTAAAAATATCATGAACATGAGAGTAATCATAAATATAAGACTTCAAATGTGGCAATGCATAAAAATAAAAAATCATGTCTTAGTGGTTAACTACAACACATACATGTGAACCAAGCTAGAATCTTGTTCACACGTCAATTAAAATTTAATCATGAGATTCATCACTTTACCCAATGAATTGGAGCTCTGTATAATTCTGGGCGCACCCGTCACTTTGAAACATTCATAATTGTGCTATATAATTCCGGGCGCACCCATCACATCATAACATTATCATTTATCATGCATCAAACAATTAACATATAACATAAATGAACATAACTAACCCATCAAAAGGAATGGGTTTCATCTCATAATAACACATTCATAAACATTGGGTTCCTAAAAGAAAGAGGGAACAATATACTTGATACAAGAACCATCAACCATGAATGAGAGGTAAAAGTTGAGTTCTTAAGAGACAAGTTCTTTTGAAAAACATTTGGATTGACATAAAAATCATTAAAAAACATTTATATCACAGAAAAGAATAGGAAATGACGAAAAAGTTATCTTTAAGGAGTGACCATGTCAAAAATGGAGTGAAAGAGGTAGAACATGAAGGATGAAAGTTGGGTTATAGAATTTACCCTTACCTTGTACCTGAATACTTCCTTCTCATTAATGTCCTATATAATGACATTAAATTCATTAATTAGAAGTCCAGAACCATGTTTACATTATTAGGGTTAATTCTAGTTTCATTATGTCATATTATGTTCCTTTGTATGACTTATAAAGTTTAAAAA
The DNA here is from genome assembly GCA_963277665.1 of Viscum album. Classification (NCBI taxonomy): domain Eukaryota; kingdom Viridiplantae; phylum Streptophyta; class Magnoliopsida; order Santalales; family Viscaceae; genus Viscum; species Viscum album. The sequence goes on from OY728139.1 coordinate 500,618,416, forward strand.
GATTGTTCGGGGATGTTTGTTTTTATGGTTTTTCTTGGGTGGTTCACTTGTATTCTTATATTGAAGTTTGGGTAGAACATGGGTAAAAATAAAGAAATGATATTACATATTATTAATTATATTACAGGAGATTTAATTATTTTATAACTAATTATATTATATGGATATGGATGAATCATTAGATAAGAATTAAATGATGATTATTTGGGTTAATTTGAGCGGGTTTTGGATCACAACGAACTTGTTTTAACTTTTCACTTAGTAAAATGGCCATAGGTTATTTCCAGAACTTTAAAAAGAACATAATACATATTACATATTCTGGTTCAACCATAAAAATTGTTTCATGACCAGATCTGTAGTTATAAATGGAAGAAGAAAGCATGTCATTCTTGATGGTGATAAATTAACACCTCACAAACAACGTTATCTCTAATAAAATAAAAGGAAGAGGGAAAGGGTGTTGGATGATATAATATCCAATTAGAATCATAAAATTATATTATATGTATTATAATGGAGTTACAATATAATTTGGATGAATATAAGTGGGGAGAGATCAAGAAATGAACATGAACATGAAAGGAAATTAAAGGAGAAGAGGGAGGGAAATTACCTCTTGAATCCTTCTCTTGAGAACCTCATTAAGGCCCTAAGATTAGCCTTTTGATGAGACCAGAAGATCTTGGACGTGGGGGAGGGGATAAGGAAGGTGTTTGGGCAGATTTTAGAGAAGTCTTGGAGCTTGAGAGGTGTGAGGAAAAGAGGGTGAGAAGGGCTACTTTTATAGTGGAGGGGAGAGGGGTTTCCTTAATATAAAATTTATTAGTTTATTAATTTACCCTAAGACAAGTAATAGTAAATCATGGATTAACAAGAATAGTAAAAAAGGCATGTGAGTTCGATATTTTGGTTCTTACATCACTTGTGATGTTAGGAATAGTGGGTTTAATTATAATGTATTTATACGGCAAATTATTGTATTTTACTATTCACCAAAAATTCAAGTATTTTAGAAAATTCCCAAAATTTTACCCCACCCATTTTTCGACGTATAGAATATAAAAATGAAGTCCATTTTTCAAAATTAATTTTCAAAATATTTTTAATTTAATATTTAATTAAATTCATAATTTACTTAAAAAACAGTTTTTAAAATTAAATGTGATTTATAGTGCTTTCAAAAATTACGTAGGTTGTTATAAAATTATCTAAAAATAATAAGACTTTGATTAAATAATTTATGAATACATTTTAGGGAAATAAATATTCTTTTAAATTAATTAATTAATTATAATTAATTATTTATGACTTACAAAATACCAAAATGTTTACTAAGGTCAAATTGTCACTTTTAAAGATGTCTAAATTTTATTTAATTAATCATATGTAATGTTAGTCTTATGTTGGATGATTTACTATTAATAATGGTCATATTACTATTCATAAGGGTATGTTACTATTCATAAGGGTGTGTCACTATTAACCAAAAATTATTATTTTTTCATTAGACTCCAAAAATCATCTTGAACACAACCGTGTATGTCGGATTTTCGAAATTCCAAACATAGGAGTGAAAAACTTATGTCTAAAGGTCACTTATCACTTAGTAGTTTATTATGTTGTGTTTTCATGTTAAATATAAGAAGAGAAATTCCATTGAAAAACTTTGGGTCGTTACATTCTTCTCCCCTTAAGAAATTTTGCCCCCAAAATTTCACTTTACACAAACAGGTGAGGGTACTTCTCCTTCATTTCCTCTTATAGTTCCCAAGTTGCTTACTCAAACTTATGGTTCCTCCACAAAACTTTGACAAGATGGGTTGTCTTGTTGCATAGAATCTTATCTATCTGATCTAGAATCTTTAATGGCTGCTCCTCATAGGAGAGATCATCTTCCAGCTGCACCACCTCTGAGTTTAGTACATGTGAGGGGTCTGGTATGTACTTCCTAAGTAGTGATACATGAAACAAATCATGAACTTGAGTCATATTCGGTGGATGTTCTAGACGATAGGCCATGAATCCTATGTGGTCAAGGATCTCAAAGGGGTCAATATACCATGGGCTTAGCTTCCCTTTCTTCACGAATCGCACGACTCTCTTCCATGGAGATATACGAAGGAAGCATTTATCTCCAACGTGAAACTCCAAGTCCCTTAGACGGTTGTGAGCATAGCTCTATTGCCAACATTGAGCATCATTGATATGTTTCTGGATTACATGAATCTTCTTTGTTATCTCTTGAACAAGATCAGTCCGAAGTATCTTTCTTTCTCTAACTTCATCACAATAGGTTGGAGTTCTACATCTCTTCCCATAAAGAGCTTCATACGGAGCCATCTGAATACTCGAGTGGAAGCTATTGTTGTATGATAACTCAACCAATGGAAGATGTTGATCCCAACCACCTTTGAATTCAAGAGAGTAGGATCTTAGCATATCTTCAAGTGTCTGAATAGTCCTTTCAGACTGGCCATCGGTTTGGGGGTGATAGGCTGTGCTGAAATTTAATTCAGTACTCAAAGCATGATGAAGGATTCTACAGAACATAGATGTGAACCTTGGATCACGGTCAGAGACAATTGAGAGTGGAACTTCACGCAATCTTACTACTTATTTCACATATATCATTGCAGGTTGATCAAGTGAGAGATCTTCCCGAATAGCGATAAAATGGGCAGTCATGGTGAGTCGATCAACCACAACCCATATCACATTATTTCCCGTTGACGTCTTCAGGAGACCCATGAAAAGTCCATAATAACATTTTTCCCATTTCCACATGGGTATAAGAAATGGTTGCATCATACCTTTGTACTTTTTTCGATCATCTTTAACTTGCTGACATACTAAGCACCTTGATATATATTCCGCAATCTCCTTCTTCATGTTATCCCACCAGAAGTGTTCTCAGAGATCACGGTACATCTTGGTACTCCCAGGATGGATTGAGAAATTTGAGCTATGTTCATTATCTAATAGATCCTTTTTTATCACGGGTGATGAAGGCACACAAAGCCATGTTCCAAATCGAATCACATCATCATCGTCGATATGGAACTCTTGCAGCTTCCCTTCCTTTACATCATTCACCATATTTTGTATATCCACATCATCCCTTTGTGGTTCCATAATCTTCTCTTAGATGGATGGTTGCGCAATCATTTGGGAAAGGTTGGATGTATCCCCTTCCCTTACGATTCCCAAATCCATCCTTTGCATATCCATGAAGATAGGGTCTTTCTCAATGCACAACATGGATAGAGTAGAAGGTTCTTTTCTTATTAGAGCGTCAACTACCTTGTTTGCCTTTCCAGGATGATAGTGAATAGAGAAATCCTAATCCTTCATTAGCTCTAACCATCTCCTTTGATGCATATTGAGCTCCTTTTGTGTGAATATATACTTTAGGCTCTTGTGGTCGGTGTATATGTCACACTTCTCACCATAAAGGTAGTGCCGCCTGATTTTCAATGCAAAAATCATGGCTGCCAGCTCTAGATCATGCGCTGGGTAGTTCTGGTCATGGATCTTAAACTTTCGTGAGGCGTAGGCTATCACATTATCATTTTTCATGAGTACACAACCCAAGCCATTCTTTGAAGCATCACTGTATATCACAAAACACTCTCCCCTTTTCGGTAGTTTTAGTACAGGTGCATTGATTAGCCTTCTCTTTATCTCCTTAAAGCTTCCCTAACATTCTTCTGTCCAAAAATATTTACCCCTTTCCTTGTTAACATAGTTAGCGGGCTTAACAATAGTGAGAAGTTTCTCACAAAATGTCAGTAGTACCAAGCTAATCCAAGAAAACTACAGATTTATGTGACACTAGAGGGCCTGGGCCATTCCTCAATCGCCTTTGTCTTTGAGGGATCCACAGTAATTCCCTCACTTGTGATCACATGTCCCAAGAATGTGACTTGATTCATCCAAAAGTCACACTTCCTGAACTTGGATTACAACTGATCGTTCTCAATGTTTCCAAAACAAGCCTTATACATTCTTCATGTTCCTGCTTTCTCTTGGATTAAATGAGATTATCATCGATAAACACTACCAAAAATTTGTCGAAGTAATGTCTAAAGACTCTATTCATCAAATCCATGAATATTTTTGGGGAATTTGTAATTCCAAAGGGCATTACCAAAAACTCATAGTGCCCATACCTTGTACGGAGGGTAGTCCTCTGAATATCTTCCTTCTTCATCTTTACCTGATGATATCGAGAATGAAGATCCACCTTTGAGAAGTGTTGAGCTCCTCTTAATGGGTCGAACAAGTCATAAATCCTTGGAAGATGATACTTGTTCATTATGGTGATCTTGTTGAGTTCCCGATAATTGATACACATGCACATTGTTCCATACATCTTCTTCACAAAGAGCACTGGCACACCCCAAGGCGATGCACTAGGGCATATGAACACTTTGTCCAGATGCTCTTGTAGCTGCTTCTTTTACTCATCCAGTTCGATAGGAGCCATCCTGTAAGGGCACTTCGAGATAGGAGTAGCTCTGGGTATGAGTTCAATTGATAACTCTACCTCACGATTCAAGGGAATTCCTGGTAACTCTTCGGGAAATACGTGGTCGTATTCCCTCACGATGGGAATTTCATCAAGGGTAGAACTTTCCTTCAATTCAACCATTTGGGAATGGTATTATTATTCATTAGGAATCAAAACCCACACCATTGAAGGATTTTTCAAAGGAGATTCATGATCTTCCTTGCATTTTTAGAGGAGCATGGGATGGTTCAGAATATGAAAAGATATTTTCTTTTCCCGAAAGTTGATATGCACTCTATATAACGAGAGCCAGTCCATTCCAATTATAGCATCGAATTCCTCCAAGGGAAGTATTATGAGATTTGTCAGAAGAATCTTCCCACATACGCTAACAAGAGAAGAGTCAAACACTTGGGTTTCAATGATTGCACCACTTGGTGTTTTTATAAATATATCTACTTCAAGGTTTCGGGCCTTCGATTCTATAGTTCTATCAAACTTGAAAGATATAAAGGAATGCTTGGAACCAGAATCAAATAAGTCTTTTTCCATTCTTGAGTGAACAGGAAGTGTACCTTGTACAAATTCATTATCATGCTCCACCTCCGCAATAGTGGTGTTATAAGCCTTCCCTTTTTCCTTTGGCTTTGGTGGCTGCTGACGCTGATTACCCTTAAGAACTCGAGGTTTAGTGCACTAGTTTTCATAGTTCCCTAGCTCCTTACAGGTGTAGAAATGAACCATGAGTTCTTCTCTCCTTTAATTGGCTACATTCTCCTTTCTTTTCATGTCTTTTCGAAACTCTTGAGCATGGTGTCCTTATTTCCGACACTTGTAGCATTTCCCCGTCCCATTGAGGCAGTTCCCATTGTGAAACTTTCCACATTTTTGGCATGTGGGTCATTGATTTTTCTTCCCACCTTTGTCACTAGATCCACCAGCATGAAACTCCATCATTCGTTTCTTACCCCCATAGAAATGGGACCATTCTCCAAACTCCATCTCCACTTTGAGAGCACAACTAACAACTTCTTCATAACTCCCAAAGTCGCTAATTGAAAGATCCCCTCGAAGGTTCAGTTTTAATCCACTTAAGAATCTATCAATTTCTCTATCATTGTTGATAACAAAACCCAAAGAGTACCTTGAATTCCTTGTGAAACTCTCTTCATAGGTTGTGACAGATTCTATTTATTTTTTCTTGGGCTCTATGAATTATCTCTCCATCTTCGTGCGAAGATTTCGTGGGAAATACTTATTATGAAACATTATCTTAAAGTCTCCCTATTACATCTCTTTAATTTCCTCCCTTGGCTTGGTGTTCTTAATCAAAAAACACCATTGATCAACTTCTCCATCTAGATGATAAACAACTAGAGTCACCTTCTCTGTCTTAGAATAGTGAAGCATAGAGAAGATATTCTCCATGGAGTTGACCCACTGTTCTGCAACTAGTGGATTTGAAGATCCACTAAACGTCGGGGATCGTTGCCTCATTGAACATTCAATAGCCAATTACTCCCTATTTGGTGAAGGAGGACGTTCCCCAATATTATGGTTATTATTCATAACCTGAGATAATTGGGTAAGAATTTCCATGAAGTTTTGAACTCCACCTCCCAAATCATTAGGGATGTCGTTCGGGCAATCATTGCATTGGCCCTCGCATGAGTTGTTGGCCTGATTTCTCCTGGTTCCCTCCATTTTATAAAATATAAATGGTTAGAACAAAACATAATCAAAGAAGTCTTGAATAAAATATTCATTTAAACAATTTATACCAAAAAACATAACATATGGTATCCCTAGGTAAATATTATTGTGTGCATATTTAAACTTATTCTCATGCTAGAGGTTTTCTCTAGGGTTCACTAATCCTAATTCCCAAATTAACTAAACCTTTCCTCTGATACCAACTATAACGACCCGACCTTTTCTTACATTACTATTACATCATTTCAAAGATAAACAACATAATAATATTAGACGTAGAGGATCCAAAGGTTTAGTGTCTTGGGAAAACTAGGACCGTACATAACAAATACAACATCAACTATAAACATTTATTTAATTTCTTCTTCACTAGATACTTATTGGAACTTGTACTCTCCTTAGTACATGTAACCACATGAGGATATACATAAAAATGGGTGAGCTAGAAGACTACTAAGAGGATAGATAAGAACAATATAGCATGGGGTGAGCATAATCATAACATGGGAAAAATATCATGAACATGAGAGGAATCATAAAAATATGACTTGAAATGTGGCAATACATAAAAATGAAACATCATGTCTTAGTGGTTAACAACCACACATACTTTTGAACCAAGCTAGAATCATGTTCAAACATAATTTTACATTTTATCATGAGATTAATCTCTTTACCCAATGCATTTGAGCACTTTCTAATTCTGGGCGCACTAGTCACTTTGAAACATTCATAATTGCGCTATATAATTTCGGGCGCACCCGTCACATCATAACATTATCATTTATCATGCATGACACAATGAACATATAACATAAATGAACATTACTAACCCATGAAAAGGAATGTGTTTCATCTCATAATAACACATTCATAATCTTTGGGTTCCCAAAAGAAAGAGGGAACAATATACTTGATATAAGACCCATCAACCTAGAATGAGAGGTAAAAGTTGAGTTCTTAAGATAGATGTTCTTTAGGAAAACATTTAGATTGACATAAACATTGTTCGAAAACATATATATCCCATAAAAGGAAATAAAATTATGAAAAAATTATATTTAAGGAGTGACCATATCAAAAATGGAGTGAAAGAGGTAGAACCCAAAGGATGAAAGTTGGGTTCGAGAATTTCCCCTTACCTGGTACCTGAATGCTTCATTATCATTAATGTCCTGTATAATGAAATTATATTCATTAATTATAAATAGATAACAATGTGTACATTAACAGGGTTTATTAAGGTTTCATTATGTCATATTATGTTCTTTTGGATGACTTATAGAGTTTAAAAACATTGTTTGGGGATGTTCATTTTTATGGATTTTTTTGGGTGGTTCACTTGTATTCTTAAATTGATGTTCGGGTAGAACATGGGTAAACATCCAAAAATGATATTAAATATTATTAATGATATTTCAAGATATTTAATTATTTTATAATTAAGTATATTAGATCCATTTGGATGAATCATTAGATAAGAATAAAATGATGATTATTTGGGTTAATTTGAGAGGTTTTTGGATCACAACGAACTTGTTTTAACTTTTCACTTAGTAATATGGCCATAGGTTATTTCCAGAACATTAAAAAGAACATAATACATATAACATATTTTGTTTCAACCATTAAAATGGTTTCATGACCAGATCTGAAGTTAGAAATGGAAGAAGATAGCATTCTGTTTTTGAAGGTGATAAATTAACACCTCACGAACAACATTCTCTTCAATAAAATAAAAGGAATAGGGAAAGGGGTTTGGAAGATATAATATCCTTTTATATTCATTAAATTACATTATATGTATAATACTGGAGTTAAAATATAATTTTTATGATGAAAGGAGGGGAGAGATCATGAAATGACCTTAAATACAAAAGGAAATTAAAGGAGAAGGGGGAGGGAAATTACCTCTTGAATCCTTCTCTTGAGAACCTCCTTAAGGGCCTAAGCATGGTATTTTGATGAGACCAGCAGATCTTGGAAGTGGGGGAGGGGCTAGGGAAGGTGTTTTGGGAAGAGTTTATATAAGGCTTGGAGCTTGAGAGGTGTGTGGAAAAGAGGATGAGAGGGGTGGCTTTTATAGTGGAAGGGAGAGGGGTTTCCTTAATATAAAATTCATTAGTTTATTAATTTACCCTAAGAAAAGGAATAGTGAGTCTTGGATGACCAAGAATAGTAAAAAATAAATTTGAGTTCTAGATTTTGGTGCTTACATCACTTTTGATTTCAGGAATAGTGGGTTTTAATTATAATGTATTTATAAGGCAAATTAATGTATTTTAGTATTCACCAAAAATTCAAGTATTTTATAAAAATCACAAAAATTTACCCCAACCATTTTTTGACGATTTGAATCTAAAAATGAATTAAATTTCTCAAAAATAATTTTCTAAAAATTATTAATTTAATATTTAATTAAAATAACAATTTACATAAAAAATAGTTTTTATGATTAAAACTGATTTATAGTGCTTTCAAAAATTACGTAGGGTCTTATAAAAATATCTAAAAACTATAAAACATTGATTTAGTAATTTATTAATACATTTTAAGGAAATAAATATTCTTTTAAATTATTTAAGTAATTATAATTAATTATTTATGACTTACAAAATACCAAAACGTTTACTAAGGTCAAATTCTCACTTTCAAAGATCTCAAAATTTTATTTAATTAATCATAGGTAATGTTACTAATATATTGGATGATCTACTATTCATAAAGGTAATATTACTATTCATAAGGGTATGATACTATTCATAAGGGTAGGTCACTATTCACCAAAAATTATTTTTGATTCATTTGTCTCCAAAAATAATCTTCAACACACCTGTGTATGTCGGATTTTCAAAATTCCAAACATAGGGGTGACAAACTTATGTTTAAAGGTCACTTATCACATAGTAGATTATTATGTTTTGTTTTCATGTTAAATATAAGAATGTAATTTCCATTGAAAAACTGTGGGTCATTACATCTCCTCTGTCATTTACCAGGCTAATTTTTCATGCAAGCATTACAGCATGTCCTTGAGATTCCTCAAATTGATGCCACCCTCTCTCATTGGTCTATCCATACATTCCCACAACACCCATTGGTGACTTCCATTGTATTAGGAACCCAAAATGATGGATTCAAGGTGTTCATCAATTTTTGAAAGGATCTTCTTTATAACTTTGAAACCAAAGTGATCATGAATCGATATTTAAGTAAGTACACTGTTAACAAGAGAAATTCATTCTCCAAAGGAGAGATATCAGTTCTTCCAGTTCAAAATTATATCGATGATATTTACCGACTAAATGATACAAGTGATGGATTCAAAGCCTTTTTTATAAGATAGGGTTGTCAATGTATAGAATGGGGAAGTTTCCATGCATCAGGTTTAGGCTGACCTTGACGGAACATACACGTCTTTTAGATCTTTCATCAAATATGTAAAAGTTAATCATTGAAAAATTGATGTGTTTCCCACTCCACATGAATTAGTATTAAAATACCTTAGAGATACCATGAATCAATATTTTTCTATCATGTAGAATAATGATTGAGTCATATGCGTATATAATGTGTGAAATTCTATATGAGTGATTCCTGGATCGGAAGGGGAGCACATTTCTATTAGAGATGCTCCATATAATTAGACAGTTGAGGAAATCATGTGTGAGGACTAAGATGGTCAGAGAGAGAGGTTATCCCTATTTGATACCACGTAGAGCCTTGAAGATGTTGTGGCACTATCCAAATAAGAAGATAGAGAGCAAGGATGAACTAAAACATTTCAAGATAAGGTTCATAGCCTGTGGGAGAATCCCATACTCAAAATAACGTTTCTAATAATACTCCATTGAACTCGGTCAAATGATTTTTCCAGGTCAAGCTAAAGGGACATGTCTAAACATATAGTCTTATAGATGATGTCACTAATCTGATTCTAGACTATAGGATTGATGCATTGGATTGAACATCCCTTAATGAAACTGTGATGATCAGTGGAGATCCCTTGGGGAATATAGATGGAAATATAAGTATTAATGAAACTTTCAAGTATCTTGTATAGAAAATTAAATAAACTCACTAGTCTGTAATGAAGGAGGGTGGCAGGTTTCTTGGTTTTAGGAATTCCAACTAGAGACGTGGTACAAGAAACCCCTGGGAGACTTCCCCCTCAAGAAGAAATCATACAACGCTCTGACCTGATCAAGCTCGACGTGGTTCCAGGGCCCTCTATAGAATACTCTTTAAAAGTAATATAGAATAGGTCCACTCTCTAGGTTGAGACCATGCATCACATCATGATCCTCTTGTCCAGTTGGTTAAGCCTCAAAGGCCCTATTGTTGGTGTTAAAAATGGATTGGTGAATAACTTCTTTAAGTTCCTAAAATTCACTAGGATATCCATTAATCATGCAGGGATTTGGGCCATCTCTAACTTCTTGGAAGTGATGGATGGCCATTACGCCAACAACATCATGATCATCAGTGTGGGAGCCATCCTCTATGGTGGTGTTGGGTTTTATGAGGTACCATATTTTTTTGACATAAGAAAGGAAATATTCCATGTTATGATTTACATTGTGCATCTATTTGACCCACACTCAATCCAGAGAGAGCTTCCTATGTCGTAGAATCATATTGACCAGGATGTCCTTCTTGTTGGAGTGATCACTAAACATAGTCAACCCAGATTTCTTCTAGGAATTTTATTATACAATCAATGTATGCTATTACAATATCCATGTATTGAAATAATGAGGGTTGTTTTCTGATCCAAATCATGAGGTCATCTTTGAGGCAATGATGATTATTATGAGAGCTTGTCTATAAACACCCATGGGTTGGTTGGTTCCACAATTCAGCCACTACTTGGTGATATCCTGGGGAGTCGATCTAGATATGGGAAAAGGAGAACCTTTATTCTCTTCATGACATACATGTGAGTGAAACAAGAAGAGGGTAGTTGTCCCAAAGGCTTCTAGTGAGGTGAAATAACTTTTTTCATGGAAATTCCGAGGTTACATGATCATTCTTTAGATACCAATTGATGTGTCACCAGGTGTAGAGGTTTCCCTTCCTATTGTTTCACTAGGGGAAGTGGTCTCCAAAGAATCCTAGGTCCATGAGACCACTAAAATCCATGAAATGGGAGAAATTTATACTGTCCCTCTGAGGGAAGGGTCCACTTCTTTTCTTCTCTTGAGGATCAACAATGATATTGGAATCCACATCAACGAGCCATGCAGAATATGAAGGATCAAAGGATACATGGTCATTCCACAAGGATTATCTAGCGTGTCCTTCAGAGCTTCCATATACAAATGAGATTTATAAGTTGTGAATGTTTGATGATACCATAGTCTTGATGAACTGGACCAAAGTGGTGATGAGAATTAGAGAGATATGAAAATTCTAGAGTATCCAAATGTATATGTTTTGCGAGTTGGTGAGAAGATAATAACTCATATTTATTTGATGAGAAAACTTTGATAGTTTGGATGGATTCTGTTTGAGATCAAGAATAGCTAAAATGGAGATTTTTGGTTTTCTTTACATCTGTTGTCATTTAACCAGTCTTCACTCGGGCTTTTAGGCCCCAAGAATTCCCTACTTATAAGGTAATCACTGAAAAACGATGCGCCTGGAATTGTCCACTGACAAAACATCCTTTTCTGACTGAGAAGAGGAAGGGAGAATTCTTTATGGAATTTAATTTTGTATCTTGTGAAACCTCTATTAGACAGGAGAAGAGAATCCACTGAGGGAGAGGAAGGAGGAAGTTGAGGCAAGGTTTGGACCCTCTCATGTATCTAATATAGGACTTCGAAACAGACAAATACTGGTCTAGGATGTGGTAAAGACAATAGGCCGATCCTGAGATAGGGAGGGCTGGGCAGAAGGTCCAATTGAGGGGGTCCACAGGCGAGATAGAAGGAGTGGGAAAACCAAAATAGGACAATCTGGTAGGGAAGGAGGAGGTAATTTGGAAATAACCTGCATAAGAGGAGGAAATAGCTCGGAGGTACTAAAAATTTATTGCATAGAAGGGAGTATGTTGGGAGATACTTCTATGTCCTTCCCCTGAGTATGAAAACTAGGAAAATCTTGGGAAATCAGTGAGACTGAGATGGAACAAGAAGAAGGATGTTTCGGGGGAAAAGGTACAAAGGCTAAGCAAGGCACCAGATTATGGGTCGGGGGAGTGGACTCCAGACCGGGAGTGGATGAAATGGATGATTCTTGAATAGTAATGTTAGGAGACAAGGATGGGGAGGTTTATACATCCTTTCTATGAGGAGGAAGATCCTGAAGGAGCCACCCGTAGATGGGTAAAGAATGTACTCGAAGAAGACAGTTTGAGCAATACCTGGAAGGCTCTAGGAAGGCAAGATCCTAATTCCCAAAAAAATGAGTCTTGAATATGAAGGTGGATTAGATCTGGGAGAGGGAGGGATATGTCCATGTTGACGCAGATTTGGGTGATTAAGTACTATTCCAATCCAAGTGTTCACTCATCCATGTAGAGGAAGGATACAATGGTGTTTCTAATAGCATGTATGAAATAAATGTTCTGGAGGGGAAGCAGGATCCCGAGGAGATTGAGAAAATCCTCTTAGAGGGGGTATTGATCCCTGTTGGATGGATATCCTCTCACACACAGATTTTCACACAAAACAGGGAATCCAAACACAAAACAAGGACGCACAAAAATTATGTGGTTCGGTCGTAAGGCATACATCCACAGAGAAGGCAACATAAACTTATTATTAAAATGAGAATAAAAGATTAAAAATTCCCTCTCTCTCTCATGTTGAATATCAAAAAACAACACACACACACACACACACACACATATATATATAGTTGTGGATGAAGGAGACAATGCAAATGGCTGATTCAATTTTTTCCAGATGGAAACCATCTTTTGTTGGATTCTCATCATGGGATGCGACCAATTACTAAAATAGGTCTTCTATGGAAGCTATTCATCAAAGGTAGTCAGCAACTGCTGCAATTATTCATGGGAAAACACCAACTAATTTTGATATTTATATTTTCTCTGTAAAAACTGAACAATATCCACCTTGACTAAAAATATCACAATGCTTCCGCTCAAAAAAATCATCATATAACTGAAACAATTTTTCATGTTTCTGCTAAAACAAATCGTTCTTCCTGCTATTGTTTACCCTTCGCAATGCCCATAGTCATCTCAAGTTTGAGTCATATTGATCAATTCCAAATCATGTTGTAACTTTATCTCTATAGGAAATTTCCTGTCCTTAGGAGGAGGATCAAGATCCCAAATCATATTTTGATGAAGTGAATTCATATATTCTTCTATGAGAGACTTACACTGGTAAATTTTGTTGCTATCCAAATCATCTCGATAAAAATTTGGAACACCACCTTCAACTACATAGAGAGAAAAGCTAACCAATTTTCCAAACCTAGAAGGTTTTCATGTAATACTTTGTGTTCTACCAATGATGATAGTCTTATCTGACATCATTGCTCCACCTGTACCAGTCTTGGAAGTCAAATAATACAAAACACCTTTCCAAATACTTTAATCCCAAGAAGGGAACCATTATTAACATTCATGAATCCATCTTCCATGGTTGTCTGCAAACCATGATCATCCAAAACTCCAAGTGATATGAGGTTCTTCTCCAATTCTTGTACATATCTCACATATATAAGATGTAAAATTGTACCATCATGAATCTTAAATCGTATGGTTCCAATACCTCTCATATGGAAAGGGTGGTTATTTCCCATAAACACCACACCTTCATATGAGTCATTGAGGCTTCAAAACCAATCTTGATTCCTACACATGTGGAATGAACAACCTAAATCTTGAATCCAACCTTCTGAATGGTTGACCATCGAGTAAACGAGGATATTATCATCAACATATTCAATATCCTTGGTTCTATGTACAACATTTGCATTCAATTTTCTTATTTTGGGTCAATACTTCTTCCAGTTACCTTTTTCATGATAGCAGACACACTCATATTTTGCTGGACGTCTAAAGATAGACTCACCTTTTGATGTCGATTGTGATTCATCTCTTCTGAATCTTCCAGATTTCCTACCAAATGACCTTCCTTTAATTGTTATCAATACCTAAAATGTGGAATTCCAATGGTTATATTTGTCCTTACTCTTGTACTCATTGTTAACTAACGCTTTTGAATCATCAATAAATTTCACCTCTTCTTTACCATACAACAACGTCATAGTAAGGTGATCATATCACTCTAGTAGAGAGTTCACCAATAGTAGAGCCTTATCTTAATCTCCAATTTTTACCTCCAAACATTGAAAATATTCTATGATTTTATGAAATGAATCAAGGTTCTCAATCATAAAAAAACCTTGATTGTACAGAAATCTGAACAATTTCATTTTCAGGTACAATTGATTTACAATGATTTTGGCCATATATTTGTTCTGCAAAATAGACCACAAACTTTTTGCTGATGTTTCCCATATCACAGTGTATTTTTTATCTTTATCCAAACAAAGTCAGATTGTGCTACAATCTTGACGATTGAGTCTCTTCCAATCACCATCGGGAATGATGACAGGCTTTTCTTCCAATGTGATATCTAACTCTTTTGGAGTTAGAAAATCCAAAACTTCACATTACCACATGCTAAAATTGTTCTTCCCATAAAATTTGTCCACCTCAAATTTGGTTCAGGACACCATACTTCTATATCTGAAATTATTTATAGTACCTTCATCTGTAGCTAGAATAGACTTCTTCGGCTCAGGGGGTAGTACTGGACTATTTCGGTTTTTGGGATTCTCCATCACAAAAAGGGATCTGAATTTTTCAAAACAAATAGCATCGATGAATCCAAAATAGATGAAAATAACAAAATGAACTATTCAATTGCTTCAATAGGATCCCAAATGTATACCAAAAATTATTTGCAGATTTTTTGTTGACAAATATACCTAAAAAAGAAAAAAATGACAACTCAAAAAAAGCCTCTCAAATTCGCACGCCACTCACTCGATTTTATTCCATCATTAATACACTTTTAACTTTTTTACTTTATTATCAAAATAAAAAGTAATTCCACCTTTTAATATTTCCATGCCTTGCATGCCCATATCCCCTTTTCATATTTATATTTTTTTCCTTTCACAAAAATCCTCTCCACATTCCCTATATGAACAACACTAAGTTTTCCAGATCTAAAAAAATCTGAAAACCAGAAAAAGTAGATGCTATGGGAAGAGGAAAAAATGGTCAAACCAAGTAAAAGTGGGTGCATGCAAAAGCGGCGAGAGAAGGCATTGTGGATACGAATGGATTTGTAGTCATGCAAACAACCGGACCATTGGGGGGATCGGAGAACAACCGCATAGGGGTTGTAGAGACCTGGAAGATCAGCAGAGAGGGTGTGTAGATGTGTATACAGTAGTGGGTTACAGATGTGCGGATGACACATTCCAATAGTAAGCACGGACCTCCATGAGATCAGGTTTTCAAAATGTGATCGATGTGGATCTTTCCCATGTAATTGAACACTCGCGACAAGATCAGGTTTTCATAGAGAGACAGATGTGGATATTTCCATTGTAATTGAACACCCCCATTGATACCACTTTTTTGGGTGGTTATCCTCATACACTCAGATTCTCACCCAAAATAGGGAATCAAAACACAAAATATGGACACACAAAAATTACGTGGTTAAGTCGTATGACCTACATCCATGGGGAAAGAAGCAGAAACATATTATTCAAATGAGAATAACATATTAAAAATTACCTCTATCTCTCATGTCTAATATCACACAAAACCACACACACAAACACACACACACACACACACACACACACATATATATATATATATCACCGGAGGTAGAAGACGATGCAAATGGACTGTGTAATTTTTTCTAGATAGAAACCACCTCTTGTGGGATAGTAATCATGGGTGGATACCAACGGCTACAAGAATTCTTTTCCAGTTTCTAGTAATCAAAGGCAATCACCAACTGCTTAAATTATTCTTGTGTGGCCACCCACTAATTTTTATATTGATACTTTTTCATTTAGAACTCAACAGTCCCTGCTATGAACTTTTATAGCCCAACGAGAGAGGTTAAGACCCATTGGACCACTGAGTGGGGGGATTTTCACCAGGCCAGGATGAAGTCCACCTCTAAAGATATGACCACATAAAAAGATATTCAGTTACAAGATGAAACCCAATCATTTTAATATAGCCTCAAGGAGTCTACAAATGATCTAAATACCTATAGAAATAGCCTATCTACCCTAAGACAAACTAGTTTGAATCATCATCAAATCCTTCTGCGTTCATATTTTCAATATCTCCTCTAGTCATGTCGAGAAAAGTCCCCATAAATCAAAATGATTAAACAATTATCTGATTGAATCATAAAAAAACCCTTTCAAAAACAATAAAAAATCATAGGGATAGAAAAAAGGTAACCACAAACCTAGGAATGTAGGGTGGGGAGTTACAAATAATCAATATGGAAAACCATCAAAATATCTCCTATTTATGGGGAATTTGAAAAGGGGAAGAGTATATGAAGGATATAACTTAATGGAACTCCATTATTTCCATTAAACCTAAAAAACCTGGGATATAAACCTAAAATTACTAGTTTACCCCCTTTTAAAAAAACATTCAAGGCACCTTGTCACGAAATGACCATAAGAGTGTGGAGAAACAATGAGGTTTACAAAATGACCAATCAATGCCTGGTACCATCTTGGATCAGAAACTAGAGGCCATAGAGTAACCATCCTAGGTGGTTGGTTTGACCCCCCAACATTACATCATCATTGGGAAGGCTCACAAGGGTCACTCTGTGACCACCCTAGGTAGGGGTGAAATTCCATGAAAAACCTCTATTATATCATGACCCCCTTGGGCCATGGAGTGACATGCCACACCTAGTATGGCCCAATACCCAAGGGATATACCTAAACAATAACAACATGAAACCCCACAGTACATTTCATGACACACATCATTGTATTCCATCATGTAATTACTTTACCCTATTAAGGAATGATGTGCTACTTATATCCAGAATCAACATGGGCCACCTCAACCCCACTCCAATATTCACCAGAGATCATGAAACACCTATTTTGAATAAATCCATTTCCAAAAATGATAACCTATATATTTTCCAACACATGGAATTTTAATTCAATCCCCAATTCTAGAAACATCCCTTGATTTGGGATCAAAAATTTAAAATTCCGCTAAAATTTCTATCCATAATGATGAGGGATTTTATAAACATCAAAGAATCTATCAATAATATGTAATTAAATGTTAGTGAAATTGTTAAATTTCATAATTATAAGAAATGTTTGGGTAGTTTTTAAATTCTAATTAATATTGGATATTATGATATTTGAAATGCATTAACATGAAGAACATATCGTGGAAATACATGTATGAATCTAATATTTTAATTTTTTAACTTATAGATTTAATTTTTCTATTTTTATAGATTCATAATCATATAATTGGAAAGGATTTGGTAACATGAATTTTTTCCTAGGTGTGGATATGTATAATGTTTATTGATGGTGCAGATTGAAGTAAGCATCAAATTACATATTTTGGTTTCATAATATTTTATAGTTGTAGTGTTATAGAAGTTTGATGCTTCCTATTTTAATAATATTAATTGGAACTATTTTTTTCCTATTTTATGTGCATTTTGGTTGTATCTAGTATTCTTGGGTTTTTATTTTTCAATCCATTTAGATACTTCAAGTGTTTTTCCCATTTAGTGGTAAATAATTTTTAGGACTTTAAAACTATATTTGTGTCACATCAATTATTAGTTAGTACATATTTTATTTAAATGATTTTTTAGTGATATATTTTTATAGTGGTTCTCCTTAAATGGTACACAATTCAGCATAATGTAGTACTTTTGATAATACAAAAAGTGGATTTGGAGGTGTGTGTGTGTGTAAACATCATGCTATACATAAAATTTTAAAACTTTGGATTAGAAGGGATAAATCCTACCAAAGATTTTATTTAATTAACATTCACAATATGTTGGTATCCATGAGGTTTTATTGATGATATTTTGGTTACAAATAATAATTTTCACCACATTATAGACCTTCTAATTCTTAATATGGATGAAGAGAAAATAACCCATATTATTAGAAAGCTTTTTTTCAATGGGAAATCCCTTAATTGATGTTTAAAGTTGGGAGTTATATTTTGTAGTTTTAGGTGAGAAATCAAGTTCAATGTTCTTAAAGTGATGAAGAATTAATATTATGTAGATGAGGATTGAGTAAGGGTGTTACTCCCATTAAAGATATGAATGCAAGATATGTTTTAATGAAGAAATTAATGATGGTAATTGATGAGATAATGGAGAAAAATGGATGGTTTAGATTATAGAGAATGTTGTAAAATTTGTTACAAAACTATAGATAAGGGAGGGATAACATTTTTTATTAGTTTATAAATTAATGTTAGTTTTTTATATTAACTAAAAATTGGTGGATTGGTGCTATAGATGTGGATAATTGTTTACCTCAAGAAGGTATATATATAAATTTAAAGAATAGAAGATGGACCATTTATGTGGTGGAATCTCAATATAAATCACTCATTTATAAAAATTGGAAAAATTATTTCCAATATTTATTCATGTGTTATAGAGAGGTCATGTAAACCTCAATGGATCTAAATAAATAACATTTAATAGGAAACATTAGTTTTTTTTGTTTTTTTTAGAAATTAATTCTCTGGATTGTTTTTATAAATTGGTTTGAGGATGTACAATTCACTCACCCTTATATTATTGAGATTTAATAGAATAGATCTTGTATATCCACTTTTACATTTGGATTTTGTTGGATCAAGAAGAAAACATTGTATGAAAGATGATTACAAGATGATATATATATATAATATTAAATTTATAAGGGGGTGTGGCTTTAAATTATTTTCATCTTTAAATTCCCTACATATTGTTTATTTCATTACCAAACATCATAAATTGTATACCACAGTTATTTTTTTCTATATCCTTGGCCAATAATTAAAAAATTTGTATAAGAATACCGTCATTCCTAATATTAGTTTTAATATTGAATAAAATTGAATATGTATAATGATGAGTGGGTGATTAATGGTAAAAAATAATAATATTTGTTTGATAATTCAAGATATGATAAGATTTTTTTATTTATTTAAAGTAAATTCATCAAATAATTTCACTATTTAATTTTTTAAATGTTTATATTAATTGGATTATTATTATTATTCATTCAATGAGTTATTTTATAATGTTAAAATTATCAATTTTGAGTGGTATTCTACACCAGTTTTAATACATTGTTTACCATACCCTCTTTCATGAGAGATTATTGAGACATGTATAACTAGTATAACATATATTTTGATCTAATTAAAATATTAATATTTTAATACATATTAAAATTATTAAGGTTAAATTTTTATTTTTTAGGAAATACGATCTTAATACCAATGTTACATTTTATCGTTCCATTCAAGGTAGGGGTGATGAAAACCTAGGAATTTTTATGGGTTGTATATCCTAGTTGCACAATCCCTTAAATCACGTCGTTAAGATATGAATAAGGTAAAGTGGGGAGATAATGGGTTTTTCAAGGTCACTTCATGCTTCCATAGACTATGTGGTCAAGTCATAAACATCTTTAAAAATATATATTTTTCTTTGAATAGTTTAATATTAATGAATGTGGTTTCATTTTCTATATCATATCTCAATAACCCCCATAGGGGATTCCCCTCACTACACCTCCTTGATTCCTCCATATCCTCCTTGATTTAAACTTATATTTATTCATAAAACATAATGATCACCCTATGTAAGTGGTTTATATAATTATTCTTCTCCACGTTATTCCCCTTTTCTCTTCTCTTATACACTATTAAGGTCATGGATGATTTGGGTTTTAAATTTCATGGGATTAATTTGGGAATAATTTATATTAGAAATATCTCTTTAATTTTAAGGATTATTTCACTCCTCCCTCTGTGGTAAAACATTCTGGGAAAGATGATTCAATGGTTATTGTTAAGTGGATCCATGTTATTTCCTTTAATCATCATTTCATGAGTCTGTGCATGTTTTAATCTCATGTTTTCAAATAAAATAAACCTTATAGTAACTATATGTGGGGTTTCTATAGTTATCCAAATGTTTCTCTCAATTTTTTTGATAATGAAATATTAATTCCAATCCTTTAATACATAAATGTTTTTCTTATGTAAACAAAAAAACTTGTTTCTCATATTAATTACAACCTTGGTTTTTGATAATTTATTTAAGGACACTCTTTTGAAATATTAATATTGATTTAGAATTTATTTAAACCCTATAATTTTTAAGGATTTATTGAATGAATTAATTCTTTTCTCTTTGAAAGATATTTCCTATTTGTAATGTCTTTTTGATATTTTATTTTATTTTCATTATAGATAATTTTACGGATATGTCCAAAACATTTAATTTTATTACTTTAATTATGGATTTTCAATTGTATACTTCATGAATTATATTTTGCATAAGTTTCTTTGATATTGATTATATTGAATGTAAAAGTTTACTTCTATATAGAATGATCTAGGGTAATGAGAAATAATATGTCATTAACTTTTTTTCATATGGGGATACTTCAATGAAGGGTACTGGATGTGAGGATGAGTTTTTATTGTTACCAATTATTTTTATTTTGATATATATATATATATTTAGTTTTCAATTTTTGACTTCTATTTACATGTCATGGGAAACCGTAGGAAGTTAGGTGGGAAATCTTACTATTAGTTCTCCACCAGCCTTGATGAGATTCAAACTAGTGGTAATGAGTTATGAATTTCATTTTCATAGGTTACTTTTCTTCTTATCTATATAATATTAGGAAACATATGTGTTTAGGTAGTTATATTTCACAAGACAATACAATTATATAGATTACTTTATTGTGATGTATAAGATTATATCTTGGTGTCCTAGGTGTTCCCCTGAAGACTGTTAATATTATTATTTATGGTTGTTGATTTAATTTTAATTGTTATAATTTTTATATATACTTATGCTTTTCTTAATTTATGGTTTATGATAAATCATGAATGATTAAATTTTAAATTTTTATAGGTAATGGTTTTTCAAATGTAATAAATTAAATCTTTTGTGATTATTTGTCTATTGTTCTTTTAAACCTATATTTATGAATATTACTTTCTTTAAAACATTATTATTTTTTACATATAATTTTACTAAAGTGTTAAAATTTTTTCAATGTATAAGAAGAATTGAAGCGATTTTAGATGGTATGAGAAGTATTATTTTTAAAAAATACTGTTAACTTTGTTGTTTTTTTTTTCATCCTAAATTTTTTATTAATTGTATATTGAATTATTTTAAATCAATAATTTTACTATTTCAGAAAGAAATAAATACAGTTAATGTTACCAGGTTATTTGATTTAATAAAAATTAAAATGTTTCTTTTATATAATTTATTTTTAAATTTTATAGAATGTTTTAATCTGTAATGGTTATGCATGGTATATTTGGGGGATCCTATAATGAGTGTTATTCATACACCTTATATACATTATCCTTTTTAATTTTACTTGATGGTTTATGATGTAGGTGATATTAAGTCACCACTCAGGTATGGTGTTTGATCAATAATTTTTTTTGTGGGTTATGGAGATAATAAGTTAAGCTTGGTTTCTCATCACTGGTTGATGGATCAGGTTGGGTAATTTTTTTATTTTCTATATTAATGAATCTTGAGTTCCTCTTATGTATCTAAACACATCATCTTCCATTACCTCATATAATATCTTATTTTTACTACATCAACATATTAATTAGGACATACTGATATTAGTTAAATATTTATATTGAATGTTTTTGAACTATATTCTTTTTATTTAATTATGTCTCAATTTTTTATTCTTGATATATGGAAGAATTTATTTTATTTTAATGGCCCTCTAAAATATTGAGTGGTGATGTTGAAATCCTAGGCGGGGTTTTTCATTTAATTATTAATTTATCTTGAAAAATCATTCATATTTGATTATAATTTTATACTCATACACTAGTTTCAGATAATTTTTGATCATGGACACACCTCAGGCCTTATGGTGATTCAGTTTGGGTATAGATTTAGGATAACCTGGGTTGGTTATTTATAAAATGGTATTAGATCTGGGTTATTATTTGTGTTAATTTATAAGTAATTTTGGATATAATATATTATTTTTAGATCTCAATGGGTACTGTACGTGATGGTTTTATGTTAGCACTATTATTGATGATCTGTGAGAGTTTAAAGGTAATTTTATTAATGTGATATTTTGACTATAGGTTTGATTCATCATATATTATAGTTGAAAATTTATCTTGGAAATGAAATTGTTTTGTGAAATATATAGGTGAATTTTTACTATGTATGGTCCACAAACTATGCATGAGTACCAGGAAACAAAATAGGGTCTATCTTGTATGGTTCACATGGGCAAAGCATGATGAAATATTCCATGAAAACAAGAAAATAGATCATAAGTAATTTATTATTTCTATAATTACATTACCTCTAATGGGAGAACATGATTTCTTATATTGTATACATAATGTTTATAATTTTAATTGGTTCTAGTTTTATGATTTCAAATATTTTGTGTTTAATATTTTATATTTTTATATTTGGTTATAACTTTTTAATGGTTGATTTTTTTCAATTACATGGAGGTTTATAAAATAAATTTAATCATTTCATAAGTTTCTAAACTATGAATGACTCATATGGTTGATATTAATTGCTTTATATTAAAATATACTTATTTCAAAGATGTTTATTTTAATTTTAATTAATTTAATTTTAAACATTTTCATTAAACAAATTTGATATTAAATAACAGTTTTCCTAGGTATATCATATGATTCAAATACATTTTGAAATTCTATAAGAAAATAATTTTAAGAGAGATTGAAGTTATTTGTGTTGATTGCTCTTGTTATTTTTAACTATAATTCTTAGATCAATTTTTCAATGGTGAGCATATAATTATAAATTTATTATTATAAATTAATGTTTTTGATTTCATCTTTATAAAAATATAGAAAATGAAAAGATTTAATTTATGAGTGATTTTAAAATTTGATTTTTTGTTTTTTAAAGGCTATAATGTACTTGTAATGTATCTATAATGGTTTAAAAAAGAGAATTTGTAACATTTGGTGAAATAACATGACAATAAAATAATTTTCTATATAATTATAATGGATATCCCAGTTTATTTAGAATGATTTAACTAAAACCAAAATTCATTATTTTCTCATCAACTGTTTTGAAGTTAAAAATGATGGTTCCATATACTATAGGAAAAAACTAATTTTTCTGATTTTTGGTACTCAATTAATTTTATAGTTAATTGGTATAAATTATTATGAAAATTTTAAGATATATTATTATTGTTTTAGTTAATTATATGTGTTTTATGTAATTATAAACCATTATGGGTATCTTTATTATGTTTTCTATTTTATATAATTTTTTAGTTCTTCCAAAACAAATCCTCATGGATTCCCAAGAGTGATCCACATGAGATTAGCCATACCTAGACTAACTAGATTATCAAATATTTTCTTGGTTGATCATACCTTTTACTCAATCAATAGATCATATTTTCTTTCTGATAATAGATTAATATAGAGAATTCCTTTTGAAGTTTCAAATTTAAACCCTTCTATCTTCCATGGGGAGTAGGGTTACCATGGGGTTAAAAATTGGTGAAAACATAATGAGTGTATCTTTGATTGACCCAAAATTACTAAATCCCGTAAGATAAAGTTTTCCGTATTTATTCCTGAAACCCTAATTTAAATGAAATTGTGGTCCATTATTTAGAAAAATCAATAGGGGCCACTCATGGAGTGGTTTCATGATATTATTCAATCAATAATATTATCTTGAGGTTATCAATGTGTTCAATGCGGTCGATTTATATTTACATGATTAGAATTACGAGAAAGTGTTAGAGTGTACTAATCACTTTGTTGAGATAACATTTTATCTACCGTAGTCAGTCTCAAATGATATCTTGAATTCTCAATGTTTTGAATGGGGAATCTATAATAACCTATAGTCTATGTTGTCCCTATATAACATGACCACTTAGGTGGAGGTGATAAGTAGGATGATAGAGTTTAAAATATCAAATAAGTAGTGTATCAGATGGGTAATTTCACCTATATACCTCAGAGTGGTGAAGTAAATTTGTATTGTGAATATACGATATAGGTTGAATCTAGTTAGATGAGTGGAGGTATTATAGACTATCCTTTTCAAAATATCCATCTTCTTCAGAATACAAATATTTGGAATTTCATCAATATAAAAATATATGGTATATGAATATTTTCTATTATGTATCCCTTAAAACCTTATATAGTTTTATACAATTGAGTCATCTACAAATATTCTTTAATAAAAAAATATTTAAGAACGGTAAATATAGTTAAACTCTTTCAATGGATCTTTAGGTCTAATAGTTGAACTTAAAGCCTGTGAAATGGTATATTTAAAAATACCTTATTTTATTTTAATTCATCATCTCATTATATATTATGTCTTTTATAATTTTATCTAGTACAATATATTACTTATTCAAGAGTATTCCCATCATTTTTTTGAAAATTTTTAATAGTTAACATATATTTACCCATATATCTCACAAATACATAGTTACTTATGATAGTATTTTGAGATTACTAAGGAAGGTAATTAAGTAAAGTAACTTATGTACACAGTGTATTTGGGGGATTATATATTGTGGTGTGATCACTTGGAATGGACCACATCCTTTTATCAATGTTAGTTATTTTAGTGTCATTGTGATTTATATTTTGTTTGAGATGGAGAAGTTGTTTGTCACTCACCTGCTCCTATTGTTAGTGGGTAAGGGTGTTTACCTCTAAATCATACCTCCAAAAATGATTTAAGGACATGTACACCTCTATGGGATTGAATAAATTTTATATAAAAGGGATGTTGACAAGCTATTATGCTTAATATGGTCTTGAGTCTTGAAAATTCATTCATAAATTGAATATTTGATTGTAATACAATGTACAAGACTTCTATATATATAATTTTTCTTGGATTCAAGTACTGATCCTGAAATGAATTTTTGGAGTCAGAATCAGATCGATGTATGGATACTTATTCTTATATTGATAAAAAAATTGGGAAAGTAATTTTTTATGTCCCTACATGACCTATATTACTTTTTTTCTTTGAATTTTATGCTTTTTAGTTGATCCTTTATATTATCTATGAATAATAATAATTAGAATATTTTAATTAATTATTATTCTATAAATTAATATAGGTTATTATCTCTCTATTTTGATTCCATTAATTAACGAAGAAGTTATGCCTCATATACTCATTTATTAATAATTTATATAAAGATTTCTTATGGGAGAAACTGATGGGTGAAAATTTTCACACCCATGATGTCACTTTTATGTATATTATGTATAATTGATTAATTTTGAATAATTATAGAGTTCAGGGAAAGTGAGAAATGAGAAATGAGAAATCTGTCTTGATTGTAAAGTCTTGGTGTATTGTCCCTTTGAACTTGACCTTATAGTGGAACCATACATAGGGTAAAGAAGGGAGAAAGTAGGTTTTCCATGATCTCCTTACAATCATGGCGACTGTATCGTCTCCCTAGGAACCTATTTCAACATAAAAAAATTTAGTTTTTAAAAATCCACATTCAAATGAGGTGGCATCATTTCTGCCTTTATTTCTCAAAAAGACCCCACATAATTTCCACCATGATTTCTTCGTAGATCTTCCATCACCTCTCTATCTCCTCCATGATTTAATCTTATATTTATTAATCCAATTTCATGATTACCATCAGTGATTAGTCACTTTTCCTTCCTCAAATTCTACCTTATTATTCAATTATTAATCTCTCCTAATTTCTTGGTGGATTGTGATTTAAGATTCCATTGAATTAATTTGTGTAATCACGATTTTATGGGTTATATATTAGCTTTTATATATTCAATCAATCATTTTTATTGTAAAAACAATCAGGGAAAGTGGATTAAATGATTATTGATATGTGAAACTATGTTATTTCATTTAATCATTTCTTCAGGTGAGATTTTATGTTTTAAAACATGGATTTAAATTAAAATAAACCATTTTGTAATTATATATGGCGTTTCAATATTTTTCAAATTGTTTCTATCATATTATTTAAATAATAAAGGTATATTTTTAATGATTTAAATCGAATAGATTTAATGAAAATAACTCATAGATGGTCTTTATATTAATTATATCATTGGTTTTGATTAATTTTATTGTGGGATCGTTGTGAAATATTTCACCATTATTTATAATGAATTAATATCATGATTTTATTATTTTATTCAAGGAATTAATACATTCATTAATACTCTTAAAAAATATTCCATGGGAAAAGTCCTTTTGAGATTGTATTATATTATCCTTTTTAAAAAAATTATAGAAAACTCTAAAATGTCATAGTTAATTATTTTTTATTGGAATTTGGAATTTGAAAACATTATTTACTATGTTTAGGTATAGGGTTTGATATTTATTTCTATTAAACCTCATGAATCCAATACCCTTTATTTTGATTATGTGGAAAGTGAAATTTCACTATTATAATGAATGATATTGGGTAAAGAGTTTATATATGACATGAAAAATTTTAAATAAGGGAATAATGTTATGAACAGAACATAGAGGTGAGGATATATTATGTTTTTATATATTATTTTTACATTGATATATATATATAGTTTTGTGTTTCTCACATCAATTTACATGTCATCATAAACCATGAGTAACTAGCTGTGAAATCATTGTATGATTTCTCTACTTTCTATAATGAGATTGTTTATTATTTCTAGAAGTTTTTAATTTTCTATTAATATAAGATTTTCCTCTTGGTTTTGTCTAGATATGTAAAACATATTATTTATGTAGTCGGATATCATTAGTAATTCTAATTATATGAATATTGTTATTATGTTTTCCAAGATTACCTCTAGGGAACATAAGTGTTTCTATGTCATTTTTATTACCATTTATGGTGATCTCATTAGTGACCAATATTTTTATTTTTATTATCTATTTTGTTTTAAAAAATATATGTTTTATGCTAAATCATTCATGAAGTAATTTCAATCTATTACTAGAAATTATTATTTTTAATGTAATACCACATGCCAAGAAATGGATTTTTTTATTATCATCTAATATTTTTGAATTATAATTAACAAAAAAGATAAAATATCATATTATATTTCCTTTAATAACATGTTTATGATGTTTTCTTGAGAATAAGGAAAATTGCTTCAATTTTAGAAGGTGTTATTGAATGAGTAAAAAAATAATTTTTAGATTTATTTTTTATTTTCTATTCGTCATTTCATGATACTATTTTTTTATAAATGGTAATTATTTATTGATTTTAAAAAAATAACATAACTCTTATTAGAATAATAGATTATATGAAAGGTTCTAATGTTATATTTTTACTAAAAAAATATTATTTTTATATATTTTATTTCAAACTCTTTAAAATGGATTCGTTATTAAAGGTTATGCATGAATTACATGGTGGGATCCCATTTTACATATTTTGGTCAAACCCTTTATTAACACTCCATATATATATACACATTATGTCTTGTGATATATGTTCAGGTAAACCACCACTGGATTCCAACAGGTGATCAATTTCATTTAGAATTTGTGTTTTGGAGGTTACAAGAGATGCTTGATCACTCACCATGGGGGGATGTTCCATATTAGGTCATTTTAATCATTTATATATTTTAGGATCCTAGGTGTTTGTCATGCATTGAGGTAATTTATCCTCCCTCATCCTATGATTTCACATTTTCATTCCATAACATATGTATTATTATATATTGATACTTGTCTCTTATTTGTGTTAGATGTTTAATAACCTATTTGAAAGTTTCATTTCATTATGCCTCATTATCTTGGTCATGATATGTGTAATTGTTTATTTTAGTTTGGTGTCCCTAGGGATTACACGATCATCATTCCAAACTATTAAGTGGTAATTTACTTTTAATTATTGATATATCAATTGAAAAAAATCCCACATTGAGTATAATTTAAAGTGGAATGGGTATTGAGTTAGTATAGCTCATGTTGGTTAGTTAAAATTTAGATATATTTAATGCCTATGGAAATATTATATATACTTAATATTGAGAGTGTCACTAGTTTAATTAATCTTTACTAATAAGAGAAATAATTTTTTGGCAAGGTATACTGTAATACTGTAAGAATATTAATATCAAGTTGAATGATTTGAATGAATGTAAGGATAAGTATCATCAATTGAGGTGAAAAATTAAATACATATTTGATTAGTTTTATTAAAACACAAAGAATTAAAGAGATGTTTTTAAATTATTCTTGAAATTCTATTCATGATTGATAATTCTTTGATTTTATAAACTGTGGTCTTTAAATCATGAACATGATTTATGTTCACTGGTATGATGAATATTTCATTCGTTCTCATAAACCAATATTTTATGTGAATGGGGCCTTGATAAGTCAAAAATATTAATTCATTAAATTAATTATTTCATGAATTAATGAGGTGGTATTGTTTAATTTATATTGGCTTATGTTTTTAAAAAAAGGAAATATATTTGGGAAGATTTTAGAATAATGGGTAGAAATTTGGAATCATATACGCGAAGGTGAAGTGGAGATCATGATGTGGTCAACTACGGATGGTATAAAATCTAGTTAAATTATCATTATATTAAAATTAATCCAGTATAGAAAATTTTAAAATTTTACACAAGGATATTATGACTATTTTAAATCCTTATATGAATCATTGTTATAGTTTCAAGAAGATATTTATAGAAGGATAAATATATTTTATATTATTTTGAATCATATTTTAAATTATTAATAGAGGGATTTTTGGAAAAATTATGTTAATAATAATGTTATTGTACCATTGGAAAATATTTGGAGAAATTGGAGGATAATCAAAAATATATTTTATAATTTAAAAAAAGCTATAACACCAATATGGGAATTTTGAGATCATACATACAATTATAACTATATTGGATGAGTTTTAAGGACACTATATATTATTGTGAAGGCCACCATGACATGGTTGAAGGTTTCTTTCCATTTTCCATACATTTTATCTAATTTTTATGTATATAATATCTTCGAATGATATAAAAAGGTAGAAACATTTCAATGTTTTTTGGAACAAAGCAACCGACATTGAGCCATATTTTTAGTGGTATTGAAATTTAGTTAATGGAAAAGTGAGATTGGATATGTATGATATATACTTTTCAATAAAAGAAGTTACCCGACTTCAAATTCAAAATAGATATATCACTAATAAGATATAGGACTTTAGTAGTAATTTTTATGTGAATGAATGTTAAGGTATATTTTTTTTGTTTAGGGTTTTCTATCACCTATATCCTATAAATAATGCATGAAACACTGCATTATTATTAGAAAATGAGATGTTAAATATGTTTTATTGGGTTTTGTAATTTAGGGTGATTTAGTGAGTGATTTATTTAGCTTCCAATGTTGATTCTTATTGATGATTAATGTATAATAATAGATTGATTAATTTTATTAAAATACATATTATTTATATTCTATCAGGATCATATGAAATCTATTTATGTTCAATGTTTAATTATTGTTTTTGTATCACCTATTCAGTAAATTTTTCAATGTAATTTACCAAATGAAATGGGGAGTTTTCTATTAGAGATCAACGAAAAACAAATATTATTAAACAATTATCACTCATTAGGTATGGTGGACTTTCAATTAACTCATATACACAAATTTATAAACTATTGATACACCCTCCCCATTTAAATTTATTTAAATAGTTTTTGATTTACATCAAATAATTTATATATTATGTATTATATTTTTAAACGAATGTTTTATTTTAGGTATCACTAGTCTTCATGGGTTCTACCGAAAATTTCATCTATACTAAACTAAACTTTTTTAGTTTTATGGAAGAGTAATATAAATTTCCTACCATTATTCCCCAAGAGAACTAACAATGCCTGATATATGGTTATCATCCATCTTCGTAAATTTAAATATTAGTATCCAAATTTATAATTTATCCTATTTTAATTTGATATTTCATTTACATATATTCTAATTATTTCACCATTTTTATTTAGTATTTTTAATCCCATTTCCTTTGAGTAAACCATTATAGATAAAGGAGTAATAATATAATACTGTGATTGTCTTGTATTATGAATATTCTTATTATCAAATGTATCACAAGATCTCAATTATCAATAGTTTTGAATCAAATATTTATATAATTTACAATATCCAATCCAATACAAAAGATATGGGAAAAATCTTATTCTTCTATCCCTAATAGTTTTCCCCATAAAAATCATTATAACTCTAATTTTGATATTATTATGAAAATATATCCTATCTATTTAAATTTATAACAATAAATATTGGTAAAATACCCAATAATGATCATAATTGTATCTTTTATGGGATACTTATAGGAAACCAATATTTCTCTGATACCAACTTAAGTAACTTCGATAAAAGATTAAAACGCGTAATCACTCATATCTAAAAATATTGATGAATAATAAATTCATATGTTTTTATAAGTTTTAACTCTAATATGGGAAACTATGTATTTGTTATGATAAATAAAAAATATTTAATATATTCTTATGAAATTTAATAACATGAATAAAAAATGGAAGGTATCATACTTTACCATAGACCTATATCTAGATAGCTTATATCCTAACCATTTATACACGATCCCTCATTTTTATAATGGATCATCAAAAAGTTCTAAAAAAGTATTTCTATACTACATAATTCTTTAACATCAATATGTTAATAATTGTTTTTCATTTTAAGATTAAAATAGTAGAAAACACATATTTAAACTCCTTTTATAAAAAAAACTTGATCGGATTATACTCACGAGTCTTCAGTAATTCATAAAATATAATTATTATCTCATTCAAAACAATTTGGAAAAAAAATTCAATATATATTCACAATTGTGTTCTTAAATTCTATATGATTATTTTCTTAAAATTTGAAAACATACCTACATATATATTTTTTAAATTTATGTTTTATAATATAATGTAAATAAATTAAAAATATACAATTAATGTTGGACATATATCCTCTTGAAAACATCACAATAGGGTGTCTCAAATTATGGGAAATAAATAATATTAAAAAAACTACAACTATTATTTGAAATTTTATCAAAATATATATTTATTTTATCCATTTATTTCTCAACACAATATTTGGGGAAATCCTCTAAAAAATATCCTGTTTTTGTAAAACATATAAAATATCCAATAAGTTTTTAAAAAATGTAAATTATTACATATAAGAGCTCAAATATTGTTATAAAACATATATTTTACTTATATGAGCTCTGAAAGACCAATTCAATCCTATTTAGTCCGAAGTATTACTTACATAAGATTTTAAAATATAATATTTCCTTATATAGTCTGTTAAAATTTTTATTCTCAATTAAAATGTTCAAAAATTAATTTTTTTTATAGTAAAATGCATTATTTTATATCTTCTTGAAAAATTTCGTAACTCATATGTTAACAGT
The DNA here is from genome assembly GCA_963277665.1 of Viscum album. Lineage (NCBI taxonomy): Eukaryota > Viridiplantae > Streptophyta > Magnoliopsida > Santalales > Viscaceae > Viscum > Viscum album. Next base: position 500,650,460 of record OY728139.1, read on the forward strand.
GGATCTTGATGAACTCACCAATATAGTGAAAATTTTATTCTTACCCCAATAGTGATATTTTCATTTCACACTCAAATAGAAACATCAATCTCCACAAAACATATACAAAAATATTAATAACATTCCTAAATTATTTTATTCCAAAAATATGATATTGATAATAAATAAAACTAACATAATCATAAAATTAACATCCATAAAATTATTTTTATATTTAGTATTCAATTTTAAAAAATCTCAAAAATAAAATAATGAAAGATAAGTGAATGATTAATATATTAAAAAATTATATATAAAGGTAAAATATGAAATTCTCTGAAAAAATTTATGAGTTTTAATATCATATCAAAAATCCAAAAAAATGTCTGATGTCACCCATTTTATAAACATATACACAAAAATATTTAATATATATGTATGTATATATATAATTAATAATCATAAAAAAATAATTTCACTATTCTAATGATAATCTGAATAAAATAATATTTAATTTAAAAAACTATCTAATGTTGCTCAAAATAAAAATACATGAAACTATGAGATATAAGGATAAAAAAATTAAAAAACATTCATTCCAAACCAAATTTAGTAATATCATAAAAAATTAAATATATATTAATATCTTATGAAAATAGTAAATCTAATAAGAACTAGAACATGATCTCTTCCCTTAGGAACATTAAAATGATTGTTTACTTTTGAAGAATAATATTCAGAAGAGGTGAAAGAAAAAATTATTAAAGATTTAGGCATGAAGAGTTGAAAGGTTCTCATATATATATTGCATGTAATAATAATTCCTTGAATATGAGGTTGGGAAGTTATAGTATGTGAATCGATAGTGTTAAAAAATATACAGTGAAGAGACTAAGATGTGGTATTTATGAACTAGTATAAAATAATATACCTTCAAATAGATATGGATTCATTGTTGAAATAAATTCAGAAATTATGTTTTCTTCTCATTTTATTCACCATTAAAAGGTATATTTTAATTCTAGAAATATATAAATTCTTATTACGATCAAAAGTTCCTCATTGATTTTATTTATTAATGGTATAATCTCTGAATCTATGGATAGGGAAAATAAATTTTTTATTTTGTCATTCTTCATGTAAAATCATTGTGAAATAAAATTAACCCCAATATATTTTTGATATTATAAGTAGTCATATCCAAAATGATCTAGTTTGAAAATAATAAAAATATTTTGTTTAATTTTTTTTGGATAAAGTTAGTTGTAATTTTAAATTCAAGAAAAATTATATTGATCACTACGTATATAAAAATGAATTTTTAGTCTGAGTTCGGTTTAATGTCTTTAAGATATGAATTTCTGGCTGAGGAGTAAGAGGAACCCCATTATAAGGTTCAACGAAACTATTTTTTTGAAGATATGAACTAAATTGATAAAATCATATACTACATATTTTTTAAGGTATAAAATAAAATTATCCAAGAATATAAAAGGATATAATTTCTATTTTATTTACTAATTATATAAATAAACATAGTCACCCATTAAAACTCTTAAATAATAAACCATTATAAGAAACTAAATTTTAAAATATGAATTATTTGGATATTACATATTTCATGAATATCAATTGATTAGATTTAATATATGCTCTTAATATCATCCTAACCTATGAAACCTATGTATTTCCAACAATATTAATTATACATAGATCTATAATATGGGGATTTTATTAAACTTTTATCTAAAGATAAAACCATGATTTGTTGGTACTAGCCATTCCATGTATTATTCTAAATTAAACCATATCATGGTGAAGGTTACCAAATCAATGTTATTTCCAAGGAAATTCACAAATTATAAAATAATATATTTAAAGTGATTATTACTACTATAATAAACTATGATTATTGGATGAAATATCATTTCATGATCTTTATATATTTTTAAATATCCAAATTAACTATTTTAATTTTTAATGATTAATCACAATGATGATTAAATATAAAATAATTTATAACATAATAAAAATTTCCATTCATAGCCTATATATTGAGAGAAATTTGAGATCAAAGAAGTTTCCCTATATGTTATTTAATCCATTATAGTAGAGGTGGTATCTTTATATATTAAATCCAACTTTGGAAGAAAAACATTATTATCTTCTAGTTTATATCAATATAATCTCAACAAATAAACATATATTTTAACATTTTTATATAAAAAATCATCCAAGAAAACTTGTAACCCTATGTGGGGGGAAATTTATGTAATTATTATACATAAATTAATTACTACCAATTCAACACCATAGAAACAAGTGTTTTTATATAATTGTTTTAGTTGGTTTTTTTATTTAGAAAAATAAAAAACATTGGATGTGTTAGGTACACATTAGTATATGTAGGAAAGTAAGAGAGATGTAGAACATAAATTAGATTCAATTATTGAAGAGAAAAACTCTACTATAGAGGCTTCACATGAAAGGTAAATGAATTCAATGCTCACCCAAACCTATGTACTAGTCATCTAATTATTTTGAGAAACTATCATTATATTCCCTTGGTTTTTTCATTTAGAATCCTCATAAACATCTTAAAGAAGTTTTATGTCCTCTTAATATTTCTTTTCAAGCTAAATTTTATAGGATATAGGTCTAAATCTCAAAGATTTTTTGAATTATACCAAAATCAATAGATTTATGGTTGTCGTATGGGTTGTTAGTCCACATTATTATCCCTATAGTCTCAATATCAAATTTCCGGTTATATGAACAGAGCTTTAATATTTTACATTACACTATTATCGAAAACCATTCCTTTTACACATATTATTACATGATTTTTTTACATTAATATCCATTAAATACAAATAAAGTATTGAACAGACTTGTGTCTTTGGAAGACTAGTAATATAGAACATCAACATGAAAATAATAATTATTTATTTTAATCACAATAATGAGATCCTTAATTTATTTTATATCCTAAAAGTGTATTATATAACCTAGGGAATACGTAGACAAAAGGGGTGATCTAAAAATCCAAATGAGTGAATAAACATGATATGGGAGCATAACATGTGTGTCAATGTTATAACATAATACCACAAAATAAAATGATCACGATTAATCAACTTGGAGAATATTATAAGGAATATAGTATCATAATATCATGGAAACATAGGAAATGTATAAACATCATAAAAAATTACATAATTAAAAGTCAAGGATAACTTCCAAGACAACATCACATAATAGATAGAGTCCTATTATGGATTAGGTTTACTCCCTATTCCCATATATAATGTCTCACGAGAAACAATATATACCTAATTAATATTATCTCTATCTAGTTTCACCCATCATAACATGTTCATGATTATGTGTTCCCCAAAATGAAATCAATCATAATACATAATCATAAGAATTCCCCATTGAATGGAATGAGTTTCATAATCTTTCATTATATCATATTCAAAGGAAATTTAGTAAAGATACAAAAGATAATAATGAATTAAATATTATTGAATTAAAAAATCATAGGTATTAAAATAATGTGTTCATTTGGGAATAAATACATTAAATGAAAATTAGATACAAGGATTAAGGGATATAAACATTCCCTAAAAAGCACGATCAAATATCGCATATCTACATGTCAATGTTCTTATTCTCTTCTAATGTGTATAGCAGCACTCAGGTCGAATCCTTGGCGATGATACTTTTTAATTGTCATTTGTTTTCAGTTGTTTTTATTTTGATTGGGGGGGGTTGTTTTCAGAGATTATGAAATGATTGATTGATTAATATTTATTTAAAAAATTAAAAATTATTGGTGTGAGTTCATTTTTAGGGAGTTAAGCTTTTGATATCCTTGATCGTTGCCTTATATTGCATATAAATTAACACCCACTTCCCAAGATAATGTTGATGGGAATTCCTAAGTGTTAAGGAATTAATATATTCCTTTACATAACATAGGGTTATAATATCAATTATATATTGTTTATGGTAGTGTATAAATGGTTCCAATAATCCATGGAAACCACATGTTAAACAAAACAAGTCATTAATCTATGACAAGTTAGGTCTAACAAACACAATGTTAATTTAAAGAATATTCATCGAACAAATACTCTCAATCAATTAACATACCTAAATTTTGACTCAAAAAAATAATATAGATACTCATCCATTAATATAGTTATTAATATGTTAATATATGTCAATGGTAAATAATTATAAATTGAAGAAAAAGAACAGGATAAGAAAAGATTTGTGCGTCGAATACACACACACACACACGAACGATAATTAGAATTAAAAATAGAATTTAGATTGAATTTGGATGAAAAAGAAGGGAATGGGATTCAACTATATTTAAACTATTTTAAAAATAATAATATGGAACTACATAATTTTTATGTGAATAAGATACATTGAAGAAGAAACTTGCCTTAAAACAGAATTACAAAGACAAACACTTTTGAAATTACAAATGAAGAAAAACACAAAACTAAATGAAAACAAATAGAGGAGGAAAGGTCTCTCAAGTGAAAACATGAGTATGGAAGGTCCTCACAAGCCTTCCTAAAGACATTTTTTGTGCCAATATGTGCTCTTATTTTTTTAAATGCCAACCCCTTGCAAACAGAGGAGGGGGATGTATTTATAGCCCAATGTTGTGGGTTGTTTTCTTTCTAAAGCATCCCCTCCCCTTGCATCACCACGTTGATAAAAAATAAAACAGAATCTTGAGATATTATATTATTAAAAGTTGTACATAAATATCCCCTATTTCTACTTAAATTTGTTTTGAGGCCATTGGACTTAAGAAACCAAAGTTATGGCCGGTTTACTAATCAAATTTAATCTATCCATTTCAATCCACACTTTTTGAAGTCCAATATGTGAATGGGTTTTTGAATTAGAATATGTCGTCAAAGACGAATTATTTATGCCAAATAGTCATCCGCCTATAACTCCTATTTCACACTATAAAATTGCAGCTTTATTTTATCATTACATCATTACATATGTCATGAATAGTTTCCTGATTTTAATTCCCAAACATAATGGTGGGCTGGACTTAAAAGCCTTAGCTTTGCCCCTTGTTCATGGATTTGGGCCCTAATATTTTTATCCATTAATCATTGAATTGTTATACGAATTTTGGAGGAGAATTATTGAATTTTATTTTCTGGATAGAGACCAATAATTCAATATTCATGGATGGTCCAGTGTCATCACAGATTCTGTGGGCCTTTTTGTGTGGTCTATATGAGCCTTCAAATAGAATAATTGGCCCATGATCCCTTATAATGAAATTTTTCATATTGAATTAGGTATCATAAAAACAAGAAGCACACAATTTGGATTAGTAGGCTGATAGGTATAAATAAAATACTAAACTGACTCAATTGGGATACTTCTAAAAATTCTCAAAAAATATACTTAGTATTCAAACATTAATATTTCACACAAATTATGCACATTTCATATAAAATAAGTAATATGAGTATATTATAAGTCATGAAAATATTAATAACATTAACTCCCCCATACATAGTCTTGTGCATGTCCCCATGTGAAACAAATATAAAAACATGACAAAATCATTTTCACTCACCAAAAAATATTAAAATTTTGTTTTATCCAATTCGTGGAGGTTTTGACTATTTCAATCATCTATATTGAATTAAATCTATATTTTTTTCTAAATTAATTTTCCAAAAAAAGTATTTTTTTCATGCTCAAATTTAGAAATAGAAAATGCGGACACTCAAAACTCACACCACTCAAGATGATAAAATTCACTTATGGAGGGTCACTCTTTCACCAACCAAAAGTGAAAATCGTAGATTTTGAAAGAGCTCTCAACTTCAAATCCCTATATAAAGTTCACAAGAATGAAGAGGTCATTTTAAGGGGTTTTTTGTGGCTATGGGATGATATGAATATAATGTCCAAGGGATATAAGAATAGGAGTAAAACACCAACATGGAAAAATCAATTCACAATTTTTTAAATGAGACATGAAAGGAAATGGAAACAAATATTTATGAGGGAATTAGAATGTGAAATAAGATACAAAAGTGAAAGGAAATATAAAGGTAATGAGAAGATGGAATATTTAAAAAACAAAAAAACTTCTCCCAGTGACATAAGAATATAATGTAACTGTTCTTTTTTTTCATTTTTTCAAAAGTTGAACTTGAAACAAATCTCACCCTCATATCCCAACCCTTGATTGATCTCCTCATGAAACTAATTTTAATATATATAACAAGATCAAAGGCTGAAAATAGTAATTATTTTACCTACCCAAAACAGAACCCAATTTTTATTATTTTTTAAAAAAAAATTCTCGAACACTTGTCAATAAAATTTGAACAATATATTATAAGAATATATACATTACAAAACCCCATTGAATTGCAACCTCTCTACCACAATAAAATGGATGATTTCCCTCAATCATATGATAATATGGTGAAATCAACAAAGGGTACCCAAAATGAAATCAATTCCCCCCACACAAAAATTTAAAAATATTATCCAATGAAAATCCATGTTGATATTGGGTGGGAAAAGTTATTGGGATTGTAATGTGGATGACAAAGATAATGTTTTCATAGGCTCGAAGGGTCATTCAAAAGGAGGATTATTGTAATAGAAATGGTAGGCTATTTGGCTATTATAATTCTCATGTGGTTCAGAAAATGCCTCTACCATATTAATTCACACCAAAGTAGGAAATTCGGCTCGAAGGTCCACAAACTCATGACTCAAAAATGGGGGTGAAAAACAAAAAATTTGGAAAGATATCCATAGGTTTCCTTGTCATGAAAGCTAATGTTGTTCCTCACAGGTGGGGAAAATCATTTTCCAAATCAAAAAATAAGCATTCAAAATTTGTTGGTTTTGACACTATATTATTTATCCAAATTTATGAAGAAACCACAATTTTTTTGAAATGAAACCTTGTATTTTTACTCCTTAGAATGGTTGGAAAAAATTTGATAATTTGAATGTGAGTAATCATGATTTGTCTTTTCATATTGTTGTTAAATTTTTTTTTATTTTGTAATTTTTTTAGTGTTTTATAATGACACACATACACAAAAAACTAAGAGTAATTAAAAAAATGTGATAAAGAAAGTGGTAAAAAATGAGAATGTGGGAGGAAGAATAAGAAAGAGATAGAGAGAGAGAGATAAAGGGAAAGAGGTGCCCCTAGTTTGGATTTGGTAGGTCTCCATCTCCATCCAGTGGTGGGTCTACTGTGGATCCGATGGAAGTCGATGTGGTTCTAGGATTGTTGGATGTTACCAAAAAAATAAAAAACATTATTCTTCCAATGAAAAACTAAAAATAAATTAAAATTTCATAAAATTAAAAGATAACATGTGTTGCCTCCCAAAAAGTGCTACATTTATTTTCTACAGCCATAAAGTTGCAGTGGACTACCAAAAGTCTGATAGTGGCCACCATATTTTTTAAACTCCAATGTGCTTCTAGAAAAACTTATCCTTTGGGATTCATGATTGTTCATTGGATAATTTATCCCCTTCCTTGATTGCATGACTTCAATTAAATGGGGGTGGAATGAGCATATGACTATCCTCCCTTTGGTCTTCAATGCGTGGAATGATTTTATCTACCAAGTGATGGTTGTCTATGCTTGGAAATTTAGGAAGATGTCTCAATTCTGATGGTTCATTTATGTAAGGATCAGCTAACACTAAACCACAATATGAGATCCCAATTGTTTTTGACTCGTTTATTTCATCACTTACCGATGTAGAGTAATGAAGATAAGTGGAGTCATAAGACTGAATAAAATCCCCAATATTAGTTAATTTCAATGTTTTTCGCCAAAGAATGGTCAATTTAAACCTCACCAGTGATCAAATTATTAATTATGAAACAAATATCACAACCTTCACTCCCAGCATGACAATATAAACACATTGGTTCAAAGTTCACCTCATATATAACAGATTTTTCAAAATCATGGATAAGAAATAATGAATGTTTGATAATCTGATTTGAATCAAAAAATGAACAAGCTTGTTCATCTTCCCCAATACTATCCATGTTAGATAAGTGGAGGCTAGAGTTGAGATGTGATTCCAAATATTTTTCAAGATCCTTTAGATCAATGATTTTTTTATTTGTAATGTCAACATCAAATTCTCCATTTATGACTTGGTTAATGAGGATGCAATATTCACAAACTCCTCTATCAGTAGAACAAGAAGGACATGATGGATTGGGATTCAACACACTCTAAGAGAGAGTTTTAGAATAATGGATAGAGAATGAAAATTGATTCTCTAATGGGTATCATGTGGATTAAAAAATATTGAACTTGACTAGTTGGTCCCCAAATTCCATGGATAAGATTCCAGCATGGACATCAACATTGGTTTTAGATGTCATGAGTAAAGGTCTTCCTTAAATCATAGGATATTGGAAAGAATTTGTCTTGCCTTCCATGTCAAGGAAATAGAAATCATCAGGGAATATATGATCATTCACATGAATAAGGACATCCTCAATTATACCCAGAGGACTAGTATTGCTTCGATTATCCAATTGAAAAACAACACCCATTGGATGTAAGGTACCTAGACCAAGGTTGGAGAATATGGATTTGGGCATGACATTAATTCAGGTTTCAAGGTCTATGAGTGCATCATCGTAGTTGGAACTTCCAATTTGGAATGGAACTGTAAAGGTTACAGGATATTTACACTTAATATGTCTGTAATCCTGGGTTAAAACATTTTCAAAGGTCCTAAGATGCCTATTATGGGTACACAATTCCTCAAGAAACATGGCATACTTAGTAATTTGTTTTATAGCATCTAAGTGGGGAATGTTGAATTCAACAATTCTGAACATGTCGAGCATTTTAGGATTGGGATCAAAGGACTTATTTTTCATATAAACAACTTGTGGAAAATGAAATGGGTTACTAAGTGTAATAGAAGGACGTGAGGGAATGGTTTTACATTCCTTTTCATGTTTATTTTTCTTTTCATTTTCGAGGTCAACCTTTAAAGGGGGGTCGGAGGACTTATCCTGAGGCATAGAAATTTTCTTCCCCAATCTAAGTGCAATTTCAGTTACATTACCCTTGGGGTTGGGTAATGGTTGAGTGGGGAGTTGGGAAGAATTTTATTGGTGTTGTTGGCTTAGGTGGGATTCAAGTTGACCAATTTCGTTTTTAATGTTTTTGAGGATGGAACTGGTGAAGAAGGAATGATCTTCAACTGCACATTCCCATGGTTGCATGGAAGAAGAGGATTTTCCCGAATTGGGATTGCATTTATTTTGGTTCTTGGTAAAATCATTGTATTGGTTTTGGAATTGGGAAGGCTCACTAGGATAACAGAATCTATGAGGAGTATTGTTCCTTTGTTTTTTGAGGAACAAACGGATAAGGTTATTGGAAGTTACTAACACCTTGAACATATTGGAACTGGTTTGGGTTTTGATGAGGGTATTGAGGGTGATGAGAGACAAAATTACTATACCTCAGGATTTGGTTATAGGTAGAAGAGAAGGGCTCAGAGTGAGGTTGGTTGAAGTTTCTAATGAACTGACCGGATTGTTGAGGGTTGGTGTTCCTCTGAGCATATGATGCATTGAGCTCCATTTGTCCAGATGAATCATATTGATCCTCTTAAAGTTGTGGACATGCATCAGTTGGATGAGATGGAGAGTTGTAGATTCCACATTTTTTGATAGGTGTAGGAAACATTGATTAGAGAGAAGACAAGGTTGGGGCTTTGGATGGCACAGCTAGTTGTCGCCTAAGACCTGTAAGTTCTTTCATCCACTCGGTAATCTTGTTCATCTCATAAGATTGATTATCGTGGGCTAGTTTGACTTGGTCATGCACTCGATTATGGAATTGTTGTGTGTTTGCAGCCATGTTGATTATGAGATCTCTTGTAACTGTAAGAGTTTTGTTAACAAGAGCGTCGCCACTTGCGGCATGAATGAGGGTTCTCTCTATACCCAATAACCCATCATAGAAGAATTGGTTCATGAGTTGTTTGGGAATTTGGTGGTGTGGGCAGGTTGCAACATGATTTTTGAACCTCTCCCAGTACTCATGGAGTGATTCATTTGGGAATTGACAAATACCACTTATTTCCTTTCAGATAGAAGCAGTACGAGAAGCAGGAAATAATTTCTCTAAGAAGAGTCGCTTCATGTCATTCCAAGTGGTTATGGAACCATGAGGGAGGTAGTAAAGCCATGACATGAAGGTTTTAGCTAGGGAGAAATGGAATGCTCAGAGTTTAATTTGTTCCTCAAAAACCCCTAGATGATTCATAGTAGAGCACGATACTTGGAACTATTTAAGGTGGATATGTGGATCCTCACTGGCTAGCCCATGGAAATTATGAAGAAGATGAATCAAACCCGATTTGAGTTCGAAGTCAGCCTATATGTTTGGATATTGAGTACCAAGAGGTTGGAAATTCATTTCAGGGGAATCGAGTTTTTTTAGTGTTTGTTCCTAAGGATTGGCCATATCGAATTCAATTGGTTAGACATGGATTGGTTCTTTAATTATTTGATTGTCCATAAAGTTCCTCCTATGTTGGTGAATTGTTCACTCAATTTTAAATTCAAACAAATCTGAGGTATTGTTTGGGAGGATACGGGGAATTCTGAGAGATTCGGGAAGAATGAGGAAGATGGGGTTTTCATTGGGTTTTTTTTCAGTTTATGATTTTTATGTGAAGGCAGGTTTTTCGTTGTGTTTTTTTTCAATTTTTTTAATTTTTTTTGTTTTTTTACAATAACCCGAAACTAAAGACTACTTAATTTCACTATCCTCAAAAATGACACCATTTGAAAAGTGAATCTTATGTTCGCCTATCTATTGGTCAATATTCTGATGCTCTACTAATGTGTATAATAGCACTCTGGTTGAATCCTCAGTGAAGATACTTTTTAATAGTAATATGTTTTTAGTTGATTGTATTCTGATTGGGGGGGGTGGTTTGCAGGGCTTATGAAATTATTGATTGATTAATATTTAATTAAAAAATTTATATAGATGGGTGATAGTTCATTTTTAGGGAGTTATTCATTTGATATTCTTGAGCTTTGCTTTATATTTCATTTAAATTAACACCCACTTCAAAAAATAACGATGATTGGAATTCCTAAGTGTTAAGGGTTTAATCGAAGCCTTAACATAATTTATGGTTATAATCTAAATTTAAGCTTTTTTATGGTAGTGTATTTAAGCTTCCAATAATCCATGGAAACCACACATTAATCAAAACAAGTCATTAATCTATGACATTTTAAGTCCAATATAAACAATGTTAATTTGAAGAATATACATCGAGAAAATACTCTCAATCTCTTAACATCCCTAAATTTTGACTCACCCTAATAATGTACTTACTCATCCATTAATATAGTTATTAATATAGTAATATAATTTAATGGTGATGAATTATAAATAGAACACAAAGAACGGGATAAGAAAACATGTGTGTGTCGTACACACACACAGATGAACTAAAATTAGAATTAAAAATAGAATTTCAATTCAATTATGAAGATAAATAAGGGAAGGGGATTAAACTATATTTAAACTACTTTAAAAAAATTAATATGAAACTACATAAGGTGGATGAGAATAAGAGATATGAAAGAAGAAACATGCTTTAAAATAGAATTACAAAGACAAACACTTGTGAAATTACAAATGAAGAAAAACACAAAAGTAAATGAAAAAAAGAGAAGAGGAAAGGTATGTCAAGTAAAAACATGAGTATAGAAGGTCCTTCCATGACTTTGGAAACACTTTTTTCATGCCAATATCTTCTCTTCTCTTTTCAAATGCCAACCCTTTTCAAGGAGATGAGGGGGATGTATTTATAGCCCAATGTTGTGGGCTGTTTTCATTCCCAAATTGTCCCTCCACTTCCATCGCCACTAGGATATATAATAAAGCAAAATATCGAGATATAAATTTCTGACATGTTGTACATAAATATCCCCTCTATCTAATCTGAAAATTTGGAGTCCATTGGACTGAAGGAGCAAGCGTATGGCCGATTGATTAAACATTGTTAATCTATCCATTTGAATCCAAACCTTTTAAAGTCCAAAATGTGAATGGGTTTTTGAATAGAAATATGCCTTCAAATAAGAATTATTTCTTCAAAAAAGGCCACATTTCCCTCCTCGTTCCCACCAAAAAATCTCATCTTTATTTGATGATTACATCACATATCATGAATAATATTCTAATTTTAATTTCCAGAAAGAATGGTGGGCTAGACTTCAAAGCATCGGTTGGCCCTCTTGTTCTTGGAGGGGGGCCCTAAAATTTTTATCCATTACGCCTTGAATTGTTATAACTATGTTTGAGGAGAACTAATGAATTTTATCTTCTGTATTGGGCCTAGTAATTCAATATTCATGGATGTTCATGTTTCCTACAAGATTCTATGGGCATTCTTGTGTGGTCCATAAGATCCTTCAAATGGAATAATTTTCCCATGATCCATTCTTATGAAAAGATTCGTATTGAATTAGGAATCCTACAATGAAAAAACCCACAAAATTATGTTTATTAGGTTGATATTTATAAATAAAATTTTAAACTGACTCAATTGGACTACTTCTAAAAATGCTCAAAAATATTACTTAGTGTTAAAACATTGATATTTGACAAAAATTATGCACATTTAATATAAAATAAGTAAAGAGAGTATATAATAAGTCATGAAAATATTAATAACAGTATTCCCCTTAATTAGGTTTGATTTTGGAAAAGGAATTTTAGAAATGAAATTATAGAATGTGTTATTCCATCAATAAAGGGAGAATGATAAAAGTATATGTTTATGATACAAATATACATAATTTATAAGTAATATATAACATATAAGAGAGAAAAAAATTCATTTAGTGAGAGAATGGTCATAAACAAATGAAAAAGGTGGTTTAGGGAGATCCATTAACCTAAGTCACGTCTTTCTTTGTATGCATTTGAAAATAATGCATAAAAAAAATATATTTTTTCATGAATATTTTATGAAAAAAAATAATATATATCAAACTATATATGATTTTTTTCATAACATATTACCACCTCTTTATTAACAATTATTTATTAAAATTACTCTTTTAGGTATTAATTTCTTAATTTTTCATGCTTGTTTTTGTTTGGTAGTCTTAGTATTTATAAATGTATCTTGGTTACATCATATCTAGTTTGTTAACCAAGATATTATTATCAAATATTATAATTATAAATATATATATATATATATATCCATAAAAGTTATTGATAAAAAAATGAAATACACCATTCATAGTGACAGTAAACCCTACGTATCCAAGAATGTTGTTTTTATTTTAGAAGGATGGAACAAAATAAAGGTTAATAATAATTCATATTTCATAACTCATAATAATATCATAAATAATATTTATATTTTAAATCAATCATTATAACTAGCTTTGGGAAGCGATAATGGAAGACGAATTACATCAGTACAGGAGGCGATAGTCCACCATAAACACACATGATGATTTAGTTTCCCATTTGATGGTAATGGAGAAGGATTTAAGTGATGAAATTAACATAATAGCATGTTAGTATATCTGTATGATATTGGATTTACTATTTATAAATTATTGAATAGTATTTTAAGGAGGTAGAACATAAATAATACTAAAAAATAGGTTAAAGAATCTACCTCTTAATCAGACCACTTCCTTTTATCTACACATTAAACCCTTTAATGTTGGTACTATGGCCCAAATAATCCCTCTAAAATATGGGGTGGTATGTTAGAAAGTGTTCTAAGTAGGTATTGGATGATATAATGGTCTTTTTTAAGTGTGAAGTGAAGAGGATATGAGGTTCCCTTTTATAAGTGATGGGATGGTCACTTTTCCAATTACTTAATGTATTAAATTAATATATATAATTTTCATGGAGAAAAGGTTACAAATAAATATAAATAAAATTTAGGATTATAATATTTCTAAAAAATATATCCCCAAAAAACCGGAGAGGTTTATATGTGGTTTTTCCTCTTATCTCTTTTATTAACTTGCGTTAACCCTTTCTAGAAATTACAGAGATGACATAGGTTTTACTCTTTAGGGGACTATATAGTTACTATAAAAGGAAAATTGGACCATAAATGGATTTTAGTAGATATTTTGAAACATATTAAAATAACCTGGAAAATATAGGATTTTTAAGAATTTTAAATATTTAAATAAATAATCAATTATTATAAAATAACATTAATTTCATTTTTTGAACTATTTAATTAATTTGACATTAAAAATAAATATCAATAATTAAAATAAAATATAATCCATTAAAACCTATATGAATGTATATATTTATCTAAAAAATCCTGAAAAATAATAATTCATTAATATTATATTACTTTTATTATTTTAGAATTAATTACATTATTTTTTGATAAATTGAATAAATATGGGGTCATGGGTGCATCAATATATAAAGTAAATATATCATTAATAAAAAATATAAATAACTAAACATGACAAAAAATAATTTTTCTTTCAATTTAAACAATTATAATTTAAAATATTTTATGTTTTTCCCTTTACCAAATATATATAGATAATAAAAACAGTGAAATTCCTTACTTTTATTGACATAAAATAATATAACCGTCAAAATTAAAGAAATATGGCACCATTTATCCATATTTTCGAAATATATATGGACCTAGAAAGACTATACTCATCCAATAGATTAAAATCTGGTGTTAGGACTATTTTTATCCATTATAATATTAATTTTAAATCTTAAGCACTAAATTTACACTTACCATGGTGAAATGTTTTTACATTTGTTACTATTCACAAGACCGAAAATAAAAGTGACCTACTAACCAAATTTGGAAATCCTTATTCCCAATATGGAATAAATTTTTTAAAGATTAAATCCCTATAATTGGATGAAATTAATATAATATTAATACTCAAAACACAATGATAAACAATTTTTCAGAATTGTTTTTTAAATATAAATAATATTTTATACTATATTATTGTGTAAAATTCAATTAAAATTATGCAATTAGATTATTTTTATTTAAAATTTACAAATGATATTTTAAAACTAATAACAAATATAAAATTATTTTTAAATAGTTTAAATATAAGTACAGTTTTAGAAAATCTCTTTAATTTTTCATAATTGATTGAAAAAACATACATGTAAAAAAAATATCAAAATTTTACCACAAGGTAATTTTTATTTATTGAATTAAAAAATTGATATCCCTTTTATCAAATAAAATATATCTATTTTCCATAAAATAATTACACTATTTTTCAACAAAATAAATAAATACAATTTTTGAAGAACTCAAATTTTGTAAAAATAAATCAAGTTTACTATTAATTGAGTGATTATTTACTGAGAAATTATCAATAAATTTATATTTAGTAGGACCGTAACATATATTTTATTATGAAATTAATCCTTTTTATTCTCACAAATTTAATGGTTCGGTTATAATAGTCATATTTAAATAATTATATTTCATGGTTCTTTTTGGATTAGTGTTCTATGTCACATACCCTATCGAACATAATTTTCATTTCAAAATCTCAGGGTGTTACATTTTCCCCAATTAATAATTTTCTCCCATAAAATTTTAGATTACATAGTAAGTATAAAATAACTTAGGGTAAATATTATTCATAGCTTCCTCCATTTTCCATGTTTACTTTTTGTAGTTATGGCTTCACCATATTACTATTACTAGGTGAGTTTTCTTGTTGCATAGAACATTCTCTCTTTAGTTTAATATCTTCACCAACATCATATCTTATGTGGGATTATTTTCTTATTGTACCACAAATGAATTCTATACATGTAGGGGATTTGGTATGTACTTTCCCATGAGTGATACGTGGAATATCTTATACACTTGGGATAGGGTTAGTGGGAGTCAATGTCAATAGGCCAAAACACCAACACAATCGATAATCTCAAAGGGGAAAATGTACCTAGGTCGTATATTACCAATTATCCCAAATCTCATGACACCCTTATAGAATGATTTTTGGAGAGAAAACTTTTCTCTATCCTAAAACTATAGTTATAATTAATGATTCTCAACATAAATCTTCTATCAACTCTGAGTAGACAAGATGTATTTGTGAATGGTCCTGAACATTTCTTCCATTTCCTCAATAATTTTTATTCCAAACATCTTATGTTTACTAAATTCATCTAATACTTTTGTTCTACATATATTCACATAAAAGGGATTTATAATGATGCATTTTTATATTTATGAGGAAGTTATTATTATATGAGAACTCAATATGAGAAAGATATTGATCTGGATCTCTTTTGATGTCCATCAATCAGTATCCCAATAAATATTCTAGTGTCTTGATAGTCTACTCCGATTAGTGATATGTGTTAGGGTAACAAGTCGTACTAATGTTTAACTCTATTTTTAGAGCATGATGGAGACACCTCCAGAACATGGAGTTAAATAAATAATCCTAGTCAGAAACAGTCGATTGTGGTGTTCTATGTAACATTACAACCTATCTAATGTATATACTTGTTTGTTATCAAGTTATAATTCCAATAAAATTATAATAATCTTATCACTACTCATAAGTAAATCTATTATAACACATATATAATTATTTCCTATTGATGTATTTGGAAGACCAATGAATAAAACTATTGTTATTTTTTCCCATTTCTATATATGCATTGGTAATGGTTGCATCATCCTCTTAAACTCTTCCATTTTATCCTTTACTTGAAGATATAATCAAAACATTAATGTATATTCAAATATAAACTTATTTATATTGTCCCATTAATATTTCTCTCATAGATCTAGATAAATATCAACGCTCCCTGGTCAGATAGAGAAGGTCGAGCTATTTGCATCATTAAACAGATCATTTTTTCCACAATATTTGATTGTACACATAGTCATGGCCCAAATCATACTACAACTTCATCATAAATTTTTAAATCCAAGTA
Organism: Viscum album; assembly: GCA_963277665.1. Classification (NCBI taxonomy): domain Eukaryota; kingdom Viridiplantae; phylum Streptophyta; class Magnoliopsida; order Santalales; family Viscaceae; genus Viscum; species Viscum album. Next base: position 500,667,510 of record OY728139.1, read on the forward strand.
TTTCCTATTTCTTATATCTTCCACATTCTTTTCAATTCCTACATAATCACTTTGAGAATCCTTTAACTTATCATAAATGTATTGTTGAAAAATATTTTGAGAAAGGGATGATGGTGTTCCTTCCATTATGATTCCCATGACCATCATCTTCATGTCTAAGAATATTGGATCCCTATCAATTACCATCATTTATAATATTTCTATATCCTTTTTATTTGTAACATCTTCCACTTTTGTTCCCTTCCCAAGATAGTTTGGAATTGAAAAGTCATAGTCTTTGATGTGCTCTAACCATCTTCATTGGAACATATTCAACTACTTCTGTGTGAATATATACAAAATGATTATATGATATGTATACATTTCACATGTCCCCACATTTTAATAATTCCCTGAGATTTTAAATTTGAAGATCACTATATCTAACTAAATATCATGCGTTGAAAAATGCTATTCTTGAAATTTCAACTGCCATGAGGCATATGCTATAAATTTATCATTTTTTCAGTACACATCCCAAAACCCTCTTTGAAGAATCACTATATAACTAAAATATTTCCCCACTTGTTGGTATTGTATTTACAAGTGTGGTGATAAACATATTTTACGATTCTATAATATCTCATTATGTTTTTCAGTCCATAAAAACTTTACTTCTTTACTAGACATCTTGGATAAAAGGTTTGACAATTTCATGTTGTTTCACACATATCATAGGTAACACCCAACTAGTCTAATGAAATTATGGATCTCTATTACAAATTATGGTATAGTCCACTCCTAAATTTCTATCATCTTAAATGGATACATAAATATACGTTTAATATTTACAACATTACCCCTAAATGATACTTCTACCATTGGGAAATCACATTTACTATACTTGGTGTATATCTTCTCATTTCACAAATTGTTCAGTGTAGTATTCAAATTTTTCTCGTGATACTTATTTATTTTAGTGTATATCAGTATATAATTTTTAAATACTACCACAATTTTTTCTTGGTAATCACTAATGACTCTATTCATTATGTTTACAAAAATTAATGGATATTTAGTGAGTTTTAAGGGATTCACTATGAACTCATATAGTCCATCCCATGTTTGATAGGAAGTTTTTGTAATATCTTCCTTCACAGCTTTTAATAGGTTATATGTCGAGCTCATGTCGACGATAGAGAAATATCAAGACCTAAATAGTTGATTGAACGATTCATATATCTGTGCTATGTGATACTTTTTCTTTATCCTGATTGTGTTGAGTTTAGGATAATTGATATTGAGGCACAATAACCAATCTTTTTTCTTGATAAATAGGATTGAAACTCCTCATAGTGAAGTACTGAAGAATATAAAACCCTTTTCTATATTCCATTGTAACTAGTTCTTTAGTTATTCTAACTCAATGGTGTCCATTCATTAGGAATTCTTGGGTATGGGAAGAGATCCAGGTATAAGTTTGATTGAGAAAGCAACATCTTGGTTAGAAGGAAGGCCAGGAAATTATTTTGGGAATACATTAGTATAATCCCTCAATATTTACATATCTTGAAGCATGATAATATATTTTTTTTCACAAATTTAGGAAGTTTATTCATTCTAAGAAGGAAATAAAATCCACACTTGATAATAGGAATCTAATAAGATTAATACTCCTCCTTACACTTGAAAAAATCAATGGATGAATTTGGAATTGAACAATTATCTCTCATTCCTAATAGTTTATGTTGGCACTAAATAAGGATAAAAAATCCATTCCCTATAGATTCCAACTCCACTAAAAAAAGTAATTCATGATTTTCAGATATAATTATTATATCTGCATTGATCAGGGGGGAGATATATACTGGGGATGAAATAATTGTTCCATTTTATATTCTCATAGTTAAATAAAGCTCTATATTTTTATGTCATGTTTGAATAGTTCTACTAAACATTCTTGATAAGAAATAATTCATAAAACTAGAAAAAATGTAGGTTCACTATTCCTGAATTAAGAACTATTATACCCATAACAACCTCATTGTGAAGATCCTATATAGCAGTAGTGATAGTATATACCCTTACCTGATCTCTAGGACTCAGAGGTTGTTCTCATTGGTTTTTTTTTTCAAAAAACCATTTTCTTTGGGAATTGTCTTTCATAATTCCTATGTTCTTTGTAGTTGAAAAACTATACCATTGGTTGAGTGTTGATTTAAAGTTTCTTTTCTCCCATATCCTTCAGGGTTTCTTCATCTCTCTTCATCATTTATTATCCTTATTTTACTTATTGCATACACTTTAATAATATCTCTTTTACCAAAAAAATAGTTTTTTGATTGTTTCATCCAACTATTTTGACAGATGTGATGTTATTTTATCTTAAATTCATGAGATATATATGTTGATCCTCCAAAAAAACACCATTTTACACTTTTCATCTTGGGTCCCATGAGACCACTGAGAGTCTCTTATCTACATATAGACCTTAATGGAATAAATAAAATCTGTTAATAGTTTTTCATGTCTTGAATCCCCAAATATTCTTGTTGAATTGGATTAAATTCACTAAATAAATTTTCCACCTAACTTTCATCATTGATGAAAAATCCAGAGGCCTATCATGAAATCCTTGTAGTGTTTCAACATATTCCAAGAAAGAATCATCTTCTTTTTTCATTATTCTGATGAAATCCCTCTATATTTGATGATGAATATTTTATGGGAAATAATTATTGAATTTGATTTCTTGAATTCCTCCCATTCCTTGAAATTAATATCTTATTTTTACATTATGTTATTGATCAGCATCCACCACTGACCATTTCCCCTTACATGTGATAAAACCCCATCAAAACATACTCTTATTCTAAGAACTTTGGGATCGAGAATATCTTCTCATTGGAATTAATACATCATTCTATTATGAGTATATCAGAATATCCAATAAATGTATAGGGACTTTGTCACATATAATAGTTGACTAAAACATGGACTATCCTATGAATAAGTTGGGATTTCTACATGATTCATGTTATTGTTATTAACTTGTGTCATCCAGGACAGTAATTCCATGAATTTCCAAATAAAATCATTAAAATGTTTATGCATCTCCTTAGAGTAATCATCACATTTCCTATCATGTGGGTTATGGGAATAATTTCTAATTTTTAATTCCATTAACCTAAAAAAGAATAACATGGTGAGAATACTTAAACTGACAGACATACAAAAGGGAGACTTATATAGTTATAAGGAATAACTTATAAGTGATAGTTATATCATAACTTATGATTATTTTCTTTTAAATATATTTTTTCAACTGTAATGTTTCTATTATGTTTTATAGCCTAACAATCTATTCAGTTATTTCGTAGTGGTACATTAAGGGTTTTTTAATTTTTGAATTTTTCAAGGCTTATCTCTCAGTAGAGTCAAATTAACTGTACAATAAGACCCCTTTATCTTATACAAGGCTATAATCAAGTTAATACCCAATGAACCCTTTTTGATTCAATACTATAAGGTATAACTATTCTAGATCCCCATCGACTTGTAATATCCAGACAAAAAAATAATTTCTTTGTAAACACTCCCTCTATACATCTCCAAAATTCATGGATATCTTACTACACTTAAACATATTCATAGGGTTTTTACTGGATTATTATTTTCCAAATACTCAATAATAAATATACCTTCCTCTGATTCCAACTATAGGGACCCAATCTTTTTACACATATTATTACTTGATTTTTATCATAAATAACCATTAAATACAACAAAAGGATTGAACGTCCAATTATATTTGGAAGAATAGTTATATAAAACAGAAACCTAAATATAAAAAATATTTATTTTAATCTATATATTGATCTTGTAAATCAATTTTATCTCTTATAACTACACGGGAAAACCAAATTAAAACATTAACAAAAGTGGTGAGCTAAAACGCCTTGTAAGGTAATAAACATGATAAAGAAGCATAACATGTGAGTCAAAGGTATAAGAAGATGTCATAAAATATAAGGATTGTGAGTTTGGAACAAGATAATTATGTAAATAATATTGAATCCTATGTTCATTTAAACATCAGAAATGTTGTTGAAACACAAAACATTACATTAGAATAAGTTAAGACAAACTACCAAAACAACATGATGATGGAGAGGGGCATTTCCAAGTAGCCATATGTCTGGGGTTAATTCTTATAAGGTCTTCTTGTCATTTTTTCCACTAATCCTATGGACTTTGTGAGGGTTACCCCTCATCCCTTGAAAGTGGGTTATCATAAATCAATAAAAATAAGCCCTTTAGGCAATTTCGTAATTGCCAAGACAACATCACATGGTGGATAGGGTCCTATCATAGATTAATATTACTCAATAATACCATACATAAAATATCATGCGTTAAAAAATTTCCCAATTAATTGGAGATAACATTATATGAAAACACATCATAAAATATTCATGATTATGTGTTTTTTATAGGTTGGGGCCGGAGCCTCAATTATTATTATTAAATCAAGCAAAGACCTCTTTTAACTGGGTAAAGGGAAACACATTACATAGCCTGAAGGCCCAGTGGGCTTATAGCCCATTACATAGCCCGTAGGCCCAAATATTTTGCCCAATTCACATTATGTGAATAGTAACCCATCTGCTGCAGTACCGCTGCCACTACATTGCCCTGCCGCCACTATAGTACCCGCTGATGAACAGTGTCGCCGCTGCTACAGTACCGCTACAGTACTACTAAAGTACCTGCGCCCAATGGGTTTTGAACCCCCATTTTTCATGTATGATTATGGGGTGCTTACCACTAAGCCAAACCCCATCTACATAGTCATGATTAAGTGTTCCATAAAATTAAATGAATCATTAAGCATAATTATAATAATTACTCATGGAATGAAATGGTTTTAATAATCATTCCTCAAATCATAATAACGAAATTTCATAAATATTATAAATAGAATAAGAAAATAAATTCTAAATATGTAAATAATTATAGGTTTCAAAATAATGTGTTCATTTGGGAAAAAATCATTAAATGAGCATTACATTAAAGGATTAAGGGATAGAAAGTTTCCCCTTAATCGAGTTTGATTTTATAGAATGAATTTGAGAAATGAATTATGAGATTTATTTTCCCATAAATAAATGAATAATGAGATATTCATATTTAATAGACATATATACATAATATATATTAATTCCATAATATTAAAGGGAGATATAAAGTGAGTTATTGTTAGAATGGTCATAACCTGAAGAAAAATGGAGGGTTAGAGTGATTTCTTACCTTAAGAATCATATTTATTCATACACATTAGAAACACCTGTATAATAAATATAGATTTATTATACATTTAATCTAGATCTATAATCATAAATATCATCAGAAATATTATTTTATTATAACATCTTACCATATTTTTATTTTCAATTCTTTATTGAAATCCCTTCTCTGGATGATAATTGCTTTTTTTCATCCATGTTTTTCTTTGATAGCCTAATTCTATATAAATTGATCAATATTACAACACTATAGTATGTTAAAATTGATATTAATATCATATATATTCATTATATATATAAACATATATATTCATTCATAAAATTTAGAGATAAAAATTGAATTACACCATTCATGGAGATGATAGATTGTACGTACTCGAGAAGGCTGTTTATATTTTAAATGGACAGAATTAAAGAAATATAAATAAAAATTCAACATACTATATTCATAATAATATCATAAATATCCTATATTTGTATTAATACATCATTATAACAAGCTATGAGAGGTTTTTATGGAAGAAAATCACATTGGTTTGCAAGGTGATAGTCAACCGTACACACAAATTATGATTTTTTTTCATTTGATGGAAGAGGAGATGAATGTAAGTGATGAAATTAAAAAAATAAAATATAATTGTATTTAACATATATTTTTAATATTTAATCATGTTTGATGAATATTTCAAGGATTTGTGAGAAGAAATAAAACTAAAACATTTGATTAATGGAATTACCTAATCTTTGGAAAACTTACTTTTCATTAACCCTTAAACCCCATAAGTTTGGTATTATGAAAAAAATAATACTAATTTTAGATGGAGAGGTATATAATTAATGTATTTGTGAAGTTATTTTTTTGAACTAAATGGGTTTTTAAGTGTGATGACAAGAGGATAAGAGGTTCCATTTTTTAAGTGATGACATGGGAACACTTGGAATTACAAAAACATTAAAATAGTATAAATTAATATTCCAAGAACATAGGCACCAAAATTATATAAATATAATTTATGGTGATTTTGTGTTGACTTAATATCATATATTAAAATTTTTAAGTGTTTATATAAGGTTTTAATCATTGTATTTATGTTTTAACCTGCATTAACCCTTTTTTACCATAATCATGATGAAAAAGATTTTACTATTTAGGGGTCCGTATAGTTACTATAAAAGGGAAATGGTCCCATAAATGGACCATAGTATATATTTGAAAACATATAAAAATATATTTTATGATGATATAATTTTAACGAATTTTAAATCATTTAATAAAATATAATTTTTTATAAAATAACATTAATGTAATTTTTGTAACTTTTCATTTTAAAAACAATATGAAATTAATTGAATTAAAATATATTCCATTCACACCTATATAAAATTTTATATTTATCAAAAAAATTATGTAACACATCAATTCATTCAAATTATATTAATTTAAAAAAATGTCATTTATTTTGGTTTTCAATTAATTGAAAATGTATTGTGTCGTCGTTGTGTAAATATTTAAGCTAATTATTTAATTACATAAATTTTTAAATAATATACCATGAAAATAATAATAATTTATATTTCATATAGAACTTTTATAAATGAAAATAGCATCTCTTTATCCCTATGTAAAAAATATAGAGCTAATAAAACAAAGAGAATGAAATTTTTAACTTTTCATTACATAAAATAATATAAATGTCGAAATCAATGATATTTATCACCATGTTACCATATTTTGGAAAACTGGATGGGAATAGCTTAACTACAGCCATTTAATAGATAATGGAAATCTATAGGGTCATTTTTAGTAATTATCATATTATTTAAAACCTTAATTAACACATTTATCCTTACCATAGTGTTAATTATTTACTATAATTAGTATTCATAATGACCAAAAAATAAAATAGAATATATACCAAATATGGTCCCCATAATTAAAAATATGGAATAAAATTTACATTTTTATTTTATTTGAAGTGTAATAAATTAATTTTAGACAGATAGGCAAATTACAATGAAATGTTTTTTTTAAAAAATTTATTTTTAAGTATAAAAATGTTTTTATATAAAATTAAATTATAAAATTATTTAAATAGACTATAATTAAATTGTGTTTTATGAAATGGAACAAAATAATTTTCTTAAAAAAATATTTATTTCATTTTGTAAATACTTTTAATGAAAATCTATTTATCAATAAAAATCAGTATCTCCAGTGTTCCTTGAAAAATTAAAATTTAAAAAAAAATCTAAACATTACCATAAGATAATTTTTGATATGATAATTTAATAAATAATATTAATTTTTTTATATAAAATTTATAAAATATCTAGAAATTAATTACAATATTTTTTCATAAAGGATAATACAAACTATTTTTGAAGAAAACATATTTTGGAAGAATAAGATGGATTTTCTAAAAATTGAATTCCTATTTACTAATAAGTTATAAATAAATTTATATTGAGTAGGGACCTTATCTATATTTCGTAGAGAATTTGATCCAACTCATACCTTACAATTTAATATCTAGTTTATTATAGACATATTTAAATAAAACAATTCACGGTTATCTTAGGCATGGTGTGGCGTGTCATATTTGCTATCAAACATAGTTTATTTTTAAATCCTAGGGTTTTACAAATATAGTCCTAATATCATATTTTCAATGGATAAATGAGTAGCCTTTATGTTCATAAAAACTATATTAATAAACACACTCATTTCTAACAGTTTTTATAATAGAAAATATATTTTAAAAAACAATAATAGTTAACATATACATTAAACCCTAGATACACATGTAATAAAATATACAAATAAAAATAAGGAAAAGAAGACCTAATAGGTACCCAAAATATTCTTTTTACAACTGATTTAGATTATGAGTGTGACCCTCATGATTTATTTTTCTCCCAATAATATATTCCTTAACACAATGATACTCCACACCTCTACTAATGTGATTATCCCATCTTCCTGAAAATTCAACAAGAAAAACTCGTTTCACAATTTAATAATAATATATAGATAGGAAAAAATATAATACATTCTCCTCGGTAGCAGTGATCAATTATAATGGAATGGTATATTCAGGTGATTATTTTTTGTCAACCAAAAAATAATTGAGGTTCATTCCCTCGGGTAACTTAGTATTTAGTGTTGATATGATAATATTCTTTCTTCTTCCTATTACCATCATCGAGATTCATGTAGATTAATTTTTAAAACATTACCCAGTATTTTTAGGAATCATATATGAAGATTATATTTATACCTATGGTGTATTCATCTGCGCAACTTTTAAACATTTTAAAATAAAAATTGAAATGTACTTTTAGTTTAGATTGGGGTTGGAAAATATTAATGATTATTTGAAATCCTTCTCTAGCCCAGTTCTTGATTAGTCTTGTCTTCATTCAATGGGGGTTTATCTATCCTTGGTCACAATGAATTGGTTTAGCTAACATAAAAGGTTATATTGACCATGAAAAAATTTTATACCCATTTCACTCTTAAATGAAGGTTTTTTGAACTGATAGAGAATGAGTGTCAAGGTAGGTTCACTAAATTATCACATTTGGTTGAACTGATTGTAAACAAATGTGAAAAACTGAATAATATTATAATTTGTCTAAAATATTCTAGAATACTTTCCACATATACATTGGCCAAATACCGAATTTAAATTATAAAAATTTAATTTAAATCATAAATTAGTTCAAAAAACAAAATGTATATTTTTTGTCGAATCTAACAATTAATTCAAAAAACATGATTTTAAAAATTGAATTATTTACTTGTATTTTATAGAATTATTGGGTACTTTAACATTGATTTATAAATTAAAAATAAGTCCATTAGTAGAATAATTAATTCCCCACACATTACATATCACATTTCTAGATATATATAATGAATTTAACAAATGATTACCTTACAAAAACATAATATTCCATATATTTTATAGTGAACTATACTAATTCATTCATCAATCAGATTTATCTTACCTCCATCATAAAACATTTTCTATTACATGCATCACTTCAATTTTGTTTATCATAACTTTATTATTATATATACTCACAAATAAAATATCTTACTGGGAAATTGTCTTTTACCAAACAAAGATCAATTTATCTTGATTTATGATAAATCATTGAGTACATGTGTTAGTTTTGTAACCACAGACTTTCTATATTGGAATTCGATTATGGTTTGTGTTTTTTGTCAATCCTGATTGGATGTTTAGGATTTTATCCAAGAAAGGGATTCTACAATTCTAGTGGGAAACAGTATTGTAGGTGGTGTCATTTCCCAGTGTTTTTCAATTTTTTGGGTCCACAAATTTGAATATGAAGAAAAGTGTTTTTGGTAAAGGTATTTGCGCACAAGATGAAGGGTGATTATATAGTTCTGTGAAAGGCCTGGTATGGGATCATTTAATTAAAATATAGCAAAGTAAAATAGTTTGTGCATGAATTAAATGTGTTTTAAGGATAAGGTTGTGCAAAAGATTCTTACCCACCCAATGCTATGTCAAAAGAGGGTTTTGCATGCTCACAAGGAATCTTGTGTGCACCGACAAAGACGCATTTGGAAATTGAATTCAAGGTAATAAGGGCCTATATATAAAAGGATACCCCCATGGAATCCAAATGAAGAATAATTTTTCCAATGAAAATATGGGTGCTCTATTGTGAGAAAGATTTGCGCGTGAAGGAACTGCATAGAGTTAACCTTGTGCACAAGGTGTTTCTTTAGTCCAAAAATACCAAGTGAATCCTTTAGTGTACTTTTGTGAAAGATAATGTGTGTGAGGATGGTAGGGATTTTTAAAAATTCATCTTTCATAACAAATATCAAATCTTACATGCATGTTTGGGTGTTGCGTGCAAGTGTAGTAAAAATCTTGAGACATGATTTTGAATATCCAATTTGTGTGATCATTTATTTCAAGTAAATAAATTCAGGACTTGGTGAAAACTGGGTCCCATTATATTTTAGGTATAAAGACTATCATTACAAATAATTGAAGATACATTCAAGTCGATAAACTGTGTGAGAACTCTCTTAAGGTAGTGAGCTAGGGGAGTCAACGAAAGTGATCTTAGGGAAGAAGTAAGCTATCCCTGAACCATTATAAAGGCAATGTGACTGGGATATAGTAACTATTCCCAAACCATTGTAATCCATACCTAGTTAATATTAGTGGAATTTGGTATGACTGGTAACCTGTCGGCATACGGTCTTTAGACGTAGCCCTTCTTGGTGAACTAAGTAAAAGTGTTGTGTTTTCTATTTTCATGTCAATGATTGATTAAAAATCATACCCATCATATAGGTTTAAGGAGATGCTAATAACTTTGGACCAAGATCTATCACTTTTAAAAAATAAAACCATGATTCACCCCTCCCCTCTCAGGGTGCCTCAGTGTCATATAGTTAGACTATTGGATTTGTAATATTTCAAATTCAAAACAATTGAATATAATATAGATTAATCTGGGAGGACATGTAGAATAGGATCTCATTGGTCATAAGTAGGTAGATAATTTAATAAAAATTATTAAAGCAGAGAGTGTAATATCTTAAGTGTAATAAATGACATATAATTCAAAATAATGAAATATCACTTTTAATACCTACACATGTTTTACCCCACTCATCTTATCAGTGCCATTTTAATGGGTCACAATCAATAATAGCTAATACAATACATAATTCTTTTTCTTCATTCTCCATGTATATAAAAATATATTTTTTTCAAATATATATTCAAATTTTACCATATTAAAAAAAAATTAGAAAATGGGAGGGAATAATATTTACAATGCATGAACAATTTTTAACCTCACTAACAATAACTGATTATAGACTTAATATACCTTTTCCATTCACATTAAGATTCCTCTTAAGATATTATATTAACTAAACCATACCCCCGACAGTAGGATGTAAATATGTCATTAAATTCATAGTGTATAAGGAGGGAAGGGCCTATTAGCATAAATTAAGTCCTACTTTCACACTATTTTAATGCACATGAAGTATATTTTTTGAAAAATGTATTTTAATTTTCTTGTTTTTCACTTATCCCAAGAATAATAATAAATATGGTACAACAATAATACATAAAATTACATTAAAATGTATCTATGAAATTGGATTAAAAAAATATGATAATCAATTATTAGATTAATAAATTTTTTATAGTTAATAAACAATAATTGAATGAATATGAAATTAGAATTTTTTTCATATCATCAATCTAAAAAACTCAATTTCATAGTTATAATGCTATTAAAAAAATACTTGGTATCTTAGAATTGCATGATCATTTGTTTCTCAATAGTTTTCTATTATAAAAAACAAAAAAGAAGTAAGTAATATAAAAGAAATTAATCTAATCCCTCATTATTATTATTTACAATACTCCATACATTTAAATAGGATCATGGATATTACATGTATGAATGAAATGTGATCCTAAACAAGAAAATATTAGTAAGAGATATAGTTTGATATCCTTATTACGAGTGAAAATCATGAAAAATATTTCCTAGTAGTATATTCCTATAGAAAACAAAATTTAATACATGATAATTTAAAAAGAATTCTATATAATATAAAAATAAGGGAAAAACATTTGTTTTCTCCAAATAGAACTAAGTATTATGTAATAAAACTGAATTTTTGATAAAATTTTTATCCACAATTTGATAGTGGGTGGTGGTTACTGTGTATGAACTACAACACACTAGATTCACAAATAAATTTGTGCATGAACACAACACTTTTAGTTTTTAGGGGTCATTATCAGTATTCACTTATCTTAGGTTCTATAAAACACCATTGAATTTCCCTAAGTCTATTGTAGTAAAGCATTATATAAACTACTTAATTCATGTAAATTATTTAATTGTGGTTCATAAGGGGCAAAAATTCAACATGGGGGGTCCTCCTAGGGTGTGTTATGCATCCCAAAATTAAAATACCTATTCCACGTGGATTCCACTTATTATGATTCTTGTTCTTCTTCTTTTTCTAAACATCATTAGAAATTTTTTCCTATATTTTAAGTTCATGTTTTATGGATTTATTCTATTTTTATAGTTATTCATTCAATTTTTAATCCTCTAGTAAATTCGTAAATTAAATATTTAGGTTGCACTCATAAGTTCCTTAAATAATTTCATCCAATTTTGCATCCAATATTATCATCAATACCTATAAATAATGAGGAAAATATTGGACCAGGGGTTCCATAGTTTTTTTATAGTCAACAGTATTAACATGTTTGTCTAATGTTAATTGGTGTATTCAAGAGAATAATCCATTCAGATCATAATTATATTAGGAGGACATTCCTTGTTGATAAAAATCACAATGCTAAATTGGTAATCCTTAAAACATACATAGTCTACACTTGTGCTTCAATTGACTCTACCTTATAATGCCTTATATATTCTATAAAAAGATAAATTATATTAAAATTAAATACTATTTTGGGTGAGGGTTAACCTTAATGTGAAATAATAAATAATTAATAATATAAATTAGAGATAATAAATTAATTAATAAATTAAGAAAGTATTATAAAAGGATTCTTATAAATAATTTTTTGGATTTTAAAGTCATTAAATTTCTATTATTTTACATTTTTAGTTTTTGTGTTTTTCTTAATTTTTAATATTTTTTATTGTTTTTCATCAGACAAAATAGAACAAAAATAACTTTTGTACAATAATAGTACCAATTGGTATTATAATATTATAAATATAGATGAGTACTGATCCATCTCTATATGGATAGGTATTAGGTAATAAGTATTTTTTGTTGGTTTTAAATATGAAAATAAAAAATGTAAGTTGAGGTGACATGTTTACATTATGATAAATAACAAGACAATGAAACTATAATGTTTAATGTGTATTAAATTACCAAGGGTATACTCTACTGCTATGGTTTTACATGAATGTGGAATGAATTAAATAGACACATCCAATCTTACATATTTTTCATGAACATGCTATATGGATCCATTATTGTATTCATAAGGTTACTATACCCATTCACCCCAAGAACACCCTAATGAAGATATATGTCTTTATATAGTTGTTCTAAAACATAAATCAATAAATAATGGATTAAATGTTAATTATGTTGTGAATGATGAATTTTTATTTAAATTTAATCTTATTGTGTGGGTAATTAAACAACATTGTTTTCATCTAGTATCAATACACGAGTTCCTTGTTTAAAAGATTATATTTTTATTTTCCCCATTATTATGGTATTAATATCATCCTCTCAGGTATAGTTGAGTTGTTTTTAATATTAGGTTAATTTTAACAAAAAACTAATATATTTATAGTGTGAAAAATAAAATATAATCAACTAATATTTTTTTCAAACTTAATATATGGATATATATAACCTATGAAACAAATGAAACCAAATAAAAATAATAATAGATTGTAAAGGAAATCTTATTAGATGATTATGATGACCTATGACCAACTTATATGGATCTTATGTTTTCTCCTTCAACTATTGGTTCTTATAAAAAATAATATTAAATATTCAACTCTACTATAATTCTCATCTTATTATTTTCTCTTCCATGGTCTATAATTAATTTGAGGGGAATATAATTTCTTGGTTCATTCTTCTTCTATAATTAGTCTCTAATCTAATAAATACTCTTTGAAAGTATTGATCAATCCATGTAGCACAAAATATATTGGTGATCATTCCATTTGAAACATGGAATCATTGAGGTTCACTCCATAATAGAACTTGTTTTTAGTGAGGATCCAATTGTCTTTTTTATTCCACCACTATCCAATATCAAGTTACATATGTCATTATTTTAAAATTTTCAATTGATTTAGTTAACTACCATATATGAATATTATATATATACCTTGGTAGTATGAATTTAAATCATGTTTAGTTTGTAAACTACATAGTGAAAAATATAAATTTAAATTTCTAGACTGTGGTCAAAAAAGAACTCTTGGTTGGTTTAAATTCCTCTCCAATCTAGTTTATTGTAAATTTAGTGTTCATTCATTATTTCTTAACTATTAATGGACATTTTATATCACTTTTATTGTCATTAATTGTTTAACTTGTAACACCTAACTATTTTTAAGGTATTAATTTTTATTAATTTTCACTAAGACCCATTTATTTTAGTGTTTTTAGGATATTATAGGTGTCCATGGGAGGCCATGGATCAGTTTAAAGAGTTGGAATTTGTTTATGACAGAAAATATATATAGGAAAAAAGGTTATTCCACAACTTATTTCATTTCTCTCTAAAAAATGGATGTTATAATATTAAGATCATATAATTGTGGTCAGTTACAATGTGACCTTTGGGTGATTCATTATGGTGTTGCATACATGGGATTTATTTTTTTCTTTGAGAGAATCCATGTTGTGGTTTTAGGATTTGTGGAGTAGAGAAGGATTTGTTGGAGTAACCTTCTATCCCCTTTGATATTAAATTATCTCTTTGGGTGGATGGTTACAATGTAGCATATGTGTTGTTCTACGAGTTCCTTAACATAAAGGATATGCTACATGAAAATCTAAAAGGGGAATGCTTGGAAGCTGGTCTAGTGGGGGGGTGCTAAATAATGAAAGAGAATGTTGTTCCATGGAGCCACACCTGACGGGTGGTAACTTGACTATAATGAATTGGATATGGCAATAGCATAACATACATATGGAATTTTTGGTCTTTGGTTCAACTAGTTGTAGTGTGTTGCACCGTGGCAAGAGGGGTTGTGCTATAAGGTTGACCCTGGTAGGGGAATTGTGCCTTGAATGGTATGGTAACAAAACCACAATTTTTATGGTTTATTTATCATTAATTAAATTAAATTTGTTTAATATTAAAATCATATGAATTGTGGTATCCTTCATTCATAATAGAAATTCTAGTTGCCACTTTTAACCTTGGAATTCTTCACTTCCATGTTGAGAACATCTTTATTTGGATCTAGAATCGAGTTTGATTCATCATCGCTGATAACTAGGGGTGATTTTATCAATCTCCTCTGATTTATTACTGAGTAATTTACAATTTCAGTGTGTTATTTTATTTACACCATAATGTGGGGTTTTACTTACATATTCAATTACTATCGTTTGGGTCTCATTGATTCGATGATATTCAACGAATGAGATTTCATTGTGTTGAGATCTGTTATCCCTAACTAATCTATATGTTTTATGATCATTTCAGGGAACATAAAATGCATGATCTCACAACTCACATGAGATGGACCAAAATTTAATTGAAATGGTTTCCCATGACCCATATGAGTTTTCTATGTATGTTGATGGCTATTTTGGATCATATATATGATAAGCTTTGATTCCATGACCACCTATGGTTGTGATTGTGAATTAAATTGTATTTAACTTTACACACAAGATTTTATGGGGATTCCCTTGAGTTATTTTTCAATTCCCTAGAATTTGAGTTGGCTCTATTAGTCTCCTTAGACATTGAATAGGCGTGTAAATGAGGGTGGTTAGTGTGATCCACTAATTGGAATGTTTATTTCATAACATTATAACAAGAATGTTCTAGGAAGTCTATGTTTTCCATACCTTTTTTGTATCTTGATACTATTTCCAATGAAGACCATGTGGTATAAATTAATGTATTGTAATGAATAAGCATAAAAAAGGGGGTGTCGCTATAGTAGATAGTGATATAGTAGACTTTTAATAGGTTCCCTTACCCTCTTCTGAGTAGGATATGCGTGTGAATTATGACTACAAACTATCCTAGGCTATCTATCCATCAGACTCCCTATCTAGCTTGCCACTAGATCCTTAGGGCATGCTTAATCCCCATGGGTGGGTGAACGACACTAGGGAATCTGAAACAATATAGTTGGAATGATTTCACCCATAATAAAAATTAAACTAACAGTATATAAAATAAATAAAAACATTCATGAAGTGACTATACATTGTTTTCCCATGTAGAATAAAAAAATCATAAAAGAGAAGGTAAAAAACATTATAAAATATCTCTTACCCCAGATCCTTCACATGAAAAACCCCCAGTTTGAACTTCTAAAATTCCAAATATATAAAACTCATCAATAAAATAATCAATAAGTAATTGGATAGCTAATTTAGATGAAATTTTAATGAAATGGAAAAACATTAAACTGATATACCTGAAATAAGATCCCAATGTATCACAAGATCACTATCATTATAATAACTTATGGACCCACTTTAAGAGTAGGCTGGAGGAAGAGTCCATGAAGTGGAACTCTTTAGAATGAAAACATAAACCTTAAAATGAAACTTAGTCGAGAAAAATTGAGTTGCCTATGTAGGGTGTGAGCTATATTTACATCTTTGGTTTCACTAAAGGTTCAATCAAATCACTTTTACAAAATACTCCATAAATTATAGTTTAGAATAAGTTATTTAAAAATAAGGATGGGAGAAAATCAATTATATTTTATTCTAAAACTACATTTTATAAAATAAAAATATTAAGCACATGTTTTTGGGAAACAACTTCAAAATCCTCGGTTGATTTATTCCTAAAAAGGGTTTAATGAGAACCCAAAAAACCCAAGTATGTTACCAAGAACATAAATTTCAAAATTCACTTAATTAAATAATTCTAGTCATTAAAATAAAACCCATGTAGTCATATGAAAAATCATTTGAGAATAAATAAGGGATAATTACTTGGCTTTATAATCATGGGAAACATAAATATAAGAAAGAGTAAAATAATAACCAAATAATGAGAAATTTAAAATAGGCATCATGGGAGAAGCACCTTAAGGTCACTAAGGTAAGGTGAACCTAGTAATTCTACATCACATTAGTGGTGGATTTAGAATTATGTTACATTTATGGCTTTAGGGGGTGCTTCATTATTACATCACTTACACAGATAGTGCTGGAGGACCTCACCATATCTAGATTATTCTCCATAAGAATCAAAGAATTCCCATAATGAAAAAATAACAACCAAAAAATAAAAAATAAACCATTAACAATTAAATAAATAAGTCCTTTATAAAACACATTTCATTAAATTTCCACTATCCATCTCAAATAATTCCGCAAGAAATATAATTGTTTTTAAAATGATCCTTGAATAGCATAATGCTCTTTTTATAAGACTATATTAGAACCATTTAAAAATAATAAAAAATATAATATCATTAATAGATTAAAAAATGATGATTCAATACACTGTTTCTTTTGAAAATACTAAATGACCATTTGGATTAAATTTTAGAAGCCAATGTTAAAAATCCCCTTTGAAATTTATCTAGAAACCCGAATTCAAATATCTAATTTAGATAAAAAAAATGATTTTTATTGTTATACACATATATATTTATACACATACATATCTGCATCTCTCAATATACATATTCATATATTCTCTTGTGAATATGGATACACATACACCTATACATAAATGTATAAGCAGTAAACATATCTTGAGACATTGACACATTATCCATAAGTGAATAACATTAGTAGAAAACATGTAAACTTAATAAAAAAAATCAAATAAGGAAAAACCAACCTAATAAACCTCTTAATATTATAAAGAAAAAAATATTACAATGTAAATAATCTCAAATAGTTATAAAACACTCGACTTCTATATAGAATATGACATACATATTTTATAGGTAAAAAATAGAGTTTTTATTTTGGTGTATATACATAATAAGGAAAAATACACAAGAAAAAACTTATAAATTCACGATAATTTCATAAATAACATTATCAATAAATATATTTAAATAAACATTAATTAATTATAATTCATAATTTGAAAAAATAATAATTTTTAAAATATATGCAATTTTAGTAAGTCAAATAAAATTTAAAATATAGAAGCACCTACCTCAAACAGATGTGAGACACTTAAACAAGCCTTGAATATATATATGAAGAAGAAACTAGGAATAATTTTCCATCCCAAGAAGAAAGTATGTCACATATATTAGGTTAAACCAACACCCTAGGGTTCATCTAGCCACACACATGAATCAAATCATGACCATTCGATATGGGATGGGATTTTGTCTGCACTATTCACCCGAATCAAACAATGACCATTCGATCACGCCTTCCATAGATCTCCACCATCTATTTGAATATCGTGCATCGCATGTTCCAAAAAACATCCCACATTGTGAAAATTCAAACTCATCTAATCCCACATAGTGCGATACCTTTATCTTCAACCAATCGCTCGACTGCCACCTTTCTACACTGCTGGTTCAACATGGAAACGTAATAACTTGGTGATCTCTTTGACCACCACCTACAATCCTCCCCTAAAAGCTGAGTGATTTTGAGACATCCATCATGATAATTTGTGAGTTATGATCACAAATAGTAGTGTAATACCATGATATCTCCCACCATCATTCAAAGCTATCGCATGATTATCCTTGGATCATGTCATCGATGTGAGGATGACCAATGAGGTTGTCAAGAGAAATTTGTGATTATGATCCCTTCACCCTTCAGTGTAATTTTTCATACGAATTAATTCTGATTTAGGAGATCACATGATATTGCATAGGGGAATTGAAGAATTGTGTGATCAAATGAAATGATCATGTGATGAACAATAGGTTGTCTCGCTGGTACATGTGAAGTCTAATCCCTACAGTGAAACCCATACAGCATGCACTTTCTTCATGTAGTGTACACCCACACCAATGTATCTAGCATCATCAAAAAGACCCAGTCATAGTCCAAGAATCCATCAGAAGACCTATTTGATGTCATGTGAGTTGTGATAACATCATTTGAAGCTATCATGTGAGACCTGAAATGCAGGCCGATTGTCACCTATCGACAGGTCAAAATTCCGGTGCTCTGCTAATGTGTATAGCAGCACTCGGGTCGAATCATCGGCGATGATACTTTGTAATAGTCGTTTGTTTTTAGTTGATTGTATTTTGATTAGGGGGGTTTGTTTACAAAGCTTAATTGAAATGAATAATTGATTATGATTGATTTAACAAATTGATAATAATTGGGGTGAGTTCATTATTAGGGAGTTAAGCTTGTGATATCCTTGATTTTTGCTTATATTCCATTTAAATTAACACCCACTTCACAAATTGACATCGATTATAATTCCAAAGTGTTAAAGCTTTAATCGAAGCCTTAACATAACTAGGATTCTAAAATCAATCAATACTTGTTTATGGTAGTGTATTTATGGTTCTAATAATCCATGGAAACCACTTTCTAAACAAAAGATGTCATTAATCCATGACATATTAAGTCCAACATACACAATGTTAAATTAACGAATACTCATCGAGAAAAACTCTCAATCACTTAACATCCCTGAATTATAACTCACCCCAATGAGAGATTTACTCATCCATTTGGATGTTTAATATTCTGGTTAAAATAATTATGATGATAAATTAAGAATAGAAGAAAAAGAAAGGGATTAGAAAATAGTGGTACGTTGACACACACACACGAACGATGATGATAATTAAAAACAGATTTTTGATTGAATGAGGAAGCAAAATACGGGAAGGGGATTCAACTGAATTTAAACTATTTTAAGAACATAAATATTAAACTACAGAAGTTTGAGGATAATAATAGATATTGAAGATGTAACTTGCATTAAAATAGAATTACAAATAAAGAGAATTACAAGATCACAAAAACGAAGAACACAAAAGTAAGTGAAAACAAAGCGAGGAGGAAACGTCTCTCAAGTGAAAACATTAGTATGGAAGGTCCTCCAAAGCCTTTGGAAAATCTTTGGTCGTGCCAATATGATCTCCTCTCTTCTGAAATGCCAACCCCTCTCAAAGAGATAAGGGGAGAGTTTTTATAGCCCAAAGAGTGGACTGTTTGCATTCTCAACCCGTCCCTCCATTTGTATCGCCAATTTGGCTATTCAGACAGCCAAATATTCAAATATCTCCTTCTTCAAAGTTGTGGAAAATAACGTTGGCCGACTACTCTCAACATTTGGAGTCATTTGGACTTAAGTATCAAAATTTATTGCCGGTTGATTAAACAAAATTAAACTGTCCATTTCAATCCAGTCTTTTTGAAGTCCATAATGTGAAAGGGTTTTTGAATATGAAGATGCCTTCAAATCAGAATGGTTTCATCAATACAGTCGGCCACCTATATCGCCTCTTTAACACTGAAAAATATCAGCTCGATTTGATGCTTAAATCATGAGAGATGTCATGCATACTATACTGATCTTAATTCTCGGCCAGAATGGTGGGCTGGACTTCAAAGTTTTATTTGGGCCTCTTGTACTTAGATTTGGGCCTTGAAATTTGTATCCAAGATGACATGTAGTGTCCCCAGAATTATGGTGGAGAGTTAATGTTTTTGGACTTCTGAATTGAGCCCAGTAAATCAATCTTCAAGGTTGGTCCAGTCTATTCACAAATTCTTTGGTCTTGTTTCTGAGGACCATATGACCCTTCAAATGGCAGAATTAGATCATGGTTCCTTCTAATGAAATGTTGTATATTGAAAGGAGAATCCTAAAAAAAACCACACAATTTGTATTAGTATAGTGACAGTTATTATTAAAACATTAATCTGACTGAATTGGAATACTTCTAAAAATGCTCAAAAATTATACTTAATATTAAAACATTAATATTTCCACAAATTATGCACATTTAATATAATATCAGTAAAGGGGGAATATAATATGTCATGAAAATATTAATAACATAAACTCCCCCACACTTAGTTTTGTGCATTTCCTCATGTGCAACAAATATAAAAACATGACAAAATCATTTTTACTCACCAACAGATATTAAAATTTTGTTTTCTCCAATCAGGGGAGGTTTAGACTATTTCACTCATCCATTTTCAATTCCACCACAAGTTGTTACAGAAACAATATTCCAAAACAAATTCATTTTTTAATGCTCAAATTTAGAAATGGAAAATGTGGACACTCAAAACTCACACCTCTCAAGATGATAAAATTCATTTGTGTAGGTTCACTCTTTCACCAACCAAAAGTGAAAATCTTAGAGTTTGAAAAGAGCTCTCAGCATACAATCCCTATCCAAAGTGCACAAAAATCAAGAGGACGTTTTAAGGGGTTTTTCTATTGCTATGGGATGGTAGGCATATAATTACCAAGAGAGAGAATAAGGGGGTTAAAATACCAACATAGAAAACGCAATGCACATTTTTTTGAAATAAAACATGGAAGGAAATGAACACACATATTTACAAGGGAATGATTGTGTGAAGAAAGACACAATAGAGGAAGAAAATATGAAGGTAATGAGATTATGGAATATTTACAAGACACAAAAATTCTCCCAATGATATAAGTATATAATGCAAGTGTTCTATTTTTTTTCTTTTTTTTCATTGTTTTTTTGAAAGTTGACCTTAAAACAGATCTCACACTCATATCCCAACCCATGTTTGATCTCCTCACGGCACTAATTGTAATGGTTATAACAAGATCAAAGGTTGAGAAAGAGTGATTTTTGACCCATCCAAAACACAAACCAATCTTATATTCATTTTTTTTTAATTTTTTTTCTTGAATATTTTTGAATTTTTTTTAACACTTTTCAATATCATTTGTACAATACATTCCCAAATCCCATTGAATGACAACCTCACCCCACACTAAAATGGATGCTTTCCCTCAAGCATATGATAACACACCAGAATGTAAGGAAATGATACCCAAAAATGAAATTCATTCCCCCCCACACTTAAATTTCAAAAACATATGCAATGAAAATCCATGTTGATATTGGGTGGGATAAGGTATTAGGCTTGTAATGTGGCTATCAAAGAAAAGGTTTTCATAGGCTCGAAGGGGCTTTCAAAAGGAGGATTAATGTAAGGGAAATGGGTGGCTATTTGGCTATTGTGATTTTCATGTGGTTCAGAAAATGCCTCTATCATATTAATACACACTAAGGTAGGAAATTCAGCTCGAAGGTCCACAAACTCAAGACTCACAAATATGGTTGAAAACAAACATTTTGAAAAGATGGCCATAGGTGGCCTTGGCATGAAAGAAAATGTTTGTTCTCATGGTTGGGGAAAATAATTTTCCAAATAAAAAATTCACCATTCAAAATGTGTTGGTTTTGACACAAAATTCATTATCCACAGTCATAATGAAAATACAAAATTTTTGAGATGAAAACATGTCTGTTAACTCTCCAAAATGGTTATACAAAATTTCAAAACTCGATGGTGAGTAAGCATGACTTATATTTTTTTTAAGTGATTTGTTTTTGGTTTTTTTTGTTTTTAAGATTTTTATTTTTGTAAAGATACACCCACACAAAATAGAAAGTGAAAAATAAAGGTTTTGATAAATAAAATGGTTAAAAAATGAAAGAGAGAGGAAGAAGAAGAAATAGGTAGATAGAGGAAAAGCTAGAGTGAGTTAAAGGGAAAGAGGTGCGCCCTAGTTTGGATTTGGCGGGTCGCCTTCTCCATCTAGTGGTAGGTCAGCTAGAGAAGTTGGGGAGCCAGTGGAAGTTGATGTTGTTCCAGGATTGCATGTCCTCTCATGTTGATTCTTTAACCGATGTCCATTAACCATGAATGTCCTTTTGGAAGAGGGATCTTGGACTTGCACTGCACCAAATGGGTAAACGTTAGTAATAACAAAAGGACCTTCCCAACGAGAATTAAGCTTACCTGGATGAAGACGAAATTGAGAATTGAATAGAATTACCTTTTCACCTTCATGAAATACCTTTCTCAGGATGTGTCTGTCATGGAGTACCTTATCCTTCTCTTTGTACAGATTGTAATTCTCATAGGATTCAAGTCGAAGCTCCTCCAGTTCATCTAATTGCAACAATCTTTCTTCACCAGATTTTTCAAGATCAAAATTACATGTTTTTACTTCCCAAAATGACTTATGTTGTATTTCAACTGGTAAGTGACATGCTTTACAAAAAACAAGCCGAAAAGGAGACATCCCAATGGGTGTTTTATAGGCAGTTCGATAAGCCCAAAGTGTTTCACCAAGTCTTTCAGGCCAGTCTTTTCTGGTGGGTTTTACAATTCTCTCAAGCACTCTTTTCACTTCTCTATTAGAAAGTTCAGACATTCCATTTGTTTGGGGGTGATATGTAGTTGATGTTTTATGTACAACCCCATTCATTTTCAGAAGAGATTCCATGGTTCTATTACAAAAATGGGTTTCTAAGTCACTGATCAAGGAACGTGGTGTGCCAAATCTTTGGAAGATGTGGGTCTTTAGGAACTCACTAATAGTATGAGCATTATCCTTCCTAGTGGGTTTGTCCTCAATCCACCTTGAAACATAATCGACCCCAAGAAGAATGTATGATAATCCATTGGAAGGGGGAAATGGTCCCATGAAATCAATACCCCAAACATCGAATATTTCACAAAAGATTAAGGGCTTTTGGGGAATTTCATTTTTTTGGAGATTATGCCAAACTTTTGGCATGTGGGGCATGATTGACAGAACTCATTTGAGTCCTTGAAGAGGGAAGGCCAGAAGAATCCAGAGTCTAGGACCTTTAGGGAGGTCCTTTGTGGTCCAAAGTGGCCACCACTTGGCATTGAGTGACAGAATTCTAAGATGGAAGAATATTCATCTTCATCAACACATCTCCTAATTACCATGTCTGCCCCAATTTTCCAAAGATTATTTTCTTCCCAAAAATAGTATTTTGAATCAATTTTCATCTTCATTTTTTGTTCTTTTGAAAAATTCTTCAGGAAAAACACCAGAAACCAAGTAATTTACAATTGGGGCATACCATGGTATTTTTGGAGTGATAGATGAAAGGTGCCCAGAAGGGAATTCAGGATCAATGATTTCTGAATGAGAAGAATTAGAAATTCTACTCAAGTGACCAGCCACAAGGTTTTCTTTTCCATGTCTATCTTTAGTTTCAAGGTCAAACTCTTGGACAATTAGGATCCATCTTATTAGCCTCGGTTTGGAATCACTTTTATTGAGTTAGAACATAATAGCAGAATGGTCTCTGAAGATGATGATTTTGGCACCTAAGATATAGGACCGGAATTTATCTAAGTAAAAAACCACTGCTAGAAGTTCCTTTTCAGTCACAGTGTAGTGAGATTGAGTTTCATCCAATGTTTTTGAGGCATATAGATGACATGAGGAATCTTTTCTCTTCTTTGACCAAGAACAGCCCCAACAGCTCTATCAGAATCATCACACATTAACTCAAAGGGTAAGGACCAATCTGGGGGTTGGATTATCGGGGTAGATGTAAGAGCAGTTTTGAGTTCAATGAAGGCTCTCTTTAAAACCTCATCAAAATGGAAGGTGACATCATTTTGGAGCAACCGAGTGAGTGGGAGGGAAATCCTACAGAAGTTATGGATGAATCTCCGATAGAAACCAGCATGACCGAGAAATTAACGGGTGTCTCGAATAGAGTTGGGTTCAGGAAGTGATTCGATCACTTCAATTTTGGCAGGATCGACTTCAATACCATCTTTTGAAACTATGTGCTCTAGAACAATCCCATTAGCAACCATGAAGTGACATTTTTCAAAATTTAACACAAGGTCACACTTGACACACTTTTGAAGGACTAGAGAGAGTGAATGCAAGCATGACTCAAATGACTTTCCATAAATGGTACAGTCATCCATGAAGACTTCCATGCAGTGTTCTATGAATTCTGAAAAGATACTCATCATACACCTCTGGAATGTTTTAGGAGCATTACAAAGGCCAAAAGGCATTATTCTATATGAATATGTTCCAAAGGGGTATGTGAAAGTAGTCTTTTCTTGGTCCTGAGGTGCGATTGGGATTTGGAAGTAGCCGGTGTATCCATCAAGAAAGCAATAGTGTGACTTTCTGGCTAATCTTTCTAGCATTTGATCAAGGAATGGAAGATGGTAGTGATCTTTTTGTGTTTCAGCATTCAATTTTTGATAATCGATGCATACACGCCATTTGTTCTTCACTCAAGTTGTGACTACCTCCCCATGTTCATTTGTGACAACAGTTATCCCACCCTTCTTAGGTACAACTTGAATTGAACTAACCCATTCACTATCAGAAATTGGGTAGATAATACCATCTTGAAGAAGCTTGGTGATCTCTTCCCTAACTACCTCAAGGATGAGTGTATTGAGTCTTATTTGTGGTTTTCTAATTGGTTTGGATGATTCCTCAAGATGGATGTGATTCATGCAAAGGACAGGGTTGATTCCTGGTATGTTATCTATGGTCCACCCTAAGGCCTTTTTGTTTTCCTCTAACACCTGAGCAAGTTTGGACTCCTCGGATTCAGTAAGGGTGGC
The DNA here is from genome assembly GCA_963277665.1 of Viscum album. Classification (NCBI taxonomy): domain Eukaryota; kingdom Viridiplantae; phylum Streptophyta; class Magnoliopsida; order Santalales; family Viscaceae; genus Viscum; species Viscum album. The sequence continues at coordinate 500,693,160 of OY728139.1, forward strand.
AGAGATAATGACAGGATATGAGTGATCATGGAAGAGGAATGCATATTTCAGGTGTGCAGGAAGAGGTTTAAGATCAATCTCATCTTTCACATTTGGTCTAGACAACTCATAAATGGAGGAAGGGACTTTAGTTTCTTCAGATTCATTTTTCTCAATGTTTTCCAAGGTGGAGCAGTAGAGATCAGAGTTGATGTGGGATTCAAGAGAGTTTTCAAGTTCCTCTAGATTGATGGAGTCTATGAATGAGAGGTCCACATCAACTTCACCATTTATGACTTTGTTAATCATAGTGCATATTTCACAAGATCCTTTATCATTAGAACATGAAGAACATGGTGGATTGGGGTTCGATTGAGTCTTAGAAGTGTCCTCAAAAGCATGGATTGGGAATGCAGAGTGATCCTCGGATGGGTATCGCATGGATTGGAAAATGTTGAAATTGACCAGTTGGTCACCGAATTCCATGGATAAGATGCCTGAATGGACATCAATCTTGGTTCTTGTAGTCATGAGGAATGGTCTTCCTAGAATTAGGGGAGATCGAGAAGAGTTCGTCTCACCTTCCATGTCAGGGACATAGAAATCAGTTGGGAAGATAAGATATTTGACTCGGACAAGGACATCCTCAATTATTCCCTCGGGACTGGTTGTTCTTCGATTGGCTAACTGAATGACAACACCCGTTGGGTTCAAGGGACCTAGACCAAGGTTGGAAAATATGGATTTGGGCAGGACATTAATTGAGGCTCCTAGGTCTATGAGTGCATCATCAAAGTTGGAACTTCCAATTTGGCATGGAACCGTAAAGGTCCCTGGATCTTTGCACTTTATGGGAATAGACTACTGGGTGGAAACATTTTCGAAGGTCCTAATTTGCCTCTTATGGGTACACAACTCCTTGAGAAACTTGGCATACATAGGAATTTGTTTTATGGCATCTAAGAGGGGAATGTTGACTTCAACACGTCTAAACATGTCGAGCATTTCAAGATCAGGTTCAAAGGACTTCCTTGGTTTAGAAACGGCTTGAGGAAAAGGAATTGGATTCCTAAGTGGAATGGAAGGAGGTGATGGAATGGATTCATATTCCTTTTCAATTTTTTTTCTTTTCATTTTCTAGGTCAACATTCAAAGGAGGGTTTGAGGATTTATCTTTAGGCATAGCAAGTTTCTTTCCTGATCTAAGTGCAATTGCACTTACATTACCCTTGGGGTTGGGTAATGGTTGAGCTGGGAGTTGGGAAGAATTTTATTGTTGTTGCTGGCTCAGGTGGGATGCAAGTTGACCTATTTGAGTTTTAATGTTTTTAAGGCTAGAACGGGTGAAGGAGGCATGATCTTCCGCTGCACTTTCCCATGGTTGCTTGGAAGAAGAGGCTGGTCTCTAGCTGGGATTGCCTTGATTTTGGTTCTTGGGAAATCGATTGTATTGGTTTTGGAATTGGGAAGGCTCACTAGGATAATGGAATCTAGGAGGAGGATTGTTCCATTGAGGTTGAGGAGAAAAAGGATAAGGTTGATGGAATTTACCACCACCTTGACCATATTGGAACTGGTTTGGGTTTTGAGGAGGGAATTGAGGGGGGTGAGATATGGGATTACCATACCTAAGGCCATGGTTATAGGAATAAGAGAAAGGCTCAGAGTGAGGTTGGTTGAAGTTTCTAACAAACTGACCTGATAGTTGAGGATTGGTGTTCCACTGAGCATATGCTGCATTGAGTTCCATTGGTCCAGATGAATCGAATTGATCCTCTTGAAATTGTGGACATGTGTCTGTTGGATGAGCTGGGGAGTTACAGATTCCACAATTCTTGATAGTTCCAGGGAATAGTGACTATGGAGAAGATGAGGTTGGGGCTTTGGTATCCACCGCTAGTTGACGCACAAGACCTATAGGTTCACTCATCCACTCAGTCATCTTGTTAGGCTCTATGGATTGATTATCTTGGGCTTGTTTGACTTGAGCATGTGCTCAAGTATGGAATTTTTGTGTGTTTGCAGCCATGTTACTTATGAGATCTCTTACAGCTGCAGGAGTTTTGTCAACAAGAGCACCGCCACTTGCGGAATCAATGAGGGTTCTCTCCATAGCCAATAACCCCTCATAGAAGTATTGGATCAAGAGTTGGTTAGGGATTTGATGATGTGGGTAGGTTGAAACAAGCTTTTTGAACCTCTCCCAGTACTCATGGAGTGATTCATTTGGGAATTGACGGATACCACTTATTTCCTTTCGGATGAAAGCAGTACGAGAAGCAGGAAAGAATTTTTCTAGAAAGAGACGCTTCATGTCGTTCCATGTAGTATGGAACCCGGAGGTAGGTAGTAGAGCCATGACTTTGCAGTGTCAGCTAGGGAGAAAGGGAATGCTCGGAGTTTGATTTGTTCTTCAGAAACCCCTTGAGGATTCATGGTAGAGCACACTACTTGGAACTCTTTAAGGTGGAGATATGGATCCTCACCGGCTAGCCCGTGGAAATGAGGAAGAAGATGAATCAAACCCGATTTGAGTTCGAAGTCAGCCTCTATGTTTGGATATTCAATACCAAGGGTTTGGTAATTCATATCAGGGGTAGCATGTTCTTTCAATGTTTGTTCCCTAGGATTGGCCATATCGAATTCAATTGGTAGGGCAATGATTGGTTCTTGGGTGATTTGGTTTCCCTAATGGTCCTCCTAAGTCGACGAAGAGTTCTATCAATTTTAGGGTCAAACAAATTCTAGGGATTGTTTGGGAGGCTACGGGGCATTCATAGAGATTTAGAAAGGATGAGGAAGATGGGTTTTCCTTTGTGTTTTTTTTCAGTTTATGATTTTTAAGAGGAGGACGGGTTTTTCTTTGTGTTTTTTTTCAATTTTTTTTAAAAATTTGTTTTTTTGTGTTTTCTTGACAATAACCAGAAACTAATGACTACTTAAAGCACCATCCCCGGAAACGGCGCCATTTGAAATGCATGGCCGATTGTCACCTATCGACCGGTCAAAATTCTGGTGCTCTGCTAATGTGTATAGCAGCACTCGGGTCGAATCCTCGGCTATGATACTTTGTAATAGTCGTTTGTTTTTAGTTGATTGTATTTTATTAGGGGGGATTGTTTTCAAAGCTTAATTGAAATGAATAATTGATTATGATTGATTTAACAAATTGATAATAATTGGGGTGAGTTCATTATTAGGGAGTTAAGCTTGTGATATCCTTGAGTTTTTCTTTATATTGCATTTCAATTAACACCCACTTCACAAATTGACGTCGATTAGAATTCCTAAGTGTTAAAGCTTTAATCCAAGCCTTAACTTAACTAGGATTCTAAACTCAATCAATACTTGATTATGGTAGTGTATTCATGGTTCCAATAATCCATGGAAACCACTTTCTAAACAAAAGATGTCATTAATCCATGACATATTAAGTCCAACATATACAATGTTAAATTAACGAATACTCATCGAGCAAAACTCTCAATCACTTAACATCCCCGAATTATAACTCACCCCAATGAGAGATTTACTCAGCCATTTTGATGTTTAATATTCTGGTTAAAATAATTATGATGATAAATTAATAATAGAAGAAAAATAAAGGGATTAGAAAAGAGTGGTACGTTGACACACACACACGAACGATGATGATAATTAAAAACGGATTTTCGATTGAATGAGGAAGCAAAATAAGGGAAGGTTATTCAAATGAAGTTGAACTATTTTAAGAACATATATATTAAACTAAAGAAGTTGGAGGATAATAAGAGTTACTAAAGAAGTAACTTTCATTAAAACATAATTACAAAGAAAGAGAATTACAAGATTACAAAAATGAAGAACACAAAAGTAAGTGAAAACAATGCGAGGAGGAAAGGTCTCTCAATTGAAAACATGAGTATGGAAGGTCCTACCAAGCCTTTGACAAAGCTTTGGTCGTGCCAATATGATCTCCTCTCTTTTGAAATGCCAACCCCTCTCAAGGAGAGAAGGGGGGAGTATTTATAGCCCAAGGAGCGGACTGTTTGCATTCCCAATCTGTCCCTCCACTTGTATCGCCACTTTGGATATTCAGACAGCCGAATCTTCAAATATATCTTTCTTCAAAGTTCTATACAATACTTTTGGACGACTACTCTCAATATTTGGAGTCATTTGGACGTAAGGATCAAAAGTTATGGCCGGTTTATTAAACAAAATTAAACTGTCCATTTCAATCCAGTCTTTTTGAAGTCTATAATGTGAAAGGGTTTTTAAATATGAAGATGCCTTCACATCCGAATGGTTTTTTCAACAAAGTCGGCCACCTATATCTCCTCTTTCACACTGAAAAATATCAGATCTAATTTATGCTTACATCATGAGATATGTCATGCATACTATACTGATTTTAATTCTCTGCCCGAATGGTGGGCTGGATTTCGAAGCTTAATTTGGGCCCCTTGTACTTGGATTTGGGTCTTGAAATTTTTATCCAAGATGACATGTAGTATCCCCCGAATTATGGAGGAGAGTTAATGTTTTTGGACTTCCGTATTGATCCCAGTAAATCAATCTTCAAGGCTGGTCCATTTTGTTCACAGATTCTTTGGTCTTGTTTGTGAGGACCATATGGCCCTTCAAATGGAAGAATTTGATCATGGATCCTTATAATTAAATGTTTTATATTGAACGTATAATCCTACAAAACAAGAAACACACAATTTGGATCAGTATAGTGACAGTTATTATTAAAACATTAAACTGACTCAATTGGACTACTTCTAAAAATGCTCAAAAATTATACTTAATATTAAAACATTAATATTTCACAAAAATTATGCACATTTCATATAAAATCAGTAAATGGGGAATATAATAATTCATGAAAATATTAATAACATCAAGACCCTAGGAGGTGAAACATGAAGAAAACCCTCGACTTGTCATCCTTGTTCCTAGAAAAATTGGTGCCCATATAAACTTGAGGCATGATCTATTTTGTCAGGCATGTCAATAATTTGATGGGCGCAAGAACCTAAAATCATCCATGAGACCCCTCCACATGAATAGTATTGGGACACATGTTCAAAAAAATCTTCAGTGATCTCGCGATATCCTTGGGTGACCTTGGATGAGTCATGTTGGTCAAATAACAAGCCTTGGAAAATTCAGATTGATCTCACTACAGATAATTGGCATATCACTATTGTCATGTGCTAGTCCAAAGATAAGTAAAGTTGATTAAGTTACAACCCTTTGGCATGTATGCATTTCCACATGACAAGCCTAGGAAAAATTATATCAATCATGTGAATCACATTGGAGTTTTACACCATGGTCATGATAATATATCCTCGAAAATTCTCATTGATTATGAGAAATATTCCTTGACATGCCGACATGATCATGCGATTGACTATAGACATGTCCAAATTATCATGAAATAGTGTGAGGATAGGGCAGGTTGATCACATGGATATGTATGATCATGTCTTCTTTAATCATGCACAAGACCATGAATACGTACACTTCGATTATGCAGAGACATCCATGGAAAGTCATTTGACCAAGAAGACACCCATGAATTTGACTACCTTGTTGTACTAATTCCCCAATAGGTCGGGTAGACAATCAAGACCTGTCCATTAGACAACGAAGACATGTCACACAGATCTCCTAGAACATGCCAACCTCATCTAGTAGACATCCTTGGGATAATTCCATGTGGACCTCAACCAATAAATTTGGCCGCATATAAACTTTATAAGGGAAGTGTCTTTGATGAGCTAGGGTTATACACTCATGCGACCTTGCTAATGCCATGCCCTCAGATAGACCATTCACGGTCATCCACATCTCCCTTTAATCTATCAGAAGAAAAAAAATATGTACGTCAACGAGGAGCCTCAATGTGTAAGCCTTGATTACTGATATAATATAATATGTCCCAAGTAATAGAGTATCCTTAGTGCGTAAGGCATAATCAAATAGAATCCAACCTATTATAAGCCCCTAAAATAATATGGATATGCTCTCATGTAATCTTTTCAATCTCACATTGTCTTTTGTTTCTCACACCGAGTATGAATCATGTGGTACTAGAGAAAAAAATGGCAATACCAATAGCATGATGAGAGTTACCCATTGGGAATCACCATTTTTATGTAAGACATATTACATATCTCCTCTATTCAAAGTACCATACTCCCAATGAAGTAATATAGGGAATTATTATATGCATAAGTCCCACCTTGTGCCTATATTCTCATGTCTCACATTGAATAGATTCACTTTGTAATAACATCATAGAATCTGATTCCTATCTTAAAAAACATACGTAGGAGGCGTCACTGAGGTATGATACCTATATTTCCATCCTTATTGCATGATGTTAAATTTCATGGGATGGTCCAAACACATGACCTTAAACTATTCTAAATTAACTACATTGGTTTTGATTAATTCTTTCATAGAATAAATATGATGCCCTATAGAGTTCCAATCCCATCGCCAAGACACCAAACACCTTCCTGGATGATAATAAATTCTTCAGTGCCAGAATATGGCCATAACCCAAAGAATCATAAATAAATAATGGGGTGATACAAAACCCATGATAAGCATGTAAATGTTCCTATCCATACATGTTTGTAATCATGTCATTGACATAGGGGTAAACAACCTCATATGGGGTCTTGGGAAGGATTTCACCAACATATATTAAATCATTAACAGAGTCCAAGAGTAGGAATCAATTCTACCAAAAGTGTGTTATGAGCCTAACATCCCATGCTCTCGACCAATGTGATCTTTAAGAGTCATTGGGTATGGAACCCCAAAGGACCAACTGCCTTTGGAAGGTAGTATTATACTCAGTTACAGATGTGGGAACTATTGGGAGTCTCTAGGGAAGAATAAAAAGATGGAAAACATGTTGCGAGTGATTGAGAAAAGCCTTAAACCCACCATAATCAAATCATCTATCCAAATCCCATTCAAAATCCAATTTCTTGAAAAAAATGGTGAACCCGATGCAGATCCTTAACTATGTAATCTAATTAACAGGTTAAAAATTGAATATTTTATAGTTCCCGTTAGGACAATTTATGATGTTCTCATTGCACAATAAAACAATAAACCCGACACATTTATTTTAACTATACTAAACCTCATGTAAATGAATTGGTCACCAATTTATCCTTTAACCATTAAAGTAATTGATTGAACATATACTCTTATATATGATGATTAACTGATAAGGTTTCTTGTTTCTTCTAGAACTTTCTAGATTTCTTGAAATAAAATTGACATCATTGAATGTACCCATTGATCCTTAGATTGATGTACAAGTTGTTTTGACCCTGAGGACTAGTCATATATTTTCACCAATAAACCACTTTCAGTACCTATTTGTGAACAAAATGGACCATGAATACCACATCAGTATCTCTTTCATGACTTTATAATTGTCTCATGAAATCCTTTTAAGGATGAGTTCCCCCAAACCTTCCTTCCCATGATATGGCCCAGGAGTGGAAGTGGCCCTTGATTCTATATACAATAGATTTGGGACACTATCTCTAAAGCAAAACAATGCAAACCATCCCTACTTCATAGAGGTAGATGGGGACAACTATGACAACCCTTCTCTTTATTACACACTAAACCATGATTTATTACATAAACTTCACTTGATACAACATAGAAGATATAGAGGTATAGTGTATTTGGGAATTAAGATCATTAATTAACAAATAAATTATGAAATACAACATCTTTGTTGAAAACATCTTTTACATGACCACTACATACCCTCGTACATAGCATTGCATGAGATAACGTGAGGAAATGCATAAGAAAAGGGTGAGCTGTAAAGCCTTGTAAGGTAATAGACATGGAATAACATGGGAGTTAGAATACATGTTATATAATAGGCATATCAATGGATCACAAGAGAAATGTGAACATAAAGGGATGATAAAGCATGATAATCATAACATGGAAATGTGGAAACAACACTTAACATGGAATTAACATTAGCCAATGTTCATTGCACAGGGAGCATGAGTAAACCCTCATTGCACATGAATCACAAGTAAACGCTTTTTTCACGTAAATTATCATGAGTCAACACTCATTGCACATGATGTATCATGATACTATACTTTACCCAATGCATTGGAACCGTATCAGGGCGCACCCTTCTTAAACATTTCATTACATGCATAAGTGTGCCACATGGATCATATAACATGGAATCAATCAACATCATATGTTATTACACGGTTAAGAAATGTTGAATAAATACATTAAAGTACCATTCAATATGTATATGTTCATAAAGTTGAATACCCTTGATAGAGATATTGGTACGGTATTCCCAACACAATGATCTTAGATTGGAAAAATGTGGTGCAATTACAGTAACATAATGATGTGACAGAAGGATTCATGAAAAATGGTTGATGAAAGAGGAAGGTGCATCTCATCAAATGTTTATGAAATTGATAGTAACTGGGTAATATAGATACATGTCCCAACAAACATAATAAAATATAGATGCATAATACAAAAAAATTACTTGGGTGTAAAAGAGGATAGGGAAACCCCTAACAGAATATGGGCATGGAAACGGGTGTAAATGGGACACATTAATAATAGAGAAATGGGTATCCCATAAACCAAACATAAAGAGGGCGGTGTGGGGGAGGTGAAAATTCATACCCCAAAATTTGTAATTGAAAACAAAAAGGGCACAAAAACCTGAAGAAAAAATCTGACAAAAATTAGAAAGGAATAAATCCCTTACTTGGAAGTGTGCTTCCAAAGGCATGAGAGTGGTTAGGGAGAGGCATGGAAGATTTTGGATGAACTCCAAAGGCTCTGAGTGAAGAGGAAATGGGAGATTTTTTGGGTTTATATAGGAAAAGAGAGGGAAATTTAGTTTTGGGTCACCATACATTAAACTAATCAAAACCACAAAATATCCCATGGTTTTTGCCCAGGTTTTTTTCCAAAGGGGATTTGAAAAGACTATTTTATGAGGTCAATGGCTGAAGTTTTTAAAATAATAGGTTTTCTTACATGCAGGTGAGTCGCACTCTCAACAAAAAAATATTAAATAGACAAAAGGTTTTATAAGTCTTGGAGGGTCCACTAAATCTTTGTAAAATAAATCAAACAAATATAAAATCACTTTATTTTAATTTTAAAACATATATTGGAAGAACATAATGTGTATAATATTTTATCATATCACTATTGGATAAATCTGAGGTCATAATACACATAATATATTTAAACGGTATTTAATTTTTACGAAAAGATTCAACTGTCTCAGAAAATTTTGAAAAAACCACTATGGGATAATTTTGATGCTCTGACTCCAAAAAAAAAATTTATTTAATCCAAATAATTTTCTAAATAAATGAATTTTCACTTTTAAAATAAAAAAACATACATTTATAGAAAAATCATGGGTTTTAATAAAAAAAGCTTTCAAACCTTAATAAAAATTATGATTTCATTCATAAAAATTATACAACCATTTAAATTTAATAAAAATAATTTAATAATATTTAATTAAATTATTAATTAATTTAAAAATCCATTAATTCATCAAAATTTATTTCTTATTTGGATATTAACTAAAAATACTATTGGCACTTTAAAAACTATTTATGATTTAATAATAAGAAAATAAATGTATAAACATTATTATATTAAAAAATAATTCAGATAATCATAGTGCTAAGGTCTTGTTACATAACCCCTTTTAACACCCGCATGCGACTGAAGGGTAAGGTGTGTGATGGTGACATACTCTTAGGGTGGCTTGTATAGCATCCTCATGTGGTAATCTCTATTAACATCCACTTCTCCCGTAGTTGGGTTCGCTCAGGCTTAACATGTTCATGCTCGGATTGGGCTTGGTCAAGAGCGAAGCCCAATGACACCACCACCTTTCCAAGCTCCGACAAATGGGATTCTTAAGGGTAATGTCTATTAGATGAATCTATAACTTCCTTTATCTGAGTAAATTGGATTTGTTAGAGCCCTATATTTATACTAATCATGTGATCACTTTTCAATGGATATATTTGAAACATTCACAATTGTTAACGGTATTTTAAAATCCAAAAAAAGAAATCCAATGAAGTTTATATTTATATCAACAATTTACATAATGATACATTTAATCATATCAAGATGAACTTTCATTAATGAATTTTTGGGTCTTGACAACCTTCCCCCCATAAGAAATATTACCATCGAAATTTCCGATTCCCAAAATAAAATAGATGTGGCTAGATTTTCTTCATCACTTCCTCCGATTCCCATGTATCTTCTTCAAACTTGTGGTTTCACCACAACATCTTGATGAGGGGCATTGTCTTATTTTGTAGAACATTTTCTCTATGATCTAATATATTCACATGTTTCTCCTCATAAGAAAGATCATCCTCTAACTGTACTACCTCTGAAGGGAGTACATGTAAAGGGTATGGTATGTAATTATTGAAGAGGGATACATGAAAGACATCATGTACTTTGGCCATGGTAGGTAAAAGTTCTAGTAAATGGGCCACAACCTCGATAGGATCAAGAATCTCCAAGGGTCCAATGTACCTAGGACTTAACTTCCCTTTACTTGTAAACCTCGTGACATTCTTCCATAGTGATATGCATAGAAATACCATGTCCCCCACATTAAAATCATGGTCTCATCGATAGTTATCTGCATAAGTCTTCTATCGACTCTAGGATTCCTTGATATGCTGATGAATGGTTTTAACCTTATACACCATTTCTACGACCATTTTTGGCCCTAGTAGTATACTCTTACCGACTTCATCCCAACATGCGGGTGTTATGCACCTCTTCCCATACAGGTCTTTAGAAGTTTCCATTCAGATGCTAGAGTGGAAACTGTTATTATAGGAGAATTCAACTAGAGGAATATATTTATCTCATCCTCTTTTAAAGTCCATTGAGCATGCTCTCAACATATCCTCAAGTATTTGGATAGTACGCTCAGATTGGACATCAGTTTTAGGAAGATAAGTTGAACTGATGTTTAGCTCAATATCTAGAGCATGTTGAATACTCTTCCAAAACATAGAGGTTAATCATTGAACTTTATCAGATACAATAGATAATGGTATTCCATGAAGCCTTACAATTTTCCAGATATATATTTGTGACAGTTGATCCAATGATGAATCCTCTTGAATTGTAATGAACTGTGCAAAATTTGTAATACGATCAACAAAAACCCAGATTTCATTGTTTGATTTGGATGTCTTCAGAAGTTTGGTGAAAAAGTCCATGGTGATGTTCTCCCATTTCCATACTGGTATGGTTAATGGTTTCATCATCCCCTTAGACTTCTATCTCTCAGCCTTCAATTGCTGACACACCAGCCACTTTGTTGTATAATCAGGGATCTCATTCTTCATATTATCCCACCAATAATTCTCTCATAGATCTCGATACATCTTTGTGCTTTCTGGGTGAATAGAGAAACTTGAACTATGTAAATCATCCAAAAGATCCTTCTTTAGCTCTGAACTTTATGGAACACATATTCTTTTCCCCAATATCACAATTCCTTATCCATTAACATTGAGCTCCAAGAATTTCCATCTTATGATAGCTTCCACTTTCTTATGAATTTACAAATCACCCCATGGAGCATCATTTAACCTTTCCAAAAGATACGGTTCTGCAATCATTTGTGAAAGGATTGATGATGTTCCCTTCTTTATGATTCTCATGTACCTCTTCATCAAATCTAAGATGATTGGCTCCTTCTCAACTATCGTCAGTGATAGAATCACTGGGTCCTTTATACTTAGAGAATCTTCCACCTTGTTCTCTTTCCCAGGGTGGTAATAGATTGAGTATTCATAGTCTTTGATAAGCTCTAACCATCTTTAGTGTCGCATGTTCAACTCTTTCTGTGTGAATACATACTTGAGGCTTTTGAGGTCTCTAAATATTTCACACTTCTCCCCAAAGAGATAATGCCACAAAAGTTTTTAGGTGAAGATCACCGCATCCAACTCTACATCATGTGTTGGATAATTCTTCTCATGAACTGTCAATTTAGTTGAAGCATAGGCAATGAATTTGTCATTTTGCATCAACACACAACCCATTACCTTCTTTAAAGAATCACTGAATACAACAAAAAATTCTCCACTTATGGATAATGTGAGCACAGGGATAGTGATAAGACTCCTTTTTAACTCCTTGATGATTTCTTCACATTCATCACTCAAAGAAAACTTTAATCCCTTTTAAGTTATCTTGGTAAGAGGGTTGGACAATCATGAAAATTTTCATACAAATCGTTGATAATATCTAGATAATCCTAAGAAGATACAGATATAAGTTACTAATGTTGGCCTCATACAACCCTCTATTGGAGTTTTCGTGGATGGATCTATAGATATCCCCTTTCTTGTGATGATATGGCCCATTAATGAGACCTCCTACCACCAAAACTCACACATTCCGTACTTTTAATAGAGCTTCTCCTTTCGCAAGGTCTCTAGTAGAGCTCGTAGATCCTCCTCATGACCCTCCATGGTTTTAGAGTATATGAGAATATCATCTATAAAGACTACCAAAAATTTGTCAAGGTAATCTCTAACGAATCTATTAATCACATCCATGAAGATTTCTGGAGCATTAGTTGGTCCTAAAGGCATTACTATAAATTCATAGTGCCTATAACTTGTACAAAAAGTAGTCTTGGGGATATCTTCCTTCTTTACTCTTACTTAATAATATCCTAACCACAAATCCACCTTGGAGAAGTATTTTGATCCACACATCTAATTGAATATGTTATCAATTCATTGGAGAGGATACTTTTAATTTATTGTGATTTTTTAAGCTCACTATAATTGATGCAAAGGAGCATTGACCCATCCTTCTTCTTGATGAAGAAGACTAGTGCCCCCCATGGTGATGCACTTGGGCATATGAATCCTTTATCCTGATTCTCCTATAGTTGTTTCTTCATCTCCCCAAGATCCACAACATACATTCTATACATATTCATGGATATTTTTAATGCCAAAGGTATAAGATCAATTGATAATTCAACATCTCTTCTAGGAGGAAAACCAGAAAATTCCTCGGGTAACACTTCAGTGAATTCTGTCACAATGGGAATGTCTTCATGGATGGTGGCCTCCTTAGACTCAATCATCTGATCCAAATACACATGATCATAGGGAATTAATATCCACACATGATATGATGAGCTAAAGAAGATTAATCTTCCCCCATTTCACTTATATAGAATATGGGGTTGATTATCCACATGGAGACTAATTTACCTCTCACGACAATTTTTTTGGCTCTATACAGGGAAAGCTAGTCCATGCATAGATTTGCATCAAAATATACCAAAGTGAGTATGATTAGGTTCACCATAAAGTTCAATCCATTGATTATGATAGGGAGGAATTATATTAATGGGATGTAATGATTGTCCCATTTTCCGTACTCACCGACATCTTTACTTCCATGATTTGCGGGGGTTTTGAGATTGTTCTACTAAACATTAGGGATATAATAGAATGTTTATAACCTGAATCAAAAATTACATTCACTATTCTTCAATGAATAACTAGCCTACCTATCACATCATTGTCATTGTGGTTCACTTCAGCAGTAGTGATGGAAAAAGCTCGGTCGTGCTTCCTTGGAGGTTTTTGGTTGCATTCGAAAACCCTTGGCATAGGGAACTGATTTGCAAGATGCCTTGTTTCTTTGTAGTTGAAGAAATGAACAACACATTGAGAATTGAATGGATTGTTCCTCTCCTCTGTGGCAGTAGCGGGTTTTTCTATTAGATAGTTAATGGCTAGGTGGCCTTCTCTTCCACAGCTAAAGCATTTTCTAATCCCCTCAGGCAATTTCCAGGGTTCTTCTTTCCGCACCTTTGGCATGTGGGGTGCTGGATCATCTTAGAACCATTTGATTTATCCTTCAAACCTCCGGAACTGAAGTACAACATATGACTCTTATCATCATGATACCCGTGAGATACTCCAATCTCCATTTTGACATTGAGGACACATCAGAAAATTTCCTCATAGCTGTCAAATTCACTGATCGCCAGTGCTTTCCTCGGTCTAGTTTTTATCCCACCAAAGAAGAGTTCAACCATGCATTAGGGGGTAATGACGAAATCGAAGGTGTATCGTGCTAGCCTTGATAACTTTTCTTCATACACTCTGACAGATTCATCGTCTTTTTTCTTGAGGGAAAGAAAGACCATTTCCATTGTAAGTCAGAGGGTGCATGGAAAATATATATCATAAAACATCTTCCAGAAATCCTTCCATTCCAATGCCTCAGTTTAATCCTCAGGCTTCATATTTTTTATTAATGTCCACCATTGATTGGCTTCAGAATCCATATGATAAGAATCCAGAAGAACCTTCTCTTGTTCAGGACATTGAAGGATGGAAAGGATTTTTTCAATGGAGCTAATCCATTATTTAGTGATTGAGGGATCCGATGATTCATTAAAAGTAGGAGGGCTTTGTCTCATGAAGCTCTTCATAGAGTCTTGTTCATTCTTTGGGGGGGTTAACATTCCTCATGACCCATGTTTTTATTCAAATCTAGCATTAACTGAGAGAGAAACATGACAAAGTTTGCGATTCCCGCTCCCATCAGATTTGGAATCTCAGTTGCATAGTCATCACATTGATATTTACATCCATGGTTATCCCGAGCTCTCATATTACCAGCCATTGGATTGAATAAAAGGAATGTTCAGGGTTACACATAAAGGGTAATCCAAGGACAAAACTTATGTCATACAAATAACATTTATTTCCTTAACATATGAATCCATAGGCTTCAATCTATGTTATTCATGATCTACTTTCTAACATATATTCTTATTGGTATTTTTTTAATTCCCCTAATAAGGGTTCATACTAATCTTGTTAATTTACTAATGTATATCCCCCCGAAGTGTCGTAATGAAGAGTGCAGCAAGGCCCATTGTCGTGTACCAGGAAACTTCTGGTCATGCCCAAAACTCATTTTCAGGGTTTTCACCCCTAGGTACATCTGTGTCAGAGCCACCTCTACATGCTCGTATCCATAGAGGGATATATTTTCTTGATAAACCACTAACACAATACCCACAAAAAATAGGGGTGTTTTTATTATACTTATTCTTGTCTCTAAGGCTTTACTAGGGTTTTCTAATTCTAATCCCAAAAATATCTAATCCTATCCTATAATACCAACTATGACAACCCTACTCTTTATTAATCTTTAAAACATTATTTATTACATGAACATCACTTGATGCAACATAGCATATTGAGAGGTCTAGTGTCTTTGGGGATAAAGATCATTACAAAACAACTTAAAACATTAAATACAACATCTTTTTTGAGAAATTCATTTACATGACCACTACATTCCCTCGTACATAGCATTTCATATGATAACCTGAAGACATGCATAAGAAAAGGGTGAGATATAAAGCCCATTATATGAATAAACATGGAATAAAAACAAGGATACAATACATGATAGACAGTAGTTATATCAATGGGGAACAAGAGAAACATTAACATAAAGGAATGATAAAGCATGATAATCATAATATGGAAATGTGGCAACAACACTTTACATTGAATTAGCAAGATCCAAGGCTCATTGCACATGGAGCATGAGTAAACCCTCATTTCACATGAATCACGAGTATACCCTTGTTGCACTTGAATTATAATGTGTTAACACTCATTTCACATGACGCATCATGATACTATACTTTACCCAATGCATTGGAGCACAATCAGGGATCACCATTCTTAAACATTTCAATTAATGAATAAGTGTGCCACATTGATCATATAACATGGAATAAATCAACATCATATGTTATTACACGATTAATTAATGTGGAATAAATACATGAAAGTATAATTCAATATGTATATGTAACACCACAAGATTTTATGAGATATACACTTTTTAATTTATTTTATATCTTCTGAGTAAATGGGATTTGTTTAATCCCAATATTTATACTAATTATTTGATCAATGTTCAACAGCTATATTAGAAATGGTCACAATTCATAAATGTGTTTTAAAATCCAAAAACATAAAACCAATGAAGTTTACTTTTATATAAACAATTTACATAATGAGACATTTAATTTGATCAAGAGGAATGTTCATTTATGAAAGTTTGGGTCATTACCACAATCGACATGAAATCTCAATCACTTAGGAGATACCTAAGATATATCCCATCTATTTTAATCCTCATCCATGATATATGACCATGATTCCACAAGGATTTATAGATGAGGTTGGGCCTATAGCAACTACCTAGGTTGGGTAACTGAGTATAAGAGCCCTCTATGTGTATCTAATCAGTGTAGTTTTATAGAATTTTTATGTCCCTACTACTGCTAATCTTTATGAGGCCCACTAGTGTATCTTAATAGTGGCACCGAATCAATCCCACATCATCTCTAGTTTGGAGCTTATGAAATTATCACAGTTTGTCTAGATGATTTTGGAAACCTAAGAAGCATCATAACCCATAGTTCTAGGGGTATTTTTATAATATTTTACCATGGGATAATCTATATAATGGGAACTAAAATCTCAAACAGTATCACGGGAACTGAACCCTCAAACAGTATCATTGGAACTGAACCCTCCAATGGTAACATCAACACCAAAACCTCTAATGGTATCATGGCCACCGACCCCCAAATGGTATCATCTTCACTGAGCCATCAAATAAAATTACAGGAATCGACCCTCCAATGGTTTCATGGGATCCAACCCTCCAAACAAGATACTTCATCGAAGAGGATCAGCAACCCGTCTGTGTCTCAGTCCAAGTGATATCAATTAGACTGCAAGACTCCCCATTATACATAGAATAGAAAAATCATAATAATTATAATCATAGCCTACTGGATTCATTTGAGTCACAACTGTCTATCCTACATTCTTCCACTGGCATAGGAAAAGAAAGTCCCAATGTTATCATTCAAACATCTATAGAAGGTGATGCCAACTGTGTTGGTATTTCACAACATAATAGTAATAGAGAACATGACTAGTGGAACTAGTGGATTCATTATATAATATATACATTAAAACTTCCATTGTCTCTTAATCACGCTACAACTTGTAGATGAGAGTGTGTTTTCCTGGATCCTACCATCTAGTCCCTTGAGTAAGACATTGTGATTTCTATAAAAGAATAGATCACTCAAATCCAACAAGTGAAAAAGATCATCTGTAAATAATTGTGGGAATATTATTGAGATATCAACCCTAGGATGATGTACTAGTACCTGCCTATCGAATCCCTCATTGCATTAATGTTCCCAATCCCACAAGGATGGGGGGAAATTTCATAATTGACATTAGGTGAAATCCAAACAATTTCCACCTCACCCCATCCCACATGGTTGGATGAATTTTCATATTTATAAGACTTCAAACCCACTAGTATAGGGGAATTCCAAATTTTCCACCTCCTCATCGATGATATTTTGGAAACCATATGACCTCAGTAGTTGTCAAGAAACATCTAGAGGATTCGAGATATTTTAATAAATGGGAAGCATCTGCATTATCCAAGACCCCCAATGCTTTATCACCTTCTCTCAGGAAAATAAATACTTGGAATCTATACCACATGATCCAAACACAACCTCATAATTCCACCAATGGAGGTACGGATAACATGTGAGAGAAGCAGAATGCTTTCTCACCTCTTAAAGACATACATTAAAAATTACATTCCTTCCAACCCAGGCATTTTCCCAGGTATTTCAAATATGAAATGGAAAATTATTTTATTGATCTCTTGGTGATGATAAATCCTTGTGAGGTACAGATGGTATGCCATAATAATCATGTCCCCTATCATAGGTGTCTCAATCATGAAATAAAAGATTGTTTTTCCTTTATTTTCTAGCATGTAGTGAAAATGGACATGGGGATATTAAAACCACAGAAACCTAAATCCCCAATCCAACCCTCTGGTCACTCTAAATAAAATACAAAATTTGTGCAACAGATCATGAGTGACATACCTACCATGGATAAGTGACCTTATTTCAAATCAAGATTAAATAATTCTAATTATTTCCAAACAAAACATATTACCATCTATTTTGACCATGCCATGGAAAATTGTTTTATAGAAATTACAACAATAAGGAACCTGAAGGAGGTGGAGTTGATAGACCCTGAAAACCATTTCCCCTAACATAGATGTCTCGATAAAATAATAGAGAGATAATTTATCTTCATGGATTGGTTGCATATATCGGTAAGTGTAGGCTTGATGGAGTTGATGGATCCCAAAACTCTTGCAACATGCATAAGATTTATTCAAACACTATCGAAAGAGAGACACTCCAATAGGTTATTACCATAGTCCATATCTCAAGATGTTAAAATTCATGGCTATCGTCTTTACCGAATTACATTAAAAATCATGGCTAGTATCCTTACTGCAATACATTATACTACATGTCCATTGTTCTTACCAAAATATGTTAAACTGGATGGATATCATCATTACAACATTATTTATACTACATGCCTATTTTCCTTACCACGTGGAATTATACTAAATGGATAGTGTCCTTATAAGAAGACATTAAACTGCATGACCATCATCTTTACCACAATATATTAATTTTCACAGACCACTTCCTTATTGAAAGACGTTAAACAACATAGTTGATGTCCTTTCCACAAGAAATTAAACTACACGAGTTTTCAAGAACTACACATGATTTTATTATCATACTAATGATATGTGTATGGATTTATGGCACCTTTATCCTAGACCATCAACCTATATTCACACCCTTACTGAAAGATGTTAAATTGAACGGATGATTTCTTTTTGTCTGTCATTAAACTGCACGATTTTTCAAGAAATATTTACAGCTTGATTCTCATACTAATGAGATATATAGGTACTCCTAGATACTATATCTAATCCCATCCTCATATATTCATGTCCTTACCGCTAGATGTTAAACTTCATGGATGATATCCTTTCTGTAGAACATTAAACTGCACTGGTTTCATAGAACAATGTAATACTTGAATCTCATCGAAGTGAGACACATATGGAAGCTTCGATCCTATATCCTTTCCTAGACATCTATTTTAAATTTCTTTACCATATAATGATAAACATCATAGAACAAGTTGCGGTTTGAAAAAAAATATACTCTGTAACATTTCATTCTATGGGAGACATCGTCAGTATTGGGTAGAAATTGATATTTCCAAAAGCACCACCACACAATTAAACCAAGATACCAACTATATCATAATAATCCAATACCCAGATATGACTAATTTGGGAATTCTACGATAGGTAACCTCCCAAAACATTTATATTTGAGTGTCAAGGACACCTTTTAAGAGGTATAAATCTGTAGACCAAAAAGAGCAGACTCATAAAACTGTTAGTTCAAACCAAGTATGCTGTCATATCTAGGGAGCAAGCATGGATACGATTCATATCCGTATCCCCATGTATGAAGTTCATCAGTATATTCTGGTGGCACTAGGGGGTAGCATTGAGCATATATCCCCACTTCAATCAAAGACATCAACTAACAAACTTTGGTAGCTGATAATATACATGCATATATTCATGTACATACACTGTTGATGTCATATTTCTTTTTGAAAGTAACAGAGGAGCTCCACTAGTATATTCTATTTAAGATACAGGGATAGGAGCATATTTATATCTCTATAGTCAAGGATTCTCAACAATATAATCATTATGTACAAGTGGTTTCTCTAGATGAAGCTCATATTTTTACTCCCATCTGAGAGGATTATCGATATATCCTGGTAAAGGATGATGCATAGGAAAGAAATCATATTATTGTTCCTACTGGGGAGCCCAATGTGACATTTTATAGAAAATTGTAAAGGTGGTTTTGAGCACACATAATTCTTAAAACCACTTGTCACATGGGTTTTTACCTCCAGAAAACCTTATCTCGCTTGGGAAAAAATAATAAAGTTGTATCCCCGACTCATATCCTTCTCCACTGAATGTTTGGAACCATTTGGACAAGTAGAGCCCGAGATATGGACAGATCACAACACACCACTTTTGACTACATGCAGATTCGGTGTGCGGAACAGATCAGGTCAGTTGGGTAACCAGATGGATGAATGAGTCATGGGTTTCTTCAAATGAATGTAGCCTAATGAATTTTTGACCAGAAACAAAATATAAACTCAATTGGATACACAGATCTGTAGTAGTGTTCAAATGAGTCAACTAGTGTGCATGAATCTGCACTATTTGGCACATTTTTCTTGGACATCACCATCTTCCATCCAAATTACCTCCTCCTACAAAGGAATCATCAAAACACCCAATTTGGAACTAAATATAAAAGATGAGATAGTCATGGGCATCCTTGGTATTCTGCTTATAAATAATAGATTTCTCATATGCATCTCTTCTCATTTCATCTGACTCCTTAATCTAAAACTTCTTTTGCGAACCTTCCCTATAAAGTTTAGAATTTCATTGTTTGATGGCCTAGAAGGATAAGTGGTAAATCTCAACAGGGAGGTAAAAACTATTTCCAAACATCAGCCGATATGGTCACATACCAATTGGAGTCTTAAAGGTAGTATGGTAAGTCCATAATTAATCAACGAGTCTATGACTCTAATCCTTCCTATATGGTTGAACCTTTTTTCCAAAAATTTGGTTTACCTCTCTATTTTACACGTTTTCTTGACCATTGGTCTTTGGGTGATATGTAGTAGACACTCTATGAACGACCCCATATCAACGCAAAAGTGATTGAATTGTTCAGTTTCCAAAATGAGAACCATGGTCACCGATGATAAACCTAGGTAATCCAAACCTACAAAAGATTTGGGTTCTCAAAAATTATACAACTGCCTTAGAATCACCATTCCTTATAGCTCGTGACTCTACCCATTTTGAAACATAATGTACTTCTAATATAATTCATAGTTTACCAATTGAATTATGGAATTGTCCCATAAAATCAATGCCCCAAACATAAAAAATGTCATGGAAGAGAAAAGGTTTTTTGTGGAGTCTCATTTTTTAGATACATTCCCCATTCGTTGATAGCGAGGATAAGATTTACAGAATTCATGTTAATCCGAAAAAAAATTGGTCCAAAAGAGACCATAATCGACGACCTTGTGGGAAGTTTGTTATGGACCAAGGTGGCCCCCACAAGCAAGATTGTCGAAGCACCTAATGACGGACTGAAACTCAATATCGAGAACACAACGCCTAAGGACTCGATCACTACAGGTGCATCAAAGGTAGGGGTCATCCCAAATTTATTAATTAGGCTTGTGCTTTAGAAGACTAGCTTGGTTTTTATTGAAATCAATAGGAATGCAAGATTCTGTCAAATAATTTACAATTTCAGAATACCAAGGAATATTATCTTGAACTTGGTACAGTTTCTCATTGGGAAACAAATATTTTATATAAATACAGGGGGATGATTCAATGTATGATGATGGGGGAATCCTACTGATATGGTCAGCCACCACATTTTCTGCTCCTTTTTATCTCTAATTTATAAATTGAATTCCCAAAGAAGGATGATCTATTAAATGACACGTAGATTGTATTCTTTTTTCTTAAGGCGATGCTGGTGGTATGCATTCTCTGAGAACACAATTTGTTTTAGGCCCTAAAATATATGACCACATTTTATCAAAGGAAAACATAATAGAAAGAAAATCTTTTTCAGTTGTGGTGTAGTCTGCATGGGTAGGGACCAATGTACGTGAATCATAGACAATGAAATGTCGATCTTGATCAATTATTTATGACAATACAACCCCAAATGCATAGTTAGAGGCATCACACATGAGCTCTAATGGTAAATCCCACCAAGGTCGTTGGATTACCAGGGGTGACATGAGATTCCATTTTAACTTATTAAAAGCTTCCTCACATTCATTATAAAAAAAATTCTTCTTCTTTTTAGAGTAATTGGATGAGGGGGAGTGAAATTTTATTAAACTCACGAATGAAATGTTGTTAAAATCTAGCATCACCTAGGAAAGACCGCACATACCATACTTTTTTGGGGATTTATATGGAAGAAATGACATCCAATTTTGATTTATCTACTTGGATTCCATCCCCGGAAATGAAATGTCCCAAAACAATACATTCTCGCACCACGAAATGTAATTTCTCATAATTTAGTACGATATTATTTTCAAAACAATGAAATAGTACTAATGCAAGACTACTCAAACATTCATCAAAAGATGATCCATAAAGAGTGATATCATCCATGAAAACTTCCATGTAATTCTGTAGGTAGTCCAAAAAAATACTAACCATGCAAGGTAGGAAAGTACCTAGATCATTGCACAGACCAAATGGAATCCTTCTATATGAAAATGTGCTGAAGGGGAAAGTTAAGGTTGTCTTTTTTTGATCCTTTGGGGAAATATGTATCTAAAAGTATCCAAAATACCCATCAAGTAAATAGTTGTGAGACATACCCGGTAGCCTCTCTGGCATTTTGTCAATGAATGGAAAAGGGGAATGGTCTTTCCCAATGTGTTTGTTTAGTCGGTGATAGTCTATGCAGACACACAAACTATTCAACACATGAGTTAGGGCCAATTAATTGTATTAAATTTTTTATTACTGTAAGGCTAGTTTTTTTGGGACCTAATTGAATGGGACTGACCCATTTCTTGTCAAAGATGGGGTAAATGATTCCAGCAACCAATAATTTTGTTACCTCCTTTTTCAAAAGTTCTAGGAGGTTTGGGTTCAGTTGAAGTTGTGACTGCCTCAATGGTTTATCCTCATCATTTAATAAAATATGATATTTGGAAATTTAGACAATAATACTTGGAATGTTTTCAAGTGTCAACCCCAATGCTTGTTTATACTCTCTCAAAAGTTCAAGAAGTAACAATTCATGCTCAAGAGTTAGTGAACTATAAATGATGATGGGAAACTTATTCTCCTTCACAAGATATGAATATTTTAAATCTAGGGATAGTTTTTTAAGCTCCAATTCAGGTGGATTTTGAACTAATGGGAGTGTGTGTGAAAGTGATAGTTGACTAATCTCATCTAACTGCTCAATGGTATAATCCTTATATGAGGAACAAGCTTTTACAAGCTTATAAGTATCATTGATGTTCAGTAGATCCTCAGGGTTCAAGAAATAATAAATTTGTAAATATTCATGAATGTTTTCTATACCACTACAACAATCAATGCCTGATTCATTACTAAGAAATTCATTCAAGGACGAAAACTTAGAAAGCGGATCAAGGTAATGAAAAGAAGTTTTTTTGAAGGAAGGGAGTACATCAATTGAATTTATAGAGAGGGGGGAATGTTCCTATGAGGGGTGTTTCATTGCATCAAGGATATTGAAATGTACTATGTCACCAACAAATTCCCATAATAATGTACAATTGTGGATGTTAATTATGATTTTAGACATTTTCAAGAAAGTTCTTCACAATATAACTGGGTCATGTCCATTCATCCTATCAACTTTGATTTTTAGCACATAAAAATCATCAGGAAAAATTAAAATTTTCACCCTCACAAGAACATCCTCTAGCACACCAGAGGGGTGTGAGGTATGTCAGTTGGATATTTGAACAATCATTCATATGGGCTTCAGTTCCCTGACCTGTAGTGTAGAGTTAATGGAGCGAGGCATCACATTTATAGAAGCACCTGAATCAATTATTTCATTATAAAATGATTACTCCCATATGGTTCATGGAATAAAAAATATCCCAAAATTGTTGCACTATTAGGGAAGTTATGGCTCTATCAATACAGATATATTCCTCCCCAATCATACCTTCTCATCTCCATGAAGTTTCCCTTGTTGTGTACACATCTTCTTCAGAAAATTTTCATATCTTTGAATTTGTTTCACTGCAACAATCTAGGGAATGTTTACTTGAACTTTTTTTGAATGTTGCCAAAATTTCCATATTGATTTTAGTTTCCTTTTGTTTTCTAGGTTGGGTGTCCCATTGGAGAAATGGATGAGGAATGGGTTTTCTAGGATAATCCTCAATAGACACACTCTTTCTTATGGAATGGATTCTCTTAGGATAAGTTTTTTAAATATTTGCACTAATTTCAATAATTGGGATAGTTTTTTCCATAGGAGAGGATAAATCTAGTAGAGGGGTCATTTGGATTATAAGTTTTGTTCCAATATTAAGGGTGATGACACTAACATTTCCTTTATCTCTATGGTTTACTAGTGGTTGAGATGGTTGTTTACCCGACTCGTGACTTTAAATTTCCCCCACTGAGTTAGTTAGTTGTCCTAATTGGGTTTTGAGGTCTTGTATGGCTGTTTGGGTGGTTTTTTGGAATTGGATATTGTTGGCAGCTATTTTTTCATCATATCTTCTAGGCTAGGCTAATGTTTTGGAGGGGGTTGTTGGAAAACACATTGGGGTGGTTGAGGATTTCTATGTGGTGGTGGTGGATGACTAATCTGACCCTATTGGTTCTATGGTTTTTGAGGTTGGTTTGAATTTCATTATATAAAATGTAGCCCAATGATTTTTGGACCAACCCATGAAATTTCAACCCATTGGGATGCACGGTTCAGTAGTAGGGTGTAGATGAGTCCACTAGTGTGCATGGATCCTATGCATTTATGCCCATTTTTCTTCGACATCATCATGGGCCCTCCAAATTACCTCCTCTAGCAATGGAATCATCAAAACAAGTAACATTTCCCTTTTAACCATGATAAAAACAAAATAAATGATTCAAAAATGGAATGATTTTTTTTATAATTTTCAATATAAATCAAGATTAGCACAGTGGTGTAGGGTTGAAAATGAAACAATGAATCATGGTGTGATCACACCCCCATGGTTTGACTCCTAGGAATTCATAATTGAGTGGGTATTGAAATTTTATTTCAAATGATGTGGGGTATGTTCGGTGGAAAGGATCTTGTAAGTTTGAAATTATTTTAATAACTTATATTTACTTGATAGAAAGTGGAAAGAATATCACAAAATGGTTGTCACACGCACACGTGGAGAATTAGTGACATGATTAACTTTGGAATTATTTTATTTGATCAGTATTTTGCATCTCTTGGAATTTCATTTGGATATAATTTTTGAGATGCCTTTTTCCTTGGTCCCAGTGGATAACTCCCCAGTGTGATTTTTAATTTGATCACATTTCTATCAGGAATTATTTTTTCATTGAATGTTATATATTTATGAAGTTTTAAATATCTAAATTCATAATATTTAGAATTATTACTTTTCTTAGGAGTGCAAATGTTTTGGTTTGGGGGTGTGATCGCACCACAATTCATTGTTTCATTTTCACCCTTACACCACTGTGCTAAACTTCTTTTATATTGAAAATTATAAAAATAAAATAAAATATTTATTTCCATGTTTGAATCATTTATTTTGTGTTTATCAATTTTAAAATGGGAAATGTTACTTGTTTTGATGTTTCCATTTTAGGAGGAGATGATTCGGAGGGCCCATGATGATATCCAAGAAAAATGGGCCAAACTGTGCATGATCCATGCACACCAGTGGACTCATCCGCACACTGATACTGAAAAATGAATCCAAATTGTTTGAAATTTTGTGGGCTAGTCCACATTTAATTTCTATACAGGCCATCTGAAGAAACCTAAGATTGATTTGTCCATCTGGTGGCCCAATTGACCTGATCTATCTAGAACACCGAATCTGCACAATTTCAAAAGTGGTGTGCTGTGATTTTTCCATATCACGGGCTCTACATGTCCAAATGGTGCCAAAAATTCGGTCAAGAAAGTTAAAAGGTGGGGATACAACGTTTTAAATTTCTCTAAAGCAAGATAAGGCTTCCTGGAGTTCGAAACCCATGTGACAAGTGGTTTTTCAAAATCTGTGTGCTCAAAACCACCTTCCCATTTTTCTATAAAATCAAACCTTGGGATCCCAATTTTTAAGTTCAAACCAATAGTGAAGCTCTGCCATTTTGGAGTCCTAAGTAATATCCTCTTAATCCTTCATGTTCTGGCGGCCCCTATCCTCATAGGTGGATCCATAATGAAGAAGGATATCCACCCTAGCTTCTTGATCTTCCCGATGACGAGCTAAATGGTGGGTGATCATTGCAAGGGAGATGCACACATGAAGAGGGACTTACGGAAACTTATATTCTACTAGTTTTGTGTAATTTGGGTGTGAAATATTTCACTTATGTTTAATCTTCATATTCTTTATCTATGAATGCATTTATTTGGTTTAATTAAGTGAAACATTTCTCATTTTAATACCGATTGGGTTGATATTCAAGTGGGAATCTTGGGTTTTTCTGATTGGACAACACAAAAATACTCTTTATCTCACACATATAGGATATTTCAATGTTCATTGGTAGACCTCACTCTATTTGTATGCTCCAAAGCTTGACAATAGGACTTTTATGTTAAGGGGTGATTCTTATTGCATCATTTTAAGAGGAAATAGGCTAACCAAGATCTTGGTTGAACCTCAACCAAAGGATTACACTAAAACCTAATAATCAATTAATAATGAGGAACTCTTCAAGTGCTATATTAACTTAGAAATGTTACTTTATTTATCTCATATTTTTCAAAATCCACGTTTTCTTTATACTTTACAACTCTTTGTGTTACGTTACATTCATAAAATTGTTTACAAAATCACCCCCTCTTTTTTATTCTTATTAAAAATACACACTCAAAACCCTTCAACACTCCAAGAGAGATGACCTAGGGTTGTCCCTAGAGTATAAAAGCTTCTTTAAGTAACTACCAATTTGACATGTCACAACAACCCTATTATGTGGTAGGATAAAATCTTTACATTCCTTGATTCTCACACTGAATATGAACCATGGGAGCATATAATATTTTTTCAAGGATTCGCCGCATAAAAAAGGCACGAAATCCCATGACAGGTTCATCATGGACCAAAATGCTAGACCACAAAAGGCATACCATGAGTCCTAGTTATATGATGTCCAACTACGTAGATGATGTCCTCTAAAAGACATAAAATTACATATTATCTTGTACATCGCTCGAGAGGGACCATTTTGTTGGTGTTGGTATCTTACCATACCACCATTCAAGAACTATTTGTGGAATGATTTGTGTCATCACATGATACATAGTGGAGTATAGATCTCTAATATTTGGCCCAACTACAAGAATCAACAGGGAAAATGCCCACTTCCACGTATGGGTCACACATATGTAGTGTGTTTCCCATTCAAGGACTATGTATGACTTGATTCTTATACTTACAGGATACATAGTGATTCCAGAATCACCAACTCTAGGTCCAGTTACAAAATGAAAATATAAAAATTTCCCCTCTCCCCGTAAAGGTTAAACCTGCACTAAGTTCTTTCCAAATAATTACATATAGTTTGATTCTTATCACTATGGGATATTTAGAGAAACCCATAATTTTATTCAGGTTCATAGCCACATCATTACCATTTCACATTAGGTATCTCACTTCCTTACTGCATGCCGGTAAAATGCATAATTTATTAATAAATACATGTAACGTGATTCCTAGCATTATATGATACGTAGTGACATTTGGATCTCCAATCTTGATCCCATCTACAACAACCAAAAAAATAAATTCACCATGATTCCATAATGGATGAATTATAAAACCTCACTTTTCCTACTTGAGAATTAGATCCACGTACAACCTTCTTTTGTATGTACTGTGTCTTACAAAAAATTTTCATTTTTGTCCTCATATTTACTTTCTATATGTCAATAAACTGCATGAAAAATGTACTTATCACACAACAATAAACTTCACAAAGTATGTCTTTACCGCATGATATTAAACAACATATATTACATCACACATCATAATCACTAATCAAAGGACCACAAGGGCCTTACCCCAGTCAACCAGAGTAAGGGGTGCTTCTTTTATCATTTAAGGAAACTCCATCCATTTATTACACTTCATGTATTTAGCACATCGGGTCTCCTCAAACATTTTATAGCCCATGAAATGGAAAAGGTATCTCTCTATTCTGTCACTCTATTGATATAGTAGGGCTCAAACCCCCCAACTAGAGAAATCTTGTCCTTATAAGGAGGGATTTCCAATTTTTGTGAGCCTTGAAATCACTATGAAAGAACCCGACACCCCAACATGTTTTGTGTCATTATCAATATTATTTTCCCGTATCATTACTAATGACCTAATAACCATGAGCTATGATTTAAAACATCTTCATATCCATATCAGAAGGATGTTGGAGTACTCTTGGCCCTGTGTATCCTAATTGGGGTGTTGTGTAAAATTCCATATTTTACACCCATGAGTGTTTTAACCTTAAACATAATAGACCTTAGTTAAAGTTCCTGAAATTAATCTCTATACTATAATGGTCCAAACTGCAAGACCTTAAAATACAAGTGAAGAAGACACAAAAAATGTTAGGTTGAAAACCTGAAAAGGGATTCCTGAGCAAAATCCAAGTCATCGCTCGCTAAACTCTCTATCTCTAGGGTTAGTTAAGAAATTAGGGCACAAATAAATAATGCATAAAGCCTATAGGGACTAATTTTTAGCCATGATATACTAAAAGCTATGTTCTCTAGACCCCTGGTCTAGGAAAAAGTTATTGTAATGTTTGGTCACATATTCTTGTCATGATAATGTGTTCACTATGTGATGGAACAACTTCTTAGGTGCTTGAACCATTATTTAATATTACATTTTAAATAAATCAAAATTCATGATTAAATGTGTTATGGATCATCCAAGACCTTTCATATCCCTTGGAAGGAAAAATAGATCTCTCCTCTTATAAATGATATTGATGTATAAATAATTAGACCCACCAACTCAAGACATATGGGACTAATATAAATTTCTTTCTAATACTTGTTATCATTATGTCACCATGGTGGAACCCAACACTTTAGTCTGTTTTGGGTCAACCCCAATATGATTATCCCATTTCATTAATCTGAACCCAAGTATTTTGGATCATGATTTACGATATCCATACCAGACTATTCAAGTAGATTTTATACTCTCAATGTTATGTCACCGTGTTTTGTAACCTTTATCAAAGAAGGAATATGAAACTCCATTATCATACCTTTGATGGCCCACATATCATGATTCAACACCATAAGGAATAGGGCTTGAGCCTCAAATATGGAGGTAATAAATCCCAGGGTTCCATAATCCTTCTTGAGTAGATCTAATCCATACACAACATCATTTTATGAATGTTTGAGTCATCACGAATCATTCATGGCCATTTGAACGTAAAAGTGATCTCTTGGTACATCCACTCTATTGAAGCAGAAGGGGCCATACCCACTTACTAGAGATATCATTTCCTCATAAGAAGGGATTTCAACTCCTTGTGAGCCCTGCAGACACCATGGAATTACCTAGAAACTAATATATTGATGGGAAATACCTGGTATGTCTTCCCCATCCTATATTCACTGACTCAAACACTTGGGTTATGATTTACGTCACCCATATTACAACTGTCTTGTTGGGACTATATACTCTAGTAGTTTAACCTCAACTATTTTATCGTAATAAATCATCCATATCCCTTGGAATGGAGTGGATATCATATTTTGTTGGTAATGATAAAAATTCATAAGGTCATTGACCTACCCACTAAAATTCATCACCTCCTAGAAATAAAGGAATGCCAATCCTCATGATCCCTTAAAACACTACAACAGAATTCAGCACCCCAGAGTGTTTTGATTCATCCCTAGTCTTCCTACACCATATTATATATAAACCAAAGGTGTAACGACCCGAACTCAAAGCTTGAACTGCTGCATTAATTTATTACATTAGCGTGATTACAAAAAATCAAATCATGAATGACCAAATAGTTTATCAGTATTGGAAAGACAAAACACATACATGATACCCAAAATATATTTCTAAATAGGAAATAAAAACATGAGAAATAATAAAAACAAATAAACAAAATCCTTGAATGCTTATTCAATGACTTATTCTTCATAATATGGGAAAAGGAAAAATAATAAAGGTGAGCTCAAATAATTATTACAGGTAAGTAAAGTGATAAAAATAATGAACTAGTAATAATAATAAACATGTAAAGGTAACTAAAAAATAACACATTCCATTAAAATAACTAGATGAGGAAATATCAACATGTAAAGGTATAAAATTGAATACACATGCCATGTGATCAGGGAACTGAAAATGAAATGAATCTATAGATATGTCGAAACAAAATATCATGGATAAGTAATAATTAATGAGTTCTCAATAAATTAAATTCTGAATTATCAATCTTCATGTATCCCAAGAACATGATACCTTTACAATCAATAAACAATTTAAACTATTCTAATTTGTCTATCTAAAACATCTCATTAGACTAGTGATTCATCAAGGGTCTTTCATTAACCAATCCAAAACCCATAGGGATTGCCTTAAACTATCCTCAGTCTATGTCCTATATATACAAAGAAATACCCACATATCAAATAAACAATGTGTGTTATCAAAATGTATCCATACTGAATAGAAGATACAGATTTAGGAATAATTCCCTAGTAAATCAAATAACTGTCAAAGTGAACACTACATGTAAAATGATATAAGGTTTATGAAATAATAATATCCATTGTGTGAGAATATAGATATTGAATTTAATTTCTAATTAATTATTATTACAATAATGTGATGGTTTTAAATAAATGTTAATAATAACAAAAATAAGTTAGATTTGAAATATAATCATTAAAAACATCTTCGAGGAAAATAATCTTTAAACATCCTAAAATGTCCCATACCACTTCAAACATTTAAATTATAATCCCCATGAAGGAATTATTTTCATAACATCAAGAAAAAGTATTCATGATATAACATTTAATTGGGGAAGTAGATACACTACAAAAAATAATTAAGTGGTGTATATGGTGTAGGCCTCCAGGAAAGAAAAGTAAGAAAAGAATCCCCTACATTAACCTTCATTTTATGTAATCATCCTTTAACATCATGTATATAGGGTTTAAAAATTTTAATAACTTATAAAATAGAAATATTAATATTTATTATATCATATATGATCCTATTATAAAATCTTATTACCTTTTTTTTAATAACCTTTCATTATTTTAACTATTTCATGTATTAATGGCCATGTTTCCTAAAGTATATTTTGACATGTAATTTGTTGTTACTATAAATTAAATCATGATTTTATCATCAAAAAAATTTAAACAATGAATTAATTTTCATATATATTCATCACATATGTATTTATAATAATCTACAATGTTTCAAGATAATAAATGAAATGCACCGTTCATGGAGACGGTATGCCATATGTAAGCATGAACGCTACTTTCATATATTAGTCATATTAAAAGAATGAAAAGTAAATGATACATATGTGTATTATAATCCCAATATCATATATTTGTTATATATTTTACATATTTTTATTAAAATTATCCTTAATACATTCCATGTATAGTGTGAACAAATGATGTCACTTTGAGGAGGTTGTAGTCTACACTTCCACAAATGATGTTATTGTGTTTTCATAAAATTAAATGTATTTATTTTTTTTCTAAAAGAATTATAGAATCACAAAGACATTATAAATATCCTATATATCATATATAAATAGATTTTCCATCATAATGGACACCAATTGTGGTAGTAAAGTAAAAATGAACAGTGAGGCGGTAGTTCACCCTACATGTAAACAATATGTTCACTACCAATTATATGGAGGTGTTTGTAAGTGCAGGACAATAAATAATCATAAAAAACACATAATATTTATGATACTATTTTTTATTTAATAATATAATAATAATTTATTAGTGAGTGGATAATGGAAATAGAACTAAAAATTTTGAGGATGTGTGTTACCTCTTTATCGGGTAACTACTTTTGGTTTGTTCTAAAAGGATTACATGGATTGATATATGAAAAATGAGTGAATTATAGGACTAGTATAGGGATTTAGAGTATATATTTTGGAAGATATTGGTTGAGATAAAGTGTATTTATAGGTGTGAGGAAGTGGGAGGAGATGAGACCATTCTATAGTGGAGGAGTGGCATTCTTGTATTATTTTGACAAATGAATTCCCTACCCATTCTTCACATTAAATTTTTCTCCAATAAATGGACCTATTTTAAAAAATAGATGAAATCTGATATATATGTCCATAAAATGGATTTTATACATGTTTATAGGTCATTGTAGGCCTTAAGGTTAGGGTTTAGTCTTTTATTAAGCTTAATTTTGTCTTAATCGTTTTAATTAATTTTAATCACTTTCACTATTCATTTTGGTCAAAAACTAAATTAACATTATAATAAAATATAAATTATTTTTTTCCGAAATATTTAATCCATTTTTTCAAATTCCAATAACTTAATTGGTAGAAATTAATTAACCAATCATCCAGTGGGTGGGACAACAATGTGAGGTTTTAATGTAAAAACATCTAAAAGTTTGATCTATTTCTTATTCAATTTCTTTTTAAAAAATATTTTAATGACTGAAATTTTATTATATTATAAAAATATATTATAATTATAATTTCAAAAAAATATAAAATATAATTTAACCTTACCAACAAATTAGATGAAAACGCATTTTAAACTAAAATTCAGTATTTTTCAATATTCATTACAAAATGAAACTTCAAAGAAAAATAGAAAACATTTACCATAACTTAATTTTTAGGATTATTTTAAAAATAATAAGTTTATTTTAAAATATTAAATTTATAATAGGTTCAAAAATTATATGTAAAATGGGTTATCCACTAAAAGGCATTAATAATGTCTTAATAGAAATATTGTATTTTATGCATAACGTTGGGATTGTTTTTATGATAAGATTATCAAATATATTAGAAAAATATAAAAAAATATTTATTTAAAATAATATATATATTTCAAATTATTATCACTCACTAATTTTAATTAATTTAATTTATTATTGTAAAACATCATTGTGAGGATAAAAATAATAATATTTTCATTTATATTCAATTGGTACTCATATTCATTTCTAATTAATTTGTAACCAATGAAGTCATCTTATATTTGTGTAAACCATATATTTTCATAATTTAGTGATACCTTTTCATATCTAATAATCTAACAACTTTGGTATATTAAATAATATGTTACCAATATATATTTTTATTCGGTAAAACATGGTCTTGCATGTAACATAAACAATCGAACAAGGTCTCTCTTGCGTGTAACTCAAGCTAAATCAGAGTTGTTTGAATTAAAATATATAGAATATATTTAATCTATTTAAAATAATAAATGAAAAATGAATTTTTTTATAATAAATTCACTCATGTTCTTGGTTTTTTGTGTCATAAACACTATCAAATGTAATTTTTTACTTTAAAATTTCAGGGTGTTACATTTTCTCTAACTTAATTAAATTGTGTCCTATAAATTTAAACATGATATTTTAAATAGATTGATTGATATTTACTATGATTAAATCCAACATCATGATAAGGGTTTGTAAAACATCTTTTTAAATAGAGATAATGGAAAGTGAAAAGTTCACCTAGTCTAACATAAAACTAGGTCTCTAAGTAAGAAACAATTAGTGTCAAGTAGAGACACATAATTAGAAGAAAATAATAATCCATTATAAGTAGATATTGAGGTCATAAATCAAAAACATGTGAATGATCAATGTAATTTTAGGGGCCTCATTCCCATAAATCAACAATTATTTAGAATATCATCAGTTCAAAACAAATTTGGTATTAAGAAAACATTTTGATTTCAAACCCATTTTGAGAAATTATTTCACTCTTTCAAAATATAAGTAAATATATATTTATATAAAAATTATATTTTTATTTTATTTATCCTTGAACTATTTATACTTCATATCTTAGCATATGTGACACTATATAGTGAAGTAATATATTAATCTCTAAAATCACATCCAATGATCAACCATTTTATAAAACGTTTACATTTCCAAATGATTATGACCTAACACTTTGGAATGAAGCTTACTGAATTTCCAAAATGAACATATCATTATAATTTAATCATCGTGAAGAATCTCTAAATTTTCATATTTCAAACATATTAATAACTTCATCACAAATGCTCTTGAAATTTGGAAATAACTCAAATCACTATAAAAAATTATTAGAAACATGCATTCCTATTTATTACTTATGTAAGACACATGTTATTGGATATATTAATTAAATAGAAAAGGGTTATAAAATCCATCAATTATAGCATAGATCGCTAATTGATAAGTCATCAATCCATTCTATGGTAGTTAACACTTGTCTAAATCAATCATTTCTTCACCATTATAAAAACATCAAGAACATATTAAAGGTGTTCTGTCCCAAAACAATGATTTTTACAAAAACTTTCACTCTCTAATGAATTATATTTTTTTGGTAATATTCAACATATGAACTGAAATCCTTATTGAAAAAGTATTGCACTATAATCCTTACATTTTTCAAAAAATCATATAATGGTAACATAATAAATAAAATACTTTTACAACATATTTCATAAATTCCAATTTAGATGTACTTTAATTATTCCACTTAGATTGTTTCAATATCATATGTCTGACCTTGATCCCTTATATATTTCGTATGTATAATCCATTAATTCTTGGGGAATTAATTTTCATAGTTCCCCATCTCTTTACTATTCTAACACGGATTAATAGTGTTTTTCTTATTTCCATTACATTATTTTTCATGGGGACCTTTCTCTCCACATTTATAATATGAACCCAATCCTTTAAAGAATATACAAGGGTGATTATTTCCACAGATATCACATGTGGGAAAATTCGTCTTTCCTTTTTTCTTCTTTGACTCCTTTCCTTTTTCGTGGGGATCATATGGCCTCTTTTGTATTGGTTTCCCTTGAATATGTACGATCTTGATAATTACTTCTCCTTTTTTTATGGTATATAAAACTATCCCTTTTTAGGATGAGAATGTTTTAGAATCTACTGCTCTTCAGAGAATTGGATTAAGGACTTCAAAAAAGTGGTCAATCTTTCACTCCGTGTTGTATATGTAATTCATAGCATACCTGGATAACATTAAAAATGTATCTTCATAATCTACAACACCCTCTTTATAAATTTACAATAAACTATGAATATTTATCTTCATCTTAATTTTTTGTTCATGAGGGGAGTATTTATCGAAGAATGCATCCTTAAATGTTCTCCATTATAGGAGTTCTATTTCTTCTTCCTCCCTAGTATTATGGATCATGGGCCAATATTGATGAGAATCACCTCAAAGAAAATAAACAACAGATATAACATTTTCTATTTCCTTACATCCCGAGGCTATAAATAACTTCTCTAGAGACTTAATCCATTGTTCGGCTACAATTGGATTAGTATTCCCACTAAACAATGGGGGCTTTATTTGCATAATATAATCCTGCATAAGATATTCTTTCCATGGAATATGTTTCTCCATTTATGAATAGTTATTTTCCATAACATGATTATCTTTCCTCAGTATTTCCATAATTTGATAAGTTCTAATACCAGCTACAATAGTTTCTTTAGTGGTTCAATGTCTACATTTTTCATGAGTATTAATATTATTCATTCTTCTAGGCATTATTTATAAAAAATGGAATATAATATATTTTCTCATAAAATCATGAACTTCAAATATGGTCTAACACTCCACATAAATTCATCATAAATCATAACATTAGTTATATTGATGGAATCTTTATTTAAATAATTAATAATGGTAGGTAAAGGGAATATGAATTATCAAATGTGTATCCCTAGGGAGTGTTAGACCAGTTGTGCATTCAGGAATATTTTCATGTACTAGGTTACCCTGAGTCAGACCTGGGATACCTTATCATAGTTTTTACACCTAGGTATATCTATAACAGAATCGTATCCACTTGTAATATCTAGAGAGATATTTATTTATAGGAATACCCACATAATCAACACCTTACCAAAATTCCAAGACATTATTGTATACTTATTGTCAATGTCTATCTTATGATTTTTATCCATAATCTTGGTTTTCTAAATCTAGTTTCCTAGGATGCTGATAAAATTCCATTGATAACAAATATAATGCCCCTACCCTAGAAACCTAGAGCTAGTGCATTAATTTATTACATTGCTATGATTATAATGAATCTAATCCTGACAGACCTATTAGTTTAGTAGTTTAGGAAATTCATATTACATACAAGATAACCATAACACATTGGGAAATAAAAAAAATACAAACATGATACATAATCAAAATAAACGAACAACATCCTTGAATGCATATTCACTGATTTCTTCTTCATAACATTATGAAAGGAAAAATAATAATGGTGAGCTCAAATGATTAGTAAGGGTAAGTAAATTTAAATAAAAAATGAACTAGTGAGAATAATAAACATGAAATGGAAAATTACAGATAACACATTCTATTCAAATAACAAGACAAGGAAATATCAATAGAAAAGGGTAAGAAATTTAATACACATACCATTTAGTCAATGAACTAAAAATGAAATACATCCCTAGACATGTCTATGAAAAATATCATGGATAAATAAAAATACATGATTTATTAATAAAGATAATGATCAATTATCATATGTTATGTTTCCAAGGCACATGATACCATTACTATCAAGAGACAATTTTAACTATTCCAATTTGTCCTACTAAATCATCTCACAATACTACTGATGCATCAATGGGCTTGCATTATCCAGTAACCAACCCATAAAGATTTCTTTAAATGGTCCCCAACCCATGTATTGATTTTCAATATCATTCTTAATATGTCTAATAGACAATTTTCCTTATAAAATTGTATCTGAATTGAATAAATGATACAGATTTATGAATAATTACCCTATTAATCAAATAACTATCAAAGTGAACACTATTTGTAAAATTATATTTGGTTTAGTCTATAATAATATCGATTGTGTGAGAATATATATATTTAAGGTAATTTAAAATAAAATATAGTTACAGTAATTTTCTTTTTCAAGATAATGTTAAGAATCACAATATGAAGTGATATTTCAATGATAATCATTAAGAACATTTTTGAGGAAAATAATCTTTATACATCCCAACCCGTCCCATACCACATGAAACATTTAAATAAAAATACACATGAAGGAAATTTTCACATTTTATAAATAAAAATGAATAATTATATAATATCTAAGTGGGTAATAATCTAAACTAAACAAAATAATTAAACAGTGTATATGGTGTATGCCTCATAGAAAGAAAAGTAAGACAAGAATCCCTTACCATAGACTTCTATTCAGGTGAAAATCCTTTAACCTAATGTATAAGGGTTTTAAAAAAGTTATTAAATTATTATAGAATCATATTAATGTTTATGATATCATATATGATCCTCTTATAACATCTTATTACCTATTTGTTAAAAAATATCATTATTTTAACTATTTAGGGTTTTAATTGCCTAGTTTAGTGAAGTATGTTTTGACATGTAAATTTTTGTTCTTATTAATTAGATAAAGAATTAATCATATCAATAATGTAATCCTTGAAATAATTATTAAATATATTCATTATATATATATAGAATAATCTATAATGTTTGGAGATAAGAAATGAAATGCATTGTTCTTGGAGAGGGTAAGTCTTACGTATGCGTGAACGCTCCCTTCATATATTTTTCATAATAAAATACTCTAAATTAAATGATAAATATTAATATTATAATTATATTATCATATATATGTTACATATGTCATATATTTTTATTAAAACCATCCTTAATATGTTCCACATATAGTGTGAATGAACCACAAATCTTTAAGGAGGCGGTAGTCCACACTTCCACAAATGATGTTATCGTATTTACAAAAAATGGAATGTATAAAGGTATATGTTATAAAATAATTAAATTAGAATAATGAAACATTAAATATCAAATATATCCTAAATGAATAGAGTTTCCATCATAATGGACACCATGAGAAGAAGTAAAGGAAAAATGAACAATCATGGTTTCATTACGCGTAGTTCACCGTACACGTAAACAATAAGTTAATTACCCATTAGATGGAGCTATGTGTAATTGTAGGTAGAAACATTAGCATAAACAATCACATTATATCTATAATACTATTTTTTTAGT
Source organism: Viscum album (assembly GCA_963277665.1). Lineage (NCBI taxonomy): Eukaryota > Viridiplantae > Streptophyta > Magnoliopsida > Santalales > Viscaceae > Viscum > Viscum album. The sequence continues at coordinate 500,731,449 of OY728139.1, forward strand.
TAATCATATAAAAACAAGATTTTAGGGAGTGCATAATGTAAATAAAAATAAAAATCTTGAGTAAGTTTGGTATGTCTTAATCATATAACTAATTTTTGGTTTGTACCAAAAGGATACCTTGGATTTATTCCATCCCAAGGGGATGATTCTCAGAGGATGTCAGGTGTTTTTAGGAGCTATTTTGGTAGATCATGGTTGAGCCAAAGTGTCTTGAGAGGTGTGAGGAAGTGAGAGGAGTGGAGGCCCTTTTATAGTGGAGTAGGAGTGGCACACTTGTAATATCTTCACAAATAAACTCCATATAAGATTTTCACATTGCATGTGGCTCTCCAAAATACCCAATTCAAGGCAATGGATTTTAGGGTTGAAATATGGTCATCAATGGATTTTGGACCAGTGTATATGTCATTTTGGCCTTAAGATTAAGGTTTACTTCTTTATTATGCTTAATTTTTTCTTAATCATTGTAATTTAAATTTATCACATTCACTAATATTTTTTTAAAAAAACTCTTTTAACCTTATTAGAAATTATAAATTATGATGAATAAAAATATGGAATCCATTTCCAATCAAAGAAGCGGCAAAATTAATTTAAAAATTTAGACTTCACAGAAAAATACAAAAACATTACCATAACCTAATTTATATGTTTCACTTAAAAATATGGAGATAATTTTTAAATATTAAACTCATAATAAAGTCAATAAAGTATTTAAATTGGTTTCTACACTTAAAGTCGGTAAAAATGTCTTAATAAAATAATGCATTTTATGAAAAAAATTGGGTTTTTATTATAATCCTATCAAATAAATTGGATGAATATAAAAAATATTTGAGTTAATATGCAATATATATTTCAAATTTTTATCAGTCACTAATTATAATTAATTTAATTTATTAGGGTAAAAATGATTTTTGATCATAAAAATATAAATATTTTACTTCATATTTATTTGGTATTTGTATTAATGTATAATTAACATGTAACCAAAGAAATACTTTTATATTTCAATAAACCATATATTTTCATAAGTTATTTAAACCTTTTCATATCTACAAATTTAACATCTTGGTTATTTTAAATAATATATTAAAAATATATATCATTATTCAATGAAACTTGGTCTTCCTTGTATTGTGAAATACTAACAAAATCACTCTTGCGTGTTACAAAAGATAACTCAGTGTTGTGTGAATTACAATATATAGAATCTATAGAATCTATTTAAAATAATAAATAAACTATTAAGTATTGAGATAATATATTCACTCATGTTCATGGTGTTGTGTGTCATACATGCTATTGAATGCAAAGTTTTACATTAGAATTTCAAGGTGTTAAAAAAGGTTTGATCTAGATGACTATAAACTACAACACATAAAATTTACATGATAGATGAACATAAACTAAAACACATAAAAGGTAAAATCTTGAAGACCCTAAACTACAACACATCAAAAGTCTAAGCTAAAATATTATAAACAACAACACATCGAATGTCCGAGCTAGAAGACCATACAGTACAACACTTAAAAGGTCCCAGTTGGAAGACCATAAACTAAATGATGTCAATGTTATCATATATAAGACCCTAATTTACAAAACAATGATGGACTTGCATGAATGATCTTAAAAACCCAACTGGATGATACATAATGCTCGGTTGGTTGAAAACCTGATAATGCTAGGCTGGGAAAAATTCAGGTCTCTGCTCACTATACAAGCACTTCGTGTGATCTATGAAAAATAGAGCTTTTATAAAAAGGAAGAGGCATATATACTTTTTAGTTTGATAACCAATAGGAAGGAAGCATGAGAAAAACACAATTTCATGTCTACTATTCCTTCCTCCATATGATTCTTATGAAAAAATTAGGAAAAAAATAAATAAAAATATAAAATCATATAGAGTCCACTATATTGACTTAAAAAAATTAAAACTATGCGATCTAAGTCCCTTTTAATAGGGAGAAGATAGATTATTATCCCTCTTGGATTGATAATTACCCAAATTATCCTTGTAAATCAGATGATATAAATACAACAAGACCAGGTGAATCAATGGAGAATTTCATATATGTGGGAATTTATGAAATTTTCTTAAATATTAACCTATTGTATGCCAAGAACATAAATCTAAATAGATGGATATGTTTGATATTATAAACAAAGGATGGGTATCATGGATGATATTAGGAATGTCCCCAGTCAAATATGGACCTCTACATGAGATTTCATCACAAAACTACGCTATTCCCCTTTATACGTATGAGCTAGATCTATATAAGTAAATTCACCATAGTGTTATTTAGCCATTAACCTATGTATCCTATGCACGTGATTGATGTTCATAGCAGTACATTTTAGAACGACGTGCGGATTGATTCCCATATATAGTGATGTCTAAATATCGTACCTTACTTTAGATCCAGACACAAGTACCTTACATCAGATCTAGAGACAATTTCCATTCCAATCAATCCATGTTCCATTCTATAATTTGTACAAATACCAATTTTATGGTATCCATTCCTCAAAATAAAGACACCACTTATCTCAAATTTACCCAAGCACTCATGGTCAGAAGTTTCCAATGGGAAGAACCTGAAATTCTTCACATATTGAGGACAGATCATTGACATACTCATGAAGAAAACTCTTAATAACTCAATATCATATCCTCTTTTCCTACATAATCATACATTAATCATGGAATGTCTTATATAACAGAGGGGGTACAAAAAAGGTTTCAATGTGGGGATGGATTTCATGTTTATTGTTCATACAAGTCACATCCTGACCGTTTGATCATGATTTCCATTGATCTCCATCATCTGTTTCAATACTGTGGATATCCTGTTAAAAAAATTCATCCCACACAAAAAATTTGAACTCGTCCAATCTTACGTAGTGCAAGGCCCCAATATTCAACCTCCTGCTCGATTGTCACCTTATCGTACAACTTTTTCAACATGGAAACATCATGACTCAGTGATCACCAAGAACTCCACCTCCAATCCTTCACTGATAGGTGAACGAGTCTGAGATAACAAACATTTGTAGTTATGGGAGCTGATAATGAATACCAATGGCATACCATGTGATCTAGCACTAGCTCTCAAAGTATTAACATGATCATCCATTAATAAAGCGGTCTAGGTGAGGAAAACCAAAGAAGTTGTCAAAAGTAGTTTACAACCCTGATCCCTTCCACCTTTGGTATGATTTTTCATCTAAATTGATTATGAGTTATCAGATCATGTGATATTGTGGAAGGAAATCGTATCATCCTGTGATCTAATGAAAGGATCCTACAATGAATAACCGGATTTCTCGCGGGTACATGGGGCATCCACCCCATACAAATTGTCACCACCCTCGGTCCATCCTTGCCTATAAATACCATGCTCCTATCAAGAAAAAGATATAGAGGAGCGAGAGAATATGGGGCTCCATAAAAGAAGGATCTCTTGAGAAAAGCAGTAGAGAAATATAAGGGTCGGACACCAGTCCCAAAGATAAAATATAGGAAATTAAATAAATTACTCTTGTATGTTTCTATCGTGGGATTTCGTCACAAGATCTCATCGCATGATCTTCATAAGATCACATGACAACATGAAATTCCATTGTGAAGTAGTGTTTAGTTTCTATGAACCTTCCCCCATAGACATGTATCTATGATGCATATAACAACCAGTAGACATTTTACTCATTGTATCTCAAACCCTCGATCATGTAGTGTTACTTCGCTCAGCCATGTGGTGAAGGATTTAGGAATTGAACCCTTCATATTCCATATTCCTTTCTCTACTATGCGATGAAAATCCTCTCCCATACACATAGGTGTTTCAACAACCCCCCCCCCCCCAACATATGTCTAGAGAACCCATCATGTGATCTAATCCTTGATGATGCATATTTTTTGACGCTCCTTTCGTCACAGAATCTAAAAATCGGAAAAGGATAATATCTGAGCTCAAAGTGATTCAACCTTTGAAGAAAATATTAAAAATCGACAAAGGCATGAACAAAGGATCAGAAGCAACCTCACCGCGCAAGTTATATCACTGTCGCGCAAGTCCACTTGTGCGACGCACTGGGTCGCGCGGGTGACTTGTGCGACCTAAGTGATAACCGCCCGGTAACCGCCTGGGGTCTTCTCCTACCTATAAATAGACCCTGTGGGCCCCCCATTCGAGAGGATCTTTTTCCAGAAACTCGGATTGAAGCTCCCGACGCCCAAGTCTCTTCTCAAAGCTTCTAGAACACTTCTAAGGTAATTTCTTACCTAGAATGGAAGATCTAAAGAGATGGAGGAAGGCCTAAGTGTTGAAACTCATCAACACTTGCACGCCTGAGTGGCCAACCCTTAAGGGAAGTGGTCCCACTTGCGCGCCGCCTTATTCCTTCGATAGAACTTGCGCGTCCCTTTTTTGGAAGAACCTCAAGAGAATTATAAAGGCTTTAATAAAGAGTCGCTCAAGTATTTCAAAACTGGTTGACCATCGCGCAAGTGCATCACATGTCGCGCAGGTATACCTGCGTGACCAATACTTGAGCGCCGCCGCAGTACCTGCGCGCCATCCAAGACTTGCACGCCCCTTCATTTTTGGGTTCCTTTCTTGTCCATTTCACCCCTCTTAAATCACTACAGCTTTCCTTTTCAAGATTCAGTCTTCAAGACACTCTTCAAAGCCATTTATGGCATGATTTCTTGATTTCACTTCTTTATCTGAAAGGAATTCGGTGGAATATCTCTCAAAACCTAGTGATTTAAATATATTTTTGTCACTAAATATGGAGATTTCATTTCCATTTTTATTTTCTACTTAAAAATGAATTTTCCTTATCAAGAATCATGATTCATGATTTAGACACATTTTTTATTTATTATTTAGGTATTTCCCACAAGGTATAAAAAACCAATTCTTTTTCCCTTCTTATGTGGTACCTTTTGAAGCTTTATTTTTACAACGTTTATTTTTCATCTATATCAAAATCCTTCTAATTTTCTTTTGTTAATCAGGGATGTGATCTTTTATGAAAATAAAACTTATTTATATTGATGGTTTATGCCTATGTTTTATTTAAATAATTAGGAAACCCATTTTGGGTTAATGAACTTGGGATCATTGGAACAACTGAGATGACTGTGCGTTGAATCAGTCGTGAACTTTTATAATTTCAAATTTTATGAAATTTAAACAAAAAAATTGTTATATTTTTAAGCCTATAATTTTTTATAAAATAATTCATAATAATGAAATGATAAAGAAGTAATTAAAGGAACACATGATTTAAATGGTTCAGGCTATGTGTGAGACCCTACATACAGGCCATGGAGACTCTCGTTGGAGCATGGAATCTCACTATTAGGAATAAGTGGATAAAATATGAGTTAAATACAATTAGGATCCATTTATCTCATGATAGGAATGATTATACGGAATCCCATTATTTTATAATTGTTTTCTTAAGAAAAAGTTCTTGAAAAACTATAAGGAACATTGTAAAATGGATCCAAAAAAGTCATCCATAAATCTCTATATGATTTCCTCAGTCTGGTAAATATTTGTTCAGTGTACTTGCCTTCATATGGTATTCTCTGTCAGTTGTGTCACAATTGAAAGTATTATATTTTTATAACTTGATTTCTATCCATTGAAAAAATATACTATAAATCAAAAAATTAGATTCTATGTCTGTTATAATTTTTCATGTAGCTCTATCTGATTCCACAATTTGGTAAGCCACAATTTGGTTTCTTGGAACCAAAACTATGTCCAATAAAATCACTTTTGAATCCAATGTTTGTTTCATCTATTTTTCAATAAACGTTTGTTTGAAAAAAGTCTATTACTAATACATAAGTGTGTCATCATTTCATACCAGTGGATAAAATTAAGTATAGTCACACATTTAATCCCATTTGTATACATTCTCACAAAAGAAATAAAATGTTGGAACACATTTTTCTCCCCACTTAACTAAAAATTACTTGACTATTTTGAATTAATCTAATGTATTTTATAAATTTTTTAAAAATTCATGAAAACATCAGGTATTCCAAACATTTTCAAACAACCTTAAATTTAGTGTTATGTAACTTCTATAATTTTCCTTATCTTATATAGATAATAAACAAATTTAAGAACATCTCACCATCATCAAATTAAAAAATATTTTATAAAGTTACGTAAAGTTTCACAAAAATCAGTCTTGTATGGTTTTCTCATTGTATTCTTTAGTAACTCCTCTATCTAGTAAAAAACATTACTTCCCCATATTAATTTTTCCTGCTGACTATTTTCAGTCATCCATCTGTTATATAAACTACATACATTTCCCCGATTCAAAAAAAATTGTTTACTGATACGTCACAGAATCATATGTTTGATGACATTGAATTGTTTTGTCTAATGTTCATTTTTATGATGGAATTGTTCCATTTCCTTCATAACTCAATTATATTAATAAAATCAAACTCCATGAAACATGTATTAAACTATTTTATTATTTACTTTATAAAAACTATCTTTATGGGAACATAATCCACTAAAGATGGATGAATTAATTGGTAAAACTTCAAAATAATCATATTACATTAAACATAACTATCTAGTGACATTATTTGATTTTTCTGCATTTTTCTACTTCACTTATTAAAACTAAAATTCTGACCTTTCATTTTTGTACATCTCCCCAATTGTATGTATTCAAACTGCCACTTCCTGATATACAATTTGCTCTACTTAAAGATGTATATGAGACTCTTTTATTCTATATACACCTAAAAATAATATCCTAATAGATAGTTCCTCCTAAAATAAAATGTGTGAACTATAGTGACAAGTTCATGATCACATAACTGGTAATTCCATTCATGTTTCCATAACTGAAGAGACCTATACGCCACAAATTGATCTTCCAGAATAGGAAATACTTCTATTCTGATGTTTGATGTATAAAATGGTTTCTAAATTATACCCAATTCTGGAAGAAGTAGGATCAATGTTAAATTCAGTCTCCCTTTCATCTCCCACAAGGATCTCTCATAGGCTTTAGACTATAAGAACTTTTGAACCTTTTTAGTCAAGACATTGAGTGCCGCTACTAGGTTTGATAAGTCCTAAATGAATCACCTATAATATCCATTCAGTCCCAAGAAACTATGCATTTCAAAGACATTCTTGGTATGCTCCTAGGAAACTAGCGTTCTCAGCTTCTCAGGGTCAGTAGATTCTCCTACCTTTGAGTTGGGGTGACACATGATATGTACCTTGTCAATCCAAAAGTGACATTTGGTGATATTTTGATATATATGGTGCTCACTTAGTATATTCAGAATGATCTAAAGATTTTTTTCATGGTCATGTTGAGTATGAGTATACACTATATCATCATCTATTGATACTAGAAAGACATAATCAAGATATAGGTTGAAATCCCGATTCATTAGAGACATGAAAATTGTGGGTGTGTTTGTGATACCAAACGATAAGGAAAAATACTCATACATTATCTATATACTATGGAATTTTCTACATATTTTTTTCATGGTCATAGATGCAGTAGATGAAAGGCCAACCTCAGATCAATCTTGGAGAAAACCCTCACTCCTCAGTGCTAATCAAAGAGGTCATCTATGTGTGTAAGGGGATACTATTTCTTTACCATTAGTTGATTAAACCTCTAATAATCCAGTCAAAATGAAAGGGTACCATCCAGCTTCTTGGTGGGAAGTATAGGTGAACCCCATAGTTATGTATTAGGTCATATAAAACCCTTATATTCCAAGTCCTCTAGCTAGGTTTTGAGGTCCTAAGGAACTGTTGGCTCTATCCTATAATGAGTAATGGAAACTAGTTATACTCATGGTACTGTCTCAATTATGAACTCCACTTATCTTATTAAATTTAATCTAGAAAATTATTTAGTAAAAATGTCTTTGAAATGATCCAAATGAGAAGGGAATTAAATAAGTTTCATTCCATGATCACTCATAAAGAGACTAAATATCTAGGATATCACTCCACTCAGCCCATAATGATCTAGTCTAGCTCGACATATCTCGTCATCACCTTCAATACCGTATACATAGGTACCACCCTCTAGTGATATTAATTAAACCCCGCAGTGATAGAAATAAATGTGAGAAAAGTAAAATACCAACTAGTATATTTTAAGTATGATGTTGAAACTCATCATCTCGAGGACAAATATTTTCTATAAAAAGGATATCCACCTATCTTAAGGGTGGATTCCTTACATTTTCATACACTCTTGGACTGAATCCCCAATGGTGATTGAAGAGTAATCATGCCACAAAATTAATCTATATTTATCCCCATCCATTCTATAATTACCAAAAATATAATAAAACATGAAGAGTCTATGTCGGATAAGGTATATAATAAAGTATAGGATACTAGGAGTGTAAATATAACTATATAAGTACAAAAACTCTATGACTATATGGTAAGATACACTTCATTGATGTGGATAGAACTGTGGACCCGAGATAAAACCTTTTAATCCTAGGTAGTTCCACCAAGTTGGCACTAAATGTCTGGAGCCTGACATCCTTGGCCACCACCGCCTCCTTGGGTTAGTCATATCGTAGTACACATGATACAAGCCTATTGAGTTGATACTAATCCTGATACTTAAGGATGAGCTAATTCTGATCCTCTCCTACTATTAATAGAAGGAATTGTCTTGTAAAAGAGATGAATATATTCTAACCATTTGTATCCTTAACATTCATTGATATATTTGGTACATTGGGAGTTCCTATTCCCAGTCCTTTCACACTGGTGGCACAATACATACCTATCAATAGGTTTCATTCGACTATTTCTTCACTCATGTGAAAACTCAAAGTGACGTTTCCTCTTCTAAAATAACCACTTCCCAGTCTGAACATAGAACTACCATATCCCACTGTGCTAGCTTCCCTTAGGATTCGATCAGCAATAATGGCATGACTCACTTTCTATATAATGGTGGTATACCGAAATACATTCACATGAATTTACATTTAATATATTATCCAATACTAAAACCTTATTTCTATTGTCAACACATCACCGATAAGATTTAGTGAGAAATATTTATGATAAGTGAAAAGAGCCAAATATCCCATCACAAATATAGAACCCTACTATATGTGAATAAATTACTCAGTATAGAGTCCTCCCAGTGTTTGTAGAATGAAATAATATAGAAGGATTTCTGGAAGTCCGCCCATTCCAAACCATTGTGATGACCTGCTTGGATAATCACATCCCACAAGTGTTTTTATTAATTATAATGAATATAAATCATGATATTTAACTAAAATCTAGAGGAGTCTCTAGATTCTAGAATATTAATAGCATGACCTCCATCTATAACTCAATAGCTTGGAAGGCCACAATAACATGAGATGGTAGGTGGATGTTACTGCTGGAATTCTCCCATAAAGTCTTCCATAGTAGGGGTAGATCATGGAATACCTTGTACATACTGCATAAACCTTAGGAATATCTCTTGGAACTGAGAATCACTTCCCAGATTAAAAACAACAGGACATGCCTCAAGTGGCACTACTAGAGGTAATACTCATGGATCAAGGTCCAATACCTCTAGGGCATGATTTTCACCACCTTCCCATTGCATGACTCATGGACATCTTGGAGTAATAGTTATACAATTTCCATGTTAATTCATCATATAGGATACAAGAAAATATAGAATAATAGAAAATAGAATATTATAGGTACATACCCTTCCTATAAATGAGTCACACCTCTCTTGATTCTCCTAAATCTAGGTTTATTATAATTAAAAGACTATAATAAATCATAATAGATACTTCCTACTACCCACTGGTAAGGTTGGGTTAGGGTCTAGGTCTCACATCACATAGTAGAGGCCCTATTATATGGATGTTCAATGGCAATTTATAAATGAAAACACCCTTTACCTTACCATTGGCATCCCAATTTAATGGTAACCATTTTATTTATAGATTTAAATAATTTTAAGTTGAAACTCATTTAAGGGTATGTATATATATCAATGTCCAGTTATAGGAGTCACTATTACCAATTTATAAATGTACATATATTCTTTATAAATTGGACTTGGCATGCCGTTTAACAATGACCTGAACCTCAACCCCAACAATAACATGTGATAGGTTGTAAAAATGATTTTATTAGATGAATCACCATCCAAAATTTATATAATAATATTCTTTATAAATGATAATTTTTATTCATATAACCAAATCAACTAACATTTCATCCAATGTGACCAATGATCCATGGATGAAACATGTCATAATTCGTTAATTAAGGTTCTTCCATTAGGCCATACCCAAAATCATTGTTTGTGTTGATATAGACACTTTAATTAATCCAATTATTCTTTCCAAAATAAATGTTAGCACATTTCCATATATAATAGTCATGAAACATCAAAAAATATTAGGCAATATAGGCAATGAAATAAACAATATACACCTACATTTCGATACATAATCCATTAAATACGAATCCAGATATTCTCATGATGATGCATGATAAATTCCACATTACCATACTGGTAAAATAGAAAATGGAATATATAATAATAAAAACAATAATAATACCACAAATCACTTGTGTAACCCAATGTTGAAATCAATTAAACTATAAAAGGCACAAAAATAAAAAACAATATCTCAATCTAGGTAATTTTGCATTCCCATATAGATGGGTTACATACTACCAGGAACATGATCATTACAAAAAACTAAAATGTTCTAAGTCTGTTGTAAAATACCCAAAAAGTAAGATAAAAATAAAAAAGACATTTCATGAAACTTTGTGACATCTCAAACCCTTTTCAATCATGTTTAACCAAACTCGGTTGGCCACATGGACTCAAGCGCACCTCCCTATGCATTAGAGGCCGCTAACTAGTGGTGACTGTCTATTATGATATGGGGGAAGACTATACATTCATTATTTGAGTCGACACATCATTATAAATGATAAGTGACCAGTGAAAATATTATAACCCAAACAATGTATAAGGATACACATCAAGTTATAATAAAAATGTAGAATAAGAATCAATATCATATAAAAAAATATTCTATTGTCATAACTATAATCAAAAGGGGATATACATGGTATAAAAATATATAGGAATATACAACATTTGTTATAAAAAACCAAAATTTCAAACTCTATCTCTAATAGAATCATGAGTATATTTTTACTCCTCTACCCCCCTTTCTCCATCCTATCATATAAAGAATCATTTATCCAGTTATAGATTCTTCTCTTTGTCCAAAACTACATCTATAATATTTATCTGAGTACAAACCAGTGGCCCGAATATGGTATGATATATGCTCCGTAGGCCACCACCAATGGTGTCTATAATAATCTACCTAGTGCCTATTAAATGATCATTGTGAATGTATAGCTTTTTAAGAAGAAATATAATTGTAAACGGATCATCTATGGTTCCTAATGGATCCCAGGCTGGCACAACTTACTTCAACCTATGTAGAGATATCTCTGATCATGGGACAATATGTGTAAGTGTGTGTATAAATATATGTGGTCTAAATATATATTGATTTTTATATCCATATATATTGATACTACTACTAGACATGACCCCAGGAACAACTTAGGATTCTATGGATTTTCATAAGAGCCTCACAAAAGGTTTAGGGATGCCTTGCTTAGATGTTATGAATTGTATGCGTCACCATGATCGTGTATCACTATACGAGATACTATGCCTGATTGATAAATTTAATCAGGGACTCCATTCCCATATTTCACATTTCATTCGAGACTCTAGGACTGGTTTTCATAGTTAATTAAGGATTCCATGCCCGTATATCTCATTTCATTATGAACTCCAAGCCCATGTATCACAATTTTATAGGAAACCATGTATGATTATAAAATTTTAATTTGGGATTCCATGCACGGTAATCACATTCAAATAGGGAATATATGCCTATATATCACATTAAATGACAGATTCCATGCCTTTATATCACATTAAATTAGGGATTTCATGCCCATATATCACATTTAATTAGGGATACCATCCCTCTGAATTACAATCAAAATTAAAGGGGCCAATGATGCCTAATACAAGCTAAAGGATGATATATAATTCATTTAACATAATATTTAACTAAGGGAATATTCATAATTCGTATTAGTTTCAAGTAAAGTTGTCAAACCACTCACTTCCCTTTTAATTAATATGGTCCATCCAAATAGGAGACAACCAAAACCACTTAGAAGGTGATTAGGCCACATAAACATCAAATTGGTAAGGGGTATTTAATGGGAACCCCCAAAAGTGTGGAATTAGTTGAGGTGGAAACCTAAAACTATAATTGATGGTATATGTGGAAATTCTAACATAACTAATAAATTATATTAATTAATTTTTTTATTTTAATGAAACTCACCGAAATTCCATTATGCGGTATAATGAAACATGTTATAAAACAAATCAACTTTAGGGATAACGTACAAGAAAACCTAAATTATCATGGTAGTGCTTTCTTCATCCAGTTTCATACTTTAATTTCTGCCGAAAGTGAAGAAATTGAAGAAATTGATTTTTTAGGAAAATAGGGCATCTTAGCTCACACAATGTTTTTGCCGAAGATGGTGAGTTAAACGAGAAAGGTAGGTAAGAGAAAAAATCTGTTATGATATGCATATAATGTGATAGGCGATGATAAAAATAGATATCAGATGAATATTGAGGCTCAATGGCTATGGAGAAGGGGATGAGGAAGCTACCCCATGTCCATCTAATGGATAAAACAAAGGATAAAGAGGGGTTTGGAGTTATTAAAGAGAAATGAGAGAAAATAACATTTTACCTAGTTTGTTAAGGGGGTCATGGTTTGGTAGCATGATTTTAATAAATGTGCACATAATACTGTGACTATAATGGTAAATTGGAACCAAGGGTGTGGCATTTGGTGCACGTTTTGGGAAAATTATGCAGCCCACTTATGTCCACTAGAGCACCCTATATGGTCGTCCAGTTTGAGGGGCATAGTTGAAACTAATAATGCACCCCTATATAGTTTACTCTATGACCCACATAGTTGATATTCATGTTTAGCACTAACTGTGTATTAACTATGAATATTAGTCATCCATTGCAAAATTTGGAGCTCCGAGCTCCGAATTAGCCACGATCACTCATGAACTACACATTTACCTCTTAAGCACTTCCTTAAGGATTAAAATAATGGCTTGAACCTGAAATTAATGATTCCATAAGTTATGAGAAAAAATGATATCATGAAAGGTAAATAATAATTTATCAATAAAAAATAATTCAAATATGATAAATATCATATAAATTAATTAAGCCAACCATTATAACCATCAACTTAAAGCTAAGATGAAAAATTGATCACATCGCTTCCAGTTGGGGGTGGTCCACACGTACGCATGAGAATCATTTTTATATTCCAACCAATCTGGGGGTTATAAGGTAGATAATATTTTTACTTTAAGGAATAAAAAAATCAAAAAATCATATATAGTTATTAAATTCATCAGTATAACCATCCATTATAGGAAGTGTTGAAAAATAAAATACATCGGTCATGGTGACAGTACATTGTACAGACACATGATGGAATTTTCATTTTCCATTAGTATGAATGAAAAATAAAAAATGTTTATTCTATTAACATAATAACATTTCATTAGTATAATGTTACATATTTCACTATGTAATTATTTTTGAAATAATATTTTCAGGAGGTATTATATGAAATGAATAAAAATGTATTTGGTGAAGACAATTACCTCGTGTTTTAGAAACCTCTTTTGGCTCTCTTATTAAGGAACCTTGGGTTATTATATTAAGAATAATTTAACATATCTAAATTGTACAGGTAATTTTAAAAGAAGTTTGTTTAGGTTTTGGGTGATATATGATGCTAAGTAAGGTGTGGATAAGATATGAAAAGTGGTCCCTTTTATAAGTGAGGTTACCGACACATATGTAATTATTATATTATTTAAAATAATATAAAGTAAATTTCACAGAAAAGTGTATCCAAATCTAATATATCTCAAACACTTTATGATATTGTGTAGAAATATATTAAAATTACAAAATATAAAAAAGTTTTTAATATAGTTTTAGAGAATATACTATAGTTTTATAACTGGTTAAACAATTTACCCATCATCGAGGTGATACAATTTTACATGGTTACTATTCATTATAATAATAAGTGGATTGCAAATAATTACCATATTAAAAAATGATGATACCAAATATGTAATAAATTTTCAATGGCTCAGTTTCATGAAAAATTTAAAATTGTCTTTAATATAAGTTCACACAACACAATAAAAACAATTTTAAAAACAATATTTTTTAGTATATGAAATGATTTTATACCAAAATAATGTAAAATTTAGATTATCATTGAATTAATTATATTATTTTTTATTATATACACAAAACATAAATAATCATTAAGAAAACTAAATTTAAATTGAATTTTAAAAAGTTGTTTTTTATTTGAATAAAAAGATCCCTTAGATTTCAAAAATGTAAAACATAGATTTATATGTTCAATATTATATTTTAAAATGAATTTTATTGAATATAAAAATTATATTCGGACTATAAAAAAATATTCATTAAATTTCATGTCATTCTTATATCGAGAATATGTCATAAAATTAACATTATTTTTAAAATATGTATTATTAATTATTCACTCAAAAATCAAATATTTTTGAAAAATCCGAAAATTTTAACCAAAAATAATTTTTGGAGGAGGAATAAAAACAATATTAATTTCACAAAATTGAAATTCTAAAATTCATAAATTTATATTATATATGAAATATAAAAAATATAAATAAAATAAGCTACTGTTTAAAAAATTTCCCTTTAACCTTTAACGGTTCTTAACCGTATGTGATTTAATTATTATCATTAAAAAATGAGTACTTATATCATAAATAATAAAAAAATAATTTTAAATAATTAAAAAAATTTCAACATATATTTTATAATATGATTACTTATAGTCATAACCACTATTCAAACAACTAGGTTATAATAGTCATATTTAAATAAAAATATTTCAATAGAATAACATGGTTCATTTAATCTTAGTGTTTCATTTCATACATGATGAAAAATAATATAATTATTCAAAATAAAATACATACTGAAATCTTAGGGTGTTATAATCTACCCATTAAAGTAATTACATCCTCAAAATTTTATCTCATGCATGATTAAAGTATTTAATACATTTAAAGAATTAATTTAAAGGAGTGGAAGATAAATACACATATGTGGAAAGAAATAACTATTAATCTTATTGATTGCATTTTATTTTGAAAAGGATTTTTTTGGGCATACTGGTGACTTTTGTGATATATTCCTTAATGCATTTAATCAGGGTTTGAAACTCATTCTTATTTCTCCACATACCTATGAAACTCTCAATATCCTAACTGATGTTGACCTCATTTTTTATTTGGGTCACACTTCTGTTCATATTTTATGTAATGATCCGATCAACTGGGGAACTTAACCTATAATTTTTTAAATAATATTAATTATATCTCAATCCATATAAACTGATTATCATCCTGTAGAACATAAGAAAATAAAGAACACAAGACATGTGAATTTCCCTTGGTTCACAGACACTAGGATACCTCCAAGGAGCACACACTGATGTTGTGTCAATGTTCTAAAATGAACTGATCCTTACTGGTCTTTTGGATATAATTTTTTTCTCTTTGGTCACTTCGTTCCAAGCTCACTGCCTTTACAAGATTTAAGGATAGTCTCATTTCCAATAAAGGCTCACTACTTTCTTACTCATATATTTATCACCACACTGGATTGTGACTTCATGATCTCACCACTCCTTCATTCTCTTTGCTTTCTTCTTTGGGAAGAATATTCTCTTTGGAACACAGGCTTTTGCAAAAAAATCACTATATTATTGTTGATGTAATGATTAGAGATCATTGATCTCCACAATTTATTTTCACAACCTGGTTGGGGACACCCCCATTTTATTAGCTTTACATTATCTATTGATGTAGCCTTCATGGAATACTTACCTCTTTTTTCAATGTCTGTAATTAATAAAAATAACTTTTCATACTTTCACCTAATTTAAATATGAAAACTCACATTCTTGTAACTCTTTCCCATTCTCTAAAAACATTCCTTTTAATGAATCATTTTATTTTTTTCTCTCCTAGTTTTCACGCAACATTTATTAGTTCATGATACACACAACATTCATGATACATTTAATCATTCACGAATCCCCCTTGGTCTCTATATAGAAAATTTATTTTCGTCAAGAAATTGATGTTAGCATTATCGTTTCACACAATATATTCTTTTCACAAAACTAATGTCTATGTGTATGCATTCATAAAACAATTTTGGTCAAAATATTACAAGTAATTTCTTTATCAAACCCATATCTGCATGAATTCTTCATATAAGAGATTCCTTTAAAAAATCCTTTCTAAATTTAGAGCCTTTGGATCTTCAATGAGTCTAGTTTCCAAAAATTAAGGGCTAGTGGCCCATTTATAGAAATAGTTTCCCCTTTTCAAAATTACCTTTCATGGCACTAAACTTGTGTGTAACGTTCTAGGATTTCTAAACATCACTGATATGATGAAACCATTAGCGCGTAACTCACTATCATCACCCAAATCCATTTTTATTTCAAGGAATCTTGAATTTTTTTCTTTGGGTAACTCCACATTCAAAAAACACTCCAAATGTTCATGTAAACTATTTCATTTCAAAATATAAATAAGAAATATTCAGTACACAACTTTTATGAAACATTACACATGTTTGTGTAACTTTTCCTCTTCATGAAACTCTTTTTTGAATCACTTTAAATTTCTATTTTTCAATGATTTTATCTCAAATATTAACTTGTGAAAAACTTCAAGAAACTATTCATGTCTCTCACACATCATTTTCACTTTTATGAGCCTTTTTCCTTTGAAAATTTTTATTGTTCTTAATTCCTATACACACTCAAACCTTTCCAGACCCATTTCCTTAGGAATACATCAGAGAAATTATGCCCTAGAATGTATCCATGAACTTTTCTTGATGTAGAACTATATAGGTACTACTATTTCTTTGATATCATAAACTGATCTCTTAGAATTATCATGATTGAAATTCCAGGATCAAACATTACTTTATGCAATGAACTACAGTCTCTATATTTCGAACATCATATTCTCATGAAACCATAAAAAAGGTGAACAAAAATAAAAAATTCTCTATCACAAAATGTCAATGGAAAAACCACATCCAATACATCAACACACCCTGAAAGATAATGATATGGTTTATAATGAATCCATCACATAACACATGGGAAAAAATTCCCATTAGTTTCAAACAATCACCCCGATATTTTTTTTGGAAATAAATTTTGTAATTCTTTGCCTCTATATCAATTCCACCAGAAAAGAATTTATTAATACCAACTTTGCTTGAATACCAATACCAATTATTTATTTCTTTTTGTGATTGATATTAGAAATTTCATAATGTTTATCACACAGGAATACCACGTCATCAACTCTAATGGGAATATTATTTCAACACATAATATTTCTTGGATTTATATACAATGAATAAACATGTTTAAAATAATTAGATTTAGGTCATTAAATTGTAAATCCCCATATAAAGTGTTGGGTGGGAACACTCGTGGATCCATGTACAGAGGGGTATTTATACTCCTCCCCCTCTATCAGTATCTTCCTTACATCTGATAAGGTTAAATAATTATCCATCTATAACATTCAACTCTTACACTTGTTAGGCCCACTTATTACACCTAAAAATATTAATTTCCCACTATATAATTTCTATACATGTTACTACATGTTTGAGAAACCTCTCGAACTCCAAAATATATTTTTTTGGTGACTGCCTTCACAATTATTCTCAGTGGATGGACTTAGAACCATGAACTTATCCACCAATAAATACTATAATCCTACTGATTCAATACTCTATGTTTAAAATAGATGATAATGTTAATAAAAATATTTATTTCTATTTCACCCACTTACCTCCAAACATATCAAGAATCTATAACACATTAGTTTCTATTAATGAAATATTAAATACTACTTCTTTAGCTCAAGACAAAAATATAATACTATTTTTTGAAATTGATACCTACTGTCATTGATAAAAGTATGATGGATGATATTATTAATTGAATTTATCTGGGTACCAACTTTTGAAATTATGACTCATATATTATTTTGAGATCACGTCCTAAATAGTATTTGGTAACTAATTTCTTCTCTCATCCATAGGGTGAATTTCCTTACTTACTAGGGATACCATCTATCAAATGTTAATTTCAAAATTACCACTGAATTTATTATCTTTATCACTAAATATACCATTGAAATTCTTCATGATAGTTATAAAGATATAGAATACTATGATATGATAAGGACAGTAAGTTGATATTATATTATAGATAAAAATATTTAATATGATAGCACATTTTTTTGCTTTTACCCATTTTTTTATATTTTCAAGATATAAAGTCTGAGAGATCTGGTTCTACTATAAATGTTACATGATGGATCTTGATAACATTTGAAATAAATTAAAATATCAGATTTCAAATATTGATTACATTCATTATGACTCCTCATTACTTATGTAATTATTATATTATCTCTCCTAAAAACTATTACACTATAACATTAGTTAATTGAATTTAAATACATAGGGAGTTGGTAAGTTTTAAATCCTCAAGTTGAGTAATGAGGCTAATCTTGCTGGACCACCCCTTCAGTATCACACATTCATTTTCTACTGTTCATAGTTTATGAAAGTAAAGTCATCACATCATAGAATTCTTCTTCCTAATCATTAATCACGGTAATATTATTAATTTCATTTCAAGAGGCTCAACATTGAGTTATGTCACTTAAAAAATCATTTTTGACAATTTATTTTAAAATCATGTCTCATGGATTGGGTATTTACATTTAATTATCACCAAACTCACAAAATATTCTTCTTCGGGAACTCATGCCATCATGAATCTACTCACACATTAATTATTGGATCAATTTTCTTTGTGTCTCTTTGATGATCTGTTTATCCCTTCACGATTTATCATCGTTCATGACACATATCTTATTTTGAAATATCTCTTTCACATGATCTACTTTTGGAATCATTTTAATCTTAATAATATTTTTCTTATCTTTCCAAGAAACCCATTTTTCAATATTGGATTTGGAATGCCTCTTCACACTACAATATTTCTATTTTTTAGGATCCCTCACAATTCTTTTATTCTCTTTCCTTCAGGTACATTTTTCAATCCCACTCAAGAAAGCCCCACAATTGAACTCTTTGAAAGTTAACAGATTCACCTCATATTGTTTCTAATATGGTAGATCTTATATTGTATGATCATCCCCCATTCTCACAGCTGGTATAAATTCATTATTTTTTCCTCTATATTTTTTTCTTTCTAGGATAGATACATCAGTAAACTAATGTTGTTTCTTGATGAACCTTTCCTTGATCTCAATTATATATCACAATGATAATAAGTCTATATTCCAGTGTAAAAAAATATTTTTAAATAATATTTATTCTTATTAATCATATAGAAAGAGTAATTCCATGAAACACTTATAGTTCATCTCATGTTTCATTTTCTTGCCATATTTACATGCATAGAACAAATAAATAATCTCTCATTAAAACCATAGCACATATATTCAAGGCTTGGTTGAGATATTGTTATAGTACATTATCATATTCTTATAAGCCATTGGTAATTGTGGAAAAAAACACATGTTATTCTCTTGATTCCAAAATAGTAGTACTTATCCACTACCTTTTTCCATGATTCATATCTTTTGTATTTTTAATGATTCTTCTTCTTAATTGTGGACTCCAAATTTTGATATTTTTGGACTTCACTGGTTTATTCTCTTGTGAGAGGGATCTTTATTTTATCATCTATGTTTTTTAATTATACTTTGGTCTCCTTGATGTTCCTATCATTCTACTTTAAATGGAAAGTCATCTACTTTAGACCTAAGTATGATTCTTTTTTGGATTTTAACCTCTATTTTAGTTGAGTTTTGAGAGGGATAATTATATATTTTAGGCCTCTCTCTAAGGATATTTTCCTTTCCACTTCATGTGAAATCTCTTTATGTAAGTCATATTGAAACTTTATTTTTTCATCCATCTTTACTATGTCATCATTCTGAGCCACCTTATCTTTCATCAACCTTTAGTTTTTCTCACCAAACTCTTCCATGTGTGAAACCAATTTATACATCTTGGAACTTAAGTTAGAACTTCATTTTATCGAAGAATAATTTCATTGTAACCATCATTACACTCATACAATTTGGAAGAAATTTCCTCAAATTTGGTGTTCTAGATATCATTTTTCTCCCTTAGATTCATGGACCCATCAATTATTCATTGATTGAATCTTTTCAATTTGATAACCTCAATTATTATCACTTAAGATATATCCACTGAGATTCAACATTCTTCCTCAAATCCATGTTTTCTCTCATCTACCCCTGATTGAGATCTTGTGATATATAAACAACTTCCACATTTATATATCTTGATATACCATCATTATTAGTATTTCCAAAATCACATGGCATATCAAGATTCTCACATAGTCCTACAACATGGTTATATAAGAATGTCAATACACAATCAGACTCGACCATACCTTTTGTTTATGATTTATTAGGACCCTTTAGTTTGATTAAAAACTTCTCATGGAATGTTCTATTATATTTATTTATTTGTGTTCTAGTTATTAATATTATTTCTCTTTACCATTTCATTTGGGAGGAATATATTTAAACTCCATGAATTGATTGGATCAATTCCAAAAAAATTGATCCTGATAAACCTGCCACTTGTTCTAATTATTGAACACACATGGGAAATTGGGGAGAGATACCCGATGATGTGGTTGGGGTGGGGAGAATTAGTGTATAAATGTTTTTTATGTTTCCCGGTGCACATCAGAAAATAAAACTATCCAAAATGATATTGACAAAACTTTTTAGTATGGTCACTATTGTGTTCTCATTTTATGTGTAGTTCTAATCTACCAGTGCATTTAACTTAGACTTATTCAGATAAGGTTGACGATATATCAGTCCATATTCAATGATTTTTATCTTGTAAAATATAATAAGTTCATTCACATAAGGAACACGAGTTTTAATTAGTTCACCTACAATGGTATATATCCAAGGAATAGTTACCAATGTTGTTTTAACGTTCCAAAATCCACTAATTTTCAGTAGTATTGTAGATATAATGTTTTTTATATAGCTAATCCATTATAGGACCACTAAATTTACAATATTTAGGATTTTGGTAAATTCCATCCAAGGATTACTTCCTTATTCTTATTTCTTTTCTCACTGCACTAGGGTAGGACGTCATGAGATCACTTATCATCTTTTTCCCTCTATCACTCGCTGAAATAGGATAAACGATATCTATGGAACACATCCCAATACACAACATTACATCATGATAGTAGATGCACTTATTAGAGTTCTTAGATATTCACACTTCTTTTTCACAACCATTTATGAACATATATATTATATTAGATTCACATTCCCAATTAAATTAGTCTTTAAAGTATATCACTTACTTTAGCATGGTTTGCAATGAGTTTCAATCACGGTATATATTGTTATCTTAATTCAAATACCCAAAAATCAGCTGCATTCAAATCATCAATTTTTTCATGAAACTCGTTGACATTCAGAAAATTATTCCCTTTCTTTGAAAATTTTTATTTGTCCTAAAACTCAGAAACATTCATGTAACATTCAATTTTTCATGAAACTCCCAAAATTTGCGATAAATTTATTCCTTCATGAATATTACTTGGTCTATATAGACACATGTTACCTTCTTCATCCAACTGATGTTTGCATTACTACTTCCTATAAGAATTTGTTTTCACAAAACTGATATATTATTGAATGAAATTTTGAAACTCACTTGGTTAAACATTCACAAGTACTTTCTTTGCATAAATCATTTTACATGAATAATTGATGATAGAAATACCATCGTGAAAATACTTCATGAATTCAGTGCCTCTAGAACTTTATTGAGTTAGGATTCCTCAAATGGTGGGGTATATTCCTATTTAGATATATAATCAACTCTTCATACATCTTCCTTGAATTCCACTGAACATTCATCAATCTTTCTATGTTCCCTGAACTTAAATGATTTTATGTTTCCAGAAGTGTGTAAATAACCAACATGGTGAAAAAATATTTGTATTTCTAGGGTTCATGCAACTCAATTTTATTCATTCAACCTTACCATCACAAACTCTCTACACTTTTATAAAAACATTCTATTTCTAAATAAGGGCAATGAGGATTTAGGATTCTATTTTCTTTAAATGTTTCTCATGTTTGGGCAAAGTTTATTCTCCATGAAAATATTTCACAAATAAGTGGAATTTTTCATTTTTATTGAGATATCATCCAATATTCAGTACTCTACAATTTTATAAAACTGTTGATTTCGTTCACATAAACTTTTCACCTATATGAGTCTTATTTATTTTCCCTATTTTCCTACAAGAAATTCCCATACACACTCAAAAACTTCATTTCCCGTTTCATCATGAATAAATCATGGTCTTAACGGTCCTGGAATATCTCCAAAAATATTTCATGATGCATCCCTTTCTAGTTGATCCTATTTCTTCCATAAATTAAACAGTCCTGTCAATATTATCATAATTGACATTTCGAGATTTAAAATAGCTTCATGAAATCCACAACTTTCCCGTTATCGTGACCACCAACTACTCATTCAATTGTCAACATAGTGAAATGAAAATGCAACATGGTTCATCACACAATGCCAATGCAAACAATACATCCAACACCTCAATAATCCATGGAAGACAATGATAGGGTTTAGAATGAATCCAAGACATAACACATGTAATGTCTAATTCACATTGGTGGTAAAAAATTTAATCTCTATGTTAATGCTAGGAAACTTATAATTTCCTAAATATTTCATATATAATTAATTTACTATTATGAGATTGTACTTGTGAATGAGTTTTGAAATTAATAACTTCATAAATGAATAATATTTGATATATAAAACAAAATGCATGGCACCCCTTAATTTAATTTATATATTTTCCTTTAAAATATAATGTTTTCAGTATATTTCTTAACATGAAACACCACACCAAAACAAAATGTGGAATATTATAAAACCATTAATATGTAGATGTATATTTTTTGGGTAAAAATAGATCTAAATGAATTATGAAATATACATAGAAATAAACATAAAGGTAATTAATAATATCGTCGTGTTGATAAAAATTAAATTAGTGTAGTTAAATAACTAATTAGACTAATTTATGATTTCAAATGCAACCATTCTAAAATTGTATTTTATGTTATTTATTTTAGGATACCAAATATATCATGCATAAAAATTATTACTGATATGAATAATATTTTAATACAATATTTGATTAGTAATTGATAGAAAAAATAAGAATAATTAATATATGTAAAAAGTTATATTTCTTTGAAAATAGATTTCATTATAAATTTATATTTTTTACTTTAAATATATATTCTCAAATTTTTTTATTTTAATCCATTCAAATTGTTTTAAATTTTTTATTTATAATATAATCAAAAATATTAGTATGAATATTTAGATTTTCTAAAATAGTCATTTTTTAGATAAATAGAAAAATATATAGTTTTTTCTAAAACTGTAAATTGAATGTTTTTATAAGAAAAACTATAAGTGAATAAAAAATTAATTTTTCAATGATATATTTCATATATAAAAAAATATATATTAAAATA
Source organism: Viscum album (assembly GCA_963277665.1). Taxonomy (NCBI): domain Eukaryota; kingdom Viridiplantae; phylum Streptophyta; class Magnoliopsida; order Santalales; family Viscaceae; genus Viscum; species Viscum album. Next base: position 500,755,454 of record OY728139.1, read on the forward strand.
AATTATTAAGTTTAGAAAAACCTATGATTAACATATTAGAAACACAAGTAATATTTTTAAAGAAAAAATAATTTTTGTATTTTCTTTCAATTAAGTATCTTCTTTGTAAAATTTTGTTTTAGATATATTTTAAAGAATTTTTTTAATATATACTATAATAAAATAATTTATATCATTAAAATAAAATATATTGATAATTTTACCAGACAATTAATTTTTAAGCTTAAACACACTCTTTTTTCTAAAAATATGGATTTATATATTACATGTTCAAACATTAATAGAGAGTTTACCGATGAATATAAATGTTATATTATGATAGATATTTAATATTTTGAATCTCCATATCCAAATTATATAATAAGGTTATTTTTTGTTTGAAAATCATTTAATTAAATAATATTACTTACCATGGTAAAACAAAAAATGTTAAAAGTGAAAATTTTAAGCATAAAATACAATTTTTTTTAAAAAATGTGTGAAAATTATTCTTCTAGGGATTATAAACCTTATGTAATACCTGAATCCATTATTTTCCATTTTGAGGTTTTATTTTCTTGTAAAAAATGTGATATCTTTATATTATGTCAAATTATTTACAAATATGTTATTCTCACTAACTATAAGAGGGGATTCTCATCACCCCTTCATGAATACTAAAACAGTTAGGTTTACTCATAAATATATACCATTTTCCATACCCTATAAGATTACACATTTTACTTGAGCCTCTTGTCACAATGTATTGACTTAATACCTCTATTTTAAAGGAGACTTTTAAGGGAATGTCAATGTCCTGAATGTTATTAATATTTTTTCATAAAACATTCTTTTTCGTTCTTACATTAAAAAATACAGTTTCTTAATAAATATATAATGAAATATATATTGTTTTTTATTGATTTTTTCTACTATGGAAATAAATTATAACCGCATTTCCACTTTTGTATTAAGAAAAATCCAACTAACATTCATGTGTTGTGCAGAATATCACCTCCCCCAAGTGAAAAACTTACATTTTTTTCAAAATAAATATTCTCTAGTTATATGGTTGAAATTGAAATATAAATGAAAAATACATAATTTATTTATGGTAATGTGGAGAAAAATTATAATCCACCTTCTTTCCCCTTATTATATTAGAAATGAAAATTTTTACCATAATTTAATTATGGTTGTAATGTATCTCACTTTTCATCTAGTTTCAATCTAATTTATTAAAATATATTAAAATATGATTCAAAACATTAAATTACTCTAATTAATATCATTATAATTAAAAATTAAGGATATTATTCCAGAATAAATCACTTTTATAATCAGAATCATCCATTAATTATGATATATTCATGTTTGTGTCGGTTTAACCAACTACTCAAATAAAGATGTAAAATAATAAAATGGATTAATTATATAAATTATGATAATATATGATAAAAAAATATAATAATGATATTTTGTTGGTTTTGGAATGGTAAATTTATGTTTAAACTAATTAAATAAGATATAAATTTATTCTCGTGGAGAATCACTAAGACATTTTCATCATTAATTTAATATTCATTTATTGTAACAAAAAATCAAATTGAATTAAATTATAAAATTATAAAATTATAAATATTAATAATTATTGTACCATGTATGATCTTACAAAGATTAACTCTTGTTAAATAATGGAGAAAAACACATCTGTTAGAAAACTTTGTCAAAATGATCAAGATTACTCAGGCCTGATATTGATAGTTGATAATGGATAATAAATATATATTTATAGAACAATTAATAATAGAGTTTAAATAAGTTTATGGATATGAATATTTTTCTAAAATTGGTTATTAATATAGTATTTTTTTATACAGTATATTCAAGCGCTATAGTGTATGTTAGGAGTTTAGGTAAGTGTTTATTTCCTCAATTTTTATCATTAGAGGAATATTTCTTATTGTACACAAATTTTTATATTGCAAGATTTACGTAAAATAGATTTAATATTTTTTTATCATGATACTATAATTTTTTATGGTATATTAGTGTTTTAATTGAGAATATATCCTGTATATAGTTTTGAATCATGCGTTTCAAAAGTCGTAAGTGTTATTTTTCTTTATTTTCACTTCCTTCAGACATAGTTGATATTGCACCCTGTATTTTGTTTTATTTGGATCATTAAATACCCTAATTAATTTATTTATATTTAATATCATACATTTTATTATATTTGGATTCCATGGTATACCTATCATGTTCTTTGGATTCTTATATTTCCATTACCGTAAGGCTGGTTGTAGCTCAGTTTTGATTCATTGTGATATGATTCTTATTCACTATTTGATTTAATTTTGAAGTGTATATATTAACTGTGGTTAAATTTCTACATTCTATCACACTTTTTTCCTGTGGGGGATCTAGATTAGGGAAATGTATCACTCATTTTTTCTAACCAAATCATCGCCTATTATAGGAATATTTTTTCTTCCAATTCCTTTATAAACACTATATATTCTCAATTGTTTATTGAATGATGTTATCCTTGATTCCATACATTGATTGTTTTTGGATATAATTTACTTTAACATATACCCTTATCTTTATAAAATGTTTTATAGAGGGATAATTACATAAAACAATTTCCCATTTATTGATTGAAGAACTATTAAATGACTATATATTTTTTATTATGATATGTATTTTTATTGATTACTTAACAAGTTGATTATGTATTGTTTAACCATTTACTTTATTTCTCTAAATGGGTTATGAATTCTTATCCCTTTTATTAACATAGGTAAAATTATTTACATTATGTATGACTATATCTTAATATTGATGTTTATCGATTCCTTAGGAAATTTTGTTATGAATTATATTAATATTAATATCATTAATATGGTAAACTCGTTGAATAATTAATGAGATGTGACTGATATTATATGTACCTTTTCTGTATAGGATTCTATCATGATATAAAATGCTTGATTATTTAGTATATTCTTACCCAATACAAGCATGATTTCTAGGTTTATAACATGGCTGTGAAAATGATGTATCATAGGAGGCCCTGGTGGAAAAGATTTAGATGTATGAGATTATGAATTCTAACACCATAAATTTCGTCATTATTTTTCATGTTTTTATTAATACTAAAAACCAATAATTATTATCAAGATCTTATGATTAGATATATAAAATTATTTATTACCATTTTTTTCTTCCATATTATTATTTATGTATTCAATCATTTAGATTTTTTTATAAAAAATTTCCTTTATCGTGAGTCTGATATCATACTTCTTATATTTCCCATTCCATTTGTTTTGAAGAGAAGTATTATACATGATATATCTGTAAGATTATCATTTATGATTTTTTTGGGAGATATTGATGACTTATTATGTGTTTTATAGTTTCTTATATAAAGGGAAAAAATCTATTTGACAATAAAGACATTGTATTTATTAGTTTTATGTTTTTTACCTAACTATTTAAAACTATGAACATAAAAATTCAACTGTATGTAATTGAATCAATGTATTTAGGAATATTTTAATTATTTTTTTTCTAAATTTTTTCCACATTGGTTAATTTGAAATCCTTTATATATATAATGTGTTTATTTGCACCAAATTCTAGGATCATAGGTCTGGGGCATCATAGTTTGTATTAATGGAGGGTTTAGATAACATTTTGAGGATATGATATCAATTTAGGAAAATAGAAGTGTTTATAAGTTAAGGATGATCATATATTCAATGGTATATATGCATTTTATGGAATTCAAGGTAATGATGAATATTTTAGGTATTATGATATAAGATAATTTGTAAAAAAACCTAGGGACAAGTCTATGTGGTAATTTTAAGTATAGGATAACATAATGATGTTTTTGTAAAGTAGATATTGTTTAGTTCTACAATAAATTACATCCATATATGGATACTTGAAATTGGATATAGTTTTGTCATATATACACCAATGTATAATTGTAACTCCCCGATTGAATCATCATGTTCAGTTGGTGTGCCACATGAATTTATGTGCATCTCCCCCTATGAAATAGGCAAGTGGAAAGGTATTGAAGGATGTCATTGGGAGACTATTCCTTAAACAACAATATCCATACTCTGAAATCAAAAAAAAATGTATAAATAAACATCACAATTAGAAAAATAGACACTAAAATAACATTATATTTGGAATCTAGGTTATACATCATAACGAAAAGACACACAATGTATTTAGTCATCCAAGGTATGATAACCAATTAAAATAAACTAAAAAACTATGGAAATGGTGAGGATTCTATACCAATATTACTTATATCCTTAGAGTTTCTCTCACTCATCTCATGGACACAAGACCCCTTCAATTAGCTAGATTCCAACACATGAAATATTATCACTCATTGAGATTCTCATACGTGATGTGAGTATATACCCTGTAGGAGACCACTAATTCATCCCTAAAAAATTAACACATGTATATAAAGGTGTTATACATGAAGGGAATTAAATACATAAATAAGAAAACTAATATTTATCTTGTTTTTATGTGATAAGAATACAAAAATGAATCTTGACCATAAATGTTTTGTCTAGATGATATAATATTTTTGTCAGACATGACCATGGATTGGATCTAGTTATAAGGCCAACACATCTTGGATCAAGGCCCCTAGGAAATCAATTCCCGAGTTAGGCAATGAGGATATCTCACCCCTAGCCCAGCCTGGGGTTAGGACATAATAATTGTATACACATGTATCTTCAGGTTCACACCACATGAAAATAAAACCCCATGCTCTGTCCTGTATCAATAAACATGACTTCAAACTCTATCCTCTCTCTCATGTTAGGACACACATCCATCAAACCACATTATCTATCTTAGGTTAGGCCACTTGGCCACTGTATTCTTTATCTATATCTAGATTCCATCATTTTAATTTGAAATCATCTTAATAGTACATAATCCCCTCTAGGGTATATCCATTCTATAAAGATTACACTTATCAATTACAAAATACAATCCTCCATAGGCCAATTATTCATAAAAACAAAGAATAGAACAAAAAGGCATAATCATAGAAGATCATTCATTGGTCTCACAGAACACTCAAGAATACCGTATGGAGATAAGAAGAATACTATATCCCATAATGGTTCTCATAGATATTCACACACACATGCTAGTAATTCCCATTAATTTAATTAAAAGGCCTTATATGGAGATGAATTCATATTTTAGGTGTGTCGATGATAATTTATAAGGTCTGTCGTCCAAGAATTCTTCTACATAAATGACCCCTTGAGCCAATAAAAATTCATCACAACCATAATTCTATAATCAAGATTCAGAGAGAAGATCATAGCATGGGATTTGAGGTAGATCAACCTACTCAGTGAGATTTTTTTTGAAAGGTAGATCTGGATATGTTCAATGACAAGATGGAATGTAATCTGGTCACCTATTAATGGATGTTTCATAAATTCCTCATTATATCACATTAGAACCCATATATATAAGTATTATATATTGGATCTATGATTCCATCAAATAATAATAGATGATATATGGAACCAATCTGAACAATATTGGATGATCAACCTCATATATTGAATTCTCATGGGCCGAGGTCTCTAGATCCACCAGAAATTGAGTTTAAAGGGATAATAATCTTAAGGAATAGACATTGGGCCCACTATATTCAATATCTCTAGATAAAGGAGGATTAATGTGAGGTTTCATATATGTTTCATGTAACACCCCAAGCTTCCACGATATGCTTATTTTTAAATAATTCAATAGATTGTGCTACAAGCAATTCCGAGTCCGAGCACACCATGATCTATCAAACTAGCAATTTAAAAAGAAGTTATAAAGAGTAAAAACAACATTATAAAATTTATTTTTCAAAATAGTATTCATTTTTGAATTCATAATATCAAAATTATCTTAGGGTAAGACATTCGTAATTTTTGGAAGAGTTTCAATTTTTGATGGATAGTGAAAATACTACATTATTGGTTAAAGACCAACTTTTTCATTTATAAAATTAGTATAAATTAAATTTATTTTAAAGTCACAGAATACACATAATACAAATATTTTTCCAATATATGTTACTTGAATAATTTTAATAATTAAATTAGATATAAAAAAATTTTGAATCATTGAACGTCTCTGTTACCTGCCTACTAAACACACTTGTAGGATTAAAATTAAAGGTAACCTTACCACTTATACGAATTGATGTTTAAAAAATAGACATAAATGGTTATAATAATTATGAAAAATGTGGCCTAATAGGATCAAAATTATTTATGGTGAATAGTCACTTTTGAATTTTATTTAACATAGTTAAAGGTAAATAGGGAAATTAAAGTAAAAAGAATATTATATTAACCTAAAATTACCCTAAAACGTGTCATAATTTCATTGGATAAGATTTGTTTCGACAAAAATCAACCTTGGGTCAAAATATGATCATTTTTAAGAAACTTTTTTAAGATTATAACATTTCTTATATTTAATTTAAGGAAGAGTTAAAAATGTCATATTCAAATATTAATTACTAAATCATTTTTAAGAAGATGTTATATAAGTGATATGGTCAACTATAAATAGTATTTAGAAATATAAAATTTTAATATACATAATGGTAATTTTTGTATAATTTTATGAAGTAAATAATTAAATAAAATGGTGACACAATGATGATGAAAAAATTGAATTATTAAAGAAATAATCAACTAAATGATGTTAATAATATTAAAATAAATTTAATTTAAAATATTTGATGCCATAAACGAATTTTTTGGTCTAAATTGACATGTTAGGGATTTTTTAATGTAGATTTTTTAAAGTAATCATGTTTTTATGAATTAAAAAACATGTATGGAATAGTGTCAAAATTGACATAAATGAGATTTTAAAATAAATAACATTTTATTAAATGATATTAAAGTTATAAAAATCAGTGGTTAGTCCAAATTAATTTTAGATTGTTAAGGAAGTCATAAATGATCCCAATGGGGTTGTTGTTTCATTTTATATTAAATATATTAACCCTATAGTATAAAAAGACAAGTAGACATGATAAGAGTTAAATTGTATTACTAAGGGTCATATCTGAAATATAAATGTAATTTTCTTAGCTAAACATCTCTAAAAATCATTGTTTTAGAGTACTTAAACCCATATTTATCATAGAATCTAAATAAATAACTTCATATCTATTTTATATTAAAAATAAATTTATATTAAATTAATAGTTTTGGATTTTCCAAAAGTGCCCCTCCCCTCTCTTATAAAAGTACACACCTCCTTCTCTATTATTCAAACCTCTATACACATTTTCTCATGAAAACCTACCCATTTCACCCCCTGACTTCACTCAGTTCATCCTATAGGCCATAATTTAGGCATAAATCCAACATATGGAGTCTTTTGGGAAAATTAAAAGGAGATACCCGAAGAAGAGGTAATTGTTTTATCAATGTTTTCAAAGTTCGTTTCTTCTTATACTTCCTATTCCTATGTTGTTTCCATACCAAAGTAATAACTAAATTATAATATATATAATGAGATGTTATTATTATTATGGTACAACCATATTCCTCCCTTTATCCATTCTACAAGTAATAATATGACAATGTGTGCATACGTATGGCTTACCGACTCCACGTCGTGGTGTAATTTGTTATTTTTCATTACTTTATGTATAAGAGTATAATGATGAATATAAAGTATAAAATATAAAAAAATCACCAATTAGAGGTATTTTTTGACTTTGTGGTAGATTAAACCACTACCACATGGTTCTGTGACAGTTTCCAAAAAATCGATGCTAAATCGTGTGTCGACATCCAATACTCGATGATTTTTTCCATTTACCGGCAGTTTCTGGTAAGTGTTATAGAAATAATATTTAAAAATATTTATTTTCATTTTTGTATTGATTTTATTGTGGGGATATTGAGGATTTAGTGACATTTTTAACCAACAATAAATTGAAAAAAATTCACCCCACAAAATCGTTGCCAAAATGATTGAAACTACCACAAAATAGTAGTGCGAAATAATTAGTGGTGGTTTTAAGTACCCCAAAAAACAAATTTTAAAGTTGTAGATATATACACATTGAATAAAAATATGTCATATTTAGTGGCAGTTTAAATCGCCTCTAAATTATTATTTATAAAGAAACCAACTGTAGTTCTCTCGCCGCAAACTACCCTAAAAAATGAAAATCAAGTGTATCACCTTTGAGTAACAAAAAAATCCATATAATAGGCACACAAAATCACACATATAAAAAAATATGCAATGAAACAATATGTATATTATTTTATATACAACCATAAATGGTTTTAGGTTTGTGTCACAAATAATACATCAACAAACCCTCGCATTGCATATTATTTCAAGACATCAAAAAGACAACTAATCACTGCTCGATGATTGCTTCTCATAACCCTCTCCAGCTCCATCTCCATATTCATATTCATTTATACTTACTACTATAGGCACCTATAATACTATAATATTGAAAATTAAATATTTTTGTATATTTATATTGAAACATAATACCAATAAAAGTTTCTGATTTAAAGGATTTTGAAGTTGTGTGATTTACCTGCACACCACCTATCATAGAGGCAATATCCAAGGGGATAGTTCTGGTCATCTTCTAATATAAATCAACCAAATCATTCAATCTCCACATTCTTTCATTAACATCTGAAATTTAAAAATGGAAAAAAATATATACAAAGAAATTCATTTTGAAAATATTAGAATTTAATAAAATAATGACATTCAATTAAACCATAATGTATTAAAATTACCATTATATGTGACTCAAAAACTTCATTTTTTCAAGATGAAGGCATATGTCTATAATAATCATATATAATTGTAAGGTTATCCAGCTCCGCTATAGGTCGGACTATAATTTGGACAATTAATCTTACAATGTCATATGCAGGGACCCAATAGTAGTCAAATGGACTACTATCTTTAGTCCAGTCAGATTCCATATATATGAACTTTTCATATTTTTCTTCATAGTAGAATTATTTCCATATTTTATGAAAAATAGTGATTATAAAAAAGCAATTACATATTCAAATTAAAAGTTTTACCTATAACAATCACCCTCCAAAATCCCTTCGAAGAACCCTGAGTGGCCTACTGCCTTGCTGTTGAGAGTCGACTGGTATCAATATAACACTTCCTCCTTGGAATTCCTATCATTTAATCAAATAAAATTAATTTCATAACATATATTTCAAAAAAATTATTTTTGAAAAAAATTTGAAATGATAACTTTTGCCCAGTACTGAAAAACAAAATATTCATAACTATGATAAGGAATGATTTCTCAAATGATATAAGTTGGTGATAAATGACTGGATGACTTCACAAACAATCACTTCCCCCTTTAATCACGTTGGTTTCCATCTCCATAAGTACTTAATATACTTCATCAACCCTTTCAAGACTATTATTTTCAATATCAAGAAGGAAAAATAAGTTCTCTTATTGATATTGATGGGATCCCATGTTAGAGGTAAAATCATCCACTTTATCACCCATATCATACAAGTCACTTTGTTTTATGTTAGAAACTATATTTTATTATTTATCGGTGACATCTTCCACCTAATATACCATTTTTTCGTGATGATATGATATACATATCATGTAATTCACAGTCACCACCATCCATCAAGTGAGAGAAGTTCAGAGAAGAAAATTTCAAGGAATCTCTTTCAAAACGCTTGATAAAATCATCCCAATTCCATTTGAATAAAAGAACTAAAAAATGCATATAGTAGTTTAATTCCACAATATAAGTTAAATTTACATAGTATCCACCTTTGAAAAATGTAAATATTCCACTATTCTGTGTTTTCATACCCTATTCTCGATAGACTGTATGAAATTTAATGTCATTCACATTATAAGCATCAAATTTTCTAGCCTGTTTTAGAGGGCCTCGAGAAAGAAACATAATGTATTTTGATAAGTCATACCATGTATGATTATTCATGATCTATAAAAATTAATATAGATTATTATATTTAAAAAGTATATGTGTCAACCTGATATCTTCATTGATTCCAATATTTATGATCATACGCGTTGTTAAAACCATTCTACATGATCTTTATTAACATATTTTTTTATATCATTCCCATTTTTTAATTAACCTTTCATTTTTTTCATTGTTTGTATCCTAAAATCTTTAGTAAATAGATTATCAATTTCACTATATAGAAGCACATATTTATGTGCCTATGACAATTCCATTTCTGTGAGTGTAACATTTGAGCTCTCCCCAACTAATTGGCCAATAACAAGATTTTTTTGATTTACCATGTAGTTGTGATTGAGACTATGTGTCATAAACACGTCCAAGTCAATTGAATCTTGTCTCAATATCATCAAATTACCTAGAACAAAAGGTATTAAACTCTTATTTTAAATAGCCTTAAAAAATAGAGCCTTCGAGTTGAGATTTATTTTTCCATTAAGATTTTAAATTCACAAGATATCTATGAAACAATAAAACACAATTGTTTATTTAATGAAGTCCCAAATATTGATTACATAAATGAAAAACATATAAGTAAAGTAATTATAAATTGGATACATCCATTAATAATGTATGGGGCCTCTGAATTTAGCTTCATCAACCAAATGCATAGTTAAATGCATCATGAAAGTATAAAATGAAGGAGTAAAGATCATCTACATTGCACAAAGCATCAACAACAATCTCTCCTAAAGGTATTCATGCTAAAATGGTTGTAGAGTTTTCTCACATATTTCTATAAATAATGTGAAACCTTTTTTGTACAATAGTAGTTGCATTTTTAGGTAATAATATACACCATGAAAATGGTAGAAACTGCTATAACAAAATGTGTGAATCGTGACTTTTCAATCCATGTAACATATGATTCTCTAAGTAAATATACCTTGAAATGTTACTTTAATACCCATATTATGCCTTGAAATGTTTTAAAATTTTATGGAATGTATCTTTATCCCCATTTTTCATTTCAAAAAATTTCATAGCATATTTTCCATCCTCATCTGGCCAGAGATCATGTTTTATGTTCATTTATTTTAATTATTCTTGATATTTGAGATGATCCTTAAATTTTCCATTATCATTAAACAATTTGAAGATAAAATTGTCAAAAACAATCTTCTCAATATGCATAACATCAAGAAAATTCAATAAAAAATAAATTTCAAATATAGATGTTTGAAGAATATACTTTTCTTCTTCCATTATTGTGTTCCAATTTCACTTGACGATGCACTTAGAACTTGTTTCCCACTATACTTCAAATGATACACCATACAAATTTTGATTCAACATTTCTATGTTACGCCAATTTTTCAGAACATGTTAACAAATTCATAGGTGGAATATGATCAATAGAAGCATTGAATTTTGAATTTTTCAACTGAAATATATGGCATGCATTGAGAAATCATCAATGACACAAGATGAACCATTTTATACTATGAGGTATTCATTTGGGCTCAAAATAAAAGTTACAAATTGGTCAAACCAAACCTGTTTAAGTGTTCCAACTAGATAAATTCCAATTTCCAAAGAAGTCAATAAATGTCCATACTAGAGAAGCTTGCATTTTAAACATTATTATAGATAATACATCATATTTATCAACACTATTTATCCATAACTCCTTTAAATTATTAAATTAATGGCGGTAATTGTACATCAATATCCTTTATAACAAATGTTTTTCATGAATTATAATAGATATGATAAAAGATGTTTTTTTATACATATCCATGGAGGTAGATTATACAGGATCAAAATAGGCACCCAAATGCTATAACTGGTGTTCAAAGTCTCAAATGGGTTGAATCCATTGATAACCAATCTCAATCGAACATTCCTAGAATTATATGAAAAATATGGATGAAATGAATCAAATTTATTCCACAACTGTGAATCTATTGGATGTCACATTAACCCATCATTGTTATTATTTATAGAATGACACTACAAGTGTTCGAGGTTTTTTGATGACATGAATAATCTTGGAAAGTAAGGTGTTAAAGAAAAGTAATTCAAAACCATTGTATGTGTGTTCCATATCTTCTTCTTCATAGTAGTATGATGACTCAGATTTCCAATGTCACTCATTGGATAACATCAATAAAAAGAACATTTTTTATAGTCCTGAATGCTTGAATCCTCTCCCCAATAAATGATACAATCATTAGAACACACATGTATTTTTGCATAATCCAGGCCATTCATGTTAGCAGATTTTTTCAAATCATAAAATGACTCAGGAATATTTGTTTCATGAAATGCATTATACAACAATTCCAATATCATGGAAATCTCCTTATTTTTAATTATATATAGGATTTTGATATTGTATAACTTCAGTAGAAAAGAATGTTTTGAATATTTCAAACATCAACTATATAAATCATGATTTCCATCATCAACTAAACCATGAAACACATATGTCTTATCACTGAAGTTTATTCATACATTAGTCTACATAGAATCAAGAGGAGGATTGAATGATATGTTAAAATCTTGATCTTCTTCTCCTATTGTATAAAAAACATTATCCATCAAATTTCTATTGTAGCACCCTCAATGGGTTATTATGATATGTTTTGATGTTAATGTTGTTATCTTGTAACACAAAATGAATCGTTAATAAGGTTTTTCATTTCATTATCCATTTTTGACGAAGTTGGGATCCCATTTGGTCAATTGACATTAGTTATCAAAGTTTATATAATGTTATATTCTCTATTATAAATCCAAAACTAATATTGATTAAGTAATTTCTTTAATATCAAGTGTTTATAAATTTTATCTCTCTTCAACCATCTTCTAAATTTACATTTAGGACATGGACATCTCATTCTTCCATCAACGGATCAATTGGAAATTGGAAAATATAAAAAATATTCCAAACCCTTAGCATACTGAGATTTGTTCCTCGGTTATGTGATCTAGATTTTATCCTTATATATCTCAATATGAATAAACATTTTTAAAAAAAGTAAAACACTTAACTATTACCAAACAGGAAGAGATATAAATGGATGTTAAAAAACCACAACGCATATATTTATAAGAAGATTCATATAAGAAGATTCATATAAGGACTAGAAGAGATATCACATAATGCTTCACTAGCATTTCTAGTAGTGGAGGACCTCATGAATAAATCACTTAAATTTTTTATTTTAAAAACTTACTTTGTGTTAGTCATCATTAAATTGCATATTGATGTAAATAGATGTTCTTCTACTAAATTTGTATTTTTAAATGCTGAAGTTATCATAATATGATAACTTAATACTTATTAAATTATGATTTTATTATACTCCATGCTCTAAAAATTACCTCTATCAATATAAATAGTCTAATATAATTAATGTAGGTTCTATGATTAAATTGAAATATGTATATAAATGAATTCTAGAAATTCATCCCCAAAACGAAGGGTTTTCTAAATATTTCTAATTAATATCTCCAGTAGGAAAATCAATATCAATACTATTTTAGAGAAAATCATGTTAGGGATAAATTGTAAATAATTTATCAAGGTGATGAAATAGAATCACCAAAACATACACAAAAATGGTATATAATGTATAATTACTATTTAATTATAATGTATTTTTAAAAGGATTGAGTATTCCTATTATAAAACAATAGATAGTACTATGTTATCCTATTCAAAAAAAAATTTATAGTAATATGTGACCCTATATAGACTTATGGTAAATAATGAATCATACCATAATGTCTAGTTTTGGGAAAAAATATGTGTAAAAGAGTTACATTTTTCCTTCAAAAACCTTTAAGAAACCCAAGGGGAAAAATAAATGTTGAAATCTATTTTTAATGAAAAATATTATTTTAGTAAATATTTGAAAAAAGTATCATAATCCAAAGTCAATAATTGACATTTAAGCTATGAGTATATACCATGTACCTATGAGGAATAAATCATACCAAGTAATAAACATTGGTAATGAATTTACCTCATAATAATCAAATAGATATAATAATGGAGTTCAAATGTTGAAATTCTAGAGTCGAGTAACTATCATGTGATCAGAGATACATAAAAACTACCAACACCAAGTGTTGGGTCATATATGTAACATCCTAGGTTTTGGGTATCTTATAATGATGATACTATGCATTTACTTTTGTTAAATCCCTTTTAACCAAACAAAAATTTAAAGGACAAACATAAGGCTCTTTATTTAATTTAGAACACCGTAGTGTTTATAATACACTACGATGAAAAGAGTAAACACACTAACCAAAAATACCTATGAAAAACCCTATAAGAACTATTGGAAGACCCTATATCACCACAATGAGGTCGAGTAAGTAAATTAGATCCTTCGAGTCAACTAAAGCAAAAAACATTACCACTGTAACCATGAATATCATGCTGATCATCAGTGGGATTGGGGGAACCATCTTCTTTGGTTAACATGGGTTTGAAACACACTACCTTGCTGTTTTTATTGGGGTCCTTTAGAAATTATGACCCTTATATATATATGACCGTTTGGTTTTGAGAAAAAAACATGGTTTCTATAACCTTATGGTATTTCAAGTATGTTAAAATGTTCAAATGATTTGAATTATATTTTCAAATATCATAATTTTAAAATAAAAGATTACTCTTATAAAGGAACCTAATTGATTTTAAACAATCCAAATGGTTGAAAACCTTGTATTTTAACACCTTCTAAATGTTTTGAAAATCATGTATAAATATTATATTATAATCTTATACATTTAATGATTATTTCGAAATATATTTTGTTAGATATTTAAAACTATGTATTTTGAATTAGGCAAAACTATTTATCCTTTAAATCAAATGGTAGAGTATGTTATAAATTAGATTTTAGATTTTAAAAGTTATAAGTTCTTAAAACTTATAAAAGTTTATAAAAATTAAATTTTTAACTATTAGTATTGCAAATTGTTTTTAAATGAAACCATTCAGTTTCCATATTTTCTATCATTTCAATTTGTACTCAAATTTTTTTTAATAAAAACTTAGTGACCCGGATAGCCGAGGGAAGCCTTGGGGCCAAGCCCTCAAGGCCAAGACCGAGTCCCAGTGACACATGAGGCAGTGGATATCAGGTTCACAGGTTCCCAAGTAGGGCATGCATGGTGTGGCCCAACTTATGAGCTGAGAAGAGCTTTGGCCAGGTTGCGCGCAGGACCATGTCTAAGGCCCGTGGCACGCAGTGTGTGAGGATGGGCCAAGGCCTACAGGGGCCTATGTATAAGTCCTGATTGTGTGTGTGTGCATGTCATTTCCATGAGGGCAGCACACTCTGGCTTATAAGTCGCGCCCCTTATTTGTTTCGTTTGGATGTGGGGCACTGAATTTTCGGTGATGTGCAATTTGGGCCATTCATCGCATCTCAAGATCGATCGGAACCATCCATGCGATCGATGGAGAGTGAATTCCCGTGTCTCTACATGACCATCTGATCATTCCAGGATCGAATCTCAGATATTGATTTCATTAAAACCGCTCAGCTCCTCTCCTGCTCTCCCTCCAGCCATCCGACCTCACCTAGATCTAATCATGGTCGTCTGTTTCATCTCCACGTTATCCTATCCCTGTCATCTTTCCCCTCACGGTCCTGCTCTAGTGATTTCCCACAGCCACCCTCTCTCATTTTTCTTTCCCAGTCCCCACTGCTCTCGTTGACCTGTGAACACCATGACCCTCCTAGGGCACTGTATCTTTGTCTTCCCTACACCGGCCTACCTCTTGTATCGAGTCATTTTAAGTTCACCTAAGCCTCTACTTAAACCCCTCCCCCTCATGAACTTCCTCTTGCTCCCAAACTCTTCATGATCTCTCCAGAAAACCAGTGAGTTCCTTTTGATCCGAGTGTCCTCCGCAGTCACAATAAGGGTGTTTTATGTTTTCTTCGTTAATAAAATCCTATTCTTTTATGTTTCGGTAGATGCAGTTTATATATATAAATATTTATAATGAAAACCATTATATTTTAAAATGGTTTCAAGGGTGTTTTCCTAGGTTTTACTAATAGGACTACATGTGTAAGGGTCAATTTGTTTTTTTCTAAAAGTTTCTGTTTTACAAAACCTATATAATGTTGTTTTATATATATAGTTTTATAAATATATATATATATATATATTGATCTGTTTGGTATTAAATGTTTGAAAAGAATATTATTGAAGTTTTTCTATGTAAGGGATTATCTTCGTTCAATTTTATTTTTATAAAACCTATATATTTTTATAATGTGTATATATAGATTTTTATAAATAAATATATATAACCTAAATCCAAACTATTTTTAGAGTTTCTAAAGTGATTACGAATGCTTTACGAGGAGAGATAAATATTATAATGGTTGTTCTGAAGTTGGTTGTATCATTCCAAACCACTAAGTATAAACTTTGAATATACCTTATAAACTTATATATATAAGTATGTAGTCCAATACAAATCAAATTTATGATTTTTAAAGGATGGATATCAATCTTTAAATAATTTTTTATATGCGAACTATGTTTTTGGTTTAAATGGAATTGTGTTTATAAAACCTTAATTTTTATATATTTATATACATATGGTTATGCATATATGTATTTATAGGTATAATTTTCAAAACCCTATTTTTTAAGTAATAATTACCATGACATAATTTAAGCTTCGATAAATTTAATATTATAATAAAAGATAATTTTGGTATTTGCTAAACCAACATGTATTTTGTATATAAGTACAACCCAAATGAGCATGTTTTATTAAAGAAGTTTATTTGACATTACCCATGATGTGTTTTATGATAAAGTGTATATTTTTTCTTGATTAAAATATTTTATAGGATTTAGGATTTATGGAAGCATGTTATCATTTTGGGTTCATTTAGTTTCTTATTACACAAAGAACCTACTTTGGTGAATGTTATTAGTTAATCTAGTTATGGTTTAATTTATTTACAAGTTCAATGACCCGTTTATCACCATAACCGATGGAATGTGTTTTCTTTAAGTATTTCATTTCCATGAAATAATAATTTTAAAGATTCATCATTTATTATCTCATGTGACAGACACTATTCACCTATCATTTTATGTGCTTTAGTAATTATCTTGTATTCAAATAATTTTTACTAAACTATGTATGCCTTTGATTAGTTATTAACATATTTGCAATGTTATCTGTCATATCATGTATTTGTAAAATGTATAATGGTTCATTATTAATTTTATTTATTGTTGTATATAATGAATTCTTATGAAATATCATGATAATGAACTAAGAAATTAAATTACCCAAAGTGGTATGGGACACCTTGGGTAATATAAATGAAAATTAATTACCCAAATTGGTATGGGACACCTTAGGTAATATGAAAATGAATGACTTATTCAAGGTGTTATGGGAAATATTGAATATACAACCCCATTTAAGTAAAATATTATCTATGTGGCTCACATGATAATAAAGACAAATTAAGGGTGCGCCCGGATAGCGCTCCAATGCATTGGGTAAAGACATAATCTCTAGAGATGACCATTTTAATGATACCTTGGTGAATAACCTTTGTAATTTTCTAATGACACCTTGGGGATGGACCTTGGTGATATGGAAATGATTGTCTAAGACAAATGATGAAGCCACACGATCAAGTTATGTTACAAGTTCTTTTCAAAATAAAATTCCCATTCTTTCATTACTCTTGTCCTTATGTTTTATATGAAGTTCATATTGATGTCACAAGTATAGGTTTAGGGCATGATTTATATTTATCACTCAGTAAGATAGTAACCGATTTATGAAATTTTTGTAGTTTACTTCACGTGCAACTCTGATTATGTATTACTCTTAACTATTTAATTTTTTCTTAAATAATCATACGTCATACTTGTTTATGATGACCATTATTACTCCTTTGAAAAATGTCATATTTGATTCATGTATTCCTTGGAAATATTGATTGAGGACTTTTATGTTATATTACATGTGTTACAGTTTTCCTTAAGAGAATGATCAATGGATAGTTTTAACGACTGCTTTCAGAAGTTACATTGGTTTATTTTAAAACCCCTTACTGGGAAATCTTATGCTCACCCTACATTTTGATTTAAAAATTTCAGGTAACAAATTTTATCAGGTGAAACATTCCTGAAGTTTTCCATTTCCCAGTTCTCGAACCAAAATTGATCCTTTGTATTGGACATAATGTGTGTTTACCAGTGAATGTTTTTATTTCAAAATTACATATCATGTTTGGAAGGCACCGACTCCATGTTTTCTGGAGTCGAGTCTTCACAATATATCATTGGATAGTTATAGGATCTCAAATATTTATAGAATAATACATTTTAATTTCTATTAATATTTATGAATAAGATATTATTTTTTAATTAAAAGGGATTATTCTTATGATAGCATACTCAATATGTAACAATAGGTTTCTTTTAAATCTTACTTTACACACAACTTTATGATACACAAAAAATTACAAAATATTATTATTATTTTAAATGGTAGTTAACTCTTAGCGGTTTTATTGGATGAAATGAAAATAAATAACTACAATATTATTATTCATGTTTTTTAAATATATTTACATTTATCGAATAAATTTTAGAGGCATAAAATATGAATGAATCATATTTTAATCATGGAATACTCAAATATTTTTAAATGGTTGTTTTACCACATATTAATGGAGAAACCATTTTAAATATATTTTTTTGTAACTTTTATATGTTATATTTTAAAAAAATAAACTTCTTCTATTGAATAAAGACTTGAAAATTTACTTGGGTTAAATTTTTGGAAATTTTCTAATAAAGTTCATATTTAATGAATTGTAAATAATACTGCATTTTTATGTCAAACCCACCTTTTCATTTAATTAATTTACATAGTTAGATTGTCATTTTAATTTTTTTTATAGTTTAATTGGATTATGTTTTTGTAATTTAATCCAATTATTGTCATTGGATGTATTTTTAAATATAAATTGGTTATAAATACATTTTAGTCTTTGGATAGATTTAATTTCATAAAAACCCGCTTTTTTGTTTTAACAATGGGAATTAATTTTCAATTAATTACTACACATTATTTGTTTTGAAATTAGAAAAATTGATTGCATATTTTTATTTATAAGGTCCAAATATTTATAATAGGTACCTTTTATTTTCGGACATTTTGAATAATAACTTCAATAATTATTTTATTTACCATGGTTAAAGGGTAAATCATGTAAATAAGAGTAAAAATAATATTATAATAATATTAAACAACCCTATAACACTTTATAATCCTATTTGATGAGATATTTCCAACCATGGACATACTTGGGTTGATTTTGGGACCCCATGGAGCCACATGGGTGTGAAAATGACATTTTATAAGAATTAATTTTAAGTAAAAAAGAAATATAACAAAAACATGTATCTTTTACTAAAACAGATTTTATATGGTGTTACATAACAGATATTTTGGACTGTAAATAGTCATTAGAAATATATTAATATTTCATAAATAATCTCATTTTATTTATAAAATTTATACATTAAATAAAAACAATTAATTATGTCACATTGATGATGTTGTGATTTCCTATTAATGAAAGATTCCAATAAATGGTATTATAAATATTAAAATAAATGTAAATTGGATATTTCTGATGTCATACGTGAATTTTTTGGATTATATTGTAATATTATATTTGATTTAATTCCTTTTATTCTAAGGAATCATGTTTTTATGACTTTAATAATAATCAATTATTTTATAGTGTCTAAATTCAAACAAATGAATTTTTAAAACAAATACTATTTTATTTAATGATATAATAGTAATAAAAATATATGATTAAAAAAATGACTTATATAATGTTTAAAATTCCATTAATTACCCACTTAGATTCTATTGGAATTTTATAGTAACTATAGTCAATGAGTATTATGAAAATGCAAGAAGACATGTTAGGAGTTAATGATTTTAACTAAGGGTTAAAGCTAAACGATACGTTTGATGTTTTGACCTAAACTTGTATAAAACCTCCTGGATGAGATTTTTTTGACCCAAAATAATCTTATATTTGAAATAAATATGGTTGGGATCATTTTAAACTGGAAATCAATATATAATAAAATAATATTTCAAGATCTTCTTACAGTGCCCCTCCTCCCTCTTATAAAAGGCCACCACATCTACCCACATACTCACACCTCTATAGCCCATTTTATCATCCAAATTCAGATCGAATAATCTCCCAACATACATCCCTTTCCTCTAGAAGCCTTACCTTGGGTATATGGATGTTCAAAAATTCCATTTGGCTCAAATCAAATGAAGATACCCAATTTAGAGGTAACATCTTCTCTCAAGTTTCATTACTTAATTTTCATTCACCACTCCCTAAAATCTTATTATATATTGATTACATAATAAAAACAGTATAATGAATATACTAAGATTTTTTATGAGATGGATTTGAAGAAAACTCACACACACCACCATTTAATGGATACGAACATACTGTTTCTGTGTACGGTGAACTACTGCCTCAGGAAACGATGATTGTTCAATTTTCTGCTACCACCACTCATGGTGGCCATTATGATGGAACAATATTTATATATTATGTCTATTATATTTATATTGTCTCTATGCTTCTGTATTTTTAATTTACCACATACCCTTATTCTTTTCATAAAGTGTAAATACGATAATTTCATTTGAGGAAGTGTAGACTACCGCCCTATAAATGTGATTTGACTCGTTCATTCCAATATGGAACATACAAAGGATGAAATTAATTAACTTATGTAACATATATAACATATATATTATAATGTAATTATGACATACCTATGTATCATTTATTTATCATTTCATTAAATATGAAAAATAAATGAATGTAGTGTTCATGCGTATGTACGACTTAAATCATTAATAATATCACGGTGATGGACTTTTGACTACATTGACAATTTACATAAAAAAAGTTTATTTTCAACTCATGTAAAGAATATCGACAAAACGACTAATATGAACTTAAAAAAAATTAATTTTTATTACATAATGATAATTAATATAAAATGAATAATAAACTAGAAAAATATTCTGAAGAAAGTAGAAATTAACCTATTTTAATTATTCAGGAATATAAAGAATGAACGAGAAAAGTAGGACTCAAGGTAATGGACTTCGACTCAATATCCTTTCATTGAGGAATATTTTGGCTTATACACGACCTTATATTATATTTCGTATAATTATACCCCTTTTTCATTTCAATTAATTCAATGGTTTTCCAAAGGAATATTTTGTTTTATAAAGATATTTTGTAAATGAAAATGGTGATGTTGCTTTTTTAACATACACGGTGATAATGAACTTTCTACCGCTGTGAGTATTACATTATATTTGGATTCCTAAACAAGAAATAATATTTATAAAAGGAAAATAAATACCATATACCCTTTTTACATATTTTAGTATTCAAAATGGTTTTGAGAAACCAATTATTTTTTCAATGTTTTGAAGTGATATATTTTGATTGCAATGTGGAAATGTAATAATTTCTTTATGCTTGTTTTATGTGTAATGAATATGTTATGGTTATTGGGAATTTTTTACGTTTATGGAAGGATCCATGAGAAATTGAGGATAGGTGTGTAATGTCTTGGAATTTTCCATGTATTATTTTTAAATATTATATGGAATTATTTCGAGACTGGGCGCAAAGACGGCAAATCATTCTGAGTTCTAGTGGGCTCGAAATGGTGGTTTGAACTGTTTTAAGTTAAGTGAGTCGGCACTTGTGCGTGGTTTTGGTAGTTTCCAAATGGATGCCAATATTAAAAATCTGAGGGCACCATTGTGTCTGGGACGATGACTTTACTTAATAATGAGCCTATCCTCAACCGGCGCGGGTTGAGGGAAAAAGTTAATTTTTGTACGTTTTTATTAAAATGAAAATAAAATAAATTGCTAAATGTTTATTTAATGGAAACATCCGATGCAGGGCAGTGACAGGACATCTGTTTCCTTTTTAATGACGTGACATAATGACTCAAGAATGGAAATATAGAGTCATTAATACTGCAACATATCTTAAATTCCCATCATGTTTCCCTTTTTAATGGGTTAAGCGATTGGTGGCCATTGACGAACTTTTGGAGAAATAGCTAGAGAATC
Organism: Viscum album; assembly: GCA_963277665.1. Taxonomy (NCBI): domain Eukaryota; kingdom Viridiplantae; phylum Streptophyta; class Magnoliopsida; order Santalales; family Viscaceae; genus Viscum; species Viscum album. The sequence continues at coordinate 500,777,740 of OY728139.1, forward strand.
CGCGGAGCACTGGAGAAAACCCTCAATGATGAATGATGACAGATTGGAGTTGAGAATCGTTGCACCAACGAAATTGGAGGATCTCGACAACGGCAGCAGCCCGACACCTTCGTCAGCGATCAATCCCAGTTGAGGTAGGGGTTTGTTTTTTGAATTATTTTCCCCATTTTTGATTTTAAATGATGAATGTGGATCAACCACGAACAAGTTGATCCGAGGATTTTTCCATTCATGTGGGAGGGTTTTATTGGGATGATTCAGGGAATTGATCCATATTGATTTGTTATTATTGATTATTGCTCCATTTATGCCTGATAATTGGAGCGGATACACACCGTGACAAAGGACAGCAGGGTTTTGTTCCTCACTTTGTTTGTTGGATTTCTCCCCCTTTATTTCCTTGAGCGTTATTTGTGTTCTTCGCGGGGCGACGAACATCAAATCATTGCGCATCCGTTCCGTGACGCAACGATCCCAAATCTAAGGTTCGACACCGCAAAAACCATGCAGAGGTGCGGTGACAATGGAGGATGATGAATCGGACCGGATCGGAAAAGGGCGTTCTTCGAGCATTCTTGATGCGAGAAGATCAAATCATGTTTTCAGAGCCAATCAGAGGCCTGAATATATCTAGATCATCTTCATGGTCTCGGGGTGACCAAAACCTGGATGTTTCCAGGCAATCAGATGGCCGGATCGATGAACAGATCATCACCGGAGGCGCGACGATGGAATGCTGTGTTTCTGGAAATTTCAAGAATACACAACGTGTACTTCTGAAGAACATTTCGTGTAGTACTGGCGACTACTTCGGTTCTGGGGGTTATAGAGGATTCACATGACATGTGACCCTGATCAGACGGCATTTTGGACTTTCCCTGAAGCATGGCGTGTATTTTGCGAAGTAAACGGACGCGGGATGATCTACACGGCTTCAGAACACGACATGTACAGCATGACAGGAGCGGCTACACGAGACTCGATGTGTATCCCGAGGATACATGGACATGGGTTAGTGTACAGAGGTTGATAACCATGTACGGGCACACGGACAGCATACATGGGGCCAACCCCAGTCACTCGGACACGGCGTGTACATCAAACTACACATCGTGTACTCAGTTTTTCAACACGACCAGCCTACGACATATGCCGTTGTACACGGGCACTATCCGGGGTCAGACAACACGGCGTGTAACATTATACACACTATGTACTTTTTGGGAAATAGTATTGTCCTCTTGTTAACTGTATTTTGATCATCTTTTGTTTGGGTCAGTACCCCTTCTTCTTCTTCCCCTAATGGTAAGGCATCATTTCCTCACACAAGAGTATGATCCCTTCAGTAGGACTTTCTGTGATAGAGTCATGCATCCATCCAAGAGGCCCAGACCAAGATCTTGTATCCATTCCTGACCCTTGGTAGAGTCAGGAATCTATGTGATCAACTCTACCGGGCGTTGATCCTCTACCTAGATGGTGTATCACCTAACTAGTGAATCCGCATGAGTCGTGGTATCCGCCATGGCCCTGTAAGTGACCCTCATCTGTGTATCGTGATCTTTCTAAATCCAGAGTGTGTCCCCTATAATGAGTTCTTTTATCTATCGTGATCCTTCCCACTCCAGAGTGTGTCTCCCATAATGAGTGTTCCTACCTCTCTTGATGGTTCCCGAAGAACAGTACTTCTCAGAAAAACGTCATCAGAGCTATAAGACTCGTGGAATGTGTTCTCCCAGAATGAGTGCATTGCGGAATCTTCGAACTGTATCCCTAACAGGGGTATGCAGTCATGTGACTTGTCTCTAGCATATGGGTCTGGGTTTTTAGAATATCTGGTTTGGTCTATATGTTCTGTAGACATATACTATGCATAGCTTACTGTACCATTACATTGTGTACTACTTTGTGGGTTTTAGGGTCCTTTACTGAGTATTGTTATACTCACCCATGCACAGGATTTTCCTACACGTCTGGTGTCTTGTTCAAATGAGAAGCCTTTCGATAGAGTCCAGGGTGGACCAGGTCAGGACCGAGCTTTCAAATTTTCCTACAGGCCGAGGCATTCCTACGGCTACGAGCAGCAGTCCTAGTACCTTTTGTGTTTACAGGTTGGAATTTACAGTTTTAGACTCGTGTTTTTGGTGGGCTTGTATTCTGGAACATTTTACTTTTTAGTACTCTACCTTTCTTCGTGCTCTATTGGTTCGGTTTATTTGTATGCATGCATTTTTTGTTCCTTAGTGGTTTTACATTTCAGAATTATGGGCATGGATATGTGTGCATGTGTACAGGTATATCGGCAATGCCTCCCATATTAGTAATATGCCTACTTAGTGCTATTCACTAGCCCCTAGCCTATTGGAGGTGGGCATGGGGAGTCATGGTGTGGGCCCCACTGGGACGGGTCGGGAGAGATTGGTATCAGAGGCTAGTCGGTTCTACCTTAGGACCAAGAGTCTATGAGTTTGGTTTGGGGAAACAGTGTTGAGTGTTTTGGGTTCGACTTTCAGTCCAGAGACTCTAGTGTTGGTGCGGTGGCCGACGTATCCATACCCCATGACTCTAATAACCTAATTTTTTACTCGGTACATGAAAACACAGTTTGTAGGGGGAATAAAAGTTACATGCATCATATAGGAATGGTTTGTGGTTTCCATGTCCTTTGTTTCAGCTATCCAGATATGCTCTTTGACCATGGTATATCTTGTTTCCTTAGAGGATGCCTCCGCGACGCATACCCTCTAGGATTCAACAACACAATCATGAGGATGACAACCTCAGTGATGAGGCTTCGATACTGGGACTAGTTCCCTAGGTATTTCCACCCGGTGGTGCACCAGATATGCAACCGCCAATGGAGCAGCTAGTTGTACCTACATTACCGACTGGCGAGGACCACAAGCTTAGTGTGATCCATGAGTTCCAAAGGAAGATAACAGAACATGCAGACCTGCCAAGCGGTAGACAAGGAAGAGGAGCAGGGAGAGCTATAGGTGGTGGCAGATGCTTCGACTTACTTCCACCACCACCCCCTTGGAAGTCCGCACGAGGCTCAGGGAGCTGGGGGACAGGAGCAGAGCCAGCTGAATGTCGTCGAGGCATACGACCCAGGGACTCTAGGGATGATTTGATGTATGATCTGTGTCTTCTCTACCTTAGTTGTCGTGCTTATAGACATAGGTTCTAGTCATTCCTTTATATCCACATGTCTTTCATGAAACCTAGAGATTCCAGTAGAACCGTTTACTCTATCCTTACGTTTAGAGACACCTATGTGAGGAGACTCGATGATCATACACCTTTGAAGATAGTGTGATCTTACCCTTGGAGGTGAGAGTTTCAGTTGGAACCTCTTGGTGGTAGCATCGAGGCCTTACGGCGTCATTCTCGGTATGGATTGGTTATCTTCAGTCCATGCCCAGATTGACTGTTTTAGGTGAAGGGTGCGGTGTGTCCATCATAATGGCGGAGTACGAGGACGCCTTTCCCGAATATGTTCCAAGATTACCTCCCCACCGGGAGATCGATATCTGCATTGAATTACACCTCTAGACGACACTGATTTCCTTATTAGCATATCAGATGGATACCGTAGAGATTTTCAAGATGAGGGTGAAGTTGGAGGATTTGCAGAGAAAGGGTTTCGTGAGACCCAGTGTCTCACCCTGGGCAGCCCTAGTCTTGTTTTCCAAGAAGGAAGATGATAGTATGAGGTTGCGCGTGGATTACCGGCTCCTGAACCAGGTGAAGCTGATGAACTAGTATCCACTGCCGAAAATCCATGACCTCTTCAATCAGCTAAGATGAGTGTAGTGGTTCTCTAATGTTGACATTCGATCATGCTATCACCAGCTATGAGTGCAGGATGAGTATATACCGAATACAACTTTCAGATGCCGCTGCTGTCACTATGAGTACTTGGTGATGCCTTTTGATGTGACAAACGCCCCCACAATGGTCATGTGACTAATGAATCGTATCTTCCAGCCATACTTGGACCAGTTCATAGTGGTCTTTATCGAGGACATCCTTTGTTACTCGGCATCAGAGGAGGAGCACGCGAGACACATGCAGATGGTTCTGTACGTACTACAGGAGCACCAACTTTATGGCAAGCTCTCGAAGTGCCACTTCTGGGACATGCCATCTTAGTAGATGGAGTATTTGTGGACCCAGCCAAGGTGGAGGCTGTGTTAGCATGGGAGCCACCTCAGAGAGTGATGGAGGTGCGGAGATTCCTTGGGTTGGAAGGGTATTGCTGGGGATTCATCCCTGATTTCTCCCGGGTATCAGCACCAATGAAGGCCTTGACAAGGAAGGGACAACCATTCATATGGATGGAGAAGTGCCAGTAAGCTTTTGAGCAGCTGATATAGAGTTTGAGGAGCGCCCCAATGTTGAGATTGCCGGAAGAGGGTGTTGAGTACATAGTTTTCTGCAACGCATCAAGGACTAGGCTCGACTGTGTCCTGATACAGCAGCAAGCAGTAACTACTTATGGTTCACTCCAGCATATGCCACATGAGTAGAACTATTCCACCCATGATCTCAAGTTGACAGCGGTGGTCTTCTCTTTGAAGATGTGGCGACACTACCTAATGGGCAAGCGTTTTATCGTTTACTCTGACCACAAGAGCCTCAGGTACATCTTTTCGCAGAAAGATCTAAAACTGTAGAAGAGATGATGGCTAGAGTTCCTCCAGGACTATGATTTCTAGATCATCTATACTCCTGGAACGGGGAACAAGGTGGTGGATGCTCTTAACATTTGGTTGATCTCACAGCTGTTGAGGGAGGCGACACGGCAGTTAGCTGCGTTGCAGTTATCCTTCGTGGATGGAGAGGATGCAGCTTACCTGCAGTCGATGGTTGTCACCCCTCCACTCTTACAGCGTGTTAGGGAGGAAAATCATGGGGATGTTGACTGTGTGGCTTAACATGCTCATTTATCCACAGTATATGCTCCTGATGGTTATTTACAAGGTAGAGAGAACATACATCTTTTAAGAGGATGCATTGTTGTACCAATGGCGTTCCAGGAGGAGGTCCTGATGGAGTTTCATACAACCCCTTTGGCGGTACATCATGGGGTGGAAAAGATGCACCAGGATCTCCGATGATAGTTATGGTGGTCAGGCATGAAGAAAGCAGTAGCGGAGTTCATTCCCCGATGCCTCACATGCCAGCAGGTGAAGACTGAGCACCAGGTTCCAGTGGGATTAGCTCACCCCTAGAAGTTCCAGAGTGGAAGTGGGATAGAATATCAATGGACTTCATGATAGGATTACCACGTATGTCCAAGGGGCATGACTCCATCTAGGTGATCATTGACTGACTCACCAAGTCACCCCACTTCCGAGCTATTAGGGAGCAGAGTTTCGTAGAGAGCATGGGACGCCTCTACGTGCAAGAGATAGTTCGACTTCATGGCGTCCCCTAAAGTATAGTCTCATATGGAGACACCCACTTCACATCCCAGTTGTGTAAGGAATTACAGGATGCTTTTTGGACTCAGTTACGCTTGAGTACATCGTTTCATCCCCAGACTGATGGTCTGACAGAAAGGACCATTCAGGTTCTGGAGGATATGTTGCGAGATTGTATCATGGACTTTGGTCATATCTGGGAGTTCCACCTACCACTGGTGGAGTTTTCGTACAACAATTGCTACCACTCCACCATTGGTATGGAAACATTCGAGGCCATGTACGGGAGACCCTATCAGTCACCACTTTGCTGGACCAACCCCGAAAAGTCAGCACTAATGGGTCTAGTGTTGGTGCGGGCTACAATAGAGAAGGTGTAGATCATCCAATAGCGAATGAAGACTGCACAGAGCCTGAATAAATCCTATGTTGACTGATGACAGAGGCCTCTGGAGTTCTAAGAGGGAGACCACGTCTTTCTTTAGGTCTCACCTCGATGATGGTTACAAAGATTTGGCAGAGGCGGCAAGCTATCTCTGAGGTTCATCAGACGCTTCCAGATACTGTGCAGAGTTGGAGAGGTGGAATACCACCTAGATCTACCGCCACAGTTGCATCAGGTATAAGATGTCTTCCATGTGTCGCAGCTGAGGAGGCACGTGCATGACCCATCACACGTCATCTACTAGGGAGAGTTGGACATTGAGGATGGAGTGAATTTTTATGAGTACACGGTGGAGATCGAGGATCAGCATGAGAGGATCCTTCATGGGTGATCAAATCACTTGGTGTGCTTCTGGTGGAAGCACGAGATTCTTTAGGAGATCACGTGGGAGCGTGAGTCCTAGATCTGTGCCCAGTACCCACATCTTTTTGGGTAGCCGTTGTTTTGGCTTTCTGGGGATGTAAAGAACAAAGGTGGGGAGAATTTAATGTCTCAGATTTTACCATGTATTTTTTTTAAATATTATACGTAATTATTTCAAGACTGGGCGTGAACACGGCACATCATTCTGAGTTCCAGTGGCCCCAGAATGGTGGTTTTAACTTTTTTAGGTTAAGTGAGTCAGCACTTGTGCGTGGTTGTGGTAGTTTCCAAATGGATGCCCAGATTAAAAATCTGAGGGCACCATTGCATCCGAGACGATGACTTTACTTATGAATGAGCCTAACCATGACAGGAACAGGTCGAGGGAAAAAGTTATTTCTCAGACTTTTTTAGTAAAATGAAAATAAAATAAATTGATAAATGTTTATTTTATGGATATATTCGTTGTAGTGCAGTGACGAGACACCTGTTTCCTTTTTAATGACGCGTAATAATAACTCTATAATGTAAATAATAAGTAATTAATACCACAACATATCTTAAATGCCAATCATTTTTCCGTTTTCAATGGCTAAAGTGACTGATGGTCGTTCACGAACTTTTGGAGAAATCACTGGAGAATCCGCAAAGCACTAGAAAAAAACACTAAACGATGAACGACGACGGTTCGGAGTTGAGAATAGTTGTGCCAACGACGTTGAAGGATCTCGATGATGACGAAAGTGCGACACCTTCGTCAGTGATTGATCCCAGTTGAGATATGGGTATGTTATTTGAATTCTTTTCACCTTTTTTGATTTTAAACGATGATTGCGGATCAACCACGAACAAGTTGATCCGCATATTCGTCCGTTCTTGAGGGAAGGATTTATCTGGATGATTTCAGGAATTGATCCATGTTTTTTTGTTATTGTTGATTCTAGATCCATTTAAACCTGCTAACAGGAGCGGATCAGTGTCGCGACGAACGACGGTTGGGTTCGATCCTCACTTTGTTTATTAGATTTCTCCCACTTTATTTCCTTGTGCGTTCTTCGTGTTCTTCGCAGGGTGATGAACAATAGATCGTTGTGCATACATTCCATGACGCAACGATCCCAAATCAAAGGTTCGACATCGCAAAAACCTTTCAGAAGTGCAGTGATGATGGCGGACGATGAATCAGACCTGATCGAAAAAGGGCATTCTTCAATCGTTCTTCACACAGGAAGATAAAATCATGTTTTCAGAGCCGATCGGAGGTCCGAAAACATCAGGAGAAGCTTCGTGGTGTTGGGGAAACCAAAACTAGGAAGTTTTTCAGTGATCGTACAGCCGGATCGACGAACGGATCATCACCAGAGGTGCGACGGTAGAAGTCCGTGTTGCTGGAAATTTCCAGAATACACGGCGTGTACTTCCGAAGAACACGACATGTAGTACTGGCAGAGGCTAGCGTTTCTAGGGTTAGAGAGGAATCACACATTGTGTGACCCTAGTCACATGGCGTGTTAGATTTTCCCAGAACATCGGCATGTATTTGGGTAGTACACAGACACGAGATGATCTACATGGCATCAGAACACTGCATGTACAACATGACACGAGTGGCTATGTGGGACTCGGTGTGTGTCCCGGGGATACAAAGACACAAGTTAGAGTCCACGGGTTGATAACCATGTACGAGCACATGGACCGCATACACGAGGCCAACCCTAATCACTCAGACAAGGCGGGTACATCGTACTACATGCCGTGTACTCAGTTTTTCTACCTAACCAGCCTACGATATGGGATGTTGTACACAGGAAGTACCTGGGGTCAGACAACACGATGTTTAACTTTCTAAACACCATGTACTTTTTGGAAAACGGCATGGTCCTCTGGTTCACCTTATTTTGGACATATTTTGTTTGGTTTAGTTCCGCTTTGTTTCATTCCCCCGAAGGTCAGGCGTCATTTCCTCACACAAGAGTATGATCCCTTCAGCAGTACTTTCTGTGATAGAGTTACGCATCCATCAGAGAGGCTCAGATCAAGATCCCCAATCCATTACTGACCCTAGGTAGAGTTAGGTATCGATTTGACCAACTCTACTGGGTGTTGATCTTATACCTGGCTAGTGTATCACCTAACTGGTGAATCTGTAACATGTGAATCTGGATGAGTCACAGTATCCACCATGGACCTGGCAGTGATCCTGATCTGTGTATCGTGATCTTTTACACTCAAGAGTGTGTCTCCTATAATGAGTACTTCTATCTATCATGATCCTTCCCACTCGAGAGTGTGTCTCCCATAATTAGGGTGACTACCTCTCATGACAGTTCCTGACGAAAAGTACTTCTCAGACGAACATCATAAGAGCTATAAGAATCGTGGAGTGTGTTCTCCCGGAACGAGTGCATCGCAGAATCTTTGAACTGTATCCCTAACATGGGTATGCGGTCGAGTGACTTCTCTCTAGACTACTGGTATAGGTTTTTAGAATATCTGGTTTGTTCTATATGTTCTGTAGACATATATGGTTCATAGCTACCTGTACCTTTACTTTGTGTTCTATTTTTTAGATTTTGAGGTCCTCTATTGAGTATTGTTATACTCACCCTACACGGGCTTTGCCCGTCCGTCTGGTGTCTTGTGCAGATGAGCAGCCTTTCAACATAGTCCAGCGCGGACAAGGTCAGGACTGAGCTTTCTGAGTTTCCTACTGGCTGAGGCGTTCCTTCGGCTGCGAGCACGAGTCCCAGTACCTTTTCTGTTTATAGGTTGGACTTTTTAGTTTTCAAACTCTTGTTTTTGGTGGGCTTGTATTCTGGACCAGTTTACATTTTATTAGTCTACCTTTGGTCGTGTTCTGTTTGTTGGGTTTAGTTGTATGCATGAATTTTTATTCCATAGTGTTTTTTACATTTCATCATTGTGTGCTTGGAGATGTGTGCGTGTGTATAGGTACATAGGCAATGCCTCCCAAGTTATTAATATGCCTACTCAGTGCTAGTCACCAGCCCCTGGTCTATTGGAGGCGGGCATGGGGAGTCACGGCACAGGCCCCACTGGGACGATTCGTGACAAGGTGAGCCTGCAATAACACTGCAATGCATTGGGTAACATGACCAAGGTATACATTAATGATTTTCCTACGATATTTAGGGAATATACTATGATTGGTATTCAAAACATAACTCCCTATGTAGCTGTGAAAGATAAAATGTAAGTATGTTGTAGATGCCACACATTACATTTATGATTTATGACATCTATGCTTTATTCATAAATCTTATTATTTTATGAGGTATGTTAAATCTATTATGTTTTATGATTTAAATTTATGTTTTCTTTGATTTTTATGTATTCGGGGACTAATGTTTTCATTCATTATTTTACATCCCTTTATGATATATTATTGACCATCCCATGTTTTTGAAATTATTTTCATAGGGTATAAGGATGGGTAAGATAAATGAATAATTTAAGAATATTTTTACCAAGAAAAAATGCTTTTTTTTATTTAAGGATTTTTATTGCTGTGAAAAAATTCGATAGAGTAGAAGTGCATACTCTGTAATTTTTGAGATGTAATGTTATTTTTATTGCCTAATTATCTATTATTATAATCCTTAAAATATCCCCAATATGAATTTAAGTCAAATTAATGACTTAAAAGAAGATTATGTAATGTTTAATGCTCGGGCCTTACAGTTGGTATCATAGATCAATTTAGATAACTTTAAAAGTTGGGATATTGTTAAATAAATATCCATAAATTATTTCTACTTTATGGTAAGATTTAAATGATATAAAATTTTAAGATAACCATATTTCTTCACATAAGATATTTATATTCACAAAATGGTTTTCTGTAGATGAAACAGGGTATCTATGAAGGGATAAAATAAGGAGGAAAACAACCCACCAAATCAGTAACCAGAAATGGTCGGAATCAGAACTGAATGATTTGTGACACTGATGGATCTGTTGACTCAGGATATAAATGGTGGTGGTATCCATTCATTGGATTAATTATATCAACTATAATGAAACATGTCAGTAGTGGAGCACTTCATGATGAAACATCACCCATCATTCATAGGATCATCTGACCTTGTGCAAGCTGATGGGTGGATTAATGCACTGGAAATGATTATCGATTTAATGGGTGGTTCATACGATCAAAAGGTTAGTGTTGCTATTTATGGTTTTGAAGTTGAAGATGATTAGTGGTGGTCAATGATTAGAAATATTAGAGTAAGTGGCAGATTGATTCCATGAAATTTGGTGAATTTAAGAATATATTCCTCAAGAAATATTTTCGTAAGTCTGTCTGATATGGGATAGAAAATAAATTCATGGAAGTGAGACAAAAAGAGGCTGATTCAGTGGCTGCATCTGATGAAATTTTCACCCATTTATCATGGTACGTCAAAAATATTATTCAGGATATTGATAATAAGATAAATCAGTTTTTCTGAGGATTTAAGCCAAAATATCGAAGGTCTTTAGCTTCTTTTGAGTTAAAAATATACAAGAAACTTGTATGATGATCCGATAATGAAGCGATAGAGTCTTCTGATTTGCATGTATTCTATGAGAGGGGAAAAAGCGATCATGTTGGAAGGAAATGGGAAATAATTTATCAAAGAAGCCAAGAGGTAAGAAAACCAAATTTCTAACTTATGAGAAGTGTGGTAAAATGCATCTTGGAGAATATCTCTCAATGTCCAAGAAGTTCTTATGATGTGGTAAGACTGTTCATGTTGCTCGTAACTTTGAGGAAGATGATCATGGATGCAATGAAAACCCTGTAGTAATACGCTTTAGTGGCAATGTGTTATGATATTATTCCAATGTGTATCCAATATTTATTACCCAGGGTGGAAACTAGTAAGATCTAACTCAGAAAGGCATGGAAAAATAATTTTCAACTACTATGATATATATGGGACCATCAAATGAAGTGGTGACTGGAATGGTGAATTTTTTATCTACAGTGAAACATTGTTAAAATAACAGGGTTGTGTTATAATGCAGAATGATCATGTAATTAATTATTATTCACATCAGTAGAAAACTCATGAGCTAAATTACCCTACCTAAGATTTGGAATTAGATGATGTTGGTTTTAAATTAAAAATTTAGAGGCATCATTTGTATAGAATAAATTGTGAAATATATACTGACCACAAAAGTTTGAAGAATATATTCACTCGGAACGAATTAAACATGAAAAAAAGTATATGGATAAAATTAATCATAGATTATAACTACATGATCCATTACCATCTATGAAAGAAAAATAATGTGAATAATTCTTTGAGTCGAAAGAGTAATTCTACATTAACCATGTTACATTGAGAATGGGAACCTTTGATTAATGATTTGATGAACTTTGGATTGGATGTTATTGGTGATAGAAATTACTATATTTTGTTTCAGGTTTCAATACAAGCATCTCTAGAAGAAATAATAAATAAAATGCAATAAAAATAAAATGAGTTGTATAAAAAGGTAAAATTGGTTCAGAAGGGTAAGTCACCTGAATCTAACATTGATTAAGATTGTGTTTTGAGGTTTGGAAAAATATTGGGTGTGGCTTGTGATTCACAGGTGAAGAAAGATTTGTTATGTGAGTCTCACAGTTATCTGTTTCCAGTTCATCCAGGTAGTATTAAGACGTAGAGAGGTCATTGGGAGTATATCTGGATAGATGGAAAGGAAAGAGATATTGCTAACATTACTGTGAAGTGTTTTATTTTTTAGCAGGTTAATTAATATCCATAGTTATTGAAAGGGATTCATCATCCTTTTCCAGTACTATAGTGGAAGTGGGAAAATAAGTACATTGATTTTTTAGAGGGATTACCAAATACTTCTTGAGGTAAAAATGTAGTCTGGTTTATTGTTGATTGATTGACTAAATATGCTCATTTTATTCCATTTCAAGATACATTGTCTCTAGATCAACTTTCTCGATTATATATTATAGAGATAGTTTGGTTACATGGAGTTCCCCTATAAATTGTATCTAATCGTGATCCCTGGTTCACTTCTAACATTTGGAAAGACCTTCAAAAGTTATTGGGTACTAAATTCAGTTTTATAATCGCTTTTCATCCATAATCAGATGGATAGTCCTAACAAAAAATTCAGAACATGGAAGATATGTTACGTGGTTTTTCAATGGATTTCTAGGGAATTTGGGACTAACATCTTTCTTTGGTTGAGTTTTCTTAAAATATCAGTTTTAATTCCAGTATACATATGGCACCATTTGATGGATTGTATGGAAAGAGGTATCGAACTATATATTTTTGGGACAAAGTAGGTTAAAGGATGTTGATGGAACCAGAATTGGTAGAAGATATAGTAAAAAGGTTTAGTTGATTTAGAAGCACATGAGAACAGCTCAGATCAGGAAGAAGGGTTATGTGGATAACTTGGGGAAGGGTATTTATTTTTCGGTTGGTGATCATGTCTTTCTCAAAGATTCTCAATTGAAAAGTTTAATGTGTTTAGGTAACAAAGGAAAGCTGATCCTGAGGTTCATTGGACCCTATGAAATCTAGGAGAAAGTTAGACCAGTTTCATATAGAGTGGATTTACATCCATGTTTATCTCAGGCACATAATGTTTTTCATGTTTCCATGTTCATAAATTATATGCTAGATCCATCTCATGTTTTGACTCAAGAAGTAGTTCAGTTGGAATAGAATATTTCATATAGGGAAAACCAGTATAGATTCATTACGATAGAGAGAAAGTGTTTCAGAATAAGAAAATTAATCAGGTAACCATTTTGTGGAAAAACCATCTGGTTTAAGAGGAAAAAATAAAATCTAAAAATTTTATGAGGGATAAATACCCCCAATTATTTGATACGTGAATAGAATTATGAGGACACAATTCCCAAAAGGGGGGAATGATGCATGATCACATGTATTTATAAAATAATACTTATTCATTAATATTAATATTTATGAATAAGATATTATATTTATATTAATGGGGATTCTTTATCTGATAACATACTCAACACAAAACAATGGGTTTCTTTGAATTCTTACGTTGCACACAACTTTGAGTTATACTAAAAAATAATATAATATTATTATTATTTTAAATGGTAGTTAATGCCTAGAAGTTGTATTAGTAGGAATGAATATAAATAACTAAAATATGATTATATATGTTTTTTAAATATCTTTACTTTTATCCAAAAAAATTAGAGGCTAAAAATATGAATGAATATGATTTTAATCATAAAATACTCTAATATTTTTAAAAGGTCATTTTACCCCCCTTTTGATTGAAAACCCTTTTTAAATCTTGTTTTGTCACTATTATATGTTATATTTGAAAAACAATAAATATTTTATATAAAATCTAGCCATCAAAAGTTAATTTGTTTATAGTTTGGGTAATTTTATGATAAAGTTTATATTTTAATGAATAATGAAAATACAGCATTTTTAAGTCAAAATTGCCCTTTCATTTAATTTATTTATATAGTAATATTGACATATCTATTCGTTTTATAGTGTAATTAGATTAGGTTTTTATAATTTAATACAATTATTTTCATTGGAAGTAAAATCAAATTTAAATTGGATATAAATACACATCAATCTTTTGATAGATTTTATTTCTTAGAAAACCTCTTAGTGATTTTGACAACGAGAATTTATTTTTAATTAATTACTAAAATTATTTTTTTTGAATGTGGAAAAATGGATTTCATATTTTTAATCATGAGCTCCAAATTGTTTGAATAGATATCTTTTATTTTTGGGCATTATGAATACTAACATCAGTAATTATTTTATTTACCATGGTTAAAAGGTAAATTTGGTAAATAATGGTAAAAAATAATTTTATAAAAATATTAAACTATCCTAACACATGTTCTAATACTATTTGATGAGATATTTCCAAACATGGAAATCCTCAGGTCTATTTTGGGACCCCATGGAGCCACATGGGTATGAAAATGACATTTTATAAAAATTAATTTATAGTAAAGAAAAATATAACATAAACATGTACCTTTTACTAAAACAATTTTCATATGGGGTTATATAACTAATTTATTTTACTATAAATAGTCATTAGAAATCTAATAAGATTTTCTACATCATGTTATTTTATTTATAACCTGCATAAAATAAATAAATAAATTTAATTATGACACAATGATGATGTAGTGATTTCTTTATTAATGAAAGATTCAGATAAATGATATTAAAAATATTAAAATAAATGTATTTTGAATATTTTTTATTCTATACACTAATTTTAATAATGGTATTAACATATTATATTTTTTTTAATTCCCTTGTGTTGAAGGAAATAAATTTATTATGACTTTAACAAAAATAAATTATTTTATAGTGTTAAAATTGACATAAATGAGTTTTTAAAACAAATACTATTTTATTTAATGATATAGTAGTCCTAAAAATATAATATTCGGCCAAATGACTTATATAATGATTTAAATTTCTTTATGATCCACTTATGGTTCCCTTGGAATTTTATAAAAACTATATATACCATATATTATGAAAATGGAAGAAGACATAGTATGTGTTAATGTTTTTAACTAAGGTTTAAAGCTAAAAGATAAGGTTAATTTTTTGACCTAAACTGGTATAAAACGTATATTTTTGAGAGTTTTAGACTCAAAATCATATTATATTTTAAATAAATGATTTTTACAATTTCTAATTGGAAATAAATATATAATAAAATAATATTTCAAGACCTTCCTAAAGTTCCCCTCCGCCCTCTTATAAAAGGCCACCACATCTACCCACTTACTCACAACTCTCAAACCCCTTTTCTCATCCAAACTATACTCAAAAAATATTTCAAAATACCTCCATTCCTACTATAATCCATACCTTTGGTATAAGGCAATTCAATAAATTATTTTGGCTCAAATAAAAAGAAGTTACTCGATTTAGAAGTAATGTCTTCTCTCAAGTTCATATCCATAATTTTCCTCTCCAAAAACTATGATCTTATTATTAATTGATTAAATAATAAAACCTATATACTCAATATGCTAAGATTTTTTTATTTTATGTATTCTAACTACACTTACACACACCTCCATATAATTGATATGAACATATTGTTTTTGTGTACGATGAACTACTACCCCACATAATGATGATTGTTTAATTTTTCAGTACCACCTATCATGGGGGAAATTATGATGGTACTATATTTATATATGATATATATTTTATTTACATTATCTGTATTCATTGATATTTTTTATTTACAATATAGCTTTAGGCTTTCCATAATGTTTAAATATGATAATTTCATTTGAGGAAGTGTGGACTACCACCCCCTCGACGTGATATGACTCGTTCATGGAATTCATGGAACATATAAAGGATGTAATTAATTAAATTATATAACATATATAACATAGATATTATACTATAATTATAACATACCAATGTATCATTTAGTTTTCATTTTTTTATATTTGAAAAAAAATGAATGTAGAGTTCATGCATATGTATGACTTACCTTCTACATGAATGGTGAATTTCATTTCATTTCTCAAAATGTTATGGACTATTATAAATACATATATAATGGATATATATGATACTTAAATCATTAATAATATTAACTTGATGATATACTTTTGACAACATGGAAAATATACATAAAAACAAGTTCATTTTCAACTCAATTACCGAATATCGACAAAATAATTGATATAAAGTTAAATAATTATTTAGATTTTATAACATGTTGACAAGAAATATAAAATGAATAATAAACATGAAAAAGGATACGATTAATGTATAAATTAAACTAATTTTATTATTTATAAATATAAAAATAAATGAGACTAGTCAGACTCAAGGTAAGGGACTTCGTATCAATCTTATTTTATTAAGGTATATTTATGTTTAAACACAACATTATATTATATGGTGTATAATTATACTATTTTTCTTTTAATTTCATTCAACAGTTTTCAAAATGAATCTTTTGTTTTATGATGAATTTTACTAAACGGCAAATGGAAGGTTTCTTTTTAACATACGCAGTGGCAACGAGCTATCCGCCGCCATGAGTATTATTTGATATTTTGATTCCCTAACAAGACATAATGTTTTAAAAATTAAAATAAATACCATATAAAATTTTTATGTATTTCGGTATTTGAAATGGTTTTGATAAATCATTGATTTTCTTAATATCATGAAATGATATATCATGATTGCAAAGTAGAAATATTATCTTTATTTTATCCTTGTTTTATGTGTTATGAATATGTTATGTTTCTTGGGAATTGATTACACGTACAGGTGGATAAATGATAAACTGATGGAGGGTGATCTCGTGATAGCTCTCCAATGCATTGGGTTACATAATAGAGGTAAACATTAACATTTCTCCTAAGATATTTAGTAAATATACTGTGATGGTTATTCCAAATGTAACTCCTTATATAGATGTGAAAGCTACAATATAAGTATTTTATATATGGAACAAGTTACCATTATGATTTATGATTTATATGTGTTATTCAAAAATCATATGATTTCATGAGATATTTTATATAGCTTATGTTTTATGATTGAAAATTAAAATTTATTTGATTTGTATGTATTCATGGACTAATGTTTTCTTTTATTATTTTATATCCCTTAATGATCTTTTAATGCTCATCCCATGTTTTTGAAAATTTTATCATTTGGTATAATGATGGGTAAGAGAAATGAGGAATTCAAGAATATTTTTATTAATAAAATAATTATTATTTTTATTTAAGGAGTTTTATTGTTGTGAAAAAGATGGATAGAGAAGAAGTGTCTACTTTGTAATTTTTGAGATGTAGTGTAACAGTTATGACATAATTATCTAAAACACAAAACTTGAAAAGATCCTAGAAGTAAATGAAATTGAAATTAATAAATTAACTCAAGATTATGACATTTTTATGGTCGGGGTATTAAAATAGTCTTATGCATATTAGTGATACCATTGAAGACATGTAACATGGGTGAATAACTAGTAAAATGGGAGGAATTACCCCATTTACTGCAAGGGAATTAAATAAAACCAAACAATAAACACTACATACCACATATAAATAAATCAAAATTTACAATGATAATAAAATATGAATATAATTTCATAAAAAAACAAATAAAAGGATAATTTGAAATTAAATAGATCATATAATGAAAATGACTCCTCCAATGTTATTTAACCGCCAAGCCATTAGATAGTCATAAAAATTATCTTTTAAGAAACTATCCGAGGTTTACCTTGTTTATTACTGGGTCTACTTATCCATAAGGCTCGAAACAAATTAATAATCACTATAAGATATAAAAATGTGTATAAGTATCAAAATAAATAACCAGTGGGAATGAGTTCACCCGTGAATTCTATGAATAAAAACGTAATGGAACTTACTATGAATCCAAAATTTATTCCCACACATTTTTGATTCATGCATATAAAATATGTAGTTTTAGATAGATGAATAATAAAAACATACCCAAAATCGAAAAAACATAAAAAGATATATTTTCAATAAAATTGATTACTCTCATACTATAAAGATAAAAACTATAAAATAATAACAAATTTTTAGAAAAAAAATTAGTAGAAAATAAATTATAATAATTTAAAATAAAAAAGTCTAAATAATAAAGTTCAATTACTAGATGAATTGGATAATACATAAATATATGTAAAACATATAACCCCAAGACATTACTGAAAACATATACATGGGATCTATGATCACCCACCACATATCAACATACACTAGTAGACCAATTAAATAAAAAACAACATCATATCACAAATTCAGAACCTGATAATATAATTTCATCCTCACTCAATCACACACACAAGTATACATACATGGTATAATATAAAAAATCCCAATAGTATTTCAATAAGGTGTCAATGAAATTATTATTATAAAATATTTAATAAATCCTTGTCTGAAAATAACTACTTAATAATTTTTTCTACCAATTAAATATAAAAAACTATCATACAATCATATATTTTCTTCAAAATGGAAGGGATATTTTTTGAAAAATATACTTCTTGTTTAAATTTAAAATTTTAATCTTATGTAATAATCAAAAAATCAATGAAAATAAATTTTTAAATCAATAAAAAGAAGAATAATTTAAAAAAACACATACGTTAATATTGTTATAATAATACATTGATGATCTAAAACTAATGAGTAATAAGGATCCTACAGTAGCAAGAAAAGAAGGGGCACCCGCAACAGGGTGGTGACCAGTGGGAGTAACGACAATGAAGTTTAAGGGGAAAGAGATATATGTGGCTAAGGTTTGGGATTGGGGGGATCAGGGGTGTGGGTAAGTGGGTATCGGTGGATCAGGATTAAGAAGGGGGTGTTGTCGGGGAAAGAGGGTGTCAGTGGCTTCGGATCGGGATCTCGTGTTCGTAGGGGAAAGGGGTATTGATGAATTATGATCAAAAAAGTGGTGTGGGGATAGGCCTCGAGGGGGGGGGGGTGGCGGCTCGAGGGGCTCATGAGTTGGGGTTGCGAAATAGAGGGTGAGGGGGTGTCGGGGGAAGATTTTTCCTGTATTAAAATAATTTAAAAGTTTTAGTGGAAGTTTTTTAAATCCCACAGCAAAATAAATTAAAAAAAAATTTAATGGAGGTTTAAGAAATCACCAAGAATTTCTTATTCTTATGTATTGATATAAATAATGATTATGACACAAAAATGATTCTATTTAATTAATACACTGTAAAATTCCATACCATTTAACCTGTAAGGGATTGATACTATCGCTCGTGCATACGTATGTCCTACCATCTTCATGATGTAATGAGATTAATTCACCACATTAACCATTATAAAATGATTATAAACTTCATAATATTATTAATTATAATATTTATAAATTAAATATCATTAGGGATATCAATTAAATATATCATATTCATAAGAAACATGACTTACACAATAAAACATGCATAGAAAATCAAAGCAGTTAACACCTATGATAATGGTAATAAAGAAATATTATTAACAATATGATATAATAGGATCATATATGATATAATAGATATATATATGGACTAGGTATAATATAATAACATTATTTAACCATTATAAATGAGTATAAAACACCCTTGACTAAAGGAAAGTACCAGGAAAGGGTTTATTTCGCAATCTCATTATTATCTGAGGTTGTTTATATGTAAGTATCTACTAGGACACATTTATAATAATTGTAAAATGTTTATTAAAAATGTATTTAAAAATATTATCAAAAATTGTACAAAGTCATTTTTCCCATTTTTACCTTTTATAAAACATTTTGAAAGGAATAATTTTATTGTTTCCCAAACATGGTACTTTATAACCTTTTTTACAAATTAACTAAAGAATTTTTTTTACTTGTACAGTGTGATCAAATATTTCTTCCATCATGAATCCATAATGATTAGAAGCATCCCATTAAATATTATAAGGTTATTTTTAAAATAAATACTCTCTTTAATAGTTTCCCAAATCTTAAATAATTTCAAACTAAAAATGGATAATTTTGTGAATAATATTTAATGATTTTATTAGATTGTTTTCGTCTATGTTAACATCCTTTGATGAATTTTATAACCTATTGATTTTGAATTATTATGATACAATATTCCATATTTTATTGAAGGTTTTAGGATATGTTTGACTATGGATGTTCTATTTTTATTCCATTCATCGTTTATGGTTAAAGTATTAACATTTCATATACTATTTTTGATATCAATGCTTATATTGGTTTGGTTTTACACTTTTTTACATGAGGAATGGATTGGTCTTATTAAGTGATGATTTGGGGACCACTTTATGAAATCCCTAAGGGTTGGGGACTAGTTAATCAAAGCCCCACTACGCATCAGCAGTTCTCATGAGATAAACCAGTTTGGTTTTTGACTAATTTCTTACCTGCATATATATGGTCATGGTATGAGGCATTGATGATATGGTTATGAGGTCTGGGATTAATAAATCCCCCATTATGAGATTAATTAATGGTAATAACTGTAATTATTTGACTAGTATAATATCCTTGTGAATGATTAATTATAATTATCTGAATAATTTGTTCAATATTATGCTCAAGATTTTATTTAAAAGGATTGTGATTCAGTTTTATACGATGCCTTAAAAGTTTATTCTTATTTATGATAGATTTAACTATATTATTTATCCTTAATAAGAATCTGAGATCACCACTTTCATATGTTTCATTTTTTCCCAGGATGCGAAGAAGTATATTATGACTAACCTGCATGGATAGTTTAGGGGATATTAGTGTATTCAAAGGAGATACTATGATATTGTCCATTTCTTGATGTAATGTAAAACATAATTTAGAATCTATTTTTTCCCTGTATAATAAGGTTATAAGTCCTTCGGGACATTATTTCTTATGGTCAAGCTAATGTGATATAATAATGCATAGGCTATGAGCTTCTAGGGTCGGGGCATTACATTGGTATCATAGGAAATTTAGTACAAAACTTGAAAACTAGATTTAGAAAACATCAATTAGGTAACATTACCCTGAGATATACTTTGAAGATAAGTATAGAATAACATCTTCAGAAAATATAAGGATGATATTATGTGGGTATTCAAAGAAATAAATCTTTGTCTAGATACTAGAAATAGAAATTGTTCTGGAATAGATGTACATTGGAGAAACAACTCTGACAAGGTGTTTTGGGCCTGACTGGGGGTAACCTGGTACACGAAAATGGGCATTACTATGAACCTGATTTGACACTCCTAAGGGAACTTCTTAAGATAATTCAAATTTATTTGTGAACCATTATAAATGATTTAAAGGTAAACATGTCCCTAAAGAAACTTTTCATTATGATTATGAGATTATATATGCTTAAAATTTTTAATTTTTGTTACCTATCTTGAAATTACACATTTTGATTCATAACCTTATCTTGTTAATGTCATTGTCTATAAATGGTTCCTAGTGGATGAAAGGTAAACCATATTACACATATAATCAATTTAGGTATCTCTTTCCTATGTATGATAATGATAGTGGAGCTGGTGATACCACCAGTGTTGAAAAACTTATAACCATATTAGAACAGCTGACTCAAGGTTATGAATAATAACCTTACCTATATGGAGAACCCTGATCCATAATGTGGAGGAACAATGTTAGACTGATTCATTAGACAATAACCTTTAATATTCAATGGGACTACAAATACATTTATAGCTGAGCAATAGATAAGTTACATAGAGAAAATATTTAATTATTTGGTGAGTAAAGAAAGGGAAACATTTGTCATGGTAGTTTATCATCTCTCAAGAGATTCAGATCAATGGTGTTCGTTAATTGAAATCACAAAGGAAGATAAATTAGTATAGAATATGGAATGGAGTGAGTTTAAAGACCATTATTCATAAAAATTACATTCCTCAGGAATAACGAGCTGATATGGAACGAAAATTTCTAAGGATGAGAAAAAATACGGATAACAATATTGAAAAGTATGATTCTAACTTCACAAGGTTATCAAGGAATGGTGAAAGCTACATACATAACCCATTAAAAAATATTGATCAATTCATTGATAGTTTAAATCCATTCATATGATGGTCACTCGTATCAAAATTTTTCTCATTATAAGAAGAAAGAGACTCATGGGCTATCTGGACAGAAAAATAATTATCTAAGTCGTATGACATTAAATAAAAAGAAGATAAGAAGATAGATTTTGAACAGGATGGAAAATGAAGTAAAGGGAACAAGTAAAAAAGATAACATTACACCCTCCAGTAAGTGTGGGTATAAAGACACTGGTACTTACCTAAATGGAATGAGAGTTCATTATAAGTGTATAGAAAAAGGCCACCAAAATCGTGATTACAAGGGGAAGAAGGAAGCTATCAATGTTCAATGATACAATTGTAAAGAAATTGGAAATTTTGAAAATTATTGTAGTAATCATCAAGTAAACATTCCCCAAAAAGGGAGAGGGAGAAAGTCCAGGATTATTCAATCACAACTGCTGAAGAGGAAGTTCCTAATGATGTGGTGGAAGGTACATTAATTATCTCCTCAAATTTAGCTATATATTTTTTTTTATTCTGGATTATCACATTCATTTATATCATTTTATTTTTCTTTAAAATTTAGATATTTACAATCACCATGACAAGGGATTTGTCAGTCAAAACACTTAGTGGAATTCTTAACAAAAGAAATAAGTGTTGACCATTTCCTGTTATGGAATATAAACATGAATTAATTGGTGATTTTATTATCATACATATTGTTTATTTTGGTACAATCATTGGCATGTATTGGATTTCAAAATATGATGATCAAATTTATTGCAAAAAGGAAGAGGTTAGGATCTATGAGGAAGGAGAAGAATCCCTTATCTTTAAAGAAGAAACCACATCACCTGATACTTAACATGTTCTACCCTTACTATCTTTCATAAAGGAAATTCTTGGGGAGGAATAAAAAATAACATATGGGGATGAATAAGGTGATCTTGAAATTGAGTATGTACAAATTATAAATGAATGATTTGATGTTTGTTCTAAAGATTTACCAAGACAATGCTATAGCGTGATGCTGAGTTTTCTATTGATTTATTCTATGATTCATGACCAATATCAAAGACTCCATACAGAATTGATATATTGTAATTAGTGGATTTAAAGAAAAAACATGAAGATTCGGGTAAAAAACTATTTATTCACACTAGTATTTCTCCATGGGGAGCCCCTATTATCTTTTTCATGAAAAAATATGGATCCACAAGATAATGTATTGATTATACAAAAATAAATTCTATTACAATAAATAACAATAATCATCAACCTTGTATCGATGATTTATTTGATAAACATCAAGGATGTCAATTATTTTCAAAGATAAAACATTGTTCGGGAAAAATTATGAAGACAACTTTTCAGACGACGTATGGTCAATATGAATTTACAGTAATTCAATTTGGATTGAATAATTCACCCTCAATTTTAATGAATATCACAAATAGAGTGTTCAATTAATATCTAGATAAATTTGTTGTGGTATTCATTGATGATATTCTGCTATATTATTAAAGCTATGAAAACCATGAGAATCACATTTTAATCATTATTGAGACTCTCAGAAGTGTTGAATTATATGGTAAATTTATAATGTTTTAATTATGGCTTTAGGAAATTACATTTAATGGCCATATTATCCCCAATAATGGAATATCTATTGATCATGTAAAGAAAAAGGAAATCTAGGAATGGCCAGCACTGACGAGCATAATATAGGTATGATATTTTATAGGATTATCAAGTTTCTATTAGAATCTCATCTAGAATATTTTCTAATTAGATATCCTTTTAACCAAGCTCACATAGAAAGGGGTTAAATTATTTTGATCAAAAGGGTATGATGAATGTTTGTAAAAATTGAAGAGAATACTAGTCAATGATCCTATCTTGACATTACCATACGAGAATTATAGTGATACATCAATGAAATGACTTGGTTCTGTCCTTATGTAGAATTATTGGGTCATTGCATATGCACCAAGGAAGTTATAAATTTAAGAACAAAAAATTCTAACTCAGGATATTAAGTTACCATCATTAATATTTTCTCTATAGATATAAAGAAACTATCTTCTTGGTAAAATGTGTGAGATATAAACTGATCACAAGAGTTTGAAATATATATTATCATAGAAATAACACAACATGAGTCAAAGGAGATGGCTTGAGATACTGAAGTATAATGATTACACTATAAAATACCACCCAAGGAAGGAAAATAAGGTAGAATATTCCTTGAGTAAGAGGGACCATGGTGTTCTAAACAGAATGATAGTTGAAAGGGATCTTATGTTCATGGATATGGTAAAAATGGATATGGGAATTACCATGGAAGGTGAAACATCACTACTTTATCAAATGGTTGTCAAACCATCATTACATGAAAAGATAAAAATTTCTCATTCTAATGGTGAGGATCTTCAAAATAAAATGAATGTAGTAAATGTGGGGAGATTGATTGACTTCAAATATAAAGATTTTAAATTGAAATTTGGGAAGAGGCTTTGTGTTTACACTATACCTGAGCATAAAAGGGAATTTTTGGATGATGCTCATAACTCCAATTTCTCTATACACCCTAGTATCACTAAATTGTATAGATATTTGACGAAACATTTTTGGTCGAACAACGTAAAGAGGGAGATTTCTTATTATATGTCAAGTATATTATTTTTTCAATAGGTGAAGGATAGAAGAAACCATCCTAGGGGATTCATGTAACCTCTTCCTATACCAATTTGGAAAATGGATGATATTATGATGCACTTTTTCATGTGGATACCAAAAACTCATAGAAAGAATGAGGAGATATGGATAATTATTGACTGTCTTACCAAATCAGCATATTTTCGTACATTAAGATAAGATTTACCTTTTAAAAATTTATAAATTAAATTTATTAATGAAATTTTAGGACTTCATGGGGTACCTGTATCAATTGTTTTTGATCATGATCCCCATTTTAAATTAAAATTTTGGAATTGTTTTTAGAAGGCCCAAGATACTGACATTCATTTGAGCACTGCCTACCACCCTCAAACTGATTTAAAATCATAAAGGACTATTCAAACTTTAGAAGACATGTTGAGATCATTCTCGAATTACTTTCAAGGAATGTGGGATCGGTATTTATCTCTAATTTAGTTTTTCTATGACAATAGCTTCCATTCAGGTATTTAGATGGAACCATATGAAGCGTTATGTGGAAAGAGATGTTGTACACCTAATTGATTGGGACAATTTTAGTGAATGAAAACAACCAGGCCCAAGAAAATTATAAGGAGAAAATAGAGAAGGTGATGATTATTCAATCTTATATCAATGAAGCATATAGTTGTAAAATGATCTATGTTGATAAATGAGGTAATTATTTGGAATTTCAAGTAGGATATCATGTTTTATTGAAGGAATATATATGGAAGGGTGGTATAAGATTCCACAAGATGGGTAAATTAAGTCTTATGTACATCATAAGATTTAAAATTATGGAACAAATTGGAGTTCTAACTTACTGTTTGGAAATGCCACGATGTCTCCCAAAAGGTCATGATGTGTTCCATGCATCACTGTTAAAGAAATACATGTCAGACCCATCAAAAGTACCCAATAATGAATAAATTATATTGGAACTAAATTTGACATATTATGAAGGGCCTATCAAGATTCTTGATACCTGAGAAAAAGTGTTGAGGAATCAGACAGCTCGATTAGTAAATGTTCTTTGGAGAAACCATAAAATGGAGATGTCGAAGTGGGAAACTGAAGATGATATTATGAAGAACCACTCAAATCATTTTATGAAGTGATATTTTAGTAACTAAAAGGATGAAATTATTTTAAGGATTGATGAATTTAACAACCCAATCTTCCATGATACACTTATTTTTAAATAATTCAATAGCTTGAGTGACACGTGATACCGAGTTCGAGTGAACCATGATCTATCAAACTATCTATTTAAAAAATTGTTATAAGTAGTATTCACCATATTTTAAAATTTATTTTTTAACATAGACATCATTTTTGAATTTAGAATATCAAAATCAGTTTACGGTGAAATTTTGGAAATTTTCTAAAAAGTGTTAATTTTTTTATGAATAGTGAAAAATAATGCGTTGTAGTTTAAAACACAACATTTTAATTTAAATAATTTTTTTTCTTTATTTTTTTAATTTCCCAATAGACACATGGTAAATATATTAGTCCAATTTAGGTTATTGGAATCATTTTTATAATAAAATTAGATATAAAAATTTAAGGAACAATTGAACATCCCTTTTACCTTCCTTCTAAACACATATGAGGGATTACCATTACAAATAATTTTACCACTTATATGAATTGAACATAGAAAAAATAACTTACATGGTTGTAATCAGTATGAAAAATTTTATCTAATAGGATCAAAATAATTTTTGTTGGAAAGTAACTTTTGAGTTTTAATTACTATGTTTAATGATAAATAGAGTAATTAAATGTAAAAATAATAATATTATTATATAAAATTACCATAACAATAGTCCTAATTTCATTAGATAAGTGTGTTTAAACCACAATAAACCTTAGGTAGAAAATATGATCCTTTTTAAACTACTTGTTTCAGATTTGGATTTTTATTATATTTTATTTAAAGAAGAGATAAAAATGTCATACTAAAATTTTAATAACAATATAAATTTTAATATGAGGTTATATTAGTGATACAGTCCACAATAAATAGTATTTGTAAATATAATATGTTTATATACATAATGGAAATTTAATCATAATTATTTGAAAAAAATAATAAAATAAAATGGTGACACAATGATGATGTAAAAATTGAATTATTAAATAGAGAATCAAATAAAAGATATTAATAATATTAAAATAATTATAATTTTAAATATTTTATAACATACATGATTTTTTCGATTAAAATGACTTTCTAGGGATGCATTCATATATTGTTTTCAATGGAATAGAGTTGTTATGACTTAAAAAACCCATGTATGAAATATTGTAAAAATTGACATAAATGTGAATTTAAAATAAATTTTATTTTACTAAATGATATAAAAGTAATAAAAATAAATTTTTCAATAAACTAAAATAAATATTGATAAAAACTTCATAAATGATCCAATTGGGATTTTTTTTCGATTTTTTTAGTTAATATATTAACCCTATAGTACACAAAGACAAGTAGACAAGGTATAATTTAAACTGTTTAACTAATGGTTAAATCTAAAATATAATGTTAATTTTGTGAACTAAACATGTCTAGAAATCATTGGTTGAGATTATTTAAACCTATAATCATCTTATCCAATAAATATATTACTTTTTTCACTTTTAAATCTAAAATAAATTTATATTAAATTAATAGTTTTGTAGTTTCAAAACGTGACCCTCCCCTCTCTTATAAATGGAAACCTATCATTCTCTATTATTCACACATATAAATCCATTTAGCTCAGAAAAAACTGGAAAACATTCCTCCAAAATTCCATCACCTCATCCTAGATTCCATAAATTAGGAATAAAGAAAACCTAAATAGTCCTTTAGTTAAAATCAAAAAAGAGATACCTGAAAAAAAGGTATTTGATTTATCAACCCTTTAAATTTTATTTTAAACTTATACATCATCTTCTTATGTTTTTTTCATACCAAATTAATAAATACAATATAATATATATAATAAGATGTTATTATGATTATTGTACAACCATATTCCTCCTTTTATCTATCCTACGAATAAAAATATCAATATGAGTCCATGCGTACGGTTTACCATCTCCACGTCGTGGTTTATTTTATTATTCATCACTACTTTACTTGGACGGGTATAATGATGAATATAATGGATATAAATAATTATTACGGAATGATTTTTATTCTGAATAATTAATATTCCATCCAATTCTATTCCATTAAACAATTAAGATAATGATTTCCTCGCTTGTGCGTACGTACAACCTACCGTCTCCACAACACAATGTGATTCATTATCCACTTTAACAATTAAATAATGAGCATAAAATTTATAATATGATTAATTATAATATTTATGAATTCATTATCATAATGTATAGGAATTAAATATTTCTTATTCATAAGATACCTGACTTACACAACAGAAAAATCAAAGAAAAATGAATCAGTTAACACCCGAAATAATGGAAATACTAAAATTTTATTAACTAAATGATATAAGTGGATAAAATATGATATAATTAATATGTATATGGTTCTAAAATAATTTAGTAACATCCTTTAACCAATGTATACGAGGTTAACAAACACTCTACTAAAGGAATATACAATG
Organism: Viscum album; assembly: GCA_963277665.1. Taxonomy (NCBI): domain Eukaryota; kingdom Viridiplantae; phylum Streptophyta; class Magnoliopsida; order Santalales; family Viscaceae; genus Viscum; species Viscum album. Next base: position 500,805,931 of record OY728139.1, read on the forward strand.
TAAGTGTTAATTTAACAATCTCGTTATTATTCGAGGTTGTTAATACATAAGTATCTATAGTCATAAATTAATCATCCATATTCACGCTTATTAAAAATATATTTAAAAATATTATATTTTTCTAAAGTCATTTTTAACCATGTGTAAATTTTTATAATTTCGTTTAATGTAATCTTTCCATAGTTTTCCAAAATGAGGCACCTTATGACCTTTTCAAAAAATTAAGGAAAGAATTTTTTTTAACGTATAAAAAATGATCAGATATTTTTTCCATCATGAAGCCTTAATGTTTTGAAGAATAAATTAAAATATTACAAGTATATTTCTAAAGGAAATTTTTTCTTTTATAATTTTGTGAATTATAAATGATTTCAAAGTCAAAAAGGAGATATTTCTCTCCAAATTGTTTAATAATTTTATTAGATTATATTCATCTATGTGAACATCATTTCATGGATTTTATGCATAATTTTGGTTTATTTATTGTGATATAATATTACATATTGTGTTTAAGGTTTTATTATATGTTTGACTTTTGATGTTCTATTTTGATACCATTCATGGTTTATAGTTAATGTATGAACATTCTATATGCTAGTATTAATAAAAATGATTATGTTGGAAATATTTCATCCTTTTAATATGAGGAATGCATTGAACATAGTATGTGATGGGTTGGAGACCACTTAATAAAATCTTTATGTGTTGGGGACCAGTTAATTAAATCCCCTAGATTCACTGATAATTATTATGAGACAAACTAGTTTGGGTTTTGACTAATATCTTACCCGCTTTTGTATGGTCTTAGAATTATGCCTTGAGGATATGGTTATGATGTCTGACAATATGATTTCCATCATTATGAGATTATTTAATGACAATACATGTTATTATTCAACTAGTAGAATATCCTTGTTAATGTTTAAATGGAATTATTTGATTAATTATTTCTAAATTATGTTGAATAGTATATTTAAAGGGATTTTGTTTCAGTTTTATACCATGCCTTACAGGTTTATGCTTATTTATAATAGCTTCCACTGTATTATTTATCCTTACTGATCATCTGAGATCACCCCATTATTATGTTTCATTTTTTAACCTATATGGAAAGAGGTATATTATGACTGACTTATAGGAATATTCTATGGGATATGAGTGTTTTCAAAGGAGATACCATGTTGTCTTTCATTTCACGATGTAATGTAAAACTTATGTTTGTATCTAAATTTTCCATGGATTATCAATTGATTTATCCTTTAGGATTTTATTTTTTGTGATCATTCTAATGTGATATAATAATGTACCGTCTCTATGATTTAGGATTCAGAGTGTTATATTTCATGTAAAATTTTTAATTTTTGTATTAATTAAAACTGCTATAAAGGTCTGATCACATGGTTTTCCTAACATTATGCCAACAGTGTGTGGCTCACTACACATTAGGGAATCCACATGGTTTGGAAAATTTCATGCCAACCATTAAATTTCCCATTTTTGAGTTACATTGTTTATTGGGGGATTTTGAATGGTTGCTCTAAATTTTCACCAAAAATGCACCATATAATTATCCTGTCCAAAATGTTGCATTGTTTCGTAGAGAGAGACATAGGTTTTTCTCAATCCATTCTCAAACTATAAACTCCCTTAAATTATCCTGAAATACTATAATACAGTCCAAATGTTACCCGATACTTCACCCAAGTAATGAATAACTAAAAAATGTAGAGAAAGTCTGAAAGAAATGAGTAGGATACTTATAAATTCTATGATACTTAAATCTCATCATCTAAGAATATATCATCCTTCAGAAGTGTCTCCAGATTTACTACTCAAAAAACTCAGGCCATTGGGCAAGTACATCATATTCCAACTCACAAGTCTCCTATTGGTTGAGACTGTGAAATTATAAAACTCAAACAAGGGGAACTATTTTCCACCAAAACACATTCTCACTTCGATACAAGATCTGGATATGATGTTCCAAAAAATTAATCAAGTTATAAATCAATATCTTTTCTCTCAATCACAAGCTTAAGATAAATGTTGTACCTAAAATGTTGAGTCACATAGAATTTTATTTTAATCCTTGATACCATAGAGGAAGAATCAATTTATATCCCACTATTATAATTTTTTTAATTGATCTTAAGTAATAAAACAAACCATGGAATAACTTCCCAACCTTCTACAATCGTCAATTACTCAACTGAGACTGCACCCATAATAAAAAAAATTTATCCATAGAAAATAATAACGTCCACATCCTCTGATCTTCAATGATTGTTTCATTCTATAAGTGGTAACCAACCACATTTGAATCAGCTGGATCCTATAAAAGGTCTCTTAAACTCTATTCATTCCAATAACAACTACCTCACCAGCCTCATACCAAAAAAACAATAAATGAAATATCCAAATATAAATAACCTAGAGTGGTGACGTCCAAGTTTAAAATGGCTAACTATTATTTTCAGAAAACTCTACCTAGGACAGATGACCATACCTTGCTCAATTGAAATTAAGGAAGCATACCTGAAGCATATCCAATAAAATTTTGATCATCCTCTTAGATTTATAATATTTTATGTCTGATTCAACATACTCATTTTACGTTGATTACCCATCACCTTCTACATTCCTTTCAAAAAATTTGTTGTAAAATATGACTTTATATATATATATAATGCAAGAAATAACTCTATTTAGTTGAATGATTTCACAAACATAGAGTTTTACCTACTCATAAGTGGAAAGAGTCTTTAAAATTGGAAGACAATTCAACACCTTCATCTTCCAATCAAACAAAACATGAAAAGAATTTTAATATTTAGGGTTATAGGAAACCCCTATAAAAAATTCCATCATCACCTCAACCAATGTTTAAACAATTATATGAATAGGATGAAGAAAACCACATGGTCATTGATGTTCATATGTAATCAACTAGTGGGTAACATAACAAGATAAAAAACTAAATATTTCCCCCATCACAACTTTCCACCATATCTGTCATATGACATCACTATACATCATATTTTATCTTAGTTGATCTACCCACTGTGATGCATTACATTCCCTCATCATTTATTCCAATATGATAGTAGAAAATACAAATATCCCATGGAAATTAATAACATCATCTTTAACTAACGACCATCATGGAATTGTATCATTCATTGCCAATGGTTTCTACATCACCAGGCACACAGAATCTATCTCCTGACAGTCTTTCAACTAGTCTACCAAGGTATATGTTATCACTAAGGGAGTATATGTCATCACCCATTGATCCATTTGATTCACCCACAAACTATTTAGATAATAAGCTCATCGATGTCCATTCATTATCTAAAGGCTACTCATTATGCATCGATGTCTTCTAACTTAGATCATATCTAAAAAAATTAACCTTCCTAGGAGCATAAAATATTTATATGTGAAACGTATACAGATACTAAACCCAACACCTCTAATAGATATTCAATTCCCAATGAGGAAAGATATATCATAGGATCTTTTTCTATATATTAACAATAAATATCACATAAAAAAGATATTATCGCCAACATTTGAAAGCATGAACCATCACATTTAACTCAATGTCATGAGTAGGTTCGTTCCACTAATGAGTTCATAGATTATGATATCCATAAGAAACTACCTGATCTTTTTTCATCAATAAAACCCCCAAAAAAACACATGAGGTGTCAATGTAAACTATATATTAAATCCCAAACTATGGTAAGATCAAAATTGGAGTAGGTTTTAATATCTCCTTTAGTTATTAGAAGGCCTATTCACATTGATATTTCTGTTGAAAAATAAATCCTTTTTTGTATGACTAGTCATAGGTTCTTCCAAATGGGGCAAATATTGAACGAAATATCTATAATACCTAAGAAAACCTATGATGTAAGATCTAGTAATTTTTTCTGCTATGTCCCTCTTTGAGTTTTCCATTTGACCCTTAGTGTCTGATTCCTTTTCAAAGACAGAGAAATATTTTGGGGAAAATTACTAATTTTGGGGATATAAGGTTGTTTGAATAAATATAGTCATAGGATTCTAGGAAACATGAAAAAATTGGAGAGGATCCACATGGGGTCATATTTCGTTTCCTTTTTGAATTAATCGAGTTTGGGTATAAAAGAGCCATGTGTTTACTTGGGTTCATAGTATGTTGAAAATAATTAAAAAGGGTTCATGTTTTTATAAGGAAATTGGGTTGAAAATCTATCTGTAGAACATTTACATGCCATGTTACTATAATACATGTTGAGTAATTTTTTCCATATACATATCATGACTGGTTTTAGGTTGTGAAATCATTCATGACATGAAGAGGGTACATGTTATGTAATTATATATCACATCATGTAATATTAAATTGGAATAATTAATAATCCACGGTGATGTGTTTTATAGTTTAACTCTTTAAAAATATATACACGATGTGAAAATGAGTTACGCACTGTGTAACTACCTGAGTAAGTTTTTAAAAAGAGTATTGTGACTAAATTATATCTCATCCCTTCATGAGGCCTTCACCTCTAGACCCAAGGGAATCCGAAAATAGATTTATGAGAGTCCCTATACATTTTGTACACACCGTTTGTGAGATAAATCTCTGGGTAAGTTGTTATTCCCATATATTCCTTTTTCCTAAAAATATTTCAATTTAAACCATTGATCAGGTGCATTTTTGGTTTTGGTATTGATTAGTTTTAGATCTAGAATCCCCCTATGATTGTCTACACCTTCATTTTTTGGTGTATTCCATTGGACGTGATGCGTTTTTTGGTTGAAGGTAGGGGGTCTAAATTCCAACCCCAAGGTCTGATTTTCAATTTCTATGTATATGAAATATTTTGATTTTCTAATGCACATACAGAATAGTTAATTAATCGAATAGGTTGAGGGTAATTATAATTAATCGGCCTTAAGAATTACATAATCTTGAATTAAGTGAATAATTCACATTGGGGATCTTTTCAGGTTTAGAATTTTAGAGAACTAGGCCATAACTATTACATTACTTCTCAAAAACTACAAGGTAGACACTTCTACTCAGTTACCATTTTTTTCATAAAATAAAAACTCTTGAAAAAAATAGCCATGTCTAGTCTAATGTTTTAGACAACATGACTTTTCCTTGATCCCATCCTTGACCATATTCATCTTTAGGTCCTGTGAAAAACATTGCAAAACTTGGGATGAGCATAAAAATCTCAGTAAGGGTTATAGAAAAAGAATGAAAACATTTGTTCATCATTTCATACATAACATAATATCTTTAACATACCTCATGAAATCATAATATTTATGAATAACACATAGAGAACATAAATCATAAAGGTAACTTGGGGAATCCATAACATACTTACATTGTAGCTTTCACAGCTACGTAGGGAGATCCATTTAGAATACCCATCATAGTATATTCCGAAAATCTCTTAAGAGAAACATTAATGTTTAGCTCCATCACATTACCCAATGCATTGGAGAGATATTTTGGGCTCACACTTGTATTTTTATCATGGAACCACTTGTATATGAAACAATTCCCAAGAACCGTAACATTTCTAGAACACATAAAACAAACTAAAAGGAAAGATAACATTTCAATATTTGAATCGAAATATATCATTTAAATATATTGACATAAACAATCTACTATAAAAACCATTTTCAATAACAAAATATTTAAAAGAGTATTTTGTTTTTATTTTCCTTTTAAAAACATTACGGCTTGTTAAGGAACCTAAAGATCAAATAATACTCACAGCGGTAGAAAGGTAATTGTCATCACTTAAGTTAAAAAGAAACATTTGTATTTTTCATTTAGTAAAATGATTCGTAGTAAAATATTCCATTTTAATGAAATGAAATGTCATACATGTTTATACACTTTATAAAAGTAAGTCGTGTATTAAAACAAAATATGCCTCAATGAAAAGATATTGAGACGAAGTCCCTTACCTCATGTCTCACTTGACCCGTTAATTCATTAATCTTCTTAATAATAAACTAAAGTTAATTTATACTTTATTATGATAATTTTATAGTTAATTATTTTTTTAATACCAATTATTACCTTTTTATAAATATTATGCTATCATTTATGTTAATAATAGTCATTTTGTCAAAATTAGTTACTTAAGTCAAAAAAGGACTTCATATAATTACAAGTTTTTCACGTGGTCAAAATTTCATTATATCCATAATTATATCCAGGATTCAGATATCAATTATATCTTATATATCAAGTATATAAATTTATTTATAATAGTACATAACATTTGGAGGTATGAAATGAAATGCACCGTTTATGGAGACGATAAGATGTACGTACGCATGAATGCTAATTTCATTTCTATTTTTTATTTTAATGGAATTAAAACGTATTAAAACATATTTATATTATAATTATAGTATAATATAATATATAATATCATTAAATACATCATTTATACATCCCACATATGGCATTACCGAGTCATGTCACTTTTAGGGGGCGGTGGTCCACAATTTTTCAAATGAAATTTTCGCGTTTACCCATAATGGAAACCATAAAAGTATTATATAAATGAAAAATAAAGAATTATAAAGAAAACATAAACATAATACACATCATATAAAAATATATTTCCATCTTAATGGCCTCCATGATAGGCGATTGGAGATAATTGAACAATCATCATTTCATGAGGCGTTAGTTCGCCATCCACAGAAACAGTGAGTTCATTACCCATTAGAAGGAAGTGTGCGTAAGTTTATTTCAAATAATTATCATAAAAAAAACCTTATATATTTAGGATACTATTTTTGTTATAAAATAAAAAAATTAAAAGAGTTTCGTGGTTGGAGAAGTAAAATAAAAGGAATGAATTTAAGAGAAACTATTACCATCAATTAGTGTAACTCCATATGGTTTGAACCGAAAGGACTTCTTGAAGTGCCTTATTCCTATTTTAAGGCTTATTGGTAGAAGATATGGATATTTAGAGCTTATTGGGGTTGTCTTTGTATGATCCAAGGGGATTGAGAGGAGTGAGTAATGGGTTAGAGGTGAGTGCTTTTTATATGCGGGAGTAGGGGCTCTTTAGGAAAGTGTGGAAATATTATTTTATTATATAATGATTTTCGGTTTCTAAAGTAAAAAACTTATTAATGTCAAAGATAATATGAACCATGATCGAAATAAATTCATCCAACAAGAATTGGTAAGGTTTTGTATATTATTTTAATCTTTATAATATTATTTATTTAAATCATTTATTAATGAGGTAAACACTGCATCATTATTGTGTCATAAGTATTTTTATTTGTTGGATATCTAAAAATTAAAAAAAAAATATACCATGATTTAGGAAGTAATTTTAGATTTCAAATTAATATATATTGTCTTAAAGATAACTTATATAACCCTTTGTTAGACTTTATTACTAAAAGATAAATTTTTATGTCATTTTATTCTTTACTTTAAGTTAATTAAAAAAATTGTGAATATCGCATTTAAGTGGCTCCATGGGCTCCCAAAATCGACCCAAGGATGCCCATTGTCAGAAATGTACCAAAAAATATGATTATCACACATATTAGTGTAATTTTATATTATTATAACAATATTTGTTTACCCTTATTTACTATATTTACAATTTAACCATGGTAAATAACATTTTTACTGTAGTAAATATTTAAAATGTCTAAAATAAAAGTTATATATTCACATAATTTGGACCTAATAATTCCAAATATGGAATCCAGTTTTACACATTCAAAACACAGAAGTGGGAGAAATTAATTTAAAATTAATTCCCACTATCAAAACAAAAATCGTGTTATTTAAGAAATAATAACTATCGAAAGATCGACACTTGTTAATGTCCAATTTAAATATGAAATTACATACAATGACCAATATTGGATTAAATGTTAAAAATATATTCTAATTACACTTTAAAACCGATTAAAAATATAATCTGACAATATAATTGAAATAGATTAAAAGGCAGTTTTGAATTAAAATACATTAGTTTCTACTATTCATCAAAAATTTAATTTTAGCAGAAAAATACAAAAATTTTACCTAAAGTAAATTTTCATGTCACAATTCTGAATAAAATTTTATTATGTAAAAAATAACATATAAAAGTGACCAAAACTGGATTTAAATAGGGTTCACCCTCAAATGGAGGTAAATCAGCCTTTTAAATTAAATTATGCTTAAAATTAGATTCATTCAATTTTTAAGCCTCTAAATTTTATTGGAAAAATATAAAAACATTTAAAAAACATGTATAATCATATTGTAGTTAGTTATGTTCATTCCTACCAATACAAAATCTAGGAATTAACAATCGTTTAAAAAATATTATATTATTATTGTGCAACATAAGATTTCAATGAAAATAATTGTTGCGTTTTAGGTACGCCATCAAAAAAAGTGTCCTCTATAAAGTAAAATTAATATTTTATTCACAAATATTAATAAATATAGAAAATTTATTATTCATTATTTACCTGGTATGTTACATCCTTCCCCCCTTTTGTAAATTTCATCCTCTCAATTTTATTTACTTATCAAATAAATGGGGTTATTTATCCCTCATAGTATTTTCAGATTCCCACATTGCCTCTTCAACCATATAGTTTTTCCTTCAAAATTTTTCCAAGTGAATCACTTTATTCTTAAACCTTTTCTCTCTTCAGTCAAGAATCTCGACTGGTTGTTCCTCATAAGAAATATTCTCTTCCAACTGAACTACCTCTGTTCTTTAAACATGAGATGGATCTGGCATATACATTCTGAACATTAAAGCATGAAAAACATTGTGTACCTGGGATAAACATTGAAGTAAAACCACTCTCTAAGAAACCAATCCAACATTCTATAGTATTTCATAGGGTCTAATAAACCATGAACTCAAGTTTCCCTTCTTTCCAAAATGCATCACCCTTTTCCGTGGAGAAATTTTGAGAAAGACATGATCACCTACATCAAAAGAAAGATCATTCCTCCGGTTGTCCACATTACTTTTCTGCCTGCTCTGAGCTATTCTCATGTGCTTCTAAATCTACTGATCCTTTTCTACCATCTCATCTACCAAATCTGGTCCCATCAACTACCTTTCACCTACTTTATCCAAAAATACTGTAGTTCCACAATGCTTTTCATATATTGCCTCAAATGGATCCATCTGTATACTGGAATGAAAACTGTTATTATAAGAAAATTCAACGAAAGAAATATTTTGGTCCCAAAATCCAAGGTAATCCAGTGAACAAGCACATAGAATATCCTCCAAGTTCTGATTTGTTCATTATGACTGCCCATTAGATTGCGGATGAAAAGCTATATGAAAATTTAATTCAATTCCCAATGACTTCTGAAGGCCTTGCAAAAAGTTATAAGTAAACCTGGGATCACAATTAGATATAATGGAGAGGTGAACCCCATTCAACTAGACTATATCTTTAACATGAAACCATGAAAGGAAATCCAATGACAAAGTGTCTCGAATAGGAAGGAAATGAGTAGATTTATTCAATCGATCAACAATAACCTGGATTGCATTATTACCTCGAGATGTATTTGGTAATCCCAAAACAAATTCCATGGATATATTTTCCCATTTACACTCTAGCATCAATAAATATTGAATCATATCATTCAGTAACTACCACTCTACTTTAAACTACTGACATGTCAAAAACTTCACAGTAAAATCAACAATATCTCTTTTCATTCCATCCCACTAGTAATGCTCCTGATTATCTCTGTACATCTTAGTACTGCCAGGATGAACTGAAAATAGGGAACTATGAGCTTCAAATAACAACTCATTCTTGAACTGTGAATCATAAGGCACATATAATCTCTTTCCAAATCTCATAATACAATCATTATCAAAATTAAATTCAGGAAATAGACCTTTCTAAACCATCTCTACCTTTTTCTATAACTCAATATCTTCCTTTTTCACTTTCTTTATTCTATCTAATAGAGATGATTTTACTAACACCTGAAACAAAACAGAAGAATTTTCTGCACCAAAAACTTCTATAAAAAAGTTCATTAAATCAAAAACCAAAGGATCTTGTTCCAAAGGTATCTTGGTTAATTAGGGATTACTTTTCTCACTCAAAGAATCAGCCATATTATTTTCTTTTCCTGGATGGTAAAGGATTGTGCAATCATAATCATTGATTAATTCCAACCATCTCCTATGTCTCATGTTCAATTCATTCTGATTGAATATAAACTTTAATCTTTTGTGGTCAGTATATATTTCACATTTTACTCCATACAAATGATGCCTTTAAATTTTTAAAGAAAAAACAACAAAAGCTCATTCCAAATCATGTGTAGTGTAATTTAACTCACGAGGTTTCAAATAATATGAATCATAAGAAATTACCTGATCATTTTGCATAAAGACACAACCAAGTCCTTTAAATGAATCATCACTGTAGATAACAAACTCACCATTTCTTAAATGTTGTGCAAAAACTGGAGCATTCGCCAATCTTCATTTTAATTCTTGAAAATAACCATAACGTTATTGTTTCCAAACTAACATATCACATTTTCAAGTTTACATAGTCATTGTACTAGATAAACATGAATAATTATCAACATACCTCTGGTAATAACCTATTAACCCAAGAAAACTAGGAATCTTGGTTATATTTATGGGTCTTAGCCATTCTTCAACAACTTTTGTTTTAGCAAGAACAGCAGTTATGCCATTTTTTGAAACAATTTGACCAAGGAATGAAATTTGATGTAACCAAAACTACCTCTTGATAAATTTACCAAAAAGTTTCTTTTATTTTAAGGTTTACAAGACAACCCTTAAATGACTATCATGCTCCTCTTTACCAAAATATCATCAATTAACACAACCACAAACTTAACCATTAACTCATGGAAAATTATATTCAAAAGATCCATGAATACAGTAGGTACATTGGTTAAACAAAAATGAATAACTACAAATTAAAAATGGCCATATCTAGTACGTAATGCAGTCTTCAGAATTTAAGCTTCTGTTACATTCAACTAATGGTACCCCAACCTCAAATCAATCATCGAAAAATACTGAGCTCCCTAGAGATGTTCAAAAAAATAATCAATATGAGGAAAATGATACTTTTTGTTAACAGTGATGTTATAGAATGCTCTATAATCAATTCAAAGTCTCTTTGAACCATATTTATTTTTAAAAAACAATACAGAAGCACCCCATGGTGATGTGCTAGGTTGAATGAAACCTTTATCTAATACTTCCTGCAATTACTTCTTTGACTATAAAAGTTCAATTTGATCCATTCGATAAGTGGTTTTTGAAATTCACTTAGCATCATGAGCTATATCAATAGTAAATTCAACTTCTAGGTCAAGTATAATACCAGGAAACTCTACAAGAAAAAAATCAAGGTACTCATTTAACATAGGCACATAATTAATCTGAACAGTTATTTTGTTTGCAACAATATGTGCAAGGTAATATTCATTTCAATCTTTTACCAGTTTCTCAGCTTCCTGATATGTTATCAAAATTAAGGGATCATTCCTATACAATAACAAAAAATCATCTTAAATAAGAAACCACTTTATCTCTACAGTAAATATAAGCATGATAAATAGAAATCCAATCCATTCCCAAAATAACATCAAACTATACTAGAATAAAAACAATAAGGTTTTCAGGTTGATTCTTACTGCACACTAGGACATAAAGGTTCTTATAATTTCTTTTGGTTTCAACATTTCCTCCGAGTGTTTTTACTATAAGTTTAGGATTAATATCTTGATATCTAATTCCCAATTTTCAAGAAAACATCTCTGAAATGAACTAATGTGTAGACCCTGAATCAAACAACACATTGGTATAATCTGAACAAATAGACTGTGTACCTGATACTAATTCATTTGATGGACCAACATCTGCTGAAGTAGTAGCAAAGGACATCACCACCACTTTTTGGTTGTAGTCTTGATACTTTCCCTCAGTTGAGTTCCTTATTGGACACTCATTTTCATAATGACCCATTTCATTGCACTTAAAATATTTTACTAATTATAAATCATATTTTGTCTTACCATTACCCTTATCATTTTCAGTGAAATTATGAGCCTTAGTTTCCATTTTACCACATCGGTAGCACTTACCAGAATTCAAAATACATTCCCCAAAATGATTTTTACCAAAAATTTCAGAAACTGTAAACATAGGTTTCTTAACATCAGACTTTTTGGAATAGTTCTTCCATTACACCTTCCAACTTGACCTCTTATTCTGTTGTTTGTCAAAGAACACATGACCTTCGAAAAACTCCATTTCAACCTTCTCCACACATTGAACACATTTTTCATAACTTTTAAAGTCATGAGATGCTAAATCCATTCAATAATTTGGCATTAATCCTGAGTACAAATAGTTTATTTTACTATCAAGATCTCGTTTGAGATGTGGAGTATACATTGCCAGTCGAGGGAATAATTTTTCACAAGAATCCACTAATTCATCCTCCTGCCTCAATTCCATGATTTGTTTTCATCATAAGATGAACCACATAAGGAAAATATTTCTCAACAACCATAACATTGAATTCATCCAAATCAAGATCATCAATCTCCTCACTATCTCTGATATTTTTCACCATCGACCACCGTTGATCATCTTAACCTTCAAAATGGTAAATAATGAGTCAAATATTTTCATGTTATGAACACCCCATGACATCAAACAATTTCTCTAGTGTTTTAATCCACCAATCATCTAGCACATGGTCAGATGATCCTATTAATTATGGGATATGTTGGCTCATGAAATTCTCCACTACTGAGATGTTCCTCTATGATTGATCTGGATGAACGTGTTCTTGGATACCACCACCATTTATATCCTGATTCAATTGTCATACCACTAAAAAAATTCAGTTCTGATTCCAACCATATCAGGTTGCTGATTTGGTTGGTTGCCTTCCTTCATATGTCGTCCCTACATAGCTGCCTTGTTTCCTCTGTGTAAAACCATTCTGAACATAGAAATATCATAGGTGATGTAACACAGAAATCAATAAATTCTATATCATTTCAAAATTAACATATATTAATTTATGGATATTAATTTAAAATCACAATAACTCTTAAAGTTAACTAAACCAACCTCTGATAACAACAATATGTACCCATCCTTAAGCATTACATAATCTCGAATTAAATGAATAATTCACATTGAGGATCTTTTCAGGTTTGGAGATTTACATAATGTGGCCATAAATATTACATTACATCTCAAAAATTACAAGGTAGACACTTCTACTCAGTTTCCATTTTTTTATAAAATAAAAACTTTTGACAAAAAGAGTCATGTCTAGTCCCTTGTTTTATATAACATGACTTTTCCTTGATCCCATCTTTTACCCTATTCATCTTTAGGTCTTGTGAAAAAAATTTCAAAACATGGAATGAGCTTAAAAAGCTCAGTAAGGGTTATAAAATAATGAAAGAAAACATTAGTTCATCATTACATACATAACATAAGATCATTAATATACCTCATGAAATTATACGATTTTTGAATAACACATAGAAAACATAACTCCTAAAGGTAACTTTTGGAATCTATAACATACTTACATTGTATCTTTCACAGATATGTAGGGAGTTACATTTAGAATACCCATCATATTATATTCTATAAATATATTAGGAGAAACAATAACATTTACCTCCATCACTTTACCCAATGCATTGGAGATATATTTTTGGCTCACCTACCCTAGGTTTATCACTGGACCACGCATATACGTACCAATGACCAAGAACAATAACATATTTATAACACATAAAACAAACTTAAAGGAAAGATAACATTTCAACATTTCAATCACAATATATCATTTAAATATATTTACATAAAAAATACTCTATAAAAACCATTTTCAAGACCAAAATACATAATAGAGTATATGGTATTTATTTTCCTTTTAAAAACATTACGGCTTGTTAATGAATCCAAAGATCAAATAATACTCACAGTGGTGGAAAAGACGTTTTCACCACTTACGTTAAAAATAAACATTCCTTTCTTGTCATTTATTAAAACGCTTCATAGAAAAAGATTCCATTTGAATGAAATGAAAATTAAAAGTTGTTTATACACCTTATAAGATAATGTCATGTATTAAAACAAAATATGGCTCAATGATAATAGATTGAGATGAAGTCCCTTACCTCGTGTCCGACTAGACCCCTTCGTTCTTTAATATCCTGAATAATAAACTAAATTTAATTTATACTTGATTAAGATCCTTTTTAAAGTGTTTTATTCATTTTTATATTACTTCATATCATGTTATAAACATTATGTTATCATTTATGTTAATAACAGTTGTGTTGTCGATATTTGGTACATGAGTCAAAAATTGAATTCTTATAATTAAAGGTTGTTCATGTGGTCAAACATTCATTATATCCAGAGAAATATTCCTGATTAATATATCAATAATATCATGTATATCCAGTATATACATGTATTTATAATAGTACATATCATTTGGAGGTAAGAAATGAAATAAACCATTCATGGAGACGGTAAGTCGTACGTAAGCATGAACACTACTTTCATTTCTATTTCTTATTTAAATGGAATTAAACCATAATTATAAATAAGTATATTAAAATTATAGTATAATATCATTAACTCTATCCTTTATATATCCAACATATGGCATTAATGAGTCATATCACTTTGAGGGGGTGGTAGTCCGCACTTCCTCAAATGAAGTTATCACGTTTAGACATAATGGAAACAAGAAAGGTATGCTATAAAAGAAAAATATAAAAGAATAAAGAAAACATAAACATAATATACATCATATATAAATATTGTTCCATCATAATGGCCACCATGAGAGGCGGTATGAGATAATTGAACAATCATCATTTCGTGAGGCGTTAGTTTTCCATCAACAGAAACAATATGTTCATTACCCATTAGATGGGCTGTGTGTAAATTTTGTTCAAATACTTATCATAACAACATACTAGTATATTGAAGATACTGGTGTTTTTATAAAAGAAAAGAATAAAAAGATTTTAGTTGTTGGATAAGTAAAATAAATGAAAAGAATTTAAGAGAAACTATTACCATTAATTTGGGTAACTCCCTTTGGTTTGAACCAAAAGGACTTCTTGAACTGCCTTTTGCCTAAGTTAAGGTTTCATTGTGTAAGAGATTGTTCATGAGAGATTATTTGGGCAGGGTTTGGATGATCCAAGGGGTGTGAGAGGATTGAGGAATGGGTTAGAGGTGAGGGATTTTTATAAGGGGGCATCTCTTTAGGAAAATGTGAAAATATTATTTTATTATATAATAATTTTTGATTTCTAAAGGTCTCAAACTTATTAAAGATGATGATAATATGACTCATGGTCGAAATGAAATCATCCAATAATTATTGGACAGGTTTTTAATATCATTTTAATCTTTATAATATTATTTATTTAAATCATTTTTTAATGAGGTTAACACTACATCATTATAGTGTCATAAATAATTTTATTTCTTTGATGTTTAAAAATTATAAAAAAATACCGTGATGTAGGAAATATTTTTATATTTCCAATTAATATTTATAGTAAAAAAGATAATTTATATAACCCCCTGTAAAAATAGATTTACTAAAAGATATTTTTTATGTCATTTTTGTGTTTACATTAAGTTAATTAAAATATTGTGTCATTAAAACTCTTATGTGCCTCTGTGGGGTCCCCAAATTGACCCATGGATTCCCATGGTTGGAAATGTATCAACCAATAGGATTAGGAAACATGTTAGGATAATTTTTTATTATTATATTAATATTTTTCTACACTTATTTACAAAATTTACCCTTTAAACATGGTAAATAAAATTTTTATTGTAGTAAATATTTAAAATGTATAAGAATAAAATTTATGTATTTACAAAATTTGGACCCACTGATTAAAAATATGGAATTAATTTTTCCAATTTCAAAACACATAAGTGGCAGAAATTAATTTAAAATTAATTCCCGTTGT
Source organism: Viscum album (assembly GCA_963277665.1). Taxonomy (NCBI): domain Eukaryota; kingdom Viridiplantae; phylum Streptophyta; class Magnoliopsida; order Santalales; family Viscaceae; genus Viscum; species Viscum album. The sequence goes on from OY728139.1 coordinate 500,822,012, forward strand.
CGAAACAAAGAAGATTGTTTTTTAAGAATTAATAACTATCAAAATAGCAACACTTGTTTATTTCCAATTTCAATGTGAAATTACATCAAATGACCAAAATTAGATTAAATTGTAAAATTATAATCTAATTACACTTTAAAACAAATTTAAAATATAATCTAACCATATAAAAAAATTATAATAAAAGACCATTTTGAATTAAAATAAAATATTTTCCACTATTCATCAAAAAATTGAATTTTATTCGAAAAATACCTAAATTTTACCCAAAGTGAATTTTGATGTCCCAATTCTAAAGAAGAATTTTATTTTGTCAAGAATAACATACAAATGTGACCAATAATAGATTTAAAGTGGGTTCCCCATAAAAAGGCCCTAACTTTTGTTGGATAAATTATGCTTAAAATTAAATTCATTCACATTTTAAGCCTCTAACATTAATTGGATAAATGTAAAAACATTTAATAAACATGTATAATCATATTTTTGTTAGTTCTGTTCATTTCCACCAATAAAATAGCTAGCCATTAACATCCAGTTAAAATAATTATATTATATTATTATTGTGCGACCTAAGATTTCAAAGAAACTCATTGTTGAGTTTCAAGTATGCCATCAAACATAGAGTCCCCATTAAAGTAAAATTAATATTTAATTCAAAAATATTAATAAATATGGAAAATTCCTTATTCATTATTTACCTGGGATGTTACAATTATACTATGTTGGATTTTTCGTTGGACCCCTTGGGATTTAATTAATGATGTGAACATGCATATGGATACCTTTTGGGTGAGACAACCTTTGAAAATAATGAATTGAAATTAGGTAGAATATAATTTTATAATGGCATGTAGTTCATGTGATTTATTTACTATAGATTCATCTTGGAAAATGGATTAATTGATTAATTGAATAAATTGGAAATTGGAGGGAAAATGGTAATTGATAGAATTAACAATTTGGTCTTATACGACCATATTGTGATATTATTTTTATTGTGATATGCAGTTGAGACACATATTGTAATGATTATATAACAAGTTCTGAACATGGATCTTTTTATAATTCATATATACTAGGCCATGCCCTGACACATGTTTTAATTCTTATATACCATGTTCTGAACCTAGAACATGAAATAATACTTATATATCGGGATATTCCATGATTCATGTTGTAATGATTATATATTATTTTATAAATCAGGAACACAATATAATTATTATATATCAGGCTATTCCCTAAGACATGTTGTAATTCTTATATATCAGGTTGTGACCCTAGAACATGCTAAAATTCTTATATAGTGGGCATGACCTAGTCGTCTTGTTATACCATGGGTATATGGTATTTGTTGGCATGGTTGTGAGACTTGAGAAAAGACATTATGGGATGGTGTCGAGACACATCATATTATACCATGGTTATATAGTTCGGGTTGGAATGGTTGAGACATGGCTTATAGATATTCTAGCATGGTTTGAAAGTAGGTTGTTGTTGTATTTTATTAATTATTGAATTGATTAATGAACATGTTTGTTGTATTATTGCATATACTTATTATCAGAATGGTTTATTTAGACATATTGGTGATTACCTTCAGAGTTTCACTCACACCCTATTCGGTCCTCCATTTTGTCCCCATGAAGATTACATGGATGCAGGTTCAGAAAAGGGCAAGGGACCTTGATGTTGATCTCAATTTTATGGATCAGTTAGAGTTGGATACAAAACCGACATGTGTTTCAACATTGGGGAATTTTGATTCTTTATTTTATTATGAGATTCTTTTTGTTATATTATTTCTAGCATGGGATTTAGTTATATTTCATCTTATCATTACATGGTTCCTCATTTTCGATATATATATTTGTTTCTCCTATATTTTCCCAGTTCTGTTATATGGTTTATTTTATATGTATTATTCCAAATTTAATTATTTATATTGATTATTTACACTTATTTAACACTTCATATCAGTGGTTATACCCTCTTTACTATACATATCACACCACCAATGCTATTTAGAAGTGTCTAGCGTAAGGGTAGGAGCGCTTCAGGTCCTGTTACCAACCCTTTTTGGCCACATGAGAGGGTTCTAGAGTAGGGGATGTTACAAATTGGTATCATAGGTTCAAATGTATATTTCAATTGTTTTAATATTTTGGAAAAGATAGAAAGGAGACTAGGATTTTTAGGGAAATGGTTATGAGCTTGTTCATGGGAGTAGTTAACCCATGTATGGGGAAAAGTCCAGTGCTCAAGGATGGGATTGTCGTTCTTGATCTTCACATTTTATAGTTTGATGTTAAATATACCTTAGTGATTAACATGTTGTGTGATGTTATTGTTTCTTTAAATTTGTATTCATGGGATGATATGATTATACATTCATCATGATATACCCATAGGAATATATACTAAAATACATGGTTCATTATAGGGACATATTTATAAGCATGTTTTATATTTCCTATATAGACAATGGAATGAGAAATCTGTTATACATGATAATGATATGAAATAATTCTTATATCATGGTAAATCACTTGTCAATCCATGTTTAGAGAGACTAGGAATTAGTAGTTATATATTGTAGTCACATGTTGAGTTTGACAATGTTATTACTCGGTTCTATAAGGTGTGAAATTGTCTTGTAGAGAAAATGTCTCCCCATTCCCATTGAATTGAGTTTGAAGAGAGTGGGAATCAGTATGCTTCAAATGTAGATGAGTCTTAGATTCCTATAACTCATAATGTTCATATAGATGATTAGCTTCATGAAAACTTCTGATGTGTTATGAAATACAAGGAATGAGATATAGTTCACATATTACCATTGATGTCTAAGATGATATGAGTATTTCAACTATATCATCTACCTACATTCAGAAGGGAGGGAGGACCCCAGGAAGTTGGGTTTTAGATCGAGTAAAACTAGAGAATATTAAATAACCTCATAGATTAGTTGGTGAAACTTGTTGCATATATGCTTCTTTTACTGGATGAACATTGATGGGACATTCTAGAGAAATCTGGGAAACAAGGGGAGTTTTCTTGGAAAGAATTTTTGATTATGTTCCAAATAACATTCTATCTCGAGACCTTGATGGGTGAGAAGACCCAGGAGTTCTTCCATCAAGAAAAACGTGAATATGTTTGTGCTGGAATATATTCAATGTTTCATAGGCTTGCAGTTCTTTGTGCCATATTTGGTTGCTAATGAGATCACCAGAGTGATACATTTTTAGGACGAGATTCTGTATGAGATCAGGGTTCAGGTGAATGATTTTTGATTGAATGGTTTTGGAGGATGTGATGAATTAGGATCTCATTGTGGAGGGGAATATGAGATAATCCATAAGCAGTGGCCATGATATTTTAGTAGGGTGAACATGGATATATTCTTGGGCTAGTAAAAACTCCCACTATGATAATTTTTGATAAATAGTGGGAAGAGCAGCTAGGTAAATAGGAAACCATCTTGAGATTATGTTCTGTTGCAGTGTTATTAGTGTGGCGTGTTTGTCCCTAATAAGTATCAGTATCTGTAACCCAACATGGAGTGTTGTATCGATGAAAACTAGGTCATATTTGAAATATTTATCCGAACACTATGTAACAGACCAGTTGAAGAGGTTCAAGATAGGCACCTGAGTCGGGAAGGGTCTTAAGAACCCCTTAATAGGATGGAAGCTATATTTCCAATGGACATTCAGGCTGAGGAATGTTATGTGGTACCTCTATGTTGGACCAACATTATCAGGCTAGGGAAATAACCTTGGGTAGTCAGACTAGATCCCATGGAATAGGGGGGAACCAGTTACATGTTATGCAATCGATATCAGTTATTGTGGGGTAGTACCGTCTATTGTCATAGTTATTATACTTGTCTCATCATGCTTAACTTATTTTTTTTAATACTAGATAATAAAATTCCTTTTTATCTAATATTATTTTCAAATAGTCTAGTTTTAGAGGTGGAATTCTTGGATGGTTCTTTGACCATAAACACACCATTGGGAATGTGGTCAGAGAATTTCAATCATTGAAAGATGTGTTCTTTATAGATTGGTGGTTTCCATTTATTTTGGTAACCGTTTCTTTATGAAATGATAGGTTTAAATTTGATTCTTGGTATGGATTGGATAGTTGTATACATGGTTTGTATAGACCATTGTTGCAGGAGAGTTAAATATTTATATGTAGAAGGAGGTAGCTATTCTCACCAGGTTGAGTTGGATATCAAAGCTTGTCATGAAGGACCAATTCAGTTCAGATTGGATTGTCTGACATCTCAAAAAGTCATTATTTCTTTATAATGTGGTGGAATGAAGCATGATTATTTTCTTGTTGTGGTATATCATTTTCAGGATGTATTTTTTAATGAGTTCTATGGCTTAACCCATGATAAATATGTTTAGTTAATGATAATGTTGATTTTGGAAGTAGATCATGTTTCTATCCATCCTTATATAATGGAACCAATAGAGGTTTGGGAGCCAAAATTCTAGTTGGATGATCTGGAATTTAAAGGTTTCATATGGACTAGTATATCACCTTAGGATTCTCCAATAATATTTTCCAACAAGGCTGATGGTACGTTAGGTTTATGAGTGGACAATTAGAGATTTAACTTGAGGATGTTCAAAAATAGACATCCCCTTTCATGCATCAATGATATCATCAATCAACTAAGAGGTTCTAAGATCATATCCGTGGTCAATTGGAGATCTGAATACAACGAGTTGTGGGTGAGACCATCAGACACACCTCAAAATTCTTTTAGGAACATTTATGGCTTGTATGAGTTCATAGTTATGCAGTTTGGCTTAACTAATTCCCTAGCTGTATTCATGGCCTTGATTAATATCATATTCCTTAATTTTCTGGACTATTTTTTATTGTTTTTGTCGATGATATCTAAGTATACTTTAGGTAACTCACCAATATTTTCTAGACCTTTACTTAAAATGAATTAATTTCGATAGATATATTTTATTTTACTAAGTCAAAAATTCTATTCACATGATAATTATACGTATTTCACAACATTCAATTCCGACATGGCATACATTACATGCAATACCAAGATCCTATGAAACATCATTTTATTGTTATATTTAATTAAGAAATATATTTATAAGCTATCTGTTAAACAAAGTTATATGAATAGTAATAACTAATTTCAAAATATTATTTATAATTGTTATATATAAATAAAACATATTGATAATAAAAAATATAATTTTTGGTAAAGTCTTAATATGTTTAAAAATATTATTTTCTCTAAAATAGTACTTTTCATATCATTTTGTGAAAAATAATAAAATTAATTTTAGAAAATTTTATAAATTTAATTTGATATAATAAACTTCAATTTTAAATTTTAAATTTTGATATTAGCTTAGGGTAAATTTTTGGGATTTTTCTACGAAACTTCATTTTTGGATGAATGGTTTAAAATAATGAATTTTAATTCAAAATTTATTTTACATCTAATTTATGTATAATATTAAATTATATCTTACTTTGGTTTTAATTCTTAATCATCTAATTTTTATCAATTAATCTAATATAGGTCACACGAATCAATTTTACTTTGAAATTGGGTATAAAAATGTATCAAACATTTCAGCATTTTTACTCTAAAAACTTGCTTTTCCATCCCACCTACAAGATTAAATTTAAATTAATTTATACAAATTATATTATTATAAATTATAAAAATTTATTCCATATTTTTAATTAGTATAATTTATAATTTTTAATAGGAGAAAATAGATTTTGACCACAAAGATTAGTGAAAAAAATTAAAATTATTTACAATGATTATGTAAAAATTAAGCTAAACCTTGAAATTAAGGGCCCAATGAGCTAGAAACGTTTCTAACACCCATTTCATAGTCATAATCCATCCATGAATCTTTCATTATTTAGTTGTTTTTAGTTTTTGATGGGTTTTTATCTGGACACGTGGGTACACATAACTTGTCTTAAAAATACAAAGTCTAACCTCTCCCTTCACTATAAAAGGACACCAACTCTCCCTCTTCTTCATGCCATTAAAACCACTTAAGTTTTGCCAAGATCTTTCCAATTAACTTCTTAAAATCCCTCCCTTACTCCATGAATCATTACTTTTGGTAGAAAAATCCAAGGAACCTCTTTGGTGAAAACCAAAAGGAGTTACCCAAAAAAGAGTTAACATCCTTCCTAGTGGTCCTTTATTTTATTTTCATTCTCCACCCCTCAACTCTAATTATTAAATTATTATAAAAAACACCAATATCCTAAATATAAAATTATTTATTTATTATAATTTTTCTACCAACACTTACACACACTTCCATTTAATGGGTAATGAATATACTATTTATGTGTATGACGATCTACCGCCTCATGAAACGATGATTGTTTGTTTTTACATGACCACCATTCATGGTTAGAAATTATGAAAGACACATTATTTATATAAAATATATATGATATATATAATTTATTTATTCTTTATAAATTATTTTATAACAAAAAATGTTGTACTTTCCTTCTTGCGTAAATATGATAATATTGTTTATCGACATGTGGACTACCACCTCCTCAAAGTGATGTGATTCGTTCACATTATAAATTGAATTTTTTTAGGATGGATCTAGTGAAATTATATGTTTTACATGAAATAATCATGATACTAGAATAATTATAAATATATATATATATATATATATATATATGTAATTTTCTTTTTTTCTTTCAATACGACAATAAAATCGAAATAATGTTCAAGCATAGGTACAACCTACCGTCTCCATAAACGGCGTATTCCATTACATACTTTTATATTCTATCGATTATTATAAAAACTATATTTAATATACAAGTTATTTATATCATGGTTTAAAATATGGAAAATCCTTATATATATATATATGAGGACCAAATATAAAACAAATTAAGACACATACGAAGATATAAGAGGATATTGGCTTAATTGAAAGCTTGACATAGAATTTTTAAAAAGAAGATAATATAAAGTCATAATAATAAAATATATGGTATTATATATATGAATATGTTTATTTTGTATATTTATAATAAACATATATTTTTTAAACATTATGTTTTTATGAGTACTATGAGAGTCAATACACAAGGTAAGGGAATTTCATCTCACTTTTTATATTTGTGAGATACATGCCATGTTCACCACTACATTATTTTACAAGGTGTATATAATTCCCATAAATTTATTATATGATTATGATTATTATATTTATGGGTATTTACTTTTCCATTAAAATGTCTTTATTTCTAGGAGTTTATGTTTCAAAAATTACAAAATCAGTAAGATAATTTTGTCTCAATTTGACATCTTGGAGAAACAAATTTTTTTGTGAACCAACATTAATTTCCAAGGTTTATTAAACCTGAAATAATATAAATTAAGCTTATAACAATAGTTTCAAACTATTGGTAAAATCCCCAAAATGGTTGGGAATTTCTTTCCCAATGGTTCACTGAACCGTTGGGTTGTGAGACGTGGGGATAGCAATATCCCAATTATTCAAGCTGAACCGTTGGGATAGGTCGTCTGGATTTTCAAAATACCAACGGTTTAGTATTAAGAATTGGTAGATTTCTATTCCAATGGTTAATAATTGTGGGTTTATACAACTACACAAATGGTTTCTAACCGTTGGTATACACCAATTGCAACGGTTCAAAGTGAAGTGTTCCTATAATCCAGACAGTATGGGTTTAATAAAATTTTGGGATATAAGAATACCAATGGATTTCTAACCTTTGGTAAAGAATACTATATATGTATACCAATAGTTCTATGAAAAGATGTTATTTAGTAATCTCTGTACAAAAACTGTGGGCACCTCTTCCTACCAGCCCCTCTTCCATCCAGCCAGAACCAGCATACAACAGCCTCCCCCTTTATGTAATTCCAGTGGCCTCCCACCTCCAATTCCAATGATGCAATTCCAAAAATCAAAAGGTAGTTGGCTACACTCTGGAATTATATCACAAACCTAGTGAATAATTATGAATACAAAAAAACACTCATATAGACAATATACAATGATGAATACAACACCTGAAAATACATAATTTTAAAAAACACTCATGCAGCCAATACAATGTACATAATTAAAAAAACACCATGTCCCTCCCCCATCCCGCACCCCCATGACCCCCCCCCCCCCCCGTACAACCCCTTTTCACCCCCTTCAACCCTCATGGACCCTGGACAACCCCTTGAACCCACATGATATCCCTAGTGCACCCCCTAGAACAGCCCACCCAATACCCCCATACCCGCCTGGATAGCCCCTATCACCCCTAGATATCCCCCTTGCACCCCCAATGGACACTCCCTCCCCCCTAGACACCCCCTTGGACACCCCCTTATCCCATAGACAGCCCCCAAGATACCCCTCATGGACACCCCCTACACCCCCATCCCCCCTCGGATAGCCCCATTGCACCTCCGTTGAACACCCCATTCCCCCCTGGACAACCCCCTTGCACCCCCCAGAACAGCCCCCCCTGCACCCCCACTGAACATGCCCTCCCCTCTAGACACCCCCCAAGACACCCCTACTGGAAGGCCCCCTGGACACCCCCCCCCCCAAACTTGACAGAACCTTGACACCCCCTCCTAGAAACCCCACCAGCACCCACTACCCTGCAGACCCCCCCCCCCCAGAAAGCCCTGGGACCCCCCTGGATAGCCCCCCTAAGAACCCCACTTTCACCCTTCCCTACAGACCACCCGAAACCCCCCCCCCCCCAGATAGCCCTTGGACACCCCTTGGACAACCCCTCTTAGACACTCCACCTGCACCCTCCCCATGTCCTACAGACCCCCAGCACCCCACGGACAGCCTTTGGACACCCCCCTGGACAGCCCCTCTTAGATACACCACTGACACCCTCCCCCTTCCTTGTAAACCCCCTGTCACCCCCCCCCCCCCTAAGATAGCCCTTGGACACCCCACCTGAATATCCCCTCCTAGACACCCCACCTACACCCTACCTTGCAGACCCCCCCCCCCGGACAGCCCTTGGACACCCCCCTGGAAAACCCATTTTAAACACCCCACCTCCACCCTCCCCCTGCCCTATAGACGCACTTACACCCCCCGGATAGACATTGGACACCCCTGGACAACCCCTCATTGACACCCCACCTAAACCTTGCCCCTTTCTTTGCAGACCCCCTGGACAGACCTTGGACACCCCTTGGATAGTCCCTCTTAGACACCCCACATGCACCCTCCCCCCTGCCCTACATCCCCCCCTGCACCCCATGCTTCCAACCACTACACATCAGCCATTCTATTTTCCCAGTACAACCAAAATTTCATTCTAGATAGTTAAAATATTAACCAATATAAAAAAACAAATATGAATCAACTCAATGGATTCAGTATCCCAAGGACTCTATCTGATAGTCTAAATTGATTCATGTAACCCAATATATTCTTGTTTTCTAGACTCTATCTGGTAGTATAACAAAAATTACCTCTAATGATCTTGAAAATAAATTTACTTATGTCCAACTCTTTTGGCACAAGTATAAAAACTTGTATTTTATCCTAGAAGAAACTGGTGAGAAAAAAATATAGTTTTTAAACCACCACTTATAGGGTCTGGCATAGCAATTCATGTTACCCTTATTGGAGATTCCTCCACCACACCTAGGAATAAAAGAAATATGAATAAAAGAAACATGAAATACCTATTGAGGAATTTTTAGGAGTTTCAATGACAGAAACAAGAAATTAAGGAAAATGAAAAAGGAAAGAAAGCACATAGAACACAGAAATTTACGTGGTTCAGGAATAATCCCTACGTCCACAGAGAGTCTAAATACTCATTGAAAATCAAGAGAAAAAATTAAGGAGTTTTTCAGGTAAGAAACCTTAGCCTGAAAATGTGATACATATGGATAAGACGATCCATTATTCTGAACAAGAAGTCTGCGTCACTACAGTAAACAACAACCACCTTTGTCAACTATGCTACAGTGGCTGCCGACAGGAAGTCAAAAGTGCAACAGTATAGATGACCCTACTAATCTTGTGTAAATATTGATATCTTACCACACAATCACTCTTTGGAAGTGGATTCCAAAGGAAGTAATAACAAGTGACAAGCCATCAAAGACTTTACTCAAACCACCATGCCATTAAAGAATCATCCATATCGAGATTAGGTATGTATAGAACCAACTGGATAAAATTATTTATATTCTCGAACACTATTTCATCTATTTAATGGAGCCTAGAAAATTTTATAGCCATCAATACCTTCACTTCATTATGAAATAATTCTAAATGAACAATTCCTTGAAACTTTTCCAAGAATATTCTTTGTCTATCTTAGTCTGAATAACAAACTTTAACCACTTATAACTCAGACCCTCTAGTAGGATGGTAACAAAAATAACCTTAAGAGACTCATAAATCTAAATATGGATAAAATATCCTCAACCTTCAGTACCAAAACCAATTCATCCTATGAATCTTGTTACCCATAAATTATTGTTGGGCTACCATCTTTATTCTAGGGTTCCTAGGTGTGCCTTCAAGATCGATTTATTCATGGCTTTTGATTTATTCTGGTGGGACTTTATATGGTATTCTTTGGATCTACTCATCTTTGAGGCTAGATTATAGTCTTAGGTTAAAATATGCATCTCTACCCGAATGTTCTCAGTGAACATTAATGTCAGTTTACATGGCTAGTTTTCAGGGAAAATAGGGCTGAGGTAAGAGGATCCTCTTTTGCCTTTCATTTTTGTGATTTTCTTGGTGTTTTTCTCACGCATCCTGTACTGCCTTATTTCATCCTCAAAAGCTTAAAAGTTTCATTGGATATGTGGTAAAACCTTTATTTCTCACCTTTTTTTTCATATGACAATATCATCTTTTCTTATGGTGATTTGGATTCAGTTTTAGTCTTGAATCATGCTTTGGATCATTTTTCTTCCTTGTCAAGATTTAATGCTAATATTTAGAAGTCCCTAATGTTTTTGAATGGTATCTCTCCTGATGTTTGGGATTCTATTGAGGCTATTATGGGGGTTAGGAAGGGGTCTCTTCCTCTTTGTTATATGGGAGTTCCCCTCATCACTTCCATGAATAGAGGTTTTGATTGTGTAGTCTTGGAAGAGTAAATTGTTTGAAGAGTTAATGTTTGGACTAATAAATCTCTCTCCTAATATGGGTAGTTATAGCTTGTTCAATCGTTTTTTTAGTAATCAAGATTATTTGTGTTATCACTTCATTTTACCCAAGAGATTGGTCAAATCCATTGAATCCACCCTTAATAATTTTTTTGGAACGGTCCTTCGCTAGAATCCTCTAAGGGTGGCCTGCTATTTGTTCTATGATGGAGGTGTGGTTTGGATGGGGGTGGAGTACTCGTTTTTCAGGATGATTGATTTGTCTTTTTGTAGTGGCAGTGGTTTTCTGGTGGATGGAGTGATGGTTTGTTGTGGAGCTGGGTGCGGGCTGGTGGAGTACATGGGCTGGGGTTTTTGGCTGCTGTGGTTGGTGTCTATGGCTGGTTTGGGATGCAGTGGATGGTTCTGGTTGGAAAGTAGGTGGAAGGGGATGGTATGAGTTAGAACAGGTGGTATGGGGTTGTTTTGTAGGTGGTAGGGTGTTGGTGCGGGCTGGAATGTATGGGGTTGGGGGCTGGTGTGGTGTCTGGTGTGGGCTGGAGTGGATGGTGCAGGCGGGAAGGCAGGTGGCAGGGGGATGGTAGGGGGATGGTGTAGGCTGGAATAGATGGTAGAGGGAGAGTTTGGGATGGATTGTAGGTGGATGGGGGTTGTTGGGAATGTTTCAGGGGCTGGTGAGGGCTGGGATGTAGAAGGCTGGTGGATGGTGAGGGCTGGATCTGGTGGTTGGGGCTGTTTTACAGGTTGCAGAGGGCTGGCATGTGTGTTTTTCAGGAGCTTGGGGGGTGGGGTCTGGTGTGATGGATGGTGTGGTGGCTAGTGTGGGCTGGATTTCTTGTAACCGCGGCATGACCGCGGTGTGTTGGCGCAGTCTAGCAACATCCACGGGGCAACATTTTCTGGCAAGGAGCGAAGGGAGCAGGAGGAGGCATGGCAACATTCCAGCTGTCGCCCCGCTGCAGAAATTGTGATTAGTCAGGCTCAACATTGATCATAAGACTCATGGAATACTATCACAGAGCTGATCATCCATTATATTCCACATTTTTGTAGAAATCTCCAACTACACTATATGAGGGGTGTGTTGTTTACACTTCTCCCATAGGAAAAAACATAATGTAGAAGCATTTTCTCTACAAGTGTAAAAAAACATATCTGATCATTGGGATAATAAAAATATCAAACTATAAAAGACACATTTCCAAATACAAATATCATTATAAAATTATTCTCAAGTCTTGTTTATTTTCCAACATTTACTTTGATGTCCTTTGAGCACTTAGATGATCCAGGTAGAATACAAGTAGCAAGCTTCACCCTCATCTCTAATTTTTCCTACGGATGACTAAATATTTCCAAGAGAGACTCAATCTAGATATTTTCAACCTGAGGGACTCCCCCCATTAACAATGGGTGGGTAATGTATCTAAAACAATATCATGATATCATAAATCCAATTTCAACCGAACTACGAACCGCTGATGGGTGTCGTCCTGAAGCAGGGCCAAATCACGGCATTACAACGGTATGACCGTAGTGTGAGCACGGCGTGATCGCGGTGTGACCGCGGCGTGAATGCAACATGACCACGGTGTGAAGATGGCATGACTGCGGTGTGTTGTCCCGGTCCAGTGACCTCTGCAGGGCAGCATATTCTGGCCAGCAGCGAATGGAGTGGGAGGAGGTGGGGCAACAATCTGTCCATCACCCCACCAGTAGAAACTATGATTAGTTAGTCTCAACATTGATCAAAAGACTCATGGAATACTATCACAGATCTAATCATCCATCAGATTCCCCATTGTTGTAGAAAGCTCCAACTACACTATATGAGGTGTGTGTTGTTTACTGTTCTCACACAAAAAAAAGATAATGTAGACACTACCACAAAATAGGGAAAGGGCAGCGCTGCCCATTATCAGTGCTAAACAGAAAGTGTTGATAACGGGGTATGCCTTTATCATCACTATATAAAAGTGCTGATAAATAATAAATTTATCAGCGCTAAAATAAGCGCTGATAAAAGGTAACATTTATCAGCACGTTTTTTAGTGCTGATAACGGTATATCATTATCTGTGCTAAAAAGCACGGATAAATGAATGTTTTATCAGCGCTTTTATTTTAGAGCTGTTAAAACATACCATTATTAGATCTTTTAACGAGCGCTGATAATGGTTCTGTCGGTTTTTATTTAATAACCCTAACAGGCCATCCTGGCTTGCACACGGTCAAGCTCTCGCGGAAGCTGAACCAGGCCCCTCGCCGCGCGACCTCATCCTCCTCATCCTCCTCCTTCCTCCTCCTTCCTCCTCCTTCCTCCTCCTCGTCCTCCTCGTCCTCCTCCTTCTCCACCGCAGCCACCGCCTCCGCCCCCGCTCCCGCTACCGCGACCGCCTCTGCCTCTTCCGCCTCCACCCTCGCTGCCACGACCACCGCCGCCTCTGTCGCTGTCGCCGCCTGTGCCTCTGCCGCCGCCATCGCCTCCACACTCGCTGTCATGACTGCCGCCGCCTCATCCTCCTCCTCCTTGCGCTCTCAAGGTGGGAGGTGAGTTCCATGGATGGTATTTCCTTGGTATATTATTTATATATTGTGTGTTTGACCACCAAATAGTTAATATAGATGCGAGATATGAATAATACCATATCTTGAGCCTAATTCCAGTAAGGATTTCCATAATAGATAGTGTGGTCTTAATGTGATTATGATTATGTCTTGCGATGTGATTCATAATTTGTGATGAGTGTTGAAATAAGAGATTTTATTGATATTTAGCATCATGTGTGGGTTGTTTGTGATTATTATTTTGATGATTGATATTTATTATTTTGTTGGACTATTGGAGATTGAACCTGACGAGAGTCATGAATATGTATCCTCATCCATGAATTGATAGTCACATTGATCATCTATGAGGTTCTATGATCTTCACCAAGATAGATTTGACATTAGGATACCATTAGATGAGTTGGACATCGATGGACCTACCATTGACAGCTTTTAGGAGTAGTTATGGAATGTATGATTTTTTAGTGATGATTTTTGGTTTAACTAATCCATTGGTTGTATTAAGGGACTTCATGAAGAGGATATTTCATCCTTTTCTGGATCAGTTTTTTGTAGTTTTTTTCAATTAAATATTAGTGTACTCCCAACCCATATTTGTTCTTGACCAACATCTTATCATCACCTTGAGTACATGGAGATAGAATCATATTTATTACTGTTTTCTCCTGTTACTCATTGGTTTCCTCTTGTTCGCATGTCAGGTATTTTATAAGGCATCACTCAGTCTTTGTAAGACTAACATAGAATAAATTTGATATATGTCAGATTAAATTAGGTATCTTATACATACACGATGTTCACCCTACTAGACACACCATGTATATGGATTTCACATGTGTTTGAAGGCATTTGTACCATGATTTGTTTTTATAAAAGCCAAAAAATACTACCCGATTAATTAAAACATAATATTAGGAAAGTTCTCGAGATTGAACCCATAAAAACGATGAATATGAATAAATAATGGATGAATGCCAATCGGTTGAAAAAAGAGTATGAAGATGGCGTGAAAGAGTTTATCAAGTTTGCAGAAGATCATGCATGTGACCCTTCTCAAATCCTTTGTCCGTGTTTATGATGTTTTTATTCATGGAAAATTAGTCCAGAGGAGTTAGAAGAACACCCGATCTGTCATGGAATAGATCGAAGTTATACATGTTGGAATAAACATGGGGAAGAACCAATGTAGGTATTGACTCAGAGAACACGGCATTTTATAGATCATCTGATATGATTAGAAGCGTGAAAAGTGAAGACGATCGTATAGAGGGTGTGATTATAGATGTGAACGATGATGAAGATCATATTGAGTAAATCTCAAGGACAGTTGAAGATGAACTTCGTGATTTCCCAAAATTGTTTGAGAAGTTAAAGAGTTGTGCAAAAACGTCATTGTATGCTGGTTGCACTAAATATACAGCATTGTCAGCCGTATTGAAGCTGTATAATTTGAACGCATGAAACGTGTGGAGTGACGCCAGTTTTACGGAACTACTTGCTCTCCTGAATGACATGCTCCCAAAAGATAATTAACTCCCAAGCTGAACATATGATGCCAAACGAATGCTACGATCGATGGGTAAGATCTCTGAAAGAATACATGCTTTCCCGAATGACTGTATATAGTTTTCCAAGGACCGCAAATCACTTAATGAATTCCCAAAGTGTGGTGCTTCCCGAAACAAGAAAGATGATTCTAGTCCTACGAATGTTGTATGGTACGTTCCAATCATTCCTAGGTTTAGACGCCTATATATAAGTGAAGAGACTTCAAGACAATTGACATGGAATGCAGATACAAGAATTAATGATGGGAAACTACGTCACCCTGCAGACTCTCATCAGTGGAAGAGAATTGATCACGAGTATCCTGAATTTGGGAACGAGCTGAGAAACCTTCGTGTGGCATTATATACAGATGGGGTGAATCCTTTCGGTTGTCAAAGAAGTTGTCACGGTACATGGCCGGTTATGTTGGTAAATTATAATTTACCACCGTGGTTATGCATGAAACGAAAATGCATCATGTTATATATGCTTATATCAGGACCAAAACAACCAGGTAATGATATTGATGTTTATTTGGCCCCATTGATCGAGGATTTGAAAATATTGTGGGATTCAGGTGTTACGATGTATGATTCTTACAAAAATGAACAGTTCACTTTGAAATCCATGTTGTAAGGGACGATAAATGACTTTCCTACTTATGGAAATTTGTCAGGATATAGCATTAAAGGAACTCAATGGTGTCCCATTTGCGAACAAGGTACACAGTCAATTAGGTTGAAACATTCATCGAAAACCGTTTTTCTAGGAAATCGCAGATTTCTACCCCGACGACATAAGTACCGATCTTGGACGTCATCATTCAACAGATGTTCAGAGGAACGTACAACACCGTCTCCACTAACAGGTGATCAATTGTTTGATAAAGTGAAGGATTTGGACACTAGTTTTGGTAAACCATTTTCGAAAAACCTTACGAAAACTGGTTGGAAGAAGAGATCAGTTTTTTTTGAATTACCATGCTAGAATTGTCTGTATGTCAGACATTTTTTTGATGTTATGCATGTTGAAAAAAATGTATGTGATAGTGTCATCGACACGTTGATAAATGCACCCGAAAAAAAAGGATGGAATTAAAGCTAGATTGGACATGGTTGAGATGGGAATATGAGATGAGTTGGCACCAGTGAAGGGTGAAAAATGAACATTTCTTCTTCCTGCTCCTTACACTTTTTCCCGGCTAGAGAGATATTATTTTCGCAACTTCTTGAATGATGTAAAGGTTCCATAGGGGTATTTATCAAATATCGAGGACATCGTGTCAATGGGAGATTTAAAATTAAAGGGTCTGAAATCACTTGACTGTCATGTTTTGATGCAAGATTAGTGTGGATATGTCATGAAGGACTGATTAGGGTGGATATTTCATGTCATATCCAAAGAGGGTTATGTCGTGAAGATGGCCTATAAAGGGAGTGTTTAACTACGAGAAATGATGGATATATTACAGATCCCTATCCAATAAGAGAGAATATATTATGATGGGGAGGATCATGATGCATTATGAGCCATATATGCTAAGATTGTTTTTTTTATTGGGTGCAAGATGTTTCCTCATGGAAAGAGAGGTTGTGTTGTATGTGGTACCTATGTTGGGGTGTTCCACCATGTCCCATATGGTAACACTATAATTCATGTTATAGATTATTTTTCACTTTTATTAAAGAAAATGTTTTTAATATTAAAATCATATTCAAACTTGTTTCCCTCATTTTAATTATCCACTAATGTAACCCATCTTCTCATTATGTTTCTTCTCTTCCAAATTCAGATATTCATAATTTTTTTCCAGAATGGAGTGTTGTTCGTCCAAAATGATAGTTAGAGGTATGTTTATAACTCAAACTTGATCTATAACCCATTTATTCTACAATTTATATGTGTTTCATAATTTATTCCTCAATTATGGTTTTTTAGATTATGTGATTCCTACTTATTGAAGTCGTGTCATCGGGTGATATTTTTTTGAAAGCCTCTACTATGTCAAGGTAGGTGGTCCCCATATAATCTATATGGTGTATCCATATTTCATATGACATGTGATGTGTGTTCTAGATAACCAATGGATATAATCATGTATAAAAGTTTATTGAAATTTTTCTTAAGGCTCAATGGTACTTCAATTGAGTTATGATTTGATTCCAAAAACCAGGAATTAGTACATTTAGTTTCTATAGAAATATGATAATTGTGTAATTGAGGGTTCCTGGTGTCAGATACAACATTATATGTTCATTTCACCACTTGAGAAAAATTATAGGCTATGAAGGATATGCTTTTTCTTCCATTTTAAGTATATTGTTACCATTGACACTAATGTACCTGGGTTAGAAATTAATTTATTAAGTATAGACTTGCTACTAAGGGTGATTTCCCTATAGTAGACTATGATATAATTACATTTAATTGGTACCTTTAGCCTCCTCTAAGTAGAATGTGTGTGTGTGAATTATGTAACTTCATCTTGGGGGGATTTACCCATATAGACAATTAGAGTATCATTATCATCGTTCTGGTTGATATAAATGATGTATAGTGTGGGTGTTACTTCCCGTTATGGATTATGTTAATCGAGTGGGTTTTAGTACTGTTTTGATTGTGGATAAATGTTTGGAATGAGTGAACTGACATTTATTAGACTTCGTGTGAGTAAGATGTTATTCCATTCTAATTTTCATTTGCCTATGTAAATTTTATTAAGTTGTTTGTAATTTCCAATATGTATTATTGAATTTAATGGTTATCTATGCATTACTACGCTATTATTACCATAGTGGATGAGAATATCCTTTATTGAAATGTTTTTTTGCATGTCAGATGACCTTCCCAATCACCAAATTCGTACCAATTGCTTGAGATGACATTACACCCTATATATAGAATTCCGGATTTGGTTTCATTATAATTCTTAGTGGCTTAATATAATAGGTTATGAAACATTATGTTTTAGGATTAAATATACCTAGTTTTATACTTTCATGGTCTTATGGACATTTTAAACTTGACTAAGAACCTTCTGTGAAACAATCTATATGATTCGGGGCTATATTTTTTTTATTTTACTTTTGTTGGTATTGTTTGGGAAAAATAAACTTAAGGGATGAGATCATTTTAAACAAATTATATTTTCCCATTTCTCATCATTATTTAAATTTGGGTCCACTTCTCTATTACATATAATGTTTATATTCCATGGTAGAGATGCCCATTAGGTGAGACCTTATAGACAGTGTCTCCCTATCCTATTTGTTTGATATTATAATACCATCGTGGTGATGTCAATTTGGTGAGACCATATTAATTGGGTTTCCTCTCCCTTTCATAATATGTTTTTATTCAACAGTCAATATTCTTATGATCTAATACCTTATAAATAGATTCCTGAGGACTCCTTTATTTAATGTTTTTATCCAAAAATCGATATGCCCATGTTTTGAGACTATATAAAAAGAGTCATCTTCTCCCCTATGCCAATTTTTGTGTTGTAGTAAACGACATACTATTTGGTTGAGATCATTATATCCAAATTCCTCATTTCTTCTAGGGTTTCCCTGATTTAATCAAGGATTCATATGTCGTATGGTTGTGATCATATAAACAAGGGAAACCATTCTACTTGGCCTTTAATTTTTCTACGGTAGTAATGAATCTTTTTTCATACTTCATTGGAATGAAAATGTACATCACTGGAAAACATGATATTTATAGTGATATTTTTAGAGACACCCCAACACTGGCTAAACTAGGAAATTTTCACATTGGGTGATAATATAAAACCCATGGATGGGAAATATTTATTTTTCTTCTATCAGATTCTTACATATATTTGTTATAATATCACACTATAAATGCACTTTATTATATTTAAAATATTTAGACACACCATTAGTGGTGTCCTAATGAGTTTTAATAATTCTATTTTTGGGAACCGTAGTGCCAAAGAATTTTTTTAGTTTTAGGGAGGGGATATGATACTATTGTTGATGGATGGATTTCAGAGATTTGTAAGAGCTAGGATATGGGACTAGGTCTATCTTAAAAAGTGTTTTATTTACAGTGATAATTTTTATCTAATATTTAAAGGATAAATTTTTTAGATACAATATGTTTTTATAACATTGAATCATCTTTTTTTTATTTCATGGTTGATGTTATTATTATTTTTTCCATTCTGATAAGATGTTCATATTTTTTCATATTTTATATTGTGACGATTTTCTAGAATTTTTGTATCTTTCTATGATTTATATATCTCTATAATATATAGGTTATAGTCTCCCCGCATTATATATAGATCATAGTCAATGGTCAGTAGCCGCTCAAATTTTGAGAGGTGTGCTTTAGGTCGACTACTTCTTAGTGATATACATCAACAATAGTGAAAAAAAATAATGTTTCATTTTTCATCGAGGAAAGGTTAAATTATATTTTATGTTTCTTTATTTCAATTTATTGGTTGGATGTTATAGAAAAATTTTATTTAGTTTTTTTCTACTAGAATTTGATTAGTTTTATACCCATTAATATGAAAAATTGGTATCATATCATATTCTATTATATATGGATTTATATTTGAGCAATTGATGAATTTAGAAAAAAATTTTTTACTAAACATGATGTGTTTTATGAATGATGTCCATGATCTGTTAAATTTCATCAAACCACACCAAGTTATTTAAACTATGTCCCTTTTTATTTTCGTAAATATAAAAATATATAATGGTTTAAGAAAAAAGACATGGATGGTGTTTCTAAAAAGTGGTAATCATAAAAAATGATTTTTTATCATGGTTTTGGATAAAAATATTTTGACTATAATGATATTTGGAATTCTGGGTAAAAACTATGAAATAATTTTGCAAAACTATATCATGGATTCAATACTATAATTATTAAATGATATTTCATAAATTAATTTTCTAGGAAGTTAAACTATTTTCTTTTGACAATTGGTTTCCCAAGGAAGATTCATGACATGCTTTATTATAAACCATAATTTGGTTTTTTATAAACAAAAAATATTAAACTCAAAAATCATAACAATCACTTAATCAAAAGAGGGATTTGAACATACCGAATTTTTTTATATGACGTGATATATGTCTAAAATTTTTTATGTAGTTTATTTAAATTAAAGATCCTATAAATTATAAAATAAGGGAAATATAATAAAATTTATATTAATTCAAGAAATTCTCATAGTTGATAATATAAATTGTTCTTATTAAAAGTCATTATGGGGGAATTTATTAAAACAATGAAAAAAATTTGGTTGAATTGATTATGGTTTAAATACAAGGTAATATATGATATTTAATTTACTAGAATTTACACATGATATGATATGTTCAAAATGAGTATAAATGTGTTAATATTTCCATAAATACTATATATTTGAAATATAAAGAAATTCATATTGAATACCATGAAAGTAGATAATATGAAAGTGTTAATGTTGAATTAAATTTGAAATATTTATATGTTCTAATTTATAAATTATCAATTTTTTTTTAATTTTGAAGTGTTTATAATTACTAATTTTTGAAATATTCATAAATGATTATCTTATATAAAAACCTATAATTTTTTCATTTATTTAGTTTGTTTATTGTTTATTTAATTCATTAAAACAAAGTGATTATATTTTTAATGGATTTATTATTTAGTGTAAACCACTTCTTATAAATGTTAACACACATATAAGGTGGTTAATAGAAGTTACAAAATATGATTGTTTTATATTAACGTATTATATAATTTTATAAAAGATTATGAACATGATTGTAATTGGTTTGTATAATTTATAAATATTAGGTGTCAGTATTATATAAGAATTAAGGTCTCTATTGAGTAATAATATATGGGTAGGGTGAATTTGGGTAAAAAATCCCCTTAAATAATTGTCTTAGCCTCGATATAGAAAAGTGAGGATTGGATATGTAATGTCCTAGAATTTTTGTATAATTTATTTTATTATATGGATTTATTTCGAGACCGCGAAATATGACGGCACATAAATCGGAGGCCCGTAGTGCCCAGAATGATCATTTGAAAATTTTTATGTTTTAAATAGAACGTATGACCATTTTTTTAAAAAATTGGAATAAATCTTAAACGGGAACCTAGATAATAAATCTGGGGGCATCATTGCGTTCAGGATAGCGGGTTCACCCTATGCATGACTTAAGTTTAGTCAGCACCGAACTCTAGTGAGAAAACATGAAAATGGCAGAACCATAAATAAAATAATTAAATAAAATTATTTTATTGTTGAAAATGATTATAACTCACGAACGGTGTATCAGATTAAAAATATAAGACCACCACTAAACACGTCAGGCTATTATTTCCTTAGACAGACCCTAACATTGGTTGATACATGCCAACAGTGGAAGTTAGTATTTGGACGTAAATAAAATAAATAAGTATCAATTATTTTAATGTTAAATCCTTTAACATCTAAATGGAAACTAAGATTAAAAATTTTAGAGTACTGCTGGATTCATGGGTGTGTGTTTCCATTAGGCAGAGCCTAATCTCAACCGACGCAGATCATGGGTGTCTCTTAATAATTTTTGAAAATTTTTAAGGTATGTTTAGTAAACGTGCAAGTGGGATTTTCTATCTTTTGAACCATCGATTGAATCAAAATTCTGAATGAACCGTTGAATTCAGAATGATGATATTTTCTAAGAAATTACTAAGAATTTTATAGGACAACTAGTCGACTATCCCTAAATATGTGGAGTGGTGAAATGATAACAAATGCGGGGGAGGAGTAGTTCTAATTTTTCTTGTCAGGGTGATTCCCTCTAAGACCTAGGGGTCATGTAATTTTCAGTAAGACTTTGGGGCTTGTAAGGGTTGCACCTCACACCTTGAAAGGTGGATTATATAAATAATAATAAAATGAAGGCCTTCGGGCCATTCCGACATACAAATAACTACCATTTGGTCGACAAGGGCTGGGGGGAAAAGTAATTTTTCAGAATTTTTGAGAAAAAATAATAAAATAATTTAAAACAATTATTTTCTTTTCATTCTCCCTTTGAAGTGGAAGACAATAACACTTCAGGAAATTGATATGGCATTGATGATATTCATCATTGAGCCTCATTAATTGCTCATTAAATTCGTAGCGTAGCAATGCTTTATTGTCCTGAAACAACAACGTTGTTTCTTAAATAAAGAATAGTAACGATGCGACGTCACACCATATTGGGAACACTCTGACGTGCTCCTATTTATAGTTCAACGCGCTACGGAAATATGGATTTTAAATTTAGATGATTCTCTAGAGAACCTCTAACAAACATCAACCCCAGTGAAGAATGAAGGACACCAGCAGAAATTAAAATTATTCGATGCCATTTGAGTATCAGAACCGAGAAGCGACACCAACGCCTTAACCCCTCAAGGAAGAATGTGAGGAAAAAAAATCAAGAGGTAAGGGTTGATTTATTTTAAAGTTTCACTATTCGTATTGAAGAACGACGAAAGCAGATTAACCCATGAACAAGTTAACCTACTGACCTTGCGTTCTTGGTGGAGGGTGATTTTTTTGGGGTTTCATTATCTGGGATTTAATTAACTTTGGTGATCAAATTAAATTCCCTAAACCACCCTTGTTTTGTAAACATCTAACGCGATGTGACTGGGCTGACATGAAAATGGCCTGAGCCCCTCCCCCATGGATGGTAGTCGTATTTAAAAATTCATGTCGATGGAAAGGCCGTTTTGAGACCGTCGCATTGGAGAGGACGATCCCTGGATAACGTAGGTGCAAACAGCTCATAGAACGGACCACTGATGGAAACTCAGTGGTCCTTAGAAGAATCTATCGGCGGTGGCCCACAGTGGCGGCTGCAGGTGAAGGGTGGTGCGACAAGACGACGTGCTAGAGGAATGGCTGCGACCGGACCTTGCCTAGATGAAGTAGGAGGAGCCACCGGATGAGGCCACTTGACCGTATTGGAGACCTGCAAATGAGGCACCGAGCCACGTCCCATGTGATGGGCATCGGTCTCTTGACTTCAGTAGAGGAGGTTCCCCATGACGACCCACAGGGTGATTGCAGCGGATGGAAGCGGCTCCGAGTAGTATCCAATGAGGTGAAATGGTCCTCCTCTTGCGAACCAGGTGGGGCGTGAAACTACCAACATCCCGGAACCGCACCGCAGGCCGAACCCATGGTTCACCGGGTCGGTCCTGATTCCCAGTGGACCAAACCATTCTTGTGGGCTGAACCCGCTCACAGAGGGCCAGAACAGCTCTGGAAGGGTGAAACCGAGCCCTCTTTGTGCCGGGCTCAACAAGACCGGGTCGCCGTGCAACTCAGCCGGCTGGACCCTCAGCAAACCAAGCCAGGTCCAGCGAGGCATATTGGGCCTAGACCTCTGGCCTGGCCGGACCAGACTGACCTCAACCCACATCGGGTTTAGTCAAATCTGTCTTAATGAATTAGGGTGTGTGGGACAACCGGGCATGGTTGGTCAGGTCAGTCCGACCGGGTCGGACCGGGTCCCGTCGCATCTGGACCATTGTAACATAAATGCCTAAATCTTACTGAATGTATGTACGATTGATGAGAATTTTTCAGTGTCATCACCCCCTCGATGAGCCAGATCTTTTGAAACATTCTATGGTGACTTTCATGGATGTCAAGATGCGACGAATGGCTTGAGGTGTTGTTCTCCCATGAACACAACATTCAAAACCTAGCGACTGAGTAAAACTTGACGAGTGATGCCTTTCGGACCAACAGGAAGCACCTCTATGTGACATAGCTGGCCCATGGTGAGAAGCACCACTTTTTGACTTTATAGGACCATGGTACGCGATGATTAGGAGAACCACAATAGGCCATAACTTGTGTGAAGCACCTCTATGTGATTTTTCAGGACCAAAGTATGCAATGGGGAGGAGTACCTTAGCAGTCCATGTTTAGTGAGAAGCACCACTTTTTGACTTGGAAGGCCCATTGTTCTCGATACAGGAGGAGTTATCTAGCAACCGAGGTGTTAAATGTTTGTGACTAACGATGCTACTTTTACTACACTAGAATATACCTGGTGTGATCTGTCTTGTGTTTTTTTTCTTTACTTTGAGGAATTTTTGTGTTTTTGTTACTTATTTTGGGGCTCCCTACTGAAAACTATGTTACTCACCCCTGCAAAGGCTTCACCCTCACGTGTTGTGTCTGGTGTAGATGAACGACGTGATGACAACGGTGATCAGGGAGATGAGACTGATGAATGCTATGATGGTGGACTTGGGGTCCTAGGACTAGGCGGGGCCCAGTAGGACCGAGTAGACATGAAATACTACTTCAGCTTCCAGTAGCTTCCCTACTCTCCGATGAGGTGGGGTCTTATGTCGATGTCCATCAGAGTTTTCTTTTGTACTTTACTTTTTCAGTTGTTTCGGGTTTGTATTCTAGCCGAATTAATTTTAGTTGTACTTGAACTCCACATGTTTCAGTGGTTATTTTTTACATTTTCAGTGTTTGGGGGTGTGTTTGGGGGTGTGTGTGTGTACATGTACTCAGGAAACTGCCTCCCACTTGCAGGTCAATGTCTTTGGCGCTATTCGCCAGCCCCAAACCTTCAGGAGGCGGGCATGGGGGTAGTCACGGTACATGCCCTGGGGGACGTGCCATGACAAAGTGGTATCAGAGGGTGATTGGTTCCCCCTCAAAGACCAAGAGTTTGATGTTTTTTTTTGGAAACAATGTTAAGTGTTGTGAGTTATAATTTCAGTTTTGGGGAGTCCATTGTTAGTGCAACGGTCGACGTATCCATATACTAGGACCTTGAATTTTTTTCATCTCAATACATGAAAACACTAGTTGCATAAGTGTCTCCTTATTTTTTAATAAGAGTCAGATCACCAGGAATAACCATGTAACCATGGAACATATTGATCTCTCTCGAGATGCCTCCACGTAGATGACCAGCCAGGATCCCGATGTGAGGTCATGAGGTAGGCCGCCTAACGACGAGGCATCTGTTGAAGGACCAATTCTAGAGATATACCCATTAGGTAGTGAACCAGTGCTACCACTGCCTGATGGTCAGCATCTAATACTGATAGTTCTAGCAGAGGATGTTCATCATCTCAGTGCCCTACAATAGTTTCAGAGATATAGAACTCCTATGTTCAGGGGAGAGATGGATCCTAAGGTCGCTGGGGACTAGTCGGAGGCTGTGATTCATGTCTTCCTCTTAGTGAGGACACCTCCTGACCAGATGGTGATCTTGGAATCATGACTTTTTTTGGGATCTGAAGGTAGATGGTGGAGTTTGACCATCCAGACTCACGATGATGCGACCCTCACATAGGTTGACTTTGGGAGGCTTTTTCAGGAGGAGTATTTTCTTGCAACATTGTGCTCTGTACACATCTAGGAGATGATTCACCTACACCAGGATAGCAAGATGGTGCCTGAGTACTCGGTGAGGTTCAAGAATATTTCTCATTACTCCATAGATATGGTGCGAGACCCTTTCATTAGGGTTGTAGCCTTTGATCAGAGACTCAATCGGGATATATGGGATTTAGTGGTGCATCTCAGCATCCCTACCCAGGCCGGGGTGCTGAAGAAAAACCTTATTATGGAGAGCTTCATGAAAATTTAGGTGCCCACAGGTAGAGCTACCAGCATACCCCAGGCGATATAGTCTTCGACAGGCTACAGACAGCAGACGCATGAGCCTAAGCAGGCTAGGTCATTCAGAGGTTGACCCCTAGAATCAAGGATAGTAGTGCGAGGCTCCCAGGCCTGAGGGTGTTTGATTTGGGACATGCATTACTAGTCATGCAGTGGGTAGGGACACATGGCATCTCACATCCCAACCCTCCTTATAGATGAAAAACATATGATCAATGGGTCGCTAAGGCAGAGATAACAGTTCAAAAGAGGAGGTCTATTGGGTGGCAGACATGGAAGGAGAGCTGGACGAGCGGCAGGTGGTGGGCGACGATTCGGGTTGTTACCGTCACTACCAACAAGTGGTCCACCCCGACCTCAAGGAGAAATAGGAAAAGGGAGATCTCATCTTTCGACAGTAGAGGCTTACAACCATGACACTCTACAGATAATCTGAGGTATGACCTATGTATTCTCCACCCTAGCTACAATACTTATAGACACAGCTGTTATTCAATCCTTACTTTCCAAAACTCTCGTTTGGAGCTCATAGATTCCAGTGGAGTCTTTGTATCGATCTTTATGTCTATAGACTCCTACGAGAGACTGATAACACACTAGTGTCATCAGATTGAGCTTACTCAGTAGGCAAGAGCTTGGGCTGGGATATCCTAGAAACAACATTGAGGCCTTACGATGTCATCTTGGGTATGAACTGGTTATCCATAGTCCATGCTCAAATCAGTTGTTTTAGGCATTTATTTCGGTGTGTCTGTACAGATGGGACAATGTTTTCTTTCACCGGTGAAAGTGAAACCCTTGTAGCGTAGGAAAAACTCCCTTGGAGGAGGGTGTTGCCGATCACTCACTAGTTGGATATCCTCACCCTCAGTTCAATAGAGGAGGGGAGACTATGTTTTCCAATAGTGGTGGACAAGTAGGAGGATGTTTTTTCAGACTAGGTTCCAGGACTACCACCTCATAGAGATTTAGAAATTTGCATTGACCTGTACCCCGGGATGACACTGATATCCACAATGGTGTATCGAATGGCTGTTGTAGAACTTCACGATCTAAGGGTACATCTAAGGGACTTACAAGATAAGGGGTTCATAAGGCCCTATGTTTCGAAATGGGAATCCCCAGTGATTTTTTTACAAGATGTTATATGGAATTTTGAGGTTGTATGTGTATTATAGAAACTTTAACCAAGTGGTCGTAGAGAACAAGTACCCACTACCAAAGGGGTTGATGGGAACATAAATTAGTTAAAGGGGTAGCCTTTTGTGTGGATAGAATGGTGCAAGTAGTCTTTTTAGTAGTTCAGACAATGGCGGTGGTTGGAGATACTCCAGGACTATGACTTTGAGATAGTATATACTCTTAGGAAGGGGCACGTGGTAGAAGACGCACTCAGATGGAAGCCTAGTTTACGACTGCTGGGTGTAGTGACAATGCAGCTAGCCATTATGAAGATATCCTTCGTGGATAATGATGGGACAACTTACCTGTAGTCTAAGACTATCACTACCCCACACCTTCACTGAGTTTGGGAGGCACATATTGGAGACTTTTTCAGTGAGGCACGCTGTGTACAGGTATCCTCAAGGTAGACTCCAAATAGATTTCTGATAGGTGGGGAAGTGTTATCCCTTTTTATAGGGTGTACCATGGTACCTTGGACGTTACGGAAAGAGGTGTTGAGGGAATCCAAAACATTCCCTTTGGTAGTATATATTGGTGTGGTGATGATGTACCAGGACCTTCAATGTTAGTACTGATTGGAGGAAATGCTTCATGCTTGTGTCCTGGTTTTTTTACAGTTGGGAGGACCACCTACCACTGGTGGAGTTTGTGTACAGTAATATCTATAACACCACCATTGTCATGGCACCATCTGAGGCCATGTATGGGCTACCACTGAGAAGGTACAGATCATCTAGGAGTGGATAAGGAATGCACCAATAAAATAGAAAACTTATGCTGATAGGATATAAAGACATTGGAGTTCGAGGAGGGAGACCCTGTTTTCTTTCCGGTCTCACCTTGATAGGGATTGGAGAGATTTTCACGAAGCGTAAAGCTGTCTCTGAGGTTCATCAGAACTTTTCAATTTCTGAGTGGAGTTGGCGAGGTGGCATACTGCCTAGATCTACCCCCATAGATTCACCAGGTTCATTTGTTTTCCATGTGTCGCAGCTGAGTAGGTACACGCATGATCCATCACACGTCATCGACTATGGCGAGCTATTCATCGATGACGGGGTGATGTTTTTGGAGATCCTAGTGGAGATAGATGATCGACAGGAGTGGGTCCTGTGTGGGCAGTCTATTCCTCTGGTGCGCATCCAATGGAAGAATGGGAATCTCTAGGATAGCACATTGGAGTGGAAGGCTAGGGTTCATGCTCAATACCCAAATTTGTGTGTCTTTCCTTTGTTTTGGATTTCAAGGATGTAAATCCCTAAGGTGGGGAGAATGGAATGTCTTGGAATTTTTGTATTTTTTATTATATGGAATTATTTTGAAACTGTGAAATTTGATGGAACATAATTTTGAGGCCCGGAGTGCCCGAAATGTTTTGTTGAAAAATGTTAAGCTTTAAATAGCAGGTATGACCAGTTTTCCTGAAAAGTTGAATAACTCTTACATGGTTTCTTGGATAAGAAATTTGAGGGGGTCGTTGTGTTCAGGATGGCGGGTTTACACTATGTGCGACGTAAGTTTAGTTGTCACAGGCCTCTAGTGAGAAAACACAAAAATGGAATAACATTATATGAAATATTTAAGTAAAATTATTTTATTTTTAAAAATTCTTATATGTCATGAATGGTGACTCAGATTAAAAATCAGAGACCACTTCTAAGCTCGTGACAGTATGATTTCATTAGGAAAACCCAAACATTGGCCGGCACGGGCCAACATTGGAAATTATTTTTTGGTAGTAAATAAAATAATTATGTAACAATTATATTAATTTTAAATACATTGACATCTAAACAATAACATGGATTAAAAATCTGTGAGTACCGTTGGAATCAGGGGGGCGTGTTTCCTTTTGGCGGATCCTAACCTCGATCGACGTGGTTCAAGGATGTCTGTTAATATTTGTTGAATTTTTTTTGGTAGGTTTAGTAAAAAATAAATAGGGATTTTGTATCTTTCGAACAGTCACTCAGATCAAATATCTGAGGGAGGTGTTGAATTCTAAATATCGGGATTCAAATAAAAATGACTAAACTTTAGCTGGAAAGGGCGGGGAAGAAGAGTTATTTTTTCAGACATTTCGAGAAAAATAATAATCAATTTTAAATGAATTATTTTATTTTCATTCTCCCTTTGGAGTTTTGGATGGAGACGCAGCGAGGTAGAGACAGGGCATTGACTAGGAGATGGCAATGCGCATCAATGAGGCTCATTAATGGCTCATTAAACTTGAAATGTAATGACACTTTAATGGAGAGAAATAGTGACACTTTTTCTTAAGTAAAACACTGTAATGACATGACATCACACCATAATGGGAAGGCTGCAATGTGCTCTTATTAATATTACAAAAAACTGGGAAAATATCGAATATAAATTTGGAGGATTATTTGGCGACCCTCTTCCAGACATCCACCCCAGCGAATAACATTGAACGCTGATAGAACTTCTCATTCTTCGACGCCATTCGAATATAGGAACCAAGAAGAGACACCAACATATTAACCACTCGAAGAAGAACGTGTGACAAAGAACATAAATAGGTAGGGATTGATTGATTTGAAATTTTCCCCATTATGATTTCAAAATGATGAACATGGATTAACCCAAGAATAGGTTAATCTGTGGGATATACGTTCTTGCAGGAGGCTTACTTTTTTTTGGTTTCTTTATTCAGGATTTAATTATCTTTTTTGCTCAAATTAAAATCCCCAAACCTCCCTTGTTTTTTAAAATTCTAATGAAGAGAGTTTGAGACAACACAAACAAGGCTCGAGCCCCTCCTCCATGGGTTTTATTCATGGAAATTCATTCGAATCAATATCATCGAATTTTTTAGATCATCGTAGTGGAGATGACGATCCCCAGATAACGCAGGCACATGCGACATGAAAAACATACCTCCGCTGTGGACCCGGTGGTCCATAGAAGAATCCAA
Organism: Viscum album; assembly: GCA_963277665.1. NCBI lineage: Eukaryota > Viridiplantae > Streptophyta > Magnoliopsida > Santalales > Viscaceae > Viscum > Viscum album. Next base: position 500,852,146 of record OY728139.1, read on the forward strand.
TGGCAGTGGAATATAACTGTAGATGCAAGTGGGAGGCAGTGTGCCATGAGGGTGCACCAAAGGAAAGACCACGACCAGAGCTGGCTGTGATGCCGCAGGAGGAGCGGCCAGTAGAGCCAACAGATGGAGGCATTGGAAATTATCGCTCCACCACGACGGAGACCAGCGTATACAACACCAAGCCATGCCCTATATTATGGGATGATGACTCTTGACTATATCGGAGGAGGATCCCAGCGAAAAACTCATAGGGTGATGGTGTCGCACTAACATGGCTCTCGGGTATGTCTAGTGAGGTGGACAGGGTAGGGCGCGAAGTGCCTAGTAGTTTTGACCCACACCGCGGGTCGGACCATACCGGTCGCCCAGACCCCCACCCAGTAGGCTGGACCCATTTTTGCAGGCTGAAACTACACCCTCTTTGGTCCAGGTAGGATAAGACCGGGTTGTTGAGTGACTCATCGGGTTGGACCCTCATCCAATCGGGCCGAGTCCAGCGAGGCCTATTTGGCCTGGCCTACTAGCCAGGATGGACTGGACTAACGTCGACCTACACCAAGTTATCATCGAGTTCATCATAATGAACCAGTTTTTGTGGGACACTAAGGCGGGGTTTTTTGGGTCGGCCTGAACGGGTCAGACTGAGTCCCGTCACAATCGGTCCCCTGGTTACAAAAATGCCCGATTCTTGAAAAATGTTCATCCAATTGGCAAGGCTTTTGCGACATTGAGACCCTCTCAATGATCTGGATCTTTTAGCACTCTACATGGATACTTTTATAGATGTTGAGATGTGATGAATGGATTGAGGAGCGGTTCTCTCAAGTGAACTACTATGAGAACATGATGAGTATGAGTACCTCGGTAGGCCATGACTAGTGGTAATAACCTCTGTGTGACATTTCAATCCCACAGTACTTAATGGGGATGAGTACCTAAGAAATCCAAGGTTAGTGGGAAGCACCTGTGTGGGACATGGAAGGCCCACTATACTCGATAGAGGAGGAATTATCTAATAGCTGAGGTGTTCAAAGTTTTTTACTGATGATGCTACTATTACTACTCTAGAATATATATGGTGTGAGTTTTAATATGTTTCATTCTTTACTTTGCGGAATTTTTGTGTGTTATTTCCTTTTTGTTTTGGGGTATCTACTAAGTACTATGTTACTCACCCCTGCATAGGATTCTTCTTCACGTGTCGTGTCTGGAGCAGACAACCGACATTACGATAGGGGTGCTCAGGGAGACAGGACTGAAGGACGCTACGATGGTGGACATGGTGTCCTAGGACCAAGCGGGGCCCAATAGGACCAGGCAGACAAGACGTACTACTTCTACTTCCAATATCTTATCTACTCTCTAATCAGGTGGGGTCTTATGAGAATGGAAATTAGTTTTTACTTTTGTACTTACTATTTTCAGTTCTTCTTGGGTTTGTATTCTGGCCCACATACTTTCAGTTGTACATGCACTCTACTTGTTTTAATGGTGCTTGTTTCCTTTTTTTCAGTGAGTTGGGATGTGGTTGGGTGTGTGGGTGCCTACAGATACTCTGGAAAATTCCCCCCACATACAAGTCGACCCCTTCAACTCTAGTCGCTAGCCCTTGGCCTTCGGGAGGCGGGCTTGGCGTAGTCATGACACAGGCCCCGAGGGACTGGTCATGATAGGATACCTCTCACAGTATACATTGTTTTGAGAGGATTCTGGTTTCATATGATTATAAATATTTTCTTGAAATTATTTCATAAACCTCATCCTTGGGATGTATTTAGATATATGTGAACGTAATTATATTCAATTTTTTAGTGTTAATAAAATTCATGAGTTTAATAAGTTATTCTACATTAATATATGTTGAATATATTAATTTTATTGAATGTATAAGATAAAAAATAAAATCCCTAAAATCATGAATATATAAATAAAATACATAATACAAGATGGTTATATTTGATAACCCCTTAAAATACTATTTGTATGGGTCATTTTAAAGGAAACACATGTAAATAGATCACTTATTCAAAATGGTCGGTTTATGAAAAAAATTTGTTGTCAAAGAATATCATATGTATGACACGTTGGGTATAGATAGCCCTTTAAGTTAGGCATCCAAATCACATTGATATATTTATAACACACATAGATTCCAAACCTAATATATTAATAAATGAATACATATGTGAAAATCCATATACAAATTTGTGTCTGGATTTTCCCACATAACTCCTCAAGATTCATTTATGATTTGACTGACATGACGGTCTAACTAAACATATATGTGATTATAGTAAAATTATTTTGCACTAAAATGTTAATAAAATATAGATCTTTTCTCAATTATATATACGATTCAATACAAGGGTACATCATTCTAGTGGAAAATTAACATTCATCTTAGAAAGGGAAATCACTATATGTGGTTGGTATGATTTTCTTTATTAAATCTCTTATTATCACTAATGTGGTGCACTTATTCAAAGTTTAAAAAATTTATATTGAGGTGATTAAGAGAATCAATGTCAAAATTAAAAATTTAATTTGGATTGGTAGTATCCTTGATAGTAAACCACTCACTTTCCTTTAGGACAACTGTGGAAATCCTCCCATTGATAGTGGTTTGGGTATAAAAAAAATTAAATACATCAAAGATTACCCTAAGGTTTGGTTAACTTGGAGTGTTCTAAATATTAAATATATGTCTCTCAACTTTCTCAAGTATATATTAATGGGAAAATTAAAGAGGATATATCTTTATTATATTAATTTAACAATCTAGTCGGCCACCAAATCATCATTTTTAAATTTTATTTCACGCTATATATGGATTGAAAATAAGTAATACTAGCTTAACATATGTCTTGGTAACTAGATAGTAATTCCTCTCATCTCTTCCATAATATATCAAGTTATTCATCTTGATATTTATGACTCAGTCATGGATTTTATTGATATTACTCAATAAAATCTTTCAAAATAAATCCACAGTGTGCTCAAAAGAAAATCTTTTTCTCCTAATACAATGTTCTTGTCTAGGAACATGCTCAGAATGGTTTTCAAATCACGAAATTATATTATCATACTGTTGGCGCCAAAAATACGGCCCGAATGAAAGGAAGGAAAAAGACAGGTGGCGCGCTACCTCGCGAAGCACAGCCGCGAAGCCCCGCCGCTAAGCACCCACACGAAGCGCCCCGACCCTCGTGGCCTCACGAAGCTCCGGAGGAAGTAATGCTCCGCGAACCCATTTGACGTTCGCGAGCCTCCGCGAAGCACCAGAGGCGGTAATTCTCCGCAAAAAGATTTGACGTTCGCGAGCCGCCGCGAAGCTCCAGAGGCGGTAATGCTCCACAGACGACGTTGATGTTCTCGAGCGCGCCGCGAATCACCGAAGGCGGCGTGCGAGCCCTGCTTCGCGGCACCCCTTCCCTATAAATACTAGACTCCCCCTGAGTCCCAAGGACGGACAATCTGACCTTTCAGCTTCTCCTCTCCCGAATCGCGAAGCACTCTTTGCCCTGGGAATCATGAGCTCCGCGAGGTATTTCTACTTCGCGAGACGACTCTACTTTGTCTCGTTTTGAGCCCCTCTTCCGAGAGGGATGCCCTTCGCGAAGCTCAAGGGCATTCGCGAAGGAAGGGGACTCCCAAGGGAACCTGGGCAGCCGCGGAGTGTTTATGCTTCGCGAAACACCCAACCCATGCTAGTGATCCCTATGCCAAGGCAGGATCACTATGCATCGCGAAGCACACTGCTCCGTAGGACCCTGCTTCTCGAGGCACCCCTTCCTCGCGAGGCAGTACTCCGCGAACACTGTTACACTTCATGAAGCACCTTCCACTCACACCTATGCCCCATGCTAAGGCCAAGGCACTCCACTTCGCAAAGCACACTCCTCTGCTTAGCGATTCCTCTTCCTGTGCAGCCCTCCTGGATTGCACGATGTGATTTCAAAGTCCCATGGACAATACCACCCGTAGCGTTGCTTCACCTAATGCTTCTTCACATAGGCACGCTAACGGCTATTGCTTCTTCGCATAGCCACGCTAACATGGGCCCCTCGATGGTTCGTTCCACGACCCCCCTTAACCATGGCCTTACCGGTACCTTCCCTTCCCCAAGGACCAGAGGGTACCGGTTATGTAAGTCCTAGGGGTGTGGAGTGAACCCACCTCGTCCGAGCTGCAGGATGTTAAACTGCCAAGCACCACGTCCCCAACACATGACGTTAAACTGTGATCCGACCTCATGCCCCTCGCGAAGGGTCCCCCCAGCTCGAACATTTTTTTACACCACTCGTCTCCACGGGAATGGAACTCTTACTCACATAGAATGAGATCCGCCTTGTCGGAGTGGCGTATGTTCGTAAGAGAAGGGCAACCCTAGCCCCCTCAACGGATGGTTGCACCTCTGCATCTCCGTACTTCCCCACTACCAAGGTCAGTGGAGGGCGTGATAGGGAACGAGGCACCTCCCATCGTCAGACCAAGGTCCATCTTTCCCGCGCTCTGTCACACCATGGGCCTCCATCCTGGAGTAAGTCCCAACACCATGGGCCGCTCAACGCGTAAGCCCCTCTTCGCTTCTCACGGACGCACCCTTCGCGACGTGATTGTCAGGTCCTTGCAACCTCTTGTTTCTCACACCGAGCATGACTCACGTGGGCTTAGAGTGAGCACCGACCCTGAACCCAAATATCCTCTTGAACTACGAGGTCTTTGATCCATGTCAAGGCATGGTACGTAGGAAGCCTCTATGAGGTTCAAGCCCACCTGTCTTTCACGTCGGGTTTCACCCCCGTCCAGCACGACGTTAAACTACACTCCGTTCCAGTGGTAAGCCATTGCGACCCAACCCATCTTGAACTACGAGGTCTTTGATCCATGTCAAGGCATGGTACGTAGGAAGCATCTATGAGGTTCAAGCCCACCAATCTTTCACGTCGGGTTTCACCCCCGTCCAGCACGACGTTAAACTACACTCCAGTCCAGTGGTAAGCCATTGCGACCCAACCCATCTTGAACTACGAGGTCTTTGATCCATGTCAAGGCATGGTACGTAGGAAGCCTCTATGTGGTTCAAGCCCACCCGACTTTCACGTCGGGTTTAACCCCCGTCCAGCACGACGTTAAACTACACTCCGGTCTAGTGGTAAGCCATTTCGACCCAACCCAACTTGAACTACGAGGTCTTTGATCCATGTCAAGGCATGGTACGTAGGAAGCCTCCATGAGGTTCAAGCCCACCCGTCATTTCACGTCGGGTCCCATTCCGGTCCAGTGGTAAGCCATTGCGACCCATCCCACTTGATCTACGAGGTCTTTGATCCATGTCAAGGCATGGTACGTAGGAAGCCTCCACGAGGTTCAAACCCACCCGTCATTTCACGTCGGGTCTCACCCCGGTCCAGCACGACGTTAAACTGCATTCTGGTCCAATGGTAAGCTGTTGCGACCTTTTTCCACCTAAACTACGAGGTCTTTGACCCATGTCAAGGCATGGTACGTAGGAAGCCTCCATGGGGTTCAATCCACATTGCTCGATCATTCATTCACGTCGAGTTTCGCCCTCGTCCAACATGACGTTAAACTGCATGCCTCCTTTTGTCCCGCATGACATTAAACTATACACCCAATTCTAGTCCGATGACAAGCTGTTGTGACTAACCCAAACTACGAGGTCTTTGATCCATATCAAGGCATGGTACGTAGGAAGCATTCCCAAGGTTCAAGCCCACCACCCATCGGACCTAGGTCCACTTTCACATCGGTTCACCGACAAACCCCCATCTGAACAACGAGGTCTTTGATCCATGTCAAGGCATGGTATGTAGGAGGCCTTCCCAAGGTTCAAGACCACCACTAGTGGGCCCACGGGTCTACTTTCACGTCGGTACTCTGACAATGCTCATCGGGCCAAGGTCCACCTTCACGTCAGCTTATCGACGTCATCATGAACTACGCGGACTTTGATTCCCTGCCACAGGGATACGTAGGAAGCCTCGTCAAGGCTCAAGCCCAACTTCACTGTCGCCCCTGCGATGGTCCCACTTCACTCTCCTTCCACTCCATTCATCAACCTACCACCCATTCTGATTCTCGCCCGGACCATCTTATCCTGGTGAGACCATGTCGGTACGCTCTTCTTCACTGTCGCCCATGGGCTGGCCCCGGTATCGATATCCCTTCAAGGAGGATCCCTCAATTTGATCTATCCTAGCTAATGCTCTGGTTGGGTTGATCCGTCTCCGCTGGACGTTAAACTTTAGGCATACCCTGTGTTGAGCACGGGAAGCTGAGGAAAACCTCATATATGTGTCTACGACATATAATTCCCCGCACTCGATGTGGGATGCCTCAGGCATCCACTCCCTCGAGAAGCCTTGTGGTCAAGGATAACAGACAGACATACCAGGTACCCCAGCATCCAGACACGCTACTGATGCCTCAACGTGACTACTCCCCTGACTGAAGGTTGCTGCCCTGACTGGACCCTTTGGAATGTCCCGACAGAAGCAGTGTAATTAATCAGCGTCCATGGAAAAATGGCACTGTGAAGAGTTTCACGAACAACGTATTAAATCTATATGGGAGACCCGGACTAGGTGACGAGTTCTGAGGAGGAATCCACAGGAGGAAGAACCGACATCCCATCATCCCATTTCGATCAAGGAGGAGACATCCCTGAATAAAGAGCGAATGTTGCCCGCCTTTGGAAATCATGAATGTGGGGCAACAGAAGCGCCGTGCGTCCTCCCCCACGGACGGATGGGTGCGCGCCCTGGCGAAAGCGTCGGAATCAGAAATGGTGAACCCAACGTGAAATTATTCTCCTCAATATGGAGATTAGTAGCATGTGAGACACTAGTAGATTGACGTGTCACTGGATCCAGATATCTGTTGCCTGGTCCCGCCAAGCAAATAGCAGGCCTGTCGTGAAACTCACCGGAAGTCGGGGCAGTAGAACTTGGGGCACTCCGTTCTGAAGCGTATCAGCGTGAATCCTTCTCACGGACATGGAGAATGGAAGAACGCTGGGGCACCGGCTGTCAATACTTTACCTCTCAGTACTGATGAGTTGATCCCTTCGTTTCTCAGGAACCAGGTTGTTGTTACAGAGATGCGATCACCGTCCGCTCCTCGCCCACGCAGAGGCAGGGGAAACACCACGACGACCACCCCACATAGCGCCGCTACCACCACGACGACCGCCACATCGCAGAATACGGGGCGCCCACACCCCCTTTCCCCATCAGAGGTCATCCAGCAAAGGGTGATCAACAACCTCATGCACAGGTATGAGGAAGAAGGGGTCATCCCAACCCGGGATATGGCCCGCCTGGACCTAGAGGCCTCTAGGCCCCGCCATCAACGCTGCCCTAACAGGCCGCGCAGGGAGCCTCTGCTCCCCACCCAAACATTCAACCACTTCGGGAGCATGTCTCTGGAACGCCTTGATGACTCCTCGCCTTACGCTGAAGAGGTGGGCGCCGTCCGGCTTAGCCCGCTTAGGGTCCCGACCCAAGGGCCCCAAGTGAGAGCTCCCGCCCGGCTGCGTCAGCACCGCCGTCCGGCCCCGCAGGAAGAGCAGGCAGACTACGTCCCTGCACCACCTGCACCAGCTCGCCTGACCCGACGTCAGCGCCGGACACGGGCTGAGGACTCTTGCCTAGGCGCGTCAACGTCGACGGCTACAGTGGCCCGAGCCACCGCCGACGTGCATCATGAAGCCCCTGCATACACTGAGCAGGGTCACACCTTGACCCAACCAGGATTGAGACCCCAACCGCCCCACGGGCAGGCTGGGTTGACTCTCCGGGTTGCAGGCCCAGGTGGTGATCGCCGCGAGCTAACCCGCGGTAATGTCACCCCGTACGAAGGTCCTCCCCATACCACTAATCCATAGAGCGTGGGCCTTCCCCGCTCCGAGGTTCGTCATGGAGGCATTCCTCGTGCTACCCCCATCCTGCAGGAAGACCTGCTCCGCGACAATGACGCTCAGCGCGGAAACATTTCCCGCGCCCACTATACAGGGTATGGAGTCCATCCTCCTGCCCCCGACCGCCAACCTGAAGGCACCGTCCATCCGGTCCCTCTCCAACGTGGGGGGCCTCCCTACGTCCTCTCTACAACCGGCGAAGGTCCTCCTCGCCCCAGAAACTCGAGGAGTGAAGGTCAGCCTCTCTCCACCCGCATCGACCATGGAGGTCCTCCCCATGCTCCTGCCAGTTCCAACAGAGGCCCCGCCCACATGGGTACTATTCATAGAGGTTCTCCCCATGTACCCTTCGACATTTTCCCCAGTGCCCCTCGCACCCCGGCTATCTCGAGTGGGGGCCCTCTCCGCCACGGCACCAGCGCCGCCCCGAGGCTGCCTGATAGGGGTCAACCCTATCCCGAAGAGCCACCCCGGGGCAGAAGAGCGGGTCGTCGCCACCACAAGAAGAATCATGGGAAGGCCCAGGTGGAGATCAAACCTGCCCGCTTCTCCGACTCGGATGCGGAATGCGATTCAGTGATGGAACCTTATCCCCGTTCCTCCGTATCAAGGACTGGGGCAGGAACCAAACGCGTTAGCCTCATTCTCCCAGAATTTGAGGTCCACCGGATTCCCGTCTCTCTCCGCATGTACATTCAGGAGGAAGAAATCCTGGGAATTCCATACGTCTCAACCACGCAATCACTGCCCTTGTCACCAGAAGAGCCCTCTACCTCTACCAGAGATCACGTAGAGTTATTTTGGTGGCCAACGACGGTAGAGAGACAAGACGACATGTCGCCGGTAGCCGCGGATCCTGTTCCGGAAGTTGTGGTTATCAGCCCGTCGTATCGTGACATCGTGGCCATGTCACCTCACTCGTCGGAGGATGGCCCGGAATTCAGCATCCAGTCAGCTTGTTTGCCGTATTCTCCACCGCCGAGCTTACTATCCCAAAGGTCCGCCTCGGTACCGCTATCAGTCCCTCAGCCGACCCCGGTTGACGAGTGGGGCAGCACAGGGCCAGAACCTGAGTACGAGCCTAGGAGCTTCTGGAGTATCCTTGCAGCGGATTACTTCCCGGAGAAGTTCTGGCCGACGGCGGCACTGAATTTCTGCATACCAGAGTCTCTTACCCCTGAAGACGTGGGGTGCTTTTGTCGAACCATGTGGGCGACACACTTCCGCCTCCGTTATGAACGGGTGGTGTACCCCAAAGGTCGTGAGCACTTTGAAGAAATCGGCGAGCAGTGCCGCCTGATCGATGCAGCCGCACTTCTTGTGGCCCAGCACCCTGAGTCACCAGGCCACCAGAGCGCCCTTCAACAAAAATGCGTTCAGAGTCTTAATGAACTCCGCAGAATTGTCAGGGAAGCCACCCCCATGTGCAAGTCCATGGTTGGGGACACTATGCCGCTCTCCTCTTCGACCTTATCCGACGGCAGCCCGATTCGCTATACGACATCGAGGATATGCCCTCAAGAGGGGTCGCAGTCCACATGGCCGACGTTGTGGACAAGGAAGATGATATTGAGTTCCTTGATGGAGACGTACCATCCGAGGGCGTACCGCTGCTGCTCGACCCGTCAGAGAGAGTTACCCGTCATCAGAGGAACCTGCTAGGTCTCACCGTACCCACCTAGTCGCTGGTACACGGTCGAAGCACTGGAAAGGGTAAGGAGTACGTCAGAACAGTAAAGAACTCCGACCTGTCCACCTCTATGCAGAAAACGGATGAAGATCCCGAGAAGGCCACATTACACCAGCAGCTCGCTGAGCAGAAAAGGCTGGTTGACGAACTCTTGGCTGAATGCGCCGCAGAGCGACGACCCGACTATGGTAATACCAGGCCGGAGCAGCAGGGGCAGGAACAATTTCCCCCCGGCGAGATGCCTCTAGGCCACCCTGATCATGCTACTACCGTAGACAGGGCGGAAGCCGGAACATACGGCAAGAGGGCGCGATACATCTCGCCAAGCCCCCCCGAGCGACGGGACAATCTGAAGAACCCAACCCGGGTTCCCCCAGTCGCCCCGCAGGTCGTCCAGCCAGTTGACCCACGAGCGGCCGAAGCCGTCTACCGTGTTGAAGAACCTGGCAATGTACTTGTGGTTAGGGATCCCCATCAAGACAGAGACCCCCACCCGGAGGACCTTATTGCGGCACTCACAGCCCGCCTCGAGGCGTTGGAAACGCGGCAGGTGGCGGCCCCACCGGATGGCAAGCCCTATCCCGTGTGGGTGGATGATATGCCCACGCCTCCGGGTTTTGGGAACCCCACTTTCTCACCCTTTAACGGGACAGGGGACCCGCCCCAGCACTTGGCTCATTTTTCTTCCAGGTGCGGCCCCATGCTGGGGACCCCGACTTAGCAAGAAGCCGCCAAGCTCCGATGTTTCGTACAGACATTGGAAGGTCCGGCATTCGTCTGGTACAGCCAGCTCCCTATCAGATCGGTGACCGGTTGGGAGGATCTTCACCAGCAGTTCTTATACCAATTCAGCTCCACCACGCGAAAGACCAGCATTTCAGACCACATAAAGTGCTAGAAAAGGCATGATGAGCGAGTCGCAGACTTCATCGCCCAGTGGAAGGGACTTACGTATTCCCTCGATATTCCACTGACTCAGGAGCAATTACTGACGATGTGTGTGGGGAACGTCAAGACAGAGCTGGTACCCTCCTTGATTACCCAGAACTACCATGGAGGGTTCAGAGATTTCTCGGACAAGGCTCAACGCCTAAAGGAAGCCCTGTAACAGGCCAGTCAGGCACGTTTGTTGCCCCCTATGATCCCAGCCAGGAGGACCGCCAGGGCTGAACCCGCCACGGTGGCTCAAATAGAAGCCCCGAGGCAGCTGGAATTGCTACCGGCGGCACCACCCCCACAACCCCGTAGAGGTCCTCCACCTCAAGCACAGGCTCCCGCCCAGCAGCGACCACCTCAGAACCGACAGGTTCCTCCACGCAACGTGCCACCGCCACCTAGGCGAGACAATCAGGCGCCGCCTCCTCGGCAGGCCCCTCCGGCCCCTCGTTAGGACCAGGCCCCCAGGGCCCCCTATCCGGAAAGAAGGTACCAGACCTATTCGTTCAACGAAAATCAGGTCCCTGGCTACTTCCAAAGTGCTCTAGAGCAAGGGATTGTGCGTCAGCCTGAGTGTAGAAGGCCGGCAGAGGCGCATCTCATCGATCACCCCAACTACTACCCTTATCATAGGATCCTGGGGAACACTTTCAAGCGATGCTATGTGTTTAAAGACTGGCTTCAGGACCAGGTCAACAAAAACATAGTCAAGTTGGGCCCAGCACCAGCGCAAGTGGCAGGTGTCTTTGCAGGATCAGAGATCGGCAGCGACAGTGAAGGTGAGTGGCAGCAGGTCCCTATCCACGGATCCCAGAAATATGACGACTAGATGGCTCGAAAAACCATCGTTCGTGCCCAGGGTATCATCCGGGCGCACCTGAAGCAGTCGGAACCTTCAGAAGAAGTAGCCGGTGCCTCCGCATCGTCTTCACAGTCGACCTCTGCCCTAAAGGGCAAGCAGCGGCGATGCAAGAAGAAGAAACGTGCACCGCCAGTGCCGTCATCATCCCGCACTCTTGGTGACTTTATGCCCCCCGAAATGGGGATCCCTCCCAGAATTAGCCCAGCGGTGGATGACTCCTCGAGCGATAGCCAAGGGTACGCTTCGGTTAACACCGTGGAGCTGGTAAAGCCCTATATGACCCCCGATGAGGGGGAACCCCAGGCAGACCTCCCCAACGTTTCCAGCTAGCGTCAACGTCAGCGGAATCGAAATCGCGCTGGTCATCGAGGTACGTCAGCAGGCACTTGTGGCCAAGCTGTGCACGCTACCGAGACCAGGCAGCAGGCTCAGCGCAGATCTCAGCACGCGCAAACCCATCCAACACCCTCGGCTCTACCTCCACCACCATTCGTGCTACTAGATCGGGGGGAGCCGCCTCGTTCGTATCACAGCCAGTCTTGCCCGGCTACAGGCCAGCGTCCGCTCTCCGATCTTAGCCCGGCAACTACTCTTCAGGCTTCTACTGGTAGGCAGCAAGATGTACCTAGTACTAGTCAATCGCTGGTCCAGCCAGCCGGACCCACTGTGTATCCAAATGCCGAACGACCCCCAGTAAGCAGAGGTTCGCGTTTGGCACGAAAGTACGATGTTCTGAAGCACCTGGTCGGAATCCCGGCGAGGCTCTCCATCCTTGAGGCCCTTCTTCTGTCATCTGAAATGCGCGAGGCACTCGCCGAGGCCCTAAGGAGCCCACTCCAGTTCGAGACGGAAGTAGCAGCTGCGGAAGCCTTCCATACCGAGACGATTGAAAACACCAAATGTCAGGCGGTTATCTCGTTCTCCGGTGAAGATGAGGACCCTCCTATACAGGGGCACATTCTCCCACTGTATATCACTGGCCACTTCAACGGTGTGGAAGTCTGCCGCTGCCTCGTTGACACAGGTTCTGGAATCAATCTAATTCCGACCCGGACGCTGCGAAAGCTGGGTCTGTACGAAGGTGATTTAACTCCCTATGACCTCAGGATCCAGGGGTACGATAGGACAGAGAAAACCCTGGTCGGCAAGATCCTCCTGAAGACTCAGTTCGGTGGCTTAATTTCCAGCACCGAGTTCATGGTTGTTTCTCAGGACACCGCCTACAACGAATTGATGGGTAGGCCATGGCTCCATCTGCATGCAGTGGTCCCCTCGTCATATCACCAGTGCCTCAAGTACTCGCTCAACGATCGAGTAGGCATGCTCCAAGGAGACGCGTCCCCTTTCGCTTCTTGTGAGGCCCGCTATCTGGATGCGGGTTATTACAAAAGTAAGGACAAGCAAATCCTGGTAAGCGAGGATGAGCCCGCCCCGATCACAAGTGATCCCTGGGCACGCATGGATGACGCCTACATCCTCCCGATCCACCGGTTGGAGGCCACGACCCCCGACATGGGACAATGTTTCGTTGTTTCGGGTACGCAAGGAAGGCATGTTCCCGTGTCCAAGCGACAACGGAAAATCACCTCGTACTCCTACATCAACCAGGCTCAAGTCATCCCGGAACCCCCTACCCCTGTACGGTACTGGGACGCCATGCTCATGACAACGGCGGTGCGCCATACGTGTCTCTTCCGCCGGGCTGGAATTAACCGACTCAGGCCGACACATCGCCATTGCTTTGATATCATCAAACGTGGCCCGTTAGGCCAAAGGCCAAATGGGATAGGGTCGGCTGCCTTCATTTCTATGGTCTCAATGGCAAGCGAGTCTCCCGATGTGATGACCGCTGCTGCCCAAGCCGACACGAGCTGGCCCTCAGATTTTGATAGCCCAGAAGCCCCCCCCCCCCCCATCGCGGGAAGTCCCCCCACGGGTGGGGAGGAAGACTTGGAGGATGCTCCCCCAGCCTTTGAAGAAGACGTCTCTACCACGGTTGATGAACTGGTACAGGTGAACCTTGGTAGCGAGGCAGATCTGAGACCCACATTGATCAGTGCATCCATGTCCCTCAAGGAGCGGCAGCAGTACGTAGACTTCCTCAAACAGCACCGTGATGTGTTTGCCTGGAGTTACGATGAGATGCCAGGGTTGGATCCCCAAGTGGTCGTCCACCGTTTGGGCCTCCCGGAAAAACATCGTGGGTTTAAGCAGCCTCCTAGGAAGATGCACCCTTCTCATGGTTCCATGGTTGAGGCCGAAGATGATAAGCTAATCAAAGCCAACTTCGTTAAGGAGGTCCAGTACCCCAAGTGGCTTGCCAACACTGTGCCAGTTAGGAAGAAGAATGGGCAGATCGGAGTCTGTATCGACTTCTGCGATCTTAATCGCCACTGCCCAAAGGATGACTTCCCACTCCCAGCGACGGAGCTGTTGATTGACGCCACGGCTGGGTTCCAAGCCCTCTCTTTCATGGATGGGTATTCCGGGTATAACCAGATCCGGATGGCCCCCGAAGACGAGGAGTCCACTGCCTTCAGGGCTCCCCAGAGTACCTTTTGCTACCAGGTAATGCCATTCGGTTTGAAAAATGCAGGTGCCACTTATCAGAGGGCCATTCATCGCATATTCAAACCGATCCTCGGGACATTGGTGGAATGATACGTGGATGACCTTGTAGTCAAATCATGCCAGCGCCACGACCATCTCAGAGACCTTGAGAAAGTGATCGGCTTCCTCCGTTCTCGTCACCTAAAGATGAGCCCGCTGAAGTGTGCTTTTGGGGTCACCACTGGGAAGTTTCTGGGCTTTGTTGTCAGATACCGAGGCATCGAGATCGACCCGGAGAAGATCAAGGCCATCAGCCAAATGCCTCCCCCGAGCAACATTCGGGAGCTCCGAGACCTTCAAGGCCACTTAGCCTATATACGCCGATTCATTGCGAATCTGGACGGCAAGTGTAATCCCTTTTCCCATCTCATGAAGAAGGGCGCCACCTATGAATGGGATGAGGAGTGTCGGACCGACTTCGAGGACCACGCGTGCCAAGTACACGCCAACTTCTTGCATCGGCCGCCAGAACCCCTCCACCCCACCAAGTACTCTTGGCCATTTGTGGTATGGGGACTTGATGTAGTGGGACCGTATCCACCGGCAACAGCCCGCCAGTGTAGGTTCATCCTGACTGCTACAGATTTCTTCTCCAAGTGGGCAGAAGCAGTTCCGCTCAAAGAGGTCGAGGCCCGTTCCATCGTTGACTTTGTGAGCTCCAACATTATCCACCGGTTTGGAGTCCCTCACGCCGTCCTCACCGATAACGGCACCAACTTCCGAGCAGCTGAATTGAAGAAATTGTACGCTAAGTACGACATCCGGTCGAACCATACCTCCCGCTACCACGCGCAGGCGAATGGACAGATCGAGGCGTTCAACAAGACCCTCTCTAACATTCTGCAGAAGATGGTTGGTCAGAACAAGAAGAGTTGGCCGGACAAGCTCCCCAACGCCCTCTGGGCTTACCGGACGACGACTCGCAACTCTACCCAGGTGACCCCATATTCCCTGGTGTATGGAGCTGAGGCCGTCCTACCCATTGAGATCCAGCTGCCATCGCTACGCACTGCAGTTTGTGATCACCAGACATCAGATGAGGTAGCCGAGATCCGTCTAGCTGAATTAGAGGCACTGGACGAGAACCGGCTTCGTGCCCTGCACAATCTGGAAAGGCATCAACACAAGATAGAGATATCCTTTGACAAGAAGGTTCGTCTCCGCTCTTTTCTACAGGGTGACCTGGTACTGGCCCTTTGAGCACCAATGATTCCCGGTAGGAAACCGCCCAAGTTAGAACCCAAATGGGAAGGGCCTTATATCATCCATATGTTTTACCCCAATGGAGCATACTCCTTGGTGACCACAGATGGAGAGCGTATAACCCCCCCCCCACACCAATGCCAAGTTCCTCAACCGGTACTTTTCTTAGGGCAAACAAATGGTCCAGCACGACCCTGAACAGCGTGAAGGTCCTATACGACCTTAAACTGCAAAATGGTCCTGCACGACCTTAAACTGCATCTTCGTCCTGAAAGACGATAAACTGTGAAACGGTCCCGCATGACCTTAAACTGAACACTATAGTCCAACATGACTCTAAACCGTAAAGTCCTGCATGACCATAAACTGTGTCTTCGTCCCGCGGGACGTTAAACTACAAGCCGGTCTGGCCTTCCTGACCGAGGCTCAGCCTGAGGCCCCTTGGCCTCCTTGGGCCCCTAGCCCCGTCTCCACCGCGGTTTGGCCCCAGGCCCCCCTTGTTGTTTTTTCCCCGACTTACCCTCTTGTGGGATTGTACGGTATGGTGTAGGACCACGTCCTCATTCACGTCGGATTACTTGTTGTACCGTACATATCCCCAAATGAGGTGCTTCTCATCGTCCCGCATGATGTTAAACTGCACTTCTAGAACTACGTGTGGCTTGATTCTCATCCTTATGAGATACGTTGGAGCGCTCGGACACCTCATCTTGAGCCCAGCCCGAAGATTTTCCCTTCCACTATCCCCCCTAGGAATAGTTTTCTTGGAGGATCTTTGTGTAGCAGGGAGTAGGCTTTCTTGGCCCCGCTTATGCAACCCCGCTCGCACAAAGATGGTAAGGGTCGCACCATGCGCCCACTCCCGTTCTTATATCCTCCCACGGCCTCACCGCATGACGCTAAACTGCATGGCCTTCAAAAACTACGTATGGCTTTATTCTCATCCTTATGAGATACGTAGGAACGCCCAGACACTTCGTCCGTTGGCCCAGCACAAAAGCCAAAATCTTCCCCTCGGGTCAAGACATGGCAGGGTGCACACTTTTTCCCCGACCCACACGAGCAAGCCTCGACCCGGCTGCACATTCCCCCTGGAGGTGTTTTCCCCTTTCGTGGATGGATACAACTATGCTTCACCCACTCCTTGACTGGGATTCCGTCATTTTTCTCACCCAGAGGGACCCCCAAGAACGGCCTGGATACAATGCCCAAGGGCTCTCCGACCGATACGGGCCAACGCCCCCGAGGGTTTTCAAGAAACAAGCCGATACAAGTCCCGCGTCGCAAATTTGGTCAGCGGTCGACGCTCATTTGTTGCCCCCATACGGGTCACCATAGGAACGCTGTGTTTCAAACATGGTCAACAGTGTCCTGGATTTTCGGGTCCACCCCGAGATGTCCCAAGCATCAAGAACAGTGATTCATTCTGCCCCACCCCGAGGTGACAAACTTCCCCCAGGTGGTGCTAGCGATCGGGCCCACGACCCTGATTCCTCATAAGGGTGTACGGTATGGTGTAGGAACACGTCCTCATTCACATCGGGATCATGTACCATGTCTTACGCCCTCCCCTTCCGAGGCTCAACCTCAGGCCTCTTGGCCTTTTCGGGTCCTCGACCCTCGTCCTTATGTAATACATTAAACTGCAATCCAGTCAGGCCTTTCTGACTGATAACTTTCCCTTTTCTCTGGGCCACGGCCCAGGATTCCTCATAAGGGTGTACGGTGTGATGTGGGACTATGTCCTCATTCACGTCGGGATCATGTGCTATGTCGTACGCCCTCCCTTTACGAGGCCCAGCCTCAGGCCCCTTGGCCTTCTCGGGTCCCTGACCCTCGTCCTCATGTAAGACGTTAAACTGCAAACCAGTCAGGCCTTCCTGATTGATGCCTGACCTTAGGCCCCTTGGCCTTTCCGGGCCATGGCCCAGGTCCCCTCTTACCCAGGGTGTATGGTGTGATGTGGGACTATGTCCTCATTCACGTCGGCTTCTTCACCATACCGCACACCTCCTTTGTTTCCTGGTATATTGCTTCCCCTTCTTGTCCAGTATGACTTTAAACTACGTATAGAGAACTACGTGCGGCTTGATTCCCATCCTAATGGGATACATAGGACCACCTGGATGTCCATTATTTGGGTCCAGCCCCATCTCTCGGGAATCCTCATCCCATCCCGGCCCCTTGGCCTATCCTTCATCCATGAGAGGATTATATGGTGTGGTGTGGGATTATGTCCTCATTCATGATGGTTTCGTAATGACCATGCCATGCTCCCCCCCTACTGAACTGTTTCATCGATCCCTTTTTCGGCGGTTCACCAATGTGCTTAAGAGTACTCTGGTTTATTACCTAGAATGCCAAGCTTTACTCGGACACGTCCACACCCGCTTTCCAGGCTTTGCGTATCCCCGCATCAGGGCTTTCATCATCTTTCACACCCAGAGGGACCCCCAAGAACGTCTTGGATACTACGCCCAAGGGCTCTCCTACCGATACGGGCCAACGTCCCCCAGGGTTTTAGACAACAAATTGATAAAATCCTGCATTGCGAATATGGTCAGCGGTCGATGCTCGTTTGTTGTTCCCACCTCAGGCTAACGCGATACGGACGCTGTGTTTCCATCATGGTTAACAGTTTTCTTCTATCGCCACGTCAACCCATTAAGCCCAAATGTCGGGTACACGATTCACACCCTTCATCACTTCATCATGTCCAAGTAGAGTCTCAGGATTCTTGGTACTTTTCCTTCGTGCATGTCTGCACGTTGGGAGAACAAGCTGCATCAAAGGTGTCCTTGGAAACTCTCCGTCAACTCCCCATTGATGGACTCCCCAAGTATTGCGATGAGGATACCCCCCTTGTTTCCCACACCAAGTTTATCTCACGTGGGCTTAGGGATTGGGTTGACATCTGTGCTTACTCGGGAGTTATCACCATCCATGGTCCGAGCTCTAAGACCATAAACTAAGACTCTCATCTGGAACTACGTTCAAGACCCCTTGTCTTTAGGTCCATCTTGAGTTCATCAAGTTCACCTCTCTCGGGTCCTACCATTGGGACCCCGGCCATGGGACCGCGTGGCATAGTGTAGGATTACGTCCTCATTCACGTCAGGTTTGCAATAGCTGCACCACGCACACCCCATTCTGAGAGTTGGCCTTCCTATTCTTTGTCCTGCATGACATTAAAAGGCACCCTTTAGAACTACGTGTAGCTTGATTCCCATCCTCATGGGATACGTAGGACCACCTGGATGTTTGAGATTCGGGTCCAGCCCCACCTCCTAGTGATCTCCTGATCTCCCGGTCACCTAGGCCACTTGGCCTATCCCTCTCCAGGAGGGGGAGGTGTAGGTATGATACAAGGTTTTGGGCACCGTGCCCCCTTCCCCCGTGATCCTGCCATCTCTCGATCACCCTCAAAGTTGAGTCCCTTGACTCCTTGCAGTGGTTCACCCATGTATTAAGAGCACTCTAGTCTAGGACCAAGAGTGTCAGATTCAACTTGATCAAGTTCCTTCCACTTGTCAAGCTTAGTGTTCCCCTCTATTCGGACTTCCATCACCTTTCACACCCAGAGGGACCCCCAAGAACAGCATGGATACTACGCCCAAGGGATCTCCTACCGATACGGGCCAACGCCCCCGAGGTTTTTGGACAACAAATCGATAAAATCCCGCGTTGCGAATATGGTCAGTGGTCGATGCTCATTTGTTAGTCCTCATTTCAGGCTAACGCGGCAGGATGCTGTGTTGCGAACATGGTCAGTAGTAATCCTCTGTCGTCACGCCAGCCCCTTCAGTCTTTGAATGTTGGTTGCATGATTCACATCATTTTCCACCCCATCATGTTCAGGTGGAATCTCGACACTTTTGGCGCTATCCCTCAGTGCACCTTTGCATGCTAGGGGGACAAAGCTGCAATCTGGTGTCCTTTGGGGCTCCCATCGTCCGAGCTCTAAGACCATAAACTAAGACCCATTCGGGACTACGTTCAACTTGATTACCATCCTCATGGGATACGTAGGACCGCCCAGACACCCTGTCTCCGGGTACAACCAATTCAGGAAACCAGTCTCTCCCCCTGTTTCCCCTCTATATAGGCCCCTCGGCCTAAGGTTTCCCTCTCATAATGGCAAACAATCTGATGTGGGATCATGTCTCCGTCAATTGTGTTTTACAACACTACGCACATTTACCGCCTAGCATCGTCTCTGCTACATTTTCCCTGCATGACGATAAAATGCATGCTTGGTCCTATCATACGACCTTAAACTGTGACATTATCATCCTGGCTGCACGACGAAAAACGGCACTGCATTGTGGTAACCTTGTTGTAGAGGACATCACGTTGGGTACTTGCCACGTGTCATGCCATTTGTCAACGCCCATCGTGGCTTGATCCTTGTGGCATCATCACGGCCTACTATTCTAGGCCTGTCGCTTCACAAAAAAAACCATTCACCCCAAAGAACAAATAGGATACATCAAATTCCGCTTCTTTTAGTGCAAGGGCCACGCCCGCACTTCTCTTTTCCCCTGACACTGGTATCCTACCGTGTCACCATCCAGAAATACGTATGGCTTGATTCTCATCCTTATGAGATACGTAGGAGCACCAGGGCACTTCCCCGCGGGCCCAGCCTAACCTTTGTGTTCGGTCCCTCGACTCGAGCATTTCCCTAGAGAATGCATGGTAAGTAGGGCTTAGGTCCTCCTTCACGTCGGGTTTTGATGTCATGCGTCCCCTTCTCCCTTTTACCTATTTATGGTCTAAGGTCCATCAAGAACTACGTAAGGCTTGATTCTCATCCCTATGAGATACGTAGGAGCGCCCGGGCACTTCCCCGCGGGCCTAGTCTAACTTTTCATGGTCCGAATTCTACGACCCTAAACTAAGATCTCCCCAATGGAAAGGAATCTGCTCCCTCTCTCTAATACGTTTCGTTGCTGTATTCAGATGTGTTTTGACAAAGAGCCCGAAGTGTGGGATTTTCACAGGGACATTCCCCTCATCCCACGACCAATATTTGTGAACTCTCTATTTGGATCCTCATCCTCTTCCACATCCAAAAGGACCCTCGAACGATGTAGATACTAATCTTAAGGGATCTCCATGAATGATGGACCTAAGGGCCCTTCAATCATTTCGGGCCGACGTCCCCATGGATATTGGACAACAAATCGATAAAATCCCGCATTGCGAATATGGTCAGCTATCGATGCTCATTTGTCTGTCCCCATTCAAGGCTAACACAACAGGGCACTGCGTTGCGAATATGGTCAGCAGTTACCCTCCGTCGTCACGCCGCCATCATTGTGATCTGGATCTCGAGCATCATGATTCACACATTTCCACTTCCCCACATTCAAGTGTAATTCCATCATACTCGGCTCTTTCTCTTCGCGCATCTAGGTGCGCCTCAAGATCATGTTAGTGTCACTGGGCCGGGATTCACCGAGCGTCCCTTTGCCCTAACTAGCCCCTCTCTGTGTCGGGAAATTCCTACCACTACTGCTTGATTCCCATACCGAGCAAGACTCACGTGGGCTTAGTAGTTTTGGCAGGATGTGTACCAACACGGTCGGGCTGCTCATCGTCCTGCATGACGTTAAAATGTGCTTTCAGAACTACGTATGTCTTGATTCCCATCCTCATGGGGTACGTAGGAATGCACGACCACTTTGCTTCGGGCCCAGCCCAATCCTCACTCTTGGTCCCTCGACCTGAAGAGTGTCCTCCAGGGGTATGTGGTGTGATTTGGACTCCAAGTCCTCATTCGCGTCGGTTTCATATCTACCGCGCCACACGCTTCCTTCCCTCTTATTCCATGTCCTATCGTATGAAGTTAAACTACAGGAGTCTATGTGTCCTCAATGCATGATAATAAACTGCGGTTCTGCCCTGAACAAGTTCAGGATGCCCCAAGATCCCACTGGAAAGTGACGGATCCCCTTGCCAGAGAGGCCCTGCCTAAAAGAAGGAATGATCCATGGTCAAAACGATGCGCCTATTGCACGTACTCCCACCACGGTGGTGTAACTACCTAAGTGTTGGATTCTGTTCGGACAGACCATCACCCCATATTCCACGCTTTGTGTGCCCCTTATTCGGACCCTTATCCTCTTTCATGTCTAAAGGAACCCCCTAAATGCCTGGTCTCATGCCGCATCGGCTCACCTACCGTCCTGGGCCAACGTTCCGGAATACTGGTCATGTTTGGAGGGACCCCCAAGAACGGCCTAGATACTACGCCCAAGGGCTCTCCGACCGTTACGGGCCAACGTCCCGAAGGATTGATCAACAACAAATTGATAAAATCCCGCATTGCGAATATGGTCAGCGGTCGATGCTCATTTGTTGTCCACATTTCGGGCTAACGCAGTAAGGGTACCGTTTCTCCTCCAAGGTTAAGGGTTTCCCTTATTGTCACGCCATCCCCACAGTGTTCCGAATCTTGGGTATCATGATTCACATTTCCCATTTTCATCTGTTTGGACCGATTTCAACGCCCCTGGCGTTGCTCCGTTCGTGCATAAGAGCACGTCGAAGAAACGGTAATTCAGCTATCCTGGAAGTTCCTTCTCCGATCAAGCCTTCTCCATCGTTCGGGAATCTGGACTGGCTTGGGGAATTGTCGTCAAATGTCCCGCAAACATTGTAGGGATGTGACAAGGCAATTCAACAGTGGAAATCATGCGTGCTACGGAATTGAAAACAAAGGTAAAATTTGGAAGCACGAAGGTACCAATAAAAGGGATTTGGGTTTGTTACAATACTCGGGGCTTGACTTCCCCCATGGATGGGTTGACCCCGTCAAAAGAGCGTTGCAGCTCCGCCACCCGTTGACTTGCGGCATCCAAGGCTTGTTGTCGCTGAACTAGCTCTCGCTCCTCCTCCGCAGCGGCGGGGCGCAGTTCGTCAGTCCTGGCTTTGGCCCTCTCCACATCAGCTTGAATGACAGCCATCTTTTCAGAGGTCTGCCTCATGTGCTCTTTTGCCTCCGCCAACTGGGCCTTCAACCGTGAGACCAGCTCAGTTTGTGCATCAAGTGAGGCTGAAAGCTCGTCTGCACGGGTCTACATCCGTTGAACCTCGCCTTCAGCATCCTGGAACTTCTTGATGCTGGTCGCCTTCCTCCGCTGCCAGCCTACACTGAGCCCACGATCATGCTCCAGGATCTTCTCAGCCATAAGATCTCAGATGAGTGCATGAGGACGTTGGGCATCCACTCCCCCAGTGCACAGTTCACGCAACCGCGAGCGAAGCCTATCCATTTCGGCCAGCCATTGTTCTTGGGGAGTGTCCTTGATAAAGCGTGCGATCAGCTTCCACGACCGACGGCGAACAATGCTGCTGTCTTCCTTGTCGGAGGCCGTTTGGTCCAAGTCTGCGCGATTGGCAGGCTCATACGTGGGATACACCCGCAGGAAATCCTCAGCAGGATCAACATCCGGTGTCGAATCCAGTGCGACACCTGGCGTCGAAGCAGGTGCGATAGAGCTGGGACCGACCGGTTGATCCTCTTCCTCGGAGTCCACCTCAATGATTTCAGGTACGGCCCTACTGGCGGACCCGCCAGTGATGATGTGCGTCACAGCTTGAGGAGATGGAGGGATTATTGCCACCATCACTGGCATGCCCCTAGGAGGGACGCCACCAGACATCCCGACCAGCCTTGCCGCATTAGCCCACGCCAGTCGAAGAACTGCATGACAAAGAGGGACATAAACGTTAGTTGGCATGGCCTACATGTGACAACGAGGAGACCGGTGGAGGAGACTTACGATGATCGACCACCGACCGCTGCTCCTGAGCCGGTACTGATGGGACCCTAAGGCGAGGCCCCCCGTATACTGTTGGAAGGTCTGGGGATTCCAGAGGAGCCACCTCGGGCCCCCTGGTCCCACCAGATGCAGAACTGGACGCAGCCATAGGCGCGGGTTCTGAATGTCCCGCATCATCACCCGCCAAGGAGCAAGAACGAGGCCTATGAACAAGTTCCTCCTGCATGGCTCAATCATTGGGGAGAAGTCCATAGGGATCCAAGAACAGATCGAAAGGAGAGAAGTTCAGAATGCTACCTCGAGAGCCTCCGCGAAATCGTCGGATTCTGAGCCTCGGTCTCCGACCTCGCCCTCCTCCAGTGGGCTCCCTCCTCTAGCCTCATCCTCCCGAGAGGAGTCCTCTGATTCCTCCGGCAAGGGGAAGCGCTCCCTCATATCGGCAGCCGATAACTGTGGGGGGACCGTCTGATTCAACAGTACCCTCACCCGGTCTGTCATTGGGCGAGGGAAACCACTGGAGTGGACGTAATCCTCCGGCTCTTCCAGGTACTGTTCTGCCTCTGCCGGAGACACCATGAATCCAGCCCGAACTGGGCCTATACCCGGTAATTCCATCCCGAGGCGATTCAGGTGGGCCCATATCTCGGATGGGCTGAGGAATTGCCGGTTGACGTCCCAAATGTCCCAAGCTTCCGGGAAGAAGACGTCCTCTTCCATGTCAATGTGACGCAGGCGCTTCCTCGGAGCCTGAGTGGATATCCTACGGAATCCCCTCGGTGGCCGCCCCTCCGGATGACCCTGCTCTCCCGGAATCACCGGATCCACCACTACTGCAATACCCTCGGCCGGTGTGGGTCTTGCCGCCATGGAAGCCCCGCTACCGCGAGCGGCCGTAGCTGCCCTCCGACCCCGACCTCGAGATAGAGGAGGCCCACTGTCACCAACCCGGATCGTTGGTTGCTTCAACATCTCCCCCGGATAAGCGGCCTCCCAACTAATGGCGTTCTCCTTCACTAATCCGAAGGCGGCGGTGGATGGAGGCAATGCAATCTGCGTCTTTCCATCTTCACATGTGAACATAAGCCACAACTGCCTCATCACACACGGGTGCTCCTCGTGACGCACCTCCTAGTATACCTGCGGGGTCAGCCGCTGGAGGCACCGAAACTGCCTCACAAACCGATACGGAGTGTACGGTTAACAGAGCGGATCACGATCTATTCGTGCCACCAAAACTCCACCTCGGAAGGCCAGGAGGTAAGCCCGATGTTCTTACGTTCCCCGTCCGTCATCAGTAAGCATCCCCGTCGACAATGGGAAGGGATGAAAGTTGAACTCATCCGCCCTCCACACCCTATTCAGCACCATCGGAACGACCAGTTTGAACGGGAATCTCCTGACCGCGTTCAAGATGGAGGGGAGAAAGTTTGATCCCGGCGGAGAAATGGGGTTTGGATATTCGTAAATCCCCCTGATATGCGCTGTGATCCACCCATATAGGAGGTGGAAGGGCCCGCATATCCTTGGCGGCTTCTTGCCCTCACTAATATGCCGTAGCATTCTGTACAGTTTGGTGAGCATCGGGATCCCCAGGTTGATCCGTTGCCCCATTGCCAACATCGACGCCATGATAAAGGAGTTGGGCCCAACCCCCATGCTTGTATCTCTCACCGGTAGGATCCAACCACAGATGAGAGTCGCGATGAACGCCGCCATCCTGACTATCGGCTGTTGTTCAGTGCTGACACTGAAACCCCAAGTTTTCAATTGGCTGTCCTCCAAGGCCCACCAATACGAGTGCCCTTTGCCCCGTTGGGCCGCCCTTGGACATGTTCGAGGCCTCAGAGGGAACTCTCGATTCTCTGGGAAATTCAGGATGCATTTGAACCACCTCTTGAAGTGGACGTCCCTCACTGCCTCCTTGTCCTCTCCAGGGACAAGAGCCATCAGCGCCGATGCCAGACGCGACATTTGCTCCGTATCCCCGCACGTGCTGGAAACGAGGAGGAACTCGTCATACATGGCCCCCAAGATTGGGACCCCAGAAATCTGGTGGACATCCCACAGGCTGATTCCCACCTTCCCGTGATGCAGGTGAAAAGTGTTGGTCCTAGATGACCATCTACTCAGAAACTCCGGCATTAGCTGCTTCGGTTGGTAAATGTGGAATTGGGAGGCCCATGCCACCTCATACAACCCCACTCTCCTCAACTCGGCCCTGAACTCCTTGCATGAGGCACCTACCCAGTAGGCCCAGGCCCAGTCATCAGTAAAGTTGCCGCCCTGGCGCAGGTCCCACTCATCGGACCATCCCTTCTTCGAATCCTGCAAGGCCACCTTCAGCATGGTACGGTAGAGGGGAGGGGAAGTCTCCGGTAGCAATGGCTTCCCGTCGATGTCGTTCACATGGTTGTAGAGACAGTCAGCGGTAACGGGTGTGAAGTCCTCCCACGCGTGACCATCGGCCGCCCTGAACCATTGGTGCTGGCACAGTGTGCTCCTGAACCAGCAAGCTGGTTCATCCCTACTCGCCTCAGGGATGAAGACGTCATCCCTCAGCCCGAAGCCGTACAACGGCAGTTTCTTGCACTGCGGATAATCTTTCTGACCCTCCGAGAGCAGATCTGTAGAGACCCGAAACTTGACGTACATGGACATTACATTACTTTTGCGGAATACTTAGTACATAACAAAAACACACACACAAGGATCGTAATAGTTTAGTGTCTTTGGAAACTCGGAATATAATCTTTTAATCGTGGTGAAAGATCTTCAAAATCTCCCATAAAGATCTTCCTTTTTTTACCTAAAACCTTTCTTTATATCCTGGGGAAAAGAAAACATAAAAGGGTGAGCTCAAATGCTCAGTAAGGGTATACAAAAGAAATAAAAATCATATCATATCTTTTTGAAAATCATAACCTGCAAAAGAGATCATAATATCTTAACATGGAACAAATCATAGAAGTGAAAATGAGATCCCCATAATCATAACATGAAACTTGAAACTTTGTGGCATGCACACATAATCATGGAAAATCATTTCTTGTTAGTCATGACTCATTGCCAAGACTGTCTTAGTGGACAAAGTCCCTTTCTGAATCGAGTAACCCTCGTTTCAGTCCTGTTTTACTGAACCGGAATAACCTACCGTTCCAGCCCTGTCTATCTAATGAGATATAAAATCTTTACCCAATGCATTGGAGGGAGATATAGGTCCCACCCATCTTATAATGAATCCTTTCTTATGTGTGCCACATAATCATAAAACATACATCATCGCATAACACGTGTAACAAAAATGGGATTCTTGATACATCATGACATCATAAATCAATTCATATAAGATAAAGGAATTCATAAAAATAATTCCATCACAACATGATCAAATCAATTTAATAATAGGGATAAAAATATAACCCTTTATTATCTTAGATGGAAAATAATTTTGATAAAACACTTGAACTCCATTCTTGAAGAAAATATCCTTTCTTCTTCAAAAACATTTTTCCTTTCATAACATGTCATACAACTTTAAAATAAAAGAAGTTGATTAAAAATAAACTTGAAAACTTGTAAAGGAAGCTTCTTTTAAGTAATGTTTTAAAAATCCATTCATGCCGTATAAAAAAAACATTCTTCGTACTTTTGTCGGAAAAGTCAAAAAGTACCTCGTACAAAAAGAACGATAAAAGATTCCTTTCATATTCTTTACTAAAAACTCACCGAAGGGTAAAATTGGGTTTAAACTATTGTAAGTGGATCGAAACAATATTACATATTGAGGGAACATGGATGTGGATGATAAAATACACCCCAGTAATTACTTACGAATAAACAATCTCTGATAAAAATGAGATTGTGATATTTCCCTTACCTTATGTCCGACTTGATTTGTAAGTGTCCGAACCTCATGTATAATGATTTAAATCATGTTATTGACTTATTCTAGAATCATATTAATTGTTATGATATCATATATGGTTCACTTATGACATTATATTACCCGTTCTTTTGTAAATTCCATGTTAAAGAAGCATTTTGGGTAAAATCGTTTCATTTATCGTAGGTGTTTTGACTTGTTGTTCTTGACATCATTATTACTTATATCATGATTTACATACTTCCAGAATATAAAAAATGATTTATATATCATTTATATTCAGTATATATATATATATAATAGATCGATAAATAAAATGAAAACACCGTTCATGGAGACGGTAGTCCGTACGTACGCATGAACGCTGTTTTACTTTCCTTATTGTCTTGAAATGGAAGTAAGTAGATGACATACATATATATATATATAAAAAAATCTAGTAGCTTTATAATGTCATATATTTCATTATTATTTCTTATATATACTTTATAATCATTCTTAAATGGTTAACATGGAGAATGAATCTCATCGCGTCGTGGAGACGGTAGTCCGTACGTACGCACGAGCGATGATATCATTTCCATAAATATTGAATTGAATTGGAGTGGATTATACAATATATCAGAATCAATATGATGTTGTAATAACTATGTATAGTTATTCTTTACACCATTATACCCATCCATGTAAGGTGGTGGTGGAAAATAGATTACACCACGGCGTGGAGACGGTATTCCGTACGTATGCACGCGCGGTGATTTCTTTTTCCGTAGGATGGATAGATGGTGAAATAGGGTTGTTTCATACTTATAATAACATATCAGTATATGAGTGATACTGATGTTATTACTTCATAATGAAACAACCTAAGAAGAAGAAGTGGAAGAAGAAATAAAGATGAAAGAATTGGTAACGGTAATTACCTCTTCTTTGAAGCGCCTCTTTGAGACCTCCTCTTAGGGCACTAAAATTGGTCTTTGAGGAAGACCAGAACCTCTAGGATGTTTCTAGGGAAGTGGAGAAGATCTTTTGGCAGGGGTGGGTCGAGCTTTAGTGCTCAAATTGGTGTGAGGAGGAGGGGGAGGAGGTGTCCTTTTATAAGGGAGGAGAGGGGCACCTTAGGAATATCTCAAAATATTATTTTATATTAAAGTCAAAATCGGTTTATAATGGTTCCAAAGGGACTTATTTCGAAGGTAAAGTGGGGATGGGTCGAAATTCTATCCAAAAATAGGATTTAGACAAATTTAGGTTATTATTTTAACCTTATCAATTAGATTTAACTCTAAGTTAAATAATTTAACTTTTACCGTGTCTTTTTGTTTTCTTTCACTATATGGTTAATACACTTACTATAACATGACAAACGAACCCCAAATTGTATATTATTAATAAATATATCCTTATATAAGTCATTTGGCCGAACCTTAGATTTTTAGGAATAAAATAACAATTAATAATATAATATTTGAGTTAAAAACTATTTTGTGTCAATTTTGACACAATTTGATATATGATTTTTGTGAAAGTCATAACAGAATTATATTTTCGAATGAAGTTGATTAAATCAACACTAATATATCATAGTAACCTAGAAAATTAGTTTAATTCATAAAAAGTCTCAAATTACATTCATTTGAGCATTTATAACATCAATTATGTTAATATTTCCTTAAAAGGGTAATTACTGCATCATCGTTGTGTCATAAATAAATTAATTTATTTAAAGTCTAAAAATTATAAATAAAATACCATTATGTAGGAAATCGTTTTATCTTTCTAATGAATATTTACAATCGAATTTATCTTATGTACAACCCTATAGAAAAAATGTTTTAGTAAATAAACTTTGATTTTAACTCTTTTAACCCTTCTTTGAATTAAATAATAATAAATGTCCTAATCTAATCCAAGTGTGCCTAAATGATAATATTTTACACTTAAGGTTGTTTTTGGTCGAAATAAACTTGTCCAATAGAATTAGGACATGTTTTAGGGTAATATTAATATCATTTTTACCCTTAATTACCCTATTTACTTTTAACCGTGGTAAATAAAAGTAAAAAGTTACTATTCACCAAAAATTATTTTCATCTCATTGAACCACATTTTACTTACTGACATCAACCGTGTCTCTCGGAGTTTTGAAATTCCATTCACAGAAGCGGTAAAATTAAGTTTTATGAAAAATTCAGTTTTTTTTAACTACCACTTAGTAGTTTCACTATTCATCAAAAATTGATGTTTTTCAGATTAATGCCAAAATTTCATCCTAAGCTATATTTCATATTCCGAATTCAAAAATGAAGTCTATTTTACCAAATTCATAACATAGAAGATTCATTAATTAATTTTATAATTAAATCCCGTTGTTAAAATAAATAGCGTGTTTTTAGGAAACAATGTATACCAAAAGATTGACACTTGATTATGTCTGGTTTAAATGTGAAATTACAACCAATGACCAACATTGTATTAAATTGTAAAAATATATTCTAAATATACTTTAAAACCACTCAAATTAATTATTTATCACTATTAATTATTTCGATTAAAAAAGTTGTTTTTAATTATAATTTAGTAATTTTCACTATTCATCAGAATATGAAAGTTATCCGAAAAGTACCAAAATTTCACCTTAGGCTAAATTCGATACTCCGAATCCAAAAATGAAGTCCATTTTGAGAGCTAAAATTTCTAAAATTTTAAAAAGTGGTTATTAATATTCATAACGGCTAGTTTTAATAATATTTTAATAGCATATCGTTGTTTTGTGAAACTCAGTATTGCGTACTACACACGCTATCGAGGAAGGTTGCGATTGCGTGTAATGAAAGGCAACTCAAGGATGCGTGTTGTGCAAGCTCCTTTTGGTGTAGCGTACAACACAAGACATTAATAAAATTAAAAAGAATATTTTTCATAAAATCTTGGGCTGTTACATTCTACCCCCCTTAAAATGAATTTCGCCCTCGAAATTCGTCGGGGTTATAAATGGTTTACTATTCGAAAGTTTCTTTAATAGAAACCCACATCGTAAAAAGGAATACCAAAACTTGGCTTTAAAAACTAAAGTATGAAATGTAATGATTACCCAAATAAACTAATCGCTGGGTTTCCACATAGGTAAAAATATGGATATGGAAGAAAAATCTAACCATCATGTTCCGATGGAGAGTGGTAGAGAACATGGCTATGGAAAAGCCAACAATCACAAATCCATAAATTTGTGACGATCTAAGGTACCATCCGATTCATCAGGTATAAGATCACTAGGACAACATTTTTGGTTTTCAAGATCATTTCCCTAAAGTTGAAAATTTGAATTAGAATAAATACTTTCATTATTTTGGTACAATCTCACTATTGTTCATGCCTTGAACAATTTCCACTTCATCTCTTAAATATATGAAGTTGAATTTGTTATTCGTGAAGTGTTAGCAGATCATGTGATAGAATGACGGGTCATTCCATCTGTCTCAAACAAAAGGGTTAGCAAAAATTATATACATAAGTCGATCTATAGTGAGATTAATCACATATGGTTCCTAAAATGTACTTATACTTCATATATCATACTGCTTAATATAATAAAACTAGTTTCTACTAAACAGGGACTTCCTGTAGGCCAGTGGTAGGCGATAAAGGCCAGTCGCACTTCGGTTGTGGGTTCGATTCCCATAGCCTTGTCCGACGCGATGGGCTGTCGCCCGTCCTGCAGGTTGTCCTTTTTCTAAAACTACATCCTATCAATAATATCAAAAAAGAACTTCTTTAGGCTTATCCATCATACTGCAGTCCACTCTCATAACATAGTGAAAACGATTACCAGAGAATTAATACCATCGTTGATCCCCATAAGACATGTCTTGTTGGTCACATTCTAAACATTCAAAGTCCTTAATCATGTATTCTCTTGAATACCTTAGAGAAAACATGAATGCAGTTTAAAGTTAACACTTTCCACATACCAAAATCCTCAAAATTCTATATACTCAAACCATGACATCACTTAGTCCTTATATCAATCATGAGGTCATGAATAAAATCAAACATCTCATTATCTTCTTATCCTTTCATTATGCACTTATCATCTACTTTCCAAAAGTATCTGAATAACCTTTCAGGGTTACTGGTACCATTCATCATACACTTTCAAAACTTAAGGAAAGACAACAGTGTAACAATCCTTAGATGTCTCCTTATTCCATGAGATTACTTATACAACATTACACATGATAAACATGTTATCATTCCACTACATTCTTAGACCATTGATCGAGCTTCAACATTTCTTTCATCTCACATATCATTTGTAGTTTCTTCATCATCATCAACATAAATACTTCCCATACGACCATACTGATTCTCTTCATGAGACTTTCCCTTAGGGAATTGGTTTGCATAATGCCCGTACATTCCACATTTAAAGCATTTAACCATTGTTGATGTCGTAGCAATACCATTATCCTCATCCATGGTGTTAACTGAACCTTTTCCTTTGCACTTACTTGCTTTGTGTCCTTCTTTTCCACACCCAAAGCATCTTCCAGTTCCTTTGAAACATTCTCCTTGATGCCTCTTCCCACATGAATTACATAGGGGAAATTGAACTTTCTTTCCTCTATGATCATCATGAAACTCCATCTTTCTCTTATTAGCCGAGTCAGGAAACTTACCAAATTTTACTTTATTGATCATATTATGAGATTGCTGATTCGGCATAATAATGATGTTTGGACTTCCAAATCCCATTTCATTATGAAAAATATCATTCCATTGTCCATCATATCCTCCATTATTGTGAATCATCATGTTTCCAGCCATTTTCTAAAACCCAAAAAGAATAGTGTGAGAGGCAAAAATCATGCTTGGGAAAACAACATAATAAAGGGGGAGTACCTTCAATATCTAACATCTTAGGTTTAATTCTATGATCGTTACCATAGTTCTAGGACTATCCTATACGTATACGTATCCTTAGGGACATCCCTAGACATACCTTAGAAATATCCCTAGGGATCTCACTAACGTTTTCACATCCTATTTTCCAAAGGTTGACTAAACCTTTCCTTTGATACCAACTGTAGAGACCCGAAACTTCACGTACATGGACATTACATTACTTTTGCGGAATACTTAGTACATAACAAAAACACACACATAAGGATCGTAATAGTTTAGGGTCTTTGGAAACTCGGAATATAATCTTCTAATCGTGGTGAAAGATCTTCAAAATCTCCCATAAAGATCTTCCTTTTTTTTACCTAAAACCTTTCTTTATATCCTGGGGAAAAGAAAACATAAAAGGGTGAGCTCAAATGCTCAGTAAGGGTATACAAAAGAAATGAAAATCATATCATATCTTTTTGAAAATCATAACCTGCAAAAGAGATCATAATATCTTAACATGGAACAAATCATAGAAGTGAAAATGAGATCCCCATAATCATAACATGAAACTTGAAACTTTGTGGCATGCACACATAATCATGGAAAATCATTTCTTGTTAGTCATGACTCATTGCCAAGACTATCTTAGTGGACAAAGTCCCTTTCTGAATCGAGTAACCCTCGTTTCAGTCCTGTTTCACTGAACCGGTATAACCTACCATTCCAGACCTGTCTATCTCATGAGATATAAAATCTTTAACCAATGCATTGGAGGGAGATATAGGTCCCACCCATCTTATAATGAATCCTTTCTTATGTGTGCCACATAATCATAAAACATACATCATCGCATAACACATGTAACAAAAATGGTATTCTTGAAACATCATGACATCATAAATCAATTCATATAAGATAAAGGAATTCATAAAAATAATTCCATCACAACATGATCAAATAAATGTAATAATAGGGATAAAAATATAACCCTTTATTATCTTAGATGGAAAATAATTTTGATAAAACACTTGAACTCCATTCTTGAGGAAAATATACTTTCTTCTTCAAAAACATTTTTCCTTTCATAACATGTCATACAACTTTAAAATAAAAGAAGTTGATTAAAAATAAACTTGAAAACTTGTAAAGGAAGCTTCTTTTAAGTAATTTTTTAAAAATCCATTCATGCCGTATAAAAAAAACATTCTTCGTACTTTTTTCGGAAAAGTCAAAAAGTACCTCGTACAAAAAGAACGATAAAAGATTCCTTTCATATTCTTTACTAAAAACTCACCGAAGGGTAAAATTGGATTTAAACAATTGTAAGTGGATGGAAACAATATTACATATTGAGGGAACATGTATGTGGATGATAAAATACACCCCAGTAATTACTTACGAATAAACAATCTCGGATAAAAATGAGATTGTGATATTTCCCTTACCTTATGTCCGACTTGATTTGTAAGTGTCCGAACCTCCTGTATAATGATTTAAATCATGTTATTGACTTATTCCAGAATCATATTAATTGTTATGATATCATATATGGTTCACTTATGACATTATATTACCCGTTCTTTTGTAAATTCCATGTTAAAGAAGCATTTTGGGTAAAATCGTTTCATTTATCGTAGGTGTTTTGACTTGTTGTTCTTGACATCATTATTACTTATATCATGATTTACTTACTTCCAGAATATAAAATATGATTTATATATCATATATATGCAGTATATATATATATATATATAATAGATAGATAAATAAAATGAAAAACACCGTTCATGGAGACGGTAGTCCGTACGTACGCATGAACGCTGTTTTACTTTCCTTATTGTCTTGAAATGGAAGTAAGTAGATGACATACATATATATATATATATATACATAAATCCAGTAGCTTTATAATGTCATATATTTCATTATTATTTATTATATATACTTTATAATCATTCTTAAATGGTTAACATGGAGAATAAATCTCATCGCGTCGTGGAGACGGTAGTCCGTACGTACGCACGAGCGATGATATCATTTCCATAAATATTGAATTGAATTGGAGTGGATTATACAATATATCAGAATCAATATGATGTTGTAATAACTATGTATAGTTATTCTTTACACCATTATACCCATCCATGTAAGGTGGTGGTGGAAAATAGATTACACCACGGCGTGGAGACGGTATTCCGTACGTACGCACGCGCGGTGATTTCTTTTTCCGTAGGATGGATAGATGGTGAAATAGGGTTGTTTCATACTTATAATAACATATCAGTATATGAGTGATACTGATGTTATTACTTCATAATGAAACAACCTAAGAAGAAGAAGTGGAAGAAGAAATAAAGATGAAAGAATTGGTAACGGTAATTACCTCTTCTTTGAAGCGCCTCTTTGAGACCTCCTCTTAGGGCACTAAAATTGGTCTTTGAGGAAGACCAGAACCTCTAGGATGTTGCTAGGGAAGTGGAGAAGATATTTTTTCAGGGTTTGGCCGAGCTTGAGTGCTCAAATTGGTGTTAGGAGGAGGGGGAGGAGGTGTCCTTTTATAAGGGAGGAGTGGGGCACCTTAGGAATATCTCAAAATATTATTTTATATTAAAGTCAAAATCGGTTTATAATGGTTCCAAAGGGTCTTATTTCTAAGATAAAGTGGGGATGGGTGGCAATCCTATCAACCAATAGGATTTAGAGAAATTTAGGTTATTATTTTAACCTTATCAATTAGATTTAACTCTAAGTTAAATAATTTAACTTTTACCGTGTCTTTTTGTTTTCTTTCACTATATGGTTAATACACTTACTATAACATGACAAACGAACCCCAAATTGTATATTATTAATTAAGATATCCTTATCTAAGTCATTTGGCCGAACCTTAGATTTTTAGGAATAAAATAACAATTAATAATATAATATTTGATTTAAAAACTATTTTGTGTCAATTTTGACACTATTTGATATATGATTTTTTTGAAAGTCATAACATAATTATATTTTCGAACCAAGTTGATTCAATCAACACTAATATCGCATAGTAACCTAGAAAATTAGTTTAATTCATAAAAAGTCTCAAATTACATTCATTTGAGCATTTATAACATCAATTATGTTAATATTTCCTTAAAAGGGTAATTACTGCATCATCGTTGTGTCATAAATAAATTAATTTATTTAAAGTCTAAAAATTATAAATAAAATACCATTATGTAGGAAATATTTTTAGATTTCTAATGAATATTTACAATCGAATTTATCTTATGTAAAACCCTATAGAAAAAATGTTTTAGTAAATAAACATTGATTTTAACTCTTTTAACTCTTCTTTGAATTAAATAATAATAAATGTCCTAATCTAATCCAAGTGGGCCTAAATGATAATATTTTACACTTAAGGTTGTTTTGGGTCGAAATACACTTGTCCAATAGAATTTGGACATGTGTTAGGTTAATATTAATATCATTTTTACCCTTAATTACCCTATTTACTTTTAACCGTGGTAAATAAAAGTAAAAAGTTACTATTCACCAAAAATTATTTTCATCTCATTGAACCACATTTTACTTACTGACATCAACCGTGTCTCTCGGATTTTTGAAATTCCATTCACAGAAGCGGTAAAATTAAGTTTTATGAAAAATTCAGTTTTTTTTAACTACCACTTAGTAGTTTCACTATTCATCAAAAATTGATGTTTTTCAGATTAATGCCAAAATTTCATCCTAAGCTATATTTCATATTCCGAATTCAAAAATGAAGTCTATTTTACCAAATTCATAACATAGAAGATTCATTAATTAATTTTATAATTAAATCCCGCTGTTAAAATAAATAGCGTGTTTTTAGGAAACAATATATACCAAAAGATTGACACTTGATTATGTCTGGTTTAAATGTGAAATTACAACCAATGACAAACATTGTATTAAATTGTAAAAATATATTCTAAATATACTTTAAAACCACTCAAATTAATAATTTATCACTATTAATTATTTCGATTAAAAAAGTTGTTTTTAATTATAATTTAGTAATTCTCACTATTCATCAAAATATGAAAGTTATCCGAAAAGTACCAAAATTTCACCTTAGGCTAAATTCGATACTCCGAATCCAAAAATGAAGTCCATTTTGAGAGCTAAAATTTCTAAAATTTTAAAAAGTGGTTATTACTATTCATAACGGCTAGTTTTAATAATATTTTAATAGCATATCGTTGTTTCGTGAAAC
This sequence comes from Viscum album, assembly GCA_963277665.1. Taxonomy (NCBI): domain Eukaryota; kingdom Viridiplantae; phylum Streptophyta; class Magnoliopsida; order Santalales; family Viscaceae; genus Viscum; species Viscum album. The sequence goes on from OY728139.1 coordinate 500,888,195, forward strand.
TCAGTATTGCGTACTACACACACTATCGAGGAAGGTTGTGATTGCGTGTAATGCAAGGCAAGTCAAGGATGCGTGTTGTGCAAGCTCCTTTTGGTGTAGCGTACAACACAAGACATTAATAAAATTAAAAAGAATATTTTTCATAAAATCTTGGGCTGTTACAAGATCCTTCAAAGAAGTGTGGTCCGAGTGGCTCCGGATCATCTCCCCCAAGCTTGGATGGTTGGCCATCTCATCTGGACGAGCAGTATCTGCAAGGACCCCCATGACAGCTTCTTGATGGGACTTTTTAAACTCTGGCCCTCAGAAAAGTATTATTTCGGATGGATCGCGAAGCTCGGCCGCGAAGCTCGACCGCGAAGCCGGATCGCGAAGATCGGTCGCGAGACCAAGCCGCGAAGTCTGGCCAAGGCCGACAAACAGAGGTTCGCTTGGCGCGGACGCAGGGTCGGAGACCCGCGGTTCGCCGCAAAGCTCGATTCGCGGAGTGCTGTCGCGGAGTACGCGAAGCTTCGCAAAGTCGAGAGCACAAAAAGACAAGGAAGGCACGTGAAGACAAAAGAGGGCAGACCCCCTATTTATAGGCGGCGACCCCGGAGCATCGCAGCGCGCCTCACCCACGCGAAGCATCACGGCGCGACCGGATCCGCTGCCCCGGCGAGCATCGTGGGGCCCCTTCGCGATGCTGCATCGTGAACCACCGACAATTTTGGCGATTTTCCCTCTTACTTCGACCCTTCGCCCTCCGCGACTCCAAGTCTGAGGGGGGGCATTTGTTGGAGCCAAAAATACGGCCCGAAAGAAAGGAAGGAAAAAGACAGCTGGCGCACTGCCTCGCGAAGCACATCCGCGAAGCCCCGCTGCTAAGCACCCACGCGAAGCTCCCCGACACTCGCGGCCTCGCGAAGCTCCGGAGTCGGTAATGCTCCGCGAACCCATTTGACGTTTGCGAGCCGCCGCGAAGCACCAGAAACGGTAATGCTCCGCGAACAGATTTGACGTTCGCGAGCCGCCGCGAATCTCCGGAGGCGGTAATGCTCCGCGGACGACGTTGACGTTCGCGAGCGCGCCGCGAAGAACCGAAGGCGGCGTGCGAGCCCTGCTTCGCGGCGCCCCTTCCCTATAAATACTGGACTCCCCCTGAATCCCAAGGACGGACAATCCGACCTTTCGGCTTCTCCTCTTCCGAATCGCGAAGCACTCTTTGCCCCGGGAATCATGAGCTCCGCGAGTTATTTCTACTTCGCGAGACGACTCTGCTTTGTCTCGTTTTGAGCCCCTCTTCCTAGAGGGATGCCCTTCGCGAAGCTCAAGCGCGTTCGCAAATGAAGGGGATTCCCAAGGAAACCCGAGCAGCTGCGGAGCGTTTATGCTTCCTGAAACACCCAACCCATGCTAGTGATCCCTATGCCAAGGCAGGATCACTATGCATCGCGAAGCACACTGCTCCGCAGGACCCTGCTTCGCGAGGCACCCCTTCCTCGCGAGGCAGTACTCCGCGAACACTGTTCCACTTCGCGAAGCACCTTCCACTCACACCTATGCCCCATGCTAAGGCCAAGGCACTCCACATCGCAAAGCACACTCCTCTGCATAGCGATTCCTCTTCCCGTGCGCCCTTCCAGGTTTGCATGATGTGATTTCAAAGCCCCATGGACAATACCACCCGTAGCGTTGCTTCGCCTAATGATTCTTTGCATAGGCACGCTAACGGCTATTGCTTATTCGCATAGCCACGCTAACGTGGGCCCCTCGATGGTTTGTTCCACGACCCCCCTTAACCATGGACTTACCGGTACCTTCCCTTCCCCAAGGACCAGAGGGTACCGGTTATGTAAGTCCTAGGGGTGTGGAGTGAACCCACCTCGTCCGAGCTGCAGGACGTTAAACTTCCAAGCACCACGTCCCCAACACATGACTTTAAACTGTGATCCGACCTCGTTCCCCTCACGAAGGGTCCCCCCAGCTCGAACATTTTTTTACACCACTCGTCTCCACGGGAATGGAACTCTTCCTCACATGGAATGAGATCCTCCTTGTCGGAGTGGCGTATGTTCGTAAGAGAAGGGCGACCCTACCCCCTCAACGGATGGCTGCACCTCTGCATCTCCGTACTTCCCCACTACCAAGGTCAGTGGAGGGCTTGATAGGGAACGAGGCACCTCCCATCGTCGGACCAAGGTCCATCTTTCCCGCGCTCTGTCGCACCATGGGCCTCCATCCTGGAGTATGTCCCAACACCATGGGCCGCTCAACGCGTAAGCCCCTCTTCGCTTCTCACAGACGCACCCTTTGCGACGTGATTGTCAGGTCCTTGCAACCTCTTGTTTCTCACACCGAGCATGGCTCACGTGGGCTTAGAGTGAGCACCGACCATGACCCTGAATATCCTCTTGAACTACGAGGTCTTTAATCCATGTCAAGGCATGGTACGTAGGATGCCTCTATGAGGTAAAAGCCCACCCGTCTTTCACGTCGGGTTTCACCCCCGTCCAGCACGACGTTAAACTACACTCCGGTCCAGTGGTAAGCCATTGCGAACCAACCCATCTTGAACTACGAGGTCTTTGATCCATGTCAAGGCATGGTACGTAGGAAGCCTCTATGAGGTTCAATACCACCCGTCTTTCACGTCGGGTTTCACCCCCGTCCAGCACGATGTTAAACTACACTCCGGTCCAGTGGTAAGCCATTGCGACCCAAACCATCTTGAACTGTGAGGTCTTTGATCCATGTCAAGGCATGGTACGTAGGAAGCCTCTATGAGGTTCAATCCCACCCGTCTTTCACGTCGGGTTTCACCCCCGTCCAGCACGACGTTAAACTACACTCCGGTCCAGTGGTAAGCCATTGCGACCCAACCAAACTTGAACTATGAGGTCTTTGATCCATGTCAAGGCATGGTACGTAGGAAGCCTCCACGAGGTTCAATCCCACCCGTCATTTCACGTCGGGTCCCATTCTGGTCCAGTGGTAAGCCATTGCGACCCATCCCACTTGAACTATGAGGTCTTTGATCCATGTCAAGGCATGGTACGTAGGAATCCTCCATGAGGTTCAAACCCACCCGTCATTTCACATCGGGTCTCACCCCGGTCTAGCACGACGTTAAACTGCATTCTGGTCTAATGGTAAGCTGTTGCGACCTTTTCCCACCTGAACTAAGAGGTCTTTGACCCATGTCATGGCATGGTACGTAGGAAGCCTCCATGGGGTTCAAGCCACATTGCTCGGTCGTTCATTCACGTCGAGTTTCTCCCTCGTCTAGCATGACGTTAAATTGCATGCCTCCTTTTGTCCTTCATGACATTAAAGTGTACACCCAATTCTAGTCCGACGGTAAGCCGTTGTGACTAACCCGAACTACGAGGTCTTTGATCCATGTCAAGGCATGGTACGTAGGAAGCATTCCCAAGGTTCAATCCCACCACCCATCGGACCTAGGTCCACTTTCATGTCGGTTCACCGACAAACCCCCATCTGAACTATGAGGTCTTTGATCCATGTCAAGGCATGGTACGTAGGAGGCCTTCCCAAGGTTCAAGCCCACCACTAGTGGGCCCACGGGTCTACTTTCACGTCGGTACACTGACGATGCTCATCGGGCCAAGGTCCACCTTTACGTCAGCTTATCGACGTCATCCTGAACTATGCGGACTTTGATTCCCTGCCACAGGGATACGTGGGAAGTCTCGTCAAGGCTCAAGCCCAACTTCACTGTCGCCCCTGCGATGGTCCCACTTCACTCTCCTTCCCCTCCATTCATCAACCTACCACCGGTTCCGATTCTCGCCCGGACCGTCTTATCCTGGTGAGACCATGTCGGTACGCTCTTCTTCACTGTCTCCCATGGGCTGTCCCCGGTATCGATATCCCTTCAAGGAGGATCCCTCAATCCGATCTATCCTAGCAAATGCTCTAGTTGGGTTGATCCGTCTCCGCTGGACGTTAAACTTGCGGCATACCCTGTGTTGAGCACGAGAAGCTGAGGAAAACCTCAGATATGTGTCTACGACATATAATTCCCCACGCTCGATGTGGGATTCCTCGGGCTTCCACGCCCTCGAGAAGCCTTGTGGTCAAGGATAACAAACAGACATGCCAGGTACCCCAGCATCCAGACACGCTACTGATGGCTCAACGTGACTACTCCCCTGACTGAAGGTTGCTGCCCTGACTGGACCCTTTGGAATTTCCCAATAGAAGCAGTGTAATTAACCGGCGTCCATGGAAACATGGCACTGGGAAGAGTTTCACGAACTACGTATTAAATCTATAAGGGAGACCCGGACTAGGTGACGAGTTCTGAGGAGGAATCCACAGGAGGAAGAACCGACATCCCATCATCCCGTTTCGATCAAGGAGTAGACGTCCCTGAATAAGGAGCGAATGTCGCCCGCCTTTGGAAAGCGGGAATGCGGGGAAACAGAATCGCCGCGCATCCTCCCCCACGGACGGACGGGCGCGCGCCCCGGCGAAAGCGTCGGAAACACATACCATTACTAATGAATTGAACAATGATTTTTTTGTATTAGAAGATTTTAAAATCCCTAAATCAGACCCTTCTATCTTATACCCATTAGGAAACATTTATATAATAGATTGCCAACTGATATTTGTTTATAGTATTTTGAGGTTCTTCATTATTCCAGGTGATACCTCTAAAAAAACATGGGTTGGATGTTGATCACCTATACCTCTATTATGCCACTACCTATGCTTTTTGGAGTTCTGTATTTTATATTTTTGAAGTCTCATAGCTAGTTGAAACCTCACTTGCATACCAGCTTCAATCATGTAGATGAATACAAAGAGCTCCCCTTCTCAAAAATCTATTCCACATATTTGAGGATGAACTCTTTCATTTTATTTAGTATGGTCTGAATTCCCTCTTCCATAATTAATCTCCCATTAACCATTATACTACTCTTGTGAGGGTCATTCTTTTGATCTAGGAGTCTATCTTACTCCAAGTGGATCACCATTACGATTCAATGCATGAATGTATTTTTTTGAGAAGTGTCAAATTTGTTGGGAACTATAAGACACTATTTCTCACATTTGAGGTATTTTGGTAGCAAATAATTCATGGCTAGATAAAAATAAATTTAGATGGTGCCTCAAAAAGGAGTCCAGGTCCTTTGGGATACGGTGCTATCTTCAATGATTATAATGAGAAGGTTCTGGAAGTGTTTTATGGAACATGTCAAACCTTGCCATCTCTTGAAGATGAAATACACAATTTCCTTACTGCAGTATCATTTTCAAATGAAAAAACCACATTCCATTTTTTTTCTTGAATTTGACTCTATCAATATTATGTTATATGTCCATAATGGTATGATTCATCTCTTATGGAATCTCACAACATGATGGATGGAGTGTTAGATTTTCTTTCTGACTCTATTTACACTATCACCCATGTTTACTAGGTGGAAAAATTTATGGTAGATGGTCATGCCAATAAAGGAGACAAAAATGACTTCAAATGGTAGAATGACATTTATTCTAATTTATTTCGTTTTTGTGAAATATATTTTAGTAAATTCTCTTCCTTAAGACTCAGGAAAACCTTTTCTTCTCAATTAACATGTCTTGGAAACTTTGGATAAGGTGTTACCTTCTAAATAAAATAAAACAAAATTCCTTATTAAATTATCAAAAAATAAGATAATCATATAATAAATTATTCAATTCAAGAAAAAAAATGAAATTATAATTAACATTGACATTGAGATTTATTATTTAAAATGAGGATCATAATGAAATAAAATTCATAGATTGGAATATATTCTTCAGGAAAAATTTAATGGAAGAGGGAAATTTTTTGGAATTATAGAAATAACATCTTAATCCTTTGGTTGGGGAATTTATTCTATAGGTAGATCTATATGTATTGAAAATTCATAAGAAATATACTATTAATTATTTCAAGAACACTATTTAAATAAAAAATACTAAATTAACATTATTCTATACATTTATGAAAAATATTATTCTCTATGTCAATAAATTAGAGAGGTTGGCATCTTATTTAAGGATTAATATTGTAATAGAATTTATTTTACAATCATTTTTAGAATGTTTCCGTTAATCTATTATGAATTATAATATAAATTAATTAATTAATGTTTATATGATATATTCATTATAATAAGGATTTATGATACTATCATTAGAGGTCATAGAGTTGGTATTGTAATAAAAATATAGATGGTTATAATTTGAAGAAAAATTATAATATTTTAGGGTCAAATATTTATATATGGTCATTTATACCTAAAGGCATAGTTTGGAATGAGTGGAACCATCTGTTATATACAAAATTAGGATATTAAATATGTAATTCTTTAAAACACCTAATGGGGTGTGTGAAAATCCATTTTGAGTGCACATTATGTATTAATGATATAAAATAAATACTTTTATTTTGAAGGGTATAAGATAAAAAAGTAAATTAAATAAATTTTATAAATATTTATCATATTTCAAAAATAAGGAAGGGTTAATGGAAGGAGCTTGGTGTTTTCATTAAACTGATGAAGAAATGGGTTTCTTCAACCAGGATGTTTATGCATTGGATTATTTGACATCTTTATAAATATAGGTTTTGTTATGTATATCATTTTATATTATGATAATATATTGGTTATAAATGATCATTTATTTCTAATAAAAAATGATGATTTATTTTGATACACAAAATTTATTATTGATCTCATTTAATAAAATATTTTAAAATTGTATAGGGATAAAAATATCTTATCTAGGAGAAAAGGGTTTATACAAGTCATTTGTTTAGGCATGATGAAATGGGTTCCCAAAAATAATAAAATGGAATATTTTAAATAATAAAATATTTTATTTGTAATATTTCCAAAAACTTGTTGAATACCATATATGATATTTATTTTTATAAATTATTTTTTTATTTTTATATAAGGTAAATAATTAATATTTCACAAAACACATAGGAGTTCACATTTTGAAAAAAATATAGTCTCAAAAAATATAAATTCTAAGAGGTTAGTGTGTGTTTCATTAAACTTCAATAAGTTCAAAGTACAATATATAAAAGATTATAAATTATTAATTAGAAGATAAAGCATCTTAATATCTTATAATATTTTAGGATATATTGGTAATGAGTAATCTTAGTGTAATGAGTTTCATTTAAATTTATTAATAGCATTATTTTAAATAAATTTTTTAATTGAAATTTTTTAAATTGATAATGTTAAACATAGAAATAGTTCTATGTTACAATGAAAAAAATATGTTAATAACATAAAAAATTGGATTCTTCAAATTAATTATGCATATAAATTATACTCAAAAAATCGAGTATAAAGATTTAGAATTGTAATATGACCATTAGCAAAAAAGGAATTCTTTATAGATATTAACTCGTTAAAGGAGTATCACTGTAGGATTTATAATGTGGTTATATAATGTTGTGGAAATAATTATATAGTTATGTAATATGTTTATAAAAACCCTAAAATTATTGAAAACATAAGGATCATTTGGTGACCATTCATATATAATATGATAAATTTAGAACATAAATATTGATGGGATATTATTCCTGAATTGGTTTAGGAATATATAAAATATGTCATGTAATATAAAATAAAGTATCTACTTAATCTTTATTTTATATCCTTTATATATATTATATTAAGTAAATTGATAATTGAACTCTAAAAGTCTAACATTGTGTTATCTATGATTGATGTTCATTTTGAAGTATAATATATTATGATACCATGTAAAAATTATTTTGTGTTTGGTTTTGTATATATATTCTCATGGTACAAAAAATTATATATGTGTGTGAGATTAACCATTATGTTTAAAAAATGGAGTTCCATAAAAAAATTATTTTGTGTGTTATGGGTATGATAGAAATAAAAAGTGATTTTTTTATTTTAATTTCATTTCAAAATATTCTCTAAAATTTTCATTATTTTAGAGAAATTTTATTTTTTTAATAATATAGGGATTTAATGGAATTAATTATAATTAAAAATAAAAAAATTATTTTAATTGTTTTATTCATGTAAAAAAAATTTGAAAAAAAGTTACAGTGGAAAAAGAATTATTAATGATTTTCAGTTTAACGTACCATCTTCATTTGAATTAATCCTAAATTACAATTGTTTTTGATGATTAAAGTGATGTAAGTTCAGTATACATGTGATTTAACTGAAATTTTAAAATCCCATGTCAGATTAAAAGGATGTCTTGATCAATGAATCAGAATAATTTCTTCTTCTGATGGTTTTATATAAATTAATATTACAACCAAGGTGCCACATCATATAGAAAAAAAGGAAATGGGTGATGGTGTCAAAATTAATACTTGTGTGAAAGAATTATATAAGAGAACCTATATATATGGGAACACCATATGATATAACTCACATTATAATTAATCATGAATTATGAATTCATTATGTGATTAATTCTTGATAGGATGAACTACGTTATAGAAAACAACTCATGTGTGGCCTCATGTTTGGTAAATCTATCATAGCATCAATCTATATAATATTTAATGAGAACCATGTTATAATATGATCATTTTTTCAATTTTTATGTTGGAATAATATAAATCAGGAATGAATTAATTAATATTAAATCTCATTGGCCATGTCTCATGATATATTAAATGAGGCAAATCAAAATTTGGTTGTGATTAACTTTATATTTTTTAATCACATATAAAATTGAAATAAGATTATCTAAGAACAAATGTGTAACCATTTATTTTCATTTTATTTACTCTTATGCATTAGAAGTTTTTAGTAATCATCGATTACGATTTATAGATATCAATTTGGGTTAATAATTCTCTATTTTTACCACCTAAGTTATAGTGAAACAGTCTTTACGTACAATTATTCCATCAAAATTGTCTCACCACTCAAAGGAAAAGAATGAGATATCATTTAATTAAGACACCATTTCATGGAGACACTATTTCATGGTGACATTATTTCCAAGTGAAAACATTTATAGATAGACTGTGACACCATTATTTAATCTATTTTGTTGTTTTTCAATTTAATATATAACAGTAATATTTAAGCCTTTTAAATATACTAACATAATTAATATTACGTGTTAGACATGTCACCTGATAGTACGAGGTACTAGGTGTATAATTCATGCATCTGATCGACTTCATCACATGCACTCCAATAATAAATAGGAATGTGTGGCCTTGAAACATATGTAGTAGAGCACCAGAAGTGTGATAATTATTGCGAAAATGAACCGAAACATGTAAGAATATGCATCTGAAGAACTCATGAAGCATTCATGAATCAAAAAGATAGAATACCATAGATCAGAAACAAGAAAATCTTTGAAATTCTATGTTCTCAGTGAACACGAGCTAGATCTAGCTGAAAACTAGAACATTAGACTTTCGATACTCTATTTTTCATAGGAGGACCCAATTCTTACATCTACTTAATCATAAAAGTCTAAATATGCATATAATAACTCTCAGAGAACTTCTAACCATATCTCACAATTTTTGTGCTATTGTGTACTATTTTTTTCTTTTGAGAAGTGTGTGTGTGTGTCTTTTTTTAAAAAAACTATCTCATGCACTAAACTAAAGGATAAAGGATATCCTTCATCTCATATCTTTTTACACTTCTTTACTCCCATGGTTATGTGTAGAAGAGGTCCATGTGTTACGAGGTAGTTTATACCCACGAAAAACTGTGGAAGAGGTCGTGTGACCTGGATAGTCCCATGCACTGTTGTTTACCCCAATCCAGGGTGCAGATAAAGTTTATTAATATAAACATCTTGGTGGTAGGAGATCACCAAGTGGACTGTACTAGGTATGATCTAGAGACAGAACCACTATTTTTATATCCGCAGTGCTATTTAATTTAGTTTTCTCTATTTTACAATATAATTAATAAATCACTAGATTTACTTTTATAGTTAATCTTGGTTAGAATTTATAATTTTTTTCCTTATTAGAATAGATTCAAAAGTAATATTAATAACTTATATTAAGATTTCTGAGAATTAATCAATCTTTTGAGAAGTTATTTAAATAGTAAATCTTTTATAACCGTATTACTTTGATTATCTAGGCCATATTATTTTTATTTTGGAACCTTTTAAAGAAAAATTTTCAATTATAAATTATTATAGATACTCAATTCACCACCCCCCCCCTCTTGAGTACTCTACTGTGAACAACATTTGGTATCATAGGAGGTTTTTATTCTTGTTAAAATTATTTTTTTGAATCTCTTAAATTGTAATTTTAGTTTTAATTTAAAGATCACTAAATTTATTTTAATTCTAAATTTCTAACTCTTTTAAAGTATTTTTTTATTATGGAAAATAGACTATAAGGTGTTGTAACAATAAGAACACCATTATTTTATGGAACTAATTATTCCTAATGGATGATTAAAATGTTAATGCATTTAAAAAGTATGGATTTTCAAAATTTGGTCATCAATTATAGATGAGTATTAGATTACTTCAATAGATTGAATCACTTGGGATGACCCAACCAAGGCTGCCTACAATAAAAATTGCAAGGCCACGAATGCTTTATTTCGCTTCATTGGTGATGTGGAATTTAACTGAATTTCTGTATGTATAACTACCCATGAAATTTGGGATAGTTTTTCTGTTTCACATGAAGGAACTTCTAGTGTGGATGAAATGAGAATTAATACTTATACTATTAAATATGATAACATTAAAATGAATACTGATGATCCTATTTCTAACTTGTATCTCAGGTTCAAAGAAATTTGCAACACAATGGTTTCTCTTAGAAGATTAGTTACTTCTAAAGAACAAATCATGAGGATTCTTAGATGCCTACCTAATAGATGGAGAGGAACCTCTATATATATTAGGGAATCATGCGAAATCAGAAATTTACCTCTAAAATAACTCATTGGGAAACTAACGATGTATGAAGCAGAGCTAAAAGTCAATAAGGAATAAGAGGATGAACCCAAAAGAAAATTTGTAGCACTTAAAACCACAACCTACAAATAAATATAAAAAGGGAAATTTGAAGCCTCTTTAGAATTTTCCATTAGAGAAAAATCATCACCTGACAGTGATGAAGAGATGGACCAATTAGCCAGAAGGTTTAAGAGATTTTCAAGAAGACAAATTTTTTTTGAAATCCAAACTTCAAAGGAAGATATTATAAAAAAGGAATCTGGAATAATGATTGGAAAAGAAGTGATAGGTCTAATGAGATAGTATGCTATGAGTGTAAACAAAAGGGACATGTAAAGGCCAACTATCCCAAGCACATGTAAAAAAATAAATTTGAGGAAAAAGATAGAAAGTATAAAAAGGAAATGAAATCCATGTGGAGTGCTTCTGAGGATAGTTTGTGTGACTCATAATATTCACAAGATGAACATGCTAACAAAGACAATATGTTTTTTATGACAAACACATCCGAGGTAACACTAGAATCACTTTTACACAATTCCTATTATTCTGGAGATGAAATTGGTTATGAGAATTTGTCTAATGAATAAATGTTTGAGTACTTTAATATGCTTGAGGTGACATGTAATGATCTAAAAGTTTCAGGTCAATAAAGAAACAACATGTTCTTACATCAACTGTTAAATCTGAACTTACTATTGAAAGGGAGAAAAATGTTCAATTACTAAAAGAAAACAATGCACTAAAGCTATCTAGTGGGAAATTTTTGAAGGACCTTGAAAGGTTTACTAATGGTAAATATAAATTGGTACAAATTCTCAGTACATTAATTTCTCCTAAATATACTAGAGGTATTGGCTATCAACCTAGTAAAATAAATGTTAAAAAAATAACTTTTTTTATAAATATAGGACACACAACATCACTACTAGTTGTGGAAAACATTCATCTCGTTCAAATAATGATGCACTCTCTACTGTTTCATGATTTTCTGTACCAAATAGAGTTTATTTTTGAATCACATTACAAATGTTTATAGAAAACCTATGAGGGAGATGTGGGTTCCTAAAACACTAGTCACTAATATTATGAGACCCAAACAAATATGGGTATGAAATTCTGTTATTACTTGACCACATTATAGGAATTTTTTTAAAGATCTCCTGTAAAAGCTTATGGGACATGGATAGTGGGTTTTCAAGGCACATGAAAGGGGAAAATTCATGCTTCAAGAACATAATAAAAGATTATGGTGGAAATTTCACCTTTGGTGACAATGCGAAAGGAAAAATCATTAGCCTTGGCCAAATCGGTAACTCTAACTCAGTTTTAATTTCTATAGTACTTTTGTTGAAGGATTGAAATATAATCTGCTTAATATTTAAAAATAATGTGGTGATGTAATTCATGATAAATTTTAAAATGATGCTTGAAATTTTTTTAATTCTGAAAATGAAATAGTTTTTTTCTTATTGAGAAATGAAAATGTGTACTCAGTTAACTTATATTCTTTAGTCTCTCAAAATACTTCTTGTTTAAGTATATTTCACAATGAATTTTTTCTTTGGCATAGGAGACTAGGACACTGTAATATTCACTCTCATAAAAAGATAACTAGAAAAATCATAGTCAAATATCTACCAAAACATGAGTTTCCAAATGATAATGTGTGTAATCCTTTTCAAAAGGGAAAGAAACACAAAATTTCCTTCAATCCAAAGTAATAACTCTCAACTTATCGACCTCTTGATCTAGTTCAAAATAGATTTTTTTGGACCATCTAGAGTATCCAATTTAATTAGGAAGCACTATGTTTATTTTCTTGTAAAATAATTTTCTAGATATACATAGACATTCTTTTTGGCTCAAAAAAATGAAGAATGCTCTCATTTCACCAAATATGCCAAAACTATAAGAAATCATAGTTTAATTAGAATTAAATCCCTAATAAGGGATCATGGTCGTGAGTTTGAAAATCATGAGTTTGAATCCTTTTTTCTCACAAAATGGTTATAGTCATAATTTCTCTTCTCCTACAACACCTCAAAAGAATATAGTTTTAGAAAGAAGAAATATAACATTTCAAAATATTTCTAGAACCATGCTTAGTGAATATGACATACCTATTTATTTTTGGGCGGAAAAATTAAATACATCATGCTATATTATTAATAGAGTGTTGATTATACCCATTCTTCCAATAAATCCATATGAGTTATGGAACAATTGAAAACCCAAAGTATGTCAATTTAATTGTTTTGGTTGTAAAGTATATATCCTTAATAATAAGGAAAATTCTGAAAAATTTGCATCTAGTAGTGATAAGGGATTTTTTAAGATATTCAATCGCTAGTAGAGCCTGTAGAGTGTTTAAAAAAGAACTAAATATGTGGAAGAGTATCTCTATGTCAAATTTGATGAAACAGATCCACATGAACCTAAGACCACTCTAGAGAACCTAGAGGATGATGTTTCAAATCTGGAGATCAATTCAAAATCCCTTAACGATCCTAGAAAGGAATCTGTAATGACTTATAGTTTTGGAAATTCTTCATATTTAAGTCATAAGGAACCCAAACCTACTGATGAACCTGACATCACTATTCCTTCTTTTTCTAGAGCTACTATAACTCTTAAGAACCATCCTTTAGATGCATTTGAAGGAGCTTTAAAAAAATAACTCAAACTATATCTTATCTTAGAAACATCATCTCTTCTTATCACAACGTTGACCTAAAAATAGTAATGATTCTATCAAAGATGAATTTTGGTTAATGTATATGTAAGAAGAACTTAATCAGTTTTAAAGGAAAAAATTTTGGAAACTTGTTGACATAACTAAAGACACATTTTCCATAGGCACTAAGTAGTTATTTTGAGAAAATTAGATGAAGATGGTAACATAGTTAGAAACAAGGATATACTGTTTGTACAAAGCTATAATCAAGAGGAAGGAATTGACTATGAGGAAACATTTTCACCATTATCTATTCTTGAAGCCATTAGAATTATGATTTCTTATATTTCACATGCGAATTTCATACTTTATCAAATGAATATTAAAAGTGAATTCCTAAATGGGTAAATATCTGATGATTTATTTATGGAGAAACCCCCTAGTTTTACAAATCCTCATTTTCCAAATCATGCCTTTAAATTATCAATATCTTTATATAGTTTAAAATAATCTCCAAGAGATTGGTACGATTGATTAAGTACTTTTTTTAATTTAAATTTTTTAAAAAAAATAATAGCTAATCCCACCCCTTTTATAAAAATAATTTCCAATGATGTATCTGTTGTTAAAATTTATGTAGACGATATTATCTTTGAATTTTCAAGAAATTATTTATGTGTTAAATTTTCTAAAATTATGCAAAATGAATTTGAAATGAGTTTAAGGGTGAAGTAAAATTCTTTCATGGATTTCAAATATTTCAAAATAATGATGGTATTATTTCAAATAAATGAAAGTATACTAGAGATATTTTAAAAGGTTTTGGCTTGGATATCACTAAAATTAGTGACACTTCAAAGAGTACTACTTGTATGATGGATCTTGATGAAGATGGAAAATCAACTGATCAAACCACTTACAAAGAAATAATTGGAAGATTACTCTATTTAACTACTAACGGACCTGACATTATGTTTAGTGTATATATGTGTGAACATTTTTAAGAAAACCCTAAGGAAAATCATTTAAATGCGGTTAAAAGGATTTTCAAACACCTCAAACATACACCCAATCTTGGACTATTATATCCCATAGGACAATAATTTGAGTTAGTTAGTTATTCTGATTCTTAATTTAGTGGTTGTATGCTATATAGTAAAATAAACTATGGAACAAGTCACATTTTAGGAAAATAACTAGTATCATGGTGTAGTAAGAAACAAAACTCTATTATACTATCCTTCACCGAAGCTGAATACATAGCTACTGGTAGTTGTTGAGAACAAATATTATTGATGAAATACACATTACTAGATTATAGATATTAATTCAGGAGTTTACCCATAAATTTTGATAATACAAGTGCTAATAAAATCTCAAAAATTCATGTTTCACACTCTAGAAAAAAGCATATTGATGTAATACATCACTTTTTGAGAGACCATTATCAAAAAGATGATATAACTATGGAATTCATCGGAACTAAATATCATATTTTTGATATATTCACGAAACTATTAAATTATGAATAAATAGATTACATAATTCATGAATTGGGAATGATAAATCTTAAGTAGTATGTTTACTATTTCACAACACACTATTTCATAGTTTATGGTTTCACAAGTCAATGTCTTATGATTACTTTCAAACTCTTACAGTTCTATAGTCTTAACAGTTTTTGCTTCATGTTTACGGTCTCACAGTTACTATCTCTTAGTTATGGTCTGACATATACTATTTCAAGCAATACGGTTTCACCATTTAGAAGTCACATAGTAGAGATCTCACCATGAAAACCAGTTACTGTCTCACCGTGAAAACCTGTTATGGTGTTATCGTGAAACCTCATTATGGTCTCACTATGAAATTCTCTTATAGTCTCACCATAAAGGCACATTATCATTTTATTTACATATTAAAAATTTTATCACTATAATTAATTATTTTATTCTTTTACTTTTCTGCGCTCCTTATTTTGTGATGCTTGATTTCCATAAATGATAAAAATGAAATAAGTTTAACTCCATTCTTCACCCGATCTCTCTTATCTCAAACCATAACCCCTCATTCAACTATCCTTTATCTCTCTAACCTTTTTTTGAATTTTTAGAATGAAATGTATGTCCTCCTCAACTCTTGAGAATAAAAGATCAAAGAAGATGAAAATGGCCGAGAATATAGTGCTTGAAGGCCCTTTGAATCCGAACATAGTGAAAAAAATTGTGGTACCAGAAAATAAAATCTTCTCCAAGTGGCTTCTGTCAAGTAAGTCTTTACTATTGAAAGTGATGAAAGAAAAAGGATGGCTGTATTGGTTCACAAAAGAGTAAAGACCCATATATCCAAACCTAGTTGCTCAGTTTTATCATTTTGTTCAATTATCTTTTGATATAGAATATGGTTTTGTTATGAGAGGTTGGATGAATGGTCAAAGATATACCTTTTCTTCGAGGGTATGGGAGTCTTCCCTAAGGATTCCTCAATAGGGAATTTTTGAGGACCACCAGAGGGGTCATCCACTTCCAAGGGATATCTTTGTTTTAGAAGAATCCTTGGGAAGCTTGACTAGAAATGAAACTAAGTGAAGAGATATTACTGCTGATTTATATTGTGAAACGAGACTTTTGTTTACATTTGTTCAAAATATGATTAGTCCAAGAAAAGAATATTTTTCTACACTCAAGTATCAGGATGTATTTTTGATACATCTTATGAATAATGGGCACAATATTTACATTTGTAAGTATTTTATACTTAACATGTGTGAGTTAATAAAGACAACCTCAATATAAACCTCCCTATTTTACTAAAGGTTAATCTCTACTATGCTTCATGATAAAGGGTTGTATAGACCAGATGAATAAGTCATTAAGGAATATGAATTATTTATCTCAAAGGTTACAGTGAAAAGAATGAAAATCAGGTAGAATCCATGGATAAAATAACAGTTATAGGATAATGAGAGGGTCTATGAAAATTCAACCCGGTTGATCATTCATGAAGACCTATATACATTTATGTTCCTGGTCTAGAACCAGATGATATTACTGACTATTTTGATGAGGAATAAGAATAAGATGTTGTTCCACCTACATGGGAAATTTTCCTGGATAAAAAAGGAAGGGAACCAATTACCCATGTATTTATTGAGAAGGAAGCACCTGTTCATAAAAATATTTTTGATCTGGAAGAAGAACCTGCTTTAAAGGAAGAATATTTTTTTATTGAAAGGGAAAAGGATGTTTTGGATGTGCATTTAAGAGTAGATCCTTCTTTTAAGATAGAATATCCTTCTATGGAACGCCTAGAGGAAGAAGTTGTTCCTATTACTATCCCGTATGCTAAAGAAATAACGGAGAAAGCCTTTAAAATGACTATAAAAGAAATGAGTGAAAATTCTGGGGATAGATTTTTATAAATAGTTCAAGGATCTAAATCTCTTAGTCCTGTAAGAGATGAACTTATTGATGGGGAGCAGTACCCCAATCTAGAAAGTGTTGATGTGCCTAATCCAGTTGATCAAATCATTGTGGACACATGGTATAAATTCTCTAGCAATTTTTATGTGAATGATTCCCAATAATCCATAATTAGTGGTATAGATTTTTTTATTGTGTTTCTATTGAAACCAATATCTTCTCTTGATGTTTTCTCTACAAATGAGCTTAATCCTTTCTCATCTCGTATTCCTGAACATTCACAAGAACCATCTACCTTGGTGAGTAAATATGATTTGAAAGCCTTTGGAGCTACCTTATTGGTAGGAGTTTAAAATCAAATGAACACTCAACCTTCTCCTATGAAAAACATGAGTGAAAGAGATGATTCAATATTTTTAGAAAAGATCATATGGAAGATTCATCCAAAAATGATTCATGAAATTCAAGAGGTCAGAGTTGAAAACAAATAGTTAAGTGATGAAGTGAATTCTCGCAAATATATGGTTATAGATATGGAGAGAGTGTGGAAATCAAGATAAGAACCTATTTTTCATCCTTTTAGTGTTCATATTCCATAGGATGTTGTCTCACTGATTCAACCTAATATAACTTCTTTAGCTGACAAGGTGGATGAAAGAAACAAGAAAATAGTTCAAGAAATGCATGAGCTTGTTATAATGCTTAACAAAGTTCACTTATTAGTATAAGGGTTATCTATAGAAAGTTCTGAATCAACTGAAGTCCATTAATTCAGATGTTACTGCTTCTTGTACCTCTGTAAAATCATTCCAACACACATAGGATAGTGATCTGCTCAAAACATTTGTTAAGGAAGAACTTCAATCCGTGATTAGTGGCTTTGACAAAGAGTCTCTATCTGTGGTTTTCAAGAACAATGACATATTTCTTGATTTGGTAAGAATTCATTCCATAATTGAAAATGATTCTCAAGAAGAAATTACTAAGAAGGGGGGTTTCTACTTCAATGAGATTTTTTCTAAGCATGATATGACAAACCATTTCAAGTACCTTCTAGATAATCTAGAAATCCCTCCAGTCACTCAATATTTACAAACTCAAGCTCAAAAGATGAAAGATTCCACTATATTGTTGGACAAGTTCATGGAGAAAAAATATGACTTTGAGAAAGCGATGTAGTATGGTGGTGAGATTATGGTTGACTTCATTAAGCTATTAAGTCCTTATCTTCATGTGCAGAGCACTGCTATTTTGGCTCCTACTACTACACCCTTGCAACCTAGTTTCCCTACCTTCTCATCCACATCCCTTGCATCTACTTCTATGACTGTCTCTCAGGCTTTGAGTCAGATCAAACCTGTAATCCTTGAAGAACAATCGCCTCAGTCTTCGAATACACCTACCATGTCCCCTTCCATTTTTTAAGGACTCCCTCTCCCTTATTTTTCAGTTGATTCACTTCCTTCTTCATGTTCTACCTCTACTCTTGTGGCATCTAGTGATGTTGCTTCCAAGGGAAAACTAAATACATCCAATGCTAATGAAAATTGAAAAATATCTTTTGATAGGGAAATGTTTGTATTTTTCTTTCTTACTAATTGTAATGACACATCTTTTTCAATCCAATGCACTATGAACTTTTGTTGTCTCCTTTATTATTTAATTTTTTACTCTTTTTCATAATCCCAAAAGGGGGAGAGGCATGCTCTCTAAATGCACACTAATTGAGATACACATCCACTAAGAACATATATATCAGTCACATGATTTGTGATCATCAATAAGGCGTATATTGTAGGAATCCTCATGTTTTAATCATGTTCTAATGATGAAAAATCCTATAATTTCTGTAAATATTATTAATTTGGATTAATATATCTCAAATCATGTGTACAGATTGTTGGTTTCCTTATGATTTAAATAAAGCAATCCAAGATCTTAAGTGATATGTTGGATTATTGTGAACTATATGTTAATTTGTGCTATAATGGAATTCTTTGATTAATGATTAAGTCTAACCCATTATATTAATATCACTACTTAAGACTATATACAGATATTTGGATAATTCCAAGACCCCATGACCAGACACCGTGACCCAGACACTGTGACCCAGACACCATGACCAGACACTATGACCTAGACACCGTGACCCAAACCCCGAGACCCTAACACGGTGACCAGACACCATGAACTAGACACCGTGACCCAAACACCATGACCGTACACCATGACCAGACGCCATGACCAGACACCGTAACCAGTTTCAGATCTGTTGAAGTCTGTGACACTGGTTTGTTGTTAAGAAACCGTTTGAATTGTGGAAAATGACCAGATACTGTGATCCTAACAACACATCTATACCACTGGTTCATGATCTCTATATAAAATTATTCCATCATAAATGAATCACTTCTCAAAGGAAAAAAATGGGACACCATTTCATGGAGACATGATTTCATGGAGACACCATTTCATGGTGACACCATTTCTAAGTTACACTATTTCCTGATAGACTGTGATACCATTCTTTAATCTGTTTTGTAGTTTTTCAATTTAATTTCTAACAGTCATATTTGAATCTTTTAAATGAACTATAATAATAAATATTTCTTTTTAGCCTTGTCACCTGATAGTATGAGGTTCGACGTGAAGAATACATGCATCTTTTTGGATTTAAAACATGTACTCCAAGAATAAAAAGAAAACTATGGCCCTGAAACATATGTAGTAGAGCAGTAGAAGTGTGAGGATTCATGAAAAAAAGTATCGACACATGCAATAAGATACATCTAAAGAACACACGAAGCATTCATGAATTTAAAATCTAGAATAATATAGATCACAGACAATAACATCATTGCAATACAATTTTCGTGAAGCACGTGATCTCGATCTAACTGTGAACCAGAGCAATGGACTTGTGATACTCTATTTTTCACAAGAGGAACTGATTCTTACTTCTCCTTCATCCTAGAAGTCTAGAGCTACATAGAATAACAATCAGAGCACTTCTAACCATATATCTTCATTTTTCTCTATTGTGTACTATTTTTAGCATTTTATAAGTGTGTGTGTGTTTCTGTATTAAAACATACATTTTATCCTGCACTAAACTGATGGATATAGGATATCCTTCCTCTCATATCTTTTTACACTTGTTTACTCCCACTGATTTGTGTAGAAGAGGTCCCTATGTGACTTAGTATTTTATGCCCACAAAATACTGTGGAAGAGGTCATGTGACTTGGGAAGTCTTGTACACTATTGTTTTCCCCGATCCAGGCTGTGGATGAATTTTAATAATATAAACTGCTTGGTGGTTAGTGATAACCATATGGAGTGCATTATGTATCGGCTTGAGACTGAACCCCTTGGTTTATATCCATTATTCTGTTTAATTTATTTTTCTCTATTTTACTATATAATAAATAAATCACTAGATTTACTTTTATAATTAATCTTACAAAGAAATTATAATTGTTTTTTTCATTATTATAATAGCTTCATAAGAAATACTAATAACTGATATTAAGATTACTGAGAACTAATCAATGTTCTATGAAGTTATTTAAACATTCATACTTTTATAACTATAATACTTCGATTAACTGGGCTGTATTTATTTTTATTGGGGATCCTTTTAAGAAAACTATTCAAACATAAATTTTTATAGATACTCAATTCACCCCCTATTGAGTACTCTATTCCAACCAAGACATATATATGGTGAAAAAACACCAATTCAAAAAATATAAAATTGGTGGTAAAATAGAAGAGAAAATACAAAACTTTTCATAAACACATTTTTAAAAATTGAAGTGTAAATTAAATTAAAAATAATTTTTTTGAATAGAAAGATGTGAAGGTTTTAGGCACAGCAGAAGCACAGTTGGGCCAACAAAAAAATTAATAGTTACCATGATCAATGATTCTTCTAGGATCAATATGAAGATGGACGGTAGTCCCCATGGAATAGAATCAATGATTTAGATAAATAATGAAGAGGCCGAAAACCAATAGATAGGATCTTTCACATCCTTTTTATAATTCTATTAATTAATTTCTTAAAGAAAATAATACATGGATCTTCGGTATTTTCTTTTTTGGTGATATTGATCTTTAAGAATGACCCTTCTAGACTATCTTGTTGCACTTGAGAGGATGAAGACTAGAAGACCTCTAACAGTGATCCCCATGTGCTCTAATGGCCTACAATCTACACCAATCGTTCTTTGGGTTCTAGCGCGATGAAGTGAGTGACTTGTGTCGATCATTCTTGATTACTTGTTATTCTTCCTTAAATAACATCTCTAGTTCTTGAGAGGGGATAGAAGAGGATTTGAGAGAGAAATTGTTTAGCTCAACAATTCTCAATTCACCAAGCGTGTGGTGTGTTCTCTATGGCACAACAGATGTACTCGTCTATTTATAAGCATGGAACTTTAGTTACAACATTTAATTACAGAACAACAATTAAATAGATTCCTGAACATAGAGAAAACCCATTCTCATAATAAAAAAATATAACATCATTATTTATCATGTGCCAACTTGTGAAAAACATAATTATGAATAAAATTCCTCATCAAAAAATATTAGCAGCATCATTATTATTTTAACCTTTTCCAGCTATTAATTATTTACCTTCTTACAAATAATTATTTTACTATTGGACCATCTTATTCTTCTCGAAATCTACTTCTCTTTATTGAAAACCCATATAAATAGATAAATAATTTATTCTCTTCAAGAAATATTTTATTTACAAACTAGTAAATAAATATTTATAAAATGATAAATAAAAAAGTAAATATATTTTATTTAATTTATGGGGCCATCTTAACTTGAATAAATTTATTCCATGGTCTTGAGAATAATATTTATTTCATTAACTAAATTAAAATAGAATTTAACTAAGACCACCAAAAACACTTAGTGTGTGACCCTATAGGATTATTTCTCATTGGCATTAGATGGGATTGCCTATAGTCCTAGAGTACTGTCTAGCAACGATTCAGGTCACCCAAGATAAAGAACATAAAGAAAATACAATGACATCCACATATGAATTCTCACTGTGTAATATAATCCTTTTGTCTCAATATCTCATCAAACAGGTTTCACGATAGTGTCATCAACCATTATACTTCATACATCGTACTTTGACTACTTAAAATAATCTCATCGTTACACTATGGCCATGGAATTTCACACTAAAGTTATATTTCAATCAAGGGAAAAGATACTAACTTCTATAAATGGAATGTAAAAATCCTTCCTCATCTTATCCATTAATACCATGTCACTCATGATGCACCCAACATACCCTACTTCCCACCAACTATTTGCATGATGATTTTCATTAGTAAATCAAAGTGTGTGAGTTGTGACAAGTATTAATGATAATATTAATGTCTTAGGATCATTACACACACTCACAGATAGAAATATCCTATGAAAACAAAACATGCGGAATTCCTACTGTCGGGTCTTTTCTCATAACATCCTATCATGGAGATTACCATGTGAGAATTTAATGAGAAGATGTCTTATCTTCTTAAGAGTACTTGCACCTGACTCTCTACATGCTACGTTTCCCTTCATTGTATATCATCTAACTATAAAACTATATTTAAAAATATTTTTATTGCATATAATCGTTCTCATCATAGTGGGGAACTTCCATGGCCTTATCAAAGAAACAAATACTCTATGAAATTATTACATCATAGTCATGCAGAACAATAAACAATATGTAATAATATTTTTAATGTTTAAATAAATAAAACATACATGTAATAAAAGTATAACCAGTTGGATCTAGAACACTGACTCTTAAAAACTCTCACTTTGACTTGAGCCAACTTCCTATGACTTTCAGTCTACTAGACCTCACTGGGTGACCATGTTTATACTTTGTCAAGGCATTCGTCGAGGGGTTCACCGCGTTATCTTCCGTGTAAATACTACTCACTATAACTTCATATCTATTAGAAAAATCCCTCAAGAGATGATACTTATGAAGTATGTGCTTCGTCCACTGATTTGACCTTGGATCTTTTGTTAGATCCACCACTAGAGTATTATCACAATATAGTGTGATGGGATCTTTACTGCTAGGTATCACATCCAACTCCTTGATGAAGCTTTGCATCCAAACTGCTTCTTTAGCTGCCTCGGAAGCTATGGTATACATGGAATCTATTATAGAATTTGTGACCACACACTTCATTGAACACTTCCAGCTCAATACACCTCCATCCAATGTGATGATATATCCTGTTTTCGACTTCATGTCATCTTGATCAATCAGGAAAATAGAATCTATATATCCTATTATGACTAGTTTTTCATCTCCTCCATAAACCAAGAACATATCCTCAGTATGCCTTAGATACTTTAGGATATTCTTGATTTCCATCCAATGGAAGTCACTTGGGTAAGTTTCATATCTGCCTACTTCACTCAATGCATAAGAGACATCTAGCCTAGTACATAGCATAGAGTACATGACTGACCCAATCACTAATGTGTATGGATTCTTTTCCATTATTTTTATTTCCTCATGCGTATGAGGACAAATTTTCATAGAAATCTAAATTCCATGTGATGATGGAAAAAATCCCCTCTTGGATTGTTTTATACGTAATATTTTTAGTATTTTATCAATATATGTACTTTGACTTAGGCCCAACAATCTCTTGGATCAATCACGATGGATCTTGATCCAAAGAATATATGGTGCATTTCCCATGTCCTTCATGGAGAATCATTGATTCAACCATGCCTTAATAAACTGTATTACTCGTATCTCATTTCTAATAAGTAACATGTCATCAACATATACTATTAGGAAAACGACTACACTCATATTAAACCGTTTGTAGACACAAGGCTCACATTTGTTCTTGATAAAACCAAATTTCATTATGGATTCATCAAAATGAATGTTCTATGACTATGATGCTTAATTTTTCCCATAAAACAATTTTTCAAACTTTCATACCTTATTGGCATCCTTTGGAGTCATAAAACCTTCAGGTTGTTTTATGTAGAAATCTTTCGGGAGGTTCTTATTAATTAATTCTATTTTTTCATCCATTTTCCAAATCTCATAGTCGTGGTAAGTGGTAATGGAAAATAGAATTCTGATGAATTTCGGTATTTCAACTGTTGAAAATGTTTCTTCGTAGTCAATGCCTTCATGTTGTTTGAAATGATTTTCAACTTGTCGTGCCTTATTGGTGCTAACTTGTCCTTCCATGTCCAGTTTCTTCAGGAATACCCATTTGCAACCAACAATCTTTACATCAACTGGAGTATCTACCAAAATCTAGACATGATTATTCTATATGGAATCCATTTTGGAATTCAAGGTTTCATGACACTTAGAAACTTTTGTTCCACTTACTACTATCTTATAGGTTAGATGATCATTATTATAAACTAATAATAAGTCACCATCCTAGGTAACTAGAAAACCATACTGTTCCAGTTCTCTAACATCTCTTGTACTCTTATGTAGCTCTTGTGTCAAAGGAATAGTTCTTTCTTCCCTAGGGTTTTATGGAATTTGTTCCTGTACCACCTCTTGTGTAGCTTGAGGCTCAACTTCATCGATGTCTATCTTGCTCCCAGTATCTCTTTTGGAGTTGCGCTCCCACTCAAGGAAAATGGTGTGTCTTTCCACTATAACCTATTTGTCTGAGGGGTTGTATAGGTAATATCCCCCTGTTTCCTTGCGGAATCATATAAAGGTAAAAATTGTACCTCGGGCTGCAAGTTTATTACCTAAAGAGGCCTTAACAAACACATCGTTTCCACATACAAGTTAATTCAATAATATAGATTTCTTTCCACTCAGAACTCATATGGAATACCATTTATCGATATAGTTGGTACTTGGTTTAGTATGTGCACTGATGTTTCTAACGCATTTCCCTAGAAGGATAATGGAAGCCTCGCATGACTCATCATTGACCACATCATGTCCAACAGGGTGTGCTTCCTCCTTTCTATCACACCAATACACTAGGGAGTGTATGGAGGAGTGATTTGGGTTAGGATCCCAAACTCCCAAAAGTAATCAATGAGGTATTGAATAAGACATTCTCCACCTCGGTCTGTGTAGTGTTTCATAATTTTCTTAACAAGCTGGTTCTCTAATTCATTATTGTATTCTTTGAACTTATCAAATGTATATGAATTATACCTCATTAAGTAGATATATCCATTTATACTGAAAAAATCAATTAAAGTTATGAATTATGAGTACCCTCCACTTACTTTAACTGGAATTTGTCCACACACATCGGTATGAACAAATTCAAGAAGTTCTTTAGCCCTTTAACCATTCCCACTAAATGGAGGTTTAGTCATTTTTCCTTGTAAACATTATGTATATACACCAAGTGGTTTTAGTTTGAAAGAATCTATACATTCATCTTGATTCATCTTTTTCAAGTGTTTCTCATTTTCATGACCTAGTCAGTTGTAAGAACCCAAATTTTTAGAACAGGTCAAAATCTTGACCCTGTTCGAATTTTAACTTGTCCCTGAGAAAACTAGGAAAATCTAGGATGTTATAGAAATTTCTAGACTAAATTCTGTGTACTCTAGAGTACATTCCATGTATGGGTTTGGCGAGTACCAGCCATGTGCTCTATGAGTACATGTCATGCGATGACCGTGTGTGAATTTCATACTACACGCATGTAGTGGTAGATATGTCATGTACCATTGACCGTGTGAATGACATACATGGCGTGTAGGCATGTTGGCTGGGTAGAATGTTTTTATCAAGTACACTCCATATACGATTTGTACACACCATGTAGAGGGGTCATGTTTGGGGATATACATGGCATGTATGGGAGGTTGGCAAGGTAAAGAGGTACAAGCTGTGTACCATAGGTACACGTAGTGTATCCTCCCATATGCATACTGGCTAGGTTCAAGCCTTATTCCACCCCATGTGGAGCTCCCAAGACATGTGGATATCTCAACTTAATTCAGAGTATGGAAAGATCCACTACATAGTGTGTAGTATATAAATACACACTGTTTATTTTTTTATTTTCTTAAACGAAAAGGCATCATGTCTTATCTCAAAAATCATATTTTTCGTCCCCAAATTCTGAATAGTCCCATTCTGAAAACCCGAAGAACACACCTAACCATAGAATATTCATCTAGAGTCTGTTCTTCAATCCATTGGTTGTTGTGGGATCGAAACAGTGAGGATAAACCCATGCACCCTATTTCATTCCAGTTTCCTTGCCTCACGCGTCGTTGTTTCCATCCGATTGGAATTGCTAGGATTTTATGGAAATATAGATCTATGAATATCAGCTTTGAATTGGATCTCGATATCGGACGTGCCTACGTATACGAGTCTTAGGTAAGTGTTGAATTCCACTTTTTGGGTTTTTTCAGACTTTTGGGTGGCGCGACCTATGGAAAGTTTTTGGGTATTTTGAGTGTGACCCTGTTTTACTTGTTATTTCTTATCTAATGATTAATTGACATATAGGATGCCATTTAGTATGCACTATTACCTATTTTTCTTGAGCGTGGATAGGCGAGTGGTTGTTTCTGATAAAGGAATTTTGGCCGGGGAATGCCAAAATGATTATAATTGTTTTTGTTTGATTAAACTATTGAGTTTTTTTATTAAACAGTGATATAAATTGTTAGACGCATTCAAGACCTCATTATTATTTTTTGATAACTGTTGGGTTAGTTTAATTCAAATGTTTAGATTGTTTTTCCTTTTATGTGTTTTTATTTAAATGTGTTATATATTTAATTTCTGAATTGTATATTCTAGAACCATTGGGTTGTGTTGGGAATGGCCCGATTATTATTAAGTGATGTTGATCACAGTTTGGGCTTGGATCAGGTTACTTTGGGTAGTTTTGACCATGGGATTTGGTGTCATGGGCCTTGGCTTAAGGCAGGATGACTATCAGGTTGGGCATCACCTGAGTTTCTGGGATGACAAGGCCATCAGACTTGAGCGGCATGGTCGTAGGGACACGAGGTGTCTGAGGTGTTTTGGCCTTTGTACTACTTTGGTGATTACCGCTCACCCATAACTATGAGTAGTGTTAACATAGAGAGACTCCATGATGAGGAGTTTTTGACAACTTTTTTTGGTAGAGGACCCCTTTAGTTACAGTTTAGGAACTATTGGTTTGGGATGCTTTCCTTTGGAAGCCACGTGGGAGGTGAGGAGCCTTTAGGGGATAGAGTTGAGACTATTGGGTTGGGGCTGAGGCTCACCGTTATTTGAGGGCAGACATCATTGTACCTTCGTTTACATTATTTGAGGGTAGACATCGTTGTCCCTTCGGTTACGTTATTTTGAGGGTGGACATCGCTATCCATCCAGTTACTTATTGAGGACAGACATCACTTTTTCTTCGAGTTAATATTTCTTGAGCATGCCTTCAAGACGTCAGTACTTGAGACATGCGGTGTCAGGGGGCACATGGTTTCGGGTTACGTGACAGATATTCCGGTGTTGGCCGAAGTAGGTGATACTCCATGGTGGCTGCTGAGCACCAGTGGATTTTTTGTTTATTTTTGAATCATAATGTTTACTGTTTTTCATATAAATGAATTCCTATTTAAACACTTATATTAGGTATGAACTGTTGGGTGTTATCCTACTGAGATTCATCTCACACCCTGCATGGGCTCTTCAGGACACATGCATACTTTATGTATTTACGTGTAAGAAAGATGCTAGAATCAAGAGAATGGGCGCATTAGCTATTGTACGGAGATGGTAGGGACCTTGAGGTCTTGTCTAGATAGAGTTTACCTTGTTTTTCATTATTACCTGTATCTGCATGCTTAATTGATTTTTAGCTATAGTTGGTTAGCCATTGGAGCCATTTTTATAAATGGTTATCTATGAACTGCTTTGGATTCATGATTTTTTTAGTAGTAGTTACAAGTGATCAGAATGCTGTTGTGTATACTTTTCATTGTTGTTGTATAAATTTATTGCTTCTGCTGTTTATTGATATTAATTGTGCTTCTACTCAACAGGTCTGGATTGAGTCTGCTGAGTTTTTATTCTACTGCATCTTTATTATTTTACTTGGATCAGTATCATTATTATCCTCAGAGAGGGTATAGCCTCCCCACTATACCTATAAGACCCTCACTGATGGTCGGAAACCTTTGGCGTTCGGGGAGGTGTGCCTAAGGTAGTAACGCTCGACCCGTTTAGCACTATTCAGGTGGTTGTTTGGGTTTGGGTCATAACAAAGTGGTATCAGAGGAGCTCTTAATGGGGATTTAGAATTAGTGTTTTATCGGACACTAATGAGATTGCGGCCTCTCTTTTATTTATGCAGGTTTTACAATATGTGATTGGTAGACTGGAGATAGGTTGTTGTTGTTGGAACCTGGTTTCTAGCTTGTTCATGGGTGCCTACAGCCCCAGGTATGAGGGACAAAGCAGGATTCTATGGGTGGGAATTACTATTTTCTTTTTTGCTCATATTACAGTTAATATTATTTCCACCTCGTTGGATCACTTGGTGTGTGATTTTAATGATTATGATATGTAAACATTAACCTAGTGCAATAATGGAGAATTGGAGCTTGGCTTGGTATTGAAAGGCTTGTTTTCTTGGCTTTTGATTGGCATATTTTTTGGTATTTCAATTTCATAACTGCATGTATGCTTTGTGATGTGATAATTCCATGTGAATAATATCAATTTATATGCTTTATATGCTTTTAAATGTGAGAAGCTGGAATTCGTGATATAATTGCTTGTTTGATGTAATGTGTATTCCATGCTTTATGTATTTGTTGAATTTCATGTGATAGGGTATTTGGGTTTGGCTCTTGTACGAGCAGGCATGTACTATCGGTTGAGGTGATTTTGATCACTAGGATTTTCAGGCTCGGTTGTTAGTTTAAGGAAGCATTGGTTGTTGGGACGGGCATGGCCTGAGGTACTTTTGATACCTGGCTCTGTTGAGGGGTGGGTAAGGACTCCCAGTGGCCGAGATGTCGTGGGCATGGGTTGTAGTGGGGGAGAGTAAGGGTAGTAGTTACAGGCTGACTTTTACTACTTTCCTATCTTCGTTGAATATATATTGTTACATATATATGTTGGACATCTGTACATTTATGGTATTTCGCGGGTTCCTCTTATACGTCTCGATGGAGAGTTAGGAGGGTGATGATACAGTGCTGCCGGTGAAGGATTAGGTTCAGGATCCGATGTAGGAAGGGAAGGAGCTGCAGTTATAGGTTTAGTGATTGGATCAGGTTCAGGATCTACTGTAGGTAGGAAAATAGCTGGGTTTGGTAGCGTTCGTACCATGGCTTGACGAGAAGCTCCAAGATAGCCTGGTACATGTCCTGCAGGGGATCAACAGAGGCATACAGGGTATATAATCATCAATGGAATATCTGACATGGGAGTTCTAGTCACATCACCCGTCACTTTTTCAGGGTGATAGTGGTCCACATTTGGCTGAGAACGGGATAGAGAGCTTATAGATTATCTCTGACCAGCTTGAGACACCTCCAGGGCGGAGGGTTAAGGTGGAGACGTACCTACTGTTAGGATCAGAAAAGTGTTGGGGGATGTGTAGGTTCAGGCTCATAGGCACGAGGGACTAGTATGTAAAGACTTCGATGACATTTTTTCTGAGTAATTTTACCCAGATACACTGAGGGTAGAGAGAGCTCAGGAGTTCTTGAGCCTTCAGCAAGGAGAAATTTTTGTTATGGACTATGTAGATACTTTCACTCAATAGTCTTACTTTGCACAAGGTATGATAAGAGATGACATTGCTAGGGTGAGGCACTTCGAGGAAGGGTTACGACATGCCATTAGAATTTATGTGAATATATTCAGGGTGGGTTCATTCTTAGAGGCGGTGAATCAGGCACTTATAGCTGAGGGAAACTAGAGGGATAGGCTCCAGGTTGGCCGGGTGACAGCTTCAGGTGATGGTTCATACAATAGGAAGCAAGGAAGTGATGAGTTCCAGTAGGGCAGTCAGGCCAAGGATTTAGCTAGACTACCTCGTAGCAGTTCATCAGTGGTTTTCATTCACTGTGGATAAATAGGACATGTCTGGACTCAGTGAAATAGTCCTCCAAAGGAGTGTCGAGTATGTGGACTGGTCGGGCATCTAAAGATGTTTTGCAGGCATCCTTCTCAGATAGGCGACATCAAGGGACTAGGACAGACAATGAAATCTAGAGTTGGTTTAGTTTTTGAACCAGGAGTGGGTGGCCAAGATTCAACTGCATGTAGAGGACATGACAGAGACAACGAGATCCAGCTAAGGGTTCAGTGGCCGATGACTGGAGCAACATCGTAGAGAGGTTAGGCATCAGGCAGTCGTACATCAAGCCATGTGCATGCCATGGAGCTGCTAGTGGCTGAGCATGATGGTGAGCTGACAACAGTTAGAGGTATACCATGGGTGTGGCCTTGAATTCCATGTTTTCTTTTTGGCATGAACTATAGAGGCATGTTTGTTTTGAGTGAACGTGATGCACAAGATCTATGTGGACTAACTAGATGTTAGTCAGTGGGATTGGTGCCATATCTTGTGCATGATATATTTATATATATCTATGAGATTCGTAGCATTAGGTTCCTCGAGGATGTGGGTTACTTGAGGAGTCATGTCCATCGGGGCATCGCGGATGTGGGTTACTTGAGGTGCCTTGGGAATCAGGGCGTCGAGGATGTGAGTTACTTGAGGTGCATGACACCGGGTTTTATTTTGAGTGTCCATGGGAGACAAAACCTCATGGAGGCAGAAACCGATGTTGAGAATGATACGTTTGGGTGTCAAAAATGACACGAGAGTACCACTGAGGCATAGGGGTAACGGTGCATCATGATAGGACCATGTGTCTGGAAAACATGTTAGTGGGCCTATGATTGTTTTGAGTTTTTTCGTGTTGAGATTGATTTAGGCGATTCCTAAGGTGGGGAGCCCATTGTGGAATTTATCCAAAACCTTTTATACAGGGGATGTCCAGGTTACATTGATCGGAGTGGTATTTTTGGTGCCATCTCTAGGTTTTTTTGTTAGTTCAGTGATGAGAAATATTAAGTTGGTGAGATTTATAAGAACCCAAGTTTTTAGAACAAGTCAAAATCCCAACCCTATTTGAATTTTGACTTTTCCGTGAGAAAACTGGGAAAATCTGGGATGTTCTGGTAATTTTCAGACTACACGTCGTGTACACTAGAGTACACGCCATGTATGGGTTAGGCGAGTACTGGTCGTGTGCTCGCAATGTACATGTTGTGTTATGACCGTGTAATAATTTCATAATAGAGAACATATAGTTATAGACACACCATGTACCCTTGACCGTGTGAAGACCATACTTGGCGTGTAGGCCTATTGGCTGGGAAGAATGTTTTTAGCAAGTACACATAATGTACAATTTGTACACGCCGTTTAGAGGGGTCATGTATGGGGATATACATGGTGTTTTGGGATTTCATCAAGGTAAAGAGGTACATGGCATGTACCATAGGTACACGCCATGTATCCTCCCTTCTGTGTACTGGCTGGGTTTAAGCCATGTTCCACCTCATGTGGAGCGCCCAAGCCCTGTGGCTATCTCTGCTTAAGTTGGAGTATGTAAAGGGCCACTACACAGCATTTAGTCCTTAAATAAACACTGTGTACATTTTTTATTTTCAAAAATGAAAGGGTGTCGTGTCTTATCTCAGAAATCTTCTTTCTCTTCCCTAACATCAGAACTGTCTCGTTCTGAAAACTTGAAGAACACAC
The DNA here is from genome assembly GCA_963277665.1 of Viscum album. Taxonomy (NCBI): domain Eukaryota; kingdom Viridiplantae; phylum Streptophyta; class Magnoliopsida; order Santalales; family Viscaceae; genus Viscum; species Viscum album. Next base: position 500,920,066 of record OY728139.1, read on the forward strand.
CTCGCCCTAGAATCTTCATCTGGAGTCTGTTCTTCAATCATTCAGTGTCTTCAGGATCGCAACAGCGAGGCTAAACCTGCGCACCCCTTTTCTTTCTAATTTCCCTGCCTCACATGTCACAGTTTCTATCAGAGTGGAATTGCCTTGATTTTATGGAAACATAGATCTACGAATATTCGCTTCGATTTGGATCATGATATTTGATGTTCCTACGTCTACGAGTCTCAGGTAGGTGGTGAATACCTCTTTTTGTGTTTTTTTAGACATTTGGGTGGCGCGGTCTATGTCACATTTTTGGGTATTTTGTGAGTGGCCATGGTTTAACTATTATTGATTATCTAACAGTTATTTAACTTTTGGGATGCCTTTGGAAATGCCTTGTTACCTATTTTTCTTGAGCGGGGTTAGGCAAGTGGTCGTTTCTCATCGAGGAATTTTGGGCAGGGAATGCCATAATGATTATAATTTTTTTGTTTGATTAAATTGTTGAGGTATTCAAGACCTCATTACTGTTGTTTGATAACCGTTGGGTTAGTGTAATTCAATTGTTTAGATTGTTTTTTCTATTTTTGTGTTTTTTAAATGTGTTATATATATAATTCCTGAATTGCATATGCTATAACCCTTGGGTTATGTTGGTTATGGCCTAGATATTCTTGACTGATGCTGATCATAGGTTGGGCTTGGCTCGGGTTACTTTGGGTGGTTTTGACCATGGGATTGGGAATCATGGGCGTCAGCTAGAGGTAGGAGGATTGTCAGGTTGGGCATGGCCCAGGTTACTGGGATGAAAAGGCCATCAGACTTGAGCAGCATGGTCGTAGGGACATAAGGTGTCAGAGGTGTTGTGGATTGGGTACTATTTTGGTGATTACCGTTCACCCAGATCTATGAGTAGTGTGCACACAGAGAGACTCCATGATGAGGTGGTTTTGACTACTCGTGTGGGTAGTGGTCCATGTTAGTTACGGTTTAGGTACTATTGGTTAGGGGGTTCTTGCTATAGGAATCCATGTGGAAGGTGAGGAGCCTTCAGGGGATATCATTGGGGCTATCAGGTTGGTGTCAAAGGCTCGCCGTTATTTGAGGGTAGAAATTGTTATCCCTACGGTTACTTTATTTGAGGGAAGAAATTTTTGTCCCTCCAGTAACTTTATTTTGAGGGCATACATTGTTGTCTTTCTAGTTACTTATTGAGGACATGCATCCCTATTCCTCCGGGTTACAATTTCTCGGGTGTGCCTTTGGAACGACGGTACTTCAGACATGAGGTGTCAAGGGGAACATGGTACCTTATTATGTGGTAGAGATTCCAGCATTAGCCGAAGTAGGTGACACTCCATGGTGGCTTCTGAGAACCAGTAGAGTTTGTGTTTATTTGGGTATTATATTGTTTACTGTTTACCATTTAATTCATGCCTATTTAAATAGTTATATTAAGTGCGCACTGTTGGGAGGTATCCTAATGAGATTCATCTCACACCCTGCACAGTCCCTTTAGGACAAGTTCATACTTTATGGATTTACATGTAGGAAAGAGGTCAGCTTCAGGATCTGGGCCGCACTTGCTATTTCAAAGATATGGTAGGGACTTTAAGGTCTTGGCTAGGTGAAGTTTACCTTGTTTTTATTTATTTCTATATCAGTTTTCTTACTTTCTTTATATCTGCAGTTGGTTTTCCATTGGTTCCCTTTTTATATATCATTATGTATGACCTACTTTGGATGCATGATTTTTTGTTTTGCTGTAGTTACAATTGATCATAATACTATTGTGTTTAATTTCCCCTCTTGTTATTTATATTTATTTCTTCCGTTGTTTATTGATATTGATGGTGCATCCACTCTACGGGTCTGATTCAAGTCTTTTGAGTCGTTAGTCCACTGAATATTTAATATTATACTCTAACTAGTACCATTATTATCCTCTAAGAGGGTATAGCCTCCCCACTATACCTATAAGACCACCACTGCTAGTCAGCAGCCTTTGGAATTCATGGAGGTGCACCAATGGTAGTAACACTCGACCCATTTACCATTGTTCGGGCGGTTGTTTGGGTCCGAGTCTTTACAATGGTGATTCCAATGTTGGGTGGGGTATGATTCATGTGATGTATCTTTGTTATCTATTTTAATTACTTAGTTTGTGTAATCCAAAACGTAAGGACTGTTGTATAAATGTTCCCTACCAAAACAAATGTTATATTTGTAAAAGAATCAACATTATTTTTCAAACATGAAGAAAAATCTTTCTGTATGTAATCTGGATAATGAAATAGTGTTTTTATTAATAGATGACACATAATAACAACCCTTTAAAACCAATATCACCCCAGTTGTCAACGTGAGGTGGTAGTCCCCGATAGCTATAGTAGCAAGTTTATTTTTGATGGCTACTCATTGATCTACCTCCCCTTGTCAATCTTCTTGAATCTATTGGGTTCCTATATTTTGATACATTTATGAGCACCAAAAGCTATATCTAATACCCAATTTTTAGAAATAGAAAGATTGAATTAGATAAAAAATTCACTTGAAGAATCCCCTTGCTTCTTAGGCTAGGTGCAGTTCTACTTCCTAATGGACCTTCTTGCCACATGCGAAACAAATTGCCTCATGTTCCCTTTACACCCCTTTGATATTCTTTTTCGTGGAAGGTCATAAAGAAACTTTGGTCTTAAATATCTTCTCCTTCCATTTCCTCTTATTAACTATAATGATAGGAGTATTTTCGCACTTCATATCTTTGTCCACTTGGTGAATGTGGACAATAGGACCAAATAGAGGCTTCTCAATGTTGTTCATATTGAAAATGGAAATGATGTTAGAGAAGCTCTGAGGGAGTGGTGTGAGAATGAGATCAGTGCCCAGTTCTTTGGGGAGTTTAAACCCTAGAACCTCTAAGCACTCAATGTAGACACTAATATCGACTACATGAGGCCCTATGGGGGAACCTTCTCTAATCTTACTCTGAAAGAGTTCCTTAGAGATCTCAAACCTTTCTTATCTTTCTCTCTCCTAGTAAAGACCATAGAGGTACTCAATCAGGCTATAAGAATCCATGTTTTCATGAGACTTCATGATCTCCATAGACATTGATGATATCATCAAAAATTGAACATAGACAGTTTCATTCATATTTTTCTCATAGACCATGAAATCCTCAACACTCGCCTCCTTGGCAGGCAGATCAGGTAATATTGTCTTCATCAGGTAAGACTTTTTTTCATGGTGTAGGATAACCCGAAGGCATCTAATCCATTAGTGGATGTTACTACTAGTGAGAATGTTGTCTTTATTTAGAATTGATCATAGGGATAGTGTGGTTGACAAGATTTTCATTTTTATTATACAATTAAAAGAGCATATCATTAGTACATAATTGATTATATTTTATGAGAAATAGAAAATTTTTATTATGTCTCTCACTATTTTATCAATTACCAATGGACCTCACTATTGAACTCGGAATGTCTTGGTTCCATGAAATTCTAGTTTCAAGGATCCATATTCCCCATCGTATAACCCCAACAAGGGTTGGTCAAGCTATTATAAGGTATTTAGGTAGGCATGTCTTTTCTAACTATAGGATTCCAACTCAATGATCTATTTAGTAGACTCCCCAATCTTGAAATCATGACTTTGGATTTCCTCAAATCTTTCCACCAATATTAAACCATGTTTAGCAAGGGATAATCATCTTTATGTGACATGGTTAAGTTAACCTAAAACCTTTCATAAGGGATTCATGTATAAAAGTAAGTTCTCTAAAAAGGGTGGGTCAAACACAATGTTTTGTTGAGTTTTTCCCTTAACCAAGTAACAGAAGGTTTAGTATGACTTAATATTTTAGTTGAGGTATTTTTATCTCTTATGCATTAATTGATTATTATCATTATCACATTCTTGTTAATATTTTTTGGAACTTACTTAAGTGAATAACCATGTCCTGATAATATTTATGCATACGTGTGGTTTATTTTACTTAGATCTTTCATGATTGTTTAATTCATTAATTATGTGATCGTGACAACACATCCATAATTATAAACTATTAAACTGAAAAAAAATATAATGATCATGATCTTTTCTAATTGTTAGTTTATATAGTGGTTGATAAACTAAACCTGACCTAGGGGGAAAACATCATTAAACTTTTGGGTTCGGGATTATAACTTTCCACCGGTCCACCTCTGTATCTCTTGGGATTGGTTTCATCTTGGATCCAGATTGAACTACCTCCACTATCTTGGTAGTTCCATCCATTACATATGCCCTTTTTTAACTAACATGTAGGTGAGGGGTAAAAAATAGTTTTACATAAAAGAATCCTTGGGTACCTTGGCCATACATATTAATGAGGAGAAGGCTCACATGCCAACAAATTTAATTTAAATAAATAAATAAAATCAAACCTTCCACATACAAAGTTCTTGGACTAGGTACTGATCATCCATACATGCAATGATATATACACATAAATAAAACTCAAATTCAATTCTTTAATCATTATTGTTTAAGCTAAATCACAATTAAATCAATTAATTATCATCTTTAATTAATCATTCCTTTTATATTAAACCCTTTTCTGAATTTACTTGATATTCTAATTCATCATAATTTTAAATAAATATATTTATTTAAAAATATCATTGTACATAACTTATACCTTTTTGAAAACCCGGTGAATTTTTATTCATAACTACCCAATGAGTAGAAATGAACATTACAGAAATGTTAAATTAAACACACACATATATATAACATAGATCACATGTTGTGCCTCATATTTACACCTTCACAATGGTACATGTCTCAAGGGTTTGTATAATATAATAACAAATATTTATAAATCTACGTAATTTGGATGAGTACACACCATGTACTTCCAACTACATGGCATGTACTATTTTTCACCGTCCATCTAAAGTGCACACCAGGGGAAACAATGTGTGACTGTACATTGGAAATTTTCAGAGTACATGGCATGTCCAGAAGGCCACATGCCATGTATTTCCTCGATACGTGGTCTCCAGCTGGGAAAGCCATGTACAGAGTATACGGTCCAACCCTAACCCAAAAAGACTACATGTCGTGACCAGTGGCCAACTCGGCGTGTAATCCAGAAATGTGTACCACATGTTCCTAGTCAACCCACATCATTTTTTGGTGGACTAGACCTGGTTCATTAAACCTTGTCCACACAGCGTGTACTGCTGAATTTACGTCATGTGATCTTGTGTTGTATAGCTAGAAAGCTTTAGAACCTTCAGACGAGACCCTCTAATTTATTTTAATCAAAATTAAAAGAAAAGATAGTTTCTGTAAGGTGAACGAGAAATGAAAGTAGAGGAACAGATATTGAGATTCATATTTGTAGAACAATTGACCTGAATTGAAACAACTAAATTAGTAAATGAAAAAATAATCAATGAAATATTTAAATAATTATAAACTATTATGTAAACCCTCAGATACAACTTGATGGTTCTGGGCGCAGTAGAAGCATGGTTAGGTTGAAACCCAACTTTAATTATTACCATGAACAATGATTATTCCAGGATCAATATGATAAGGAATTCTAGTCCCCATGGAATAGAATTTGAGATTTATATAAATAAGAAAATTGCCTTAAACCTTTAGAGAGGATCTTCAACATCATGTTTATAATTAATATAATTAATTTCACAAAGAAAAGAATACCTGGATATTTGGTATTTTCTTCATTGATGATGTTGATTGTTCGGAATGACCCTTATGGATTATATCATTGCACTTGCGAGGATCCAAACTAGAATCCCTCTAGTTGTGATCCACACGTGCTCTGATGGCCTCTGATCAACACCAATCGTTCTTCAGGTTCTAGCACGGTGAAGCGAGAATCTTGTGTCAGTCTTCTTGATCTTTTGTTCTTCGACATTGAAGAAAATTTATCATTGTTGAGAGGGGTGGGAAGAGGATTCGAGAGAAAAATTGTTTTTCTTGACAATTCTCAATTCACCGAGCATGCTGTGTGTTCTCAATAGCATAATAGACATACTTTTCTATTTATATGCATATAACATCAGTTAAAATATTTAATTTCTCAACAGAAATAAAATACATTCATTAAATTAGAGAACACCCATGCTCATAATTAAAAAAACACATCATTATTTATGGTGCATCAACTTGCACAAAACGGAATTACGAATAAAATTCTATGTCAAAAAATAATAGCAGTATCATTATTATTTTATTTTGTGCCAACTAATAATAGTTTACCATCTTGAAAATAATTATTTTACTACTGGTCTAGCCTTGGTTTGCTCAAAATAAAATTCCATTTTTTGAACACCATAATAAATAAATAAATAATTTATTTTATTAAAGAAATATTATATATACAAACTAGTAAATAAATATTTATTATATGTTCATTAAAATAAATAGATATATTTAATTTAATATTTGGTATCATCTTAACATGAATAAAATTATTCAACGGTCTTGAGAATAATATTTATTTCATTAATTAAATTCAAATATAATTTAACTAAGACCACAAAAAACACTTATTGTGTTACCATCATGGATTATTTCTTGTTGACATTAGGTGGGATTGCCTAACATCCGAGAGTACTATATAGGAAAGTGTCTAGGAACCCAAGAGAAAGAACATAAAGTAACAACAATGACATCAGAATACGATCACTCACAGTGTAATTTAATCCCATTGTCTCAATATCTCATCAAGAAGGTCTCCTGATAGTATCATCAGCTTTTATGATTTATACGCCATTCTTTAACTACCTAAAATAAACTCGTTGTTACACCATGGCCATGGAATTTCATGTGATGGTTATATTTCAATCAATGTTTTGAGATATCAAATTATATAAATAGAAGGGACAAATACTTCCTCGACATATCAATTAATAACATATCACTCTCGATGCTCCCAATGTATCCTTCTTCCCATAAACCATATGTGAGATTGTTTTCATCAGTAAATCAAAGTGTGTGAGTCATGACACATATTAATGATAATTTTAAAGTATAAGGATCATTACACACACTGGTATATAAAAATATCCAATGAAACCAAAACATGGGGAATTTTTACTTGTGGGTGTGTTATTATAATCTCTTGTCTTGGAGATTACCAAGTGAGAACTCCATGATAGGAAGTATCATCTGCTTATGAGTACCGGCACCAGATGGTATTCATGATATGTTTCCCTTAATAGTTTTTCATCAAACCGTTAAACTATAATTAATAATATTATTATAGCGTATCAATGTTCTCATCAAAGCATGGAACTGGAAGCACCTTATCAATGCTAAAAATACTCTAGGACATTATTACATCATAATCATGAAAAATAATGAACAATGTGTAATAATAAGTTTAATATTTCAATACATTAAATATACATGTATTTAAATTACAACCTTTTGGTTCCAGTTCACCAACTCTTACAAGATGGGGATTTTGATAAAATTATCATTAAAAGTTCCAAATAAAATACCATGGAAAGTACATAAAGGATTCAAAAAGATTAATTGAAAATACATTAAAAACATTATCTTTTTAGAAAATCCATAATAATAGAGACTTGAGAAAGGCATAACGTTTTCAAAAATTGGAGTTGAAGATATATTGAAAACCATTACTTAAAAAAGAATATTTAATAATGGAAACATGAAAAACACATAATGTTTTTAAAAAATTGATGTGAAAATAGGATTAAATCATCTTTTCAAAAAAGATTCTATAATAATGGAATAATTAAAAAGATATAAGGTTTTCAAAAAGGTAATTGAAAATACATTGAAAACTTTTAATTTTTTTTGAAAAAATAATTAAAATGGAAATATAATAAAAGATATGATGTTTATAAAATTAAAATATATAGTGTATAATAAAACTTTTTTATTTTGAAAAAATGAAAAAACCTTTTGAAATTTTTTAAATAACCTTGTTAAAAATCTACATCATCAAAAGGAAAATGAAACATATTTTTTTACATAAATAAATGTGAAAATGGATCATTTGAGAAAAAAAGTTCTCCACTATGGAAATAATTGTATTTACAGGGAGAAAAAATGGACATTGAAGAAATATTCATTAGAGAAATGGTAATTATTCTTAAAAAAATTCATTTTAACAAAATAATAGATTAATAATAGAAGAAGACTTTGGTTTTAAATATAATTTTTATAATATAATATAACATTATAATAGGGTAGAATAGATCAATACAGAAATATTTTAATCCATGATAAGTTATTATGTCTCAAAGAATAGATTTTAGTAAAAAAAACCTAACAACCGTGGAATCTTTTGAATTAAAACCTCATGAGAGGTATAATATTAAATACAACATTGGATATAATGAAATATAATATTATTATGATATAAACATAAAATATACTAGCATTTACACATTTTAAAATGAAAAATATTTTAAAACTTACTAATGTATCATGGGATTCAAATTGGTGATAAGGAAACCCTTACGATTAGCATAAAGATACAATCAGAAAACACATAAAATGGAGAGAATATAATTAAAATTCAAATAACATGGATAAAATATAATTAATGAAATTTTAAATTTTTAATGAAATATACACATTACCTAAAAAAATAATATGTTTATAAATTTTAACTATGTCTCAATGAATTAAAATTTAGATTAATTTCCTTTGTTTAAGATTCATTTTACAAATGCACTTAACTCCCGAATTAGAAAATTTATTTTAAAAGATAAATTATTAATAAAATATAATTATATGTCTAATTTAATATTTAATGTTTTTTATCAACTTTTATTTATTTATTATTTATTTACTCCTTGTGGTTTAATGAAAATTGAATCGATGTAGTCTTATTTTGGTAATTTATGGAATGAAAATATTAATTTAATAATATGATCAATATTTAATATAATAATTATCAAAAATATAATAATAAATATTTACATAATATAATAAAATAAAATTATTTTTCTTTTTTTATATCCATACATAATTTCATTTAAAACCATTGTTCATGTAAATGGTTTAATCTAACCAAATTTTATCACGCTTTAACTCAATCGGTGAGTATGGTTAAGGAGGAGTTTATTTTAACATAATATAATTATAACAGAATAATAATGATTTTATTTTTATTTATTTATAATTTATAAACATATTTTTATAATTTTATATAATTCATGAAAATATAGATGAAAATGAAAATTGTTTTATTGTAGAGGCAAGAGTCCTCATGTATGCATGTTTAGCATTCATGTTTCTCAATACTTGCAACGGGGTGAAGTTGGATATCAAATCTAAATTTCATAGTCATAATTACATGATTTATATCAAATTAATTGGATAGAATAACCATTGATATCTTCAATAAAGGTAGGTAATGAGAAAATTAGATGATTTTTAATTGTAGAGGTGATAGTGGGTGCAACGAACTAATGATGTTCATTTTTTTCAAGTGAGTGGAAATGAATAAATATATTTTATAAAATTAATATAAAAAAATTAATTTAATATTTATATCAAGTTCCCAATATTATTATGGTTATTAAATATTTGGATGAGTATGATTAAGAAAAAACATAAAAAGTAAAGAATATGTATATGGAGAGAATTTGTCATTCATTGGATGTTTCCTTGAAATTGAAGGTATTATGATAACTATAAGGGATTTGGGGATTGTTTTGTGGCATATAGTTCTCTATAATGTAAAATGGTAGTTTTTAATGCAGTAAATATAAGGTAAATATCATCTTTCAAGGGTTTAAGTGGTTCCCTTTTATATGAGGATATATGAGAACTTTTGGAAGTAAACATCATTTTTCAACAATTCCAAGGCACTATCCGAGGATACATGAATAAAAAATGGTCAAATAGGGGGTGTGGGAGAATATTAGTTATAAATTTATACAGTAAATGCCTTTTGAGACAAGTTATAAGTGATTTAAATATTTTGTATTTTTTTCTTTTAAAATTTTACCGAAATTAACTTTAACCTTAGTAACTAATTTTTAACTTTAATAAGTAAAATTAATGAAAAAAATAATAATATTGGAAACATTTAACAATTTTGGTACTTATGATTTTAAATTTTCAAATCATTTCACCACTTTAAATTTATAATAGAAAAATGGTAATTTTAAAATAGACACACTTAATCCTATAAAAATAGTTTTTGAGAAAAAACATTTTAAAGTATTAAATTGTAATATAATATATAAATATTTCAATAAATATTTTAATTGAATAAATTTTCATTTATAAAAAATAAATTTTATGAATATTTAATGACAATTCAAAACCAAATTTCACCATCGAAATCCTTAATCAGTGGAAAAGACATAAAAAATTATTTTATTAATGTATCATTTAAATTTAGTTTTAAAAAAATATTGGATAGAGAATTATTAAGAAAAATAATATTTTAAATTGAATAATTCTATTAAATAAATAAATAAATTATTAATTATAAGTTTTTTAAATTTTCTTCGACAAGGATAAATAATTGTAAAATCATAAAAAGTGTAATTACAAAAAAACAGTACAATTCGAGTAAAAATAATCCTTTTCAAAAACAATATAAAATTTATACTTACTAAATTTTGAAATGGGGAGTTCAAAAATTAATTTTATTTTATAAAATTTAAATTATAAGACTTTTAAATTTCTATTTTTTTTAAAATACATATCACACTAAAAATGGATTTTATTTCAAATAAAATTGTTCAATATTTACTCCTATTAATTATTTAACCTTATGATTATTTAGGGTCCATCCATCTTAGTATTTATTTTAGATTTATGAATAATTTTATATTATTGGGTTCTTTTTCATACATTGGGTGCAGTGTTTTATACATGTTATGGAATATAGTATGTATTTTAATGCATCCCAAATATCGGGTCGTAACATTCTACCCCCTTAAATAAATTGCATCCTCAAAACATTAATTACACTTACTAACATTTATATTTAATGGAATCCATAATATTTATATGAATTGAGAGTTAATTTCCAATGCAATATCAATAATACTAATTCAGGTGATACTATGATACTCATCTATCCCTTCCAAAGAGGCATATCTATATATTGAGTTTCTTTTTTTACCATTTGTGCTAAAAATCATTCCAGATTTTGTATTATACCTCATATAAGGGAATAAATTTTACAAGAGAGGTCATAATCATCATTATAATGATTTTTTATCACAATTTGATTTGAAATATGAATTGTATGTTTCTTACTCTCACAATTAATGAGGAATCCATGTAAAAATAGTTATTAAACAATCAAAATCACATTAAATTTATATAAAGAATTTATTACCAATATTATCATGAATAATATTCCCATAACCATTAAAATAGGATACAATAATAATTTAGTATAATATAAAATCATTAGGGTGTTGATTTTATCCTCTTAGAAATCATCATAGGAATACTAGGGCATATTGAACTAGATACCAATTGGTTATCCAAAAATATAAAATTGAATGTGAGTGTAAATTTTACCCATGATATTCAAGATCTACTTTTAGTATAATAGATATAATAGGATTTCCCATATTTCAATGTTTTATGAGGTTCTATTTTTTTTATCATCCTTTACTATTTGGTTTAGGCATCATTTTTTATAGAGCCCAAAATCCAAAATTATTTGAATGGAAAATTATTTAAATATATTTCATTGTTCATAATCTTTATCGCAGATCAAAATTTATGGGATCTATATCCAATCCTTTAAAATTTTGATGATATGTATTTTCATTTGATACATTCTGTTGGGTGTGTATTCCCACATGTTTTACATGTATAGTGTGGAATATTTTATCCATAATTATCTTCTAAATTTATCTTCTATGAGACTCCATCATTTTTTATTTGGTGAGCTTGGATATTTGGAAAGACTCAAGTTATTATTTATAACATAAGATATTTGGGTGAGCCTAACACTATGGTCTTCAATACCATATTTTATCCCAGATGGTTTATCGTTACTATATTGTCCATCAAATCCATTATTAACTTGGTTTCTCCTTTCCCTATCCATTTGTAAAACCAAAATAGATAGTCATTAGTGATCAATATTTACAATATAATGGAATTATAAAAAACTCATCCTCTAAATGTGTTTCTCTTTGAAACCAAAAAATTATATTTTAGTTCAATATAAATCACTCTTGGTTTGAAATTGGTTTCTTTAGGTTGGTTAATCCCATACATCATATAACAGTTCCTTAATATATTAAATCCTTCTTAGTTTTTTCCAAATATAATGTGATTAACCATATCATATCCCCTATGGGTTGAGTGTTAAACCAAGAGTGTATTTATGCATTTTTTTTCATGCATGAGGTGATGGTTGACTTAACCCACCATGCCCCCTTTGGGGTTATTACCCCTAGGTACATTTATGCCAGATCCCGCATCCACTCATTTTAACTAATTTTTTTTAATTTCTAGGTAAAACCATTAACACGATACATTAAACAAATTTCATGATATCATTCTGTATAGACACTCATCCCTTAGAAATTTTCTGAGGGTTTTCACTAATGTTATCTAAACTTATATCCGAAAATTGATAAACTTTTATTTAGATACCAACTATATAAAACCAAGGTAGACATAATTAAATAATACATTTATAACATGAAATAATTATTTTATCTCATAAATAGTCTCATGGATCAAGGATCTATAAGTATAGTTCAATAAAATTAGTTACATAAACATATTAATTTAATACATATGCGGAAATATCTCTTTACCTTCTCTACTATAGACACTTTTCCATCTATCTAACATGAAATAATTATATTCATAAACATGGGCTTGGAAATAGAAGAAATTGGTGGGATCAAACACTCATTAAGTTAAAACACATCTTAGAGTAATAGATCCTAAACCCGGAGGAGGACATAAGGAAGACATAAATGTCATAATAGAAGACCAAAGACTTTATATGATTATCATAAAATTTTATAGTGTAATATAAGATCATAAAAACACCATTAAAGAAGAATTACATATATGAAATGGATCAAACACATATCAATAATCATTTAACATGTGAAAAATATTTTCACGACCCCCTTCCCTCAATGTATACCCCTCCGGGGCTGGCAATGGGACAAGAGAGATAACGACCCCCGAGTACCACCTCTTATAGGCCCTAGGTTGGCGACTAGCACTGAGGGTATAATAAACACAAAAATTGGATGAATTACCATCTAGGAGAACACATATGAAAGAGAGAGATAACATAGAAACCATTAAAATCCTATTAAATCAACAATGTTAATGAAACCCAAGTGCACATATGTAATTTCATGCAAAAACTACTACAATTGAAAGGGAACACTACAAGTAGTAAAAGAAAGTAAAATGACAGTGACCATGAATCCCAAACAACTCCTTCAAAACCTCGAGAATGTATTAACCATCCTAATAACTAACATTCTCCAATTGACTTGAAAAAATATATATAAACATTGGGTGAGTATAAAATAATTCTCAGTAAGATTCTACCCAAAGCCTATCATGAAAAAGTAAAGAAATCATACTAAATCCTAGTGAATAACAAGTGAATCTAACTCATCACCTAAATAGGTATACTATGATCTCAGACTCATAGTGTCTACTCTCACCAAGTTTTCCATGAAATAATATATAATATAATAAATAATGTTCAGGGTACCCTTCTACCACTTCCCCACTGGTTTTCCGCTTTGCCCGAACTTCACATTTCTTGATCCTCTCTCTCCAAAAAGGATAGACCAAAGACACCTAGGAAAAGCACCACAACATAAACTTCATGGAAAACATGACCATATCTATATAACTAAAAGTAACCAGGTAGTTTCTAAGAGCCACCACATCCCGCATAATGTGTATCAAACATCGGGTATTATACCTCAAGCCATCACAGCCCATATGCCAATTAATGATCATTGATCCATCACAACATATACACATCATTCCTTTAGTAATTCATAGAAAAATATATATTTAATACATGTGTATTAATTAACCACAAGACATTAAATCCCTATACACCCATATATGTGGAAAACTAACCACCATACATACTAACACAAGTTACTACCAAGAGAAGTGAGGAAGGACAAAGGGAGTAGTAAACCATCCATCCTCCCACCAGGATGTTGGGGAAAATAGATATTGGTCTCAGATTCCCTGGGGTGTTAGTTTATATAAATGATTGGGTGGATTAGCATATAGAAACACAAAATTACAAGATATAATATTTCTCAAAACCACACTATAGGAAAAATCTAATCCTAGAATCAACTACAACTATGTTCTCTTAAACTCATGGTAGCCACTACTAAGACTAGATATCTTATGAGTACAAAACCATTTAAAGAGATATATTATGTTACATATCCCTTTTTATTAGTTTCTCTTTATGTTAATTAATTATTTTTCTATTAATTGACCATTATCAATTCCACATTAAATTTATTTATCATTTGATCCAAGATCCATGCACTCTAGGAATATCCAAACTGAGTCCATAGTTCCTCAAAATTATAATCTCATTATTACATACAAGCAAGCTCAAATCCCATGGGTTAATCATTTAAAAAAAATTTATTAAAAACATTAAAAAATATATATTTCTATGTAATCTAGGAAAACATTTTATGCTACCAAATAGAAGGGGCTCAATAAGGTTTGTAGACAAACTACCCAACGAGTAATTTCCACCTATAGAAAGATCATAGATGTATCCATCCTTGAAAAGATAAACCCAGAGAGAATGTGGAATAACCCATGTGTCTTTGACTCTCTTGGAAGGAGAGTATGAAAAACTAGCTTCCTCAAGCACTGGGGAAAGTAAAGTAGATAAAAAAAATAGATTCCATATCACCCACTTTCATATTAATGGGTAATACTTTATTCAACCTGTTCCATCATCTCTGATGTCCTCCTCGACATCCATATTCATAAACTGTTGCATCTCCCCACTCAATGTGTTAAATTATACCACAAAAACTCCATCTCCTACCCCACGTACTACAACAGCCCTCCAGGATTGGCCATCGTAAGGTCAAATC
The DNA here is from genome assembly GCA_963277665.1 of Viscum album. Taxonomy (NCBI): domain Eukaryota; kingdom Viridiplantae; phylum Streptophyta; class Magnoliopsida; order Santalales; family Viscaceae; genus Viscum; species Viscum album. The sequence goes on from OY728139.1 coordinate 500,935,173, forward strand.
TCATTTGGGCCTCCTTGCCCACACCACCACAATAGCCATCCAGGCTCTTCAATCATGGGATCACATCACATCACAAGCATATGGAACAAACAAAGAAACTAGGATCATGTCCATAAAAAAAGCATTTATCCTTCAACACATGAGATCTCATTGAAAGTGTGTGAATAAATACATAGTAGGTATCACCAAAAAGCCTTAAATACCACATGTAGGTGTATACATGTGAATATTTATACAATATCCATGTATACACTATCTTATCAGGTTTAACAAAAATATACTAAACACTAAAAGAATATATATTTGCTTAAAAATAATAATTGTTAACTCCGACATGGCCATGATGTTCCAAACATACTTTATAAAATAATTAGAGTCCACACCAGTGAAATGTTATAATTTATTTTCTAAGAAACGTGAAATTCATCAATTGGAAACAAAATATATGTATCTAGAAAAAATATGAATTTTACAAGAAAAATTATAATTAATCATGTTCACAAGGATTTTATATATTGTTAAATTGATAAAATTATCATGTTTTATCTTGGTATCCTATATGGTGAAGTCATAAATAATATATCAAGTGCCCTCAATACCCATATACGACCTATCAAGAACAATAAGGACCCCCACATAGCCAGATAAATAAAATTTATTCATTTGATTGTATGTAAAATATATCAACATGGACTCTAGAAACCAACATATAATTATTATTAATAAAAGGAAAAACAATTAAGTTTACAAAAAACAATATTTAAAATTTTAGTTGTCTCTATAGACTAGACAAATTCATAAACATTAGATTACATGGAAAACATTAAGTACATCATAACAATATATGGAACATTATTATTACTTAATTCTAATCCTTTGGTCACATGTAGTATTAATCATAGTTTCATGGAAAATTAGGGACGAAATGTAAACAGTGGGCTTCACCACCTGGTAGGGTTGTCAAAGAGTAGAAGTATCATAGAATAATCATTATATGCATAATATGACATAAATAAATTGTTATATGAATCCATTTATACGAATAAATAAGAATAACATATATTAGGCAGGCCTAAAAATGAAAATAAGTAACCATAGAGATAACAACAATATATCTCATAATGATGGAACTAATTATATCAGATATCATAACCACGTAGTCATGTCCTTACGACTAGAAATAATATATAAAAATGAAAGCATAAACCAAATAAAATCCATGTTTTTATTATGAGACTGATAGATGAATTGTGAGGAAATGAAATTTGATATCCCATTTGTCACATAATAAGTCGAATTTTTCCGTCTTATAAATAGATTGGATAAATAATGGGAAAAAATATTCCATATGTAACCTCTTATGTAAATATAACTAGGTGATAAATATTTATATTATAGAAATAATTGATGTATGGATTACCAATTTTTTCATTCAATGGAATAGTATGGTTATATATGTTAATATCCATTTATCAAATTATGAACTATAGGATATTAACAATGTAATAGAAAGTACCCTTATCAATGAAAATTTAATGGAAATAATAGGGTAGAGTAATTTTATAGTATATATTTATTAATAAGAAAATATCATTGGATAAAATATTTTTCAATTGTAAATACCAAATAAATGATTGAAAATATGCTCTTAAAATCATTATTATTTTAGAAATATGTTTTATACGCATTTGAGGTATAAAATTTCTTTATAGTTAATCTTCTATATTAGCATGCTTTGTTACCAAAGGATCACTTTTTCAAAAGGTTCTGTATAGTAGGGACCCAATAGAGGATAAAAAAAATATATCAATACAATCCTACCTTAAAAGATACTATCCCTTATAAACAATACATCCATAACACTAAAAAATGGAATATATTGGTTTTAGGATAATAGAGCATATAAATAAGAGAAATGTTTTACATTATAATTACTGATGTTTATTGAATAATGATAAGTGATTGTGATAACTTACTCATAGTACAATAATGAATTTATATTAATAAATCGTACAAATAATTGGTATATAAATATAATTTAATCCAAAAATACTAAAAATGGTAAAATAATGGAATTGAACAAGAAACCTTAATTTTAGAAGACAAATACATATTAAAATGGAAGAATGAGAATGGATGAGTTAGATATCATTAAAAGACATCAGGTTACTCTTCCACGACCCTGAGAAATGCTAACTAGTGAACCTCCAATTAACTCAACATCAGCATAGCCATCATGGATAACATGGATAGAACATTCCTATGGTGCATTCGAGGGTCTCTCTCTCCAATAAAAAATATTGGATATCCACCATCATCAATGAACACCACCTACCATTAGATAAAATCCACCATAGCGTTAACTGAATGCAACGAATACATGCTGAATATGACATCATATAGTTGTATTCGTAAACATAGGAAATCTCCCCTAGAGTGGTGTTACCCCATCACTAGATCACATTCTTTAAATACATCAAACAAGTCACGTCAACCTCCAACTAGCATAGTCAATTCTAGGGGCACTGGAAGCCTCTATACCTCAATTCCTAAGGCATTGAAAAGTGTAGGTAATATGCTGTAGTGGTCCCCTCCTGAATCAAACAAGGCATGCACCCAAGTTTAAAACAAGCAAAGGGTACCTCGAACAATGTCTCTCTATCTTGGAACTGGCAACAATTACACATAAAAATGGCCACGACCTACTCCATGGCCTCTCTGAAACTATTGATGACAACCTCCATGGCCTCACATTTCTATCTGAGGATTGGAAGCATCCCGAGGCTATCTTATGTGTGCCCCATATTCTCTCAACTAATCCAAAGCTGGTCCAACCTACTACTGATTCCTTGGCTGGAACAAACTCAATGGACAAACATGGAGTAAAGCTAATGGTAGATGTTGATTTATAAGAAAGGTCAAGCACTCATTCCACTGATGATCTCGTCCTCAAAAATAAAAACAAGTGCCTGAACTCTGAGCATAGCCTTGAGAGTCACTGCCTCCATATAAATGAGATACTGAGGTCAAGGACCTACCCCCGGACGAATGGAAACTCTTCTCCCTTGAAAATTGGGAACCCCAGACCACATATATTCATTGTGAGGAATCCTGCAACTCCCCTATTATTATGATCTCATTATAGTTAATGTTCTCTTGATCTCCTCCACCCTCACCAACACCTTGACTAATGTCATAAACATAAACAGTGTGACCCGACATTTGATATCTTGAGGAAAAGACTTCCAAAAATGAATCAAGCTACCATCCTCATCTAGAAATAGGTCTGAAGAATATCCCAGATGGTTTATGAAAGGGATTCCAAACTCATGCACACTCAAGATTCCCTACTGAAGGGTAAGCATATCCTAGAAACTACTTTCCTTTGCATTCGAAGAATGAAAATCAGTCTCAATCAGGTCTCGGAACATCTCCCACAAGACTGTCGACTCCTCGTGATCCTTGAGGAACAAGAACCACCAATACCTCACTAACCTATGAAGCATTGTCATAACCAATGATACCTAGTTCTCCTTCCAAGCACAGATCAAACTGAAAGGTATCTCAACCTATTCCAACTAGTCTACTGGGACTCCAACTAAAAAGGAACCCTCATACTTCTGCAGAGTTTGGTGCTGAAACTCTAGGAGTGTCCTATAATTGGCGTAGTTGTCAACCTCTAGTCTTTGGTGATCTACTATCACAACCTTCAGAACATATTATGTTCAAACCTGATGAAGAAATTGACATGGAGCCACACCGACAAAAAAATAGAGCTCTTAAACCTGGAATATGGAAAACTTTAATATTAATTAATTGTTATCTTTTATTCATTTTTTGGTTAAGATATCCCATGGTTTACCCATTCAAAAATAGCCACAATGAAGAATAGTCCATTTTCCTTTCCTAGGTCTCTACCCTAAACATGTATCACCTCATTTATTAGCTATTGTAAACATAAAGGTCCATGAATCAAATCATGAGGGGGGTGTAGATACTTGTGTCTCATCCATGCTCATATTTTAACAGTTCTTGTTGAACTTGACTAACATTGTTTCCCTACAAACCCATGAAAATTTTCATGTTCCTAAATTAAAACTCCATCCTATCCCTCATCCAGTCCTATGATACCACTTTTTTATAACCCATTCCCCTCAATGTGTACCCCTCATTAGCCAGAAATGGGAGAAGACAGATAGAGACAACTAAGTCCCACCTTCAGTAGGCCCTAAGTTGGTGACTTGCACTATGGGTATAGTAAAAAAACATATGGGAGGCATTACCATCTAAGAGAACACATGAAAAGGAGATAGATAATATAGAAAAAACCAACTTCTTCTCAGACTATATTATACTAGGAAACCCAAGTACACATAAGTAATGTCATGAAAGAACTACTACAACTGAAAGGGGAAAACTGCCACAACAACCACGAAGCCCGAACAGATCCCAAAAAAACCCTGAGCTTGTAGTAACAAGCCTGATCTCCAACATAATATAAGTGACATAAAAATAGTCTATATAACATTGGGTGAGTATAACAGTATACTCAGTAGGATCCTCCCTGGTACCTCTCGTGAAAAAGTAAATAAGGCATGCTAAATCATAGTGAAAAACATGTGAAACTAACTCATCACCTAAACAGGTATACTATGTTCCCAACCACTCCATGGATACTCTAAACATGTATCGCATACAAGATTATATATTATAACAAAATAATATCAAAGGTAACTTAATACCCCTTCCCCAATGGTTTTCTATTTTTCCCCAATACTGCATGTCTAGAGCATTTTTCTCCAAAATGGCTAGCCCGAAGACACCTTGGCAAAGCACCCCAACATGAAACTCATGTAATAAAGCACCACATCCACATAACCAATGTGACAATATAGTTTACTAGATCCTCCACATCTTGTATAATGTGCATTATACAATGGGTATTATACATCAAGCTATTACAACCCAAACACAGAGAAAGGATCCTCATGCCATCACAGCATATACACATTATACCAACAGTAGCCCTTCGGAAACTATATCTGGACTATATGTGTGTGAAATAGCCACAATCCATTATATCCCTCTATACAGATATATATAGAAAAAACTAACTGCCAAGAAAACCAGCACAAGTAAAAGAAAGAGAAGAGATTGAGGCGAAAGAGTACAGTGATCCATCCATCCTCCCACCGGGATATCAGGTAAAACACCACCCTGTGGCTCAGAATCCCTGGGGTTTTAGTCACCCTAACTGACATGGTGGGGTAGCTTATAAAAACACAAAATTTAGATGATATGATATAGATCAAAACCACACAATGGTCATAATCTAGTATCACACTTAACTACAGCTAACATCTCTCAGACTTCATACTTCCACCACAAAAACATGATATCCAATAATCACACAACTATTTAAAGAGCAAAATTATGATACCTATCCCATTTTATTAGTATCACTTTAAATTTAAAAATTCATTATCCATTATAAAATTCTCATTACATTCCATTAGTATCACAACAATGTTCCATTCCCTCTATGCATAACCAATCCTAGTCTAAGAATTCTCAAAATTATAACCTCGAAATTGCATCCAATTAAGATCCCACCCCATGGGTTAAACATTTATCCATTTATTAAATACATTAAAAAATTACATATTTCCATATTTCCAAGTATTCTAGGAAAACATTCTAATCTACCAAACACAAGGGCTCAACAGGATGAGTAAACTAACTACCCGTCATGTCCTTTCCATATATAGAAGGAATGTAGTCACATTCATCCTCGAGAAGCTAAACACTGAAAGAACATGGAATACCCCATGAATATTCACATTTTGGAAGGAGGGTATTCATGAACATCTGCCTCATGTAGTGGGGAAAGTGAAGTAGATTAAAAAAGACCAGATTCGAAAATAATCCACCTTCCATATCAATGGATAAGCCCATCTTCAAAACTTTTCAACATCTCAGGTGTCCTCCCCAACACCCACATGAATAAAGAAATACATATTTCCACTCTAGGAAGAAACTACCACCACAACCATTGGGCCTCCCCACCCCACATACCACAACATCCATCCATCTTTAGCCATCCTGGGCCCACGTCTCATCACAAGCAGCTGGAAACAAAAAATAAATCGGGCTCTTGGCCCAAAAAAAAAGGAAACCGGCCTTCAAACACAATGAGCTCTCATGGATCCAAAGAAAAAGACACATGTCCTTCCAAGAAATGGGAAACTCAAACCCTATAAGGAATTAAATTTATCACAAAATGAGTTCATTATTCCATATTGAATTAACTAATTCGTTATTCATAGGTTCCAACTATTGGAAACCTAAGCATCATGTTACCACAAGATGTCACAATTAATTAACCAACTAATTTTAAATTACTTTAATTATTTTATCTACAAGAATAAAAATGATTCGGGTTCATAAACTAATTTATTTGAACGTAAAAATCTGCAAAATTTGACCATTATCAAATTATAATAGAAACTGTATTCACTAAAATACCTTTTCAAACATTTATCCAATTACTTATCAATTAATTCCATATTTAAATTATATATTAATTTCAATAAAAAACAAACCAAATCAAAAAATAAATATATATTACACTATCTATAAAATCAAGAATAAATTTTTATCACGCTATAAATCAACAATATCACTATGTGATCGATGAAAATTCTTTAATTCTATTCAAACATTTACTATTTCAATTTCATTATTATCCAAAAGGATAAATCATGATAACTATATTATGGAAGGAAACTATATAGATAAGTAGTGAATCCGAAACCTCAATAGGTCATTGATGTTCTTTGTATGAGAATGGTTCGAGAAATAGATCATGATTACCTCTCCCACAACAAATACATCCACCCGAGGACGTTGAGACACCACAACACCAACCAACAATCGAGAATTCTTTATTAGAAACATAGAGATCACATTCCATCATAGGGAAAAGATAAATGTGAGGAAAAATTTCAAGGAACCCATAACGAAAGAGTTATAACATTCCTTATATCAAATTTTTTTTAACACTTCTTTGTTGCACCAGAATTGGGGGTGCATATGTAGTAGGAAAAAATCAAAGGAGTAAACTATTCAGGGATTACAGTTTTATTGCAAAATTTTATAAGATAAAGAACTATGTAAATTACTTACCAAGGGAAAACAATAAGGAAGGACAAATGAGTATTTTATCTCATCCTTTTGAAAATCTATATGGAGTAGAAGTTAAGATATGGTTTAGATTTTCTATTAACGGTGGGTCAGGTCAAGATTATGTGTTTTTATTGAGTAAGGTATACAGACCCTTAAGAAAATTTAGATAGGATTTATGGTCTTTGAATCATACTTAAATCCCTTAAAATTATGACTTGAATGCATTTTACATCAAATAAGTCATTAAATGGGCAAAAATGTTTGATGCTGGAAACACTACTCATGAATCACCATTGGATGGGTCAATATTGTAACGCCCTGACCCCAGTTAACAAGAGTCCATGATTTATTAAATAAAATTGGCATGGTCACAAGGGATCAAATCCTGAAACACATATAAGATTAGTAGCCTTGGAAACAAGATATATACATATGTTCCACATTACTACTTGAAAAGAAATACAACACTAATTTATTCCATTAGAAACATCAAATCCTCATAGATTATGCCTTCAAGTCACTCATAACTAACCTATTCATGTCCTAAAAAAATTAAACATAATAAAGGGGTGAGTACAAATGCTCAGTACACGTAAGAAATATCGTGGAAGATAAGATAAACATTAGGCATGATGAATAATTGGAAAAACATTCCTTTACAAATAATAAACATGAACACTTTTGGCAGAAATGTGAGATGAGTAAATTATGCCATAATAAAACATAGTCATATGTATTTTACTATTCAAATAACCACATGAACCATCAATATTATTTTCATAATGAGGGAATGTATAATGCGGGACATTATGAAACATCTTGTCAAGGCCTCGACCCAGATGTCTAAAAATGTTTTAGGCCTCAGCCAAAACCGTATATCATATTGGGAAAGGCCTCATCCAATTCCACTTATAATTGTCTCATGAGACCTACCGATTCATCGAGGATCTATAGCGGGCTCCACCCATCACATACTAAGTCAATACATTCCTCATTTGAAAGGGTTGAATCATAACATAAACATTCGTATTAAAACTAGCATACGAAATGTCAATACATTATCCATAAACCATGAATGTTATAAAAATAACACATACATAGTCAAACATATAATAACTCATTAAATAAAATATGGAAGATTTTATTATAACAAATCAACTTTCCAACAAGTGTAAAATTCCTCAAAGGATTTTGACATATATGAAATCAAAACTACTTGAGAGAATATCTTTTTCTATTTTAAAATATTTTAAAAGTAACATAATTATAGAAGAGAACATTTATTTAGAAAATATTCTTATTATATTATAAGGGACGATTCGACAATGTTATAATGGTGGAAAATAGTTTCACCCACCGTATTAGTTAAAAACATTCTTACCTTAATTTTGTCGAAAGGTTCATAAAGTACCTTGTTTGGAAAACAATAGAAAGATTCCTTTCAAACCATTTTATAAAAAGTAAAACAAGGTTATAAATGAATATAACTCATAGTTTAGTAAATAGTAAAAATGTTTTGAAATAATATTTTAAGAAACATGTATGTGGATGATAAAGAGATCCTGGTAGATACTTATGTAAAAACAACCTTAGATAATAAAGATATTGTGAAATTAATCCTTACCTCATGTCTGAATTGACCATTTCATTCTTTAATCTCCTAAATAATAAAATAAAGTTAATTTCTTCTTGTTTCAGAAACATTTTTAAATTTATTATTCCTTTTATATCAATTATTAGTATTTTATAAACATTACAAAATCATTTAAGTCAATAATGGTCGTTTTGTTGATATTTTGTACTTGAGTCAAAAGTAAACTTCTTAAAATTACATGTTGTCTATGTGGTCAAACGTAATTTATATCCATAATTATATTCATGATTTAGATATCATATATATATATATATATTATATCCAGTATATATATGTATTTATAATAATACATAACATTTGGAGATAAGAAATGAAATGCACCGTTCATGGAGACGGTAAGCCGTACGTATGTATGAACGCAACTTTCATTTATTTTTTGTATTTTAATGGAATAAAAACATAATTATTAATATTTATATTATAATTCTAGTACAATATCATTTATAATATAAATAACTCCATCCTTTATATGTCCCACACAAGGCATTAACGAGTGATATGATTTTGAGGGGCAGTAGTCCACACTTCCTCAAATGAAATTATCGTGTTTACCCATAATGGAAACCATATTGGTATGATATAAATGAAAAATAAAGAAGAATAAAGAAAAAATAAACATTATATATATCATATATAAATACAGTTCCATCTTAATGTCCACCATGAGAGTCAGTAGGAGATAATTGAACAATCATCGTCTCTTGAGATGTTAGTTTTCCATCCACAGAAACAGTGTGTTCTTTACCCATTAGATGGATGTGTGTATAAGTATAGTTTGAATACTTCTCATAAAAATATAATATTATATTGAGGATACTTCTATTGTTATAAAATAAATGAATAAAAATTGTTTAGGGGTTGGAGAAGTAAAATATAAGAAAAGTAGTTAAGAAAAACTATTACCTTTAATTTGGGTAACTACCTTTGGTTTGAACCAAAATGACTTCTTGAAGTGATTTCTGCCTAAGGTAAGGATTCCATATGTAATAGAGGGATCATGAGAGATTATTTTTATAGGTATTGGATGAGACAAGGGGCTTGAGAGGAGTGAGGAATGGGTTAGAAGTTGTGTTCTTTTATAAGGGAGATGGGGGGCTAATTATGAAAGTTTGAAAATGTTATTTTTTATAAAATTATCTTCGTTTTAAAAAGGTCCAAAACTCAATAAAGTCAAAGATAAGATGACTCATGTTAGAAATAAAATAATCCAATAATAATTGGACTGGTTTTGGATATTTTTTTTAATACTGATATTATTATTTATTTGAATCATTTATCAATGTTGTGATTAAAACATCATTATTGTGTAATAAATAATATAATTTATTTGATGTCTAAAAATTATAAAAAAATACCATAATGTTGGAAATATTATTATCATTCCAATTAATATTTATTTTTGAAAATATAACTTATATGACTCCATGTAAAAATTAATATACTAAACTATATTTGTTAATATCATTTTTGTCTTTATATTATGTTAATTAAAATAAAGTGTCATTGTCACTCTTAAGTGGCTCCATGGCATCCCAAAATCGACCCACGGATGCCCATGGTCGTCCATGAATCATCCAAAAAGGCTATGACATGTGTTAAGGGAATGGTTTATTATTATAATATTCTTTTTTCCTTGAATTACCCTATTAACCATTAATTGCGATAAATAAAAGTCAAAAGTTACTATTCATGAACAATTATTTTCATCTTATTGAACCACATTTTACTTACTAATAACAACCATGTATGTCGGATTTTCAAAATTAAATTCACAGAAGTAGTAAAATTTTATTTAAATGAAAAAGTATGTTTTTTAGCTACTACTAAGTGGTTTTACTAATAATCAAAAATTGAATTTTTTCAGAAAAATATCAAAAATTCAGCCTAAAATATATTTGATATTCTGAATTAAAAAATTATGTCCATTTTTTTAAATTAAAATCATAGAAGTTTCATTAATTAATTCAAAATTAATTCATGTTGTCAAAACAAATAGCTTGTTTTTAAGATACAATAACTATCAAAAGATTAACACTTGTTTAGGTATAATTTCAAAGTGAAATTAATTCAAATGACCAAAGTTTGATTAAATGGTAAAAATATAATCTAATTATACTTCCAAACCATTCAAATGTATAATGGAACAATAAAAATTATTTTGATTAAAAAATTTGTTTTCAATTAATATTTAGTATTTATCACTATTCACCAAAATATGAAAGCTATAGGAAAAACACCAAAAATTTATCAAAACTAAATTTTTATGTCCTAATTCTAAATAATAACTTGATTTTGTCATATTAGATATATAAAAGTGTCAAATGTTGGAATTAAAAACAGTCGCCATTAAAAGGCAGTAAAACTGCATTTTTTGAAAAATACTTCTTTTTATTTTAATTTTTTTAATTTGTCCTTATTTTATGTCTAAGAAACACAAAATGTGAATGTTAAAATTATATGGGATATATATAAAACTAAAAATGTGGTTATTAGTATTCAGAAATGCTTTTTAAATGGCTAGTTTGATAGGTCATGGTGCACTTGAACTCGGTGTGTTGTACATCGCACACTATTGCATTATTTAAAGAGAAACATACTATGGAAGCACTGATTGTTACATTATTTCCACCTTTAATAAATTTCTTCCTCATAATTTGAAATTTTTCTTCAAAAATACAAGGTTAAAAATAGAAAATACATTTGTGGAAGACCCACATCAAAAATCGGGTTAATAATATTTAGTCTCAATAAGAGGGAAAGGGAAATGAAATGGTTGGCTCCAAATTATGATCTCGATTTGGAGGACATTGGTGGAAATTAGAGACATATAATTGGAGGAAAAACATAAATTTTTATAGGGATTGATTGAGGTCATCAATCACAAACAAGTGTAAAATTGAGGTCCTCAAATCCATCAATCTATGATGACTTAAAATATCATCGGTTTAAAAAAACATAAGGTATTAAGATAAAAAAATTTTGGTTTTAAGATACCTTCCTTAATGTTTACTAAAAATTCTTATCATAGTATAAGAGAGAGAGGGAAATATACATGACAAGTAGAGTTACATCCTTTAAGTAATTTCTTCCACAAACTTATCATTCACTCCAAAAGATAAGAGAACATAAAAATATTATATTTATCCTAATAGTATAAGGTTACATACATATTACATAAAGAAAACTAATTTATAATAACCAGGGACATCTTTTTTGCTACTGGTAGGCCATAAAGTGTTTTAGCACTTTCGTTGTGGGTTTGATTCCTGCAGCTTTGTCCGTCGGGACAAATTATCACCCGACCTAGAGGTTATCCATTTTCTACAACTATAGTATTGTAATTTTCCAAAAATAATCTTATGAAATACTATCCAATGTTCAAATTAATCCATTCCAATTTTTATATCTATCCAAAATACTTCTGTCCAAATTCTCTCTAAACGTTCTCGAAATTCCAAAATAAATTGTAACATCAGATTCCCCAAACAACGTGATGTTTCTCTTATTATCAATGACTGAAAATATGATTACCTTCATCATATTAAAACCTTAATGAAAAGAAAAGTAATACATTTCAATCCTTTTATATATCACATTTTTCTTATAACAAGAAAATATTTCTTAAATCCAAAAACACAAATACATTAATTATTCCGCTTCAACTGTAGTAACCGTGTAAGCTTGGCCTTGCTCTCTTGGCCTTTTTGAGGTTATTTTTCATGGACCTATTAAGATTTTTATTATAAACCAAACACCACTTTGAAGGTAAAAGTGGGAAACCCTGAGAGAAAACAAAGTCATTGAAGGTAAACATAATACTATTGGCATGTTTATCTTTAAGGAGATTCTATGAGAGAGATCTTACCGGTGTTTCTAGATCATCCTGAATAAGGACTTCGAAGCAGCGTGCCAATCTGTCCCATGTTTGCATGAAATTCTCTTAGTTGATTTTAGCCCTGTTGATGCCTCTAACTAAGATTAAATTCATCTTTGCAATCCAATCCCTCTGATTTCTATTGGTGGCCACCTGAATAGACCTTAACATTATCTTTTCACCATATTCTTTGGAAGCATTAAGCACAAGGTATTTTTCCTCCATAACTTCTCCAAAATGCAAGAAGCTACTCCACTAGTTGAGCAGCTACGCTACCTTGATCTTGTAGGAAACTCCTACCAGAATAAGCCCTGGAGACTTCAGCCTCTGAACCTATTGTATTACCCTTAGAGATGGGAGTAACATCCCTCACTTGGGCCTTCAACTTCCTTCCAGATTGGGTCTTCATTGGAGAAGGCAGATAAGAGTAGTCATTTCAGCCTTTTATGCCTCGTCGCCATCTCTTCCTCCTCCTTGGATTGTAGGCTTCACTTCCTTGAAATTCATGAGCACTAACCCATAAAAGCTGACTAGATAAGTCATCCCTAGACTCCTCCCACAGAATACCCATCTCCTTATTAAAGGATTCCTCCTAGTCTACCTCCTGAGTAGGCCCTTTGTTCTCCAAACTCTCAAAATGGTTACTCAATTTCATAGATGACACCACTCTTCTCGGTATTGAAATGATCAAAGGAGTGGGATCAACATGGGGGCCCTCATATATAGTTTCATCAATCCCTATATGTACAGCCTCCACATAAGAGGAGATCTTACGAAATTTACCTTCCTCCACTGTCCTTTGGATCACCACTCCCATATTAAAAAGAGCATCAGCATCCTTAGTCGTACCATGTTCAGCAAGACCCACCGAACCATGAACAATAGGTGATAGAACACCCACATCATTCCTCAAACGATTGAAGACAGTATGAACCAAGGGGTTACACCCTTGAGGATTATGTTGAAGTCCCTTTACCAAGGATCAGACCAAGACTTCATTCACACTAGTCGGACCTTCGGGAATAGGAGCAGTAACATCATGATTCCCACCAGCAGCGTTTGGGTAGGAACATGCACACCCCTCTATCATGACTGGATTCATCTGTGTGCCATGAAAAAATGGTCATGCCTCCAGCCAAAGGGGAACATAATTTTTTTACGTATCCAAGATATGAGAAAAATGACAACATTGACAACCTCATTATTTCCATTACATTAACCAACAAGATGGAATTTCTGTTCACATTTGTAGGATACTCCTTTTTCTTTTAGACAGGCACTAGGTAGCTTCCATCCAAAATTATCCTAGGGTGGAAACTCTACTCTTCCCTACATCCTGGTTTCATTATTTCCTTTCCCAGAGTGTTCAGTAGATCTCTTATTCTCTTTATTTTCTTTAAATTCATAAGACTTAGAGAATTCCTTTTCTATCTCGATTGCACATGAAACAATATCTTCATACGATGAGAAGGATTGTGAGACTAATGATCGATAGAGACATGGTTTTAACCCATCAAATAATCAATCAATCTTAGTCCTTGGGTTATGTATATATTCTGTAGCATGCCTTTCTCTCCTTTTAAATTTAGCTTCATACTTTGCGACATTCTTATCCTCTTTTTGCCTTAGACTTAGAAATTTCCTTTCCATATCTTCTTGATGGTCATGAGGAAAGTATTTTTCTAATAAAATCTATATAAACTCCCTTTATTCCATACATGATACATATTCATCCTTCATTGTAATTTGAATTAATGACCACCATTGATCTGCATCTCTCATGACGCGATAAACAGCCATGACAACTTTTCCCCTTTCGATACTCCCCAAAGAATGGAATAGTTTCCCTAATAATCTTATCCATTTCTCAGCTACAAGTAGATTTATATTTCCATTTAATGTTGGTGATTTTTGTCTCATGAATCAGTCTAACAATGATCCTATGAGTTGTGGATCAAGGTGCTCCATATGGGTGAGGTTATTATTCATAACCTGATTGAGTTGTTCCAATATTGTGACAAGTAGATCAGCACCAGTTGCATCGCCAGCTCCACTATCATTATCTTGAGTAGGAGGTAAATACCTACATGGATTATGTGCATTGATATAGTTTCCATTCCTTCCAATAGGATCCATTTCTAAACAATAGCATACCCTATATTAGTTTATGAATCAAAATACATAATTCCAAACTTGTAAATCACTTAACTTAAATTGAATAGTTTATAGATATAATACATAATCATAAAATTTTTTTCTTTGGGGTGGTATATACTTATAAATCCTTCATAATGGTTTGCAAAGAACATGTGAACTATCCTAATCCTATCCCCCAGGAGTTTCGTAACCAAGAGTGCAACAAGGCCTGTTGTTGTGTACCAGAATACCTCGGGTCAAACCCAAAACTCCTTGTCAGAGTTTTCACTCCTAGGTACATCTGTGCCAAAGCAGCCTATACCAGCTCATATCCCTACGTTGATGTATTTCACAGAAAATAGAAAAAATATTTACATTTAAAAAATTTTAGGAAGTTATTCTATACGAATCCTCAATGTCTATCTTATGGTAATGTGCTCTAATCATAGTTTATATAAATCTAGTTTCCAAGGTTTGTACTAAAATACCTATGATTCCAACAGTAGCGCCCTAACCCTAGTTACCCAGAGTTGGTGCTCTATTACATTACATTGGACTGATCACAAGGGATCAAATCCCGAAAGACTGATCAGTTTAGTAGACTTGGAAACAAGATACATACATAAGTTCAACATTACAACATGGAAAGAAATACAACACCAATTTTTTACATTAGAAACATCCAAGCCTCCAAAATTATGCTTATAATTCACTCATAACTAACTTTTTCATATCTTGGGAAAATGAATCATAAGAAAGGGGTGAGCTCAAATGCTCAGTAAGGGTAAGAAATACAGTGGAATGTAACATAAACATTCAGCATGGTGAATAATTGAAAACACGTGCCTTTACGAATAATAAACATGAACACTTTATGGAAGAAATATGAGCTGCGTAAATAATTCCATAATAAAACATAGTCATGGGTATTATACTAGTCAAATAACCACATGAACCATTAATATTATTTTCATAATGAGGGAATGTATAATGCCATAAATTCTGAAACATTTTGTCAAGGCCTCGACCAAGACGTCTAAAAATTATTTAGGCCTCGACTAAAACCATATATCAAATTGTGAATGGCCTAGGCTAATTCCAAGTGTAATTGTCTCATGAGACCTACCGATTCATCGGGAGGCTATAGAGGGATCCAACCATTACTTAATTAGTCCAATACATACCTCATTTGAAAAGATTGAAACATAACACAAACATTCGTATTAAAAATAACATACGAAATGTTAATACATTAACCATAAAACATGAATTATAAGAAAATGACACATCCATTGTCAACCATATAATAACTCATTCAATACAATATTTAATATTTTATTATAACAAATAAACTTTCAAACAATATTAAAATCTCTTAATAGATGTTGACATAAATTAAATAAAAAATACTTGAAATAAATATCTCTTTCTATTTTGAAATTTGTTAAAAGTAACATAATTATATTAGAAAAAATTTATTTTGAAAATATTCTTATAAGCTTGTAAGGGAAGCTTTGATGATGTTATAACTGTGAAAAATAGCCACACTCACCTTATAAGTAAAAAAATTATTACCTTAATTTTGTCGAAAAGTTCATAAAGTACCTTGTTTGGAAAATGATGGAAAGATTCTTTTCAAACCATTTTATAAAAAGTAAAACAAGGGTACAAATAAATTTAATTTATAGTCCAGTAAATATTAATTTTTTTTTGAAATACACATTTAAGAAAAACGATGTGGATGATAAATATGTTCCTGTAGATACTTATGTAAAAACATCCTCGGATAATAAAGAGGTTGTGAAATTAACCCTTACCTCGAGTTCGACTTCACCCGTTCATTCATTAATCTCATGAATAATAAAATAAATTTAATTTATACTTGTTTCAGAACCTTTTTAAAATTTCTTATTTCTTTTATATCACTTATTAGTACTGTATAAACTTTAATAAATCATTTAAGTTAATAACGGTCGTTTTTTGATATTTGGCACTTTAGTCAAAAGTAAACTTCTGATAATTACATGTTGTCCATGTGGTAAAAAGTAATTTATATCAAGAATGATATTTATTATTTAGATATCATATATATATTATATATCCAGTATATATATGTATTTATAACAATACATAAATTTGGAGATAAGAAATGAAATGCACCATTCATGGAGACGGTAAGCCGTACGTATGCATGAACGCTACTTTCATTTCTATTTTGTATTTTAATGGAATTAAAACAAAATGATACATAGCTATATTATAATTCCAGTATAATATAATATATAATATAATTAACTCCATCATTTATACGTCGCACATAAGGCATTAACGTTTCATATCACTTTGATGGGGCGGTAGTCCGTACTTCCTCAAATGGAATTATCGGGTTTACCCATAATGGAAACCATAAAGGTATGCTATAAATGGAAATAATATAAGCATAAAGAAAATATAAAAATAATATATATCATATATAAATATAGTTTCATCTTAATGGCCATCATGAGAGGAGGTAATAGATAATTGAACAATCATCATTTTGGGAGGTGTTAGTTTCCCATCCAGAGAAACAATGCGTTCTTTTACCCATTAGATGAAGGTGTGTGTAAGTGTAGTTTGAATAACTCTCATAAAATGTACAATTATATTGAGGAAACTGGTGTTTTTATAAATTAAATTAATAAAAATAATTCAGGGGTTGGATAAGTAAAATAAATGAACATAAGTTAAGAGTAACTATTACTTTTAATTTGGGTAACTCCCTTTGCTTTGAACCAAAATAAATTCTTGAAGTGACTTATTCCTAAGGTAATGCTTATAGGTGGAATAGAGGGATATTTAAAGCATATTTGGTAAGGTTTTGGATTATCCAAGGGGCTTGAGAGGTGTGAGGAATGGGTTAAAAGTGGTGTCATTTTATAAAGGAGAGGAAGGACTCTTTAGAAATTTTTTAAAATATTATGTTTTTATAAACTTATCTTCAGTTTCAAAAGGTCTAAAACTAATTAACGTTAAAGATAAGATAACACATGTTCTAAATAAAATCACCCCTTACGAATTGGATAGGTTTTGGATATTATTTTAATATTAATAATCTTATTTATTTAAATCATTTATTAATGGGGTGAATATTGTATCATTATTGTGTCATAAATAATTTAATTTATAAGATGTATAAAAAGGATAAAAAATACCACAATCTGGAAATATTTTTATCATTCCAATTAATATTTATAGTTTAAAATATGACTTATATAACTCCATGTAAAAATTGATATACTAAAATATTTTTTTTAATCTCATTTATGTCTTTACTTTAAGTTAATTAAATTAAAGTGTCATTATCACTCATAAGTGGCTCCATGGGGTCCCAAAATAGACTCAAGGATTCCCATGGTCGGCCATGACTCATCCCAAAATTTTATGACAAGTGTTAAGGTAATTCTGTATTATTATAATATTTTTATACCTTAAATTACCCTGTTTACCATTAACCGTGGTAAATAAAAGTCATAAGTTAATATTCACAAAAAAATTATTTTCATCATATTGTATCAAATTTTACTTACTAATAAGAACCATGTATAATGTATTTTTGAAATTCAATTCATAGATGTGGTAAAATTTCATTTAAATGAAAATTTTGGTTTTTTAACTACTACTAAGTGGTTTTACTATTCATCAAAATTGATGTTTTTAAAAAAAATACTAAACATTCAGCCTAAGATATATTTGATATTATGAATTCAAAAATGATGTCTATTTTTTCAAATTCAAAACATAGATGTTGCATTAATTAATTTAAAATTAATTCCCATTGATAAAACAAATAGCATGTTTTTAAGAAACAATACTAATCAAAATATTGACACTTGTTTTTGTATAATTTCAAAGTGAAATTAATTCAAAGGACCAAAATTTGATTAAATGGTAAAAATATAATCTATTTTTACTTCCAAACCATTCAAATGTATAATTGAATCGTATAAATTATTTTGATTAAAAAGTTGTTTTTAATTAATATTTAGTATTTTAAACTATTCACGGAAATATGAAAGTTATTATAAAAACACCAAAAATTTATCAAAAATAAATTTTTATGTCCCAATTCTAAATAAGAAGTTTATTTTGTAAAATTAAATACATAAAAGTTTCAAATATTGGATTTAAAAAGGATTTTCCATTAAAAGGTAGTAAAATTTCTTTTTTTGAAAAATATTTCTTTTTTCTAAAAAATTAATTTATTCTTATATTTGGTCTAAGAAACCCAAAATATGAATGTTAAAATTATGTGGGATATATATAGAATTCAAAATGTAGTTATTTCTATTTATAACCACTTTTTAAATGGCTAGTTTGATAGGTCGTGGTGTGCTTGAACTCAACGTTGCATACATCACAGGATATTGTATTATTTAAAGTGAAACTTACTGTGGAAGCTTAAGGTGTTACAACTATTCAGTGAGTCATTGTTCATGAGTCACTATTCCCGAGTCACCATTAGCTGAGTCACCATTTGGCGATTCACTGTTCAGTGCGTCACTATTCGATGAGTCACCGTTCATTAGTCGCCTCTCACGAGTCACTGTTAGGCCAGTCACCGATTGATGAGTCACTATTTGGTGATTCACTGTTTGGTGAGTCTCCATTTAGGATAAACCACCCCACCATTAGTGAGTCACCGTTGGGAGTCACCATTCGAAGAACATGAAAAACTGGAATTTTGGAAAACTAATGAAAATAATCAACTTGACTTCCCAATATGCCTCACTCACTATATTTTTACAATGTACTAGACCTGAGAGGACCGATCTAGTACATCATGGGAATTCATGTAATGTAATATTTTCAATAAGTCTTGTAATTATGTGATAATTAAATATGTACTATCAAATATGGTATCATAGTAGGGTTTAGATGTCTTTGGAGATTAGTGTCCCATTAATTGAGGATAATTTAAGATTTACAAATTTCATAAAGGGTAGATAAATTAATCTTGATAATTATTTCAAATGTATTGATAAACGTTTTTGATAGGTTGTGTTAATACTAGATATTTTATCTTTTATAGGGATTAAGTGAGATAAAATTAGTGAAAAACCTGGGGATAAGTCTAGGAGATAAAAATTAGTATATAGTAACATCCAAATGTTTTGGTAAATTAGGGACTGTGTGGTTTACTAGAAACTACAAACCTATATGGTTACTGAAAAGTGGATAAAGTTATAGTATAGATTACCTAGAAATAATAAAAGTTAAATATGTTGGTTGGGTATTGACCCAATATTTTCTCCAGTGCATAATGAGTTGGCCTGATATTGAACACATCTATATAAACTCATGGTGTATTACATGGTTAATGATTATCTTTATGAAACCCATTGTGATTGATTTATTAAGTAAGTAAATTATGTTAAGTAATATAAGAGAAATAAACCTAAAAAATTTAGATTGAACTGAGAGTGATAAAGGTTTAAGAGAATAATAATATAATAATTCCAAATGGTAAAAAATTTCACGTTTGAATTTTTAATTGAATAATTCTCTTATAGTAACAATTGATCATCCCTAATGATTAACTCCTTTTGGATTTATTAATGGTTTAATCCTGAAGGAACCATGTTAAAAGCGGATTCAATGGACAGTGTATAAATTGTCCCAGTGGGAAACTGAATAGGATATGAGTTGGAGTACAAAATATTATGGTTATTCATAATCATCTATAGAAAATTATTTTTAACAACATGTACATAAATTATTTTTCAAAACATACCAAATAAGTGAAGGATTATGTCTCATGGAAGTTCACTTAATAAGGATGATGAAGGAAATAATATTAATTTTCATTCATGTAAAAATTGTGATAATAATAACAAAGGTGGATGACTTAAAAGAACTTGAAAATGACTTATTTTTAGTGGAGGGCCTAAATAAACAAATTGAATTGAATAGATAATGAAATCAGTTAACATGATGAGGGGAAAACTTGTGTTTCTTTGTCACTCCTAAGATAATAATATATAAAACTCATTTGATATTATATATTGGGTTAAGACTGTATTTTGGATATTGTTAACTAATTTTAATAGTAATTAATAATAAAAATTTAGGGATGAAGTTTATTTGTTGGGTGAGGGAGGTCTTAACACTGATGTTTTTAAATTATATTTTTATCCAAAATTTAATGTGTTTGATATCTTGTAATACACAAAACACTAAAATAAAAAAAGTGGAATATATTTTACTAATATAAAAGAATAAAATTAAAATATGACCATTATCACATTATTTTTGGGTAAGCTGATATAAAAATAATATCCATATTAAGAAATCTAGTAGATTAAATGAAATTAGGAAGTGGAAGCTTTCTTTATGAAGCTCATTTGTATGATCTTTGAAAGATGGTTGCTTCATTAGGGTTTTCCATAGACCAAACTGGTATAACTATATTTTAAATAATTATTTTGATATAGAATATATATATATATATATATTTAATAAAAAATTATACTTATTTTTAACATTTATTAATTTGTGTCAAGATATATGAAATTCTAGGAGACGAGATTAAAGGCAGTGACTCCTTGATGAAAATGAAGATTGGGGATAACTTATAAGTTTAGTTCTCTTCTCGATACTAAAAAATAAAGAATAATGTTGTAAAGGATCTTAATATATTATAAACACCCAATTCACATCGTAAATCAACTATCTAAAAAGTGAAACACATTAGAGATACATAGCGGTGGAGGGGAAAGAGAAAAAGGAAAATTGGAGATGAACCACATGTGACACGGTGTGACACATATGTGTCATGTTATGAAACCAACTTGACTTTATTAAGACTATAAATTCAGTCCATAAACCTTGATTGGGTTATCCCTCAAACATTTTATGGTGTAAACTGACCTTTTATGATGTAAATCGCTTTATGAATCCCAAAATGGTGATTTATGATGAATTTAAGGACGAGAATGTGCTTTAAAGGATATATAACCCCGACATTGACTAGTAATTAATTTTGATGCATTTACAATGGCCATTTCTGTAAACCATTTCATCATTGATACCAATAAATAAGATGCTTGGGGGATTATATGATGAATAAACTAATCAAAGGAATTAGACAATGCATTGCAGGAGAGGGTTATGGTACAAAATTAGGTTTTAATTTCTAGATTATTATTAAATTCATTTTATATATAACCCTAATTAATGTTTTAATAAAATAATTTCCCATTTATTCTTCTTTTATCATTATTATTTATTTTCTCAATCTCTTCTATCGTTCCATTTTGATCTCTTACACTTATTAATGGAAATTTGTTGACATGAGTCTTGGTATAAGAATAATAATTATTAATATATAATATATTTATAATATTATTATGATTCTGAAATTATATAATTATATCTATCAATATTTTCATTTTTAAATTAATAATTAAAAGGAGTGTTCGTACATACATTTGGACTACCATCTCCATGAACATGGTTTTTCATTTTTCTATCACTGAATTTGTTGGAAGATTTTGAAATAGTAAATAATAGTTAAATATGATATTAATATTTATATATATGAAATGATTAATATTATGTATATGATTAATTCAATTCTATGTTATATGGGCTAGAACTACTGTACCGAAACATGTAGGAAAAACAGAACTGGTACCACCTGGAAAAATGATATTAAGGAGGCATTATAATTAAAGTAGAATTTAGAAATTATAATTGAATATTATCTTATAATATAAGTATTACTATGGTTCTCATATAAATTAAAAATAATTCAACATTTATAAAACATTAGATTACGAGTGTGTGCAAGGAAAATCCTGATATGAGGAAAGGTTTTCTCATCTTAATTTTATTTTTGTGATACAAATTCCATATTCACCACTTGTTTCTTTTATGTAGGGTATATACTAAAAATGAAGGAAATTTATGATAATTTTCATGAAAATTATAGATTTTTAACAATCCATATAATTTTCTCTCTTTCATGAAGCTTGGATTTAGATATTACTTAAACTATCTGAGTTCTTCACCTCAATATTGTTTCATTGATATATATTTCAAGTGATGTACCTATTTTTGTTTTATAGTGTATATACTTCCCATGAAATATTATATCATTAATATATTCCAATTAAATTTATATATTTACTATTTTAATTTATTTTCTTTGTGGGATTTATGTTTCAAAAGTAACCCAAGTGGTATGGGTTTATGTTATAATCTCATTTATTTTTGGGATTGTCTATGATAAATTTCCATTGTGGGAAATTTTATGATACATATACTTTAAAACTAATCAATTTTATTTTTCCATATTTATTTATATAGTTTTCATATATATCTTTTATTTTCCCTACTTGGTAATTGAAATTATCGAGAAAATGTTTTTATGAAACGTTTTCCTGGTTTATCCTTTTCGGGTCGAGAATCATTATCCTCTATCCATGTTATTCAAAAACATTTATGGAAGTCATTGTATATACATAAATTTTTAAGTAGTGTTATTTTAAATACCATTTATATAAATAAAATATTATTTAATGTAATCTATAAAAAAATATGTATAACACACATTTGGCTTTATATAAACCTATGAAAGGAGTGTTTTCTTATACCTAATACAATATGGTTGAACATTCCTATAATCATGTGTTTTATTTATCATGAGGACCATTTAAAATATTCCTTAGTTTTTCAAACAAAAATAAATTTCAATTATTTCATAAAATTTCTAATTTAAATGTAACAAAAAGAAAATGTGGGTTTATTAGGTTTTCAAAGCATGTTTCCATTTCTTTTATAAAAGATATTTTTTATCAATGTCAATTTCTTTTAAGGATTGTAAGGCATCACTAGCGATAATATATTATAATTCCATAAAAATTAATTGTCCTAATAAATTATAATGATGATGTTTTAATAATTGTTTTATGAAACCCATGTCCTTCCATGGGATAATAAAGCTCTGATTAAATGGTGAATGATTTTATAATACTCTCAACTTCCATTTTCTATATAGATTATAACTATAGTATGATAAAATATTTATGAAGGTAGTTTCATTTTTATGGGTTTTTTATGATGAAATTATGAATATATTTATGATCTTATAGAATAATTATGTATTGTTTCATTATCTGATGGTTGGTATTGGAATTATATGTAATAACCCAAACCCCGGTATCTTAGAGTCAGTACCTTACATTATTAAATTGGAATAAGATACAGGAAGTCTCATCCCAAAGGACTAGATAGTTTATTGGCATCAGAAAATTATATAAATATTTGAAATTAAAATTTAATTTTAGAAATCATATTAAAAAAATTATATTCTTTAATAACACCATTATTCCAAATAGTTTAACCCAACATATCAATCATTATAATCTTCATGGAAACCTGGGGAAAATAAAATATGAGAAAAAGGTGAGCTCAAATGCTCAGTAAGGGTTAAGTAAAATAGAAGATAACTTGAATGAATAATTATAACAAATATGGAAATGTAAATAAATAACAAAACATTCCATTAAATCAATAAACTAATAATAAAATACATCCATATATTTTTTAAAGTGAATATCACTTGGATAATAATAATATAATTATGAATGATAAAAATTATTAATTATTGGACATCATGTATCTATAATAATAACCAATATACAAAAAAACCCTTCCACAATATAGTTTAATTCTAGGGGTATAAATCCCTCCCCTTATTCATGGAAACAAACGTAATGGGTTTGTCACCAACTGATTTCATCTCATGAGACTACTGATTCACTGAGGGGTTTTTCTACATATAGTCCCCACCCATTAATTCATTTTAAAGAATTAATTATATATATAAAATATTGACTAAATTTATGAATCAATAATCCTTACCAATAAAAAATACATACTATGTAAAAGATATATATTTAGCATTATTTTCCCAGTTGATCAAATTACTTTCTAGGTAATCATTGTATGTAAAAATGGAATATGAATTAATAATATTCAAATCCTTTATAAAAAAATATTTATATCAAAATATTATAATAGATGGTATCTATCATGACCTACCTTCATAGAGATTAGTAAAGGGACAGAGAACTGCTAGAATTTTCTTTCATCAAGTTTAAAGGAGGGATAATAACCCCTAAGTCCTACCTTTAATAGGACCTAGAGCGAAGACTAGAACCAAGGGTATAAAATTTCACATAAAATAGAAGGCATGACCCTTTTAATTTAATAATTTTTGGAGATAATATGGTAAATCCCAAATAGCTCCAAAAACTAAAATTAAAAGTAATGCCAAAAAATCTACTCTCATATGAATGTAAAAATAAACAAATACAATGTACAAGAAAACTCTGTTGAAAAGTACCAAAAGAAGGAAAATAGGAATGAAAACTCCCAAAGCCCGAGCTAGTAAGGCTCGGAAAAGTACTCAGATTCAACCTGGACACCTGAAATAATATTTATATACGTAAGGTCAGTATACAGAAATACTCAATAGAGAAAACCAAGAGCTCTCATGGACAAGTGGGCAGCCATTTTAATGCCCCATGGGAAATATAAGAAACCAAAACACCTAGCGAGAAAAACTATCCACCCATACTCACCATAGAACACTCCCCAAATAATGCATGTTAGGTAATATAATAGTAATAGAACATCAATATTTGGGTACCCTACACCGCTTTCCCACTTGTTATTTTAAAAATCCTATGCATCAGACATCCCCCACCGGTTCCACTACAGTCCCACTGCCACCCCAACAAAAAGCATATAGGTCATCCCAACCACACAACTATCTTGGCTGAAAACACATGTTCCACCACAACCACACATATCCACACCCACAGACAGTTGGTCTCAAAGACACATGGCCTTCAACAATGACTTCTATGCCCGAAAACACCTGGGCCTCATCTCGAGGACACCTGGGAAACAAAACTGCCCACACACACATGTTCCAACCAACACAACACACCCTCACAGAAGAGTCTAGGGATATAATGAACCTCATTCCCTTAAAACCTGCCCAATGAATCTTTTTCTACCTAGGAGAGGGAGCAGAATGAATCTAATAACCTGCAAATCATATGAATGTTGGAAAAAACACCACCCCCTGGAATGGGGGTGTTCAGCATGAAGTTATCTACATGGGTGGGTTGCATATAAGAAACACAAGAACTAAAAATAATACATATATGTAATCAAACACTCATCCCAACCTAAGGGTCCCAAAATATGCAACGTTCCCACACACCACCACTCTCGCTGTTATACCAACATGCACAAATACAAAAAAGACATAACAAGAGCAAAACCCATTTCTGGAAAACATTCCCCCATTGTACCCATTCTCATTATCATGTTCATGTGATTACATTTAAATATTACTTCACTACTAGGAATCAATCATGCATAGCCGTAATCCAAAAGAAAATCTAAAGGAAAACAGCCAAACAGACATTTAAGCATTCACACCTGGTTTTCTTGGAATGTCATAACAACAAAATGGATCTGTGGGATCCATTGAAGTACTAAAACCAAACCAAGACTAAACATACAGGATCCAAATAGCCTCTGTTCCACAAACCAACCAATTTTTAACAAGATATTTTATTCCCATCTACATCACCCCACAAGGCATCAAACAGAACAACCATACACATCACTAGAATGGAGCAAAAAAGTTTTCAGATTTAATCACACCATTCATTAATTGCCTTTTTCTGTTTGGTTAACTAGGGTGACCACACAAGGATTATTATTCATTGGGAATTCCTTTAATCAACCAAGTTTACATGATTAATCAATTTCTATGTTATAAGTGTTCAATCATAAGACTATCCATAAAAACATAGCTTCATTAGTGCACAAGAGGGGACCACAAACAACAATTATTTTCAGTGGACACGAGTCTATTCCATTCACAATATAAAATGAAGGTAAGAAAGAAACATCAACATCATCATTCCCACCCTTTGGATCATTATGATTTTGATAATTATCTATGTTAAAGTTTGTTTCATCTCTGTCCTGAGGGAACACCATCATACCCACCCAGTATGATGCATATAAAAGAGATACGAAGGATGAATCCCAACATGGATGATCCAGTATTGATTTTTTCTTTTTTCACCAATAAATTGGATGTGTGACATGCTGAGGAAGAACTCCAAGGACTCTAAGGCTATGCGGGAAGGGTTCCTGCGTGGGCGCATGATTCATCTCTGAACAAGGGACTCCAAGGGCAGCACAGAAAGGAAAGGGACCACGGAAGAATCAGATCTTGGTGTTTTGAAAGGCCCGATCCTAGAGTTACGGGGCATTAATTCTCAAAGTGCTAAAAAATAGATTGTGGTTTAACCACACAGCTGGGTGGTTTCACACGTTTGAATTAATTGGAAATTCATAATTCTCCTTGGAGATAGTGGGGATAATGGTTGTGAGTTAATAGTTTTCCTTCAAACCAGAAACACATGTAACAAGGGGACACTGGAAATCAGGGAAGGCTAGAAAACACGACAAGGGTGTGAACCTGATTAAAAATCCAAAGTTTTAGGTAAAAAAGTGTCACCCCACACTTATTGTATTTAAAACATCACTTATATGCATAAAAATATCACTGAAAACAATAAATGGGTAAGAATAATTAAAAGATTCATTACAAGAAAACTTGTAAAAGAAACCCTGACACCCCTCTTTGGCTGATTGGTGGATCATATTAGTGAAGATGATTGGTTAAGTGGTTCGGTGAAGCAGATCAGTGATGCTAATCGGTGATACTAATCGGTGAATCTGATCAGTGAAGTTGATATATGAAGCTTATCAGTGAAGTTGATCGCTGAAGAAGAATGGTAATGAAGAATGTTGAATCTGATCGGTGAAGAAGATCAGTTAAGTGGAACAGGGAAGATGATATGTGAAGTTGATCCAGGATTCTGATATGTGAATCAGATTGGTGAAGCTGATCGGTGAGCCGATCAGTGAAATTGATCCCTAAAGTTTATCTGTAAAGTGATCAGTGAAGGTGACCAGTGAAGCAGATCAATTAAGTAGATCAGTGAAGCTGATCAGTGAAGCAGATCAGTGAAGCAGATCAGTGAGGTGGATCCATGAAGTTGATTAGTGAAGCTAATCGGTGAAGCTTATCAGTGAAGATAATCGGTGAATCTGATCGGTGAATCTGATTAGTGAAGCTAATCAATAAAGCATATCAGTGAAGAGGATCAGTGAAGAAGATCGGTGAAGGTGATTGATGAGGATGATTAGTGAGACACTGATTGGTGGGACTGATGGGTTGGACTGATTGGTGGCCCCGATAGGTGACACCATGGTGACACATTACCACCAACACTGACATTCCCAGAATTCACGGATGGTACCCAAGACACCCTAACATTTATAAATTTAAATAGTAATGGACTACGGGGGTCCGAGCCATTAAATGAGATACCACTCAAAATATTCTCATCCTCAAGAATTCAAGAGTAATACAAATAAAAGGGGGGGGGGGGTCTGAACAACTACCTTAGAAGATACCTGTCCGGGATAAACCACCCCAAAAAGCCATACGAACTACAAGGATCACATTGGCTTGGTAGACGTATTGAGGAGTTCATCCCTTCATGTCAAGATCCTATCCACTATGGATGGCACTAACTCTCCGACATGGGTTTTATCGCATATGCACTGATGCGTCTTCATTTTGAATTAGGTTCTCCCTTCCCCACACACCAGGACATCTCATACACATTCCCAATATAAAGGAAACAAATCATCTCATAACAAATAAATTTCACCATTACATCACAGCAAGTCACAAAATCATGAACATAAAGGAAATCTCGAAACAACCACTCAAAACAGCCCTGGGCACAAGGTGCGCATCTATGCTTCTCATTCCCAAGTACTCTCCTCTAAGAAATCGTGCCTCCACAACACACGATCCAAAGGGATGGTCCATCCATGAATAACCTTCTCCTTCAGATCCTCGATCCTTCCTAGTTGGTCAACAAACATAGAATCATCCACTATATCCAACTCTCCCCAACACTTCCAAATCCCTAATAAACCTCGAAGAGATATTTAACCCCTTTCTGAACCGTCGTTTCCCACATCAAGAGGAAAACTTCAAGAACACAAGGTCTCCAACCACAAAATCCATGGGCCTCCTCCTATAATCGACATACAACATCTACAGGTCCTAGGTTACCTTAATCCTATGACACACAAGTTGAACCTTTTCCATTGTTCTCTACACTACCTCTAGGCCAAGAACATCTACCTCCCCATCCAAGTTCCAGCACAAGGGAGAATGACATGGCCTCCAATAAAAGGGTTCAAATGGTGTCATGCTAATAGTATAGTGATATAAATTATTGTAAGATAACTATACTAAGGGAAAATGTCATACCCATGATCCTACGAAGTCCAAAACACAAGCCTGTAGTATATCATCAAACTTTGGGATGGTCCACTCTATCGGTCCATCTATCTTAGCGTGGAAAGTGGTGCTATGGTATATTTGGGCGCCAACAGAATGAGTAAATCCCCTATAGACTCATGAGGTAAACCGTGCATCCCTATCTGAGACTACAGACCTTGGAAATCCCTGAAAATGAACCACGTCATCCTTGTATCTCCATGCTAAGGCATCCACCTCACACTCCTCCTTGATCGCTAGGAATTGAGCCGATTTGGTCAACCAATCTACCACTAACTAGATAACAATGCATCCTCCTTGAGCCCTAGGTAGTCCTGTCATAGAATCCATATATAATTCATCCCACATCCACTTGGGGACTTGTAAAGGATGAAAAAAAAACTCTGGGGATGTGGTGTTCTTCCTTCACCTGCTGACACACTAGCCACCTTTCTACAAACTCTGTTACTGCCTTTTTCACCCCGGGCCACCAAAACTATTCCCTGAGGCCTCGGTACATTTTGGAAAATCATGGGTGTACCTATAGGGGTGAGTTATGGAACTCATGTGGAATTACATCACACATCATGTCTGGGACAATCAAATCTCTATGAAAAAGCATCTGATTCTAACCATCCTCTGACCACACTTCTAGAGCATTGCCTTCATCAACCTGATCACGCATCACTTTACTCTATGAGCCTACCCACTAAGAATCTTCAACATACTACAATATATATGACTAAACTTTCATCTGAAATAGATATCCTCTACCACCATCCACCCTTGCATCCATGTGTAAGGTATCCAACTCCCCCATCGCCTTCCAAGCATCCAAAGATTCTCGATAATCTTTCCTCTATGACTTCTTGCTCAATGCATCGGCCAGAATGTTCTCCTTTCCATCAATGTATGAGATCTCAAAGTCTTAGTCCTTAAGAAACACCACCCACCTTCACTGTCGCAAGTTCAAGTCCCACTGTGTAAAGATATGCCTCAAACTCTTGTGATCTGTGAAGACCACAAAGTGTCCCCTGATGAGGTAATGCCACCAAAACATGAACATGAAAACTACTGATTCATGTTGAAGGTCATGGGTTTCTAGGTTTTACACTCATGAGGACATAAATTCCTATACCCATAATAGATCACTCCCCACTACTTCATTAGAACAAACCCCAAGACAAGACCAAAAGCATCAAAAAACACATCAACGAACACCCCTTACCATGTTATCCTGAGCACTAGAACACCAACCAACCTTTCCTTCAGATAGCTAAAAGCTACCAAACACTTCTCACTCCACATGAAGGCCTGTTACTTTATGGTCAAAGGTATCAAATGATATAGGGCTCAAGATAAGTGAGGAATGAACCTCCAATAATATCCTTCCAGACCTAGGAATCTACGAACCTCCATCATGTTCTTGGGTTCTACCTAAGAAACATCTTCTTCAACCATTGATGGATCCAATGCTACCACTTTATGAGACACGATGTGTCCAGGAAAGTACACTTCTCATGTGCAGAAATTTCACTTTGAAAACAAACCATAGAACTGGTGGTGTCAAATGATCTCTACGACTATCCTGAGGTGCTTAGTGTGCTCTTACTCTGATCTTGAGCAGATCAAAATGTCATCGATGAAAACAATCAAAAACTTGTCCAGGAACTCGTAAAAAATAGAGTTCATTAGCCCCATGAACACAAAAAGGTGAATTCGTTACACAAAACAACATGACTACGAAGTCGAAGTGCCCATACATGCACCTGAAAGTAGTCTTTCGGATATCACCATCTTTCACCCTTACTTGGTGATACCTAGACCGTAGATCAATAATAGAGAACCAACCTTCTCCCCTCATATTTTCAAAGAGATCATCTATCCTCTAGAGAGGGTAATGATTCAAGACAATCACCTTATTCAGTCTTCAGTAGTATATGCACAGCCCGAGACCACCTTCTACCTTCTTTTCAAACAGCACTAGATCACCCCACAATGAAACACTTGGCCAGAAAAAACACTTCTTCACTAGATCGTTAATCTGAATTCTTAACATCTGCAACTCATAATGTTCCATCCGATAATGAGTCTTCGAAATCGGATTGGCACTGGTTTGTAAGACTATCCCAAACTCAACATCACGTCAAGGGGGTAGAGTCATAGCCTCCTCAGGAAAAGTGTTTAGGAATTCTCTGAAAACTCCCATAACTTTCATAATCTCTGAGTCTTTCGATTCCACAAACGACTCGACTAACAAGGAATGAAGTGGATCCACACACTAGCTTCCCTCATAGAATCCTCGCTCGCCCTCCAAAGCTACACGTTGGCCACCGATATATGAGAATAGGAGCCTTCTCCAGAAGTATTTGATAATACTGTGTATGGCAAATATTGATTCGATGCCTAGGATGCCATTGTATGGCTGTATTTGTAGTAGAATGAGATCCCCACTAGACTGATGCATCCCCAAACATCAGTCTACATCCTCGACCAACATCAAACAGGTTGGTCTGACCTTCAACTTCTGTACTCAACACTAGGGGAATGAAGAGTCATTCTTCATCTAGACCTAAGGAATGTGCTAGACTATGTTCAAAAAAATGAGTGTGAGGCTCTGGAATCAGACAAGTCATAGGAAGGAGTTCTAAATACACTGATCATACCTCATATAACCTTTGACCCTTCAAGGACCATTAAATATGTAGAATGAAACTATCCACGCCTAGATACTCTGCCCATCGGCTATCGATTGACTCCCCAACCACACCCTGGTCATGGTCTTTGTGGAGAACCCTATGGTCGGCCACCTCCAACAATGTCTACTCTCAAAGGTGAGGTATCATTCTTCCCCTACTGTTATTGCTCAAATGGTCTGGCTGAAAAATGAAGCTATTTAGGTGGGCACTGAAAATACCCACCCCCATCGTACTGCACTCATTCTGGAAAATGATTCAAAAGGAACCCATGAGTGCCCCAAATAATGAACCTCGGTCCTAGTATCCTAGAGAAACGGAAAGGACCAGAAGACCAAAACCAAAAATTCTAGGTTCTGCTCCCCATCGGCCGAAACCTAGAATGTCCTAGTACTGGAGGCCTGCTACTAACAGCCTTCCCCTTTGATAAACCCAACTGGCTCCCATATCATGGTGTATATCCTAGTTATTGAATCCTCTTCACTATATCAACCTTCTTCTGTACTTCCAAGTACATAAGTAGAGTGAAGGGAGTAGCAACATACAGTAGGGAAGGCCAGAGTGCATCCTCTAAACAACTCTCCCAAGACTCCTTATATGGAAAGAGGTTAGGATAAAAGAGTAGTAGATCCGTGAACCTGATCCCCAAATCTATTATCGATATTATCTCTTGCTGGAGGGAGTGAAACTCTTGCCTCTTCTTGGCCTTCATTGTAGAAGAAATGAATTACGTTCGGAACTCCTTCTCGAAGTCATCCCACGAAATCTCAACCCCTATCCTCTCTTCAAGGTAGAGTATCAACCCTTAACGCAGAAATCCCCTCATCTGACTAACATCTAACAAACCACGTACTCCCTCAGAGCATGGATCAATGTGAAGGTGATCTCTAACTCCTCAATCCATCCCTCTATCTCCAACTATGAGATATTTCCCTCATACTTTCCCCGGTTCTTCATCTCAAAGGCATGAAGTGTCTTATGCCCCTAGATATCGTCCACCTCTCTATCAATCCTCTACCGATCAACCAGATTAGCCTCCTAGTCCTCGATCACCCAAACTACATGTGTACATTGTCCAGGTGCCATAGCTGTAGGAAAAAAATGAATGTCTAATCCCGAGTAGTGTAGAAGAATCCTTTTAATTTTTTCTTAAAACTTTTATTTATTTTAAATTCCCAAAATTTTCAATACACACAAGAACACAAGTCATTATGATTAATGTACCTTTCCTAGGATCTCTACCCTGCAATCATTGTAGCCTCACCTAGTCGTTTGGTAGGTCTAAAGTCCTTGCATCGAATCAAGGGGGGCTCAAAAATCCCTTGTCCAAACTGGTCTTCCCTGGCCTATTTCACGCACCATGATTTCCTAATATTGTTTCCCTACCATCCCACACAATCCTCACTAGGGATAACCCAAAAATATATCCTATCTATCAACCATCGGACTATGATACCATTTTGTCCTGACCCTCCTTCTTCAAGACAAGGAAATGGATAGAAAACTGCCAGACCCTTCCTTCTTCAAGTTGAAGGAGAGATAATGACCCCATGAGTCCCACCTTCAATAGGCCCCAGAGTGGAGAATTTCAAAAAGGGTATAGAATCTCTCATAAAATGGGAGGAATTGCCCTTTTTATTTAATAATATCATGATATAAGATGGTAAATCCCAAAAAACTCGAAATACTTAAAGTAAAAGTAAATAAAAAAATACACTCCCATGTGTTTGTTCAAAATAAATTGATATAAGGTACAAGAAAACTCAGATGAAAAGTAACAAAAGAAGGAAAATGAGCAACGAAAACTCCCAAAGCCCAAAATAGTAAGGTCTGAAATAGTTATCAAAGTCCTCTTGGAAACATGAAAGTAGTTTTATATATTTAGGGTGAGAATACAAGTATAATCTATAGGGAAAACCACAAGCTATTAGGCACAAGTGGGGAGGAATTCTAATGCCCTATGAGAAATAGAGGTAACCAAAACACCTATCAAGGAAAACTATCCACCAGGCCTCACCAAGGTACACTCCCCAAATAATGTAAGTTAGGTAAAGTAATAGTAATAGCACATCAATATTTGAGTACCCCAAATTTATTTCCCACTGGTTATTTAAGACAAACTACGCATCATACCTCCCCCACCAATTCCAATATAGTCCCACTACCGGCAAAACAATAACCTTATGGGCCATCCCAACTTCACATCTATCCCGCCCGCAAACAATTGATCCACCAAAACCACAAATAACCATGCCCACATACACTTGATTCACAATAACCACAACCGTGCCCGAAGGCACATGGGCCTCAACAACCACTACAACACCTGAAAACATATGTGCATCATCCCGAAGACACTTGGGAAAGAAACCTGCTCGTGCACACCTGGTCCAACCACCACAACACACATTTAGTGAAGAGTATAGGGATATAATGAACATCAGGCCATCAAAGACTTCCTAAAGGATCTTGGGATATCTAGTAGAGGGAGCAGAAAGGTGATAATAACCCACCACTCATATGACTATTGGAAAAAAACACTCTCCCTTATGAAATGGGGTTGTTCGGCATGAAGCGTCAACATGGGTGGGGTGCATATAAGAAACAAAAGAACTAAAAATTATACATGTAGGTAATCAAACACTCATCCCAATATAAGGGCCCAAAAATAGAAAACCATCTGATACACCTCCACTCTTGATGTTATCCCAATATTCACAAATACACAACAGTCATAAATAGAGCACAACCCATATTTGGAAAATAATCCCATATTTTACCCATTCTCTCTATGAAGCTCATGTGATTCCATTTAAAGATTCCTTCGCTAATGGGAAACTATTAGGCATATCCACAAGCCAAAACATCAACTGAGGGAAAAATATCCAAGCAAACATTTAAGAATTCACACTCGGTATTCTTGTAAACTAACAAAAACAAAAGGGATTTGTGAGATCCCTCAATGTACTGGACCCAAACCTATCCCCAACATAACGAATCCATACAACCTCTAATCTAAAAACCAACAACATCTCAACTATAGATTTCATTCCCATCCACGTCACACAACAAGGTGTCAAACAGAATAACCATATACACCAACATAATATAGAAAGGGAGTTTTAAGATTTAATAACACCATTCATTAAGTACCTTCTTTCAATTTGGTTAACCAAGGTGATCACATAAGGATTATTATTCATTAGGAATCCATTTATTCAACCATGTTCATGTGATTAACTAGATTCCATGATATATCAATTGAATCATAAGACTATCTAAAAAAACATAGCTTCATTGGTGCATAAGAAGGGACCAACAACGACCATGATTTTACATGGACATGAGTCCATACAATTCGCAACATAAAACGAAGGTAAAACACAGCAAAATCAATATCATCATTCCCACCCTTTAATTCTCTAAGAGAATCTTAGTTATCTTGGTCAATATTGGTTTTATTTACATCTTGAGCTAACATCCTCATACACACTTGGCATGATGCACCGAAAAGGGAGACGAAGGTAGAATCCCTACTTGGATGATCAATGATTGATGTTTTCTCCTAGCACCAAGAACTCAGATGCGTGACTTGCAGAGGAAGAACTCAAAGGAATCCATGGTAGAGTGGGAAGGGATCTAGAATAGGCACAAAATTCATCTCTGAATGAGGGACTCTAAGAGAACCATGGAAAAAAGGGACCATGGAAGAAGAAGATCTTTGTGTGTTAAAAGGAACGATCCTAGAGTTACGGGACGTGAAATCTCGAAGTCCTAAAAACTGGATCATGCTTTTAAAAAACACATGGGTGGTTTCAAACACTTGAAATAATTGGAATCTAATAATTCTCATCATAGATGGGGGATATAATGACTATGAGTTAATATATTTCCTTCATACTGGGAAAACACTTAATAGGGGCAAGACTGCAAATCACAGAAAGATGGAAAATGCGACAAGGGTGTAAAACTGATTAAAAAGACAAAATTTTTGGTAAGTTAAGGTTCTCCCCACTCTTAGAGGATTTAAATTATCTTTTATGAGCTAAAAATTGCCTTGGAACACTTTAAAAGAGTTAGAAGACTTAAAAGAGGCATTATGGGAAAATGGGGAAAAAACCTCAATACCCCTATGTGGATGATTGGTGAAACTAATTGGTGGAGATGATCAATGAAGCTGATCGAAGAAGAAAATCAGTGAAGTTGATTGATGAAGCTGATTAGAGAAGATGACTAGTGAAGCTGATTAGTGAAGCTGATCGGTGAATCTAATTTGTTAAGTTGATATGTGATTCTCATTCATGAAGCTGATTCATGAAGCTGATCGATGAGGCTGATCGGTAAAGCTAATTGGTGAAGCTAATCCATAATGATAATCCGTGAATATGATCACTGAAGCCGATCGGTGAAGCTTATCTATGAATCTAAATGGTGAAGCTGATCGGTGAATTAGATTAGTGAAGCTAATACGTAAATTTTATTAGTAATGAAGATTGGTGAAGCTGATCGGTGAAGCTGATCAGTGAATCTGATTGGTAAAGATGATCAGTGAAGCTGATCTGTGAATTCAATCGGTGAAGAGGATCAGTGAAGTAAACAATGAAGTTGATATGTGATGCTGATCAGTGAATCTGGTTTGTGAAGCAGATCAGTGAAGTGGATCGGTGAAGCTGATCGGTGAAGTTGGTCGGTGAAGTTGATCAGTGAAGTGGACCACTGAAGCTGATTAGTGAAGTTGGTCAGTGAAGCATATTAGTGAGGTGGATTAGTGAAGCGGATCTGTGAATCAGATCAATGAAGGGGATTGGTGAATCCAATAGGTGAAGCAGATCGGTGAGGCTGATTGGGGAGACACTGATCGGTGAGAACGATGGGTGGAACCGAGGGGGGAGACCGAACGGTGTCACCGATAGGTGACACCATGGTGACATGTTGCCTCCAACACATACATCCTCGAGATTTACTGTGGGTGTATAAAACACCCTAATACATAGAAATTGGAAAAGTAATGAACCATGAGGGTTCGGCCTATTATAGTATCACTTCAATATAACCCATTAGAGTATAAAAAGGGGTTTATTTTATTGACTAATACCAAAAAAATATTTTTAAAAACATTCTTGAGGAAAATTTTATTTTCATTTTGAAAATCATTTTTTAAAACTAATATTTCACAAAACATTTTGATAATAATTTCCTTTGATAACAACTTTTAGTACTTATAAATTAATATTTTCAACATTTGAGTGGTCATTGGAGTTGGAAATTCTGTTCATTCCATACACACTAAAACAAAGATTCCTTTCACTTTTCCATTAAATCCAAATGAGTATTTTTTTTGAAAATGACATTAATATTCAATTGAAAATACTTTGTAAGAAGTATATCATGGATAAAATGACATTATTAATAAAAATTATGTAAATATTTTTAGAATATAGGGAATATAAATATTCCCCAGTAGAGACTTTGATAGAAAAAATCCCAAACAAAGAAGATATTTATGGAATAAAAGCATAAAAATATAATATATTTAAAGTTATTATTAATAAAATTAATAGATTATGTTTATTATCTATAAATACATATTAACAAAGTGTAAATACAACATATTATAATCAAAATTATTTTCACATATTATTGTATCTTGGCATAATCAATTAAATTGTAATTAAACCCAATGAATGGAAATTCACATAAGAATTCCATTGATACTTGTAATCAATCAAATAGTATGCCCAAAAAATTAAAATTAAAAAAAAAACATCAAATATAATGAGAATAAATAATTTTATGATATAAATTGTCAAAGGTGTAGTATATAAACCAGAATAAATAAATAAATAGCGAATAAAAAATATGTACCACTGAAATAAAAGTGAGATGAAAAACCATTACCTTGTGAATTTTTTTACATAAAAAATATTTATCTTTATGAATAATGATTTATATCATGTTATTAATTTATACCATAACCATATATATATATCATATATCATTTATTTTTCTCTTATATCATCTTATCACTTGTCTGTTTATAATATTTTGTTATTACCCTGGTTTTGAGTGTTTACTTCTTCATTTTCTTGTTCATGTTTTGTCGTGTATGTTCTTGTTCTTTTGAATAATATATAGCTATGTACTCTCCAAAATTATATTAAGGTCATATATATCATATTTATTCATTATATAGTTTTTTAGATCCATTTTATAATATTGAACATTGAAAATGATTCAAATCATGTCATGTAGATGGAAGGTCGTATGTACGCACGAGCGACGATATCATTCCCTTAAAGGTGAAAGGGGAAGGAAGATTGTGGTATATTAATTTTTGATGAATAAATATCATGTAATATTTATCATTTATATATATTATTTCCATCATTATACCTATCCACATAATGTGGCGATGAAAAAAATTACACCACAACGTGGAGATGATATGTCGTACACACACACACACACAGTGCTCTCGTTTTTCAAAGGATTGATAAAATATAGAATATTTTTTTAAAATAATCATACTAAAATCATAGAATATATATTATACTAGATTTATTATTTTTGGAATTAAACAAGACAATAAAACGAATTATAAGAGTAAATGATTTTGAATGAGTTGGTAAAAATGATTAGATCTTTTTTTGACAGACTTCCTCTTGATTTGTTCTTAAAGGATCTAGGGTTAGTATTTTTGGAATACCAGGAATTCCAGAAATTGGATAAGGATTTTTATAAGATTCATGGGTAGGTTTATGGAAATATATAGGGCTAAATTTTATTTTAAGAAATGATGGAGGAGGTTGTAACAGCCCAAGATTTTATAAAAAAATATTCTTTTTAATTTTATTAATGTCTTGTGTTGTACGCTACACCAAAAGGAGCTTGCACAACACACATCCTTGTCTTGCCTTGCATTACACGCAATCGCGACCTTCCTCGATAGCGTGTGTAATACGCAATACCGAGTTTCACTAAACAACGATGTGCTATTAAAATATTATTAAAACTAGCCATTATGAATAGTAATAACCACTTTTTAAAATTCTGTAAATTTTATTTTTCAAAATGAACTTCATTCTTGGATTCGGAGTATCGAATTTAGCCTAAGGTGAAATTTTGGTACTTTTCGGATAACTTTCATATTCTGATGAATAGTGAAAATTACTAAATTATAATTAAAAACAACTTTTTTAATCGAAATAATTAATAGTGATAAATCATTAATTTGAGTGGTTTTAAAGTATATTTAGAATATATTTTTACAATTTAATACAATGTTGGTCATTGGTTGTAATTTCACATTTAAACCGGACATAATCAAGTGTCAATCTTTTGATATATATTGTTTCCTAAAAACACGCTATTTATTTTAACAGCGGGATTTAATTATAAAATTAATTAATGGAACTTCTATGTTATGAATTTGGTAAAATAGATTTCATTTTTGAATTCGGAATATGAAATATAGCTTAGGATGAAATTTTGGCATTGTTCTGAAAAACATCAATTTTTGATGAATAGTGAAACTACTAAGTGGTAGTTAAAAAAACTAAATTTTTCATAAAACTTAATTAAGCCGCTTCTGTGAATGGAATTTCGAAAATCCGAGAGACACGGTTAATATCAAGGACTAAAATGTGGTTCAATGAGATGAAAATAATTTTTTGGTGAATAGTAACTTTTTAATTTTTTTTACCGCGGTTAATAGTAAATAGGGTAACTAAGGGTAAATATGATATTACTATTACCCTAACACATGTCCTAATTCTATTGGACATGTGTAATTCGACCAAAAACAAACTTAGGAATAAAATATGACCATTTAGGCCCACTTGGATTAGATTAGGATATTTATTATTAATTTATTTAAAGAAAGGTTAAAATAGTTAAAATCAAAGTTTAATAAGTAAATCATTTTTAATATGGGGTTATACATAAGATAAATTCGATTGTAAATATTCATTAGAAAGCTAAAAAGATTTACTACATGATGGTATTTTAGTTGTAATTTTTAGACATAAAATAATTTAATTTATTTATGAAACAACGATGATGCAGTAATTATCTTATTAATGAAATATTGACATAATTGATGTTATAAACACCAAAATAAATGTAATTTGAGATGTTTTATGAATTCCACTAATTTTCTAGGTTACTATGATATATTAATGTTTATTTAATCAACTTGGTTCGAACATTTAATTCTGTTATGACTTTCACAAAAATCATATATCAAATAGTGTCAAAATTGACACAAAATAGTTTTTAAATCAAATATTATATTATTAATTGTTATTGTATTCCTAAAAATCTAAGGTTCGGCCAAATGACTTAGATAAGGATATATATATTAATAATAAACAATTTGGGGTTCGTTTGGCATGTTATAGTAAGTGTATTAACCATATAGTGAAAGAAAACAAAAAGACACGGTAAAAGTTAAATTAATTAACTTAGAGTTAAACCTAATTGATAAGGTTAAAATAATACCCTAAACTTGTCTAAATCCTATTGGTTGATAGGATTTCGACCATCCCCACTTTAGCTTCGAAATAAGACCCTTTGGAACCATTATAAACCGATTTTGACTTTAATATAAAATAATATTTTGAGATATTCCTAAGGTGCCCCTCTCCTCCCTTATAAAAGGACACCTCCTCCCCCTCTTCCTCACACCAATTTTAGCACTAAAGCTCGGCCAACCCCTGCCAAAATCCCTTCTCCACTTCCCTAGCAACATCCTAGAGGTTCTGGTCTTCCGCAAAGACCAATTCTAGTGCCCTAAGAGGAGGTCTCAAAGAGGCACTTCAAAGAAGAGGTAATTACCGTTACCAATTCTTTCATCTTTATTTCTTCTTCCACTTCTTCTTCTTAGGTTGTTTCATTATGAAGTAATAACATCAGTATCACTCATATACTGATATGTTATTATAAGTATGAAACAACCCTAATTCACCTTCTATCCATCCTACGGAAAAATGAAATCACCGCGCGTGCGTACGTACGGAATACCGTCTCCACGCCGTGGTGTAATCTATTTTCCACCACCACCTTACAAGGATGGGTATAATGGTGTAATGAGTAACTATTTATGATTATTATAAAATAATATTGATACTGAAATAATATACATATACTCCAATACAATTCCACGATCATAGGAACGATATCATCACTCGTGCGTACGTACGGAATACCGTCTCCACGATGTGATGCGACTCGTTCTACATGATCTTCATTTCATAATGATTATATAAATGAATTGAATGAATGAATATGGTATATAATACACTAATACCATTCTGGAAATGAATTATCTATAACCTAAAGATAAGAATAAGAATTTATTCGACAAAACACGCATAAGAACAAAAAGTTATAAAGACCCGAGTAACAAGTAACAATGAAATATTACTAACAAGAAGCTAATAATATGACCATATATGATATCATATCAATATGTATGATTCTGGAATAATTCAATAACATTATTTAAACCATTATACAGGAGCTTCGGACACGAACAAAGCAAATCGGACCTAAGGTAAGGGAAATATCACAATCTCATTTTTATCCGAGATTGTTTGTTCATAAGTATTTACTGGGGTGTATTTTATCATCCACATCCATGTTTCATCAATATGTAATCTTATTTCCATCCACCTACAATTGTTTAAATCAATTTTACCCTTCGGTGAGTTTTAGTAATATGTATGAAAGGAATCTTTTGTCGTACGAGGTACTTTTTGACTTTTCCGACAAAAGTACGAAGAATGTTTTTTTTAACTTATACGGCATGAATGGATTTTAAAACATTATTTCCAAGAAGCTTCCTTTACAAGTTTTCAAGTTTATTTTTAATCAACTTCTTTTATTTTAAAGTTGTATTACATGTTATGAAAGGAAAAACGTTTTTGAAGAAGAAAGGATATTTTCCTCAAGAATGGAGTTCAAGTGTTTTATCAAAATTATTTTCCATCTAAGATAATAAAGGGTTCTGTTTTTATCCCTATTATTAAATTGATTTGATTATGTTGTGATGGAATTATTTTTATGAATTCCTTTAACTTATATGAATTGATTTATGATGTCATGATGTTTCAAGAATCCCATTTTGTTACATGTGTTATGCGATGATGTATGTTTTATGATTATGTGGCACACATAAGAAAGGATTCATTATAAGATGGGTGGGACCTATATCTCCCTCCAATGCATTGGGTAAAGATTTTATATCTCATGAGATAGACATGGCTGAAATGGTAGGTTATACCGGTTCAGTGAAACAGGACTGAAACGAGGGTTACTCGATTCAGAAAGGGACTTTGTCCACTAAGATAGTCTTGACAATGAGTCATGACTAACAAGAAATGATTTTATATGATTATGTGTGCATGCCACAAAGTTTCAAGTTTCATGTTATGATTATGGGGATCTCATTTTCACTTCTATGATTTATCCCTTGTTATGATATTATGAGCTCTTTTGCAGGTTAAGAATTCCAAAATCTATGTTCTTATGTATATGATGTGATTGATATTTCTGTTGTTTACCATTACTGAGCATTTGAGCTCACCCTTTTATGTTTTATTTTCCCCAGGATATAATGAAAGGTTTTTAGGTAAAAAAAGGGAAGATCTTTATTGGAGATATTGAAGATCTTTCACCACGATTAGAAGATTAGGTTCCGAGTTTCCAAAGACACTAAACTATTACGATCCTTGTGTGTGTGTTTTTGTTATGTACTAAGTATTCCGCAAAAGTAATGTAATGTCCATGTACGATAAGCTTCGGGTCTCTACAGTTGGTATCAGAGGAAAGGTTTAGTCAACCTTTGGAAACTAGGATGCGAAAACGTTAGTGAGATCCCTTGAGATATTTCTAAGGTATGTCTAGGGATGTCCCTAGGGATAAGTATACGTATAGGTTATAGTAATAGAATTACGCTAACGATCATAGATTTAAACCTAAGATGTTAGATATTGAAGGTACTCCCCCTTTATTATGTTGTTTTCCCTAGCATGATTTTTGCCTCTCACACTATTCTTTTTGGGTTTTAGAAAATGGCTGGAAACAAGATGATTCACGATAATGGAGGATATGATGGACAATGGAATGATATTCTTCATAATGAAATGGGATTTGGAAGTCCAAACATAATTATTATGCCGAATCAGCAATCTCATAATATGATCAATAAAGTAAAATTTGGTAAGTTTCCTGACTCGGCTAATAAGAGAAAGATGGAGTTTCATGATGATCATAGAGGAAAGAAAGTTCATTTTCCCCTATGTAATTCA
The DNA here is from genome assembly GCA_963277665.1 of Viscum album. NCBI lineage: Eukaryota > Viridiplantae > Streptophyta > Magnoliopsida > Santalales > Viscaceae > Viscum > Viscum album. The sequence continues at coordinate 500,978,470 of OY728139.1, forward strand.
TGTGGGAAGAGGCATCAAGGAGAATGTTTCAAAGGAACTGGAAGATGCTTTGGGTGTGGAAAAGAAGGACACAAAGCAAGTAAGTGCAAAGGAAAAGGTTCAGTTAACACCATGGATGAGGATAATGGTATTGCTACGACATCAAAAATGGTTAAGTGTTTTAAATGTGGAATGTATGGGCATTATGCAAACCAATGTCCTAAGGGAAAGACTCATGAAGGGAATCAGTATGGCCGTATGGGTAGTATTTATGTGGATGATGATGAAGAGACTACAAATGATATGTGAGATGAAAGAATTGTTGAAGCTCGGTTAATGGTTTAAGAATGTAGTGGAATGATTACATGTTTATCATGTGTAATGTTGTATAAGTAATCTCATGGTACTATGGAATAAAGAGACATGTAAGGATTGTTACATTGTTGTCTGATTAATGTTACCAGTAACCATGAAAGGTTATTCAGATACTTTTGGAAAGTAGATGATAAGTGCATAATGAAAGGATAAGAAGATAATGAGATGTTTGATTGTATTCATGAGCTCATGATTGATATAAGGACTAAGTGATATCATGGTTTGAGTATATAGAATTTTGAGGATTTTGGTATGTGTAAAGTGTTAAATTTTAACTGCATTCAAGTTTTCACTAAGGTTCAATGGGTATTCAAGAGAATACACGATTAAGGACTTTGAATGTTTGGAATGTGACCAACAAGACATATCTTATGATATGTGGGGATCAACGACAGCATTAAATCTTTGGTAATCGTTGTCACTATATTATGAGAGTGGACTGCAGTATTATGTATAAGCCTAAAGATTAGACTGGATTGTGTTGGACATAAGTTAGTATTGTTTAAGGATAGAAGATTTTCGATATTATTGATGGGATGTTATAGTGACGTAGTTTTAGAAAAAGGACAACCTGCAGGACGGGCGACATCCCATCGCTTCGGACAAGGCTGTAGGAATCCAACCCACAACCGAAGTGCGACTGGCCTTTATCGCCTACCACTGACCTACAGGAAGTCCCTGTTTAGTAGAAACTAGTTTTATTATATTAAGCAGTATGATATATGAAGTATAAGTCCATTTTAGGAACCATATATGATTAATCTCACTATAGATCGATTTATGCATATAATTTTTGCTAACCTTTTGTTTGAGACAGATGGAATGACCCGTCATTCTATCACATGATCTGCTAACACTTCACGAATAAAAAATTCTACTTCATTTATTTAAGAGATGAAGTGGAAATTGTTCAAGGCACGAACAACAGTGAGATTGTACCAAAATAAAGTAAGTATTTATTCTAATTCAATTTTTCAACTTTAGGGGAAATGATCTTGAAAACCAAAAATGTTGTCCTAGTGATCTTATACCTGATGAATCAGATGGTACCTTATATCATCACAAATCTATGGATTTGTGATTACTGGCTTTTCCATAGCCATGTTCTCTACCACTCTCCATCAGAACATGATGGTTAGATTTCTCTTCCATATCCATATTTTCACCTATGTGGAAACCCAATGATTAGTTTATTTGGGTAACCGTTACGTTTCATACTTTTGTTTTTAAAGATTGGTTTTGATATTCCTTTTTACGATGTGGGTTTCTATTAAAGAAACTTTCGAATAGTAAACCATTTATAACCCCGACGAATTTCGAGGGCAAAATTCATTTTAAGGGGGGTAGAATGTAACAGCCCAAGATTTTATAAAAAAATATTCTTTTTAATTTTATTAATGTCTTGTGTTGTACGCTACACCAAAAGGATCTTGCACAACACGCATCCTTGTCTTGCCTTGCATTACACGCAATCGCGACCTTCCTCGATAGCGTGTGTAATATGCAATACCGAGTTTCACTAAACAACGATGTGCTATTAAAATATTATTAAAACTAGACGTTATGAATAGTAATAACCACTTTTTAAAATTCTGTAAATCTTATTTTTCAAAATGAACTTCATTCTTGGATTCGGAGTATCGAATTTAGCCTAAGGTGAAATTTTGGTACTTTTCGGATAACTTTCATATTCTGATGAATAGTGAAAATTACTAAATTATAATTAAAAACAACTTTTTTAATCGAAATAATTAATAGTGATAAATCATTAATTTGAGTGGTTTTAAAGTATATTTAGAATATATTTCTACAATTTAATACAATGTTGTTCATTGGTTGTAAATTCACATTTAAACCAGACATAATCAAGTGTCAATCTTTTGATATATATTGTTTCCTAAAAACACGCTATTTATTTTAACAGCGGGATTTAATTATAAAATTAATTAATGCAACTTCTATGTTATGAATTTGGTAAAATAGATTTCATTTTTGAATTTGGAATATGAAATATAGCTTAGGATGAAATTTTGGCATTGTTCTGAAAAACATCAATTTTTGATGAATAGTGAAACTACTAAGTGGTAGTTAAAAAAACTAAATTTTTCATAAAACTTAATTTTGCCGCTACTGTGAATGGAATTTCGAAAATCCGAGAGACACGGTCAATATCAAGGACTAAAATGTGGTTCAATGAGATGAAAATAATTTTTTGGTGAATAGTAACTTTTTACTTTTTTTTACCGCGGTTAATAGTAAATAGGGTAACTAAGGGTAAATATGATATTACTATTACCCTAACACATGTCCTAATTCTATTGTACAAGTGTAATTCGACCAAAAACAAACTTAGGAATAAAATATGACCATTTAGGCCCACTTGGATTAGATTAGGATATTTATTATTAATTTATTTAAAGAAAGGTTAAAATAGTAAAAATCAAAGTTTAATAAGTAAATCATTTTTAATATGGGGTTATACATAAGATAAATTCGATTGTAAATATTCATTAGAAAGCTAAAAAGATTTACTACATGATGGTAGTTTATTTGTAATTTTTAGACATAAAATAATTTAATTTATTTATGAAACAACGATGATGCAGTAATTATCTTATTAATGAAATATTGACATAATTGATGTTATAAACACCAAAATAAATGTAATTTGAGATTTTTTATTAATTCCACTAATTTTATAGGTTACTATGATATATTAATGGTGATTTAAGAAACTTGGTTCGAACATTTAATTCTGTTATGACTTTCACAAAAATCATATATCAAATAGTGTCAAAATTGACACAAAATAGTTTTTAAATCAAATATTATATTATTAATTGTTATTGTATTCCTAAAAATCTAAGGTTAGGCCAAATGACTTATATAAGGATATATATATTAATAATAAACAATTTGGGGTTCGTTTGGCATGTTATAGTAAGTGTATTAACCATATAGTGAAAGAAAACAAAAAGACACGGTAAAAGTTAAATTAATTAACTTAGAGTTAAACCTAATTGATAAGGTTAAAATAATACCCTAAACTTGTCTAAATCCTATTGGTTGATAGGATTTCGACCCATCCCCACTTTAGCTTCGAAATAAGACCCTTTGGAACCATTATAAACCGATTTTGACTTTAATATAAAATAATATTTTGAGATATTCCTAAGGTGCCCCTCTCCTCCCTTATAAAAGGACACCTCCTCCCCCTCTTCCTCACACCAATTTGAGCACTAAAGCTCGGCCAACCCCTGCCAAAATCCCTTCTCCACTTCCTTAGCAACATCCTAGAGGTTCTGGTCTTCCGCAAAGACCAATTCTAGTGCCCTAAGAGGAGGTCTCAAAGAGGCACTTCAAAGAAGAGGTAATTACCGTTACCAATTCTTTCATCTTTATTTCTTCTTCCACTTCTTCTTCTTAGGTTGTTTCATTATGAAGTAATAACATCAGTATCACTCATATACTGATATGATATTATAAGTATGAAACAACCCTAATTCACCTTCTATCCATCCTACGGAAAAATGAAATCACCGCGCGTGCGTACGTACGGAATACCATCTCCACGCCATGGTGTAATCTATTTTCCACCACCACCTTACAAGGATGGGTATAATGGTGTAATGAGTAACTATTTATGATTATTATAAAGTAATATTGATACTGAAATAATATACATATACTCCAATACAATTCCACGATCATAGGAACGATATCATCACTCGTGCGTACGTACGGAATACCGTCTCCACGATGTGATGCGACTCGTTCTACATGATCTTCATTTCATAATGATTATATAAATGAATTGAATGAATGAATATGGTATATACTACACTAATACCATTCTGGAAATGAATTATCTATAACCTAAAGATAAGAATAAGAATTTATTCGACAAAACACGCATAAGAACAAAAAGTTATAAAGACCCGAGTAACAAGTAACAATGAAATATTACTAACAAGAAGCTAATTATATGACCATATATGATATCATATCAATATGTATGATTATGGAATAAGTCAATAACATTATTTAAACCATTATACAGGAGCTTCGGACACGAACAAAGCAAATCGGACCTAAGGTAAGGGAAATATCACAATCTCATTTTTATCCGAGATTGTTTATTCATAAGTATTTACTGGGGTGTATTTTATCATCCACATCCATGTTTCATCAATATGTAATATTATTTCCATCCACATACAATTGTTTAAATCAATTTTACCCTTCGGTGAGTTTTAGTAATATGTATGAAAGGAATCTTTTGTCGTATGAGGTACTTTTTGACTTTTCCGACAAAAGTACGAAGAATGTTTTTTTTAACTTATACGGCATGAATGGATTTTTAAAACATTATTTCCAAGAAGCTTCCTTTACAAGTTTTCAAGTTTATTTTTAATCAACTTCTTTTATTTTAAAGTTGTATGACATGTTATGAAAGGAAAAATGTTTTTGAAGAAGAAAGGATATTTTCCTCAAGAATGGAGTTCAAGTGTTTTATCAAAATTATTTTCCATCTAAGATAATAAAGGGTTCTGTTTTTATCCCTATTATTAAATTGATTTGATTATGTTGTGATGGAATTATTTTTATGAATTCCTTTAACTTATATGAATTGATTTATGATGTCATGATGTTTCAAGAATCCCATTTTGTTACATGTGTTATGCGATGATGTATGTTTTATGATTATGTGGAACACATAAGAAAGGATTCATTATAAGATGGGTGGGACCTATATCTCCCTCCAATGCATTGGGTAAAGATTTTATATCTCATGTGATAGACATGGCTGAAATGGTAGGTTATACCGGTTCAGTGAAACAGGACTGAAACGAGGGTTACTCGATTCAGAAAGGGACTTTGTCCACTAAGATAGTCTTGACAATGAGTCATGACTAACAAGAAATGATTTTCTATGATTATGTGTGCATGCCACAAAGTTTCAAGTTTCATGTTATGATTATGGGGATCTCATTTTCACTTCTATGATTTATCCCTTGTTATGATATTATGAGCTCTTTTGCAGGTTAAGATTTCCAAAAGCTATGTTCTTATGTATATGATGTGATTGATATTTCTGTTGTTTACCCTTACTGAGCATTTGAGCTCACCCTTTTATGTTTTCTTTTCCACAGGATATAATGAAAGGTTTTTAGGTAAAAAAGGGAAGATCTTTATTGGAGATATTGAAGATCTTTCACCACGATTAGAAGATTAAGTTCCGAGTTTCCAAAGACACTAAACTATTACGATCCTTGTGTGTGTGTTTTTGTTATGTACTAAGTATTCCGCAAAAGTAATGTAATGTCCATGTACGATAAGCTTCGGGTCTCTATAGAGGTTCCCTCTCATAATTGAGGCGAGGCCACTTATAGAAATTATCTAAATATTAAATTAATATATATTACATTTCAATTCATTATGGTTGAAAAATTAGATATTTTAAATATAAAATAAGGAACATTAAAAATCGACTCATACAAAAAAATTTAGACAAGGTTTGGCCACATTCCTACCCTTATCGTTTAGTCATATCCCATTAATCCGTTTAACTCTTACCATGACAACATTGATTTTTACTCTCAAAGGGTTAATATAGTTACAATAAAATGTCAAACCAACCATAAATTAATAATAGATTTCATTTTCAACCACATAAAAAACATTTTAAAGAAAATTATATTTTTATATATTTTATATCATTTAATAAAATATTATTTACTATAAAATATCATTAATTTCAATTTTAAAACTATTCATTACATGGATTTTTTAAAATATAATAACAATAAGAAATCTATAAAAATACTCTGTTTATAAATCCCTAATATGTCAATACTATCTATAATATTCTTGTATGAAATTAACTCTCTCAAATTATAATTATTTTACAATTTTTAATATTTGTTATATGATATTTCAATTAATTAAAATATTATTACATCATCGTTTTATAATTATTTATTGTAATTATTTGTTAACTAATAATAGAAAATAAATTTACACGATGAATAGAAATATTTTATATTTCAAATAAATTTTTATAGTCAAATACATTTCCTAGGTTATCCATTTTTAAAATATTTAACATGGTAAATATAAAAGTTACAAGTTTGACTACTCATTTAAAAAAATGTTATAAATGATCTATTTTTATTCTAAATGTCATAAATAGTCACATAATAGATCATTTTATGATTATGGACAAACAATCATGCAATAATATTTTGGTAAGTTTTAGGGTCATTTTTATGTAGTTATAATATTATTTTTTCTTTTAAATACCCAATTAACCCATAACCATGTTACCTAAAATTACTAAAGTTACTATTAATTTTGGAAAAAATACAAGGTTAATATTTCATAAATTTTTTATTTTTGATTCCAAGATTGGAATATATTTTTTTAATAATCAAAACATCAAATAAGATAAAATTAACTTAAAATTAATCATGTAAAAGGGGTGAGAAAATGGGTTTTTAAAGATAAAATGTGCAAAACATTAAAATGTGTTTTATTAAAAAAATCAATATAAAAAAGATTCCAATGAGAATAATTAAATTAATATATATCTTAATGATATAAGGATTCATTAAAACTAATTTAAAATATAATTTTACATTTTTAATTATTTAGATGAAAAGTCGGTTCTCGATTAAAATGTATTAATTTTTTAATATTCATCATAAAATGAAACATATCATAACAATACCAAAAAATTAAACCAAAGGAAATTTTGATACTTCACATTAAAAAATATGTTTATTTTATCAAGCATAATTTATAAAAAGTTTATAATTTTGTTTTAAAACATGTTCTCCCTTAAAAGGTGATAATATTTTCTTTAGAAAAATATACCTTTTATGCGTAAAATTGGATTAATTATTATCTTATTTCGATAAAATATATTGGATGAATGTTGGACCATTTCGTAACATATAAATTTCATAATTTTTTTATTGATAGTCATTTTAACCAATTTAATTTTCAAATTATAATGATCATATAATAATATTTCATTTTTAATTTAAGATAGGTATTTCTTGAAATGTAATCTATCAAAAACATTAAATTTAAAAGACATAATATAAAATATTGTAATGTTATATTAAACCCTCCTTCAAAAAATTGCATCCTCTCAATTTAAAATTTCAATTTGAAAATAAACTTTCAATACTTAAAAATTATTTTGTGGTAAATCAACATCACAAATTGGGTAATTAAAACATCCTCTTCATAAGAGGGAAATGTAAATGAAAAGGTAACAAAAAAAATTAGGTTTTCAAAAAATATAGTATTATCAGGAAAAAAAATGGACATGAAATAAAAATCCAACTATTATGTTGTTACATCCTATTAGTATTTTCATATATTCTTAAACCCATATTTTTCTCATTCTTTAGTTGGGTTTTCCCAAATTGTGCCCCCTACTAGTGTGAACCATGAAAACCCATGAAATGAGGGTTTTCATGGTTGTCCTCAAGAACCCAAGAGTGTATGCGGTTAAATAAATAACAACTAAATAAATATATAATGATTTCTTAGATATTTGTATTTATTTCTTCATAAAATTTCAAACATTATTTTGAATTGATATTGTTTTAGATGCCATTGGTGTTGGCTTACTGAGTTGTACCCAATCCCTACTAAGGCTTCCTGATTAGTACATGTATATATTTCACAATTGAAATATAGGTTAAGTGTAAGGGTCCTATATTAGATGGATTAGTCGGGTTGGATCGTGGATGAGGGAACGAGATGAAGTTTGGGCCCCGGTTAGGATTTGTTACTATCTTTCTATATTTCGGTTTTTTCATATTGAATGTTGAATCATATTGAAATAATGTTCTACAACTATGAGATTGGAATTGTACTATGGTTCTAATTGGCTATGATGAAGAATTGAAATAACATGGATAATGGAATCCCATGTGATATAATGAAATGTGAATTTAAAAGTTGATATGGTTCAGACTCCAGAACGGGCCAAAGCAGGTATTGAGAGTCCGGGTGTCCATGGGAACCCAATAGATTACATGGTTAAATAAATTAAAACTAAACAAATGTAAACTATTTAATTATTATTTTAATTTATTTCTTCAAACAACTAAATACACAATTTTAAATAGAATTTTTTTATACATTGTTTGAGGTGGCCAACTGAGTTGTACTCACACTCTACTAGGCTACCAGATTGGTACTTGAATAGATTTCATGGTTTTAGGATAGGTTAAGGGAAAGGGACTTATGTTATATAGATGAGTTGGGATAGATCATGGAAGCGAGAAACATATATGGTTCAGGGCACTCTTGGGAGTTAAGAGTGTATTTATTTATTTTGGGTTTTTTATTTTTAAACGTGACACATATTTGCATGAAAAATATAATTTTAACTTTTGGATATTGTATTTCCAGTTTTGTTCATCATGTTATATGGAAATTATTATGGTTATGGTTATATTATTTGGTTGTTATTGATTTATTTTCCATTGTTGTGTTACTTTGAGAAAGAGGGTATAGTCTCCCCATGATCAATATTAGACCCTCGCTACTAGTCGGTAGCCTTTGGTGTATAAAGAGGTGTTCCTGTGGTGACGTAGTGAACTGGCTCAGAAAAAAAAAGCTAAATTCCAATAAATTTAGGTGTTTTGGTGAAAATTATGGAAATTTGAAAAATTTTATTATTTGAATTTAAATTTTGAAATTGTTTTCATGGAATTGATTTTAAATTTATTTGAGAAATGTGGCTTATAATTATTTTGATAGAAACCCAATAGTTTTATCATTAAAAATAATTATTTTATTAAAAACCAATATTTTGTTTTTGAAAAGGGAAATTGGAATATTGAAAATGGGAGAATGGGATGAATTGTATTTTAAACAGTTTCAAAATAAATTTTCCGTAACTTATTGTATTAGAGAACATGAAATCCTATGTAGTTTGTGAGTTACTCAGGAGAAAACTCTATTGATGATTTATAACTGTAACAATATATATGCAGTAGGTTTTATCCTTGATGGGATGGTGATGAGTCCTCCATGACCAGTGTATGAGAGACATGCGTGAACATATTGTTTTGATAACAATTTGAGTGTGAGGGAGTCCCATATCCTAGAACTATCGTGCCTTTTGGTAGATGTCCATGTTTCTTTTTGTTGGTATTTGAAATATATTTATTTTTTGTAAATTTTTTTATATATTCCTTCATAATTTATAGAAACGATTGTTAATAAAATGTTCATTAATCCATTTTCTTAATGTATTTACATGATTTGAAATAAAAATCATGATTTTATAAAACATACTTTTAAACATACATTCCTGTATAATTAAAATTGAAAGCATTATTTAATTAATTAAATGATTCCATCTTTTTATGGAATCCTTGTTGAGACCCTACTGGGATTTTGTCTCACATCCTACAAGTTCCTTAGCATGTTTATAGATTATATTCTTCATGTTTTTTAGAATGAGTAGAATGCCACTTAGTGTTGGTAGTTATTGTTGATCCTTGGGCTGAGAGAGTACTTTATACAGGGACTTGGGGTTTTATGCCTATTTTTCTAATGCTAATTGTTTCACTTTGGGTTTTCATACATATTTTACTTCTGTTACACTTATCCCTAATGAGTTTTACTTATATTCATACTAGATTTTATCTCTTACTTCCTTTGTTTTTGTGGTAAAAATCTCCCCACATTCATATCATATGTTGTCAGGTTCTTGCCTTCAACCTGTGGGGATCGGGAATGACCTTAGGAATATTTTAGGATCAGATTTGTTATCAGGTTACAAGAGTATCTAGGATCACTTGTGAAAAGGTGTCCTCAAAGATGTAGGTTAAGAATATAACCTTGATGTAAGTATTCTTTTTGAGTAACCTTGTCGAGACTTATGAGGTAGTTACATATGATTTTTTTGTTATCTCTCACCGTAATGAGACATAAGTCACCAGGGGTGCTTTGGTAAAGTCATGTTGATGATTAGTTCTACTATTTTACCTACGTTTGATTTGGGTCAATTAAAATGGAAATATTTTTTGTCTATATAGTGGGATCAATTTTCATATTGCTCAGTTTGAGTGTTAATATAATGCATTCAATGACTTATTCTAATGTTTTGTGGAATCATTCCTATAATAAGACCTGAGAATCATATTCAAAAGGAATCTACTTATGAACCTCATTTGTATAATCCTCTCATAGACCCAAGTCTGGTTGAGGTGATTATGTGTTCTGTCTGAGATTTAGGATGGTAACCTATACCAGTTCCCATTCAGGATCCTAATGTGGAACCTCAAAGGTATTCTATACAGAATCTTACTCAAGAGTTCCTTCCCTAGATAACACTATCGTTCAAAGGATCCAATGATCCTCAATAAGATAAGGAATGTTTGGGTAGGATTAAACATATGTTTGAGATCATGGAGACACGTTAGGAAATCAATGGGATGTGTGCCAAAATCATGTTGGAATGATAAAGAAAGAGATAGTGGGGTAAGACATAGACAAAAAATGATCCTATAGTACTAGATTTAAAAGTATTCAAATCCATTTTCACTGACCCATTATCTCCAAAGTCGATAGTGTCGTAGAATGATTTTTTTTAAAACACAATCAGGCCGACAAGACCATAACAGAATATGAAAATTATTTTACTGAGCTTATGATTAATTCACCTAAGATTGTATTGAATGAGAAGATGAAGACTCAGTATATTAACATGGGACATAGATCTGATATTCGTTCTCATGATTTCTTACTAATTCTGTCTTCTTATACTAATTTGTTGGATATATAATTTATTGTCAAAATGGACTTGGATAGTAAGTCGTGGTTGATGGGAGTTCTTTTTTATCCTAATGATAGTGTTAATTCCTTTAATGGAAAGGGGAAGTATGATTATTTTCATGGGGTTCTTAAAAATATATTTATTATAGACCTACAATAGTTTCTGGTAGAGGCCCCTTTATTTTCTACCAGTTTGGAAAGCCTAGAAATTCTCAGCAGTTTTGAAATGTGGCACCCAAGATATGTGGTTCTTGTGGATGATCAGGTCACTTACAAAATCTCATCAATTAATTTTATACTCCATGTAGTGGCATAGGATAACCAACACCTGTTAAAAATATAGTACAATCATATGCTTCACATAAAAATTGGTTCTTGCCATAGGCATAGAGAATGAAGACTCTTAACGCACTGGTAGTGTCTCCACATTATCCAGATATGGATCAAGTGACTTTGAGATGAACCATCACTATAGTCTCTTCATTAGAGATTGGTTTATTTGATACTGGTGCATCTCATTTGTTTATTTCAACCCATATATTTAATCTTTTAATTCATCCTATGTAGTTATATATGATGTGATGGATATTACTACCCCCCTTAGAATAAAGATAGAGAGAGTATTCTCTATAGTTCTACTTGTGTTTTCTCTTTATCAGATATCAGTCATTCTGGGATTTTTTTAATTCTAAAAATGAAACCACTTGAACAATATTCAAAATGGATTAACTCATTGTCAATAATTCCATTATTCCTTGTTATATTAGATGGGACTCCTTTGCTACAACAAATGGTGTATGCCATATATTTCAAGGAGAATATGACATAAGGTCCAATAGAGAATGACCCTCTTATCTAGATTTGAGAAAAGTATTATATGAATTTTATTTTTATCTAGAGTGATAATATTTGAGTTATGATCTCCCTCCAACTTTCATTAAGTTTCCCAATGTTTTTCCTTCTAACATCTCTAGGTTGTCATTGGTAAGACAGGTGGAGTTCTCTATTTATTTAGTACCTAGTACGCAACTGGTGCCTTTTACCTCTAACCACATGGCTCCAACTGAAATTAAATAGTTAAAGACTCAGTTGGATGATAATACAATGAATGTATTTATATTCCTAAGTTTGTCACCTTGGGTGGATCCAATTTTCATTTCTAAGAAATCTGATGGGTCACTTTGCCTTAGAATTTATTACTGAAAACTCAATTGAGTTATAGTAGATAAAAAATATATATTACAATAGATTGAAAATATATTTGACCAGTTGAAATGGGGGATGTGGTTCTTGAGGATTGATCTTCAATTTTGTTACCTTCATTTGAGAATAAAAGAATCTGGAATTCAGAGAACTACCTTTCGAAGCAGGTATGACCACTATGAGTACATCATCATGCCATTTGTTCTAATAAATTCTATTTCAGTATTTATGGATTCAATGGATATTATTTTACATTATTATCATGATACCATTGTGGTCTAATTCTCAGATGACATCCTTATTTACTCTAAATTATTTGAGGATCATGTGCATCATCTAAGAGTAGTTCTATAATTGTTGAGAAATCATAGACTTTATTTCAATCTATCAAAATGTAATAATTGGATTCAAGGAGTGATGTTCTTGGGAGACGTGGTGTTAGAACATGGAATAATAGTTGAACCTGAGAAGGTAAAGATTATTCTGACATGGGAGGAACCATGAAATGTTTTTGAGATTTGGAGCATCATGGGTTTAGTTGGATACTACCATGGGTTTGTTAATGTCTTATCAATGTTGTCTTCTCTGATGACTACTGTGACTCGTAAGGGGGAAAAATTTCAAGGGGTGAAAAATGTCAGATTTATTTTATTGATTTGAAATGTCTTTTTAATACTATGTTTTTGTTAACTCTACTAGTATACATACATGGATATGAGGTCTTATATGATGCATTGGGTTCATGTTTTAGTTGTGTTCTTATGCAAGGTGATAATTTCATTACTTATGGATCTCTTCAGCTTAGTCAACAGAAGAAGAACTACTCTACCCAGAACCTTGAAATCATAGCTATGATGCACACACATATGAGTTTATGACACTACCTTTTTGGGGAATGTTCACCATGTTTTAGTCCACAAGATCCTGGGTTATATCTTCTATCAAAAATATTTCCTTCTCCTCAAGAGGCATTCGGTATAATACCTAAAATATATTGGTTTCAATATTGTCTATACCTTGAGGAAAAGGGATTTCAACATAGATTCCATAAGAAGAAAACTTCCAACCCAAGTCATTAAAGAATCATCAGAAGAGGAGAACATGATTTCTCTATTTGCACTATTTTCTATTGGAATATAGAAATTAGGGGATGAGGTTTCTTTGGCTAGTGTTAAGTTGAAAACCCCTCTTCCTAATATGATCCTTAAGGAACCAAATCTTGATGATTAATTCCTTATCATTATAGAATCTATTTATCATGGGGAGGCCATCGATGAGTTTTTTATCCATAGATAGTATTCTATGATGTTATAATCTTTTTTGGTTCAATTATTGTTTAAGTTAACTATGAAGGGGGATTTCTATAACTCCCAGTTGGTAGTGAAAAGAGGAACCATGAAGATGTTCTATAACATGAGGTAATGATTCTAGTTTCCAGGTATGATATGGGGATTTTTTTTATTTTTTTCACTTGTTTTTATACAATCCAATAGGACATGTCTTAGCACAAGAGGCCTTTGAGCTTACATCAGCCACTTGAAGTGGGAACTTGTAACTAGTATGTGATGTATATGGAATATTTTTGTGGGGTTGACTTGTATCGACATAATGAATATTGTGACCAGGGATGTGATCAATAGGATCGCTAAATAGGATAACATTATACCTATAAATGATACAAGAAATGTTATGGAGTTGGAAAATCTATATGTGAAAGATATTTTTCATTATCATGAAGTCTCTATATACTATTTTCTTTGATTGGGATCCAGTGTTTACTTCTCTATTTTGAAGAGGTCTTCAGAAGTTACTGGGACCTCAACTCTGTTTGAGTATGACATAACATCCATAGTCTGATGGCCAGACAAAAAGAGATATATAGGTTCCTAATGATATACTATGCACCTACATTCTTCACTTTGGTGGGGCTTGGAATGACCATATAGGGAGGTATGAGTTTTCTTATAATAATAGTAACTAGTCTATGATATAAATGGATAATTTTTAGGCCTTGTATATATGACCTTTCAAATCTCTATTATGTTGGTTGGATATTGTTGAATGTTACTTGGTTGAACTGAGCTTGGATCAAGAGATGAAAGGAAATATAGAATTGATTATTCAGAGAGTGTTGATGGAATATATTTGGTATAAGACTTATGATGATCATCTTTGTAAACTATTTTATTTTTCAGTAGGTGACCATATTCTTGTGAATATTTCACCCGGTTTGGATCAGCGATAGCTGGGTGGTAAGCAAAACATGCTCCTCATTTTCTGGGACATTTTGAGGATGTTGGATAGGTGGGGAAAGTGTCTGACCATTTATCAATTCTTCTATAGTTTATCATGATACAAAATATGTTCCATGTATCATAGATATGGAAGTATCCATATGATCTATATCATGCTCTTAGTTGGAGTGATCTTGAGGTTGACCTATTTTTTTTTGATTGAGCATCAAGTAAGGATAGTTGATTCTAAAACCAAGTTATTTCATGGTAGGAAGATAATTTTGGATTGAGTGCTATGATAGTATGGTTTGGTATCTCATGAGACGTGGGAGAGAGAGGCGCATATAAAAGAGAAAAGGAAATAACTATTTTGACATGGAAGATTCTTAATAGGACTTTTAGGGATAGATTGTTTTTATGGTAGAGATTTGTGAAAACCTGTTACTATTATCAAGAATTAATAAACCATAGTTTTTTCATGATTTACTGGTGTTTTGTTTAGGAATATTTCAAGTGAAATATTTTAAATATTAATTTCTTTAGGATTTGCACGGTTGGAACATGGTTATCCCAAACCATGCTTTCTCTAATGGAAAACCATGAAAACCCAGGCAGTGAGGATTTTCAAAGTTTGAGTGATATTTGTAAAACCATGTTCCCACTAAAGATAATCCAGGAAAACCCATTAGAAATGGTTCATGGTTAGGAATATGTTTTTTCTAACTATAAATCCCTGCCCAACTAACAGTGCATACAAGATTTCTTTAATCCAAAAATTATTTTATAAAATTCACATACCCTCTTTTTAGGTGTTGATGGGCCTATACGAACTTTTATAATTATATAATTTTATGGAGGCTCCAAATTGGTTATTTTTGGCCCCTCTTCACTCTTCAAGAATCAAATTGAGGCTAGGAGAACTAAGTTTGATCTCATCCCGGTACGATTCCTCTTACCAAAATCTCTTATTTCCTCCCTATTATTTTGTATATCTCTCTATTGTTAGAGAATCAAATCCTCATTTGTTTAGATCTCAAATCTAGCTTTTATTCTTAGATCATAATTATCCATGTTCTTCATTGGATCTTCCTGGTTAGGGATTTGTGTTGTGAAATCCTATGGTTCAAATGTAGGTGGTTCTGTTATGAAGAAAAATTCGATTAACGCTAAATTAAATGATTAAATTAAAATTACTTTATTTAAATTTAATTTCATTCAATTAGTTTATTTAATAACCCAATTCTTATGAATTGGGTACATGTATTTGATTTGGCATGAAATTTAGAAAACACCCAATTTTAATGAATTGTGATATATTTGTGAAATTGATGGAAAATTGTGAAATTTAAATTATTGAATTTAAATTTTAAAATTGATATGATGGAATTGATTTTTTTATAAAATTGGCTTGAATTTTTATTGATATAAATCTTGGGGTTTTATCATGGAAAAAAGAAAAATTTGGTAAAAAACCCTTGTATTGGTTTTTATAGGGAAATTCGAATATTTGAAAAGGGAAAATGGGGTGAATTTAAATTTAAATAGTTTTAAAATAAATTCCCAACATGGATTGTATTAGATAACATGAAAGACTATGAAATTAATGAATTATTTGGGATAACACTCTATTGATGGTTTAAAACACAAACAATACATTTACAGAAGGTCACATCCCTGATGGGATGGTAATGAGTACTCTTTGACTAGTGTATAAGGGATGTGTGTCACATATTGGTGGGATAATTATTTGAGAGTTAGGGAGTCCAATATTTTGGAACTATCACGCCTTTTGGAAGATGACCATGTTGGTTTTTATTTTATTAAAAATATATGACATTATTTTTAAACTATTTTACACAAAACATATAAATTTACATACAGTGTTTTATATTAAATGTTTTCAAGGCATTTTTGTAATTTATTTACATCATTTGAAATGTAATGCAAGATTTTTTTATATATGATTTTGAATTTCAATGCATGCTTATTTACAATTGTTAGATTTATTTTTTTAATTCAATGTCTATAACTTATTATGGAATCCTTGGTGAGAAGCTACTGAGATTATATCTCACACCCAACCTATGCCTTGGGGTGTTTTTAGATTAGCTTCTTACAGGTTTACGAAAGGGTAAGGTGCCAATTTTATGTGGTAGTAGTTATTGGTTATTGTTATTTGAGAGTGGTGTCCACTGGGAGATGGGGTTTTCTTCTTGTTTTTCCTTTAATTTTGGTTGTACTTTAGGTTTTTACACTTGTATTAATTTTGGAACACTTCTCCCTATATAGTTTTCATTATATTATTACTAACTTGTATATCTTCCTTCCATTATGTTTATGAAAAATTCATTCCCACTTTCATATTGTATGATTCTAGTTGATTGTTGAGAACCTATAGGGATTGAGAATTCCTTTTAAGCAATATAAGTACTGGATCAGTTATTAGGTTACCATGGTATCTGGGTTGGTTCATGACCATTGTTGTCGATGGACTATGAGGGAGAATATTTTCCTTAAAAATTTAACCATCATAAAACTATACATTTTTTATTCGTTAAAATAACATTTATTTCTCAGACATAAAAATAAATAGATAGTTTTTTTGTTCAAAAATAATTTTCCTATTGTAAATGAATTCTTTTACTTCATATATTAGGTACAAAAGGAAATACTCTTACTGTGTAGAGTGTTGAACTTTAATCAATTTCCATGGAAAACTCATCTTTATGCTCCAAACGATGAGAATGATTTTTTATTCTTGATGTACTAGAATTAACATATCTAGAATAGAAAATACTCAAAATAATAAAAGTATAATCCACATGTCTTTAAAAATTAACCAAAACCAATATAGTTAGTACAAAATAAGAAAATTTTGAAAACTAACAAACATTTATATGGGGAAAAGTTAATTAATCCACAAAAATGTTCATGCACTAAACATATAATCTCTAAGATACATTATCAATTTCAAAAAATAACCTAAATAACCAAAACTCCACAA
Source organism: Viscum album (assembly GCA_963277665.1). Lineage (NCBI taxonomy): Eukaryota > Viridiplantae > Streptophyta > Magnoliopsida > Santalales > Viscaceae > Viscum > Viscum album. The sequence continues at coordinate 500,996,074 of OY728139.1, forward strand.
TAATATATTCCACCATAACACATTTTAACCTTTATTCCAAAATTGATATTTTTTAGCTGAATCATATAGGGTTCCAAAAATAGTGATTTTCTTCCAAAATAACAAAAATCACATATCACTAATAAATTTCCAATCTCTTGTTTATCTATACTACTTCATTTAAATAAATAAAAACTATCTGATACTAACCTGGACATCACATAGGCTAGTGGTAGGTGATTCACCCTTTTTGCCCTTCGATTGTGTGTTCAAGACCCATGGCCTTACCAGATGTGATGGGTTGTACTCTGGGCATTTCGTTGTCCTATTTCTAGAATTATTATAATATTTTTCAAAATGTTTGATAAACATCCTTAAATATATCTATAATATATTAAATATAAGAGAAATGTTTTAACAACAAAGGATATCTCTAATGATTCATTTTTTATTCCCAATAATATGATAACCCATAATTATATCAAATTAAAATATCATATAAAGAATAACCGTTATCATTACCTTTGAATATATATCAACAAAATGAAAAGTCATTATTCCTTAAATAAATATTTCCCACATACTAGACCAGTGGGTTGTGTTACATAAATTGTCTCCCAAAATATCTATAATCGTGATTAACTCCCAAAACAAAAATCCTCAATAAGTTGTTTAAAAACATTAATCTCATAAATTAATGTTGATTACTGTAATCTAATGTTTAGGAAAATATAACAACACAATTCCTTATAAACATGGATATTCTTCTTACCATGTTAACATTGGTGACGTACTTCTTCAAAAAATTGTCTATCACATTAAATTTTAAACCATTTCTTTCTAGTGACATACACGGACTAAAAACAAAATCATAGTGTGATAAATAATCATCATATTGATAAATCACATAGTTAGGAAGAATCATTTATAGTATTTCTAAATTGCGGCAATTTCACAATCGAGGAGTCATTACGTTTATCCTAGGTTTTCTATGGTCATTACAAAATTCATAGGATATTATCTTTGACTTAACATTAATAGTTATCCATAAGGTTTTGTTCCCAAATATATTTTTTCCTAAATCTAGTTCGCAAGGTTTCTACTAAACATTCTATGATACTAACCTTAAAGACCCAGTCCTTGATATCGGAGATTCAGTGACTTAATTTATTACATTGGAATAAGATACAATAAATTTCATCCCAAATGACTTAATAATTTTTTAATCTTGGTAAACTAAATACATATTTAAAATTAAAATTAAATTTTATACATCAAAATTACAAAAAGTATTTTCTTTGAGAACACCATTATTCCACTTAGTATATCCCTACATATCAATCCAATAAACTTCATGGAAACCTTGGGAAAATAAAAAATAATAAAGGGGTGAGATAAAATGATCTGTAAGGGTTAAGTAAAAAATAGTATAACTTGGATAAATAAGTATAATAAATATGGAATGGTAAATAATTGAGCACACATTTTCATTTAATCAACAAACTGAGAAACAAATTCATCCATAGATTTGTTTATTGTGAAAATCCTTTGGAAAATTATAACTAAATTCTAAAGATAAGAAAAAAATTAATTATTGGATGTTATTAATTGGGAATATGAACCACTTTAACATTAATACCATTATAAGATGTTTTAATTATGGGGCTAGAAACCCTTCTGATTCTTCTTGAAAAACAATAGGAAGTGTTTTTCATCAATGGATTTCATCTCAAGGGCATGCTGATGCTTCAATGGGATTTTCGATATATGGTCCCCACCCATTTTTTCTTGTCCAAAACATTACTAACATATCAAAATTTTCTATTTATTAATTATTAAAAAATCATTTTTAATAAAAATTTATTTTGGTTAAAATATACATATTTATAATTATTTTCACATTTAATCAAATAAATTTCAAATTAACCTCTATAATTACAAATGGAATACGAATTAGAAATATGCATATCCATTATTCAAGAAATATTGATATCAAGTTATTAAAACTGGATGGTATCATTTTAACATATACCCATTGGTTTTCGAAAACATGATATTCTCATTGATGAATACCATAAAAATATTTTTAAAAACATTCTGGAGGAAAATTTACTTTTCATATAAAAAATCACTTTTTAAAACTAATATTTCACAAAGAATTTTGAATATAATATACTTTGAAAATAACCTCTTTATAATTATAATATAATCTTTAAAAATTTATTTTTCATTACAGTTGGAAATTCTATTCAGTTCATACACGTTAAAACAATGATTCATTTCACTTTTTAATAAAATCGAAATGAGGATAGTTTTGAAAATGATATAAAGAATACTTTGAAAAAACATTGTAAAAAATAAATCATAGATAACATTAATTTATTAAAAACTTATTTTGAAAACATTTTCTGGAAGATATGGAAGATAAATATTCCCTGATGGAAACATTGTAAAAAATAATCCCAAACAATGATAATATTTTTGAAATAAACCCTTAGAAATATCAGATCATTGAAGTGAGTATTAATAAAATGAATTGATTATGTGCATTCATTTTAAATACATATTAAAAAATTGTAAATACAACATAATATAATTAAAAGTCATTTAACATTTTATTCTATCATGACATAATCAATGAAATAGTATTTTGACCCAGTGAAAAAAAATTGAGTTAATAATTCCTTTACCACTTGTAATCAGTCGAATAATATTCCTAAAAAATAATAAAATTTAACAAAACAATAAATTTCCTGAAAATAAATAAATTCAGGATATAACATCTCATAGGGGAATTATATTCACCCAAAAAAATAAATTAATAATTAACAAAGTATATATCTCACAAAAATAAAAGTTAGAAGAAAAACCCTTACCCTGCGCTTTGTTCAGTTAAACATTATTAAAATTCATCTATAATGGTTTAAATTATGTTATTAATTTATACTAGAACCATATTAATATTTATTATATAATATATTATTCTATTATATCTCTTATCACCCATTCGTTAATAATATTTCGTTATTACCCTTATTTTGGGTGTTAACTGCTTCATTTTCCTTTGCATGTTTTGTCGTGTATGATCTAGTTCTTGTTTATAGGATATAGTTTCACCAACTCAATAATTATATAAATGTCATTGATAAAATATTTTTCATTATATACTTTTTTATAACCATTCTTGGATGTTGAAAATGGAATGTGAATCGCATCATGTCTTGGAGACAGTAGGATGTATATATGCCTGAGCAACGATATCATCCCCTTAATAGTGAAAGTGTATGGATGTGGAGGGTATATTAACATTCCAAGAATAAATTTTTTTTGTTAATTATAATATGTGTCTATTATTTACATCATTATACTCATCCACCTAATGTGGTGATCAAAAAATTACACCACAATGTGGAGACGATATATCGTATGTACACACGCGCGGTGCATTCATTTTTCATAGGATGGATATAGGATGGAATATTTTTATACCATAATCATAATAACCTATAAATATATATATATATTATACTTGATTTATTATTTTATAAATTAAACAAAAAATAAATTAAATTATAAGAATAGATGAAGTTGAATGAGTGGGTAAAAAAGATTACCTCCTCTTTGAAAAACGTCATTTAGATCTCTTATTAAAGGATCTGGGGATGGTATTTTAGAAGAATAGGGCCTCAAAAAATTATATAATGGTATTTAGAATAACAATTTTCAGGTTTTGGTCAGGCTATATGGATCAATGTGGTGTGGATAAGTGCGAAAGGATGTGCCCTTTTATAATTGAGCTGAGGGTCCCTTTTGGAAACTATCTAAACATCAAATTAATATAAATTAATTTTAAATTAACAATGAATCCCAAATAATTAATTTTTAATATAATATTTTCATGGGTAAAAATAATCTCACAAAATAATGTTTAGATAAATTTAGGTCACATTCTTACCCTTCTATTTTAGTTTTAACACTTATTTAATCCCTTTAACATTTAATATGACAATAAGGGTTTGTACTCTTTAAGGGTTAATATAATTACTATTAAATGAAAAAATAACCATAAATGAATCATGGATGAAAATTCAACTTCATACAAACCATTTTGATGAAAAATAGATTTTATAAATTGAAATTATTTAATAACACATTATTTATTTTAAAATATCATTGATGTCAATTTTGACACTGATAATTACATAACTTTTTAAAAATATAATTAAAAAAAGATATATTAAAAATAAAATTTAATAAATTAAAAATATTTCTATATTATCTAAAAATTTATTGGATGACATTAATTATCTTAAACTATATTTATTTAAATATTTTTATATTATTTATTTGATATTTCCACTCATAAAATAATTAATATTTCCTCGATGTATCATTATTTAAGGTAATAAATTATTCAATAAAAATTTAAAAAAATAAATGATTCATATAATTATTTTATATTTCAAAATATTATTTATAATCTAATATATCCTCTAGTTTAACCCATATTAAAAAATTTAACTTGATAAACACAAAAGTGTAACAAGTTTTACTGTTCATTGAATAAAATATTATAAAGGTTATATTCTCATCCAAAATGCCATAAATGGTCACATAACCCAAACTTTAATTATTAGGGACTAAAAATGCTCATCAAATAAATTTTTTTAATGTTTTATGGTCATTTTCGAATATTTATAATATTATTTTTACCATTAATTACCAGATTTATTCTTAACAATGGCAACCAAAATTAATAATGTCACTATTCATATTTGCGAAAAGTAAAAAAACAAATATTTACTAAATATGGACCATATTATTAAAAATATTTAATCCATTTTTCAATATTAAAAACAAAAAATTAGATAAAATTAATTTAAAATTAATCCTAGAGTGGGGTGAGTAAACAGGTTTTTAATGTGAAAACATTCAAATGTTTGAAAAGTTTTTATATCCACATTCAATATAAATAAATTCCAGTGAAATAAATTGAAATAATATATTTATTACTAATATAATTTTTCATTAAAACCAATTTTAAATATAATTTTAAATATTAAATTATTTAGATGAATATTCGGGTTTCAATCAAAATGAAGTATTTATTTATTGTTCATCAAAAATGAAATATATCAAAAAAATACCAAAAATTAAACCAAATGAAATGTTGATATTATGATTTCAAAAATTAAGTTTTTCTTTCAAATATAATTAATATAATTGTGGAAATTTATATTTAACACAAGTGTGTAATTAAAATGTGACAATATTACCTTTAGAAAAATATTACTTTTATGTGTAAATTTGGATTTATACTTATATTATCTATATTAAATATATTGTATGAATGAAAAAAAAATTATAACATATAAATTTCAAAATTTTATTAATGACATTCACCCCTACCAATTTAATGCCTATATTATAATCATCACATAATAATATTTCGTTGTCCGTTAAAGATGGGTTTTGCGTGAAACGTAAGATATCAAAGAGTTTAAATTTAAAAGAGACATACCAAAAAATATTGGGTTCTTAAAGTATATATTATACAAATTAATTCGGTAAAAAATGATATCTTATTAGATAATATGGATTGGAATTGGGGTGAACCCATTGCAATAAAGGATAATGTCCACTAAGATAGTCCTGTAAGTGATCTTTGAATAGGGAAATGATTTAGTGGTTAGTAAAATCCATCCACCATGGGACTCTGACCACTATGTTCAATATTTTCTACCACATGTAACATCTATATTTATTAAACCAAGATATACTATGAAAATATTATTATTTAAATATATTTATTATAACCTAATCGTTGGTTTGGCCAGTATGAATGGAGAGTTATTTCATTATGAAATATATATTGAAATTTTATCCTTATATAATTTACAGATAACTTATTAGGAAATAATTACTAAATTTTGAATGATTAGAATTTAATCACAAAATTTTAAGAACTACTATTTTTTAAAATGATTATTTCTCTTAAAAATCGGGTTTATTACATTTTTTTATTTCAATTTTAAAAAAATATGAACATTAGGGTTTTAATTTTGTAAAATTAACTTCACTTTTTGATTCATCGTATCAAAATTATCTTCAAGTAAATGTATGAGAGTTTTTAGAGATATTTGATTTTTTGTCAATTGTGAAAATACTAATTTAAAAAATATTTTCAATTTTATGTCATCATCTTCACATAACTATGGTTTTAATGTTTATGATATTTTTTTGATCAAAAAAATATATATTTAAGAATAAATATAATGATTCTAAAAATATAATGTTGAACTTATTAATCTATGTTTGACATTTTAGAAAACTATGTTATGTTTGTTTTTCAAATAAAAACTCTTTTTGGTACTTGTATTTTTATCAATTTTTCACAAGATTCTTTTTGTTGTGGTTTTTATGTAAATTAAAATAAATATACTTTAATATAAAATAATTTAATTAATATAATTATATTCAATATTTCACCTGATTTTTGGCTAAAATCATTTTGTAGGCATTAAACATTCTATTTTCTAAAAATACATTTCATTGTGTTTTGAAAAATTATATTAAATGTAATTATTATGAATTCTAAAAATTAAATAATAGAAAATTTATATCATATTTGGAGTTTTAATTACGAATTTTTTTATTTTTTTCCATTTCATTTTTGATCATATTGAATACTAAGCGAGGTAAACGTTTATCACCTTAGTAATAGGTAAATAGGTAAATCATGCTTATAACTATTGGATAAGGATTAAAAATATATTATATAATTTTATTTATTTCATTGGTTAAAAATATTTCAATAATATATCATCACACATTCTAAATTAATCTAATTTAGACCTATTATTCAATAAAACTGACTACATATTATATTAATATTTAGTGTGGCACTTTCCTCATGTATAAAAGTTAATCTTTTTGTTTATCTTATTCACACTTTCCAAAGCCACTTACCATGAACAAACCATACCCCAGTCACTTATAAAATTCCATATAAATGTTTTAAAGGTGTCGGTTTTCTTAAAATACCAACCTAAGGGTCCTTAAAAAGATATCCAAAGGTCATTTTTCAAAGAATAGGTAATTATTTTTTCTGAATACTTTTATGTTTATTTATTATTATTCATCTTCCAAAAATTTCATTTACCATGTTAACATAGTGAAATTTGAACATTAAATTACTTAGATTTTATTATGTTAATAGAGTAACCATAATATTTTGATCATCCATCCAAGTGTAAAATGATGATATCATTATCCATATGTATGGAGTATCGTCTCTAATATGATGAAATTTTATTTTCATAATCACGTCTCTTGTATGATTATGTAGACTGATATAATAGTCACACATTAGTTTTTTATTTTAATATGATTATTAAAAGATAAAATATTATATAACTTCGGACCCTCTAATCCAATGTAAGTTGATAACGGTGATTGTGTGTACGTGTAGACTACCACATCCATGAAGTGATTCGATTCATTTTTATTTATAACTTCCATTAGTGTTCATAAGGATATTTTTAATGAATATATAATATACTTATTATGATATTATTAATATTAAATGATTCATTATTATTTAAATTTATTTTATTTTTACTATTAGAAAATGAAAGCAATATTAATGTGCATGTAAAAGATACCATCTCTGTGAATTGTGTGTTTCATTTATATATCATCACCTCTATAAAAGGTTATAGGATTTTATATAATCAATACATATGATAAATATGAAATTATTAATATTTTTAAGATGATGAAACCATAACCAATGTGAATGGAATAGAAATTCTAAATCAAAATATGTATAAGAACCGAAATAGTGAATACCCATAATAATAATTTAAAAAGTGTAATTATTAATAAATTAGTAACTAGAAATTATAGGTGAATTATATCTGATAATAAATTTATTAAAATTGTTCTTTAGTAAATTTATAATAAATTTAAATTTATTATACATTATTTTAAGATCACGTGCGATGAATGTCGGGATAAGAGGTAAGGGTTTCTCATCTCACATTTATTTCTATGACAGATATGTCATATAAACAACTTGTTTCTTTTTTTGGTTTGAATAATTACCTTGAATATCTAGTATTATTATTTTCATCAAATTTATAGTGATTTAAAATTCCATATAATGTTATCTCTTCCATTAATATTTTTTTCAAATATTACCAAAACTAAAAGGGTTCATTCTCTCAATGTTTTTTCATTATGACATGTCTCACGTTATAAACATGTTTACTTTTATATTGTGAGTATTCATACCATTAGATATATTATATCATGAAAATATTCATATTCAAGGTATTTCAATTTCTATTTCAATTTATTTTGCTTATGAAAATTTTAAAATAAAATATACCAATTTTTTAAAGGTATATAATACAATATCATTTCGTATCGTGATTTTTAATATTAAATTCTCATTTTCAGATATTATATAATTATTATCATTTAAATCCCATATATTTTATTATCCTATTTTTATTTTTGGGTTTCTCATATTTTCTTTACATTTTTTTTCCATATTTAGTACTTCAAATTATTGAAGAAATATTTCTATGAAAAAAAACATCAAAAATTCTTCTTTTTTTAGGTTGGGAATATTTCACTCCCATGTATTTGTTTTTAAAAACGATTATCTTAGTATTTATCTATATTTAATGGTTTGATATAATTTATTTTTAAAGCTATAAAATTTATTTTCAAATGATTAAAGTGAATCGTTTCAATTTTTTTGTATGACTCATTTGTAACTTTTTTTAGATGTATAAATGAAATGATTTCTATAAACTTATACATTATGAATTTATTTTTCCCTGATAAAATGTTTTCTTCAACATAATGATTATTTATCAATTTTTAGGTTATTCCAAAACAATTAATTTCTATTATTTTAATGATATTCAGTTTTAAAATGAACCAAAAGAAAATGATTTTTTCTCATGTTTTCAATGCATTTTTTAAATGATTTTATAAAAATAATTTTCTATATATGGAAACATCATTTAAATATTATTATGCTTCACTTGGGATATGATCTTATGATATCATCCAATTTATTTCTATAGATTGATTATGATGATGATTTTTAGAAATTATGTTTATGAAACACATTCATTTTCATGGATAAATTATGATTTGAAGAAATAGTGAATGTTTACATGAAATCATTCACCTAATTTCTCAATATGTCTTTTGATTTTGTTATGATTAAATATTTATGAAACCCATTTAATTTTCATGGGTTATGTTATGCTTAAATACAAATTATTTTATGATCTTGGGGAACATATATGTATGGTTTCCATTATGTGATGGGTATCATTGATATTATATATCCCCCAAATGTATTGGGTAAAGAATGATATATGATTAGAAAATATAGACAATAATGGATGGTGATGTATGTTCTGTAAGGTATTCTATCAAATATTATAATCTTGGTAGTTTACCCGGACTACTGAAATGATGGAATATGGATTAAACCCAATCCAGTATAGAACTATATCCACTATGATAGTCTTATGAGTGATCCTTAAATATAGAAATTATTTTATATACTTATGTATATCAAAAAAAAGTATGTATTATGTTTTGTATTTGTTCTCAGGGATCAGGATTGATTATTTATGATTCTACATTTTTATGACTTATGTATTATTTTATGATGAATACTTGTTTCATGACTCATGAATAATTATCTTGGACAGATCAGGTGTGAACTTCATAAGTTATTAACATCGTATCACTACATTTTTCTTATGTTATTCTTACATATGATCACTAATTAAGTTCTCTCTTGTTTACCCTTACTAAGCATCTAAAACCTCTTTTTATTATGATTATATTTTCCTAGGTTATATATAATGGTAATATGTAATATAAGATTGTAAGGGTTTCATTTGTGGATAATTATATGGGAGACGTTAATGTCTTCATTGGGAATAAGAAAATATGTGTATAAATGAAAAACAATATGATGAGAAAGACCAAGATTTTTTTATATAAAATATTTCTATAACTATCTAAAACAGTAAACATAAAATTTAATGGGTATATAATTGAATCAATGTTTGATATTTATATTATAATTATGAATGGAGTAAATATGGTCATTTAATTTGGTACTAATTATAGTATGTAGATAATATGTTTTATTATCCATTTTTGAGTGTAGAGGTCTAGACATATCTTAGTTGATATAAGAAAAGTGATTAATAAATTTTTAGGATAGAAAGTTATCATATGAGGATAACGTTTTATTTAATGAAACCATTATGTGTTGATAATTTTAAGGTTGATCATAAGTTTAAGGTTTAAATACCCTTTTAGGTTTTAAGTGATGGTATTTTAACGTTATTGATGATATTTATGGAGACAAAATATATGCTTGAGTTATATGTATCCCTAAATTTTAACAAGTTATTTAGTGTGAAGTAATTTGTGAAGAATTTTATCGGTGATAGATGGTTAAATCAACACATAAGTTTTATGTTTAATATGTTCTTTTATGACGAGGTTCTAACATTTAATGGGAATAATGGGGTTAACATATTTTGGGAATATATCACATTGAAAATTGAGCTCGTGACTTAGTGATTGAAGTTATTTTGGAGGAAGTTAACTTTTTTGGTTAAAAAAATATTCTATTCTTGAATGGGATTTTTTAGAAATAAAAAATAACTTTTCTGGTGGAATCCGATATATTTTATTGTTATTCTTGTAATTTGGGAAAGTTATTAGAATATTTTAGTGAATATAATATTATGGTATATGAAGTTTTTGTTTGATGCTTTATGAGTGATTAATGGTATTTGAGGATAAAATCTAATTTGATTTATGAAACATAGGTGATAAAATCATTATCATTTTTGTGTTTTGAATATTATTATACATATTTTTGAGTAGTTTAAAATTTATTTATTTATGGAATGATTTATATTGAACTTTCAATGTAGTTATTGAAGGTGTGGAAATTAATTAGTACAAGATTATACATATTGAATATTATATAAACATGGTCCATCCATGTTTCTTAATTTAATGGATTGAAACAAGAGGAATAAATTTTCACACTTTTTATATATATATATTCTTTAAAAGATAATTTTAGTGATTTTTGGACAAAAAGCCATCATACTTATTTATCTTATGATATGAAAAAAAGGGGGAAATTGATCAAAAAACAACCAAATATTGAAATTATGGGAAGAAAAAAAGTATGTATATTAACTCAAATTTTCTATTTTGATGTAAAAATAATTCCTCAATATCTTTAAAGAATAAAATAAACATATCGGGCCCTATATAGAAAATAATAATCATCTATATTAGTAATTTAATGAAACTCATTCACAAGTACAAGTCTTATAATGGTAAATGCTTCATTTACAAATTAATTAATAAATAATATGTTTCATTGTCTTAAAATAGAAAATAAAATCCATTTAAAATGGAAATGTATTTGATGAGTCTTAAAAGGAATATCTTTCTACTTATGTTTATTTATATTGCACTCCTTATAATTGACTCTAAAAATTTACAAATCTTTTTTCTCATATATGAGATAAAATTTTGATGAATAAATTTCTTTTATGGGATAGAATATAATACCATGATATTCAATAATTTATTTTATTTTCAATAAATGATATTTTATATAGAATGTCCTATAAACACTTCTATGAAAAAACAATGACATATTTAAAAAATAGTATTTTTTAAATATGACTCTTATAACCTAGACATTAGTATGGAGAGTATGAGAATGGGATACCACATTATGAAATATATGTTGAAATTATTTCTCCATTAAAATATATATATTATTTTCCGGGATAAAATTATCCAATTTTAATAGATAATAATCTTGTAACAAATTTTTAAGGACTGTTACTGTTTAATATGGTCATTTTTTAATAAAAGTTTGTATTCCATGCAGTTTGAATATTTAATTTAAATAAATAAATATATATATATATGAATTTTATAGTTTTAATTTAATGAAATTAAAATTATTTTCGTATTCATCATATAAAAATTATCAAAGGGTAATGTTTTCGGGATTTTTCAGAATTATTATTTTTTTCGTTAATACTGAAAATACTAATTTTCAAATTATGTCTCATTAATGACATTATCATTATATAATAATGAATATAAATTTTATAAGACCCTTTTTTAAAGAATAAATGTATATTTTTGGAGTAATATATTTAAATTATAAATTTAATGTTTAATATAGTAATTTATGATTGACATTTTACCAATCCATACGATGCTTTTATTGAAATAAGAAGTATTTTTGATAATTCTATATCAATGATGTCTTCACATGGTTAACGTTAGTTTTGGTTTTGTTTTAAAGTAAGATAATTCTCTATTAATTTAAAATTATTTAATTTTATCTCTTTGAATCAATATTTTACACGATTGTGGTATAAAACAATTTCTTAAAATAATCATTTTTATAAAAATGGTATTCTATCGTGTTTTGTGAACTTATATTAAAACTAATTTTTATAACTTATAGACCATAAATCATTGAAAATGGGTTTCAAAATTGGGATTTTAATTTTTTAATGAGTAATCATTAAATTTCTTTCCAAATGAACAGTAACCACGGTAAAGGTTTATCACCCCGGTAAATGGTAAATGGGCTAATGAGTGTTAAAATAATTTGAAAAGATATCAAAATCTATAAAAAATTTCTATTCTTTAATTATAGGGGCGTATTTATATCTTATATCATTCATACATATAAATTGGGTGATTTTGGATATAATTTTCTATGAAATTAATCTTCTATTATTTTATTGTTAATAATATTAACAAGTGTACCACTTCCCTCACATATAACAGTGAACCTCCTCTTCTCTCTACTTTAAAATTTATATATCCAATTATATCAATAAAAAATAACAAAATAACTTCTAGAATTAATAATATTCATTCTAGATGTTTTATTATGCTTAAAATACCAACAGTAGGGTCCTTAAGTTGAGGCCCAAGGGAGATACTCAAAGAAGAGTTAATCATATTCCCGGAATAATTTTATGGTTATTTCTTATTATAACTCATCGAAATGTATTTTAACAATATTATCATATTTAAAAATTTGAAATTATTTTACTATAATGTAATTATTATCATATAGTAATCATTACATACTTATAATCTATCCCATTGAAAAATTAGAATGACATTGTGTGAATGTATGGACATTAACTCAATGATCATTGTATTGTTTTCATGAACAAATCTCATGGATAGTGATATATATGGAATAAATTATTATATTTTATTTTTATTAAATTATAATAATTATTATATATATATAAAATAATCTTTACATTTTGACCTCCCATTCATTATAAGATGACAATGTCCCTTGTGCGTATATGTGGACAACCATTTCTACAAGGCGATGTGATCAATTTATTGTATATTTATATATGTATGGTAATAAGGATATATTTGGTTAATATATATGATATTAATTAAATTAATATTATTATGTGATGATATAATTTGTTTACCTTTCATTTATTTTTCCTATTAGAAAATGAAAGTAGTGTTCCTGCGTATATACGGACTACCGTCTCCATTAACGATGTAACTCATTTTTCAATCACCATATTTTATAGATGGTTATAAAATTTTATATAATGGATAATATATATATATGATAATATTATTATTAATGATATGATGAAAGCATGACCAATTTTCATAGATCAGAATTACTAAACTAAAGATTTAGGAAAATGGAAAAATAAGCATCCAGAATGATGATTTTAATGTGGAATTATTGATAACTGAGTAATAAAAAATTATAATATAATAATATCTTTTAAGATAATTATTAATATAGTCCTTTTAAAAATTTATAATATATAAAAATTTATTATATACGAGGCTATGAGTGTGTACAATATTAGGATGCGAGAAAAGGGTTTCTCATCCCATAATTATTTTTATGAGACATATGTTATCTTCACCATTAGTTTATTTTGTATGGTTTATATACATACAATGAATGAATTATATGATTTAATTCATTAAAATTATGGGTACTTACAAATTTATAAAATTTTCTATCTTTAATGTCATTTTGATTTAGAGATTACCAAAATTATAAGGGTTTGTTGTATCCATATTGTTTTATTGAGACATATTTAATGTGATACACCTATTTGGGTTTATATAGTGTATATAATTATAGATTGATATATTATATCATTAATATATTCATATTAATGTAATTTAATTTTATATTTGAATTTATTTGGTTCAAGGAGTTTAGGATTCAAAAGATACATAAGTAGTAAGAGTTTATGTTATAATCTCATTTATTTTCATGGCTATTTTACAATAATTTAAATTGTACAACACTATATGTTCATTATACATTAAAACCCAAACATATTATTATTTTATATTTATTTAAAAGGTTTTCATTATTTACATAAATGTCATTATCTTAGGTACTTTAAATTACCATGAAATTTTTTTTAAGAAATGATTCCCTTGTTTAGTCTTTTTAGGCTAGGAATATTTCTCCTATAGGTTCATATTATTCAAACTGATTTCTAGAAATTTTTATGTATACATAAAATATTTTTAAAGTATATTTTACTACCTTTGGATTTCATTACAAAATGATAAATCAGTCCTTTCAAATGTTTTCCATATGAAAAGTTTTTTTCCTTTTTACAAAATTGCTAAATATTTTTTTCTCTCTTAACTTATTGCGCATTAATAGATTTTCCAACAAAAAATAATTTTATTCAAACTAATTTTTTTGTTATACATTTCCATGTAATTCCAATATAACAAAAAATTAAATTATTCTTGAATTTTTTAGTTTTAAATGGAAGAAAAAGAAAAGGATGTTTTCTCATGTTTTCAAAGTATATTAATGATTTTGTAAAAGAGATTTGTCATTTATGTCAATTAAATTTTATTATTGATATTCTTAAAAAAGTATATTATCATATGAATCAATTTAATTTATCTCGATAATTTATAATGATGATGTTTTATGATTTTTTTGTAAACTAATTTTTTATGGGTCAGTTATACTATGATGAAATAATGAATGTTTTTATGGTACTATACAATTTTATATTTTGGATTTCATAGGATTATTTAATGATTAATTAATTAATAAAATAATTTCTTTTTCAGTTGTTATGCTATGATGAAATGATGATTTTTTAATGATCATACTATAGAATTATGTAATGTTTTTATTATATTAAGGATTGTCCCAGAATTATATTTCCATCTAATGTATTAGGTAAGGAATGATATCCCATTAAATTTTATGGAATGGAATGGGGATTGAAATTCATTCAATAACTGAATCTTTTTACTATTATAGTCTTAGTAGTGAACCTTGGCTATGGAAATTTTGGAATGGGGAGTGAACCCAATTCACTATGGGACTCTATCCTATGTGATAGTCTTGGAAATGTACCTGGAGTCAGTAAATGATTTTATATGATTATTTATATTCCAAAAACTTATTTGTTTTATTTATGATAAACTCTCATGGATCATGATTGATTATTTATTATTTCACAATATTATGAATTATGTCTTTTTTTGTGAATAATACTTATTTTTTAACTATTGATTAGTAAATATTGACTGATTGGGTATGAATTTCATAATTTATCATCAATATAACATACATGTATAGTTCTATTATGCTCACATATGATCATCGAATTATATCTCCCATATTTACCATTACTGAGAATCTAACAAAACCTTTTCTTATGTATTAATTTCTATAGTTTAAGAATAATCATATTATGTTATATATAAAAAGAAGTGTATAATTTATAGAGACGTTTTGGGGAGATATTAAATTATTTTTATTGAAAAACAAAATATTATTATAAAATAAAAAATACACATATGATGACTAACACAAGGGTTATTTTAGGTTGGGTGGATTTCCGTACTCTCTAAAACTATAAATCTAAAAGTTATTTGTTATGTAAGTGACTCAATATTGGATAATAATATTTTAATTATGGATGGTTAAAATTTGGACTCTTACGATGGTATCAAAGATAGCATGTAATGAATATGTTCTTTGAAATAGATACAGGTGTACAGGTCTTAGTATTTATCATGATCCAAGGGATGAATATAATGATTATATCTGGAAGAAGATAATTGAGTAAATTATTTTTGGATGTCATGGGGAAATTTTATTTTGAAGACTATGTTATTTGTAAATTTTATATCATTGAATGCAACAACCATAACTCTAGTACCATATATTTAGTGTCTACCTTATTACATTAGCATGGATATAAGTGTTAAAATCCTAAATAAATGACCAATTTAGTAGGGATCTTGGGCCACAATTAAGGCCTTCGAGCAACCTCAAGGCCTTCTGGCTACATGCAGTTGCCCCATACAGACTCTACAAAAAATGTGCAGCCCCATAAGGAAATTCATAGTAGGTGAACTCCCTAGAGTAGATCAAAATGGATTTGTCAGAATGAGAGGGTATGACATTTCCATTGGGACTATCATGTGCTTTCATGGGAAGCCCATCCAGACGACCATGCGAATTTGGAGAGCTAGTATCATGATGCAGATGCTCTAGAGGGGCAGTTACTTGTTGATAGTCTGGTTGAATTCTCTAAGAACCTCAGGTCATGTTATCTCCTATTCCTATAGGCCATGTAATATTTGAGCCTACGAGCCTTGAATGTGTTCCCCTTCTCCCTTGAAAGGGGCTTATAAAAAATCAATAAAAATTAAGGCATTCGGGCCATTCGGGGTTATAAGGGTTACAAATAGATGAATATATCATGGAAAAATAATTCATAATCAATATGGTAAAGTAAATATCTAAACACACATTACATATAATAAATAACTTGACTATCATGATAATATAAGTCATAAATAATATTTCAAGGTAAATAATTTAACCCACAAGCCATTTAATCCAAAAAATGAGCAAAAAATTCATCCATGGATAATATCACTAAAATAATCTCATGGATAATAATAACTAAATTCAAAAAGAATTTACTTCATGACATTGTACTTCCTGATCTCAAATACCTTGATATTAATACCATCAATACCATTCACCAAAAAAGCTTAAAACTTTGTAAAAATCCCCTTTAATTTAGTGGACTACTTTTTCTCAAGATACCTATCGATACATCAAGGGGTATATAATTCTGGTCCCTACCCATTATAGTATGACCAATTTATTCTTCATATATCAAATTATAAATTTACTTCATTAACAATATTCCTTATCAATAAATTTATGTATTGAGTAATGAATGTGAAATATCAATATTTCCCCTATAAATAAAATAAAAGTAAAAGTAAAAAACTATATCTAGAAATGATATATGATTTATAAAATAAGTACATCCATGATAAATAATATAAATATTTTAGGTAAATTTAATTTCCAATTTTCATAATAAATATAATGTTTCAATAGAAGATAATGACCACAAAATTAATAAGTGATAAATAATGACCATTGGTTCATCAAGAATATAGGTTTTATAAAAAAATCACATCCTTTGGAAGCATAAAGGGAACAGAAGTGAAATATTAAAATAACTTTTTATAAAATATTTTTACTTGTAAAATAATTTAAATCATACTTATGAAGATCATAAAATAGTTTTGGAAATGGGGAAGTCTGTTATCACTATATACGTTAAAAAACATTCCTTTGGACATTTTTGTAAAACAAGTATATCAAATACCTTTCAAAAAAGTATATTTACTCCATTCCAGACCTTTCTAAAAGTCAAATATAACTTAAAATTTATATAATAAATCATTTGAGTAAATAAAATGTTCTTTATAAAAAAAATTATAAACATGGACATGGAAGAAAAATATATCTGATTAAAAAAGAAATTAAATTAGTTTTTCTTTTAATCATTTATTTTATTAATTCAAGTACTAAAGAGATGATAATTTGAAAGAAAATATATATTATCCTTAAATATCCACTAGATAGGAAATTTTTTCAAACATATCAAGGATTAATGAAAATATTCTTTTAATGAAAATAAAAACAATCTTAAAATAAAGTGAGTTTTTAAAATATATTCTTATCTCTTTGGAAACATTGATATTATAACCTCTTGAAATAATTGAATCTAATTGAAAAATTAATCATCATGATAAAATAATTATTATATTTAAATAAATAAATGGGTAATTATATACACCATTGAAAAGTGAAAAGGTGTATAATAATAAATATGTCTTAGTAGAGTGTAAATCAAGACCAAATATATTACCCCATGCTTCACTTTAGTTGAAGATGATTTAACTGCATGTATAATTGTTTTAAATTTGATAATAATTTATAAAAACCCAAATTCATATTTATAATATCATATATAATTTTGTAATATCTTATTTTCATCGATTTGTTAATAATCACTGATTATTACTATTATTTCAGGTGTTAATTTCTTGGTTTTTTCAGTCATGTTTTTTCATGAAATTTGTGGTTGTTGTGAAACGTATATAGATCCATAATATACACAGTGAAAATAATTTTATAAATTTTAATTTTCATAATTATATATATTTCTATGTCCATTCTAGAAATTTGGACATGGAAATTGATTCACATCACTTTGTATAGAGAGTAGAACATACGCACACACAAGAGGTGATATCGTTCCATTAATGGTTAAAATAGTAATAAAGTCGATGATATTTTAATTTTAAATTATTAATAACATGTCATATATATCATATACATTCATTATCTGTATTATTTTTACTATCCATGTGATTTTGTAATGGAAAAAAATCATTGGTTTGTGAGGTGGTAGTCCACCGTACACAAGATTAATGCATTTGTTTCCCATTTGATAGAAAATGAGGTAGAAAAATATTATTCCATAAATATAGAAAAAAAAATTATATGGGGGATACATGTGTTATTATATTTAATTTTTTGATATATAACAGATTTTTGTAAAGGAACAAGTAAAATAAATAAAGAACATAGTAAAGACAATTACTTTCACTAAGAAGAACCTAATTTGGGTCTATTATTAAAGACACTGGGGTTTTACTTTTAGGAATAAAAGCACCAATAAAATATGTATAATGATTTTTTAGATATTTTATTAGGTTATATTCATGATATATTTATTAATAGGTGTTAATAAGTGATTGGAGGAGGTTTCACTTTATATGTGGAGAAGAGAACCATCTTGGAAACTACTTGGAAGTTTCCCAAAAGAATAAAAAATGATAAAGTATTTACCAAGTAAAATGATTCCAAATAACCTTAAATTTTATTCTGGGATGGATAAGGATGAAATATTTCCATCAACTAAGATTATTACAATTTAAATTCAGAAACATATCCTTATCTTTTGTTTTATCTACCGAAAAACCAGTTTGAACCTTAATCGTGGTAATTAATGTTTACTGTTTTTGCAATTAATTATGAATAAATTTTAAGTTGAGATTATTGACTAATATTAATTATTTTTTTTCCTAATGTGGAATCCATTTTATCACATTAAACTCATATAATTGTAGAATATTATTTTAAAAATTAATTTACAAAAGGGGTCGAAAAAAGGGCTTTCAAGATATGAAATTTTCAAGAATAAATTGATCTAATATTAACTATATGAATAGTAATAATAATTTTGAAGATTCAAATTCATATATTTATACATATATTCTATAAATTTCAATTTAATAATTCATTATTAAATTTTATTTTAATTAATTAAAATGTATATACATTAGGTCTTTTTGAACAAAAATAGTTTTTGGGGAAAGATTATTTTCATAAAATACCTCTTTTAACAAACAAATGATCTAATAATTTTTTTATTTAAAATTTTTATTAAATAAATTTTTATTTCAATATATTATAATAAATAATTATAAATAATATTAATAGTTTTTAAATAAAATAATTTCTATTTTTTATGAAATCATATTTATAATGGAAAATTACAAAAAATTTCTTAAGGATTATATAGAAAAAGTAATTTCAAAATAAATATCCATCCTATCAAATTATAATTTTTATTCCCAATAATTTTACAATATAAATTTTATTGTAGTTTCATTAAAATATAATTTTAACTTAAAATAATTGTGTCTTGGTGTTACATTATTCCCTCCTACAGAAATTTCATCCTCGAAATTATCATGCATATCAAATTATAAAAAAGTGAGTATGGTCTTTCTTCCTAAAATCATCTAGTTCCCCTTTTGATTTCTCTATTTTATGGTTTATCCAAAGTACCTTTACATATTAATTCATCTAAATCCTTAGGAATTTATGTCTAGTATCAAGAATCTAGATATGCTCTTCATTATAAGATAGACCATATTCCAATTCGATTTATTCAGAAGTATGCACATGTTTTAGGCATGGCATGTACTACCATTAAAATACTATATGGAACACATTATTTTATATAGAGTTTATTTATGGAATTTCAAATTGATAATTAAAAACTCCAATTCTTTATGAAATTTCAAAAGGACTGATGTACCTGGGGACCATTTTCCCTTTCTTATTAAACCTTATGAAAACATTTCATGGGGATACTTTCTACAAAACATGATCACCCAATTGAAATTCAAAATCATTCCTCTAATTCTCAGCATTAAATTTTTCATAATTTCAGATAATATAATATGTGTATGAATGGTCATTACATTTATCATTTTCTCTTTAATATTTCCAGGCCCTACAAGTTTCTTTTCCCCCAGTTCATCCAAATTAGTCAGATTATGATATCTCTTACCATATAATGCTTCATTCAACTGCATTTGAATACATTAATTGAAACTATTATTATAGTAAAAACAATACCAAAGGTAAATACCAATACCACATACCTTTAAAGATATGTTATAATGACTTCAACATGTACTCCAATGCTTCAATTGTCATTTCAAATTATCCATCAGTTTGTAGATTCCCGGAAGTGCTCAAATTAAGCCCCATCTCAAGATCCTTCTAAATAATATTACATAATTCTGTAGTAAATCAGGTATTATGATTAGAAAAAATTGAAAAATGTACACCATTAAGTTTAAAATCTTTATTAATATAGAGAATTTTGAGGTGCACTAGAGGTAAATCATCTCTTATAGCGAGGAAATGTTCATAATTTGTTAGGAGGTCAATAATAACCCATATTGCATCATTATTTCAAGAAGTATTTAGTAGACAAGAGACAATACCTATACTAATATCATACATTTTTTTAATAGTAATATAAAGACTTTTCATGACTCATTTAGGATGTAATATCTCTTCCTTAACCTGCTGATCTACGAATAATATTGATACATAATCATCAATTTACCAATTCATGTTATCCTATAAAAAAGGGTCCCTCATATCCCTATATATATTGATGCTACCACAGTTTATATAGAAATTTGATCTTTCATAATCATCTAATAATTCCATTTTTAGATTAGTTATATATAGATCATTGAGTCTCCTTCAAAATTTAATGACTCCATCTTCGAAAACAAATTCTGAAAACTCTCCATCATTCAGGGATTAATTTTCTTTTGAAAATTCTCATAATCAGATTAAAAGTTTTAAATAATTTTCAATAAATATGGTTTAACATTCATTTGAAAAAGGGGTCATGAATCCCGTTACTTAATTAATCCCATATCTATATTTACTAAATCCATGATCATAAGATCCCTATCAATCCTCATTTAGATCAGAACACCTGGATATTTTCTACACAATACCTCAACTACCTTATTTTCTTTCCCAGGGAGGTAGCGTATTTATAAATCATAATCCATGAGTGGCTATAGAAATTTTCTTCCCCTCATTTTGATCTCATTCAATAAAAAGATGTATTTTAAACTATTATGTTCAATCTATATCTCAAATAATTCACCACAGATATTATTTCTCTATATTTCTAAAGAAAACATTACAGCTACGATCAATATATTTTTTGGATAGTTTTTTTCATGATTCATTAACATCCATGATTTATATGCCATAACATTATCATTTTTCATAAGGAAACATCCATGTACATTTTTTATGAAACATTATATATCAAAAATCCATCATTTCATGATTGTAGAGTCAAACTAGGAGTATTTAAAAATCTCTACTTCACTTCATAAGAACATTATTCACATTTGATTACCCATGTAAACATAACACCTTTTCATGTAATTTGTGTTAATGTTTTACCTGATTGAATAATATTCTCAATAAATCTTCAATAGTAACTAGTCCAACCAATGAAACTTTATACCTCAATTCTCTTCAATGGTGTATTCCATTATCATAATAGCTTAGAATTCATTGGATCAACTATGATTCCATCCTTTGTGATAATATGGCCAAGAAAAAATACTTCCTGAATCTAGATTATACATGTACTAAAATTATCATATAACTCATTCATTGTAAGAGTCTTATGAATGAACTTTAACTGATCCTAATATTCCTTAAACCTCTAATAATACTCCAAGATATAATCAATGAATACCGATATTAAATTATCTATATATTCCTTGAATAATATATTCATTAGATCCATAAAAAATGGTGTTTCATTAGTAAATCAAAATCAAAAAATTGTAAAGTATTAATGTCCATACCACTTTTGGAATATTGCATTTGGAATTTATTCATTCTTTACATACTATTGATGATGCACAAAACGAATGTCAATATTTTAAAATTATATATCTTCCTAATTTTTTCGAATAAATCATCAATTTGAGTCAAAATTTACTTTTACAATATTTTAATAACACTAATTTCCCTATAATCAATGCAAAAACTCATGGGTATTTCTTTCCTCGTGATAAAGAGAGAATGGGCCCCATTGTGAAATATTAGGGTGAATAAATCTCTTATCACATTACTCTTCTAGTTTTCTCTTCATCTCCACTACTTCCATTGTGGCTATTTTATAAGGTTTCTTTGATATAGGTCTTTTATAAAGTATTAAATCAATGGAAAACCCAACATCATGATTTGGTGTATTTCTAGGTAATTACTCAGTAAATACATCAATGTAATCTTATAAAATATTAACATTCTCAATTTTAATAATTCTTTTTCCATTTATGGATTACATTTTCTCTTATTACCCAAGAATCTCATTCAAATGAGATACTGAGGGTGGATCCAGACACGACATAGATGATGAAGCATATTCACTACAGATTAGGAATTCTACATCTTCATCGTGAATTATAATTTCTTTATCCTTTTAATAAAAATTTTCATCATATTTTGAAATTTATTCCATACTAAAGATTATATATAATTATACAGAAGATATGATATTAAATTACCAAAATTAAGAACATTTATTTTTCCTAAGGGGAAGTACCTGACACATCCTTATCACATTGATATTTCTAATAGGATTATTGATTGGAAACTACCATCTTAATGTAATGGGGAAATATAAAATTATGTTGGAAAAAATGGAAGATATAAAAGAGTATGATGCTCTAGAATAAAATAATCAATGAGTTAATGTGAGGTTTTAATTAAATAACCTTCCACTGCATCATTTTGAACTTCAACCTCATATATAGTGATCACATAGTCTTGGAATTATCCCTTCAGCCTATTCTATGGTATGTTCCACAAATTCTTGTGGAATTGGTGTAAATAATTTCAAATTTCTTCATAGTTAATGCACTATACAAAATTGACCTATTTATTACCCTATCATTCATTAGCTAGATGACCCTTATCACCACACTTGTAATAAACTCACATTCCCTTAAAAAAAATTTAGGATGTTTCATCCCAAAACGTATACATGGAGGAAATTTATTAATATTCATATTATTATTTAATAAATTCAATTTTTCATAGTGTTTAGATGACCACTTATTCTTTTAATATCTTTTGAATATATAGTATCTCGAAAATTCCTTCTCTATTTTTATGACACATAAAACTATTTCATCATTTGAATAATGTTTTTGGGAAACCAGTTCCCTTTATAGGAATGTATTATTCTCTTCAATGAAATGTTCAATATTTCATTTTATATTTGTTTGGTCATATAAATGTATCCTCATACTCTATAACAATATCATACTCATTTTTACTTAAGTTGAGGGACCTTTAATTTATTTTATTCTATTGCTCTCATGGGAAATATTTTTTGAATAATTTTTCTATAAAATCTATATATTCTGTTGGTTTTATTTATTCTTTCTCCCTAGTATCCTAGAGAAATGACCACCATTAATCAGCATCACCCTTGAGATATTATGTTACTAGTATAAATTTTTCCTTTTAATCTCAATTCTATAAATATCATTTTAAGGGACTTAATCCATTTCTCCGCTACCAATGGATTTTTAGTCCCACAAAATAATTGGTGAATTTGTCGAATGATGTGATCCAACATAAGAGAATCATGTTGGGGAACAAAAAGTTTATCCATTCAAGTAAGGTTATATTTCATAACTAGATTATGCTACCATAATATATCCATTGTTTTCTAATTATAAAAAACATTTTTATTGCCTTGTTTAGTAAGGCTATCTAAACATAACCCTTGAGTGTTGATAACCTTCTTTCTTCTAGGATCCATTTTTAAACAATGTAACATACTAAATTAGTTTATAAAATTATTAATTTTAAATCAAAATATATAATTTAAAATATAGATTAATAATTAATATAAATTAAAATTTAGGAACTTTGAATCTCATAATCTTAAATGTGGTTTTATCTAGGGTATCTTTTTTTCCAAATAATTTTTCATGGTATGTCGAAAAAATGCGATTTATCCGAAGAATATTTATCAAGAGTGTCAAATGTGGAGCATAGTAAGGACCATTTTCATATTCTAGGATATGAACATGTCAAATCCCATTGTTCTCTTTTTATAGTTATGACCCCTAGGTTCAGCTATGAAAAAACACATCCTATTATAGTTTCCAAATAGTGATGTATTTATATGAAAAACTACATAATCTCTACCATACTAATAGTTTATGATATTATTCACCAATATCTAAAAACATAAAATTATATTATAGGGATAGGTTCCCTAATATACGTCTTAATTAATCTATTTCTCAATATTTCTACTAAAATTTCATTGATTACAAATCTAACAACTCTAACTCTAATAACCCAAATTTTTTATCTACTTTATTACATTGGAATAGGTACATGGGGTCAAATATTAAAGGATAGATCGATTTCATAGTTTTTCATAAGCATATACATAAATTATACCCATTTTAAATTAGGGATAAAATATAAAACATTGAAATGGAAAACATTTGGCATCCTCGAAATCATTCAATGAATTCTTCTTCATATAAAGAGGAAAGGTAACAACATAAGGGAGGGCTCAAATAATCAGTAAGGCTTATGTACGGAGAAATATACCATGAATAAATATGGGATATTCAATATAAAAATTTACATAAATAATCACCCATTCTATTTACTCAATACTCTAACTATCATGATTAGATAAGGAATAATCAATATGGAAAGAGAAATTACTAAACCCACATGTTATTTAATCAATAACTTGAGAAAAAAATACATCCATGGATAATATAAATGAAATAATATCAATGATAATAGTAACTAAATTCCCATTAAATCAAATGATAAATATTTAACATCATTATCTTAGATATCATGAAATTTACACTATAAATAAACTATTAGAAGATGGTTTAAAACTCTGGGTAAAAAACCAGTTAATTTGGTCAAGTAATTTTTCATTTGAAAACCATTGATACATCAAGGGGTTTTATAATTTTAGCACCCACCCATCACAAAAAGTATAAATAATTCCTCATATATTGAATTAGAAATTTTATTCATTAATAATATGCATTGTCAATAAATTTTTATATTGAATAACGAATATGGAATTTCAACATTTTCCCAATCCATCAAATAAATTTCAAAATAAAACATCATATGAAGAAATGATATATTGTATATGAAATAAGTATATCCATATTAAATAATATGGATATTTAAGGAAAACATAATGTCTAATTATCCCAATAAAGTTATTGTTTCAAGATAATATTATGGCCACAAAATTAATAGAGATAAGATATGACTATCAATTCACTGTGAATATATGTTTTCTAAAAAAATCATACATTTGGGAAGAATAAAGTGAATGGAAGGGAAATATTAAAATTATATTTCATAGAAGTTTTTATTATTAAACAAATTAAAAACATGTATAAGGAGATAGATTTTTGTAAAACATTTACAACTAAAGTGAACTTTGTTATCACCGTATACATTGAGAAATAAATTCCTTTTTACATTCTATAAAGAACGTAGAAGACTTAATTTCATAAAATAGTAGAAATATTTATTTTAATCCATTTTTATAAGTCAAGTATAGATTAAAATATTCTTAATAAATAATTTTTATATAAAAGGACCTTTTTAAAACAATTTTGAAAAACATGCACTTGGAAGAAACATATATTCGGTAAAAAGAGAAATAAAATTAGTTTTTCATTAAAACATTCCATTTCATGATTAAACTAGAAAATAAAGAAAATTTTGGAATAAAATATTTAAAATAATTAAATATCCAATGGATAAGAAAATTATTAGATCTTATTAATGTATAAATGATAAGATTCATTTGTTGAAAATAAAAGAAATCACGAAAGAAAATAATATTGTAAAATAGATTCTTACCTCTTTCGTAACAATTAAATTGTAAAAACATGAAATAATACAGATGCATTAAAACATTCATCACCATTAATAAATGTTTATTAATCATAAATTCATCAAAGGGTAAGTATACATACAATAGAAAATTGAATAGGTGTATAATAACAAATATGTCTCAATGGTTTCTAAACCGAAATGAAATCCCTTACATCACGCATCCCTATCTTTGAACAAGCATTACAATCATATAAAATTATTTTAAACAAGTTATTAATTTGTTCCAAAACAATATTAATATTTATAATATCATATATGATCCTCTTATATTATCTTATCACTCATTTATTAACAATTTTTTATTATTAATATTGGTTTGGATGTTAATTTTCTTGTTTTCTCATGCATATTGGGTCATGTAAGTTTTTTTATTGTACATAAGATAAAGATCCCTAATGTCTAGAATTATAATAATGATATAAATATCACATCTAATTATTATAAACCATTTTACAACCATTATATAATTTTTTACCTAGAAAATGAAATCCATTTATTCATGGTGATGGTAGGTTGTATGCACGCATGAGTGACGATATTATTCAATTAATGGGTGAAAGGGTAAAAATTGGATGACATATTAATTTTAAAAAATAAATTTCAAGTCATATGTATCATAAATATTCATTATTTATATCTTTATGACTATCCATGTGAGTGTGTGATGAAAAAAAATTACACCATTTTTGAGGTGGTAGTATACTGTAAATACGAGAAATGGATTTATTTCCAATTTTATATGGAAATAGATGAATAAATATTATTCCATAAATACAATAAAAAATAATTATATGATATATAATAGTGTTATTATATTGTAATTTTTAAGCCATAATTTGTCTTGGTAAAAGGGGGAGTAAAATAGAAAGAGCTTAGTGAAGAGAATTATCTTCAATTAGAAGAGTCTCCTTTAGATATCTTATAAACGAACATAGGGATGGTCTTTTGGTGAAAAAAGAACCTATTTAATGTGGATGTCTATGTTGGGGGGAAATGTTTTTTTGTTTGGTCAATAAAAATATATCAAGAGGTGTAACATCCCTATCATGGTGTCCACTATATACAGTGCCCTGAGCCAAGATGCACCTCCCCATACACCTAAGGCTACAGAATAGTATGACAATTCTAAAGAGAAATTTTGGGGTAACTATACTTGATTTCAATAGTAATTACATTATAGAACCAATGTTAATATAAATAATAAACAAAAAAATAACTAGAAAACATTTGAAAAATTCCCACACATGACCAAGTAGAACATGATATAAAAATATGATGAATACACTACCTGTCAGTCAATCATAAAATTAATTTACCAAAAGAAAAAACTACCCAAAAGATATAAAGCACATACCCATGTTTGACCGTAGTCCTGAAATCACATGATGCAACAAAATATCCAATTAATAAACAAAGCACCATCTCCCTTTCCTGAACCTATACATAAAAGAAAGTAATATATAATCGGCTACCAAGTTCCATGGAAGCCAGAGAAGGGTGTGAGTACAACTGATATACCACCACCAATATTATTTAACGAAAGAACCAATCTATACAATATTGTATTTAGGTAACCCCAATGCAATAAATATAGAAGAAAAGAAAATAATCTTATATATATATATATATATATGAATTTTTTGATCAATTATTAGGCAACAATTTAGATCTCTAGGGGAAACTATCCAACTAAACTAGCTTTAGTCAAACCGGATAACAAAGCCATAGCATAAGGGTCACACACTATTAAATCAAAATGGGTCATTTACTAATAAAAATTTATCAACATACCTCAAATATGTAGTTTGACAATTAGGTTATGTCCACATGGTTGGGAATCATAGATCCTTAGTCTGACACCCCACACCGTGTTGTGACCATATGTTGGGAACCATACTACCTCAGTCCCACATCACAAATCCATAATAAAAAGAACTAGCCTTAGATCCTCATTCTAGGTAGTGTCATCCTATGCAATAGTTAGGGGCATAGATCGTCACTCCGACTATCTAACACGTGAATTATTGGGGTGGGGTTTTGAGTCTTAGCCCAACCAAATCTGTGGGTAAAAAACCTCAAGTAAATACCCCACATACCACTAATCCATGTGTATATACTTCTTTATCCATAACACATTTACAAAAAACAAACCATAACAATTTAACACATTTGTCCTTTACATTTATAACTCCTCATACATCACCCACTTACAAGGCATAATTCATTAACCCATATACCAGTATGTCGAACACCCCTTTTGTTATATTATCCACTAGACAAAAATTAACATCAAATTAATTTCACAATTAAATTATATCACACAATTTAAATTATTCATTTAAAATCATCATTAAGGAACCCTTAAAAGACATGTCTTTCTCTTTGAATATAAAACAAACATTCCCCAAGACATTCATTTCCACTTCCAACCATTTCAAGTAGTACTTAAGGCATTTTTTCAAAAAGGGGAACCACACCCTCATTTCAAATAAACATTTTAAATCTATAAAGAAGACCATTTTCAAAATCCATTTGAGGAAAACTCCTCCTTTTAAAACATTGTTCACATTCAAAACATCATATTATCTTTTTAAAAACAATATCTGAATCAAAATCCAAAACATATTATATAAACAACATCAAAATCCCCATAATGTTTTCACAAAATAGCCATTTAATTTTTTTAATTTACCCTTTAACCCATACCAAATACTCAATTATGATATACATCCCATTCATTGTGATGTTTCTTCTTTTTCAACATTCAGCCATTTATTTCACCATTTTTAAGGGTTCGAAAAACCACATGGGTAGCCCTATGGTTGGTCTCACGTCATCAATGTACCAAAAAAGGTCTATGTTGGGTCTCAAACCTCAATCTAAGGCCCAAATCAAATTCCATAATCAATGACATTGAAACACACCAGGTTAGTACATTTGTATAACCACATACACTTATAAAACATCAAGACTATTGAAAAAAGATTAATGGCCACCTTACTCATGATCAGAGTTAATTGATCACTTAATCCTAGACCTCGATTAAAACTCAAAAAAAATTTCATTTTCATATTCAAGGATTCTCTAGAAAAGGTGGGTTTAGGGGATTTAAATAAGAGAGACAATTACACAATACCCATTACAAAAATAGATGGAAGATGAGTGTAAGACTCATTAGGTGATTCTATTCAAAATAAACAACAGTCTGAAATCCTAAGAATCAAATAATAATAATCTCTTTTAAGTAAAAGAGGGTTTTGTTCATCACCCAAGATACTGGAGGAGGATTAGTTTAGAGATTCGGGTTAGAACCCTCGAAGCCTAAGAAAAAAAATAGGAAATTTCCACTTTTATGGGTCGCATGGTTTAGATGCACGGTTTTACAAACCATGTTCCAACCATGTAGATCCCTCTTTTTAAGAGGGTCCAATCTGCATGATTACCTATAAGAAACTTATTGTTTTGGAAAACCATCCAGTGGCCATGCACCAACATTTTCTCGAAAGGAGGTTTGGCCACATGGTTTCCCTGGTCAGGCACATAGTTTGTACTAACTATGCACATACCATGCGCTACACAATATTTGGATTCTTTTATAATATTTTCATTCCCACACCTTTAGAATACCACTAAAACTTCTCATTCACCCAATAACAATTTAATTATCCATAAAAATAAATTTTAACCATAATTTAAATAGGTACATTCCTCAATGAAAGTTTAGAATCTTGTAACCTCCCCACCTTATAATGACTCAACCCCGGTCCACACATCCCAAATATATCTATGTCTCTATGTAAATAGGTTGGGCAAAGGGCCCACTGATAAACATATATCTTCCATGTTTCTCCCTAAAATCGGTCATTCCATCACAATACATAGACCTGTAAATAGTTCTAATCCAAAAAATACCCCCACTCTGATCCACAATCAGCAACTCGCTGCTCCTAAAGGACACATACACATCAAGTCATCATTATCAACATCTACACAAGAGAATGGTTTAGGTAACATCACTGTTCCCCTACACAAAATGATTTTGATAAGGCACTAAATTTACCTAGGAAATCCAATTATAACACCCTTATTATGATACTCTGCATAATTCATGGCCCTAATCGCTTGGAAACATCTCACATAGTTCTTTCAAAGTCCTAATGATGACCCAACCCAAGAAAACCCCAAAGGTATATACAGATTCCAACCACATTTATCGACCTACATTGATCTGTAATTCGAGGCCAAACATCCTCACACCAAGTACGAACACTCTTAACACACCCAAGTAGTTGCTTCACCTCAAGGTACTCAACTGGTCGAAGCCCAAGATGATGACTGTCACAAAAACAAAAACACCAAGATGATGCTCATATGATCCCATCCAACACGTACTACCTCTCACATCATCAACTGACAACTTTCCCACTATGTTTCTCCCCACCATAAACTTTAGTTCTCCACCACCATCACCAAGTGTTGGGTACCTCCGCCATTGAAAAAGAGACCAACAGAACCTCAACTCAACTTTCACAACTTACTTGACTGGTTTCCCAAATCACTGCCCCCAAACATCCATAGGAACTTGACCAAAATATAGTATTCATATATTTCATCAATGCTACCCAGATTGGTCACACTTTTGTCATCCATATCATAACTAAATAAACATGGTTCTTTCTCAAAACCCATTCCCATTACCAGAGTGAACATATCATCCCAAAATTAACGGTAGATGGATTACGGCCCACCACATATGTTCCCTTTTCCCTACCAGGTCAGACTATCCTGGAAGACTCACTCCATTGGTTCCAAACATTTATTGTTGGAATTTCATCCTTCTATATGTACATGAGGCCTTCTCACTTAAGGCATACCACCATAATCTGTGTGCACCTACCAAGGTCCATTTTTGACCCCCATTGAAACTTCACCATAATATCATTCCCTACTCCGCAATCCATTTTTTGGCTCTACAACACCTACCAACACATCTCCGATATAATTAATCATATTTCCTATAAAACCATCCCAAGCCCAAAGTCACCACTCAAGTCAATATAATACCACATCCAAGGCCCACCTTGCCTTCCCCAAAGAACTGAAATAGGTAATTTATTGGCTTCTAATTGTCATCTTGATGCCACCACATCCACTTCATTGTATGATCCATACATCTGGGACTGACATCCCACTCCCCACCTAATATGCATCATTATCACCACTTTCCTAAAGTAATTAAACCCCCTGAGTCTCATGATTTTATCAAAAGATGAACCTCAAAACTGGGACATAGGCAACTAGATTCCACTAAAATGACCTAACATCACCAACTGAAAGTCGTTCCTAACTTCTGAGAATTTCACTCATGGTATTCGTCGAAAAACAGCCCATCACAGTGTCCTCTCACGTAATAGGTCTATGGTGAACTTCCCACTATCTAGCTCCACACATATCACTTCATGGGTGTAGCCTCCAAGTGTATCTAATTCTAACCAAAACACATTTTGGTAGTTATCCATAAAGCCATAGCACTCTCAGTGTATCTGGAATAATGTCAAGATATTGGACATGATCACCACCAGCTAAAAGTATGCTAAAAGGTCATTTTTGAATTCCACCAAGAATTATCCAGCACCAATATCACCTCCCACCACGAGTACACCTTAACCGGGAAAAATTACCTTGATTCCCTTCCCTACAATGCCTCAATAAGACTCAGCCGCCACAACTCATATGTGATTTCCAAAAAAACTCACTACCACTTCCTGACCCTCTGTCAAGCTATTGTGACCCAACATTCCCTTTTGAACTATTGTCATTACCCCACTTGAGTTCATCCAGAAATACCATAGTGATTTACCCAGGAAAACAACCACCACTGCACAAATCCATAACATAAAATGTCATATTCCTAACATTCTCTTAAAACTATGAACACATTGAATTATGACAATTGCTTCTTTCAATCAACATATTCACTCATACTAAATGGAATTGTACCTTTATAACACATTTCCACATTCGGACCTCCTTAAAGACCTCAAGGTCTCTCAATTTCTTGTGATCATAGACTTAACCTGACTTTAGATCAAATAATTCATACATCACCAGGGCTATGCCCAACATCCACTTACTCATCTGACCATGCATCCTGGTCTGTTAACCTCATTGGTCTCATGGAATTCTGGACATCCTCATCTAATAAAGCAACCATTAATAAAAAAATCCCAACCACATTACTGCCTCCACCCTAGGTTCCACTTATATACCAAAACCATACATACACACTTTTTTCACCCTTATATAATTCACCCAAAATCAACCTTGATTATTACATCATACACCATCAAGGCCAAAGTTAAAAGCTCCTAATGACCCTACCTCTTAAAAACTGTCCTTAAAACCAAACACAACCACTCAGATACCCCCTGATAAAGAAAATAAGGTATAACCATTCACTCTTTACCACACTTGATGTCCACAACCATTTATCAATTTTTTCTCCTAGTAAACCACTCGTTCTTCACATCTTATGGAAACTTCACCCCCTGGGAAAACCTCCCTTAAGGATACCCTTGATTTTAAAAAACATTCAACACATGACCACCACCTAAGTCACATTTCAAATACCATTAACATTATAACATACCCATCTAGGCTATCATGTACAAGGAAACACTCTATACATGCCACTTCTAATGTAAAAATGTCATTCTTTCTCAAATGCACCCAAAATATCTAGACACCCTATCCGACCTCTCTTATATGTCATCATCGAATAAAAAATAGTACCAAATCCCTAAATAGATTTCACATTATGAAAATTACACTATATCTCCCACTAATCCACACACATCAAACCTCAAACAATTCGCTGCTCACAAGTAGTAATCATACCCACATTCCAAACACATTGCATCTAATTCCACAAGAAACCATTTACTATAGGTCCCACACCAAAGATACTCACACACATACACCATATTCACGATCCAAACACCCACTCTAGGGTCCAAAACACCACTTACAAGGAATCAAACAATAAGATTCGTCACTACCACTTTAATAGATTTCATTTCCCAAAATCAATTACCCAACCTAAAAAAAGACACAACAAGAAGAATATTTCTTAAGAGGTTCCAAACTAGTTAGATCCTCATAACCCATTACCCAAAGTCTCAAACTAAGGCACTCTCAATACCTAGATCACTGATACACAGGGTCAAAAACAAACATAAGGGATACCCACCACTGCTGTCCCCAATGATCCATAATTTAAAATTTTCCTTATTATCTGAACATTACCATTTAAAACACGAGGTTCCACATTTCAAAACATTAAATTAAAAAACACAGTCATTTACACTTTAAAAACCTTTTTATTACCCCAACATTTCAAAAATCCGAGATTAATTAAAATTAACGTTTCAGAACAATTCCCATTTCTAAAATCTAAGGGTTTATATTTCTCAAAAACCATTATCCCAAATTTCTACGTCTAATGTTTGAATCAATTTCACATTTTATACCCATTTTCCCTTCATTACATTCTTAAGTCAGTCATGGGAAACATATAAATTAGCTATTTATCCTATGTTCTTAGCATGATGCATGAACTCACACACCCTCTCTTGCCACATTGGGCCAAGAAATGGAACCTCATAAGTCAATAACATCACATCCAAGTGCACCACTCATGGTGGAAATAACAATCAACCATAAAATAATGAAACTGAGCATTAATTACCACCACTATTAACTTGGGTGTTCCCTCATATGTGGGAATACTAACACCAAGGAAATAACTAATTACCCAGTCAAGATAGGATTCCAGTATTTTATCTACCATTCTCCAAATTCTATGAAAAAAATAAACATCTCTAATACAACATTGTATCCTCCTCAACCCTGCGGCCATAATATACGGTGCCCCAATCATGTTCATCACTTGTCCTCAGGTTCACCACCCCATATGCCAGTGGGTACAGACTCACAATGTGGGTCTAAGGAAAATCATTGGGGTGACTATACACGATTTTTAGAGTAATTCCATAGTAGGAACACCATAAATAGATAAAATAAATTGGAAGATAAAATAAATGGAAAACTTAAGAAAAATGCCAACAAGTAACCAAGTCACACATAATATAACAATATAATGAATACAATACATGTTAAGAAGTCATATAATTATTGTACCAAAACCAAAAATACCAAAAATATCTCAAGCACAGACAAAAGTCCCATGATTGTCCTGGCATCCCATGATCTAACCATACAGATCATGCATGATCCAAACAATAGGTCCCTTTCATGAACATGTACCTAAAAACAAGTAAGGTCTTCTTAGGTACCCAAGTACCTTGGAATCCAGATAATGGTGTGATTAAAACTCAGTAGGCCACAACCAATGGTGCATAAAGAAAGAACTAGTCTATACAATAGTGTATACAAATAAAACCAATGCAATAAATAAACAAGGTAGAAAAATGAATTTTTATATCTATATATGTCATAGTTGAAAAATTATTAGATAACCATTTAGTTATCTAGGGTAAACTAACCAAATAAACGTGGTCATGTCACACCGAAGGCCTAAATCCTAGCATAAGGGTTACACACTTTTAAATCATAAGGGAGCATTTATTAATGCACAATTTTCAACATCCCATAGAACCACATTACAATAATCAAGTCATGTTCACATGGTTTGGAAACACATATCCTTAGTCCAGGATCCTAAATCATGCCATGACCATATATTGGGAAACATAGAGCCTCTGTCCAATATTGAAACTCCACAATAAAAAAAACTATATTTGGAACCTCAGACAGGGTAGTCTCATCCTATAAAACCATAAGTGGAATATATCATCATTCTAACTACCTAACTCATGAATTATGGGGGTGGGGTATAGAGCCTCACTCCAACCCAACCCTTGGTTATAGATCCTCAAGTCAGCACCCCCATACTACCAAGCCATGAACACCTGAGTATTTAACCATAACACATTTACCAAACACAACCCATAACCATTTAACACATTTATCAATTACATTTATAATTCATTATACATACTCCACTTATAAGGGATACCCCGTTAACCCATATACAACTATGACCAACACCACCTAAAGCTATATTATCCACTCGAAATAAGATAAAATCAACAAAATTTCACAAATAATTGATATCACACAAGTCAAATTACTCATTTAATATCATATTAAAGACACAATTTAAAATATGGGTCTTCATCTTCGAATAAAAACAAAAAATTTCCCCAATCATTCAATTCTATTTCCACCAATTTTATGTAAGCATTAAGGAATTTTAAAAAAATGGAATGATTCCCTCATTTCAAATCCACATTTATAATATATAATGAAGGCCACTTTCTTAATCACCTTGAGGTCAATGTATGATTTTAATAAATTATTCACTATCAAAACATTGTATTGTTTTCTTAACAAACATACCTTGATAAAGATCCAAATCAAATTATATAAACCACTTCAAAATCCCTGTAAACATTTCAAAAAACTCAAAATATAATCAGTAGGATTTACCCATTAACTATGACCACAGACTTTATTACAAATTATAACCCATTAACTCTCATGTCTCCCCTATTTCAATGTTCATCAATTTATTTCACTATTTTCATGGGTTTAGAATACCTCATGGGTAGCCCATGGTTTGGTCTCACATCATCAAAAACCCAAAAAGGGTCAGTGAAGGGTCTTGTATCTCAGTCTGAGGCCCAAATCAATTTCAATATTCAATAAAAATGAAACACAACAATAAATTATGTTTGCACAACTACATACACTTATAACACATCAAGACTATGGGAAAATCATAAAGACCACCTACCTCATTCTCAGAGTCAGCCGCTCTCTTAAACGAAGCCCATGATTCAAAATCAAACAACCATAAAAGACTCATTCAAGTATATTCTAGAAAAATATGAGTTTAGGGAATAAAAAGAAGAGGTAAAGTTCCACAATACTTATTCTAGAAAATAGATGTAATGGGAGTGTTATAATCACCAAGAGCTTCGATTCACACTAAACGATAATCCAAACGCCCATAGGTCGAATGAAAAATCATCTCTTAGAAGTATATAAGGGGTTGGTTCATCACCCAAGATACATGATGGGGAATAGTATAGAAATTGAAGTTATAAACCTTATATCCTGAGAGGAAAGAATTGGAAATTCTCACCTTTGAAGGGTTGCACAATTTTCCAAATCGTGTGGCTCCCTCTGTCCAAGAGGGGCCAAGCCGCATAGTTTATTGGAAGTACACAAATGGTTTAAAAAGTTGTTCAGTGAATGTGAACCATATTCTATCTGAATGAAGGTTTGTATGTATGATTTACTAGTTAAGGTGCACGGTTTTTACTAACCATGCCCAAACCATGTGTTGTATACTTTATGGCATTTTTTCTCATCCTTTTATGTCTCCTGCCCCAAAAACACCACCAAAACATCTGATGCACCCAAGAAACATTTATTTATCCATAATAAAGGAAGTTTAACCAAAATGTAACTAGTTTAATACCTTTATGAAAGTTCATGATCTTATAATGGGTGTAAATAAGTGAGGGTAGTAGGTGCCTTTTTATATGTGGGGGGCAAGACCTTCCTGGAAATTACATCAAACTTTCCTAAATAAATAAAAAATGATAAAGTCATTATCAAGAAAAATGCTTCTAAATTATAATAAATTAGATGTTGGAATAGATATAAGGTTGAAATATATCCATAGAATAATATTATACATGTTTAATTGGAAAACTATCATTTTTCATTTGGTTTATCTCCTATAGTAAACTTGTTTTAATCTTTTGTGAGGTAATTATTTT
This sequence comes from Viscum album, assembly GCA_963277665.1. Taxonomy (NCBI): domain Eukaryota; kingdom Viridiplantae; phylum Streptophyta; class Magnoliopsida; order Santalales; family Viscaceae; genus Viscum; species Viscum album. The sequence continues at coordinate 501,033,733 of OY728139.1, forward strand.
TTACTATAATAACAATATATTATGATAAATAATAATTTGAAATTTTTACCTGATATTAATTATTATAATATAAAATATGGATTCCATTAAAAAGAATTCAACTCATAAAAGTGGAAAATTTTAGATTTAAAATACAAGAAAAATGTGTCGGGAAATAGTTTTTCCTGAAATGCATGTTTCAAGCATAAGATGATATTATAATAACTATACAACTATTAATAATCATAAAATAGATTTAAATTTATATATTTTTTATATATAATCTATAATTTCCCTCCCACCTCATTGGATTTAGAGGGTGGTGAGACGGTACTAGCCCTTATGCGACATCCCCAAGAGAAAAAATAATAGCAATAAATGTTGAAGGGATTCAATAATTGTGTGGGAAAATATTCCCCACTAAATTAAACCGACCAACCCAAGAAACCAAAAAATTATGTGTGATAAAAGTGAAAGGAAACTTGACATTTCATTTATAAAAATCGTTCTAAAATTAAGTACCACAATAAAACACTACAATATCAAAGTAAACAGCATAAGAGAAACTAATAAAACTCCAATACAACTATAAGAGTTCATGCTCCACAATATCTATGATACAGTGTCACCAAACATAAAAATTATCAAAATTTAGTTCTAAATACATGTGATACATTACCTTTTCTGATATCTTGAAAGAAGTCATTTGAAAATGCAAAAAGGTGAAAAAGTAGGGTGACTACTAAAACATAGTAGGTTTTACCCTAATGACATCCTTACTCACACCACCCGGATAAGAAAACTACAAACATTTATAAAAACAATTTATATAAAATAATTTCTAAGAAATTTTATAATAGAATATAAACTAGTTTCATATCCAACCTTTATTCCAACCAAAATCACTTTTTCAAATAATGAAACCAAACAATTACTTAAAACCATTTCACACGTTACCTTTGGCATAGCCATTCCATTTATCATATCTAAACCATCGACCATGCAGAATCATTATGACAGTTCTATAATCATTAGTATTATCTCACTGATCTACAAAATCATTGCAAGGTATTTATATCCCATTTTCCATTACACCTTTGGCACTGAGCACAATGTCATATTTCAACCAAGCCTCATAAATGAAATATGAACCCACACACCATGTAATCCTAAAAATGATTCCAATACCAACATGCCAAAACCCTTTCAATAAATATTGTTTTTATTGAAAACCATTTTCCATAAATCCATATAAAAAATATATCGAATAAAATTTTTAAAATAAACATTTTAAAATCAAGAAACAAAAAAACATTTCCCAATAATTCACCACAATTCCAAAATTTCACCAAAAACCACAAATCGTCACTAAAAATGATTTATATCAATATTTTCACACCAATTTAAAAATATATTTAATGCAATTAAATAAATTTTAGACTAATCTATTTAGATTTGCATAGATGAGTCAAGAGTGAAGCCACCTACCTCGATAGTTTTCACAGAAATGATAAACGACATGAAAAATGCTACAAAACTAGGTTGAATCTCCAAAAACCCACCTTATATCTCCTCCCATACCATTAAAAAAGGAAAATATAAACATATATAGAATCCATAACATTATATAAACCCACAAAATGTGTATATCTATGAAACAGGGAGAGATATGAAGAAGTAGATCTAGGAAAAAAACCAAGAAAAATAAAGAGTGAAGACTTACCATGAGAATCAGGCTTAAATGCACCAAATAAAGGCTCCTGATAAATTCCAATTTAATAGGAAAGGTTATCCAACGTTTGAGATACCTAAATCATGATTTCACGCTGTTTTGGGTAAAAAAGGGGCACATAGAGGTAAAACGAGTAAGATTAACAATTTAAGGATCTAAATTAGACTCACGCATATATTTTTCACAATTTTAGATAAATTGAGCACTAAATGTGATCATTTTTCTACCTTAAGGGATACCTCACATGGTCACCTCACATAGTCTACAAACTGGGTGCCAACAATAGCAAATAAACTACTTAAAAAAGACTAAAGAGAACCTTCAAAGCACATGATATTTACTAGGAATCTGCATATTTTTGGAAAATTGTGTTTTTCTCTTGCGACTTATCTTTTTCCATTGTATCACTGTTCATGGTTTCTTGAAAGTGTTGCATGGTTTTAAAATATCATGCACCATCCATCCACCTATATAAAATCCTTAAAAATAGTTTAAAAATTCCCTAATTTTTTCCAAACATCACCCAACGACATTATATAATTAAAAATGCATATAGAAAGGGTTACATATTAGAAACCGAGGGGTGAAACATTTGTAACTTCCCACCCCTTCTCATTTTCTTGAGATGGTGGTGAGATGTGACTAGGCCTTAAGCGACAACCCTAAGATGCCATACGCTAGAAATAATTGTCGAAGGGATTCAATACATGAGGGGGAAATTTTTCGTATTGTAAATAAAAAAGAATCCAAAAAAACCACTACACGATACTTGATAAAAATTAAAGGAAACTCAACATTTCATTTATCAATATCATGACAAAATCATGTACCATGGTGAATGACTTCAATATTAATGTAAACAGTAGAAGTCAAACTAATAAATCTCTAAGATGAACAAAAGACTCCAGGATTGACAAGCTCTATGCTCCAACATCACCATAAATCCCATGTATCACAAAGTATCTCTAAATTCATCTGATACCTTACATTTTCCAAAATCCTGGAAGATGGAATCCTCAAAATAACCAAGGTTCCAAAGTGGGGGTGAGTAATAAAACTCGATAGTTTTTTTCCCAATGACTTTGATACTCATTCTAGTAGGATAGAAAAGTTAACCACATTTATATAAAAGAGTTTATATTAAAAATATTCTCAAATAGTTTAAAAAAAATATATAAAACTTTTAAATCAACCAGTTTTACAAACAAAAGGCCTTTTTTCAACGAAATAAACCAAATAGTGCCTTAAAACATTTCAGAGGTTCCCTTTGGAATATCCATTCAATTTCTCATATCCATACAACCAACCATGAATGCGTCATTATGGTGGTTCCATACTCATGATCTGCCTCTCGTTAATCTTGTAAGTCATTACAAGATAATTTAATCCCATATGAAATTTCACCTTTTTCAACGAGCACAATGTCATATTATAACCCGTACTGGTAAATGTAATATGAACCCACACACAATGTATGCCCAAAAACCATTCCAACACCAACATGCCAAAACACTTTTAGTAAAATAAAATTTTTATTTAAAACCTTTTTCCATAAATACATTTCCAAAATCAAGCAAACCCATATATTAATTTAAACATATTATAATCAAGTAACTAAAACACTTTTCATAACAATTCACCATAATTCCCCAATTTCACCAAAATAAAAAAACGTAACTAAAGAGGATTTATATCATGATTTTCACATCAGTTTCACAATCAGTTTTATCCAATTAAATAAAATTGAGACTAATACAATTATTTCTAACAAGAGGAGTCAAGAGTAAATCACCTACCTCAAGAGTTTTGGAGAAAATAAGAAACGACATGAAAAACATCATAAAAACGGGTTGAATCTCCCCGAACACACCATATATATCCTCCCCTATAAATGAATGGATAAATATAAACAAATTTTTAATCTATAACATTAGATCTACCCAAAAAATATATAGATCTATGAAACTAGGAGAGAGGTAAAAGTAGATCTAAGAAAAACTCCATGAATAATAAAGAACAATGTGTTACAACCAGAATCTGGCTTCAACGCACCAAGAAATGGCTCTGGATCGATTCCAATTCACATGGGAGAGGTTATATAACATTTTAGAGACCAAAATATTGAGTTAGGGTCATTGGGGTGGGGTAAAGGATGCAATTATAAGTAAGAACATGTTAGATCCATAATTTATTGATCTAACATTGACCCGCGTATGGTTTACTCACATTGTTAGAAAAACCCTACACTAACCATACTACTTCTTATTTTTTAAGGGATACCTCTAAAGGTAACCTCACATGGTCTACAAACTATTTTCTAACCATGCTGAATCTGATGCCTCAAAAAGACCAAAGAAAACTCTCAAAGTGCACAATTTCTACTAGGCAGCAACATTGTTTGGAAAAACTGTTCATTTCCTGTGAACCTTATTTTTTCCCCTGTCACACTATGAACAATTTTTTGTATGTTTTTCATTGTTTCCAAAAAAAATTAACCACCCTTAAACCTATATTAAATCCACAAAACACTTTAAATGTTCTCTAAACTCTCCCAAACATCACTCAACAACTTTATATACCTAAAAATCAAAAAGAAATGGTAACATACCTGAAATAGGGGGTGATACATAATAAATATATTTCATTAAAGCCATTTATAATAAAAAATTATTTTATTTAATTATATTGGGTAGATATTATTTATTTTTTTAACAAATACAGTTTTTTGAAAAAGAAAACAGTTTTCTAAAAATATCACTTTATACTTCCACGTGATATTATAATTTTTATATAAAATTTATAGTAGAAAACTAAAATTTTCCACATATTATAATACATTAAATTAAATTAGTGGGTAAATATTTAAATAAAAAAGTTAATTTTTTTTATAAAATACTATTTCTTTTGGAAATTTTCAAAAATTCAATCTCAGATTATTTAAACCAAGTACTTTTAAAATATATATGCATTGTATTAATAATAAAATTTTTTCGAATAAAATATTAAAATGAGAATTTTATAATATATTTATTAAAATATAATTTTCACTTACTATAATCATGAATCATGTGTTCTATTAATTATCAGGGTTGGAAGAGGTACTTATTAAAAATACTTTTAAAGATTACGTGGAAAATATTAGATCATAATTTGGAGAAATCACTTTTTTTTATTTATTTCCCCAATTATGTCAGGTGTTTTACCTACATGTAAATAGAATAATTTCTTCTAACCCTCTTAGAAATTAGAGAGAAGAATAATGGAAGATTACATATTCCTTGGATGCATTGTGACACTATTCTAAAAATTGTAATCACAAATGAATGAAGTAGTGGTTATTAATAATATAAACACATCATTGATATGCGACACTTGGAGGCACCCTAGTGGGGGTAAGAAAATAAAACCATAAAATTTGGGATCTGTAAGGTTTGTAATTTGGTTGTGAAATTGTGAGATCATTATGAAAAATTGAATGTGTCGCAACCCTAACCCCGGTATCTCAGAGACAGTGCTTACTACAATTACATTGGCATTAGATACAAGTATTTATATCCTGAATTACCAATCAGTTTATTAATCTTGGTAGACTAGATACATACTCGAGTCCCATATTTCTTTTGAATACACAAATTAAAATATAACTATTTTAAAGAATAACTTTATTCCATCTAGAGTATCACTACATTTCATTCATAGTAATCTTTATGGAGTCCTGGGTAATTGAAACAAAATATAGGTGAGCTCAAATGATTGGTAAGGGTTAAGTAAATAATATTGTATCCTTAATCAATAATCATATTAAATATAGAATGAAAAATAACTGAACACACATTCCATTTAAATAACTAGATAAGGAATAATCAATATGGAAAGGTAACTAACTAAGAAAACATTCCATTTAAATAACTAGATAAGGCATAATCCATATAGAAATGTAAATAACTGAACACACATGGAATTTACATAACTGGATAAGGAATAATCAATATGGTAAGGTAAATAACTGGAAAAAAATTCCAATTAATAAAAAAGGTTTGAAACAAATATATCATGATATAATATCATTGTGAAAAATTTGTGGATAATAATAATTAAATTCTAAAAGAAGGAAATTCGCAGTTATTGGACTTCATGTATCTGGATCATGATACCAAAACCTCTAAGAACATTCCAAAGTTGGTTTAACCTACAAGTAAAAACCCATTTAATTCAAGTTTAACTGAATTTCATCCAGAGACCTACTGATATAACTAGGACCTATATAATTCATGGTTACACCCATCACAACATTTCCAAAGCATTACACATATATCGAATATTCTATTTAATTGATAAAAATGTACTATATCATCAAATTTATTGATTGAGTAAAGGATACAAATTTATCAATATTTCCCCCATTAATCAAATAACATTAAATGTATACACCATGTGAAAAAATGGTTCACATATTTTGTATCAAATATATCCATGATAAATGATATGGATAATTAGGAAAAACATAATGTCTAATGATCATAGGAATGTGAATAACTCACGGGGAATTTAATGAATATGAAAATAAAACACGTAAGGGAATTTTAATATTATCCTTGATTAAATAATCAAAACCCCTTTAGAAGAATATTAAAGATGGTATTAATTCACAATATACCCATTGTGGTAAGAATAATTGATTTTTTTGTTGGTGAATAGAAATACCATAAAAAGATATCTAAAAACATTCTTGAAGAAAACATCCATTTCACTGTAAAAATAATTAAACATTTTAAAAACCTTATTCTTTGATAATAAATTTTAATAAAAAATTATCTAAAAATATCCTTGTAAACATTTAAAGTATGCTTCAAATAATGGACGATCATTTTAGTGGGTAATTCTTTACATGTCAGAAAAACATTCTTTTTCCATCGTAAGAAGGTTATAAAAGTTACATGTTCAGAAAGAGAAAAAAAGATTCCTAATAGAACATTTTCAAAAAATAAAAAGTGATGAAAATTATTTTAATAAATAATTTAAAAAAAATAAAATCATTTTTGGAATCATTTTTGGAAAACATTGTTTTGTAAGAGAACATATTTTTGACTGAAGAGTGAAATAATGTCATATTTTTATGAAAGAATTTTCTAAAACATTTTAAGTACCATAGAGTGTAAAAGTTATCATATTACCTGATATGTTTTATTAATAACCATATGATACTGAAATGAAAGGGTTTATTAGGAAATTTTGAATCAATTTCCATAAATCGATATTCAAGAATTAATAATATCGATTAAAATGGGATTGGGAAATAACCCCTTAAAAAGGTAATAACATTGTAGTGAGAATATTCCAATGAATTAATTGTGTGTATTCACTATAAATTCCAATAAAATAATTTTATATACATCAAATAATTAGTAAAAATAATTGTATATATAATATTATAATTTCAAAGAAAACGAAGGAGTAATATAACCTAATGAAATGAAATGGAGTTATTAAATTCTTTAACACTTGGTAAATTCAAATTAAAATAACCTTAGATAAAAGCATTTAAAATTAACACATAAAATACCATAAATAATTTAGTATTCTTGATATATACACATAAAATGGGTAGTATGCACACCATATAAAAGGAATTTGCTGTGAAACATTATAATATGCCTCAAGGAAATGAAATTGAGATGAAACCCCTTACCTTATACTTTTTTTGGTTGAACATGATTCAAAATCATATATAATTTTTTTAAACATGTTTATAACATATATTAGAACCATGTAAATATTTATAATATCATATATGATCCCATTATAACTTCTTATTTCCTATTCTTTAATAATCATTCATTATTTTCATTGATTTAGGTGTTAGGTATATTTTTTCTCCTACATGTTTCTTTAATATATATTTGATTCTTGTAGAAATTATAGAGTTCAAACATCTCCAAAATAATAATACTTATATAATAATAATAATTTTACATCAATTTAACTTTTAAAACCAATCATTAAGGATGGTTATGAAAATGAAGTATGTTACAATCATGTAAATGGTATACCATACATACGAATGAGTAATGTTTTCATTTTTCTATAATCATTGTGAGAAGGAGTTAAGTAATATAATATATTTTCAGAAATATTCTTTTATCATAAATACCTTTTTATTTATTTAAATATACATATATATATATAATAAATGTTGTGTGGCTATTAAAATAGATTGATGTCATGTCAAGAGGGTGGTTGTCCACACGTACAAGAATGATGTTCTCATCTTTCATTTAGTGTAAAAGTAATGAAAATGAAATATATATTATCATTATATAATAATAAATATCTCATTAATATAATAATTATTTAATTTATACCACATATAATAATTAAAATTTCCCTCACAACATTCCATGTAATAACTTAATGAAAGAAGAATAACATCACTTCGCGAGGCAATAGTATGTCGTACACACGAGCGATGTAACCATGTCTCCTAAATAATGGAAATTTAAAAAAAAAGAAATATATATTATTTAAATACCACAAAGGTATAATTATATTATTAAAATCACATATATAATTTATATCCACAATCATAACAATCCAATAGATGTGGTAATGGAAAAATCAATGACATTAGTTCGTGAGGCAATAGTTTTTCGTATAGAAGAATGATGATTTTGTAACCCATTTCAAGGAAGAGGGGAGAGATAAAGGTCGTGAAGTAATTATAATAAAATACTATTATATTTTATATACTTATTTTGTTATATAATCATGTTTTTATAAGAAATCAATGAAATGGATAATTAAGTAAAATAAATATTCTTGTTGAAGAATATTACATCTTCTTTAGGTATCTTCATTTCTTTGGCACTAAACCATTAATAGGTTAAATTCGTTCCATAGATAAATATTTTTGGATGATTTTAGGTTATTTTGGGAGAGATATGGGATGGTATTTTTCAAACAAAGGTGTGTTTATGGTGTGATTAAGGTAGGATTGGAAGTGGGGTGAGCGGAACACTAGTATTTTTCTGAAAGTGTGAATTCCAGCAACCTAATTTCATGCCACCAGAACCCAATAATGGTCCATTATCGATCCTAGAAACTATAAGGTCAAAATACATCCATAAAATGGGGTTTTTAAAGGTATTGGTTAATTTTTAAACCTTCTATTCTAAGTTTAACCACTAAGTAATCTCAGCTTTATATTAATCACATTAATTAATTGTAACTATTTTTATTAATAATTATGGTAAAAAATTAATTTTTTCTTATAAAATAATATAAATTATTATTATTTCAAATATAGAATAATTTTTTTAAAATTCATGTCATAGAAGTGGAAATTTGTAGTTTAAAATTAACATCGAAGACATGATGAGACAACTGGTTTTTAAAGTGAAAATGTCAACAATATTACTAAATTTTATATTAAAATTAAATATAAAAATGATTAAAATGTCCTAAATTAGATTTATATTTGTATAAATTATTTAATTTTACTTTAAAACAAATTTTAAACATAATTTTACCTAGTAAAATATTTAAATGAAAAGGCGGTTTTCAATTAAAATTCAGTATTCATAATTATTCATCAAAAAATGAAAATTCTCAAAAAATTACAAAAAAAAATCACCCAAAATAATTTTAGGGTCTGCATCTATAAAATGAATTTTATTTTTTGAAATAAATATTATAAAAGTTTTTAAAATTACATTTATTTTATGTGAACATGGCACGACAAAGCCTTTTTTTAAAAAATAATATAATTTTTAGAAAATAATTCTCCTAAGTTTAAATTACTCTTATTTTATTAATAATAAATACAGAACTAGTAAAATTTTTTTAACTATATAATTTCATAAGTTTTTAATCCTATTCATATCCAAAAATTTAATTATTATGAGATAAATTTCATTTTATATAAAAATGCTAATAATATTCATTAAAACTCAGTCTCGAATTTAATGTAAGCTATTGAAGAAAGTAATTTTTGCATGTAACTCAAGATAAAATTAGTAATTAATTCATTAGAGATATACCATAGATTTAATTTATTTAAAATATTAAAAATATCATAATGTTTTTGATTTTATATTCCTTTCATTGGTTGTTTTAGTGTGTTATACATGCAATCAGATACAGTGCTCATTTTCTATAATTTTTGGGTGTTACATTCCCTCCCCCTTAAATAAATTGCATCCTCGCAATTTAAAAATGATCATGGAAGTCCAAGGTCATATATTTTAACTGTATTCTATAAAAAATCTGACATCATAAAATTTTTAACAAGATAAACTCTTAATAAGAGAGAAATAGAAGTACAACAGTCATATGGAATACCATATAACTAGGTTTATATGTAGGATAACATTAGTGGAAAGTAATGGTATGGACATGAAGGATAAGTGTAAATAATTATAGAGAGTAATAGATCTCATTGATAAGTTAAAGTGAGTGATCAATTGAAATTTAAGGGCATAAAAATCATCAATATGGGATAATCTAAATGAATATTTTATTAATCATATATGAACACAATAAGATAACTTTTTCATTTTGAGATCTTTTTCCGGATGTTCATTTATTATTTTACTCCCTAAGAATATGAGGAAACATATATACTTGATAATTTACTATTTTATAGGCACAATTTCATCCTTTTTATCCCATAAATTTCCAATTCATCCCATATTCTAAAAAATGAATGTCTAAAAATGTATTTGTTTATGCTCAAAGAATTAAAATTCACTTTTAATATATTATATTGTCCAAAAAAGTGTTAAAATCCTTTGGGTTTTTCTAAAAGTATTTTATAAAACTAGTGTGGTTAGGAAAATTTATCCAATACAATGAATTAATATCTTACCCTCAAAAGTGACAACACAGGTTCATCATTAATATCTTAATTTCAAATGTTTTACCTAAAAATAATGACATATTAACAAGAAATTTGTCTAGGCTAGTGGTAGGTGCTAAACCAATATCATCCTTTGGTCACGGGTTCATGACCTATGGCATTACTGTAAACGATGGTTTATCACCCAATATACAAGTTGTACATTTTCTAAAACCATATTAATATGATTCCAAAAATAAATATGATTGACATCCATGAATTTTAATCATTAAATAAAAACATTTCTATGGTTTCTGATAAAAATCGAATGCATAAATACTTTATCAATTTTATTTCCACATAGGACATTCATTATTATAAATTTTAACTTTAGAAGAGTGCATTTATTGGAGTAATTCTTAGGTTCCCCACATTTAATACAATGAACTATAAATGGGCCTTTAGGGTTGTATTTATTTACTCTCATCACGAAATGCATTTTTCCTTGAAAATTATTTACATTATGACCTTATTTTACACACATAAAACATTTTCCCAGTCCTTCAAGACTCATTCCTGGGTGTCTCTTTCAACATTTCTGACCTGATGGAAATCAATCCATTTTCCCAATATGGTCTCCTTCATTTGAGTTCTTAGAGAAATGCATCCTTCTATTATTTGGTGAGCATGGGAGTTGGTTAACATACATTTTGTCAATCATATTTCAGGAAAATTGATTATAGATAATTTAAATGTCTTTTTATCTTGTATTCATCTCATTTTGTTACTTATATCCCCCACATTTTTCATCATATTCAATATTACCATGGCTTCTTTAGGTTCCATCCACTTTCTAAAACTAAATTCATAATGTGAGTAACAAAATTCATAGTGGGAAGAACATATAATAGTTTGTAGGATATATAAATCATTACACATTATTATAAATCTAAGACACCTTAGGTTTAACCTTGATCACTCATTGTCATTATCTCATAAAATACTTCATAACGGTGTGTAGTAAAATGTGAATTATCCTTAGAATACACCATTTCAATATCAAACTTGGTGAACAGTAATTATTGTTGTCATATACCAATTAACGCTCAAGTCTAGCCAGTGCAACATTTTCAAGGTTTCAGATCATATGTCCCTTTATTTCAGAATGAAATCCACTTGTAGTATCCATATATATATATATATATATATATGTATTTCAAGGATAAACCACATAATCTATACCACACCAAATTTATAAAATGTTATTATATACTTATCCCAAAATTCTATCATAGGGTTATATTCTGTAATATATGTTCTTCTAAACCTAGTTCTAATGGTTTCTACTAAAAATCTTTTGATACCAACTATAGTGACCCCAACCCCGGTTTCCTGAACCAGTTCCTAATACCATTACATTGGAAAAAGATACAAAGATTCAATTTAAGGAATGATTATAATAGTAGTCTTGGTAAACTAGATACATACTTGAGCCGCATATTACATTTGAATACACAAATTACAACCTAATTTTTTTCTAGTATAACTTTATACCATTTATCATATCCCTACATGTTAATAACAGTAATCTTTTTTAAATCCTAGGGAAAGGAAAAAAATAAGGGTGATATCCAACGCTCATAAGGGTTAAGTATTGTAGAATCTATCACGAATCAATAACCATAATCAATATGGTCCGGTAAATAATTGAACACACATAAAATTTAAATAACTAGATAAGATATAATAAATATGGAAAGGTAAATAACTGAACATAAATGAAATTTAAATAATGGGATAAGAAATAAAAAATATGGTGAGGTAAATAACTGAATATACATTACCTTTCTTGCCATCCTCTCTCCTAGTAAAGACCACGGAAGTGCTTGAGAATGCTATAAAAATCCATGCTTTCATGAGACAACATGAGCTCACTGGACATTAATGATAAAATCAAACATTGAATGTCAACTTCATTATATATATGTTTCTAATTGACTAGGAAAAACTCATCACTTGCCTCTTTGGTAGGCAGATCAGGTAATGATGAGTCCAATATGTAATACTGTTGTTCATGGTGTAGGATAACCTGAAGGCATCTAAACCATCCTTGGAAGTTTCTTCTAGTAAGGATGTTGTCTTTACCCATAATTGATCACGGGGATTGTGTGGTTTACAAGCTTGTCATTTTTAATCTATAATTAAAAAATTAGATCATTAGTACTTTCTCAATTAAATTTCATGAGAAATAATAAATTAATTTTATTAAGAGTCCCATTATTTTATCATGTCCAATTTACCTCACCGTTGAACTCGAAATGTCCTATTGCATTGACATTCTAGTGGAAAGGATCCATATTCCCCTTTGCATAACCCCAACATTGGCTGCTCAAGCTATTTGTTGGTATTTAGGTAGAATGGTCATTTCCAACCATGGGCTTGTAACTCCTTGACCTGTTGAGTGGACTTCTTAATCCTGAAATCCTGACATTGGATTACCTCAACTCTTGCCTCCAATATTACACTACGTCTAGTTAGGGATACTCCCTTTGATGTAATATGGTTATGTCAACTTGAAACCTTTCGTAAGGGATTCCTGTATAAAAGTATGTTTCCCAACAAGGGTTGGTCAAACACATAGTTTTATTGAGTTTTTTCCTTAACCATGTAACATAATGCTTGGTATGACTTAATATTTTATTTGATGGATTTTTATCTATTATATGTGATTTTTTTATTATCATTATCACATTCTTGTTAATATTAATTGGAACTTACATATGTGAATAACAAAGTATTGATAATGTTTACACATTAACCTGGTTTATTTTAGTTCCATCTTGTTTTCCTATTTAATTCATTAATTATGTGATCGTGACAACACAACCATAAAGATAAACAATGCAACTGATAGGAATAAAAATAAGAAAAGCTAAAGATCATGAGATTTTATAATGGTTAGTTTATCTAGAAGTTGATAAACTAAACCTGGCCTACGGGAGAAACACCATTATCCTATTAGGTTTGTGTTTATAGATTTCCACATTTCCACCTCTGTATCTCATGGGATTAGTTTCATCTCAACTCCATATTGAACCACCTCCACCGGCATGCGAGTTCCATCCATTACATATGATTTTAAACTGACACATAGTTGAGGGAAAAAATAGGGTTTTAAATAAAATAATTCTTAGGAACATAGGCTCTACATATTAATGAGGAGAAGGAACGCATGCAACCAAATTTAAATAAAATAAATTAATTAAAAGAAACCATCAACATGAAAATTTCCTAGTCTATCTCAGGATCATCCAAACATACAATGATATTTATTCTTAAATAAAACTAGAATTCAATTATTTAATCATTTTTGTTTAAGACAAATCATGTTCGAATAAATTAATTTCCATCTTTAATTAATCAATCCTTTTATCGTAAACACTTTTCTGATTTTCCATGAGATTCTCATCCACGATAATTTTAAAAAAATAAATTCATTTAAAATAATCATTCTATGTAACATTTACCTTTGAGGAAACTCTGTGAATTCCTATTAATAACCTCCCAAAGAGTAGAAATGAACATTATGCATATGTTGAATTAAACACACATATCTATATAAACACCCATCACGTGATGTGCCTTAGCTTTATTCCCACACCATGGTACATGTCTCAAGGGTTTGTATAATATAATAATAAATTTTAATAAATATTTGTAATTTGGATGAGTACACGGCATGTATTTCCATCTACATGGAATGTACTATAGTTCACCGTCTATCTAAAGTACACTCAAGGGGATATGGTGTGAGAGTTTACATAAGAAATCATCAGAGTACATGGTGTGTCTAGTGGGCCACACATTGTGTAGTATCCGTGTTACATGGTCTCCATCTAGGAATTCTCTGAATGTGGTACACATTCCAACCCTAACCTAAAGGGACTACATGATGAGATTAGTGGGAAACATGGCGTGTAATCTAGAAAAAACATGCCATGTATTTATGGTCAACACACCGAGTCTTTAATTCATAGACAAAATCCAATGGCATGGCTTGGTTTGGTGAACTAGACCCGGTGTAATAAAACTTGACTACACAGTGTGCAATGCCAAATACAGACTGTGTGTTTTGTTGTGGTATGGATAGGAACCTTTGGCACCTACATATGGGATCATTTGTTTATTTTAATCACAATTGAAAGTAAATATTGTTTCTGTAAGGTGAATGAGAAATGAAAGAGGATCAACATATCTCGAGATTCAGATTCGTAGAATGATTCACATGAATTGAAACAATTAATTTTTAAATACATAAATCATCAAAAAAATATTTGAATAATTAAAAACTATGATGTAACCCCTTTGATACAACTTGAAGGTTCTGGACACAGCGAAAGTGTAGTTGGACTGGCGCTCAACATTAATTTGAATCATGATCAATTAATATTCCTGGATCAATATGATGATGAACGCTATTCTCAATGAAATAGAATCGATGTTTTAGACCAAAACCATTATAAAGGATCTTTCACAACATGTTTATAACTAATTTAATTATTTTCATATAGAAAAGATTACCCGGATCATAGGTATTTTCTTCATTTTTGATGTTGATCATCTAGAATGACCCTTCTGGATTATATCATTGTGTTTATAAGGATACAAACTAAAATCCATCTAGTGATGATCCATACATACCCTGCTGGACTTAAATAATCCCCACTCATACTCTAGGTGATATCGTTATGAAGTGACAGTCTTTTGTCTGTCATTCTAGATCTCTTTTTCTTCATCCATGAAGAAAATTTCTCATTACTGAGAGGGGTGGAATGATTCTTTGAGTGGGAAATTTTTTTGCTCAACAATTCTCAGTTCACTGGGTGTGCATTTCGATACATGGAACCATAGACATACAAGCCTATTTATCAAAATCAGGATTCAATTAAAAAATTTAATTGTGTAATAGAAATTAAATAAATTCATAACCTTAAAAAAACCAAAGATATTAATAATAATACTGCATCATTATTTATGGTGCACCAACTTTCACATGATAAAATTATAAATAAAATTATATATCCCAAAATAATATCAGCATTATTTTTATTTTTATTTCTGATAACTAGTTAAATATTTATTTACCATGTTAAAAATAATTATTTTACTACCAGACCAGCATTGGTCTTCTCGAACTCCACTTCCATTTCTTGAACACCCGAATAAAAAAATAACTAATTTATTCTCCTAAATAAATATTTTATTTAAATACTAGTAAATAAATATTTAATAAATGTTCAAAAAAATAAAAAATAAATATTTTAGCCACAATCTAGTGAATAAATATTTATTTAATACATTAAATCAATTTAACTGGAATAAAATTATTCCACTGTATTGAGAATAATATTTATTCCATTAATTAAATTCAAATAGAATTTAACAGAGACCACCAGAAACACATACTATGAGACCCTGTAAGATCTTTTCTTTTTGTCATTAGGCGAGCTTGGATAAATACCAAGAGTACTGTCCAGCAATGGGTCAAGGAACCAAAGAGAATGAAATTAAAGCTACAACAATGACATCCACATAAGAACACTCACTGTGTAATATAATCCCTTGTCTCAATATCACATCACGAAGGTTTCATGATAGTGTCATCAACCATTGTGTTTGATATGTCATTCATTGACTATATGAAATAAACCCATCATTACACCATGGACATGGAATTTCAGGAGAAGGTTTTATTTCAATAAATGTTCCGAGATATCAGACTTCATAAATGTAAGGGACAAATCTTTCGTCGACATATCCATTAATAACAAGCCTCTCATGATGCACCCAATGTACCGTACTGCCCACCAACTATCTCTATGATAGTTTTCATCAGTAAATAAAAGTGCAAGAGTCATGACACATATTAATGTTAATATTAAAGTCTATGGATCATTACACGTGCTCATAGATAGAAATATTTGATGACACAAATACATGTGGAATTCCCACTAGAGGGTATATTCTCATAATCTCCCATCTTGTAGATTACCATTTATAAACTTCATGAGTGGAAATATCATCTTCTTTATGAGTAATAACACCTAACAGACTATATAATATGTGTCCCATTATAATATCTCTTCTAACGATAGAACTCTATTTTAGAATATTTTCATAGCACTTCAAGGGTCTCATAATTGCGGGGAAATTATATATCATTGTCAATGCTAAAAATACTCCAGGACATTATTACACAATAGTTTTGAGAAATAATGAAAAATATGTAATAAGATATTTAATATTTAAATATATTAAATATCCATGTAATCAAAGTACAACCAGTTGGTTCTAGGACATGAACTCTTACAAACTTCCACATGTACTAGATCCAACATCCTATGACTTTCAGTTCGCTAGACCTCACATGATGATCATGTTTCTGCTGAGTCAATGATTTAGTCAAGGGGTCCACCATGTTGTCTTCTATGGAAATACTACTCACCTCAACTTCACCTCTTTTAGAAAAATACCTCATGATATGATACTTATGAACTATATACATCTTCCGCTTACGTGACCTTGGATATTTGGTGAGATCCACCACCAAATTATTATCATAGTACAATGTGATGAAATATTTTCTTCTAGTTATCACATCTAGCTCCTGGAAAAACCTTTGAATCCAAAATTTTTATTCAAATTCCATAGAAGCTGTGATATACTCAGACTCTGCATTCGAATCTACGACCAAAGTCTGCTTTGAGCATTTCCAGCTCACTGCACCTCTATTCAAAGTGAAGATGTATCTCGTTTGCGACTTAATGACAACTTGATCAGTCCTAAAACTAGCACCTGCATATCATCTAATGACTAGTTCATCCTCTCCTATATAAACCAAAAACATGTCCATATTACCCCTTAGAAACATTAGTATAGTCTTGAATGCCATTCAATGGTGGTCACCTTGGTCATCTTGATATCTACCTACCGTACTCAATGCGTAGGTTACATCCAGCCTAGTACAAAGCATGACATACCTGACTGACCAAATATTTTATGCGTATAGAGACATTTACATTATGTTTCTTTTCTCATGTGTTTAAGGACGCATTTTCTTGGAAAGATGAATGCCATGTGATACTGGAAACAATCCCCTTTTGAATTGTTCCATACAAAATATCTCCAGTATCTTATCAATGTATGTACTCTGACTTAGGCCCAGAAATATCTTTGATCTATCATGATGGATCTTGATCCCATGAATATATGATGCCCCTCCAAAGTCCTTCATGGAGAAGCATTGATTCCACCATTCCTTAATATACTATAAGACTCGTATCTCATTTCCAATAAGTAATAGGTCATCAACATATACTATTAGGAAAATGACTACACTCTAAATAAACCATTTGTAGACACAAGGCTCAACATTGTTTCTTGATAAACACAAAATTTGTAATGGCTAATAAAAATTAATTTTCCATGACCTATATTCTTTATTTAATCCATAAATGTATTTCTAAAACATGCATACCTATTGGAATCATTTAGAGTTATAAACCCTTTAGTGTGTGTCATGTAGACATCTTCTTGAAGGTTCTGGCTAAGGAAGGATGGTTTGACATCCATTTGAAAAATCTCATAGTCGTGGTAAGTGATAAATGGAAAATATATTTATGATGGATTTCATCATTGAAACTGGTGAATTGTTTTTATTTTAGTCAATGCCTTCATGCTTCTTGAACCCTTTTGAAACCATTCATGCCTTATAGGTACTGACTTATCCTTTCATGTCCAGTTTCGTCATAAATACCCATTTAGAACCAATATACCCTACATCAACTGGTGGATCTACCAATATCCAAATTTGTTGTTGGTACATGGAATACATTTCATAATTCATGACTTATTTTCATTTGGCTATATTTGTGCAACTTAATTCTTCATTATAGGTTAGAGGATCATTATTATCAACTAATAATGGGTCACCATCATTAGTAACTATAATACTATACCGTTCAAGTTCTCATGACTCTCTTGTACTCCTATGAAGTTCTTATGTCTCTGGAATAGTTATTTATTCCATGGGGATTTTTGGAATCAGTTTTTATACCAATTCATGGGTACTTTGAGCCTCGACTTCATCAAATTCTATCTCACTCACACTATCTGTTTTTGAGATGTGCTCCCTCTAAAGGAATATACCGTGTGTTTCCAATATAATTTTTTTTTTCTAAAGTGTTTTATAGGAAATATCCCCTGGTTTCCTTGGGGTATCCTATAAAGGTAAACATTGTGCATTAGGGTGAAAGTTTGTTACCAAAAAAGGCCTTAACAAATGAATCACTTCCCCACATATTTAAATTCGATAATATGGATTTATTTCCACTCTAGAACTCTTATGGAATACCATTTATCAATTCAGTTGGTACTTGGTTTATTATTTGTGTCACTATTTGTAACACATATCCCCAGAAGTTTAATGGATGATTCTCATAACTCATCATTGATCTCACCAAGTTCAACAAGGTGTGGCTCCTCATTTCACTCACACCATTCCACATGGGTGTGTAAGGTGTACTGAGTTGGGATAGGATCCAAAACTCCCATAAGTAATCAATGAAGTCTTGATAAAAATATTATCCACCTTGGTCTGAGAAATATTTTCTCAATCTTCTTAATAACATGTTCTAAACATCATTCTTGTATTCTTTGAAATTATCAAAAGAATTTGACTTATACCTCATTAAGTAGATATATCAATATCTACTAAAATCATTAGTAAAAGTTATAAAGTATGATTACCCTCTCCTTGCTTCAACTAGAAATGGTCCACACACATCGGTATGAACCAATTCAAGAATCTCTTCAACCCTTTCACCTTTCCCACTAAATTAGGATTTGGCCATTTTTCCTTATAAAAATTCATGTTATACTCCTAGTGGTGTTAGTTTTAAAGAATCTAAATATTCATGTTGAGGTAACTTTGTCAAGTGTTCCTCATTTTCATAACCTTACCTGTGATGCAAAAGTTTGGTGGGGTATGAGTCTTGTGAAGTATCTTTGTTATCGATTGCAATTACATGGATTTTGTATTCCAACACGCAAAGACAGTTGTATAAAAGTTCACTACCAAAACAAATTCTATCTTTGTAAAAGAAGAAACATTCATTTTTAAACATGGAAAAAAATCCATATGTATCTAATCTGGATACATAAATATTGTTTTTAGTAACATATGGAACATAAATAGAACCCTTTAATACAAATATCATCCCTGTTGGAAATGTGAGGTGGTAGTCCCCGAAAGCTATAGTAGCAAGTCTATCTCCACAGGTTGCTCTTAGATATACATCCCCTTAGTCAATATTCTATAATCTTATCAGTTCCTATATTTGGATACATATGTGGGAACCCCATGATGAATTTAATAACATATTTTTAGAAACAGATAGATTTCATTCAATATGAAACGCACCCAGTGCTTCAGCTTGCTTCTTAGGCTGGGTGTATTTTTTCTTCCAGTGGACCTTCTTGCCAGATGTGAAACAAACAACCTCTTATTCCATTACCTTCCTTTTGATATTCTTTTTCATGGAAGGGCATGAAGAAGCTTTGGGATTAAATCCCATTTCCTTCCATTTCCTCTTATTCACCATAAGAACGGAAGGCTTATCATGCTTCATATAGTTGTTCACTTGGCGAATGAGGATAAGAAGATCAGATAAATACTTATCAATGTTGTTCATAATAAAATTAACAACAAAGATAGAATAGATCTTAGGGGGTGATGTGAGAATGATATTGGTTCCCAGTTCTCTAGAAAGTTTAATCTCTAGAACCTTCAAGAGCTCAATGTCGCCAGTGATATTGACTACATGAGGCCTATCTAGGGCACCCTTGTCATAACCAAACCCAACGGGGCTCAATCCATGACTCCCTATGCCCACCTCCAATAGGCTGGAGGCTAGCGTCTAGTGCCGAGTAGGCTATCACACACAAGGGAGGCATTAGCCTAATGTACATGTACACACGCACCCACATACACCTCCATGAAACAGTGCAAGGATATATAAGACTAAAAAGAAAATGAATGAATACATCTATGTCAAACCAGAGTGAAACAATAGTATCAAAAGGGAAAAACAGGGCCCACCAAAGGAAAACTACAAAGGGTCCAACCTACATAGAATGAGAGAAAACACTGCCAAAAACACCTTCCGGTAAACTCCTCAGCACACCTCCGGTAAACACCCGTGTCAGTCCCTCTCACTCAGTTCTGCCTACTCTGGGTCCTCCTAGGACTCCGTCGAATGGAATGTGATCTTCATAAGACACAAACATGTGCGGGAAAATCCCTTTCAAGGGGGGAGTATAAAAATAATCAGTAGGCACCCCAAAAAACCCAAAACAATAGAGAGAAACTGAAAGGAAACAGTCCACTCGTCCCATCTAGAGGGAACCCAGACGATAGAGAAACTCCATCTCATGACCGTCCTCATATAAACAAGACTAGTTAGCTCAACTCAAGAGTATGACCATACATACACCATGAACAATCTATATATACTCAACTCACGCACCAAGCCACATGAGGTACCGACCTCATCACCAGAAATGGTTCAAAACCAGGAAAGCATATTACATGATCACTGTCATCCCATATGACACTCATCCGAGAGAAACACTCCATTGGTTCCCACAGAAACAACTTTGACGCTCACCTGAGAGATCACGCTCGTCAGATATCGTCACTGAGGAAACCTCGCTGAAACAAAATAAACACTGAACTCCTCGGATTGGGGATTTATCCTAGGGTCCGCTAGGAGATACCAAAACCCACACCAGTATATGAATATCTAATAGATACGGGATCACTCCCAGGGTCTGCTAGGGGACACCACAACCCAATGTGGCATTCGTAGATCTCACAGATAGAGGATCACTCCCAGGATCCACTGGGGGATACCACAACATGATCTGGAATTCGACAGAAAAAAATCACTCAGATAGATGATCATCGCCCATGTAAAGGTGGTCACGACAATACCAGAAACCTATCTGGTATAACTAGTGATGTAGGGGATCGAACTGATGATGTCACAACCCAACAGAAACCACTCGCTGAGTTGGGGATCATATAACCAAAGATATCACAACCCTACTAAAAACCTCATGAGGAGTAGGGGATATTATACGCG
Organism: Viscum album; assembly: GCA_963277665.1. NCBI lineage: Eukaryota > Viridiplantae > Streptophyta > Magnoliopsida > Santalales > Viscaceae > Viscum > Viscum album. The sequence goes on from OY728139.1 coordinate 501,055,481, forward strand.
ATGATGTCGTAACCCTACAGAGCATGGCCCACCGCATAGGTGATCATATTCTCGATGATGCCACAAAACCTACTAAGTTAACCTATGAGATAGGGGGGTCTCCGCCGGTGGATAAGTGGTCACATCGATACCAAGAACCCGATCTAGGGAAACGATGCTAGAGGATCCCACTCCAGGCCCACCGGACGGATGCCACAACTCTAACAGATTAAACATCCCATCGAGTGGATCACAAACCCATACTGAGGTTGTGATGCCGCGTGAACCATCATAAGAATGAACCAAGGGAGTACCCTCAACCACTGTTGGTCTACACCTCACTAACCTGAGCGACCCGCTAGAACGCCACACCACGCACCTACATGGCTGATACTGGGGCCACCATCACAATCCACGTGGAAAAACACGCTAGATAGGCGGTTTACTCGCCTGAAACAGACAAACATTGAAAATGGAACTATTCACCATACCCAGTCCCTATGGGGCCCACACTATGAACTCAAAACTCATCATGCGGATCATACCACTACGATCCCCTCAAAAAAACCTGAGATTGATTACTTGTTCGTCCGAAACGGACACCCTGTAAAAAAGACAGTATTCACCAAAGCCAACTCGGATCGGACCCACACCTCAATCCCAGAACCCATCAAATGGATCGCACCGTTTCGATCCTCTCTAAAAAACACAAAGGATCGACTATTCATCTACCAAAAACGGACTCCTGGTGAGAAAGTTACATTACTCCATAAACGCCCTAACCCGACCTCATGGGGCCCGCACCCCAAACTCAGTCCCAACACCCGAAAACCTACATGAGAAGTCCTGATCACCATTAGGGCCTCAACTCCACTGACGGTGTGTCAATTGGATGCTCCGGGTAGAAGATACAATGGCCCGAAGTCGAATAATAATAAAATATTATTATTTTATTCGACGTTTCAAGCTCCTGGACCTCGATCTTGAAACTTAACACTCTTGAACACACACCGTAGAGTTCACCTTGATGCAAGGAACGTGTCTCCACAAATAGCTCACGATTTGGACTCCTGATATGCATTTTATGGGGGTTTAAAGAGCTCCCGGAATATTCTGACCAGACCACCGCTGGCTCGCCGGAAAATTGACCAGACCTCCGTGCCGCAACCGCCCTCACCAGATTCCATCGTGGGCACCTCCAAAATCCAGGTATTCCACCGAAAAACTTCCGGGAAAGCCTGAGAGCACCCTGGTGTTCCAAAATCAGATCTAAAACTTGTTTTGGAAACCTCAGGACGCAAACTATACAACCCTTTGACGATTTGAAGAATAACAGCACATAAAAGGGGTCCGAGATTTTAAAACTCAAACTGCCTACCTCGCGGGAAAAATGTCGAAGCATCAGGTGCAGAACGAAGCCTACGCCATGATGGAGCTCAATCCACTGATGATCAGTGCTGAAAACGGATGTCCGGAGCTCGATTCAGTGAAAAACGGATAAGGGAGGAGGGGGAGACGTCACCTGCAGGGGATGAATTGGTTGGGGGGAGGTGATTGTTTTTCCTATTATTTTTTTAATTAATAAAAAATCATTCTAAATCCCCCACCAAATCGCCTCCGACCTATCACCAATGAAAATTATGTCACGCCTAGGGTAAAAACAACGTTCTCAGTGCAACGGAAGACTCAGATTTGTGATCTGAGTCCCCGTTCATGAGTTATTCGAGCCGATTCTCGTAATTAAACTTTTCTAATTATTTAAAAAAAGTCCCCTGGTGGATTTTCTCACAGCAGGCCCACGCCCGCAAAGTTTACACCCCACCTAGGTTAAACGGCATGCTCCAGACGCAGTCGTTCCCTCAGATTCCTGTTCTGAGCTATTGTTTAGGGGATAACACACCCCTGCAATGTGAATAGTATAAAAATTCTTAATATTTTTATAAAATTAATTCCGGGTACACTGGGCCTCGGAATCACACCCCATCTTTGCACCTAGCTCTGGAATTATTCGTAGGAATATTTCAATATCTGACAGGGAAAAAACCTGAGCCGCTACATCCTCCCCACCTTCGAGATGTGCATCATCTAAAAGCCCTAATCTCAAGAAACGCGACTGGACTCTCAACTAGGTCTCTCACGCTTGTGAGTTCACCATCAAACACCCATGCCCGAACACATAATTTAGATGGAATAATCCACCACACCTCAACACTATCCACATTGGGCGACACTGACTCACCCGCATTGTTTTGATCGCATCACAAAAACACATCTCGGTGGGGGAAGGATCCCTATTCTTCATGTAATCGATGCACGTAGAACAACACCCACCCAGGGATTTACCAACGCTTTGAACAAACCTTGAGAAAGAAATGGAAAGGGAGGAGTACTACTACACTATGTCTATCAAACTACTGTAGAAATTAGAAAGGGAACAAGGCGTACCTTGATCCTTCTGCAGAGCCTCTGGGTCAACAGCCTCCAGGGCATGCAGCTATCCTCTCCCTCATCCCCCAGCTCCCTGAGCTCGGAGTGGACCACCTGGGGGTGGGCGTGGTGGAAACTGATACTACCTACCACCTCCTCCTCCTACACTAGCTCCGTCGCCACGTCCGCCGCCCTACAGATCTCCTTGGTCGAGACGTTGCCTCTACCAAGGTGGTCTGTCAACCGACTCCCTCTCAGCAGCATGACAGGTCAGAAAATCTCTATCAAGATGTCACCGACCATCACAAATGTAACACTGCCACTATTGTGGCTGACCAAAACTAGTCTGTGAGCCCTTTGACCCCTGAGCCTCGGATCCTCCATCCTGGGGTCGCCTCCGGAAACGTCGGCCACGTCAGGGCCCTTGAGTCTTTTGTCGGCTACCAGATGCCAATCTGACTGACGAAGTCTTAGCTCTCGCACCCCCAAAACTACCAGGAGGGATATGCTCATCTAGAAATCTCTCCACCACTAGGGCCCGCTCCAGCACTCCAGTATAGGTGGGCAGACACAAGGAAACCACGCCTTCTTGTATGTCCTTGTGTAGGCCCCACTCAAAGGTCTAATCCCAAAATAACTGGTCTCGAACCATATCCATGGAGTAGCATGACAGGTCTGTAAACCTCACTGAGTACTCCAACACAGTCATGCCCTCTTGTCGAAGCTACAGAAGCTCCTAGATCTGCACTGACCATAGCATCACTGAATAGAACTCTTCCCTGAAGAGCCACTCAAACTTTTCCCATGTGAGCATCTCCTCATCCAAGGGTTTGTGTAACCAAACTCCACCATCACCCATCTGAACCATGTATAAGGCTCTCTTCTAGGACAACCATCTAATTTGGGGGTGTCCTCACCAGGTGGAAAACTAGGGTGACTGCTTCGAGCCAGTCATCTGTAGCCTGAGGATCAGGATCACCCCAGAACCTCAGAGGTCGCTGCCTTTGGAACTCGTACACTCCACTCAGCCTGCGCACAACCTCATACTACCCTTCTAGAACATCCCACAGCTCGACAGGTGGTGTCTCAACTGGCGGACCACCTGGAGGTCCATCCTCAGAACATGCGACCTGGTCCACAACCTCTAGACGGGGCAGATTTTCAGCACAATCCCAATATGAAACTCTTTCTGGCTGTCATCATGGAGGCATCCTAAAATACATTCAAGACGCACTGTAGTCAAATAGTATATCTGGGGAGATGACTCAGGAAGAACAAGGGAAACCCCAAAACCCAGTCATATATGATGCATGTACCATTATGTCCCTCTAACTAGTGTCTGAACGTCCCAAGTCGAAAGGAAGATTGTCAGAGTCCTGGTGTATGGATACATCAACCACCGCACAAACACTGGAGTCTCTGGCCTTAAAGGCGATCCTGAAACATCATAACACTACTGCCATGAAACCCAAACCAAAATCACAGCTAGACCAGCTATGCTCTAAGATTCCAAATGCGGAACCTGCTCGGATACCACTCTATCACGACCCAACCCAAAGGGGATCAAGCCACGACTCCCCAAACCCACCTCCAATAGGCCAGGGGCTGGCGTCTAGTTCCAAGTAGGCTATCACACACAAGGGAGGCATTAGCCTAAGGTACCTGTACACAGGAACCCACATACACCTCCAAGAAACAGTGTAGAGATATATAAAACTGAAAAGAAAATGCATGCATAAATATATCCCAAACCAGAGTGTAACAACATTACAAAACGGGAAAAACAAGGCCCACCAATGGAAAACTAAAAAAGTGTCAAACATGCTCAAAAGGAGGGAAAACACTTCCAAAAACACATACTAGTAAACTCCTCAGCACAGCTCCGGTAAACACCCTGGTTAATCCTACTCACTCAGCTCCCCCTGCTCTGGGTCCTCCTAGGACTTCGTCGAAACGTATGTGGTCTGCACAAGACACAAACATGTGCAGGAAATACCTGTGTAGGGGTGACTATAAAAATACTCAGTAGGAACCCCAAAAACGAAAAACAAAATAGGTCAACTGAAATCCAACAGTCTGTTCATCCCATCCAGAGGGAACCTAGACGAGAGAGGAACTCCATCTCGTGACCATCGTCATCTAAACATGACTAGTCAGCTCAACTCGGGTATATGACTATAAATACACCATGAACAATCCAGATATACTCAGATCACGCACCAAGACACATGAGGTACAGACCTCATCACCAGCAACGGTTCAAAACCAGGATAGCACAATCCATGATCACTATCATCCCAGATGACAGTCATTCGAGAGATACACTACATTGGGTCCCACACAAATAACTCCAACGCTCACCTGAGAGATCATGCTCGTCAGATATCGTCACTGAGGAAACCTCCATGAAACAACATAAACATCGAACTCCTCTGATATGGGATGGCTCCTAGGGTCCACACGGGGATACCAAAACCCACACTGGTATACAAAGATCTCACAGATAGGGTATCACTATCAGGGTCCATTGGGGGATACCACAACCCGATTTGGCATTCGTAGATCTCACAGATCGGGGATCACTCCCAGGATCCGCTTAGGGATACCACAACCTGATCTAGAATTCAACAGAAACATGTCACTCATATAGAGGAACGTCAACCGCGTAAAGGTAGTTATGGTGATACCAGAACCCTATCTGGTATAACTCACTATGTAAGGGATCGAACTGATGATGTCACAACACTACAGAAACCACATGCTGAGTAGGGGATCATAAAACCAACGATGTCACAACCCTACTAAAAACCTCTTGTTGAGTAAGGGATTGTATACCCGAAGATGCCACAACCCTACTGAGCACATACCACCGCGTAGGGGATCACATTCCCAATGATTCCACAAACCCTACGGAGTTAACCTGCTAGATTGGGGATCACCACCCATGAATAAGAGGTCACAATGATACCAAGAACCCGATCTAGGGAAACGAAGCTATAGGATCTCGCTCCGGGACCACCAGAGGGATGCCACAACTCTAATAGATTAAACATCACATCCAGAGGATCAAAAACCTATACTAAGGTTGTGGTGCCACGCAAACCCCCGTAGAAACGAACAAAGGGAGTACCCTCTACCACTGCTAGTCAACACGTTGCTAAACCGAGCAACCCGCCACAACGCCACACCGTGCACCTCCTAGGCCAATACCGAGGCCACCATCACGATCCACATGAAAAAACATGCAGGATATGCTATTTACTCAACCAAAATAGACAACCTGTGAAAAAGGCACTATTCACCATAGCTAGTCAGTGTTGGGCCCGCACTGCGAACCCAAAACTCATCAAGCGGATCATACCACTGCAATACCTTCAAGAAAAACACACGTGATCGTCTACTCATTCATCTAAAAAGGAAACCCAATTAAAAAGGCACTATTTACCAAATCCATATCAGGTGGGGCCCACACCTCGATCCTGAAGCTCATTGAATGGATTGCACCATTGCGATCCTCACGAAAATACACACATGATCGACAATTCATCCACAAAAAACGGACTCCTAGTGAGAAAGTTTCCTTTCTCCTTAAATGACCAAACAGGGCCTCGTGGGGCTCGTACCCGAAACTTGGTCCCAACACCCGAAAACTAACATGAAAAGTACACTGCAACATCAGGGCCTCAACGCCACTGACAACACGTCAATCAGACGCTCCGAGTAGAAGATACAATGGCCCGAAGTCGAATAGTAATAAAGTATTATTATTTTATTCGACGTTTTAATCTCCTGGTCAATGATACCAAAACATAAAACTCTCTAACCCACACAAAATGGTTTTCATAGATGCAAGGAATACATCTCCGAAAACAGCTCGTGATTTGGACTCCTAATATGCATCTTACTGGGGTTTAAAGAGCTCCCGGATTATTTTGCCCGGACCAGTGCTGGCTCACTGGAAAACTGACCGGACCACCGTGCCAACCTTGCCAGACCGCCGTGCCACCTACCAGATTCTGCCGCGCTGCCACCACCCTCACTAGATCCTGACATGACCACCGTTGGAATCAGGGTTTTCCACCGGAAAACTTTTGGGAACCCCATAGAGAACCCCGGTGCTCCAGAATCATATCTGAAACATGTTTTGGAAACTTAAGGACCCTAACTATACAAACCTTATAACGATTTAAAAAAACAATAGATAAATGGGTTCTGGGATTTTAAAACCCAAACCACCTACCTCGCATTTGAAACGCCTAAGCTTCGAGGACAGAACGATGCCTGCGACGCGTTGGAGCTCGATCTGCTGACGATTGAAGTTGAAAACAGATGCTTGTGGCTCGAATCAGCAAGGAATTGATGAGGGAGGAGGGAGGAGAAGTCTCTTGTGGGAGAGGAATTGGGGGGGGGTGATTGTTTTTCCTTTTGTATTTTTAATTTAAAAAAAACTTCATTTTAACTCCCCCGCGAACTCGCCTCTGACCCGGCACCCACCGTTGACGAAAATTATGTCGCGCCTAGGGTAAACACGGCGTTCTCAATGCAATAGAGGACTCAGATTTGTGATATGAGACTCTGTTCAAGACTTATTCGAGCTGACGCTCGTTATTACACTTTTCTAATTATATACAAAAATGCCCTTGGTGGTTTTTCTCACAGCAGGCCAGCACCTACAAAGTTTACACCCCGCCTAGGGTAAACGACACGTTCCAGATTCAACTGTGCCCTCAAATTATAGTTCTAACCTACCTTTTAAGAGATAAATCACCCCCTCTATGTGCATAGTATAAAAATACATATTTTTTATAAAATTAATACCGGGCACATCGGGCCTCAGAATCACATGCCGTCTTCGCGCCTAGCGCTGGAATTATTCGTTGGAATATTCCAAAGTCTGACAGGGCCAAAACCCGAGTCGCTACGAACCTCTCCAAGCATAATCTGAAATAGATCTTTAGAGATCTCAAACCTTTCTTGTCCTTGTCTCTCATAGTAAAGACCACAGAGGTGCTCAAGTATGTTATAGGTATCCATGTTTTTGTGAGAATTAATGATGTCACTGTAAATTGATGATAAAACCAAACATTGAATGTCAACTACATCATTCATATGTTTCTCATAAACTAGGAAATCCTCATCACTCACCACTTTTGTAGGCGGATCAGGTAATGTTGACTCCAATACATAATATTTCCATTCACAGTGTAGGATAACCTGAAGGCGTCAAAACCATTCCTGGATGTTACTACTAGTGATGATGTCGTATTTATCCATAATTGATCATAGGGTTACTATAGTTGACCAGCTTATCATTTTTATTCTACAATTAAAATATTTGGTCATTAGTACATCCTTGATTTCATTTTATGAGAAATAATAAATTATTTTTATTTAGTATCAAACTATTTTATCAAGTCCCAATGGTCATCACCATGGAACATGGAATGTCCTGTTGCCTTTTCATTCTTGTCTGAAGGATCCACATTCGCCTTTTCATAACCCCAACAAGGGTTGGTCAAGCTATTTGAATGTATTTAGGTAGCAGATCCTTCCCAACTATGGCCATGCAGCTCCTTGATCGGTTGAGTGGACTCCCCAATCTTGAGATCCTTACATTGGATTTCCTCAACTTTTGCATCCAATATTACACGATGTCTAGCATGGGAAACTCCTCTTGATGTAATATGGATAAGTCAGCCCGAATCCTTTCAAAATATTTTCATGTATAAAAGTGTGTCCCAACAAGGTTTGTTCAAACACCTAGTTTTATTGAGTTTTTTCCTTAATTACGTAACGAAAGGAATGGTTTGAATTGACATTTTATTTGAGTTATTTTTATCTATAATGCATGAATTGATTATTAGCACCAATACATGATTGATAATATTAAGTGGAACTTAATTATGTGATCAACCATGAATTAATAATATTTATGCATAAACCGGATTTATTTAGTTCCATATTGTATACTTTTTTAATTCAATAATTATGTAATTTTGAACACACATCTATAATGATAAACCATGAAACTGATATAAATAAATTAAAGCAAAGGGCATGATCATGATTTTTTATAATGGTTATTTTATAGAGAGGTTCATAAACTAACCCTGGATTAGGGGAGAAACACCTTGAACCTTTTAGTTTCATGTTTATGTCTTTCCACCTATCCACCTATGTATCTATTGGGATTGGTTTCATCTCAGCTCCATCTTGAACCACCTCCACTAGCATGGGAGTTACATCCATTGCATATTCTTTTAAACTCACATGCAGGTGAGGGGTAAAAAGGGGTTTTACATATATGAAACCTTGGGCCCGAGGGCCCTATATATTAATGAGGAGAAGTATCATAGACTAACAAATTTAATTTGAATAAATAAATTAAAAGAAACCATCCACATTCAATGGTATTAGTCTAGGTCATGATCATCCATACATGAAATGATATTTACACATAAATAAAACTAGCATTAGACTTTTTAGAAATTAATTTCTAAAATAAATCATGCTCTAATAAATTAATTATCATCTTTAATTAATCAATCCTTTTATCTTAAAGACCTTTCTAAATTTCCTTGTGATTCTCATCCATCATAATTTTAATAAAATAATATTATTTTAAATTATCTTTTTATGTAACTTGTAACTAGGTGGAAACCTGGTGAATTCTTGGTCATAACTACCCAATGAGTAGAGATGAACATTAAATAGATGTTAAATTAAATACACACACATATATATAGATATAACACCTATCACATGTTGTGTCTCTGCTTTATGCATGCACCATGGTACCAGTTTTAAGAATTTTTATAATATAATAATAAATTATAATAATCTATGTAATTTGAATGAGTACACAACATGTAGTTCAAACTATATAGCATTTACTATTGTTCACCATCCATATGAAGTACATGCCCAAGGATATGGCATGTTAGTGTACTTTAGAAATACATGGAGTACACAATGTGTCCAGTTGTCCCCACACCGTGTAGTATCCGTGTTACACGGTCTCTAGAGGGGCAAGCCGTGTACGGGGTGCACGGTCCAACCCTAATACAATGGGACTATACACTGTACCCAGTGGGCAACACAACATGTAATCCAGAAACCGCATGCCACATAATCTTGGTTAACAGATGGATTCATTAATATTTTTAAAAACTCAAATGACACGACTTGGGTTGGTGGACCAAACCCATTGCATTAAACCTTGACTACATTGAATGTACTGCATAATACACACCGTGTGTTATCGTGTTGTATGAACATGGATATTTTTCACCTCTAGATGGAATACACTGTTTTATTTTAAAAAAAATAATAGAAAATATGGTTTCTAAAAGGAGAACGAGAAATGAAAGAGGGGGAATAGATCTCGAGATTCATATTTTCATAATGATTAACTTTAATTAAAATGGATAAATAATTAGATGTGTAAATCATCAACAAAATATTTAAATAATATTAAAATATGATATAATCCCTTGAATACCATTTGACGGTTTTAGGTGTAGTAGAAGCATGGTTGGACTGGCACCCAAATTTAATTTTCACCATGATCAATTATTATTCCCGGATAAATATGATGATGAACTGCTGTCTCTATAGAATAGATTCAAATATTTAGATAAATAAGGAATATGCCCAAAACATATAGATATAATCATACACAACATGTTTATAATTAATTTAATTAGTTTTCTAAAGAAAAGAATACTTGGATATTAAATTTTTTCTTCATTGATGATGTTGATAATTTGGAATGACCCTTCCGAATTATATTGTTGTGCTGGTGAGGATACAAAATAGAATCCCTGCAGTGGTGATCTATATGTGCTATGTTAGACACAGATTAACACCACTCATTCTCATTATTCTAGTGCAGAAAAGCAAGTGTCTTGTGTCGGTCGTTCTGGATCAGTTGTTATTTGTCCTTGAAGAACGTCTGTCATTATTTTTGAGGGTCGGGAAGAGGATCTGAGAAAGAAATTGATTAGCCCAATAATTCTCAATTCATTGGGCATGTAGTTAGGTAGATGGAACAATATATGTACGTGTCTATTTATCATCATGGGGATTATGTTAGAATATTTAATTGTGTAAAAAAATTAAATACATTCATAACCTAAGAGAAAACTAGTGATTTTAATAATAATACCGCATCATTATTTATGGTGCACCAATATGGGGAAAACTTAATTATAAATAAAATTCCACGTGAGAAAATAATAGTACTATTATTATTTTATTGTGTTACAACTAATTAAATAATTAATTATCGTCTTTAAAATAATTATTTTACTACTAGACTGGTCATGGTCCACTTGAACTCCACTTCCATTTATTGAACACCAGAATAAATAAATAAATAATTTATTCTCTTAAATTACTTTTTTAGTTACAAACTAGTAAATAAATATTTATTAAATGTTCAATAAAATAAAGAAATATAATTTTCTCACAATCCAGGGAATAAATATTTATTTAATATATGCAATCAATTTAACATGAATAAAATTCATCCACTGTATTGAGAATAATTTTTATTCCATTAATTAAATTAAAATAAAATTTAATTGAGACCACAAGAAACACTTAGTGTGTGACCCTCTTTGGATCCTTTCTCATTTCTATTAGGTGGAATTTATTAATGTCCAAGAGTACTTTCTAGTAATGGGTTAAGGAACCAAAGAGAATGAACTTAATTTCAAAACAATAAAATCCACATACGAACACTCACTGTATAATAAAATATTTTTTTCTCTATATCTCATCAAGCAGGATTCATGATAGTGTCGTCAACCTTTGTTCTGGATACATCGTTCTTTGACTACCTGAACTAAACTCGTTGTTACACCATAGACATGAAATTTCATGTGATGGTTCTATTTCAATCAATGTTCCATGATATCAACTTCCTTAAATGTAAGAGAAAAATCCTTCCTCCACATATCCATTAATATCATGCCACTCATGACGCACCCAACATACCCTACTTCCCGCCAACTGTCTATGTGACAAATTTTTCTAGTAAATCAAAGTATATTAATGTTAATCTTAATGTCTAAGGATCCTTACACACACTTGCAGATATGAATATCTAATTATGCAAAAACATGTAGAATTTATACTAGCAGGTGTGTTCTCATACTATCCAATCTTGGATATTATCAAGTATAAACTTTGAGATAGTAAGTCGCATCTGATTACGAATACTCGCACTTGATGGTATTTATACTATGTGTCCCGTTAGAGTATGTCATCCATCCACAAAAATATATTTAAGAATATTGTCATAGCACATAAAGATACCCTTCATAGTGGGGAATTTCTATGAAATTGTAAATGAAACAAATAATCTAGGACATTATCACACTATAGTCATATAGAACAATGATTAATATGTAAAAAGATGTTTAATATTTTAATATATTAAATATTCATGTAATCAAAGTAAAACCATTTGGCTCTAGGACCCCAAATATTAAAATAATAAATATGGAAAGGTATATAACTGAACACAAATGACATTTAAATAACTCGATAAGGAATAATCAATATGTTAAGCTAAATAAATTAACACAAATTCCTTTTAAACAAGAAGATAAAGAATAATGAATATGTCAACATAAATAAATGAAAACACTTACCATTTTATTAGTAAAATAATAATAGATTTCATCCAGATATAATATGATTGTGAAAATATAATGGATAATAATAACTGAATATTGAATGATGTCAAATCTTAATAATTATTTGTCATGTATCATGCACATTATACCACTACCATCATGACCTTTCCCAAGATGGTTTAATATACACATAAAACCCTGTTTAATGCTATCATAACTTATTTATCTCATGAGACATACCAAAGCATCATGGGTCCATATAATGTCGGGCCTCAACCATCACTGTAGTTCTAAATCAATTCTTATATGTTAAATAATCAATTTAATTCATAAACAATGTTTCATATCTTAAAATATCAGTATTTAGTAATTGATCCATATTTATCAGTATTTCCCCAAATAATAAAATAAATATTATAGTATTAAGTACATGTTAAAATTCTATGAATTTTCGGAAATAATCATATACATTATAAATGATATAGATAATTGGGGAATATTTAATGTTCAATGGTCATAGGAAAGTGAATATTTAAAGTGTAATTTAATGATAGTTAAAATGAATGAATGAAGTGATTGTCATACTATACTTATTTAAATAATCATAATCCATCCATATGAAGAATAAGGATGGTTTCAATTCAATATACACCCAATGGTGAAATAATAATGAGCTGTTTTTTGATAATTAATAGAAATGCTATTAAAATTTTTAAAAACATTCTTGAGGAAAATAGTGTTTTCATTTTGAAAATCATAAAAAAATTGAAAATAATTTTCTTTGTAAATCACATTTAAAAACATATTATTTAAAAATATCTTCAAAAAGTGGTAGAAGAGTCATCAAATAAATTATGGCAATGTTATCGGGTAATTACAAACATGCCATAAGTAACATTCAATTCAGACACTAAAGGTAAGATAAGCGATTATTTCATAAAGAGACAAAAAAATTTCATTGATATGTTTTTGTAAACAGAAAAAATAGATAAATATTTATTTAGTAAATCATTTCTTGAAGGATAAAAACATTTTTATAAATCATGGTTTTTGATGAAAATATATTTATAACTCAAGAGAGAAATGAAGTAAGATTTTCAGGAAAACATTTTGTAAAATATTTTAGGTACTAAAGAGTGGAAAATGTTAATATTTCATGAAAGGGTTCATTAATAACTAGAGTATATTTAAATGAAATGGTATATTGATCAATTTTAAGTAATTTCTTTCAACTAAAATTCAATAATAAAAATTCTCTATTAGAATTATATTGTGACATAAACCATTAAAAAGGTAATAACATTAAATTGAGAATCAACCAATGATTTAGTTATGTGTATCAACAGATAATAAATATATTAAAAGTTCAAATATAATAATATTTTATAAAATTTATTATACGTATACTCTTAGAATTTCCAAAAAACAATGATGTGGTAAAATAGTCAAATAAAATGAAATTGAGTTATTAAATTCTTTACTACCTGGTAAATTTTTATTCAAATCCCCGTAGATGTAATTTAAAAAAATTAAAAATAAAATACCATTTTATTCATGATATTATATTTAAAATAGGAATTATATACAACATATAAAATAAACTATGTGCATAACATTATAATATGGCTCAATGAAATGAAATTCAAATGTAACCCCTTACTTTATGCTTCCTTTTGGTTGAATGTTCAATAACATGATGTATAATGTTTTTAAACATGTTATTAACTTATAATAGAACCATGATAAAATTTATAATATCATATATGATCCCTTTATATCATGTTATTACCCATTATTTAATAATATTTAATTATTTTCCTTGATTTGGGTGTTAGTTGCCTTATTTTCTCATGCATGTTTTGTCATGAATGATCCTATTATGGTGCATATAATATAGTTATATCATCTATAGAATAATAATAATGACATATTTATGAATTTTTTCAATTTTACTTTTAAAACCAGTCATGAATTATGGTTTTGAACATTAAGTATGTTGTGATCTTGGAGATGGTATGTCATACGTAGGCATGAGTATTGTTTTCATTTTTCAATTATCATTACAGAAATGGGTTATATAATATATTATAATTAAAAAATGATACTAATATAATATATATCATGTTATTTCTTTATATATACTTATATATATCATCCATGTATTGTGGTGATGAATAGAGAGCCACATCCTTCCGTGAAGGCAGTAGTCCACGCATACACGAACGACATTATCAGCTTTCATTTAGTGTAAAAGTAAATAAAATGATATATATATATATATATTTATATATATTAACATTCCAGAATGATATATATTTCATTAATATCATAATTATTTCATTTATATGGTATAAAATGATCAATATTTCCCTTATCACCTTCCATTTAAAGAATTGGTGAATGATGAATCACATCACTTTGTGAAGGGGAAGTCTGTCGTACACACGAGTGATGTTATCATGTCTCCAAATGAATGGGAAAGAAAAAAATTAATTTATGATATAATGATAACAAATGTATAAGTATGTTATAAATATCACAAATATAACTTATATCCTTCATAATATACAACCTTGAGAGGTGGCAACAAAAAACTGGACGACAAAGGTTCGTGAGGCAGTAGTTTGCCATACACATGAACGATGATTTATAAAAACATTTTATGGAATAGGGGAGGGATATAAGTCATTAAATAAAACTAAAAAATTCCATTATATGGTATAAAATTATTTTATTGTATAATATTTGTTTGATAAGACATTAATTATGTGGAGAAATAAGTAAAATAAAGGATATTGTTGAAGAACATTACATATTCGTCGGGTATCTTCTTTGGTTGCACTAAAAAATTCATAAGATGTATTTATGAGAAATAGTAGGATTATAAGATGAATGGAGGGAATATTTTATGTTTTTTTGTTTGGTATTTGATGATTCAAATTGGTTTTATGGTTTTAAGAGATGAGAGGGGCTGGCCTTTTATAAGTGTGGTGGTGTGGCACACTTGTAATTTTTTGAAAGAGTGAATTTTACCTTTGTTTTTTCATTCCATCAAGACAAAATAATGGTAATTTAT
The DNA here is from genome assembly GCA_963277665.1 of Viscum album. Classification (NCBI taxonomy): domain Eukaryota; kingdom Viridiplantae; phylum Streptophyta; class Magnoliopsida; order Santalales; family Viscaceae; genus Viscum; species Viscum album. The sequence continues at coordinate 501,070,607 of OY728139.1, forward strand.
CAATAATATAATGTATAAAGTCAAAATATATTCATAAAATTTTGTTTTTATAGTTTCTGGTTCATTATTACACCTTATATTCTATGTTTAACCACTAATTAAAATCATTTTTACATTATTTAATATTATTAATTTTAACTATTTTCACTAATAATTATGGTAAAAAATTATTTATAACATATTAAAAAATATAAATTATGATTATTAATAATGTGGAATCTATTTTTCCAAATTCAATTCAAATTAGTAATGATTTTAAATTTAAAAGTAATCCTACAAATGCAATTTGAAAGTTGGTTTTTAAAGTGAAAATGTTCAGAACATTACTATGTTTCTATATCTAAATTAAATATTTTTTGGTGTGGTGTTCTCGTCAAAGACCAAAACACAAAAATTAATAAAAAAAATGAACTAGAAAAGACTATAAAAGTCTTAAGTAAGGAATTTTTTGATCCCTTACATAAATAGGGTGTAACTTAGGAGGAAGGTCATCCCTCCATGACACCTCGTGATTAACTCCCATGTTGGAAAGTCCGTCAAAGAGCTTATTAGCTTCCCGATAGTTATGGGTGACAATGAATTTGTCTTCAAATAGACAGTGAAAACAGTTTATCCAGCGAGGAGTAAGAGTCTTAGCTAGGTGAAAAGCACCATTCCAAATGGCCTGGACAATAGTAGTTGAGTCTCCCTCGATCCAAATGTTGTTTTAGTTGTGTAGCTTAAAAAAAGTAGTAGTGTGAATCACACTCAACATCTTAGCTTCCAAGGAGGAGGCAAAGCCTCAGGATCCATAGAAGCATCCAAGAACCTGGTCCAATTGGTTTCTGAAGATTGAACCACAGCTTGTTGGTCCTGGGTGTCCTTTAGAAGCATGATCAATGTTGATTTTAATCAAACCTAAAGGTGGAAAATTCCAAAAGACTTTCATGGTGTATTTAGGATGAGGGTACCTCCCATCAACACCGATGCACCGAAGAATCCCAAGATCTCTAAATGAGTTACTACAATGATCCTTCTTAGGAAAAGCATCCTCCCATATAACAATGAGAATTCTCATTTTACCTGCATTAATATTGAATGGATTATTGTTATAAATATAGTCATTTATACCACACCAGATCACATGTAGAATCTCTGCTTCAGCTGAAATAAAATGATTCCTAATTTGCTGGGAGTCAAATGAATCCACACATCACTATAACTAAAAGGATATAGAGATACAAGGAAACCATATGCACACAAAAATATCATGAATATAATGCCTAAGTGAAGTTTCCATATCACAAGAAAGGAAGAGTTGATTAATGTACTCTTGATGCTGATTACACATACGAGATTTTTAACGAAGATTAATACCGAAATATTTTAAACATATATCAGTGGGAAGCCTACTAGGAGCAATATGCCAAATGATAGTGAGTCTCGAGTACTTTATATAATCTTTATTAAAGTTTTTTTAACCAGCTCAAATTACCATAGAAATTGTTGAATAAATGGTTATAGTATCTTTCTGAATCATGCATACCATTATGAGCAGGTTCCCAAATTAGAAGATCATCAGTAATAGTGAAAGGATAACTATCCACAACATGCTTTATATTATCCGGTAAGAAAGGGTTTTTCATTTTTAGGATGCCCTTGATGGTATCAATAGTATACTCAAGAAGTTGAGTTTTAGAAACCAAGGATATAATAGGTGTAATAGTCTAGTTATCAAGCCAAAAATTTAACTTAGATTCTTGGCTAGCAATCCATATGGATTTATTCATAATAGAGACGAAATTATTTTTAATGGATGACCCGATTAAGGACGTCAAATAATTGAAATTTCTATTCCATAATTTATCAAGGAAGAAAATCCTAAGAAAGTCCATGGGAGAAGAATTATTTTGAATGAGGTTCTATGTGATCTTAGATTGAAGGGATTCATTAAAATTGTTAAGGTTTTTTATTCCAATACCTCCTTTTGTAATAGGTTTGCAACATATAGACCAAGGAATTGTAACCAGATTTCTCTCAAGTGTGCTCCCAGTCCAGACAATGTTTTTAAAGGAAAAATTAATAGATTTATTATTGATCTATTTTATTTTGAAACCAATTTAAAATATAATTAAAATTTTAAATTATTTAAATGAAAAAGCAGTTTTCAATTAAAATTCGGTATTTTCACTATTCATTAAAAAATATAATTTCTTAAAAAATTCCCCAACTGTCAACCTAAGATGATTATAGAATTATGATTTCAAAAATTATGTTTATTTTGTTAAAAAAATTAAAAAAATTTAAAAATTAGTTTTATTTTATGTTTTAAAGGCACAACTAAGCCACTTTTTAGAAATAAATTCTGTTTTTTGAAAATATTTCTATTTATTTCAAATTATTCTTATTTTATTATTAGTAAATAGATACCTAATAAACAAGATTAAACTATATATTTTAATATTTTATTTATTCCTATTCATAACATACAATTTAATAGCTAGGTGGTCATTATCATTTTAAATAATAATATTAATATTATTCTGTAAATGTCGGTATCATGTGTAAAGCAAGCTATCGAAGAAATTAATTGTTGTGTGTAACACAAACTAAACAAAGTGTTGCCTTAATTGCACGATAGAACACAGATTTAATTTATTTAAAATATAAAATATATCATAAAGTCTATGGATGATATTTTCCATTTTATTCTTGGAGTTCTATGTTATGCACATTATCAGATATGAGTTTCCTATTTTTTAAAATCCTAGGGTTTAATATAACTTGTATTTGTAAATATGGGGAAACGATCTGATTAAAATTGTTTCAAAAATAAATTTTAGTACAACCTAATTCTCTCCAAACCCCCTCAAAGAGTGTGTATTGGGATCTATAGTTATAAAAATATTTTTTATTTTCATATTTTTTATTCTTATTATATCTCATATATATATTTGTGAATGTGTATTTTTATTGGGTAAAAATTTAAATGCATTGTAATGTCCTGGATTATCCATGTAATTATTTTTTAAATTTATATGGGATTATTTTAATTCTATGCACTGAGATGAAACAAGATTATAATGACCAGGGTGTGTGGAATTAATGTTTGAAATATTTTTAGGTTTAATAAAAATAGAGCACATGTGTGTTTTTGGTAAATTCTATAAGGGTGCCTGGATCGAAAATCTAAGGACACCATTGAGCACAAAACATCAATTTTACCTTAGGCAGTGCATAACATCAGCTGACGTTGGTCATCTAAAAAAAATAATTTATGGATGTTTTAAGAGGAAAATAAAATATATTTAAAAAGTTATTTGATTTTATTTCTTTGATGTTACACAGTGACTCAGTAGTACTGCGATGCGGCGACTCAGCAACACTACAATGAAACATTGTGGAAATGCTGAAACGTGTTTAAAACACTAAAACATGTTAACAAATTTCTGCCATTAATCAGAGGAAGGGACCAGTGTTATAATTCATAACGCTATAGAATTTCACTAGTGCCCTGAAGTTTCCTAGGGGAAAGGATAAGGAAGTGCTCCCACTGGTGATGATGAACGATGAACACTGAAGAATGACAAATAGAGTATGTTCATGGATGGATTGTCTTCATTTATTAATTTTCTCCTTTGAATGATCCTATTTCTAGGTAGGTTTTTATTTCCTTCAGGATTCCATTCCCCGTTTTTGTTTCCAATAATGAACATGGACCAACCCATGAACAGGTTGATCTGCGGTTTGATCATTAACGTGGGATGGTTAAAAATGTGGTATTGAAGGGGATGAATCTCTTTAAATATTATTTTTTTTTCTCTTTAATATTTCTACAGATATGAATGGATCCAGGCCAACACAAAAAATTCCATGGTTCGTTCTACATGTGTTCTTGTTCTCTTTATCTCCAATTTTATTGTATTTTTGCTGATGTACCCCCTTCATCATGGAGGGCTTTGACGGGAGGTCTCGAACATGACTAGACCCCCAAAGAAATGACAAAATGATATTGAGCCTATGACAGTGAAGATGGTGACCCATGTTTTATAAAGGTATTATTGGATTGAAAAATAGTTCACCACGATGACAGTGGAGACCCGTAGAGGAGGAGATGCTGGCAGCGGCATGGGAACATGACAAAATGCCCACTCAGTAGCAGGAGGTTTTCGGCTCTCGGATTGGCAGCATACGACCCCCGGGTAATGTGGTTGTGGGTAGCAGATAGGGCCATGGGTGGTGGACAGTGTCGTCATCTTGATGGTTGGCAGTGGGCCTCGATCGGACACAAAGAAGGGTCGGGGTCCAACGGCACCGTAGCGGGACCCTGTAGAATCTGACGCGGGGTGGTTCATGAATCGTCCAACCATGTTGAATTTGGTGGTTAGATTCATTGACAAGTCGAGGATGCAGTAGCCAACATATCACGGGCAGACGAATCGGCCAACTCAAGCAGGCCGAACCGGTATCCAGTTGGGGCCAGCTGGGGTGGGGAGACCCAGTAGGCTGGTTCGACCCAACTAGTAGATTTTGATGGGACCGAGGTCTGGTCGGTTCAAGTCGGACTTAACTCGAGCCAACCGGCCCATTTTTTACTTAAATACCAATAACTCTCATAACATGTGTCTGTTTGATGAGTTGTTTAGGACATTTGGACCCTCGTGACTAGGTGGCCCTTTTAAGATACTCCAATAGGGTTTTCATGTAGGTTGGTGTATGGCATATTGGCTCAAGGAGTAGGTTCTCCTAGAGTGATAATGCTAAAGACAGAATCTTGTTACTGGTTTTGACCCATAATGATTGTGTCTCCTATAGAGTGTGTCTCATGTGACCCATACAGAGTTTGTCTCCTACGAAGTGTGTCTCCTTTGGATTGTGTCTCTTGTGCCCATATGGAGTGTGTCTCCTGTGCCTATACAGAGTGTGTCTCCTACAGAGTGTGTCTCATGCACCCATATGGAATGTGTATCTTGCACCTACATAGAGGATATTTCTTACATCTACACAGATCTTATCTCTTGCACCATAGTGGTGTGTGTCTTCTATAAAGACCCTAAGTGTGTCTCCTTGTATTTGGATATTCTTGTACTTTTTTAGTATATGTATCCTGGTCTGAGTTGACTCTAGTGACTCTCTTGATTGTAATTATTAGAGGATAAACTTTGTGTAACTCTTTGGTAGACTTTCTTGTGTCTTGATTTGGGGTTTTCTTTTGTGGTTTTGGGTCCCTATTGACTGTTGTTTTACTCACCCATATATAGGCTTCTCATGAACTTGTCGTGTCTGGTTCAGATGATTAGCATCCTTGATGGAGTCTTTATTAGGTCGGATACTAGGGTGCTTCAGGGTGACCCGACAGACACGATATGTTTCAGTGACATTCAAACAAGTTACTATACCTTCCCTTAGGGTAGGGTTTTCTATGAATGAGACCCAGGAGATTGTACTTTTAAATTTCAGTTGGGCTTGAATTCTAGCTTGTTTACTTTTCTATTTGTACTATTACTCCTAGTGGTTCTCATAGTGGGTTTAATAACTATTTACTCTTTGTTTTTAGTTTCAGTAATATTCTTTGCTACGGGTTCATGTTTACAGGTTTATAAGAAAATGGCTCCCCTTTGTGGGAAATGCCTACTTGACACTAGTCGCCAGAACGTGGCCTATGAGAGGCAGGCATCAAGGAGTCGCAGAATGGTCCCCATGGGATGGGTCATGAAAGAGTCTTATTAGAGGAAAATCATTTGTACTTTTTTTTGGAGAAATAGTGTTAAGTGTTTAGAGTTTGGATTATAGTCTCAGGAACTCATTGTTGGAGTAGCGGCGAGCGTATCCATACACAAAGAACATGAATTCTGATTTCTGACTCGGTACATGAAAAAACTTGTTGCCTTGTAAATTAATGGTTCATGCATTATATTGGAATCAAGTGTGTTCTCGTATCCTTCTTGGGTCAAAGTTATATCACCATGTAAACTCTATTGATCATGGTATATCTTTTTATCTTTCAGGATGCTTTCATACAGGCAACCAAACAGGATTCTGGGGTGCGACCAAGAGGATAGTTCATCGAGCGATGAGGCGTCAGTGCAGGGACCATTTTTACAGATATCAAATCCTAGTGGTGTACCATTGATACCACCAATTGGAGAGATAAAGTTATACCAGTGTTACTGGTAGAGGATTCATGCACACTCATTGTGTTTCATGAGTTTCAGAGACATTGACCTCCTAGGATCCGAGGTGAGACAGATCCTCATGTAGTTGAGGACTAGTTAGAGGTGGTGATGTGGGTTTTCCTCTCATTAAGGATGCCTCTTGACCATATGGATGTCCTAGACCTGAGTCTTCTATAGGATTCATTGCGGAGACGGTGGATCATGATGATCCAAATGCCTGAAAAGGTGACCCTCTCCTGGAAAATTTGAGTGTCTCTTCCGGGAGGAGTTCTTTTTTGAATCATTAGGCTCTGTGCATATACCGGAGCTCCTGCATTTGCAGTAGGGTAGTCATATGGTGGAATTGTACTCAGAGAGATTCATGTATCCTTCTTACTACTCTACAGATATGGTGTGGGACCCATTATTCAGAGCTCATACCTTCGACTGGGGATTACTTTGGGATAGCATGGTGTCGATGATATATCTTATAATCCATATGAATACTAGGTTTCTAGATGAAGCTCTCATAGTAAAGATATTTCTTCTGAAGCAGGCACCGATGGTGGGAGATACCACTGGGTTTCAGGTATTTGGGTCTTTAGTAGAAGGTAGCTGACAACTGATGCAGGGGTATAAGAAGTCTAGATAGTCCACGGGACAACCCCATGCCATGGGATTAGTTGTATGGAGATCATATGGTTGAGAAAATCATCTGAAGGAAGGGTTGTGATACTCGTGTGGTGGTTGGGGACATATGGCTAGAGATTGTCTGACCAGCAATACAGCTGACCTTGAGATGGTCAAGGGAGTGTCGAGGTAGTAGTGGAAGCAAGAAAAAGGTGGTCAGTCAGCATGGGATGTTGAATAAGAACAAGATGAGCAGGAGGAGGTGGATAGATGTTTAAGGCACTATCAACACCACCCCGAGGTGGTCCACCATGAGCTCAAGGAACTAGTGGATAGGAGAGAGGCCAGCGCTTGGATATGGAGGCTAACGATCTCAATATGCCTCAGATGATTATAGGTATGATCTATTTATTTTCCACCATAGATTCAGTTTTGATAGACATGGTTTCCAGTCCCTCTTTTCTCTCCATGACCCTTATTCAATACACAACGATTCCAATGGAACCATTGACTCAATCCCTATGCTTAGAAAATCTATTTGGAGGAGATTCAACGATCACACGTAGGTGCTAAATGTGTAACCTTACTCATGGGGTGATAGTTTCGGTTATGATCTCTTGGTGTCAACATCAAGGCACTATGCATCATTCTGGGTATGGAGTGGTTATCCACAGTTTGTACTCAAATCTATTGTTTTAGGGACACGGTGCGGTGAGTCTGGGGAGATAGGAACAGGTTCTACTTCATTAGAAAAAAGGAAACCGGAACATATCATGATGGACTCACACAAAGGACGGTGCATCCAATCACACATTGGTTTGATAGAGTGAACCTCAGTGTAGTGGATGAGACAAGTCCTCATATTCCTATAGTAGTGGACGAGTCTGAGGATTTATTTCCAGAAGATATTCCAAGACTAACTCCTCATAGGGAGGAAGACTTCATCATTGACATGTACCCTAGTATGACACCAATATACACATCATCATATCTGATGGCTCCCATAGAGCTTCATGAATTGAGGGTTTAGTTGGAGGATTTGTAGTGGAAGGGCTTCATGAGACCTAGTGTTTCACCAGGGAAGCCCCAATTTTGTTTTCCAAGAAGGAAGAGGAGATCATAAGGTTGTGTATGGATATTCGTCACCTAAATTAGGTGATTGTGAAGAATAATTATCCACTATTGAGGATTTATGACCTCTTTGATCAGCTTAAGTGAGCAAAATGGTTCTTGAAGATAGGCCTCAGATCAGGCTATCAGCAACTGATTAAATATATACTATATAAATTTCATTAAAATAATTAACTAAAAGTGATTTGTTTTAATTATTTAGGTAAAATGTGTTTTTTTCATAAAAATTTGGTTTTTTTAAAATGGATATGTTTTATTTTCAAAATAGTTTTGATTATTATTTTTAAATAATTGGTCACCAAATAATCCATTCGATATACTTGTGTAAAAATATTTTTTATAATTTTTTAATCAAATTCATACCCATCATTCTAATGGGTAGTTGATAACTATCATAATAATATTTTAATAATATTTCATGTTTCATTTATACTCAATGATTCATGTATCATAATCCAAACTTAGTGTATCTTATAATGCCAGATAATATCAACTCTTCTTATATTGAAAAAATTTAGAAAATGTTATGTTTATTTTAAAAAATATATTTGTCAAAAATCTCAGGGTGTTACACAATATTAATTCCACTTCCATTTGATTTTTATTTATAGGATGAATCTTTGATTGTTTCTTTGTCCTCGTCATTATCAATGAATTGCCATGGATAGATATATGAAAAATTACCAAACTTACCATATTTAAAACATTTAATATATAATTTTACTCTATACATACATTCACTTACTTTATTGAATCTTCTTGACAGAAGAGATTTCATCTCAAAAAATTCATTTTAATTTTATTATCGAAATTAAATGGCCTTTTCATCTCCAATTTTTAAATCATTGAGATCTTCAAAAGAAATTTCATTTCACCATTTTCTTTTTTTTAAGTGTTTATCCTGTTATCATTTCACAGATGATGAGAGGAGTATTTAATTCATCAAAGTGAATTCAAAAATATCATTATCTACCAATGATGAGATCTTAGCATCACATTTATCTAGAATAATTCTCACTAGCTTTATGAAAATAGGAGAATCATCAAGATATTATCTAAAACCACTGGTAGAACATACCACTACATTAAATATAATAAATAATTAATAAATAATTCATTTTATTATATTCTTCTATCTTATAACTTTTCTTTATTATTTGAGTTATTTTTCCCTCACTTTCTTATTCCCTTTATAAATTTTTTGAATTATTTTATATATCTCATTGGTTTTTTTCATCACATGAATTTGGTTAACTCTATATCAGATAATGATAAGAGTAATATATTTCTATATTTTCCATCATTTTATTCACTCATTTTATCAATAAAAGTATATATAGATAACTCATTAGGTACATGATAACCTTTAAGAGTAGCATCAAGAATATCCCTTCCAAGGTATTTCAATTAAGGAATCATTCTATCATTCCATAAATGAAAACCCCTGACAATGAAGGTAGGAAATACATTATAATTAATTGATTTTTTTATCCATGGTAGGGAAACAATTGGCAATTAATTCCCATCCTATTTTAAGATATTAATTGAAAATGTTCTTATTGGTATGGGAAAATTGAGGGGGTCAAATAATGAAATATATTATTATTTTTTCAATACCTATAAGACATAATTAATATTCATTAGATATCGTTCCAAATAAGTTACCCAAATAAATAATGAATAATAAAACATTTGTTACTGAGGTTTGTTTCCGTAAGGATATTTATATCTCTGATGTGTGGTTGTTTTTATCCAAACCACACACATTTTCTATATTATTATCAAGGATAGACATAGTAAAATGTATGACCTTATACCGTATATATGATTTGGGCTCTAACTAGTAAAGTACATATAATATTTTAGATTAAAAACCTTATTTTTTAGAAGATATATTTCCAATAGAATTCCTAAGATTATTTTAAATGTGATGGAACATGATCTTATTCTTCTCTAAGAAGATTTTAATGATTTTCCTCATCACCCAAAAAAGTTTTACACAAACTCAACCACTTTTGAACAGCATATACTCATCAATTTATAATGACATAATTTATGTCTTATATGTTAGTATTTATTAATAAATAATTATTGAGTATAATTTTCATTAATTCATGAATGTTAATTCTCATTTAATATGGTAGTTTTAAAACTTAGGATTATAAAATTTGTATTTTCTCATCAAATAAATCTCTTAAAGACTATGTTGAAAATTACTTTGGTATATTCAAATGTAATGAAATCAATTGCTTTAGAAATCCCAAAGAGATAATTTTTATTCAATCCTTCTAAAACTCATCTTATGATTCATCATACCGTATATTAAATAATCACACTCAGTATCTCATCTCTTAAAAAAGTAAAAATCATATAAAATGTAACTTATTTAAAATTACAAAAATTATTGGGCACTGATTTCATGCCATATTTGAATAATTGTATCCTCATAATCTCTATCATTCTTGTGACATTTATGTCCTCATTTAAATCACTTAATTTAAATGTAAAAAAGACTCAAATTACATTATCTCATATAGGTTCCTATATTATATTTACAACAAAACCAGTACACAAAATCCTGATTCATATACATCTGTTTTCTATATGTATAACATATATCTCAGGTGTGGCATACAATTATTGTATAAAACGCCAATAATAGGGTGAAAATATATTTCATATTGAGCTCATATAAGGAATATTCTCTATATGAGTATGAACTATAGGATGATCTCCATGGATTTATCGACTCATATAGCCACTTTTTAACATGTTTTTTTGTAAAGTCATATTTTAACTATCATTTATAATTATATTTATATTAATGTAATTATATCATGCTTACATATATGTTATGAACTCTAAAAACAAATAATATCTAAAAAGATCATATGTGTTATTTTCCAATTGATATTTATCTACTTTTGCATTCATGCATATTTCTTATTAAGTTCATTACAATATGTTCATGTAGTTGGATTAATATCCATCATGCAACTGATCAGTGATTGTGCAGTTACTTGAAATTTCATCATGTGTTAGATCCACTTTATATCATGTGGTAGCTACAAATTTTTACATTCAGTAACATCCAATTTTACAAATTATTAGAATTTCAACACATCTCCACTAATACAGTTGATCTGAGATATGTGCTTGTGGTCAATCAAAAACAGTCATGGGCTATCAATGCTTCATGTTTTCAATCAAAATTCGCATATTTTATTTATATAAGGAATTATGTAGCTTTATAAACTAATGATTTCAATTTGACCTTCATATTGTTGATTTTAAATAATCCATGTGGATGTTTCAAGAGTTTATATAGATGTTATATTTTAAAGAAGAAAATAGACCATAAATATTCAATGGCTTGGATTTCTTACATCAGATGACCTGTATTTTGTAAATAACATTTTTAATGTGGAGATATAATAGATACTACTCTTTTAGTCATGCGTAGATGTTTCACTTATACAACCTCTAATTAATAAGTCGCGTCCTATAATTACCACCTTAACCCTGGCACTATGTTGAGATTTTGGACACACTATCACAAACTCTCCCTCAAGGGTGAGTTCCACCCCACACTAACCCACTGGAACCCCATGAGTTCTCATCCATTAACCCACACCTTCATTTATAAGAACTCATGATATTCTATAAATCCAATTTAATAGAAAAATCCTTTTCCAATTGGGGTGGATAATATGTTTTGGGTTCCCACCTAAGTAGGGTTCCACCTCACCCCTTTAAAGGTGGATTAAAAAATCAAAAAAAAAAATTAAGTACTTCGGGCCATTAGAGGTTCCCACCTAAGTAGTGGATGGGCCTATGACTATGGATATCTCATGTGCGCCCACAATTTTTTTGTTAAACCCAGAATTAATCACTTTTAAATATTCTATCTATGAAATTTGAGGTCCATGTATGAATTAAAACACTAAAAAATTATTCTTAAATTAATCTTCATCTAAGTAGTGAATCTTCATATGACATTACAGCTCACCAATCCTCACAATTAACATGTAAAAACAAAAATAGAACATTTTCCTTTTTATAGATTTATAACTACTCCCATCCATGGGTATAATATAAAGTATCTAAAATTACCTATCCTCTATATACCATGATAAATATTCATAAAAAAAAAGAAATCATTTTGTGATGTGTGAGATGAAATCACGTGGTCTAGGCCATGTTCACAGCATGAACAAATGCACACCACCCTACGCGCAAGAGTTTGTTGAGTATCTTTGAGATACTATGTGGTAATTTGGGATACTATTCCCTTAGTAACATATAATAATAATAGTAATCATGTAAAAACAAATTTGAGTAAATTATAGAACTAAAATGTTGAAGAAATATCAATATATGATACAATAGTATGTTATATAATGTATAGTACATCATGTCAACAATGTCCCCACATACATCAAATCCATATAATAGATTGAAAAGTTAAATAAATAAACACGCATCACTATAAATGATCTCATATTTATTAATGAAAATGTATTGACAAACTTTATCCTCTGATACAACTTCCCAAAATAGGGCTCTAACTCTTATCTAAAACCTTGTCCATAAAAATTATTCACACACATAGATATTTCAATGTAGGGTTTGAGAATAAAAGTTTTAGGACTCCACTAACTCATCCATATAATAAGTTTGTAAGTTATATAAATGTGTATTCGATGATGAAAAATAAATACAAAAAAAACAAGACATAACTTCCTAGGTGAGCATGCAATAACTAGGATTCCAAGAACCCCCGTCCTACCAACCTTGACTCATTATGAGAAGAAAATTATGTTCATAACCTTGAAAAAATAGAGTAACACATGTCTCATGATTTATCGCATGGGTGTTATCCTTATCAAAAACACTGACCAATTTCTTCTCACTTTAGGGAGGTCACAACAATTAAATCACGCCAACCCATAACCATGGACTTTAGGGAGGTCAATCATGCACACCAATGTCACAACCCATCCTCAGGGCCCATGCCGTGACTACCCCAAGCACAACTTCCATAGGCCAGGGGCTACCAACATGCACCAAAGGTGTAAATCTCATTAAAAGTGATGGAATTTCCATTATAATATTAATCAACAAAACAATGTACACAAAAGATATAAGCACAAAGTGATACTGAATACAAAAGTAAGTGCTGAAAGGTAAATGGGACAGAATAAAAAACCAACTGAAAGTACTGTACAACTGAAAAACTAGTACAACTGTGGTAATGTAAAAAAGAAACCACCGAGTCGTCCTCCGGGAATCCCACCTGAAGGGTGGGTATAGATAGTCTCCCCAACACCACGAGTCCGTCCATCTGCTCCTTGTATGTCTCACCAAGTGTTCCACCTCTGGGTATCATCCAGCTCTACAAGCCTCTACCATGATTAGCGATTTCCATCGTATGCATCCAACACAATCTAGTGCAGTCATTTCCCGTGTAGGCGTGAGTATAATGATACTCAGTAGGGACCCCAAGACCCCCGACGGTCTCCCAAGATCCATGAAGGATAAACAAAAAAACATACAATCACGAAGTATCAACCATCTCTACTTAGGTATGTGCCCAAACATATACCTAAGCCATCAATCTCAGCTCGTCTCCAACTCCCGAGCCCAAGAACAACCCAGTCAACACAGGAAAGACTTAAACCACATCGATGATAATGATTTAAAATAAAGACTCATCTCACACATGTATACTTATTTCGTAAAGTGATAAAGATGGTAAAATGCAGTCACTGGTTCATCTATGCTATCAGACCGATGTAGGATACTAGACCAGCTAAGCTGTCGGACCCACATAGGATACTAGACCAGGTACTCTGTTGGACCCACGTAGGATACTAGAACAGAAGTCAAACTATCATACCCACATAGGATTCAACAACAGTAACCATCATCATCGAACCCATGGAGGATTCTAGTATGGTAGTCATCGTCGCTGAACCCACGAAGGATTTCAGTACAGTAGACATCGCAGTCGCAACCAGCTCTAGGGTTCCCGCACATGGCACACTCGATTCCAGGAGGGTCTGCTCCTCGAGAAAAGGGGTCAATACATCAATTGTCATGAAGTTCAGAGTTGATGTATCCCGATGTTCCGTCTCGTCAAAAGGAACCCAACACGATAGACAGCGCATCAATCGAATGCCCAGTCTGAGTATTATTAGCATTTTTGCTCCGGGGGGCCGATTGTAAATACGCTCGTTCCAAACCCAGACATTTTCCAAAGATGTCCAAAACTCACATAGATTAATGCAAAAGAACCTCCATGTCACGAGGCACCTAGTTTTGCAGAGAACGAGTCGATCGTATGTGCGGTCCTCGAGTTATTCATGATTAAGTGGAAACGGGCATGGCCAGTTAAGCCCAGTGGGCCGACGGGTCGTGTCAACCCAGTTTTGGCGGGTCTGAGCCAACAGAGGGTCAGACCTGCTTGGCCCGAGGGGCACGGCTTGGCCCAAAGGGGTGTGGCCTAGCCTGGCAAGGCGCGCCCCGTCCCGGTGCAGGGAAGCCCGGCCCATCTCGGAGAGGCCTGGACCGGCGCGGGGCGGCTAGCCGCAGCTCAGCCGGTTTGCCACGGCTCAGACGGCTGGCCGAGTGGCTCGGCCTAGAGGAGCAGAGCGGTCAGAGGGAGGAGGGTGCTTTCCCGAACTGGTGACGCTACACTCCCAATAGGTCGGCTGAAGCCGGCCGGCCTTCCTGGCGCAAGAGGCTCGCTCAGGTAGGCCATGGTCATGCTGCATGACACCTTCAGGAGCTGCAGCTCCTTCACATGGCCGGCCGACGAGCCGACCGGTTCTCCATAGAAGCGGACCAATGTCCTCCATAGTACGACACCCCTTGCGGCGTCACGGACTTCTTTCGGCTCGTCCAACATTAGCCAGCCTGTTCTTCTTCGGCCGAGCGGCCCGTGGTGGCGGGCCGCAGTTCCTCTCCATGCGGCCGTCATATGGATATCGCTTTATCTGGTCACCGCCATCCCTTCCATCACTGTCGCCATTGAAAAAGAACAAGGTTCAATGAAGGGTCGTCAGGCCGTGTTCATTTCATCCCACGCCCTCTGCGTTAGGCGGTATCATATGGCCAATGAAAATCCATGGTTTCAATGAAGAACAAAGAACAATTTTAATCAATTAAAATTGAAACAAACCCCCTAGCTCGAAATATGGTTTGTGGTAGTCGGGCATTGCGGAAACAGTATCGCGGGAAGATGACGTAAATTCATTGACGCTAGGGAAGAAGGATCCGGGAATGGCGCGTCTTCGGCGTTCCATGCGGGTGGCTCCATCTTCTTTGGCTTGGCCGAAGATTGATGGAGGAAATTGATGTTCCTCGACGGTTCTTCGTTGGAAGAATGGTGTTCTTCGTTAAGAAAATAACACTAATCTCTATTTCTCTAGAGCTTCCTCAAGATTCTCCCAACACAACAAGTCCCAAAATAAAATAATAGCCAGGGATATTATTTTATCCACACAAGTAATATTAAATTCCAAAATTTTAATTAATTAAAATGTTGAGCTCAATTCATTAATTAAGAAGTGTTGGCATTATTAATGGGAGAGGGAGTAAGGTGAAGAGATCACAGCATTAAGGGGAATTTGTCAATTTAATTAAGGAGAGATTAATGGGGGGTTAAGGGGAGTTATAGGGAGATGAAATTTTAGAGTTTAGTGTGGGCCCCACCACATAAATATCCTCCCATGGTAGTTTATGTGGGTGGGGGCCCCACCTCTAACTCCCCTTGGGAGGAAATAACTAACTTAGATAAATTAAATTTTGTTCCACAAAATTTATTTATTTTATTCTAATTCTCCAAATATTAACTCTCAACCTGCTTAAAACGAAACTGTGGGAAAGGTCCCCTTAAGAAAATACCGGCGCTGCGATTTCATTGATGCCCTCAGATTTCAATTCCGAGTACCGGTTCAAAAGATAGAAAAACCCACACGTACGTTCACTGAACCAACCCAAAAAAAACTTTAGTTAAATATTCCAGGCACACCAGGCCTCGAAATCAGGTGCCGTCAGAAACATTGTACTCGTAAAATTCTAATGTATTTGGGAAAAAAATTTCTTGAAATTTCTGGGACTTTACATTAATCCCACCTCAGAGCTTTACATCCCTGTAAAGCTAAAACACACACTAGTGAAACAAATGGGGGTACTGAGCTCACATCTAAGCCTTTCACTCCCTCGTGCTCTCTTGGAGGTTCCTGTGCTGCCAACGAATGCGCACTAGAGGAATCGACCATCCACGTAGGACCCGCTCCTATCGATCCTCGATCTCCTCTATGTCCGCAGTGAATGTCACCCCATCATCGATGTCCAGCTCCCTATGGTCGATGATGTGGGTCGGGTCATGCACATATCTCCTCTGCTGAGATACGTGGATGAAATCGTGCACTTGGTGCAACTGAGGTGCAACGGCCAGGCAGTAAGCCACCTCGCCTACTCTACTGAGGACCTGGAAAGGTCCAATGAAATGCGGAGATAACTTGCCGCCCCATCTAAATCTCTGCAGACCTCGTCAAGGTGAGACCTGTAAGAAAACGTGGTCACCATCCTCGAACTCCAGTGGTCTCAGTCTCCTATCAACATAGGACTTAATTCTACTATGTGTAGTCTTCATCCACTCCTGGATGATCTGCACCTTCGCTATCATAGCCCGAACCATCTCTGGTCCTACATGTGCTGACTTCCCAGGGTCAGTGCAACACAGTGGTGATCTGCATGGTCGGTCGTATAGAGCCTCGTATAGTGCCATCCAAATGGCGGAGTGGTAGCTGTTGTTGTACGCAAACACCAACAAGGGTAAGTGATCCTCCCAATTGCGACCAAAGTCAAGGATACATGCATGGAGAATGTCTTCAAGAGTCGAAATGGTCCTCTAAGTCTGACTGTCCGTCTGAGGATGGAAGGCGGTGCTCAGACGTAACTACATCCCTACAGCCTCCTGTAACCCCTTCTGAAGCTGGGAAGTGAATAGAGCATCACGAGCGGAAATGATAGTCAATGGCATACCGTGAAGCTGTATGGTCTCCTGAATGTAGAGCGTTCCAATCTCTCTAATGATCCATGCTCTCTAATTAAAAGGAAGTGGGCTGACTTGGTGAGTCGGTCAACGATCACCCAGATAGAGTCGTGACCTCTAGGTGTACGTGGAATCCTCATCACAAAATCCATTGATATCCTATCCCATATCCACTTTGGGACCTCTAAGGGATGTACCAATCCGGCTGGTACTTGGTGATATGCCTTCACCTGTTGACTAGTGAGGCATCGTGAAACAAACTCTGCTACAAACTTCTTCATACCCGGCCACCAGTGTTGTCGTCTGAGGTCCTGATACATATTCTCCACTCCTGGATGTATTTTTAGATGGTAAGTGTATAAATCCCTCATCACCTCCTCTTGTAACGCAATTGGTAACATATTATGTCCCCTGAAGAGGATGATGTGATCCCCTCCTTCAGAAAATCCATCGGTTGCCTGCCCTGTGGATATCTGAGCACATCACGTCTCATAGTCAACGTCTCCATGATGTGACTCCCTGACCATTGAAGTGGTGGGGGATTGACTGTGAGAGACTGTAGAAAGGCTGTTCCATCTCTATCCACAAAGGATATCTTCAATGCAGCTAGCTTCTACATCGCCTCTCCTAGTAGTTGTATGCCTCACCTCCTGCTGAGAGCATCTGCTACTATGTTCCCCTTCCCTAGAGTATAGAATATCTCAAAGTCATAATCCTGGAGGAAATCGAGCCATCTTCGCTATCTCAGGTTCAGGTACTTCTACGAGAAGATGAACCTGAGATTCAGGTGGTCTGAGTAGACTGTAAAGCGCTCACCCATCAGATAGTGTCACCGCATCTTCAAGGCGAAGACTACTGCTACTAGCTCTAGTTCTTGGGTATCATAGTTCTTCTCGTGCTATCTCAACAACCGTGAACCATATGCGATCACTGCTCGTTCCGGAATTATGACACACCTGAGTCCGGTCCCTGATGCGTCATAGTAAACTACGTACCCAACTCCCTCCTCCAGCAACCTCAAGATGGGCGCAATGGTCAACCTCTACCTCATCTCTTGAAAGAACTGCTAACATCTACTTGACCACATGAAGGGTTTACCCTTCTTCATTAAGGATGAATGTGATGCCGCAACTTTGGAGAAGTCTGGCACAAATCTCCAATAGTACCCAGCCAGAGCTAGGAAACTCCGCACCTCTGTCACGCTCCTGGGTGGCTCCCAAGAAAGTACTGCCTCGATCTTCACTGGGTCCACTGCAAATCTAGCCTCTGAGATGACTTGTCCTAAGCTGTGAACCTCTTGGATCCAGAACTAGCACTTTGAGACCTTACTATTAATCTAGTTCTCTTGGAGTTTATCCAGTACAACCCACAATTGGTAGGCTTGCTCCTCCTCAGTAGTCATGTAAATCAGTATGTCATCGAAGAATACTACCACAAAATGATCGAGGTAAGGCTGAAATATCCTATTCATGAGACTCATGAACACTGTCGGAGCGTTGGTTACGCCAAAGGGAATAACTAAGAACATGTAGTGGCCATACCGACACCTAATGGTCGTCTTCTGGACATCCTCGTCTCAAACTCTGGGCTGATGATAGCCTAACCTAATGTCTATCTTCGAGAACCATCATGCTCCCTTCAGCTGATCGAAGAGGTCACCAATCCTCAGGAGTGGGTACTTGTTCTTCACGGTCCCCTGTTTCAGGCGATGGTAGTCAACACACAGTCTCAAGCTCCCATCCTCCTTCTCGGAGAACAAAATTGTAGAAGCCTAGGGTGAAACACTGGGTCGAATAAATCCCCTCCACACCAAGTCCTCCAGCAGTACCCATAGCTCACGAAGTTCAGTGGGAGCCATCCAATATGATGGAGTAGATATCAGTGATGTCTTGGGGTACATGTCTATATAGAAGTCAACCTCTCTACGAGGAGGTATTCCTGGAATATCTTTATGAAAAACGACCGCATACCATTCCACCACAATAGGAAAACTCGGACTCAGCACATCAACCGCTCTGAGGATGAGACTAGCCAACTGATGTGTGATCAGTTTCCCCCTCCTCTGTGTAAGTCCATCCTGTGCTGCAAAGGCTCCCTTTTTACCGGTGAAGGGGAACCTAGTCCCATCCCTGTGGATACACCGCACTTTTTACCTAATGCAGTCAATATGATCATGGACTGTAGACAACCATTCCATACCCAAGATGACGCCGTAAGGCCTTGGCGTCGCTACAAGAATATCCCAGACAAATCTCTCCATCCTAGAGTAAGCTCACACTGTTGGCACCAGTCTGTAATCATTGAGTCTACTCCCATAGGATTCTCTAACCATAAGGATCTTGCCAATGACTCCATCGGAATCTCTGAGCTCTGAACAAGGGAAGAGGTAATGAAAGAATGACTCACACCTCTGTCTATAAGTACTACAACAAGGGTGGAGTAGACACAAATAGTACCTCAAATCATCTCTGGTGCACTGTGGTTGTTGGCCTCGACTACCTAGAGATGAGCCTGCCCCTGTCTTCTAGCTCCCTGTGGTATGGGTGGACCTCCTGGTGGTGGTGGTGGTATTGCCTCCAAACGTCGTCCACCACCCTCTGCTCGGCGAGCTCCTCTACCTCATCCACCTGCTCCCTGTAGACCACCATGGTTGAAACTATGCCTCTACCTATGATGTCCCCCTACTATCTATTTCTCATCTTCACAGTGGGTCGGGCAGTCTTGAGCCATGTGACCCTGCCTGCCGTATGCATAGCACCGCCTGCTCCTTGTATAGCTGGCTTTGTTTAGAGTGACCCGAACAACCGAACATGTATCCTGAGGTCTCTCTCCTGATGGACTAGTCCTCCTGGACCCCTGAGACATCTGTATACTGTCGGCAAGAAAAGACTCTGCTACTTGTTGCCCTGCTGTGGGTCTCGCTGCGAGTGTCGGCTCCGCGAGAAATCTATCCACAAGAAGGGCTCGCTCCAGCACTCCCGCCTGCATTGGAATGCTAAGTGAGATCATTAAATCCCTGATATCATGTATCAGTCCCTATTCAAAGGTCATTTCCCTAAATAATGGGTCATGTACCATGTATGTTGAGTAGCGCGAGAGGTTGGTAATCCTCACTGAGTATTGAGTTGCTGTCATGTTACACTGCCGCAGATGATGTAACTCCTGAATCCTCACCACATGAAGGGTGGCTCGAACAAACTCCGAGTGGAAGAGACTCTCAATGTCTATTCAAAGTATAGATGCCTCGTCTTCCACCAGGAGCATCAGGATCCACCATGTACCTGCTGCTACGTGCAGGAGACTGGAGGACAGGATCACCATATGGTCGGCTGGTGTCCCTACCAATCTGAAGACTCTAACGATAGACTCCAGCCAATCCTCAGCTGCCTGAGGGTCCGTCTCTCCTCAGAACATGGGCATCCTCTATTGCTGAAACTCTTGCAACACACTCAGTCGGTGTGCACTCTCTATGGCTGGGGATAGTAGTATCGGTGGCTCAGCGAGTAGTTGTACCACTGGTGCCTCCACTGTGATGGGGCCCTACACTGAGGCCTCATTGCTCGGTGGGTTTCCATCTCGTATGCGACTCAGAACCCTAGTAGTGTCCCTTAGTGGGTCCATCCTGAAAAGAAACAGGTGCGCAATGGTCAAACAGTATACCTGGTGAGCTGACACAATGTAATCACAAAGAAAAATTTTGAAACACACATGCAATCAATGTTTTCATGCACTGAGTCGGAAATCAGAGATCAGGGACCTGGTGTATGGATACGGCGGCCACCTCAACAACACGGGACTCCCTGGACTAATAACCATAGTCAATAATCATAACATTATTTCTTCACAGAATAGAAAGATTAGAGTCATATGTTCTGCGGTAGAACCTTACCCTATGATACCAATTTTTCATGACCCGTCCTCGGGGACCGTTCCATGACTACCTCAAACCCTCCTTCCATAGGTCAGGGTCTGGAGACAAGCACCAAAGGCGTAAATCCCATTAAAAATGGAAGGAATTACCTTTATAATAGTAATCAACACAATAGTGTATGAAACAGATATAAGCACAAAGTGATACTGAATACAAAAGTAAGTGCTTAAAGGTAAATGGGCTAGAATAAAAACCCCAATGAATGAACCGTACAACTAAATAACTAGTACAACTATGGTAAAGTAAAACAACAACCACTGAGTTGTCCTCCAGGAATCCCACTTTAAGGGTGGGTACAGATAGTCTCCCCAGCACCACGGGTCCGTCCGTATGCTCCGTGTACGTCTCACCAAGTGGTCTACCTCTGGGTACCATCCAGCTCTACATGCCTTTACCACGATTAGCGATGTCTGTCGTCTGCATCCAACACAACGTATTGCGGGCATTACATGGGTGAGTATAACAATACATAGTAGGGACCCCAAGACCCCCGAAGGTCTCCAAAAATCCACGAAGGA
Source organism: Viscum album (assembly GCA_963277665.1). Lineage (NCBI taxonomy): Eukaryota > Viridiplantae > Streptophyta > Magnoliopsida > Santalales > Viscaceae > Viscum > Viscum album. Next base: position 501,092,015 of record OY728139.1, read on the forward strand.
TAAACAACAGAGAAAAGATACAATCACAAAGTATCAACCATCTCTACTTAGGTATATTCCCATACATAGACCTAAGTCATCAATACAAGTTCGGCTCCAACTCTTGAGCCCAAGAACAACCTAGTCCTCAAAGGAAAGAAGCCAATCACATCGATGATAATGATTGAAAATCAAGAGTCATCTCACATAGGTATACTTCTTTCATAAAGTGATAAAGATGATCAAATGCAGTCACTGATTAATCAAAGCTATTGGACCCATATATAATACTAGTCCAGCTAAGCTGTCGGACCCACGTAAGATACTAGAACAACTACTCTGTTGGACCCACGTAGGATACTAGAATAGAAGTCAAACTTTCAGACCCATGTAGGATACAAGAACAGTAACCATTGTCGTCGAACCCACATAGGTTTCCAGTATGGTAGTCGTCATCGCCGACCCCACAGAGGATTCAAGTAAGGTAGTCATCGCAGTGGCAACCAACTCTAGGGTTCCCACACACTACATGCTCGATTCTAGGAGGGTTCACTTATCAAGCAAAGGGGTCGATACATCAACTGTCACAATCTCCAGAGTTCATGTATCCCGAAGTTCCATCATGTCAACAGGAACCCAACGCGACAGACGGCTCGTCAATAGGACGCTCGGTCTGCGTAATATTAGCATTTTTTCTCTGGGGGTCCGGTGGGAAATACGCTTGTTCCAAACCCAAAATTTTTTCAAAGAAGTCCAAAACTCACATAGAGTAATGAAAAAAAACCACCACATCATGAAAGTCCCATTTCCGCAGACGGCGTGTCTATCAGATGTGCGGTCTTCGAGTTATTCACGTTTAAGTGGAAACGGGCTCGGCCCATTAAACCCAATGGGCCGATGGGTCGGGTCAACCAGGGTTTAGCGGGTCCGACCCAATAGAGGGTCAGACCGGCCCCGTGAATTCTTAGGCCCGGCCCTACGTGGCGTGGCCCGGCCTAGCTCGGCGCGGCCCGGCCTGGTGCGGCGTGGCCCGGCCTGTCAGGGCGCGGCCCGGCTAGCCGCGACTCAGCTTAGAGGGGCCAAGCGGTCCGGGGGGGCACTTTCTCGAACCGGTGGCGCCGCCCTCCCAACTGGCCGGCCAATGCCAGCCGGCCTTCCTGGCATAAGCGTCCCACTCCAGCATTCCATGGTCCTGATGTGGGGCACCTTTGGGTGTCGCGACTCCTTCACCCGGCCAGCCAATGAGCCTAATGGTTCGCCATCAAAGTGGCCCACAGAGTGGGGGACACATTCCTCCACAGCATGGCGCACCTTGTGCCACTGCTGTCTTCCTTCAACCCGGCCGGCTTTAGCCGTCCGGTTCTTCTTCAGCCGAGCAGCCCACTGTTGTGGGCATCCGTTCCTCTCTACACGTTTGGCATATGACCATCACTTTCTCCGGTCACCGCCATCCCTTCCATCGTCGTCTCCATTGAAAAAGAACAAAGTTCAACGGAGGGTCGTCAGGCCATGTTCGTTTCGGCCCACACCCTCCACATTAGATTGTATCAAATGGCCAATGACAATCCACAGTTTCAAGAAAGACTGAAGCACAATTTTAATCAATTAAAATTGAAATAGACCCCCTACCTTAAAATAAGATTTGTGGTAGTTGGGCATTGCGGAAACAGCGTCGCGGGGAGAGGTTGTCAACTCGATAACTTTGGGGAAGAAGGATCTGAGAATGGCACGTCGTCAGTGTTCCTTCCGGGTGGCTCCATATTATTTGTCTTGGTCGAAGATCAATAGAGGTAATTGACATTCCTCAGTGGTTCTTCGTAGGAAGAATGGTTCTCTTCATTGAGATAAGAATGCTAATCTCTATTTCTTCAGAGCTTCCTCAAGATTCCCCCAACACAACAAGTTCCAAAATAAAATAATAGCCAAGGCTATTATTTTATCCACACAATTAATTCAAAATTAAAACATTTTAATTAATTAAAATGTTGAGGTTCCTTAATTAAGAAGTGTTGGAATTATTAATGGGAGATAGAGGAAGGTGAAGAGATCACAACATTAAGGGGAAGTTTTCAATTTAATGAAGGAGAGTTTAATGGGGGGTTTAGGGGGAGTTATGGAGAGATGAAAAGATCGAGTTTCATGTGGGCCCCAACCCACAATTATCCTCCCATGGGAGGTTATGTGGGTGTGGTCCCCAACTGTAACTCCCCTTGGTAGTAAATAATTAACTTAGATAAATAAAATTGTGTTCCACAAATTTTATTTATTTTATTCTAATTCCCCAAAGATTAACTCTCAACCCATTTAAAACGCAACTGCGGTAAAGGTCCCCTTAATCAAATATTGGCGCTGCGAGTTCATCAGTGCCCTCGAATTTCAGTTCTGAGCACCGGTTCAAAAGATATAAAAACCCGCATGTACGTTCACTAAACATAAGCAAACAAAACTTCAGATAAATATTCCAGGCACACCGAGCCTCAGAATCAGGTACCGTCCGAAACTGTGTACTCGTAAAATTCCAAAGTATTTATGAGAAACTTTTCCTCGAAATTTCCAGGACTTTCCATCCAACCCATCATCGTATACTTTGGGGAGTTCAAAACAACGTTAGACCAACCTATATCTGATGTATCTATAGTGCTCAGATAAAGTACAAGAAAAACCCATGAATAAGGACCAAAATCCATAAAAGTAAGGGAAAATCATCCCATCAGAACCTGACCCAACATCTCACTCATGATGGTAATCATCATTGCTAAAAATCCCAACCATCTACCTCATGGAATCCTTACAAAACATATAAAGATAAGAAATATTGTTTGTGGTTGGTAATAATCAATAGTAGAACCCTACATCGTCATACTAACTCATTATATCCCTTTTCAAACATAAACTACACTTTCTAAGTCTGCATACCAAAGAATATTGGTCTCCACTTATACCCTTGTACATGGGTATTATTAAAATATTTCAAGGTATCTAAGAAATATTCACTACCCAAAACCATACCTAATTTTTATTGGACATACTAACCACAACTTATCCATAACGGCTATTTAGAATATCATTTTTATAATACAGAAACCCCACCCACAAACACTGTTTAAGAATAATGTTCACCATTTTGAAGGCACAAAACCTGTAATCCCCCTATAAGGGACTAAATATATCGATGACGGCATCAACCACTTCATTAACACATGTGTAAATATAGGGATACATATGAAACAACATGGAAATAAATGAATACAATTTTATAAAATTATTTTTCTATGGTAAGGATATCCTACCATAACCATAACAGAGGTTAATCTTTATAAGTTTACACATGAACCCAAGAAATCATTATAAATCCCTAAAATCATCATTGATATTTGTATACTGTAGTTTAAATAATGTAAACAATTAAACAAAGGAATAATAAGATCATTTGGGTCATGACGACCATATAATTATCGAGATAAAAAAATATTAGCAAAAAGAACATGAACAACATAAGAAAAAAAAGTAGAGAGTCCAAAATCACTAAGAGGCAGCCTAAAAAATTATATGGTTCATGTGATATTTAGAGGATAAAAAGGGGAAGAATTGTAAGGGGGTTCCAATAGTAAAAAATGTTAATTCCTCTAAATAATAGACTGAAAATAGTTCTCGGTGTGAACCTTTGGTTCAAACCAGGAGGGTATCGAGAATCACCCCTTGGGTTTTTCCCAAACTATTTCCGAGGATTAAAGAGTCCTTCATGTCGTGAATTCATTCAAATAGAATTTTTTGAGCTACAAGTCCATCTCAATTATCGAAAACCCACTCATAAGTCCTCCTAACTCCCTAAAAACCCAAAAATAACCAAGATACACATGTCTAGGTTAATAATTAAGCTGTAATGTACCTTTAATTCAACATGTGTTACAAAATATAACCCATTAAATGGTTAATTAATTCCAATAAATATATAATATCCCATGTTGACATGAGTATTCATTATAAATGGGGTGATCAAGTCTATTAAATTAGTACATTCCATGCCTGGATGACCCTATGTACACCTACCAAATGCCCAAATTTTAGCTAGTGATTCGATAACATTTTGTAAGATACCAACCTAGTTACTAGGATAAATTACCTAGATTAGCTTTTCATAGTTTACAATTCATGTTCCCAATCACCAAGGATTCGGAATAAGTTCTATAGATATTATACAAAAAATTAGATTGATTTACAATTTTTCATAAAAAAGAATAAATTTGACTAATAAGAACTTATCAATGATCCAAGAATGAATAATTTCATATGTATTATAATTAATAATAAAATAAACATAAATTATGATAAATAGAAACTATGAATAGACTAAATCCATTGAAAATATTGAGTAAGCATTACCTCATGTGATGCATAAATGATTCTATATTCCACAACCTTCGTATCCTCACAATTGAGCCACTGTATAATTAAAATTAACATTATTAGTTAACACACCTATATGAAACATCACGAAAAATAAAAAGTCTATAAACAAATAAAATTATGTATATAGTTCATGAAATTAAGTGTATTAGGATCTCCCCCAAGTAATCTATACATACCCTTTATTTTAAAACCATCATTTTTGTTTTCTATTAAAAAAATTAAAAAATCATGGTTTCTATCTATTAATAAATTAAATAACATAATTATGCATTTTATAAAATCTTTTGGATTGGGTATTTAAGAAAGTGATAATAAAAAATCAAGTGAATTAACAAATATGGGTAAATGAAAAAATACAAATCTTAGTAAAAAATTTAAAATAAACAATAACCATGAATCGTGGATGAATCACATATATGACCAAGATGAGAACCAAAGTTTTTGTACTTTTAAAAACCCAATCAAACTAATTTACACACACACAGAGTTACATACATTAGAATTTAAAACTAGTGGGTATATAGAATGGATAATTAATTAATTCAATATTAGTAATCCACTAAGAAATCATTTTATAGTGGCATCATAACTTTTCACATTTTTTATAGTAGCATTATGACTGGAGTGAATAGGATAGCCAGGGTGGCATCATTATTTTTCACTCATTATTGTTTTAAAAATATAGCTACAGACTTATATCCACTCTTCATAATTACTGGGAAATGAAATTAAATATGTGGGTCATGCTTAATTTGTATTGAGGTAAACAAAACATGACCTTAACCATAACCATCCTTCATAGAAAACTTATTAATTAATTATAAATCATAACATGTCATTTCCTAAAATCACATTCAATTAATTCCTTTAAAAATATTCTTTCAAATTTCAAGAGAACCACATGTTCAATGTTATTTGGAAAATTTTATAAATATAAATAAATTATTTACAAATTTGAAGAATCAAGTAAGAGGGAACTATAACGGCCTAGAATCTGCACTTTTAGATCCACTTCTAATGACATAAACATTGAAAATGTGACCCAATTTTTTCATAAAAAACATACAATGTCAAAAGAAAATATTGTTTATAGCCAGAATCTGCAGTTTAGGAACTCATTTTTAGTGTATTTTGGAAACATTTTTTGTACCCTATGTTGATTAACGTAACATAAGGAATAAACCTTATGCATGGAACAATGTGTATGGATCATGAACCTTACATTTTTATTCAACATTAAATTGAAAAAAGGTGTGTATAGATCATCAAACTTGAACTAGAATCAACCTATTAATAAAGAACCTTATATTTGAATAGAACCTTACATTTTTGTAGAGAAGAAAGTATGGTTAAAGAACCCTACATAAGTAATAAATGATACTTTTTAGGACAGAAATGTATGGTTCATAGAAATTAATTTTATAATTAACCATAAATTTCCAATCATATTTTTATAGAATGAACTCTACATAGTTAAACCATACATTTTCAAATTTATTTATTTTTGAAGGAACCATATATTTGAATTTTTGGCAGTCAAAGATTTAATTGCATGATTTTATCTGAGATTTCTACAACAGCCATGATAGAATTTCTGGCCATTTTAAAGATAATTTTCCACTGATTCAATGCACATTATAATTTATTCAAAGAATCATATTAAATGGAGAAAATCTCTCATATTATTAAGGGAAGTTAAAACTCCTCTGATCTGTCTTGAATTTACATATCGACTGTTTATTAAGAAAATTATGTGGAACTATAATTCTGAAGCAGACTCTCTGCTTTATATATTCTACCAGTGCATCATTTCATAATATGAGATATACAGGTAACAACGTTTATATACATTTTCATTCTCATAAACATCTCTTATAGTGTTTCTACAACTAATGATCGAATTTGAAATAAGATACTCTTTGGAGACATACAAATTCAAATATTTTACTACTGTAAGATTACTACTGCTATATGTTTCTACTTTAATTTTAATATAATTTTTCAACAAGGATATCATCGGAACTATCCCTTTATTGAATACTTCTATTTCTAGAGAATAAGATAAATCTAATGTCAATTGTTACTGCCATAATTTTTTTGTTCAACCCGATTCATCATCAAATCAATCTATTTTTATTTTTTGGAGTGTCAACTGCTCAGACTGAGTTATGGTGGAGTATCAGCATTTTGATCTAAGTTGGGGATATTTGATCCTCTATTATAGAACCAGAATGATCTATTTTTAGTATTTCTATAAAGGTTTCAACTACCTTCACTTAGTTGTGGATCTCTATCCTTATGATAAGTTGAACATTTTGGTGAAATTTACCAAGCTCGTAGAGAGAGTGATTGGTGGACTGAACTATGTGATATTTGTGCCTTGAACCACTATAAAAATTTTGTTCTTTATTTCTGTTTTATCCACTACTTAGACTCATTACATAATTAAACACTATATATCCTCAAAAATCATAGAGATTATCAGAATTCATAATTGTAGAATATTTTTTAAAATAAACAATTCACCCCTATTGTGTTTGTATTATTCTTAACAAACTTTTGGTATTAGAGGAGTAATTTTTGGATAACTCTTTAGCAAGCTAAAAATTTTAAGCTCTATAAAAACAATGGAATGGATAATCTAAGAGAAGTAATTCCTATGTCTCATTCTCCATACATTAATGGTGAAAATTATGGGTGGTGGAAATATTGAATGATCACATATTTTAAGAATCTTGGATTCAAATTCTATTCAAAAATAATTACTCCTTATAAGATTCTTGGGAAACTAGAAACATGGACTGCTAAGACAGAAGCTGAGTATGATACCAATTGTGAAGAAATTAATGATATTATCAATAGTCTGGACCATATTAGTTCAATCATGTATCATAATTTCCTAATACTTATGAGATCTGGTAAACTATTGTAGTTTCTTATAAAAGAACGTAAAATGTTAGGTAGAAGAAGTATGCTACAATTATGATAGAGTTCGACACATTTGGAGTGTTTAATTTTGAAAGTATCACACAGATGAATGAAAGGGTTACAGAAACTGTCTTAATATTACATCATTGGGATAACCTATCAAAAAATCTGGCCAATCGTTTAAAGTACCTAGAGTACTACTTTCAAAATAGAATGAAATTTCTAATACTATTCACTAATAATCACCTATTAAGGATCTAACAATGAATGAACTAATTATAATACTGATTATGTATGATGTATAGATTCAAGTTGAATATGAAGATCATAAGATTGTAGTAAAAAAAGAAAATACTACTCTAAAAGTGACTTCTTAGAAGTAAATTAGAAAAATTGAACAAGAAGACAAATAAAAGGAAAATTGAGATTCCCCAAATTTTGAAATTGAACTGGTTCAGCTAGCCATAAAATTTAGTAAATTCTATAAGAAGAAAATATGTTTCAGGAAAACAATGAAGATAGATGAGAAATAACCATGAGAAGTTTGATAATATAAATGCAAAAATTTGGGTCATATTGGAACTTATTTTTCTCAACTAAAAGATGAAATGAAAAGGCAATAAAATATATATCAAAATAATACTGACTATGAGAAGAATGGAAAAATGATATATGAAAACTACATGGAGTGTATCTGAAGAATCCAGTATCTCTTAAAAATTTCATTCGTAAAAAGATCAATAAAATTTGAATTCCAATGCATGCTTTATGTCCGAGGAAGAAGAAGAAAATGTACAAACTTATTCCTACTTATATTTTGATTCTAGTAGTTTCTAAAATGAAAAATTAGTTGTCTACTTCTTAATGTTTGAATAAAAATATGATTCTTTGTCTAAGAAGTATAAATAATTGAAGAATATTAATAATTATGTTCTAAATGAAAAAGGCAGTCTGCTAAAACAACGTAAAGAAATAATTGAGAAATTCAAGTCATCTACAGCAAACTTTATTGATCCAGAAAAAAGGATTAATGAATTATGAGATGAATTATAATCCTATAAAAATACCTCAATTAATTATCCCGAAGAAAAATATTTAATGAAATTCAATGAAATAATATCATTAAAAGATAATGATTTGACATTGGAATCAAGGGTGATAATTCAAAACAATATAAGAATTATTTTCCCTAATTTGAAAATATCTACCTGTTATAACTGTTGAGTAAAAACTCATGTCACTAATAGTTGTTATTTGAAAAATATTCAAATTAGAATTATTAAAAAATATATTATTTGTAAATGTTTTTCTTAAGTAAGTGATATAAATTATAGAAAAATAAACAAAATATGGATTCCCATATCATTACTAGCTAACACTATAGGAACCAAGAAAATATGGGTACCAAAACAACCATATGTTTAATTTTTTGTAGTAAAAATTCCATAGGGAAAAAAATAAATATGGTATATGGATAATTGTTCTTCTAGACAAATGATTTGAGATTCGTACAACTCTCATATGCTGACTCAAATGGATGGAGGCCTAGTCACTTTTGGTGCCAGTGCCAAAGGAAAAAAAGATGGTGTTGGAACTATTGGAGATCCAAGGACAATATCAATCAACAAATTTTTATATGTGCAAAGGCTGAATCACAACCTAATAAGTATTAATCATCTTTTTTATGATGGTTTTTATGTTTATTTTTCTAACAATTCCTACTCTATTATTAAATATAAAATGCTTAAATTTAATGCTTTGATAACTGATAATGTTTATATTTTGGACATAAAATTATTATGTAAATAGAAAATGAATTGTTTGACTACTATGACAAATGAGTCATGGATCTGGAATAGGAGACTCAGTCATTGTAATATATATGCTTTACATAAACTGTCTAATAAAAAATTAGTTTCTTATTTTCCTTGTCTTAAATTTGATAATGATATATTCTATGATTCATTCCAACTTGGTAAAAAACCCAAATATTCTTTCAAATCTATTAACAAATTTCTATATATAAACCTATAGAACTTATCCATATAGATTTTTTTTAGACTATCCAGAGTAGAACGTTTATCTTATAAATTATATGTCTGTTTTAATTGATGGTTATTCTATATTAACATGGTTTTATTTTCTTAAACTTAAACATGAGGTTTTCACTGTTTTTATAATTTTTAATACAAAATTTCAAAATGAAAATTTCATAAAATAATTTTATTAAAAAGTGATCATGTTGGAGAATTTTAGAATCAATAATTTAATTCTTTTTACTCAAATCATGGTATTAAACACACCTTATCTACACCAAGAACACCTCAACAAAATGTAATTATTGAAAGATGAAATAGAAATATTCATGAAGTTGAATGGACTATGTTAAATGAGTATAGTTTTTCTACAGGATGATGTGTCCATTGTAAATGGCTCCGCAATTTCCTGGTGTGGTGGATCCCTCTTCTATGGTTTGGTATTTACTTCCTCATTTTTTAGATTCATTATTTGTTTTCATAGGTAGAGTTTTAGGATTACTTTATTCTCTTTCTCTTTACTGATCGATCGGGTGGATGATTTGTGTTCTAAGCTTCTTAGAAGGCATTCCCTGAATCCATTTCAATGCCAAAAATTTCATCGGATTTTTGGTGAGTATGTTGTTCCTATGTTCAGATTCCAATCATCGGATGGAGGTTTTATGTGGCATCATTTTGGTTCCAAGACATATTATGGTGGGTTTGAGTGGATTTTGGTTTCTTAAAAAGGGCTAACGACGGTCTTTTATATATTCTCCTTCTCCGGGTTCTTCGTTGGACACAACATCGGCATTTTTTTCTTCCATGGATCTCTCGATATGAACTTTACTGTTTCATATCTATTCAATTGTGAATGTTATGACCTATTTAGTATGATTTTCTTCATCATCAGTGTCGAATGCATCAGGAGGCGATGGTGGTATTACTTCAGTGAGTAAAATTGTAAGGGATCTAGTTTTGGGATGAGATTACAGTGGCACCTTGACTTTAGTTGGTGTCTGGGAAGGGGGAATACCCTCAGCAGTATTGGTGGTGCTATTTTGGGTACGGAAGTTTTTCTAGGGCTTTTTGGTGGATGTAAGGGATGACCTACATTGCTTTAAATATATGGTTATTCCATAATTGAAACATAATATTCGGCATTGGTCTTCATGATTCTGTATGTTCTAGAAAATTTTAAATCTTTAGAGGTAGTGGTTTTCCTTATTTTCATTTAGATGTAGCACAGATTTTGAAGGAGCATTGGGTGGGCCACCTGAAAATAGGGATGGGTGTGATGAAACACATCATCTAGCTATGTGTTATCATCTGGAAGGATGGATGGGTACATTTCTATGAAATTTGATCAGTCCTTTTTAGTTTAATTTTGTGTTTTATCGGGATTGAATTGATGAGAGTTCATCTCATGTTTTGTTGCGTGGGTGACTCAAAAGAGGGAAGGGTGTGATGGAACCATTCATATAGCTCTCCTCCACATTTTTATATTGGTTGGGGTGGTTCTCTTCATCAACGTGCTTCCAGCACAGTGCATCATCTTGGTAGAGGGGGTGATGAATTTTTTTGACTGATCCCATTATTGAATTTTCGATCCAAGAGGCGATGTGGATTTTTGGTTCCTACTTGTATGTTTATTTATTTTTGAATTTTAGGGTATTTATAGATTTGTTTCTTTTTTTATCATGTATATTCTCTATATTTTAATGGGAACCCTCTTTCCCATTCCGGAAATAGGTTTTATTTTTTTATATTCACTAAAGGGGGCTTGACCCTCAACCGTTTAAAAAAGTACAGTCTTCCACCATAGTTTTTGGAAATAAGTTGTAAGCACAGCTTGCTATATCGGGAATAGAGTTTTAATAAGGCCTAGTTTCAAAAATAAACCCTATGAACTTTATAATAACAGAAAACCTAAAGTAAAGTTCTTTTATGTTTATGGATAGAAGGTTCATATCTTGAACACTAAGGAAAACCTTGGTAAGTTCGATCCAAAAAATGATGAATGAAAATTTTGAGGATATTTTTATAATTATAAAGCCTATAGAGTGTTTAATAAAAATTCAAGGATTGTTGAACAATCATTTTATGATGTTTGATGAAACTAACCCTTTTATTAAATAGAAAGTTCAAAATGATGAAATTACTGATTCATTTGACAACATGTTACTTGAAACAACTCAATATTATTTTGAAATTGTTATTAATAAAATTTAGTCAAGTTAAGATGAAAATTATATATAATAACTCGAATGTATCTTTCCTAGATGGTCTAGAACCCTGAAGAACCATTGTATAGAAACAATCATTGGAGACTTAGACATAGAAATTAGAACTAGAAAAGATGTATAAAATCAAGTCGAATGATCTATATTTATTTCATAGTTATAACCTCAGTATATAGATGAATATTTAGAAGATGAGAGTTGGATGTTAGCAATACAGAATGAGATAAAGGATATAATCAGGAAGAAGGTATAGATTATGATGAGACCATTTCCCCTGTAGTTAAATTAGAATCCATTAAAAACCTATTAGAGTATGAATATCTTGTGAAATTTAAATTATATTATATAGATGTTAAAAATACCTTTTTAAATTGTTATTTAGTTGAGGAAATTTATGTTGAACAACCTCTTGTATTTTAAAATACTCAAAAACAAAATTATATTTTTAAACGTACTAAAGCTCTTTATGACATTAATAAAGAACCTAAATCAAGATATGAAAGATTATGTTTTTTTATATTGAAAATGGATTTATTGTTGGTTTGGAATTTACAACAGTTTTTAAGAAACCAATTTGTTCTAATATTTTATTGGTTTAAATTTTTTGATCATGTTTATTTGGTTCAACTAATAAAAATCTTTGTCATGATTTTTCAAAACTAATGAAAATATAATTTGAAATTAGTATGATGGAAGAATTTATCTTCTTTATAGCATTTCAAATTATCAAAAATATTATAAAAATGTTTTAAATAAATGTAAATATATTATAGAGTTAAGGAAAAATTTTCTACTTGAAAACTAAAAGATATATACAACCACCATGTGTACTAATATAAAACATGATTTGAAAGAAACTGGATTACCAGTGGACAAAAAGATATATAGAGTTGTGATTGTTAGTTTGTTATATCATACTTATAGAAGACCAAAAATTATTTTTTCATTATGTTTATGTGATAGATTTCTATCAAATCTAAAAAAATCTCATCTTACTATCTCATCTTACTATAGTCAATGGAATTTTTGAATTCTTTAAAGGAACTATTTTTCAATCTATTATTTACCACAAAACATATAATTTTATATTAATTTCATATTCAGATACTGATCTTGGAGGTTGTAGATTAGATATGAAAACTACCTTAGTAAACTGCCACTTTTTAGGTAATTATTTAGTGTCATGGTTGAGTAAGAAACAAAAATATGTTTCCCTATCAACAGGTGAGGCAAAATATATATTTGATGGTTGTTTCTATGCACTAGTATTCTGGGTGTGAAACATTCAACATGACTTTGGACTAAATTTTAATATTATACCTATTTTATGTGGTAATACTAGTGAAAAAAATAATTTTAAAAAACTAATAAGTCATTCTAAGACTATGAACATAGATATAAGGTATCATTCCTTAGGAGATCTTGTTATTAAAAAGGATATATCTGTAGAATATTTTTAATACTGAATATAAATTAGAAGATATTTTCACTAAACCGCTTCCTGTTGAAAGTTTTGATTTTATGCGCAGGGGGGGTAGGTATATTTAATTTTTAATAAATATTTATAAATTTATCTCATTTAAAGAATTTATATTGCATTTTTTTTATTTATTTCGAACTAATTTTTTCTTATTTTTTTATTTTATATTCTCTATAAAAATTATTATTTCTTTTTTTTAAAATTAATATTTTCACATTTATCATTTTTAAATCATGTGTTTTCAAAATCTGAAAATTAATGATTAAATTATGTAACTAGAATGGGAAACCAGGTCTCATCATTACATATAATAAAACCCATCAACCTTCCTTGCATTTTTATTTTCTAACTGTTTCTCCAACCAAAACCTTTATCATTTGGATAAACCTGGAATCCAAAAACCTTTCAATATCATATTCTCATAAATGGAAAATACCAAGAAAATTGATAAAGGTGAACCTAGTGATTCGAAGAAACAGTGTAATCCTTTGGGAACAATTAATCAAGGAAAACATATAGACATTGATTGGCTATATGAGCTGAACCTTCTTCTCAAGAAAGCACTTAAATTTCAAGGATTGGAATCTATTTTCAATGAAGAGAATATATATTTTATTTCGAAAGTAAAACTGAAACACTTCTATAGTAGTGTATATTTTAGTTTTGGTGAAAAATAAGATATTGTATTCGTGTGAATATAAGATAATGAATTTTCAATGTCATCAGTTAAAATAGATCAAATTTTTAAATACCCTCCTGAAGGAGTCTTTGACATGGATCTTTGATCAATTGGAAATCAAGATCATAAGTTTGAAGATATAATGTATTTTCATTTTGATCAAGGAACATCATGAAATTGTTTGTCAATGATCTTGAGGAAGATCATAAAGTGTTAGTGAATTTTATTCAAACTACAATTGCTCTAAAAGTTGCTGAGATAGAGAAAATTATATACCCAAATATGTATATCATGTTTTTTTTCATCAGTGATATCAAGATGAATTTTCTTATATACATTATGAGGTATCTAAATCATTGTTTCCATTCATAATTAAGGATGTAATTTTATCCTAAGAGAAGGATACTATATCTTATTATGTTTAGGAATAACATGATCCTTTTGTTTTAATCAGGAGTGAAATGTCATCACAGTAATGTCTTGAATGCTAGTAATGTTAAGATATTTTGTTTTTATTAGAGTACTGTAAAAGGAAAAATCATGTCAGTTTGTGTAGATGACAAAAACATTTTTGGATCTTTTGCTCAGGCAGAGAAAAGGGATTTAAGAAATGGTGAAGATAGATTATCTAGAACAGATGGTGTTGCTAAATAAACCAAGATAAAATTAAGATTTTATGATACAAAAAACCCTATTGATAGATAAGAAGAATAATTTTTAGATAAAATTGTTATAAAACCACGAAAAAAAAGAAGAACCACTACGTGAAGAACTAATAATAGGATCTTGAGAAGAAACCCGTTCAGTTCATTTGGAGGAGCCATTTCATCATGATGATAACCAAGAATAAAGTCAATCTCGATAACATCAAAAATATTCCTCAACTAGTTCTCTATGAATGATCTTCTAAAGAAGGACAGAAATTGAAAAGATCAATAACTAAGGGAACTGAGATTTTTGAGAATAAGGACATCTCATCTATTGGTCATTCTTTAGAGAAACATGCATTGGTTTCCGGATAAATAATAAAATTTCATGATAATAAATTTTTTTAAGAGAGAAATATATGGGAAAATTATATTTTAATGCTTTATAATTTTTTGAGGATATTATTCTGTCAAATAATCTTGATAAATGGATTTCTGATTCCCTAACTAATCAAATTTTGGATTTTGTGACCAAGTTTAATAAGTTTCAGTAGGAGAAATCTGGTTTTAGAAAATAGATATAAGACTTCATAAAATCCTCTAATTAGTTAATAAATTTATCGGCTACATGGGTGGAATTAGATTTGGTTCCAATATAGCTTAAACTGTTTAAAGAAAATTGTGTTTCAAAAGTGATTTTAATTATTATAACAGAGAAACGTTGGATCAGTTTGGGAAAATCGAATCTGAATCAATCTTTAAAACAAATATTGAAGATCTAAAATGTTATTTGGGGATCCAGTTTGAATTCATCAAGGGAAGTTTCATTCAGGCCATTACTTCTACCCCTTCCCCTTAAACCTCACCAAATCTGTTCAGAGGATTTCAATCTATCACATCAATCATGGTAGATGTGAATGACATACTACAAAACCTTCAGTCAAATAGTGCACCTTTATCAATTTTTTTGGATAACTATATGTATCTTATTGAGTAAATAACATCAAGTTAACCAGGTATCAAACTTCTATTCAATAATTTTAGTGATAATATAGCTTAGTTTTTATAGAAATAATAGAATATGTCTGACTTTTTGAATGTAAATTTGATTAAAAATAAGTACGTTAGTCAGGATTCAATGATTTTGATAAATAATTTGTTGAAAAATTGTAGATAGAAAACATTATCATATAGAAGAATTTTAAAAAAAATTAAGTGGCTCAGGATCCTACCAAATGGGAAACCAATCAAGATCAAAACCATTAAACATTCACTTAACCAATTGTCCACCTTGTTTCTCTTCACCAAAAACTATCTTAATATATTTTTAAAATTTTCAAAAATACAATTTCATTGTTCTTCTTACTTTTTATGCTTTATTTTTTATGTTTTTTTACCCTTTATTCTTTGTTTATATCTACTTCCATAATCAATGCCTTCTTTATCCACATCGTACACTATATAAACGTTCTTTTATTGTTCTGTGAAAAATTAAAATTGTTTTAATACTTTTTATTATACTTACTTTTTGATATCATAAAAAGGGGGAGAAAATTGGATGAACACCATATTTCATTTTAATTAAATTATTTTGAAATAGTTCTGTGAAATCAAAATTATAAATATTTTCTTTAAATGTGTTTACAAAATTCTCTATTTTGTTAATTATTTTATGGGTTTTATGATCATCAAAAAAGGGGAGATTGCTGGGCATGTATTTTATCAACAATACTCTATAAATATTAATGATTTTGATGCTCATAAATACCCTTATTTGTTTTAATAGTGATTTTACATTATGTTTAATTAAAGGTGTTAATATTTATTTCATTTTTTATTCTTGAATTTCATCATGCTTTTAATTCAAAATGAATATTTTTTATGTTTTCGGAACACATTTTTAGTGTACTCTGGAAACATTTTTCATACCCTACATTGATTAAATTAATGTAAGGAATAAACCCTATTCATGGAATAATCCATATAGACCATTAAAATTACATTTCTATTCATCCTTACATTGGAAAAATGTGTGTATGGATCATTAACCGTAATATCGAAACAATGTATAGATTAAGAAACTTCTGTTTGAATAGAACCTTATATTTGTGAAGTGGTGAAATTATGGTTAAATAACCATATTTAACTATGAAATTATATGTTTTAGGATATAAAAATATGTTTCATGAACCTTAATTTTATGATAAACCATACATTTTCAACCTTACATTCAATAAATGAACACTACCTTTTTGAACCCTACATTTTCCATGGATCTAGAATTCTGATGTAGACTATATGCTTTATATATTATACCAGTGCATCATTTTTTTTAATATGATATATACAAGCCTCATTTTATATATATGACTTATTTCCCATAAAAATATCTTACAGTGCTGCAGCGACAAACAATGAATTTTGAAAGAAGCTGCACTCTGGAGACATACATGTACAGATCTTTTACTACTGTAAGGTTATTACTTCTATCTATTGCTACTTTTATTTTATGTTCTCATTGAAATGAGGATCACTTAGAAACTATTCCTTTCTTGAATACTTCCATTTCAGAAGAAGAATATCCATCTGCTACCAATTATTATTTCTACAATTGTGATGTTCAACCCGAACCATCTTCAAATCAATATCGTTTTAGTTGATAAGGTTTCAACTACTATGACTCAGTTGTATTGGAGTATAAAACTCTCTGTCTATGTTTTTTATAGTTGGTTCTTTGTTAATGAACCATAAGGATCTATTTTTTAGTATTTTTTAAAATGTGTCAACTTCATGCACTCATTTTTTGATTTGTGGTCTTGTGATAAGAGAACCATTCTAGTGAAATTCACCAAACTCATAGAGAGAGTGACTTGTGAAGTGGACTGTAGGATCTTTTTTCCCTAACCACTTTAAAAAATTTTGTTCTTTAATTCTTGTTTTATTTTTTTTTATACTCATTACAAAAGTAAACACTGCATATCTGCATATATCATAGAGGGGTTCAAAATCCATAATTATGGAATATTTTTTAGAAGATACAATTCACCCCAATCTTGTATTGTTTCGTATTATTATGACCTAATAAGATCAACATTATCTCCCTCTAAACCTAGATTTTATTATTTCAAAACAGGTCATTAACATTATCCATGTGACATCCTTCTAGAAAAAATTCACTCATCTTCTTTCTTAATAACCTAGGAAAATGAAATAAAAGAAAAGGGTGAGGTCATATCCTTAATAATGTTAAAAAAATTGAGATATGAATCATAACATAAATATAAGGGTATATGAATATGAAAATAACATTTTAAAATTATACCATACATATCATAGATCATAATCTTAAGTCGTATAATAAATCATAAAAATTCATATGACCAGAATGATAAAAGAATAACTTTGGCATAAAACATAGAATTTTATAAAACACATACGAATAGAAAATAATTTCATTAGTATTAAAGGATATTTTAAAATAATATAATGTTGGACAGGGTTCACTCCCAAAATCATCATTGTATTCTATGTTCTATCCCTGGAATATAATGGTGGAAAAAGTCCTTTACTGAACCAGTTTCACTACCTGTTCAAGTCATGTCTAAACTGAGTTCAATCCCCATTCTAATCATGTATACCCCATGAGATATAATATCATTAACCAATTAATTGAAGTGAGATATATTTCCCACCTATCACATAATTAAAACCATACATATATGTTTTATATGAACATAAATTATTCATCATATCAGATCCCATGAAAAGAAAAAAATTTCGAAAAATTTTAGTCATAGCATAACCCATAGAAAAGAAATGGGTTTCATAAATATCAATCCATAATAAACATAAACAAAAAATAAATTGATTAAGGATAATTTCCCCAGTAAATCATATGTAAAATCAAATAATGTTATCCTTGATGGAAATTTTTTTTGAGAGATCACTATAAATAATTCTTAAGGAAAATATCCTTTCTATTTTGAATGTCACACAAACATAAAAGAAAAAGTTTTATTTGAAAATAATATTACAATATTGTAATGTAAGATTAATGTAATTAAAGAGTTATGATGTAGGGAAAATCTTCTCATGTTGTATAAGATAAAAAACATTCCTTTCGTATTTTTTGGGAAATGTCACAAGTAAAATATTTTTAGAAAATGAATGGACAATAATTTAAAACCATTTTGTAAATTTCAAACATGATTTAAATGAATTTGAAAAAATAGTAAAATAATATTAAATGCATTTTTGGAAAAAAATTATATAAAACATGGACATGGGAGAAAAATATAGTTTTAATGGAAACATTAAAAAGATAATTTTTAAAATAAAAAACCTTATAAATATCATATCATTACAGTATACATTAAAAACAATAATTAATTATTTTTTCACTATAAATAAATATAAAAAATTATAAAAACAACATATGATAATAAAAATTCATCAAACCCATAATCATTGTCGGCAATAATCAATAAAGTAGAAGGTTAACCCAAATAATGGAAATTGAGTTAAGAATTCCCCTCCCACTTCGTAATCATTCAAATCATATTCCCCATAAAAGTAATAATTATAAAATTATACATTTAAGTCCATGAAGATAATGAGATACATGATATGATATATAATTGATTGTAATATAAACAACACATAATAAATAAGTGGTGAATAATGAAGAAATATCACAGAAGTAGAAGTGAGATAAGAAACCCATAAAAAGTTTGTATTATTAGGACAAGAATTAAAAAATTGGGTGATTATGTTTAATAGATATATATAAAAAAATATAATTTAGAATAAAACCTAAAAAAATAAACAATTTATCCCATAAATAATCTTGGCATAATATAATCAATGATTTAAACGTATAACCCAATGAATGGAAATTCAGTTATGAAATTCCTTACATTTTGGGATCAGTCGAATCATATGAACCATAAATGTAATAATTATAAAATGAAATGGTGGATTTCATAAAGATATTATATACATTAAATTATATTTCAAAGGTTAGAACATATTCCACATAGATGAAATAAGTAGTGAATAATTCATAAATGTCACAGAAGTAAAAGTAAGACAAGAAGCCCTTACAAAGTCTGTATCATTGAGGTGAGAATTAATAAATGGTATGATTATATATAACAGTATTATATAAAACAAGAAAAATTATAATATAAAATAAATAAAAAAAATTTTATTCCACACATAATCATGGCATAATATAATCAACGAAGTAAAGAAATTACCCAATGAATGATAATTGAGTTAAGAAAGCCCTTACATTATGAAATTCGTCGAATCGTGTGCACCATAAAAGTAATAATTATCAAATGATATATTGGATACCATGAATATAATGATATTAATGATATTATTTATAAAAGTATATAATATACACCACACCTAATAAAAAAGTGGGTAATAATGCATAAATCTCACAGAAGTAAAAGTGAGAGAAAAAACACTGACCTAACAGTTCCCTTTAGTTTTTTCATAATTTTACCTCATATATAATAGTTTAAATGATTTTTTTTATTTCATTAAAGACCGATATTAATATTTATAATAAAATATTGTATTATTTTATAAGATATTTTTACCTATTCATTAATAGTATTTCATTATATTCAGGGCTTCGGGTGCATTCGTTTCATGGTTTCATGATCAGTTCATTTTTGTATAATTATGGTTGTTCTTTTAAAATGAAAAAAAACTATAGAAGTGAAATTATTTTTAATTAATTCAATTTAATAATTTTAAATGATATTATATATCTTCTTTATTTCTATAATTAAGATAATTCATTAGAAAAAATGTTATTGATAACTATTTAGTTTAATTTGGAATTTTTTTACCATCGTGAACAAGTTATGTTTTGTTTAATATTATGTCAACATATTAGTAAAATAACATTAAATAAGTTATAATATTCTAATTAAAATCTTATTTAACAATAATAATTTCTAATGACCATCCATAAAGGCATTAGTGGAAAAAGAACAAAAACATGATTCAAAGAGGAGATTAACGAGCATAATTTGGAGAATAGTATCGTTTCTTTGAATAAGCTGGTTCAATAAAAAGAATCGATATATGATATTCTATTATAAACATAAAATAATAATAGTTACATGATTCTGGATTTATTATGTCATTATTGATGATGTAAATGAGGATAAAGTATAAGAAAAAAAATAAAATAAGAGATGTTCTTTGAGAAAATTACCTTTTAAATATCAACTCCTTGAAGGATCCCTTTAAGACCATAGAAATAGTTTTCGGTTGATACTAGCAGAACTAGGACATGTATAGAGTTATTATTAGAGGTTTTTTTAGATATTTTATTATCTTCAAGTCTTTTGAGTTGAAATGGGGTAGTGAGAAGTGGTATTTATACTTGAGGAGGGGTGGGATTAAGTGATTAAACATTGATTATTTTATATTTAAAGCCAACCGCATAGAGTTGGCATTAAAGTCATTGAATTATATTTGTAATTAATGTATTGGATGATGTTTGGGGTTTACAATACCTCAAACACACATTAAAATTATTATTATTTATGTATTTTAAGTGTTTACATTTTAACTTTATCCTCTTTAATTTGTTTACCTATACTATAGTAAATAATTCTTTTACTATCATAATTTTTTATATATAAAAATGAAAATGATCTCAAAATATAATTTGTACCTACTTATTCAAAATATTTAATCCATTTTAACAAATTTAATTCAAAAAATTGTAAAAATTAGATTTAAAATTAATCTTTTTGACGCAGCTGGAAAATGGGTTTTTAAAGTGAAAATGTTAAAATGATTGAAATGTTTTTATATAAAATTTCAATTTAAAATTGACACAAATGACCTGAATTTGATTTATTTATCTATAATTTCATATTATATATTATTTATATTAAAATTTTTATTTCAATTAAAATTTTGTATTTTCCACTTTTCAAGGAAAATGAAACTTATAAAACTCTCAAAATTTGGTTTTAAAATAGGTTATCCATTAAAAGGTGGAAAAATTACATTTTTGAAAAATATAGATTTTAGGCTTAAAATTGGATTTATTTGTATCTTAAGCCTAAAAAACATGTTGGATGGATTTTAAAACATATTAATGAATATATAACATATAAATTTCATTTAATATCTTTCTCTAATTTTGATTAATTTAAATAATTTAGATGAAAATCGATTATTTTCATAAAAAATATATTTTTATAAAAAACACTTCCTTTATGTTCAATTGGTTTTATTTTCATTTCTAATTAATTGGTAACCAATGAATACATTTTATAACCATGTGTGAACTATATTTTAATAATTTATTAAATATCATTCATTCTTTACATTCTAATGATAGTTTTCTATTAAAAAATAATAAGTAATAATTTTTTATGCTTGGTGATTTTTGCAAAGTAAGCTATCGAATTGATTAAGTATTTTTAAAATAAATCACGTAAAATATCGGTTTGTTAAATTATACCGTAATTAGAATAAATTTCACCCTAAAAATTTATTAATCACATATAAACATATGAGGATACCCCTATCTTATCACATCCTCAATTTCCCACATATCGTCTTCAAATTGGTGGTTTCTCCATAAAACGTTAACCATGTGAGTGGTCTTTTTTTGTAGAAATTTATATCTATGATCAATAATAACTACTGATTGTTCATTATAAGAAATATATTTCTTCATTAATACCACCTCTTATTTTAGTACATGTAACAGATCAAATATGTACATTCTCTAGAGAGATACATAAAACACATCATGAACTGGAGTGAGATTTAGTGGAAGAGAAAATTGATAAGCTACCATCCCGACAAGATCATGAATTTCAAAGAAAATATATCATCAATATTTTGAAAGTTCAATTGAAAATAAAATACGTATGTTTTAAAATTTCATTTGTGGGAAATCCATATCTAAAAAGGGGATAATAAAATGTCCTCTTAAAAGAGGAAAAATTAAAGTTGAAGATAATTATATAACTAGGATTCTGATTATGAGAACATTAGTGGTATATGAAAACTTGGACATGTAAGAGGATTATAACTATCATGTTATTTTGTAGAATTATATAGAACATATAAATTATAAAGTTAACCATAAAAAACCATAAATCTGTAATAGGTTAAAATGTCATTTTTTCTCAGTACTAAAAGTAAAAAAATAATTTTTTTTTGTTTCAATATCCCTTTCTTAGATATTATTAATTTCATTACTTAATTATCTAAGAACATTAGTAAATATACTTACATGAAAACTAAAGCTTCATCCTTTAAAAAATTTCCACAAAAAAACCCATATGTTTCTCCAAATGATGAGTAATATTTTTTTATACCTGAGGAACTTGAATCAACTTTTACTAATCAATAAATATAAAAAAGATGTCAATATATTCCTTATATATTTAGGCATTAACCAAAACGAAAATGGTTAGTAAGATATATAATATTTTAAAATTAATAAACCATTATATGATGAAAACCCACTTTAATCTCTAAAATCCACTTTTAATACCCAATGTTAAACCTAGATAATTCAATAAATAACTATCCCTAAAATTTATTAAAAAATATTCTAGACTATTATGGAATCCCAAAAATTAGAATTATTTGTTCACATAGTCTACCAATATCAATTATAACATTTATCAATCACTCTTAAGGCCTCATAACAAAAATATAATAACCTAAATCACATAATCATCAAGATATCCTAACCATTTTTATAAATAACCTACGTCACTATAAAATAGAATCATATATGCTTCTAAAATATACACCTTTATTCCACAAATAAATTTCCATAGTATTATATTTACCTTGACCATATATGGTTCATAAAATTGTAAACATCTTCTGAAATAATATTAATCACTTAATCAAAAATCATTTACAATTTCATGGTTATCTATAAAAGATTTTTTCCCAAAATAAACTTAACCCTTATCCATCAGAAATTTTCAATAAAAGATAATAATTTTATACTAACCAGGACATCACAAAGGCCAGTGGTAGGTGATTCACCCTTTTCACCTTTCGTTTGTGTTTTTAATTCCAACATCCTTTTTAGATATGAAGAATTATCACCCAAACTATAGGTCATCTATTTCCTAAAACTATATTATTATATTCCTTATTAATTTCTATAAGTGTGAGAAACAACCTCAAAAATATCCTTAATATGTTTTAACCCAAAAGGTTATCTCATAGCTTTAATTTTTCATCCTAAAATGTAATAACCCATAATTAACTCAAAAATGAATGCCTCTATAAATACCTTTAGTCTTATTAATATTTCATAACATAAAGCCTTAAGCGTGGTTTATAAGACCTTGAGATTATGATAAACCTGAAAATTATAAACCTGTGATGACATCCTTAACTCTAAAGAATGCCACAAAAGAAAACATCATAATATCAAAAGTTATCTAAACCCACCTCTGATGCCAAATGTAATGACCCATAATACACAAATTTAGATCCTCTTATAATGACTTTAACTTTACAAATTAATCTCAATTTATTCCCTAAAAAACATACAATATCCAAAGAACATATTATATCACTTACATACCTAAGGATATTTTAGGTTTAGAGATTTAGATAATTCGGAAAAACTCATAACAAATTAGGTTAATAAAAAAACTACTTCATAAATATCAAAATTATCTCCCCTATATTGATTTTAAATTACTCCATTATAGGTCATCAATATCTTCTATGATATATCCTTCTAAAAAAATTCATTTAATATCTTTCCTCATAAACTGGGAAAAATAAACATAAGAAAAGTGTGAGGTTAGATTCTTAGTTAGGGTAAACATGGTATATATGAATCATAACATAATCATAATGGTATAGGAATATGAAAATTAAATTTGAAAATTATACCCTTTATATTATATATCATAATCATGAATCAATTAATAAATCATAAAAACTCTTAAGACCTGAATCAAAAAATAATATCATTAGCAGAGGACATGAAATTATGGAAAACAAAAATGGAAAGGAAATCATTTTATTGGTATTAAATGATATTTTCCATGACTATCATAGTGGAATAGATTCACTCCCTAAACCATAATATTAGTCTACGTTCACTCCTTATCCAATCATGGAAAACAAAGTCATCTACTGAATCGGTTTCAATTCTCATTCCAGTCCTATATGATCTGAGTTCAATCCATATTAAAGTATTATCTACCTCAGGAGATATAATATCACTACCCAATTCATTTGAGTTAGATATATGTCCCACCCATCACATAATTAAAAATCTATATACATGTTCCACAAGAATATAAATCTTTCTTCATATCTGAACCCATAAAAATAAATATGTTTTATAATAATTTAATCATATAGTAAACCATTGAAATGAAATGGGTTTCATAAATATCAATCAATCATAAACATAAAACAATAATAAATTGAATAAGTATAATTTCCTTGAATAATATCCCCATTAAATAATAAGTAACATAAAAAATTGTTATCTTAGATGGAAAATAATTTTGAGAGATCACTTGAAATAGTTCTTGTGGAAAATATCCTTTCTATTTTGAAAACATTTCTTCATTAAGAAAAATTAAAAATGCGAAAATTTTCTTTTAAGTTAACCATATAATCTTATAAGTAAGCATAATGTAATAAAAGAGTTATGATGGAAAATAAATCCTCTCATGTCATATAAGTTAAAAAAACATTCCTTCCATATTTTGTCAGAAAATTCTCAAAGAAAGTCATTTTAGAAAAAAAATCCTTTCAAACTATTTTTTAAAATGTCAAAAAATAGTTAAATTTAATTTGAATGATCATAAAATAATAGTAAAAACATTTTTGGAAACAATTATAGAAAACATGGACATTGGAGAAAAGAGGGTTTAAAGGGAAACTTTAAAAGAGAAATTTTTTAAATGAAAATCCTATATAAATATCATATAATTTACGTATTCATTAACAAGATTAATATATTATGTGTATTAGATATAAATACAAATAAAAAATTACAAATAAAACATAATATAATTAAAATTCATCCCACACATAATCATAAAACAACATAATCAATGAATTATACGGTTAACCAAAGGAATGGAAATTGGGTTATGAATTCCCCTTCCAAATTGTAATTAGTAGAATATAAAATTTTATAGTATACACCACATGTAATAAATAAGTGGTTAATAAAAAATAAATATCACATAAGTAGCAGTGAGACAAGAAATTCTTATAATGTTTATATAATTGAGGTAAGATTTAATCAATGGGGTGATTATGTGTAACAAATTTATATCCATAAAAATATAACTAGGAAAAATATATAAATAAAAAATATTATATTCCATACATAATAATGGAATAATATAATAAATTTAGTATACATATAATACAGTGAGTTGAAATTAAGTTAATAACTCCGTTATATTTTGAAATAATTATACTCATAAAGACCATAAAAGTAATAATTATCAAATGAAAGAGTCATTTACATAAAGATAATTAAATTAATGATATTATATATCATTGGTCATAATATGAAACAAACATAATAAATAAGTGGTTAATAATCCATAAATATCATATAAGTATATGTGAGATGAGAAACCCTCACAAAGTTTGTATCATTTGGGTGAAAAATAAATGAAGGAGTGATTATGTGTAATAAAAGTATATGAAAAAATATATAAGGGGGGGTAAAACATAAATAAATAAATATTTTATTCCATACATAATCATGGAATAATATAATCATATAACTAAACTTATATCCTAATGAATGTAAATTGAGTTAAGAAGTCCCCTACATTTTGAAATCAGTCAAATCATATGCACCACGAAAATAATAATTATCAAATAAAATTTTGGAAGACATAAATATAAATATATTCATGATATGAAATAAAATATTTAATAATATGCATAACATAAAATAAATTAGTTGTTAATAATGCATAAATCTCACAGATTTAAAAGTGAGAAGACAAACCCTTAACACAGAGTACCCTTTAGTTTTTCATACATTAACCTCATTAATAAAGGGATAAATGTTGTTATTAATTCATTAAAGAAATATATTAATATTTATTATGAATTTTTTATGATTTTATAACATATTATAACCTATTTGTTAATAATATTTCCTTATTTTCAGGGTTTTGGGATTGATTGTTTCATAGTTTCGTGATCGGTTCATTTGTGTATAATTATGAATATCCTGGTAAAATGGAAATAAAACTAATAAATTTAAATTTAATGATATAAATTAAATTTAAAAAGATTAAATGATCCCATATATCATTTTAATTTCTTATATGATCTTGATTCATTCGATAAAATTTTAATGGTAAATGTTTAGCTTAATTTGGCGAGTTTTCCAACCATCGGGAACTAGTTTTGTACTATTTAATATTATGTATATATATAAGTTAAAAAACCTGAAATAAGTTATAATATACTTATTATAATATTATTAAAACAAAATAACAATTATATGACCATCCAAGAATTGGGTAATGGAAAATGAACAAAAACAATATTCACGGAGGAGGAGATTAACAGGCATAATTTGGACAATAGTTTCATTTCATTGAATATGAGGGGGTAATAAAAGGGATATATATAATATATTACAATATAGACATAAAATTACATTATATAGAGTTATTAGGATAGGTTCTCGTAGATATTTTATGAGATTAAATCCTTCTAAGTTGAAATGGGGTGGTGAGGCGTGGAATTTATACTTGAGAAGTGGTGGGTTTATGTGATTAAATTTTGATTATTTTATATTTAAAGTCAATCACATTGATGTGAAATTATTTTCAATGATTTATATTGTTCATTAATGTCATATAGGTGAGTTATTACTGATAAATACCTCAATAAATCATTAAAACTTTCAATTTGTAGGTATTTTAAGCCTTTACCTTTTAACATTATGCTGCTTCAATGTTTTACCAATAACGCAGTAAATAATTTTTTACCAAGGTAACGTTTTTAAGAATAAAAATTAAAATGACCTAAAAAACTAATTTTTCCAATTTCATTAAAAAAATTAATTCATTTTACTAAATTAAATTCGCATAATTGGATAAATTGGATTTAAAATTAATACAGTAGACGCAATGGGAAAACAAGTTTTTAAAGTGAAAATGTTCAAAAGATTGAAATGTTTTTAAATGATATTAAAAGTTAAATTGTTTATAATGACATAATTGTTTTTTAATTATTTATAATTTAACTAATTATACTTTAAAACCAATTTAAAATATAAATTATCATTATATGTTATTTATATAAAAATTCAATTTTGAGTTAAAAATATGTACTTTTCACTTGTCATATAAAATAGAACTTATCAGAAAAATACAAAACAAATCACCATAAGTAAATTTTTATATCCTTATTTTAAAATTTAAGTTAATTTTTTCATATAAAACATATAAAATTGTCAAAATTTAGTTTATAATAGGTGTTCCATCAAAAAAGTTACAAAATTACCTTTTTGAAAAATATAGCTTTTTGTGCTCAAAATTGGATTTATTCTTATCTTAAGACTATAAGACTTATTTGATGAATTTAAAAAAATATTTAGTAATATATAACTAATAAATTTAATTAATATATTTCAATAATAGAGAATAATTTAATTTATTAAGATAAAATTCCATTGTGGGCATAAAAATAGTCTTTATAAAACAGTTCCTTTATGTTCAATTGGTTTTTTCATTTAAAATTAATCAGTAACTAATGAATTAATTTTTTAAATATTTTCAAACTAAATTTTCATAATTTAGTTAATCTAATTCATTATATCCATTTCAATAACTAGGTCACAATTAAATAATAATATTTAATCATTTTTTAAGCATGGTGGGTTGTGAAAAGTAAGTCATTAAAGAGATTAAATTTATTTAAAATAAGTACTACAAAATCTTGGGGTGTTATAATAGAAATCATAAAATCATTGATATAGATTCCTTAATAACCTAATTTAACCACATTTCTCTTTTATAAAAAAATTAGGAGCATAAAAAGTTAGTTGAATAATTTTACGTATAAAATCCAAGGGAGCTCATAAAAAATAATATTTAATTGATCATAAAACATGAAAATATTTTATAATGTGTATATAGTTTTTAATGGTATTTATTAAAAAAATAATCAATTTAAAATATGAATGAAATTTTATTTTATTATGAAAAATGGGGGAAAATATAACCACCTACACAAAATTTATCCAGACCTGAGACCATTAAAAGGAAGTGTTTAATCATAGTTATAATAGATATTTTCATCCATGCTAGAATTAAATACCACTAATTTAATTGGTTATTTCCTTGACATGGAAGGCTCCCATAATTAATTTAACCCTAGATTTATGAACATGAAATAATATAGGTGAATAGGAAGGTTATAAAAATTGAAGAGTAGTTCAACATGCCTCCGATTCTTTGATGATCCTAAATGGAAAAAGAATAAATGATGTAGTGGAGAGGGATCTGTAAATATGGCCACCCATGGCTGGATCAGGAAATATAGAGTAGGGGAGAGTTTTTTTACTTTCTTTTAAATTGAAAATAGTTATTATTATTATTATAATTATAATGTTTACGCGATTTATTTACTTTCTTCAAGAATGATT
Organism: Viscum album; assembly: GCA_963277665.1. Lineage (NCBI taxonomy): Eukaryota > Viridiplantae > Streptophyta > Magnoliopsida > Santalales > Viscaceae > Viscum > Viscum album. The sequence continues at coordinate 501,121,082 of OY728139.1, forward strand.
AACAAAACACACCAACCTAAATACATATTCACTTGAAAATAAATAATAATTCCAACATTAACTTCTATGAAAAGAATAACAACAATAATATTAATAATAATACAGTGAAATATATTAATAATTTGAAATATATATTTTAATAAATATTTATTTAAAATTAAAACACTTATCAAAATTTATTTTATAATATTAAACATCCTTAAAAAATAAATTTTAATGTAATTATGGAAGGCCTTGGGAAGTGGTGTCGTGATGAATAGATTTTCAGGTAAACTACACGATATATACAATTAGCCTATATGTTTAACAAATCCATCTAGTAGTAATGAAATGCATAGTATATCATCTTTATAAGTGATGCATGGTTGACTAAAATAGTTTCCCTAACCTTTCTTAAACCATGAATCATTAAAGTATCACAATCTTTTTAATTTCATGTATTTAAACCTCATTATTTTTATTAGAATTATTTTTTGAAAAAGATACGTTTGGTGAGTAACATATATGTTATGCATGAGAAATTTATTCATTGATCACAATATATGAAAGAGGTATTAAATATATTTTTTCATAGAGGACAGAAACCCAATGTTAATTCCAATTTCAACCCAAATGAAATTTTTAAGGGAATAGGTTTTCACATTATTCAACAAAAGAATACAATAAAATATTTAATGTTTTGGTATACATGAAAATTAATGACCTAAAAAAGTTTTTCATCATGTTAAGTTCAAATATATTAAATTGATCCCTAGGAAAAAAACATGAAAGACATGAAATTAATACTTTGATGTATCAAAGGAATTATGTAATTTAGATTATACTTTTTAAGATAAAGGTTGTAATAATTTTTAAGAATCACAAAAAATATTAGTGTAGGATTTTTTGTTTATAAAAATTTAAATTTTGAAGTAGAATATCATCTAGGTGATATGTGTATTTATTGGGAAAAAAGAATCCATATAGAATTCTATTCAGTATAGCAGAATATAAATATATTATTTCCACTAATGTTTGAAAATGAAATATATATATATATAGAGCCAAAAATGAAGTTTGTAGCAATAAGAAGGACCCTCATTTTTTAGTCATGTTTTATAAATCAAGTGATACAAATGTTCATAAAAGTATAATCTAATATTCCAAGAAAAATCATATAGGGATAAATTTCAATTGATCTAGTAAAAAGAGGTTCAAGGAGTAGTGATATTGATATATGTATCTAAAAATATAAAATTATTCATTTAATGATGAAGACACTTATAATGAAATCTTTTAGAAACATTAGTTAACTATTGGGGTTTAATATTCTTTATCCAATAAACGGTATAGAAAAAACCCATATCTCATAATGTTTTTAAAAATATTTTTTTTATAAAATCTTAAAGTTAATGTAATAAAATAATTTCAATATGGTTTCATTGAAAAAGGTATAGATGTACCTATGGGTTTGATGTTACTAAAATGGAAATAAGGATTTAAAAACATATCACCAAAGGTTCATGTTTAGTGTCACAACCAACCCATGTTAGGGCTCAAGCCGCTACTACCCCAAGACCACCTCCATAGGCTAGGGGGTGGCGAAAATCATCGAAGGCGCATCATACTCAGGGAGTCCATTTCTTAAGAACCTGTACACACACATGTATCCAACTCAATGAAAAAGTGTTGAGGTAAAGGGAAACAAGGTACAACACAAATATAAAAGGGAAACAAATACGCATCAACCTCTAATCAGTACAAGTATAGAAACATAAAATTAATGGAAATAATGGGAAAAATACACACCCATCCTGAAAATTGTAACAACCTGGTATTAACTGAAAAGTAAACTAATTTAGAGAGCCATGATCCTAGATCCCAAATCATGATCACTGAATGTGATAAAATCACCACATATATTTAAGATCCTCTGAAGTCATGATCAACCTGTTTGTCTTCTACATATGGAATGAAACATGCGGGAAAAGCCCATGAAGGGGTGACTATAAAAATACTCAGTAGGATGCACCAAAAATGTTAAGGGAGAGCAGTAAGAGATATAACTGAAGAGGAAAGAAATATATAGAATAAGGTACGGTAAAGAGTATATCTGAAACCTACAAGAGAGTGATACAAAACTCATCCAAACACAACGATATCAAAACGGCGATAATATAAACTAATCGTCGAGTCTTTGTTGGCTATAGTAGGAGATTAGTCCCATCCAACCATGGGAATATGGATATGGAAAGCACCTGGCATAATTCATGCAGCTTCGCCTCTCTTGGAAGGAGAGTAACCAAAACCCGAGGAGTGGGAACTACAATAGGAAATATATATATATATATATATATATACTCAGCCAAAGAATCCCAAATGAGAGAGTAATGGGATCTCTATCTAACACCTTATCGTATAAAAAGAGTCTCCAATAGTTCTAATAGTATCCATCAACGATGCCCCAAATCGCACTCGTCTACCATGAACTTGCAAGTTAGAGGGCCTCAATCACCACACCATGATAGAATTTTCTTTGGCTAGCATTGACTGACCCACACAGTTTTAGGTCATTTCATAAGGACGTGTCTCTGTGGGGAATGATTCCTTCTTCATTGTGAGTCTAAAGTTATGTTAAACCATGTCTCTTCACTGATCTGCGTAGTCAATAGTTCATGCCTCATGGTTGAGGACCCAAGATTACCCTACAGGAGGGTTCCACTTAGAATACGTCAAAGAACCATGCCTTTCCAAGCTATAGGGTTCCACTCTAGTGTTATCAATGACCCATTCCCAGCTATCTTCAGGGATCCCCTTGGAATAGGTTGAGGACCCATACCCAGACCAGATGGAGGGTTCCACTCTAGTGTCATTGATGATCAATGCACAACCCAGATGGTGGGTTCCACTTGGAATAGTTTGAGGACCCAAGCCCATCCTGACTTGAGGGTTCCACTATAGTGTCATTGAGGACCCATTCCCAAATCGTCAAGAAGGTTCCACTTGAATGGCATCAACGAACTACACTGGCCATCCCCGTTGGATGGTACCTCTCGGAAAGCATCGAGGAACTACAGTAGTCATACCAGCTGGATGGTACCTCTTAGAAAACATAGATAAACACCACTACCTATCCTAGATCGAGGTAAATCTTGGAAGGATCATCAGAGGACACCAATTACCATCCTAATAGAAGGGTAAGCCCGTAACTACTCTGGTGATTCTTTATGATCGTTTTCGTCACCAGGCATTAGAGGAATTAGCATTAAGCTGAAATCATCTTTCTTCTATCTCAAAATCCACTATGGATGGTCCAACACATTCTATATAGAAAAACATTTAGGATAGGATACTCTCATTCCTATATCCGAGTCCATAAGAAGGAGATATAGAAGATAGAATATTCATAAAATGGTACACGATGTGTGTGGGGGCCCCATGACGTGTGAACCCACATCATCACATGGTTATGTACTAAGCCATACTCAGGTAATATACTGTGCACTAGTACCCTTGGGTATGCAACTACACTCCCAGAGTATATGGAACATCCTTCCTAAAGAATGACGAGTGCATAATGCTTGTCGCTAGTCTGAAAGGATAAAAATGTAAGTCTACTTACAAGCCTCCTCAAATGTACTAGGGTAACCAAATGGATCACATAATTGAAATCCTTCTGTAAAAGAACACATGATAGATTATGCACTCACCCGAATAGAACAACTGACAAAGAAGCTCAATCTCCCAACTTTGTACTAGAATAGTGCTTCGTGGGGCTATCACCATGATCTATGAACACATAAAATAAATCACACCACTTTGACCCTCTATGAAAAACACACAGGATCGGTTACCCGTTCATCCCAAACGGACACCTAGTGAAGAAGTCACATTTCACCACAAACGCCCAAACTGGTCTTCATAGGGACCACACATCAATTTTAGTTTAATCTATAAAAATTAGTCTTGAAATATCCAACTCATTTTTATGGTTGTGATGCTAATAATGGCGGATCAATCATACATCGTATGCGGGAGATAAGTCCAATTTTAGAATCCCCAATAAAATATAATTATATGATGATTATTATTATTATATATAGTATTTTCTTACAAACGAGTCGTGATCTTAGGATATAAAATTCCCAAATTAACCTCAAAAGGTCCACCTCGAATGGTGGGTCATGTTTCCACATACGACACATAAAACAGATGCCTGGTTTGAATGATACAAGGGTTTGAAGTCCACTTGGCCCGACCCAACCCACTATGGCTGGACCGTCCCGCTCTGGCCATTGCATTCATCCTACGTCGGCCTGCTCTGGCTGGTCCATCCATGATGAGCATGTACTATCCCTCCCATCCACCGTCCTCTGCACCACCCACATGCCCGTTGTCCCTCTCTAATGCTCTCACTTACTATTTCTTGTGTCGTTCATCGCCTCTCAACCCGGTCGACCCTACATCGGGTCACACCCCCTCCTCCATGAACTGGCCTCCTGATGCACCACCAGAACAGGATCTCCACTGTGCCTTTAGACCACCATCAGACCACCTGAACATTCCACCAATGACTAAGAACACCCTGGTGCTCGAAAAATTAAAGTGATCCCATATCTGGGTTTCTCGGATCCCAATCTACACAACCACATGCTTGACTCGATGATCTATCATCGTTCAAACATGATGAAAAGTAGTTGTTACTTTTGTTCCCCACTATGACTCCTTCGTTGCCCAAAACTATACACCAAACATAGATCTGGACTCCTAAGAACAAGATATTTCCAATCATATGCTTCTCCCAATGATGCTTTGACATTGCGATGTGATGAAAAGGTTTTGGTGAAGAACAAATGAATAACTTGAATAATGAGTGATCAAGAAATTAAATGGTCAATGGTCATTGTTAGTTTGGACATAAACAAAGGATTTTAGAGTAGCAAGATTACTAAAGGAGAAATTATGACAACAAAGACTTCAATCCGGGAATTCAAAATCCAAAAGTAGAATTCTAATTAGATTTTGGATCCTTTGTTGCATATTTTCATGCTCTAATCTACATGGATTTTATGTTTCATCACGATCCATCAAGAATTCAGCATAGAACCTGTAACTCACCAACCCCAAAATCCCAGAGCCAGTGCATTATTTTAATACATTGGAATGATTACATGGAATCAAATCATGAAGAACCGAGTAGTTTTGTAGTTTTAGAAAACTAGATACATATATAGGTTTAACATTATAACTTTAAAGAAAAAAACAAAATGAAAATTTTATTGAGGACATCCACAAATTTAAGTTTATCCATGTATGTCGTTCACATAAAACATCTTTAAATCCAGGGAAAATGAATCATAAGAAATTATTGAGCTCAAATTCTCACTAAGGTTAAGAAATACAACATATGATATCATAACTAAGATATTAGGCATTTTAATAAATAAAAACATATGCCTTTAACAAAAACTTGAACACATTATGGAAGGAATAAGAGATGAATAAATAATGACATAATCTTGGGTATTCTACTGGTTGAATAACCACATGAACTATCAATACCATTTTCATAATTAGGGAATTCATAATGGGGTACACTATAACCATACTATCAAGGCCTCATGCTCAGACAATAAATAATCATTTTCTCAAGGCCTTATGCCAAGAGTGTAGTTTGTCTCACGAGACCTACCGATGCAACGAGGGGCTATAGAGGGCCCCAATAGACACTTTCTATGTCCACTACATTCCTCATATGAATTGGGAAAATCATAAACAATATACACATTCATATTTAATCTAATATATGAAATGTAAATAACATTCCTCAAACATTAATCAAAAACACTAACCATTCAGTGGAAATTTGGGGAAGGGTTTTAAGATAGCACACCCACAGAAATATAATCATTAACCATTCAATTAAATATGGTAGATGATATTATAGGATATAAATATCAATGATGTAAAATATTCAATATGGGATGTTATCTTATATGAAGATACTTTTAAATGAGACTATTGAAAAATTCTTAAATAAATAATCCTTAAACATTCCAAATTGTCTGATACCACCTTGAAACATTCAAATAATAATACCTTAGAATATCATGGGAATATTTTTATATGATATAACAAATGAAATTACATACACAACATTCAGGGAATAAGTGGTAAACTAGGCATATACTTCATGAAATTTAACATGCGATGAGAAAAATACTTTCTCTTTTGAAAGAAGAGTTCCGTTGGAAAATCATTTGTATTTGACATGAAATAAAATTTTCAACATGTATATCCCATAAAATAAAAGGTAAGTACATTTAAATTATATTTTAAGCATAAATTATGTCCTGCTTAAGTAAAATCATGCGAAAATGAGGATTTAAGAATCTTTAGAAATAAATCATTTTAGAGCATTTGAAGGAAAATATTCAATAAAATTAAAGTGAAAAGGAATGTTGGTTTTAATAAAACCATAAATGAAACAAGATAATATTTCATGATAAAATTATTGATTTTATAAAAATAATGGTTTCTTAAAAAAGATTATTGAGTGCACTTTAATATGGGTAAGAATTCGAGAAGTTCCCTAGAATCGGGTTTGTTTATCGGGATGAGATTTTGAAATATTCTTTTAATACAAGTATCTCCCCACAAAATAATGAAGTATTATGATTGGAACACATATATAAAACACTAACATAGAATTTATGAGTATTAAATAAGAATAAATAATAATTTCATAAAGGTGAATAGAGAATTAGAGCATCCCGAATGAAAATGGAGGTTCGGATGGAAAATACTGACTACTTTGTAATAAATTGAATCGTCTGCCCCAAAATTTATAATATAAAAATATTGAATTAAATACCATGAATATAAATAGTTTCATGATATGATATATCAATGTTAATTATAAATAAACCTTACACAAGTAAAATTAGTGAAGAAGGAGTGTCTCACAATAATGGAAGTGAGATGAGGAAACCCCTTACCTTAAGTCCGATGGTGTTCTTCACTTGGTCTTACTATCCTAGATAACCAGATTAAACTAATAAATTAATATTTCCAATACCCATTATACAATTAATTAATTTATTATAACTTGATTATGTTCATCCATATCCATTTTTATGGGTTAATATGTTCAATTTCAATGTTCATTTCTATTTGTTTCATGATCGGTATACTTATATATATGAATGGATAATCTTGTAAAATGATGATTTTTATCCAAAATTGAAGTAATATGTTATGAGTGAAAAGAAAAACGGTTCCATGGTTTTCAATTTCAGTTGGTTACTTGGAGTGAAGATGAATCAATATTTAAATCATTTAATGAAAACTATTTGGGTTAATTTACGGTTTTTGAACATTATGAAATAATTTTGATTTATAAATCAGACCCATGTTTAAAAAATTATTCCAGAACCATATATGAGAAATAATAAAAATATTATATTCTACTTCAACCATAATAATGGCTTCATGAACATAATTTAATATGGTAATAGATATTTAAAACCCATCATCCTGGAATGTGGTAGATTAGCACATCTCGGATGGTTTTTTTATTTTTAGTATAAAAGAATGTGAAATGAGAGATGATGAAAATTTATTCATTATCATGCAAAAATTAAAATAAATGTAAGATATTGGATTCATAAAATCATTTTTATGAAATCAGGAGAGGAAATAAAAATAAAGGAACTCAAAATAAAAGATAGGTTGAGAAGTCCCTTCTGAAAAACCGACAGCCTAAATACATCACTTAAAAATTCATAAAATATATTAATGAGAGAATAATGTTATCCCATAATTATTAAATAATATATAAAATAAGGGGTATATGTAATTACATATCCCAATATAATATAATCAAAATTAAATTATAATAACATAATAAGATTTCATGAAAAATAGATAGGTTTTGAGAAGAAAATTCTACAGCATAATGGCTATGCAAAATGTTTTTTGAAAACATTAAAAAGAGAGTGGAAAAGGGTCAAAAATTCATAGAAGTATCATAAAATAGTAGTGCAATAGAATAAAATGGAAATAATAACATGGAATGCATACTTCAAATACATACCAAATAAAAGAGAACTTGAAATAAAAGAAATGAAAAGAGGAATTTACCTCTTGAATCCACCTCCATGAGAATCTATTTAAGGGAAGGCGTTTTAGTATTTTGGAAATATCAAGACCTTATTGGATATGGGGGTGACTAGGTGAGGGTATTTGGGAAGAACATTTAGTAGCTTCATGGAATAGAAGAGTGAGTAGAAGAGGGAGTGAGGGGGGGTTTAGAGTGGAAGAGAGGAGTGAATTTTGAATATTTTGTTCGTTATTTTACTATTTCCATCAAGACAAAAAATAGTATTGTATCATGTGACCCCTAAAAGTAATAAGATTGTGTGAGTTTGAACCAAGTGTCCTTACATCACTCATGATGTCATAAATAGTTTATTTAACTGATAATTTTTATATATGGTATATTAACATATTTCAATATTCATAAAACATTTGAGTATTTCAAGAAATAAAAAATATTCACACATACTCTTTTTCAACGTGTATAATTCCAAATTGAAAGCCATTTTTTTAAATTATTTTTATAAAATATTTTTAATTTAATTTTTAAATAAAATCATAATTTATTCAAAAGAACAACTTTAAAACTATAACTCATTTTATAACACCTTGAGAAATTAATCGAGGTCCCATAAAATTATCTTATAAACATAAGATAATAAAGTAATAAATTATGAATACATTTTATAAAAATAAAAGTCCATTTTATTTTATTAAATTGATCCTAAAATTGTCATTAAAATATTTATGACATAAAAAAATACCAATACTTATACTATGATCGTTTTTCAACATAAATATGTCTAAATTGTTTTTATACATTCATATGTGACGTTTCTATTTTTTGTTTGATTTACTATTCATTACAATTCATAATGTTATGTTACTATTCATAAGGGTATCTATCTATTCACCAAAAATTAAGTTTTTATTTTCATACTCTAAATATCTTACTGAATGTAACTGTGTATGTCAGTTTTTTGAAAATCAAAACACAGTAGTGGAAAAATTATGTTTACATGGCTAGGTTATAACAATGATGTATTTTTTAGAAACATAGTGTTTCATGCATTATGTATTAAATCTATTTTTAAATTCTTGGTGTGTTACATTATCCCCACCTTACAAAAATTTCATCCTTGGAATTTGAAATTGAACTTCAAAAGTGATTGGTAGATACTTGAAAATTCCCTTGTGGTAAAACCACATCAAGAATATAGTTAAAATATTATATTAATAAGAGGAAAGGGAAATGCATCAGTTTCTACAACATCACGCTTTCTAATTGGACAACCTTTCCATGGAAAAATAATCAAAAAATAATGTAGTGTCATTAAACTCTAAAACCCATACAATGATCAACATAAATTATTTCAAAAATGGATAAAAATTCCAAAATACAATTATTCAACACATTTTAATGTAGGTCTCTAAATTTTCATGATGAACATATCATTAACCCTTAATAAATAAGAAACAACTCTAAAAATCACATTCTAAACATGTGAATAACTTCATCATATATCCTCTTAAAATATGGTAATAACTTGAATTACCATAAAAACCATATTGGAAACATGCATTCTTCTATACTCGATAAGTAAGATTCATGTTATTGGATATATTTCTGAAATACCAAAGTACTGTAAAATCCATCAATGATAGCATAGACCACTTATCGACAAGTCAATAATCAGTTCCAAGGTAGTCAATATTAATCTGAATCAATCATTTCATCATCACTATCCCAACATCAAATATATATATTAAGGTTGCCTTTCCCTCAATCATATATTTTTTTCTAAAATTTTTAACTTTATTCTGAATCACTTTTCCTTTACACTATGCATCATATGTCCCCAAATCCATAACGAAGGAGTACTACATTTCAATCCTCATATATCTCATAATTCATACAACCAGTACATTACTAAAAAAATATTCAAATGGATTGATTCTTAACTAGGCATAATAATCATTCTACATGATCTGTGGTAGCATCAAAACTTGATCATTATCCAAAACCATCATTTAGGGTATATTCCTTTGACGCTTGGGACATTGATTCACATATTGTCCCATCTCCTTGCAGTTGAAGCATTGAATATAGGAAAATTCTTTCCTTGTGTTGCAATTATGACCATGGTGGACCTTTTCTCCACACATGAAGAAAACTCCTTTTCCTCACACGAATATACGAAGTTGTTTACTTCCACAATTATCACATGGGGGAAAATACATCTATCCCTTCTTCCATTTATCCATTTTTTTCCTTCCTTCATCGTATTCTTTTTATTCCCTTCCAAGTTATAGGACTCAAATAAGTCATTAAATACCTTGTCAACTGTAACACCCCAAGATTTCATAGTACGTTAGTTCTTCAAAGTAATTCAATAACTTACACTACATGTAACATCGAGTTTAAGCACACCACGACTTACCAAACTAGATATTCAAAAGAAGTTATGAATATTATTAACAAAATTTTTAACACTATTTAACCCTTATAATTTTAGAATCCATATTATTAGTTTCTTAAACATAATTTAAGAACAAGTTCATTTTTTTTCAGATAAAAGAAGTATTTTTCAAAAAATGCAATTTTATCTCCTTTTAATGGAGAACCCTTTTTAAATCCAATATTTGAAACTTTTATATATTCAATTTGAAAAAATAAACTTCTTATTAGGGATAGGGACATAATTATTTAGTTTCAATAAATGTTTGGTATTTTTCTGATAAATTTCATATGTGGGTGAATAGTCAAAAATAATATATTTTAACTGAAAACAACTTTTTTAATCAAAATAATTTATAGTGTTAAAATATAAATCTGAATGGTTTGGATGAATAATTAGATTATATTTTTTCCATTTAATCCAATTTTTTTCATTGGAAGTAATTTCACTTTGAAATTTAACAGAAACAAATGTAAATCTTTTGGTAGTTATTATATCATAAAAATATGCTTTTTTGTTTTGATAGTGGGAATGAATTGTAATCTAATAAATTAAATTTATTTGTTTTTAATCTAGTAAAATAAACTTTATTTTTGAAATCAGAATATCAAAATTATCTTAGGGTGAATTTCTGGTATGTTTCTGAAAACTTTTAATTTTTGATGAATAGGGGAAACCACTAAGTTGTAATTGAAAATAGAATTTTTATTCAATTGTTTTATTTAAATTTATTATAGAAAAAACAAATACATAATACCTATATAAGTTTAATTTAATTCATTGGAGTAGGTTTATATTAATTATATATTTATATAAATTTTATTGAACTTTTCACCGTCTTTTACCCACCTCCTAGGTGAATTTGAAAATTCATATAAAACATAATTTTACCACTTCGGTGAATGGAGTTTCAGAAATTAAAAAGACACAGTTGATATCAGTAAGTAAAATACGGTACAATAAGATGAAAATAATTTTTGTTGAATAGTAGCTTTTTACTTTTATTTAACACGGTTAAAAGGAAATAGGGTGATTAAGGGTAAAAATGATATTATTATTATCCTAACACATGTACTAATTCTATTGGACAAGTATAATTTGACCAAAAACAGTATTAGGAATAAAATATGAACCTATTTGGTCCCCTTGGATTATATTAGGACATTTATTATTATTTTATTTAAAGAGTTAAAAGAGTTAAAATTAAAGATTAACAACTAAAACATTTTTAATATAGGGATATACATTAGATAAATTAGACTATAAATATTCACTATAAAGATAAAACTATTTCCTACACAATGTTATTTTATTTATAATTTTTAGACATTAAATAATTAAATTTATTTTTACCCAATAATGATTCAATAATTACCGTATTAATGAAATATTAAAATAATTGATAATATAAATATCCAAATAAATGTAATTTGAAACTTTTTATGAATTAAAATAATTTTAATGGTCAATATAACATTTTATGGTTGGTTATATTAATTTTTTTAATTAATAACTCTTTTATAAATTTACAAAAACAAAATACCAAATAGTGCCAAAATTGACATAAAAGAGTTTTTAAAAGAAATACTATATTATTAATTGATATTATATTTCTAAAAATCTAAGGATCTATAAAAAGTCTTATATAATAATAAGTGTATCATTAATGAACCACTTGGGTTCTCTTGTAAGTATATAGTAATTTTATTAACCATATAATATAAAAATACAAAGACACCTGGTAAATGTCAAACTATTTATGTAAGAGTTAAATCTAAAGGTTAAGGTTAATATAGTGACCCAAACCTATTTAAATCCTATTGGTTGAGTAGTTTTCGACCCATTCCCATCATATCCTTTAAATAATCCATTTTTGATCCATTAGAAACCAAAAATTATTTTATTATAAAATAATATTTCTAGCTTTTCCTATGGTGCTTCTCACCCCTCTTATAAAAGGGCACTCACCCTTCTCTCTAATTCACACCATCATAGCCATTTTTCTTGGCCAAAACCGGCCCAAATACCCTCTATACTATCCTACCTTCATCCTAGAGGCCCTCATTTTGTCAGAAAGCCAACATAAAGATCCCTTTTGATCAAATCAAAAGGAAGAACTGGAAGAAGAGGTAATAATTTCACCACCCTCTTTCAAGTTCTTTTCTTCTTCAACTTCTTCTTTCTTTGTTATTTCCATTATAAAATAATAACTCCATAATATTTTATATAATGTGATTTTATTATAAATATGATACAACCATATTAATTATTCTATCCATCCTTTGAATGACATGTCACTATACCTGCGTACATACAGATTACCGTCTCCACGTTGTGGTGTAATTGTTATTCAATACATTATTATTTGGATGGGTATAATAATGATTTGTAATTGATGTAAATAATAAATATAACATGATAATTATTCATTATATATGATATAACATCCAATTATATATTATTTTAATATTAAAAGAATGATATTGTCGCTCATGCGTACGTACGGATTACCGTCTCCACGAACGCGATGAGATTCATTCACCATCATATCCATTCAAGACTAAATTTCAATTAATGATTAAAAATAATTATTAGAGACATGATATCATTCTGGATATTAATAAGATACTTCCCATCCATAACAAATATGATTCACATAACATAGAATATAAAGGAAAACGAATCTGTTAACACCTGAAACGACGATAATACTAAGATATTATTAACAAAGTAATGTTAAAAGAGTAAATATGATATCATATTAATGTATATGATTCCTGTATTATTTAATAAAAATTATTTAACCATTATAAAGGAGGTTATCCTACCCTCGAACAAGGATAATGTACAAAGTAAGGGGTTTCGTATCTCACTTTTAATTCTGTGAGATTTCCATTGTTCACCACTTATTTATTGCATGTGGTGCGTGTACTACCCATGATCGTGTTGATTTTGTAATATACTTTAATTTATGGATATCTACATCATTATTATATGATCCTTATTTAATTCACGTATGTTTCATAAGTTACCAAATCGATAATGGAATTTGAAATTTCAATTTCCACTCATTCGACTTTACGCATACTTCTTTGATTATATTACTCCATGATTATAGGTGGAATCACTATTCATTTTCTTATTCCATAATATACACCCCCTTTCTATGGATATACTTTAGATAGATATAGTCACTCCATTGATAAATTCTCAAGTCATCGATATGAACTTGATAAGATTAATTTTTTCTTAATCTCAATTTATTGAGTTAAACATCCAATTCATTGGTGTTGTTTTTCCAAGAATACTTTTGAATGTCATATGATTTATTTACACTGAATATCCAATCATATTGAGTGTATTTAAAATTTTCACACATAATTGGGACGTTGATTTATCCTTAACCTAAGGATACGGTCGTTATAAGAGATTTCATCTCAATTTACGTTCCATTGAGACTTCTTTGTTATTATACACCAATTCACTTTTATATAGTGTATATAATGTAGTTTGACATAGTATATCATGAATCCCTTTATTATAATGATATTATAATGTTTTTATTACCTCAATTATTTTCATTGAAGTGTCTCTCTTTTGGTTATGAACTCTAACTAAAATATCATTTTAAATGTTTTAAAGATTTATTATACTAAATATTTCTCATTAATGTCCGTGTTTTAAAAATTATTTTAAGGATTTATTTATATAGACATTAAAGTTTTAAGGATAAAATTTCTTTTCAAATTTTCAAAGTGTTATGGGAAACTTTTTTTCAAAAATCTATTTTTAAATGGCTTCTTGACAAATAGTGTGACTTTTAAATGTTTTCAAGAAAAATGGGATATTTATATCAAATAGTTTTGATGATTATTTTAATCTTGGTCAATATCCTTCATTGTTCTCGATTGAGGTTAATATGTTACAATACAATCATCCATATTGTATTGAATGAGTTATGTTTGACTAGGGATGTGATATTTTTAAACCATTCATGGTTTGTGGATAAAGTATTGTCATTTCGTATGCTAGTTTTAATACGAATGTTTATGTTATGTTTCAAAATTTTCATATGAGGAATGAATTGGACATAGTATGTGATAGGTGGAGCCCACTATAGCTCTTCGATGCATCGATAGGTCTCATGAGTGAATCTAGTGTCTTGGCACAAGGCCTTGACAAAATCTTATTTGTATTCTTGGCACGAGGCCTTGACTATGTGGTTATGGTGTCCGACATTATGCATTCCATCATTATGAGATTAGATATTGATATTTCATGTGGTTATTAGACTAGTATAATTCCCATGACTATGTTTTATTATGACATTATTTTCTCAGCTCATATTCCTTCCACAAAGTGTTCAAGTTAATTATTTGTAAAAGAATGTGTTTTTAATTTTTCACCATTCCTAATGTTTATGTTATCTTTCACTATACTGCTTACTCTTTCTAAGAATTTGAGCTAACCCTTTTCTTATGTTTCATTTTTCTAGGATATGAAGAAGTTAGTTATGAGTGACTTGTAGGAATAATCTTGGAATCTTGGATGTTTCTAATGGAATAATTTAGTGTTGTTTTTTTTTCAAGTTTTTATGTTGACCTTATGATTGTATCTAGTATTTCCAAGGCTAAAAAAATGATCGTTCTTTCAGGACATGATTTCCTTTTATCATTCCAATGTTATGTAATATTGCACCGACTCTGGGTAACTTGGGTCAGGGCATTACAGTTGGCATCTGAGGAAGTTTAGTACAAACCTTGGAAAGTAGATTTAGATAAACTCTGATTTGAGCACATAGCCCAAAGTTAGACTTTGAGGATTAGTATAGAGGAACTTATTAATGTCTTGGTATTGTAGTGATTTTTTGAGTTTTCCATGAAATACATCCCTATTGGGATTCGAGCAGGTAGAGGTGACTCTGGCATAGATGTACATAGAGGTAAAACCCGAAAACGCCATTTTGAGATAGACTCGAACGAGAAATGGTGCATGACAACGGGCCTTGTTGAATTCTTGGTTACGACACTCCCATGGGATATGCTTAGGATAATTTAAATTTTCATTACAAACTGATTTGAATTATTTAAATATAAGATGAGAATAAATGACATTGGTTAATCCTAAGGTGTTTCAAATTGAAAATATGTTGTCATGATATTCCCTAAATGATATAATGACTACTGTTACTCACACAATGCTTTCTGGTGTTAGTCAATGGCTATATTCCAAGGAATTCATATAACATTAAAAATGATGTAAATGGTGGGAACGGTGGTGGAAATGAGCAACAAAATGGAATGATGATAGGCGTAAAAGATATCGTGTTCATGACAAATCATTTTTCCAAAATTACGATCAAAAAAAAATATATTAACCAACACCTAGACTCAACATATAAGAGAAATGTGATCAATGATAAGAGCTCCAGTAGTGGAGACCATGTGGAAAAGAATCATCAATTTCCATCATACACAAAATGTGGAAGGAGGAACCCAGTAAAGTGTCTCAATGGAACAAAGAAATGCTTTACGTGTGGTAAAGAAGGACATAATGTGAATAAATGCATATGAAAAATGATGTGCATTATAGAAGAAAATAAAAATGGTCCCAAGAATCCATTTAAATTAATTTTCCATAAATGTAGCAGACCTGGCCATTACTTGAGTGAATTCCCTATGCTATAGGATATTTTTTTGCTCAAAGAAGAAGCTATGTGGAAATAAATGGTTGGAGAAATGATTAAAAGTATTAGTTCTCCTTGTTGATGGGATTACTTTGGAATAATTTTCTCTTGTATTTGTAAATGCTATTTGAGGAAGACTTATCTTTTCTCTTGTGGATATAGTTATAAATAACCATTTGGTTTTATATGATCATTGAGTTTGAGGAAATTAGAAGTTATTATATTTTGGGATGAAAATTCAAGGTATGAGATAACATTTGTGGTTAAATTATGTTATGGTTATTTTAAGGAATTTATATCATTTTGGTAATGTTATAAAATATATTATTTGAAATAGGACAACACACAGACCGTGTGACAACCCGTCACATCAGATAAAGCTGTGGGAATTGAACCCACAACCAAAGTGAGATTTGGATTTCTCGCCTACCACTGGACTATGTGATGTCTCTAGTTAGTGTGACTAATTATTTTTATTTAAATTAATTTATTGATCAATAATAAGTTGATTTGGGATCATATGTATTATAAAATGAATAACTTTAGTGTAGGAAAATGATTTGGCGATTAAGTGATAAATGTTATTTTGGAAGACGTTCTCTTTGTTGGGAACACTGTATGCCCATGGAAAATAGAATAGTATGGGATTTTATTTGAGGAGTAATGGTATATTTTTATCCATGATTTTATTGTGGATTTATAGTGATTTGGGTTATTTATGGAAATGATTAACATGTAATAGAGAATATGTGATTAGGTTAATTACTTTTATGTATGTGACTTTAAGAGTCATTTATGTTATTTGGAGATACAATTTAATGTGGAATACTACATAACAAAATTCTTATAAGATATGAGTTTCAATATATGTTTGGATTATATTGAAGGGTTTTAAGGGAAATTGTTTATTGAATGGTATTTATTTAACTTTGGGGGTATTGTTGGTTTATTTTATAAATTAAGATTATTGTTTTTTATCTCTAAAGGAATATCCTTTTGGGGGATCATCATGTAACGCCCCGACCCCAGTTACCTAGAGTCGGTGCATTATTACATAACAATGGCATGATCACAAGAAAGATCAAATCTTGAAAGACCGATTGGTTTAGTAGCCTTGGAAACACTAGATATATTCATAAGTTTTACATTACATCATAAAATGAAAAACTAATACAACAACATAATATCTCCACAGTCCACACTATTATCCCCTCATAATATCCCTGCAGGTCATTCATAACTTACTTCTTCACATCCTGGGGAAAATAAACATAGAAAAGGGGTGAGCTCAAATGCCCAGTAAGGATAACAATATAGCGGAACATTCAAAATAAGCATAAACATTTAAGGCAATGCATTACTAAAACAAAAGCCTTTTAAACTTGAACTTCAACATAGTATGGAAAAAGTAAAATGAAATAATGCCGTTTAGTTATTCACATGGATATTCTACTAATTGAATAATCACATATAAAATCAATAACCACTTTCATAATGATGGAATGCATAGTGCTAAACTTCAATTTCTTTTCAAGGCCTCGTCCCAAGACCTTGGGGCTAACTGTAACCGGAACCCAACCCGGAGTGCCTCTAATAACCAGACACCAACCCGGAGTGCCTATAATAACCGGACACCAACCCGGAGTGCCTCTAATAACCGGAGACCAAACCGGAGGGCTTACTTTTACCAGTCCCTAACCTGGAGGGCTTACTTTTACCAGTCCCCAACCTGGAGGGCTTACTTCAACTCGTCCCCAACCTGGAACATACTTGTCCAACACATTCATATGAAGTAAAGGTTGAAATATAACATAAACATTCTTATTGGAACTAGCATACGAAATGTCAATACATTACTCATAAACCATGAATGACACATCTATAGTCAAACATATCACAAAAATTCATTACAATATGGAAGTTTTATATCATAATAGATCAACTTCAAATAATCTTAAAATCCATCAAAGGATGTTGACATAGATGAAAATGTTTTTTAAAAAATTATTGAGATAAATATCCCTTTTTCATGAAAACATTTTAATGTTACAAAATTTAGAAAGTAAGGCATTTAAATACATTTTTGGATCAAAGTGTCCCATACAACTTTGAAACTTTTGAATGGAATTAACACTTTTTAAAACATTCATTTTCATATAAATAAATCCTTACAAACCATTTTGAAAACGTGGACATAAATGAGGATGATTTAGAAGAATAAATATTTAAAACATTTAAAATGATGTTTTAGTAAAAGTTCCCTTAGAAATAATCCCTTTGAAAACTCTTTTATGAAATATGGACATGGATAGTAAATATGTCCCTGTAGATACTTACGTAAAGACAACCTCGGATATTAAAGAGATTGTGAAGTAAACCCTTATCAATTTGGTAACTTATGAAACATACAACCCATGAAAGAGGTATCATACAATGAAAATGTAAATACACATAAGGTAAAGTGTATTACACAAAGAATACAATTATGGACAGTACATACACCACACAAAAGATAATAGTGGAAATATGGCATGAATCTCACGGAAATAAAGAGTGAGATGAAAACCCCTTACCATGTTAATCAACTGAGTCGTATGGCCAAAAGTTAATAACCACAAAATTATTTACAGAATAACATGAATATAAAGATAATCATGATAATATATATATATCAAATGCCAGTACACAATACACCACTTTCAATAATTTAGTGGCGAATAATGGAAATCTTACAGAATTGAATGTGAGATAAGAAAATCCCTTACCTTGTACTTTCACTTGGTTGGGGTAGGTTAACCTCCTGTATAATATTGAAATAATTGTTATTAAATTATACAATAATCATATATATTAATATGATATCATATATGATCTTTTAATATTGATTTGATAATAATATCTTAGTATTATCGTTGTTTCGGGTGTTAGCTTACTTGTTTTCTTTTATATGTTTTGTTACATAAGACATGTTTGTAAAGGATAGTTTGTTTATTATTCAAATCCATAATGATATCAAGTCCTTAAACATCATTTTTAAATCATCAAATGATAATTATACTTGAATGGATACGATGGAGAATGAATCTTATCACGTTTGTGGAGATGGTAGTCCGTACGTACGCACGAGCGACAATATCATTCTTTTGATATTAAAATAATATATAAATGGATGTTATATCATATATACAGAACAATTAACATGTTATATTTTTTATTTACATGAGTTTCACATCATTATTATACCCATCCAAATAATAATATATTGAATAACAATTACACCACGACGTGGAGACGGTAAGCCGTACGTACGCACGTATGGTGACATGTTATTCAAAGGGTGGATAGAATACTGAATGTGGTTGTACCATATTTATAATAACATCACAGTATAAGTGAGATACTGGAGTTATTATTTTAGAATGGTAAGAACAATGAATGAAGAAGTGGAAGAAGAAAGGAACTTGAAAAGGGTGGTGAAAACATTACCTCTTCTTCGGGTTCTTCCTTTTGATTTGATCAAAAGGGCTCCGTAGGTTAGCTTTCTGATCAAAATAAGGCCTCTAGGTTGTAGTGAGGGAAGTTGTGAGAGTATTTGGGCAGAGTTTGGCCGATCCAAAAGGCTTTGAAGGTGTGAAGAAATGAGTATAAGTGGTCACCTTTTATAAGGGAGAGGAGGGTCTCTTTAGGAAAGAGTGAAAGTATTACTTTATAATATAATTATATTCGGTTTATAATGGTCCAAAAATCATTGAGGTCGAAGATAAAATGACTAATTGTTTAAATAACATCAACCAATAAAAATTGGACAGGTTTTAGATAATATTTTAATCATTATAATCTTATTTATTTAAATGATTTATTAATGAGGTAAACATTGCATCATTATTGTGTCATTAATAATTTAAATTATTTGACGTCTAAAATTTATAAATAAAATATCACTATGTAGGAAATCTTTTTATATTTCTAATTAATATTTATAATCGAAAATCCAACATGTATAACCCTATGTAAAAATTGTTCTTCTAAAAGATGTAAGCTAATGCCATTTTTATTTTTATTTTAACTTTATTAATATAATGTGTCCCTACCACATACAAGTGGCTCCAAGGGGTCCCCAAATCGACCCAAGGATTCCCATGGTCGGGTATGTGTCCACCAATAAGGTTAGGACACGTTTTAGGGTAATTGTGTATTATTATAATATTATTATTTTAACCCTTATTTACCAGATTTACCCTTAACCATGGTAAATAAAATATTTACCACAGTAATTATTCAAAATGTCTAAAAATAAAAGTTACCTATTTACACAATTTGGACATCCTGATTCCAAATATGGAATCCATTTTTCTAAATTCAAAACACAGAAGTGGCATAAATTAATTTAAAATTAATTTTCGCTGTTAAAACAAAAAGCGTGTTTTTAAGAGATAATAACTATCAAAAGATTGACACTTTTTTATGTTCGATTTAATTGTAAAATTATGTCCAATGACAAAAATTATATTAAATGGTAAAAATATATTATAAATATACTTTAAAACCACTCAAAATCATAATTTATCACCATTAATTATTTTGATTAAAAAAGTTGTTTTTAATTAAAATTTAGTAATTTTCACTATTCATCAAAATATGAAAGTTATCCGAAAAGTACCAAAATTTCACCTTAGGATAAATTCGATATTACTAATCCAAAAATGAAGTCCATTTTAAAATATAAAATATATATAATTTCAAAAAGTAGTTATTACTATTCATAACGACTAGTTTAATTGGTTGTTAGAACTCGGTGTTGCGTACAACACACGCTATCACATTATTCAAAGAGAAGCGTACCGTAGAAGCTTGGGATGTTTCATTTTAAATTTTTGATGTCCCCATTTAGTCAAAAAGTTTAAAATATAGTATTTAAAAATGGTTCACTATTAAAAGTTGATAAAAGTGCAATACTGAAAATGAATTTGTTCTTGCATTATATCTAAGAAACTCATAATATGGATTCTAAAATTATAAGGATTACATAAACTTTAAAATTTATCTAATACTATTCATAACCTCTTTTGAATGGCTTGTTTGGTAAGTCATGGTGTAATTAAAATCGGTGTTGTGTGTAATGAATGTTATTGAATTATTTTGAAGAAATAACACACTATAAAATCTTGGGGTGTTACATTCTCCCCTCCTTCAATAAATTGCGTCCTCGCAATTTGAAATTGTTCTTAGAAAATAAAAGGTTGAAAATAGAAAATATCATTGTGGGAAAACCCACATCGGAAATTGGGTTACTAAAATTTAGTCTTAATATGAGGAAAAGAGAAATGAAAGGGTCACCACCAAATTATGATCTCGATTAGGAGAACATTGGTGGAAATTAGAGACATATAATTGGACGAAAAATGTAAATATTTATAGGTAGTGATTGAGGTCATCAATCACAAACAAGTATAAAATTGTGGTCCTTAAACTCATCAATCTATGATGATTTGAAGTACCATCGGTTCAACAAAATATAGGGTATTGGGATAACACATATTTGACGTTTCAAAATATCTTAGTTGAAATCCCACATTGAAAAATGAATTAATGAGGCCTATATTTAAATTAAAGAGTGGAAAGTATGAAGATTACCGAAAATAACACAAACTAGGGTTCCATGTAGGAAAATATGGATATGGAGGAGAAATCTAACCCTCAATTATCTGATGGAGAGTGGTAGAGAACATGGCTATGAAAAGGCCAACAATCCCAAAGCCATAAATTAGTGATGATTTAAGGTACCATCTAGGACAACATTTTTGTTCTAAGTTCCTTTTCTTAATGTTGTGGAATTTATTTATGAGATTGGATAAGATAATAAGGAGATATAATTACTTTATAATTAGAGTTTTATCCATTAATAAATTTTTACCACAAACTCATCTTTCACTCTAAAAGATAATAGAATGTAAAAAAAATTCTATTTACACTATTCGTATAGGGTTCCAAAATAAACGAATTTATAATTCATCTACAAGATCTTTTAATAAAAACTACATTATTTAATCCAGGACATCTCGTGGGCCAGTGGTAGGTGATACACCCTTATCGCCCTTCGGTTGCGGGTTCAAGTCTCACAACCTTGCCGGACGCGACGGGTGGCCGCCCGACTTCCGGGTTGTCCTTTTATGGAAATCCAAAATAATCCAAACTAGAACTATCCAAAATAATTATGTCCAAACTCACAGTCCAACATTTATGAGGAAGGTAAACATAATGTAGATCCTTTTTACCATGTAATAGCATTTAAATACCTTCATCATGTATTCTTTTAATACACTGAAACATCCTGAATTACCATATTCCTTATTGATTACAGTCATGCTCCCTTATTCCATATAGAATGCTGGATATACCTCATCAATCCAAAAATGTTTTAAACCCCAACAATAATGGAATATACAGATCATTAATCAGTTCCAAGGTATTCAAGAATATCCAATATAATTTATCCAAAACAATCATGTATTATTCCAAAATCACTAACTCGGTATCAGAACTATATTATGGTTTATCATTATCTCAACCATATATTTTCCAAAAATTTATCCTGCTGTTGAGTCACCATTCTTTGTTCCACACAATCTCAAGTCCTTAATGAAATAGTACTGCAGTACAATCCTTATATACTCCATAATTATTATAACAAGTACATTGTTGATACAACACTCAATTGACATAATCAACATAAGAACTCTAATCATTCCTCTTCATCTATGGTAGTATCATAACTTGATTATTTTCCAATAACATCATTTGTGAAATATTCTGATGACTGGGACATAGGTTCGCATAGTGTCCAAACTCCTTGCAAATGAAGCATTGTACATTTGAAACCATTTTCTTACCCTTGCAGTCACGTACTTTGTGCCCTTTTCCTCTACACTTATAACAAACTACCATTCCTTTCAGGCAAGTTCCAGGGTGTTTCTTTCCACAGTTAGCACATATGTGAAAATTCTTCTTTTCCCTCTTCCCTTTATCCATCTTTCTCTCTTCCATGCTTTTCTTCTCTTGATTCCCTTCAAAGACATAGGACTCAATAAACTCTTTACTTATCTTATAAACACATGATATTATTTCTTCATATGATGATAATACATGGGAGACTATTTCTCTTATAAATTCTAGCTTAAGACCATGAAAGATATGATCCTTCCTTCTCTTTGGATCATGTGCATTTTTGGAGTTCTCATTCCTTCTATTGGGCGCCATTTCTAAACAATGTAATACACTAGATCAGTTTATGAATCAAAATACATAATCCCATACTTATAAAACACTTAACATAAATTGAACTATTTATGGATATAATCCATATAAAAATGTCTCCTTTGAGGATGTATATAATCATAAACCCTTCATAATGGTTTTTAAAGAAAATGAGAATTATCCTAAGCATATCCCCCGGGAGTGTCGTAACCAAGAGTGCAGCAAGGCCCGTTGTCGTGCACCAGTTCCCGTTCAAGTCTAGATCAAAGCGGTGTTTTCAGGTTTTACCCCTAGGTACATCTGTGCCAGAGCCGCCTCTACCTGCTCGTATCCAGACAGGGATGTATTGCTCGGAAAACTCAAAAAATCTCTACAATACCAAAATTCTAGGAAGTTCTTCTATACTAATCCTCAAAGTTCATCTTAGGTCTACGGGCTCTAATCAGAGTTTATCTAAATCTAGCTTCCAAGGTTTGTACTAAACTTCCTCTGATACCAACTGTAACGCCCCGACCCCAGTTACCTAGAGTCGGTGAATTATTACATAACATTGGCATGATCACAAGAAAGATCAAATCTCGAAAGACTGATTGGTTTAGTAGCCTTGGAAACACTAGATATATTCATAAGTTTTACATTACATCATAAAATGAAAAAAAACTACAACAACATAATATCTCCACAGTCCACACTATTATCCCCTCATAATATCCCTACAGGTCATTCATAACTTACTTCTTCACATCCTGGGGAAAATAAACATAGAAAAGGGGTGAGCTCAAATGCCCAGTAAGGATAACAATATAGCGGAACATTCAAAATAAGCCTAAACATTTAAGGCAATGCATTACTAAAACAAAAGGCTTTTAAACTTGAACTTCAACATAGTATGGCAAAAGTAAAATGAAATAATGCCGTTTACTTATTCACATGGATATTCTACTAATCGAATAATCACATGAAAAATCAATAACCACTTTCATAATGATGGAATGCATAGTGCTAAACTTCAATTTCTTTTCAAGGCCTCGTCCGAAGACCTTGGGGCTAACTGTAACCGGAACCCAACCCGGAGTGCCTCTAATAACCGGACACCAACCCGGAGTGCCTCTAATAACCGGACACCGACCCGGAGTGCCTCTAATAACCGGAGACCAAACCGGAGGGCTTACTTTTACCAGTCCCTAACCTGGAGGGCTTACTTTTACCAGTCCCCAACCTGGAGGGCTTACTTCAACTAGTCCCCAACCTGGAACATACTTGTCCAACACATTCATATGAAGTAAAGGTTGAAATATAACATAAACATTCTTATTGGAACTAGCATACGAAATGTCAATAATTTACTCATAAACCATGAATGACACATCTACTGTTAAACATATCACAAAAATTCATTACAATATGGAAGTTTTATATCATAATAGATCAACTTCAAATAATCTTAAAATCCATCAAAGGATGTTGACATAGATGAAAATGTTTTTTTAAAAATTATTGAGATAAATATCCCTTTTTCATGAAAACATTTTAATGATACACAATTTAGAAAGTAAGGCATTTAAATACATTTTTGGATCAAAGTGTCCCATAACACTTTGAAACTTTTGAATGGAATTAACACTTTTCAAAACATTCATTTTCATATAAATAAATCCTTACAAACCATTTTGAAAACGTGGACATAAATGAGGATGATTTAGAAGAATAAATATTTAAAACATTTAAATGATGTTTTAGTAAAAGTTCCCTTAGAAATAATCCCTTTGAAAACTCTTTTATGAAATATGGACATGGATAGTAAATATGTCCCTGTAGATACTTACGTAAAAACAACCTCAGATATTAAAGAGATTGTGAAGTAAACCCTTATCAATTTGGTAACTTATGAAACGTACAACCCATTAAAGAGGTATCATACAATGAAAATGTAAATACACATAAGGTAAAGTGTATTACACAAATAATACAATTATGGGCAGTATATACACCACACAAAAGATAATAGTTGAAATATGGCATGAATCTCATGGAAATAAAGAGTGAGATGAAAACCCCTTACCATGTTAATCAACTGAGTCGTATGGCCAAAAGTTAATAACCACAAAATTATTTACAGAATAACATGAATATAAAGATAATCATGATAATATATATATATATATCAAATTCTAGTACACAATACACCACTTTCAATAATTTAGTGGCGAATAATGGAAATCTCAAGGAATTGAATGTGACATAAGAAAATACCTTACCTTGTACTTTTACTTGGTTGGGGTATGTTAACCTCCTGTATAATATTGAAATAATTGTTATTAAATTATACAAGAATCATATATATTAATATGATATCATATATGATCTTTTAATATTGATTTGATAATAATATCTTAGTATTATTGTTGTTTCGGGTGTTAGCTTACTTGTTTTGTTTTATATGTTTTGTTACGTAAGACATGTTTGTAAAGGATAGGTTGTATATTATTCATATCCAGAATGATATCAAGTCCTTAAACATCATTTTTAAATCATCAAATGATAATTATACTTGAATGGATACGATGGAGAATGAATCTTATCGCGTTTGTGGAGACGGTAGTCCGTACGTACGCACAAGCGACAATATCATTCTTTTGATATTAAAATAATATATAAATGGATGTTATATCATATATAAAGAACAATTAACATGTTATATTTATTATTTACATGAGTTTCACATCATTATTATACCCATCCAAATAATAATATATTGAATAACAATTACACCACGACGTGGAGACGGTAAGCCGTACGTACGCATGTATGGTGACATGTTATTCAAAGGGTGGATAGAATACTGAATGTGGTTGTACCATATTTATAATAACATCACAGTATATGTGAGATACTGGAGTTATTATTTTATAATGGTAAGAACAAAGAAAGAAGAAGTGGAAGAAGAAAGGAACTTGAAAAGGGGTGGTGAAAACATTGCCTCTTCTTCGGGTTCTTCCTTTTGATTTGATCAAAAGGGCTCCTTAGTTTGGCTTTCTGATCAAACTAAGGCCTCTAGGTTGTAGTGAGGGAAGTTGTGAGAGTATTTGGGCAGAGTTTGGCCGAACCAAAAGGCTTTGAATGTGTGAAGAAATGAGTAGAAGTGGTCTCCTTTTATAAGGGAGAGGAGTGGCTCTTTAGGAAAGAGTGAAAGTATTGCTTTATAATATAATTATATTCGGTTTATAATGGTCCAAAAATCATTGAGGTCGAAGATAAGATGACTCATTTTTTAAATAACATCAACCAATAAGAATTGGACAGGTTTTACATAATATTTTAATCATTATAATCTTATTTATTTAAATGATTTATTAATGAGGTAAACATTACATCATTATTGTGTCATTAATAATTTAAATTATTTGATGTCTAAAAATTATAAATAAAATATAATTATGTAGGAAATCTTTTTATCTTTATAATGAATATTTATAATCGAAAATCCAACATGTATAACCCTATGTAAAAATTTTTCTTCAAAAAGATGTAAGCTTATGCCATTTTTATTTTTATTTTAACTTTATTAAAATAATGTGTCCCTACCACATACAAGTGGCTCCAAGGGGTCCCCAAATCAACCCAAGGATTCCCATGGTCGGGTATGTGTCCACCAATAAGGTTAGGACACGTTTTAGGGTAATTTTGTATTATTATAATTTTATTTTTTAACCCTTATTTACCAGATTTACCCTTAACCATGGTAAATAAAATATTTACCACAGTAATTATTCAAAATGTCTAAAAATAAAAGTTACCTATTTACACAATTTGGACATCCTGATTCCAAATATGGAATCCATTTTTCTAAATTCAAAACACAGAAGTGGCAGAAATTAATTTAAAATTAATTCCCGCTGTTAAAACAAAAAGCGTGTTTTTAAGAGATAATAACTATCAAAAGATTGACACTTTTTTATGTTCGGTTTAATTGTAAAATTATTTCCAATGACCAAAATTATATTAAATGGTAAAAATATATTCTAAATATACTTTAAAACCACTCAAATTCATAATTTATCACTGTTAATTATTTTGATTAAAAAAGTTGTTTTTAATTAAAATTTAGTAATTTTCACTATTCATCAAAATATGAAAGTTATCCGAAAAGTACCAAACATTCACCTTAGGATAAATTCGATATTCCGAATCCAAAAATGAATTCCATTTTAAAATATAAAATATATATAATTTCAAAAAGTAATTCTTACTATTCATAACGACTAGATTAATTTGTTGTTAGAACTCGGTGTTGCGTACAACACACGATATCACATTATTCAAAGAGAAGCGTACCGTAGAAGCTTGAGATGTTTCATTTTAAATTTTTGGTGTCCCCATTTAGTCAAAAAGTTTAAAATATAGTATTTAAAAATGGTTCACTATTAAAAGTTGATAAAAGTGCAATACTGAAAATGAATTTGTTCTTGCATTATATCTAAGAAACTCATAATATGGATTCTAAAATTATAAGGATTACATAAACTTTAAAATTTATCTAATACTATTCATAACCT
Organism: Viscum album; assembly: GCA_963277665.1. NCBI lineage: Eukaryota > Viridiplantae > Streptophyta > Magnoliopsida > Santalales > Viscaceae > Viscum > Viscum album. The sequence continues at coordinate 501,149,113 of OY728139.1, forward strand.
CTTTTTAATGGCTTGTTTGGTAAGTCATGGTGTAATTGAAATCGGTGTTGCGTGTAATGAAAGTTATTGAATTATTTTGAAGAAATAACACACTATAAAATCTTGGGGTGTTACACATCATATATTGTACTAACCATTTTGTTTTTGATTAATCTCTAAAGATAAAGTAAATATATAGTTTATCCTGTGTGGATCATGTGATTCTCTAGAAGTTTATTCTAGCTCTTTTGGTGTGACCAAGTATTCTTGAATACCCATCGTTTAAAAAAATGAGTTAGTGGTAGAAATTTATTAAAGAATGAAACACTACTTAAAAAGTAATTATATCTCTTTATGTTCTTAGTCGATCTCATAAATAAATTCCGTATCTTTATGAAATGTAACTTAAAAAAAATATTTTGTCTGTTTACTTTTCATACTGGGAAACTAATGACCATTTGTCCCATCACGAGTTTGTGGTTTTTTTATTGTTAGCTTTCTCCTGACCAATTTTACTATCCCTCCCCATCAGAACCTGACACATAGTTTATCTTCCATATCCATGTTTTCTTATATGGAATCCTAGTATGGGTTATCTAGGGGGACCTTTGTACTTATATTTCTTTATTTTAAATTGTTAGTTTTATTGACTCTTTTTCTGATGTGGGACATTCCATTATATTCTGAATCCCAATTTTGAAAATTACGAGGACTCAATTTGTTGTAGGAGGGAATAATGTAACACCCCATGAATTCATAGTATGTTAGTTTTTATAAGTAATTCAATAACATACACTACGTGTAACATCGAGTTAAAGTGCACCATGACTTACCAAACTAGCCATTCAAAAGAGGTTATGAATAGTATTAACAGAATTTTGAACTTTATATAACCCTTATAATTTTAGAATCCATTTTATGAGTTTCTTAGACATAATATAAGGACAAATTCAGTTTTTTCAGATAAAAGAAGTATTTTTCAAAAAATGAAATTTTATCGCCTTTTAATGGAGAACCCTTTTTAAATCCAATATTTGAAACTATTATATATTCAATTTCACAAAATAATCTTCTTTTTTTGGATAGGGACCTAAGAATTTAGTTTCAATAAATTTTTGGTGTTTTTCTGTTAACTTTCATATTTGGGTGAATTGTGAAAAATAATATATTTTAACTGAAAACAACTTTTTTAATCAAATTAATTTATAGTGTTAAACTATACATATTTATGATTTGGATGTATAATTAGATTATATTTTTACCATTTAATCCAATGTTTGTCATTGGAAGTAATTTCACTTCTAAATTTTGCATAAACAAATGTCAATCTTTTGGTATTTATTTTTTCATAAAAATAAGCTTTTTGGTTTTGACAACGGGAATCAATTTTAAACTAATAAATGCAATTTCCATGTTTTGAATTTGGTAATATAGGCTTCATTTTAGAATTCAGAATATCAAAATTATATTACGGGGAATTTTCTGTATGTTTCTGAAAACTTTTAATTTGTGATGAATAGTGAAAAACACTAAGCTATAGTTTAAAACCGAGTTTTTATTTAAATAATTATTTATTTTATTTAAATTTATTTTCGGTAGAAATAGATACATAATACCTATATATGTTCAATGTAATTAATTGGAGTTAGTTTATAATAATTTTAGATATATAAAAATTTTATTGAACTTTTCACCGTCTTTTACCCACCTCCTAGGAGAATTTGAAAATTCACATTAAACGTAATTTTACCGCTTCAGTGAATGGAATTTAAAAATTATGAGAGACACAGTTGATATCAATAAGTAAAATTTGGTTCAATAAGATGAAAATAATTTTTGGTGAATAGTAACTTTTTACTTTTATTTACCATGGTTAAAAGTAAATATGGTAATTAAGGATAAAACTGATATTATTATTACCCTAAAACATGTCCTAATTCTATTGGATAAGTAAAATTCGACCAAAAAAACCTTAGTAATAAAATATTAACCTCTTTGGTCCACATGGAATAAATTAGGACATTTATTATTATTTTATTTAAAGAAGCGTTAAAAGAGTTAAAATCATATTTTAATAACTAAAACATTTTTAATATACGGTAATACATAAGATAAATTCGACTATAAATATTCATTAGAAAGATAAAAATATATACTACATAATGGTATTTTATTTATAATTTTTATAGATTATGTAATTAAATGTATTTATGACACAATGATGATGTCGTAATTACCATATTAATGAAATACTAAACTAATTGATATTATAAATATCAAGATAAATGTAATTTGTAACTTGGTATGAATTAAACTAATTTTCTAGGTTAATATAACATTATATGGTTGGTTATATGAATTTTTTTTGATGTAATAATGTTGTTATGATTTTAGCAAAAACAAAATACAAAATAGTGTCAAAATTGACATAAAAGAGTTTTTGAAACAAATATTATATTATTAATAGATATTCTATTCCTAAAAAAACTAATGTTCAGCCAAATTAGTTATATAATGATAAGTGTATAATTAATTAACCAGTTGGGGTTCTCTTATAAATTTATAGTATGTTTATTAACCATATAATATAAAAATACAAAGAGATATGGTAAATGTCAAACAATTTAACTAATAGTTAAATCTAAAAGTTAAGTTTAATATAGTGACCCAAAACTGTCTAAAACCTATTATTTGAGTGGTTTTATAACCATCCCAACCTTATAATTTAAATAATACATTATGGAGCCATTAGAAACTGTAAATTGTTTTATTATAAAATAATATTTCTATCTTTTCTTAAGATGCCTCTCACCCCTCATATAAAAGGGAACTCCCCCTTCTCTCTAATTCACACCTTCATAGCCATTTGGATTGGCCAACCCCTCCCCAAATACCCTTGCAACTGTCCTACCTTCATTCAGAGGCCCTCCTTTTTTCATAAAGCCAACCTAAGGAGCCCTTTTGATCAAATCAAAAGGAAGAACCTGAAGAAGAGGTAATAATTTCACCACCCTCTTTCAAGTTCTTTTCTTCTTCCACTTCTTCTTTATTTTTTTATTTCCATTCTAAAATAATAACTCCATAATATTATATATACTGTGATGTTATTATAAATATGATACAACCATATTCACTATTCTATCCATCTATTGAATGACATGTCACCATACGTGCGTACGTACGAATTACCATTTCCACGTCGTGGTGTAATGGTTATTCAATACAATATTATTTGGAAGGTTATAATAATGATGTTTAATTGATTTAAATAATAAATATAACATTATAATGATTATGTATTTATAATATACCACCAATTATATAATATTTTAATATCAAAATAATTATATTGTCGCTCGTACGTACGTACGGATTACCGTCTCCACGAACGCGATGAGATTCATTCCTCATCGTATCCATTCAAGACTAAATTTTATTTGATGATTAATTTTGTTTTGAGAGACATGATATCATTCTGGATACAAATAAAATACATCCCATCCATAACAAATATGACTCCCATTATAAGGAATATAAAGGAAAACGAATTTGTTAACACCCGAAACGAATATAATACTATGATATTATTAACAAAGCAATGTTAAATGATCATATATGATATCATATTAATGTATATGATTCTTTTATACTTTAATAAAGATTATTTCATCATTATACTGGTGGTTAACCTACCCTAGACCAAGGAAAAATTACAAAGTAAGCAGTTTCTTATCTCACTTTTAATTACGTGAGATTTCCATTAGTCACCACTTATTTATTGCATGTGGTGTGTGTACTGCCCATGATTTTATTCATTGTGATATATAATTTAATATATGGATATCTACATAATAATTGTATGATCCTTCTTTCATGGGTGTATGTTTCATAAGTTCCCAAATCGATAATGGAATTTTAAATTTCAATTTCCACTCATTTGTCTATACACATACTTCATTGATTATTTTACTCCAAGATTATGGATGGAATCACTATTCATTTGCTTATGACATAATTTCCACCACCATTTCTCTGTATATACTTCTGATACACATAGTCACTCTATTGATAAATTCTCAAGTCATCGATATGAACTTGAAAGATTAATTTTAACTCAATCTACATTTATTGAGTTAAACATCCAATTCATTGGTGTTGTCTTTACAATAATATGTGTGAATGTCCTCAGATTGATTTACACTGAATATCCAATCACATAGAGTGTATTTATAATTTTCACACATAATTATGTCGTTGATTTATCCTTAACCTAAGGATATGGTCTTTATAAGATATTTCATCTCAATTTACATTCCATTGATACTTGTTTATTGTTACACACCAATTCACTTGTATATGCTGTATATAATGTACTTCTACATAGTATATCATGAATCCCTTTATTCTCATGATATTATAATGTTTTGATTACCTCAATTATTTTTATTCAAGTGTCTCACTTTTGGTAAGGAACTCTAACTAAAATAGCATTTTAAATATTTTATATATTTATTATACTAAATATTTCTCATTAATGTTCATGTTTTTAAAATGGTTTTACGGATTTATTTATGTGTACATTAATGTTTTGAAATTATAATTTCTTTTAAAAGTTTCAAATTGGAATGGGAAACTTTGATTCAAAAAGATTTTTTTAAATGGATTCTTGAAAAATAGTGTTTATTTTAAATGTTTTCTAGAAAAAGGGGGATATTTATCTCAAATAGGTTAGATGATTATTTTCATATATGTCAATATCCTTCTTTATTCTCAATTGAGGTTAATATGTTACAATACCATCTTCCATATTGTATTTAATGAGTTATGTTTGATTATGAATGTTCTATTTTTATACCATTCATGGTTTTTGGATAAAGTGTTAACATTTCGTATACTAGTTTTAATATGAATTTTTATGTTATGTTTCAAAACGTCATACGAGGAATGCATTGAACTTAGTAAGTGACAAGTGGAGCCCGCTATAGCTCATCGATGCATCGGTAGGTCTCATGAGACAAACTAGTGTCTTGACACAAGGCCTTGACAAAATCTTATTTGTTGTCCTGGCACGAGGCCTTGACTATGTGGTTATTATGTCTCACATTATGAATTCCATCATTATGATATTAGCTATTGATATTTCAAGTGGTTATTCAACTAGTATAATACCCATGACTATGTTTTATTATGGCATTATTTACTCATCTCATATTCCTTCTATAAATTGTTCATGTTAATTATTTGTAAAAGAATGTGTCTTCAATTATTCACCATTTCTAATGTTTGTTTTAACTTCTGTTGTATTGCTTACTCTTAATGAGCATTTGAGCTCACCCCTTTCTTATGTTTCATTTTCCCAGGATTTAAAGAAGTTAGTTATGAGTGACTTGCAGGCATAATCTTGGAAGCTTGTATATTTATAATGGAATAATTTATTGTTATTTTTCTTTTCAAGTTGTAATGTTGACCTTATAAATTTATCTACTATTTCCAAGTCTACTAAACAGATCAGTCTTTCAGGACATGATTTCCTTGTATAATTCAAATTTTATGTAATAATGCACTAACTCTGGGTAGCTGGGCTCGGGGTGTTACATCAACACTTGCTACCATTTCCTCATAATATTAGGATACTTGGGAGACAATATTACTTTCAAATGATGGATTGAGACCATTAGAGATATGATCCTTCTTAATCTTCACATAAAATGCATTGGTGAAGATCTCATTCCTTCTTCTAGGCACCATTTCTAATCAATTCCATGTTATATATTAGCTGGTACCATTATGAACTCTCTATGACCCTAAGCATGGTATAGCACATAGAATAAATTTATGCATCTTAAATCCTAGAACCATATAATTTGGTTACTTTGGGGCCATAAATCCTTCATAATGGTTGGTAAATAAAATGTGAATTATCATATAAATATCCCCTAGGAGTGTCAAACTAGGTGCATAGTAAGGATCATTGTTGTGTACCAGGATACCCCAGGTCAAGACCGAAACTACTTGTTGGATTTTTCACTCCGAGGTACATCTATTCCAGAACCACATCCACTTGTAGTATCCAAACAGGGATGCATATGCTAGGAAGGTATACATAATATATTCCTTACCAATATTTTATTATGTTCTTGTAGTTTTATCTTCATAGACTATATAAGGGGTTTGTTCCCTAAACTGTGTTTTCTAAATCTAGTTTCTATGTTTTCTACTAAACTTCTTTTTATACCGATTGTAATTTCCTGACCCCAGAATCCTAGATCCAGTGCATTATTTTTAAAAAAAATTATGATTACAAGAAATTAAATCACAAAGGACTGAGTAGTTTATTAGTTTTGGAAATCTAGATACATACATTGGTTCAAAATTACAACTTGAAAGGAAAAAAACAACATGAAAGTTTTATTGAGAACATCCATTACTCTAAGTTTCTCCATGTAATATATTAATAATAAACTTCTTCATGTCCTAAGAAAATTATTAATAAGAAATGGGTGATCTGAAATGCACAGTAAGGATAAGAAGTAAGGAAAATGATGTCATAACATAATCCTTAGGCATGTTGAATAAATAAAAACACATGCCGTTAACAAAAATATGAACACATTATAGTAGGAATAAGATCTGAATAAATAATTCCATAATCTTGGGTGTTCTACTAGTCGAATAACCACATAAACTATCAATATGATTTCCATAATTATGGAATTCAAAATTAGGGACATTATAACCATGCCATCAAAGCAATGTGCCAATACCATAAATAATAGTTTTGTCAAGGCCTTGTGCCAAGATCGTAGTTTATCTCATGAGACCTACCGAAGCACCAAGGGGCCATAGCAGGCCCCATCCTATGTTAAATGTATTCCACATATTAATGTGGATAAATATAAAAAATATTCAAATTAATATTGAAAAAACATATGAAATGTAAATTATATTCCCCGAACATTAAGCCTAAAGACCATCCATTCAGAGTAAATGGGTGAATGGTTTTTAGATAGCACATCCAAAGTCAAACTATTCATAAAACATTCAATAAAATATAGTAGATGATATTATAGGAGATAAATCTCAATTAATTACAATATTTAATATGGTATGTTGTGTTAGATGAAGCTACTTTTAAATGAAACTATTGAAAAATTCCTAAGGAAATAATCCTTAAATATGCCAAAGTCTCTCATACAACCTTGAAACATTAAAATAATAATCTATTAGAATATCATGAGAATAAAGAGACTAATGATATGATATTCCAAAGGGAATTATATACACCACATGCACGTAATAAGTGGTTAACAAGTCATATACTTCAGAAAAGATAACTTGATACGAGAAAATTAATATTTTCCATTAAAACAAGAGTTCTTTGGAAAAATCATTATCATTTTCCATGAAATAAGATTATAAAGATTTATATCCCCGAAAATAAAAGGGAATGAAATTTAAATAATATTTTAGGCCTAAATTATTTCCCTCTAAATTAAAATCGTGTAAAAATGTTCTTAAGAATCTTTAGAAATAAAACATTTTAGAGCATTTTGAGGAAAATATTGAAGAAAAATTTAAAGTGGAAAGGCGTGTTTGTTATCATAAAACTAGAAATGAACCAAGATAATCTTTCATTATTAAATGTGTGATTTTATAAAAATAATTGTGGCTTAAAATATATTCTCATGTGCACATGAAATGGGTATGCATTCGAGAAGTTCCCTTGAATCAGGTTTGTTTATCGAGATGAAATTTTGAAATATTCTTTTAAAACATGTTACTCCTCACAACATAAAGATGGTTACAGATTAGTAAATATATATAGAATATTCACATATAATTTATGAGGAGTACAAAATAATAAATAAGAATTTCATTAAGTGGAAAATACTTACCACTTTGTAATCAATAGAATCGCATGCCCCAAAATTAATAATATCAAAGGGGTGCATTTAATACCATTAAAAAATAGAGATTAGTGATATGATACATCAATGGGAAGTATAAATAGCCCATACACAAGTAAAAGTAGGGAATAAGGAATGTCTCCCAAAAATAGAACGGAGATAGGGAAACCCCTAAACTTAAGTCTGATGGTGTTCTTCACTTGGTCTTAGTGTCCTAGATAACCCAATTAAATTAATTAATTAAAATTTAAAATACATATTCTACACGTAATTGATTTATTATATCCTTATTATGTTTATTCATGGCCTTTTTTATGGGTTAAGAGGTTAAATTTCGTTGTTCAGGTCTATTTGTTTCACGATCGGTATACTTATATACATGAACGGAGAATCGTGTAAAATGAGGATTGTTGCCCCGAATTGATGTTATATGTCATTAGTGAACATCAATAAGGTTACATGGTTGTAAATTTCATTTTTCCATGGAGTGAAGATTTATCATTATTTAAATCAATTAAGGAAAACTATTTGGATTAATTTTTGGTTTTTGAACATAATGAATTCATTTTTCTTTATAAATCAATACCATGTATACAGAAAGATTACAGAACAATAGATGAGAAATAATACATAAATTATTGTCTATTTCAACCATAATAATCGTTTCTTGACCAGAATTAAATATGGTAATAGAAATAAAAAACCCATCATCCTTGAATGTGGTAGATTAGCACATCTCGGAAGGTGTTTTCATTTTGAGTATATATGAATGGGAAATGGGATATGTTGAAAAATTATTCTTTTATCATGAAAACATTATAGTAAATTGAATATAATGGAGTCATCAAAACATTTTTATGAAAAGAGTAGATGAATGAAAAAGAAAGGAACTAAAAATTAAATAGATGTTGAGAAATCCTGTACAAAAAATAGGCAGCCTAACAACATCACATAAATATTCATAAAATATATTGACAAGAGAAATAGGGTATATCGTCATTATTAAATAATATATACAATATGGGACATATAAAATTACATATCCTAATATAAGAAAATTTAAATTAAAATATAATAACATAATAAGAGTGTTTGAAAAAGAAATAAATTTGGAGATCAAAATTTTGCAGCATAACAGCTATGCAACATGGTTTTAGATTACATTAAAAAGAGAGGGGATAGGGGTCAACCATTCATAGAAGTCTCATAAAACAGTAGTGTAACAGAATAAAATGGATAAAATAACATGAAATATATACCACATAAAATAGAACATGAAATAAAAAAATGAATTGAAAAATTTACCTCCTTGAGAATCACTTTATGTGAAGGGGTTTTAGTCTTTTGGAAGGATAAAGAGATTATTGGACGTGGGGAGTGACTATGTGATTTTATTGGGGAATAACATTGTGTATATTCAATGATTAGAGGAGTGAGGAGAAGAGGGAGTGAGGGGGGTTATAGTGGAGGAGAGGAGTGAATTTTGAATATTTTATTCATTATTTTATTATTTCCATCAAGACAACCAATTGGGTTGTTTAATGTGAACCCTAATAATGATAAGTGCATGTGAGTTATAAAAAAGTGGCCTTACATCACTCATTATGTCATAATTAGTGTATTTAACTAATAATTTTCACATACGGTATTTTATCGTATGTCACTACTCTTAAAAAATTTTAGTATTTCAGAAAAATCCCAAAAATTATCCCTAACCATTTTTCGACGTGTATAATTAAAAAATGAAATCTTTTTTCAAAATTTATTTTCTAAATATTTTTTAATTTATTTTTTATATAAAATAAAAAAAATTTAAAACTATCACTCGTTTTATAACATATTGAGATATTAATCATGGTCCCATAAAATTATCTTATAACCATATGACACTAAAGTAAAAAATTTATGATTACATTTTATGAAAATACAATTCCATTTTAAATTATGAAATTAATCATAAAATTCTAATTAGAGTATTTATGACATACATAAATACCAATACTTATACTATGAACATTTTTTTTCATTTTTAAGATGTCTAAATTGATTTTATATATTCCTGGGTAAAGTTTCTATTTTCTGGCTAATTTACTATTCATTACTATTCATAAGGGTATGTTACTATTCACCAAAAATTATGTTTGTCGTATCAGACTCTAATTATCTTACTGAATGCAACCGTGTATGCCATTTTTTCGAAATTCAAAACACAGAGGTGGAAAATAGGTTTTTGTTTATAGGTTATAACAATGTGGTGTTTTGTTGAGACTCAGTTTTTCATGCATTCTGTATTAAATCTATTTTTAAATTCTTGGGGTGTTACAAACCCGTCATCAGAAGCAGAGAAGAGAGATTCATAGGAACTGTGAGGAAATGAGACAAAACCCTTGCTCATTTCCTTAAACCTTTATTTATAGAATTTCCCACCAACGGTTACGGGATCTGAACATCCTTATCCCTCTCACTTGATGCCACGCTTAGGTAAAACAACCACTTAAAAACACAACAGTAGTCTCATATTTCCAATCTGAGTCCCCATTCATATGTTATTTTATATGATCTCTGAGATAAGATAATTTTATTTAATTATTTTATTTGTGGATTCTCCATTCATGGATTTTTCTGCAGGAGACCCTTGTCGACCAAACTTATGTACCAGCTAAGGTAAACACCATGTCTCAAACTCAACCATGGACTCATATTTCTGATTTGATATACCATTTGAGTGATATATTTTTTCTTTCATGTCCATAGTATAAAATATACTTAATATTTTGGTAAACATTATTTTGGGCACACCGGGCCTCGAAATCACATGTTGTCTCAGCAACTAGCTTTGTAATTATATGTAGATATTTTATAAATCCATAAAAAAGAAAAACACAGGTATCTACATCATTCCATCCTTTGATCTTTTCATCCACAAAAATAAAACTAAGGAAAAAACTGAGGATACTTAGCCTGCACCTGGCTCTTCCACTCCGAGGGAAACTCTTGCATGTTTCCATACTAGCACATCACATGAACCAATGGGATTTTTCATCCACATATGGTATAATCTTATCGGTTACATGTGTAGGTTCATGCATGTGTCTCCTCAGCTACAACACATGGAAAATATCATGCACTTCCTCTAGTTGTTAGGGTAAGGAAAGGAGGTGGCCAACCTCTCCATCCCTCCAAAAAATCACAAACGGCCCAAAGAACCTCCAAGATAGATTTATTCCCCGTAAAAAACCAACATGAAATATCTCAACATATCCTCTATCCCCAAGATAATGCACTTAATTTTCCCATCAGTCTAGGGGATAAAGGTTGTAATCATCCGCAGATGGGTTTCAAACCCCTCTTAAATCCAAATAAATCATATGCAGGAAGAGTTGTACACCTCAAAAGACATATGTTGGAAATCATACCATGAGAGTACCAAATCATCATGAATCTAAGTAACTAGACTCTACCAATTCCCAACTGCTCCATGGAAAAGACCAGCTACCAATGTCACCATCTGATCTATCAGTTTACAAACAATCCTGAAGAGGAAACCCATATACTCTAGCCAAACCTCTATTTTTTTGGATCTATCTCACCACCAAAACCCAATGGTCTTTGATGCTGGAACATGCGGAGTGTTCTCATCCTATACGCATCCTTATCCATCTCTATTGGGACTAAATACTTCTCAATAGGTATAATTGATGATACCTATCCACCTGGATGAGGGGGGATCATATGATGGATCCTAAATTGAGGCCTCATCACTCATGGAATCATTGTCACGAACCGGAGTTGGTATCCTGGCTGGTTGTCATCACGAAGGCATCTTGAAACATATAAAATAATATCACGGTAAAATAATCATATAGATATATATCAACCATAACGGGGATCTGAAAAAATAAGGACTATCAATGACCCAATCTTATATGATTAATGTACCAATGATCCCCACAAAAAATGACTCAGTATTCCAAGTCAACAAGTCAGTAATTAGGGTCCTCGTGAATGGTTATGTAGGCCACTACACCATCACTGGACTCCTTATACTGAGAGATTCTCTTGGGACACGTTAACACTGTTACCCCGAATCCCAACCAATTCCTTTTTAGAGAAAGTCTAAAATACTTCCCAAGAAATGAACCACATATGATACCACTTTTTCATGACCCAACCCATGTCGGGGCTTGAGCTGCAACTACCCCAAGATCACCTACATAGGTCAGAGGGGGCGACAAGCAAAAAAGGTAGACAAATCTCAGGGAAGTCTTAACTAAGAACCTATACACACATGTATCCAACTCAATGAAAAAGTGCAGAGGGAATGGAAAGCAAGGTAAAACTCTTTTATAAAAGGGAAACAAACATGTATCAAATTATAATAAGTACAAGTACAGAAAAGTAAACTAAAAGGAAAAAAGGAAAAAATTCACTCCAAACCAGAAAATTGTCACAACCTATCATTAACTAAAATGTAAAATACCTGAGAGAGACCTTCTCTTAGATCCCAAGGTATCACCACTGCATTTCGTCCAAGCACCCAGTATACCTATGGTCTTATAAATTCACGGCCAACTTTTCTATCATCTATATATGTTACGACACATGCATGTATAGACTATGTAGGTTTGAGTATAAAAATACTCTATAGGATGCCCCAAAAAGAAAAAGGGATACATTAAAAGATAAATTTGAAGAGTAAATAAGTATATAGAAAAAGGTATAGTAAATGGTACACCTCAACCCAACAAGAGAGTGAATGAAAACTCATCCAAACATAAGGAGATCAAAATTGTGAGAAAATAAACTTCTCATCAAGTCTATGCAACCTATAATAGGAGAGTGGACTTGTCCAACGATAAGAAGCTCAACATGGAAAGCATGTGGAATAACCAACCTGTATTCACCTCTCCTGGAAGTATAGTAAACAAAACCCAAGGAGTGAGTACTGAAGCATGATATATATATATATATATATACTCAGCCAAATAATCCCAAATGAGAGAGTAAGGGGATCTCCATCTCACACCTCATCATAGGAAAAGAGTCACCAACAGTTTCAAGAGTATCAATAAATGATTCCCATCATCCCACTCGTCTTCCATGAACATGAAAGTCAAAGGGTCTTAATCACCACACCTTCATACTATTTGTTTTTTGAGGCACTAACCTGCCTGCATGGTTTTAGGTCACGTCCCAAGGATGCATCTCGGTGGGGAATGTGTCCATCTTCCTTGTGATTAAAAAGTTATGTCAAACCATGTTTTTCACTGATCCACATAGTCAATAGGTCATGCCACAAGGTCAAGGACCCATTACCATCTAAGTTGGAGGGTTACACTCTAGTGTCATCGAGGTCACATGCCCAACCCGACTGGTGGGTTCCACTCAGAATTGGTCGAGGATCTATGCACAGTCCGACTGGAGGGTTGCACTCTGGTGTAATCAAGGACCCATGCCTATCTTAACTAGAGGATTAAACTTAGAATAGGTTGATGAACCAAGCCTATCCGAGTTTAAGGGTTCCACTCTTGGGTCATTAAGGACCCTTTCCTTATAACGACCCATACTTTACATACATTTTTAATACTTCAAAAATTTAAGCACACTTATTACAACATATGATAAAACTACAAAGGACCGTATAGGTATAGTGTCTTTATAAACTGGGAAACATAAACAACTGGTTCATAAATCTTCTACAGTGTCTCCCATTTATTTCATCATATCTAGGGTCCCTTTTAGAAAATTCTACTTAATATCCATCTTCCTGACCTGGGGAAAAGAAAACATAAAAGGGTGAGCTCAAATGCTCAGCAAGGGCAAATAAAGGAAATAAAACTCATATCATATCTTTTTGAAAATCAAAACCTGCAAAAGAGATCATAATATCTTAACATGGAATAAATCATAGAAGTGAAAATGAGATCCCCATAATCATAACATAAAACTTGAAACTTTGTGGCATGCACACATAATCATGGAAAATCATTTCTTGTTAGTCATGAGTTATTTCCAAGACTATCTTAGTGGACAAAGTCCCTTTCTAAACCGAGTTCACTCCTCGTTTCAGTCCTGTATCACTGAACCGAAATAGCCTTCCGTTCCAGCCATGTCTATCTCATGAGATATAAAATCTTTACCCAATGCATTGGAGGGAGATATAGGTCCCACCCATCTTATAATGAATCCTTTCTTATGTGTGCCACATAATCATAAAGCATACATCATCGCATAACACATGTAACAAAATGGGATTCTTGAAACATCATGACATCATAAATCAATTCATATAAGTTAAAGGAATTCATAAAAATAATTCCACCACAACATGATCAAATCAATTTAATAATAGGGATAAAAACAGAACCCTTTATTATCTTAGATGGAAAATAATTTTGATAAAACACTTGAACTCCATTCTTGAGGAAAATATCCTTTCTTCTTCAAAAAACATTTTACCTTTCATAACATGTCATACAACTTTAAAATAAAAGAAGTTGATTAAAAATAAACTTGAAAACTTGTAAAGGACGCTTCTTGGAAATAATGTTTTAAAAATCCATTCATGCCGTATAAGTTAAAAAAAACATTCTTCTAACTTTTGTCGGAAAAGTCAAAAAGTACCTCGTACGAAAAACGACAAAAGATTCCTTTCATATCTTTTACAAAAAACTTACCGAAGGGTAAAATTGGATATAAACTATTGTAGAAGGAAGGAAATAATATTACATATCGAGGGAACATGGATGTGGATGATAAAATACACCCCAGTAGTTACCAAAGTAAAAACAATCTCAGATAAAAGTGAGATTGTGATATTTTCCCTTACCTTAGGTCTGATTTGCTTTGTTCGTGTCCGAAGCTCCTGTATAATGGTTTAAATAATGTTATTGACTTATTCAAGAATCATACATATTGATATGATATCATATATGGTCATATTATTAGCTTCTTGTTAGTAATATTTCATTGTTACTTGTTACTCGGGTCTTTATAACTTTTTGTTCTTATGCGTGTTTTGTCGAATAAATTCTTATTCTTATCTTTAGGTTATAGATAATTCATTTCCAGAATGGTATTAGTGTATTATATACCATATTCATTCATTCAATTCATTTATATAATCATTATGAAATGAAGATCATGTAGAACGAGTCGCATCACATTGTGGAGACGGTATTCCGTACGTACACACGAGTGATGATATCATTCCTATGATCGTGGAATTGTATTGGAGTATATATATATTATTTCAGTATCAATATTACTTCATAATAATCATATTTAGTTACTCATTACACCATTATAACCATCCTTGTAAGGTGATGGTGGAAAATAGATTACACCACGGCGTGGAGACGGTATTCCGTACGTACGCACGCGTGGTGATTTCATTTTTCCGTAGGATGGATAGAAGGTGAAATAGGGTAGTTTCATATTTATAATAACATATCAGTATGTAAGTAATACTGATGTTATTACTTTATCATGAAACAACTAAAGAAGAAGAAGTTGAAGAAGAAAGAAATTGAAAAGATCGGTAATGGATATTACCTCTTCTTTGGAACGCTTCTTTGAATCCTCCACTTAAGGAACTAAGATTGGTCTTTGGAGAAGACCAGGACCTCTAGGATTATTCTAGGGAAGTGGAGAGGAGAAAATGGCAGGGGTTGGACGAGCTTGAGTGCTCAATTTGGTGTGAGGAGGAGGGGGAGGAGGTGCCCTTTTATAAGGGAGGAGAGGGGCACCTTAGGAATATCTCAAAATATTATTTTATATTAAAGTCAAAATCGGTTTATAATGGTTCCAAAGGGTCTTATTTCGAATATAAAGTGGGGAAGGGTCGAAATACTATCAACCAATAGGATTTAGACAAGTTTAGGGTATTATTGTAACCTTATCAATTAGATTTAACTCTAAGTTAATTATTTTAACTTTTACCGTGTCTTTTTGTTTTCTTTCACTATATGGTTAATACACTTACTATAACATGCCAAACGAACCCCAAATTGTTTATTATTAAAATATATATCCTTATCTAAGTCATTTGGCCGAACCTTAGATTTTTAGGAATAAAATAACAATTAGTAATATAATATGTGATTTAAAAACTATTTTGTGTCAATTTTGACACTATTTGATATATGATTTTTGTGAAAGTCATAAAAGAATTATATGTTCGAACCAAGTTGATTAAATCAACATTAATATATCATAGTAACCTATAAAATTAGTTGAATTCATAAAAAGTCTCAAATTACATTTATTTTGGTGTTTATAACATCAATTATGTCAATATTTCATTAATAAGATAATTACTGCATCATCTTTGTGTCATAAATAAATTACATTATTTGATGTCTAAAAATTACAAATAAAATATCATCATGTAGGAAATCTCTTTATCTTTCTAATGAATATTTACAATTGAATTTATCTTATGTATAACCCCATATTAAAAATGATTTACTTATTAAACTTTGATTTTAACTATTTTAACCCTTCTTTAAATAAATTAATAATAAATGTCCTAATCTAATCCAAGTGGGCCTAAATGGTCATATTTTATTCCTAAGTTTGTTTTTGGTCGAATTACACTTGTCCAATAGAATTAGGACATGTGTTAGGGTAATATTAATATCATATTTACCCTTAGTTACCCTATTTACTATTAACCGCGGTAAAAAAAGTAAAAAGTTACTATTCACCAAAAAATTATTTTCATCTCATTGAACCACATTTTAGTCCTTGATATTAACCGTGTCTCTAGGATTTTCGAAATTCCAATCACAGAAGCGGTAAAATTAAGTTTTATGCAAAATTCAGTTTTTAACCTACCACTTAGTGGTTTCACTATTCATCAAAAATTGAAAGTTTTCAGAAAAATACCAAAATTTCACCCTAGGCTAATTTCGATATTCTGAGTCCAAAAATGAAGTCCATTTTGAAAAATAAAATTTATAAAATTCCAAAAAGTGGTTATTACTATTCATAACGGCTAGTTTTAATAGCATAATGTTGTTTAGTGAAACTCGGTATTGCGTACGACGCAAGCTATCGAGGAAGGTCGCGATTGCGTGTAAAGCAAGCCAAGCAAGTGTTGTATAGAAAAAGATTCCTTTGATGATTTATATAACATAAAAGTCTCAGGTGTTACATTCTACCCCCCTTAAAAAGAATTTCGCCCTCGAAATTCGTCACTTTGTAACAAACAGATGAGGATACTTCTCCTTCATCATATCCTCAAGCTCCCATGTAGCTTCTTCAAGTTGGTGGTTCCTCCATAAAACTTTCACCAAGCGAGTGGTCTTGTTTCGTAGAACTTTTTCGCTACGATCCAGAATCTCTATCGGCTGTTCTTCATAAGAAAGATCTTGCTCCATCGGTACAACTTCTGAGCTGAGTACATGTGAAGGATCTGGTATGTACTTTCTCAGAGATACATGGAACACATCGTGAACTTGAGAGAGATTCGGTGGAAGCGCCAATCGGTAAGCTACCTTCCCAACACGATCCAGTATTTCGAAAGGACCGATATATCTAGGGCTCAACTTCCCCTTCTTTCCAAATCTCATAACCCTCTTCCAGGGAGATATTCGTAAAAACACTTTATCACCCACTTCAAACTCTAGGTCTTTTCTTCGGTTGTCGGCATAACTTTTCTGTCGACTCTGAGCTACTCTTATGTGTTGTTGAATAGATCTGACTTTTTCTGCCATTTCATCAACGAGATCAGGTCCTAATAGCTTTCTTTCTCCAACTTCATCCCAGCAAGTTGGAGTCCTGCATTTCTTTCCATAGAGAGCTTCATAAGGAGCCATCTGAATACTGGAGTGAAAGCTATTATTATAAGAAAATTCCACCAAAGGTAGGTGTTGATCCCAACCTCCTTTGAAATCCATAGAGCAAGCTCTCAACATATCTTCTAGGGTTTGAATTGTTCTCTCAGACTGACCGTCTGTCTGGGGATGATAAGCAGTGCTGAAACTCAACTCTGTATCCAGAGTATGCTGAAGACTTCGCCAGAACTTCGAGGTAAATCTCGGATCCCGATCAGATACAATAGAAAGTGGTACTCCATGTAATCTTACCACTTCCTTAACATATATCCTGGCAAGCTGATCTAGAGAGAAATCCTCTCTAATAGGAATGAAGTGTGCAGACTTTGTGAGACGATCAACTATGACCCAGATAGCATTATTGCCTTTGGATGTTTTAGGAAGTCCTGTGACAAAGTCCATAGTGATGTTTTCCCATTTCCATTCGGGTATGGGTAATGGTTGTAACATCCCCTTAGACTTCTGTCTCTCAGCTTTAACTTGTTGACAAACCAAGCATCGAGAGACATATTCAGCAACATCTCTTTTCATGCCATCCCACCAGAAGTACTCTTTCAGGTCCCTATACATCTTCGTGCTTCCAGGATGAATAGAGAATGAAGAACTATGAGCCTCATCCAGCAGCTCTTTCTTTAATTCGGGGATGGGAGGAACACAAACCCGATTCCTGAACTTTATTATCCCATCACAATCAAGGTTGAATTCAGGAACATTTCTCACCTTCTTTTGTAACTCGACATCTTCTTTCTGTGCCTCTTTAATCTTCACATGTATAGATGGTTGAACATTCATTTGAGAAAGATAAGATTTTTCCCCTTCCATTATAATTCCAAGATCCATCCTTTGTAAATCCATAAATATTGGATCTTTTGTGATCCTCATCATGGATAAACTAGCATGGTCTTGTCGACTTAATGCATCTGCCACCTTGTTTGCTTTCCCAGGGTGGTAATGGATTGAGCAGTCATAATCCTTAATCAGCTCCAACCATTTTCTTTGACGCATATTCAACTCCTTTTGTGTGAAAATATACTTTAAACTTTTATGATCAGTATAAATATCACACCTTTCACCATAAAGGTAATGCCTCCAAATCTTTAATGCAAAGATTACCGCAGCCAACTCCAAATCATGTGTTGGGTAATTTTGCTCATGGATTTTCAACTGTCGTGAGGCATAAGCTATCACCATATCATTTTGCATAAGAACACACCCCAATCCCTTCTTGGATGCATCACTGTTGATCACAAACCTTTCTCCACTACAAGGCAGTGTGAGCACAGGTGCACTGGATAACCTTCTTTTCAACTCCTTGAAATTCTCTTCACATTCCTCTGTCCAGAAAAATTTAACTCCTTTCCGAGTCAACTTGGTGAGTGGATTAGATAATCGTGAAAAATCTTTTACAAAACGTCGATAATATCCAGCCAAACCAAGAAAACTTCGGATCTCAGTTACTGTTGTTGGTCTCGACCATCTTTCGACAACCTCTGTTTTTGCTGGATCCACAGATATCCCCTCTTTTGAGATTATGTGACCCAAAAATGCAACTTTTTGAAGCCAAAATTCACACTTGGTAAATTTGGCATAAAGCTTCTCCTTTCTCAGGGTCTTCAATATAATTCTCAATTGATCTTCATGTTCTTCCTTGCTCTTTGAATAGACAAGAATATCGTCTATAAAGACTACCACAAATTGATCAAGATAGTCTCTAAAGACTCTATTCATTAGATCCATGAAGATAGAAGGGGCATTAGTAAGACCAAATGGCATCACTATAAATTCATAGTGTCCATACCTTGTACGGAAAGCCGTCTTTGGTATATCCTCCCTTTTGACCCTTAATTGATGATACCCTGAACGAAGATCAATCTTGGAAAAGTATTGAGCTCCGCGTAGTTGGTCAAATAAGTCATCAATGCGTGGGAGAGGATATTTGTTCTTGATAGTGATCTTGTTAAGTTCTCGATAATCAATGCAGAGTCTCATTGATCCATCTTTCTTCTTAACAAATAGAACAGGTGCTCCCCAAGGTGACGCACTAGGGCGTATGAATCCCTTATCAAGATTCTCTTGGAGTTGCTTCTTCAATTCCTGCAACTCAATTGGGGCCATTCTATAAGGTGTCTTCGAAATAGGCAAAGCACCCGGTACGAGTTCTATTGAAAACTCAACTTCACGATTTGGTGGAGGACCCGGTAATTCCTCCGGAAAGACATCATCAAACTCCCTTACAATGGGCATATTCTTAATCGTGAGTTTCTCACCAACCATTTGAGATAAATAACCTTCATTTAATGGGATCAATACCCATAAGATGGAAGAAATTTCCACTGGAAGGTTATGTTCATCCTTGCATTGGTATACGATCGTAGATTGATCTGGAGTATGAAATGTGACTTCCCTTCTTTGGAAATTGATATGAGCTCCATGTAGAGAAAGCCAATCCATGCCAAGAATCACATCAAATTCCACTAAAGGAAGGATCACAAGATTTGCAGGAAGCACTTTCCCACAAACTTCGATCGGAGAAGAATTATAAACTTTTGATGCGATTGATGTGCCATTAGGTGTTGTCACAGCTAACTCAACATCTAATTGTTGAGGTAGTACGGTGATACCCTTAGAAAAGTCTTCAGAAATAAAAGAGTGGGTGGATCCAGAATCAAATAAAACATTTGCTACTTTAGAGTGGATGGTAAGTGTACCTTTCACCACATCGTTATCGTACTCCACATCGCTGATAGAAATTTCATGTGACTTTCCTTTGTCTTTAGCCTTAAGATTTTGTTGACGTCGACCATCATCATCAACCCTTGGATTTGGGCATTGATTGGCATATTGCCCCATCTCCTTGCACTTGAAACATTGAAGTGTAGTAGGTTCATTCTGTGTATCCCTTCCTTTGTTTGCATCATTAGACATCTACTTCCCATTATCACGGCATTCAAATGCCCGATGACCTTCCTTTCCACATTTAAAACATTTACTTGTCCCTTTAAGACAACTCCCTCCATGTTTCTTTCCACACTTTGAGAATAATGGAAAGTTCATCTTCTTTTCAGTGTGCTCTTTAGAGTTTCCTTTGAATTCCATCTTCCTCTTCTTATCAAACCCATGTGACTGATGGGTTACTCCAATCTCCATCTCGACTTTGAGAGCACATCGAACGATTTCCTCGTAGCTATTGAAGTCCCTTATGGATAACGCCCTTCGAAGACTTGGTTTTAAGCCACTAAAGAATCGATCGATCTTACTCTCAGGTTGGATAATAATACCAGAAGCGTACCTTGCAAGTCTTGTAAAATTTGCTTCATAGGTACTAACAGATTCATCATCCCTTTGCTTCAGTTCAAGGAACTCTTTCTCCATCTTTGTTCGAAGAATACGAGGAAAGTACTTATTGAAAAATAAGTTCTTGAACTCGTCCCATTCCATAGACTCAATTTCATCCCTTTGCCTCGTATTCTTAACAAGATTCCACCATTGATCAGCATCTCCTTCCAAACGATACACTGCTAGGATGACTTTATAA
Organism: Viscum album; assembly: GCA_963277665.1. Lineage (NCBI taxonomy): Eukaryota > Viridiplantae > Streptophyta > Magnoliopsida > Santalales > Viscaceae > Viscum > Viscum album. The sequence continues at coordinate 501,170,373 of OY728139.1, forward strand.
TGTTCAGAACATTGAGGAACTGAAAATATCTTTTCAGTAGTACTAATCCATTGTTCAGCAACTAATGGATCAGTAGACCCGCTGAAAGAAGGTGGACGCTGCCTCATGAAGGATTCAACAGAATGTTGCTCCCTCCTTTGCTCGTTTGGAAATCCTGCATGATTCATATCTTGAGAAAGTTGTGTGAGCATGGCTACATGATTTTGCATTCCAGCTCCCATATCGTTTGGTTGCTCAGGGGGACAATCATTTCATTGCCCTTCGCATTCCTCATTAACACGGTTCCTTCGGGTTCCATCCATTGACTAAAACCAAGAAGAATAGTGTGAGCAACACTAATTATAATAGGAAACCACATAATTCAAGAATAAAATTTTCATGCTTATGGTCTTATCCTAGGTTATTCAAGGCCATTTCTAAAACACTAAGATTGTGTACTATGCTTAGACATATCCTTAGGGTTCTTACTAAGGCTTTCACATCCTAGTTTCCAAAGGTTGACTATACCTTTCCTCTGATACCAACTATAACGACCCATACTTTACATACATTTTTAATACTTCAAAAATTGAAGCACACTTATTACAACATATGATAAAACTACAAAGGACCGTATAGGTATAGTGTCTTTAGAAACTGGGAAACATAAACAACTGGTTCATAAATCTTCTACAGTGTCTCCCATTTATTTCATCATATCTAGGGTCCCTTTTAGCAAATTCTACTTAATATCCATCTTCCTGACCTGGGGAAAAGAAAACATAAAAGGGTGAGCTCAAATGCTCAGCAAGGGCAAATAAAGGAAATAAAACTCATATCATATCTTTTTGAAAATCAAAACCTTCAAAAGAGATCATAATATCTTAACATGGAATAAATCATAGAAGTGAAAATGAGATCCCCATAATCATAACATAAAACTTGAAACTTTGTGGCATGCACACATAATCATGGAAAATCATTTCTTGTTAGTCATGACTTATTGCCAAGACTATCTTAGTGGACAAAGTCCCTTTCTGAACCGAGTTCACTCCTCGTTTCAGTCCTGTATCACTGAACCGAAATAGCCTTCCGTTCCAGCCATGTCTATCTCATGAGATAAAAAATCTTTACCCAATGCATTGGAGGGAGATATAGGTCCCACCCATATTATAATGAATCCTTTCTTATGTGTGCCACATAATCATAAAGCATACATCATCGCATAACACATGTAACAAAATGGGATTCTTGAAACATCATGACATCATAAATCAATTCATATAAGTTAAAGGAATTCATAAAAATAATTCCATCACAACATGATCAAATCAATTTAATAATAGGGATAAAAACAGAACCCTTTATTATCTTAGATGGAAAATAATTTTGATAAAACACTTGAACTCCATTCTTGAGGAAAATATCCTTTCTTCTTCAAAAAACATTTTACCTTTCATAACATGTCATACAACTTTAAAATAAAAGAAGTTGATTAAAAATAAACTTGAAAACTTGTAAAGGAAGCTTCTTGGAAATAATGTTTTAAAAATCCATTCATGCCGTATAAGTTAAAAAAAACATTCTTCTAACTTTTGTCAGAAAAGTCAAAAAGTACCTCGTACGAAAAACGACAAAAGATTCCTTTCATATCTTTTACAAAAAACTTACCGAAGGGTAAAATTGGATATAAACTATTGTAGAAGGAAGGAAATAATATTACATATCGAGGGAACATGGATGTGGATGATAAAATACACCCCAGTAGTTACCAAAGTAAAAACAATCTCGGATAAAAGTGAGATTGTGATATTTTCCCTTACCTTAGGTCCGATTTGCTTTGTTCGTGTCCGAAGCTCCTGTATAATGGTTTAAATAATGTTATTGACTTATTCAAGAATCATACATATTGATATGATATCATATATGGTCATATTATTAGCTTCTTGTTAGTAATATTTCATTGTTACTTGTTACTCGGGTCTTTATAACTTTTTGTTCTTATGCGTGTTTTGTCGATTAAATTCTTATTCTTATCTTTAGGTTATAGATAATTCATTTCCAGAATGGTATTAGTGTATTATATACCATATTCATTCATTCAATTCATTTATATAATCATTATGAAATGAAGATCATGTAGAACGAGTCGCATCACATCGTGGAGACGATATTTCGTACGTACACACGAGTGATGATATCATTCCTATGATCGTGGAATTGTATTGGAGTATATATATATTATTTCAGTATCAATATTACTTAATAATAATCATATTTAGTTACTCATTACACCATTATAACCATCCTTGTAAGGTGATGGTGGAAAATAGATTACACCACGGCGTGGAGACGGTATTCCGTACGTACGCACGCGTGGTGATTTCATTTTTCCGTAGGATGGATAGAAGGTGAAATAGGGTTGTTTCATATTTATAATAACATATCAGTATGTAACTAATACTGATGTTATTACTTTATCATGAAACAACTAAAGAAGAAGAAGTTGAAGATGAAAGAAATTGAAAAGATCGGTAATGGATATTACCTCTTCTTTGGAACGCTTCTTTGAATCCTCCACTTAAGGAACTAAGATTGGTCTTTGGAGAAGACCAGGACCTCTAGGATTATTCTAGGGAATTGGAGAGGAGAAAATGGCAGGGTTTGGCCGAGCTTGAGTGCTCAATTTGGTGTGAGGAGGAGGGGGAGGAGGTGCCCTTTTATAAGGGAGGAGAGGGGCACCTTAGGAATATCTCAAAAATATTATTTTATATTAAAGTCAAAATCGGTTTATAATGGTTACAAAGGGTCTTATTTCGAAGATAAAGTGGGGAAGGGTCTAAATACTATCAACCAATAGGATTTAGACAAGTTTAGGGTATTATTTTAACCTTATCAATTAGATTTAACTCTAAGTTAATTATTTTAACTTTTACCGTGTCTTTTTGTTTTCTTTCACTATATGGTTAATACACTTACTATAACATGCCAAACGAACCCCAAATTGTTTATTATTAAAATATATATCCTTATCTAAGTCATTTGGCCGAACCTTTGATTTTTAGGAATAAAATAACAATTAGTAATTTAATATTTGATTTAAAAACTATTTTGTGTCAATTTTGACACTATTTGATATATGATTTTTTTGAAAGTCATAAAATAATTATATGTTCGAACCAAGTTGATTAAATCAACATTAATATATCATAGTAACCTATAAAATTAGTTGAATTCATAAAAAGTCTCAAATTACATTTATTTTGGTGTTTATAACATCAATTATGTCAATATTTCATTAATAAGATAATTACTGCATCATCTTTGTGTCATAAATATATTACATTATTTGATGTCTAAAAATTTCAAATAAAATATCATCATGTAGGAAAGCGTTTTAGCTTTCTAATGAATATTTACAATTGAATTTATCTTATGTATAACCCCATATTAAAAATGATTTACTTATTAAACTTTGATTTTAACTATTTTAACCCTTCTTTAAATAAATTAATAATAAATGTCCTAATCTAATCCAAGTGGGCCTAAATGGTCATATTTTATTCCTAAGTTTGTTTTTGGTCGAATTACACTTGTCCAATAGAATTAGGACATGTGTTAGGGTAATATTAATATCATATTTACCCTTAGTTACCCTATTTACTATTAACCGCGGTAAAAAAAGTAAAAAGTTACTATTCACCAAAAAATTATTTTCATCTCATTGAACCACATTTTAGTCCTTGATATTAACCGTGTCTCTCGGATTTTCGAAATTCCAATCACAGAAGCGGTAAAATTAAGTTTTATGCAAAATTCAGTTTTTAACCTACCACTTAGTGGTTTCACTATTCATTAAAAATTGAAAGCTTTCAGAAAAATACCAAAATTTCACCCTAGGCTAATTTCGATATTCTGAGTCCAAAAATGAAGTCCATTTTGAAAAATAAAATTTATAAAATTCCAAAAAGTGGTTATTACTATTCATAACGGCTAGTTTTAATAGCATAATGTTGTTTAGTGAAACTCGGTATTGCGTACGACGCAAGCTATCGAGGAAGGTCGCGATTGCGTGTAAATCAATCCAAGCAAGTGTTGTATAGAAAAAGATTCCTTTGATGATTTATATAACATAAAAGTCTCGGGTGTTACATTCCTAGCCCAACTAGAGGGTTTCACTCGGAAGGTATTGTAGAACTACACCAGTCATCCCTACTAGATGGTATATCTAAAAAAGCATCAAGTAAATATACTATTCATCCCTACAGGATGGTACCTCTAAAAAACATCAAGGAACTCCACTGCCCAACCTAACTGGAGGGTAATCTTAGAAAGATCATCGGGGAACACCACTTCCCAATCCAGCTGGAGGGTAAGCCTAGAACTACACTGGTGATTCTGGATGATTTATGTTGTCATTGGGCATTTTCTGAATATGCATTAATCCTGAAACATCTCACATCATATCTCAAAATCTACTATAAAGGGAACCATCATGTTCTACGTGGAAAAAACTCAATATAGTATACTCGCATGCTAACATCTGAGTCCAAAAGAAGGATAAATGGGAGATAGAAGATTCGTAAAGTGGTACATGGTTCATGGGGTTCCCAAATGATGTGAGACCCCAAATCATTTCCTTGATTTATACCTATACATATTCGTGTACTAAACTATGTACTACTACCCTTAGGAATTTAACTGCACTCCCAGAGTACATGGATCATTTTTTGGAAAGGACGATGAGCGCATGATGTTTGTCGCTAGTCCAAAAGGTAGAAAATGTAATTCTATCGGCATGCCTCCCCAAATGGCACTGGGTAACCAAAAGGATCTCACCATTGTGATCCTTGTAAAAAAGTGCACATGATAGACTATTCACTCACCCGAATCGGACACTTGGAGAATAAGATGCATCTCCAAACTCTGAACCTGAACGGTGCTTTATGGAGCTAGTTCCATGATCTTGGAACACATAAAATTAATTACACAATTGTGATCATCTCAAAAATCACAAAGGAGTAGCTCTTAGTTCATCCCAAACAGACACCTGATGAAGAAGTCACATTTCACCATAAATTCCCAAACCGAATCTCATGGGGCCCAAACATGAATTTTTGTTTAAGTACCCAAAAATTGTTCTTGAAAAATACCTCTAATTTTAGGGTTACAAAGCCACTGATGGAATTTCAATATGATGTTTTATGCAGGAGATACGTTCGATACAAGAATCCCCAATAATAATAATTATATTATTATATTCAGGTGTTCCAATAAACCGAGTCATCAGACCAACTTATAAAATTCTAAAACTGGCCTCAAAAGTTCTTACACAAATATAGAATCATGTTTCCATAGATTGTGCATAAAAATAATGCATGGTTTGAATGATATAGGTGTTTGACATCCCCTCAGCCCAATCCGACCAACTCTGGCTGGATCGAGCCGCTCTGGCTGGTCCGCCCCCCATGGTATGGCCCACTCCTACCAACATGGCCTATCTTGATAGCCTACAGCCCTTCCCTATATTCCAACTCCCACTCATGAATCCCACAAAATTTTCCTCTTGACCACCCTTTTCTTCACACGACCACTGCACTGCTTCGGTGTCTGCCATCCTGCTCGGACGCCTTCATCTACCGCAGCTTGCACCGGATACCGCCGCTCCACCCGACCAACCCTACATCTGGCCACTCTACCTCAACTATGAACTAGACTTCCACCTCACCACTACCACCCAATTTTCACCACTACACCCCGTACCACTGCTAGACCACCCAAACCTTCCGCATATCACCCAGAACTCCCTTGTTCTTGAAAAAAGAAACAAAGACCAGATGTGGGATCCTCGAATCCCAATCTACATATTTGTAAGTTTAACTCAAATATCTGTCAATGTTTCAATCTAATGAAAAGTTTTCACCAATTCTTCTCTCTATTGTTGATCCTCCTACAGCCGAAACTTGAAACTGAGCATAAATATGGACTCCTCGTATCGAGAGCTTCATAGTCATATGCTTCACCCAATGATTCCTCGACGTTTCGACGAGATGAAATTTTCTCAATGAAGAATGGATAGAGATCATGAAAAAATATTGATCGAAAAATTAAATGGTCAATTTTCATTGTTATTTTGGATATCAACAATGGATTTCAATCAGTGAGAATGTTAAATGATCAATTCCGAGAAAAAAAACTTCAATCAAGGAATACAGAATCCGAAAGAAGAATCCAACCGAGATTTTGGATCTTTTGTTGTCTTTTCTATGATCTAATCTACTCAGATATAGGTTTCATCACAATCTATCAATAATTTGGCATCAAAACTCTATAATAAGGAGGGGATATATCATCTCAAGTGTTTGATGTAAATGATCAAAAAACCCTTACTCATTTCTTTAAACACATGTTTATAGAATTTCCTGCCAATGGTCGCTAGGTCCAAACAACCTACACCATCTCACATTATATTGCACTTAGGTAGACCACCCCATTACAAACTGAACGTATGTATCTTATTTCCAATCCGAGTCCCCAATCGAATGTTATTTGATATTACGTCTGAGATAAAATAAAATAAAAAAATTTATTTTATTTATTTATTTTTTCCTCCATGGATTTTTCAACAGGAGACCCTCTCTAACTAAACATATGTCCCTCTTATGGTAAAAACCACGCTCCGTACTATACTATGCCTTCAATTTTCTAATCCGAGCTACAGTTTGAGAGATATCTGATTTCAATCATGTTCATAGTATAAAATATATTTAATATTTTTGTAGAATTTATTTCAAGCACACCGGGCCTCAGAATTTCACTTTGTCTCAGTGCCTAGCTCTAGAAATATATGTAGAAATATTCCAAAGTCTTACAAGGAATATATCGGGTCTCTATATTTAGGGAATAAGTCGAGAAAAAAGTGGAATGGAGAATTCTTGGGATTCATAAATGTTTAGGTTCGTTACCATGATATTTAGAATGACATAAGTAGTATAGTTATTCATGGAATGCTGTATGTTTACTATTATTTCCCACAAAGATCAGGAATGAAATGGGATTAGACTGAATAAATTTTTATTCCTTGAAATCACTATGAAAAAAGCTATCATCAATGTCAGATTTTTTAACCAATATTAATGAAGTGTTTATATTCTTTAAAATGGTATAGGTATTTTCAATAAAACTGAAGGGGTAGATTGTTAATAAAAATGTAATTTCGTATTTTTTTAATTCTAATTATTAATAACATTGAACAATATAATTTTTAATGACTCAGAATATATGAATATGAATTATTTGTGATGGGTCATTTGCAAAGAGTAACTCCATCATAATAAAAAAAAAATTATCAGTTATATATACGTCATCATTTTTATGAGCTTTAATACCCAACACAAATAATTATTTATGACAGGTAAATAATTCCATCAAAAATAATTAAAATAAATTAAAAAATAATAATAAATTGAAAAAGTAAAAAAATAATAAATAAAATAAAAAACATCAAAATACTATAAAAATCACATATATAAAACTGTAAACATATAAATTAATAAATATATTTTAAATAATTTGTTCATTCAAATCTTAATCAAAATAAATGTATCAAAGAATACACCAATCACTGAGGAGGGGGTTTTCTGAATGAGGTGGTGGGGTGAAATCCATCCCTATACCCTGAGTTAGGCTTTACATTTACTCCATTATCTACTTGCACTGTTGCTCCTGCCATCAACGTTGCTCCTCATACTGCTACTTCTAACAAAAAAGCTCTTCCTGATCCCAATACCGGGCCTCTATAACCTCATCATGAGATCATAAATTATACTCATACATATAATCCAATGATGATGAATCTCCATTATCTCCCCTTGAGATAGACAATGACCACACAGTAGTACCACAAAAACAGATAGTTTTCAATCAATATTTGATACCAACAACTCGGCCTTTCTTGAAAGCATATTAAGTCACCTACATTCAGGTTGCATCATCAAATCTTGATTCACTAGTGGTCTATCCCTCTGTCTAGTCCTAAATCTCATCATGTATGTGAGAATTAATGACCTCATATTACTCATTAAAATGAAATTTGAAATCAAAATAATTAAAATATTTTATCATTTAATTTTAAAACTCAAAAAAATTGTGTTGACCACAATATGATGAGGTCAACCACCAGTAATATCCCTAGTGATAGAATCTTTGTACATCATCTTATTAAAATTTAAATCTATAATATTAGCTTGTTCAAATTAATATATGAATATAAAATAAATATTTTATATTTAAAGTTATATAAATTATTAAATAAAAGTACATACCATATGTCATCAATAAGTATTGAATGTAATACTGTCATTTCAATGTGTGGCCTCCTGCCTCCTTAAGTTCTATCAACCTGATGGTGATCTCCTCTGAAAACCAACTCTCATCCAGTTCCACCTCAAACATAAGAGGAGATTTAATCAAGTAGATGGATATAGACACTATGATAAAAAAACAATGACACTAACTTTGTTTATGGCTCTTCCTCAAATTTTGAAAAACAAATGACAACATTCATGCTTACAAGCCACTAATTCCAACCTAATAACGGTAATCATGGTATCTTTGATTGAATGCCTTAAAACCTAAAAATAATTAATAATACCATGTAAATAATGAAATAAAAGTCAAAATAACTATTAACTATTTATTTACCATCTAATGATAAAAAATATTTTATTGAACATCAATGGGAATAAAATCTCCTGTCAACCATTGTCTAGAAAAATAATTCCATAGAATAGAACCCCCTATCAAATATCTATAATAAAAAACTGTGGGAAAATATATCAAATAAAATAAATTATTACATAAAAAAATTAAGGAAAATTAATCAAAATTAACTAAAATAAACAATTGAACATACCTCACCATGTGTGGATCAAAATCAATTTGTGAACATTGATCAATAATTGGGTAGGGAATCATCAATATTATAAGACCATGGGTAGTTAGAGTCTATGAGGAACAACCTACAACCTGAGGGTTAGATGAAAAAGCATTAGGATCATCACTAGGAAACATAGCCTCCTCAAGGAAATGGAACATCTCATTAAAAGACTCATCAACTATCTGAAATAATAAAATAATGTTATTATAAAATAATCAAAAAATCATATTATATATTTTTATTGTGACTACCTAATATATAATGGTTTCATTCTTCATCTTCATCCCCATCCCTGTATACGATGGTGGCAATATCTTTATCTTCCTTCTCAGTATGAATAATTTTCATAAGGGTTTTAGATTAATCATCTCTTGTTATATAAAATTCATTTATTACATCATCAACAACATCATCACCATTAACCCATAACTCTTGGCGCTCATCGTTGAAATTCTTGTCTCTTCATTGAAAATATTTTTTGGAGTTGTGTTTTGAAAATTTTCAATTCTTTACGATTATATTGAACTACATTAACTTTGAATAAACTAATTTTCATGTGAATTTATTTTTATAATTCTCCACCAATCAATTAACTTTATTTAAGTAGTATAATAATTTTCATAATAAGTTTGATGTTCTTGTGAGATAATAAAATGTTTCATTTACTCCAAGATGGTTTTTATATTTAATGTTGATGATTCCATAGTGCGGATGAACCCAAAATCCTCTATTATTATCAAACCAAGGGTATTTATACATAATTTTATAATTCTTTCTTAGAAAAACTATACAATTATTTCATCTAGTGTTCTATAAAAGTCAACTTATCATTATCTATGATGATATCGTCTCAATAAAAATACATTATTCATTGTTTTTATTCATCATATGAATGTGTATAAAATTGAAAACCATTTAACAAATATAAATTATAAAATTTAACCATTTTGGATAGTGGGTAAATTAATAATCACAATCTATTATCAATTTTATCAGTATGTTGTGATACCTAGAAATTGAAAAACAATTATAATTTTAACTAATAATAAATTTATTTCATATTTTATACCAAAAAATAATTTACACTACCATTATTTAAAACAAGTAGGAAAAATTATGTTACCAACATTCTTTAGGATTAGCTGGTGTAATTTCTGTAAACTATTTCTTGATATGATCATCATATAATCTTAAAAATAAATATTATAAATTTACTTTAAAAAAATTACAGAATATGTTATAGTTTCTGTCAATGTATAATTTTTGTAATTTATACATAGTTTAGATGAACATATGTATGATGCATGTTATGTTCAATATCTAAAATCCATCATTCATGAACTCCACCAAATCCAATTTCAAGCTAATTAAAAACTAATAATTGAATTTTCGTCAAACCATCAACATTTCCATCTGTAAAACCCATTTGGTTATGTTTTGAATGATATTTAGTATGGAAATAATGGGAGAACAAAAAAAAGAAATTTCCTCCTGTAAACAAGCTTAAATAATTAAACCTTTAATGGATGCTTTGTTGCATAGATTTTTATTCAATATTTAAATGCATCTCTCATTTGGGTATATCCATCATAACTCTATGAGCCCTCTACATTTTTATTCATGTGAAAAATTTAAAATCAAATCATCCTTTGAAACAAAGAAAGATAGTATTTTTTTCCAATATACATAAAATTAAAATAAAATATTCCAGTAGTATAATAATTGCATCATAGTCTGTTGTTTCCACACAGATGTCTTGTAAAAAATATGATATTTCTTTTAGAACATACCAAATTATAGAATTTAACAAACCTCTAAGTCTAATAAATTTAATTCTTTCCATTATAGCAAGAAAATCAAAACATTTTAATATGGTAATATGATTGTTTCTAACATATATGACCAAACTGGAAACATAATCATCTATAATCCCCAAATCCACAATCCACAGATAAAACAATAAATTATTTTCTTTTGAAACTATATAATCTTTTTTTGGCCTTATTAACTTCTATGGTATATAATTTTCAAAGGACTCATGTTCTCGTCATCTAGAAAAATTGGGAAATATCTAATTGTGCTTTTACAATATCTTTGATCTTACCATGTGTGTACAAAATATAATAAAATATATTATGAAAATATTTCATCACAATATTCATGACATCAAACATGCGACGAACCAAAAAATTAGACTAATATCATAGATCCCAAAATCTATACTATTTTATCAAATTGTGATCATTACCTAAGCCATCTATTTTTTTGGTTTATAGTTGGTCCAAAGGTAATGGCAGATAACATTCCATATGATGTAAAGTCTCTAATTATACACATTGACGTAGCTTTCATTAGGAAATTCAGTTTCAGAAAAATGTCATATGTACTGACACCATTACACCATAATAAATTTAAATCATCAACCAATGCCTTCAAATAAATATAAATATTTTTTTTTTGATTTTGTGTAATTCATAATGTCAAAAATATATATGGTTCATCATCAACATCTAAGGAGGTATGTTTTATGGAGTTGTAAAGATGCTTCAACAAAAACATTGACTAATCTACAAACCAAATTGAAAGAAACAATATGTAGAAAGACCCAATCACATGTTATAGTATTTTGAAGAAAAATATGGATTTACCTGGTAAAAATTATTCTATTAATCACCATAATAAGGATGATTTCATATCTCAGTAGTTGAAATATTGGATTTTTTCTAGGACATAAAAGACACTATATTCTAAGATAGAAATAAACACTATAATCTATTTGTGAACAAGAAATACCTCAAATATTAAACATGAACTAATCAAGACTTCCCTTTTGAGCCCCTTTGTATCTCTATTTTACACATGTAGGGAAACTAACTAACAATTCAATCTCACTATAATATAAGATGAAATCATTTGAACGTGTATGAATCTTCTGATAACCAGGACCAAAATTAGGAATCATCTTCTTCTTATCATAGAAATTAGTAGGAAACACATTTCCTTCAGGTAAAATTGATTTAATCAAAGAGAATATTTGATTAAAACAGTTGTTTGACATTAAATTGTCTAATTTAATAGCCATAAATTTTTTAAGCACTACAAATTTTCATATGTTGAAAATATGATATAATTTATCCTCAAAATATTTCAGAAACTCATTAAGTTGAGATAGTTCTAACGTAAGAATTAAATCAATATCATTCTGATTTACTATTTATTGAAATGATAGACTAGAAATCTCATGTGGTAAACTATGAATCAATTAAAGATCTAGAACTAAATTTTTAGTAACTTTTATGGAAATTTTCGCACAATGTTGATACCAAGAAACCTAATCCTTCTAAAAACCAAAATGCAATAGATAACCCCCAATGTTGTAGAATGTTTCAAATCCATTTAGATTGCATTTCATACATGGACACTTAATTGTCCCTTTGGAAAAAAATTATGTTTTTTTGGAATAAAATGATAAAAAAAAATTTAACACCCTCATATATATAGTATTTATACCAAAACCATTTGGATTCCAATGATTTTTTATCCATTCATGATCATGTATTAAATATTTTTATATAAGTCCTTGTTCTGTTTTTTCTTAAAATAGAAAATAAAAATATTTCTTTAGATTAAATCTGATATAAATAAAATACTATTCAAAAAATTATATAATTCAAATAATTAAAGTTATATGTAAATATTATCAATTCTATTTAATTACCACAAATTACTTTCTAATTACCACTAATTTTTTCAAATTTCTGTAGAAAAATTAAATTTTTCCTAATTATGTCTAATTTTTCTAATTACATTTAATTTATATTAATGGATATAGAAGGCCATAAAAGGGGAATGGTGGAAGCATATAGTGGAGAAGATTAACGAAACAATGGAGTGAAAGTATTCCACTGCCCCTACGATCAAACTATTTAGAGGAGAGGTGGGAGTGGGTAAACTCACAAGTTTACCAATGAATGCCTCTCCTCCAAATAGACTATACATAGTGGAATGTAGGTGCCAAAATATGTGAAAAATAAAAGGACGAAAATAGAAAACCAATTCCAAAGAGGGTGCCTTACAAATCCCATTCACAGAGCCCCTTAGCATCGCTGTATTCTTAGAGCCCCATAGCACCATCGCTGGCGCAAAGAGGAAGCCCCTATGTGGTCACCGTGGAGTAAATAGGCGAGAGGATCCATAGTTAGGACATAATTGAATATAATCTTCGTGCCATGGAGGGTGTCGAATCGACCCCCACGAGCCTATCAAACTTTAAGGAATCCTCCACGAGCACCGCAACGAGAACCTTGGATAACTCTGCACTGAGGAGGGGATGACGGTCAACTTCAGAGTTACGATGAACTTGATGCAATGTGCGGATGATCATGGAGAACCATGTGACTTCGCACTAAGTTTTCCATGTTTTTCACTACCCCGCACCTATAAATACTAGGCTCCCCTCGAGCCCAAATGATGGATACTCGGACCTTTCTCCTTCTCATCTCTCAAATCGCGAAGCACCTTTTTCTCTGTGAAACATTGAGAAAAAGGATCTCTTCAAGGTACTTTATCATTGCCAAGTACCCTTCCCTTATATAAAATATAACTCCTCTTCAAGCAGGTATGCCCTTTACGGGGCCCATGGTCCATCGTAATGAAAGGAGATCCCTAAGGGGACTCAGCTCTTCGCAAATCACTCATTCTTCCCAAAGTACCTTCCATGCATATGTGAACCACATGCTAAGGTAGGATCATTGTGCTTCGCGAACCACATTTATTCGCAGTGATATCATTTTCAAGGTACCCTTTCTTTGTGAAGTCCTACTTCGCGAAAGCCTTTCCAATTCACGAATCTCCCTTCGTATGCACATATACCCTATTCCTAGGCCATGCCATTCCACATTGTGAAGCATACCCCTTTGCAAAGTTCCTCCACTACGTGTTGCACCAGATATTCACAACATCCCTTTCAGTGAACCCATTTTCTTCACAAAACCTTCTCCCGTATGACCCTTTAGGTGTATATGAAGTGATTTCATGGTCCCTTGAGAGGTTCTTTACATTGCGTGTCTCAGTTTCATTCTTCTTCGCATAGGCATGTTAATGGCTATTTCTTCTTCGCATAGCCACGCTAAAGTGGTACCCTTAGTGGATAACACCACAACACTCGCATAATATGGCATTACGGATTCCTTCCCTTCCATAAGGGTGGGTGTGTGTCAATTATGTATGTCCTAGTGATGTGGAGTGAACCCACCTTGTCCGAGCTGTAGGATGTTAAATTTCCAAGAACTATCATCCTCATCGCATGATGTGAAATTTGGGCCTTTCTCCACATAGTATACATATGGTGCAACATCTCAGACATTCTCCATGCCAGCTCATCTCCACGAGAGTGAGATATTCTTCACATGGAATGATATCCTCTTTGAGGGAGTGATGTTTGACTGTGAGGAAGAGCAACCGTCTTAGGGTAAGCCCCTAGCCTTTCTTGCGGGATGTAGCATCCCTACTCCCCCTATCTTATTTCATGCCAAAGACTAGAGGATATATGGTCACCGTGACCTTAATTTCCCAATCCCTCCCTCTCTGGGCTTTGTTTCTATCAGGCATCCATCCTGGAGTAACTCACAATCTCCATCTCTCTAGGCCGCTAACCACACATACTCCCATGTTTTCTCTTTGGGATTCTAAACACACATAAGCCACATTCTATTTCTCATGGACGAACCTTTTGTGAAATGATCGGCGGGTCTTTTCTACCTCTTGTTTCTCACACTGGGAATGAATCATGTGGGTTTAGAGTATACATTGGCCATGGAATCTTTCCTAGGTCTCCTTAGTGTGTAAGACTCAAACCATCCCGAACTACGTGGACATTGATCCTTACCCCTTTCAAAGAAAAGTTCGTATGAAGCCTCCATGAGGTTCCAACCCAACACCTACTTTTAACATCACCTTTATGTAAGTTCACCTTCATCTCGCATGACATTAAACTATATCCCCCATTCTGAACTATGTGGTATTTGATCCTTTTCTCCTAGACATGGTACATAGGAAACCCCCAAAAGGTCCAATCCCAATCGATGGAAACTCATTGTGGATCCCGATCTATGGTAAGTCATTGTGGTTCCCAATCGACGATAATCCATTGTGGTTCCCAATCGATGATAAGCTGTCGTGGTTCCCAGTTGATGGCATGCTTTTGTGGTTCACAATTGACAGTAACTCATTGTGGTTCCCAATAGATGGTAAGACATTTTGGTTATCAATTGATGGCGAGCCATTATGATTCCCAATAGACTGTAACTCATTGTACCCCATCCTATGGTAAGCTGTTGTATCCCATATAGTGGTAAGGCGTCGTAGTCCCATTTTCTAGGAACCACATCTCTGGTCTGCCCCTATGGTGTCAGACCAACCCTGTCCACTAACCACACGTACGCCCCAGTATGTCATTGGGTCACTTTCCTATGTGCACACCCCAGTTCTATACCCCCATCCTGAACTACAATGACTTTGATCCTTTTATCCTAGGAATGATATATAAGAATCCTCCTTGACATTCTAGCCCAGCATTAATATCTCATCCTAGTTTCTCCCTCGAGCATTTGTGTTCCTGAAAGATCATGCCCCAACCTGGAGGTTCTACTTCCTCCAGGACTTATCCATGCATCCATTCTCATTGGTCAACTCCTCAGGTGTCCGACCACCCTACAAAACTATGTGGACTTTGATTCCCAGCCACAAGGATCGTAGGAAGTATCTTCAAGGATCACTCCCAATATTTTCATCATCCTCATGTTGATTCCTTATCATTCTCCATCCACCCTCAACCATCCATATCCATCCTGATTCTTATCCGAGCCGATACATCCCAGGGGGATCATGTCATCCACCTCCTCACTTCTCCTAGCGGTACCCAGGCCGCAAAACATGCATAATCTACATCATGTCTTCAGGTCTATATCTTCTATGCACACCCCTATTCATAAACCCTTAAAACTATGTAGGTTTGATACCTATCTCTTAGGATTGGGTATGTTGGAAATATCTATTATGTTTAATCCCAGATAAAGGAAAACTTGGGTGTCCCCTTCATTGGGACCCAAGATCCTCAGATCCGCCTTCATTGGACGTCTTGATCCGCCAATCTAGTAGGACTCTCAGGTTCTCTCTCCTAGGGTTACATGCATCTGAACCACTCTTATCAGTGTTTAGATTATTTTGATCCATATTTTCTAGATGTTATACTCATGGCATACCATGTGTTAAACATGAGAAGAGGAAGAAAACCTCAGAGACAAGACTATGAAACATAATTCCCTGAACCCGATGTGGGATGCCTCAGACTTCTGATTCCTCAATAAGCCCTGTCATTAGAGGAAGAAACCGAGAAGAATCATGGTTCCGGTGTCCAGACATGCCAGTGATGTCCAACAAGACTACTCCCCCGACCAAAGGCTGCTTCCCTAACTTGGCCCCTTGGGATGTTCTGATAGGAGAAGTGTATATAACAAGTGACTATGAAGACATGGCATTGGGAAAGAGTTTCATGAAAAATGTATTATGTCTATGAGGGAGACCAAGGCTAGGAAATGAGTTCAGTGGAAGAATCAAAAGAAGAAGTAACTGACATCACATCATACCATTTTGATTAAGGAGAAAATTACCCTAAATAAATGACAAATGTCCCCAACCTTTGGAATGTAGGAATGCTGGGAAATAGAATAGTGCATCCCCCACAAACAGATGTGCACCCCAACAAAATCATTAGAAATATAAATGGTGAACTCACGTAAAATTCTTATCCTCAATATAGAGATTAGAAGTGTTTGATACATTAGTGGATTAGCATGTCACTGGATCTAGTTATGTGATGACATTTCCTGTCAAGAAAATAGAGGGCCTAGTGTTAACTCACCCTAAAATTTTGGTAATTAAACGTTGCAAATCCCATTCTAAGATGTTTTCATCATGGATCCTTCTTACCAACCATGGAATATTTAATGGAACTAGGGAACTGGATGTTTCTTTCCATCTTTCAAGACTAATGGTTATATTTCCCTTCTTGGAAAGACCCAAGCTATCAGGAAAAGAAACCAATCACTGCCCACACCACGATGTAGGGGAAGGGGAATCATTAACACAGTAATCTCGCACGACCTCATCTCTCCCATGGTAGCCTCCACGTCCACATCTTCTGGGTACCAACACCACATCTCCCTATCTAAATTCATTTAAATAACAGTAATGAATGATCTCATTTGATGATATGAGGAATAAGGGATTGTCCAAACCCAGGATATGGCCTAACAAGACCTAGAGGCTTCTGTGCCTCATCATCACTGCTTCCCCCAAGGTCTGTGCAAGGATCCTTTTCTCCCCACATCAATTTATAATTGTTTTGGGAGCCTCTCCCCAGAACTCTTCGACGACTCCCTCCCCTACTCCAAAGAGGTGAGGGATGTCTGGGCTAGCCCACTTGGAATCCCTTTCTAGGGGCTCCCAAGGAGGGCTCCCACCAGGCCGTGTCCACAATACCACCCGGCCCCATAGGCTGAGAAGCAGGTGTGTTATGCACCTACAATATCGGCCCAAGTCTGGTTAACCCGATGTCGGTGTTGAGAATGGGCTGAGGAGGAAGACCGCTAATGGGTGCCAACATAAACAGTTACCATGGACTATGCCACCACTAGAGAATACCATCAGTCCACTGTTTATTCCATTTGGGGGAACTGATATGCCATGTTCGGATCAAAGCCCCAACCACCCCATGAGTAGGCTAGATTGACTCTCCTTTGTTTCAGAAAAATAATTCACCAACCTGGAAGTTCTGCTTCCTCCAGGTACCATCCATGTGTCCATTCTCATGAGCCACCTCATCAGGTGTCCCATCGCCCCCATTGAACTATGTGAACTTTGATTTCCTGTGATGGGGATACGTAGGAAGTATCTACAAGGCTCAATCCCAACATCAACATCTTCCTTATGTCAATTCCATATCATTCTCCATCCACCCTCATCTATCCATATACATCTTGTTTCTTACCCGGGCTGCCACATCTCAGTGAGATCATGTCATCAACCTCCTCTCTACTCTTAGTAGTACCTGGTCCACTAACCATGCATAATACCTAGTGTTTCTTCGAGTTGATGTCCTCTATGAACACCCTGATTCATCACCCCTTTGAACTATTTGGGTTTGACACCTATCTCTTCGGATAGGTTATGCATGAAATCTCCAAGAGTTTCAGAACCGGCTAATGGAAAACCTTGTTGTCTCCTTCATAGGGACCCAAGCATCTTCCGATCTGCCTTCATTGGACGTCTTGATCCACCAATATAGTAGGACTCTCAGGTGCTCCCTTTTGGGGTTACACCCATCTGATCCACACTTATCCGTGTTTTGATCAGTCTGATTTTCTCTAGTATACGTTATACTCATGGCATAGCACTTTTTAAACATGGGAATTTGATGAAAACCTCAAATACATGCATATGTCATATAATTCCCTTCACTCAATGTGGGATGCCTCGGGCTTCTACTCCCATGAGAATCCCTATCAAAAGGGGAAGAAACCCAAACACATCAGTGTTCTAGCACCCAGACATGCCAACAATTTCCAACATGACTATTCTCATGAACGAAGGTTTCTTCCTTGAATTGACGCCTTGGAATGTTTAGAAAAAAGTTGTTTAATTAACCAGCATCCATGAAGTCTTGGACCTAGGAAGAGTTTCACGAACAATGCCTTATGTCTATGAGGGAGGCCTAGACTAGGAAAGGAGTTCCGATGAGGAATCCATAGAAAGATTAACAAACATCTGATCATCCTACTTCAATCAAGGAGAAAACTTCCCTAAATAAGTGATATATGTTGTCTGCCTTTGGAAAGCAGGAATGCGAGGCAACAGAAAAGTGTTTCCTCCAAAGATATATGTGAACCCCATGGAAAGCATCAAAAACATGGCACTATAATTATATCACTATATCGGTTCCTTTATCTCCTCCAAAATAAGATTTCCTTGAGTGAATTAGTGATCATAACAGTTGGATCTGACCATAGAGTGAAAGAATTACAATGCCCCTGCCTTCAAACCTATTAGAGAAAAGGCACTCTTGGATAAACCTATGAGTGATGGAAGATGTAAAATATATGAGAGATAATAAGAAAACTCATTGTATATTATTTTCCATTTCTCGTATAATCTATCATTGTGAAATCTTGACCTGAGTTCCAAACACCAGTGTTTCAAACTAATTAGTTACTTAACCTTATTCATGCCACCCTATACACCAAAGACCACTAAAGACCAGAAAGAGTCTAATATCGATCATGGGGAGAATATAACCTCTTTATCAATGTATCATAACAATAGAAGTAAATTAATAGTTTCCAAAATAAAATATACATAACTAGAACAATTCCAATATCACTAGCATACCAAAACTAAATACAAAATCCAAACTAAAAAAGTAGATATGTCATGCCTTAATAAGTGTCATGTTTATAATGCCAAACAAAAATAAAGACGAATTGACACTCCCAATAGGGTTTTGACACCAGGTCTGGTTCTTTAATCCATGTTCCATCCCAACTCATCCATATAACATTGGGATACTTTCCATATCATGTCATTAAAAAATAAAGTATATTCAAGTACCAATCAACCATCTTGAGTAGAGTGTGAGTAAAACTCAGTATGACCCACCAATGGTATCTAAAACAATTTATTATCAATAAAAATGTATGCAGTTGTATAAAGAATAAAGTACAATGCATAAAGTAAATAGTTATCATATTTCATTAATCTTTAATTTACCACATAAAACCATGGGTTCATGATGACACCCATACTATCATACCAGCTTCATCCGATGACTCAATTTGAACTATCCCCAAGGGATATCACATTTTAAAATACTATGGTTTCCATTTATCAATTAATTTGAATTCATATCACGTATAATTGAAACCATAATTCAATTCCAGTCTCATGGTCATAAAACTTGATATATAACACCCCGTCAGTATTTGGAGTCATTTTCCTTATCCCATACCTCAATGTCACATGGGTATTTGGAGCCTCAATCCATGTCCCACACTCTCTATCTAATATGAGTATTTGGATCCTCAGTCCCTACCTTACACCTCATTTATCACATATATGTATTTAGAGCCTTAGTACATGTCCAAAGATCTCTATATTATATGGGTATTTAGAGCCTCAGTCCCTTCCCCACACCTCATTCTTCAAATATGGGTATTTGTAGCCTTATTCCTTATCCCACACTCATTTAACACATATATTACAAATATCAAAATATCACATAAATGAAAATTTCATATACATCAAGGTTTTGAATCATTAAACTTCTTATCAAACATTCTCATTAATATGTGTCTTTTCACATTATCACAAAAATAATAACTCTTTACTTTATATGCATGGAATAATATGAAAATTTCATCATTAAACCAATAATGAACATTTATTCACATAACCCATAAATCCTTCAAGGTAAATACAAACATTACTTTATTCCCATTATCAACCAATTCAAAATTCTATTAGTTAATTTATTCCACAATCCCATAAACTTAACAATTAAACAATCCCATTAATTGACCAATTTCATAAACCCATTAATTAGTCAATTCTACAACCACATAATTAATTAATTAATAAAATTAAATAATTCAATTCAAGAATAAATTGTTAAACATGCAAAATAAATTCTAAAATTACATACATATAATTGAAATCAAGACATTGGGAATTGAATAACAGACCACCCACATCATGATTGATGATGAATGCTCACCAACAGAAATCCCCTATTGATGCGGGAAAATCACGATCATGACAAAGAATGAGTTCTAGATCCTAACCCAAGATCCAAGATCCTACAAATTTAGATCCATTATAACCAAGATCAAATCCCTTTATAATGGAAAAAATACTCCCCTTCACCCCAAAAGTGTTATTGGAGAAATATGAATCCTAATGGTGGAGAAAACTCATTCCAAGAGAGGTGCAGATCCATCAACGGATCTTTGATTTATCAAGAACTGAGGTTAGAATGACTTGGAACTCTTCCAGAAGCCTCTAAAATTTATAGGTATCATTTATATATGAGTGGGGTGATTTTAGATTAATAGGGGGTTTGGGATTTTATTTTAATTTTCCAGTGGTTTTATGTTCGGCGCACACCGTTTCCTGGGCAGGGGGACACAGTTTCCCCTAACTGTGCACCTAACCATGCATCTCACCTAGGGTTGTTGCATGGTCAGTACTAATATGACACATAGTTTATAAAGCAGTGTTCAGGCTGTGTGAATCCTCTTTCTTTGGGTTTTCACATTTTACTGGCCCCGGTACATGGTTTGGGAAAACCATGCACCAATCATGTATTTCCCCACATCCTTCCAAAATCCTCTAACTTCACCTGAAAAATTACCAAGATAAAACAAAAAATATATATATACACAAAAAAATTCAAAAGATAACCTAAAAATGATCTCAATACATCTCCAAAAAAGGATGATATCTTATAATCTCCCCAACTAATAATAGCTCATCCTCATGTTGTACTCCCAAGATCTCTAAGATTGAGAGGTAAAAAGAATGTGCCACTGATCCCACATTTCTGATTCTCTATCCCATGTATCGTATTGTACAGAACCATGTTTCCACAATAAAAAAACAATCACCATGGTGTTTCCCCAAAAAACTTTCTCATTGTGATCCATAATATGTATTGGATTATCCTTAAAGGATGCATCAGTCTCAAGATCAACATCATACAAAACGACCACATGGGAAGGGCCATGTTGATATCGTTGAAGTTGCAACACATGAAAAACATCACACATAGCATTGTACCACATTGTAAGATCCAATCAGTTTTCCATTGACCTGATTCTCTCAACAACCTCAAACGGTCCAACAAAACTCAGTGCCAAATTATACTGTCTTTGAATCCTATGGTGAACCAATCTAGGCGACACCCGAAGGAACACACAATCATCCACTGCAAACTCATGGGGTCTTAAAAGTCTATTAGCATATGAATTTTTCCTACTATGATCTATATCCATAAGTTTCTGAAAAAGATAAAATTTGTTCAGCATATCCTTCACAAGATTCGGTCGCAACAACTCTAACTCACCCTCAAGTGCATGTATAGTATACTCCGACTACCCATATTCCTGTGGATGGAAAGCTATACTTAGTAAAACTAGTGTACCATGAAATTTATGCAAGACCTTTTGTAGGAACTCAGTAAAATTGGATTGATGGTATAAGAATATCTTTTATGGAACCCCATGCATATGGACTATCTCTCGAATGTACAAATCTCCCAACTAATCCACTGGTAAAGACTATTTTATTGTCAATAAATGCACATGACTTTCATCCAATGGTCTAAAATCACCCAAATATCATCATTCTTCCAAGGAATCATTAGGATACCCACCACAAGGTCCAAAGTAACATCTTCCCACTTCCATTTAATAATGGGAAATGGTTATAGTAAACAACCAGTTCATTGATGCTTAGCCTTCACTTTATGATAGGTGCAACATCATGTCACAAACCATGTTATCCCCTTTTTAATGACTGACCCCCAAAACAATGATCATAATTCATATTTCATTTTGTCCAAACCTTGATGCACCACCAACTTTATGCCATGAAATTCACACATCTGGTCATCCCACATACTCATAGGCACAAAAACACAATTCCTAACATAGAAGATCTCATCCTCATCAAAATTCCAATATGAAGTTGTCTCCCAACCTTCAAGTCTTTTCCGTAATGAAAACAATTCTAGATCCTGATATTTCCATTCCCTAACCCGACTCATAAGATATGACCCCACTAAAACCAAAATGTGATTTATCTTCTTCTATCTCTCTAAAACCACAACATGCATCTTATCTAGTAAGGCCATCCAATTTCACTCAGAACTAGACTCCAGTACAACCTAAGTCTATTTTCCATCTCAAATAGCCAACAAAAACTATTTTCATTTAAGGTTTTATATGCCAACTCAAAATCAAAATACAATACTACAAAGAGGCATT
Organism: Viscum album; assembly: GCA_963277665.1. Classification (NCBI taxonomy): domain Eukaryota; kingdom Viridiplantae; phylum Streptophyta; class Magnoliopsida; order Santalales; family Viscaceae; genus Viscum; species Viscum album. Next base: position 501,193,386 of record OY728139.1, read on the forward strand.
TAATAGTGATAGAATAGGGCTTTATCAGTGTTTAAAATGTTTTTACTACCACAATGTGGTTAAAATACCAAGACTTTTATCAGAATTAAAAAAGAGATTACAAAGGGGTGATTTATCAGCATAAAAAAAGTGCTGATAAATCATACTTTTGTTAGTTCTATTAGAAGCATTGATAAACAACACAATTTATAAGTGCCTTTATTTAGCAACCATAAATTTATTATTTATTAGAACTTTTCCAAGAAATAATAAAGGTTTTATTTATCAGTTATAATAAATGTGATAATAAAAGTTACTTTATTAATGCTACTAAATGAACTGATAAAGGGGAATATGGTAGTGTCATATTAAAACACACTATAGCACCAGAAATAGGACTTGAAATGTGTTATAAGAGCACATTGCATCACCACAAACAGCATTAAAAATGAGAAAAATCATATAACAATACATAATTTAAATGAAATAAAATTTCCAACACAAACACAATAAAAAATCACTATTATATAGTATGTCATTTTTTTACTAAAATTAATTACAATTTTGAATACAAAAGATCACATAGAGTCATACCAATCACACCCTGAGCCAGATTATGATGTGTCTAATTTCTACACATCAAAAATGACTTATTGATCATTTTTTCCATGTTCCAAAAAAAATCCTAATGTTCTTTGTCAGTTTTTATTAAGTCAGTTGATTTTTTAAATAATGTCAATTGTTAATACAATGACACGCTTGGAGTCATACCGGTCACAACGTGCATCATATTGAGGTGTGACTAATTCCTACATGTCCCAAATGACATATAGATCATTTTAATAAATTATCCGAACAACCTGAATGTGTTTCCATAGTTTTGAGTATGCCACTTCTGTTTTTTACTAAAATTTCATTTTAAACGATAAACATGCACTTTGAGTCATACAAGTTGTATTGTGTGTGCGATTGATAGGAGACTAATTCCAACATTTCAAAAATGAATTATGAATCATTTTCCTAAATTTTCCAGTCAATCCAAGTGGGTTTTCTCTATTTTAAATGGGTAATACTTTTTTATATTAAAATATCAATTTTAAAATGATAATAGACAATTTGAGTCATACCGATCACATTATTTATCAGATTGAGTTTTAGTTGATTCCATCACGTCCAAAGTGACTCACGAATATATTTCTAAAAGTACCAAAATAATATGAATGCATTTTTCTAGTTATGAGAATGTTCATTGTTTTTTTCAATATAATTAATGTGAATTTTGAATAAAAAGACACACTTAGAGTCAAAACAGTCACATCGTGCGTCAGATTGAAGTTCTGATGATTTATACATGTTCCAAATGACTGATGGATCACTTCCTAAAGTATCAAAACAATCTTCCAATGTTTCATTAGTTTTTATTATTTCACCTGTGTTTTTTACTAAAATGTCATTTTAGATAAGAAATGTGCACTTTTAGTCATACTTGTTGCATCGTGTGTTTGTGTTTGACCTGAGACTGATTCCTACACATCAAAAATTAATTATGAATCATTTTCAAAATTTATCAAGACATTATGAGTTTGTTTTCTTGGTTTTCAATGAGTGACACTTTTTTGTATTAAAATGTCAATGTAAAATGATAATGGATTTTTTCAGTCAGACTGAGAACAAAGTGTATCAGATTGCTGCATGGATGATTAATAATTGTAAAAATGTATAATGGATCATTTTTTGAATGTACAAAAATAATTCGAATGTTGTTTTGAGGTTTTGTGTATGTTACTTGTTTTTTTCACTAAAATCAATTTCAAATTTGAAAAAAAAGATGCACTTGGAGTCATAAGAGTAACATTGTGCATTGGATTGAAATATATATGACTCCTACACGTCCCAAATGAGTTATGGATCACTTTACCAAATTATTATAACAATCAAAATGTGTTTCCTCAGTTTTGAGTATGACACTTGTTTTTTCCACTAAATTGTCATTTTAAAGTGGAAACAAGAACTTTGAGTCATATAGGTTGTATCATTTATGGTTTAGAAATGAGAATAATTATTACACTTTAAAACATAATTATAAATCTTTTTCCTAAATTAAGAAGAAAATATGTGGATTTTTTCTTGGTTTTTATTGAGTGAAACTGTTTTGTATTAAAATAACAATTTTAAACAACTAACAGACACTTCGAGTCATACTGGGCATATCGTGTATCAGATTGAGGTGAGGCTGATTCTTACACATCAAAAACGACTTAAGGACATTTTTCCTAAAGTACTAAAAAAATCCGAATGAGTTTTCTCATTTTTGATTATTTCATTGGTTCATTTTACTAAAATTAATGTCATTTCGAATAAAAAGATGAACTTGGAGTCATAATGGTCACACCATGTGTCAAATTGAGGTAAAGATGATTATTAAATATCTAAAATAAATTCTAGATTACATTACTAAATTATCAAAAAAATACGAATCTGATTCCATGGTTTTGAGTATGCCACTTTTGTTTTTTATTAAAATGTCATTTTAAACTAAAAATATGCACTTTTAGCCATACAAGTTGCAGCATTTGTGTTTTTAACATGAGACTGATTCCTACATGTCACAAATAAATTATGAATGTTTTACTAAATTTTCAAGATAATACTAACATGTTTTCTCATTTTTTAGTGAGTGACACTTTTGGTATCAAAATGTCAATTTTAAACCGATATTAGACACTTTGAGTCATACTGGGAAAATCGTGTATCAGATTGAGGTGAAGCTAATTCCTACAAGTCAAAAATGACTTATGGATAATTTTCTTAAAGTACCAAACTAATCTGAATGTATTTTCTCTATTTTGAGTATGTCATTATTTTTCAAAAATTAATATCAATTTTGAATAAAAAGACACACTTTGAGTCATATCAGTCACACCATGCATCTGATTAAGGTGTGGCTGATTCCTAAACTTTCCAAATTAATTATGGATCATTGTACTAATTTATCAAAAAAATATATTAATTTGTTTTCATGGTTTTGAGTATGTCGCTAATTTTTTTACATAAATGTTGTTTTAAACTAAAAACCTGAACTTTTAGTCATAAAAGTTGCATCATGTGTGGGTTTGACATTAGACTAATTTCTACACATCAGAAATGAATTATGAATCATTGTCCTAAATTATTAAGAAAATTTCACTGTGTTTTCTTAGGTTTTATTGAGTGACACATTTTTAAATTAATACATTATATAAATTCCATTAAACAAGTGGTGAAAACATTATTTCAATAAGCCAGCTGAAAAACATTCACAATGGATCTTGTCTTAAGTGAAAAGTGTTGTGTTCACTTTTCAAGAATTTTATGATTTTTCTTATCTATGATCCTCATCCAAAATCATTTCCCAACAATTTTATTATTTACAATCCAGTGATGCATCTTCTCCTCCTCCTCAGTCTCTGTATCTTCCTCTTCCTCCACTTCAGTCTCGGACTCTCACTTTTCCTCTGGATCTATCTCCCCCTATGCCTCCACCACCACCTCCTCTATTTTCAAAATAATTTATTAGTTTTAGGTCAGATATTATAAACAAAATGATTTCCCCCATTATATTTATCCTTGAGAAATAGATAAAAAATAATATATAATCATTCTGGAAATAATTTTTCACACCCCAAATATATTTTAAGGGTCATAAATTATACAAGATCACAAAAATTGTAGGTAATGGCCTAAATTTTTTGTCAGCATACATTCTAAAAAAAAGTGTGTTCCCAACTCTTGTCTAACAAAATTTATTTTATTATCTAGGTTATATTAAATCTTGATAGTAATGAGAAAATATAGAAAAACAATTGATTATGAAATATATTTAATGAAATTGAACTTACCTTTATAATTATCTTGTTGGGGGTGCTGGTATTTTAATGATTTATGGTATGTCTAAAAATTTGAAAACGTAATATCCACAATTGATGTTATTAAATTGTTTCAGACACTACAAAAATATTGACCAAAATAAATAAATTGATTTTAACTATTTTAATAGTTAAATATTTTTATATATACCTTAATTTGATTCAATTTTTATAAATCTATAGGGTTTATCTTTTTAGACACGAACTTCATTCTATAGTCTAGTCTATATTTAGTGAATACCGTGTCATTACAAAATTCTTGTTAAAACACAGACTTATAATTATAATTTGATGTTTATATATAAAATATTGATTTCAGTTTATTAAAAATTCACAATACACAACATGTGAGGCTAGATGGTTGGATATCCCTGCATTCAACCCATGAAATATATATTTATAGTGTCCAAATTGATTGCGATCAGATTCTAGTGCTCCCTATAAAACCAAATCAATTAAGTAGTGAATGAATTAAAAATAGATGTTATGTGATTGCATTGTAGAGTTTTACTTTTTAATTGTAGGAATTAAAAAGATTGTATTTTCTAGTAATTTGTATTAAATGCTTTGAGTAACTCATCTTTTTTTTCTTCCTAATTTATTCATCATCCAAAGTATGTTGTTTCATTGATATTATATTGGGATTAATGAATCCAAATAGTTCTTCTTATGATAATCCCTTTATATATTTTTTATATAAATTCCAGTGGAAAATATGAATTGGTATTAACTGTAATAAACATATTAGCTCCATATTTGGATTGGTTAATTATGAAAATATACCTTATTTATGTATTCACAATTGAGATTCCCATTAATTCATGCTTAAGAATTTCATTTAGAGTATCGAGACCAATTCCATCTATCAAGGAATTTCCATATATTTCTGTTTCATATTCAATGTAATATATAGTTTTATCTTTAAATGTGGTCTTTGTATGAATTTTTAATGATAAAAAAATTGTGGAACTGGTGGGGAGAAACTACTCTTAGAAGGTTGTTCTGTTTTCTAGGGCGACTCAGTAGATTTTGTTAATAAAACCATCCATTTCACTTCAATTTTATCCATCAATAATATCATACCTCACATATTCAATTTATCATAAATCATAAATGGTTTTTCATATGAATTTTTTTAAATTCATACCTCAATAATCATTATAATATTAGATGACCATGCTATGAAATATCCAATAACATCATTGGCCATTTTAATATTCAGACCATCATGTGAGAACAAGAAACTCATTGGTTTGATCATGATATACCTCAATCCTCACTCTCATGTGATCCTTTGGGTGGTCTTGATGGTGTAGCTTTTCTCCCTGTATATTATACACATTACTCATCACAACACGGTGGAACGTGGGTGTTGAAAGATACAAATTACATACAATTGTATCCTATAGAATATTATTAATATAAATTTATCGAAAGTTGTTTTTATTCACATTTAAGAGAAATATTAATTGATAATTTTACTACAATAGGTAAGGTATGAAGTTGGGGGGAATGACTAGCCTCAAATCTAGTGGGACCATTTGGCTCATATGTGGATATTTTCTCGACTTCCACTTTTCTTTACTCCTCTATCGTACATTTGTCTACCAAACCATACAAAACAATAATATATTTCAGTGATTCTATTTGTGTCTGAAATAATTTCACCATATTATATGCGTATTCATGTGGTTTTATCTTCTCGTAATATGTTCAAGGAGAGTCTTCAAAACATAATCCTCTAACACGACCATATTGTTTGTGCTGCTTCAATGATACTAAAAGTTGATTTTCTTATAGTACGTTCAATTCTGATTCTTGTATATAATCCATATAAAAATTATGAACTTATATATATATATATATAGTACTGTTATAAGAATAACTAATTACAATTATATCATAATTACACATGTTTCCCATACTGTTTTTGTTTTCAAAAACTAATTTACCATTCTTATTTACATGATCATCCTTCTATAGCACGTTATCATTATATCTTTCCAAATGATTTCCTTCATTAAAAGATTGATCTGGCACTAAAAATCAATATCATTCGACACATTCATCCTTTTTTTGACCCCAACATAACTAATGAACATTGACTTATTCGGTTAAATAGGTTGACAATGTTGATTCCAACCAACCTCAAAATTTATACCCTACCTTCTTGCCTTGTTAATTTTATTCAACAATTTGATGTTGCGTCATAGTGGTTTTTCGTAAACATGCTATTAATCTGTTAATAATTCTTCAGTTTCATCATCAACAGTTTTTTCTTCCTTGGGATTGGTAACATTATCAAGTTCATAATACATTGTCTACATTAGTAGTCAAACGTTTAATTTGTCTTTAAAAATAACAATACAATACGCTTCATCCATAAAAGTCCACATTTTCATGAATATTGGAAGAAAATTATTACTTTCATGAACATAGATATAATAATTCAAAACTATGATACAACTAACCTCCACTACCATTATTTAATCCATCCTTAGATGCTTGATTTCATTGCATCTCCTGATGATGGATTGAACTCCTTCTTTCAAACTAGAATTCTTCCCATCATTTTGTTTCCAATTTTCTTTGATGACATACCTCCCGAATAGTTGTTATTTCATTTTTTGAGTGATACTCATCCCCATATTTTGTGGATATCCACCTTTGTTGTTTGAACTACTCTAAAAAAAATTATCCAATAAACTGGGGATCATTTTGGATGAATACTTCTCAAAGTAATTCAAACAACATAAAATAGATGGGGGATGAGTCTCAAGAAATAAAATGATATAATAACTGTTTGAGAGATAAAAGGTCAATGAAAACTACCATGAGAATATAAAATCATGAACATTGAGATACATTGACTCTAACCGATGTTACTAGTCATTTTCCCTCAACTGATTATAAAATATAAGAACTATATATCCACTAAGGTTCAAAAAATAACCTAAATGATATTTTAATTATATATTCTAACATATTACATTTTAAAAATGAATTAATGATAATTAAAATCCACATAAAATACACTCATATTCATTTACTTCCACTCACAAAAATTTATTTTTTGTTAATTCCTCTAAAATATTTCTTTTTGGTGCTGCTCTTAGAGGAGATACATAATTTTTGTGGTATTGGTGTGAGGTGGATGCGATATCATGACAACCAGTAATTTCTCCAATCTGTCAATAGAAGGTGTCCTGACGATAAAGCTGAAAGCAGGGATAGAGTGCTCTGGTCATTATGGGGGGAATAATAAATGTGGATGATGAAAGGATGAAAGAGATGAAGAATTAGTTGGGAGATACGTTTTTCAAATTCATGGAAGTGACTGTAATGGAGATTGTTGAATAAAATACATGTCGAAGGTACTTCATTAAGGAACTTTTGAACCACAGTGATGGGATGAATGTTTGTTTGAAAGAGGGAGTCCAATACATCATCATGTGATGGAAGGAAATCAAACATCTGGGAAAGAATTAAATAAAAGTAGTAAAGGTTAATTTTACTGGAGTATTGAAGTATTATATCTCTATTCAAGAAAATAACAATTTTCAAGTAAGATGCTTGAAAATTTTGACTTTTATGCATTGAGTATATTGTATTGTATACATATCTTATGAAAATTAATCCTTATTTACACAAAATTATTTATAAAAACTGTACTTTTTTTAAGAAAAGTTCTTTATGTTGCTTGTGACTGTTATGTGTTGTATGATTCCTTAAATTATCATACATTATAAATATTTTCATAATATATAAATGAGATGCATGTTTTTAATGTGGAACAGGGGCATGGAAAATCATCATAGAGAAACTACCTAGTTACTTTACATAACCACTTTGTGTTCATCTTGGTACGCATGTATCTGATGCTTCCTTGGGTTGAAAGTTGTAAGGATTGACTATCTATTGAAAGGGATATAGTATGAAATAATATATGTGGGAGACTTGTGGAGTTTTAATCATCAATGGTAGGTTGGTTATTCATATAGGTTTTTATTTTTATCTATGAATAATAAAAAAAATTATTGCATTTATGCTTGTAGGCATTTATATTCATGGGATTCTACTGTTTACTATTTTACATAGATGCACTTGTCAGGTGAGTTGGTTTTTATAACCATTTCTCATGGATCATGTTGAGCACTACATATTTATTATTAATCATTTGAATGTTGGTCTATGGTTCCCAGGGTTGAGTAACATTTTAATTTAAATCATTTCAGTTTATGAATAGTTGAACGATATTGTGATGTTACGGTTTTATAAAAGAGAAATTTATTGATAAGATAACACGCAATCAAAAAAATAAAGCAATGAAATTTTTTTAAATCAGGAAACTTCATAAAAAATCAGTTCACTCATGGACAAATTTTTTTTTATAAAATAATTTTATACCAAAGTAAACTCATATATAACTTCTTCTATAGATAATGCCGCATATAGTTACTCCTCTACTGGAATCTCATCTTGTGTGTTGTGTTATGAAATTTTTTCATTTATAAATATAAGATAAAAAAATCATAAAATCTATTTACTATTAGTTCTTAAAAATTCAAACATTATTTTAACTAATTATAAATTTAAAGGACATCATAAATTATTATAAACCATTCATTGACAATGAAAATAAATGGTATCTCATTTAATGATCTCTCTATCCCATTGAATATTATCTTCTCTCCTAATTGTAATGTTTTAGTGAATATATTTATCAGTAAATGTAAAAATATTAGGAACCTACCAATCAATTATAAACACTCCTCTTATTGATAATACATCAAAACCTTTTGAGTTTAGATCGAATAAGAAAACTGAAAAAGTATTCTTATATTGATTTAAATTAAAATTTAAATAGTTTGTTCCATATTAAATTATATCTATATAACATATTGATGATGTTAAATAAAATAAACTAGAAAATTTAAACTCTAGTTCTCAGAATTAGATTAACCCATTCACATTAAAATAATATTTATATTAACCCACTTTAGAATATTTATATCAAATTACATTCTGTCTAAAATTTGTCAAATATAATGTTAATTGTTTTTCTTCTTCATGAGCATGTCATACTATGGAAACACAATACAAAAAATTACAAACCACACTATCAAAATGGTAACAAGAAATAATATAATGGAAACATAAAAAATAACCATCTGTTGTAACAGTTGATGGAGATGCAGTTCATAGTGGTCTCGTATGAAGCTGGAATGAGTTTTGAAGTAGGGGATGCATTTTGTAGATATAGTTAAGTGTGTGTGAGAGAGAGATAGATAAGATGTAGGGTTTTTCATGATTAAGAATAGTGAAAAATGAAAACCATCGAACCCAAAAAATAAAATAATGAGAGATGAAAAAGAGAAAATAACATACATAGGATTCTACCCTTGATTCATCTAGATGAATGTAAAGGAATAACACCTGTAGCAGGGGAGTTCCTCAGGATCTTGAGAATCATAACTAAGTAAGTCACAGTTGGTGTTCTTATAAATTTATCGTGGGCACTTTTATCAGCGATTTTAAAAAAACATTGATAACGATCTCTTTTATCAGCGCTAAATTGATAAGTGCTTATAAAAGGAATCTTTATCAGTGCTTTTTTATCAATAATAAAGATCATGATTTATCAGTGATGATAAAGTATTTATAATTATAATTATAAATAAAAAAATTGTAAAAATATTTATATAATTAAATATTTAATTATTTTAATTTTAAAATTATTTATAAATATAATTATTTATTTATAATTTTATTAATACATATTTTTTAAAAAATAAAATTTTTATTTATAATCATAAATATATAATTTTTTAAATATAATAAATATACAATTATAAATATTTTCCTAATTATTTATTTATAATTATAAATATATTTATATAATTATATATAATTATATAATAATATATATTTAACAAATTTATATGAATAGATATATTAAATATATTAAATAATTAAATATATTTTTTAATATTTTATAATTATAAATATATAATATTATTATATATACTTATATAATTATATATATATAATAAATATATATATAAATATAAATATATTCAATATTTAAATATATTTTTTAATACATTATAATTATTTAAATATATAATTATTTACTTATAAATATATGAAAAATACTTTTAAAAAAATATTTATATATTAATATAATTATATATATCCCCAGGGTGCAGCTCAGTGGTTGTTTCCCATGTGGGTCTCGGTGAGATCTCGAGTTCAAGTCTCACTGGGAAAATTATTGAAATAAATTTATTATAATTTTTTAATTTTTTAAATATATATAATTACTTATTTATAATTATATAAATAATTTTCTTAAAAATAATATTAATTTTTTTATAATAATTATTCGTATATAAATTTAAAAATATATACAATTAATATACATTTATAAAAATATTTATTTATAAATATTTATTTAAAAATATATTTTTTACATTATTAATGGATATATATTTTTAAGTACACTCATTTTAAAAATGAGTGAAATTGAATAATTCAAAATGAGTACACTTTAAAAATATTAAAATTTGGATAAGTTTTATTAATTAAATATATATTATTTAAAAAATATGGATATATATATTTATTTAAAGATTATTAGATGTTGAAAATACTAAAACATAGAAATAAATATATATATAAATAAATTATGGAAAATGATCAAATTCAAAAAATATTAAAAAAAATTATAAATGAATAAATAATACATAACTGCAATAATATTAAAAATAAATAAATAAATTTGATTTATTAAAAACATAATATATTAAATGAATAATTTTATAATGAAATTATAAAATATACTAAAATTTGAATAAATTACATAAATTTTATGTGTATGTGTTTCTAAATAAGATTTTATAAATTTTGTTAATATTTGTGTGGGTGTGTTGTCTATAAAATGATTTAGTTATATATATATATATATATATTTATTTATTTGTGAAGTCAATGTAACACTCAATGTTTTATATTTTCTTAATTAAAAAATAAAACAACATTACAAATGAATAAGACAATAATATGTTTTTAATTATTAAATTTTATTCATTTTATATATATTTTATTTTAATATATATTATTTATTAATATCAATAACATATATATATATATAACACTTATTCATTTTTATTAATAAATATTTCATCTATAAAATTTTAAATAATTTGGTAGTTTATTAATTATTTTTTTTAATTATTACAATTTAATCATTATATATATCTATATTTAATATATACTATTTATTAATATTAATAATATATATATATGTATATTAAATTTATTCATTTTTATCAATGATTATTTAATTAATAAAATGTTTTATATTTTTCATAATTTTCTCATTTTAAATTTTTATTTGTTTAATTACTTCATTTTATATATCTATATGAATAATATATATTATTTATAATATTTATAATTTATATATATATATATGTATATGTATATTATGTTTATTCATTTTTAACAATAATTATTTCATTAAAAAATATTATTTTTTTATTTTTTATTTAATTTTATTATGGACCTTTAACAGCACTAAAAGAGTGCTGATAAAGGGTAGCATTTCTTAGTGCTAAAATAATTCAATGATAATGGGAACCCATTATCAATGTTAAAGCAAGATCTAGTAAAGGGTACCCATTATCAGTGCTAAAAATAAAGCATTGATAAAGGGTTCCCTTTATCAGCGCTTCTTTTAGTGATGATAAAGCTGGCCTTTATCAAAGTTTTTTGCTAGCGCTGATACATGTCAGCACTGTTAAGAACCTATTTTGTAGTAGTGAGACTACATATAATCCTCCCAAATCCACTTTTAGAGCTTCAAATTCCACTATGAAAAGATATACTTTAATCCCTTGTGATCAATATAAATAGTAATCTTTTCACCCAACAGATAATTCGGCTAGCACTTCAAAGCATAATCAACTATAGCTAACTCAACATCGTTCATAGGGTAACTTTGTTCATGTGGCCTCAATTATCGAGACTCACGACCGTGTTGTCATGAAACGTCAAATTGATAGTTATATAAAGAATATTTTTTAGTCTAGGGATGATCGTAGGTGGTCTCTCAATGAGCATTGGTAGCATAGAATGTGTACTTTTAATAAAGATTACTAAAAGAGCCTGTGATTTTGAAAACAGTTTTATGAAACTAACATAACTTAAAGAGTTTAATAGTTGACAGAATAATGTGGTGATTTAAAAATTATTAGATAAGGATATCACTTTATGTTCACTACACATCTTTTATAGTTCATTGTTATGAAAATTGCACATGGTTTTGTTTAATTCTTTGGTTGAGGGTTGTCATGATCTTGATTCCACTACATCCTATTAAAACATTGCATAAAGTACCAACCCTTGACACAAAAATCATGTTGAAAAGGTTTGGACTTCAATAAATTATTAAAGGCTACCAAAACATACTAATATCTTCTGTATGTGTCAGATAAATGGGGACCTTGTTTTTCCAAATAAGAACAACCTAGGTTTCCCACTTGAAATTTCTACCCAATCGATGTTGAAATGAAAAGCGGTTCACTTAATTAGACCAAAGCAATGAATTAAGAGGAAAAACATGTTTAAATAAAACATAATTTAAATCACCCACAAACAAATTCCACAAAACTAGTTGTTTATCAAGTGCATGAACTCCCTCCCATGAATGTGTAGCTCCCTCAAAATGAACATCCACCGTTTAGCTCTCCATTGAGAGGAGGAGAAGGATCAGGAGAAACATAATTTTTATCCATGATCCCCCTATAAGGATAGGGGTCTCCCGAAATTCTTGGATGTGAGAGGGATAATTTGGGTCTCCAAAATACCATATCTTTTCCTCCTTGTCAAACTTACAGATGAGGAGTTGAAGGTGTCATTTTATAGGAAAATTGGAAGGTGGTTTTGAGCATCCTGATTTCTAGAAACCACTGGGTTCATAGTTTTAAATGTCTAGAATGTCTTATCCCACTTTTTATAAAACTGAAAAGTTTTATCCCAGCATCATTACTATCTATACCACATGTTTGGTTCCATTTGGACAATCACATCACGAGATATCGACAGAACACTACACACCACTTTTGACTTCATGCAGATTCATTGTGCAGGACAGAGAAGTCTAGAATGGCCACCAAATGACCGAAGTAGATTTTGGTTTCACCATATGAAATTTATCCTATTTAATTTAGGGCTAGACCATAACATTTCATCCCATTTGAATGCACATTTTAGTATTAGTATGTGGTTGAGTCCACAGGTGAGCTTGGATCCTGTCTAATTTGGGCCATTTTTCTTGGACATCATCATGGGCCCTCCAAATCACCTCCACCTTCAATGAAATTATCAAAAAAGTATCATTTCAATTTTTAATGGTAATAAATACAAAATAATATAATTAATCATTAAGTTAAATTTATTATGATTTTTATAATTTTCAATACAAAACTAGTTTAGCATAGTGGTGTAATGGTGAAAATGAAATAGTGAATCATAGTGTGATCACACCCCCACACCTAGACATTTACACCTCCATGTAAAGTCATATTTTCTGAAATTATACATCTAGATACTATGAAAATCATGAAGATTTAACATTTTAGTATATTTCAATTCATTAATGTAATGTGATCAATGGACAAACCACACTGAGGAGTTATTCCCAGTGAAAATGGTAAAAGATGTCTCATAAATCATATCACAGTGAAATTCAAAAAGATTCATGATACCAAATTTATTACGGAATTCAGAAGTCAACCATTCCACTAACTCTCAATGTGTGTGTGTGTCAAAAAACCATTCCATGCTATTATGTCCACTTTATATCCAATAAATATGGATTATTTTAAAATTTCCAGACTAAATGCTTTTGTCCACTGAACGTTCCCTATATCCTTTACAATCATATTTCCAGACCCACTCAGTAAAAAATTCCCAGAAGTCAAACCATAAGGACCGAACATAGATATCCCCATATGTTTCACGTTTCACCACTCCCCTAATTTATTATTATTATTTTTTCAAAAGTTTTATTTGGAGAAAATCTCACACTAATCTCTCAACCCTTTTATGATATCCTCACATCACTAATATTAATAGTTTTAAAAATATAAAAGGTTGAGGAGGAGTGGTTTTTGACCTTCCCAAGACACAACCCAATTTTGTTTTAATTTTTTTAGGGTGTACAATAGTTAAATATTAGGTACACATGAATAGGTCAATATGGTACAGTAATGAAACATATCGGATACAGAAAAACATATGGAAATATCATTTTATGATGAATAATATTAACCAAACATATATATAACTTCTATTATGTAATAAATATTCACACATAGTGGTTTGGTGCAAATATGTGTGGAGATATTACTGAAACAGTTTTCCCAAAAACTACTCACACAATGGGCATCAATAATTTCAAAGGTTTCACAGAGATACAACCGTTTATGTCATTGTAGAAAACCAATTGAATACGAATAACTCACTGATGTTAAATTCATATAAGAATTCATTCCATAATAGAGTTAGGTTTTCATAAAATCTTAAATCAAGATGGAATCAAAAATTTCAACATGAATTTTATGTATATTCTAGGATTTGGTGACCATAATGGGGGGTATGTAAAAATACAAGAAATATAGTGAAAACGAGAAGAAAGAAAAAAAGATGACAAACATCCAAACAAACTCAACAGGATTGGGATAAGTGGAAATACCATAAATAAAAGGGAAAATAGATGAAAGAAAAAAAGGATGAACATCTTAATGAACTCAACAAGACGGGGAAAATTGAAAATACAATAAATAAGGTGAAAATGGGAAGAAAGATAAAAATGATGAAAATTACTAACCAACCTAGGAATGAACCCATACCCCCCCCCCCACACCTAGAGTATGTAGTGTCCTCAATATGATAAAATATAATGCGGGAAAGAAGGATAAAACCTGGTGGGTGTTATTGGTATATTGCTTCTTGAACATGGAGTTCCTACATTGGGAACACCAGAAGGGCTTCATGGACATTCTTTAGCCATTGTCCATTGACAATGAAGGTTTGCTTAGTTTAATTATTTTGAACCTTAACAAAACAAAATAGAGATACATTAGTAATAGTGTGCGGTCCAAACCAATGGGAAGAGAGCTTTCCTAGATGCAACTTTAGCCTTTAATTGTAGAGGAATACATTATACCCAATATAGAATTTTCAATGAATAATGAGACAGTCATGGGAATCATTGGTTCTCTTCTTTATAAATCCTAGATTTCACATATGCATCTCTTCTCATTTCATCCAGCTCCTGAATCTACAACTTCCTTTGATCACCTTCACCAGAAATATTATAATTTCTTTGTTTGATGGACCAGTAGGCCTGATACTCAATCTCAATAGGGAAGTGACAACTCCTTCCAAACACTAGCCGATATGGTGACATGCCAATGAGGGTTTTGAAATAAGTATGGTAATCCCATAATGAATCATCGGGTCTAAGACTCTAATGTTTTCTGCTGGTTTGAACCATTTTTTCAAGAATTTGTTTCATTTTTCTATTTGACACCTCATCTTGACCATTGGTCTATGGGTGATATGAAGTAAACACTCAATACCCGACCCTATATTGATGCAAAATATATTGAATTGTTTGGTTGCAGAAATGAGAACCCTGGTCACTGATGATGAACCTAGGTAAGACAAACCTACATAAAATTTGGCTTCGTAAAAATTACACAACTAACTTAGAATCATCAGCCATTGTAGCTTGTTCCTTTACCCATTTTGAAATATAATCCACTGCCAATAGAATATATATGTTACCAAATGAATTGGGGAATGGTCACATAATGTCAAACCCCAAACATCAAAAATATCATGGAAGGAAATGGTTTTTTTAGAATCTCATTTCTTATAGATACATTCCCCTTTCCTTTACAGTGAGGAAAAGATTTATAGAAGTCATGGGCATCCCAAAATAATGTGGTCCAAAAGAGACCAGAATCGAGGACCTTGTGAGCAGTCCCTTGGGGACCAAAGTGTCCCACATAGGCAAGAGTGTGGAAGAACCTAATGATGAACTGAAACTCACTATCATGAAAACAATTTCTGGGGAATTTATCACTATAGGTGCGCCAAAGATAGGGGTCATCCCAAATGTACCAATGAGACTAATTTTTTAGAATTTCAGCCTGGTTTTTTATGAAAGCAGTAGGAATGAAAGATGGTACCAAATAATTTACAATTTCAGCATTACAAGGAATAACATCTTGCACTCGGTACAATTTATCATCAGGAAACATATCATTTATATGATGAAAGGGGGATAATTCAATGTCCAAGGATGGGTGGATTATACTGATATGGACAACCACCATATTCGCTACTCTTTTTTTATCTCTAATTTCTAAATTGAATTCCTAAAGGCGGATCATCTAGCGAATGAGATGTGGTTTGGCTTCTGGTTTCATAAGGAGATAATGAAGGGATGCATGGTCTAAGAACACGATGAATTTGGACCCCAAAAGGTATGAACTGAATTTTTCCATGGAAAAGACAATATAAATGAATTCTTTTTTAGTTTTGGTGTATTTTACAAGGGTAAGGTCCAAAGTACGTTAGGCATAGGCAATTATATGTGGATCTCGATCAACCCTTAGTGATGAGACTACCCCAACAACATAGTTAGAGGCATCACACATGATCTCAAATGGTAAATCCCACTAAGGTGGTTGAATTATTAGGGGTGATTTGAGACACTATTTTAACTTTTTAATAGCTTCATCACATTCTTTATCAAAAGAAAATTCTATTTATTTTTAGAGTAATCAAGAGACGGGGAGTTCAATTTTACTAAAGTTACAAATGAAACAATGGTAAAATGTAGCATGACGTAGGAAAGACCACACATCCCATACTTTTTTAGGGAATGGTAGGGAAGCAAATACATCCAGTTTGATTTATCTTCTTGGATACCATCCCCATATATGACATGTCCCCAAACTATACCTTGTCGGACCATGAAAGGACATTCCTTATAACTTAATATGAGATTTTTTCAGTACAGTGATGTAGGACTGAAGCAAGACTACTCAAACATTTATCAAAATATGATCCATAAATAGTAAAATAATCCATGAATACATCCATGCAATTCTCCATGTAATCTGAAAAAATTCTAACCATGAATCACAGGAAAGTACATAGAAAATTTCAAAAATAAAATGGCTTCCTCCTATATGCAAATGTTACAAAGAGGTAAGTGAATGTCATCTTTACTTGGTCCTTGAGGTCTATATGGATCTAAAAGTATCCATAATACCAATCGAGTAAATAGTAGTGGGACTTACCCACTAGCCTCTTTAGAATTTTTCAATGAATAGTAAAGGGAAATGGTTCTTCCAAGTGTGTTGGTTTAGTCAGTGATAGTATATACAGACACATAAACTATTCTACACATGAGTTGGAACAAATTCAATGGTTTCATTTTTGATTACTGTAAGGCTAGTTGTTTTAGGAACTACTTGAACGGGACTGACCCATTGGCTTTCATAGATGGGTTAAATGATTCTAGAAACTAATAAGTTTGTTACCTATTTTCTCATAACTTCTAGGAGGTTTAGGTTCAGTCAACGATGCTCCTGACTTACTGGTTTGGGCTTATCCTTTAATAATATATGATGTGTAAAAATTGATGGGATAATACTAGGAATGCCAGCAAGTGTCCATAGAAACAATTTTTATACTCCCTCAAAAGTTTAAATAGTCACAATTCTTGTTCATGCATGAGTGAATTAGCAATGATAACGGGTAGCTTGTTTCCATTTTGAAGATGTGAATATTTTAAAATTTGAGGTATGTTTTTTAGTTCCAATTCAATTGGATTTTTGATTTATGGAAGTGTTTGTGAAAGTGAGAGGTAACTAGTCTGATCTAACTACTCAATGGTATCATCCTCATATGATGAATGAGATTTTACAAGTATATTAGTATCATCGATTGCCATTGGATCCTTAGTGTTCAAGAAATTATCAAATAATTAGCATGAATGACACTTTTTCAGACCACTACAATAATAAATTCTTGATTCATTACCAATAATTCCAATCAAGGATGAAAACTCAGAAAGGGGATTGGGGGAATGAAAATAAGTATTTTCAAGGGAGGGGAGTACATCAATGGAATTTACTAAGAGAGGAATGTTCTTCTGAGGGGTGCTTCATGACATAAAAGAATTTGAAATGGACTATGTCACCACAAAATTCCATATATAATGTACCATTATTAACATTAATTATGGTTTTAGAAGTTTTCATGAATTTTCTCCCAAATATAATTGCGGTGTGTTCATTCATCCTATCATCTTCCATTTTTAACACATAAAAATCAGCAGGAAAAATTAAAATTTTCACCCCAACAAGAATGTGCTCTAACAAACTAGAAGGTTGTGTTGTACTCAAATTTCCCAGTTGAATGACTATCCCAGTTAGCTTCAATTCTCCAACCAGAATTAAAGTGTAAATTTAGTGAGGAATCAAATTTATGGAAGCACCTAAATAAAGAATAGTATTATAAAATTAATACTTCCCTATGGTGCATGGAATCGATAAGGTTTTAGGATCATTGCATTTGGTAGGCAGTGATGATTCTATCAATGTTGACACATTCCTCCCCAAACATACCTTCACATCACCATGAAGTCTTTATCTATGTGTACACATCTCCTTTAAAAACATTTCATATCATTAATGTTTCTTCATAGCATCAATCAATGGAATTTTAACCTATACTTTTTTGAACGTTTCCAATATTTCCTTATCAAGTTTATTTTCCTTTTGTTTTATTAGTTGGGTGTCCCTTTTGGGAAATGGAAGAGGAATGGTTGGGATTGGAGAATCATTAATATACACACTCTTTCCTTTAGAAGGGTTTCTATTGAGATAAGGATTTTCTTCTTTTGAACCATTTTCAGCATTTGGGATGGGGGTTTCCTTAGGAGTGGATGAATGTAATGGTGGTTTCATTTGGGTTGTTAGTTGTTTCCCACTCATAAGGATTATATGACTAACATTAACCTTATCCCTGGGGTTATATACTGGTTTAGAGGGTAGTTTACCAAACCAATGACTTTTAATTTCCCCCATTGAGTTAACTAGTTTGCCTAATTGGGTTTTTAGGTCTTGTATGGAAGATTGGGTGGTTTTTTGGAATTAGAGATTATTGGTAGCCATTTTTTTCATCATATCTTCTAGACTAGGTTTGGGTTTTGGAGGGGTGGTTGGAAAATCATTTGTGGTGGTTGAGGATTTATGGGTGGTTGTGTTAGATGACTACTCATCCCTTGTTGGTTCCATGTTTTCTGAGGCAAGTTTTAATACTCCCTTACCTATCTGATTGGTTTCATTTCCACCCTGTGTTGGATGGATAGTATGGTTCTTACCTAAAGGGTTGGTTAGAAGGGCATCCTGGGAATATTGCCACACAACTCTCAGAAGTTTCTCTCAATTGGGGGAATTGTTCAGAATAATGGGTGTCAGAAGAGTAGATTCTACAATGGATGGGAGGAGGATATTGATATTTTCATTGGGAGAGAGAAATTTGTCGTAAAAGGGTACTTACATCTTCAAAATTGTATCCAACTTCTTCTCAAATTTAGAACATCACAACACATGGACACCTCGAATGTGTACACTAGACCTTGTACCAAATTATTAAGTGTTTTGCTCCATTTTCCCAATTAGGGTTCTTAGAGCGATTGGGGGTTTATCTACTAGTGAAACGACTGAAACAGCATCAATCATGTTATAATCAATTCAAATTAAATCTTAATAAAAATACTGTATTAAAATTTGATCACTTATTTGTTGGTGTAAAAAACATGAACATAACCTTTTAAATCTTTCCCAATATTCACGATGTGTTTCCCATTGAGTTTTTCTCATACCGAATATTTCTTTCCTTATTATTGTAGTTTATGAGGTTCAGAAATATTTTTTCACGAAAAAGTCGTTTCATGTCTGCCCAACCTCTTATTGGGAAATTAACATAATAGAGCATGTTTTTTTGCAGTATCTTCTAAAGAAAAGGCAAATTCCCCAATATTTACTTGTTTCTCATACAAATTATCAAGTTTTAATGTTTAAGAAATAGTGTGAAATTCATTTAAATGATTATTTGAATCCTCTCGAGGATTTCTATGGAATAATGGTAATAGATGAATTATACCAGATTTTAGTTCAAAAGCGGGTGAATATTCTTGTAAATGAACCTATGTGGGTTGGATATCAACATCAGGTGAGGTTAGTTATTTTAGTTTTCTATTGTTTTCATCCATGTTATATAAGTTTATTTTAGTTTTGATTTTGGTTCCAGAAAGAGAAGATGAAGGATCAAGAAGATTGTTGTTGTGTAAAATCCTCTCTCATTTGAGTTCAAAAGGTCGTAAATCTCCCAGATTAGAATTCAGAATGAACTAAAACAACAAAAGAAATAAATTAGAACACAAAAATAAAGGTAAAGGTATAAGATAAAACAAAAAAAAAATATTCACAAAATTTCCAAAAATCTTATAAAAAACACACAGTAAAAACCAAAGCGCTCCACATCAACGATGCCAATATATGACTATTTTGTCATGACACGACAAATTGATTGTAATTTAAAAAAGATTTTGTAGTCTAGGTCAGACCCTAGGTCATCTATCAAGGATTATTGTTAGATTATAGTGTGTATTTTTAATAATGATTACTAAAATTGGGGGTTGAGTTTGAAAACATTTTTTAGAAAATAACTTAACATAATGATTTTAATAGTTGATAGAATAAGGTGGTGATTTAAGAATTATGAGATAAGGATGTCACATCCATTTCACTACACATATTTGATTGCTAATTGTTCTAAAAATTTCACATGTTTTTGTTTAATTCATTGGTTTAGGGTTGTGAAGATCTTGATTCCCCTCTTGCCTCTTAAAACATTGCACAAAGTACCAACCCTTGACACAACAATCGTGTTCTCAAGGTTTGGACTTCAATAACAGATTAAAGGGATCCAAAAAATAATAATATCTTTTTTATTTTCTGAGAGAAATGGGATTCTTGTGTTAACCAATCATAACAGCCCAAGTTTCCCACTTTAGATTTCAACCTAATCAGTGTTGAAATGAAAATTGGTTCACATAATTAAATGAAAGAAATGAATTAAAAGGAGAAACATGTTTAGATAAAACATAAGTAAAATAATCCAAAAAAAAAATTACAAAAACTCAGTAGAGTATAATGTACCAGAACTCCCTCCCATGTATGTGTAGCTCCCTCAAAATGATCATTCACCATTTATATCTCCATCGGGAGGAGGAGAAGGATCATGTGGAACTTCACCTTCATACATGATCCCCCTATGAGGATAGGGGACTCTAGAACTTCTTTGATGAGGAGAGGGCTCATTTGGGTCTCCAATATACTAGATCTTTTCCTCCTGGTATAATTTACAAATGAGGATCCCAAGGATCCATTTTATATAAAAATTGGTAGGAGGTTTTGAGAATCCTAATTTTGAGAAACTAATTGGTTCATGGTTTTTTGATGGCCATACAGTCTTATATCACTTTTTTTCAAATCTATAAAGTTGTATCCCCATATCCTGACTATATCCATCAAAATTTTAGTCCCATTTGGACAATCACATATTAAGATATCGATATAACACTACACACCACTTTTGACTTCGTGAAAATTCTGTGTGATGGACAGATCAGTACGTATGGGACACCAGATTACCAAATTATCTTTGGGTTTCTGCATATGAAATTTATCCCATTGAATTTAGGACTAGAATACAATATTAAATCCCATTTGGATGTATGTTTTAGTATCAGTATGTGGTTGAGTCTACTAGTGTGCACGGATCCT
Source organism: Viscum album (assembly GCA_963277665.1). Classification (NCBI taxonomy): domain Eukaryota; kingdom Viridiplantae; phylum Streptophyta; class Magnoliopsida; order Santalales; family Viscaceae; genus Viscum; species Viscum album. The sequence continues at coordinate 501,215,212 of OY728139.1, forward strand.
GTGCAGTTTAACCCATTTTCTTGGACATCATCATGGGCCCACCAAATCACCACCACCTTCAATGAAATTGTCAAAAAAAGTATCATTTACCTTTTTAACAATATTAAACATAAAATAATGTAATCTATTATGAAGAAAAATTGGTTATTGTTTTTATAATTTTCAATAAAAAACTAGTTTAGAACAATGGTGTAAGGGTGAAAATGTAATATTGAATCATAGTGTGATCAACTCATATGTCACATCTTGATATCTCTGCATAAACAATGTTGCAAGCCCTATCCCAGAAGTTCAAAAAGACACTATATACTCCTCCAATGGCTCAGGTATGATCAAGAATGGTGTCATTGTTAAGAACCTATTTAACTCTTTGAAGGAATTCTCACATGCTCTAGACCATTAAAACATAACCCCCTTCTTTGTCAACCACCAAAGTGGTTATATCAAATCAGAAAATTACTAGATGGACATTCAATTATAAACCACTATTCCTAGAAAACTATGGATATAAAAAACATTCTTGGGTTTCTCCCAAGAAAAAATTTCCTACACCTTCTCTATGTCCACTGACACATTATCCTTTATGATGACATGACCCAAGAAATGTACCTAATCAATATAGAATTATAACTAAAATATCTTAGAGTATAGATGATTATATCTCGGTGTTCCCAAAAAAATTTCAAGATGTTGGTTATGATCATCATGATTTTTAGAGTACACCATTATTTCAACCTCAAAAATATCCACAACTAATCTAGGCATTGATGGAAAAATTTGTTTATTAAGGCCATAAACGTCGGTAGTGTGTTCATCAACTCAAACAGTATCAAGATGAACTCATAATGGTCATACCTTCCTCTATAATAACTCTGAGATATGTTTGAAGGTCGAACTCTAAACTAATGATATCCCGATTTCATGTTGATCATGGAAAAAACATAATCTCCTCTCAATTTTTCAAAGATATCATCAATGCGCAAAAGAGGATACTGGTTCTTCATGGTCATCTGATTTAACTTCTGGTAATTGATGATGGAAAATAATGTATTTTCATTCTCCAGAGAAAAGAATAACTATAAAACCCCAAGGCAACATACTTGGATGGATAAACGCCTTATCCATCAACTCTTCCAGTTGAATTTTTAACTCTTCAATCTCAATTGGTTCAATTCTGTATGGTGAAATAGAAACATGCTCATCCCCCCAACATGAGCTCAATTGTAAATTTCACATATCTATTAGGAAGAAATCCTATAATGTCTTTAGGAATATTGTCTACAAACTAATCCCTTATTAATGTAAAGACATCACACTTTACACCCATTTCATTCAGGAAAAGACTAGAAACCTAGGTGGTGATCTCCACCTTTTGCTAATGAACAGGACCTTCATGGCCTGTATAGATACCCCACTCTCCATGGTGAATGTAATTGTCACTCTTGGGAAACCTAAAGTTCACTCTCATATGGTAATAATCAATGTCGGGTTGGTATAATACTGACCAATCCATACCCAAAATTAGGTCAAATCCCAAAATTTCAAGGATATAATGATCCCAACTAAATCAATACTCCCAAACCTCGAGAGAACACCCTATGCACAAAAAAGATGTCTCTCAACCGTACATTAAAAGTTGTATCTATTGTCATAACCCCACTCATGAACTCCATTTCCAGGTTCAAACCATTCGCAAGTTGTGCAGATATAAAATAATGAGAAACACCATTATCAAATAAAGAACAAGCTAGCATAGAATCTATAATAATAGTACATCTAAATATCAATGGACCACCCTTTCTATCCACTAGTGTATGATGAACTACACAAAAATTTCCTTCCCCATATCCTTGTGATGTAGTCTATGTCACCATAGAAATATTTATCTATTGATATTGGAACTCTTTCCCAGAATTACCACATCTAATTCATATACCACCATAGCTAGTAAAACTTCAACTGCCATCCTAATATGGGGTAGGAGACCTGCTTCCTATGCTTTGGTTCTGCCTAACTGCACCATCCCCTACCATCTGTTGTGGGTTCTTATAGAACCTTTATATATTTCACATCCTTCTACAATCGTGGAACTCTATCAGTGGTTAGGGACAATGTCTACAAAATTTGATCAACCTACTGCACTGGTGGAAAAGCACAAGGGTAAGATCCTGAGTAACTAATATGTCCCCTAGCTACTCTTCTTTCTACTACATTAGTCAAAATTATCATAGCTACTTTTTGTTTTCTCATAAGACGAAACTATTGATTGTCCAGCAAAAACTACATATCATCTACTATAAGCCTCCTTCAGGTTCCCCTCAGATATGAGATCCCGATCTACCACATCAGAAATCGTCTTTAACTGAAATATGTTAACGTGGGAGTTAATATCACATTTAAGTATATATTGTAAACACCTTTCCATAGCAATTTAATCCCTTTCTAGAACTGGATCAAAACACTATGAGTCATTAAAGTGTTTATTATAGTCTGTCACAGACATACTCCCCTGGGCCAAACACATGAACTCAGCTTCCACCTCCTGTCTCAGTGTCTCTGGATAAAATTTCTCCAGAAACTTCTCCAAAAGGTTTCTTCATACCATACCATCTGCCTGCCCGGTCTGATCCTCAACATCCCACCAATTCGTTATTTATCCACATTACATATAAGCATCCAACTTGACTATATTTTCAATTGAATTATATTAATGGTCATGTATATTCTATATAGACTCAATCTAGAACTCAGTTTCCTCAGGACCACCATCTCTTGTAAACTATATAGGGTACTGCAACTGAAACTCTAGTGTCAGGTTTGACATATACATCAAAACCCGCACTAGTTATCTTTCTATAAACTCCATAAACTAAGAAAATATTTCATGAAATTGATCTCTGAGTTCCTAACTAAGAACAAATGTTGCATCAGGTTCCACTACTGGTGAATCATCTCCATCCATGTCCTCCTGTCATCCCCTCAACAAGCGTCGTCATAGATGTGTATCTCTAAAATTCCAAACACATGTCTCATGACACATTACAAAACCTTAGCATGTTTTAATTTGAGGGATTAAAAATAATCCATATCAAACCATTCACCCAAACCCAGCCACTTGGTAAAAACCCAGGAACAATCCCTACCCTAAACCAACCCTCATCCATCTCTAGGTTAACAAAGGATAAACACATTTTCATTATTCATGTTTCTCATTAGACACCCAATCTCCACATTTTTCATCATTTCATTAGTTTCAATTTCATATTAGAAACCATTCCATTTAAACAACCTGGAATGAAAATCATTTTCATTTAACAACTTAATCGAGACCTGCTTTTCCCATGAATGCCTAAATTTATGCATGTCACATAACAATCCGGAGTGTCTAGAATGATTCATGATCACTCAAATAACATTCCATACCAAACCATGTGTGAAATCTTAGAAAATATCATTAACAATAATCACATCACCCAACAAGTTCTTCACTCGGGGTGAAATAACATCCCACTATAACAATACACATCAATAACAATAATCCCACCATGGGTACTTGGATTTTACACTCATGTATGGGTTAGCTACTCTCATGCACAATATCTTAAACAAGGTCTGATTCATCATATTCTCCTATCTACCTTTCCCAAATAGTACGAAAAAATAAAAGAGAAAAACCCCTTTAATACCACTTTGGAATTTCTTATCCTGAGTACCCCAAATTGAAGCCATGAGACGGTCAGTTACATAACCTCAGGTGTGCCTCCATATATTTCCAAGGCTACCAACTAGCTGCGAGGGTCTAATATCAATCATGGGTAGACCATACCCTCTTTATCAAAGTAGCACTATAGTATAAGTAAATAAAACAATAGACAAAATATAAAAACCATAACGGGAACAATTCCAATAACCCAAGATGACCAAAACCAAATAAAAATAAAAACCAAAATCCTAGATATTTCTTGCCATAAAATGTGTCAAGTGTCTAATCAAAAAAACAAAATAAAGACAAACTGACACTCCCAGCGGGCTCCAACACCATGTCTGGTTCCCTTATTGATGCTCCATCCTAACACATCCATCTAACATAGGTATATTTCCCTTATCCAGTCATTTGATCATAATGTCTATTTGGGTACTGATGAAGAAACTTGGGTAGGGAGCGAATAAAACTCAATAGGACACCACCAATTTTATCTAAAACACTATCCAGTCAATAACAGTGTATGAAGTTTTATAAAAAATAAAGTATAATGAATAGAGTAAATAGTTATCACACTTCATTATTCTTTAATTAAACACATAAATCCTCTAGTTCACGATGAAACCCATACTATCAATGCCTACATTGGCCCATGTCAGAGTCTAAACAATCCTCAAGAGATATCACATATCACAATACCATGGTTTTCATTTATCAATTTAGTTTAATTCATATCTCATCCAATTGGAACCATAGTTCAATGCCAATCTCATGGGTGTAGGATGTCACATCTAAGACCAAGTGGGTATTTGGAGTCATGTCCTTAAACCAAACCTCAGTGTCACATGGGTATTTAATGCCTTATTCCCTATCCCACACTCACTATCTCATATGTGTATTTGGAGCCTCAGTCCCTTTCCCAAACCTCATTTATTACATATGGGTATTTGAAGTCTCAGTAACTATCCCACACTCACTATCTCATACAAGTATTTAGAGCATCGTTCCCTATCCCACACCTCATTTATCAAATATTTTTATTTATAGCCTTAGTCACTATCCCACTCTCATATATCGCATATATCAAAAATATCAAAATATCATAAAACTAATAATTTCATATAAATCAAGGTTATGCATCATTAACCTTATTATAAAAAATTATAATTAAATTATTCCTTTTCACTTTATCAAAACAATCATAACTCTTTACATTAATTATATAGAATAATATGAAAAATTAATCATCAAACCAATTTTCAAAATTTATTCACATAACTCATTAACCCTTCATGGTTAATCCAAACATTACTTTATTCACATTATCAACCAATTTAACTTAATATTAGTTAATCTATTCCATAATACCATCAATTAAACAGTTACAGAAACAAATTAATTGACCAATATCATAACCCCATTAATCAATTTGTTCCACACTCCCTTAATAAAATAGTTTATGAAATTAAATAATTCCATTCAATAATAAATTTCTAAAGGATCTATATAAATTCAAAAATTACATTTATATAATTGAAATAAATACTCTGGGAATTGAATAGACTCTAGATTTATGATTAACAAACTCCAAAGGAAATCCCTAATTGAAGCGAGAAAATCAATATCAGGATGAAAAAATGAGATCTAGATCCAAAACCTAGATTCAAGATAAAATGGAGTTATATTCATTGTAACCACGATAAAATCCCTTTACAATGGAAAAAAACACTCATCTTTACCCAGAAAGAGAGACAGGAGAGTATGGAATCCTAAAGGGTAAGAAACAAATAGTGGTATTGGTGTAGATACATCAATGGATCTTCGATTCGTCGTGAATGTAAGTTGGATTGACTTTGAACTCATCTAGGATCCTATAAAATTCATAAAAATTATTTAAGTTCTGAGTGTGGTGATTCAAGATTAATACCAGAGGATTGGGGTTTTATTTTAATTTTTCATGTGTTTAAAATTATGCTTTCACTATTTCCTGGGCAGGGGAGTACAGTTTCCCCTAACAGTGCACCTCATCTTAGGGTGTCTCATAGTTAGTAATAAGATGGGGCACAGTTTGAAAAATAATGCGACAGCTATGTAAATCCCCTCTATTTGGGCTTACATGGTTTGTTGACTTGGGTGCACAGTTTTTGGAAAACCATGCGCCAAACGTGCACTACCACACTTCCTTCCAAAATTCTCCATCTTGACTACAAAACTCCCTAAGGTAAAACCCAAAAAATAGATATCCAAAAAATTGAAAATGAGTACCAGAAAATGAACCTATGACCTCTCTAAAAAAGTTTAGCATCTTACAATAATCACAAGAAAATCAATATTTATCAATAATTGTGCATTTATATTATGATTATCGATAAAAAATTATTTTATCTTATAGATAGATTGAACCAAAAAATGAAAAAAAATAACTAAGCATATAATTTATATCTTTCACATATGTTTCCTCTTCCATTACTCATAGGTTTACCTATGATTTCATCTCCTCTAAATGGTCTAAAATCTAGAGAACTTGAATTATTTAACTCCATAATCACCTCTATCTCCTCTACTCCATGCTTTCCTCATGCTCTTTGGGCATCCTTCTGTTAGTAATTCTAGTTAATTGTCGTTATTTTTGGTTAATTTTTACCAATTTTAGTAATTACTGCTCAATTTTACTAATTAATTATAATTTCCACTAATTTTTACTAATTACCACTAATTGTCTAAAATTTTTACTAATTTTAAGAAATTACTACTTATTTTTCCTAATTAGACATAATTGTCGATATTTTTTTACTAATTAATGCTAATTTTCAATAATTCTTTCTCATTGAAACTAAATTTCACAAATTACTGCTAATTGCCCATAATTTTCTTTAATTAACATTAATTTCCATTTAGTTTTCCAACATACAACTTATTACTACTAAATTTCAGTAATTACGGGTATTTGAAGTTATTTTTTCTTAAATAAAGCTATTTTTTTAATTTCCCTTATATTTCTCTGATTTTTTAGATTTTTTATTAATTTCTATAATTTACAGTTTTTTTTCTAATTTTTACTATCAATTTTATGTTTTTCTAGTTATTTCTAACTTACGGTAGTTTTCTCTAATTACCACTAGTCACTACTAATTTTTACCAATTTCAAATAATTTTACTAATTTGCACTAATTTCTACTAATTACAATAAATTTCAACTTATTGCAACTAATTTCTACTAATTACTGCTAAATACAGCTAATTTCTACTAATTACTGCTAATTACCACTGTTTTTATACATTGCCTCTAATTACCACTAATTCTTACTCATTACCACTAATTAATGTTACATTTTTTACTTATGAAAGCTTAATTTTGATAATTATCACATTTTTTTATATTTTATGTAAACTATATTTAATTTTTTTTTCTAATTGATGCTAATTAATATTATTTTATAATAATAATAACTAATTAGTACTAATTTCTACTAATTACCTTTAATTTCTACTAATTACTACTAATTACCACTAGTTTATACTCATTATAGCTAATTACCTCTATTTCTTACACATTAATGCTAATTTTTTCAAATTACAGTTATTTTTAAAAACAATTAACACTATTTTTTTCTGAATTTACCAATATTTGTTGCTAATTGTCACTAATTACCGCTATTTTTTTAAAAAAATTTCCATTATTTAATGATAAAATTTTCTAATTACAACTAGTTAATAGTATTCTTTTAAAAGCACCACTAATTACAACTAATTTCTCCAAATTTCTAATATCTTTTACTCGGTACAGCTAATTACCACTAATTTTTTATCACCAACACTAATTATAGCTATTTTTTATTCATCAGTGTGAATTACTGCTAATTTTTACTCATTACCCCTATTTTATTCTAATTAATGATATTTTTTACTAAAAATAGATAAATTTATCAATTATTGCTAATTTTTTCTAATCCCAACAAATTTCAACTAGTTACCACTAATTTCTACTAATTCCTACTAATTTATACTACTTAGTGCTATTTTTTCTCATTACCACTCATTATTGTTAATTTATGCTCACTACCACTAATTATCTATATTCTTTACTTATTATTGCTAATTGTCTATAATTTTTACTCATTACTGATAATTGCCAATATTTTTGACACATTACCACTATGGTTTTAAGATTATTGCTATTTTTTCCAATTACCACTATTTTTTCTTAATTATCACTAATTACGACTATGTTTTCCTAATTACTGCAAATTACTGCTAATATTTCCTCATTTTTTTTCAAATTACAATTATTTCTTACTAGTTACTACTATTTTTTACTAATTACCACTATTTTTTCATTACCTATATTTTTTCTTGATTACAGTTATTTTTTACTAATTACTGCTATTTTTTATTAATTAACACTATTTTGTTCTACGTATCTCTATTCTTTTCTAATCACTAATAATTACAACTAATTTTTACTAATTCCTTCTAATTACGGCTAATTTGTATTAATTACCTGTAATTACTGTTAATTTCTCCTAATTACCACTAATTTCTACTAATTACGTCTAATTTATACTAATAAAATCTAATTTTTACTATTACCACTAATAACCACTAAATAATTCTAATTTCTAATCATTACCACTAATTATTAATAATTAATACTTACATTTTCTAATTACCACCAATTTTTACTGATTATCGCTAATATTTACTGATTACTGCTCTTTATTACTAATTGTTCTTAAATTATTAATATTTTCTTTAAATTACAAAAAACTACTTTTAATTACTACTAACTACTAATTACTGTTAATTGTTACTAATTATTATATGTTTTTATTACTTATTACTATGTTTTGTTAATAATTACTAGGTTCTGTTAATTAGTATTATTTATTTACCAATTATATGTGTTTATTGAAAATTAAAACTACTTACTGCTAATTAATAAAAATAATTTCCAATATAAAATAAATTAAAAAATTAACTATTAAAAAAGTAAACAAGTAACTTAAAATTGATGCTTTATTAGAATAAAAATATTGATGTGAATTTTGAATGTATTCCTTACCTATAAAAATTAAAAAAATTCAAAGGAAGAAATGCAGAAGTGGAGAGGAGAGGAATGGAGAGGGGGGGAGAGGTGGGGAGAGTTGAGGAGAAAATTAGATGGGGAATATATATATATATATATATATATATATATATATATATCTATTAGTATCGACAGGACTCCCATTGGAAATAGGACCCACCATAAATAAAGGTTGTGGTGATAAAAAATTTATTTATAATGAGTTCCATCGCAAACAGTATCATGTCAACATATTATTTGGGAAAATTTATAAATTCCCATCGCTAATAACTATAAACATGAATATTATTTTTACTAAAATAAAATTCATATCACAAATAATGGTTCTCTTTGTATGGTGTGCTTGCATGCCAAAGGTATTTGTGATGGGAAACATTTCCCTTCATAAATAATTTTTTATTTGAAATTATTTGCGATAAGAAACCCGTACCCCCACCAATATTCTTTATAATGGGGCTCTTTACAATGGGATATGGTCTCATCACAAATAACTCATCACTATTAATCATTTTTACTTTTGTTTCATATTGATAATGACAAATTTTAGTATTAGAATCATGAAGTCTAAAGGTAGTTTCACATGTTCTGGTGAAGGGACCAAAAATCACATTATATAGTATTTTACCATCCCTTGATAAGTTTCCCTATTTTGGGAAAATTACTATAATGAAAATGAAGAAACAATGGTGTATGTACTTATCAACATCTGCTATACAAAATGTTATGGAAAGAGAAAACTTGTCATGGATCATGTGAAAATTTCATGTAAATAAAGGCATCATTTTTTTGAGGCTAATGTAGTATATACACTTTCTTCAACAACCTATGTCTGCATACCATGATTTTGGAATAGAAATAAAAACCAATAAATTATTTTATTTTTAATAACATGAGAAAGTATAATAATTTTGGTAATATGTTGTGTTTTTAAAATATATTGATAGTCAAAGAAGATATGGATACATGGTAATGCAATATAATCAACCTATCATATATACATATTTCCATTTTAATAATCATTTCATGGTAATTATATATTTTGAATTTATAAAAAATAGAAATAGTATGATTTTTATGATGGATCATATTTAAAATCCAGGATTTTTGGATGATCTATTCACTGAAGATTAATTTTCCCCATTGAATTCTTTCCTAACATGTATTTTACCAAGAATTTTCTTGAGAGTGACATATCTTGTGCTTATAATTTTTTTTCTTTAAATTCCTTTGGATTATTTGGTAATTTTATTTATTATAATTTTATTTATCCCAATTTAATGAAGATTTACAAGAATTTTAGGTAACATTATAATTTATTTAATTTTACACAAATAAGATCCACTTGTGAAAAAATGAAAATATCTTATAAACAATACATTCAGTTGACACACTTTAAATGTAGTATTATTCCAAGGAACAATATTTCTATTTTTTTATGTTACTTTTTTATGGGCTTTGGCACAATTATACACTACTTTCTTCTTTGAAAAGAAAATAAATCACTTTTCATCCTAATTTATACATAATTTAATAAGGGGTTATGGAGGAGAAGACTAAGGATTTCATAAATATTGATTTATGTTACATAGATTATGATTTTATAATTATCCTATGATATTATTTATATGTTTTTATTTCTAGATTTAAATTATATTATATTAATAATCATTATAATTTATAATAATTTTTGGGGTATTTAATATATGAAAAAATACACCATAGATAATCTTATTGGACCAGGACACTCACACCATTCAAAGGGTTAATCCACCTCTAGTTATATAATTTTATTTATAATTTTTAGATAATAGAAATTGGAAACTACTAAACTTTTTCATTAGTTATATTTATTTTTTTATTTAGCATTCCTCCTAGGACTCTTTACACAAGACCACTCCCATTAATGGAGGATATATTTCCCACATACATCCACCATTAAAAAGGAATATTAATTCCTCAAATTTTAACACTATAGCACCATATGAGCCAATTACACATTACAATATCACCAATATTGTAGTGTTGTAAAATGTCATGGATATTGAAGAAGAACTTAATGACTGAGTCCCCCATGTACATCAATTTACTATCCCAATAAAATTAATGACAATATAGTATATATTAAAATTTATAATATGGTTATGATTTGTTTTTAACCAGTTTAAGATTATGAAAGGATGAAATAGAGGATTTTTCATGGAGGAAGAATAGAAATAGAGTTTCTTGGTCGAGTAAAGGAGGATATAGTTTTAGGTATGAAAGGGTCACAACTATTGGATTGATTAGGAAACGGGAGATCTTGTTAAATCATAATATAATCATATGGGGATGGTAAGATATGACTACATGATCCATGAATGTATAGGTTCAACATAACTAGATCCATCTTTTTTGTAATAAGTCTTAACCAATGGATATGAAACATCATATTTTATGGAATGGAGAGGGTGATCAATCTTGGATGAAGTCATAGGTCCCGATTCATGAATTTCATGCACCCAAGAACCCTACACCTTCATTCATATGATGCTTTTTCCATTTGATTTTAAATATTTATAGAAGAATAATTTTAATGCCAATATTCATTTTAGAAAAATGAATAATCTATCTTAGTTACTTTTTTATTTATTTACTGGTGAGTAGGTTTTCAAGTTTCTTGGAGGGTTCATAAAGGGAATTTTTATTATTTTAATTATTATATATATACATTAATGATGAGTTGATAAAAAATAATGGGTATATTTTTTTTTATATTATCCTTAAGAACACAAAAAATGAATTCTATTGGGTCATTTAAATAACCTCATATAATAAAGTATCTAATGAAATATTTTGGATAAGGGTGTGTGTGAATTTTTTTGATTATAATCGTGTCAATGATAAGGCATGAGTACCTCTATATAGGGAATGTGATATTCTTATATCCTATCATTGACCTGAGATATTGAGGATTTGTCATAACAAATTTTTTAATGATTTTTTAAGTAGTGGGTGATGAGGAATATTCAATAGTTTCATTGAGATATAAACCTTTGGTAAGTGGTATATATTGGGAAATTATTTTTATATGCTTCTAGGAAAGATAACATGATTTGATATGATAGTTATCATTAAGATACACTTATTTATATCACTTTTCTAATAACACATTTCTTGTTCTTATGAAGAATTATTTCATGATATGTAAGATTTTTGAAGTAGTTCGTTATGTGATATTGATAAGAAAACTATCCTATGAATGACAATGGTTTACATGTCATTTATTATATTGATTGATTATAGATATTTTACCTATGTATATTACTTCTCCTAGATATTAATTCATAGGGAAATTTATTCTTTTCATTACTTTGATGATTTATACATTTAATACTCATGGTAATAAATGTAAATGACATTACTCAATTTTTGATAAATTATCCATGAGTATATTTTTCTTTGTGAAGACCCATATTTTTATTGTTTGAACTTTCCTTTAGATGTTGTAGAGGTCTATGAAGAAGAAGGTAGGTTTTGATTGATTTTTATTTGAGTTTATGTCTAACATGAAAATTATTTTGTAATGTGTAACATTAATTTTTGTTTTATTCTAGAAATGAGTGGTTATGAGTATTTATTTATTCCATGTAATTGTAACAATGTTATCCATTAAGACCTAATTATTGGGTTATAGAATACATTATTACATCTTGATTGTCTGAATTACAACAATGTTTTATATGGATAAACATATTGTCGTATTGGTAAGGTGGTTAGGCCATAGTATGATGCTATGGTTTGAGTTATATTCATAATCCATGTCATATTATTTTCATTACACCATGATGAATTTATGGTTTTAAAATTTTAAAATGTAATATGGATATAGTATTAAGAGATAGTATTCTATGGACTATGAATTTTGAATTAAGCCTTTAAATATATGAATTATGATGTCATAATATATATTATTCCTTAAACTATATTAATTACTATGTGTAGAATATCATTTATTTTTAAAAGTATAATGAATTATATGATTTAATGTGTGGATGTGACTTTAAAATCATAATTTTTTTATCAAGATTTTTCTGATCTAGATTAAACAATAACACATTATGTTTCTAATTGGTTTTTTATTCTTCCATTTATTTATAATTTTAGAAAAGATAATATATTTTTATTTAGTTTATTCATATCTTGGATATCTCATTGGTATGATATATGTTTTCTATAAACCATGGAGTTCCCATTGAATGATTTTTTATTTTTCTATTCTACATGGAAGAATTTTTAAGAAATAATAAACTATTTCTTTGGATATTTTGGTTAACTTATTTAATTTATTTTCAAAAGAATATTAGTTTTGTTTATAGAGGATTGACATGGGGTTGATGGATTATTAATTAAATATGGTTACTTCATTAGGATGTAAGGATTTGAATTCCAATATTTATTCACTAATGATTAGGTGATTCCTTCTTCAGTTCAAAGAAAGTGAATCAAGAACAAGAAATCTTTCACAAAAACACACACACAATCTATTTTTTCAACATTAATAAGGAATTATAATTAATTAAATTATTTGAGTATGTATTTGAGATTAATTTCGTTATATATATTAAATTAGAACTACATAGGGATGTAGGGATGTTATGTTATATGATATATCTTTTTTTAGGTTGTTGATACCTCAGATTATAGTTTTTATATAATTAAAATGGTGGAGGATATATGTTATCATAGTATTGATCTAATAATTTAATTTGGTCAACCTAAATATATTGGAAAGCATATTCATTCCACAAATATGGATATGAATATGGAATAAAAAAGTAAAATAAAAAAGATAAATTTGAATGGGTGTATTTTATGAAATGATTTAATAAGTTCTAAAATAAATATTTAATGTGATAATTAATTAGTGATACAAATAATTATATAAACCCTGATATTTGACTACTAAAGGTTATTCGTTGGTGAGAATAATGTGGTAAATTATTAACCTAGATTACATATTTGATTATTGAAATTTATGTTTATGATTAGAGAATGTGGAGATAGTAGTGTGATGAAGATGGAATATATGATATAATTAGCATCAATGATCATAGTAGGATATAAAAATTATGTTTAGTTTATGTTAGTTACTATAAAACATTTTATATTTTTTAGTTAAATAATGAATTCTTTTTTATTCAATATTTCTATATATCACCACCCATGTTCGAAAACCTAACTAATTACCATATGGATTTGGGTACCATTTGAGCCCCCAATATCAAGGATATTCTGGAAATATATGGAAAACACCCCATCACCTATTCCCACTTCCAACCATAGATATTACTATTATTATGGTTATCAATATGGTGTGAAATTGAAATAGTTGTGTTATAATGTAGTATGCGGTTATGGGAATGAATATGAAGCCCTAGGTTTGTGATATCAGAATGTGTGGGTGAATAGATAGGTGGGGAAGTTGGTTTGGGGTACATCCCTTTTTATATTTCACTATTGATTTATATTATATATAATCTTATTTGGTGATTAAAATTGTGGTGTGATGGGATATAGGATTCAATGGGAAGGTAAAATGTGTCACTTTAACAATTTTCTCCCTAAATCATTAGTGTCATTCATCCCCTATAACATGGGAGTTTTAGGGGTAGGAATCAACTAATTATACATTTTATTAACACCTTACTCCATATTGAATTTTATAATGTTCGTAGGAATTTATGAGGGGTTTTTTAAACCCTAAAAGATCATGAATTTGGTGGTTGAGGGGTGTTAGTGGAGTTAATGTTCTGTATGAGTTTTTTATTAACTTTTTGACATGTTGTGTTTTTTTGTTATATTTTTAACTTTTTGTACTTTTATTTATTTATTATCTACTATGTTTGAGTATTTATTTTTGGGTAATTTTCTCTCTTGGGATTAATAATAGTAATACAACCCTTATCATGTTATTAATAGACTTTGTGCTACTCTCTCATCTGTGAACTACTGGATTCGAGCCTTAGAGGTCAAGTCTAATATTAGTACTGACTCATGAGGTGTTTTGGAGTAGTTGGTTCCTGATATATTCATGTTAGAGAGAGTATTTAATTTTAGAGTAATTTTGAGAAATATAATTTGTAAATACATCATTTATTTTGTGAAAAAACAATATCATTTATGATTTGAATGTTATTCTGGATAGAAATAACAAATAAGAAATAGAAGGGACCCTATAATCAAGCCCAAAGACCACGACAGATTATGAAACATTTTGTATAAAAGTTAAAATACTTATTGTATAAAAACTAATGTTTATTCAATGAATAATTATTTTTTTACATGTTCTTAATTATAAAGGTTATTGGGGATATTAATATCAATTTAATTAAAATACATTAATATTTTTGATATTTTGAACATAGATTATTGTTTTATGATTTTATACATATATTATTGATTAAATTATTATATATTTCTAGTAGGATAATTGCATTAATATTTTAAATCTATTCATAGTCTGATTAACTAGAAATATGATGATTAATTGAGGATTTCCATATATGATTTTCATCAAAAAAATATATCAATGTAAGAAGGACACATCTTTAATTAAGAGATAGAGTACGGGATAAATAAATTAAATATTTATTTTGGGATAATTCAAGCATCGAAAATGCATTATATTACCTTAGTTGATAGTTTATTATAAGGAGTGGGTTTTTTATTTGTGGATTTTCTATCTTAGTAAATGTGATGATTTAGAGGTCATGTGGGAGAAGTTTTAGAGTTAGTTCAATGTGAAATTTGATTTCAATTCCCTTAAATATAATTAATAGAAGGACTTACTCTAGATGAAATAATATAATTAATGTGGATGAGATTTATATGTGGGATTTGTGAACCGATAATGTTATTATATTCATATAATATTATAATATGATGATGATGCATGAAATTTCAAGTGATATTTTCATATATAGGTTTATCTACAGGTCATTCTATTTACATTATCATATTATATTTAAGTACTTTTGAAAACATATTTTATTGAGAATAATTTATAATAAAAACTCTCTTTAAGGGAATAGGGATAAAAAAAATTCCATGGAGTAGAGCTATGAAAAAATTTAAATATTAATCAGTGCAGCTAGGGATTTTTATTTCAAGGGGCCACCCTTTTCCCTATCTCTCATTTCTCAAAATCTAGTATAAAAATTTCAATGGATAACTTAAGAATAATTTTCTATTTATATAGTTAATGGGTAAATCTATAGTATATGTTTTTGAATTTTATTTGTGGTTGATGTAGAGATTAATTTGTGATAGTAAATAGAAATTTGTAGTTTTAGATCCCAAAAATACAAAAAATTTATCCTCATCTATATCCAAAGTAGTTGGGTAATCAAAATTGTGTAACTCTCTTGTGTGATATATCATAGACTGGATATACTAATGATTTCAGTTTGCTCAAATACCACATATTGAGCATATTCATTGTGATAGTAAACATTAGAGATGATTAGATGGAGGTAAAGGACATGGAAGGATTCATAAGATGAATTTTCCCACACTAAGTGGACCAAAGTCCATTCAGAGTGACATCTTATTAAATTATAAAATGCTTTATACCTTGATATATAAAAGATATTCACACTTTTTGATCACACTTACTTCAGTTTGGGAATATTCATGTAAGGTGGATGGGATTTTTTGAACCTTGATGTTCCACATACCAGTTTTGGGTCAGTCTAGATTGAAATAAGTGTGTTGGGGGTATATGATAAAAAAGGGTGATATCGGTCGATTGTGGTGTATTTATTATTTTACTAAAAACCATATAATATTATCCTTAGTATGAGTTGGTTGTAATTTTTGAAATACTTTATATATTTTTATAAGATTTTTGTAATATTTAGTTTTATAGAATGTGAATGTGTGATATTCCATTGTAAGAATTTTCATTATATTAATCATAGATTCATGATCCTATTACATCATAGACATCCAAAAATTATTGTTTAATTAAGGGTAGGTGCATATGAAGTAATTTCCAAGAGCTTGGGAAGACTTTTGAATGTAATTCCTAAAGATTTGTGGAACTACCCCCTTTATGTTATATCCAATTTGGGATAGATTATCATCTTAGTATTTCAATTATTTCAATGTTTTTTATAGGATGAAAACATTATGGTGTCATAGGATACAATTTAATATTAATTATTAGTTATAAAATGGATTTATCTATCATATCATGTCTCTTTTGGAAGTAATGATGTTTTTTATTAATAACGTAGATAGTGAATTGATGCATTTTGTGAATTATAGGATGTTAAAACATGTTATAATGATGAACCACCATTTCCTCCAAAGTAATTTCAATCTAGAATTTCTATATGAATTTTTAATTCATTGTGATGACCTTTTGAGTCATGAATACAAAAACCGTTCATGGGATTGATGAATTTGGTGTTTCATTATATACTTGATCATTACATGGTGTTTTTTTTTTGAAACCATTTTAGTGTATTTGGAGATGCCCTAATTGTATCATATATATAGACTATATCATTATATATCAATATCTAGTAAATTTTATAATAAACCAAATCCTTTGAACTAATAGTTTTAGTGTCTTGGGATATTATATTCATAACCATATAATTTTGAAATAATTCCTCAAAATCTCCCACAAAATTATATTTATGTGATATCCATCTAAAAAGTTCATATATAATAATATTATTCATTAACTGAGTAATAGAAACATAAGAAAAGGATGATATCAGATGTTTGGTAATAGGAAAAACATTAGATATATCAAACAAATCGATAAAGACGATCATAAAGATGGACATCATTGAGCATAAGATGAACTTGTTGGTATGAGAAAAAAATAATAATGTCATAATAGATGTGGTAAGAAACATGGATTATTGACTTAATTATAACATAAAGTTGAGAAATAATATAGTTATTCATCATGACACATAAATGTGTCTCATGCATAATCCCAAGAAATTATATATTATGGCATGAATCACTGCCAAATATATCATTGCACAGTGGGAGCACAAGTCCCCTAACATAGAAGATTATGATAACCTACCATGTATATAACATAATATCTCATGTTATATAATCTAACGAACTGAGCCAACTTACCCTCAAAACTGACACCCAACCTGATCTGCCACATACCTGAAGTGTATTCCGGATTCCCAGGGGATGGCGAAAAGCACCTGGTTATCGAACAACAAACCAGAGGTAACAATTTCTCCCAACTTGTACAAACACATGGAATATATACACATATGAAATAAATTGATATATAAAGTTTAATAAACATATGAAATAACTATAAGAAGAAAACAGAAATGAAACAAGAAACAAAGTAACCGAAATTATAAAGGAAAAGTCTAACTGGAAAGGACTAAAACCAAATAGGTACTCCGATTGATGGGGTGGATGAACTCCCACCATCTCACCACCAACTACCTAACCTTGATGAAATGAAACCTCACATTCTCACTACAGAACCTTTCCATTCCCTATAATGGAAGACATAAAAAAGTTTTATGCACCACTGAAGAGGTGCACAGGGTTTAAGGTAACATGCTCAATAGGATCCCACCCAGTTGTTTTATAACAAGTCTTTGTTTGAAAGATCTAGTATTATCATTTTAAATAAAACATGGAATGATAAGTAGTATGAATGTTTTATAGAAAAGATGGAAAACATTTCCCTTTTATCACGGTTCCAAAAAAAATTCAGTATATCAATTTCAAATAAAATTTTCCATACCATTTGTTTCAAAAGCATAAACATGTAAATCAGGGATAAAAAAATACAATAAAAAATGTATCTTCACCAAGGATCTCAATAGATTAGAATAGTATACTACTCATACCATAAAAAATAAAGTTCACAAAATGGTTCCTAGAACACATGCCTAGGTATAAAAGGAATACCCATGAGTAAACCCCCTCCCCAACAATGTCAATATCAGTCCCCTAGAACAATGGGACTAGAAAAAATAGGAAATTTTCATGAGAAAATATGCCAATAATTCTAGAAAAATAGACGATGGAATCAAGATAAACTTTCAACTTAAGTACACAAGGTAACCCATGTACTAATTTTCACAGTTCATTCCAATGATTTGAAACCATTTCAAAAATCCATTTCAATGCTTTGAAAATTTCCATTTTCTTTCCATTTATCAACAACCAAGGAGAAATAATTATTCCTTAAAAAATATTTTCAACACAAACAAAATAATCATACCAATTACATGTATAAAATTTTTAAACCAATAACAATAAGGTTCATCAACATAGGTTATAGAAGAAACCACCTACCATGAAACTTAGGTCACACCTGCTCACAATAGGATCCACCAGAAATAAAAACAACGTCAATGGAGACCCTAGATTCTGATACATACATATTAGGATTGATCCAATTGATAAAGAGGGTCGATGGAGAAGAGGAAACACTAAGTACCTCATCAACTAACACTCGCCACAACAAAACTGATAAGGGAATGACCTACAGAATGAGATCACACAACATATCTTGGAAGAAGAGAAGAAGAATCTCCAATCTAGATTAATGAATCCAATAAAGAAACCCAAGGATCCCACTGAGATTAATGGAAATGAATTAGCAGAAATATCACTTACCTATAGAGATGCACCACAACAATAACAAAGATAGAATGTCGAATGGATCGATCAGGAAGGAAAGGTGTCTCCCAAAATCAGCTGAGAATTTCCCTAGGTCAATGGGAATGATGTTTTGAGAAGTAAACATAATTTAAACATCCAAAAACCTATTTGAAAAAATGTATGTGGGCTGATACATGATGTGTAACCTTGTTAAATGATGTTTAACCATCAAAGAACCATATACACCAGAAATCAAATCACCTACAATTAAATATTTGGCCTTTCATTAACTCACAACATTTAAAGTCTCTTCACGTCATGTATCCTTTCACATCATGGATCCTTTCCTCACATGCATCCAAAAACTCTTTCACATCATGTAACCTAGTTATATGGCATGAAATACTCCGGAAATTTATAGAAATTGATGGTTTAAGCTATGAGTCCAAAATATATGTGACTTCAACATTATATTTATCCTCCCAATTCATTATAATCCACATATAGACAATAGGAAAAGGAAATTATGATGATGATAAAGAAATACCTGAAATTTGTGTAACCGGATGTTACAAACTCCCCACTATAAAAACTTTTTCCCCTAAGAATTCATTTGGAAGATGTAATCCTTTTAAAAAGATGATGCTACTAATCTCTCATCAACAACTAGAATTCCCAAGTATCATGAGAATCTGATCCATGTTTCCATATTACTCTGACCAAAAGAATCCACTTCCCATGAAATAAATTCACTTGTTATTCAACGATCTTAACTAGTTTCTCCAAAATAGAAACATATAGATCCTACCCAATTTTATCCCAACTCGAAACATGAGCAGGGTCTCGATGGTGCCTCTTAAGCTGAGATATGTGGAAAAAATCATGAATACAAATCAAATAAAATGGAAATTCTAATTGATATGAAACCTTCCAAAGATGTTCAATGACCACAAATGTTCAAAAATTTCTCAAATCCAACTGTCTCTATCTTTCGAGCCAACGATGATCCAACTAAGGAGAAACTTTCAAGAAACCCCAATCACCAATGGAAAACACTATGGGAAGACTCTGTGGATATGCATATGATTTATTTCAAATCTATTTTTAAATAGATATTGATGTATATCATGATTCTTTGTAGATGTCTCCAAAACAAAACTTGGTCCAACTAAAGACACTTCTCTCACCCCTTACCTATAAAGAGGTGACCTAATGGGGTAACCATACAATTACATTAAGTGATCCATTCTTATCGAAGACTGAAAACTATTATAGTAAAAAAAAATCAACCAGTCCCAGATAGTTATCATAGGATCCACCAAAATCCAGGAAACAAGAACGAAGCATATCCTCTAGGATCTGAATCATATGCACTGTCTGATTGTCTTTCTGTGGATACTATGTTGTGATCAAAATGAACTATGTTTCCATTTCCTCTTTGAGACTCTTATAGAACCTCATGGTAAACCTAGGATCCCTGTTCAAAATTATTGAATAAGGATTACCATGTAACCTCACAATATTTTACACATACAACTTACCCATATCTTTAACCTTAGTGGTATCCTTAATCAGAATTAAGTGAGCAGACTTCATTAACTTATCAATAGCTACCCAGAGAGATTTTTTACCTTTGGGTGTATCTGATAATCCAACAACTAAATTGATGGATACATCATCCCATTTATAGACCCTCACTATAAGAGGTTGAATCAAACCATACAGTTTCATGTTCTTTTCCTTTATCCTATAATATGTGTAACAACGGGACACGTAATCTGAAATATCACACTTCATACCCAGCCACCATAATCATCGTGTCATTTCATAAGACATATTTATAGTTCCTAGATGGAAGAACCATAAATATATAACATAATTAATCATGAATATATTCCTCACAGATGCAAGGATAACAACCCACTTCCCAAAGTGGAGTATACCATCTGAAGTGATAGACCACCCATAAATGGTCTTTGTACCATAAATTTTTTCCCATGTTTTCTTAAACTCGATATCTTTGTTTTGAATCTACAATAATACTCCTGGATAGATGATGATAACTACACACAATTCAAAACCATACTTGAGACGTCCTCCGATGCATCCATGTGACACTGAGTGAAAAACCCTCTATAAGGTTCCCCTCCCCCTTTGATTATAGAATATCCTGTGATAGTACTTCCCTGTTAAGAGTGTATAAAACTATATTACCCTTTCTTGGTCCGATATTCCACATACCTGAAGGGCATTCCCAATCCCCACGGGTTGGGGACAAGCATTAGGGAATCGAACAAAAAACTCGAGGGAACAATTTTTCCCAACCTGTATAAACACATGGAATATATAAAAACAAAAAATAAAGAGATATCTGAGGTTTAATAAATATATTACATAACCATATGAAGACATTGAGAATGAAACAATTAAAAAATAACCAAATCACCAAAGGAATAGAACAAAAATGCTACTCTACATGATGGTGTGGACGATCTCCCACCATCTCACCCCCTGCTACCCAACATAGCTGAAACGAAACCTCAGCACCTCACTATGGATCATTTCCTTTCACTACAATGGATGAAATAAAATTTTATAAGGACCATAGAAGAAGTGTGTACGGTGTGAGCTAATAGGATCAATAGGATCCAACCCAATTATTTTATGACAAGTCACTTTTTGAAGATTAAAATACACTCATTTTAAATATAACATGGAATGATAAGTAGTAATGTATTTTTATTAAAAAAAAGGTAAACATTTCCCTTTTATCAAAATTCTAAAACAAAATCAATTATATCAATTACAAATCACATATTCCATATCATTTTTCCCACAAGAATTAAAATTCATATCAATGCTAACAAAACAAATCCAAGTAGAAAACGCTTAAGTATCAGCACTAAGGATCAATACAGGTCTTACTAGAAGACTACTCATACCACAATAAATCAAGTGGAAAATCTAGTTCCTAGAACATAGGCCTATGATATAAAGGATAAACCCTTGAGTAAAAACCCCCACTAATGTCAATATTAGTCCCCTCGAACAATGGTCCTAGGAAAAATAATAAATAAACATGAGAAAACCTCATGATAATAAAAAATAAATGGATGATTGACTCAAGGTAAACATTCCACCTAAATTTCCAAGGTAACTGATGAGCTCGTTTTCACATTTTATTCCAATTATTTGAAAACCATTCATAAATCCATTTCATTGCTTTAAAAATACCCCTTTACTTTCCATTTTTCAACATACAGGTAAAATTCATTATTATTTAAAAACTATTTTCAACTCCCAAAAAAATTCATGCCAATTCCATATATAAAATTTGTAAATCAAGAACAATAAGTTTTATCAACATAGGAAAGATATAGAACTACCTATATCGAAACTCAGTTTGCAGACACCCGCAAAAGGATCCACCATCAGAAAAATCCATCAATGCCAAATGAGACCCTATAATAGAATATACAGATCTTATGATTGATCAAATTGAGAAAGAGGGTCAATAGAGAAGAGGAAACATTGTGTAACTCAAAAACAAACACTCGTCGCACCATAACCGACAAGGGAATGGCCTCTAAAACGAAATCGCACAATGGATCATGGAAAAAGACAAGAAGAAGAACCAATTTGGATCAAAAGATCTACTGATACAACCCAAGGGAACCACTGCGATCAATGGAAGTGAATAATCGTAAAGATAACTTACTCAGAGTGATGCACTGCAACCACAACTAATCTCAAATGTCAAATAGATCAATCTAGAAGGAATTGTGTCTGTAAAAATCACCTGATAA
Organism: Viscum album; assembly: GCA_963277665.1. Classification (NCBI taxonomy): domain Eukaryota; kingdom Viridiplantae; phylum Streptophyta; class Magnoliopsida; order Santalales; family Viscaceae; genus Viscum; species Viscum album. The sequence continues at coordinate 501,238,457 of OY728139.1, forward strand.
ATTCCCCATGTTGAGGAATATGAAGTCTTCAGAAAGATCCAGTGGATAAATAGTTGTATGAATTTTTTAAAAATGGTATTTGGGAGGTTACAAGAAGTGTGACCCAGTTACATGATGTGTAATTGTCAAAGTCCCACATATTCTAGAAAACCCATCACCTCGGATTAAATGTTAGAATTTTTATAAAACCATGATGTGTAAAGGATATTCAATTTATGTATCCTTTAATAGAATTAAGCCTTTCATGTCTTACATCCAAAAACTCTTACACATCATGTAACCCTGTTACACATTGTGAAATCCTTCCACAACCTATAGAAAAAGATGGTAAAAGATGAAAGACCCAAAAATATATGACTTCACCATTATTGGAATCCCCAAATTTATTCTTGACCCAATAAATACAACAATAAAATTAAATCATGGTGAATTTAAGGACATACCTGACAAATTGGTTAGGGGATGTTACAAAATCCCCACGATAAAAAAATTTCATCCCCAAGAAGTCATGTGGAAGATGTAATCCCGAGAAAAATATGAGGCCACTGATCCCTCATCAATGACTCGTGTTCCAAAGTCTCATGAGAATCTGATCCATGTTTCCATGGTAATCTAACCAATAGAATAAACTTCCCACAAAATACTTTCACTTGAGAGTCAATGATCTCAACTATTTTCTCCAAAACAGAAACATATGGTTCCAACAATTTTTTTTCCAAAATCGGAACATGAGTAGGATCTGGATGTAACTTCTTCAAGTAATATATTTAGAAACAACATGAATACCTATAAAATAAATTTGAAATGATAATTTATAAAAAACCTCACCAACTATATGATATAACTACACGTTGATGTACATATTGAATCTTCACTAATTTCTCTAAAACTATACTTGGTCCAACTAAAGACACTTCACCCACCATCACCCAAAAAAGTATTGATCTGAATAGGTGACCAAAAACACCTCAATGGGATCCATTATTATTGATGAATGATAACTATTTTTATAAAAAACCTTAACCAGTCCCTAATGCCTATCCCATGATCCCTCAAAATGTAAGACACAGGCATAAAGCATATCCTACAGGATCTGAATCATAAGTTATGCATGACCGTCTATATTTGGATGGTAATTTGTTCTCAACATGACCTTAGTTCACATTTCTTATTGGATACTCCTCCAAAAATATGATTCAAACCTATGATCCATTTTTGAAACAATTTTATAAGGACTCCCATGTGACCTCATAATCTCTAACACATACAACATACCAAGATCTTCAACTATAGTGGTATCCTTGATTAGAATGAAATGTGTAGACTTCATAAACTAATCAATGACTACCTAGAAAGAATTATTTCATAGGGGTGTCCTTGGTAATCCAAAAATAAAATCCACGGATACCACATCCCATTTCCATACCATAACAAGAAGATTATGAGGCAAATCAGAGGGTTTTAATTGTTCTGCCTTTATCCGCTAGCAGTTGTAACTGTGGGACACATAATCTACAATGTCACACGTCATACCTAGCCAAATGATTCATCATCACGTATCATAATACATCTTCGTAGGTCTTGGATGAATATCCCACAATGTTATATGATAATTAAACAATACAACAATCCTCACAAATTTTGGACTGAAAACCCACTTCTCGATGTGTATTATTCCATCGAAAGAGGGAGACCAACAAGAAATGGTATCCACACATAAAGGATTTCTCAAATTTTCCAAAACTATATATTATGTTGTTGACTTCGCATAATAGACTCTAGGAGAGAAGATGATAACTGAACACTAGTTAGAACCATACCTAAAACATCCTCCTAAGCATCTTGGTTCAACGTAGAGAAAATATCCATAAGTTTCTACTCCCCCTTCGATTGTAGAACATATTATGATTCCAGTTCCCTTATAAGAGTTCATGCAACTACATTCCCCTTTCCTGGCCTAATCTTCTACATACCTGAAGGGTTTTCCCCATCCCCATGGGCTGGTGACAATAACTACAATATCGAACAACAAACAAAAGGGAACGATTTCACCCAACCTGTCTAAACACATGACATATATAGAGAATGAAAATAAAGATATAGCAGAAGTGTAAGAAATATATTCCTTTACCATAAGATGAAAATGGAATTAAACAACTGAAAAAGTAACCAAAGCTATAATGGAAAAGTCCAAATGAAAAGCACTATAACCAAACAGATAATCCAAGTGATGGCGTGGATAAACTCCCAGCATCTCACCACCAGCTACCCAACCCAACTAACATGAAACCTCGCTACCTCCATAAGGTGCCTTTCCTTTCCCTCTAATAGAAGACATAAAAAGGTCTATGAATCACCAACTATGTGTGTATGGAGTGAGATGACAGTCTCAATATGATTATACCCAAGAGCTCTATAACAATTCTTTGTGTGAAAATTATAGTATGATCAATTTGAATAAAAAGTGGTGTGATAAGTAGTAAATAAGTTTTATAGAAATCATGGTAAAACATTCCTTTTTATCACAGTTCTAAAAAAATATGGTATATCAATTTCAGAGAGCATTTCCCATATCATTTTTTTCACAAGTATAAACATGCATATTAAGGATAAACCAACAAATCCAAAAATAAATGGAACCACATGTATCATCACCAATGATCACTATAGGTGAAACAAGATGAATACTCATGCAATAATCAATAAAATGCACAATTGGGTTCCTAGAACACAGGACTAAGAAACGTAAGAGTACCCCATGACTAACCCCCCTCTACCCCACACAACAATGTCAATATCAAACCCCTAGAAAAATGGGCCTAGAAAATTGAGAAAATCCTCATAAAAAAATTTCTTGATAATTAGAAACAAATGGAAGATGTCCTCAAGATAAACCTTCCACCTAAGTACCCATGGTAAACCATGTTCTCATTTTTATAGTTCATTCCAATTCTTTTGAAACCATTTAAAATACATTTCACAAATCCATATCAATGATTTTAAAATACAAATTTTCTTTACATTTTTCAAAAACCATGAAAAATCTTTATTCATTTAAAATTATTCTCAACACACACAAAATAGTTATTTCAATTTAATTTATAAAATTCGTAATGCAAGAACAACAAGGTTCATCAACAGAGGCTAGAGACGAAACCGCCTACCTGGAAACTCAGGTTGCACACGCCCAGAACAAGATCACCTAGAAAAACCTAGAAATTACAATGAATACCCCATAATACATTCCACACATATTAGGATTGATCTAATTGAGAAATAGGTTTGGCATAGAAGAGGAAACACCACATACCTTAATAATAAACACTCGCTCCACCAAAATCGATAAGGGAAGAGCCTTCAGAATAATATCCCATAATATATCATGGAAGAAGACAACAATAAGAATGAATTTAGATCAATAGATCTGATGAAACGACCCAAGGTCACCACTACAGTCAATTCGAATTAAGAATCAGAAATATCACTTACATGGAATGATGCATCGCAACCACAATGAAAATCGAATGTCGAACTGATCGATCTAGAAGGACTGATGTCTCCAAAAACCACTTGTTAATTTCTTAGGGTTTAGGGAAATAATGTCTAGATAAAAACCAAACATATAAATAGCCATACACCTATTTTAAAAACTATATGTGGGTCGTTACATGACGTGCAACCCAATTACACAATGTGTAACCATAAAATTAACACATACACCAAAAAACATGTCAACTAGGATTAAATGTTCAACCTTTTATTAACTCATAATGTGTAAAATATCTTCACATTGTGTAACCGTTTTTAGTGTGAATCCTTTCATGAATTGCATATAGCAAGTCTTACACATCATTTATCCTAGTTACACAATGTCAAATACACCTGCAGCCCATAGAAAAATCTAGTAAAAGATGATATTCAAACAAATATATGACTCCAACATTATAGGTATCCTATCAAATACTTCTTGGACTTATACGTAAAACATGAAAAGGAAATCATGACATGGTTAATGGCATACTTGACAGATCGGTAACAAGATGTTACATATACACTTTACCTGATTCATTGGAAGGCTATATAATTCCATTCCATCTAATAGAATAATGGTAAACCATAAATATATGTTCCCTATATAACTGATGACATTAATAAATATTCAATTTCATAAATAACTTAAGATAAGGAAACAAGATCCAAGAATATTTACACAATTCATAAATAAATCATCCCGGAAATGAATGTGGATGATTTCATTAAAAAATATCCCCAATGAAACATAAGAAACATTAAAAGATATTTAGATATATTAGACACACATTAAAATAATTTTAAATAATCATTATAAAAATAAAAATTAAATAACATTTTCATTTTAATATATATTTTTAAATAAATAATTAATAAATCAGTGGTTTCAAATGTATTTTGAAGGTGAATGAAAATTATATTATAGAGTAATAAAAACATGGAAATGAAGCCTCCTAAATACAACTAAATAAATTATGGGAGAAATTGATGGAGTGAGAAACATGATTTCGGGGAGATAAAAATCATTATTTCAAAAAAATTATTAAAATTAAAATTTAATAGAAATATAGCTTAATATATAATATTATCATAGATTATTGTAGATAATATGTCCACATAAAAAACTGAAATACATGTACATGGAAGAAAAAAATTTCAAATGAAATAAGTTTTTTAAGAAACTCCCTTTTTTAGACATCATTTCTGATGAATTAGAAATCAATTAGTGGAAATAGTAAGTAGACCTGTAAATACCCAAAAAAATAGAGAAGAATAGATGATTTGTATTTATATGAATGAATCATAAATTTTATCCCAATGGATTTTTAGTAATAAATAATCCAAAATAAGAAGACATATTCAGAGAGAAACTCATACCCTTACTCCCAACTCCAAGGAAAGCACACTATCCTCTTATAAAATATAAAAAATCATATTAAAAACTTTTCTCATAAACTTATTCATATATATTAAAATTTATATAATTATTTTGTTTTCATTTATTTAATATATTTTAATTAGTTATGGTATATTTTCATCATGAGATGTCAGTATTTTTGAGTTTTTAAAAGAAGTTTCGATATAGAGATATTGATCCTAATTTTTTAATAAAAAAATAATAATGAATATATTATAAATGTTAGTGGAATAATTTTATTATATTGATTTATATAGTCCCATTACCATTTTATGGAATGTATGGGTATGGTTGGTAAGAATGGAATTTACAATACACTTGTTTTGCGTACTTTTACATATGATAATAAGTTACCTTATAACGATCATTAAAATTTTAATTAATATTATGAAACCATAATAAATATATAAATGAAACTATAATATCATATATTACTATCCACTATGTTTTTATACTCATTTGTGATTCAAATTAGGAAGGGAGTTCATAATTTTTCTTGTAGATGGTTGAACAAACCTAAAAAGAACATGTCATAATAATGAATGAGTTAGATTATAATGTTATATTATATTAATATAATTTTTTTTATGGAATATTAATTTTATTTAATATACATAACTATAATACTGAATGATATTTTTAAATTACAGTGTTGAATATAGTATTAAAAGATATGGGGGAAGATCTAGCTACTCACTTTTATGAATTCACTACTTTTCAAAAAACGTTCCTTCATGATGAATGCTTTGGGCCACCTTATTGGATATATGATTTTTCAATTAAGATATATATAATTGGGAGATTAAATTTTGGAAAATATTAAAGATAAAACTTCAGGAAATTTTTTGTTTTAATTTTCTAGAGGATGTGAACTTTTTTAAGATACTTTGGGTGGTATTTCTACAAATACTCATACGTTAATGTATTTGGAATGTCATTTTACAAGGAAATTTGATACAAAGGTGAATTGTAATGGGTATGAGATTTTAATATCTTCATAAAAATAATTCATAAATAAGTTTACATATAATTTAGTCCCTCATCCCTTAATATTAACCTTTTTCCCTCATTTTTCCCTTTATTGTGGTAACTCACTTTTTAACTCAGTAACAAATTTTTTGTTATTATTCATTGTATATCATACATAATTTTAATTTCTTGATTGAAAATATTAATCCAATTTTATTAAATTAAATTTATAAAAGTGATTAAAATTAATTTTGAATTAAAAACACAAAACACATAAAAATAATGATTATAAAACTATATTTTAAGCATAACAATTACATTATTATTATTCCATAACAAGTAATAATAAATGGATTAATGCTAATTTTGTTTTTCTAAATAAATTGAAATTAAAATTCAATAAGTTTTATATACCAAATTATAAATAGTTTACTTTTAAATAAAAACATATAATTTATAGTAAAAACAATTTTTTTTAAAATAAACTACTTTTCATTGACCGTGAACCATTAAATTCTACATCATAATATATACAAAATTGATTATTTTTTGTAATTTTGTTTTATTAACAGTAATTACTGGATTGTTTCTTTTATTTTCTATTTTTAAAATGATTCCACAAATTTAAAGAATTCATATGAAAAACATTAGATAAGTAATAATAATTTCTTTAAAATAAAATATATTTTAAAAAATTAATTATAATAATTTGTTATTCAAAATTTATTTAATTTATGTAAATTACTTTTCAAACATTTCATGTGTAACACATTATTAAACCCTTAGTATAAAATAATAAAAATAATTATTGGATACATGTATAACAAACAACTATGTATCAAATGACCATATATCCAATGTCCATATATCAAATAATCATATATCTGGTGACTATATATATACAATGGTTATATTTAATTCCTATATATGACCTTAAATGATTCATTAAAACTCATTTATTCTATAATTTTATTTTTCTCTTAGAATTTCCATTATATTTCTATTTTTTAAATTCTTGAGATTTTTATAATCGATGATATGATTTTTAAGGAAAACCTTGAGGATGAATACTTCATGTTCAAGGTATTTTTATATAATTATGTTATTATTTCTATTGTAAATTTTATATTGATGATTCATAATTATTTTTCCTAATATATTGATTTTTATCATGTACTATTATATTTCATCTTATGAAATTCTAGCATTTTGATCGTTTTAGTTTCATGTTCCATGTGAACGAAGTTATTCAACATATTTAAAAAATAAGAAATTAGTATTTTACATGTTCAGTAATAGAGGGTGAGTATTTGAAGCATTAAAGGATTTTTTTTATAGATTCTCTATGTGTAATTTATATACTTGTGAAGATAACTACCTTTTATATGAAATTTCTCTGTGATGGGTACTGATTAATCCATCAATTTTTGGGGAATACTTTTCTTGGAATGTACCTAAGAACATGACAAAGGTATAATAATTTCCTTATCTAATGGGTTTCTATAGAATATTGGTATCAAATATTTCTTAGACCATAACACTATTGTCTTTCTTTGAATAGTAAGGACCACGAATTAGTGCATATGAATCAATATATTGAGGCATTTTTCTATTTGAAAACTAATTAAATTATTTATTAACAAATTTTAATTCCTAAAAGGGAGTCATGTTTGAGATTTATTATGATTCCTCTCCTTAAAAACTAAGATATTTTTTTATTCAATATTTTTAATTTATTTTATATGGATTTAGAAAATTACATATCCAATAATATAACTAAGTTACTCATACAATTGAGTTTATGATAAATAATTTTTTTTAAATAAATAGAAAAAATGCATCATTAGAGAGTGGATTATTTTCATCCCACACCTTAAAAGAAAATAATTTATCTTCTATTAGAATAAAATTGATTTATATCTCCATAGATAGATAAACTTTCTACAAGATAATGATTTTGAGTTCTCATATTCTATAGGGGGAGGGTACCATGTTGGTTGATGAATTCGGTAATATGATGTAAGATAATGTTTATTTTTAGTGTATTGATGAACTGTGATATGTAAAATGAGTTTGTGGTCATGCATCTAGAAATTGAGGTAGTTAGTATTATATTTTATCTATGTCGTGTAATAAGTACTGACTCAAAGTTAACATTTTTATTAAATTTTTGGAAAACAAATATACAACAACATAATGGGGGTCTAAATAAATGCATTCCAAGGGAATCGGTAACCACATGTTTGAGCCCATACCTAGGGAAAGATCCTAAACTAGTGAAATAGGACATACTTTGATTTGGGGAATCCACAGACACCATGATGTCTGTGACCCTGTTCCCCTCCCACCATGTGTAAGTGTCCTCAGTGTGGTTTCCCAAGAGATGTTTTCACTTCTTGTTGTTGTAATAAATTTTCCATGGAGATGGTCTTGTGCTGGATAGTGATTTATATAGGATGGAGAAATTTTTTTCCTCCACATTGATCAGTGTTTGTCTCTGATTACACATCTCTAAGACGGTGACCATCACTTGCTCCGCCTCCTACAGTGTGTCACCCCTTCCATAGATAGATGAAAAGACTACAATAATAGCTCCATCATGGTTTCTAATGACACCTCCTCCCCACATCTCCCATCTGAAAAAGGACATATCCATGTTCAGTTTCATCCCATTGAGAAGAGGATGCCACCAGACCTAGTGGACCTGCCCAAAGTCGTTGATCTAGTTGAGAAGAAAGTTATTTAAAACAAGGTCCCTAACCAATGGTGCAACATGGAAACCTGTGCATAGCTGAACCAAATCCTAAAAAATCATCATTTTGAAGAATATGCTGGTTTGGGCTCCTCTTAGATTTTTGTGTTGTGCCTTGTTCCTAGCCATCCAGAGGGTCCAACACCCCTCCCATAAGATAATGGCACCAGCTTTCCTCTCGGGGCCATTGTCTCTGGTTCCTTGAAACCAAGGACTGAGAAATATGTCAAGTGACCCTCCCTACCTACTCCCACCAACACAAGCCCCAAATACCTGCCACACTCAGGTAGCCCATTCATTATCGAAGAAGATATATCATACAATTTCTTGTTTAGGATTTCGGTAGCACTAATACTTGGAGGAGATACACACTCCCATGCACTGAATGTTATCCTTAATGGTAAAATCTTGATTCCTCGCTCTCCAAAGTAGAAAATTGAATTTGGAAGGGACCTCCTTGCACCACATCATCACTCCCCATGGGTCTTCAGTGGGTGTACCCCTCCTCACATGGTTAAAATACTTAATGGAGAACTTTCCTATAGTGATGCCCTTAAAAATAAGTTTGTCTATATCATCATTGAAAGAAATGTTGTTGAAATATGTGTGATGATTCTTCTAAAGAATGGCCGAAAAAACATAGAATGATCACTTTCCTCTTTGAGGGAAATATTCTAAGTGGGGAAGCCATTCTATCCCCTAGTTTTGAATCCAGAAGTTAAGGTCCCCCCTTTCCCACCAAACATTTAGAATGTTGGGGAAGAAACTCTAAGTGTGTATGGATCATCTTAGAAATCATAGAAGTCCTCAAACTTTGATCATTCCCAATCAGCCCATATTTTCCCTACATTTTCTTACCCCATACTATTCTTCCTTTCAGAGCCTCCCAAGCTAGTTTAGCATGAAACCCTTTCATAGTTAAGGTGATACTCTACTTGTTAATGGCCCCCTATGAGAAAGGTCTTGATAGATTCTCCCCTAATGCCCAATGATGTCGACCTTCCATTTTCCCATCCAAAATAAAATACACCATAATCATCTCCAATGTGGCAACCTTAGTTTTTGGAACCTTCAAGTTGGACATAATGTGCATGGGAATGGACACAATGAAACTATTCATGAGAGTAATGTAGCCTCCAAAGGAAAGGAATCTGTTTTTTCAGTTGAAAATGCACCCAGTGGTCTTTCTAACAAGTTTGTCCAAATGGTGGATTCTAAGAGACAATGGACTCACCGGGATCCCAATGTACTCTATTGGGAATAAAACTGTTCTTGTATTCATGCTGGCATCAATAGCCCTTTCCCTTCTATCAGAGAAATTCCTGGTAGAATAGTAATGGTTTTTTTCCTATTCACCACCTTCCTACTCCACTTTCAATAATCCCCTTGGAGCCCAATCATCCCATGCACCGACCTCCGACAACCATTGATAAACTAAATTGCGTCATCCTCAAACATTAAATTCGACATACCTCTTGTATCATGCCTAGTCTAGTGAAGAAGACCTCCCCGTAAGGTTACCCCAATAGATATAATAGTTGCAAGAATTTTGGGATAGGATGAAGAGAGTTGGGGAGAGGGGATTCCCCTACCTGATACAATGATAAATTAATAATGAAATCTCTATTTTTTAACATGATTAGGAATCTCAGTTGGTATATCTTTAGGTGGAGGATGAAGATATCATTTTTTTCATGGGGATTCATTGTATGAATGGATATAATGTGGGTAACATTGAGTGTTTTTTCATGGGAATATTATTTTTTCTAATGATTTAAAAGAAAATATTAAATTAGATTTATCCCCTATATCTTCTAGTGCATTTGGGTGTTTTCAAGATGTACAAAATGTTAAAGGGGTAACATTTTTAGGCCCAATATGATGAATTTTTTTACTACTATTTTAAATTTATGCCTTTTATTTCAAAATGTTAAATCAAATAATATAATTCCATTTAGATTGCCGCAATATATAGATTCTCTACAATGTTTTTTGGGAGGATATCTCCGTAGATTTCCTGATTGGACTAACTTTTTATTTGAGAATACATGTAGAAATATATTTTTTATAAATTGATAAAAACTCATTTTCATTCCTTATGAATAATAAATCAATAATTATATACACATTAGTGGGAATTTATATAAAATAATCTGTGATAATTTAAACTGTTTTATGGATTATCATCATAGATTGATATCATCTGTTTACTTTGTATGTGTAGAAGGGATTGTTGTGTACTTAGTGAATATAATTATTTTATATCATAACATTTTTCATGGAAGAAATATGAAAATAATACATCCTATCTATACAATGTATCAAAATTAGTGACAATATTCCCATACGTTTAGAGGTCATTAAGTGAATCATTTTACATTGGTTGATATGTCATATAATAACACATGTCACTCATATATTATAATTTAATAATTTTTGGCATTATATGGATAAACATGTATTTCACCTTTTTAATAGACTAATATTAGTGATATAATGACCATTCGACTAAACATGACCAATATGTGATATAAAAGTCTCAAGTGATTCATGTTTGATGGATTTTGTAATGAATTTTTAGAAATCCAACTTAGACTGTAGGAGGAGGAGATTGTGGGAGTTTTAGGATAGTGATAATGGGTTCTTGAATATTTTTTTGTTATGTATAACATAGGTTGGGTATACGAATAAATCTTTCATCATGATTCATTGGACCATTTGTGGTTTTGGAGTGAATTGGACATATGGTATACAAGTTGGTGATTTTACCATAAATTTACCTATTACATTATTCCTTTCATATATTACAGCTTCAGATATATCTTCATGGTGACTTCCACATAATTTACTATTGGTTTGAAAAACATTACCCTAAATGATGAAGTGGTCTCTAGTTTCATGGTATGTTTTTTCAAACCTTAGATACATATGAAAAAAACCCAATGTTTCTTTTCTTACAGAGTGATTTGGATATAATGTGTACATATTTTAGGTTATTTGGATTATTATTATTAGAACTTAAAAGTGTCTATGTTGACTCAATTAAGTAGAATGGGATGATCCTAGTTCATTATTAGGGGTAGACTAGATGAATTTCTTTATTTTGTATTATAATTTTTAAAATGAAGGAGATATTTATTCAATTAAATAAGAAATTCCCTTATAAATCACAAGTTTTACACAATCCCATGACTAATAATCTAAACTCTTAGAGAATCACATTAATGAATACTTGATAGTATAGGATCATTCTCACACTCAGAATATGTATTATTTTATTTTAATGGGGATGAAGGAGTAAATAATTATCGAATGTAATTATTAATTAAAATAAGTTATTAAATTATAATTTTATTAAGGACGTCCAATTAATCCCTTTGTAAATTTCTTCCATCAAACCATAAATTTTTTAACCGTTTACTAATTCAATTACATCAATGCAAAGTAGAAGAGGGATCATAAAGGTATGATCTAAAAGGAGCTAATAATGAAATAAATAACAATCCACCATTAAGGGAAGAATCTCAAAAAAATGTATTGAATAAATTCAAACCTTGAGACAAAAGTTTCACCATTTTTTTAAGAAAAACATAATAAAAGAATAGGAAAAACAATTATTAAAATTATTGAGTGAATTTAAAAAAATTAATAACTGAAAAAATACTCTTACAAAGTTAAATTGGAAGCATAACAGTAAAATAAAAACACATGCACGTAAATTCCATTTACCTCACTAACACTGACATAAATAGTTATTTTTAATATTTTGGTCAACTATATAGTTATATAATTCATAAAACTTTATTAGTGTTTGAATATGAGATTGGAATATTTTTCGAAAGTGGAATTGTTTACCATGAACCCAAAATCAATGAAACGTGCTTCTATCTACATGTTGAACAAAAACTATATTATATATAGATAAATAGTAGTGGATTTTAGAATAAGAAAATGTGACCCAATATGTATTCTAGTATATGGTAAAATTTCATACCATTTGAAAAATCTATTAGAATGTTATGATAAAAATGGTGGGAAGTCATTCTAGGTTTCAAAATCTATCCCATAATTTTATCATTATATTAGGACACTTGGGACTCCTTTTACTCCTAAAAATTATCTTTGACTGAATTTAAATGAGATATTACTCACTAAGTTTACTATCAAAATTATAAATTTGTGTTTAATTATACTTATTTAATAAAATTTACATTCCTCTTTTTGTTGGACTTGCTTTCAGTTTAATTAAACTAGAAAAAAATATTGAAAGGCCAAATTGATTATCATCCAAAATGAATATTATATTTTAATATAAATAAATAAACATCCCAATAAATACGGTAACACAATTATTAATATCTAAGAATAAATCAAGACTAGTGGAAGTTTTAAACGGTGTTGGAAAATGTGTCAAGTATTAGTGTATATTGAAAAAATAATTACAAACATGATGAGAAATGATGTTTAAATTGTAAAATGAACTAATAATTATGTTTATGTATAGTGAAGAACATGAAAATTTAATAATAAACAATGAATAATTTTTTATTTCAATGGATAATCACATGCCCTCAATTTCATTTTTTCTATCCCCTATAAAATTACTATCTCAAAAATATGATATTTAGTTTCATTTTATAAAATATATTAACATGCAATGTATCTTATTAATTCCTCATATAAAATCATCACGAAACCTTTTAATATTAAAAAAACAATCTATATTAATAAAAAATGTGAAGTGAAAGAATATTCCATTGTTCAAATTCATAAAAACCTTTTTTCAAATTCTTATTAAGCATAAATATGTGTTGTGAATCAAAATTTACATAGGGTAACATTTTTATTCCAGGATAAAATGATAGATTTTATTTGTAGGAATAAAATTTTAACATTTAAATCACTGTGAATTTTAGGCCTTAAAATTAAATGAGAATGATGGAATAAATATTAATCAAATAAATTATCAATTAAAATAATTGAATAAATGTTAATGAAATAAGTAATAACACTCAATATTGATATCTGTAAGTTATATGGATCATATATTCAGATTATTAGCCCTATATAGATGCAAATACCTCAATTTAATTTATAATATGACATATTATGGAAGAATTAATGAAAGAAAAAAATAATATAATGAACACCCCACCATTATGTATAGATTGTTTTAAATATTTTTTCAAATAAATTCCCACCTTGAAAAAAAGGTTTCACCATGATATTAATAATAATATAATAGGATATCAGTAAAAACATTTATTTTTAATTTTTTATTGAATTATAAAAACAGAAAATTGAATAAAAACACATAAAAATAGAAATTACTAACATAAAATTACAATTAAAACACACCCTAACAATTTTTATTTTTATCACTAACACTAACCTAAATATGATTCTTTTTATATATTTTGGTCAACCGCTAAATGAGATTCTTGATTAATGAATTTAAAATGTTTACCCAATAATAAATTATATATACTTATGTTTTCATACCCTTTTTCAAGTTTTATCCGATATCTATAATTTATTTTAATTTTATGATAGAAATAGTAGTATATTATTCTAATCTATGGAATCGGGCCAAAATATTTATATTCAACTTGAGTCTCTTGTATCACCTTGAAAACTATGGAATTATCTTTGAAAAAATATGAATGAGATGTTACTAAATATTTTTTTAATACATAGTATAAATTTGATCCTCATTGGACTTCTCTAGTGGCTTATATGATCCTTTTAGTAGACCAGTGTCCATTTAACTTCACCAAGAGAATTTTATGTTCAAGGGAAAAAATTATTTTCTTCCCCATTAAATCTCTTATTTCTATAGAAGGAAAATATATACCCCATAACTAGGTTATCCTGATCCAAAAGGTTTATCTCCAAATCAATATCAATAGTTTCTTTTCTAGGTTTTGTAAATGTTCCAAGTATTAGAACATTTTAATAAAAAATTATAAAAATGATGAGAATTTTTTTAAAATTTTTTAATGAACTAATAATATTTTTATGAATAGTGATGAAAATGAATATTCATTAATAAATATTGAATATTATCCTCTTTTGTTTAATAATAATCTAGTTTAAGTTAGACATTGATAAGGATTATATATTCAAGTAATGACCAAATGAGATTAAAGACCATTATAAGAAGGAATTGTACATGAAATTCATTATATTAGTACATATTTTATAGAGGGACAATGTATTAGAGGAATGTGAATGGGCATAAGATTCATAGATGTGAGTTTGAAGACAATAGTTGTTTTAGACTTTGATATTATACTAATACTAGAATTTAATGTTAAATTTAATATATTGATATTATATTTACAAATGTTATGTGTGATTATTTTCATTTTAAAGGGGACTAATTTAGAGTAATTTCATTTTATAGTGGTGTTTTATGAGAATACCATATTTCATAAATCTATTTTTTGATTTTTTTTTGTATTAGAATTGTTTTATAGGTTTCTAATGTGAAGGATTAAATTACTAGTGGATAGATCATTATATATATATTACAAGGGATTAAGTAAAAGGATGAATATAAGGATTATGATTGAGGTAAATTTATATCTCCCATGAAAATTATACCATATTATGTTACATTATAATTTGATCAATTCTAGTGATGGAAAATTATTCATACATATTTATGTTGAGTAAAGATGTCTCCACTAGCCATAATTACATTGGCTATGATTTATGGATTTTTTATTATGCAATGATTTTTTTCAGTTACAAAATAATGGTACGTGATGGTAATTTTAGTATTTTGGATGCTTGTTATAGAAAATAAGGTTAGTCGATATTTTTATATCTTATTTTTTGTGAAATCTTTAAACCAAATCATATTTTTTTCATTAATCTATAATCCTTTTCATGTAGATGAAAATTTAATAGGGTTAGAGGTTATGAAATTAGATATTAAAATTCAAAACAATGGGAATTTTGGATGAACCTTTTAATCAAATTGATTATTTCATGGTAATATATATTCTGAATAAATGCTTTGAATAATTTTTTTAAAAAAGAATATATAGTTTGATTTAAGCTTATGATATTATTTAAAAGATTATATTTTGTGATTCATGTTTTATAGACCCTATTTACTCCATAAATAATATCTTTACACAATAGTTTTTTTATTTTTTCATTTACATATAATTTTATTTATGTATCTCTCTTTCTATTTATTTTCTTCATTATTGGGATGACTCTTGGTGATAATGGTGGTTTACAGAATTATTGGATGTGATCAATTTATGTATTTTCAATTTTATCATTTTATAATAAATTATAGTCTAGAATTTAGGAACTATTTTTTGGTTCTTATAACTTTTTCTATATTATATTTATTTTGGAGTACATAACAGTGGTTGATACAAGATTTTTATGGGGTTGGTGGATTATAGATTCATTAGGAATTATTCTTGTGGATGCATAGATTTGGGTGCCAGGTTACATTATATGGTGATGATATGATTCTAGCATCAGTTCAATGTGGTAGATTTTGGAACAATCTTCCTCTCATCCCATCTCTATTATTCTTTTTCATGCTAAATTATCATTCTTCATATCATTTGAGTGTGTAGTTGAGATTGATATAATTATATAGAGTGAATTGGAACCTATAAGGTGTATAACGATTCTATTTCATATTTGGTGTCTTATTTTAATTTTTTATATATATAATATTATAGATTTCATATAAGTGCATTCAATTTAAAAATTTGGTAACATGGAATTTATTTGGTCATCTGGTGAGGTTGCTAAAGATAGAATGGTAGGGATAGTTGTACCCAGTATATAAATAAGGACTTGGAACAAATGAAGAAATAAGAAAAATGGTAAATAATGTATAATATGAAATGATTTTATAAGTATTATAATAGATGTATAATGCTGTAATTGAATTATAATATAAATCATGAAATGAAAATGATGTGAAGCAGTAAGGATTATAATGTGGCGTGGTTGGTGTTGTAAATTATTTTAAAAAAATTGAACGGTTGATTATTTGAGTCCTAATTTTTTTTATTAGATTATATAGTGATAATAGTGTGGAAGATATGGTTAATATATTTCCATTGGTATCTATAACCATATTATTATATAGAACCTAGGTTTTAGTTATGTGAGATACTATAGTTCATAGTGTATTAATTTATTTTAGTAATGGATAATATGAAATTCAACATTACTATGCACCTAAACCTGAGTGGGATAACTTAACTAATGCCCATATAAATTGGTTATTGGGTGGGAACTCAATTCCTATAATTCTATAGAAATTTATGGACAATAATCCCCTATCAAATTCTCCCCTATGATCATGAATATGGTTGTGTTTCTGGTTATAGTAATAAGTATGTAATGAGTTAGACAAGTATTTTTCTATGATATGATGTGGTTTTTTATTTTATGATACTATATGGAAATATATGGAAACTAGTCCCCTATAAAAGTATCCCCTCTAGACATTAATTTGGTTATGGTTGTGGTTATTTTTATGGAAATGATTGTGGCATGAGTTTGACATGTATTTTTCTTTCATATGATTAGGTTTTTATTATAGTATGATACAATATGTGGTTATGAAAAACACAAGAATGTCCAAGAGATATGATTTTAGAATGTGGTAGTGTCCATATCAATTTGGAAGTGTGTGTGAGGTTATAATTTTTCTATTTTTTTGGATTAATATATTTAGTCTATACTAATATTTGAATATTTTTCTTATGATGATATAGGTTATAGGTTTAACTCCGATCATAAAACACATTAGTTTCTGTATTTATTCAATCATTCATAAATATATTTCTTCCACTATAATAATATATTCTATAGGGAGGAACCAACTATGATTCATTATACTCACCCCAGTTCTATATACCATTTTATTATTTTTATAACTATTTCTAACATTGATCTAGATCCTAATAGCTCATTACATTATGATGGGTATAAGTTGGCAGAGTCAACATTTTCTTTTGGAGTAGTTTGATTCATTAGTTGTGAATTTTAGAGTTATTATATTTATTTTGGATAAATGACAAAACATTCATTCTAATTAGAAATAAAAAGTTAAAGTTGTTATAATATATTCTATATTGGTGCTTATTGGTGGATTATTTTCACTCTATGGATTTAAATAGTAATTAATTTAAAATAATATTCTGCATACCTTTGGTGAAATCCATCGACTAATGGATTTTTGGAGGAATTATTCAATGAAAAATTATAACATCCCTAACTACTCAAGTGGGTTCTTGTATTGTTGGATCATGATTTTATTTATCACACACTACTCTTCTTTCAATGTAAAAAAATAATTTAGTAACTTCACACTCATGAGACTAGTCATTTTATTTCAATTTACATCAAGATAATGTAAGAAATATTGTATGTATAATGATTTATATAAATATTTTATGCTATTGTAGGTGTTATATTGTCTCTTCTCCTTATGGGTTTTTAAGGGAATACCATTGTGAACATGTTGGATTATGTGTCTACCCTAAACATATATGGTTGAGTGAGTTATAACATTTTATTAATTCGTACAAGAATTAAAATATCTCTATGATGTATGTGGTATGCAGACCTATTACACCCCCTTCAGTAGGAAAGGATTGAATGGAGGCATTTGGTGAGATTTTGGGATTCAGAGTTCCCTATAAAGACATAGTATGCAAAGGACATTATATTTTTATTATAAATGGGGTTTTTTTTGTAACATGAACACATTTTTATATATGTATATATTTATATAAAAATGTATTTATGTGTTTTTGTATTCATATATTTGTGGAAATTTTCATATTAATGCTTGTGGTGAGCATGAAAATGTTACTCTCTTAATAAATTAAATTTGAGTCGATGAGATATAGATATTTTGGATAAGCAATACATGTGAATGATCTCATATAAAACCATGAAAATAATATATTGGTAGATATTAAGATTGATATTTCCTATTAATTTTGGTTTTAACTAAACTTCCAAAGGTAGTTTTCTTATTAGGTTATGGATATTTATTATGATTTCATATGAAATGATTTTTATTCATGTATGAGCTTAGTTTGATGTTTTTATTCACTTAGGGTGTTCTACATGGTCATTTTACTCTCCCCAACATATGTACTTATATAGTGGAGAAATGGTGGTTGTGTAGTCATTTGATGTTTTTCTATAAACCATAATGTTTGTAGAGATAGTGGTGTTGATTTAAAGATTTAGTAAAGGTGATGATCATCAGACGTGTCTTAGTAAAGGATTAAATATCTATAAATCAAAGTTTATTTTGGGTTATTGAATTTTATAAATTATATTATTCTTTTTTAGATCCCCTAGGGTTAATGGTTGTATTTGTTTTTACATATACCAATTACCATTTTTTATTTCATTATGAAGAGGTGATGATATCGGAGACGATGGTTTTATCAAATCATTACATAAAACATATAGGTGTTGTCAAAATATTAGGAAAAGAGAAGAATGTTTTTTTCACTTGATTAATTTATTAGACATATTCCATTGGGAATCCCCTATAACATCAGAATATTGAAGGATCTCATTTTCATGTCTAAGACAATTATTGATGGATAAGAATCCTTGTCATCAATAGGTTGAATAAAAAAGCTAATATCTATCTAATTATATGACTTGAAAACCAGTATTATTATAGAAATAATTCATAAAATATGTTCAAATCAGAGAGTATAGCTATATAAAAGTAAAACACATATGAGGATAAAAAATATGGTTAGCTACAACATGTTTTTTAATAAAACTCTTAAATAATGTTTGAAGTGATTAGATATGGATTAGGGTTTATTGAAGAGGAAAATCATGTAATATGATAGATATATATGAGGAAATACTATTCTTTGAGTGTTTAATATACTCCCAAATTTCATATGAGTGTTTATAAAATATTGTTTAAATTTTATTAATTAGAAAATCATTTTAAGAGGTTCTAAGATGATTTTTAGATGTTTGATAAGGCCAATAAGTAATCAGAATTCTTTTTTTAAGATTATTGTATAAATCTATGTTTTTTAGTTTATGAAAAATATAGATAAGTCATGAGCCTAAGAAATATTTACTATTTATAAAACTTCACTCTAAATGTAAGCCTTTGGGCATTGAATATAATGATTTTATGTGTGTTGGAGATTGAAAAATGTATGATCATATGCCATCCGCTAAAACACAGGTCCTGATGATATGATTTTTTTATAAATCTTTGATTACACATTCTCAATTTTCTTAAATTTAAGACTTTGAGTTGATATTGAGTCAATATTGAAAATCCTGAGCATAATTATCAATTATAATACTTTAGAAAGGTATGATTCTAAAGTACCCAGTGTAATGCTTTGGTTTTTCATAATTATTTAACACATAGTGAAATTTCTAGAATGATGTGAGACGAAAATGATGTAACCAAAGAATAACATAAATATTAATTGTAATAATATGGGAATATATGTCTTTAAAGATCCCAATATAATAATTAAACACTTAGGAAATTTTTAATGGTTTACTAGAAAAAAATTCAAGCTTTCAAATTTCAAATCTTATAAATATAGAATTAATTGGGATGATACAAGATTATTTAAATCATGGTAAAAACATCTAAAAATATATAATGGGTTATGATCCAATATTTAACAAAAATAATACTCGATCATTGTCTATTGAAAGGGAATATCAAGGGTAAATAAAAAGAGGAGTGTCTATGATTATTAAATTATCTGGTAAATCAAAATCTAATGATTCTAAATATGGTATTTTGAGTTTATAATATAATAAAACATGGATTATTTGTGATGTAATCTTATTATGAAAATATTAATGTAAGGATTACCATTAAACATGTTATTTATTCAAAACATAAATGATTCTAGTTTTCAACAATAATATTGAAGGTGATCCAATGAATGTTGTGTTGTTGTTTATTAATTGCATCATTATTTTGATCTGAGGCTGTTCAAGTGTTTTTATGTGATTGGTATTAAAGTCTTGGAATTTTAATCTGATTTTTTAAATGATAAGACTTCCAAATTTCATAAATATATAATAGTATTATTAGATTAATGTGATTGATATGTTTTCTACAAGTCAATATAGAAATGGAATATTTTATAAGAGGATTCTATTGGAGTGTTTTGAGAATAAGAAGACATGCAAACTATATACATTTTTTTACTATCATTTGGGAGTTTTAAAATAAGAATAATTTAATGATGTATATTTCTAGAGTATTCCCTGAGAATAAAATGGTGTACATAAGATTACATTGAAACTCGAATGGGAAATTTTATTATGGTGGTTTTGGATAAACATATACATTTTTCAATAGGAGTTCCATTTTTGAAATATTAAAAATTAAAGGTGTAATAAATATTTATCCCTATACACATGAGTTGATGATAAGATACAGGAGATGAAAAGATAAAATAAATCCATTATTGTGCTACTTAATGTGAGAGAAGACATATAATCCAGAAGAACTAAGGATCCAGAATAAGAAGAAAAATCGACTATATAATGTATCCAAGAAGAAGAAGGATGATTCGGAAATCATTCTATTATTAGATTAAAGTGTTCTTATGTATTTGGATAAAGAAGATCACGTGACTTCCTTGGTTGTAAAATCATTTGAGGATAAAATGGATTCAAATATCATAATATCTCATTGAGTGAGACATCCAAGAGAACATATTCATATGTTCTGTGTTTATTTTTTAGAAGTGACTGTGTTGAATATCATTCATGATGACTTGTTGAAATTCAAAGAAGATTATATTGAGTAGAAAGTGATATATTCTATAGATATAGAGACATCCTTATTAAATTCAAAGATATACAACTTATTAGGAGCTAGATAGAAACTATAGTGTATAAATTGTGAATACCCATTGAACTTTTGCAAATTATGGTATGAAACAAGACCATGGTTTGGCTCAGTGACTATAGTGGGATGTTATTGAAGAAGTCAAGTGGGAATATGGAACGAAATTTATTAGAAGACATAGGCATGTGGCTGGTGTGACTCTGGATGAGAGATTATCTGTGTGACTCTAATCTAGTTATTATGTATAAATAACCATCTACTTATAATGAATGATATATATAATAGTGTAGAATCCATGATTTTAGAGAATAATTAGTTATGAGAAGTAGTAATTATTAGTACCAAAACTTGTAATAATATTTTTGTTCATGTTCCACTAAATATTGTGCTATCTAGTTTAGTTTATTCGTCACAAGAAGGAGTGGATCAATACTAAATAATTTTAGGAGGTTGATTTTAAAATGAATTAAATTTGTAATATATTTATGTGACCACTAATTCAACCCTCCCTCTAAAATTTCAGCCATTATTATAGCTCCTCATGTGGTACTCGAGTGATATTACCTCTGAAATGATCTTTAGGATGTATATATTTGATATTATTGAATAAGAGACTCAGATCAATAATTCCTCATATTTATCTATTAAAGAAGATATATAATTATCTTCCATGACACTAGAAAATAGGATGAATGAATATTCAATTAAATTGTGAAAAGAAACAAAGAAGGATGAGTAAATTACATTATCTTAAGGAAATCAGAATGATAAAGATTTAACTATTAAATTTATTGATTTTTTTCTATAATGATTCTTGGTCAATCTATGAAGGATTTGGTAAAAATATAGATATAAGAACATCTAATTATTTTTACTCAGGTATAATATTGTGTATGAAGAAGGTTCCCACTATAGTTGTTACCTATATAAAAAAATTCATCAAGAAACTATTTAATTAAAAAAACATAGTTATATATATAAGTTGATTTTATGGATGATTCCCTAGTAAACGAATTTGTAAGATGAAACACTCTCAAAAATATAATAAAATCAATAGAAGAATCAACTATACATTAAAATGAAATAGTTTCATTAATTAGTGAAGAATTAAAAAATTGATCTTTTTAAAAATGATTTAATTAACATTGAATATGAAGTTATGTTGATTTCATTGGATTATTATAAGATCTCACCCAACATGATCTTTCTACATTTGGATGTAAAACATAAAGATCTGTAATAACAATGGGTATGACCACCATAATAAAAGATAAGAGAGATATTACCAAACTTGTTTTGTAATGGAGTCCTATATAAAAGTATTATTGCTATGGTGGATCAATGGTATTATGATCATTTGTCAAAGCATCCACTACTAGATCCTGGAAAAGGTAACCCATGGTGTAGATAAATTAGTTTTCACTAAGTGATGAATTTATTGATGTGCATGATAAAGGTCAAAATATAAAAAAATGTGAAATTATAAAAATTATTTGAATTCCATAAATTAATCATGGAAATAAGTGAGTATTTTCTAAAAATATTCCCCAAAATGATCCCAAACTATTGAGTATCCAACCCAAAAACGACAATCAATTCATGTAATATAGCACGCACCATAAGTAAAAAAGAACATGTATTATTGGACTGTGTTAGTTTTATTGGAGATTCAAGCATAAAGATGTTGATTTTGGTCACAATATTATTGAATTTGGGAATAAATGAATCCCTATTTAAATGGGGTGCTATGATTAACAAGGGATCGAACCTACTCTAGTGAATAAGAAATAACATAAACTAAATAATATATCTAAAAATAATAAATTTTGAAGTCTTGAAAACATCTAAGAGTTTTTAAATATTGGTGGACATTTCTATGATGAATGATGGTGCAATCTTTTATGATATATTGCACATAATAATTCAAACAAAAGAACTCCAACAGTTTTTTACGCAAGAGAATTAAGAGAAAAAAATCTACTTTAGGAAGAAATAAAACTCCCAAAATGGCTAAGAAGGTTTAGAAGGAAGTTTAATCCACTAGAAGAAAATAAAAAAATGATGCTTCCAAAACTCTTAAAATGTATGATATCCAAGATATCGAACCAGATAGAATATAATTTATTTATTTTAGTACGAGATTCCACACCATAGTTTATTTCAAACAAAAATAGAATACAAATCCATATGAAGAAAATTAAGAAATAATAATATGTCCAAAAGCTATTATTATAAGATATCCATAATGATAAGATGGATTATATACCCAATAATGGAAAAGTAAAAACTGATAAATTGGTTTATAAATAGTGTAAAAAGGTAGGTCATATTATTGTAAGATATATGACATGGATTCTTCAAAGAGAAAATTTATTGAAAAATAAAGTGAAATCATATATAAGAATAAGTTAAAAAATTATTTATAAATAAAATAATTCTACACCCAAAGAGAAAAATGACATGATACCCTTAGGTTTACTTCCCTTGAAATATATGGGTGGAAGCATGAAGTGAGTTGGATCTAATTATCCTGGGTTAGAAAAATTCTCTCAAACCTCCCTCTCAAGTTGAGGATCTATTATAAGGGCCATTATATTCCATATTAATTTAAAAGTTGTTGGATTATTAGGAATTAAAGGTGAAGTTATATGAAAGCATACCTTAATGGGGGACTTCTTAAAGCACTCAAACTGCTATAGATTCCTACATTTTTTCTAAATCTAGAATTCTGGATAGATTTCATGAAAACTAAAATTTTAATTATGATTTTAATTATCCCAACTATAGATTACTAGGAATATATCATGTTTATCAATGGGGAGTGTTAATCTAATAAGATGAGGGACTTTGAATTGAAAATCATTTTATGTATTTGTTTAATTGTGCACAGGCTATAGAATTCCATAATTTAAATAGTCAGTGTTTCCACCCAAAATTGGAAAGACAGATACTAGTATAACATTTGAAAAATTGGATAAATTTTTTGTCAAAACTTATCACACTTTTTTTCTATAAATTTTTAGACCATGTAAACATATATTTGATTTGTTTATGAAACATTTCTAAAAGAAATGTGGTTCGATGTCAAAATGTTATAATTCTATGATGTGATTCATTTAAAATTATAACTTGCAACTAATGATATGTGATACAAGATTAATTCCTTCTATCATGGAATTATTGGATATGATGGAAAACTAAAATAAGGGTACGCCCTTATATTCATCAATTTTTATTATTATTTTAAAATTATAATTGTTATCTAGAAAATTCCACCAATTTTTATAGGATAACATGCTATGATCCATAAGAAGATAGAATATTTTTATGTACTCCCAATCGTATTATTAAAGAGAGACAAATTTTAATAATAATCTACCCATATATTTTAAATTGTAATAAGTTTTAAACTCATATGGTAAGATCATTTGAGGGGGTATAAAATATCAAGTGATATCAAAAAAATTGTGGATAAGAAGTTTAGGAGGTCCTCCATTTATGCACCTTGACAATTAAGGGTCGGGGGAAGTGACCTCTTATGATTAGGGGGATGAATTTCTACCCCTTAGAATTCACTTTCATTTATGGGGTTATTAATGAAGTAAGATGAATGACATTGTTCATTCAACTAAATTTGAGTTAGAAAAAAATGGGGATATTGAAGTTCCCTCGGTTTGATGGTTGTATTTGTTGTCACTTATACCCATTTTCATTGTCAATGTCATTATTCAAAGGTGATGATATGGGTGATGAAGTGATTATCCACTCACTACTAGAAATGTGGAGGTGTTTCCCAAATATTGGGAAAATATATCACTAGAGTAGAATGACCTTGAATACCTTGTTTGATATATTCATGTGGGTCCCCTATAATATTAGAAAATTTAATAAGATGATCTGAATGTATATGAAATGAGATAAATGTTAAGAAGACATATTTTCAACATGATTAATGGAAGAGCTACTCGGTACTGAACTTATGGATGGAAGAACTTCAGGGATGTGGAGAACATGTGTAAAATAGTTTTAATGTATGAGGGAGATATATTTAGAATTTGAATCCATCCTTGGAGAAAAAATCATGTTGTTTGTTGCAACCTAGGCTATGAAACTCCCATATAATGGTTAATGTCATCAAATATAGATCCAGATTGATTGAAGATGTGTCACACCTATACTGGAAGATATATGAAATGAAATACTCTACTTTGTGTAATTTATATAATGAATCAAGTTATAAGTGTTTTGGGGGGATATTGGAATTATTTTAATAATACAAAAATTCATTTTAAGATGTTATGAGATGATTTAAATAGGTTGGTCAATCCCAATAATTAATTGGAAGTAATTTTAAATCTTACTAGAGAAATATTTTTTTGTATTACATGAAAAAATACTAATTCCTAAGAATAAGTATTTTCCTACTTATTTAACACATCACTCTAAATATTAGACATCATAAACTGAATGAAAATATTTAAGGTCTTCGGAATATTGAAAAAGGTATGATCATATACCTTCAACCATTATATATGCCTTGATGATAATATTTCACCATAATTATTTGATCCCACCATATAACTTTGGAAAAATACAATACTTCTAATTGATGCAGTGTTAGTCTAAATAATACTTATCGTTATTATCCATCATATCACTTTATGAAAGTAAGAATATAAAGTAACTAGCACATATCATTGACTGAGTATAAATATTTAACACTTAGTAAAATTATTAGAATGCTACAGGATGAAAATGAAGTACCCAAATAATAACATAAATATTTATCATAATGATTTTTGAACATATGTATTTGAATTCCATAGCATAAGATTACAACTCTTAGTAAACTTTTGGTATTTTTTTAAATGAAAAAGTTATCTTTCAGATTTAAAATATGATGAAGATCAAATTACATGGGATGGTGAAAGATCTATTTGATCATATTATAATCAACAAAAACACTTAGAATGTGTTATGATCTAAGAATTATTAAAAATATGAGTCAATATTCTTCCCTAGGAAAGGATTCTCATAGGTAAATAAAAAATAGGAGTATCCAAGATTATTTTATTTTAAGGAAATAAAAACAGATGATGATGAATCTTTTTTTTAGGTCAAAATATCATGAAGCTTATATAATCCTTGATCTATGATTATCCTTAGAATATTAATTTGAGGATAACCATTATATATATTTTTATACTAAATATTAATGAATTGGGGTTTCATGAATAATTTATAGGACGTTCCTTCGAACATTGAGTTACTATTTATTAAAGTCTACATAAATTTGATATGAGTTTGTTCGAGTGTTCTTAAGTCACTAAGATTGAATTATGGAAAATTTTACAAGAGTTCATTAATGAGAATAATACTGAATTTCATGAATCTATAAATTTAATATGGACTCCTTTATACTGATATTTTTATTGTAGATTTTTATATAGAATAAATATTTTTAAACCATAAATTTTAAAAGATTTTTAGAAGAAGAGTCCATTCCTTCTATAAATATTTTTTGAAGATATTTTATACCAAGTTTGAAAAGATTAATCATTAAATGAGGGTTATTTTTAGAATACTCCCTGAGAAGTAAATGGTGTTCATGTGAATACATTGAAAACTGAATGGGGAATATTATTATAGTGGTTTTGGATAAATGGAATCATTTTCCAATGAGTTTTACTTCTTTCTAATTTTTAAAATTAATGGCGCAATTAATATTTCTACCTTTGTATATTGGTTGATGAAAATATTAAATGCAAGAAAAAATAAAATAAAGCTACAACTATAATACTAACAGTGTGAGAAAACTCAATATCCAAGTGAAATAGGGTTTTGGAGAAGAAGATGAATCTTCTACATGTTATATAGAAGAATAAGCGGATGAAGAATAAGAAGAAGAATACAACCATAATCATAATATTAGATTGAATTATGAATAAGTATTGATATTAAAAAGACCCTCTAACATACTTGGTTTTATAAGATTTATTAGGATATATTGGATTTGAGTATCACAAGAACACATTTATTAATACATCTAGGTGAAAATATTTATAAGTTATGAAATGGTAAGCTATGAGTAGTGAGGGAGTTTGGGTTATTTCTTGAGGAATTTTTGGTATTCGAATAAGTTTATATTTAGTAGAGTGAGATCTATTTTATTGATGTAGATACATCCTTGTGATGACCAGAGATCTACTTCCAAGTAGGATATGGCAAGATAATCCTGTATATACATGTTGAAAAGAGGTAGAACCTCTGTATCTAAGTGTGTGCAATAAGACAAATATAAAACTAGGTGACTGTAGTGGGAAGCTGATGAATAATTCTAGTATAAAACTGGGAAAAAATCATATGGGATACATAATATTTGATGGTGTGACTCTGTATGAGAGAAGATTAGTGACACTATAGTATTATTTTTGATGTGTGAATCACCATACAATTTTCATTTAGATATATTTATTATAGAATAAAATCCATGATTATGATGAATAAACCATCATTTAAATGATTAGGTATTTGTACCAAACCATGTAAAAATCTGTATGTTTGTGTGTCATTACTTATTGAATTATCTAGGTATGGATGTGTCACACATATGTAATGGATTGATATCGGATAAGTTAAGGACAATTAATTTAAAAATTGATGAAATAAAAAATTATTTAAGTGACCACTGATTCAACACTCCTCTCTTAGTGGTCCACCAATCTTGTGGCACCTATCTATTATTTATTCAGGATGGTTTTCTTGGATTCTAGAGTATTGTATATTTATAGTTCCATGGTTTTTAGTTTACTCATAGATATAAATTACATATATTTATTTTTAGTAGAGTTATATTGATTTTAAATTGTGTATTCATGTGTGAATTCCTCTCATTTATTATTATGCACCTATTTTTTATAGTCAATATACCCTTGAAAATTGGAGGTGACCTTGAAGAGATTTCATATTTGACCCATTGGCCAAACATGTTGGGATTATACATGGTATGACAAGGTTTATAAAATAAAATCACTTATTATAGATTCCATAATACCTTAATTATGTAAATCACAAGATGATTTATATAGACATGGCTCAATCTAAATATACATCATTGAATACTCTTAATAGGGTAACGAAACATGCAATGGTCATGGTAGATCTAATCAATATGTTAGGGATTTAAACAAGGCTATAGGAATGATCTATGATTGGAAGTCATAAGATAGAGTAGTATAAATATATTTATAGAGTGATCGATTAACACGATAAATGAAAGAAGCACTGGTATTTATTGATATACATTTGCAATTGAAGAATAAAAAGAGGTAGTTCATCAATATGATGATGTTTTATTGATACGTATATTTTATGGGTCATTTTTATTTTTTTCATTAATTTTTTAAATTAAATGGTTTTTTTAATTTTTTGTTCCTTTACGAAATATGGAATGAAAAAAGAAATATATTTATTTTTAATGAAAATAAAAAATCTGGAAGAGGGATGAGGCATAATAGTTCCCATGGTATAATATATATGTGTGGGCCCTTTACTTTTTACTGGGGGTTATTTTTCCCAAGAATAAGATTTATTTCGATTAGTAGAATAACATTTTTCGAAGTCCATACAAGGGACCATATATAATGGATTTGTATAATTGATCATAATTTTGGAAATGGTCTAGCAACCACTGTGATTCATAAGGGTTCACTTCCATACTACTAGATAGTTTTTTACATGTTTAAAGGTTTACAATGGAAGATGATGTATAGGATTTCCTCCATTTCCTACTGAAAAGAGTTGTGTAAGGAGAAGTTGTGTGGGATTGGAACCACATATTATGAGTTGGGTGTGGCTAAAAGGAAGCATAAATGCAAATGATTATAGAATTTAAAGAGAATTCAAACTATTCCATGGCTTTATACTTCATGTTAAGATGTATAAATGCATGGAATGAATCAAAGGATATCAAATTAGTTGTATCATGACGATTATAATATCACACTATCATAACAATTATGAAGAGTTTTATGTTTAATATTTACAAAGTACATTCACATAGTGGTAATGTTTTTTTCACAGTGAATAATCTAATTTTGTTGTGGATGGTCAATCGCTTGTAGTTAAAGGAGCTAGTCATACTATGAAGGGTGAGTTGTTGTGGAATATCATAGAAGATATAGATGATATGATAGATATATAGTGATTTATTTTTCGATTATTACTTGTTTCATGTCATGACTTATATATCTATAATAAATATTTAAGCTTGATTATCTAATATCCTTATGGTTAGTTGAATGTATATTTTTAAGTATATACATGAGTGACTTGGATTGAATTTAAATTATATTTTTTGGAAGTTTGAGCTGAATATAAGCTATTATATATACATAAAATATAAATATGGAAGACATGTGAAAATTTTTAATAGACCAATTGGTATCTCTATGATCACTAAGAGGGGGTGGGTGGATGGGTGATCTTTTTTTTTTGTTTTCTAACATAAGAAGGAACCTTTTCCTATAGTAAGTGGAAAATGACTCCATCAGAAAAAATAAAAAAATAACCATAAGGACACTAGTATTTACATGTTTCGCTTATCAATAATAGTAGATAATCCTTAGCATGGTTTGGAAGTAATATAATGCCACACAAAAAACAATAAAATAATCCTTTTTGTTTTTACATAATGTAGGGAATATTATTTCACTTTCATAACAATATAGCCAATCGATGGTTTATGTGCTCATCGCATAGATAAATTATATAACAATGTTCTTGAAACAGCTGTATGAACCTTCATCTATTCGCTTTAGTATGTTTTCAATATTCTACTTGAACGTTCTCTTCACATTGCCTTATTAGAAGTTCTTATTTACTTTTTTCATAGTAGTGAGAAAGAACCTCTTCATATATTTATATACGAAACTGTCCAATCGATCTCTTCTCCGTCTGATATAAATGGTTGGTTGAAACATGGTGTGATACCCAATTTGTCCATTAATATCTTTTTGGATAATAGCATATGTCTGGATGATCCCCCTTATAACTTTTCTTCTAATTCCTCTTCAACATATTCATCCATTCACATATTCACACCACCTTTCTAATACTAACTGATTGGTGGACTCCATCTAGTATTCCATATACTGAGGCTACATTAATACATTCATCTGATCGACTCTGCACTTTTTCATCACTTCACCTAAATACTAATAATTCACAACCTCCTTGGCACATCAACCCCTTTATATAGTTAGAGTTATTTTGTGTTATTAGGGAAAGGTGAAAATTTTAATTCAAACTTCTTGCTCAAAACATTAGACATCCCAATCAAACTATTTCAACATTTGACCACCTTAAATTCTCCCAAATGTTAGGAACTATACTTCTGAAGTGATATCAATTAGCTTTATAAAATATTCCTAAGATATCAATTAGAATCATAGATATTTCCATCATTATTTTAAAATGTTAAATGATATTCTTTGCATCATCTTATTTAATATCTTTTTCAATATTTGTAAAGCCCTTTCATCCTTTTATCTTATACATCTCTATAAAAATCTTCAGATCGATGAAACTCCAACCAGTGTTCCTACAAAACGTTTTAAGAACCCCTCGTAAGAATTTTTCTAGACAATTCATCCATCCTATTAATTGAATCATAAACCTTTGACCATTCTATTTGTATATAACCTATGACCAATAAACCATATATGGATACCTCTATCTAATAAAATCAAATGAAACCCTCTTTATTACACATCCAGAAAGCTCTACTTTCAAACTACATTTATTTCTTTACTTCAACTCTCGAACCAGTTGAAAATATAAAAACATTAAACTCTGATACAAAATCTCTACACCCAATTAAAATACACATCTTCTCCTTCATTTTTTCGCCTTTTCTCTTGACCCAATTGAGATATAAGACTTCTTATTATCCTCTTCTATAAAACCTAATGAAACTAGTTATTGAGTAT
Organism: Viscum album; assembly: GCA_963277665.1. Classification (NCBI taxonomy): domain Eukaryota; kingdom Viridiplantae; phylum Streptophyta; class Magnoliopsida; order Santalales; family Viscaceae; genus Viscum; species Viscum album. The sequence goes on from OY728139.1 coordinate 501,269,992, forward strand.
GATTCTTAAAATTAATTGAGTACAACAGATGTTATTATGATCAGGATGAGTAAGAATGTCCTCGGTTTGACCATTCATAATATGATCATTTCTGGGTGAGATTGGTCAGGGTACGATCATTTTCCTCATGACCTTGAGGCTGATCATCATGGGTACGAAAAGTTTATTATGTATATGATATATGATTGGATTCTTTAGTGAATTTCTATCATCTCTTTCATCACTTCCACCTAGATATGATAAATATGGTTATGATTTAGAATACCTATTTTCCTTACATTCTAATCCTAATCAATCTGAAAAACAATTGACTACATCTCTTTCACTCCCCATTTATTTAATCAAGCATGAAAAATATGTTTCACCAATTACTTATGATTTATGAGAATTACATGTGAGCAAAGCATCATCCCAATTAATTAGTTATAGTCATATAGATTCAGATACTTCATCAAAAAAATTACTTCTTTCATATTGAATTCACAATGAATCTGATGACAATCAATTCTTCATTATGATCTTGTCCCATTCCAAAACCAAGGTGAGTCTGATCAAAAACTTTTCTACCCAAAATATTCTTCACATTATGATGGAAAAAGTTAGTCTGATTCTTTTTAAAAATTGAGATAGTATGTTTTTTACTAAAACAATGTGACGTTATTTCCTTTCTTCAAAATCTTTCCTTGAAAACAAAAGACAACACTTAAAAAAACTTCCCCCCTCATCATATTGGTCCTAAAAATATCTCCCTTTAGATGTTATTGTCAACTATGTTTCATGAAACACTAAAATTTGTATCCTAAAGAAAGGTATTACTTATCGACAATTTTAAGCCTCTGTGAGCTGACACATTGTAGGAAATAAGAATCATTGATAGTAAAACATTGTTTTCCAAATGTAATGATCATTACAATAATTTTATTTTTTCATCCTCAAATCTCTTTAAACCTCATATTCTATTCATCCTTCCTATAATACAAAATAATTTCTTTTCATATAACCACTCAAATAAATAGTTAGAATAGTTTACTCACAAAACAAATATTGAATTCGTAGATTACCCACTACTCCCAATTTTTTCATTTTAAAAGGATTGATTAATGAAAAAAATATCTCACTTGAAAAAACAAAACAAAGTTAATATGAGAGAGGTGAAAAACACATTCCTCAACCTTTATGAGAATGAGGTTGGACACCCATGTTCAAACATGACTTAGAAAATTATTCCTTTAGTAAGGATTTTGTGATAATTTCAGCAACTTGTTCCAATGTTGGAACATATTCTAGATTCAATTAATTCTTATCCAAATTCTCTTTGATGAAATGATATTTGATGTAAATATTCTTTGAATAAGAATATTGAACTGAATTATTAGTGTGATTGATTGTGATCTGATTCTCATAACCCAAGAACAAAGGTAACTTTACTACAACAAGTAAATATTCCAATTGGGTTTTTCATCCAAATAAGGTGGTTAGTGTCTTTAGTAATAGCAACATACCCATCTTCATCCATACTGAGAATTACTAAATTATGATTCATTGAATACCAAATAACATAATTCATTCACAAAATAATATCCCACAAGATGTGGAACTCCAATCATCAACATTTCATTCCCAATAAACATCTGAATACCCAAAAAAATAAATACTAAATAATTTTCTATGTCTGATTTTAAATTCTATTATGCATTTTATGTATCTATGAATTCGTTTTCCAGTAAGTAAATGTTATTTTATTAGATCACTCTTAAATATTTCACATAAGGTAATAGTATAAATAATCTTGGGTCTTGCAGTAGTCAAATACAATAAACATGAAATCAACTTTCAATATTCTTTCTAATCATCTTCTTTTCCTTATCTGTATTTTGATAACTTTATTCCTATAGATATTGGTGTGTAAATAGGTTTTGATTTTTTCATTCCAAACCTCATAAAAAGTTCATTAGAATACTATTCGTTAGAAAGAAAAATGTATTCCTTCCTTTATTGTATTTGTAAACCCAGAAAGTATTTCATTTCCCTCGGTATGGATGTTTCAAATAACTTTTTTATTTCTTTATAAACCATTCACAACTTCTTTCATCGTTCCCAGCAGAGATAATGTCATAAATATAAACAATAACAATGAGGTAATAATATTTAATTTATCTGATGTAGATATTTCTATCCAATCATCCTTTCTTGAAATTCATCTTCATTAATCATGTGTCTAATTTGGAATATAATTCCCATAAGTGCATTTTTTAGGCCCTAAAAATCATTTTTTTAATCTACACACATAAATGTTATCTTTTTAAAAATCAAAGACAAAATTTTGGTCAATATAAGCTTCATCTTCAAGATCACCATTCTGGAATGTGGATTTAATATCCATTTGAAATATCGTATAGCCTCACTGTGCAGAAATATTAAGAACGATTCTGACTGTTTCAAGTATTTCCACTAGAACAATGTTTTCATCAAAATAAATATCATCAATTTTTGAATACCCTTTACACACCAATATTTCATTGTTTCTTATCACTTCACAATCTTTATTCTGCTTGTTCTGGAAAACCTATTTAGTGCCAATAATGTTTTTACTATCAAGTTTGGGTATGAGTTAACATGCATCACTCTTTTCAATCTAATACACCTCTTCATTCAAAGCCTGAGCCCATTCTGGATACTCAAAATCTTATTTCACATCATTGGGCTCTACTTTTGAATATAAATAAGTGTGTTTAATAGAATTTGATGTTCTTATTGTTTGAACATTTTGATGTTGATCACCAATTATATTTTGAGCTTCTACTTAATTCCTTAGACTTGGATGAGATTTTCGAGTATCATCCTCATCACTGGAAATGTCTGAGTCTGATTATCCATCTTATGTATGAATAAAATTGCATGAATCCTTATCATAAATGTTTTCTTTAACTTTATCAAATTTGTTTTCTTCTGAATTTTTTTTCCATTCTCATATATTTCAATTAATTTCATATCTATAGAATCAAAAAATTATTTTTTCTCTTTTTCAAAGCATCTATATCCTTTTACTTCCGAAGCATATCTAAGAAAGATTCCATATTCACCTTTCTACTCAAACTTTTCATAGTTTCCACCTTTCTTCTTTATAACACATTGACATCCAAAAACTATAAAGAGTTTAAAACTTGGATTCCTTCCATATAAAAATTCATATGGATTCATATATGAATGAAGCCACTAGAAACATCGGTTTTGAATATAACCAATAGTACTCATGGAATTCCTCCAAAATTAGTGAGAGAGGCCATGTTTAAGTAACATGGTTCTTACCATTTCAACCAAAATTCAATTATTTATTTTAGCATGCGCATTTTTTGGAGTATTTTATGGGGAACTATAATCATGTAGAATTCCAGGATTCTCAATATAAATTTAAAATTATTTACATTTGTATTCACCACTATTATTAGTTCTCAACCTATTCACTAAATACTCACATTCCTTTAAAACATTCCTTCTGAAACATTTAATCTTTTTAAAAGAATATGATTTATGTTTCATATACATAAGAAAAGTAATATGAGTAAAATAATAAATGAATGTGATTAAGTACTTATCTACATTTTTTTACTGTTTTCTCATCAGGCCACAAATGTTGGAATAAATTATCTCCAGGTGTTTTTTTGAACAAATCTAAACTTTTTTATTCACAAAATTTGTAATATTTCCTTTCTAAAAATAGTGTAACACCAATATTTTTTTCATGGAAAATAAAAAATATCTCAAACACTATCCATTTTAGGTTATTTTCTCATATTTGTATGACACGTGTGTCCCTGCCTTTTATTCTATAGTTTATTCTCTTCCACCATAACAAGAGTTTTGTTTTTTCACAAATCTGAATGAAATTTCATTTTGTATGTTCGCCTCTTGTAATAATATTTCAATATTTTTCACATTTCAAAATTAACCCATATTTCCTGAAGATAATGTTTTACCCTCATCCCATATTTGTGAGACACTTAGCAAGTTTTTTTTAACCCATCATCATACAAATATTTTGTGGATTTCAACTTCTCTTTTCCAATGATGGTTGATCCAACACCTTTGATTATCAAGGAGGCATCATTTCCAAATTTCATTATGGCTTATTTAAATTATTTCACATTATTAATAAATTTCAAGTCTCTTTTCATATGAAAATAACACCAAATATCAATAATCCATTGGCGTTCCCCTTTTTTGGTTTTCAGTACAGCTTCAATAATAAGATATTTTACATATTTCTTTTCTTTATTCACATCTGCATTATGAGATTTGTTTAGAAACATTTTTTCCCATAAAAAAACAAGACAACCTTTTGTAATATGAATAAGTTTTTCACATATCTCACAAATAGTTTTCAAAGGTTGGAACCTATTTTCATTTTTTTACTTCACATCTCAAAACATTTTAAGACTTCATCTTTTGAGGGAATTGACTCCCCCTTAACGTCTAACTTTCATAACCTATGGAATAATTGTAAAATTGTTGGTGAACCAAAATATATTTTCTGTATTTCTGAATCCACCATAATACCACAAATATCTATAGAAGGATTATTTTACTCTGAAACATCCATATGGATTGGAACTGTAAATGCGTTTCTTAGTTGCCTTCTTTACTTTCTTTTCTGAGCCACCAACCTTTCTGTTATCAATTAGAGTTTTCCTTTTATTTTCTGCATTATCCAAACTATAAGTATTTAAAACATTATAGAATCATATTTTTTCAAAACCTTTTTGGACTTAGGGTTATTCAATACTTCTGACTTCCCAACTTGGTTGGCCTTGGCCACATATATAAGTTTCCCAGCATTCTTTATTTTATAAACAATTACAACTTTCGTATCACCCTTTGAAGGTACATTTTATTGAACTTTTTTTGGTCTCTTATTCTAAAAACTTTCACTAACTCCAGTGATTGAGTTTTGAAAACTTTTATTTTTCTTTTCAGTTTTAGAATGTTTTTTTGGACAAGGTATAACTCTTCTTCTTTTGCATTCAACTTCACTTCCAGATGCTCATTACGATTCTTTTCATCTTGAAAATATTTCTTCAAATCAAAATTTTTCTTTACAATATTCACTTTCTCATTAGAAAAACATTCTTGATTGATTTTTTAATAGAATTAATATTCCAACTATTTTTTTTGATTTTCAAGAATTTTGATCTTTCTCAAACATTATTTCAATTTTTCATTCAATTAAATTTAAATTTGAGTTTCTCACTCTTCATACCTACGGATTATGCATTATTAATCATTCACCATTGCAATAAAATTGTTTTCAATACCATACTCAATATGTTTTTTAGATTCAACATCGCTACCTTCTTCTTCTTCATCTTTCGATAAGAAACATCTTCTTTTGAAGTTGAAGAATTTTCTTTCTTTCCTAGTGGAATACAATTTTCATTTATCACTCTATTTCTTACAGAATCTTCTTGGATATCTTTTTTCTTTATTACTATATTATTTTTTAATTATTTGATGAAATTGGACGAAATGATCCCAATAGCTCTACATTATAAAAAATCAAGGGAAGTTTCCCTTTTTATTTCCCTGTACCACTTTTCACATTTCTAGAAAAAAAGGATAAAATATTACCAAGATTTTTACATACCTAGTGTTCATAATTAAAATAGACAACATCATATTCAATAAGAATATTATTTGAATTTTCTTTCTTTACATGCTTGAAATACATTTCTCTATCCATTTTTCATTTTATTTTCAAATCATTCTCCCTTATCATTTTATAAGCAATGAGAGTGTTATACAGATCATCAAGAGATAATGTTTTTGGATTTATATCTTCTAATGAAGAAAATTTTTCATCAAACATGTTGGGAATAATTCTCAAAATATTTTCAACAATTGTAGAGTCATACAAATTTTCACCAATATATCTGATAGTAATCACAATGTCATTTACCATAGTAAATAAGTCCTCAATATATTCATGCTCACCCATCTTAAGTCTTTATATTTCAATCTTTATATTTTTAACTATTACTTTTTTAACTTTTTTATTTCCTATATATATGTTTTTCAATTTATCCTATATACCCTTGGATATGGAAACCCCTTTAACTCTTAAGAATTCAATTTCATAAATTTATGATAGTATAGCATTATTGGCCCTTTAAAAATTCTTATGATAAAACTTATCAATAGGTGTTAATAGAACATTATCATCAATGGGAGGAAACCCAACTATTGTAGCATGAAGAATATCATAACTAATGGACATAAGATAATGAAACATTCTATCTTTCCATATATGATAATTCTTTCCATTGAATACCAGAATACCTTTATTATTCACACAATTCAAGTAATCCATCCGAAAATTATAAGTCAAGGAGACCTACCTCTGATTCTAGTGGTAAGATCCCATGCATAATGATTGTATCACTAAGAGGGGTTTGAGGTGAATTAGTGATACTTTTTATTTTATGTTTTTTTTAAATTGAAGCAACCTTCACCTCTTATTAATGATTTTATTCCCAGCGGAAAATAATTCAAACCCACATCCACATGAACATGTGTATTTAAAAGGTTCGCTATTAAATAAGAATATATAAGTCATTGGTATAGTATGTATATAATACCATACCACACAATCCACTTAATATAATACTTGGATTAAAATGAGTAGGATATAACAATTCACTAATTTATCACTATTTAAAAAATTTAATAGGGTGTGTTCACCGTCTTAGAAAAAATATGGTAATAGGAAGTTTATTTAACAACTCATGTTACCTTTTCTTCTTTTCAACTTTCAAAATGTATTGAATTGAAATAAATTCTTCAATTTCTTACCCAAAAGAAGGTAAGAGCCTCCTGGACTTTGTTAAAGAAAATCCATGTCTGATTTTCTCAGTCCGATTTCCCCAAGTATGATTCTCCATGATACGATTATTCTCGATATGATTATCCTTGATAGGATCTAGGTACAATCTCCCCAATATGATTCTGATCAGTAAAACTCTCCCTTGGCCCAGAAACCACAATATGAAAAACTTGAATTCGATTATCTAGCTGGATACGATGATCATCCGAAAACGATGGAAAATCAAAATATGGAAATCAACTGAGTACAATAATCTCTGAGTATGATGATCATCTAAATAAAATTTTGTGATCTTGTTTCTTATCTTACACTTCAATATGTCAAAACCGTTTCCATAAAAGTGAGTACGAAAACTTCTTCTTCTCTTAGAAACTCTAAGCTTCTCTCACATGAATAGTGCATCAGTCATCAGAAAAGTAAAATATACATTTTCCCTTTTATAGCTGACCCTTAAGTATCTTTACTGAGAATCCCAACAATTTAACACTATATCAAACTCACCCTAATAAAAATTTCCCCGAAAATCTCAGGTAAATTTTGAACTCTTCAACTCTTCTCAAAGCTTCTCAATTTTTCTAAAATATTTCACTTCTTCTTCAGAATTTCATTTCAATTTCTAGTTAAATTTAAATTCACGACTCTAATTTCCTAAAACTGGTATCTTTAATACAAATCTCTATATTAATTGAATATTAATTTATAAAGAAATGGATAGCACTTGACTGCTAGAAATGATACATTATATTAATTGAATACAATCAATATTTTTACTATCGATCTCCTCCTTGATTTCACATCCTAGAAACTGTTCTTTCAAACTAATTTTACTTCTTTAGTTCTTCTCTTGACGTAGTTGGAAATATAAAACAATTAAACTCTGATACAAAGTCTCTTAACCTAATTAAATACACATCATCTTCTTAATTTATTCATTTTTTTCTCTTGACCCAATTTAGATTCAAGACTTCTTCTTCTCCTCTTATCTTGATTCGGTTGAAACTCATTCTTGAGTATAATTAGTTAGATGACATGAGTATGATATAAGTGATTATGATCAAGATGAGTATGAATTTCTTGGGTACTATCATTCTGAATATGATCATTTTTTGGTACAATTGCCTGGGTATGATAATTTCTCTCTTGAGCCTGATTCTGATCATCCTGGGTAAATATTGTTTGCTATGCTTCTGATGGATGATTAGATGCTACCGTGAATCCGTATAACCTCTTTCTTCACTTAAACCTAAATATGATAAATCTAGGGACATTTTGGAATACCTCTTTTCTATTACATACATGACCGATCAATATGAAAAACAATTGACCACATATTATTAAATACCCCTTTATTTCATCAATCATTCATTATAAGTTTCACCACTTACTTATGAATTTTGATAATTACAAATTAGTATAGCATCATCACATATAATTTATCACTGTCGTACAGACTCTGATATTTTATTAAAACAATAATTTCTTTCATATCGAATTTACAGTGAATTATATGATAATAAATTCCTTATTATGATCTTCTCCCATTCTATACCCAATGTGAGTCCAATCAAAAACATTTCTACCAAACTACTTCTTCTCATTACGATTGATAAATTGAGTCTGATTCTTTTTAAAAATTATTTCAATACGATTTTTACCCAAAAAATTGAGGTCATTTCCTTTCTTCAAAATATTTCCCTTAAAAACAAATGAGAGAACATTAAAATGAATACCTTCCATATTAGCTTGGTCTTAACATAACATTCCTACACTTACCTTCATTCCCCAATTTCTTCTTATCATTAGATTTTGTGGTAACACTCTCTAAAGAGGGATAAAACCATATATTGTATCCTCAAGAACATCATATCTAATGTAAAAAAGATAATATAACATTTTATCCTTATAGATTTTATTATTCTTCACATCAAAAAAATAATGCACTAACTATTAATAGAGTTCGGAACATCCATGACAAAACTCTACAAAAGAATCAATGAAGAAAAACATCGATCTGATACCACTAGAAATGAACAATTTGGATCTATACGATCACTTATATGTGGAGGTGTGAATATGTGATATTATATTTTTATGTTATCATACTTAAGAAAAAACCTTCATCTATGGTATGTGAGACTTAACTATTTTGAAAAATAATAAAACAATTGCAACAACAGAAACCTAGGTATTTGAAAAGTTCACTACTCAAAAAGAGTATCTTATCCTTGTCATGGTTTGGAATTAATCCAAGTGAACACAACCCACTAGAAAATAATCCTTTTGGTGGTTATAAAAAGTAGTTAATATCCTTTTACATTTATAGAACTATAGTCAATCAACAGTGTACATTATTCTTACATAGATAAAAAATAAAACCATGTTTTTGTGACAATTATAGGAACCTTTACTTACATGGTTTAGTATATTATCATTGTACTTCTTGAACTTTATCAATACTTACTATTCATGAAAGTTATTATTATCTTTCTTCCAAAGATTTTAAAAAGTACATCTTCATAGAATTTTTCAGGTAACTGAAAATATTATCTTTTCTCTATCTAGTAAACACAATCTGATGAAACATTATTGAGTACCCTATTTGTCTTATCAAATTTGTATGGTTGGTCACTTTTTTCATAACAATACCTCATATTGTTTTTCACCTCATACCTCATTGAACTATTCATCTAAACACTTATTCACACCATACGTTTGATACAAACGCATGGTAAGACACTATCTAGTATCATTTATACTAATGATACATCAATCCGTTTATCCAATCGACTTCCTATTTTAGTACCACTTCCCCTATCTAAACAAATTTTCCAACTTCCTATGTAAATAAATCCCTGTTATATAAGTAAATTGCCTTCAAAATTTAGGGATACATGAAAACATCAATTCAAAATTCCAGAAAAAAACATTAAACATATCTCCCAAACCCTTTCAATATTTTTCCTTATTCAATTCTCCTAAATTTTAGGAAATGTCCTAAAGACCAAGTGTCAATAAACATCGTAAAATCATCCAAATATCTCTATGAGAATCCTGAATATTTTCTATGTGATTTTTTGAAAATTAAATGATCAAAATTGCATCATTATATATAAAATATTTTCAAACTTGTGATAAATTACTTTGATCCTTTCATTTGGTACATCTCTAAAAAGTTCTTCCAATGGATGAGACTTTTATCGGTGTTCCTAAAAAAATTGTTAGGAACCTCTCAGAAAACTTTTTCTTAACTATTTATCCATATTATTAATTTCATTAGAAACCTTCAAACACTCCCTTCATATGGAAACCTCTAACAAATGGTCTGTAAATAGTTACCTCTATACAATCACATCAAATTTAGACTTCTATCTAATGACTCAAAGAATTATTCATTTCAAATCACAAACATTATACATGAAAGTCTGATATGCTTCATAAAAAAGAAAAAAATTACCCAATGACATTGAAAAAGGACTATCTGATTAACTCAATCTAATGAAAGGGTGATTTCATATCCAATGATCTTTTCTATAGATTTCTTTCTAAATAACTTACAACTGAAGTCAAACCAGTGCATATGGTAATTTTATAGAATGAAATTCAATCTTATGTTTTTTAACTAATGAAATTTCACAAAGAACGTTATTCTATACTTGTTCAAACAACATAAGATTAATATAATTTTTAAATATATGACCTATATCATTTTCTAAAATATACTCAACCCTATAAAATTGGTTTAAATTACATAAAACTGCTTTGTATCATAATATTTGTACTATCACGCCACAAAATCCCCTTTTTACAAAATCGTGGATCATGAAAATTTTCCTTTTTCATGGTGTTTACAAATATAAGAACTGAAAAGCATCTCTATATTTGAAACATCACTATTCCTTTCATAAAATGGAACTTGAGAGAAAATTAAGATAAACAATCATCACTATAACTCTGACCAATCACATCATACCAGTAAACTCACACTGTTAGACTCGGTTTGAGACACTCAAGATGGTAAAGTTCATCCAATCACTTTTTAGGGATATCATAATAGTTTAAGGTGGTTCATGTATGAAAAAAAGTTATAACTTTGAGAAGACCTTATTTTTTCTTCTTCTTTGTAAAAAATCTCCAAAATTATTAGTCCCAATAGATTTAATTGAATTTTTTTACTATAAATAATAGTTACTAAAACCATATTAAATTAATCTTATCATCTATAACATTGGATATAATCTTAGGCTATCATCATTTAGAGTTACTTTACTTTTAATAGAATGTTTTATTTTTTACTCATTTTGTTTCTCAGTAATAGCATGAGGGGGTAGTTCTTTATTAATAAGATTTTAATTGTATTCTGATTGTTTTTAGTGAAATTATTCATTTATATTAGTCTATGTTCTGAATTTTCATTCACTTTATTTTTCTATATCATATCTCCTTCTTCACACAAAACCATGGGGTGTTGATTGATGGAATGAATTTTTAAATAATTGAATAATAAAATTGATTAATAAATGACCATTTTGTATGTTAGAGTAATTTTGTTAAAATATTGTTTTGGGTAACTATTCTTTTAAATTAACATAAGTACATGACCATGAGAAAATGATAAATTATGGGTTAGATTGTTAATTCCATGTCCAATGATTTTCTGAGAACCAACCCGAATAATAGAGTGTATAATAAATTATAGTTTCTATTTCACTAATACATGATATTTCTCCTTTTAATATTAGTGAGATTTTATTAATCCTGATTTTTTCAATTTTCTATTCATTTTGATCATTTTTATTTATTTATTTTTCTTCCTAAAGATCATCTCTATGGGTTCGACCTCAGACCACCCACTTGCAACATTATTTTGATCAATAGTTAGGAATAAAAATTTATAAATTCAGATATGATACGTCATATGAACCAATGACACCGTTCTCAACTTTAGGGTTATTAGTACCATTTATGGGAACATTAATTTAGGGAACCCATGAAAATTATAACTTTTTTACTTTAATTTTTTTTTCAATTTTTTCATTAGTATGATTGGTTTTCTAGAATTATGATTTTCAGATAATATCATTTAAGTATGGGTTCTCAACATAAGTAAAAGAGAAAATATTTTCTATTATGAACGCAAGTTATAGAAAATAGTATGTTGGTAGATGAAATAAGAAAACATGGTTGGATTAAAGTTAAAACATTGAGAGGAACTTGTTACGTAAGAAAGATATCTAAAGAAAAGGAAACTCATGGAATAACATCTACCCTAAAGTATGGGTGTAAAAAATTGTATCTTGGTATCTTTGAAATAAATAAAAAATTAAAGTTAAATTTAATGGACATAAAATTGATTTCAAATTCAATTTAGTTAAATAGTATACCATAGGTGGATCCTAACATACACCTATAAGGTTTTATTGAAATCTATTATACTTAACTATGCCTCCAAAATTTTTTAAAGGATATGATTTCTTATATTTTCACTAAGATAAAAATCAATATAATGGATCCAAATATTTTCACCATATTCCATCACTACAAGGAATTTTATGGATAGGATTATCCTAAAAATATTCTTTCATCACTCCAAATCAATTAGTATTCAAATAAATATTTTAAATTTCTATCATTATATGATAAATCAATTATATAGTAGGGGATTTGTTTGAGTACATGTTAATGACATTTGCATATCATGGTATAGATATATGGATTCTAATTTTAATGTTTTATATGGTTTTTTATAAGGTAAAATGTTAATTATGGATAATGTTTTAGGCGGTTCATTTATGTATTTATTACATGGTTAACACTATGTTTTTTATATTAGATTTTGAGCAATAATTTTCAACAGAAAATAGAACAATTTCAAATGAATTAAATTCATATATTTGATAGTAATTTATATACAAATACCCTAATGGAATCCTTTTAAAAGAATAGGGATATGATAATTGATATACACTAACCCTACGGTATGTATATAAAGACTGCTAATAATATTGATTATAATCATCATAGTAATTTTTATGGTTTGATGAAAGAACATATCAAGGATACTAACCAAGAGAAATGATGCTTTCACAATAATAAGGATCATTTATTCTTTTTAAAATTAATTCATTAGAGAATTCCTTGTTGAAATTTTTGACAATAGTCATGGTAGTCATTAATAAGATGAAATTATATTGGAATGATCAAAATGATTCTATAATTAATCTTATGTACCAAGTTATAGAAATTGTAAACCATATCAAGGAGAGGCCAAGAGGAGTTCTACTATATGACACAAAAGTCAACCCATGTATAGAATTGAAGGTTATCACCTTAAGTAGTGGAAAACAATGGATGATAGTGTTGAAGGAAGTCGAATATAATAAGATAAGTTACTATAAAAATAAATAAATAAAGGGGGAATGATGAATGAGAAGTAATAATATGCTAATAAAGATGTTATAGAGGAATCCCCCACACCTTAAATACCACCACAACCATTTACAAAAGGTATTAATTAATGGAAGGTTGATAATAAGACATGTATGTTTTGAGAAATTTTAAAGAAACATATAGTTAGCATTATATTTCAAAAGTGTTCATGAAAATTCCCAAATAAGTGATGTTAATGAAAAAGTCAACTTTAAATAAGTTGAATTTTAGGGAGACGATCATAATATAACTCTTGGGATAATTCTTATCCATGGATTCATGGATTATACCAATAAAAAATTCCAGTTATCTTTTAACTTATTGTTAATATTAAATCTTTTGATTTTAGAAAATCATCATGTGACTTAATTGTGAATGTGTAAAACATATCATATTCAGAATTTAAAATATTTTAATTCAAGGAGATGATGACCAAAAAAGTTTTTCTGTAATTTGAATACATACCATTGATATATCCTTGAGTTTTGATTGACTAAGTATTTATTGATGTGAAAAAATTATATCTTCCAGTGGACTTCATTATGAATGAGATAGAGGAAGAGAAAACACCCATAATTTCTGGAATTTCATTTTTTAAAATGTGGAGGGAATTTATAGATGTTCAATTTGGGGATTTATTTGTAGATTTTAGTGATGTGAATGTAATGTCTAATATTCAACAGGTCGTGGATAATTTAAGTGATGATAACAAGCTATAATTAATGTATGTTGATTCCATTAATGAGAGGAAAGAAGTAGTTTCTTGAGAGGATTAAAATATAGGTTCAAGTATTATACATTCCTAAGGTATATCTTGTGAAATGTGGAATAATAAAGAATTTAAAAATAATGGTTTAGAACCCTCTTGAAAATGAGAAAGATAATTTTAATCAGTCACTCATGGAATGAATAAAAATTTAAAATTAATAAATATAAAATTCAAAAACAAACAGAATAAATTTATTGGTCATTGTCTTTATCTAATAAAATGTATCATGTTCCAACCTTTGGTTTTGAAAATTTCCCTCACACCATTTATCCTTTGATCATCCAGTAATACCCCTCTTCCGATCTGACCTCCTCTCATGTTGTGGTCACTATTGAGATTCATAAAATGATTAAGATAGGGTCTATTTTCACTCTTTGAACCTCATTCATTGATGTTATGTGTAGTAATTTTCCCCCAGTTTCTCCCCATTAATACGAAGTTCAAGATGATGATCTATGTGATCTAGTTCAAGATGTAGTTCAATATATTGATATTTTTTCTGCTTTAATCAAAATATCTATTAAAAATATGATTTTTAAAGAAAGTTAACTAGTAGTTGTAATTTTAAATGTGGAGTTTGTGAATACAAGTATGTACTATTTGTGGGACCTCTCATCCATGTCTGGGTTAGATCGACATTTTGTTTCAACATTTACCAGTTGGCTAAATTCATATTGGGGAATATAATCACTATTCATGTTTTGTCTCCTTAGTTTGAACAACCTATGTGTCTAATCTAATTATATGATGACTTTGGTTTTTCAGGTTATGCGTTACATGAGTCTTCAATCGATCCCACTAATGGCCTCTTTATTTTCATAATTGGAAGGACCTATCATCTTCTCTAATGTGGATTTGCCTCCTAGGCTTACAACTCCCCTTCAAAAACCAAGTTGTTCTTTAGGGTATAAGTGACTCACTAAACTATTTTCCTTGATCTGAATGAGCTACCTTTGATATGATGTTCCATATAACCCATCATATCTATATGGAAACTGATTTATCCAAGACCCTTCCAGATCATATGAAACATATTCTGGGGGAAATATATTTGGATGGAAAATAATCTGTTATGAATTTGAAGTTCGATACTATATCACTATCATAATTTGGAAAATAATGGTGGCTGATACAATAATATCTCTCTTTATAATTTAAATTAGCTGACTCATTTTGTGTATTAGGTACATTTGTACTTTCTATAGAGCTTAAGTATGTATTTTGTGTAGTAATCCTGATTCTAATAGATATAATCTTCATTATGGGACTTATCGACTCATATCCTCTCTAACATGACTCAGGTGATTGTTGTTTTATATCCATGTAAAGTGAATATGAATGTGAGATGATACTCTTCATTAAGTGTGACCTATTCATCAATGCCTATGGAATTACCTATAAAGGACTCTTCCGCAGTCACTCCCACTCTGAAATATATAACTCCAACTATCAAACATTTAAGGAATTATAAATGATTAGTTCCTTAATATATAGAAAAGATAATGAATATCCTTTATCACCTATAAAATCATTTACTATATATTTCTCAATGGGGGAATGTTCTAAGGAAAATGATCTAATTAAGAGGAGTGTCATTATGTCGTATTCTCCTATGATTGTGTTATCAGGCAACACCCTTTCCTTACTTGTGTAAGATCCAAATTCATAAAAAATTAAATTAATGAGGTATATAAATTCAAATAAGTGTAACCTATATCATAATAGGATCACATATTAATCCTTACACATTCACAGTAAAAGGAAGATCCTTCACAAAACTCACATGTTTTGTTTCTTAGGATGGTGAAAATAATGAAGTTATTGAGTAAATTTTTTATGTAAATTAATTTTAATATCTATAATACAATTGAATATCAGAGGGATTTCAATTACTTCCAAATTTAAATATATAAATTGGGATGTTAGTGCTTGTTACGGTAATATTCTCATGATATTATAGCCTCACCATAAGGGGGAATGTATTCATTATTTTTCCACCATGTTAGGATTTCATTACAACATGAACTCCCCTAACAACTGCCATATATAGGTTTTTTGAGAGATATTATTATTCTTGATAATATAATTACAATGAAAAAATATTATCATGGTCATGGTGAGATGGATAGATAAATATTTCTTCTTCACTATTGTGTATCCTTGTTTTGATTTAATTGAAATGTCTCATCTATAGAATGAGATGACTAATTTTACCCTGGAGAGTTCACTGACTTTATGGGAGGATAATTTTACAATATCAGGAATCATTCATAAAAAAATTGAGGATTTGGACCATCCCAGATATATTTTTGGATATGTTAAATGGATTCATCAATGGAAATAAATTAATGGACCTGGGCTTCACAGGTGTCTTAATAACCTGGTGAAATAATCTTAATGGTAAGAGACGTGTGATTATTCAGTTGGACATATTTTTATCTAAGATGCATGGTATGAATTATTTCTATAGTTTTTAGGTTACTCACCTTCCCTAAAAAATATTATATCATTCTAAACTAATTTTTTTATTAGGGGTAAATGTTTTGTAGGAATTAAAAATATGGATAAAGCAATAGATGGACCATAGACACTGGTTATCATCAACTGATTAGAACTTGTTTTAATAAAAATACTAGTATCACGCCCATATGTCAACTATATGGGAAAATGAAAACCTCAAGCAGGATATTTTATAGTTGATTTAGAATCATATAATGAATGTTGATTTTTTTAATCTTAATAACTGACATGGAATCTATAGATGAATGTTTTTCTAGTGGAATGGAACCTAAAATCCTATACAAAAATGTCCAAGAAACAAGACTAAATAAACTTGGTATTTCTACAAGATACTATAGAGTCTATAGAGTGATCTATGGAATTATGGTTATAGGATGGTGAAAATAAAACTACTTGATTCCATGTGTGAATTAAATATAAATAATACATATTAATATGTCACATACTTAAGGAGTATAAATCATTTGAATTAGATAACGATGCTCTTGGTGACCTCTTTATTAGGCACTTCTATAGACTCTTACCACCCTTATATCTTAATATTATCTTTGTGGCCATGGTTTATGAAGGTATTAGATTGTAAATAATTTTTTTGAAATAGTTCAAGAGTTATTTAATGACTTTATTTCTTGTCTTTCAAAAGAAAACTTTATGTATAAATTTTTCAAATGTACAGGTGTTAAAAGTCAACTTGTATTTAATGGTTTTATAGTTTCATTTTATATATTTTTATTAGAAATCAAAAGTAATGAATTCATCAATTAAGTGGGAGATTTTTTTAGGGGTGGTTATACACCAAAATATATGGAAACCACTACTATTGTCCTTGTTCCCAAGATACTTCACCCATACCAATTAAAATATTTTGGGCTAATAAAGATGTGTATTTTTTCATATAATATCAATAATATTATGGTTAATAAATATTATACATCATCTCCTTATATTATTGATGATGAGTATCATGGCATTATGAAAGGTTTATGTTTTCTGTAAGTAGTTGGCCTAGCCCAAGAAATGACGGTTGAGTTAGATCAGAAAGTATTGGAAAGTAAATTGATGATTATAATTGACATAGAGAAAAACAAATTACCAGAAAGAATGTCACTTTATTTTTTTATGTGACAAATATGGGTTTTTCTATTTTTTATATGATCTAATTTTTTGATATTTTTCTTCCCCATGAATGTTTATTTCACTTGTGGGTAGAATCATAAATTTTTTTCAAATCAGTTCATGGTATTTTTTAAGGGGATCCTATATCACTAACTCTTTTTATAAAGGCATAGTATGATATAATAAGAACATTGATTATTATTATAGAAGGGTTGGAAATGGTTTTTTATGTGGTAAGGTATGGGACACCAATAATTTATCACAATATATTTATGGATGATCTTTTGGTATTTATAAATGGGAAATATACATCTATGGAGAACTTTATAGGATTCCCCAAGACATATTTACTATGGTGTGGAAAAAAAATAAATATTGATAAATGTTTCTTTTTGGTGACTAATAAAATAGCTATGATAAGTAAAGAACATCTAGAGAGATATACAAGAATTGTGAATTGAAATTATCCACTTGACTACCATAGGGCTCTAATGATTCATGTAAATGTTAGGATTGGTATATTTTATGGGATTGTGTCAAAATTGGATCATATTATTTAGAATTCGAAGAATAAATTACTTTATTTTATTGCAATTATTACACTATGAATTTCCCAAGTGAGTATAATATTTTTTTTCAATTGGTCAATATGGGTTTAGAAAGCTGTCATGATGGTAAGAGAATTATTATATAATTTTAAAAATGAAATGGATTGCATTCATTATTAAGTATCCAAGTAAGTCTATAAGATTATTGACATACTTCCATGCTTTGTGAAAAAAACATTTTTGATGATTGTTGAGATGTTATTTAAATGAAAAAATTAGTGGTGTAGATAAATGAAGAATCATTGTCCAAAACATTTCTAAGAAGTTTTTAAGTGATTTAGAAGGCATATAAGTCAACTGAAGATGATTTCATTCTGTTTGAATTAAATAAGGAATTATACATATTCATATTAGTTATCTTCATCAGGTATGAAAATTCCTTATTTAAGAGTCTTCTAACGCAAACACATATTTAGTGATGTGTATAAATTAATTTATAAAAGAAAATAAACATTGAAAAGGTGAACCATGTAGGATAATTCAATCCATGTATAGGATTTGCGTAGGTATTTTTTAGTAATATAAGAGAATGTTGGGACATATCTGAGTAATACTGTGTTTTTGAATTCCATATCACATGGTTATTTTGGTTGATGTATGTGAATATACATATGTGGAAATATTCTGTGTAGAAAAATGCACATAAGAAAATTAAAATTCACATAAGGGAATTTCACATACATAATGGGTACAATTTTACAATTTTCCAAATTTTAAAATTTGAGTAGAGAGATAAATACTGAGATTCATGATGATTTTATTGAAGATATAGTTCATATATTTAAATAGTGTCATTATTATTTCCAAAAAAAATTAGAGAAAAAAATATTATGGTCTTAGTCTTTATGGTATTTAAAAAAATATATATTTATAGATTTTCTGAGGACATGGATAATTTATATCACCTGATAAAATGAAGAATGTGTCTTCTAAATATTTAAAAAATGAACAAGAATTTAATTGAGGAATAAATTATAAAATATATTGGCATATTTGAATGGAAAAATATCACACCTAATAAATATTAAAGAGTATCCAAATACGAATTGGAATTAAATATTTAATTAATATTATTTTTTTGTATAAATATATACTAATGTTCTACGAATAAAATATGTGCTTATATTGTGAAAATACAAAATGAATTATGATATATGATACAGATCAGTTTCAAAGTGAGAGAAGTTTCTAAATCCTAGATATCATTCACTAGAAAAAAATAACTTCTACTTGAGTATTCAAAATAAATAAGACTCAAATAATCCAAAGATATTAGTCATTTTCAAGAAATGTAGTGTTAATTAAAATTGGTTACTACTGATTTTCTTAAATTTTTTACATGTACAGACCTTTGGATTCATCTACATGTATAGGAGGACTATCATCAACTGTTGAAATAATTTTTTTTCTAAATCATCATTAATGAATTGAATCCTTTTCTAGTGGGTTCTACAAGATATAGAATAAATTGGATTATGTGTTTGTTGAATGTTTTTGAAGGGAACTTAGTGGAGTCTATTTTTATCGGACTGGTATGTATTTAAATGAAAATAGTTGTTTATGATTGTAGATAATAAATCTTTGGGAGGATAACCAACATAGAAAAGAATGGAATTTAAGTCCGAACCTTTTAAATTTCATGCGCTAATATCATTCATTTATTTACAACACAAGATGTAAGGTAATGAGAATTTATTGAGTGGATTGATAATATTAAATGGTTCAAGATATTTAGTTTAAAAGTTGAATTATTCATAAAAATAATAGCATTGATCCACCCCCCCCCCCTAGTAGCTTATCTGGCCTTGGGCACTACAAGTGGTATTAGATTGAGGATACCTATGACAATCAATAAAGTATTATGTGGTATAGATAATATTTACTCATTACATAATTGAGGTTCTATAACATTATATGTGATTAATTTTCATATATTGAAGAATAGGATACTACAGTATCTATTATCACTAATTTTAGAGGTGAGATATACATTTGTATTTCGGTTTCAACACATTATTGAAGGAAGTTCTATGAATAAAGATGATAAAAAATATGGATTTACTTAGAAGGGATCATAATTTTTTATTTATGTCTCTATTAGAAAAGATATATACCAAAGTTAGGGGTATTCATATTTTCAATGAAATCTAGTAAAAATTGAAAAGTGGTTATGAAGGTAATGGAAAAGATAAAGAATCCAAACTACTAGTATGGCGGGTCAAATTTAAAGACATGAATTTGGATGGTGATGAGACTATAAATGGCTAATTTACAAGGTTAAATGAAATTATAAGTAACATATGGGGTTTTTCGAGAATTAATAAGATTAAATCATTTTTAAAAAAATTTGAGAATTTTCCAGATCATATTAATTTAAAAATATTATCCATGGAAGAAAGAGTGAATTTAAAACTAAATGAGTTGCAAAACATCCTCATAGCCTATGAAATGGGAAATAATATGAAATTTAAAAATAAATTTGAAGATTAAATATCATTTGAATCAAAGATATATGTAAATTTAAAATAAGAAGAATATTTTGTGTCATGTAATTTAGTTAACAAGGAATACGATAAAGACTCAAACCAAATCATGAAAATTTTAGTAAATGGATTCAATAAGGAAAAATGGAAAAGAAAATTTAATAAATTTATAAGATGTTATAATTGAAATGAATTTGGTTATATGTAAAAATAATAATTTAAAAAATATGGTTGAATAATATGAATTAGATGAGGAGTATGATAGAAAACAAAATTAAAAGAAGGGTAAATATAAGAAGAAGTAGTTTGGTAGAAAAAGAAGAAGTTTAATGATAAAAAGGTAACAAGAAATATCAAGTTCGTTTGATGGTGAGTTAAATTTATTTTCAAATGTTGAGAAATGATTTGATTCATCAAGATGTTATTTTGATGTAGACGATATGATTTAACTTGACTAAGAACTAAAAAAATAGTTAGAATATTTTCTTGAGAAGATTTCCCTTCCCTCTAAATATAGAAGAAGGTATAGAAATAGAATAATAAGCTATCCACTAAAAAGGATGAGTTCAATAAAAATATTTTGGCCAAAGAGAAAATGGAGATGAATAGAATGGTGGTAGGTTGTATTGATGAGATCAAGAAGAATAAAATTAAAAATAACTTAATAAAGAAAATTGGTTTCTGGTCTTGTTGAAAATTAGTAGTAAATGATGTAGACCCATTTGAGATGAATTCCATAGGTTTCACTATTTAGAATGATTTGAACACGCCCATATAAGGCTTCAATATATATACATTAGGGTGTTATATTAAATTTCACTAATGTTTTTTCACTAATAATTCCTAGATGATATATACTACATGTAATGATTTTATTTACATGGTTCCTAATATATCTCTTACTATGAATCTTCATAAAATTCTCATTCTAGAATGGGTATTGGAACTAGGAATCAAATAATATGTCTCTATCACCATTCTCCATCAACTATATATTGTGTCCCTCCATATTGAGCAATGCACATAGAGTGTTTATTGTGGAAGGTGGGTCCGTTGGAAAGCACCACTTACTGGGTATAAATTCAACATGAATAGTTCATCTTTTAACAATATTATATATTGGGGATGGGTAGTATAGGATCACCGAGGCTCAATCATTATAGATCATACATCTCACGTAAGACATGAAAAGTCTATTTGAGTTGAGGGAAAGGATCTCCTCTTAGGCCTTAACCATCCTAGGAGAGGAATATCTGTCTTTAGAATATTGAACATGACATGTTGCTCATTATTAAATAATTAATGGACCTAGATACATCCCACTAGTTAGTCCAATATAAAATGCTCACTTGTTCTTCCAATGTACAATGTTTTACAAATTTAACTCATATATAGAGTGAAGGAAAATTTTTGGTTCTTTCCCTGGCCCCTCATGGTAAATTGGCAAATAATGAGGTGGTATTTTGATGCATTGTATTCTACAACTAATATGAAATTGTCTCACTCATGATGATTCCATCAGTCTACACTTTTTCTATCAACCTTGATTTGAGGATTTCTAGGATTCTCTTTCTTTCTTTTATATGATTTTTTTAATATTTAATGATAATTTATTATTTCAACAAGCATAGATATTTTATATAAATTTCATCTACATTGACCAATAAATCATTTAAATTGATGATTCATAAAATTAAAATACTCAAGGTTGTCTTCTCTTATAAATATATTATCCTATTCATTTATTCATTCCAAATTTTATATCTAAAATAAGGAATGATGGTATTATGAAGTAACTCTTTCATTTAAGATAATAAAAATAGTAATAATTCTAATTGTGTAAGGAAAAAACTCCAAACTCAAAAATAATGTGAAAAATATGAACAAAGTAAAAGAGATAAATAATTCAAATAAATTATCCCCTATATAATGACGGTCTTCAAATTTAATTTTTATTATACTCTCATCTTATTCTTCCCTTTATCAATTATATTGACCAATAAAATCAAAATTACCAAAATATCATTGAAGATCCATTCAATTTAATAAAAAAATATAGGTGACCCAATAAATATCCTAGAACAGATTCTTAAGACTATATTTATAAATATTAATTATTAATTATTAATTCCTAATGAAAATTTAATAATATTTATGTTTCCTCATGTAAGAACTTTATTTAATGTGTTTTATCCAGACACTACCTCACTATGTCATGTAATAGAAGATCTAAAAGAAGATACCTAGTCCTAATAAAAAACTCCAAGTTAAGATTCATACACATAGATGTGTCTTCCCACTTACATAACAATAAACTTCACTCTTCTAATAGGTAGCACATTATTTACTTCAATATGATCAATCTAATAAATTTTATTCAATCATGGAAAATCTAATGTTAAATCAATGACTAACAAATATTATTGTCCCCATTTGAACTCCTCCTTTATAGTAACTTTCCTAGTATCCCTATTCATCCCAATAAGAAATCATTTATCCTTAATTTTACATGAATTCACCTTTTTCCTTAATAATATTATTTTCTTCCTTATTCCGATCAATATAAGAAATATCCACTAATTTTAAATTTTAGTAACTATTTTAATCTCCATCCATCTCATCAAAACTATGTATAACTAGATGATTATTAAAAGTAACATGATCAAAAACATCCCTCAAATAAAACTCAATAATTTGAATTTTAATAAATGATATTCTCATTGATTAAAAATTCACATCAATCAACTACCTTCTTAAAACTCATTCAATCTTGTTAAGGCATTGAAATAAATAAGTTTCATTATGATGATATTGGTATTTTTTTATTTTTGACCATTATACTTTTGAGACCATTAAATTTTTTCATCCTTTTAATCCCATTGAATCCATGAATGAACATAGTATATAAGCTACACTATAATCATAGGTTTCATTAATACCTTACTTTTGGAAATTTTGTCATACTTTATAATGGAATAAGAATATGGGAATAGGTTGTTTCATGATTTAAAGGGGATTATTATTGTTGGGGATGTTAATGATGTGATGTATTATCATTGTTTATGGGGAAAATTTTCATAATTATCATTTCATTGTTCATTATTTTTTACCCTCTCATAAAAAATAAAATCATTGAAAAGAAAATGAGTTGGGTGAAATGAATAAAATTGTGTTATTTTTGAAATCAAGATGAGCCTTGAGATGACAATGAGGAGTGTTGAATGATATCATTTTAGATGTATTTATTTTTATAGTATCATTTTTTCATTGAGTATTCAATTATTTATCATGCATTTTACTTTAGAGTTTAACCAAATTAATTATATTTATGTTATTCATGTAAATTTCCTTTTACCCTCATCCTTGTAGTTATTTTATCTTAAATCAAATACCTCAAGATTATTGTTGATTTTTTTATTTATAGGGTGGTGATTTAGAAGCATTATAAGTATTTGGTTATGATAAAAATATTTTGGGGTTGACTATAACTCTGGTAAAATGTTCCTTGACTAATGAAAAATTATTTTTATGGTATGTCAGATCACAAGATTCTTGCATATTAATAATAATCTAAAAGATGTGAATGAAATTCATGAATAGTATTTTCATTTCAAAAGTAGAAATAAAATGCATTTTTAATTAGTTTTAAAAAAAATGAGGATTTAAATATATGGATTTTATGTAATGCATATAATATATTATATATTGATAATGTTTTTATTTTATTGGATATTATGTTTAAATCATTGTAGAATGTGTTTTTTCTGATGACAGGGATATTTTTCACACCTAGTAAAGAAATATTTTTAGTGTTTGTCTGTGTGTTGGGGGTGATATCTATAATTCATGAATCATTTGATTTTTTTAATTTCATCAATTTTATTGATTGAATGACTATTATTTCCTAATTTATTGTTTTTATATGACATATGGTAGAAAATTACTACATATGGATTTTGGAAGAAAATAAGAAATAACGAAAATGAATAATATGTAGGGTTACATGTGGTATAACTGATAAATGATTGTTTGTTACATTAACATTGGGGGATACCAAGACCATGTGTAATACTTATTCTAAATAGTAGTCTAAAAATTTGAAAAGACTATATACTAGACTTTTCACACATGTTTTGATAATTGGATCAAAATTTATGCAATGTATTGGATGTCATTGTGATGCCTAAGGGTTATGTACATTTCCATAAATAATATTTGATACATGCCTAAAATTAAATATATGAGAGTGATGCAGAAGAGTAATTCCATTTTACACTCAAGGAAAATTCCTAAGGAGAAGATGTTTGGGATGGGATCTATGTTAGGTGAGCTATATATGTCAAATGGAATAATGGGAACACGTGATTAAATAGAAGACAAAGAGATATCTTATAATGTCGCAGCCTAAATCATCATGTTGTGATGTATTCATGGATGATATGTATCAAAGGTAATAAAATCTATTTCACTGTGACAACTGGAAGCATATACTGTGATAATGGACTTGAGGTGGCGATAGTGTGAAATTTAAGACTCATTAGGTATTATCATATTTTGGATTGGGTTTTCTCTCCCTGAAAAATCATCTTACACTATGGTTTATAAATTTACTACATTTAAAGGAGTTTTTAATTCCATGTAGAAGGAGTTATTATTTCATGACTTAGAAGATTTAAAATATATGATAAATATGGATGGATATAATGTGTTTTTGTTAATATTATCATGTCATGAGTATGAAACATTGAGGGGGATTGTTTCATGAATATTATTACCCCACCATGAATTATATATATATATATATCAGAGATATCATATTCACTGTCTCATATCCTTATGGTCTATTAAAGTTATATTTTTAAAGAGTTATAGGGGTGACATGGCTCATATTTAAATGGTATTTTTGGCGTATTTAATCTGGAGATTAAAAAGGATATATACATCAAAGATAATTATAGAAAATTAGGGAGATTACATTATATTATTTTTCTATAAATGATGATTCCTACTGACACTAAGAATTAAATTTGCATGAGGGAGTAGTTATTAAGTAAAAAGGTTATATAATTAAGTGTTATTGATATTATTAATGTTATTTTTTTAGTTCATGTTATGTTTTTGAATTTAATATTTTATTCTATATCATTCCTCTTCCTTTCTGGATGATCATTTGGTGTTGATGGATGGTATAGTCATTTAATTATTTCACCAATCACTTTGATTTTTGAATAACTACTATATAAGATAGAGTGATTATTTTCAAAAATAGTTTTGGGACCTTGAATTTTAAATTTACTAAAGTACATGACCATAAAAATGTGAATTTATAATTAAGATAGTTAATTCTAAGAAAATTTATTTTCATAGTCCCATCTCCAACAATAGCTTGGAAAATAAATTATACCACCTTCTTAACTAATACATGATCCTAGACTAACCAACCTTGTTATAATTTTATTAATAATAACTTGTTAAATTTTATTTTATATTTTATTATTTAAATATCTAATTTTTTCCTGAAGATCGTATCTATCGGTTTGACCCTATACTACCCATTTTTTACACCATTTTATTTAGTAGTTGTGAATATAAATTTATAAATTATAAACTTGATAACGCATAGAAACTATTATCAACTTAAAATATTTCATTTATATCTATTTTAATAAGGTGATTAAAAATTGTAAATCTAATTCAATTATATAACTAATTTTGATAAGTGTTATTTAAATATTCATGTGTAATTCATGATTTTACATTATATATATTCAAATGAAATCATGACTTGATTCCATTTTTTTAATATATGAATTAAATAGGAATATAATTTTGTTTCACCCAACTCAATATGTAATGAAAATTATAATTCATTACATAAACACATAATCGATTTTATTTCATATTCTTCATCAATATTATAGGAGCTTAAATATCACTCTCAAAACTCTTCAAATAAAATGAAAAATATTCATTAATTAACTACTCAAAATCTCAAATATTTTAACTTAAATATTCTTATATTTAATGACATATAAAATCCATTTTCATGTATTTTAGTGACATAAAAGTCTTATAGAATACCATAATTACATATGGTAGTGATTAATTAATAATTATATACTTACTCTAACACTTCATAT
The DNA here is from genome assembly GCA_963277665.1 of Viscum album. Classification (NCBI taxonomy): domain Eukaryota; kingdom Viridiplantae; phylum Streptophyta; class Magnoliopsida; order Santalales; family Viscaceae; genus Viscum; species Viscum album. The sequence goes on from OY728139.1 coordinate 501,296,931, forward strand.
TTTCATAATTTTTCTCATAGTATTTTCTTTTTGTTCCACACTATAAATTTTAGGAGTACTCCTTCATTACAAATAAATTAAATCACAATCAAAATTATTATGTAGTTCTCTAAAATTATTAATTATTGAGAATTATCCAGTATTTATAGTGAGTAATTCAATATAAATACATGTGTTATTAAATTCACCACTTTATAATATACCTCTACTACTGAATAAGAAATAAATTTGTTTCCTATAAATTTGTTTTCAATTAAATAAACCTTATTTTTTACCATAGATCATAATTAATGATTTTTCCAAAATTAATTATTCAATTTTTATCTTAAATTTACTATGTAGGTCCTAAAAACATTATATGATCTATAAAAATTGAAAATTGTAACTGAGAATGAATTCTGTTTTATAAAAATTGACATTTTCAACTATAATTAAAATTTTCTACAACATTTTCTCAATGATAATCATTAGGCACCACATGAAAAGACCCAAACATATCTATCCCATAATTACATATTTTTTAACAAAAATTACAAAAACATGATTTCCAAATACTTTTAGATTTAGAGTTTCAAATGATTGGAAAATGTATTGCATTATAAAACCCTTACTTTTATACTCACTCTTAATTATTTCCTGAAAAACATAGTGTTTAAAATATATAAATGCTTTATCAGTGAACAACCTCCATAACAAGAATATTGACCTTGTTATTTTACCAAATCATTATTAAACCCCATAAAAATAATTAAAAAATGTGTTATTATCATATATACCATGGTAAGGGGTAAAAATGAAATCAACTCATTATGTAATATAAATACTTGAAAAATAATGAATAAAAGTTTTTGTATATGATCATGAATTTATATTAATTTCGGAAATATACTTTGTTATATGTTTAGATTAAATTAAATGAGTATAATAATGCAAAATCATATTCATCCATGGAGAAAATAAATAATCATGAAGTGTTATTGACATATTATATTCATATCCCTCATTATCACTTGTGATTTCACATGAAAAAATAAGATAAATCATTAATTCCAATATAAACTCTACACAAAATAAAACATTTCCAAAATAATTGGGTGTTTATATCATGGGCACACTTATAGTTATATGTAATTTCTAAAAACTAAAACATTTAGAAAACACATATTGGCATTCATTTAGGACCCATAAACATTCCACAAGTAGAGAAAATATTTTTTATGGCATGTTTTCACATCAGTTTTTTAAAACCAATCTTAAAAAGTGTGAATTGGACACTCTTTCACATAGGTTATATAATATAACTGACATGAAAAATAATTGTGTTACATTTATTATAGTATAAACTATTTAAAACTAATTTAATATTCATTTTCATGTCCGTTATAATATAACCAATGTAAAAAACCTTTTAAAAAACTATGTACCAATTGAGTGTTTCATTATATAGTCAGCAGGTTTCATGACAGATCTCTCATTTAACTATCATAGAATGCCTAAATTTCTTGTTTCTTCAATTTTGTGGTCGAAATATAACCTATATAAATTGAACCATAGAGTTTCATCGACCTTGGTTTATGCATCTGAAGTATGCCTTGTACATTTTGGTTTCTCTCTTTTCGGTCATTCTTTGGCTTTGAATCTCTAACTGACTATTGTTCAACGAGGTGTTCTTCATTCTTGAATTACCATCTTTATCTTTTCGTGTTCAATTATATATTTTTTCATCTCTAACTAGCTCATTTAATGGTTGAAATTTTGAATTTGATATGCATTTTTATATGTTATTTAGGTGATTTTATTTGCATTTATGGTGTTGGATTCAAATAATGTTGTATAAAAAACATTTTAGTTTTCAAGATTTTTGGGATGAAAATAGTGGATGAATTATAGGTGATTTTTTATATTACATAGTTATATAAACCATGCAGAGACCAGAAAAACACTTTTAAAAATATTTCATAGGCTATAATATGATCCAACATGATCCAACAAACTATGTGTCCAATACATGCACTATTATTCATCCCTATTTTTTGTTCATTATCATCCTTTTACTCTCAAGTTGATTCTATTGATGTTTATCCTTTATTAAGGTGAATTAATGATCAGTTTCATGATGAGTTGATGACATTATCATGATTTTTGTTTGATTTTTTGGTATGTAGTTATTTACAAGGTCATTATCAAAAATGTTTTTTTAAGTGAATTTTAGAGAATTATATTGGATTTAGAATTTACCTTATGTTTTTTTAAATAATGATCTTGACTCTGTGTGAGTGTATCTAATTTTATAATTATATATTGTTACTGTTTCCAATTAATGGATGATCGTTGATTTTCAAAATAAATTTAGGTGCTTTTACATTATATTCAATTGATTGAAAGTGTTTTTCAACATTTTCACTCTTTTATTTTTTGAATCAAACATGATAATGCATTGTAAATAAATCTAGGTGACAAATTCATATCCATTTTTGGGATCATAATATCTTGATTTTTAATGGCTTCAAAGTTTCATTATAAAGTTATATCCCCTAAATTGTTGATAGTGTAATAAAAATTATATTTTAATTTATAATTCTCTTTTTACCCAATTGATTTATTATATTATAAGAAAGTAACATTATAATAAAATCATATAATTATAAAATCAATCATTGTATCTATTTTTTAGGTTTGCATCTTGTTTGAACAAGTTAACGTCAAATTATCATTTCATGCCTCACATGATTGAGACTGTATATTCTACCTCTGATTTTATAATGTGTTAATTAGTTCCGGATTTTATTTAATGAGAAAAAATTTTAAACTATGATTCTATTTATTATTTTATTATATTGTTAGTTACAATATCGAATAAATTTTTTATTTTTTTTAATAATCAACTATGAATTAGTTATTCTCGTTCTATATGATTTTTAATAGATATTGTTTTATGGATATAATTGAACATATTTTTTAATAATTTCATAAGGTTATATTCATTTCTTTTTACTTGAGACATTTTATAAAGGAATCTATTTTGTAATTTATTCTGCATGAATGAATTTTCTGACCAAATATTTATATTTTCCATCTAATTTTTCCATTCTTGGTTTTCTATATTTTTCATAGTCATTTATAATCTCAATATTTTATAAATTATTACCTTTGTTTTTTATATTTATTTTTGTTATTTTTTATAGATAATGAATCAATGTTGCATTAAGGAATCTTGAATAGGTGATGAATATGAGGATGGTGTGGATTCTTTTTTAGAAATTTTCTAAATGAAATGTTCCAAAAAAAACATGTTTTTATGTACGTGCTTGAAAGGTTTAAATTTTAATAAGTCGAAAAGAAGAGAGATCAAAGATAATTTAATTTTTCATGGTTTTAATTAGAGCTAAAGCCCTTGGATTTGGCATAGTGAAACTGGGAGGCATTTTAGATCTATTAATGATGGTTATTTGAAATATTATAAATCTAATAAATGTGATGAAATGATTCATGATATTGAAGTAGATTCAGTTGAGAAACAACCAAAAATTGAGCGTTAAAATGGTTATGCCAAAAAACCATTGTTTTTAGGTTGTATTGGATGTACAGTTTTATAGATGGTGTTAAGATTGATAAACCTAAAGGTGAAACCAGTTTGGAGGGACAAGAGTTTAACATAGCTACTAAAATTGTTGAAATACATTCTTTCTAAAGGCAACGGTCTTCTAGATTCACATTATAAGGGAAGTATAATATTATTCCCAATGGGATTATGGTACAAGAAAATATATGTCTATTTTAATTATTGTGTACTATATAGGAATGAATGCAAATTTATATCAGAGTTTCCTAAATGTGGTAAATCTCGGTATAAGCTAAAAGAAAAATTACAGGCTGATTCAAAAGTTTCAGAGACCCCTACAAAAGAATTTTGGTATCATCCAATAATTCATCATTTGAGATGTATATTTTATAATTTAAATGAAGAAAAAAGGTTAAGATGGCATGATGATGAGTGGATATGTGATGGAAAAATAATTCATCCAACTGATTGTCCATAGTTGAAGAATATTGATCATCGGTTTCCAACATTCAGAAATGATGTTCGAAATCTCAGACATGGACTATGCACAGATGGAATGAATCTATATTTAATCCTTAGTATCACACATAATTCATGGCCTGATTTATTGGAAATTTACAACTTATCTCTTGAATTTTGTATGAAGTGAAAATATATCATATTTAATTTAAGTATCAGTGGACCAAAATATCCTGAATATTATATTAATGTTTTCTTGTCACCATTAATTGATGATTTGAAACTCTTGTGGGAGGAAGTTATAAGGGTGTTTGATTATTATAAAATGTAATAATTTTAACATCATGCAATTATTATGTTCACTATAAATGTGTCCCGTCATATGGATTTTTTTTGGATATATTGTTAAGGGGCATAAATCTTGTCAAATTTGATAACAAGAGACTTCATATTTCCAACTTCATCATGGGAGAAAAGTAGTATACATGGGTCATAAAAAATTTTTTCCTATGGATCACTCTTATAGAAGATTGAAAAATACTTTCAATGGCTCATAGAAATTTTATATTTCTCCAAAACCTTTATCCACTGATCAGTACTTTTAGAGGGTAAAATCATTAATGTTACATTCTTAAATACACATAAATATGGTAATGATAGAAATATTTGGAAAAAATAGTCAATTCTTTTTGAGATACCATTTTGTAGATATCATGAGGTGAAACATAAAATTGATGTCATGCATGTGGAGAAGAATTTCTGTGAATGTTTTATTGGTACATTGTTAGATATTAAAGGAAATACTAATGATGGGTTGAAGGCAAGAATGCATTTACTCTCAATGGGAATACGTTCGGATTTGGCTCCCACTCATCATGGATTGTGATCATTCCTACCCATGACTTTTCAGACCTTATCCATGAGGGAGAAAACAAGATTTTGTAAAAGTAATCATGATATCAGTATTCCGTATTGTTATTCATCAAATGTAAAAACATTTTTTTCTTTAAAGAATTTTATGTTGGTAGGTATCAAATCTCAGGACTATCATGCCATGATGCAATAGCACCTTCCAGTTTCATTGTGTGGAATATTTTCCACCATTTTCATAACTACTATCAAGAAGGTGTGTTATCTTCTTAACTCAATTTTTAATAAGTTTATTGATTTGAATGCTTTGAAAATTTTGGGGAACTAAGTGGTTTCTATAATTTATTAATTGTAAATGTATTTTTCTCCATCCTTTTTTTCAATCATGGTGCATTAAATAGTTCATTTGGTGCGAGATATAAAGATTTAAAAACCTATATATCTATGTTAGATGTATTATTTTGAATGGTATATGATGATATTGAAGAGGTATGTTAAGAATCTATATTTACTTGAAGCATCCATTATTGAGAAGTATATTTATGAGGAGGTTTCAGAGTTTTGTACATGCTATTTTTCTGACATGGAGCACATTGGTTTTCCTACATCTCACCAGAGAATTAGATAATTTTATTGGAAAATGGATTCATTTCTTGAAAGTAAAATAATTTATATGTGAAAAGATAAATAAGGTATAGTTATACATATTGAATAACATAGATTATGTTCAACCATATATAACTTTTCATATTAATGAGTTGAAACAATGTTATCTAGAGAAGAAAGATATGTGGATTTTGAATGAGAATAACTGAACTTTTTTTCATGGTTTAAAGAGACTGTGAAACCAAATACATCAAAAAAATTGATATGGTTAGTGGGTGGTCTATGTTTAAATTTGATAACATGGTCCTTGTATGAAATTAATGCCCATACATTTCATACGAAAGATCAAGGCAATGGAAGTGTGGTATAGAATAGTAGTGTGTCAGTGTTCATAGACGCAATTCATTTTTCAAGTACTAAAGATAAACAATTGACCACTACATCAACCACATATTATGGATTCATTGAAGTAAAATGGGAGATTGGATACATTAAATTTTAATCTAAAGTGTTTAAGTATAAATGGTTTATTACAGGTAACATATGTTTAATTATGGTTTTCATTTATAAATTTTTAATGTTAGATAGTTTAATTTGATTTTCATTATTAAAACAAGTATTATAAGTTAAATTATTTTTTTATATTAGTTTATTTTTTTCTAGTTTTCCATATTTACCATTAAGTAACTTATCTATTAATTGATTTTTTTATAACCAATTATTTTAAATTTAAAATTTAAAATAAAAAATATATATATTGTATATGAGTATATTATACAATAATTCTTTTTGTTGTAAAATTGATTTATTAGGTTGGGGAATTTTTACTATGTCATTTCAAATCTCATGAATATTGTGTAGTTTTCATTCATTTATGTCATTTAATATCTCATTAATAATGTTATAATTCTAGTTAATTATAAAAAATAAAAATAAAAATGAGTTACATTTTATTTACATTTATTTTTATCTGATAATTGGTAATTTTTTATTTAAATTTGTATATAATTTTTGGATTTGTATATTTTTCTACAAATTTATGTTGCTTTTATTTGTAGGATAATGACATATAAATCCTCTCATCCACCACATATTTCTAGATATTATCATACTCATAACTTTTTGGAGGAACTTACACATGATCCTATTGATTGGACACTTCATCCTTCTTTACTTGGGACATCTACTTCCACATGGGAAAAAAGAGTTCGAGGGTTGGTAAGTGTGGCACCACACATTTACCAAAATTATGAATTGCCTATTTCTAGGAAAAAAGGATACCAATATCCTTGATGATAATTAGATTACTATAGTTCCAAATGTAAAATAGTTCAAGATGTTTGTATGAGTACAGGCTAAAAGGAAAGATAGTATTTTGTCTGAAAATTAGTGAAATTTTGACAAAGCGACACTATCACTATTATGGGAGATCATTTTGGTAAGATTGTTTGTTATTATTTTACTTATCATTAAATTTTTATAGTAATATAATCTTTTCCCATTACTATCAAATTAAATCTGATATATCTGATAGTAGAGGAGTTAAGATGAATGCTTTTTCATTGGCGACTAGGAGATTGAGGGATTTTAAATCATCCCTCACATCACAGCTCATTTTTAGGAATAGACAACTTGAAAATCCATGTGATATATATCCATTTATAGATGAAGATATATGAAAAAAACTTGATAAAATTAGATGATAAGAATACCTTTTAATATGTGAAATGATTCCTTTTAGATTTTTTTTAAATTAATGACCATGTAAATGATATCTTTATTCTTAATTCATGATTTAATGAAATCACGGAGATCGTATCGGGTGATTCATGCTAGAAATGTATACCCACATACTTTTTCTCAGGGAGGCAATAAATTATTTTAAGAACACGTGATAGAAGAATAATTTCAAAATATGAGAGCTGAGTCATCAGGATCTGGAGAGGTTGCCCCTCCTTCCCGCACTACTAGACAAGAAAATTGGAAGAGGGGTTGAATTAGAAAAAAATACAATATCTTATATAATATTAAGGAGTTGTGAATGATAAAATTGTATGAGGTTTATTTATTTATGGAAGTTAAATCAACTCTTTATATGTTTTGATTAATTATATATTTTTCCAAATATTCCATACATGATTCTGTTGAGGAGAAGAGCACATAAGGTGTCTTTATTGCTAAGGGTTGACAGGATATTTTAGTTGTAGCATTGTGAAATCATGAACAATTGGGTCGTGTATGAACATACACAATAGTTTTATCGATATGAAATGTGTTTCCACATTTAGAATCTTCTAAAAATGATAATTTTTATAAAACAAATTGAATATTTGGAAGCCAAATTCTGGGATATTCAAGCGATGATGGATTAAAGTATCAGATCTTTGGTACAGGTGATGTTAGAAAATATACAGGATATTTTCAGCCTACCGATCCAACTCCTCCACCTCCACCACAAGATCTCACACCTTCTTATCTTACTCACATATATGTGTTTCCAAACCCCACTCCTTTTTTCCCTACACCAACAACATCTCCTCCATAGCTTCCAAGTTACTATAATTTATTTTTTGATGATTCTCATCGTATTTTTTTAATATAGGATGATATATTATATTAGCGATACCATTCATCATCAACATATTGAGATAGGTCATCATAGGGTCATTGTACAGTATATTATAGATAGGTCATAACAAAATACCATGTTCTACAGATGAATTGAGTACAATTGGATAAAGTATCAGTCAGTTTTTGGTATTTTCATACAAACTACTTCAACATATTACCATAGAGTTATGTATATAGATTATATTTAATTTAAGTTTTTTAGTAAATTTTTTTTCTCATTTTATTGTTTATATATTTCTATAATATTTTCAGAAATACTTTAAAGATAAAGAAATACTATATAGACAACAAAAAATTAAAAGTTCCCTAACATCAAATAATGATTCTAATGGCCTTGATCGATTGTCAACATACTAAAATTTTTTATTGGGAGTATATGAAATTCCCTTTTATGTTGCTATTTGTGGGTGTGAAATGTCTATGATCCTTTTTACAAATAATATCATGGAGCCTATGGCTGGAGATCAATTTGGAATCAATATGATGTATGTTTTTCACATGTAAGCCGATTAACTAAAAAGAATATGTTCCTTTAATTTATTTAAAATTAATAATTAGTTCTAATTTGTATTAGGTATCAATATAAAATTTGTATAGATCATGAAAAGATAGATTTATATGGATTTGTGGACCCATAGATTATTTCTTCTATAGATTTGGCAATGACTGATGCTAAAAGAATAGTTTATATTGCTGAAAGATTTCAAACGAATGTCATCATTCAGTGTTGGATGTTTCCATACCTTGAATGGTATGAAATATTTTTTCCCACAGAGTGTTATATGTCACTTAACATATTAAAATATCATATTAAATTTTCTTTTTTATCAGTGTTCATTGAATGTTGGGTGGTTTCCTTCAATGAGAGAAGATATTGTATTCGTTATGCTCTATCCATGGTGAAGTGAAAGAAAATTTTAAGAAAGTATTGAACGCATAAGTTTTCTTATTTAAATAATTTTTAAGATTATAATTAATAAAATTTATTATTTTCATATTATTTTCAAATAGGGTATGGGATTTAATTAGAGATATGATAAGATAGAGGGACAGCAAGAGGGCCAATATCAAAATTTTAAAAGCTAAGGTGAATTATCATTTACAATTATTAAATATTGGATATAATAATAATAAAATTATATTTTGAAATAAAATATATTTTAAACAATGTTATAATAAATTAGGTTTAATTGAATGCGAATATTAAGTTTTGATATTCATGTATGAAATAATTACAACTAGGACAGTTAAGAAGATTCATAAAGTTAGATTTCATTATAAATATTTTCTTAATATTTAATATGTTTTATTGAAAAATAAATTCATATAATTTATGAATTATTTTTTATCTTTCTGATGATGAATGGAAATATATTGAAGATGATTTAAGGCATTTACAAATTTAATGAGAAAATAATTTTATAGGTCATATTGGATTTTAGTTTATTTGAAAGTCCAAAATATTGTGTACTGTGCTGTATTTTGGGCTGCCTTTTCTGTTTCATCTTGTGATGTTTTCTAGGTGTTTTTGTCTGAGGAGATTGATTAATGTACACTACAGTATTTTTATATATTTTTTTGGTTCTCTAAGGCTACTTTTTACTTCCAATTGTGTCGTTTTCGGTCTTCTATTTTCTAGTTTCTGTTGGTGGAGGAAATTATTCATTGTATTTTTAAAAAAAATATCCTATTTTTCATGTTGTTTATTTGATAACTGATATGAAAAATACATGTGAGTTCTGTTTTCACAACGATTATCCTATAACTATCATGAAAAACCATTTATCACGTTATTTATTTAAAATAACTTCAACCAACCCCACTCTAAGCCCATCTCTTCTACCATCAACCATGGCTTCAGGTATGGTAATCCCATTTCTCATCCCCCTCAATTCCCTCCTCAAAACCCAAACCAATTCTAATATGGTCACAGTGTTGGTAACTTCCAAAAACCTTACCATTTTTTCCTCAACCTCAAAGGATAAATCCTCCTATAGCTCCTCCTAGATTCCACTATCCTAATGATCCCTCCAAATTACCAATCCAATACAATCACTTTTCAAATAACCAAAATCAAGGCATTCCCAATTCGAGACAATCTATTTCTTCCAAGAAACTATGGGGAAGTGCAGTGGAAGATCTTTCCTCCTTTACTCGTTCTATCCTTAAAAATATTGGAACCCAAATTGGTAAATTTACATCCCACCTGAACCAACAACAACAATCAAATTCTTCTAAACTCCTAGCTCAACTATTACCCAACTCCAAGGGTAATGTAAGTGCAATTACACATAGATCGGGAAAGAAAATTGTTATGCCTCATGATTAGTCCTCAAACTCCCTAAAAAATGTTGACATATAAAATGAAAAGAAAAATATATTAGAAAAGGAACCCATAGTCACTCCCTTGCCTGCTTCCATTCCACTTAGGAACCAAATTCTTTTTCCTCAATCCATTTCAAATCCAAGGAATTCCATTGATCCTAATCCTGAAATGATCAACATGTTTAGACGTATTGAAGTCAACATTCCCCACTTAGATTCCATAAAACAAAACCCTAATTATTCCATGTTTTTTATGGACTTGTGAACCCATAAGAGGAAACATAGAATCATTGAAAATGCTTCCATCTAGCAGTCTATTCCCATAAAGTGCAAATATCCAGGGACCTTTACAGTTTCATTCCAAATTGGAAGTTCCAAATGAGATAATGCACTCATAGACCTAGGAGGCTCAATTAATTTCATGCCTAAATCCATCTTCTTCAACCTTGTTCTAGGTATCTTAAGTCCAACAGATGTTACCACTCAAATGGATAATCTAAGCCCTGCTAGTCCTGAGGGTATAATCAAGGATGTCCTTGTTCGTTTCAAGGATCTTAGCTTCCTTGCTGATTTCTATGTCCTTGACATGGAATGTGAGACAAAATATTCAAGATCTCCCCTAATTATAGGAATGCCATTCCAAATGACAATGAGAACCAATATTTATGTCCATTAAAGCATCTTATCCATGAAATTTTGGTGACTAACTGGTCAAGTTCAACATTCTCTAAGCCATGTGATACCCATTTGAGGACCACTCTACATTATCAATCCATGATTCTGAGGACAATTCTAAGAGTCAATTGAACCTCAATCTATCATGTTCTTCATGTTCTAATGAAAAAGGAGATATTGAATTTTTCATCCTCATTAACTAAGTCTTACATGTGGAAGTTGGTGTGGACCTATCATTCATATACTCCATTAATCTATAGGAACTTGAAAACTCTATTGAATCCCACATCAACATTTATCTCCATTGCTCCACCTTGGATAGTATTATGGAAAATGAATCATAAGAAACCGAAATCCCTTCCTACATTCTTCAGTTTTCATACCCACAAATGAAAGATGAGACTGATATGAAACCTCTTTCTAAACACCTAAAATATGAATTCCTTTTCCATGATCACTCTTATCTTGTAACTATCTCCACTTAACTTATCGAAACCGAGGAGTCCAAACCTGTTCTTGTGTTAGAGGGGAAAAGGGCCTTATGTTGGACCCTAGATGACATACCAAGAATCAACTATTCCATTTTCATGAATCACATCCCTCTTGAAGAATCATCCAAACCAATTAGACAAACACAAAGAAGATTCAATCCACTCAAACTTGAGGTAGTTAGGGAAGTGATCACCAAGCTTCTTCAAGCTGGTATTATCATCCAAATTTCTGGTAGTGAATGGGCTAGTCCAATTCATCATTTACCTAAGAACTATGGGTTAATTGTTGTCACAAATGAACATGGTGAGGTAACACAATTTTAGTGAAGAACAAATGGAATGTGTTCATTGTTTACTGAAAATTTAATGTTGAAACACAGAAATATCACTACTATAATATATTCCTTGATCAAATACTAGAATAGTTAACTAGAAATTCACACTATTTATTTCTTGATGGATATATCGGCTACTTAAAAATCCCAATCTCTCTATATAACCAAGAAAAAACTACATTCACTCACCCCTTTGAAGCATATTCATATAGTAGAATTGATTTTCTCCTTTGCAATGATCTTACAACATTCCAGAGGTGTATGATGAGTATATTTTCTAAATTCATTGAACACTGCATGGAATTATTCATGGATGACTTTACCATTTATGGTGATTCATATGAATATTGATTGAATTCACTCTCTCTAGTCCTCAAAAAGAGTGTCAAGTGTAACCTTGTATTAAATTTTAAAAAATGTCACATCATGGTCGCAAATGGGATTGTTCTAGGGTACATAATTTCAAAAGGGGGTATTGAAGTTGATCCTGCTAAAATTGAAGTGATCAAATCAATTCCTAAACCCACTTCTATTCGAGACATCCATTCATTCCTCGGTCAGGCCAGTTACTATCAGCGATTCATCCATAAATTTAGTAGGATTTCCCTCCCACTAAATCAGTTTCACCAAAATGATGTCACTTTACATTTCGATGAGGTATGTAAGAGAGCCTTAATTGAACTCAAAACTAATCTTACATATGCCCTGATAATCCAACCTCTGGATTGATCCTTACCCTTTTAGTTGATGTGTGATGCTTCCTATAGAGTTTTTGGGACTGTTATTGGTCAAATATAAGAAAAAATTAATCATGTCATATATTATGCCTCAAAAACATTGGATTAAACTCAATATCACAACTCTGTGGCTGAAAATGAACTTTTAGAACTAGTTTTTTCTTTAGATAAATTTTTGTCCAGTCTCTTAGGGGACAAAATCATCATCTTCACAAACCATTCTGCTATAAAATTCATACTTATGAAAAGTGATTCTAAACCAAGGATAAAAAGATGGATATTAATTCTCAAAGATTTTTACCTTGAAATTAAAGTTATATCAGGAAAAGAAAACCTTGTGGCTGATTACCTCAGTAGAATTTCTAAATATTTCTATCAGAAATCATTGATCCAGAATTTCTCATTGAGCACCTTTCATCGCTCACTCCAATGTCACCATGGTATACCCCAATTGTAAATTACACGGTTTCTTTGTTTTCCCTGAAATGTTTTCAAAAGAACAAAAAATGATGTTGAAAAGTGATTCATAATATTATTTTTGGGAAGATAATAAAATTTGGAAAACTAGGGATAACCTGGTAATTAGGATATGTGTTTATTAATATGAGCATTCCTCTATCTTTGAATTATATCGATCACATCCCATCGGTGGCCACTTAGGACCACAAAGGACATTTCGAAAGCTCCCAGACTCTGGATTCTTCTAGCCATCAATCTTCAAGGACTCACATGAGTTCTGTCAGTCATGTCACACTTGCCAAAAGATTGGCACAATTTCAAGGATTAATGAAATTCTCCAAAAGCCCATAATTTTTTATGGGATATTCGATGTTGGGGGAATCGACTTCTGGGGATCATTCCACCCTTCCAATGGATTCTTATACATCATTATTATGATTGATTATGTTTCTAGGTAGGTTGAGGAAAAACCCAATAGAAAGGATGATTCACATATTATTTGTGATTTCCTAAAAACCTGCATATTCCACCGATTTAGCACACCCCATGCCTTGATTAGTGACTTAGGAACCCATTTTTGTAATAGAACCAAGGAATATCTTTTGAAAAAGAATGGGTTTTTACATAAAACTTCAACTTTAACTCACCCCCAAATAAATGGAATGGATGAACTTTCTAATATATAAGTGAAAAGAGTGCTTGAGATAATTGTTAATCCCGCTAGAAAGGACTGGCCTGAGAGACTTGGTGAAGCGCTTTGGGATTATCTAACTGCCTATAAAACAACCATTGGGATGTCTCTATTTAGGCTAGTACTTGGTAAATCAAGTCATTTACTAGTTGAAATCTAACATAATTCTTTTTAGGATTTGAAAACCTATAATTTTGATTGTGAACAATCTGGTGAAGAAATATCATTGTATATGACTGAACTGTATGAGTTTTGACTTGATTCCTAGGAAAATTCTAATCTGTACAAAGATATGACTACGGTACCCAATGAAAAACACATCCTGAGAAAGGTATTACATCAATGTGAGAATAAATTTCTCTTCAACTATCAATTTCAGCTTTACCCAGGTAACCTTAATTATCGATGGGAAAGTCCATTTATTGTTTCCCATGTCTACCCATTTGGTTCAGTGTATGTCCAAGACCCATCTTCCAAAAGGACAGTCACAGTTAACGAATGTTGGTTAAAGCATCACCATGAGAGGACACTCATCCTGGGAACCACCTTGACTGCCATCCGATCCAAAAATTTCCCTGACCCACCACCGGATGGAGATGGCAACCCATCAAATCCAAACAAGGGGAACCTCTTTCCCTTTAACTCCCTCTTCATATCTTCTTCCGTCTTCACTCTCTTCCATTTTTCTCTTCACCTCTTTTTCATTTTTTTACCACATTCATCATCAATTTTTTTTTTCTTTCTCTGTTTCTATTTTGCGTGGGTTTTTTTTTAAACACACTAAAAAAATACAAAAATACAATAAACAAAAAAACAAAAATAATTACAAAAAGATTTATAATTAATCCCTATCATGTTCTGAAATATTGTCCAACCATTTTGGGGGGGTCAAAAGACATGTTTTCATCTCAAATATTTTGTATTTCCATCATAATTATGGATAAGGAATGTTTTTTTAAACCCAAAAAATTTAAATTCTCAATTTTTGTTTTAGAAAATGATTTCCCCAACTGCGAGAAACTACATTATGTTTCATTCCAATTCCACCTATGGTTATATTTTAAACATTTGTTTTTCACCTGATTGTGAGTCTTGAGTTTGTGGACCTTTGAGTTGAATTTCTTACTTTATTGTGCATTAACATGATAGAGGAATTTTATGAACCACATGAGAATAACAATATTCAAATTACCTCCCATTACCGTTACATTAATCCTACTTTTGAAGTAACCTCTATCCCTATGAAAACCATATATTTAATAGACACATTATAATCCCAATAGATTATCCAACCCAACTTCTACATGGATTTACATTTCATTATTTATTGAAATTTAAGTGGGGGGAATGGATTTAATTTTTGGGTGTCCTTTTATTGATTTTAAACATGTTATCATATTCTTGAGGGAAAGCATACATTTTATCATGGGGGAGAGGTTTTCATTTAGTGAGTCTTGGGGAATGTACTTTCATTTATGTAATTTTGTAAAATTTAATGACATGTGTTAAATCAATGATAAAATAAATTAAAAAAATAAGAGAACAATAAAATGGTTGTGTCTTGGGTGGGTAAAAATCACTCTTCCTCAAACTTTGATCTTGATATAACTATTACAATTAGTTTCTTGAGGAGATCAAACATGGGTTGAGAGATGATTTTGAGATCTGTTTCAAGTTAATCTTTCAGAAAAATAAAAAAATAACACTTATTTCATTGGGAGAAGTTTTTTGTATTTTTAAATATTCTATCTTCTCATTCCTTTCATGTTTTCTTCCAATTTTGAATCTTTATTGAAATAATTTTTTCCTTGTAAATATGTGTTTCCATTTCATTCCATGTTTTATTTCAAAAAATTTGTCTATTGATTTTTCAATGTTGGTTTTTTACCACTCTTTCTACTCTTTTGAATACTGAATTCCTACCATCCCATAGCCATAGAAAACCCCCTTCAAAACACCTCTTGATTCTTCTGCACTTTTGGATAGGTAATTGAAGTTGATAGCTCATTCAAACTCTATGATTTTTACTTTTGGTTGGTGAATGAGTGATCCTACAGAAATAAATTTTTATCGTGTTGAGGGGAATAAGTGTTGAGTACACATATTTTCCATTTCTAAGTTTGAGCGTGAAAAAAAGTTTTTTTGGAACATTTTTTTGCAACAATTTGTGGTGGAATTCAATATTAATGATTCAAATAGTCTAAACCTCCCCTGAGTGGGAAAACCAAATTTTAACATTTGTTGGTGAGAGAAAATGATTTTGCAATGTTTTTTTATATTTTTTTCACATGAAGACATGCACAACCCTATGTGTGGAGGAGTTGATGTTATTAAATTATTATAAACATTTTATTTACTATATTTACTTATTTTCAATGAAAAGTGCATAATTAGTGTGAAATAATCATGTTTTAATATTAAATTTAATTCTTGAGAATTATTTTAATTAATCAAATCAATTCATTTTCCTATTTTAATTATTACATTCACCATATATATCCAAATTACATTATTCTGATTATTTGGGATTCTTATTAGAAATAAAACATTTCATTAGAAGGGACCTTTGGCCAAATCATTTATTTGGAGGTTCATATAGTCCACATAAGAAGACCCAAATAATCTGTGAAGAAACTGGACCAGCCATGATGATTGAGTTACTGGTCTAAATCCCAAATACCAATTTTTATTAAACTATACTATATATTCTAAATTATCCAAAATAATCATGGGTAAAAATTTTATGGTCCAACTATAACTACAAGGGGACCAACAGATGATGAAAGAAGTGGAAGAGATAATTAACATAATATGAATGATCAAGGTTAATATATTGAAATGATTGAAGCTATGGATCAAGATTAGTTGGAATAACCTCCTGAAGTTGTTGTGGAAGTGAGAGAAAATGCAGATGTTTCTGCTGAAGTGGAAGCTCAAGAAATTCTTGTACCTCATTTGGTTTATCAAATAAGAATACCTCATGATAAATATGAGAAACCAGTAAGGAAAGCTCAAATTGAGGGGAGCCTCGAGAAATATAAAATCAAGCAGAAGAAGAGAATCAACTTGGAAGAGTAATTCTTGATACTCTGACTCCTCTAGATGATGATGTAATGGATAAATGGGAGAGTAATCTTGGGTATGTGGCATTGGGATTAGATTATTAAGATTCAGAAGATGAAGTAATATTACTTGTTACAAGGGAACCAGTGGTTGAGACCCTTTCTAGTGACTATGTCACTAAGGCCTACTTGTAAAAATTTAAGGAAGACATATGTTCATCTATAAGAAATTCAGTGAAATCTCAGATGAAATGTGAGATAGATGAAGCCAGGAGGGAAAATGTTGAGTTGAATGATAACTTGGAATTTATTTGGTCTATAGTTGAAGGTGTAAGGAAAAATGGAACTTCTAGTTCTACTTATTCCCTATCAATTGCATCTCAAGATGATGCTAGTTTAGTCTCACAGATGATGATAAATTAAATCCATCCAAATTTTATTACAACTGTCAAAACCATTGTGGTAAAAAACATCATGCTTGGGAATGAGATGAATAAGTTAAATACCGGTACCAATGCTTTAACAACTATGTATGGGAATACATTGGAGAGTGTCTTGAAAGGGATTATATATCATGTTTCTCATCTTAAAGTTTCTGAATTTTCCAAACTGAGAAAGGAAGTAAATGAAATTGTGAAATATTCTTCAACCTCAACTCTTTCTGCTATTCCTTCCACATCTTTTAAAACCTATTTGACTCTGGATATTGAGGTAATCAGAACTATTTTAAAAGAGGATCTTAAATCTATATATGATACCTATGGCTTTGGAAACCTAGAATAAATGGATAATAATGGTGGTTGTGTTCATGATTAGGTCATATTTTATACCAAGGAAGCATCTTCCACTCAGTAATATCATACAAAGAGGATCAATTCATATTTCTCCAAGATTTACTACAAGAACCAGTTTAAAAGTCATTTTAATTATTTGGAAGAAAATTTTAATTTTCCCCCAATTACAAAAGAATTCAATGAACAAGTCAACAAATTGAAGGACTTCACTTCATTGTTGGAAAAATTCATGGAGAATAAGGATGAATTTGAGAATGAAATGAAGTGTGGTGGTGATATTATTGATTATTTCATCAAACTGTTAAATCCATACCTCCATGTACAAAGTGAAGAAATTTTAGTCCCTACTACTATACCTCTTGGATCTCATCGATTAGTTCTTACACATTGAATGTCATTTGGTCATGCCTTGAATTTGATTCACCCAGTTATCCAAGAATAGGTTCAACCTTCTGTTTTGTCCCAACACCAACCTGGTCTTGTACCTAATGTTCCAGAATATGTGATCCTACCTCCTCAAACAATTTCATTAGACCCTACAGCTTCCCAACCATCACCTCTTGGATCCTCTACTGATCCTTATAAAAAAATAAAGTAACCACTTAACCCTCAATTGTAGTGTATATCGGTCTTAGATGGGTATTATTTCTTGATTCAAGATCTTTTTGTTTAGAGACTTTTAATCCTTTATACTTTATTTATTGATGGAATTTTTGTGTTCTTTCCTTTCCTCCATTTTTATTTTATCTATCACTTTAAGATAATTTTTCTTGTTATGGTCCCTATTATCTTTTTGATAATCCCAAAATGGGGGGAACTAGTTGGAATTCATTATCCATCTATACTTTACCTTTGTGTAATGCATACTTCCAATATCTATGATCGTCAAAAGTGGAAAGATTGTTGACCCATAGGGGACTGTTGGTCCTCCTCTCAAGTATTAGTAGTTTTAAAATTCACAAATCATGTCAATTCAAAAGTCATGTACATTCAAATTAACCATATCTATTTGTATTAATAATGTCTAAAATTTTAAATCATAATTATTTAAGTCTCAATATGTGAAATTTTATCTATCTATGATCTCACATATATTTGGTACATTCTGTTTACATTTAAATTTTAAGAAAATCTAGATATATATATATATATATATCTTCCAAGTATAATAGACTGACATGGACAGAAGAGATAACTTGCTAACTCAGATGACCAACTGATGAATATGACTTACTAACACAGAAAACCTGCTGATGCATATGACTTACCGACACAGGTAACCTATAGATGCATATGAATCACCGACGTAGATGACCAAAAAATAAAATCGAACTACCGTCAATGCAAGTGATCTACCGATGCAAGGTGCTACCAACGCAAGGACTCACTGACAGTTAAAACAAGTCACTGATGTAATGAGCCACCGATATATGGCAAGACCAATAAAATGACATATCGATGGGTTGATTCACCAATATAAGGAGATATTGATAGATGATTCACCGACTAATGTCTCACAGTCAAGAAAAATCACCAATAAAATGACTCACTGATAGAGGAGTCATTGATAGACTATTTAAATTTATATTTATTAAAATTATTTCTAACGGTCATATTTGTTTCATTTAATGATACTGACATATTTAATAATATATTGCAGTACTTTTAGCAGACAGTATGAGGTACGATGAACCAATTCATGTGGAAATATCATTCTCTTTTTGGCCCTCAAAAATAAAATGAATTTTGAAGAGACAATCATTATAGAAGAGAAGTGACATGCCTGCGTATGAAACACACAGAAGAACAACCACGATTCTCATGCATCCACTGTGAACTCAAGAACAAAGGGAAGAACACTCATGGAAATCACAATAGAGTTGTATATCAAATTGACAAACTAATTCATCATATAAAAGTAGGATAAGAGTATACCTACAGAACCATAATTGTACCTGGAAGCTAGAATACGACACTCTGTTTTTGTGTCAACTTCTATAATATGACTCAAACCTCATCTTAGCTATATATTAAGAGTCTAGAGATGCATCTCAAGACACACAAAGCCTTCTAAATCCTTTCTCATATATATTTTCCTTATTTTGTTCATTTTAACATAATTTTGAGTAGTGTGTGTATCTATTTATAAATCACACAGTGACTCATATATAAAACCGAAGGATACAATATATCATTCCACTCATACCTTCGTACACCTTTTACTCCAACAGATAAGTGTGTATTAGGTCCTTGTGTGACCTGGTAGTTTGCACCCACAAATAAATGTGGTAGGGGCCTTGTGACCTAGAAAACCTATGTTTTGTTGTGAACCCTGATCCAAGGTGTTGGAAAAACTATTTATTAAATTAAACTACATGGTGGTTTGTGATCACTAATTGGAGAGGATTAGGTCTCTACTTGAGATTGAACCTCTTGTTTTATTTCAATTGTGTTTTTACTTTTATTTTTACTTTGTTTTATCACATATTTAATAAAACACAATTGAAATATGATAGTTATAATTAGAAAGTGTTTATAACAGTATTGACTAATTAGGTTTGTTTCAAAAGTTGTATTAATTTCAAATTGATATAACTGAGAACTAATCACTGTTTTGAGAAATTAATTTAACATCCAAACTCTTATAAATTCATTACTACCTAACTGGTCAATTGAATTTTAAATTTGGGGAACTTCAAATAATACCTTTTAACAAATAAAAAAACAGATACCCAATTCACCCCCCTCTTGAGTACTCTACTCTGACCAATATATTTATCAAATATGGTCCCAAAAAATATATAAAATTATAAATAATTATACAATTGAAAATGAAGGGTAATTCATACCTTCGCCAATCATTAAAAAAAATACTTTGATGGGGTTTTTTGGTTGTGAATTTACATCAGTGGAGTGTAGATGATGAAATGGGATATCTTTACATAGTACATGGATGTAGTAAATGAGATAAATTCAAGCATTTAAATGAATTTATATGAGTTTCTAAAACCCTTATTTATAGATTTTCTCCATGTTTAATATTGTAATTTGATATTAAAAATATTTTACTAATTTTGGATTTCAAGTTATAACATTTATATCAATAATTAATCATCATATTTAAAACTTAAAGCTTTACATTAACATATAGATTATAAGTTGTATCACTAGGACACCATTTTTTTCAATTCCATTATTCTATATGCATTGTGCTAATATTGTATAAACATGTGTATATTTTTATTGAAATATGAATTAATTTTAATTAATTATATGATTCTTATTTTATTTTATTATCATATTAGTACATAAAATACATTCCAAGGTTTCTATAATATTCAATTTTTTTAAAAAAATATAATAACATGAAGTAGAATTAAATTTGAAATCAAATTATTATATTAAAAGGTGTTCAAATATTTTACTCAACCTATGAAAAATTAAAATTCACATATTGACATTGATAATTATTATATAATAGAAATATAGTCTCTTATAATGTTTAATAAGACTCCCATTTGATCTAAAAGATTGTAAAAATATATTTAATAATGGATTTTAATGTTCAACCTAAACACGGAAACTAATTTTTTAAGGAAATTAACTTCATTACGCAAACTCTAATAAAATGTAATATGGATATTTGAAAAAAAAATATTGTATATATAAAATAATCAAATATAATCTATAAATTTTGTAAATATTTTAAAACATTATATTTATATATAAAAAAATAAAAAGAACAATTCATTTTTGAATTCAAAATCTTATTTGTTTTTAATGGAATTTTAATTCTACTGTATTTCTAGAATTATAGAAAAAATGAATGTGGATATTTACTCTAAAAAAATTGTTTTAGATTAATTAAAACATTTTTGAATAAAAATATATTTTATAAACATTTAATAGGATTATATTTCAAAAAAATATGATCATACAATACTTTTATTATTTTCCATTTTTTATTTTTGTATATAAATTATTAACAAATTATTTTTCATCAAACCTGCAAAAAATATTCTAAATATACATTTCATTAGAATAAATCACTCACTATTAAATATTAAAATTTAAAATAAAACAAATAATATATATAAATATATAAATATATTTTTATAACATTATTTATATCTTCACATTCTTGTTTCATTCTGTTCCATAATGTTCTTAAATATTTATGATAATAATAAATATCATTTAAAATTATAAAAAATTAATATATATAAATATATAATCTTATAATGAATCATATAAAAATATAAACATTGTGTAACCTTTTATTAAATAAATTTTTATGTCGTGAAACAAACATATGTATACATAGTTTTATATAATTATTTTAATGTATAATTTTTAAAAATAGAAGTCTATATAATATATATGAGACAACTTGAAACTAAAATTATTATTTAGAAATGCTTTTATCCTGTATTATCATCCCACAAATAAATTATATCCTCATGATTTTTACTCCTAGAAAAATAGGTGGGGATACTTATATATTATTATTCTTCAAGTTCTCATTTTTCTTCTTGTACAAAATTATTTATACCTAAAAATTTTATTAAATAACTTACCATGTTTTTTCCATACTTTCTCTATATTATAATGATTATGGACTATTTTTTCCACATAATAAATATTCTCAACCAGCTACACTACTTCAAGGATCAATATATGAGATGGACCAGGTACATGTTTTTTGAATCCAGAAACATGAAATATATTATGTACCATAGATAAAAATAGAGGTATATTTACAAAATAAGACATTTATCCCACATTCTACAAAATCTCGTATATACATTTAAATCGTGAACTTAATTCTAATTTCTTATTTAAACCCATTACACTTCTCTATGGATAATTAAAAAATATATTACCTCATAACTCATTTGAAAGATTATTTCACCAGTTGTATGAATAGCTCTTTTTCAAACATCAAGGTGTTATGACATGACCCAATGCATTGAATCCCTTCTAGATCTAGTATTATGATGAGGGTGAAATTTCAATCCTACATCTAATAGACTATGGTCTATATATTAGTATTAAGAAGGAAAAACTTATATGGAATGCCTTGGCCTATATCAACCCATGAAAAACATGCATCCTAATTACATAAGATACTTTCACCAACCACCAATAATATATCAATAAATAATTGAAATATATAAAAAATGAATAAAATATCCAAAAACTATACTATAGAATATATCATGGGAAAACATAATAGAGAACAAATATACAAGTTAACGTCATCCTTTACAATAGATATATAAAGCATGATATCACCTCCACACTATAAGAAATCCTAGGAATAGACCACTAAGAGAAACCACTATCATAAAAAACATCATGTAATGACAAGAATTATCACTATATAAAAAATGTTTCATATTCATACAGACCATCACTAAACAATGTGATGTGAACGAAAATTCTGAAAAAAAATATTCATCGAATTTAAACACTAATTTAATTAAATCTAGTAAATTTATTAATTTTTTTAGTTTTTTATGACATGAAAATAAAATCTTAATTGGATAAATCATGTATTTTAATTCTTTTATTCAATTAATAAATTTAATTGAAAAATCCATAATTTTGTAATATAAATTAATTAATTGTTTTTTAATTTATCTCTAATTTGGTAAATCATTTTTTTAAATGTAACATGTCAACCTAGATTTTTATATGTGTTTTTAAAATTATAAATTGATAATTTATTTCCTTTTTCAAAATTTGATTAAATTTGGTAAAATAAAAAAGATGTTTGATGATTTGGAATTAAATTGGATTTAATGATTTATTGTTATTTTTGTATTTAATAAGAAAAATCCCACCCCAAATAATATTTATTCAGAAAATGCTATGACTATGTTAAAAAAATTTGTGAACATGGGATGTGAGTGACCATGCCATGTCTATATTATCATGATTTCAACTGTTCCTCTAACCACATATTCTAGCATGGAACATATTCTCTGAGAAGGAAACATTTTTTGACAATGAAAGGAAAAAATTATGCAACTATGCAGTTAACACAATATGAGACTATACGAGGGGTTTGTGACCATGCCTAACCTTTCTATCATGAAATTGCTTCTTCCACTATAGTTTACTACAGTGCACTACCCCAGCTTCTACTGTGAAGATACCACCATTTTTGATACTATGATAAATAAAAATTATTCTACTGTTAGAAAGTAAAAGTATGGTACCTTGAAGAGAAAAATACGATGACCATTGAGTGGATTGATATGCTATCGTTTCACCTTTGACTTAAAGTATTTATCCATGTAATCATTTCACTATTTAAACTATGAAAAACCCTTGTGACCATGATGACCTACTAATATAAACCCACCTTCCTACCATAAGGATCTCTATTGTATCGATGACTGCCCTTCCCTAGATCTATACAAATCCCTTGGCCCAACTGTGTAGTGCCTCATGAAGACAATATTATGAGACGCCAACCTATTCAGGCTAATGAAACCAAACACATCGAAGATTATTGATGGAGGCCTTCTCAAATCATGACTGGGCCATTAAATGAGAAGAATTTTAATCATATGAGGTCACTAGAGGATAAACATACTGAGATCGTAAATTGTGATTGAATATTCTAACTAATATATAAGGCTTTCTAACACTGTTCTATGTATATCTTTTGGAATGAACATGATCTCAAGGTCATGGTGATGTTGATTTCGGCTTATAAAGACATCAGACAGAGGCTTGGTGACGGAGTTTGACAAACCAATGAAAACATAAAGATGATGTCACACTCCAACCATTTTTATTATAATTTTATTTTATTATTTATTGACTTCGGTTAGCTTTGTCAAGGCGCAAGTTGAGCACCAGTATAAAATTTTTATCGTTTAATAGTTTTGGTGGGTGTGAAACCGGTGTGCGGACATCGCATGGTTGAAGGTGACTACGCGATCGTCCCAAGTGCCCACACAAATGTTTAATGTTTTAAATAAATAATGTTTGATGTAAATAAAATAAATTGAATGTTTAAATCGTAATAATAATTATATTATTGCATGGATAAAAATATATTTGTTATTAATAATTGTAAATGAGATTATATTCCATGAAATTGTTATAGATATAATTTTTATATAGTTGTTATTAATATTTTCATTATTTAGAATAAAATGAATAAAATTTGGATTATAATTATTATTATTATGTTATTAAAATTTTTATTATTATGATTTGTATTATTATCATTTTTATTATTAAGTTTTTTGGTATTATTATTATTATTATAAATTTATTGTTGTTTTTATCAATTAATTATTATTATTATTATTACTTTTTTTATCTTGAGCTACCCATGCGCCTCCCCCATTTCTTTTGTTTTGAATTTTTCCAACATCCCCACTTCCCCCCGCCCCCACTTTCCAGGCCCCAATCTCTCTCATTTTATTAATATCTTTGTTTTATCTTTTTATATATTATTTCTCACTCACCCCTCTCCCTTTCCATTCCTCCCCCCTCTATTTCTTATTTTGTTTTTTTATTCCCTCGCTCTCTCACGCATATCCCCTCACACGCCCCACTCTTTTCTATTTTTTTCTTTTTCTTTCTCATGCTCATCTCTCCCCTCCCCCCTCTAACCCTCAAGCCGCACCCCCTACCCCTCTCCTCCCTTCCACCGGCGCCCTTCGACCGCACCCCCGCACGGCAGCCTCCCCATCTCCCGCTTCGGCCAGTGGCAGTGACCCGAGCTCCAACCAGCAGCGACGGCGGCCCGATCTCCCCTCCCCTCCTGCTATGGTGAACCCAACCCCCTTCTCAGTGTTTTCTTGGCGTGACAGTCTACATGTCCAGAGCTCCCTCAGTAGAGGATTCCTCTTGATTGCGACCCACAACATGTGCGCTCAAACCCTCGACTGAGTTTCGATGGTGCGCGACCCCTTTCCCCAGATCTCCCTCATTCTTTTATATTTCCTTCGATTTATTCGGCTTTCTTCCATGATTCGTCACGGTACGGTCATTGGACCATTTCTGTTTAATTGTTTTGGCATTTTTTTTCGATACCCGATTAGGATCTATCTTATACCCTAAAGTTGGGTTAATACCCAATTTTTGTGTTATTCCTTAAATAGGGTATGTGATTGGCGTATTGGGACCCATTGGTCCATATTACAACATCGTCCGCCAAGGGTGAGGTGGATGGACTCGATTTTCCTTGCCGCTAATGTTTCATGTAAGGTTAATGCACCCACAGTTTTGTTTCACATCATCAAAATTAGGGTCTTATGATTTAATTGATTCCCTGGTATTTTATTGTTTGTGTGTTAGTCTTCTCTACATTGACTTTTGGTGTTGGCTGTATTGATAAGGTGTGGGGATGTTTTTTTTCTATTACGTGCACCGTTGTTGGAGTTCATGTACATGAACAGGTGGTCGTGTGAGTTTGAAAGCATTGTCTTATCCAATTCTTTGTGGTAGGTGCTTTCATGCCTTTTGCTCCAATATTTTTCCATGTGATACATGTATTTTTGTATTTAATTATTACACTATGATTCTCACTTTCATTAAAAATTTACTTAGTTTATGGTAATGATTTATTGTTAGTTTAACTTTATAAATATAGGATTTGACATGTCCTTCAATTCATGAACATGTTTTTTCCAATGCAGTTGAATGTGGATAAATAGTTTTGTTTTAGAAAAAAAATGATTTTTGTTAAATTCTTTGAGTGTTATTTATAAATGTTTTATAAGGTGATTCAATGGTTTATTAAATTCTGGACGAAGTTTAAAAGTATTTTTGGAAAAAACTTTACAGTGTGTATGATTTGAAAAGGGGATTTCAACGGGTGAGGCGCAATTTCATCAAGTTTCTCTTACCGCGTCTTTTCTTTAAATGGACCGATTGGAACTTGAAACATTATTGGTAAATTCTTGGTGTAAAGGCCTGTTTGGATTTTATAATAGATTTTTTGAAAAACCCTTCTTGGGTTGGTATCCCAACCTATATGTTGACTCGTGTGATTGAAGGGTCCTCGGTATGGGACTTATTTGAATGATAATTATATTAAGGCAAGGGAAAGACCCTTGAGGTGGCCGGGGCGGTGCCAGTTTGTGTGGTGTGTTGATTATATGTATGTGAATTTTTTTTGAATGATACGGAACACCCCCTTGATAACTTTTCCTGGGAACCTAGAATAGTAAAGAGGATTATTGAGAATGATTGATGCACTAATTTAGACTATGCACTGGCTATTGGCCCCATAGCAGGGGAATACTAAGTTATTACTGCTATGGGGATTGGTCCCCTCTGTTAGGCCATGTAGGGTTATGCCGAGCATTCGGGCGTTATGATGTCATCGAGTTATGGCATGCCTTCAGAATGAGTCACATGTATAGTATGTTCTGGTTTTGCTCTGCATTACTAGGATTTCCCGTGTTTCCTGGTTACGATTACTATTAGATCCATTTCCCTCTTTGTGTGACACTTTTTTTCTTTGCACCTAGTTTTGAAATTTATTTAAAAAATGGTGAAGTTGTGATTACATCAAAAATGATTTCAATTAGATGTTTTGTAATAGAAAGCACAACTCCCCTTTATTTCCCCTTCTATTTGGTTTTAAACTTGAAGGGAATTGGATCATGTTTGTTTGTTTTTAAAAAGAAAAGTCTGTATAAAAACATAATTTTATAATGTAGTTCAATCTAGTTTTATTGGAATGTCTTGTAGAATAAATGACGTGGAATCTGTGGTGGTTTCTTACTGAACGATAAGCTCACACCCTACCTATACCACTCAGTGTTGGTATACCCGAGCTGTTTTGCAGGTTTAGTCTTTGTTCAGGTTTCCCTAGTAGGTGCTTGATGTTAGATAATATCTAGTCTTATGGTTGGTGGTGACCAAGAGGTCACATGGAGATCGGGTTGTGGCAGTTTGGGTTGTTCATTTGGGATTTTCAGTTTTGTATTTTCATTTTCTGTTTGTTGAGTATCACCTTGTATCTGGGTTAGTTTATTTTATTTATTTTCAGTTGTCCATGCTGTTGCATCCTTAGTTTATTTCATTTATTTATCTGGTCCTGTTTGTTTATTTTTTTGGGCTTAAATCATTCCCAGGTGTGTGTTTTGATGTCTGAATGTAGTTTCCATCCCGGGGGGATCGGGAGCGCCCCTCGGGACTTTCCACGGGCCAGCACGGGTGACCGGTTCAGGGTCGACCCTGGATGGTTCATGACAGATGAATCTAAAACAATGAAAACATTAAGATGAATCTGATGATGATAAATTCTTTAATTGCATTATTAGTGTGTTTCATGTCCAGGATTGAAGACGAATGGGACCTATATATCCCCCAATGTTTCGACATCTTGACTGGTTGTTCCCATGCAATAATTGCAAGATAAAATTCTCAAATGATCTAGAAATGTTTTATTTGATCCAAGAATAACCGAACAACCTATTTCACACCCAAATTATCTTTGTTCAAATAAGTCTTCATTTAAATAACCCACCATGTTGTATTTACACTAATACAACATTACATTAGAGTACATCCATCCAAGGAAGATCGATCCACAATTCTCTATGAAGTAGCCTTGATTACCTTCCTACTTGATAGTCAATAAGATTACAAAAAATGAATTATTAGAAAGAGAAACTATATTTTAGGTTTGGGGAAAAACACATCAATATTTTTCCTATGTTTGGTGATTAATGTGCCTAACTCTAGATCCCAACTTCATAAGCTTAAGCATTCTCACTCCATACTATATGTATTATGCTATATCCACCCAACAAAATTTCCATTCCAGCTCAATAATTCTCAAATATTTATGGGATTTGATCATGATAATAGAATGATTCAATAAGAATATTCTATTGATTCCAATTAGTTATGTGAATATGAAACTTATCATGTTGAATAAGGAGCCCGCTAATCAAATTTGAATTTATGTAGGAGAGTGTAAGAAGGTTTTGATGGCTATAAATATATTTCTCTTCCTTCGGTATAATGAATACGAACCTTTTCCTTCAACCAAGTCATTATTTTATTAGGATTTCTTATATTTATATTATTTTAATATCAATTCATTTCATGCTCAATTTTCCATTCATTCTGTTTTATTTATCTTATCCCTTAATTTATTTCTTTTTTATCACCCCTATGATGTTACCAGTGATCTTGAGCTCTATTATTACATAGAACTAATCAATTATGGGTGGTCCAAATGGAATGGCTATGGTTCTATTGAATTTAGGAAATTAATTACCAACATATTTCAGTAATCCTAGTAAGACAGTGAATATAGATCATAGATTCTTTGATCATCACTCTATATTTTTTTAACATTGTTTCATCACTCTAACCCATAGTGCGCCAAATTCTCCCTTCATTTGGACCACACTACATACTAGTGGTGTTGTGAATATTATAAGGAATAACGGTACATGATTCATAATAAGTGGGTATGTATGTTCATCCACATTATTGAGAGGTGTTCCTACACATACATTGAGTTGAATATATAATAAATCTATTCTGTTTATGGGATACCAAGATCATATTAGTAGTTTCATACTAAAGGAAACAATGAAGGGTGGAAAGATAAATGATATTGAATCTTTTCATTTAATTGGTTAATTAAATATGTTCATTGAATTAAAAGAACTATAAAAAATGTAAATAATGATTGTATTCAACTAAATTCTTCCCAAATCCCCTTCATTTTCATGCTAATTTACTTATCCTTTGTAAAAAAAATTATTTTCATTTTAATAAATATCTGAAAACCAATTAAATAAACTTTTATTCCCACTTTCATGAAATTATGAAGAAAACAATACACATAAGATCTTGGATAGTGAATGACCAAACAATATTCACTCTATGGAAAACAACCTTGATCATCTTTATATTATATTCCATGTTTTAAATAAAAAAGAATTCTATTTGACTGCGGCTCATGAAAATGATGATATCGACATGGAATCATTATTTTGGGGAAGTTTCAAGTAATCACTATATTAGGGACCACTATAATTGGTATTTTCTAATTTTATTGTTTTTTATTCATTTTTTGTACACTCTGGGATGAGAATTAACAAGGTGACCATTTAGTAACAATCGATCACCAATTATATTATTAGTTTAAATTCCTATAGGATACAGTGGAGGAGAATCATCTACAAAAACCGATACACAACCATTTTGGTTGGGATAGTAGTCAAGAAGAACAAATCAGTAGGAGTGGGATACCAGAATTAATGGAAAAATTGGCTTAAATCAACAAAGATCCTCTAATATAAGAATAAAAGGAGGAGGAAATAATAAATATGGAATATTTGTAGAATATATATAATGAATTCTTGTACAAGGATTAAAAACCTAAAATATCAAGATTAAAATAAAGAATTATTTCCAATGGAATTTTCTCAAGAGGATGTTTAAGAGGAGGTGGTAGTGTTTTTAGAAGTACAAGTTATTCAACTTTATACCATTTAACAAAATTTTATATAGATCTTGTACCTAGAAATGAAATTAAAAGTTGAAAATTTTGAGAGATACCCTTATTCAATCTCTTCCTTCTCTAGTTTTATTAAAACCCAATTGTATATTAATATCTCTCCTTTTGTAAGTTAAATCATAGGTTCTGAAATATGGTTTTATCCCCTTGATAATGAATATAAATTTTAAAAGGATGGGAACATATTTTAAGAGAAGATGGCATGTTAAATAATTCCCTAATCCACTCCAAAAAAATCAAAGTGGAATTAAAAATAAAAAATGAACTAGATATTGAGATAAAAGATGGAGGTACAACTAAGATGAAATTATTTAATTCTAAAGTTTTAAAAATTTAGTTATCTAATAATATCCATAGTTTTAGTTTTACAGAATCAAATAAACTTATTCTTATCGTGGATTACATTGAAGAAGATCCCATGTTGGCCACCCTATTAGAGAAACTATAGCGGGAAACAAATGAAAATACTACCCAAGATGGTGAAGAAGTTATGTATGATGACTACTTTGAAAACTGCAACAATAAACTCATGAATAAATCAAATGAATTCCTCCCACACGAGGGATGAAGAATTAGAAGTTTTAGGACAAATGTTGAATCAAATAATCCCCCAAAAACACTTCAAACATTAATTAGAGTGAGTCACAATTGAAGTAGAATTCCCAGTAAACTCTCTTAATGAATGTTATATTCAAGAGGATACCTATGAAGTGGATAATTTTGACATGAATTCAACATGTTTTAATCTTATTAATCTTGATTGTTTTATGAATTTCATGTATTTGATTATGAATCCTCGTTAATAGAGGATATACTAAAAGACTATAAGGACATAGATGGTGTTTCTAAGTCTAAGGACATACCAAACATCATCTTGCCCCCCCAATTTATGAGATACACCCTAATGTTGAGTGGTGGAAGTAAATAAATCTTGTTAAATGGACCTCTGAAAATATGTACAGTTCAAAAAAATGAAGAAATAGGATGTGGAAGCTTGCATTGTATAAAACCAATTCTCCCATTAGTTATTTATAATCCTAGGACTGTTTAGATTTGGAAAGTACAAATACATCACTTTTTATGTAGTAATAACACAAGAGGCACATAATTTAACTTTCATTTTATCTTTTAATATTTTTTTAATAATATTTATGAGGTTTATTTTTTTATATGTGTTTTCACTTAGTTAAAAAAACCTGTGTGTCTAGCTCAAGATATCTATAAGTTCAACAATGGGAGAACTTACCAAAAAACTATTTGATAAATAAAAACCATGTTTTTTATATCCCATCATAAAATTTTACACACTATAATTTCCTAGAATAAGTATTACACATAATAGGGTAGTGTTGAACATGTTTACAGGAGGGAACACAACCTGTTTAGTTCTTTATTTTTTTATGATATATTTTAGTGAATCATTTTATTAAAAAAATCACAGAAAAATATTTTCCTTGTAAATTATATATATAAGCATTTGTGTAGTCTTCTATGTTTCCATTTATCTTTAATTATACCCTACCTTGTTAGAATACCATGCTAGAGTGGGAGGATGTTACTGGTTTTTAAATTGTAAGAGTTAAATTATTAATGAGTGAATATTACACAGCCATAGCGGAAATTTGGTCTTAGAACTAAAAAACTGTGTGTGATTGAGAATATCTTTGTAGAATAGGAATTATAATATGATGTCATTGGAATTTAGAACATAATCCAGGGTAACCTGGCCTCAGAGGGAAAAGTAACCCTTTTAAGAAGAAAATCAAAAGATATTGATATAATTTCAGTGAAACTTGAATAAAATGGGAAATTAGAATCCCATGGTGAATCGATAAGATATTATACACTTTTATCATGAGTGATTCAATTTTTACATGTTAAATAAGTTCCTCCTCATAGTGCTTCACACATACATGGCTGGGAAATGATTTTTTAAAAAACTATCAACAAAGTGGGTAATTTTATTTTATTCATGTGAGGGGAATATTGAAACCATGTGTATAAGCTAGTAATTTACTTATAATGAATTCATTTTAGTTGTATTAATACTGTCAAAATTTTATCTTTGGTTTGAGAAACATATTATGGAGTGATAAATGGAATCACTTCTTATTAAAACATATACAATAATTAAATCTAATTTTTTCCACTCATAGACCAGAATCATTGATGAAATTAAAATGAGTAATTTTATTGATTTATAAAGGAGGTAATATAATTTCATAAAATGGTTGAATCTATGTTTGTTTCTTCTTTTGATTGTATATTTATACCTAGGAAAGATTATTATTTTTTGTAAATGTAATTCAATTTATTTACCTTGAGTGAAATAGTTCATGCGTGGGTGAGTGACGTGAACTATAATTTTTAAAAAATTCTTATTTTTCAATGAATATAACCTATATTTTAATTTAAACCTGGAAATTTATTAATTTTTATTATTTTGTTAAAACTGTATCATGAACTACTAAATGGATAAAGTCATGGATTTTAATTTTTTTAAATTATAATACTAAATTGAAAAAACCATTATAATTTACATTAATAACATGTTTTTGAATTTGATCTCTAATTGTGTTAATTGTGATTTTAAATTGTGGAATTTCTATATGGTGTTTTAAATGTTTTTTTAAAATGATACATTGAAAATTAATTATGTTCTTCAAAATATGGTTAAAATGGTTAATTATAAATGATCACTGATGATTTGTAATTAAATATTAAGAAAGGTTTTATTATTATTTATGTACTTAATTAGAAATATCGTGTACTTAAAAATGTTTATTTGGAAGGGTTTACGACCATGGAACAATGACCATAGAAAAATATGTGACCATGAGAAGTCTATGAATATGATATTTACCTACTATCATTTCTATTACCATTCCACTTACTAAAACTACTACTGTGGAACGTCAAATATGATAAGGTAAAATTATATGACTATGAAAGGAAAATATGTGTGTGATCATGCAGTCAACAAAATCTACAAACCCATGATGTGTTTGAAACCATGCCTGACCTTGCTACCATGTGTTTACTACCATAATCACATTATTATACCATGTAACTTCTACCGTGAACTATCCTTGATATTATCATGAAGCATCCACCATGATTTCTACCATAAGAAAGAAAAATAGGTCTACAATGATAAATAAAAAACATACTACCATGAAGAGAAAAATAATAAGATTGTGGTGTAGAGTTACATGCTAATATACCACATATGAAATCCCATAATAGACAATACAACCGTGAAACCCTTTAATATATGAAAACACCATGAGAAAATTAGGTTGTGCTATTTTAAACCTACCTTTCCAACATAAAAATCTATCTTTCATCCATCGATTACCTTCCCTAGATCTATGTGAATCCCTTAGACCAATCTTGTAGTGCCACTCAACAATAGTATCAATCCACACCACCCTATTCTACCCGAAGAAAAAACCCACCATAGCTCATCGATGATGGCCTACTCAAAACATTCCCATGTTGTTCCATGGGATGAATCTTGAACGTCCAATATCACATGAGGATGAACACACTAAGACAGAAAATGAGAATTTATTATTAAAACATAAATCTAAGGCATACTAATTTTATTTCATGTTCAAATTATTTGAAATAAGATTCCATTGAAGCCCTAATGATGATCATTTCAACTTAAGAACGTGCCAAACTGAGGCTAAGATACTAATTTTTATGAATCAATGAAAAACCAAAGATGAATCTGCTAGTAATAAATGATTTAATTTTTTTTCAAGTTTATTCCCTATATTGAATTTAAGATAAAGGGGATCCAAATATCTTTAAATGTTTATGATTACTTAATGGGTGTTCCCACACACTAATATCTTAATCAAATTCCCTAGGAAGCCTATAAAGCTACTATTTGAACCAAAAAATCACCAACCTGCCTCCTTTTCACCCAAAATATTTCAATCATGTGCACTATTATTTAGAAAAATTACCCACATTCTAGGACTACAATAGACCTCATCCAACTAAGAAAGATCAATCATTAAAATATATATTAAGCCTACTTTATTCAGTTTCTACTTGATGTGTCAGAAAATTCCAATTAATATGACACTAAAAGAAGGAAATATATTTCATCATTATCCTATAACACATCATGAATTTACCCATGTTCAGTGATTAATAGATCCAATATTAGGTCCCAACTTCATAGGCACATTCTTTCTCACTCCATCCTATATTCATTGATCCTAATCCACCCAATACTATTTAACTTCCACGTTAATTATTCTCAAGGATTATGGAATTAAATCATTTGAAGAGAATGAATTACTAATAACATTCTAGTTATTATAATTAGATTTGTTTAAAAGGTACTCATCCTATTAAAGAAGGATCTCGATGATCAACAATGAATTCAATGAAGATATAGTAAGGAGGGTTTAATGGATATAAATATATTTATCTCCCCTCACTATGTCAAATATAAAAAAATTATGGATCTTGATTAGATTTTGACTTATTTTATTTTTGTTTTTTTAATCTCAATTGAATTTATAATTTGTTCTTCGTACATCATGATGTGATTCTCTTATCCCTCGATTTCATTGTGTTTTCTCACCCCAATGACGTTCCTTGTGATCTTGAGCTCTATAATTATAGAGCACTAATCAATTGCAGATAGTTTGAGGGGAATATAAGTGGATTTATTAAATTTATGAAATTAATTACCACCCCATATCATTAATCCTTTTAAAATAATGAGGGTGGATCATAGAGTCCTTGATCGTCACTATATATTTCAGTGACATAATCATTGTCCACCAAATTCTCCCTCCATTTATACTAGGCTTCATACCTGTGGATTTTTGTGCTAGGGAATGAATAATGGTAAGTGATTACTTCTTGGTGGGTATGTATGTTTATTCATTCAATTGATATGTGTTCTTACCCACTCACTGAACGAAAATATTATATTTCTAGTCATTTTAGGGGATAACTTGATAAGATTATTGATTTTATAATAAGGAAGTTGTGGAAGGTTGATAGATAAATGATATTTAATCTATTCATTGAATCGAATAAAAAATGTTAGTAATTATTTTACTCACATTAATTACTCCCCAAATCCCTTTCATTAGAAAGATAATTTGTTTCTTATGTGTCTATATTTTTATTTTCATTTTATTAATAAAATATAATAAATAATAAAATTATCATATCATACTACTTTCAAAAGTTATGAATACTAAAAAAGAAACATATGTGTTATTATTGTGAAAAAATAACCCACATATACTCCTTAATAAACAACCTTGGTAATATCTATACTACATTCCATGTTTTAAATAAAAAAATTTTGTTTGACCATGGCCAACAACAACCACATGATCATAATTAAATGTCTTCATAGACACCAAACTTATAGTAACATTTAATATAAAAGGGTGTGAATAAAAATAAACAATATGAAATAAAAAACCCAAATGAAATATAAAACAAAAAGTTAGGTCAAATATTCAAAATAATATGGATTTTAGAAATAAGAAAACCCCATATTTTCTCTACAGGAATGAAACATAGAGATAAAAGTTAGGTCCTTTCTATCTCAATAGCCCCATGAAGGTTTATATCTCACAAGAAACTAGGTCTACTTGAAATATAAAAAGATCAACAAATTTTGACAATGAAATCCTAGATGTAGGTCTCACCACATTGAAAATTAGGTGTATATGAAGAATATCTCAAATAATTATAGTCTATCTTCATATTGTTATAATTATAATAGGAACCAAATAATATCATATTACCAACAATATCCAAAAAACTCAACACTCATAATATCTTTGTCACTTCTCTGAAACATTATAGTGGATTTTCACCTTTTTAAAGGAAGGTATATGAAGATATTTAATTCACTATATTGAATTTTTTGCAATACATTGAAGAGATCTAAATTCCAAAATGGAGGATCATATCCAAATACTTGGGGGAGTATCTAAAATATATTTACTTAGCTCATAAACTTCCATTCCAAATATCTAACTAGAGTGGGGGACCAATGCCATGGAAAGTGGTAAACATCATCTCAGGGGTTACTAACCCCTAAGGAGGACTTGTTAAACATCATGTGGGAGGTGTTTTAGCTGATGGGTTTACCAACTCAATAATTGTATGACCCATGACATGTAATTTTGGGGTTACCTACTCTAATAAGAATATATAAGACCCATACATAGGAACCAATGTGCCACTATTGGGTTACTTTCCCCATTTTTACACTAAGTATCTTTCACACACCTCATCACTACTTCTATAAAGATAATATCTGTAATATACTAGAAAAACATTTTATACTATCTCTTATGTCAATGTTGATCATACTATCACTCTTTAAATAGAAAATAACTCATAATAGACTATTTACTTGTCTTATTTTGACTCCTGGGTGAGAAAAAATGGAAAAAATAAAGGATGCATAGTATATAACATGACGATTAATGTACTCTGACTATAATTCCTTTCTTCATGTATATATTCCAATACACCATGTATTTTCAAACAAAATGGAATTTACTTTTATTTATAAAGATTGTTTCTTTCAAGGATAAAAAAGTGTGTACTTCAATACCCACTATGATGTGTAATAGTATATGATGTGTACATAAAAATTGTATGCCATGTTCTTGAATCAAGGTGTTTATGTGTATACTCCCTTACACACAATGTTGAGATACATATTATTAGATGAAAATTTATTTTAAAATACACACCATATGGGCCTTCCAAGTTAATTAGGTGTGTATATAATATCCTGTAATCAAAAACTACTTAAAATGTACTTTTATACTAAATATTTTATAATATTATGTGGTTAATATATAAACATACATGAAATGTAATTTAGTGTTACCTATTGGGTGGTATTTTTTCTAGTGAATTCCCAAGAGAAAAATAGTATAGATGATGTAGTTATATAGTACACACAATGTAGTTGTGAAATTAATATATCCTTCACAGGATTCATATTCATTAATAAAATTAGGTTCTTCAAATTCACTCCCACCATTGATCATGACCGATGCATTTTCTCTTTATTCTATTTAGCTGAGATTCCTCTATGTCACTTATAATAGATGTTTCTGCCCTTATGGTCACAAATTATATAATTCACATAAACCTATTCCATTTCATGAGCATTACAGTTACCATATATCAGTTATTATGAACAAAACATATTACCATCACTGATCACTATCCACTTCAACATCCCTGTTATATAAATTCAAATGTTTGACCATATTGGAGGCTAACACTGGTTTTCTATTGTATAGGGGGTGAATAAGTTTAAAAAATATTGGTTAATAAGAATACTAGACACCCAAATTCTATTCACAACTAATCTTATTTGATATCTTATAAAGACATAAATTTTATAGGGATGATAAAAACAACAATAAATAGGGAATTTTCTCATATAATATTATTACATTTTTGAATTATAAAAAAAATATGGAATTTTGATAGAATTTTGAAACACCATAACATAATATTATCTCTCAGTATAAATGATCACTTATCCCTCTTTCAAACATAATATGTTTTGAATAATTCAAAAAAATACATTTGAAAGTGCTCAAATGGTTTCTGGAGTTGATGTTGTATTTTTTTCTATTGAGTATCTAAAGTGTTGTACAAGATATTATCAATGTGTGGTGAATTTTTGGGATAGAGTGATAATACATGCAAAGGATATGAAAATAATATCATTATAAATAGAAAAGGATGAAGATTCTTCTTGGTGAGTATATCATAAATGAGATGATTGTTTATCTTATTTTCATAGAAAATAAAGGTGAAAATTTTATGAAGAAAGGTCTATATACCATAATTTCAAAAGGAATAAGAAGATGGATACTGAAATTAATAATGAATGACTTACATATTATGGAGAATATAGAGATTGCATATAAATGAAGATATTGATGATGTTATTATAAACTATTCAAGGATTTATGGATGAAGACTTGATAATGCATAAATTATTGAAGATCCATTAATGGGATATATATCCTAGTGTTTGATTCCCATTATGACAAACATATATTGGATGAAGATAAAATGGATTGATGTTTATGTTGATGTTATAATATTTAGGTATCATTAATTTAATTAAATAATTTAACAAAACTAATTTTATTGTGTAAAGTACCTTAGATGAAATATATAGTTGTTTGAAATTATTTTAATAAATATTGTAATTATTTGGAGCTATTATATAGTTATTTTAAGTGATTGGGATGGAATGATATAAATTATAATGACTCTAGTTTTAATTGAATATATTAAAATTTCCAATGTTATCTCCTAAAATGTAACTGGGTCTAAATTAGTTCATGATTCATTTCATGGGAGAAATGATCAACATCAGATACATTATGACTTTATATGTGTATCATTTTTAATATATGTGAATATCACTAATATAGTAATATATCTACATATGAATCCATTCTAAGATAATGATATTTTCATATGAGGTATTTTGAATCTATCTATGATACATTCACTAATACAATGATATTTCTAACTAAAATGTATCTAAGTATGGATCCATGTGTGAGTCTTATGACTCAATGTAAAAGTCCTTAAGGACTTCTTATTTATAATTATCATTAAACATGTGTGTTTTGAAAATAATTGTATGATTCATCCATGTTTGAGCTATTTAGACATAAAAATTCATCACTTATAGAAAAATATCCATATAATTCATGAATTAAATATTATAAAAAAAATAAATTATAATAACTTGTAGTTATTAATTTATTTTCAAAATATCATGATGTTATCTATATCAATTCTTCATTCATTGATTTGAATATGACTACGGTAGATGTAATTTAGAGGATCATTGGGTCAATAATCTATGAAATTCAAATTAAAATTTTATAAAATCATCATTTGTAATCAAAGATGAATTAAATTAGGCTCTATATTGACTATTCTCCATTGATATAAACATAACAAAAATAAATGGTGATATAATTTCATTGGTGGGAAGATTATATTTATGGATATAAAGTAGACTATAAAAGTTATATTATTCTAAGAGAATATAAATGAGACTAAAATTGAGAAATTTTAGAATACATTATTTTGAAGAAACAAATGTATTTATGATTTTCCTAGAATTTAAATATTAAATATCACAAAATTAAATATGATTCAATGATTAATTAATATAAGTGATTTATAAGTGATGTATTCTTTTATTTAAATGCATGAAGAGACCTAATGTTATTATATATACTATAAATTTATTATATAAATAGCTATCTCACAACATATTATTACGATATATTTTCATATTTATATAATGAATGGTAAATTTATGTGTATTTGGGGAATATATTGAGCATAATATTATCGATACTATGGGTAGTATTAAATGAAATATATCTATTAGTGAAAATTTTAGAAACTGAAAATAATTAGTAATTATATAAAACTAATTGATATAAGTAATTGAGGAAATATTTTATGGATACTATGGGGGAGAAACCATGTGTTTTCCATGAGAAAAAGATATAAAGGATCATGGGTAGAAGGCCATTGAATGTGGTTTCACTATATTACTCATAAAATCCTATGATTTTTCTATTTTTTGAAATATTTTAAATAAACTCAAATTAAATGAGGGCCACCTATACATAAATATCTAATATTCATTTAAAAGAATAACTAATACTCATGAGTGAAGAAGAAAAACCTCTAAAATATATGGAAAGAAGAAAAAATAACCTAATATTATTATTTTTGTAGATATTACCATTTTATCAAAAAACCATAAGAAGCCAATGTGGTTCTATTGAGAAAATTAATCATGTTGAAACTAGTGGAGAGGAATAAAGAGAACCTAGTATATAAAAAAATATCTTTTAATACCATGTATTATAGAAGAAGTTACAAATAAAAGAATTAAATGAAAAGATGAGATAGGAAAAAATTCATGGACTCTCTCAGAACTTTTATTTAATATTTAATACCTTTAATATTTGGTTGGGAAGACCAGTCGTACGATTATTAGTAAGATATAGGATTTAGGTATAGTTATATAAACCATGTAAAAACAATTTCGGAAAAAGGTCAAAAGGCATCCAAAGACTATGTGTTGGGAGGAAGGAGGTTTGATTCTGTGGATGTAGTGATATCCATTTCTTAATTGAAGATAGACATCAAGAGGTTGGATGGAAGATTCCAAGACTAATAAGAAGACTAAATATTATTCAATACATTATATAGACCTCTTTACATGTGTAATATAGTTACGATTCATTTGTATAATATGGTAAAAATGGATTCAGAATGATACATGAGAAACACACTATATTTGGTGATAATATTATTGTGGAAAATATGTGAATCAGTTACACACTATAAGAAAATGAAATATATTTCTATAGTTACCCATGTTTATAAAGGTTTAATTTTTATAGGGAATTTTAATTTCTACATTGGTGGATGATTTTTTTTTAAAATTCAAAAAATTTAATGAGTTTAGGTACATTTGAACATCAAAACATGATGTTTTTTAGACATGATTTATATTCCTATGGAAGTATCAGGTGTTTGAGCGATAACTAGAGGATGAATGACTATGTATGGTTTCTAAAAATGGATATATATGGTCATCCATTCCTTGAATATGATCCATGACATTAATAGGAATCATGGGGTGCAGTTGGGGGTGTGTAGGATGTGAAAGTGGGGCCCCAGGGCTAAGCATGAGAATTCACCGCGTAAAATCCAAACATCGTGAAATGAGTCTACATTTTTTTTATTTTAAAAGGGTATTAGCCCCTTTTTATTTATGTAAACAGGATGCATAATGGGGGTTAATTAGACACCTCATCTCCCTCCATTCATCACCATTCTTAGTGATCTTGGGTGTGATTCAATAGTGTTGGAGGGTAATATATTCCTCCTCCATCCTTTCATGATTTTTTTCCCCTAAAGTTTCTAATCATCTTTATTATAGTTTTAGTTTCAAAGGTTTATTTCATTATGAAATGGTTAAATATCTAGTTTTACATATTGATTTCATTCATCCTAGAAAAAGGTGATCTTAAGATGAAGTCTTCCTCCTTTCATACGTCGATCAGTTTTGGTATGTCACTTTTTTTATTTTAAAATGGTTTTTCCATAAAAAAATGGTTATTAAACTAGTAGGATTAATTCAGTTTTTTCAATATTTTATCAAAGTATGAATTAGTAGTGTAACACACAATGTTTCTTATAGTTTTGATGTGATGGAATCAATCGATGAGTTAAACAGAAATATGCCAAGTTGAATAAAATAATTAATTTATTATATATACTATAATTAATTAATTATTGTTTCTTATTATTATTTGTGATCTTGGGACTTGAGATAGGACTGCTTGATCCTGTTCAATGATATATGTGCTTGGTAGGCCTTGAAAGCTACTGCAGGCACTTGGAGCAAAAGTGGAAAAGCTTCATTTAAGGTAGTTGGTATCATGTACTTTCCCTATGATGCATGTCAGTTCTAGATAACACCATTGAGGGAATTTCCATAAGTTAATTAAATTAAATTAATCTTTTATTTAACTTAAAATTATTAACTGGAATAACTAAATGTCAAGGGTTATGAACAACCCTAATGTAATTTCATAACACCTCAACGACCGACAACCAATACTAAGACGTTACGATATTGGACGGCCTCCAAACCTCTTATGAGTTGTGTCTGGACCATGGAGACATATCACATGAATAGGGGATTGAGATATTAGAGAACTCCCTTATGGACTTTGATATATTCAATCTAATCGAGATGAATATGGGAAGGGAAACTCTACCATGACTAATGTGATCGGGCATAGGTGGACAGACTGTAGGATGATCGGACCAGGTTTGGGTGAGTGTGATAACCAATAGTGACATTGTTGAATGATATAGACTACCAACCATTTCTTGATTAATTCTCGTGTGGTGAGACCTAGTCTATTTGGAAAGGTTATGCTACCCTTATGATGATGCAGTGGGATACGAGGTCCTATTGTATTGGGTGTTAACCAAAGACTATGATTGAGACTGAGGAACCTTAAAAGGATTCCTATTATATTCTAAGACTTAGGGGACCTATTGGGTGCCTAATTTAACATGAAACTTTATGAAGTTTAAATAAAATGTTTGTGGGTGTCACTATGGAACCTATACCAGATTGGGATACCCTTAGGGCTACATATAGGGTTGATCGAAGTTATTTTTTGGCCATCCCATTTGTTTTTACCTTACTTATAGTTTGATATCTTAGGGAATATGTAATAATTTTTAGATAACATGATTTGAGACAGGGTATAAGTATGTGATTCCATGATTTAGAGTCAGATATGGTTAAAGCTTCCTTGAATCTAGAGTTCAGTTTTAGAGCCACTATGGATTTGGGGTTTAGACATGATTTGACTAGCATGGATTAGGATCCTAGATATAGGATATTTTGGGTCTTATCTCTAAAGATTACGATATGTTGGGAGATTCATTTGATTTTGAGCTCACCTTAGGTTACTATTATAGATTTTATGCATAGATATCTCTTTCTAGTATACTAAGGTCCTCAACCTCATATTCATAATGGAATGTCAGAGCTTCCATGGAGATGGAGTTCATCCTCTAGAATATTGTGGGCCTTATACCTGGAGTCGTACAGTCATGATTCAAGCTACCCTAAGTAGGGATCTCCTATATTTGATTTGATGGACCTCATCCTTGGTGTCATATAAATATGGGGATTCCATGGATTTGGATCCCATGGATTGGATACTGGGGGATGAGATCCCATATTTTTTAGGACTGGATGGGGTTTCCACGGATTACGAACCCGCGATGTCACTTGAGAGCCATAGTATTTATGAAGTTCATAGAGATACTAGGACACTAGTTGAAGAAGTTATGGTAAATCGGGGTCAAAAATATTTATTTATATAGATTAGTCCTTTATTTTATCTACTCTTGTCTCATTCACATTTCACTGCATATACTAGTTAATAGGATACCAGTTTGGTGGTTCCCTACTGATTTTTGTACTCACTCCCTACTCAAGATACCAATACACTTAGGTACATAAGAAAACATTCACTTGGTTTCAATAAAGGGTTAGGATGAGGCCTAAGATATCATGTTTGAGTGGGATATCTTGTATGGTATCAGAATATTGGATGTGGTTTGGATCAAAGATATAGCAGATCCCTTTTTTAATACTTTCTATTCTAGTTTGTATTTATAACTAGCCTAGTGGGAGGACTAATGTATATATATCATGGATGTTCAGGAATATACTTCATTTCATGTATTATTATTGATTGTCTATTTATTTATACACACTCATATTATTTATTACTATGGATGATATTTGGTTACTTTATATTTTATTGTGAACTTGGATATAAGGGGTATATTCTTTCCACTATACCACCTTGGATGCCCATTGTTAGCCAAAAGAATCTAGTGTAAGGGGAGGTGCACTAGAGTTCATGTGGAAAACCAGTATAGCTACTTGTTTTGGAGTGACTTGGGATGGGATTGTTAAAATTTTGTATTAGATGATTTATTTTATTTTAACTTATGATTTTTGGATTTGGTAGATTATAGATTTAGGGAGGTGTTAGAGCCTACAATGGATGTCAGTATGTTGTATTGAGAACACTTATTTTGATAGGAACTCTAGGTTACCAATTCATGGGGATGTTGTTATGATTTTTTTATTACACTTGTACTTTATTTTTTCATTAATATATGCACATGTGGTATGCAAATTTTGATCTATGATTGATATTTTACTCAAGGACCATTGGAAAAAGTAAAGTGAGTAGATTTGACTTCTTCAATTTTAGAGGAAAGAGGATTATCATTAATCATAATAGTAATATAGTATTCACATGAAATATAGTCCTTCTAGTGTGTGTCTTCACTAAAGATAATGTTACAGTAGTTTAAGGTTTCCACAGTTGCTTATAT
This sequence comes from Viscum album, assembly GCA_963277665.1. Lineage (NCBI taxonomy): Eukaryota > Viridiplantae > Streptophyta > Magnoliopsida > Santalales > Viscaceae > Viscum > Viscum album. The sequence continues at coordinate 501,341,176 of OY728139.1, forward strand.
GATATTTTCATGTATAAGTACTTAGTTGGATTCTACTTACCTAGGTCGACCGACATACATAATTTCTTATGGTGGAAGGTCATGTGGATCTATCATGATTTATCCAGTGGGGAGGATGATGACCCAATCATCATGAATAAGGTATGTTCAAACCTGAGTGGTCTAGTTTGACATAGATACATAACCATTGGACCCCCCCTTGTTGGTGGTGTTTTGAAATGTTGAATCCTTGAGCTCATACAAGAGCATGGTTAGGCCCCATGAGTTGTGACCTTGATATGAGAATTAGCTAGTATGGTTTGGGGATTGACCTATAGGCCCTTAGTTTTTACTCAGACCCTAGTGGGTCAATATTTTTGTTTGTTTAATAGTGACCTGTTAGAGGGATTACCCTGATGTTGCAGATTTTATGGATTAATGGATCTATTCATATTATGTGTCATCAATTTTCTATAAAAGGAATGGTCATGTCATAGTTTATTTCTATGGAATGTAACTTGAGTTCTTTTGATTTGTGTTAAGGCCAGCTTGAAGGGGTTGGATCATTTGGATGTCTGACCCTATAATTCTAATGTTGTTCAGTTAAAAATAGATATTGACCATGGATGGGAAAAATAAGAGTTGTAAGAGCCTGTATAGATGCTTATAATCTTATAACAATGACCAATTTTATAGGTGATCTCATGGTTGGAATCTACTCATGTGAATAGTCAATATGGTAGGCTCATAAGGGAAATGTGCAATTCCATTTTGGATATGTGAATGGGTGGATAATGAGTAATCCTCTAGTGATTTTGGTGAAATCAAGGTGATGTGTGTCATCCATGGAGGGACCATTTGGTTTTGGATCTTAATGATGAATCCTTTTTGTTTCCATTAAAAATTATTTGGGTCATGGAGGTTGAGAGTTGAGGAAATGATTGCAGGAAGGGAGGTCCAAATCCCTTAAATGGGTTCATGTTGGTAATCATTGAATACATCCTAATGTAATTCTAACATAGATATAATCATGCCCAATATCTTGATATCATCCAAAGTATATTGAGGAAGAATCGACTATATTTCATGTTATCTATTAGAATGTTTGGATTTGAAAAATGGTCTCATTGGGGGTTTCACCCATTAAAATGTGTAAGAAAATACATATGGTGGGGCCACTATATGTTGTTGGAGGATGACCCTTGTGTGGGAAGGGTCTTTTCCAAAGTTGGACTGGTTGTTGGATAGTTGAGATTGAATTTATATGTTGGTGAATTATAAAGTACAATAATCTGATTTCCTATAAATAGTATATTTTTTCATTTAGGTGAGATGTTTAATGGACTTAGTGCTTTAACATTTATCCTATAATGTTTTGGTCTGATAATAATGTGACTTTTGGGTTGATCCCCCATTCATGAAAGGATTCGTTGTATAATCCTTGTTTCATAACTAGATTTTGGGGGTGAACCTGTTTCATAAATAAAGGGGTGAATCATTCTTTTATTACATGGTTCATGGGGTGAATAAAGTGGTTTAATGTTTCATGACATGGTTCAAGGTGTGAATATGACAACCCTGCTTTAATTACAAACTTAAACATGATTTATTACATAAATCATCACTTGATACAACAAATAAGATTGAGAGGTTTAGTGTCTTTGGGGCTTAGGATCATTACATAAAAACATAAAACATGAAATACAACATCTTTATTGAAAACTTCCTTTACATGATCACTATATTTCCGCGTACATAGCAATTCATGGGATAACCTGAGGACATGCATAAGAAAAGGGTGAGCTATAAAGCCCAGTAAGGGAGTACACATGGAATAACATGAGAAGTACAATACATGTTAGAAAATATGCATATCAATAGAGCATAAAAGAAACATGAACATAAAGGCCTGATAAAGCATGATAATCATAACATGGAAATATGGCAACAACACTTAACATATAATTAGCATGAGCCAAGGCTCATTGCACATAGAGAATGAGTAAATCCTCATTGCACATAAAGCACGAGTAAACCCTCATTGCACTTGAATTAGAATGAGTCAACACTCATTTCACATGACTCATCATGATAATATACTTTACCCAATGCATTGGAGCACTATAAGGGCGGACCCTTCATAAATATTTCATTTCATGCATAAGTGTGCCACATGGATCATAAAACATGGATTCATAAAACATAATCACTTATTCCAGGATAAAGGAATGTGGAATTAATACATGAAACTTTATAATCAACTAGTAAATGTGCATAAAGGTGAATACCCTTGATAGAGAAATGGGCTTTGTATTCACTACACAATGACATTGGATTAGAAAATCGGTGCGATTTCTGCAGCGTAACGGAGTGACATGAGAATTCATAAAAATGGTTTATGAGAGAGAAAAAGGTTTCTCATCATATTTACATGTAATGGAAAGTAATGAGGTCATATAGATACATTTCCCAAAAATTTTAATGGAATTTAGATTCATGACAAAAAAGTATTGCTTGACTATAAATGATGAGAGAGAAGTTCCTTTCAGAATTTCAGCATATTAACGGGTGTACATGGGAGGCATTTAATGAGAGAGAAAGGGGTATCCCATCATTCAAAGATAATGAGGGTAGTATGAGGGAGGTGTGAAACCATACCCCAACATTCATAATTGAAATTAAAAGGGCAAAACAACTTAAAGAATATTGGACAAAAAGAGAAAGGAAGAAAAAATCCCTTACTTAGAAGTGTGATTCCAAAGGCTAGAGAGAGGATTGTGAGAGGCTTGTTGGGAGTTTGTGGCACCTTGGGAGGATTCTAGAGAGAGTAGGGCAGAGGTTGGACGAACGCAAAGGGATTTGACTGAGGAGGAAGTGGGAGGTTCGGTGGGTTTATATAGGAAAGGTTAGGGATTTCTTTATTATTTATGTTTGGGTCCCCTTACCTTAAATTAATCCAAACCACAAACCATCCCATGATTTTTTCCCATGGATTTTGGAAAAGGGATGATGAAACCAATATTTTATAAGGCCAAAGTCCAATATTGTTTAAATTGTTGGGTTACTTATGGGGAGGTGAGTCACACTCCCATGGAAATTTATATAAAAAGGCAAGGTGTTGAATAAGTATTGAGGGGTCCATTAATGCTTTGAAATGTAAGACAAAGAAACCCAAAATCACATTATTATAATGGTAAAACATATATTGGCCGAAAATAAAGATTATAGTATTTTATTACATCACTATTGGGTCATTATGATGTCATAAAACACATTATATATTTAAACAGTATTAAATTTTTACCCAAAAATTTGACTGCCTCAGAAAATTATAAAAAATTCACCGTTGGATAACTTTGATGTCCTGATTACTGAAATAACATTTATTTTATCTAAATAATTTTCTAAATATGTTAATTTTCACGTTTACAATAAAAACCGACAATTATTGAAAATTCACTGGTTTTGACAGAAATAGCTTTCAAACTTTAATAAAAATTTTAATTGCGTTCATAAAATAATTGGATCATTTATATTTAATAAAAATTAATTTAATATTATTATTATTATTTTATTAAAATATTATTTATTTCAAAATCCACCAATTTAATAAAATATATTTCTTAATTAAATAATAACTAAAAACACCATTTGTACTTCAAAAAATATTTACAATGTATCAAAAGTGACTAGAAATTATATTAATTATTATATAAAAAAATAATGTACATGAAGATAGTACTACTTATTTGTTACATAACCCCTTAAAACAGCCGCATAAGACCTAAGGGTAAGGTGTGCGATGGTGAAAAACTCTTGGGGTGGCTCAGTTAACATCGCTCGAGTGGTAATTTCAATCAACTTCCACATTTCCCGTAGACGATCACGTTCGAGCTTGACATGATTCAGCTTAGCATGGGCTTGGTCAAGGGTGAAGCCCCAAGACGCCACCTATTTTCCGAGCTCTGAAAAATGGGCTTCGTATGGGGAAATTCTACTAGATGAGGTCATTTCTTCCTTTGTCTGAGTAAATTGTATTTGATAAAGTTCTATATTTATACTAATCATGTGATCACTGTTCAACGGCTATATTAGCAACGGTCAAAATTCTTAACATAAATCCAAAGAAGTTGACATATTATATAAACATAAAGAGACATTTAATTAGATCAAGAGGGATTTCAATTAATGAAACATTGGGTCGTTACAATATTCCCGCCTTAAGAAATTTCACCCTCATAATTTTCTTTTTCCCACACTAAAACAAATGTGGGTAACTCAGCTTCATCATATCCTTTGATTCCCAAGTCGCTTCTTCAAACATGTGGTTTCTCCACAACACATTGACGAGGGGCATTGTCTTATTTCGTAGAAAATTTTCTCTATGATCTAAGATCTTCACTGGTTTCTCCTCATAAGAAAGATCATCTTCCAATTGTACCACCTCAGAAGAGAGTACTTGTGAAGGGTCCAGTATGTACTTTCCTAAGAGGGATACATGAAAGACATCATGTACTTTGGTTGTGGCAGGTGGAAGTGCTAGTCGATAGGCCACAGCCCCAACCTGATCAAGAATATCGAAGGGGATGATGTACCTAGGACTTAACGTCCCTTTCCTTCCAAACCTCATGACCTTCTTCTATAGATATATGCGTAGAAAAACCATATCTTCAACTTTAAACTCAATGTCACGTCGATGATTATCTGTGTAACTCTTCTGTCGACTCTGGGCTTCCTTGATATACTGCTGAATGGTTTTCACCTTCTAAACCATTTCCTCGACCATTTCTGGTCCAAGCAGACTACGTTCACTAACCTCATCCCACAATGTCAGTGTTCTCCACCTTTTCCCATACAGGGCTTCATATGGTTCCATTTGGATGCTCGAGTGGAAACAGTTATTATAAGAGAACTCAACCAGAGGAAGATGTTGATATCATCCATCTTTAAATTCCATTGAGAACGCTCTCAATATATCCTCATGTGTTTGGATAGTCCACTCGGATTGGCCATCGGTTTGAGGATGATAGGCCGTACTGATGTTCAGTTCTGTATTCAGAGCATGTTGAAGAGTCTTCCAAAACATAGAGGTGAATCTTGGATCTCGGTCAGACAAAATAGATAGTGTTACTCCATGCAACCATACCACTTTTCTAATATATATTCGTGCCAGTTGATCCAAAGAGAAATCCTCCTGAATAGCAATGAAGTGTGTAGTCTTTGTAAGACGACCCACAACAACCCAGATTGCATTGTTGCCTTTGGATGTCCTTGGAAGTCCAGTGACAAAGTCCATGGTGATGTTCTCCCATTTCCATTCTAGTATGGGAAATGGTTGCATCATCCCCTTAGACTTATGACTCTCTACCTTCACTTGTTGACACACCAAGCAGTTTGATGTATATTCAGTGATCTCCTTCTTCATATTATCCCAACAAATGTTATCTCGGAGATCTCGATACATCTTTTTACTCCCTGGGTGAATAGATAAATTTGAACTATGTGCATCATCCAAAAGATCCTTCTTCAGCTTCGGACTTGATGGAACACATAGTCTTTTCCCAAACTTCACAATTCCTTCTTCATTAACATTAAACTTTGAGGATTTCCCCTTTCTGATAGCTTCCACTTTTTCCTGAATTCCCACATCATACATTTGAGCATCCTTTAACCTTTCAAAAATATATGGTTGAGCAATCATTTGTTTAAGGATTGGTGATGTTCCCTTATTTCTGATTCCCATGTCCATCTTCATCAAGTCTAAGAAGATTGGATCCTTCTCAATTCTCATCATTGATAGAATTGTTGGGTCCTTTCTAAATAGGGACTCTTCCACCTTGTTCGCTTTCCCAGGGTGGTAATGTGTTGAACAGTCATATTCCTTGATGAGATATATCCATCTTCTCTAGCGCATATTAAGATATTTCTGTGTGAATATATATTTAAGACTGTTATGGTCAGTATATATCTCACATTTCTCCACATAGATATAGTATTGATAGATTTTCGAGGAAAATATCACCACTGCTAACTCCATATCATGCGTTGGATAGTTTCGGTCATGGATTTTCAACTTCCTTGAGGCATAGGATATCACCTTATCATTCTGCATTAGCACACAGCCTAAGTCCTTCTTCAAAGCATCACTGAATACCAAAAAAAGTTCCCCACTTGTGGGTAAAGTGAGCACAGGTGCAGTGATAAGCCTCATTTTCAACTCCGTGATGCTTTCTTCGCCTTCATCACTCTAAGAAAACTTTACTCCCTTCCGAGTTATCTTAGTAAGAGGGTTGGACAATTGTGATAAATTTCTCACAAATCGTCGATAATATCCAGCTAAGGCCAAGAAGCTACGGATATCTTTTACCGATGTTGGCCTCGGCCATCCCTCAATTGCATCTGTTTTGGAGGAGTCCACAGATATCCCATTGCTTGTGATGATATGGCCCAAGAATGAGACCTCCTTCAAACAGTACTCACACTTTTTGTACTTTTCATAGAGATTCTCCTTGCACAAAATCTCTAGTACAGTTTTTAAATGCCCCTCATGATCCTCCTTGGTTTTGGAGTATATTATAATATCTTCTATAAAGGCTACCAAAAATTTGTCAAGGTAATCTATAAAGACTCTATTCATCATGTCCATGAATATTGTTGGAGCATTGGTGAGTCCTAAAGGCATTACTATGAATTCATAGTGCCCGTATCTTGTACGAAAAGCAGTCTTGGGGACATCTACCATCTTCACCCTAACTTGATAATATCCCGACTGCAAATCCACCTTGGAGAAGTATTGTGCTCCACATAGCTGATTGAACAAGTCATCAATTCGTGGGATAGGATTATTGTTCTTTATCGTGATTTTTTTCTGTTCACGATAATCGATGTAAAGCTGCATTGACATATCCTTCTTCTTGGCGAAGAGGACCGGTGCACCCCATGGTGAAGCACTTAGTCGTATAAACCCTTTATCCAGATTCTCCTGTAGTTGTTTCCTCAGCTCTTCAAGCTCTACAATAGCCATTCTATATGGAGTCTTGTATATTGGTAGCACCCTAAGTATAAGTTCAATTTACAAATCAACATCTCTTCTAGGAGGAAGACCAGGTGGTTCCTCGGGAAACACTTCCGTGAATTCCCTCACAATAGGCATTTCTTGAAGGATGGTTTCTTCCTTGGACTCAATCATCTGAGCCAGATACGCGTGCTCATAAGTCAGTAATATCCATGTTTGAGATGATGGAGCTAAAGGAGATTCATCTTCCTCCTTACACTTGTAATGAATCGTGGGTCGATTCTCCATATGGTGTGTGATTTCTCTCTCCCGACAATTTATGTGGGCTCTGCCTAAGGAAAGCCAATCCATCCCAAGAATTGAATAAAATTCCACCAAAGTTAGTATGAAGAGGTTCACCGGGAAATTCAATCCACAGATTAAAACAGGGGAGGACTAATATTCAAGGGATGAAATGATTCCCCATTTGTCGTACTCACCGACATCTTCACTTCGATGATTTGTGGTGGTGCTGGGATTGTTCTACTAAACATTCGATATATAAAAGAATGTGTATAACCTGAATCAAAAAGTAAATTCTCTATTCTTGAATGAATAACTAGCGTACCTTTCACCACTTCGTTTTCAGGGTTCACTTCAGCAGAAGTTATGGTAAAAGCTCTTCCTTGCTGCCTTGGAGGTTGTTGGTTGTCTCCGAAAACCCTTGGATTAGGGCACTGATTTGCAAAATGACCTGGTTCTTTGCATTTGTAGCATTGAAAAATTTGTTGAGGTTCGAACGGAGAATTCCTCTCCTCTGTCGCAGCCGTGGGTCTTTCTTGCTAATAGTTAACAGCTAGGTGCCTTTCTCTTCAACACCTGAAGCATTTCCTCGTCCCCTTAAGGCAATTTCTAGGGTGCTTCTTTCTGCACTTTTGGAAGGTGGGGTGCTGGATCTTCCTAGCACCATTGGATTTATCCATCAGACCACCAGAATTGAATTCCACCTTATGCTTCTTGTCCCCATGATACCCATGTGATTCCATGATCTCCATTTCTACCTTGAGGGCACATCAGACAATTTCTTCATAGCTGTCGAAGTCACGGATGACTAATTCATTCCTCAAGTTAGGCTTCAACCCACCAAAGAAGCGATCAACCTTGCATTCGGGGGTAACGACAATGCCGGAAGCGTATCATGTAAGCATTGTGAAGTTTTCCTCCTATGCTCCAACAGATTCTTCATCTTTTTTCTTGAGGGAAAGGAAGTCCCTTTCCATCTTATACCGAAGGGTGCGTGGAAAATATTTATTGAAAACATCTTCCTAAAATCCTTCCATTCCAATGCCTCGATATCCTCCTCAGGCTACGTATTTTTAATCAACGTCCACCATTGATCAGCTTCAACCTCCATACGATAAGCCGCCTTGATAACCTTATCTTGTTCAGAACATTGGAGGATGGAGAATATCTTTTTGATGTAGTTGATCCATTGTTCAGTGATCGTGGGATCAGATGATCCACTAAATGTAGGAGGCCTTTGTCTCGTGAAGATCTCGATAGCGACTTCTTCTTTCTTAGGGGGTGTTTAACATTCCTCTTGACCCGTGTTTCTATTCAAAACTTGAGTTATTTAAGAGGGAAGTGTGACAAAGTTCCTGATTCCTGCTCCCATTGGATTGGGCATCTCATTAGTACAATCATCACACTGATCTTTACAACGGTTGTTATCCGGAGTACTCCTACTACCAGCCATTGGCATGAATAAAAGGAAAGTTAGGGGTAACACATAAAGGGTAATACAAATACAAAAGTTGAAGACTTATAAATAAACTTTTATTTCCTTACTCAAGAGTCTATAGGCTTCAATCTAGGCTTTTCATGATCTATGTTCTAACATATATTCATAGGGGAATTTTTTAATTCCCTTAATAAGGGTTCATACTATGCTTTTGAATTTATCAAAACATATACCTCGGGAGTGTTGTAACCAAGTGTGCAGTAAGGCCCATTGTTGTGCACCATTTCCCCTTCGAGTCTATCTCAAAGCAGTGTTTTCGGGTTTTTCCCCTAGGATACATATGTGACAGAGCCGCCTCTACCTGCTCATATCCAGACAGGGATGCATTTGTTTTATAAACCATTTACTCAGTACTTACCAAAACTTAGGGATGTTTTTATTATACTTAGTCTTGTCTCTAAGGCTATACTTTGGTTTTCTAATCCTAATCCCAAAAATAACTATTCCTCTCCTCTCATACTACTATGACAACCTTGGTTTTATTAAAAACATAAACATGATTTATTATATAATGATTCACTTGATACAACAATGAAGATTGAGGGGATTAGTGTCTCTGGGGCTTAGGATCATTACATAAAAACTTAAAACATGAAATACAACATCTTTATTAAAAACTTCCTTTACATGACCGCTACATTCCCTCATACATATCATTGCATGGGATAACCTGAGGACATGCGTAAGAAAAGGGTGAGCTATAAATCCCAGTAAGGGAGTACACATGGAACAACATGAGGAGTACAATACATTTTAGACAATAGGCATATCAATAGAGCATAAAAGAAACATGGTCATAAAAGCATGATAAACCATGATAATCATAACATGGAAATGTGGCAACAACACTTAACATGGAATTAGCATGAGCCAAGGCTCAGTGCACATAGAGAATGACTAAATACTCATTTCACATGAAGCATGAGTAAACCCTCATTGCACTTGAATTAGCATGATTCAACACTCATTTCACATGACATATCATGATACTATACTTTACCCAATGCATTGGAGCGCTATAAGGGTGCACCCTTTTTAAACATTTAATTTCATGCATAAGTGTTCCACATGGATCATAAAACATGGATTCATAAAACATAATCATTTATTCCACGATAAAGGAATGTGGAATTCATGCATGAAATATTATAATCAACAAGTAAATGTGCATAAAGGTGAATTCCCTTGATGGAGAAATGGTCATGGTATTCACTACACAATGACATTGGCTTAGAAAATCGGTGTGATTTCGGCAGCGTAACAGCGTGAAATAAGAATTCATAAAAATGGATTTTGATAGAGAAAGGGGTTCCTCATCATATTTACATGTAATGGACAGTAAGTAGGTCATATAGATACATTTCCCAACAATTTTAATGGAATTTAGATTCATGATACAAAATTGTTGATTGAATGTAAATGAGGAGAGAGAAGTTCCTTTCAGAATTTCGGTATAGTAACGGGTGTACGTGGGAGGCATTTAATGAAAGAGAAATGGGTCCCCCATCATTCAAACATAAATAGGGTAGTATGAGGGAGGTGTGAAACCATACCCCAACATTCATAATTGAAATTAAAAGGAAAAAAACTTAAATAAAATTCAACAAAAAGAGAAAGGAAGAAAAAAACCCTTACTTGGAAGTGTCCATCCAAAGGCTAGAGAGAGGCTTGTGAGAGGATTCTTGGGAGCTTGTGGAACAATGGGAAGATTCTAGAGCGAGTTGGGCAGAGGTCGGATGAAATCCAAGGGCTTTGAGTGAGGAGGAAGTGGGAGCTTGGGTGGGTTTATATAGGAAAGGTGAGGGAATTCTTTATTATTTAGGTTTGGGTCCCCTTACATTAAATTAATCCAAACCACAAAACATCCCATGTTTTTTGACAATGGTTTTTGGAAAAGGGAATAGGAAAACAATATTTTATAAGGGAAAAGTCCGAACTTCATAAAATATTAGGGTTTCTTATGTGGAGGTGAGTCACACTCCCATGGAAATTAATTTAAAAAGACAAGGTGTTGAATAAGTCTTGAGGGCTTCATTAATGCTTTGAAAAGTAAGTCAAACAAACCCAATATCACATTATTTTAATGGTAAAACAGATATTTTCCGAACATAAAGATTATATTATTTTATTACATCACTATTGGGTCATTATGATGTCATAAAACACATTATATATTTAAACGGAATTTAATTTTTACCCAAAACATTGACTATCTCAGAAAATTATGAAAAATACACCATTGGATAATTTCCACGTCGTGATTCCAGAAATAACATTTATTTAATCTAAATAATTTTATAAATATGTTAATTTTCATTTTAAAAATAAAAATCGACATTTATCAAAAATTCACGGGTTTTGACAGAAATGGCTTTCAAACCTTAATAAAAATTTTAATTTCTTTCATAAAATTATAAGATCATTTATATTTAAAATAATAATAATTTAATATTATTATTATTATTTTATTAAAATATTTTTTAATTCAAAAATCCCTTAATTTAATAAAATAGATATCTTAATTAAATAATAACTAAAAACACCATTTGTACTTTAAAAACTATTTACAATGTATCAAATGTGAATAAAAATTATATTAATTATTATATAAAAAAATTATGTACATGAACATTGTACTACGTATTTGTTACCTAACCCCTTAAAAAGCCGCATAAGACCTAAGGGTAAGGTGTGCGATGGTGACAGACTCTTGATGTGGCTCGGATAACATCGGTCGAGTGGTAATTTCAATCAACTTCCACTTTTCCCGTAGACGGTCACGTTCGAGCTTGACATGATGAAGCTTAGCTTGGGATTGGTCAAGGGTGAAGCCCAATGAAACCACCTCTTTTCCAAGCTCCGAAAAATGGGTTTCGTATCGGTTAATTCTACTAGATGAGGCCATCGCTTCCTTTGTCTGAGTAAATTGGATTTGTTAATGTCCTATATTTATACTAATCATGTGATCACTGTTCAAAAACTATATTAGCAATGGTCAAAATTCATAATATAAAACCAAAGAAGTTGACAACTTATATAAACATAAATAGACATTTAATTAGATCAAGAGTTATTTCCATTAATGAAACTTTGGGTCGTTACAATATTCCTGCCTTAAGAAATTCCTCCATTGAAATTTTCATTTTCCCACACAAAAACACACGTGGGTAACTCAGCTTCATCATATCCTCCGATTCCCAAGTTGCTTCTTCAAACTTGTGGTTTCTCCACAAAACCTTGACGAGGGGCATTGTCCTATTTCAGAGAACTTTTTCTCTACGATCTAAGATCTTCACAGGTTACTCCTCAAAAGAAAGATCATCTTCCAATTGAACCACCTCAGAAGAGAGTACATGTGAAGGGTCCGGTATGTACTTCCTTAAGATTGATACAAGAAAGACATCACGTACTTTGGCCATGGTAGGTGAAAGTGCTAGTCGATTGGCCATAGCCCTGACATGATCAAGAATCTTGAAGGGGCCAATGTAACTTGGACTTAACTTCCCATTCCTCCAAAACCTCATGACCTTCTTCCATAGAGATATGCGTATAAAAACAATATCTCCAACTTTAAACTCAAGGTCTCGTTGACGATTATCTGCATAACTCTTCTGTCGACTCTAGGCTTCCTTGATATGATGCTGAATAGTTTTCACCTTCTCCACCATTTCCTCAACCATTTTTGGTCCAAGCAGCTTACGTTCACCGACCCCATCCCAACTTGTCGTTGTTCTGCACCTTTTCCCATACAGGGCTTCATATAGTGCCATTTGAAAGGTCGAGTGGAAACTGTTATTATATGAGAGCTCAACCAGAGGAAGATGTTGATCCCATCCTCCTTTAAAGTCCACTGAGCACGCTCTCAACATATCCTCAAGTGTTTGGATAGCCTACTTGGATTGGTCATCAGTTTGAGGATGATAGGTTGTACTGATGTTCAGTTCAGTATTCAGAGCATGTTGAAGACTCTTCAAAAATATAGAGGTGAATCTTGGATCTCGTTCAGACACAATAGATAGTGGTACTCCATGCAACCTTACCACTTCCCTGATATATATCTGTACGAGTTGATCCAAAGAGAAATCCTCCTAAATAGCAATGAAGTGTGCAGTCTTTGTAAGACGATCCACAACAACTGAGATTGCATTGTTGCCTCTGGATGTCCTTAGAAGTCTGGTGACAAAGTCCATGGTGATGTTCTCCCATTTCCATTATGGTATGGGCAATGGTTGCATCATCCCCTTATACTTCTTCTTATCTACCTCCACTTTCTGACACACCAGGCACTTTGATGTATATTCAGGGATCTCCTTCTTCATATTATCCCACCAAAAGTTTTCTCGGAGATCTCGATACATCTTTGTGCTCCCTGGGTGAATAGAAAAATTTGAACTATGTGCATCATCCAAAAGTTCCTTCTTCAACTCCAGACTTGATGGAACACATAGTATTTTCCCAAACCGCACAATTCCTTATTCATTAACATTAAACTCCAAGGATTTCACCTTTTTGATAGCTCCCACTTTTTCATTAATTCCCATATCGTCCTTTTTAGCATCCTTTAACCTTTCCAAAAGAGATGGTTGAGTAATCATTTGTGAAAGGATTGATGATGTTCCCTTCGTTATGATTCCCATGTCCATCTTCATCAAGTCTATGAAGATTGGATACTTCTCAATTCTCATCATTGATAAATTGTCGGGTTCTTTCTACTTAGGGCATTTACCACCTTGTTCGCTTCCCAAGGGTGGTAATGTATTGAACAGTCATAATCTTTGATGAGCTCTATCCATCTTCTCTGGCGCATATTACGCTCTTTCTGGGTGAATATATATTTAAGACTCTTGTGGTCAGTATATATCTCACATTTCTCCCCATAGAGATAATGTCGCAAGATTTTCAGGGCAAAGATCACCACTGCTAACTCCAGATCATGCATTGGATAGTTTCTCTCATGGATTTTAAATTGCCTTGAGGCATAGGATATCACTTTATCATTCTGCATCAGCACATAGCCTAAGACCTTCTTCGAAGCATCACTGAATACGACAAAACGTTTCCCACTTGTGGGTAATGTGAGCACATGCGCAGTGATAAGACTCCTTCTCAACTCCTTGAATCTTTCTTCGCATTCATCATTTCAAGAAAAAATTACTCCCTTACAAGTTATCTTGGTAAGGGGTTTGGACAATCGTGAGAAATTTCTCACAAATCGTCGATAATATCCAGTTATCCAAAAGAAGCTACGGATATCCATTACCGATGTTGGCCTCAGCCACCCCACAATTGAATCTATTTTGGAGGGGTCCACAGATATCCCATTGCTTGTGATGATATGGCCCAAGAATGATACCTCCTTTAACCAGAACTCACAATTGTTGTACTTTTCATAGAGCTTCTCCTTGCGCAAAATCTCTAGTACAGTTTTTAAATGCTCTTCATGATCCTCCTAGGATTTGGAGTATATTAGAATATCATCTATAAAGGCTACCACAAATTTTTCAAGGTAATATCTAAAGGCTCTATTCATCAAGTCCATGAATATTGATGGACAATTGGTGAGTCTGAAAGGCATTACTATGAATTCATAGTGCTCGTATCTTATATGAAAAGCAGTCTTGGGTACATCTTCCTTCTTTACCCTTACTTGAAAATATCCCGACCGCAAATCCAACTTGGAGAAGTATTGTGCTCCACGCAGCTGAGGGAACAATTCATCAATTCATGGGTGAGGATACTTGTTCTTTATCATGATTTTGTTAAGTTTATGATAATCAATGCAAAGCCGAATTGACCCATCCTTCCTCTTGACAAAGAGGACTGGTGCACCCCATGGTGATGCACTTGGGCGTATAAACACCCTTTGTCCAGATTCTCCGTTAGTTGTTTATTCAGCTCTTCAAGATCTAAAACCGCCATTATATATGGAGTCTTGGATATTTGTAGAGCCCCACGTATAGGTACAACTGAGATCTCAACGTCTCTTCTAGGAGGAAGACCAGGCAGTTCCTCGGGAAACACTTCCGTGAATTCCCTCACAATTGGCATTTATTCAAGGATGGTTTCTTCCTTGGAATCAATCATTGAAGCCATATACGTGTGCTCATAAGTCAGTAATATCCATTCTTGAGATGATGGAGCTAAAGAAGATTCATCTTCCTCCTTACACTTGTAAAGAATCGGGGGTCGATTCTCCATATGGAGTGTGATTTCTCTCTCCCAACAATTTATGTTGGCTCTATATAAGGAAAGAAAATCCATGATAAGAATTGCATCAAATTCCACCCTAGGGAGTATGATGAGGTTCTCCGGGAAATTCAATCCACATATTAAAATAGGGGAGGACTTATATTCATGGAATGCAATGATTTCCCCATTTGTCGTAATCACCGACATCTTCACTTCAATGATTTGTGGGGGTGGTGGGATTGTTCTACTAAACATTCAAGATATAAAATATTGCGTAGAACCTGAATCAAAAAGTATGTTTTTATTCATGAATGAATAACTAGAGTACCTGTCACCACTTTGTAGTTGGGGTTCACTTTGGCAGAAGTGATGGAAAAATATCTTCCCTGCTTCCTCGGAGGTTGTTGGTTTTCTCCGAAAACCCTTGGATTAGGGAACTGATTTGCAAAATGACCCGGTTCTTTGCATTTGTAGCATTGAACAACGCGTTGAGGTTCGAATGGAGCGTTCCTCTCCTCTGTCGCAGCCGCGGGTCTTTCTTGCCTACAGTTAATAGCTAGGTGCCCTTCACTTCCACACAGGAAGCATTTCCTCGTCCCCTTAAGGAAATTTCTAGGGTGCTTCTTTCCGCACTTTTGGAAAGTGGGGTGCTTGAACTTCTTAGAACCATTGGATTTATCCATCGGACCACCAGCATTGAAGTCCACCTTACGCTTCTTGTCCCCATGATACCCTTGTGATTCCCCGATCTCCATTCCGACCTTGAGGCCACATCAGACAATTTCCTCATAGTTGTCGAAGTCATGGATCGCTAATGCTTTCTACAAGCTAGGCTTCAACCCACCAAAGAAGCGGTAAACCTTGCATTCAGGGGTAACGAAAAAGCCAGAAGCATATTGTGCAATCCTTGTGAAGTTTTCCTCGTATGCTCCAACAGATTCTTCATCTTTTTTCTTGAGGGAAAGGAATCCCCTTTCCATCTTAAGCTGAAGGGTGTCTGGAAAATATTTATCGAAAAACATCTTCCGGAAATCCTTCCATTCCAACGCCTCGATCTCCTCATCAGGCATCATATTTTTTATCAACGTCCACTATTGATCAGCTTCACCCTCCATACGATAAGCCTCCAGGAGAACCTTCTCTTGTTCAGAACATTGGAGGATAGAGAATATCATTTCAATGGAGTTGATCCATTGTTCAGGGATCGTGGGATCAGATGATCCACTAAAAGTACGATGCCTTTTCCTCGTGATGCTCTCATTAGTGACTTATTATTTCTTGGGGTGGGGGTTGAATGTTCCTCTTGACCCGTGTTTCTATTCAAAACTTGAATTAGCTGAGAGTGATGCATGACAAAGTTCTCGATTCCCGCTCCCATGGGATTGGGCATCTCATTAGTACAACCATGACACTGATCATCACAACGGTTGTTATCCTGAGTCCTCCTATTACCGGCCATTGGCTGGAATAAACGGAAAGTTAGGGGTAACACATAAAGGGTAATCCAAAGACAAAAGTTGATGACTTATAAATAAACTTTTATTTCCTTACTCAAGAGTCTATAGGATTCAATCTAGGCTTTTCAGGATCTACTTTCTATCATATATTCATAGGGGAAAATTTTAATTCCCTTAATAAGGGTTCATACTAAGATTTTGAATTTATCAAAAAATATCCCCCGGGAGTTTCATAACCAAGAGTGCAGCAAAGCCCATTGTCGTGCACCAGTTCCCGTTCGAGTATAGATCAATGCGGTGTTTTCGGGTTTTACCCTTAGGATACATCTCTTCAAGAGCCGCCTCTACCTACTCATATCCAGACAGGGATATATTTGTTTGATAAACCACTTACTCAGTACTTACAAAAACTTAGGGACGTTTTTATAATACTTCATCTTTTCTATAAAGATTTACTAGGGTTTTCTAATCCTAATCCGAAAAATAACTAAACCTATCCTCTGATACCAACTATGGCAACCCTACTTTTATTACAAACTTAAATATGATTTATTACATAAAGATGCACTTTATACAACAAAGAAGATCGAGAGGTTTAGTGTCTTTGGGGCTTAGGATCATTACATAAAAACTTAAAACATAAAATACAACATCTTTATTGGAATATTCCTTTACATAACCACTACATTCCCCCGTACATAGCATTGCATGGGATAACCTCAGGACATGCTTAAGAAAAGGGTGAGCTATAAAGACCAGTAAGGGATTGCACATGGAATAACATGAGGAGTATGATACATGTTAGACAATAGGCATATCAATAGAGAATAATAGAAACATGAATATAAAGGCATGATAAATCATGATAATCATAACATGGAAATGTGGAAGCGACACTTAACATGGAATTAGCATGAGCCAGGGCTCATTCACATAGAGCATGAGTAAATCCTCATTTCACATGAAACACAAGTAAACTCTCATTGAATTTGAATTAGCATGACTCAACACTCATTACACATGACGTATCATGATACTATACTTTACCCAATTCATTGAAGCGCTATAAGGGCGCACCCTTCTTAAACATTTCATTTCATTCATAAGTGTGCCACATGGATTATAAAACATGGATTCATAAAACATATTCATTTATTCCACAATAAAGCAATGTGGAATTCATACATGAAACTTTATAATCAACAAGTAAATGTGCATAAAGGTGAATACCCTTGATGGAGAAATGGGCTTGGTATTCACTACACAATGACATTGGCTTAGAAAATCGTTGCGATTTTGGCAGCGTAACGTCGTGACATAAGAATTCATAAAAATGGATTATGAGAGAGAAAGGGGTTCCTCATCATATTTACATTTAATGGACAGTAATGAGGTCATATAAATACATTTCCCAACAATTGTAATGGAATTTAGATTCATGATACCAATGTATTGCTTGAATGTAAATGAGGAGAGAGAAGTTCCTTTCGAAATTTCGCCATAGTAACGGGTGTACATGGGAGGCATTTAATGAGAGATAAAGGGGTATCCCATCATTCAAACAAAAATAGGGCAGTATGAGGGAGGTGAGAAACCATACCCCAACATTCATAATTTAAACTAAAAGGGAAAAACAACTTAATGAAAATTGGACAAAAAGAGAAAGGATAAAAAAACCCTTACATGGAAGGGTGATTCCAAAGGCTAGAGAGAGGCTTGTGAGAAGCTTCTTGTGAGCTTGTGGAACCTTGGGATGATTCTAGACTGATTAGGGCAGATGTTGGAAGAACTCCAAGGGCTTTGAGTGAGGATGAAGTGGGAGCTTGGGTGGGTTTATATAGGAAAGGTGAGAGAATTCTTTATTATTTAGGTTTGGGTCCCCTTACATTAAATTAATCCAAACCACAAACCATCCCATGGTTTTGGCCCATGGTTTTGGAAAAGGGAAGAGGAAAAAAATATTTTATAATTCCAAAGTCTGAACTTCTTAAAATATTAGGGTTGCTCATGTGGCGTTGAGTCACACGCCCATGGAAATTAATTTAAAAAGGCAAGGTGTTGAATAAGTCTTGAGGGCTCCATTAATGCTTTGAAAAGTAAGTATAACAAACCCAAAATCTAATTATTTTAATGGTAAAACGTATATTGGCCGCAAATAAAGATTATAGTATTTTATTACAACATTATTGGGTCATTATGATGTCATAAAACACATTATATATTTTGTCGGTATTTAATTTTTACCCAAAACTTTGACTGTCTCAGAAAATTATGAAGAATTCACCATTGGATAATTTCGATGTCCTGATTCCAGAATTAACATTTATTTTTTCTAAATAGTTTTCTAAATATGTTAATTTTTACTTTTAAAATAAAAAAGGACATTTGTCAAAAATTCATGGGTTTTGACAAAAAATGGCTTTCAAACCTTAATAAACATTTTAATTAAATTCATCAAATTATAAGATAATTTTTATTTAATAAAAAATAATTTAATAATAATATTATTATTTAATTAGAATATTATTTTATTAAAAATTCCACTAATTTAATAAAATACATTTCTTAATTAAATAATAACTAAAAACACCATTTGTACTTTAAAAACTATTAACAATGTATGAAAAGTTACTAGAAATTATATTCATTATTATATACAAAAATAATGTATATGAAAATAGTACTAATTATTTGTTACATAACCCCTTAAAACAGCCGCATAAGACCTAATGGTAAGGTGTGCGATGGTGACAGACTCTTAGGGTGTCTCGGATAACATCGCTCGAGTGGTAATTTCAATCAACTTACACTTTTCCCATAGACGGTCACGTTTGAGCTCGATATGATGAAGCTCAGCTTGGGCTTGGTCAAGGGAGAAGCCCAAAGATGCCACCTAATTTCCGAGCTCTGACAAATGGGATTCGTATGGGGCAATTCTACTGGATGAGGCCATCACTTCCTTTGTCTGAGTAAATTGGATTTGTTAAAGTCCTATATTTATACTAATCATGTGATCACTATTCAACGACTATATTAGCAATGGTCAAAATTATTAACATAAAACCAAAGAAGATGAAATTTTATATAATCATAAAGAGACATTTATTTAGATCAAGATGGATTTCCATTAATGAAACTTTGGGTCGTTACAGTGAACTTGTTTCATATCTAGATTCAATGGGTGAACTAAAGTTTTTTCCCATTGATCATGCACTGAATCATATGATGAAATATTTTGTGACATGTTTCTAGGGTTGAAATATGTGATAAAACGTTCTAAAGGTTTTGTTTAGGGAAATATTCTTTGTTCAGGATAATAAAGTTGGTACTATGGTTCAGGTATTCCATTTTGGGTATGATGAGTGTTTGGAGAGGTTTTTCCAGGACCATCCATGGAAAGTTAGCATGCGCAGGACCAATGAATGGGTAGTAGGTACTCATCTGTTTCATATTTGAATCAGATATGAGATGTGGTACTTGATATAGTGGGACATTTTGTCCATATTTGAGTATGGTGAGATGGAAAATATGTCGAATGGATCATTGAACCATTTCAAATGTGTTTTTATAGGTGATTCCCAAGGTGGGGAACACCATTATGTAGAATCATCTTTGGAAGTGGAGACTTATGGTGGGGATAATTGAAAATACTAGTAGTGAGTTGGTTCTTGAAATAATGTTGTTTTTAAATATATGGGTTTCAGTAAACTTTATCTTGGAATCTGATGATGGTTATGATTAGTGGAATTTTTTTTGAAGAATAATGAACCTTGTGTTTGGAAGTGCACATCAGAGGCTCTTTCAATGTTACAAAGTGTGATATAGTCAATTGAGTGTTGTTTTTCAACCCTTCTAAGTTGGGTTCATTTAGTGAATTATTGATGGGACTTCATAGGGATGATAAATTTTATGGTGGGTAGATTTTAAGAACTCGCATCAGTAATGTCATGTTTTTCAGTGGGAATTTAAATTTCATTATTTTAGGATGGGTTTTTTTAATCAATAAATTCAAATGAAGTTATAAAAATTTGAGCTTCCAAACATGGTGTTTTTAGATGTCATTTATGTTTCGGTGTAAGGCTTGGCTGTTCAAGAGAGAACCAAAGGAATAATAGGAATGTATGGATACTGAAAATAGCTATAAAAGGTCATCCACATCACTAATATGATTCATGGACTGAATTAGATTTGTGGGGTACAGATGAGGGAGTTTAGGATGTGAAACTAGGTCCCAGGGGGATAAAGTTGATAATTCACAACATGAAACCCAGTTTCATGACATAGAACTATTCTAGATTATTATTTTTTATTTTAAAGGGGGATTCAACCTTATTTATTTGGGAAAACAGGATGTGTAAGGTAGGGTTCATCTTACACCTCATCAACATCCATTCTTACCATTCTTGGTGATACCGGGTGTGATTTGATGATGTCGGTGGTTATGATATTCCTCTTCCCTCCTTCTGTGTTATTTTTCAATATCATTTCTATTTTTAGGGATATTTATTTTAGTCAAAATTTTAAATTTCACTAGTTAATAGTGAAATCACTAGTTATTGTTAGGGATTCTTTATATCCAATAAAGAGTGGATTCCAAGATGATGTCCAACTATGTTCACACGTCAATATTTGAGGTATGTCTCTATTTCATATTTTCCAAGGGGTTTTCCCCTAAATAAATTTTATTATAAATTAAATTGGTAGAATTAAATATGTATTTTTTGCAACCTAGATCTAGGGATGAATATAGAGTGAAACACTCCATGTTATCAATGGTTTTGATGTGATAGAATGAACTAGTGAGTTAACCAGAAATATTCCATAGTTAAAATTAATTAATTAATTAATTATATCTTTTATAATTAATTTGTTATTGTTTTATGAAATAATTTGGGATCTTGGGGCCTTGATATGGGTTTGGTTCATCATTTTTTAGGATATTCAAGCTTAGAGGCCTTAGAAGCTATTGTTGGCTCTTAGCATCAAAGAGGAAAAACAATGTTTGAGGTGGGTTGTCTCATGTACTTGCCCTATGGAATTTACTACTATTTTATGATGTAAGTGGATGCTTGAGCACACTATTTAGGACATTTCCCTAGTTAATTTAATTGAATCAATGTTATATTTAATTTAAAATTCATATCTGGAATAAATAAATTTCATGGTGCAAGAAAAACCACTTTGCGCTTTCTTCATACCTTTGCCACCGATGGTTGATACCAAGACCTTTAGATATCAGTTGGCCTCCATGCATCTTATGAGGGTAAGTTGTACTATAGAACCATGATCCCAAAAATAGGGGTTTGCGACATTAGAGAACTACCTTGTGTATGTTAAGCCATTTGGGTTCATCTGGATGAAAATGGAAAGTTGAACCTCTCCTTTCTAATGTGGCCAAGCCTAGCTGGATAGACCATTGGATGACCAAAACTGGGTTTGGGTAAGCGTACTGACCCAAATATTCATTAAAGATAGATATGGTCTATTTTCTTATCAACCATGTGGTGAGACACTATGTTTTTACCAAGGTCATTCTTCTTTTTTGAAGATGCAATGGTATGTGAGATCCAAGTGCATCAGGCATTGACACAATACTGTAAAAGGTAATGAGGACCCACACAAGGTTTACTCTACTATACTGAGATCAAGATGACACAGTGGGTGTCCCATTGACTAATTGACCATAAGATATGTAATTATAGTATTTGTGTGTGTCACCATTAAACCTGTACTGGAATGAGAATCCCTAGGTATGTGGATAGGGATAATGGTCATTGGAATTCATCCCACACATATATTCTTCCTTCACCCATATAATAATCCCCTGGGGATAATATAATAAGGTTTTTATGCTAAGTCAGATCTAGAATATAGGGATGAGATTCCATGTTTTAGAGATAGATACAGTTGAAGATACCATAAATAATGAGTTAGGTGATTAAGTAGTCATGGATTTGGGGCTCAAAATGATGGGTATACCTTAGATTAAGAGCCCATAGATATGTAGTAATGGGCATACTCCTCATATTAGAGAATATGATGGTAGGTTTTATGTGTTTGGATATTCCATTGGTATATTTTGAGAGATTATATGGTTTTATATCACCCTATAGGATACCATGGGCCTCATCCCTAGAGTCATGAGGGCAGGTAGGAGTTTTTAGAACATCATATCTCATCTTATGGGATACTATTGGCCTCATCCACAAGTCATGAGAACATTATTATAGATTCCTTGGGTAACGATATCCATGATTGGATATTATGGGCCACATATCTAGGGTCATGAAGATATGAGGTAACCATGGATTTAGATCCCACATATTAACTTCCAAGGGATCAGCTCCTAATGTTTGAGGATGTATTGTGGTTTTAATGGATTTAAAACATGCATTGTCCCTTGGGTGGCATGATCTTTATGACATTATTAGAGACACTATTTCAATGGAAAATGTAAATATTGTTTATCAGGTTCATAGACCTGAGGGTCGATAGTAATTTATTTATTTAGAGTTTTTCTTTATTTCATCTAATCATGTCATGTGCACATATCACTCCATAAAATGGTTAGTATGACACCATGTTGGTTGTTCCCTGCATATTTTTTTACTCACAATGAAATCGGGAATCCACTGCACTTGGGTACCCAAGTATACATTCACGTGGTTGCATGGACTGGTTGGGTTGGTCAAGATAACATGGTTGGTCATTATTGATCAGATGGAATTAGGTGATTGTATGAGGTTTGTCTTGGAGATTCGTTGGTTCTCTTTTTGTTTTATTTATTTTATTTTGGTAGGTATCTATGAATGACCTAGTGGGTTGACTATTGTATGTATATCATGGTTGTTTAGGATTTTACTTTATTTCATGTAATATTTTTTGGTGTTTATTTATTACAGTGTACAATGATTATTTACTAATTTAGATGGTATTTGGTTATTTTATATTTTATTGAACAATATGGTATATGAGTATATTTTCCCCATAGTACCACCTTAGACCCCCATTACTAGTCTTCAACCTCTTGTGTACAGGGAATCATGCCTGATGTCATGTGTGAACCGGCCCAACTATTTATTTTAGAGTGATCCAGGATGGGATGTTATAAATTCCCACATCATGGCTTAACCATGTAAAAAATAGTTTTTTTCACTTTACTTTATTTCCAACATAACATGAAGTATGCGTGATTAGGTAGAGATAAACATATCTATTTTTATCCGTAAATGGGTAATAGGATTAAATACCAAAGTTAGTAAATGCAAATAAGATTAATTTTAAATTTGTAAAATGATTTGGATAGAATATATTCACTTCCACCCCTCTTAGGTTTCTCCACATATTCAGTGGGACATAAAATTGGTATTAGAGAACTAGGTTCCCACTGATTAGATATTTTTTGTTTAACTAGTGTTTTTACCAGAGTATATATGAATTGAATCATTTTTGTTTTTTCAAAATATCCTTATATGGATAATTATATTTCTATCCATGTTTGTGCATAATTAGAGTTTTCAACCAAGACTCTAAGAAACATGAGGAAGAAATATATAGAGAAAGATAGAAAATTTTCAAAATTAAAATTGGAATAGTTATTAGTTGAATATATTCAGAGTTTCAAATGTTATAAATAATTTATTTAATATAGTTTCTTCCATGATGTCTTAAGTACAAGGTATGTTTATGAAATATTTAATTAATAACTTAGTGATTTCTATTTTGAAATCAAGAATTATCTAAAGAAAATTTTTATTGATTTACAGACAAAAATATTTTTATATATCAACTAAAATAAAGTTGAAAAATCATATCTAGAGTTTGATTTTGATTCCATGGAAGATATATTATACAAAAATATGTGATTATATCACTCTTAGAAAAAAATTAGGTTAAAGAAGAATTTTTTTCACTTTGTAATGAGTTAATTTTAGTTATAAATAAATTATTAAAAGTATATATTTATGAGAATATTTTATTTAAGACTATTATTTATGAAGTAATAAATGCATTACAGAAATTACAAAATGTGTGATTAGATGTTAAAAGTTCATAGATAGAGGATAAATCCAAAATAATCTCGGAGCAAGGTTAGTCTCTACTTTAGTTGACTATGATTAATGATAATAATATTTAAAACTAAATAAAGAATTTAAAAACCCTAACTCCCGTAACCATGATTCAGTGTTTACATTATTGAATTAGTATAGATACAAGGGACATAATCTCATAGGCCTAATCATTTTAGTAATCTTAGAGATCTAGATACATACATGATACCCATTTTATATTGGGAATAAAATACAATACAAAATTAAATGGTTTGTATGCGTAGAGCTCATTCAATTATTTCTTCTTTATAACCTCTAGAACTGAAACAAAATAAGAGTGAGATTAAATACTGAGTAAGGGTTATATGAAATTTAATCTAACATGAGTAAATAATCCATAATTAATATGGAAAAGTAGATAACTAAAACCACATTACATTTAATAAAAAACTCGAGAAAAAAATGAATCTGTGGATAATATTGGTGAAATAATCTTTCAGATAATAATGATTCAATTTTTAATAAAACAAATGCATAATATTAAGCATCATGGTATCTATACCTTCAATTCCTTTTCCAACAAACATTAATTAGTCAGTAGTTATATTCCAAAAACCCATTTAATTTAGCCAATTGATTTGTCTCATAATACATATTGATGCAAAGATGGGCAATCTATAACTAGGACCCACCCATAACTACATGTCAATTTCATTACTCAAATTTTGAATGATCAATTCAATTAATATAAAATATTCCTTATCTATAAATATATTTATTGATGAAATAGTACACATTTATCAATATTTTCCCCAGTGAATCAAAAAACCTTCATAACAAAACACCATATGTAAAAATGGTATACGATTTAGTAAATAATCACATCTATGATATAAATAATATTAATATTAAAGATAAATGTAATGTCTAATGATCAAAAGAAATTAAATATTTAAAAAGAAAGTTAACGACCACAAAATTAAAAAGATATAAGAAAGGTACATTGATTTATTGAAAATATAGGTTTTGTAACAAAATAACATCCTTTTTAAAAATAAATATAATCATAGAAAAAATTTTAAATAATATTTCAATAAGTATTTTTTTTGTAATAAAAATTAAATTCTATAGAGGATGCTAAATATTGTAAAATAGTTATGGTAGTGGGGAAGTTCATTAACGTCGTATACATTAAAAAAATTCTTTTTATTTTTTGTAAAGAAAGTTAAAAAGAACCTTTTAGAATACATTATAAATATTCCTTTTAAAATATTTAAAAAGTAAATGATGACATTAAATATACTTAATAATTAATTTCAGTGATAAAAATAACTTTTGTAAATCAATTTTAAAAAATAAGGGCATGGAAGAAAATTATATCTGATTAAAAGAGAAATAAAATTGGTTTTTCTTTTAAACATTTATTATTATGATTCATGTTCTAAATAGAGGTAAAGTTTAAAAAAAATATGGATAATACATAAATAGCTAGAGGATAAGATTATATATATATATATATTGAAGGATAGATTATAATATTCCTTCAATGAAAATTTATTTAATCCCAAAACAAAACAATTATAAAATAAATACTTAATTCTTTAGTATCTTTTAAATTATAACACCTTGAAAGAATAAACATGAATTGAAACATTTATCATCATTAATAAATTTTTATTCATGTTAAATATATAAAAGGGTAGTATATACACCACATAAAAGTTAATATGAACATAATATCAAATTTGACTCAATGGAAAAGAAATTGTGAGAAAATCACTTTACTCATGCTCCCCTTCAGGTGTATGTTCTTTATTGTCTTGTATAATTATTTTAAAGATGTTATTAATTTATATTTGAACCATATTCATATTTATAATATCATACATGATCCTCTTATAACATCTTATCACTCTTTTGATACTGAAATTTATTTACTGCCATTTTTTTGGGTGTTTAATACTTTGTTTTCTCATGCATGTTTTATCAGAAAAGTTTTATTTAATTTTCATATGATATAGTTCCTTTATATATTTTATGACCTGACACACCAAATCCATCCTATCTTGCAATAAGCTAGTCATAAAAACTGTATTCCAACCTCTAATAGGCCAGGAGTTCGTGACCAGTTCTGAGTAGGCATATCATGCATTTGTGAACCATTATCCTAAGGTACTTATAAGAAAAAATAGATATCCAAAACCAAAAAATACTGAATGTAATTTAAAACTAAATGAATTCTTACATACATCTATAGCCCACAATCAAAGTATGAAAAAATAATATAAATCATAAGGGCCAAATACAAGCCCATAATAACTGAAGATGAGATATAACCTACTCAAAATTAGGGGAATACTTTCAAATGCAACATCGGTATAAAACATAGAATGTTTGGACCAAAAATGTGCTCTTCCTACTCCGAGTCATCGTAGGACACCATAAAAAGGCATATCATCTACATAAGACATGGCATGTGACTGAATATCCCATTAAGGTGTGAGTATCAAAATACCCAGTATGACTCCCCAAAATCACTAAAAATAAAGCATAATGTGTAATAAACTCATCCATAAATAGATATGTAAATCAATATATGAGACATCATAATAAAAAACCCTAGATATACTCATAACAGACTCTAAGCTTAAAATCGTTCTCAACAACTTCAAACTGCTAGATTCCTCTCGATGTATAAAGGTAACGCTCATCATGAAAAATCCACTCCGTGAGTTCTGCTATCACTGATGGAACTCATCCAAGAGACCATTATCATTGGGTCTCTCTAAATAACTACAAAATAAAACTCCAAAGTTATCAATATATAGATATGTGATTATACCCATGACCACTTGGGGATTCAAAAAACCCTATTGGATCAACATGTTAGAAAGGGGGTCGATTCCAAGTGAATAGTGGTAACAATAATACCATGAACCTTATCTAGTAAATAAAAGTAATTATATAGGATCCCACCCTATTCACACATGGTGACACACCAAACTATATCAGAGATAAAAACTATAGAGGGGATCATAATCCTATGATGAGGACATAGTGCCACACTATAACCTCACAGGGAGGGACCAAGTAATCACACTCAACTAAACCTAGTCTATACGAAGATATAAAGAGAATCACACTTCCCTTGAAAAATTAAACAGCATGTATTGTTAGTAAACGACATGTCTCATCTGCCTCGGGTCTTCCCATATATCATGGCCCATGCCCATGTACTCTATCCATGCCCGTGTACCTGGTTAGGTCTGGGTCCTAGGGCCATGTCCGAGTATATGACCATGCCCGTGTATTCTTCTGATGCTTTTGTGCCTATGTATGTCCATTCCAATGTACCCTCTAGGGTACACACTTTTATTCCAACACTAGATCACATAGCATATGACATGTGTCACAAAACATGTGATGTTGTTTCTGTGTATAAACCCTAAAACAAAATTCGGGGATACGTGAAATTTATTCTCCAAACAATGTGGTGCGTAGGCAAGAATATTCCATAAAATCCAAAATGGATTCACATGTATGAGCAGGTCATTTCAACCATAATTCTATCCACCTAATTCACCAATAACCCTAAATCTTGATCTGATTGAACCCTACCATCAGTACCCACTAAATTTTGTCTATCAATCCTGTAATAAAACCACTACCATAGTATCATGATATCGATGCATTCCAAAACGAAAAAGATGTATATCTATGTATGTAATGTATCATAGTTGGTATCTCTATGTTGGTACTTCCAAGCATACTATAGAAGAGGTGGGGTAACAACCATCTACTGGAAGTAAGATTAACCATACTCATCCACTAGAGACATCTGTAATGAGGCTGATTTCTCTAAATCCTCAATCAACAACCGAGAAAAAGATCTCATACTAATAGATTCTACCACCATATTCCATTTTCTGAGAGTACCGACTATCTCAAATTAATAATCTTATAGGACCTCTATCCATATACTCTATCTATAGTTAAAGTAATTCTAATTGAATAAGTACATTAGACTGTACTAGTCAAAATAAATAATAAAATGATCACCCATTTGGTTGTTTCACTATATATTTAGGGATAAGACTACTACTGCTAGTTCTAGATCATGGGTCATGTAGTTCTACTCATATAGTCTCAAATTTCAAGACAAATAGGCAATCAATATCTTCCTCTCCATCAAGACACAACCAAGCCCGCCTCAGGAGGAATCATAGAACACTATGTACTTGACACCTTCCACTATAAATCTCAATATTGTTGCACTTTTCAACCTCATAATCAACTCCTAAAATCTGTATGGAACATCTTTATCCAATTTAAAGGCTTTCACTTCTTGTTCAAAGTAGTCAAAGGTTTCAATATCCTAGAGAAATTGAGAAAACAATCACTTCTAATTTCCTATCAACCAAAGTAAGATCTGCACCTCCATCATGACCATGGGTGGATTCCACACAAACACTACGTTGAACATCATCAGGTTCACTATTATACCCTATATTGAGATAATGTATCCTATAAAGTGGACCTTTATAATATATTACTAAAACTTCAAGATATTAAATGATCATTCGTGATAGATCCAAGAGGCTGCTTGGACAATCCAGGGTACATACATTGACCAGATACTAAAGAGATTTAGTATGGAACAATCCAAGAGCGGATTAGTTCTAGTGTCACATGGCCTATATCTTTCTAGGAAAATGTGTACACAGACACAATAGGAGAGATATAGAATTAGTAAGATCCCATACACTTTAGCTATAGGATCCATCAAGTATGCCATGTTATGTACCAGGCCTGATGTTTCCAATGCACTGAGCATTGTAGGAAGATATAAAGATGATACAGGAGAACAACATTGGATTGCTGTTAAGATTATCCTTAAGTATCTATGAATAAAAAAGGATATGTTCTTGGTGTATGGAGGTGACGAGGATCTTTTCATCAGAGGGTATGTCGATGCTGGTTTTTAGACCGATCAGAATGATCTAAAGTCACAATCTTGATATGTTTTCTATCTCAATGGAGGAGCTGTGAGC
Source organism: Viscum album (assembly GCA_963277665.1). NCBI lineage: Eukaryota > Viridiplantae > Streptophyta > Magnoliopsida > Santalales > Viscaceae > Viscum > Viscum album. The sequence continues at coordinate 501,370,698 of OY728139.1, forward strand.
TGGAAGAGTTCAAAGGAGCCATTTTTCACTGATTCTATAGTAGAGTCTGAATATATAGTGGATTCTAATGTAGACAAGGAAGCCATCTGGATTTGGAACTTTGTCCAGGAGCTTGATGTGGTTCCTATCAGTAAATTCCATATCACTTTGTATTGTGATAATTCTGTAGCAGTGGAGATTTCAAAAGAACCAAGGTCACATCAATGGGAAAAGCACATACTCTAGAAGTATCCCTCTTGAGGGATTTCTATCAGAGGAGTGAATTTTCAGTGAGTAGAGTGTCCACAGAAAAGAATGTGGATGACCCCATGACAAAAGGCCTATCTCAAAAGAAGTACGAATATCATGTGAGAGTTAGTGGGTTAAAGGTTGTTAGTAGTTGGCTCTAGTACAAGTGGGATTCTATTGGAGTTGGGGGACTAGAACCAACTAATTTTTACTTTATTCATTAATAAATACCTTATCATATCTTGATTGTTATTCCATGTGACAATGCATTTGATAATGTCCTAAGGACAGCTATTTCATTAAAGGGTCATAGCGGATCCCTGTTATGATAAGAACCCTGAAGTGTCATAACACTGTTCTTGAATATATGTTCTATTTCTGAATTATTTTATTTGAGGGACACAAATAATACAGGCCATTATGGGTGAGGACTCACAAAAAATTGGTGCACCTTCTCATGGTGTGCACCCTTGGAAACATCCAAGAGGATATTCTGTGAATGAGACCCGCCAGTAGGAAACCCACATTTGATAGTGTCATTGGATGTTCCTATCTTCACATGAGTGTATTGGTCTTTAGACATTAATATTATTATTAATGGGTATTAAATCTCTCACACATAGATGAATTGAGGAAAACTGTGAGGACACACTATTCGCAGTGAGGTAGGATACGTTGGGTGTGTCACTAGTAATACAACATTAATATATCATGTGAGAAAGTATTTGTCCATTATGTTCCATAACGGAAGTAGATATCTCAGGCCCTTTGATGGAATTTATATAGCCTAAATAAATCAATGGCCTTGGTAAGGTATGAGTGATTTCAATTCCAGAAATTCAATGAAATAATAATCGAGCACATGGGTTGATGGCACTAGCATGCAACCCTCTTGATTTGAGATACCGAGAAAAAAGGATTATATTACATGGTAAGCATTCGTATGAGGTGACACGTCAATGCAGCGTCAACTTCTTTCTCTTGGGTGCCTGGACCCATTGTAAGACATTAATCTGGGACTCTAGGAAAGCCTTCCTAATGCCAATGAGAAAGAGGCCTAAGGGGTCCCACACTAAGTGTGTCCATGTATCTCAGTTAAATATAAATTTAACAAGTTGAATAAAGATTATTCCCAACTTTGGTTTAATAATTATTTAAGGATACCTGATCACATTTATTTCGACAGTAGTTATTTGAGAGAATATATTGTGGATGAAATAATATATTTATTAGCAAGTAATGTAGTTACATTTATTTAAGAAATAAATAGACATTACTCAAGGACTAATAAATGTGGTGGAGGAAATAAATAAAAATGTAAAATAAAAGTTCACGCTGTGTATATTAAATATAAACACGGTGTAGTTTTCTGGAAAACAAGTACACACCGTGTATTAATGATAACACGCCATGTAGTTTTCCTAGTCGGGATTTTGAGGATATAGTATTTTTTTATTATAAGATATTTATTATAATCAGCATGGGCACATGTCAAGGAATTAAAAAGTCAACATGGGGGTTTTTAATAAGAGTTAATGAGATAAATAAAATTCTTAACTCATTTATTTATTGTCATAACTCTATAACCTGAAACCTGATTATAAATATCCTCACAACCCCGACACTAGTCCCCAATCGTTGTGCACAATAATTCTGGAGACTTCTTTCAAGGATGAAAAAACTACATCCTCCAGGAACGCTCTCAAGACCGAGAGAGATCCACCACCACCGGGTCAAGGCAATCGAAGGAGGACATTGCAAGCAAAGGTTCTTCCACTCTAGCACCGGGAGATCCCTTCGATGACATCCGGAGATATGTGGCACATGTGTGGAACACCGCTACAGGAATCCAACACTTGGATTCTATGACACAACGATAGATCACACGATTGTGACCGGAGAAATCAACAAAGAATGAATTCCACCAAGGAATCTCTTTTAAATTAATTAAATTAATTATAACCAACATATGATGATCCTATATCTATGGTTTTGTGACTCCCTCTTTTGTTTTTCGTTCTTTGTTCTTTTTTGAAGATCCAGCATTTTATATCGTGACAGAATTCAGTTTGAATGTTGTTTAACGCTAAAATCAATGTTGGGAAAACCCACCAATGCGCTTCCACTGCGCTCGGAACCTACAACAACTCACCAAGACCAAACCTCAATAGCCATATCCACCTCCAAGAGACCCCTTCCCTTTGCTCATACCTGGAATAATAAATTCTACAAGCACCCGAATGAAAAATTAAGGTGTGAGCCTAAGCCCAGTAGGATACCACCAAAGATTCCATAATAGATTCCAAATTTAGATTATCCAAATAAAAGCTATCTATTTTAAATTAAACAGGTTTGGCAATTCAAAATCATATATAAAAAACATGATATAAATTTTCAATGGAAATTAATATTTTATGAAATGATTTTATAAATTATGGAATATTTCTAAAACAATGGTAAAAATAGAACATTTATATAAAAGAGTTTATCTAAATTTAGTAGGAATGTAATGTAGTTCAAAAGCATTGACATACAATTATATCTCAAATATAAATAAACAAGCGAGCAACATCGTCATATACCAAAAGGTATGATAGTATTTACCAGCTGTTGGATTCCATACTTTCTATGTGAACTCAGCAAGATGTGTATATACATGTCCCTATAACATTGGCCAAATGAGACTCTTCACCAACCCGTTGGGGACGTGACCTACCACAAGTATGTTTTAGAACATTGTCGAGATTGTATCCAAATAACTCACTAAAAACCTAAGGCTTGAATGTGCTCTTACATGATGAGAAAACTATTTTAAGACTGCTTAAAATACAATCAATACCACTCCTCCATTTCAAAAATGTCAATTCCTTTACATTTAAAACCAAAACAAGTTTTATTAAAAAACATGCCTTTCTACAAAATAAAACCATTGAGTTTCTATCAAATCATTTTAAGCCATTTTTATGAGTTTGAAATCCATTATAAACCAATTCTATCATTACACAATTTATTTCCACAATTAAATTCAACAATTTAATTGAAATCATTTCCATCAAATCCACAATTTAAATTAAAAAATTTAAATCACCCAATTTCCTTAAACACACCCAATTCAATAGAATTGGGGGTTTTCCAAACATTCATTCCAAAACAATTTCAAATATCTTGATTCACAAGAATCAGGGTTTTATCAATTTAATTGAATGAAAAATTGAGCAATTGAATTTAAATCAGCAATTGAAATAAATCAAGAAATACAAGGATAATCAATTTGGCTAATATGAACGGAACCACCTACCTCAAGGCCGTCTATGTTAGTGGAAAAGATAAACCACCCTTTGTGGTTCAACACACCTCCTAGCGGACTTATTATCATAACCGTCGACACACCAATGATCGACATTCATCAAGGGTTCCTAGAACCAATACCAGTTATTTTATTTCAAAAGGAAATGTTACATGTGATGATACATTTTCACTCTTGGAAAAATCATCAAATTATCGATTAAAATATTACATGCGATAATATTTTATCACTCCTAAATAATTTTAAATTTACTTTTTAAAATATTACATGCGATAAAATTTATCCTTCCTGGAAAATGATCAGTTTTTTTAGGTCATCGCATGCGCTCGCGATTATCAATCATAATAATTATCATTGATAAACTCAAAAAAATATTAATAATCATCCTTTGATAATCTCAAAATTATCATTTGAATATTATATTAATTATCCTTTTATAATATATATGTAAAAATTATCGTTGATATTTCCATGTAATTGATCATTAATAAAACACGTAATTATCTCATGATAGTTTCGATAAGCTACGTCATGTGATGATTACCTTATAATTATACTTTAATAATTTGTATAATTATATTCTAATAACTTATTTTATAATTTATCCATATATAATTATTTTATTATAATTTTTCACAAATTATCCATTTAGAATTTAGAATTTATCTTTTGATAATTTATTTTCAAAGATCCTTTAAAATGTGAAAAATTGGATCGAGGAATACCATGCCACCTTCGAAACAAAAAAATACTATTTTAATTATCTTGAGACGAATTCAACAGTACCGACGGCGCGCAATTCCGATGATTAATGAAGAAGATATTTAATATAGAAGATTAAAAGAATGATAAATAATAATAATAATAATACTTTAAAGTAATAAATAAATAAATTCTCATTCTTCAACCTTGTAGCGTTCTAGGGAATAAAAAAAAGAAACCTCACGTGAAGGAATGGTCGAGCGAAATTGTTCCAGTCTGATAAAATCTTCAACAACCACTTTGAAGGAAACATGGAATCGATCATACTCAAAAGGATCGACCAACATGAAAGATTAAGGGGTTTCAAAAATTTAAGAACCCTAATAAAACACAGCACACCTAATCCCATTTTAAAACACACCATTTAATTCGTGATTCAACCAAAAATTAATGATGGAGTCATTAATTTCCCCTCACTAAAGCATTGAAACTGAAATCGATTGAAACAGTTAAGAAACAGAAAGTTTTTAAAATTGAATAAGGCTTCAATGAAGGATGACTGTGCATAGAAGATGAAGGGAAGAAAAAAACGAATTTCATAATTAAAATTTGGATATAAATATTAAACTAAACTAATTATTTAATAGAAAAATAAAATAACTTCAAATGTCTATAGCGAATAAAATTTATACCCTGTTTAGGTAAAACACCTCATTCCAAACCCAATGGTAGTCTCAGATTTCTTAAAGGATGAACGATTTGAGAGAAATTTGTGATTTAATAATTAAAAAATGGAATATTTAAATAATTAAAATAAAAAAGGGTATTTTTGTGGGCGAGACCTCCAAACGCCTGATGAGAACAAATATTATACATTTTCTAGGGTAAAACCTCCATTATGGACCCATCAGTGGTCTCAGATTTCCCATACATTGTACCATTTTTAAGATATTTAATTATCTTTAATAAATTATATATTAAATATTATTTAATAACCTTATCTCATGAGTGAGACATATAAATGTCTAATGCCTTCGAATGTTATTCCCCTCCTAGGGTAAACAATATATTTAAGACATAACTAAGGTCTAAAATTTCTTATACGACAGAACGTTTTGGATTTATTCAATTATTTTTAATAAATTGCTCATGCTAAAAATAATAAATTTAATATTTTTATTTTGTACTCTTCGAGACTTTGCAGACCTCCAAAACTCATACATACACGGTGTTTACCTAAGAAAATATTTAATGGAATATTACGGAGCATTAATTGGGTGTTTTACCATTCTGTGATGTGTTTTAATAAATAAAAAACTTTTTACTAATAAACCATTTTTCCCAACTAACATTATAATAATTTAACACAATAAGGTATAGGAATACCTGAAATAGTAATCAGATGTTACAAACTCCCCACCATAGGAACATTCTGTTCCCAGAAAGCCTATGAAGAAACCTCCACCTAAAAAGGACAAAGTCATTGTTCTCTAATCAGTGCCTCCATCTCTAATGTCTTATGAGAATTAGAACTGTGCTTCCTTATCCCACAGACCAGAGGTATCATCCTTCCATGAAGTACCTTGGTCTCAGAATCAACAACAATGATCGGTCGTTCAATCATAGATAAAATAGGTTTCACTTCAAGATCAGGCCAACTTAGAACATGAGGTGGGTTAGATAAATTCTTTCAAAGATGAGATACATGAAACAAAATATTTATCGACGTTAGTTTCAGTAGTAGTTCTAAATGGTAAACAATTTTCCCCACCTAATATATGACTACCTTTCTTTTATTACAAACTTAAACATGATTTATTACATAGACTATTCACTTGATACAAAATGGAAGATCGAGAGGTCTAGTGTTTTGGGGATTAGGATCATTACATAACAACTTAAAACATGAAATACAATATCTTTATTGAAAACTTCTTTTACATGAACACTACATTCCCTCGTACTTAGAATTTCATTGGATAACCTGAGGACATTCATAAGAAAAGGGGTGAGCTATAAAGCCCAGTAAGGGAAAAAACATGGAATACACGAGGAGTAAAATACATGTTAGACAATAGGCATATCAATAGAGCACAAGATAAACTTGAACATAAAGGCATGAGAAAACAAGATAATCATAACATGGAAATGTGGAAACAACACTTAACATGGAATTAGCATAAGGCAAGGCTCATTGCACATGGAGCATGAGTAAATTCTCATTGCAGATGAAGCATGAGTAAACCATCATTGGACATGAATTAGCATGATTCAACACTCATTGCACATGACGTATCATGATACTATACTTTACCCAATGCATTGGAGCGCTATAAGGGCACACCCTTCTTAAACATTTCATTTCATGCATAAGTGTGCAACATGGATCACAAAACATGGATTCAAGAAACATAATCATTTATTCCACGATAAAGGAATGTGGAATTCATACATGAAAACTTATAATCAATAAGTAAATGTTCATAAAGGTTAATGCCCTTGATGGAGAAATGGGCATGGTATTCACTACACATAGGCATTGGTTTTGAAAATCGGTGCAATTTCAGCAGCGTAAAGGCGTGACATAAGAATTCATAAAAATGGTTGATGAGAGAGAAAGGGGTTCATAATCATATTTACATGTAATGTAAATTAAGGAGTTCATATAGATACATGTCCCAACAATTTTAATGGAATTTATATTAATGACACAAAAGTATTGCGTGAATGTAAATGAGGAGAGAGAAGTTCCATTTGGAATTTCGGCATAGTAACGGGTGTACATGGGAGGAATTTAAGGAGAGAGAAAGGGTTCTCTCGCCATTCAAACATAAATAGGACAGTATGAGTGAAGTGAGAAACCATACCCCAAAATTCATAATTTAAACTAAAAGGGAAAAACAACTTAGTGAAAATTGAACAAAAATGAGAAAGGATGAAAAAACCCTTTCATGGAAGTGTGCTTCCAAAGGCTTGAGAGAGGCTTGAGAGAGGATTCTTGGGAGCTTGGTGCACCTTGGGAGGATTATAGAGAGATTAGGGAAGAGGTTGGATGAACTCCAAAGGCTTTGAGTGAGGAGGAAGTGGGAGCTTGGGTGGGTTTATATAGGAAAGTTGAGTGAATTCTTTATTATTTAGGTTTGGGACCCCTTACATTAAACTAATCCAAACCACAAATAACCTCATGGTTTTTTATCATGGTTTTGTTAAAAGGGGAGAGGAAAACAATATTTTATAAATCCAAAGTCTTAACATCTTAAAATAATGGGGTTCCTTATGTGGAGGTGAGTCACACTCCCATGAAAAATAATTTAAAACGACAAGATGTTTAATAAGTATTGAGGGGTCCATTAATGCTTTGTAAAATAAGTCAAACAAACCCAAAATCAAATTATTTTAATGGAAAAACATATATTGGCCTAAAATAAATCTTATAGTATTTTATTACAACACTATTGGGTCATTATGATTTCATAAAACACATTATATATTTAAACAGTATTAAATTTTTTACCCAAATATTTGATTGTCTCGGAAAATTATGAAAAATTCACCGTTGGATAATTTCGACATCCTGATTCCAGAAATATCATTTATTTTATCTAAATAATTTTTTAAATATTTTAATTTTCACTTTTAAAATAAAAACAGACATTTATCCAAAATTCACGGGTTTTGACATAAATGGCTTCTAAACCATAATAAAAATTACAATTACTTGCATAAAATTATAAGATAATTTATATTTAATAAAAATTAATTTAATAATAATAATATTTTCATAGAATATTATTTAATTCAAAAATTCCTTAATGTAATAAAATATAATTCTTAATTAAATAATAACTAAAAACACTATTTGTACTTTAAAAAATATTTACAATGTATCATTGATGACAAGAAATTATATTCATTATTATATACAAAAAATAATGTACATGAACATAGTACTAGCGATTTGTTACATAACCCCTTAAAACAGCAGCATAAGACCTAAGGGTAAGCTGTATGATGGTGACAGACTCTTGGAGTGACTCAGATAACATCGCAGGAGTGGTAATCTCTATCAACTTCCACTTTTCCAGTAGACGGTCCCGTTCGAGATTGACATGATGAAGTTCAGCTTGGGCTTGGTCAAGATCGAATCCCAAGGATTCCACCTCTTTCCCGATCTCCAACAATTGGGCTTCATATGAAGCAATTCTACTGAATGAGGTCAACACTTCTTTTGTCTAAGTAAATTGGATTTGTTAAATCACTATATTTATACTAATCATGTGATCACTATTCAACAGCTATATTATCAATGGTTAATACTCATAATGTAAAACCAATGAATTTGAAATTTTATATAAACATTTTACATTAAGAGACATTTAATTAGATCAAGAGGGATTTCCATTAATGAATCTTTGGGTCGTTACAATATTCCCCCCTAAAGAAATTTCACCCTCAAAATTTCCTTTTTACATACTAAAACTAATGTGGGTAACTCAGCTTCATCATTTCCTCTGATTCCCAAGTTGCTTCTTCAAACTTCTGGTTTCACCAAAACACCTTGACGAGGGGCATTGTCTTATATCATAGAACTTTTTCTCTATGATATAAGAACTTAACTAGTTGCTCCTCGTAAGAAAGATCATCCTCCAAATATACCACCTCAGAAGAGAGTACATGTGAAGGGTCCTCTTTGTACTTCCTTAGGAGGGATACATGAAAGACATCATGTATTTTGGCCATGGTAGTTGGAAGTTCTAGTCGATAGGCCACAACCGTGACATAATCAAGGATCTCAAAGGGGCTGATGTATCTTGGACTTAACTTCCCTTCCATTCCAAACCTCCTGACCTTCTTCCATGGAGATATGCGTAGAAAAACCATGTCCCAAATATTGAACTCAAGGTCTCATCGACGGTTATCTGTGTAACTCTTCTGTCAAATCTAGGCTGCCTTGATGTACTACTGAATGGTTTTCACCTTCTCCACCATTTCATCGACCATTTCTGGTCCAAGCTGCTTACATTCACTGACCTCATCCCAACATGCCAGTGTTCTGTACCTTTTCCCATATAGGGCATTATATGGTGCCATTTGGATGCTCGAGTGGAAACTGTTATTATAAGAGAACTCAACCAGAGGAAGATGTCGATCTCATCCTCCATTAAATTCCATTGAGCACACTCTCAACATGTCCTCAAGTGTTTGGATAGTCTTCTCGGATTGGCCATCAGTTTGAGGATGATAGGCCATACTAAAGTTTTGTTCAGTATTTAGATCATGTTGAAGACTCGTCCAAAACTTAGAGGTGAATCTTGGATCTCGGTCAAACAAAATAGATAGTGGTACTCCATGCCGCCTTACCACTTCCCTGATATATGTCTGTGCCAGTTGATCCAATGAGAAATCCTCCCGAATAGCAATGAAGTGTGCAGTCTTTGTAAGACGATCCACCACAACCCAGATTAGATTGCTGCCTTTAGATGTCCTCAGAATTCCATTGACGAAGTCCATGGTGATGTTCTCCCATTTCCATTCTGGTATGGGAAATGGTCACATCATCCCCTTAGACTTCTACCTCTCTTCCTTCACTTGCTGGAAAACCAAGCACTCTGATGTATATTCAACGATCTCCTTCTTCATATTATCCCAAAAAATGTTTTCTCGGAGATCTCGATACATCTTTGTGCTCCGTGGGTGAATAAAGAAATTTGAACTATGTTCATCATCCAAAAGTTACTTCTTTAGCCCCGGACTTGATGGAACACATAGTCTTTTCCCAAATCGCACAATTCCTTCTTCATTAACATTAAACTCTGAGGATTTCCCTTTTTTGATAGCTTACATTTTTTCCTGAATTCCCACATCATCCTTTTGAGCATCTTTAACCTTTCCAAAAGGGATGGTTGAGAAATCATTTGTGAAAGGATTGATGATTTTCCCTTATTTATGATTCCCATGTCCATCTTCATCAAGTATAAGAAGATTGGATCCTTCTCAATTCTCATTATTGATAGAATCGTTGGGTCCTTTTTTCATAGGTCATCTGCCACCATGTTTTCTTTCCCATGGTGGTAATGTATTGAACAGCCATAATCCTTAATGATCTCTATCCAACTTTTCTGGCACATATTAAGCTCTTTCTGTGTGAATATATATTTAAGACTCTTGTGGTCAGTATATATCTCACATTTCTCCCCATAGAGAAAATGCCGCCAGATTTTCAAGGGAAATATCACAACCTCCAACTCCAGATCATGCGTTGGATAGTTTCTCTCATGGATTTTCACCTATCTTGAGGCATAAGATATTACTTTATCATTCTGAATCAGCACACAACCTAAGCCCTTCTTCGAAGCATCACTAAATACCACAAAAAATTCCCCAATTGTGGGTAAAGTGAGCATGGGCGCAGTGATAAACCACCTTTTCAACTCCTTGAAGCTTTCTTCACATTCATCACTCCAAGAAAACTTTACTCCCTTTCGAGTTAGCTTGGTAAGAGGGTTGGACAATCCTGAGAAATTTCTCACAAATCATCGATAATATCCGGCTAACACCAAGAAGCTATGGATATCCATTACTAATGCTGGCCTCAGACATCCCTCAATTGCATCTGTTTTGGAGGGATCCATAGATATACCAATGCTTGTGATGACATGGACCAAGAATGAGACCTCCTTCAACCAGAACTCACACTTTCTGTACTTTTCATAGAGACACCCCTTGCGCAAAGTCTCTAGTACAGTTCTTAAATGCTCCTCATGATCCTCCTTGGTTTTGGACTATTTTAGAATATCATCTATAAAGACTACAAAAAATTTGTCGAAGTAATCTCTAAAGACTCTATTCATCAATTCCATGAATATTGATGGAGCATTAGTGAGTCCGAAAGACATTACTATGAATTCATAGTGCTTGTATCTTGTACGAAAAGCAGTCATGGGGATATATTCCTTCTTCACCCTTACTTGATAATATCCCGACCACAAATCTACCTTGGAGAAGTATTGTGATCCTCGCAGCTGATCAAACAAGTCATCAATTCGTGGGAGAGGATAATTTTTCTTTATCGTGATTTTTTTGAGCTCGTGATAATCGATGCAACGGCGCATTGACCCATCCTTCTTCTTGACGAAGAGGACTGGTGCACCCCATGGTGAACCTCTTGGGCATATAAACCATTTATCTAGATTCTCCTGTAGTTGTTTCTTTAGCTCTTCAAGATCCATGACATCCATTCTATATGGAGTCTTCGATATTGGAAGACCCCTTGGGATAAGTTCAATTGAGAATTCAACATCTTTTTTAGGTGGAATACCAGGCAGTTCCTCGAGAAACACTTCAGAAAATTCTCTCACTATAGGCATTACTTCAAGGATGGTTTCTTCTTTAGACTCAATCATCTAAGCCGGATACGCGTGCTCATAGGGCAGTAATATCCATGCTTGAGATGATGGAGCTAAAGGAGATTCATCTTCCCCCTTACACTTGTAATGAATTGAGGGTCGATTCTCCATATGGAGTGTGATTTCCCTCTCCCGACATTTTATGTTGGCTCTATATATTGAAAGCCAATCCATGCCAATAATTGAATCAAATTCCACCAGAGGGAGTATAAAGAGGTTCTCCGGGAAATTCAATCCACATATTATGATAGGGGAGGACTTATATTCATGGGATGCAATGATTTCCCCATTATATGTATTCACTGATATCTTCACTTCCATGATTTTTGGGGGTGATGAGATTGTTCTACTAAACTTTTGAGATATAAAAGAATGTGTAGACCCTGAATCAAAAAGTACGTTCACTATTTTAGAATAAATATCTAGCATACCTATCACCAATTCATTTTCGGGGTTCACTTCGGCAGAAGTGATGGAAAAGGTTTTTCCTTGCTGCCTTGGAGGTTGTTGGTTGCCTCCCAAAACCCTTGGATTAGGGCACTGATTTGAAAAATGCCATGTTTCATTGCATTTGTAGAAATGAACAACATGTTGAGTTTCGAACAGAGCGTTCTTCTCCTCTATCGAAGTCGCGGGTCTTTCTTGCCGATAGTTAATAGCTAGGCGCCATTATCTTCCACACCTAAAGCATTTCCTTGTCCCCTTGAGGAAATTTATAGGGCGCTTCTTTCTGCACTTTAGGCAAGTGGGGTGCTGGATCTTCTTAGCACCGTTGGATTTATCCATCGGGCCACCAAAATTGAAGTCCACCTTACACTTCATGTCCCCATGATAACCCTGTGATTCCACGATCTCTATTTCAACCTTGAGGGAACATCATAGAATTTCCTCATAGTTGTCGAAGTCACGGATCACTAATGCTTTCCGCAGGCTAGGATTCATCCCACCAAAGAAGCGGTCAACCTTGCATTCATGGGTAACAACAAATCCGGAAGCGTATCATGCAAGCCTTGTGAAGTTTTCCTCGTACACTCCAACATATTCTTCTTCTTTTTGCTTGAGGGAAAGGAATTCCATTTCCATCTTAAGCCAGCGGGTGCGCGGAAAATATTTATCGAAAAACATCTTTCAGAAATCCATCCATTCCAATGCCTTGATCTCCTCCTAAGGCTTCATATTTTTGATCAATTTCCACCATTGATCAGCTTCACCCTCCATACGATAAGCTGCCATGAGAACCTTCTCTTGTTAAGAACATTGAAGGATGGAGAAGATATTTTCAATGGAGTTGATCCATTGTTCAGCAATCGTGGGATCAGATGTTCCACTAAAAGTAGGAGGCCTTTGTCTCATGAAGCTCTCGATAGCGACTTGTTGCATCTTAGGGGGGGGGGGTTTACATTCCTCTTGACCCATGTTTCTATTCAAATCTTTAGTTAGCTGAGAGAGAATCGTGACAAAGTTCACGATTCCCGCTCACAATGGATTGGGCATCCCATTAGTATAGTCATCACACTGATCTTTACATCGGTTGTTAGCCTGCGTCCTCCTATTATCGGCCATTGGCTGGAATAAAAGGAAAATTATGGGGTAACACATAAAGGGTAATCAAAAGAAAAAATATGATGACTTATAAATAAACTTTTATTTCCTTAACTCATGAGTCTATAGGCATAAATCTAGGCTTTTCATGATCTACTTTCTAACATATATTCTTAGGGGCATTTTTATTAATTCCCTTAATGAGGGTTCATACTAAGGTTGTGAATTTATCAAAATATATCCCCTAGGAGTGTTGTAACCAAGAGTGCAGCAAGGCCCGTTTTTGTGCACTAGTTCCCGTTCGAGTCTAGCTCAAAGCGGTGTTTTTGGGTTTTACCCCTAGGATACATATGTGCCAGAGCCACCTCTACCTACTCGTATCTAGACAGGGATGTGTTTTCATGATAAACCATTTACTCAATACTTACCAAAACTTAGGGATGTTTTTTTATTATACATAGTCTTGTATATAAGGATTTACTAATTTTTTCTAATCCTAATCCCAAAAATAACTAAACCTATCCTCTGATACCAACAATGACAACCCTGTTTTTATTACAAACTTAAACATGATTTATTACATAGAATATTCACTTGATACAACATAGAAGATTGAGAGGTCTAGTGACTTTGGGGCTTATGATCATTACATAGCAACTTAAAACATGGAATACAATATCTTTTTTGACAACTTCCTTTACATGACCATTACATTCCCTCATACTTAGCAGTGCATGGGATAACCTGAGGACATGCATAAGAAAAGGGGTGAGCTATAAAGCCCAGTAAAGGAATAAAAATGGAATACATGAGTAGTAAAATACATGATATACAATAGGCATATCAATATAGCACAAGAGAAACTTCAACATAAAGGCATGACAATGCATGATAATCATAACATGGAAATGTGGCAACAACACTTTACATAGAATTAGCATGAGCCAAGGCTCATTGCACATGGAGCATGAGTAAATTCTCAATGCACATGAAGCAAGAGTAAACCCTCATTGCACATGAATTAGAAAGAGTCAACACTCATTGCACATGACATATCATGATATTATATTTACCCAATGCATTGGAGCTCTATAAGGGCACACCCTTCTTAAACATTTCATTTCATGCAAAAGTGTGCCACATGGATCATAAAACTTGGATTCAATAAACATAATAATTTATTCCATGATAATGGAATGTGTAATTAATACATGAAACTTTATAATCAACAAGTAAATGTGCATAAAGGTTAATAACCTTGATGGAGAAATGGGCATGGTATTCACTACACAAAGGCATTGGTTTAGAAAATCGGTGCAATTTCGGCAGCGTAACGGAGTGACATAAGAAATCATAAAAATGGTTGATGAGAGAGAAAGGGGTTCCTCATCATATTTACATGTAATGGAGAGTAAGGAGGTCGTATAGATAGATGTCCCAACAATTTTAGTGGAATTTAGATTCATGATACAAAAGTATTGCTTGAATGTAAATGAGGAGAGAGAAGTTCCTTTCGGAATTTCAGCATAGTAACGGGTGTTCATTGGAGGAATTTATTGAGAGAGAAAGGGGTATCTCACCATTAAAACATAAATAGGGATGTATGAGGGAGGTGAAAAACCATACCCCAACATTCATATTGAAATTAAAAGGTCAAAACAACTTAATGAAAATTTGACAAAAATGAGAAAGGAAGAAAAACCCCTTACTTGGAAGTGTGCTTCCAAAGGCTTCAGAGAGGATTGAGAGAGGCTTCTTGGGAGCTTGGGGAACCTCGGGAGGATTATAGAGAGAGTAGGGCAGAGGTTGGATGAACTCCAAAGGGTTTGAGTGAGGAGGAATTTGGAGCTTGGGTGGGTTTATCTAGGAATGGCGAGTGAATTCTTTATTATTTAGGTTTGTGACCCCTTACATTAAACTAATCCAAACCACAAATTAGCACATGGTTTTTTCCCATAGTTTTAGAAAAAGGGGATAGGAAAAAAATATTTTATAAATAAAAAGTCCAGACTTCTTAAAATAATGGGGTTGCTTATGTGGAGGTGAGTCATAACCCCATGGAAAATAATTTAAAAAGACAACATGTTTAATAAGTCTTGAGGGGTCCATTAATGCTTTATAAAATAAGTCAAACAAACCCAAAATCACATTATTTTAATGGTAAAAAATATATTTTCTAAACATAAAGCTTATAGTATTTTATTACATCGCTATTGGGTCATTATGATGTAATTAAACACATTATATATTTAAACGGTATTTAATTTTTACCCAAAAATTGTTTATCTCAGAAAATTATGAAAAATTCACCATTGGATAATTTTGACGTCTTGATTTGAGAAATATCATTTATTTTATCTAAATATTTTTCTAAATATGTTTATTTTCACTTTTAAAATAAAACCGACATTTATTGAAAATTCACGGGTTTTGACAGAAATGGCTTTCAAACCTTAATAAAAATTACAATTGCATTCATTATATTATAAGATCATTTATATTTAATAAAAATTAATTTAATAATAATAATAATATTTTATTAAAATATTATTTAATTAAAAAATCCCTTAATTTAGTAAAATATAATTATTTGTTAAATAATAACTAAAAACACTATTTGTACTTTAAAAACTATTTACAATGTATCAATGATAACAAGAAATTATATTCATTATTATATAAAAATAATAATGTATATGAACATAGTACTAGCTATTTGTTATATAACCCCTTAAAATAGCCGCATAAGACCTATGGGTATGGCGTGCGATGGTGACAGACTCTTGGGGTGGCTTAGATAACATCGCTCGAGTGATAATCTCTATCAAATTCCACTTTTCCCATAGACGGTCTTGTTCGAGCTTGACATGATGAAGATTAACTTGGGCTTGGTCAAGGGAAAAGCCCAAGGATGCCACCTCTTTTTTGAGCTCTGACAAATGGGCTTCGTATGGATCAATTCTACTAGATGAGGCCATCACTTCTTTTGTTTGAGTAAATCGGATTTGTTAAATCCTTATATATATACTAATCATGTGATCACTGTTCAACGTCTATATTAGGAACGGTAAAAATTCTTAAAATAAAACCAAAGAAGTTGACATTTTATATAAACATTTCACATAAAGATACATTTAATTAGATCAAGAGGGATTTTCATTAATGAAACTTTGGGTCGTTACATAATAAACAACCTTAAAAGATCCCACAAAACAAGGAGCACGCTTCTCATGCCTCCCAAGCCGTCGATGACCCAGCTAGGGTGAAATATTCAAGAATAAATGGTCACCAAAACTACTGCTTCATTTCATATAATGTGTTAGTGCTTTTTGGGTTCTCAACCCATCGGAATATATGGAAATCCCCGATTATATCCTTCCTTGCCACTACTAGTCCAATATAACAGTTCCAATATCATAGAACACCCTATCTGAAGAAAAATCACTGGGAATCAGTCTCCCCACCATAAAGAGAGTCTCTAATGATTATGAAAATCATCAAGAACCTTTTTTTCTTGTAGAGTCAAATCGATAAGAGAAGATTTTAGTGAACCATCAGCTTTAATGGTGGAGAGAACTGACGCCGCCGAAGGTGAAACACATGGGTGAATAAATGCTTCCTCAAGAAGATCGTCCTACCGGGAAATTAGTTCATTCTGTTCATTTCGATCCATTTGGTAAGAGGTAATCCAAACTGGTTGAGTACCGGGCATCAAGTCAATGGGAAACTCAACCTCTCTTACCGGTGGTAAACCATAAAAAAATCAGAAGGAAACATGATGGGAAACTCGACGACAACTGGAGGGAGACCACTACTCCAAATCAGAAGTAAATACTAATATTACTATCCCTAACTCTAGATAAGAATGTTTTACCTACTCAATTGTGGGTCCATTATCCTTGAATGATAAGAGACACACCACTGAGTGTGTTAAGATATACACATAGAAGATAACAATCAATTTGGGATTTATGGCAAAAAGCCAATCCACCCCAAATATTATGTCAAGAGATTTCATCTCGAGTACCAGAAAACTCCAAGAACGTTTAAAATATGAAAGAGAGAGGACATAAGTTAGACTAAAGAGATCATTTTCTCTCATCATTCAAAGGGGTGTAGTAATTTCTATTGCACAAGACAAAATCACCGTAGGAATATTAATCAGATTAAAGGTACAGATTGAAATAAATGAGTGAGATGAACCCATATCAAATAGGTTAGTCACTAAAGATAAAGTTATATTAATGATACCTATCATGGTCGTTGGACTAGTATCAGATTCCACTAGTGAGTCTTTCACTGCGTGAAGAAGCTTCATTCTGGATGCCTGTGGATGGAAATATTTTATACGCGATGCGTTTGATTTCCCCACAATTTTTGAAGGTGTTGATGTTCTTGTGCCATTTGTGTGGAGTGGGTAAGTTGTGGAAGAACTTCTGCAAGTCCCCCAAACGTCCGTAGGAGCCACAGTTCTTTCAGCCTGCTCAGGCTTGAAAAACTCCACAACTTTGTCCAACAACATTGACTATTTGGTGAAAAGAACCTTGAAGTACATCCAATCTAAACCCTCATTTTTTTGTCATCATTATCATGTACCACCATCTCCTTATTGGTCCCTCCAACACAAATGTGACACACTTCACCTTGATCTCATCAGGTGTCTACAACAACTAAAATAAATGTTATATCTTTCCCAACTATTCCATAATATTTTAAGGATTAGTAGATCCTTTGAAAACTGGTGGTGCCTGGTGAAATAACTCATGAGAAAAATTTTGAATAGCATCCCCCCCATGTTCCATAGCTGGAGACAAAACAGGAACTAGAGGTGGTGCCTATCCCAGAGCTTGGACAGTGCACACAATCACCTCAACTAGGATCAGGTCCACAAGAGGATTCACTCACTGATGTTCAGTAGTATCCCCTTCCTGGATCTGATTTACACATCTTCTCAGAGGAAAGATGTCACACAACATCTTCAGACAAAAAGGAAGATATTAGATTAACACTCAGACAGAGTAAAGAGAGAAAATATTCTCAATAGAAGGAACACAAAAAGATTTGGATTTAATTCTATCCAAATCACAATAGAGAAAATACTTGAACTATACCACAAGAAATCTTTCACTTACAACCCATGGTGACTTAGGGTTCATTACGGTGAGATCTGGCCAGGCACTCAATCGCAAATACCTCTTAAGTCCTGACAAGAATACTCAAATTCATACTATCATCAAGGCAAGATACTTAACCACCCTCTAATACCATTTTTTCACGAACTAGCCCAGGTACCCTGGTAACCCGATAACTGAGCTGACCCTCACAAAGCCCAAAGGGCATTCCCAATCCCCATGGATAAATGACTAGCACCTGACATCGTACAACATACAAGTGGGAACGATTTTTTTACATAAGAATGTTGAAGAAAAAAAGAAAACAAAACATATGAAAAACAAAAGAAACTCCAATGGGAGTTATTTACCAGAATACGACATGGAATAAAAACCCAAAGTAATACACCCCATGTACTAAAATGAAAACAAACCCCAAGGTCCCTAAGGACACAAATCACCAAGACCAAAACTCAACAGCTTGATCCACATCCAAGAGACCCCTTCCCTTTGCTCGAACATGGAAGAAGAAAGTCTGCAAACACCCAAAGTAAAAAGTAGGGTGTGAGCCTAATCCCATTTGGATAACACCAAATACTCCGTAATAAATTCAAAATTTAGATTATCCAATTAAAATCATTCAATTTTAATGTAATCAGGTTTGGAAATTAAAAATCATATTTAAACAAAACATGATATACATTTTCAAATGAGGGAAATAAATATTTTAAGCAATTATTTTTCAAATGATGGAATATTTCTAAATCAATTGATTAAATAAAACATTTATATAAAATAGTTTATATAAATTTAGTAGGTAGGTAAAGCATTTCAAAATAATTGACCTACATTTATATCTCAAATATAAATAAACAAGCGAGAAACATGGTCATCTACAAAAAGGTATGATAGTATTAACAAGCTATAGGATTCCACACTCTCTATGTGAACTCAGCAAGATGTGTATACACATGTCCCTATGACACTGGCCAAAGGATACTCATCACCAACCCATCGGGGATGTTACCCACCAGAAGTATGTTTTAGAACGTTTTCATAGTGTAGAGTGTATCCAAATAACTCACTAACTACCTAAGGCTTTCATGTGCTTTTACATGATGAGTAAACTATTTTAAGACTTCTTAAAATACAATCAATCCCATTCTTCCATTTCAAAAATTTCAATTTCATTCCTTTTAAAACGAAAACAGGTTTTATACAAAAACATGCCTTTCTACAAGATGAAACCATTGAGTTTCTATCAAATCATTTTAATCCATTTTCATGAGTTTCAAATCCATTCAAAACCAATTCCATCATTAGACAATTTATTTCCCCAATTAAATTCAACAATTTAATTAAAATCATTTCCAGAAAATCCACCATTTAAATTAAACAATTTAAATCACCCAATTTCCATACACACACCCAATTCAATAGAATTGGGTGGGGGGTTCAAACTTTCATGCCAAAACCATTTCAAATATCTTGATTCAACACACCTCGTTGCGGCCTTATTATCCTTAACGTCGACACGCCAATGATCAACATTCATCAAGGGATCCTGTAACAAATAAAAGTTATTTTATTTCAGAAGGAAATATCATATGCGATGATATATATTCTCTCTTGGAAAAATCATCAAATTATTCATTAAAATATTACATGCTATAATATTTTATCTCTCCTAAATAATTTTAAAATTATTGATTAAAATATTACATGTGATAATATTTATCTTTCATGGAAATTTTTTAGTTTAACATTAGGTGATCACATGCACTCATGATTATCAATCAAAATAATTATCTTTGATAAACTCACAATTATCATTTTAATAATATTAATAATCAACCTATGATAATATATAAATTATCATTCGGTTATTATATTAATTATCCTTTGATAATATATATATGTAAAAATTATCTTTGATATTTAAATGAAATTGATCTTTGATAAAGAATGTAATTATCTCATGATAGTTTTGATAAGCAAATTCATGTGATGATTTCCTTATAATTATCCTTTAATAATTTATATAATTATATTCTAATAACCTCTTTAATAATTTATCCATCTATAATTAATTTATTAAATTTTTTCACAAATTATCAATTTATAATTTAGAATTTATTCTTTGATAATTTATTTTTAAAGATCCTTTAAAATGTGAAAAATTGGATTGAGGAATACCATGTCTCCTACAAAAAAAATATTATTTTAGTTATTCTCATCGATACGTATTCAACAGTACTGACGGTGTGCAATTCTGATCATTAACGAAGAAGTTATTTAACATAGAAGATTAAAAGAGTGATAATAAAGAAATAATAATAATACATTAAATTAAAAAATAAATAAAATCACCTTCTTCAACCTTGTAGTGTTCCAATTAATGAAAAAAAAAGAAACCTCACGTGAAGGAATGGTCACATGGAATAGTTCCAGTCTAATATAATCTTAAACAATAACTTTGAAGCAAACATGGAATAGATAATACTCAAAAAAATTTACCAACCTAAAAGATAAAGGGTTTTCAAAAATTTTAGAACCCTAAAAAAACTCAGCACACCTAACCCCATTTTAAAACACTACTCTTAATCCATGATTAATAAAAAATTAATGACGGATTCATTAATTTCCCCTCAGTAAATCATTACAAATATAATCGATTGAAATGGTTAAGAACCAGAAGGTTTTGAAAATTGAATAAGGCTTCAATGGAGTATGACCGTGCATAGAAGATGAAGGGAAGAAAAAAATTAATTTCATAATTAAAATTTGGATATAAATATTAAACTAAATTAATTAATTAATATAAAAATTAAATAACTTCAAATGTATACTGCGAATAAAAATTAAACCCTGTTTAGGTAAAACAACTCATTCTGGACCCAACGGTGGTCTTATATTTCTCAATGGATGAACATATTGAGAGATATTTATGATTTAATATTTAAAAAATGGAATAATTAAATAATTATAATAACACATGGTATTATTTTGGTCGAGACGTCCAAACGCCCGATGCGAACAAATGTTATACCTTATCTTGTGTAAACCCCCCATTCCGGACCCATCAGTGGTCTCATATTTCCCATACGTCACACTGTATGGATGATATTTAATTATCTTTAATAAATAATATATTAAATATTATTTAATAACTTTATCTCAAGACCGAGACATCTAAATTTCCGGCGCCTTCGAATGTTATACCCCTCCTAGGGTAAACACTATAATTCAGACGTAACTGAGGTATCAAATTCCTTATATAACAAACTGTTTTGGAGTTATTTAATTATTTTTAATATATTGATCATTCTTAAAATAATAAATTTATTATTTTTATTCCTCCTTCTTCAAGACTTTACAGACCTCCAAAACTCCTTCTTAAACAGTGTTTAACTAAGAAAATATTTAATTGAATATTCTGAAGCATTAATTGAGAATTTTACCATTCCACGATGTGTTTTAAAAAATAAGAAACTTTTTACTAACAAAACATTTTTACCAACTAACATAATAATAATTTAACATAAGAAGGTCAAGGAATACTTGAAACAGTAACAGGATGTTACAAAAGGTGTTAGATTTATTCTAAGTGGTGCCTATCAGATTAAGGATTGGTTGGAAAGACATAAGATGCTGGAAGGATGGGAAATTCATAGAAACATTCCAATGTAATACAGATTATGCTATACCAATCCAAAATTTATCAAATTCATGGAGAAATTTATGATACTTTATGAAGTTTTTAGAATAAGATAATTGAGTATGAAGTATTTTGGTCTTAGGTTATCAATGTGAAGATCACAAGACACAAAAATGTTCTGAAGGATGAGAAGTGTGATGTTTCTGAATTTTGAATTCACTGCTAAAAATGGTCCTCTAGACTTGGTGTGAGATCGATCCATCAAAGGAATTCTGACATTGATCGATCATACATAGTTTTGATAACAAATAGTTCGTTAGATGTAGAGTTCTATCGTAGGTAGAATGATTATGAAAGTGGTAATTGTTAAGACTGATCAATCAGATGAAGATCAACAAATTAGTAAACCATTTTCATACAAAAGATCTATGTTGGTTGTCATTATTTGGGTCAAGGGAAAAATAACCTTGATGTGTTTTCGAATTGGTTCAAGATTCATCGGACAAAATTTGACACCGAATAATCCCATGGAAATAGAGGCCGATCCATTAAATGCGTGTAGGAACTAATAAATCTTCAAGCACTGGATTCCATCGAATTCAAGATCATTATTTTGAGGAGTTGTTGAACAATTTAAGAAATAGTGATATGTTTTAAATATTTTATAAACATATTTTCAAGGGGGTACTTTCTACGAAATTGTTGTTGAAGGGGGGGGGGTTCAAATGATTCATTAGTTGGAACAATGTTTATGGAGGAGTGATTTCAATGTTTATGTCTTTCTTTTGGTACGGAGCATTGGAATTGGAATTCATTTGTTTGTTTTCAAATTCCACGAGGCATTAAAATAAGGAGTCGTATATTCTCTTCTAATTTCCTTATAATGAAGAAAATCATAATGAACTTGGTATCAGATGGACGAATTGTTTGAAAGTTCAAAGAAACATGAAGATTTGAGAATATTCAAGAAGGTCTGAGAATAATTAATAATATTTGAGAAGCACTGAAATATTTTACGTTAAAGTAAAATGAAAATGAAATTCAAGATTTTGGAAATTTGGTTGTGCGGTAAAGTGAATGTAGTTTCCAACCCATACCTCATTTAGATCTCCTATAAATATTAGGAAGTAAATTGTACTTTATGATGCTTGTAATGTTCATGTGAGAATATATAGATGGAGCACTGGATGTTTTGGAAGAGAAAAGAAGTTACTAGATAGAGTTATCATGAGGATGTTTTATAGATAAAAGAAAAAGAAATAATTTGCAGGTTAGACCGGGAAATAAGACTCTATTTTTTTGGAGAGTTTGAAGTAGTTTAGAATTGTTTCTAGAGTATTATTTATTATTAATTTTCTGGACTAGAATATTGGACAGATGAATTAGACTACACCATTAGATTGAGTTTTTTTATAAATTAAAAAAATGATGTTCTTACCTACTATTAGATAAGAAAGTGAAGAACTGTGTTTTGAATAATTACAAAGTAGAAATTGATTAGGCAACATTGTAACATGTTTTTAACAAATTGGTGAAGTTTTCTTAACTCATTACAAAAAATTATTTTACATAATTCATGCTAAAAGAAGCACATACACAATTGTATTGAAAAAAATTCTACATAAGTGTATGGTTATATCGTACTTGTTATGTCCACACAAAAGGAATATTTTCTAATGGATTGTGTGGTATTGGATTATTTCCAAATCATTTGAAGGATGTAGCTACTTTTTTGAGTACTGAACCTTGAAAATACTTATGCTCTTGTGAATGTGTGATTGTTTTGTTTTTTCAAAAGATATAGATCTTTAATAGGATGTAAAGGTTGTAATAATATAAAGAATACATAAAAGACAAAGACATCCCTGATTCACCCCTCCCCCTTTCAGTGATATATTGATCCTGGTTGAGCTTTTACACCCTGATATTTGGAGGATACCTATAATGGTGATGTCGGATATTTTTTTGGAATTTTCAGCTTAAAACCTATAGTTTCTTTTGCTTTCTGGGAACTTATATTTCATTTAAGTGAATTACATTCCATGTAATGGTTAATGGGAAGAATCCATGAACTGGGTACCTGGCTTCAATTCTTTACAAACCATGTTACATGTTCTTTCCATGTAGTGGGGAAATTTGTTTTTTAATAAAAAGGTTATGGGTTTTTGACGTATATGGACCCCGTGGATTACATTACATGTAAATGGGTTAAAAATCATGTTAATGTAAAGTTGTTGGTTTTTAGGGTTCCATGTGAGTGATATTATTCATTAATTATCTATTAATCCTTCCTCTCTCAACCTAGAGAACATCCTTGGAAATTTTGGATGATTTACTTCTATATAGTTCAATTCAATCACTAATTGGTCGTCATTGGGGTTGGATTTATCTTCTCTGGGTAAAAGTTCCTCATTGTTATGATTTGGTTTCGGTTGAAGCTATGTTTGGATATGGTTTTATGATTAGATAGGGTTTTCTGTCAATCCTTTTCCGGATCTTGGAATTCCTTGCTTTGCAAAGGCCATTCTATTGGTCTCTGATCCCCATTATCAATGGTGGTTAGGTTTTCTACATCCTTGATGTTGGTGGATCTATTAAAGAATTCTAATTTCTTGAGTTTCCTATCGTTCTTAGTGGTTCCATGATATTTGAAAATAATTCTAATGTGTTTAAATTTAAAAGGGAATGTGTCTGTGTTTTAAAGGGATTTTTTCTTTGAAAATGGAATTTCCTAGTTTTTTAAAATTGAATTTAAAACCCTAAAGAAGATTGTCTTTGCTTTGAAATAGTTTTATAAAAATTTTATCATGGTTTTTAAAGTGGAAATTGAAAAAAAAATTCATAGCGGGAACCTTAGGTGTGTTAATAATGAGACACTGGTAGCCTTAGTGTGTGTAACACTACAAGGAGGTAATATCTTGTATATCTATGGACTATTGTAGGAATTGATATTATTTGGATCCATCCTTATGCCATTTTGGATCATGAGTTTCCAGTACATTCTGTCCCATAGGCTAAAACCTAAATGGAAGGTGAATTTTTGGTTTCTGGTTGTTTATCTCATGATATATTATTTTATCGATGTTCGATCACATGTTTATTTATATTTTAGTATGTTTACCAGCATTCTTTCATGACTTGAATGTTTCTTTATTTGGAAAACATGATATGAAATTTTTGGAAAAACCAAGGAATGTTTTAGGAATGTTTTCAAACTGTTTTATTGATGAAATTTCTTGTAAAACTATTTTATTTAAAATCATTAACTTGTGAATTATTGATATTCTAATTGGTATAAATTATTTGGTGGTATCCTACTGGGTTACACTACTCACACAATACTTACACCTTTGGGTGGCTTTAGACCTTGTTTTTCAAGAGACATGTTAAGTTATGGGAATTCTGAATCAGGATAGATTCTCTTTATGTCGTCATTTCGGTTTGGGATGGTTTGGAGGAGAAGGATGGTCACATGGAAACTTGTTGGTTTATAGTTATCATGCATCCTAGTTTAACCTATTTGGATTATTTGTATCTCCATTTGTTTGTGAATTTTACTCTGGTTCGTCATGTTGTTTTTCTTATATACGAGACTTGTTTTGTTATCTTTTTTATACCTCACCCTATAACATGTTGACTTGGGTGACTGGTATGGTTAATATAATACCCCACCCCTACCTCATTGTCTTGGGGATGCGGTGAGGGTTACTTGGCCTTAAGAGACATCCCCAATGCACCGAAGGCTGGAAATAAATGATGAAGGGTTTTAGAATACATGGGGGATGATTTACCCTTTAAGTGGGAACAACCAACAACCAATGAAACTAGATAAACATCTCCATGTAACCACTATATGATGCATGATTTATAACCAAAACAACTCAACCATTATTCTCAAAATAACCCAACCAAGAGAAAAAATAGAGTACAAAACCAAATCAGAGTAAAAAGTGGAAAGATATCTACAAGGCTTCAAGACAACAACCCAACTCCATGCTCTACAAGCTCCAATCTCTAACATCATGAACCAGGCCAAGAGTCACGAAGTAGAGCTATAAATGTTTGGCACTTTACCTTTGCCAACATCACGGTATATGACATCTAAAAAAACACCATCGTGCCAAAGCAGGGGTATGTAATGAAACTCAGTAGGTTTTCCCCGATGACTTCCCAACCCAGGCCTCTAGGATAAAACATGTTAGCACATTTATATAAAACAATTTATATAAAACAATTTTTATAAAACAATTCCAAAACAGTTCACAATATAGAAAGTTCCTTGTCAAAGCCATTTTCCACAAAAACCATTTTCCAATAAAAACAACCAAGCAATGATTCCCAATCAAATTCATATTTCCATTTTGGAACTTTCATTCCATTTCACAAATCAACACAACCAACCATTTCACAACCCTAGAAAATCCACTATGCATGCATCGTTATGACAGTTCCATACTCATGAGTGGTCTCTCGTCGATCAACCAAGTCATCACAAGGTAATTATTCCCCATGTGCGATTACACTTTTGGCACCTAGCACATGGTAATATTTCAACCAAGCCTCGTAAATGCAATATGAACACACACACCATGTATGCCCAAAAACAACACTATTTCAACCATGCCAAAACCATTTCAATAAAACACCCTTTTATTGAAAACCTTTTTCCCAAAATACATTTTACAAATCATGAAATTCCATATTTTAAAATCTCTATTTTAAAATCAAGAAACCAAAACACTTTTCACAAAACATTCTTTCAATTTCCACAATTTCATCAAAACCCAGAAATCATCACTAAAGAATATTTATAACATGTTGTGCACCACAATTTCACAATCAAACCCAAGTGATTAAATAAATTTGAACTAACCATTCAAGTTCTTAGTAAGAGGAATCTAGAGGGAAGCCACCTACCTCAGCAAAAAGGAGAAACCAAGCAATGGACGAAGAATGCTCAAGAACACCGGGTCATATCTCTGAAAACCCACCTTATATCTCTCATCCTAACACAACCAATACCAAATCTCATCATATTTGGCATCCACACACATAGATCTACCCATAAAGGAAGTATATCTATGAAATCGAGAGAAGAATATATGTATATCTAAGTAGATCTAAGAAAACGATCAAGAACTATCACATACCTTATTAATCCGGCTTCGATTCTCCAAGTCAAGCCTTCGGATTGCCTCCGGAATGCTTGGGATAAGTCTTCCAACCTTATAGGGAGATTAATTCCTAGTTAGGGCCACTTCGGAGCTTTAAACAAAGAAATTAAAGGAAAAACATGTTAGATCCACAATTTTAGGATCCAACTTTAAGTGACCGCACGGTTAGTCCACACGGTTTGACAAACTGTACGCTAACCGTGCGTTAGCTTCTTCCTCGAACATCCTTCATGCACGACCTCATCAAACGGTTTCCCTTAACCGTGCACCAACTGTGTGGAAGCCACTGACTCCCCATTCAGACACGCATGGTTTGGCCGCATGGTTTGACAAACTGTGCGCTGCCCTTGCGCCTTCCCCTTTGCTTCAAACATCACTACATAATCTCCAGAGTCTCCTAAATGTCACCCTTAACTTTTAAAACCATCAAAAGCATTATGTAAGGGTTACATACCAGAAACTGGGGGTACTAAATTCTCCCCACCATTGGCCTTTCTATCCCCAGAATATAGAAAACCAATCCTTGTCTGAAAGAGTTCTGTCCACTGCTCTCTCATTTCATTCCCACATTCCCAAGTCTCTTCCTAAATCTGACCATGTTGCCACAAAACCTGCACTAGACCGATGTTTTTTCCAAGTAAGACTTTTTCCTGCCTATCCACAATCCGGTCCAGGATTTGTACCAATGAAGAATCTTGCTCTAGGTCAACGTGATCCCATCTAATCACATGGTCAGGATCGGGTTGATACTTATTTAACTGAGATACATGGAACGCATTGTGCACCGAAATGAACCGTGGTGGAAATTCCAACTGATATTCCACCTCTCCAACCCATTCCTGTATCTCAAAAGGGCCAATATACCAAGGAGATATTTTTCCTTGTTTCCCAAAATTTTGATGTCCAAGTCTTGGGGAGATCCTCAAGAAGACATGATCACTCACAATGAATGCCAAAGGTCTGCGACGATGATCTGTAAAATATTTTTGATGACTTTGATCTGTCTCCGTCCTCTTTCTAATCAACTAAATCTTCTCCATTGTTTCTTGGACAAGGCTCGGCCCAACTAGTGAAGTTTCACCGGTTTCCACCCAGCATAGTGGAGAACGAAAAGGACGCCCATACAATGCTTCAAACATAGCCATGTATATCGAGGCCTGATAATTATTATTGTATGAGAACTCCACTAAGGGTATATGGTCCTCCCATGAGCCACAAAAATCCATTACACAAGCCCACAACATGTCTTCCAATGTTTGTATCATCCTCTCAGATTTCCCATCCATATGAGAATGATACGTTGTGCTCATAGTCAACTGAGTCCCAAGGGCTTGTTGTAAGGATTTCTAGAAATGAGATGTGAACCTTGGATCTCTATCTGAGACAATAGACACTGGTACACCATGTCTCTTTACCACTTCCTGGATATATATTTTTGAAAGATCTTCCACTGTATGGGTTTCATGAATTGGGATGAAATGGGCCGACTTGGTTAGATGATCCACTATCTCCCAAATGGAATCATGTTTATGGAACATTCTTGGAAGACCTACAACAAAATCCATTGCTATATGCTCCCATTTCCATAGTGGGATAGGTAATGACTATAACATACTAGCTGGTATCTGATGCACTGATTTAACCTACTGAAAAGTTAAGCATCACGAGATGAATTCGACCACCCTTATTTTCATGCCGCTCCACCAAAACTTCACCTTTAGAACCTTATACATATTCCGTGTACCCGGATATATAGACCATCTTGAATGGTGGTAAGCATGAAGGAGTTATTCCTGACAAACCATGGGTACAACCATCCGATTTCAGAAACACAAGACTGAACTCCCATCCATCTTTCATCCCTCAATGGCCTCCCCCCCCCCATTTAGTTTTAAACTTAGTGCAATACATTCTACATCGAATGGATGTTCCTCCTTTACTATCTCTACCAAATCAGGAACATGCGTAACTAGAAAATAAACCACAACATCACCTCGGTCTTCACATTCCACATGCATGTCGGTTAAGACCAACATCAACTGCCATTCATCTAAAGCTACATTTACCAACTTAGCATATGAACTCCAACTTAATGCATTGACAACAAAATTTCCCTTTCCCAGTGTATACATCAAGTCAAAGTCAAACATTTGAAGATACTCCATCCATATCCTCTGCCTCAAATTCAAATCTCACTGTGAGAAAATGTGTTTTAAGCTTTTGTGATCTGTAAACACAGTGAACTTCTCACCAAAGAGATAATGATGCCAAGTCTCGCAGGCATGGACAACTACAGATAACTCCAAATAATGTGTTGGGTAATTATTCTCATGAACCCTCAAATACCTTGACCCATAAGAGACAACATGGTCTCCTTTCATGAGAACACAACACAACCTTGTTCCTGAAGCATCACAATACACCACATACCCCTGTCCTGATTTCTGAAAAATCAAGATGGGTGATGATGTAAGGCGAACGTTCAACTCTTGAAAATATCTCTGATATTCCTCAGTCCATTGAAATGAACTATTTTTCTTTGTCAATGTCATCATAAGAGAAGCTAGCCCTGAGAAGTCACACATAAACCGTCGGTAATAACTTGCTAGACAAAGAAAACATTGTATTTCAAAGACATTCTTCAACAGTTTCCAAGAAATAACAGCTTCTATATTTTCTGGATTCACTAAAACACATTTTTCAGAAAAAAAACATGGCCCAGAAAATCTATCTCTTGTATCCAAAAATCGCACATTGATAATTTTGCATACAACCGATAGTCCCTCAAGATTTCCAACACTGTCGCCAAGTGTTGCTCATGCTCATCCCTTTTTCTTGAATACACCAATATGTCATCAAAAAACACCACAACAAAAGAATCCAGATATGGATGAAATATCTGAATCATCAAAGCCATGAAGATCGTTGGTGCATTCGTAAGACTAAAAGGCATGACTACATATTCGTAGTGGCTATATCTACTTCTGAAGGCTGTCTTCGGAATATCCTCCTTCTGAACTCACAAGTGGTGATATCCTGACTGCAAGTCAAACTTAGAGAACCATTGAGCTCCCTTCAATTGATAAAATAGGTCATCAATGTGTGGAAGTGGATATCTATTCTTTATCATATCTTTTTTATGTTTACGATAATCCACACGTAGTTCAATATGCTTTCTATACAAACAAAAATGGTGCTGCCCATGGAGACACGCTTGGCCGAATAAAACCTTTTCTTTCCAGCTCCTCTAATTGCACTTTCAAATCCTTTAACTCCATTGGTACCATCCTATAAGATGAAAGTGAGATAGGACTAGTCCCCAAAAAGAGATCAATTGTAAACTCCACTTCTCTTACAGGTGGTAACACTGAGTAGTTTTCAGGAAAAAACATCAGAAAATTGATCCACCACAGCTGGAAAACCATTTTCTTCACTCACTTCCAATGATTCCAAAGCTAACACTGCCAATTGGTAAGATATCTTTCCCACCAATGGTGCCAAAAACCTCTTTGCACCTTTCTTTACCATCCTCTTTCCCCTGAAGAGATGGTCGATTCCATCCTCCATCATAAAACTAACCATTCCCCCATAATAGTCAATTTGAGCCTTAAACGTTGTCAACCAATCCATACCTAGGATTATATCATATACATCCATCTTCAACATGGAGAAGTATCATTTCAGCTCATCTCTATCAACCTTTATAGCACATGCTCTACACACGAAGGCTTGACATTCTCTTTCTCCAAGAGGAGTTTACAGTTTTAACAAAGAAGGCATCATTTCAAGTTTTAAGTTCCCCAAATCAACAATTCGAGAAGAAAGAAAATAATGGGATGCACCAGTATCGAACAACACTTGAATGACGGTAGAATTCAAAAGAATCATACCTCTCATTGTAGATGGTCCAGACTGGTCATCCACAATCACCTGTTCTACTCTATACAATTGCTTTGTTTCTGCACTTTGCTCATTATTTCGTTGTTGAGATTTCCCTGCCTGCGGTGTCATAGTATTCCTGGAATCACCATAACTAGCTCTATTCTGCTGGTGAGATAGATTTTTCTGTCTGCTCCCTCTCTATGCATAAGATACTTGCGACGCATGGGAAGTGTCACATGAACCTGATCTCGGAGCACTGTGATAATATCGCTGAAGATTCCCCATCTTGTTGAAATTGTGACATTCTTTCAGTGGTGTTGTACATTCTCATTTCATGTGGTCAATTGTTCCACATTGAAAACACATAGCTTTCATCATGGGTCGTGGAGGATGATTCACCGATCTGGCCATCTGATTCTGATTTTCACTCCCACCTTGGTAGTATGTGTCCCTCTTCCGCTTGTTCCCAACATTAGATTTCCCACCTGTTCCTGTGGGTATCATCATACTTCCTCCTCCCATAACTCCTGAGATGTCTCTTTCTGCTACTGTTGCTTTGTTTACCATCTCCGTATAATCTATAATACAAATCACAACTATCTTTGAGCTAATCTCTTGTCGTAATCCTAATTCAAAGATGCATTCCTTCAGCGATGCACTTGCAGCAACTTCTGGTGTGAAGCGTACTAAATTCATGAATTTAGCTGCATGTTGTGTGACAGAAATATTTTTCTTCTTTAGGCTGAAAAAGTCAGTTGTCCTCTGGATCTTGAATGTGTGAGGATAGAATTATTTATTGAACAATTCCTCAAATTCCTCCCAGCCCAGGCCTTGATCCACCTTAGCCTAAACCACTAGCTCCCACCATTGTCGTGCAAGATCCTCCAACATATATGTAACCAACATCACATTCAGTTCTGCGGGTGTGTCCGATGAAATCAAAGATACGATTCATCCTACTCAGCCAAACCTCCTCCCTTTCTGTTTCAGAATCACCCCGAAAGATGGGTGGATTTTTCGTCTGGAACTGGACGGAATGGTCTACATGTCTTGACTCATCCCACCGATTCCCCGTGTCCACCGCCAGAAAAGCATGAATGATACTCTGAACCATCTCTTTTTTCACACATGGTTAAGGTGACACCACATTCTCTGCAGCTTCTTCGGTTTGGTTTCAACGATGTCTAACGGGCTCCATTTTCTAGACAAACAATGCATGTCGTTAGTCTCACTTCCTAGAAACTAAAGGCTTATCATTTCAATTTCTATCACATCAACTATCACATCGTTGTTTTCCATCCATAAAGCTTTTCCATATGTTTAACTATTTTTGAAAACATGCCATATACTTTCTGAAAAATCACCCGTTTTCAAAATATACCAAATATCCAATTTTCAAAATCTTTCATTTGAAAATCAATTTCTGCATTTTTCAAAAAAATTTACCTTACCCAAAATCCTTACTCATTCCTCAAAATGAGATATGAAATCCTAGTGGGATGTCATTCTTCTATAATTCATGTCATGCTCATTTCATTAGCTAAACCCATGACAATGAGATTTCCCAAATTCTAGAAGTGTATCCAAAACACTTATGTACGCAACACCCTGGTAACTTGAATTTCAGCATAAACGGGTTAGCTACGTCCTTTTATGCTATAAATTTCAAGTTCAGACAATCCTACTCCTGTATAAGATGACCACCCCAGGAATAAACAAGAAGGAATTTCAACTCCAAGACAAAGAACATCGATGAGTACTTGTTAGGCAAGGACCAATCAAGCCGATACCATTTGTAATACCCCACCCCTACCTCATTGGATTGGGGAGGCGGTGAGGGTTACTTGGCCTTAAGGGACATCCCCAAGGTACCAAAGGCTGGAAATAAATGCCGAAGGGTCTCAGAATACATGGGGATGATTTACCCTTTAAGTGGGAACAACCAAAAACTCAAGCAACTAGATAAACATCACCAGGAAACCACTATATGATACATGATTTAAAACAAAAACAACTCAACCATTTTTCTCAAAACAACCCAACCAAGAGCAACAATGGATTAAAAAACCAAATTAGATTAAATAGTAGAAAGACAACTATAAGACTTCAAGACGACCACCCAACTCCATTCTCCACAAGCTCCAAGCTCCAACATCGCGAACCAGCCCAAGAGTCACGAAGTAGTGCTATAAATGTGTGACACGTTACCTTTGCCAACATCCCGGTATATGACATCTGAAAAAGCACCATCATGCCAAAGCAGTGAGTAATGAAACTCAGTAGGTTTTCCCCGATGACTTCCCAACCCATGCCTCTAGGATAAAACATGTTACCACATTTATATAAAAAAAATTATATAAAACAATTCCAAACCAGTTCACAATATAAAATGTTCCATGTCAAATCCATTTTCCATCAAAAAATATTTTCCAACAAAAAAACCAAGCAATGTTTTCCAATCAAATTCATATTTCTATTTTGGCACTTTCATTCCATTTCACAAATCCACAAAACCAACCACTTCACAACCCGTTAAAATCCACTATGCATGCATCATTATGACAGTTCCATACTCATGAGTGGTATCTCTTCAATCTACCACGTCGTCATAAGGTAATTATTCCCCATGTGTCATTACACTTTTGGCACTGAGCACAAGGACATATTTCAACCAAGCCTCGTAAATGCAATATGAACACACACACCAAGTATGCCCAAAAACCACACCATTTCAACCATGCCAAAACCAGTTCAATAAAACACCATTTTATTGAAAACCTTTTCCCACAAACCATTTTCCAAATCCCGCAAATCCATATTTTAAAATCACTATTTTAAAATCAAGAAACCAAAACACTTTTCACAAACCAATCTTTCAATTTCCACAAGTTCATCAAAACCCATAAATCATCACTAAAGAAGATTTATAACATTCTTTGCACCACAATTTTACAATCAAAACCAAGTGATTAAATCAATTTTTATTATGCCTTCATGTTCTCAGAAAGTGGAATCGAGAGTGAAGCCACCTACCTCAACAAAAAGTTGAAACCAAGCAACGAACGAAGAACACTCAAGAAGACCAGGTCAAATCTCCGAAAACCCAGCTTAGATATCTTCTCCTAACACAACCAAGACAAAATTTCATCATATTTAGCATCCACACACTTATATCTACCCATAACGGGCATATCTCTAAGAAACCCAGAGAAGACGAGAAGTATAATTATGTATATCAAAGATAACGATCAAGAACAATCACATACCTTAAGAATTTGGCTTCAATTCACCAAGAGAAGCCTTCGGATCACCTCCGAAATTCTTGGGAGAAGTCTTCCAAACTTCAAGGGAGAGTAATACCGAGTTAGGGCCACTTCAGAGCTTTAAAAAAGGCAATTAAAGGAAAAACAAGTTAGATACAAAATTTTAGGATCTAACTTTAAGTGACCGTATGGTTTGAAAAATAGTGCACTGACCATGAGTTATCTTCTGCATCATCCATCCTTTAAGAAGGGCCTCATCTCACGTTTTCCTTAACCTTGTGCTGACCGTGCGGAAGCCTCTGCCTCCCCAGTCAGACATGCACGGTTTGGCTGCACGGTTTGACAAACTGTGTGCCGCCTGTGCGCCTTGCCCTATGCTTCAAACTTCACTCCAGGATCTCCCGAGTCTCCCAAATGTCACCCTTAACTTTTAAAACCAAGAAAAGTATTAATTAAGGGTTACATAACATAAATTAGGGGAACTACAGTTATCCAAGATTATTCTGTTGTAATTTGGTATGAAAGGAGTTTACTCTTCCGGAAGTGGGTTAGTACTTTCTGAGTTGGTTCAATGTCTTGGGTATACAAGAGTTGGATCATCATAATTCACAAAGTATGTGTGGAAAAGGGGACTAGCCAGCTCACTCTCGTGACTAAATATGAGTTTCCATTGGTGGTTGGAAAATCATTACTATGTTCGAGACCTGGTATTTAGACTCATTTGAATGAATTGTATGAAAAATTTATTTAAAAAGGGTCTATCTACTATGTTTGGGAACACGGTGTGTATAAGGTCATTTTATTAAACTAAGTGGTGGAGTTTATTTATAAGGATCCATTCTTTTACAAATGTGTTTCATTTTTTGTATATTTCATAATTGCATAAAATTCTTATCATTTTAAAGTATTATTTTGGATTCTAGGAGTTGGTTCAATTGTTTTGAAAATTACTCATGTCTGATTGGTTATTTTCTTCTATTTAACAGAGAATGTGTTGGGAAAAGTCACTCAAGGTGTCGTATCATGGTTTTTGGGGAGATTTTATTTGCTGATAAATCTGAATGACCGCATTTCAGTATAATTGGTGTTGCTGAACCAGATCAGTTTATGGGGAAACTATTTCCTATTGTTTTCCAAATTTTTCACCACCAAAATCATGATTTGTTTTTTGGAAAAGTAAGTATTTTTACATAGATTTTTTGCTGAACCTTGAAGCAAGGAGTTCGTAGAACACATAGTATTACAAATACACTATAAAGACCGCACAGGAGGTACGTGAAATGAAAAAAGAAAATCAAATAGAGAAATTTTCTACATAGAAGCTCTATGCATACTGCATAGGGGATTGATGGTTTGTAGATGTGGGAAATGATTTGAAGCTTTGACATTGGTTTTTTCACTATGCAAACCATGTATTGGGATCATTTTGTGTGATTCACGTTGTTTTTTGAAGGTGGTGATTTAAGGTGCCTCACGAATGAATTTTCATCTACAAACGAAGGTGGTAAGTTTTGTCTGCCACAAAGGGGGTTCACTATACAAAAATCATGGAAATTTCAGTTCATTGTGATGTATAATCCATAAATGAGTTTTCAATAATTATTATTAGTAGGTTTTGATAATTGTTTTCCCTATATAAAGTACCCTAATAATATTATTAGATAGATAAAATTTTATTAGAGAAGATCGTCACTGGATGAATTTGGGAAAGTTTGAAGTAGTTCATGATGGAGGGTTCTGTGAATGAGAAAATGGTTCTTGAGGGAGAAATTATGTAAAATAGGTAGATTGTGTAAATAATTCATGAAGAAAATTTATCGAAGGGATTTGCGAGGCTCATTAGCTTGCAAATAAAAAGGGGCCATGAAGAAGAGGTGGTCCATGAAGAATCAGTGGTCCACAAGGCATTAGTTGTCTACGAAGCAGAGGAGGTCTATGAAGAAAAGGTTTTCAATGAAAGACCCATGCCATGCAGTTGTAAGATGTTTGTAGAGGATGCATGATAATATACGGAGGGTGTAAAGAGGTTAGTAAAGGGACTAAAATGGTTCATGAAAGCAATTTTTGAAATCTAATAGTACACAAAAAAGTGGATTTCATCTACTGGGTGAATACAGGACTTCATGCCACACTCATATATGTGTGAAACAATTATGAGATGATTCCAAATGACATGAGATTCTTCTAGTGGAGCATTGAACACAATTTAGTTGAGATAGAAGTGAGATTTAAAATTATGATTGGTTGTAAACTAGGAGGGACGATGAGTCCACTCCAAACATTTTAACAGAATTTCACTTTAGTGGATTTAGTGCATAGGCACGTTGATATTGTATGCTCCTTAGATGTAGCCCAGTTTGGGTGAACCAAGTAACATTTTTGTGTCTTATTCATGTTTTAATTCTCACATTTTCCTGTTCTATCTGAATCAGAGAGAAGAGTATTTTGTTTAATGAAAAAACAAGATCCAAAGATATAGTTTCTCTAAGATTTCATACAACAATTCACCTCCTATTAGGGTATTTTACCTAGTTGAATAAACAATTCATATCTAAGGGAAAGGTTAATACCAGTGGTTCTCTCTCAATAAAATAAATTGAAGAAGTAAATAAAAAATGGATTCTGATCTTTGATGGACAAAATACTCATCTATGGAAGAATCAGATGAAACACTTCATTCAATCATTAGGTATAGATGTATTTATAGCTTCAATGTATGATATTTCTACTAGTATGGACAATAATTTTTTATCAGAATCTAAACATAGATAATTGGATACTGATGCCAAAGGAATCAATGCTTTAGGGGATCCCTATCAAATGAAATCTATACAAAGGTGATGTTGTGAAATTCATCACATGTTATGTGGTAAAAGTTTATAAATATTTATGAGGGTGACTCAAAAGTCAGAGAACCAAAGATGTAGGTTCTATAGAACAAACATGTAGACCTAATAATTCAACCTAATGAGTTTGTTGATGCATTATTTGACCATGTGAATATTTTTGTGAAAGACATACATGGTCTCAGAGAAATTATTTAGGATGTAAATATTGTTAAGCACATATCAAGAATACTTACACCTTTATTCAATCTAAAAATTTCTATGTTGGAAGATAAAGATCCAAAGGAGATGAAATTGGATAGATTACATAGTAATCCTATCCTATACGAGATAAGAATTAATGATAATGATGTTGTGGAAAAGGGGAAGTCCAAAGAAGTGGCATTCACGGCAATGAAAAAGCTCACTATTTCAGATAGTTAGGAGGAAGAAAATGTAGATGACGTCATGTCATTCCTCTCATCAAATATGCAAAGAGGAAGAAGAAATACTAAATTGAAACATCCAGTTGCATGTTTTTGATGTGAAAGGATTGGACATCTTATAGCAAAGTATCTGATAATGTTTCAATATTATGATGAAATTATTGAGAGTAAGTATTCAACCAACGTTAAAGGTAGGAGAAGTACCTAGAGAACCTTCTTAAAAAAGAATAATTTTATCTTATAAGAAGATAATAGTTTTGAAGAATCTATGGAAAAAGTGTTAGAGTACTACAAGGATCTTGAAGAAAATGATATGGGGATAGGTTTCATAAATTCAAAAACAAGGGAAGAAAGTGAAAATAAAGAAGGATAATTCAAAGGAAGATTTGACATTAATATCAAATTAGAAGAAGCACTTGAATAGAGGGTTTCTTGGAGAGCTAAAATAATGAAATCCAATATGGTAATCAATGACACCAAACTCTATATGCAACAGCAAGAAGAAGAGACGTATGATATGGAGGCTAAAATTGACAGAATTAAATTTGAAAAATAGAAACCTCATAAAATGTCATTGATTATAAGATCAATGTTGAATAAAAGACAAGAATTGTTGATAGTTTTACCAGTATAGTAAAAGATTGAGTCAAATGCATTGAAGAGCTTGAGGATGAGGTTTTGAATCTATGAAGAAAGTTAAAATATTTGGAGAAAATATTGAATAAGAGAAAAAAATGGTTAAAAATGAAATAGAAAAAGGAAATGTAGTTTTCAGAGTTCCATTGAAACAGAAAAAGGAGTGTTAGGAGAATAAAATAGTAGATTAGAATAGTATATCTTGTAGGGGGATTGATTGCAAAAAAAAGTTGTAATGGTAGAAATTAGATGAAAATAAACCACTGAAATGTTGAGATTTATTTGGGTATGAATGAGAACCAGAAGATCCAAATAACCCATGCATCTACCAGTGGTTCAGTAGTGACACGCACGAATGCACCCCACATTAGATGTTATTTATATGGAAAAACTGGGCACTCACACAATGTTTGTTCCATAGATAATAGGTACCGAATGGAACAATAGAAATAAAGGTAGCTAAATACATATCAATATTCCAGGATATCATTTGATGGACATTGTTTTTGGTTTGGAGGATTTAGACACATGGCTAAATATTATACATCAACTAAACTAGGGAAAGTACCAGAAAAGACTCAAAGTGGTCGTACGGAACAACTCAAGTAATCATCAAATGAGTTGAAAATGAAAAATTGATTTGTATCATTGCAATATGGATAAGGTCTATCATACTCCAAGGAAGATCAAGAATATCAATCGAAGAAATGGATCAGAAATAAAATAAATGAGAAGAGAATAGTTGTATAAATTTATTTTAAAGCATCAAATAAAACTAGAATATGGATCATTGAAAGTGGATGCACCTCTCCTATGATTGAAAATAATGATCAAATGATAGTAATCAGGTATGATAATTAAGGTATCAAAATATTTGGTAATGAATATGGCCTAAGGATTATTATTTATAGAAAATCCATGTTTGGGGGAATATACTGGATACATGGTGATGTCTTGGTTGTCAAAGGTATTAGTTACAACTTTATATGTGTTAGTCAATTGTGTGATTCAAGACATGCCATAAGCTTTTAAAATAAATTATGTATCATTAGGGAAAAGGATGGTACAATTATTTTTTAGGGAAACCTCACAAAGGGTAATCTCTACCTTGTGTGTGGATAAGAATATACCTGGTTTATATCTAGATAGGAAGAAAAAATTTTGTGGCATAAAAGGATTGGCCATCTATTCCAAACATACTTGGAAGATCTAGTCTAATATGATGCAGTGTGAGATCTCCCCAAGCTATCACATGATCGTACTCACATGTGTTATGCTTTTCAACAAGGGAATAATATCAAAAATACGTAAAGGGAAAAATAATAGAAATCAATTAGAGTTATTGAATTAGTGCAGGCAGATGTTTGTGGACCTATCTCACCGAGATACATTAATTGGAAGAGGTATTATGTTCTTTTCATTCATGATTTCAGTAGGATGTCATCGGTATTTTTCATTGACCACAAGTATGGCATATTGAGTTGCTTAAATAAATTCATAGTGAATCAAAAAGGATGATTGGATAGAACATCATAATGTATTGTATGGAAAATGGTATGGAATCCAAAAACCTCCAGGTGGAATATTATCTTAAGAAACATGAGATAAGACATTAAAGTTTCAATAGTGATAAATCCTCAACAAAATGGAGTAGTTGATAGGATAAATCATATCATCGACAACATGGACAGAATAATGATTATTGAAAAGGATCTACTAGAGGAATTATATAAAGAAGTAGTCTTGAAATCAGTCTAATGATATAACTAGAATTTTTTTATTCCAAATGTTGAAATGAATTTGTATGATATGTGTTATAGAAAGAATCTAACATTGAAATACTTCTAAATATTTGGAAGTAAATTTTTTTATCAATAAAGAGAAAAAAAATAAATTTCAGTCACATAGAGATGAAGGAATATTCCTTGGCTAATCTAGAAAAAATAAAATCATAAAAATGATTCAATAAGAGGTTGGGAAAAGTAGTTATAAGTAATGATGTCACTATAGTAGATAATTAATAGAATATTCAAAAACACAGTGAATAGTTCCCTGGATAAAGTGACAAGGAGGTAAGAAACTCTGGGAGAATATAAGTGAAAAATTATGATTCAGAAGAAGGTACCGATGATGAGTAGGAGGAATTCAAATCTGTATCTACATAGAAGTTGAAGAGTCAGGATGAAATGTACTAGAAAAATATTATTTTTGATTAGGAAGTTCCAGTTCAAACACAGAGAATAAAATTCTTACATTAGAAATATTTCCTATCTTAGGCAGAGCCTAAATGTTTTGAGGAAGAAGCTAGAGATTAAATATGGATTCAGGATATGAATGAAGAGATTGATCAAATTGAGAAGTATTAGACATGGGATATTGTTTGGAGACTAATCGATAAAAATTTCATCGGGATCAAATGGGTCTTCTGAAATAAGATGAATGAAGATAGTACAATGATTTGAAACAAATAATAACTCATGTAAAAAGGATAATCCTAGATAGAGGGTATCGATGTTGATGAAACATTCTCACCAATTGTGAGGCTAGAAATAATTAGATTATTCTTGGCTATAACAATGTAAAAAAGTTCAATGTTTTCCAGATGGATGTCAAGTCAGTATTTCTGAGCAGGTTTCTAGAATAAGAAGTGCATATTGAGGAGCTATATGGTTTTCTCAGTCATGAAGATGAGAATAGAGTTTTTCTGGCTGGTAAAGGCTCTATATGGGTTGAATAAAACAATAAGAACATGGTATTCAGTGCATGATCAATTTTTGAAGAATCTCAATTTTCATTTTAGGGGAGTATATTACAATCACTATGTCAACAATACCAGTAATAAAATGATGATGGTACTGGTATATATCAATGACATATTCTTTAGAGGATCAGATGAATCACAATGTAAATAGTTCACTAAATTCATGAAATGTGAGTTTGAAATGCCAATGATTGGTGAACATAGGTTTCTTTACATGGTTTACAGGTGACACAAGGAAGGAATTTAACATTTATCTCTCAATACAAATATTCAAAGGAGGTTCTGAGAAAATTTGGAATGGATAATTCCAAGGAGATGATGACTCCAGTGGCTACCTAGATGAAACTATAACAAGATAATGAAGGTAATACATTTAATGTTATTTAATATAGTAAAATCATTGGCAATCTATTGTACTTAATAGTGACATGGCCAGATATTATATTTTCCACATGTCAAATAGCATGGTATCAAATAAATCCGAAATAAATCCACTTACTTACAGTTAAGAGAATAATTAATTATATCAAGGGAAAGGTGGATTTTGGTTTTTTGTATAATAAAAAATATCAATAAGATTTATTGGGATATACATATGTAGATTTATCTGGTTCAACAGATAACAGAAAATCATTTCCAGGTAATGAATTCTATCTTGGAAGATTTTGTAATTTCGTGACTAAGAAATAAGAAATAATTCATTTCACTTATCACCAAAGAATATTAATATATTTAATCCACTCAGGCTTTCACAATGTTATTTTTGATTAAGCAACAACTTGATGATATAAGAGTTGAAGTGAAGTCTCTAATCAGAATCCATTTTGATAATTCAAGAGCTACAAATCTTAGAAAAAAAATCTATCTCATCACCCATGAATGAAGAACATTGAAATTAAGTATCATTTTATCTGGGAGAAGGTAAAGAAAAGTATTGTGAAGTTGGAGTATATTCGTATAGAAATATAGGTTACAGACATTTAAATAAAGGACTTACATAAATAAGCTTTTGAATATTATCGATTGGGTCTTGGAGTTCAGTCGACTCCCCATACTTGAACAAGTGTGGATGTGGGACCCCCTATACCCAAGATATGGTGGGTTTTTCAATAATTTTCTAATATATGTTCTTTACCCTGTTGCAGAACTCAAAGTAGTGGCCTTCAGGTTCATTGAAAAAGGGGGAGATGTTGTGGTTATAAAAGGGGAGAAAATATATTAATGAAGATTGTGGGAGAAGCTGATAGGGGGAGCCACAAGTTAGGGGGAGTTTTCAATTTGAAAATAC
This sequence comes from Viscum album, assembly GCA_963277665.1. NCBI lineage: Eukaryota > Viridiplantae > Streptophyta > Magnoliopsida > Santalales > Viscaceae > Viscum > Viscum album. The sequence goes on from OY728139.1 coordinate 501,412,927, forward strand.
TAAATATGTTCAATAAAAGGTTATATATAATGAAAGATAAAGATTGTGGTGAAATTATTTGAGTGGTTTTGGGAATGAATTGATTCATTGATGAAGTTATCATTCTACTTTTGTTTCTCACACTAAGAAAGGATCATGTGGGATTAATGTGTCTGTTGAGTAAATCTTTAATTTACGATCAATGTTTTGATGTGTTTTCAATATATCTAAAGGGGGATATTGTAGGTAAAAAATCCCTCAAGGGTCCATCTTAGTTTTTTTTGTCATTCTGTTTGTTGAAAAACCTAGATAACCATGTTTCAGTATGGTTGGTGTTACCAAAAAAATACATTTAAGGTGGATCAGTTTCACAAGATTTTCCAATATTTTGGGCCCTCAATATTAGCATTTATTTTCTAGAAATTAAGGATTTTGATATAGAATTTTTGGTGAACTATGTAGCATGGAGTTTTTGGACTAAATAGTAGCATAGTTTTGCTATGAGGACTACAAATGAGGTACACAAAATGTTAATGGAAAATCATAAAAGGCACTTTTTTCACATAGCAGTGCTATACGGACCACATTGAATGATACATGAACCACATAGGGGATTAACATTTTGTGAATGAGGGTGGTATTTTGAATCCACCACATAGGGTTATGCGCTACGTGAACCATGTAGTGGGTTCAGTTCATGGGAGGTATGTCATCTGTGGAGGGCATTGATTTAAGGTCCATCGTGAAGGAAATTTTTTTTGTGGATGAAAGAGCTAAATTGAGTCTACTAAAAGGGGGTTGCACTATGTGGATAACATGGAATGTTCATTTTGTTGTGATGGATAATATACAAAGGAGTTTTTGGTAATTATGATTATCGGGTTTTGTATATTTATTTTACTATATAATGGACCCTAAGAAAATCATTATAGAGAGAAATTTTCATTAGAGAAGATCATAGTTGGAAGAATTTTGGAAATAATGAAGTATTTCAGGAGGGGGGATTCCATGAAGTAGGAAGAGGTTTGTGAGGGAGAAATTCCATGAAGCAGGTGGTTTGTGAGGACTGTTCGCAGAAGTGGTTTGCGGGGTTCCATACCTCTCCAAGGAAAAGGAGACGTGAAGCAAAGGAAGCCCATGAAAAATTAGTGGTTTTCAAGTCATCATCCTTCCATGAATCATAGGTAGTGTGTGAAGAAAAGGTTTCACGAAGAACGTATGTCATGCGGTGCAAGGAAGTTTGATAAGGATGCAAGATAGTTCATAGAGGTTGAAAGGTAGTTCATGAAGGGTGTAAAAATAGTTCATGAAAGCAATTTACAGAAACTAATAGTATGAAGAAAATTTAATTTGAAATAATGGGTGAAAACAAGACTTCATGAAACACTCATATATTTTTGAAATAATTCATAGGAGATTCATATCAATAAAATATTTTTCTAGAGGAGCAATGAGCACATTTTAGTTGATAGAGAAGTAAGATTTCAAATTGTTATTTGTTGTAAACCAAGAGGTACAGTGAGTCTGCTCTGAACTTTGTAACAATAGTACACTTTAGTATATTTGTTACATAGGAACATTACCTCTGTATGCTCCTTTGATGTCTCCAAGTGAGGGTTAACTATGTAAAATTATTTTATCATTTTCATATTTTAATTCTCATATTGTCCTCTACTACTCGAAGGAGAGATAATGATATTTTATTTAATGAAGAAACATGATCCAAATAGATAGTTTCTCTAATACTTGATACCCTGGTTCACCCCATCTTAGGGTATTCCAACTAGTTGTACTAACAAAATCCTACTATAAGTGATCTTCCAAATGTTATAGGGGAATCCACGAGGTAGTTTTCGTAGGTTTATCCTCATGTGAACCCATCATTGGTTGAAGTTTTATCCATTCAATTCAGACTATGGGTTTAGTAGACTCAATGAACCTAGGATGAGTAGCGGATCATGTCTTGGAATTTACCAAGAAGCATCCACCTATCTTCCATGGTGATAAAATAACCCAAGAATTAGAGGAGCAACTTGAACAAATTTAGAGGGTTTTCAAATTTCTGAAGAATCATGATGATTCTCAAGTGGGTTTTTCCACATATATTCTTGAGATACCAAGAAGAATATGGCTGGAATCTATAGTAAAATCTATGTTTTTGGATAATCATACATGGGTTTTCTTTCATGAAAATAATTAATCAATAGTTTTATACCGAGAATTTATGTGAAGAAAATACATGAGAGTTTCTAACCTTGGATCAAAGGGAGAATACCATTCTGGAGTACTCCACCCATTTTAATAATTTGGTGCATTTGGCACCGAATATTGTCCATAATGATTAACTAATGGTTCAGAGGTTCATGATGGGGATGAGGGTAGATATTCTATCAATGCTAGTTCTTTTTCTCCTTATAACCTTTGTAAAGGTAGTGGATAAATAATATTTTTCCAAGGAATACATAGAGTGAATAAAAAGTTTGGGTGAAGTTTTAGTTGGTGAAATGGTTAGTCAGGGTCCTTGTTCCAGTCAGAAAAGGAAGCATGAGAGTAGTCAATTTTCCATAGGAGCATGTTCATGGTCTTCTTCAGGGAAGAAATAGGTTAACTTCTACCAGTGTGGGAGGCCTGGTCATACAAGGCCTCATTATAAAAAGTATCCAAGGACTTTTCATCTTTGTGGGAAATATGGTCATCTAAAACGTTTATGAGACAATATTTCCCAAGGTATTAAGGTGGGATCCACTTTCACCAAGGGATTTCAGGTTCACATTGATTCTTCCATGGGTGGTGGGTCTCATTATCAGGCCATGGGGGATATCTAGGTGGATAAGTCCAAATGGATTTATATGTAAGAGTGTGCGCATGTGGAATCTGAATTAGGGCCGATTACTGTTATTGGTACGATGTTTATTTCATCTTCCATGCTTCTAAATTTGTTTGATATAGGTGAAACTTATTCTTTTATACCATCAAAGTTGGTTGATGTATTGTATTTATATTTATATATTATTCCTTTCTTGTTGGATCTTTACACACCTTTGAGAAAGAGGTAAGAATAAGGTTTCAAGTGTCCAATGTGTCAGGTGGTGATAGCTGACTTTGAGGTGGTTTGGGACTTTCTTGTATTTGATCTTGACATCTTTGACATTATTATCAATATCGATTGGCTGATCATTGTTATGGACTAGATATACTATTATCATTTCTGAGTTTAGTTATTATCTACCAATGGGGTCACTCATATTTTCATTGGGTGAGTGGCACTCTAGATTGAGAAGGTAAGGGCCTATTATTCCTTATGATGGGTTAATCTCATGTAAATTTTCAAAGATGCTTCTTGATGTAGTGGACACTTGATTGTGTGGCTACCTGTTTTTGTGCATGCGTACCCTTAGGTCTTTCTAGATGATTTTTCTAGCTTACCAGTATAGAGAGAGGTCGAGTTTACTGTTGACCTATTCCCTAGAATGATTCCCATTTCTATGCCATCCTTTAGAATGACACCTATTGAGTTGGTGAAACTTAAGATCCATTTTAAGGACATGGAGGCGAAAGGATTTATATTTCCTTGAGTTTCACCATGGGATTCACTTTTACTTTTTTCTAATATTGTATATGGAAGTATTAGGATTTATTTGAATATCAAAATTTGAATTGGGTTACCATTAATAAAAAATATCCTTTACCAAGAATTAATGATATCTTTGTTCTAATTAGAGGGTCTCATTGGTTTTCTAAGATTGACTTGTGGTTAGGGTACTATAATTTGAGAGTCTGAGAGGAGGACATACCCAAGATAGAATTTCAAAGTTGATATGAGAATATCGATTTTCTAGTTATGACATTCAGACTCACTAACGCTCTTATGGTATTTATGGATTTTATGAACCAAATATTTCATCTATTCTTGGAATACATTGTTGTTGTGTTCATGGATTATATTTTGGTGTACTCTAAGTCTAAGAATAACCATATTTACCATTTTTATATCATTCAATAAACCTTGAAATAACATCGTATGCATGTTAATCCCTCTAAGTGTGAGTTTTGGATCTGATAGTTAATGTTTATTGGGCATGTGATATCTTAGAGGGGCCTCTTGGTGGATCCTTAAAAGGTATGGGTAGTTATGTCCTAGGAGTATCCTAGAAATGGGTTTGATATCTAATGATTCTAGAGTTAGGAAGGTTACTATATATATCTTGTTTGGATATTCTTTAATATTGAATCGATGATGTATATTTAACCCATAAGAGTATAAATGTTTAGCAGGATGACGAATTTTATAGATATTTTTAGGATTTCAAAGTGATATTGACTTCAACACCAATGTTGATTCTCTGAGAACTAGGTTTGGGTGATGATTTTTTTCATGATGTTGCTCGTATGGGTTTGGGATGTGTCTTGATGTAGGTGAAATAAGTTATGTCTTATGGATAATTCCAGTTATTACCTTATGAGAAGAAATACCCTACCCATGATCTTGAGTTAGCATAGGTTATTAAAACACTCAAGACATGGTTTCACTATCCTTTTGTGGAGGAATTTATAGTTTATTCTCATTAGAAAATCTTGAAATATGTTTTCACTTAGAGGTATATAAAATTAGAATAAAGGAACTTGTTTTATTATATTTAGACTTTTGATTTTATTATTTTATATACCCCCAGTAAAGAAAATGTGGTTCCTGATGCACTGAGTAGAAGAGTACCAATCCAAGTAGTGAAGGAATCAATAAAAGAGTGTTCTCTAATGCTTTTGTTAGCCGAGATAAACTTGGAATTGAAAGAGGTTGGTAGATAAGTGTTGTTTCATTTGATAATGTTTGAATCGATTTTTTGTTAGCAAGTTTCACTTGAGTAGATTAGATACACCAATAGACAATGCTTAGTAGAACTCCTAAATAATGGGGAGACCTCGGGTGAGTGGTCTCCGTCTCCCTGTGGAGCTTTTTATTTTCATAGTAGGTTGGTTGTTCCATTTTCTTTGAGACAAGGGTAGAAATATAGTAGACACCAGTCATGTTGGTTGGTGAAACATGGGGCTACATATATGTACAAATATTTGATATGTCCATATTAGTGGCCAGGGATGTCATGGTCAGTTATAGATTTTTTATCACGGTGTCTCACTTAACAGAAAGTTAAGGCAGAACACCAAATACTTGTAAGTTTTTTGCAACATTTACTTATTCTAGTATGGAAGTGGGATGATATTTCAATGGATTTCATTGTTAGTTATCCATCGAATCCTAGTCTGATTAATGAAATTTGTGTGATAATTGATAGACTCACTAAATCCATGCTTTTATTAATAATAAAGGAGATTATGAATAGTGGGAAAAATTAGGGACATATATTTCCAAGATATTGTGAGAATTAAGAGGGTTTCCTCCACTGTTGTTTTTTATAGGGACTCTATGATCACATGAAGATTCTATAAAGGTCTGCAGGTGGTAATGGGTTCTGAGTTTAAATTGATCATAGTTTATCATCTACAGATGAATGGATAGAAAAAGAGGGATATTGGGGTTCTTGAGGATATTATCTAGGATTTTATGATTTATTTTATTGGATCTTATGATATGAATTTTACTTTGGTAAAGTCTTCCTGTAAAAACATTTATCATGCTTAGATTAGGATGGCTCCCTTGGAGGATTTTTATGGTAGTCCATGTCGATCTACCATGTGCTGGGTAGAGTTGGGAGATTGTTCCTTGGTTGGGTCGATGCTTGTTCAAAATACAATGAAGATGGTATAGTCGATCCAGAGGGTTTTTATCGTGACACAGATTCATCATAAATCTTATTTGGACCATCATCAGGGGCTTCTTGCGTTTGTGTTTGGTGATCGGGTTTTCTTCGAAGTGTCACCATGCTTGGGACATCATTGGTTGGGTAAGTAGGGTAATTTGGCACTGAGTTTTGTGAGGCCCTTTTATATCATTGAGAGACTGGGGAGGGTGGCCTATTGGTTAGACTTTCCATCTGGTTTGAATTCTATCCATGATATGAATTATATTTCCTAGTTGAGGAGGTATATAAAAAATCCTTCCCATGTGATTAGGTTTGAGGATGTTGATCTTGATCCAGATACCACTTTGGTTGAGTAGAAGGTTTAAATAATAGATCTCCAAGATAAGGTACTCTATAGTAAAATGATCCCCCTGGTCTAGGTACTATGGTGGTGAAAATATGATCATCACAAGATGTGGTATTGAGAGTCGTTGATGATAAATCAGGGACCTCTTTTTGAAAATCTATGATCTTGAGATCTTTATGGGGATATAAGGATTTTATGGTGGGGAGATTTTAACGCCCCTTGACCTATCTGTATGGTATGTTCTAATCATTTTTTTGGTTTCCTTTTCTTGGGTGAGTATTAATGACCCAAAAATTGGGAGGATACCTATAATGGTGAATTCAGGGATTTATGGAAATTTTGAGTACAAAACCTATAGTTTCTACTGCTCATTGGTCACAGAGATGCCATGTAAGTAAATTACACACCATGTAATGGTTACTGGGAATAAGCTGTGAAATGGGTACATGGAATGAATTATTGACACACTGTGTTATAGGTACATGCCATTTAGTGATAAAATCTATTTTTTAATAAAAAGGTGATAGGTTTCTGGGCATATACAAACACCAAGGGTTACACGATGTGTAAATAGGTTACACATCGTGTGAATGTTATCGTTTTTATATTTAGGTTGTTTTACGAGTGATATGATTTATTAATTATATGTGTATCCCTCTTATCTTGAGATATAGTGCTTCCTTTTTGTTTTTTGGTGACTTGCATTAGTCTAGATTGATTCATTCAGCGATTGATCGCCGCTGGGGTAGGATTTATCTTCTCTAGGTAAGTGTTCCTCTTGGTTCTAATATGGTTTTGGTTACAACTATTTTTGGATGAGGTTTTGTGATCAGATAGGGTTGTCTATCAATCCTTTTTAGGTTCTTGGTGTCCCTTTCTTGGATAAGTCAATTCTCTTTTTTTTAAATACCCATTATTATAGGTGGTAATATTTTCTACAAAATAGAGATAGGTGGATCTGTTCAAGCATTGGAATTTCTTGAATTTCTTATTGTTATTATTGATTCCTTGAGTTGTGAAAAGAAATTGCATGAGTTGAAATTGAAAAGGGCATGGGATCATGTTTTAAAGGGGCTTTTCTTTCAAAAAGATTATTTCCTCTACTTCAAAAATAGACTTTAAAACCGTGTCTTGGATTTGAAATGGTTTTATAAAAATGTGATCATGGTTTTTAAAACAGAAATTGACCAACATTGCATAGTGGGGACCTTGAGTGTGTTGATAAAGATATACATGTATCCTTAGCGTGTGTGACACCAGTAGGTTTAATCCTCTTTTATATCGATGTAATTTGGAAGGAATCAATATTAGTTAGATTCATCTTTATGAATTTTTGGCTCGTGTATATCTATTATGTATTTTCCCATAGTCTAGATCCAGTTTTGAAGGTGCATTTGTTGATTCTAGTTCTTTATTCCATTATAAAGTTTTTCATAGATGTTGGATCGCATGTTTATTTATATTTTGGTATGTTTATTTTATTTATTTTATGAATGGAATGTTTCTATCTTAGGAAAAAATTATATGGAATTTCTGGAAAACTTAAGGAATGTTTGAGAAATGTTTTTAAAATTGTTATTGATAAATATTCTTGTAAAACAGTTTTGTTTCAAATCTTGAACTTGTGCATTCTTGATATTATAACTAGTTTATTTTCTGTGGTGGCATCTTTATGGGCTCTATTTCTCAAACACTACTTATACATTTAGGAGGATGTAGACCTTTTTTTAAGGACATAGGTAAAGGGATTGAAATTTTGTAGCACACCGGATTCTCTTTATGTAATTGTTTCGGTTTGGGATGGTTTGAAGGTGATGGTTGGTCACATGGTGAGGTTTTAGCCTATAATTATCATGATTCCTGGTTTAGAATGTTTGTAATAGTTATATCTCACTTTTTTCCACTTTTTACCCTATTTATACATCTTTTTTTCTTATATACAACAATTGTTTTGTTATCTTTGTTAAACCTTACCCCATAATGGGCTGACCTGGGTGACTAGTCTAGTTATCCCATGTTGGTCTATTATAAGTCTCCAAAGACACTAAACCTATACAGTTTTGGGGTCTATAATATTAAGAGATGTGATTAATATTAATATAAAATGATGTAATATTTATGGATGTCATGCTTGGGTCACATCAAACCCATATTAATTAGGGTATATTTGGGTGAGTTAACAAAAAGGATATGAAAGATCCCAACGAATCACAACAAGGTTCTTATCCAAATTGTACCTTATAATTGGTACCTTAGAGTTTTGAGTTAAAAATTTGATTAATAGAGTCCTACTGAATTGAAATGTAATGTTATAAGCCAACACCATGTTACCTAGTTTTATAAGTAATCTAAAAACCCATTAAAAACATTTACATAATATCCTAAATCAGTCATCCCAAGAAAAAATACCCAAAAATCCATCTCCAAAACTAAAACCCCTATGATTCCATTTTAACATGACTCGACCAATCAATGGCCCACATAAAAAAGAAGTAAGATTAGTGTCCCATCCTAACTAAACCATCAATAAATAAGTGGTCAATGACTATCCATAGGAAGGAATAACATACATGTGTGGCCTTATCCTGTCTCAAACAATGATAAATGTTCAACCTAAATATAAAATAAACATCCATCAATAACTAATAAAGTAAAAATAAAAATTTAAAATATAAAAATTGAATGAATGAGAAAAAAACTATATAATAAAATTTTATAGAAGAAAATCTTGATAAATAACAAGTAAAAATGATTATGTCACCTTGTACTGTAAGTGTATGAAAGGGAATATCACTTCCTCGCTTTAATAATTTTAATGAAGATTTATCTAATATAAACCACCCCCATCAAAAAGCACCATGAACCATATAACATTATCTTTGTATAAACTGATCCAACTCCACATCCACCCATACCATCACCAAATAGTACAACTTCTACAAAGATAAAACACTTTTTGTTATTGTGCCCATAGATGGATGAGTATAAACATACTCAAAGGGATACCACAAAATCTTAAATTAATGATGAAAAAATCATCAAAATTATATAGATTAAGAGGAAATATATAATGATGAAAACCCCATATTTTAATTACCATTATAAAACATAATGATAAAGGGAAAACATTTCCTTATCAGCTCATATCCATAAATATTAATATCACAAATGCTATTAGGATTTCTTAAAATAGAAAAATATGTTTAATTTATAATGTTGATAGCTTAACTGTAGGTTACACCCTGATAGAAATAAGGGTTATAGGAAGAATCCCAGAAACCACGAGAGTCTAGCTCCATAATGATTGAATTCCAAAAGGATACTGAGAATATTAGAGAACATATACCTATTAATTCTTATTTTATTACTCCGAAACCATAGAATAAATCTATACCTTTTCAAATAAAGGTATATCAAATAACGAAAACCATACCCTATAAGGAACTCCATTCCAATACGTAGAAGATAATTAACTTTTTGAATGGTAGATCACTCACCAGTACTCGATGGAGTATCTTAACTCCATTTACTTAACTCCAAACTCTCTGAACATACTCTCTTAAATTACTATGGGAACTATGTCTCACTACATATTTCATATAAGATGTTAGGGTACCGATCCATATTGATTAGTCACACCTAGTTACATGGTATATGGATTAGTCAAGTGGGTTACCGTTTCCATAAGTAGAGAACACATGTTTTAACAACCCATGTAATGTTAGAATAAATCATCTCCATATCTTATTAATATTCATTTATTAGATTTTGTAGATTTGTATTCATTATAAGAATATTAGGTAATTTTTAAGCCGTAAGGGAAAAGCCTTATTACTAACCAAATTGGGTTTTCATGAATTATATAGTCTTATTTAAATGATTGAATTACATATAATAAGATTTTTATTTAACAAAATTTACATCAGTTTTGAAATTGACATATCAAAATTATCTTATGATTAAATTTCGAGAATTTTCTAAAAATTTAAATTTTCAATGAATAGTGAGTAATACCGATTTTAATTGGAAACTATATTTTATTTTGATAAATTTACAAATTAAAATATTTTTTTAATAATTTTAATATTTAATTAGTAATTTTTTATTAATAATAAACAAATTATGTTTTTTAGAATGAATTTTATACTATAATTTGTTATAAAAATAATTTTTTTGAAAATCCACTTTTCATCATGTTTTGTGGTTTAATTTTAAATTAAATACTACTAATTATATAACTTTTATCACAAAAATGGTTTCCCTATTTGGGATTAGGAGGTACAATTTTTTTAAAATATATTCCTTTTATTTTTGTTCATTATGAAGGGAAACCATAATAAATTGTTTTCCCATGATAAATGTAAAATGAGTTAATAAGGGGTTAAAAATAATGTTAAAAGGATTCAAATTAGTTAAAATAGATGAATTTAATTCATTGTATGAGTATATTTGATACAAAATAATCTAATATTTTAAAATATTAACTTTTATTCATTTATATTTTTTTTCCTTTCTAATATTTCAGTAAAAGATAAAGTCAAAAATATCATTTTAGTTATTTTAATATATTTAATATTTTGTGAATGGGATAAAAAATTGTATTTGGTTATAAATAATTATTTCAAATATGAATGATTTATTTTATCATTATGATTTATTTTTAATTTATTTTGAGGAAATAATTACCCTAAGTTCCTACATAACACTGACATAGAGCTTGTGCAGAGAGTAGAAAAATCAAGTAAGTGATATTAAAAATACTAGAATTATTATTTTTTGGTGATTTATTTTATATCGTGAATTTTATAGATAAATATAACGTAATAGGGATACATAAAAGGTTTGTATTTTAAATAAATTTCTATCATTTTGTTTTCAATGTCAAATTAAACGAATAGTTACAAAAAATTTCATTAATGATATTTTATAATAAAAAATATTCTTTTAAATGATTTAAAATTCATAAAATTCATATATTCTTCCAAGTTGATTGGATATGGTTGAAAATATAGACCATGGATCATTTATGGATCATTTTAACTTTTATATAAACTTTATTTACACCTAAATATTTAAAATATTGATGTCATAATAATTGTCAAAAGGGTTAACTAGGCGTTAAATCGAAGAGATAAGTATAAACAAATAATTTAAACATGTAAAAATTATAATTAATCAGAGGATTTAAACATATCATCATCCTATATTTTAACTATATCATTTTTTATTCACTTTGACAAGAAAAATTATTTATATTAATTTAATAGTTGATGAAATTTCAAGAATTTATATCCCATCACTTATAAGAGGTAACCACATCTTGTCTTTTCCTCACACTAGTGTATCGCTATATCTTAGGAATGACCTACCAAAATACCTTATTAACATCCCTAACCATGTTTTAGAGGTATTATTTTGAGAATAATACAATCTTTATTGGTCTAAATGTGTAAATAAAAAGAGGTTGTCCAGAGAAGAGGTACTGTTTTTAATAGAATGTTTTAATTTTATTTATTTAAATAACTACTTAAAAAATTATTAAATAATGTTGAAAAAACATTAGCATAAATATACTGAGATTTTATTATTTTAGTGTAACAACATATATCCATGTCCTTCTTCCATTAAATTGTAATGGAATAATTGTTTGTGTGTACGGTATAATACCGTCTCGTTAACTGATGTCATTCATTTTCCAGAACCACCTCTATCAATTCGTTATAATGGTGGATTTATTTTATATATATATATATCCATGACATATTTATCAATTTTTAGTTACATTATATCATATAATTTATTACTTTTCTATCCATTGAAAAATGATAACGCCGTGCATGTGTATGTGTGGATTACCACCTCCATGAAGCGACATGATTCATTTTTCATGAACAAATCACATGAATATTATATATAAGTGTATTTTAACATATAATATGATATTTATGATATAATCATAATTATTTAAATATTAAATAATAATTTTCTTATTTCCATCATGTTAATTGAAAAATGGAAATATTACTCAGGCGTACGTACAACTTACCATCTCTATGATTGTAACGTAAATCATTTTTCATAACCATATTTATTGGTATTTTTAAAATTACAATTTATGTGAAAATTTAAAATTATGAAATTATTATTATTATTTAAATTATGTAATAATAACCTCATTTACCGCTGTAGACCTACTGAATCCATTTTGGACATATGAGTTGAATATCATCAAAACATCCAACATGAACATAAACTATTTAGTTATTAACTATAAAATGGTAATAAATAAAATAATTGGAATAATAAAAATAAAAATTTTCTTAATATAGTAAATATTTGGTTTTTTTTGTTCAGGAAGAAAAAAAATGTATGTGACGAGTCAAACTCGAGGTAATGGATAGTTTACTTCAAAATCCTAATTTTAAATGTTTTAAATATTTATTTTCTAAATATTTTCCATCAATGTACATATTATAAAAATTATTTTATTGAAATATTTGTATTGACCTAAATGAATAAAAATAAAAACTTTTTTAATTTCTTACAAATGTTTTCAAATGGAATCTTTGTACAGAATGTTTTCACTTTCTTTATATAAGGGAGAAAGAATATTCTATTATAGCGTATGTCGTGTTAATGAATTTTCCCACAAAAATAACCATTATTTTATGTTTTAGATTCATTTATAATATTCCATAATTTCTTTAAATTATAAAACTCTTTCTAATTATTTTGGTATTTTTATTTTTGAATATTGTGTTATAAATGAAAGGGATTTATCAATATCTAAAAAATGTTTTACAACAGTATTTAAGTGGATATTTTTATGTAATTAATAATGGAAATGAAATATTTTATTTATTTCATGCATTTTATGGTCTTGAAAATTGTTTATGATGATAGGAGATCCCAATATAACTCATGATGATGGGTAAAGATGGATGATATTCTAAAGACAACATTTCAAACTAGATACATGCATTATGGATTTGTAGTTTGGCTCAATGGGTTGTCTAGTGAACCAGTTGTATTCATGGATCTTATTAATTGATGTTTTCATGACTATTTAGATAAGTTTGTAATTGTGTTTATTGATGATGTATTAGTATATCATAAAAGTCATTAGGAACATAAAATAAAACTAATGAATTTTTTTTAAACCATAACAGAAAATAAGTTATATGGTAAATTTAGTGAGTTTGAATTTTGGTTGCAATATATTTCTTTACTTGAACATATTTTTTATAAATATGGCATAACTATTGACCCTGATAAAACTAATGTTGTTGGATAATGGAAAATACCTAAAAATTTAATAGAGATTCATAGTTCTCATTGATTAGTGGTTTGATAATTATGATTTTCTAAATACTTTTCTTAGTTGTCTATCCACTAACGAAGTTAACATAAAAAGCAGATAGATTCATCTAGATTAAATATTTTGAATATTGTTACTAGGAACTAAAAATAAGAGAGGTGAATGATCTAGTTTTTGACCTTACCTCTAGAAATAGTTAATTGTATTTCTACAATGATTCTTCATTGAATGGAATTGTTTTTATTTTTCTATTAAATTAGTAGTTAATTAATTATGCTTCAAATAAACTAAAATATCTTGAGTTAAATTATTCTATATATTATCTTGAATTAGATACTATGTTTTTTTGATATAATGATTTAGATGCATCATTTATAAAAAGTAAAGAGTAAAATATAAATTTATCATAAAACATTTATGTATATATTTACTAAAAAAGAGTTGAACATGTGGTTGAGAAGATGGTAGGAACCGATTAAGGTTTATGACTTCAAAATTCATTACCTTCTTGGAAAATCATTCAATGTATTCAATGATTTGTGTCGGAAAATTATTGCTACATTAACCATTTTACATTTAGAACATGACCCTTTGGATATTGATTTTATGAATTCTAGCCTATAAATTTTTCATGTAAGAACTCCCTCTGTTTTTTTTGTGACTATATAATCATCTTTTTCAGAAATAATTATGAAATATCTGAAGGAGGATCATTTTTTACTAGAAAATATTGAATAAATTAACAAGGGTATGTTTCCAAAGTTTAATGTTGATGAAGAAGATATTATTAGACTTAGAAAGTGATTATATATCCCTTGTGATTACTAATTGAAGTGATAATTGTCGAGTGAAGGTCATAGTTCATCACTTTCCATTCTCCCTAGAAGCACTAATAAGTAAAAATAACATAGAAAGTATTACTAGTGAGATGTAATGAAAAGTGATATTTATCAATTGAACATGAAATTCTTGACTTTTCAATAGGTTAATAATGAATAACAATTACCAAATGGGATGCTTCAGTATTTTCCAGTTACATTGTGGAAATGGGAAAATATATCTATGGATTTCATGGTGGTATTTCCAAAGACATGTCAAGGTAATAATGTGATTTGTTTTATTGTTGATTGATTAACTAATTCTTTGAATTGCTTTCCTATTCATGATAATATGACTTTATATTATATTTTTTGAATATATATCAAGGATATGATCAATTTACATGGTGTTCCTCTCTCCATTGTATTTGACTGTGATTCTAGGTTTACTTCTATGTTTTAGAAAGGTCTTATGAAATTTTTGGGTACCTTATTTAAATTTTAGTACAACCTTTTATACACAATATGATAGATAGTTAGAGAAAATGATAGGTTGTAGAAGATATTCTTTTAACTTGTTTAATGGATTACCCGGAATATTGGGATCAACATAGTAGATTTTTCTTGAAAATAATAGTTTTCATTCTAATATATATATGTATCCTTTTAAGTATTTATATTTAAATTTCTGTCAGATTGAATATTGTTGGAATGAAGTACGGTACTGAATTTTTTTAGGAACCAATTTGGTAAAATAAATGGTTTACTATCTGAATATTATTCACTTATATATAAGGATGTATCATAGCATGCAGAAAATTTATACAAATAACCATAGGAAATACATTTATTTTGAGGCAGGTGGTCATATTTTTCTTAATGTATTTTCATGGAAAAGTGCTATGAATTTTGGTTAAAATGGAAAGTTAAGTCTGTGGTTCAATGGACCATATGAAATCCTGTATAAAGTTTGACTGGTTTCTTATCGAGTGGATTTTTTGTTAAATTTTATCTCAGGATCATGATGTAATTCTTATTTCATTGTTATCAAATAATGTACCAAACGCATCTCAGGTTTTGGGTCCTTAAGTAGTTCAGTTAGAAGATAATATTTATTATGAGGAATATGTAGTATAGATTGATAATTTCAAATGGAAAGTGTAGTGGAATAAGGTAATTCATAAAGATAAGGATTTGTGAATAAACTATACGGTTGAAGAAGGAACATTGGAATATGATAATGCTATGAAGGAAAAATATCCCCACTTGTTTTAGTAATGAATAAAACAGTAAGGACACAACATCAAAAAGGGGTAAGAATTTAAAAACCTATGTAATGATATAATAAATAATTTTCATTTCTTATTAATACAAATTGATTAGATTTTATAGATTTATATTCATTATAATAATTTTAGGTAATTGTTCAGTTAAAAGAGAAAAGCCTCATTTTTAACCAAATTGGGTTCTTATGCATTATATGGTTTTATTTATAATCACAATTTCTAAATTATTGAATTTTAATTTGAAAAAAAATCCATTTTTTTAATTCAGCATGTCACAATTTGCTTGGGATGAAATTATTAGAATTTAAAAATATATATTTTTCAAAGCATAGGGAAAATACTATTTTTTATTGGAAAATATATTTTAATATTAAGTATTTAAAATGTAAAATTATATTATGGATTATTTTAGAAAAATGAGTTACATTTTATAAAATAAAATATATTTATAATTATTAGAATTAATATTATACTTGAATTTGGTATAGGAATATTATTTATGAAAACCTGTTTTTTATTCTATTCTATGATTTTATTTTAAATTAAGTTCATCTAATTTTAGAAATTAAATCTTGAAATGTGTATTCAATATTTCGAATCATGTGGGACTTTTTTTAAATAGGTCCCTTTTATTTTTTTCATTATGAATAGAATCTATAGTAAATTTGTTTTTCTATGTTAAAGGTAAAATGAGTTATTTAGCGTTAAAATTAATATGATAAGGTCTAAAATTCATTCTAAAACATGAATTTATTTTATTTTATGAGTCTATTCCATAAATATTCATCCAAAGAAATATGAACTTTTGTTTCCAATTATCTTTTATGTTGAACTTTATAATATTTATGTAAATTATAAAGTAAAATATGCCACTTTCTTGTTTTTAATATCTATAATATTTTGTGACAGCAATAAATAAACATATGTTTTTTATAAATGGTTATTTGAAATATTAATTCATTTTTTTCGTGATAATTTATATTTATTTATTCATAATGAAATAATTTCATTAAATGCTAACACAACGCTAGCACCAAGTTTATGCAAGCAGTATAAAAATCACGTAAATGATATTAAAAACACTAAAGGTAAAACATTTTGGGTAGGTTATAGTGTCCCATGATTATTATTGATAAATAGTAAATATTAGGCATATTTTAAATTTTTTATTCTAATTATTTTACAATAATATTCTGTTCAATGTCAAATCAAAGGAATAGTTCCAAAAAATGACATTAATGATATATTATAATAAATAATATTTTATTAAATTAATTAATTTTCATAAAAATATTTTCATCACTAAAATAAATAATAAATTTTTTAAAATATCAATCATGGTTCATTTATTTTCCATTTTTACTTTTATAGTAGCTTTATTAACCCCTAATGAGTAGAAAGCATTGATATCACCATAATTATTAAAATCGTAAAAAAAGAGATATGGGTAGAACCATAATATAAATTTGTAAAAATTTTATTTTATGATATTATTATGACCTATAATAATCCTATATTATAATTATATCAATTTGGATCCACTTTCTCATGAAAATTAATTTACATTAATGTATTATTTTAAGAAATTCCATGAATTACCTTTACCTCACTTATAAAAGTGCACCCCTCTTGTCTTTTACCCACAAAATTTGAGAACTATATATTGAAGAAGACCTAATATAATACCTTATTAAAATCCTTATATATGATCCACAGGTCTTATTTCTGTGAAAATTATAGCCTTATAAGGATTACGTGTAAAGAAAATGTAGTTGTTTGAAGAATATGTATTGTTTTTAACCGAATGTTTTAGTTTTATTTCATCTTCTAGCTCCTTATATTATTATTTAAAAATGTTGAAATAATAAAACCAGTATATTAAATATAATCATATGTTTTTATGTTAATGTAATAACCTGGATACATCTCTTTCTTCAATGAAATGGGAAAGAGAACTATTATTCATGAGTACGACAGAATACCACCTCACGAACCGATGTAATTAATTTTCCATCACATCCTATCATGAATAGTTAAAATGAAATATTTAATATATATATATATATGATAATCATGATATATTTATAATTTTTTAAAAATAATATATCATCTAATTTATTACCTTTCTATCCATCGAAAAATGATAATGTCGTTTCGTACAAACATGCAGATTACCACCTCCACTAAGCGATATGATTCATTTTGTCTGACAATATCATATGGATACAATTTCTAAGTGTATTTAAAGTAATAATAGTATATTTATTATATAATAATAATTTTAGAAATATAAAATGATACTTACCTTCTTTCAATCATGTTTTTTGAAAAAAGGAAATGTTACTCGTGTATATATACGACCTACCCTCTCCATGATTGTAACATAGTTAATTTTCATAACCTTAATTCATTGTTTGTTTTAAAAGATTATATTTTGCATAAAAATTATAATTATTTAATGATTATTATTATATATATGATGTTATAATTAACTCTTTGACCATAGTCAACCTACCAAAGTCATTTTTGACATATGAGCTGAATATCACCTCAACGTCTGACATGAATTTATTTGATTAAGTAAATATATCGTGATAATAAATAAAACAAAATGAATATTAAAAATTAAAATAGTTATTAATAAAGTAAAAATTATAAATAATTCTATTATTTAGGATGATAAATGATGAACCCAATGAGTCATCCTCGAGGATTGAGACACTATTTCTTAAAAACCTAGTTATAAATATTCTTAATATTTGTTTTCTAAATTTATTTCTTCTTTGAAAGTTTCTTAAAAATAATTTTATTGATGTATTTATAGAGAAATTTATGTATTAGAAAATTTACTTTTTATTTTTTATAATATATTTCAAACGTAATCTTTTTACAAAATGTTTTGACTTTCGTAACAAAAGGAAAAAGTGTTGTTCTGTTTTAACGTATAAGGAATCCAAAAAATTTACCCCTACCAATGAAATTATTTTATGTTTTAGATCCCTTTATAATATTCCATGTTTTTTCAAAAGAAAACCCTCCTTCCATTTTTTCTGAAAATTTCAGTTTTGAAAATTGGGTTTTAAAGGAAAGTGATATATCAATATTTGAGAATGTTTAACTTATGATATTAAATGGATATTTTTATGAGTTTAATGTTTGAAATTCAATAATTTATGTATTTCATGTATGTTATTGTCCTTATAAATTTTCTACACTGATGAGTGAGCCTTATATAGCTTATTATGATAGGTGAGCCCGATATAGCTCTCTACCATGTTGGGTAATGTATATTTTCTCTATATAATTATGTTGGAAGTTGATTATAATAGTTTTTACAGTTGAATGGGGTTTTTAAGAGTTCTATGAAGAATATGTCCCATCAAACATATATAAATTATCTATTCTTGAAAATTTGTTTTCATGGAAATCGTTTGATTTGAAAAGGTAATCCAGTGATCATTTGTTTCAAAGGATGTATTATACCCTTTTGGGTAAAAATGTTTGGTTCCATGAAAATGACTTTCAAGGACACTCATGTTTTCTATGAAACCCTCATGATTATGATATTCCTTTTACATTTTCATATAATTTTTTTATGAAAAGTTTGGGTATTAAATATGATTTCTTGAGTAATTAAATGATTACATGACATCAAAGTTTATTATGTTAAAGGAAAAATATCTTTTAAGATATAATGGTTTTAAAATAGACTAACAAATTTATTTCATCTTTTTCATATCCTTTAATGAGATTTTTGTGCTCATTCCATGTTTTCAAACATTTTTTATTAGTTTTAAACATTAGTAGGAACAAAATAGAAGTCATGTTGAAAATTTTAAGAATTTTTTTATGAAAAGGAAACATGATTTACATTAAAAATATTTTATTATGGATAAAATGGATACTAAGAGGATGATAAAAAAATTAATGTATGAGTTTATTATGTAAGTGTTATAACCAAATTATCAAGGACTCTAAATCTAAAAAGATCTTCAAGAATGAATAAAAATAAAATATTTTTTTAAATATGAAATTATAGGTTGAATAAGTATTGAGTACTTATACATTCCATGTCACAAGGGGGTTGGGTTCAAACTCTACTTAGTGTATAGAGGTGTCATTCCATAATACCAAAGTGTGGACAATGGTGTTACCAAACCTATTTTTACTCAAAGTATCTTACACACACCTCTTTACCGTCTCTATAAAGCTACGAAACACAAACTACATATAATTCCTTATAAATAGTATTTGATAAATTTTATTATTCTACAATTTAAATCTATTAAAATAGATTATTTAATAGTCCAATTTAGAACCAGAGTGATGAGATATGAACAAAACTACTGGAAACATAGTTCAAAATAAGTACTTATATATATATATATATATATCATGTATGTCCTCTAGGAATGTATTGTCATCATCATGAAATGTGGGGTCACATTACATGGCATGTAAATCTTTATACACATTTTGTTGGTTGTATGGATAGCATAGTGTTTACTCTAATACTCGTCGAGTAGTATAATGGTACATGTTGTGTATTTTCAATATAAAATATTTGTACTTTGATTGAGGTGGATGGATGTGTATTCCAATACTCCCCATGTCGAGTGAAGTATAACTATAAAAAAAATCATTTTATACTACACACCATGTAAGTCTCATGAGGTAATTGGGTGTGTATTACAGAACACACCATGCTATATAAAATGTCCAACTAGTGATCATTTTTGAAATGTACCTTAGAATTACTAGTTTTTTTAAATTTTCATTCAATGTAAACCCTTGCATAAAATCATACACATCATGAGTTATGGACTAGATTCCATATTGTTGAGAAATTTCCAAATTATTCATCTAAAACATTTTCTCTTCAAAATCATAATCATCACCAAAATTCTCACATATGGTCACACCCTATGAGTCTTCTGACATTTTAACCACTGCTTGATGACACAACCTCATATCTGGTAGCTTCCACCTCTAATTTGTCTTCTTATGATGTTGTTCGCATGAGCCTGATATATTTCCCAATCTCATGAGTCATATTCTTTCGACTGCTACTTCTATATCATCTTACCACCTTGGGTCACTAGTTTCCTTACCATCTAGGTCATACGATGTAAAATTGACTTACATAACCAAGTATAGTGGTGATAAGACATTACGGAAAGGAAGATGATGTATGGAAAATGGTAAATCATGTGAATTATAAAAACGAAAATTTCATTCATAATCACCTAAAGATTGAATAGAGGGAAAATGAATTTTCTTCAGAGGATTATAGTAATGAAAATGTTTTTATTTTATTATTAACGTTTGAGGTGTTAGAAAATCATATAAGAAATATATATTAAATTTCTTTTAAATATTTTTAAAAAATAAAATGATCTATCATAAAAAATGATCTATGAGCCCTATTTCAATATTGAAATAATTTACATAATATCAATATGAAGGATATAAATTTATAAATTCTTTAGGAATAAAATTTATCTTTTTCTATTCAAAGATTATTAGAAAAATTTTAATTTACAACTAATCATTTATCAAATATTCATATTATAAATATTCAAAGATCCTTATCTTGATATAATAATGAGATGATTGAAATAAAATAAATCATTCCATGATGAATCCCCATTAATAGAATGGGGTGAAATGGATTTTAAAGAGTCCTACCTAAAGGTAATATGTTTTTCAATTTTTTTCATCACCCTGAAATTCAATCTACATTGCTTCATGAAATTGTATTTTCAACGTGACGATTACTCTAACCTGAATAAAATCCCTTATCTCTTTCTTAGACTTTTCCTTATATTTTTGGAATGTAATTTCAAAAACTGTAGCATAAGGCCCTGAATAAGAATTTATATCATAAAATTAATTTAATAAGGTCAAATAATTAAATACCTAAAAAATATCAGTCTAAGGTTTGATATTTGAACACAAAACTTATACATATCATAGTTAAAACTCCCTATTCTAGACACAAAAATGGTTCTATAATTGTTATATGTCAAACAATATAAGTAATATTAATTTTTACATTATATGGAAAAATATTTATTTATTTATGAAACATTAAATATCAATCAAATTAAATTAGGTTAGAAAATTTAAAAAAAATTAACTCTTTGGTGAAAACCCCATCCTAATTGACCATAACCATCAAACATTTTTCCATGGTCACTACCTCAGGAAAATATAGTATTCTATATGATTATGGGACCTAAATATTAAAAATTAGAAGGGTTATAATTCTTGATTAATAAAAATCTATGTCTCCACAACTAAAACATTTTATCCTAAAAAAGGAAATAAGTCAAGTAACTATACAAAAAAGTTTAATAGACAATATATTTTTGATTCCCTTCAACGGTATTCAAATTACATAAATGCATCAATAAAATAAAAATCTTCCTAGTGAAATCCAAAACATATTAATAAGTTCACTCTAGAGAAATTACATCCATAACCCCTTACCAAAAATCATTCCATCTCCAGATCACAAGATAATATATCAAAAAAATCTGAAAACCGATAATAGTAGTATGAACATAGAACACCACTGGTGATAGGTATAAGCTCCATAACATTAAAGATATTCCCATAACATATCACATGAAAACCATTGAATCATGTCTAAAATTTACACTAGAAGAAATTAGTATATATTTCACTTTTAATCCATCATGTATTTTTTTATAAAAAGATCCTTGGTATATAATCTAACTCCTCAATATAACTTAAAAGTGAACATAAACCAAAATTTACATCATAGAAGCTTAATTTTTAATCTTTATTTAGAATACATCACAAAAACACACCTCTTACTCCATAAAATATAATACCCATTACTGAAGATAACTTGGTTTGGTTATCTTCAATCATCATAAATATAAATGAAAAAATATTAAACAAAAACACCATCATACACAAATATCAATATAATTATATTTTACCTAATTGGTGACCTATATCACCATAATTTAATGAAAAAGTCTAGTCCTATTCATAATACCCTACTTTATCAAGTCTAGATGTTGAGATGGAGCGTTTGAAATTCAATCGATAAAAACTGAAACACCAAGACAATCATCCTTTATCATATAGGTATAATGGTTACATAATGAACATTGATGTTTTTTTAGAATTATACTGACTTAGGCATTGTACCTTATTTTAATTCATTAATTCAAAATTTCCCATATAAACTCCCTTGATGAGGGTTTGAATATTTTTAATTTCAAAACCTGGAAGTAGAATAACGTAGTTCCCACTATTAAGATAATATATCATATGAACTACTTGAAAACACATGATCACACACGATCTAATAAATAACATGTCCATATTGGGATTCCCTCACTCATTGATATGTGAAGGCCATAACTACTGATGAAAGACATGTCACATCACCATATACCATAAAATATAACTATACTGAAGCCAGTTACGTAGTGATCACCTGCATCAAATGAGAATGAATTTTCCTACTAGGAGAATTAACCAACATTATTTTATTGTGACACTCTAATTGCACATGGTATCTTGGTCCTAGACTTCATGGAGACCAATCAATAGACATTTTTATAAGACAAAATTCTAATAAGGGATATAATTATTAAACTCAAAACCCATGGAATGATAGTCTATTTCATTTTTGGTACTCTCGAAGAAAGATATGGTCCAACCCAAGATGGACTATCTTTGATTTAATAGGATGAGAGTGTCATAAATGATATCCACTTCCAATAATTCATTGATTATATATGATTATTATAGTTTTATTTTACTCCCATTAATACCACTATAATTTTTCAATATATATAGTGATGTATGAATGATACCTACAAAACAACACAGTCACATCATCAGAGAAAATGTCAAACTAAATTTTATTGAGATCCACCATAATTCAATAAAGTCTCAATATTCTAATGAAATCATTATACAATAGATACCTAAAAAAATATTATACTCTCTGAGTATAAACATGATATAAAATAAATGATATATTATATCTATATGGATTTGGTAGAAGGTTGATATATAATCTAATTTATAAATGAGATAATCCCTTAAAAATTATATAGATAAATATTTATATCATCCTCAACCCCATGGGAACTACAACCCCAAAACATTAGTGTCATTTCGAACTAATTCCTGAATAGAGGATATTGGATAAAATTACATGAATTCTACTCATATTTCCTAATTGTCCCAATCACCACTAAGGATATATGTGGACTCATCTACTGAAAAACAATTCTTAACGTCCAATATGAACCATATTACCAACACTAATGATGATTTGATGGGTTATTATCTTGAAATTTTAGATTCCTTAATTAAATATATCTCTCTTGTGAATAAACACTCACTCTCAATGAATGTGAGTAATTGGAAGATCAAAACCTATTAGTGTGTATTTCTTAAGAGTCATGTCTTGGATCTCTAAAATAAAATATATTTACATAATAAAAATATTGATATAAATAAATGGCTCACACTAACATCGATTAGTAATAATATTAGTGAAGAATACATAAATCATACATAGAACCATGTTAGAAATTACCAAATTAGGGATGTACATCATGTGGAATATATATGATCTTAACCATATGTAAATTATGGAAAATGAGGTCAACCTGAAGGCTGTGTTAGTGAAAGTGGATTAATTCATCATCCACCCTTATTCACTCATAAACCACTAAATTATATACCAAAACAACATATTGGAATTCCATTGAACCTACTAAAGGAGGGATCTAATTTTAATGTTTCATCCAAACATTATAGTTATTCCATGGAACCACTATTATTATCTTTAGTATGGTACAATCCTATTTCAAAACCCATGTTCATCATTTTAAATAAATTTTCAACCATATATTATCACCCAAGGTCTCTAGCACAGTGGATGAAAAAATGCATAAATCCAATTAAAATTGACACTTGATGACCTCCACTAGAATATCCAATCCTTTATATATCCATTTTGAATCACGTCTAGGGAGTATCTTGTGAGGTTTGTGAACCATAACTTGTATTCAGAAATATTTTTGTTTCCATATGAATGTTCCAATATCTATTAAACTTTAAAAATCTCAAACATCTATTGATGAATCCCTATATTAGAAAAGGTATGAAATTCCACCCACAATAGTGAAGTCCAATCACAAGATTGATAAAAACTCCATCCACTAATAGCTCAATGTTCCCTATAGGTAAATCAATTAAAGAATAATTATCTTGTTTACGGGTTTTGAAACCAAATAGAAGACATGGATAACTAAATCTATCCAATTATCTATCACATAAGTATTAGGGTCACCACTAAACCTAGTAATCCTATACTACTTAATGTTATATAGTGTACTAAGACTTTGTGAAATATTATATAGAATAGTGGGAACTACCGCTCACTCCATGAGAATACTTTTACTAATCACAATGGGAGAATAATCCACTCTCTAGTCATGGGGTAAGGTCAAACCATAGTCAATACACAAAATTATATTCCACATCTCTTAATTAAGCATCAATAAGAGAATCAATAACTTATACACACTCATCACGATACAAACTTAGAATATGAGCTCGATATCTATGTGTGGAATCCATTATTCAATAGGATGAACCCACAATAATTGTATCATATCTAGTTTAACTAACATAGAAAATACATTAAAATTAAAACTGACCAATTCATAGTGAATATACCATCCCAAGTTTACTCTATAATAGGAAAATCATAGTTTTTAGACAACCAATAGGTTATCACAGTACTTGGAAATGGATATGTTTTCTACCTCACCAATATTGTGTTCTATGGTTGTATTAGAGAAAAAACACCTTAACATCATTTACATTTTAAATACCCCATCTTCTATAATTTTTAAATTATCTTTAATTTATATCCATTTTAATTCATTTCTTTTATTTTTTCAATAAAATGGGAAGTATATGGTTTTAGGAGGAATTTGAAGAAAAAAGTGAAGGGGATGGGATGAAACAAACATAGATCACCCTATGGCTTAATATCAGGTACTCAAATAAAATTGTGGCCTATATTTAGTTTTATTATAAACAATTGGGTACCCTGTGGCTTGGTACTAGGTAATTGGTAGACACATGGGATCAATCCCTATTAAAAAAGTAACTTTCATCCATTAAATCCTAAAATTTAAACCTAGACATAAGGGGTCTCTTAATTTCCTAGAAATTCACCAATTTTCAATACCTTTAAATATTTCCCTATATTCTCAAGATCTCTAGGGGATACCTATTATTTCTATTATTCAAATACCTCTAATTTTTAGTGGAAGCTCTATTTGGGTGAGGTGAAGTCTAAAATACTATCATATTTTAGTTATTCTAATTTATTGGATGAAATCATGCATGATCTTCCCCTATCACACTATGGGATAGTGTACCTTTAAAATATCTTGATTTCATTCCTATAAAGTAGTTGTTAAGGATTTGCTAAGGAAAATATAAGGTGAGTACATTGTTTGGAATTCAAAAATAAATATTCTATAAGGGAAGTTGACATAACCTAGAAGTAAGTTTATTTATGTTATATAATATAAATGATTGATGGAATCACTCTACCTATAGGGATCTCAAAAGAACATTATACTAATAAATTTACTTGTTAATTCCTTATTCCTTTCCCACTCATAGCGAGTTAGACTAGAAATGTTCCGAGGCCTAGTGAACTAATTAAAGACTTAGGGTTAAAATTAATAAACATTTAACTAAATATTTATATGGATAATGTGTATTATTATTCAACTCATGGTTGTATTTTTTATTTTATAACGTCTTGTTATAATTTGAATTCTAGTTCTTTATTTTTTGAATTTCTAATCATTCCAATTTCATTGATTAAATTTTTTGAAATTGGATCAAGGTGAATTTATTAATTTGGATATTATATTTATTGATTAATTTCATTATTAGTGTTTTACATTCCATAGGTGTTATCATTATCAAGGTTTTTCACTATTTAATTTTTTAGTCATTCTAGACTTGTGTAATATCTATATATAATTGTACAGAATATTATAAAGGTACCAATTTATGATATATAGGATGAATAATTAATATGTGTGTATGTCTGAAACTGATTATACAAGTTTTTATTTTTATATGGGCTCAAAAAACATGAAATTATCATACCCATTCCAAATTTACATGGAATGAGTTATTATATTTCTCACAATCATTATACTTGATTCCATTTCCCCTAATGATAGGTTACATAGAATATGATTTCTTCTTCCCACATACACTCATATGTTTGTGTGTAGATGTGTAGATGTGTGATATATTCAAATTTAGTGACCTCACCTAATATAAGTGGTGACCTCATATGTTTATCGCATGCCTTGAACTAAGGCTTCAAGTAGGTGGGTAGATATGGACACTCCTTCATTAGGATTTTCATTTAAAAAAACATATATGCCAAGATTTATTATTATTCCATGTTATTTTATTTAAACACCCTATACTAGTATTGTCCATAGAATATAATATAGTAAATGATAGGTTATTAGGGGTAGTGTGGAAACTACATTCTGATTTTTTATACCAATTCCCCGTATATCCCCTATTAGGATATATGTAGAATCTTTTATGCACGATCTATGAAAGGTGAATGAACCTAGCTATAAGATATTTTTTTACACATAGAGTGTGAAGAATATGTTACATTGTTTAGGTACGTTTGGGTTCACGTTTGGATTATGACATATTGGTTTTCCCTAATATCATTTTTGAGAAGATTCACACCTGAGATAACCACTTATTTATATAAGGCTATGTTTGGCTTACACCACTTGTGTATAAATATATTTTTATGAGTATTGTACACTTTTCACATAGTTAATATGTTTTCGACTATTATGGTATGAGTATGCATGTACATATCATTTTATGAATCATTTCACTATCTTATACATCCATACACTTACACCATTACCTATTACATACTTTGAATTACCCCACGATTGGATCAGTCATGAAAATTTTGGATGTGGTAATTGTATATTTTATACATTATTTTATGGGTGAAACTACCTCCCACATATGTATTCTCAAATACTCAATGCTCACACTAGCCTCAAGAAATTGGTAGGTTCTCTTAAGTAATTATGATGACCTGGACTGCAACAATTAGGGTAATCAAGTCACGGTCTTTAAAAATGGCATCAAAGCCCATAATTAGGGATCGTATGTATGATATTTGAGGGTAAATTGAATAATATGTTATTTTGGAAGCAAGAAGTATCCCATATATATACATGTCCATCTTAGATATGGTGGGATATTGAGTCCCTAGAGCTAGTCTAAGATCACTCCATTCCTTTTTCCCTAGAGTTTGTTCCATGTAGTGAGGTCTCATGCATCATATTAGGTATTGATAAGTATGCATGGAGTAGGGTATCACATTATAATGATTTATTTCCTAGGTTTTTTTATTATAAAACTATTTTAACTAGCTGATGACCCATATTAGTCAAAACTGTAACAATAAATATATGTCATTCTCTAATATATTAATTTTCAAATAATAAGTTAATATGTTTTAATAACTGATTACTTTTATTTATAGAAACCTTATATCTTGATGATATAAATATTTCATTATGTTATACCCAATGCATACATTCTATTTTAATTAAATTATTATTTGAGATGGATAATATATTTTAAAATGTTAATAATGTGTCCTTAAATTGAAAAGTGTTTTGGTTATTGAAATTGTGGGAGAGAGGAATAGGGTAATATGTCACCTATTAAGCATAGATGAAGCCTTATGGTTTTCTCTTTTGGGAATAGAGTATTGAAACTATTCTGTACTGTATTATAGGGGATCAACCATGATGACCAACTTCTACTATACTATAAAGTGTTTGTGAGAATTATCTACCAACTTGATCCACAGTTAACTCTTGGTTATTGGGGGTGCTTGAACAAATTCTTCATTTATCCAATCATAGAGCTCTAAAAAATGAGATTAAAACCTTATATATGGTGAGGGACTTCCTATCCCACCATCTTATTACTATTAAAGGTGATATATCTCATTAGGAGGCTAATGAGTGGGTTAATACTCTCAATTAGTTCTATAAAAGAATCTCAACAACATAGAAACACTGGTTTTATCAAGGAACATTATTTCTAGAAGGGATAAAACATCGATAATTAGAAATGATTCCTTATTCTAATAATTACCAAGTCCTAACCTAATAAAATTATCAAAAGATCATTATTGGGATATTTTACCATGTCCCTCTACATCGAGTGAAGAAGAAAGAGTTCATGAACCTCTAGCGAGAGTTAATGTCAGTTATGGAATACACTTTGACCATTCTGGATTTACTATAGTTCACACCTTACTTGAGTGGATTTGAGGAGTAAAAATAAAGGTATTTTGAAATGGGGTATGAAATAGCCTATTAAATCCCATATTAGGCTCTTTTAACTAACCACATTCTCATAACTGGTTAAGAAATCTATTCTTTCTTATATAGATTATAAAGGGGTAAATAGGCTTGATGTACAATACATGTCTAGACAAAAGGTGATAGTTATTTTTTTGTTGAAAGTGAAAATTATAATATGTGAGTAGAGGTGTCTCTCACCAATGAAGTTGAGGTTGTGGTATACCTTTTTTAAAAATATTGAGTTTTCTTCCATTTAGTTAACCCAAGTATAACAAGAAATTTTTTTACATCATTTTATATAAAAAAATACATATCATGATAAAAAAACACCCTATAACCCATAGGTATTATGTATTTAGATATTACATAAATAACAAACAAATTTTAAAAACACTTTCAAAATATCCCATAAATATTATAATCACATGATACTCTTTTAGAAACATCATACATAATTCTTTTCTTCATAATCTAGTGAATTTAAACATAATAAAGTTGTGATCTTAGATTCTTAGTAATGTAAAAAATATGAGATAGAAATTGAAGATCATAATTGATCACAAGGATAATCATAGCCTATTATATCTCATTGAACTCTCTCATGAACCAAACAAATGTACTTTGACTGAATCATCCTTAGGTGTCTTATCTATCATATATTACCGTAAGCTAATCATGCCTTCCCAGGTGCAGGATAGATGGGGAGTCATCTTATGGTGCAAAAATATCCTGATGAAACTAAATTTCATAGTTTGGCGCATCTAGAGTAATGCACTTTCCATAGATGAACACATCAAGAAGGTGAGCATCAATATGGAATCGAAGTGATATTTCTACAATATCCCCAAGGAAGAATCCACGCTTAAATGAGTTTTTAAAACAAATGCTATTTTATTAAATTATATAATAGTCCTAAAAATATAAGGTTCAGCCAAATTAATTATATAATTATCTATATGTCATTAATAAATCACTTTAGGATCTCGTGGTATTTAATAGTAAGTTTAATAACCATGTAATATAAAAATAAAAGAAGGCATGGTAAGAGTTAAACTATTTAACTAAGAGTTAAATCTAAAAGATAAGGTTAATATGGTGACATAAACATTTCTAAAACTTATTGGTGGTGAAGATTTCAACCCATACCCACCTTAGTCTAGAAATAAATCAATTCGGAGCTATTAGAAACCGAAAATTATTTTATAATAAAATAATATTTCAAACCTTACCTAAAGTGACCCTCACCTCTCTTATAAAAGGTTACATCCCCTTCTCTCAAAATAAAACCTCCAAATCCATTTAGCTCGGCTGACCCCTACCCAAATCTCCTCTCAAATTCCCTCACTTCAACCTATAGTCCTTCCCTTGAGCAGAAATCTAATCTAAGGAGCCCTTTTTTTCAAATCAAAAGGAAACACCCAAAGAAGAGTTAATTATTTTATCACCATTTTCAAATATCTTTTCTTCTTCCACTTTCACTTTATTTGTTATTTACATACCAAAATAATAACTTCAATAACTTCTACATATAATTATTTTATTATAAATATGTTAAAACCATATTCATTATTCTATCCATGCTATGAATGATAATGTAACCATGCCTGCATATGTACGGCTTACCGTCTCCAAACTGTGGTGTAATTTGTTATTCAACACTATGTTATTTAGATGGAGATAATGATGAGTAATATGTATATAAATAATTAAAATAACATGATAATTTCTCTATACACTTAATATACAATCCAACATCACACTTTTTAATCATTAATAAAATGATATCACCACTCGTGTGTACGTACGACTTACTGTCTCCACGACGCGATGATATTAATTTCCATTTTACCATTCAATGATGATTATAAATGTTTATATTATTAATAAGTATATAATATATGAAATAATAATTATAATTGATATATATATATATATATATATATATATATCTTTGTGTGTGTGTGTGTGTTCTTACATATATCATATTCACTTACTTACATTCAATACGATATGAAAACGGAAATAGCGTTTATGCGTACATACAGTCTACCGTGTCCATAAACAATGTTTTCCATTTCATATATCTATCTATTATACATATTTATATTCTAAATATATACTATATATAACTCATGTTTTATATTTTGGAAGTATTTAAATCATGATCTAAATGAACGATCAAGAATAACAAGTTAAAACACGCACGATTAAGAAAGGGATTATTACATGAAATGTTAATTTAACAAGGAAATCATTATTAAATGGGTAGTATAAAGTCCTAAATGAATCATGTATGATATAACAAATATTAATATGGTTCTGGTAAAATTTAATAACATACTTTTGTCATTATACAAGAGGTTAACCGTACCCTCAACCAAAGGAATGTGCAAGGTAAGGGTTAATTCCTCAATCTCATTATTATCCGAGATTGTTTACGTATAAGTATTTTCTAAGAAATATTTATTATCCATATCCATGTTTCATAAAACACATTTCAAAATTAATATTTTATGTTAATATTTAACTAAAACATCATTTTAAAAGTTTTAAATATTTATCGTTCTAAATATTTCTCATTAATGTCAATGTTTTCAAAATGGTTTTAAGGATTTTCTATATGGACATGATTATTTTAAAATTTTAATTCATTTCAGAAGTTTCGAAGTTGTATGAGACACTTTGATTCAAAAATCTCTTTTAAATTACTTCCTTTATAACTATGTGACTTTTAAATTATTTCACAAAAATGGATATTTCTCTCAAAAAGTTTTACTGATCATTTTCAACTATGTCAGCATCTTTTACTGGATATTATTCTTGATTATGGTTGATTTATTATAATACAATCTTCCATAATGTATTGAATGAGTTATGATACTTTCGACTGCGGATGGGCTATTTTTATATCCTTTATGGTTTATGGTGATTTATTAGCATTTTGTATTCTAGTTTTAATACAAATGTTTATGTTATGTTTCAAAATTTTCATATGCAGAATACAGTGGACTTAGTAAGTGATCGGTGGAGCCCACTATAGCTTCTTATTGCATTAGTAAGTCCCGTGAGACAAATTAGTGTCTTGGCACAAGTCCTTGACAAAAAAATTATTTTTAGTCTTGGCACAAGGCCTTGATTATCTGTTAATGATGTCCGGTATTAGGAATTCCATCATTATGAAATTAAATATTACATGTTATTATTCAACTAGTAGAATATCCATGTGAATAAATAAATGAAATTATTTGATTTATCATTGGAATATTATGCATAATTTTATGTTTAAAAGGATTTTATTTTAATCTTATACATTGCCTTAAATTTTTATGCTTATTTATGATAGTTTCCACTATATTGTTATCCTTACTGAGCATCTGAGCTCACCCCTTTATTATGTTTTATTTTTCCCAGGATGTGAAGAAGTATATTTTGATTAACCTGCCGGAATAGGCTAAGGGATAAGAGTTTGTTAAAAGGGGACAAACAATTTTTATTTTTCCATTTCATAATGTAATGTAAAACATATGTTTATATCTAGTACTTTGAAGGAAACTAAACTAATCGGACTTTCAGGACCTGATTCCTTGTATGATGAAAATGTTATGTAATAATGCACCGACTATGGGTAACTGGGATCGGGGAGTTACACATGGAATCGGAGAAAGTTTTGTAAAATCCGTAGAAACTAGATTTAGAAAACCTCTGATTAGAGAACATTAACCTAAGATATACATTGAGGATTACTATAGAAGAACATCCAAGAATTTTGGTAATGTAGAGATTTTGAGTATTTTCCTATAAATACATCCCTGTCTGGATACAAGATTGTTGAGGCAGCTCCGACAGAGATGTACCAAGGAGTGAAAACTCTGATAAGGAGTTTTGAGCTTGACCCGAGGTTTCCTAGTACACTACAACGGGCCTTGCTGCACTCTTGGTTACGACACTCGGGGGATATTCATAGGATAATTCACATTTTCTTTACATGACATTATGAAGGATTTATGAGTAAATACTTCCTCAAATATTTTTTTTATGATTATGGATTGTGTGCATAAACTATTTATTTTAGGTATTTACAAGTATGTAATTATGCATTGATATTAAAAAACTATCCTAGTGTATGCCATTGATTAAAAATGGTTTCTTATAGAAGGAATGCGAACTCCAGTAATACACATGATCCAAAGCGTAATATTTATCATATATTTCATGGTATTAAGCCAATATTAAGATGGGAAATAATCTCCCATATATTCTCATCATATGAATAATTAATATCATGTGTTAATAAGATAAATAAATAATTTTTGGACTCCTATGGATTTGAAGTGAATCTAGAGAAGCGAATGATGGTAGAGAGAAAGATGGATAAAGGGAAGAAGGGAAGGAAGGATTTTACGATATGTGATAACTATGAAAAGAATCACCTTGGTAAATGCTTGAAGGTAATGAGAGTTTGTTATAAGTGTGGATAAAAAAGACACCAATTACATTATTACAAGGACAAGAAAATGTTTTCAAATGTACAATGTTTCATCTGCATAAAGTTGGGACACTACGCGAATCAATCTCAAAATCATTAGATTATACCCCAAATGATGTTATTGTATAATAATCAAGTTATGGTACTACCACAGATGAATAGGAATGACTGGTGTTCTTATGTTGTTATTAAATAATTATTTCACTTGAGTGTTGCATCAATAATGTACTAGTTATATGAATTATGGAAATAAATAAGGATTGTAATGAAGTACTATTTTATTCAGGATTTTAGATTATATGGTTCTAAGAAAACAGATTCAATAGAAAGTAAAACTTTTTAGAAAATACATGGTTGATGGAAAGATAAGCCTTAATATGATTCTGATATTGAGGTATTGATTTTGGAATAAGATATGGTTGATTTGGATAAATTATATTTGTTATTCTGACTACCTTGAAACTAATTAATCTTTTTTTATTCCATCTTTATTGGAGTTTACAACATTTTTGGAAATATAAAGTATATCCAAATTTCTATATGGAATAAGGGAGCACGAATGTAATCAATAAGGTTTTATGGTAATTCAGGGTTTACCATGTTTTAAAAGAATACATGATGAAGGTATTCAAATGTTTTTATGTAGAAAAAGAGATCTTCATTATGTTTACCTTCCGTATAAATTTTCGATTGTGAGTTTGGAAAAAGGTATTTTAGATAAGTCTAAATGTTGGAATGAATTAATTTGGACATTGGATACTATTTTTTAAGGTTAAAACATTTTTTAAGATTATTTTTGGATTCTTATAAAAAGGACTACCTGGAGGTCAGGTGATAACCCGTTGTGTCTGGAAAGGTCGCGAGACTTGAACCCGCAACCGAAGGGAGACAAGGGTGTATCACCTACCACTGGCCTAAATGATTCCCTATTTTATATAATGTGGTTTTTTAAATATTCTGGCAATTTAATTATAAAATCGTTATTTTTGGAAGCCTGTATTATTAGGATAAATATAATATTTTTTAATTATATTATCTTTTGGAGTGAAAGACGAGTTTCTGGTAGGAATTAGTTGAATGATGAAACTATAATCTTTATGTATATTTTCTTTCTCTTCTTCCATGAATAAATTAATTCATAAACTTTAGGGAAGGGATCTTAAAATAAAAAATGTGTTGTCTTAATACCTTATGTTTTTTTGAACTGATGATATTTTAAATCATCATATATTTATGGCTTTGATGCCCTCAATTTTACAATTGTTTGTGATTTATGACCTCAATCACTCACTCTAAATATTATGTTTTCCATCCAATTATGTGCCTCTAATTTCCACCAATGTTCTCCTATCCGAGTTCATAATTTCGTGGTGACTTTTTCATTTCTCTTTCCCTCTTATTAAGTCTAAATTTAATTAACCCTTTTTTCGATTTGGGATTTCCATAAAGGTATTTTCTATTTTTAACCATTTATTTTTGAAGAACAATTTCAAATTGCGAGGATGTAATTTAATGAATGATAGGATAATGTAACACCCCAATATTTCATAACACATTATCTCTTTACAGTAATTTAATAGCTTGTGCCACACGTAACACTGAGTTCGAGTGCACCACAACTTACCAAACTAGCCGTTTAAAAAGAGGTTATGAATAGTATTAACTGTATTTTGAATTTTATAAACCCCATATAATTTTAACATCCATATTATTTGTTTGTAGACATAATATAAGAACAAATTCAATTTTTCAAATAAAAGAAGTGTTTTCTAAAAAAAAATGCAATTTTACCGCCTTTTAATGGAGAATCCATTTTAAATCCAATATATGACACTTTGATATATTAAATTTAATGACATTAAATTGTTCTTTAGAATATGGATATATAAATTATGTTTGGATAAATATTTGGTACTTTTTTGATAACTTTCATATTTTGATGAATAGTAAAAAATACTAAATTTTAATTCAAATATCTTTTTTAATTGAAATAATTTAAAGTGTTAAATTATTCATTTGATTTGTTTTAAAGTATAATTAAATTATTTTTTTATCATTTAATATATTTTAGTTCATTGTACGTAATTTCAAATTTAAATTGGATATAAACACATGTCAATCTTTTGATAGTTTTAACTTCTTAAAAACCTGCTTTCTTGTTTTAACAACGGGAAATAATTTTAAATTAATTAATGAAAATGATATGTTTTTATTTTGGTAAAATAGACATAATTTTTGGATTCTGAATATCAAAATTATCTTAGGGTGGGTTTTTGGTATTTTTCTGAAAACTATCAATTTTTGATGAATAGTGAAAACACTGTATTATTGTTTCAAACCGACTTTTTTATTTAAATAATTATTTATTTTATATAAATTTAATTTAAGTAAAAATAGATACATCATCATCATCATAAAATTTTTATTAGGAAAAATAAGGACAATGTATATGGAAAAAAGGTCTCCAAGGGAAAACTAGAGAAAAATAGAATCACGGGGGCCTAAAATAGGGAAGACCGAGGGCATCTCCTCTAAGTATATTAACACCCGCTGGCTTCAAACTATACAAGTCATGAAATAATAAACACTCCATACCAAGAAAGTCCATCGAAAAAAGGTAGTCCCTAGCTTTATTTCCCTCCCACCATGTTTGAGAAACTTTGACATCACCACCAATGATGCCTCGACATTTCCTAATGATATACGATATCGACCAAGGAATAATACCCTTACCATGAATTTCATTATAAAAGAGCATAAAATTTGCATAAAAATTTTATTGAACTTTATGGTTCAATGTAATTCATTGAAGATATTTTATAATATTATTAGATATATAAAATTTTATTTAACTTTCTACAGTCTTTTACCCACCACCTTCTAGGAACATTAACAAATTTGCATAAAACATAATTTTACCAATTCTGTTAATTAAATTTAAAAAATCTCAGAAAAATAGTTTAAATAAGTATGTAAAATATGGTTTAATAGTATTAAAAAATATTTTGTGATTAGTTATTTTTGAATTGTATTTACCACGGTTAAAAGTAAATAGGGTAGCTAAAGGTAAAAAAATAATATTATAATTACCCTAACATATGTCCTAATTCTATTGGATAAGTGTATTTTGACCAAAATCATCTTTAGGAATAAAATATGATCCTTTTTTATCCACATTAATTAGATTATGACATTTATTATTATTTTATTTAATGAAGGGTTAAAAGTGTAAAATTCAAATATTAATAACAAATTTTTTTAATATAGGGTTATAACTAAGATAAATTAGAATTTAAATATTCATTAGAAAGATAAAGATATTTCCTATATAATGGCAGTTTATTTAAAAATTTTAGACATTAAATAATTAATTTTATTTATGACACAATGATGATGCAGTAATTACCTTATTATTGAAAGAATCAAATAAATGGTATTATAAATATTAAAATAAATATAATTTCAGTCTTTTGATGATATCCATAAATTTTCATGGTGAATATGACATTTTAGGGTTGATTAAATTTATTTTTTTCAAAGTAATCATGTTGTGATGAATTTCAAAAAAACAAAATACTAAATAGTGTCAAAATTGACAGAAATGGGTTTTTAAAACAAATACCATTTTATTAAATTATATAATAGTACTAAAAATATAAGGTTAAGAAAAATGACTTCTATAATGATAGATATTTCCTTAATGAACCACTATAGGATATCTTTACATTTTATAGTATGTTTATAAACTATGTAATATAAAAATACAAGAAGACGTGGTAAAAGTTAAACTATTTAACTAAGAGTTAAATCCAAAAGATAAAGTTAATATGGTGACATAAAAATGTCTAAAACCAAGTGGTTAAGAATATTTAGACCCATCCCCACATTATTCTTGGAATAAGTTAATTTTTGTCTATTATAAACCGAAAATTAATTTATAATAAAATAATATTTCAAACTTTTCCTAAAGTGACCCTCACCTCTCTTATAAAAGGGTACTTCCCCTTCTCTCAAAATCACACCTCCAAAGCCATTTGGACCAGTCAACCCCTGCCGAAATATCCAAAAAAATTCTATAAGATAAACCTAGAGGCCTTAACTTGAGCAGAAAGTCAATATAAAGATTCTTTTTGTTCAAATAAAAAGGAAACACCCAAAGAAGAGGTAATTATTTTATCACCATTTTCAAAGATATTTTCTTCTTCCACATTATTTTTCTTTGTTATTTCCATTCCAAAATAATAACTCCAGTAACCTCTAAATAATTTGATGTTATTATAAATATGGTACAACCGTATTCAATATTCTATCCATCCTATTAATGATAATGAAACCATACATGTGTACGTTAAGCTTACCGTCTCCACGTCGTGGTGTAAATTGTTATTCAACATTATTTTATTTGGATGGATATCATGATGAGTAATATGTATATAAATATCAAAATTAGAATTATAATTTCTATGTAAAATTAATATACCATTTAATTCAACACCTTTTAATCATTAAGGAAATTATATCGTCGCTCGTGTGTAGGTACGACTTACTGTCTCCACAACGTGATGCGATTCATTACCACATTTACCATTCTATGATGATTATAAATATATATATTATTAATAATTATGTAATATATTTCATAATAATACTACTGTATATATATATATATAACTATGTGTTTCTGTGTGTGTGTGTGTCTGTGTGTACTTACATATATCATATTCACTTACTTCCGTTCAATATGATGTGAAAACGGAAACAACGTTTATACGTACGTACAGTCTACTGTCTCCATAAACAGTTTTTTCCATTTCATATATCTATATATTATACATATTTATATTATAAATATATATGATATATAAATCATGGTTTATATTCTGGAATTATTTAAATCATGATGTAAATTATATGATCAATAATAACAAGTTAAAACACGTATGATAAAGAAAGCGATTATTACCTGAAATGTTAATTTAACATGGAAATCATTATTAAATGGGTAATATAAAGTTATAAATGAATCATGTATGATATAATAAATATTAATATGGTTCTTTTATAAGTTAATAACATACTATGGTCATTATAAAAGAGGATAAACGTACCCTCGACCAAAACAATTGTAAGGTGTTGGTTAATTCCTCGATCTCATTATTATCCGAGATTGTTTATGTGTAAGTGTTTTCTGGTATATATTTATAATCCATGTTGAAGTTTCATAAAATAAATTTCAGAATGATTCTTTTAAGGTACTCTTTAACTAAAACATCATTTTAAATGTTTTAAATATTTATTCTTCTAAATCTTTTTCATTAATGTCCTTGTTTTCAAAATGGTTTTAAGGATTTATTTATATGGACATGATTGTTTTATTATGTTAATTACTTTCAAAAGTTTTAATGTTTTATGAGACACTTTCATTCAAAAATCTATTTTAAATGACCCCCATTATAAATGTGTGACTTTTAAATGATTTCACAAAAGGGGTATTTCTCTAAAAATGTTTTACTGGTCATTTTCAACTATGTTAGCCTCCTATACTGGATATTATTTTTTATTAAGGTTGATTTATTATAATTAAATATTCCATTTTGTATTGAATAAGTTATGATAGGTTTGATTGTGGACTTTATATTTTTATACCCTTCCTGGTTTAGGGTTAAAGTATTGACATTTCTTATGCTAGTTTTTATACGAATGTTTACGTTATGTTTTAACATTTCCATATGATAAATGCAGTGGATTTAGTAAGTGAAGGGTGGAGCCTGCTATATCTCCTCGATTTATCGGTAGGTATCATGAGACAAATTATTGTCTTGGAACAAGGCCTTGACAAAAATTTTGTTTTTAGTCTTGTTATGAGGCCTTGAATATGTGGTAATGATGTCTGGGGTTAGGCATTCCCTTATTAGGAAATTAATTATTACATGTGATTATTCAACTTGTAGAATATCCATGTGAATAAGAAAATGGAATTAGTTGATTTATCTTATACATATTATGATAAAGTTTATGTTTAAAAGGATTGTGTTTTAATCTTATACATTTCCTTAAATATTTATTCTTATTTATGATAGTTTCCACTATATTATTATCCTTTTTGAGCATCTGAACTCACCCCTTTTTTATGTTTTATTTTTCCTAGGATGCGAAGAAGTATATTATGATTAACCTACAAGAATAGGCTAAGGGATATGTGTGTGTTCAAGGGGGAAACAATGTTATTTTTTTCCATTTCATAATGTAATGTAAAACTTATGTATGTATCTAGTTCATAGAAGTCTACTAAACTAATTGGACTTTCAGGACATGATTCCCTATATCATGACAATGTTATATAATAATTCATAGACTCTGGGTAACTGGGGTTAGGGAATTACATTTGATATCATAGGATGTTTAGTACAAACCTTGGAAACTAGATTTATCAAAAC
Organism: Viscum album; assembly: GCA_963277665.1. Lineage (NCBI taxonomy): Eukaryota > Viridiplantae > Streptophyta > Magnoliopsida > Santalales > Viscaceae > Viscum > Viscum album. Next base: position 501,452,828 of record OY728139.1, read on the forward strand.
TCTGATTAGAGAACATTACCCTAAGATATACTTTGATGATTAGTATAGAATAACTTCCTAGAATTTTGGTAATGTAGAGATATTTTGTATTTTCCAAGAAATACATCTATGTCGGGATATGATCAAGTAGAGGCAACTCTGACACAGATGTACCTTGGAGTGAAAACTCCAATAAGGGGCTTTGGGATTGACTCGGGGTATCTTGGTATGCAACAAAGGGCCTTACATCACTCTTGGTTATGCCACTCTTGGGGGGTATTCTTTGAATAATTCACATTTTCTTTATAAGCCATTATGATGGTTTTATGAGTAAATAATTCCTCAAAGAAACAATTTTTTATGATTATGGATTATAAAAATAAACAATTTACATAAGGTATTTACCAGTATGGAATTATGCATTGAAATTCATAAACTAACCTAGTAAATTCCATTGTTTAGAAATGGATCCCAACAGAAGGAATGTGAATTCTAGCAGTACACATGATCCATAGAGTAAGAAGGGTCATATCATTCATGGTTTTAACCCAATATTTATAAATGAAATATTCTCCCACGTACTCTCATCATATAAAAAATTAGTATGATTAGTTTATAATATAAGTAAAAAATTCTTAGTGTCCTATGGATTTTAACGGAAGTCAAAGAAGAAAATAATGGTAGAGAGAAAGATGGATAAAGGGAAGAACGGAAAGAAGGTTTTTCCAATATTTGATACCTATGAAAAGAATAACTTTGGTAAATGCTTAAAGGGAATGAGGGTTTGTTAAAAGTGTGGAGAAAAATGACACCAAGTATATAATTTCATGGGACAAAAAATGGTTTCAAATGTACAATTCTTCCTCTGTATGGAGTTAGGACACTATGCGAATCAATGTCCAAATCACCAGTGTATTCCCCAAATGATGTTATTAGATAATAATCATGTTATGATACTACCATAGATGAAGAGGAATGACCAGTGTTTTTATGTAGTTATTAAAGAATTATTTCATTTGAGTGTTGTATCAATGATTTACTGGGTATATGAATTATGGATATAAATAAGGATTGTACTGCAGTAGTATTTCATTGAGGATTTGAGATTATACAGTTCTATGAAAAGTGACTCAATAGCAAGTATAACTTTTTGGATAATACATGGTTGAATAAAATATAAACATTAATATGGTTCTGAAAATGAGGTAGTGATTTTGGAATAAGATATGATTGATTTGGATAAATTATGTTTGATATTCCTGACTACCTTAAAACTAAATAAATATTTTTTTATTCCATCATTGTAGGAGTTTACAAACTTTTTGGATATAAGGAGTATATCCAATATTCTATAAGGTATAAGGGAGAATGAATGTAATCAATAAGGATTTATGGTAATTCAAGGTTTACCATGTTTTAAAAGAATATATGATGATGGTATTCACATGTTATTACATGGAAAAAGATATCTTCATTATGTTTACGTTCCTTATAAATTTTTGATTGTGAGTTTGGGCAGAAGTATTTTCGATTAGTCTAACGGTTGGAATGAATTAATATGGATATTAGATACTATTTTTTATGGATAAAAAATTCCATAAGGTAATTTTTGGATTGTTATAAAAACAACCTGGAGGTCGGGTGACAACTCGTCGCGTCCGACAAGGCCGTGAGACTTGAACCCGCAACTAAAGGGCAACAAGGGTGCATCACCTACCACTGGCCTACGTGATTCCCTAGTTTTTAAAATATAGTTTTTTAAATATTATTAAAAATAATTTATAAATTCATTATTTTTGGAACCCTATACGATTAGGATAAATATAATATTTTTTGAATTTATTTATTTTTGTAGTGAAAGATGAGTTTGTGGTAGGAATTAGTTGAAGGATGAAACTCTACTTTTCAAGTATATTTTTTTCTCTAATTCGGTAAATAAATTTATTCTTAAACTTTAGGAAAGGGATCTTAAAACCAAAAATGTTTTATCCTAATACCTTATGTTCTGTTGAACCAATAATATTTTAAATAATCATAGATTGATGGCTTTGAGGACCTCAATTTTACAATTTTTTGTGGTTGATGACCTCAATCAATCCCTATAAATATTTATGTTTTCCATCCAATTATGTGTCTTTAATTTCCACCAATGTTCTCCTATTTGAGATCATAATTTGGTGGTGACTTTTTCATTTCTCTTTCCCTATTATTAAGTCTAAATTGTATTAACCCTATTTTCAATTTGGGTTTTCCATAAAGGTATTTTCTTTTTTTAACCTTTTATTTTTTAATAACAATTTAAAATTATGAGGATGCAATTTATTAAAGTAGGGGATAAAATGACACCCCATTATTTCACAATACATTATCTCTTTAAAGTAATTAAATAGCTTGTGCCACACGCAACACCGAGTTCGAGTGCAGTATGACTTACCAAACTAGCCGTTTAAAAAGTGGCTATGAATAATATTAAATGAATTTTGAATTTTCTATAATCCATAAAATTTTTACATCCATATTATGTGTTTTTAGACATCATATAAGAAAAAATTCAAATTTTCAGATAAAAGAATTGTTTTTCAAAAAAAAATGCAATTTTACCGCCTTTTAATGGCGAACCCTTTTTAAATCCAATATCTGAAAATTTTATATTTTCATTTTAATGAAATTAAATTTTTATTTAGAATCAATATTTAAAATTTATTTAGGATAAATTTTTTTAACTTTTCAGATAACATTCATATTTTGATAAATAGTAAAAAAAATACTAAATTTTAACTAAAGACAACTTTTTAATCAAAATAATTTAAAGTGTTAAACTATTCATTTGAGTGGTTTTAAAGTATAATTAGATTATATTTTTATCATTTAATATAATTTATTTCATTGAAATTAATTTCACATTTTAATTTGATATAAACACATGTCAATCTTTTGATAGATTTATTTCTTAAAAACCTGCTTTACGGTTTTGACAACAAAAAATAATTTTAAATTATTTAATGCAACTTATATGTCTTTAATTTGGTAAAATAGACATCATTTTTGGATTTCTAATATCAAAATTAGCTTTCGGTTAATTTTTGGCATTTTTATGAAAACATTCAATTTTTTATTAATAGTGAAAAACATTGCATTATTGTTTAAAACCGACTATTTATTTAAATAATTATTTATTATATTTAAATTTATATTAAGTTAAAATCGATACATAATACCTATATTAGTTCAATTTAATTCATCGGACCCATTTTAAAATAATATTAGATATATAAAATTTTATTGAACTTTTTACCGTCTTTTACCGACCACCTTCTTGGCACATTAGAAAATTTGCATAAAACATAATTTTACCGCTTATTATAATTGAATTTAAAAAATACTAGAGACATGTCTGACATCAATAAGTAATATTTGGTTCAATAGGATGAAAATAATTTTTGGTGAATAGTAACTTTTGAATTTTATTTACCACGGTTAAAAGAATATAGGGTAATTAATGGTAAAAATGATTTTATAATTACCCTAACACATGTCCTAATTCTATTGGATAAGTGTATATCGAACAAAATCAACCTTAGGAATAAAATATGAACCATTTTTATCCACTTGTATTAGATTATGACATTTATTATTATTTTATTTAAAGAAGAGTTAAAAGTTAAAAATTCAAATTTTAATAAGTATAACATTTTTATAATAGGGTTATATATAAGATAAATTAAACTATAAATTTTCATTAGAAATATTAAAATATTTCCCACATCATGGTTTTTTATTTCTAATTTTTAGACATTAAATAAATAAATTTATTTTTGACATGATGATGAAGAAGTAATTACCTTATTAATAAAAGAATCAAATAAATGGTATTATAAATATTACTATAAATATAATTTCAAAATTTTTATGAAATCGACAAATTTTCATGGTAAATATTACATGTTAGGTTGATTAAATGTATTTTTTTTTCAAAGTAATCATGTTGTTATGACTTTCACAAAAACCAAATACTAAATAGTGTCAAAATTGACAAAAATGAGATTTTAAAACAAATACTAATTTATTAAATTATATAATAGTCCTAAAAATCTAAGGTTCGTTAAAATGACTTATATAATGATATATATCTCATTAATGAACCACTTTAGGATCTCTTGGAATTTTATATTATGTTTATTGACCATGTAATATAAAAATACAAGAAGACATGGTAAAAGTTAAACTATTTAACTAAGAGTTAAATATAAAAGATAAGGTTAATATAGTGAACTAAACATTTATTAAACCTATTGGTTGAGAATTTTTTGAGCCATACCCACCTTATTCTTGAAATAATCATTTTTGAGCTATTAGAAATAGAAAATGATTTTATAATAAAATAATATTTCAAACTTTTCCTAAAGTGACCCTTACCTCTCTTATAAAAGGGTGCTTACCCTTATCTCAAAATAACACATCCAAAGACATTTGTATCGGCCAAAACCTGCCCAAATATCCTCCCAAATTCCCTAAATTCAACTTAGTGGGCTTATCTTGAGCATAAAGCTAATCCATGGATCCCTTTTGTTCAAATCAAAATGAAATACCCAAAGAAGAGGTAATTATTTTATCACCATTTTCAAAGTTCTTTTCATCTTCCACTTTCTCTTTATTTTTTATTTACATACCAAAATAATAAATGTAGTACCTTCTACATAATTTGATGTTATTATAAATATGTTACAACCATATTCATTATTCTATCCATCCTATGAATGATAATGTCACCATGCATGCGTATGTACGACTTACCGTCTCCACATCGTGGTGTAAGTTGTTATTCAACACTATGTTATTTGGATGGATATAATGATGAGTAATGTGAATATAAATAATTAAAATTACATGATAATTTCTCTTTACAATTAATATACCATCCAATTCCACACCTTTTAACCATTAAAGAAATGATATCATCGCTCGTGTGTACGTACAACTTACCATCTCCACGACGTGATGAAATTCATTTCCACGTTTACCATTCAACGTCGATTATAAATATATATATTATTAATAAGTCTGTAATATATGAGATTATAATTCTACTAGATATATAGATATATATTTATATATGTACTTACATATATCATATTCACTTGAATCAGTTAAATATGATATGAAAACGGAAACAATGTTTATGCGTACGTACGGTCTACCGTCTCCATAAATGGTGTTTTCTATTTCATATATATATATATCTATTATACATATTTATATTCTAAGTATATATGATATATAAATAATGTTTTATGTTATGTAATTATTTTAATTATTATCTAAATGATACGATCAATAATAACAAGTTAAAACATGTATGATAAAGAAAGTGATTATTACCTGAAATGTTAATTTCACATGGAAATCCTTATTAAATGGGTAGTATAAAGACATAAATGAATCATTTATTATATAATAAATATAAATATGGTTCTGGTATAATTTAATAACATACTATGGTCCTTATATAAGAGGTTAAACGTACCCTCGACCAATAGAAAGTGTAAGGTAAGGGTTAATTCATCAATCACATTATTATCTGAGATTGTTTATGTGTAAGTATTCTCTGAGACATATTTATTATCCATGTACATTTTTTATAAAATAAATTTTAAAATTATTTTTTTAATGTATTCTTTTACTAAATGGTCATTTTAATTGTTTTAAATATTTATTTTTATAAATATTTCTCATTAATTTCAATGTTTTCAAAATGGTTTTAGGGATTTATTTATATGGACATGATTGTTTTAAAATGTCAATTCATTTAAAAGGGTTCAAAGTGTTATGGGTCAATTTGATTCAAAAATCTCTTTTAAATTAATTCCTTTATAAATTTGTGACTTTTAAATGATTACACAAAAAAAGAAATTTCTCTCAAAAACATTTTCTGATCATTTTCTACTATGTAAGCATCCTTTACAAGATATTATTCATGATAAAGGATGATTTATTATAATAAAATCTTACATATTTTATTGAATGAGTTATGATATGTTTGACTATGGATGTTCTATTTTTATACCCTTTATGGTTCATGGTTTAATTATTGGAATTTCATATGCTAGTTTTTATACGAATGTTTATGTTATTTTCCACATTTTCTTATGAGGAATGTAGTGGACTTAGTAAGTGACGGTTGGATCTCGTTATAGCTCCTTGATGAATTTGAAGGTATCGTGAGACAATTTAGTGTCTTGGAACAAGGCTGTGACAAAAATTTTATTTGTATTCTTGGCATAAGGTCTTGACTCTGTGGTAATAATGTCTGACATTAGGCATTCCCTGATTATGAAATTAATTATTACATGTGATTATTAGACTAGTAGAATATAAATGTGTTTAAGTAAATGAAATTATTTGATTTATCTTTTCCATATTATTCTAAAGTTTATGTTTAAAAGTATTGTCTTTTAATCTTATACATTTCCTTAAATGTTTATTCTTATTTATGATAGTTTCTATAATATTTTTATGCTTACTGAGCATCTGAGCTCACCCCATTCTTATGCATTATTTTTTCCAGGATGTGAAGAAGCACATTGTGATAAACCTAAAGGAATAGGCTAAGGTATAAGAGTGTATTCAAAGGTTACACAATGTTATTGTTTTTCTTTTTCATAATGTACTGTAAATCTTATGTATATATCTAATACTTCCAAGGCTACTAAACTAATCGGTCATTTGAGACATGATTCCTTATATCATGCCAATGTTATGTAATAATTCACCGAATCTGGGTAACTGAGGTCAGGGAATTACACATTATACTTTGAGAAAACTAAATCTTTCCCGCATATTATGTTATGAGTCAACATAATCATGCTCATGTACTATGTTGTGTGAAAGAATAATTGTTCCCACACATTATATTGGGGTGAAAAAGTCATACCCATGAATTATATCATGAGATATAAAACATTAACCAATTTATATTTGGGATATAATATACCTACCAATCTAATTATGATAAACTGTACATATATTTTACATAATAATACGAAAAAAATTCCTAATTCAATTATAGAATAATTACCCCATAGAAAGGAATTAAGCATTATCAAAGCTTCCATAAGAAATTATAATAAAAAATTTAGGAAATGAGGTGGATAATATCATTTTAAAATATCCTCATTGAATCATAATAAATTTTATGGGAAGTTTCCTCATATTAAAAACAATTTTATAATGTAATTGGATTGTTTCTTTGAAAAATAAGAATAAATAAACCAATATTTTGATAACACTTGTTTTTTTAAAGAATAAAATTTATTAAAAAGCGGGAATATAAATTAAAATGGAAACTATGGAATCATATATGTGATTATTCTTAAATAAAACTAAATAATATTATGGAAAAATTTGTTATTCTGGGGAACCATTAAGAAAATTATCCCTTTCACACTTCTTTAAAGAAGTAATAATTGGTGGATAATGATAGTACCAAAAATTTTAAAAAAATATTTATTTTTTAAATATATTAAATTACACAGCAAATAACCTTAATTAATCATATAAGTAGAGATAGATTCCTTTATTAATAAATATAAAGAATAATTTCAATAATTTGATGTATTCCAGACTAACTAGAAGAGAGAAGATTTGATCCACTTATAAAAATCCACTTTGTTGAATTGGGAACCAAATAGACATTAAATGGTATAAAGACATGAAAAAAGTAAAATAAAAACATAAGAATAAATTATGTTGGTTTGTATAGATAAAGAACTTTTATTTTTCACATAAGTGAATTTAGTCATAAACATTCTCAAATTCAATGTGAGATTGGAAAATAAATATTTATAGATTTGGTAATATTTAAATCAATATACTTTTAAATAAATAACATGATATAGGTTTTTTAAATCCCATGAATCATATTAAAAATGTGGTATATTTTATTTTTAAGGTATTATATACAACACATATAGAATAATGGTAGTGAATATATAACATATCTCAATGAGAGAAAATCAAGATGAGAAAATAATTACCTTTACTCCTTAATTCCACAAAATTGATTTAAAATATTATATAATAGAAATAATAATATTAATAAATTATTTAAGAACATTATTCATATCTATTACCATTTATACTATTGAATTATAATAATTAATTATACAAATATTAGTTTGTTATTGTTTATTATCATCATTGAATGTTAATAATTTTGATTGTTTTCATACAAGTTTATTAATGGAGATATGTTGATACTTATTATTTTATTCCAAGTTCATCATTCCCTGAAATTTCAAGGAATTTTAATAATTCATTTCAAATTATTTATTTAGTCCCATGTTTATTTTAAGGAAAATATGGTTATGGTTTGCACGAATGGAATATGTGATGAGCGTGATTTGGGTAATTTACCAAAAGCAACAAGTTATATTATAATGAAAAATATTTTTCCATTAAAAAATTATAGTGCCATATTAATGATATAAATTACACCTTAATATCATTCATTACATGTATTAATGTCTTGGTACTTATTCATGATTAATATGATGATGTTGGTACAACATCATTAATATAGGTGGTTGAACCGACCCCAACAAGAACATGATATACAAGTGAATGAGTAAGGGTATAAAGTAATATAATAGTGATAATTTTTTAATAACAATAATTATGTTAATATAAAATCATTATATTGGATAATGAGGTTTATAAATATTGAATCTAAATATTTAATTGAAATATATGTCCAAGAACAAGCTAATTACTTTGATGAACTAGCTCATTCTCGACATGGTTGCCTTTAGAATGAAGAATTTAGGATTCTTTATTTGAACCAAGGTTTTCAAAATTTTCATTAAAGATTTATTAGATGACAAATTTGAAGGTATTAAATATTTAAACAATGGAAAATAGTGGTATATAAGGGGTATAAGAGGGTTCCTTTTATAGGTGAATTTTGAGTTTCATTTCCTCAAATATTTATTCTTTAATGTACAAGGATTTGATTTTAAAAATTAAAGTTGATAAAAAGTGGATGAATAATGGATTGGGATGAGGTTTTTTATATATCCCTTATAAACTCATTTATAGATAAAAATTTAAGATATTTTATGTTTTTATCTCTTAATCTAACCATTTTTATCCTCATCGTACTTTTACCATGGTAACCCGATTTTTAACTCAGTAACTTATTTTTATGACTATAAATAATAATAATCTTATTTATTAATTTATAAAAACTATATCAAAATATTAAATCTATTTTATTTGATTCAATTTATAAAGGATATTAAAATTAATTTTAATTCATGAAAAAATTATGTGAAATTTTTTTTAGAAAAAAATACATTTTTATGAATTAAAAGAATTTATTTTTATCACATTACCTATAATAAAAATTAAATGAATCAATTTATACCATCATGAATATTATAAAAAAAATTCATTAAATTCATTTTTAATTAATTATTACTTTAATTCCGTAAGAAAAAAAAGATTACACATAAAAAATTCATCGAAAACTATTGTATAGATATAAAATGATTTTATTTTCATTTCTTACCAATGGATAATGAATTTATAAAGGATTAAAAGTTTTTATATGTATAAAAAAACATTTAATTAATTTTATTTATCAAAATATGGTAAATTAATCGTTTAAGTAAAAATATATATTATATAATTAAAACAATAATTTTTAACAAGAAATTTTTAGTTGGAGATAATTTATTAAATTAGTATTCCTCATTGATAAATAAATACCCCTTGGATGTTATTAATTTATTCTACTAGTTATCCTTTATATTTTATCAATAAGTTTTAATGGTATAATTCCATAAAAGTATTAAATTTAACAAAATTACATAATTTATAAAAATTGATTCATTATAATCAATGGTATTTTTAAAATTGAATTAATATATTTTAATTATTATTAAGAAATAATTTATTTTATTTTAAAAAAAATATTTATAAGGAAAACGTATATGCTTTTAAAATCTAAATAAACCATTTTTATATGAATGATATATTGAAATTAAAAAACTAGTAAGAAATTTAATTGTGTTATAACCAATGGTTATATACCATTATATAATTTTTATATAGTAGCTATATTACCCCCATTACCTCCTATAAATTTATTCCTTTTTGAAATCAAAATGAACAATTAACCTTCCATTTGTTTTACTTTCGTGTTTTGTAACATTTTTTCTTCATTTTTGATTTATTTCTCATTATAGGTTCTTTTATAATAACATTGATTATCAAGGGTGATGATGATCAATGGTATTTACCATTTGTAAAGGTATTATTCATTTCTATTTATTTTTCTCATTTAATTTTTGAACTTTTAATAGATGGAACTATCCATTCTATGTAATAAATGGTTTCATGTTCTTTTATTATAATATTCTGTTATGGGATAATAAAGGGTTTACAGATTAATTTATACCTAACATGGATTATTTTATAATAAATTTTAAATATTTAAATTTTATAGAAAAAGATAATTCTAAATGATTTACATATATTATATGTATATAATTTTATTCATAAAAATTAGGGTGTCACATTCTCCACATATTAAATAAAAGGCCAATCAATTTTAATTATCACTCATTGATGAAAATAAATGATTGTATACATGACATAAAAATGCACAAGAGATAATTTCTAATGAGTTATCAACTATACTATCTTATATAAGACTATTAAATTCATCATTTCCATCATAACATTCATATACCAAAAATTGATTTTCTTCAATAAAATATAATTTACCCTAATGAATGAGTTTGAAAATCCATATAATGGATGTAATTCCATGAAAATTATATAGTTATTTATACATAGATAAATGATCCAAGGTTGCTTTGGGACATAAAATATGATTTCACTATCATATAAATTTATATAAGATCTAATTATAGAGGTTTCATCTACACTGAAATCATATCAAATTTATCTAAAATGATAAATGTCCAAAAAAATAAAGAATAGAAGACTTTTAGACTTTGTATGAAATCATCACACCCATTAAAGTATTAAAAAATAATTTTTTGTCTCATAACATGGCAAATGATTTGATACCCATAGTAAAATTTCTAGACATAAAGGTGTGGGTAGAACTAGAATCAAATAGGAAATATCCAGGTCTTGAGTGTATGTTGAGTGTACCTTTTACCCTTCATTTTTGTGCACCCACTTCAAATGTTTTGATTGTATAGGATTTACCTTTATACCCTGGATTTTTATGTTGATTATATCAATTATAATTATTAAGCACATTTTAGTGAACTGGTTGGAAATATATCTGAAATCCTTATAAATAAATAATTGAAGTGTGAGTGGTGCATTAGGTTGATCATTATTTCCATTCGCCATATGACATTTTCATTGATATGCTTCTTGAATTTCTCTTCCACACATAAAGAATTTACTTGTTTTTTTAGGAATTTCACACCATGTTTCATCCTATATCACCAACATATCATATGATTAATTTTAATTCCCCCAGATGTTTTATCATTTGTGATTCCCCAAAACTCCATTTTTCCATTTCACCCTCAAAACATGACAATAATATTAGGATAAAATCTTCATTTATACATTGATTTAATATTAGAAAATTTCTACATAGATACCAAAGTCTCATATTTCTAATTACTTTTAATATCTTGGTATTAGTCCATTAAATAAATGGAACATCTTACTTTTAGGTTCATACATAAAATATGAGTCATACCATGATAATATTATAGTGTTTTCTTCTTAGGTACTAATGGATTCATCCACCTCTTTTCATTACTAGTAATTATCTCCCCTTTTTAGTGAAAAGTGCATGGGGAAAATATTTATTGAAATATTCCTTCTTAAAAACATCTGCATTCAATAGAGTGGTTTTTTCCTATCAATTCATATTCATGATTTGTATCCATGATTGATAACTATCACATTATCAATGGTAAATAGATAAATCACATTTTTATACTCTATGCACTAGAATAAAAAAACTCATCTCTAGTGTCTTGATAAGTTTCATGGAAATTAGTGGATTATAATACCCACAAAAGGAGGATAGATGTTGAAATAATAAATACTCAATAATGTGTTGCTTCTTATTTGGTGTGTTAAGGAGATAAACATGGTCCATGTTATAATTAATACTATGATATAACATTTACATAAAGGTATCAAATCCATATCCCATCCCATTTAGTTGCTTATTGGAACAATCACCATAGTGTTCATCATAACCGTTGTTAACTCAGTTCAACCAGGTTCCAATGATTTATTAAAACCAAAAAAATATAGTGTGAGTTTCAAGAAATAATAACATGAGTAAGTAATTATAAGATAAATGAAATCAATACTTATATGTATTAAATTATGATATCTTAATTTGAAACTATAAGTTATTAGGTTCTTCATCCATAAATGTTTTTCAACATAGATTTTTTTATTTTTATCCTCATATTCTTTATAATATAACCCCCCAAAATAATTAAACCCCACTTTGATAACAACTGAGGTGACCAGGAATTACATGCATATATATTACATCATTTTGTATGAAAATTAATTATATATAACAATTAATCACAAATTAAATACATATTTTTAGTTTTTTCATAGATTATATACACAACAAATTTATTGTAAAAACACTTCCAATATCTCACACAAATAGTCTTTTCACACAAAACCCTTTTACAAATATCAGACATAATAATCATCCTCATAAACTGGGTATTGAAAACATAATAATGGGGTAATATCATATTCTCAGTAATGGTAAATATAAGATTTAAAAATCTATGGTCATAAGTGACCATATTATGGGAATTTTGGTATTATAAAATAACCAAGGTGCGTGAACATAACATAGGAGAATCATACCCAATTAAAAATTAGTTATAAAATCATGAGTCATGAAAAAAATAATTTAGTTTAACATAAGAAATGAAACATATAAATTTAGATTCATGAGTTAATAATCACTGACATAACTAGTGATGAGGTATAAAATAATGATTTGGTACAGTCATAAGAATATGAAAGCATAACATTGTGAGGAAACTAAATAATTCCCACATATTTAGTTTCAAAATAACCCAATAAAGACCACAAATTAAATTGTGGGAAAACCCAATCATTACCACACAATATGTTGTGAGAAAACCCAATAATTCCCACACATTATATGGTGAGAAAACTGAATAATTTTCATGTATTATGTTGTAAAAAAAATAATAAATACCATATATTATGTTGTGAGAAAACACAGTCACGCTTACAAATTATGTTGTGCGAAAAGTCAATCATGAAAATAAATTATCTCATGATACATAAAAAATTACCTAATAAACCTGAGCCAAATAATAAACCCAACCATCTCATAATGATAAACCATACATATATGTTTCATAATAATATCAAAACATTCATTATTACATCATAGCTTAATTACTACATGGTAATGAAATGGGTTTCCTAAAATCATCCCTAATTAATTATCAGAAATAATCTATAGTTAGTAGGTGGATGGTATCATTTTATAATTTCCCAATTCAATCATAAAAAAACACTAAAATATTTTTCCAAATATGAAAAGAACTTTTAACATAGCATTGGAATGTTACTTTGGAAAATAAGAAGAAATGTCATTTACGTTTGATAAATTATCCTTTAAGTGAAAACATTTATAAAAAATGGGAATATAAATTAATATATATAAACATTAAAAAGTTTTGAGGATATTTATTAATGAAAAACTAAAAATATTATGGGAAAATTGGTTCATGTATAAATTGTTTTAGAGAAGATATTCCTTTCACACTTTTGTAAACAGGTTATAGTTAAGTGAAGATGATGGTACTAAAAAATTTAAATGAAGAATCATTTTATAAAGAATTTATAGGTTTTTTATAAATACCTTTATAAATAATTTATGTATAGCTATGGAAATTCATACATAAATATAAATAATATGGACATTGAGGATAAATATTCCAAATCAGTATGATGAGATAAGGTCGACTCCACTTACAGGCATCCTTTCGGTTCAATTGTGAACCAAACATAGGTTAAATGATAATAAGGCATTAAAATCATTGTAATAACTATTATAGATGTACATAGATGAGTTTTTAGAGATAAATAACATTAAATCTTCCCAAAATAGAATTTAGTGATAAATAATCTCAAATTCAATGTGAGATTATAAATGAAACACTTACGACATTAGTATGTTTTGAATCAAAATCTATTGAAAGAAAGAACATGATTTGAATTTATAAACCCTGTGAGTCATATGAAAAATATATTATAAATAACTCATAGGGAAGTATGTACATCATGTAACAAAATAAGGTGGGGAATATAGAATATATCTCTATGAGAGAAAATCGAGATATGAAAACCCTTACCTTTACTCTTGAATTCCATGAATGTTCATTAATCACCTGTATAATAAACTTAATTTTCATACTCGGGCTTTAATGTTTCTGTGGTTCTGGCTTAATTCGGGGTTTGGGTGAGTCCCCATTTATTTTTTTGAGTGTTAATGAGAAAAATGTGTGTTTTGAGCTTGACGGCACCTGGTGCACAGGCATGGCACAGTTTGGAGATCGTACAGTCACACCCTGGTCATTGTGCAACCTGCCCGTCTTTGAAAATTAAAATGATAATTTAACGACTAATTAAATGATATTTAAAATAAAAATAAGAAAAGGAAAAATACAATTTAAAATATTGATAATATTATTAATGGGAATATTATCATTATTATCGGGATTAAATATTAAGAATAATATTATTAAAATTATTGTTGTTATTTTTATTAAACATGAAATGAATATATTATTATTATTATTATTATCATCATCTTGTTATTATTAATTAATTAATTTATTATTATTATTATTATTATTATTATTATTATTATTATTCTTCAGGCCAGTGCATGGGAAATACATGGTTAGCGAAAGCTGTGCAGACAGCCTAGGAACTCGTGCAGCTGTATTATTCAAATTAATAAAATAAAATAAATAAAATGAGAGAATTCTAACCAAAATAATAAAATTATCATTATTGTAGATAATATACTATTATTATCAAAATATATTAATTTTTTTATTAAAAATTATTTTTATCGAAATAATTATTATGAATGTTATTATTATTTTGAGTGTTCTAATTAATTACTATTAGTATCAAAGTTATTAATTATTGTTATCATTTTTAATTATTTTTATTATGATGATTATTTTTAACTTCTTTTGAGGCATTTTTAAAAAAAAATAGTGGGGGAAACCCTTAAATGGTGCGCAACACCCCCTCTCATATCTCTTCTCTCCCCATGCTCTAGCAACCCACAAATCCTCCCCCATCGGCACACCATTCTTCTCCTGGCCGTCATGGATCACCATCTAGCCCCCTCTCCCTACTTCTCCTCAGCATGACGCGACCCCTCCCCCCTTCTCGTCCCGATCTATGGGCCCCCTCACCTTCGACCAACCCCTCTCCTCCAGTGGACCCTCTACCTACGTGCACCACCTTTGGCCGATCTCTCTCACTAGTGCGCCTCATTTTGATGATTCACCCTTATCTGTACATCCTTCCCCTTCACCAGTGAAAGCTGAACCATTGTGCACCCCTTGCTTCCAGCGCAACCTCCCCTTTCCTACATCCTCTCTAGTGACCACAATTTCACCGGCCCACCCTCCTTCGATAACGGTTCTCCCCCTTTCGGTAAGGGATTGTTTTTGGGGGTTCTCCATTGAATTGGTTTTGGTTTGACCAAACTCTAGATGTTAGGGATTAATTTGTGGGTTAAATCCTAAATGTGATGCATTCAATCTGGTTGTGTAGGTTTGTTTTATCTTTTCGCGGGTGTAATTGAGGTGAGTTTGACACTTCATACTGATTTATGGGTGTTCTTTATCGGCTGAGGTAGGTTCCCCCTTGCACATAAATTTTTAATTTATGATTTATTTGTTTTATATATTTTTCATTGTTTGTGATATTTAATTAGAAACATTCAATTTTTAGAAAAATTTTCCTTATGTGTAATTGGGTGGAAATGAATTTTCCATGTGAAAATTTGGTATATTTTGTGTGAAAATGTTGGTGTATTTCTTAAAAATAGTTTATAAGTTATTTGAAAAATTTATTATGTTTTTAAGATACTACAAATCACAATTTGAAATAGTCTTGATATGTAGTTGAACATAGAGAGAGGGTTTTATGTGTGTTTTTAACGTAAAAGCCTTGGGGTGTTTCTTGAAATTGTGTTATAAATAATTTTATTGGTTTACTAAACTATAAATAAGTGTAAAAAAAGTTTGAAAGATGTTTTTAAGTGCACATGATTTTGAAAATTTATTTCAATGCATGGTGTGTTTTTGTTAAGTTGTACATGACGTGTGTTTTGTTAAATGGCACGGTCAACACTTGAAGGTGGACAATGATTTTTAAATGAAGCATGATTTTCTTTTTGAAAAAATGAATTGTGATGTTCAAAATGGTGATTGGAGTTTTTAAATATATATTTTCACATTAAATGATTGATGGTATGCCTTTTTTGGAACTTGGAAGAATGTTTTTGACTTGAAAAGTTATTTGGATTGACTAAATTGATTTTCATGTATGGTTTTTTATAAAAGTATGGTTTTTTAAAAAAGTCATAAAGACTGTTTGGCACCTTTGTTTATTCTGTATGTTTTATCTTGGATTTAAAATGCACATAGACACTTTTTGGTGAATGCTTGGTCTAAAGGCCCTTTTGGCCCCGTTATTATGATGATAATGTTTGTTAATGTTATGATAATTATTTCTATGTTTTTTGGTAAATGGGTGAATGTTTTGAAGCTAAAGGCCCATTTAGCATTTTGAAATGGTTATTTAGAAAGCCCCTCTTGAGTCAGGTCTCCTTCCGAGTTGGTTAATCATGAGTTTGGAGGGTCCTTGTATGGTAATTCCCACATATGGTAATTATTTTATGTTAGGGGACTAAACATGAGGTAGATGGGGTGGTTCTAGATGGAGTGGTGTGTGTGGTTATAGACATGTGACTTATTTCCGGAGTGGTATGGCACACCCCCTTGTAAAATATACACGATAACTTAGAATGGAAACGTGGTTTACTGAGAATGATTACTGCACTATTTTAAATTATGCATTGGAAAGTGGCCCATAGTATGGAGATATTTTGTTAATATTGTTATGGGATTGGGCCCCTCGACTAAGACAATAAGGGAGACGGTCGGGTGTTAAGGAATATTGATGTAATGGAGTAGAGCATGCCTTTGGGATGAGTCACATGTATAGTATGTTTTGGTTCTCCTTTGAGTTCATAGGATTTCCCATGTTCCTTTGATACTAGTATGGTTAGTGTCATTGCCCTCACTGTGTAGGATCAGATTCCTTGTTCTAGGTTTTGGTATTAGTCTGGAAAATTATAAATGTGATTTTTTTTAAATGGATTTCGAGGTATATGTTTTAATTTAGAAAACATTCTATCTCTTTTACTTTTAGGAAAAATGATCACATTTTATTTTTCCCCCCTCCTTACTTGCCTTATTCTTTATTTTAAATTCATGAGTGGAATATATTATCTTTATTTGTTTTAAAATACAATGTCCGGAAAACCTATGATTATATTTTAAAGCTCAAATATAAAATTGGTGTTTCTTTTATTTTAAAGGTTGTTCATTAGGAATATAATAATATGGGCCTACCTATTGAGTTTTAATACCCATGCATATAGTATTTAATTGTTTTTAGTTTCTACTGTAGGTTTATCTTTGTTTCAATCGATTCGGGTGATGGTTTGTGTTTGGTTGGAGAATGACCCAAGGGGTTACAAAGAGGTGCTATTTGGGGTCAGGTTCAGTTTGGTTTTTCATGTTTGTTTTATTTTTTAGTTTTGATAACTCTTTTTTTATAATTCAAATGATGTAAATTATGTAATTCATTTTGACTTTGGGTTGTTTTTTATCTGTTCTATATTCCATTTTTTTGTTATTGGGAGAAATTGTACCCATTTCTTATATTGATTCTCTTGGTGCTTATAGCTAGCCTGAGAGGATCGGGAATGCCTCTCAGGCCTTGTCATAGATCGGCTCAGGTGACCGGTTTAGGGTTGACCTGAGTTGGTTCTTGACAAGATGATATCAGAGTAGGTCAACTCTTTTTAGGACCTTTCTTTTAGAGTGACCATCATTATATGGGGTGTCAAGGTAGAAAGAGTAGGATTGTCGGGGCTTGATGTGCAGGAACGAGAAGGACATCATGATCCCTTTCATGTTCTAAACCTCTGGTTACAAGGGGATGTCCAGGTGTGTCGATGTATTAAGGTTCTTATGGTCTTTTCGGTGTTGGGAAATAAAAATGGAGGTTGGAAATTAGTCTTCGTGATCTTATAGGGTCTGGAAATCTATGTGCAGTTGGGGACATTTCCTTATAATTCTCTATGTGATGTTGATGTGACTGGCACATGGATGCCAAAAATGTGTCTGAGTCACCTATCAACACTTGTTCCCCCCTTGTGGGTCATTTGGGTTTTCGTTAATTATAAAGTTGTTTTGAAAAGAACCTTTTGGGCCAATTGACCAATTTAGTTAGGTCATTGGTTCCTCCTCATTGACTAGAGTGCATCCCCGTGAAGAACCAATGTCTGTTTAGAATGTGTTCATGAGTGACCTCCCCAGTGGTAAACCCTCCATTTGATCAATGAAATGAGTTCCATCTTGGAATTTCGAACTTGAATCTACCTCTTTCCTAATTTAGTTGAGATGATCCTCTCACAATAAAAGCTTGGTGTTGACTTTTTTCGTAAGAGGATATTATGGACATTTTCAAGAATCATGTGCTTGATGGGACCTGGCATAGAAGGAGGAGTTTCATTCGAGTTTTTTTAAAGCATGAAAGCTAAGAAATAGATGCTTCAACCATCAGAGCTCCAGCCATTGGTCCTAGAGTGAAGCTGGAATGTAGTCAGGATAACTCCAATAGTCTGCAAAGGATTAGGTCTATGTTTTTTTCTCTACGTGGGTAGTTGAGGTAGTTTAAGCCTCCTACGCAGTAGTCTTGTTTTCTGTTGTTCCACTTTGTGAAAGGTGTCATGGGAAATTTGTTTCCTTGTTTTCACTACTCTTAGTGTGAATGTTTTCTCCTTAGTTATAAGGAGGCATAGTCATCTTGTTTTCTTAATATCTCAGTGGTTTGTATTATTTTTAGGGTGTGAAGTTGTTGGTATAGTGATGGTGGTTGTTTTGATACCCTATTAGTGGGGCCCTTCCCTCCCCTCCCCTATGGAAGGGGTTTTTTGGATTTTATGGAAATTATTTGAGTTTGGTTAATCTCATTTTTTCTTATGGTGTGGAGACCCATCGCGAGTCTTTTTGAATTTAGTTTTGGATTGTTTCTTATGGTGGGGAGTTTTTTCTGGCCTCCCTATGTTAATATCTCAGTTTCTTCCTTGGTATGAGTTCATTTGGATAGTGTTTAAGGTATTTATGTTTTAAGACAGGTTTGGGCGTTGTAAAAGTTCTATATTTTTTAGACCAATCAACTGGGGGTGTTTACGCTTTTTGGGTCGGGTAACACTAACTGGGGAGTCCATCTTAGTCTCCCGATTTCTTCTTGTCATCCTTTCACACGTTGGTGGTGTTTTTGTGATCCCTTCATTGTCGATCTTTAGGGGGCTCCTTGAACAATAAGGGAGCATCAGTTTCTATTTTATGGTTTGGCATTGGTATGACTTTCTGGGGGCGAAAGTCATTATGGTGGAGAGAATTTTCTCAACCGAGTTTTAATTTTTCCATGGTTCTAGTTCGGTTCGGGGTTCATATGAGTCCATGTTTAATGTTTTTGAGTTTTAATTAGAAAAATTCATGTTTTGGGCTTGACAGTACTGGGTGCACAGGTAGGCACGATTTGGATACTGGGTAGTCGCGACCTGGTCACCGTACGACTTGCCCATCTATGTAAACAAAAATGATAATTTAATGACTCATGTAATGAGAGTTAAAATAAAAATAAGAAAAGGTAAAATATAATTAAAAATACTGACAATATTATTAATGAGAGTATTATCATTATTATCATGATTAAATTTGAAGAATAATATTATTAAAATTATTTTTATTATTTTTATTAAAAATGAAATGAAGATATTATTTTTATTTTTATTTTTATTTTTATTTTTATTTTTTTTTTATCATTATGAAATTATTAATTAATTAATTAATTAATTAATTAATTAATAATAATAATAATAATTCATTAGGCCGATGCGCGGGCACCGCACCGTTAGTGGATGCCATGCGGTTAGCCCGGTTACTCGTAAGGTTGTGGTATTCATATCAATTAAATAAAATAATGCAAATGAGAGCGTTCTAACCAAAATATTAAAATTATTTTTGTTTCAGATAAAAATACTGTTATTATTATTATTAAAAAATTCATATTATTTTTATAATTAGAAATTATTGTTATCAAAATAATTATTATGAGAGTTCTTATTAATTACAATTATTAGTATTAAAGTTATTAATTATTATTTCCATTATTTTTATTACTTTCATTATTATTATTATTATTTAATTGTTTTAAAGTTTTTTTTAAAGGGGGCCTTAAATGGTGCGCAACACCCACCCTCTTCTATTTCCTCTCTCCCTGTGCACTGACCACCTACGCACCCACCCCCATTGGCACACCATTCTTCTACCGTCTGGCATGGATCTTTGTACAGTCCCCTCTCCCTGCCTCTCCTTAGCAGGGCACAACCCCCTACTTGATCTGATCTATGCCCCCCTCACCTTCGACCAGCCCCTCTCCTCCGGCTGGCCCTCTACCTACATGCACCACCTCTGATCGACCGCTCTCGTCGGTGCGTCTCCTTCTCGTAGTTCCCCCTATCTGTGCATCCTTACGCTTCACCAGTGTGAGACAACCTACTATGCACCCCATACTTCTGGCACTATCTCCCTTTGTCGACCACCTCTCTAGCAGCCGTGATTTCACAAGCGCACCCTCCTCCAGCTATTGTTCTTTCCCTTTCGGTAAAGGATTGTTATTTTTGGGGTTATCCCGTCATAGTGTTTTGGTTCGACCAAAATATAGATGTCAGGATTTAATTTGTGGATTAAATCCTAAAAGTTGGGAATTCAATCTGGTCGGGTAGGTTGGTTTTAGCTTTTTGCGAGTGTGATTGAGGTGTGTTTGACATTTCACACCGATTTATGCGTGTTCTGCATCTGTTGATGTAGGTTCCCCCTTGTACATAACGTTTTAATTTAATATTGAACTATTTCATGTATTTTTCACTATCTGTGATATTTAATTAGTAGCTTGTGATGTTTAGAATAATTTTATTTTTGTGAAATTGGTTGGAAATGAGTTTTCCATGTGAAAATTTTGTATATTGTGTGTGCAAAGGTTGCTGTATTTTTTATAAAAAGAATTTATGTTTTTTGAAAAATTTATTAATTTATGAAAATGTTGCGAATCCTAATTTGAAAAAGTATTGATATGTGGTTTAACTTTGTGAGAGGGTTTTGGGTGTCTTTTTAACCTAAAATCCTTAGGGCGTTTCTCAAAAACATTTTATAAATAATTTTATTGCTTTAATAAACTATACAAAAGTGTGAAACACGTTTAAAAGATGCTTTGAGGTTTGTGTGATTTTGAAAACGGATTTTAATGTGTGGCGTGTTTTTGTTAACCTGCACATGACATGTTTTTGTTAAATGTCCATGTTGACTCTTTTAGGTGGCTAATGATTTTTAAAGTAAGCATGGTTTGTTTTTTTAAATTCACTCTGATGTTCAAAATGGTGATTGGAGCTTTTATATAGATTTTTGCACATTAAATGCTTGATTGTATGCCTCTTTTTGGAATTTAGAAAAATGTTTTGGACTTCAAAGGTAATCTCGATTGACTAAATTGATATGCATGTGTGGTTGTTTATAAAATTATGGCTTTTTAAAAAATGTTGTAAATCTTGTTTGGAACCTTCATATGTTCTGTGTATTTTATCTAGGCTTTAAAATTCACTTGGGAACTTTTTGGTGAATGCTTAGTCTAAAGGCCCATTTGGCCATGTTATTATAAAGATGATGTTTGGTAATATTCAAAAAATGGTTTCTATGTTTTTTGGTAAATGTGTGAATGTTATATAACATTTAGAAAAGCTTATTTTGAAAACCCCTCTTAATTTGGGTCTCTTACTGAGTTGGTTGATCATGAGTTAGGAGGGTCCTCAGAATGGGACTTCCCTCGTATAGTAATTATTTTAAGGTAGAGGACTAACCTTGAGGAGGAAGGGGTGGTGCAGAATTGTGTGGTGTGTGTGGTTATAGATATGTGACTTATTTTTTGAATGGTATGACCCACCCCCTTGTGAAATATATATGGGAATATACCATAAAAAATAAGTTCACTAAGAATGATTGCTGAAAATGTTTAGATTATGCAATGCCTAGTGGCCCTTAGAAAGGGGTTATTTTGTTAAAATTTATATGGTATTAGGCCCCTCGACTAGGACAGGTAGGGAGATGGTCGAGTGTTAGGGTATTATGATGTCATTAAGTAGGAAATTCCTTCCATATGAGTCACATGTATAGTATGTTCTAGTTATCCTTTGAGTTCATAGTATTTCCCATGTTCCTCCGATGATAGTATGGTTAGTGCCATTTCCATCGTTGTGTAGGATCACATTCCTTGTACTTGGTTTTGGTATTTTTCTGGAAAAATTTAAATGTTCATTTTGTTGAAATTTGTTTTGAGGTAGATGCTTTAATTGAGCAAACATTCTTTCTTCTTTCACTTTTTTTGAAAAACGATCACATTATATTTTGTTTTCCCCTCATTTATTCCATTTTTACTTGTTTTAAATTCATGAGGGAAATTGATTATCATTGATTGTTTTAAAATTAAAATTGTAGAAAACCTATGTTTATATTTTGTTGTTAAAACTTTAAATTTTTGGTTATTTTATTTTAAAGGTTGTGCATGGGCAATAGAATAATATGGGCCTACCTACTAAGTTTTGATACTCATGCCTATAGTTTTTTCATGTTTGTAGTTTTTGTTGTAGGTTCATCTTTGGTTCAGTAGCTTCAGGTAAAGGTTTGTTTTTAGTTGGAGAGTGACCCATGGGTTCACATGGAGGTGCTATTTGGGGTTAGTTCACCATCCCAAGAGGATGAGGAACGACTCGTGGGACTTTCTGTAGATCGGCTCAGGTGACTAGTTCGGAGTCGACTCAGGTTGGTTTGGGACATAATAATTTTAGAAACATATTTTAAAACATTATTAATAGATTTTATGTTTTATACTCTTGAATTATAATTAAAAATTATATATATTTTAGTTAGTTATTATTTAATTTCAACCTATGATATTAATATTTTTGTTTATTTTTGTATAAGATTCATAATGATGAAATCAAACAACAATCGTTGACAACATGTTCATTATTGAAATTTTATTCAAGGTTGTGGGATAATTTTTTTTCAAATTATTTATTTAGTCCCATATTTATTTCATGGAATGTTTTGGTATGGTTCATGAGAACAAAATCCATAAAAATCATGCTCCAGGAAATTTACCGATAACAACATGTCACGTTATAATGACTATTATTTTATGTGTGTCAAAATTATAGAATAACATTAATGAAATATATTAAACATCAATTTCATATATGATATGTATTAATTTTTTCATATTTTTTCATGATGAATTGATGATTTTGTTATGTCATTCTTTATGTAGGTGGTTGAACTGAACTGAATAAGAATATCCTATACAAATGAATGAGTAAAGGTATGAACAAATATAATAAAAAATTAATTTTATAATAAGAATAATGATTTAAATATAACATTTTTATAATGTTTAATGTTTCATAGAGTGGATGGATATGATAATGTAATTGAATAAGATATTGAATAATTATGAACTTATATTAATGAATTATCTCATTTTCCACATGTGTTTCTTTAGAGTGAAGGATTTGGATTCCTTATTAACACTAAAGGTTCTCAAACATGTACTAAATATTTAGTATAGGCATAATGGGTAGTGATTTGTGAGTAAACTAATGGAAATCAGTGGTATATAAGGGGTTGGGAAGGGGTCATTTATAAGGGAATTTTGAGTAGCATTTCCGTAAATATTCATTCATTATGGTATAATTTTGTCATTATAAAAGGATACTGAATTAAAATTAAGAAAAAATAGAGGTGGGATGTTTTTTTCTCGCAAATTACCTTATAGAATCATGTATAGATAAGGTGTTATGATTTTTTAAGCCATCACCACTATGTTTAACCATTTTATACACCATAATTTCTTTACCATGCTAACTCAATTTTTACCTCTGTAACATATTTTTATTACTAAATGTAACAACCCCAGCTCTAGTAACCTAGAGTAAGTGTCTAATTTATTACCATGGTATAAGATACAAGGGATAACATCACCAAGTATCAATTGGTTTATTATTCTTGAAGAATAATATATGAACATGCTTCCCTTATTACATCAATAATAAAATATGAAACATGAAAAAAGAAAATGATCTTCATCCTTGAAAATCATTAAATGATTTATTATTTATATCATGGGTAAAGGAAAAAAATGAAAGTGAACTCAAATGATTAATAAGGGTTATGTATAGTGGAATATATCATGAGTAAATAAGGAATAATAAAATTTCAAGGTAGATAACTAAAAACACATGCCATTTAACCAATAACTTTATCGTGAAATGCATCCATTAAAAATATTAATGTAAAAATATCATGTATAATAATAACTTAATTCTCAATGAAGAAAATGAATACAATTATACATTATAATTTTATACATCATGATATCATTACCATCCGGGCCTTGTGCCAAGACAGTTTAATTGATAGGTAGGTAGACAACGAAAACATATTTAATAAGTTTTTCTAACTAGTTTGTCTCATAATAATTGTCAATGAATCGAGGGGAAATGTAATTCTAGGCCCCAACCAGTACTAAAAGTCCAATTTATTGCTCATATTTTCAATGATCATTTTAATTCATTAAAAATATTCCCTGCCAATAAATATCGTTATTGAGTAAAGGATAAAGAATATCATGATTTCACTATTCAATCAAATAATTTTCATAATAAAACCCAATTTTAAGAATTGGTATATGGTTTAAAAAATTATCATAACCATAATACAAATATTTTGGATATTTAAGAGAAATTTAATGTTCAGTGAAATATGATTATAATAATGTTAATGTTTCAAAATAAATTTAATGAACACTAAATTAACAAGGGAATATTTTTTTTCAATTGATCAGTAATATAGATTATTTAGTTAAATAAAGTCCTTTAGATAATAGTAGTAAAACATTAAAATAATTTTTCAATAAAGTGTTAATTTTAAAACCATTTAAATCTTGTTGAAGAAGCTAAATATCATTGAACAATTATTCACTTTTTGAAAGTATATTATCATCATATATGTTAAAAAAGACATTCCTTTTGATAGTTTATAAATAATATCAGTAATTTACCTTTCAATAAACATTATAATTATTACTTTAAAACCTTTAAAAAATCGTGGATATCATATAATTTTAGTTGAAAATAATTTGGTTAAATAAAAATAACTTTTGTAAGACAATTTAAAAAAATATTATTATAAAAGAAAAATATACCCGATTAATAGAGAAATAAGATAGTTTTTCTTTTAAAAATATATTTTCTTAATTAATGTTACAAAGATATTATTTTTTTTAAATAAAGAAAATAAAAATATATATAGGATAAGAAAAAAAGTGAGTTCTTTAAGGCTTGATTATAAAATTACTTCAACAAAAAATATAACCATCCCCAGAAAAATGAGATTAGAAAATAAATTCATACCACTTTAGTAAATTTTTCAATTTTTACCGCATGGTGGAGTAAATTTAATTGAATCATTATTTCTCATAAAAAAATTTATATTCAGATTAAAAACATTAAAGGGTAAGTGTATACACAATATAAAAGTAAATAGGTGAATAAAACTAAATATGTCTCAATGGAGTGGAAATTGAGACAAAATCCCTTACCTCATGCTTGCATTTTTTTGAAAATGATTTAACCTCTTTTATAATGGGTTTAAACTTGTTATTAATTTAAACCAAAATAATATTTATATTTATTATATCATATATTATCCTTTTATAAAATCATATCACCCAGTCATTAACAATCATTCATTATTTCCATTATTTTGGGTGTTCACAACTTCATTTTCACAGGCATGTTTTGTCATGGAAACTCTAGATCATGTGTATAGGATATAGTTAAATTATCTCAATAATGATATTAATATTAAAAATATTATATTTATTCATTATATTTTTTTGTAATCATTTTTTAAATGTGGACTTGGAAAATGAATCGCATTGCTTTATAGAGCCTATAGGCCATACATATACATAACCAATGTTATCATTTATTAATGGGTGAAAAGATAAGGAATTGGATGATATATTAAATTTAAAGAATAAATATTATCTAATATTTATTATATATATTAATTGGTTACATCACTAGTATTATCCATGTTAGTCGGTAATGTAAAACAAATTAAATTGTTATGTAAGGTTATAGGCTCGTGTACACAAGATCGATTGCTTTGTGTCCAATTGGATGGAGAGGGAGAAATAAACATTATGGAATAAAAATAATTAAATATTAGTATATGGTAGTTATTTATGTTGTTATATTTTAATTTTTAGGAAATAATTGATGGTGGTAAAATAGAAAGTAAAAAAGAAAGAACGTTGTTAGAATGATTACCTTATCTTAGAAAATCCTCATATGAGTATCTTAATAAAGAATATAGGATTGGTATTTTGGGAAGAAAAAAATCTCAATAACATGTATAAGGATATTGGGGAGTCATTTTTGTAGAGTTTTTTCAATATATATGGCTATATAGGTTTGATAAAGTGAGGGGAGGAGGTTCCGTTTTATAATTGTGGTGAGTATCACACTTGTAATTTTTCAATGTTTTAAAATATTATCAAGTCACTTTCTTGAAAAAAAATTTCCAAATAGATCATATTTGAATTTGATAAGTTTAATGTATAAATAAAACCAACAAATGGTTTTTAATAATATTTTTTAGGCCATTTTGACCCTTTTCTTTTTAGATTAACCTCAACTAAACCCATTTCAACCTTAATAGTTATAACCAATTTTTACTATTTATTATGAAAAAATTAAGTTGAAAATATTGTATAATATTAATTAGGATGAATGAAAATATGAAATAAATTTTATGAAATTCAATTCACAAAATCGGAAGAATATAATTTAAGAATAGACCCACAAAACATGACGTAAAACAATTTTTCATGAAATATATTTTTCAAGCATAAGATGACATTATATTAACTATATGAATAATAATAATCATTATATTGATTTAAATTAATATATTTAAATAAATAATATATAAAATCCATTTAAATAATTCATTAAAAAATATTATTTTAAATAGTTAAAATGGAATCACATTATATATTTAAGAACAATTTAATGAAAAATATACCCTTTTACATCCAAATGATCTTATATTAATTTCTATCCAATTGATAATAAATATGTGAATATTTATATATATTATAAAATTTTAGTACATATTAAAGGTGTAATGGTTTAATACTACATTTTCAATTATTCATAAAGCTAATTTATGTTGGAAGATTCTAACAATTCATTGTAGGCTTATTATGACATAGTAAGTTCAAAATAGATATTTATTTGATAAAATTAGAATTTGTGTCCAATGAAATATTAAAATGATCATTACAAAATTTTCACCTACTATAATTGAAGCTTTGATGTTACATTTTTCCATCATTTAAAAATGTTTTCCTCAAAAGTTTCCTTGATGTAACTTTTTAAACAAATGAGGGTAGTTATTCCTAACAACCTCAATTTACCACATTTTTTCCTCTATTTTATGATATATCTAGAGTGACTTTACCATTTGAGTTTCTTCATTCCTCACCACTTATTCTCTAGTGTTAATAATACGTGGGATAAATTTTCTTTTCTTACCGAACATTATAACACCCTTCTATGAAGATACTTTCAAGATAACATGTTCTCCCACTTGAAATCTAAAATCATGCCTTTTCTTTTAGGTATAACTCATTTTACTACATTAAGTTACTTTAATATGAGACTGAATAATATTTACTAGTATATTTATATCCTAAAATTGTTTTGGGCCAAGTGGATTACTTTCACTTGCGTCATCCCAATATGTAGGAGTATGAAATATCTTACTATATAATGCTTCATACAATTCCATTTGAATAATTGAAAGTAATATAATGTCATAGGAAAACTATTCCAAAGGTAAATATTGATCCCACATTCCCAGTAAGTCATGTGAGATTTATATCAACGTGTCTTATAATGTTTTAATAGTACTTTCAAATTGTCCATAATTTTGAGGATGATAAGTGGTGCTCAAATTATGTTTGGTATCAAGATCCTTCTGAACATTTTTCCATTTTTGATGCAAATCATAAATCACAATAAAACATAATTGAAAGAGTTTCACAATGTATTCTTACAACATAAATAATATATAGTCATTAAAGGAATCCAAGAGGTAAATATTCTCTTATAACATGGAATTGTACACTTTTTTTAGGTGATCATCACTGACCCATATTGCATATTTTTTTTTAAGAGTCTTTGGTTGTCTAGTGAAAATGCCCATATCAATGTCATCCCATTTTCACATTGGAATTAGTTGATATTTCATGACTACTATAGGATGTTGTATAAAATACTTTATATTTTTATAAACCAAGTATATTGATACATAATTTGTAATTTCCCACATCTTATTATCCTTCCAAAAATGTTTCTTCAAATCACTATTCATCGTAGCACTGCCATGATGTATGGAGAAATTGGAGTTATGAGAATCATCTAGTAATTCAATTTTTATCTTAGGTATAGAGGGAACAAATATCCCCTTTAAAAATTTCATGATATCATATTCATATACAAATTCTTACAATTTTTTTATAATTCAATATTGTAATTATCTTTTAAAAATTCTCATCACCAGGCTAAATTTTTACATCTTTTCTAATAAAGATTGTTTGTAAATAATTTAAAAGATTATTAATGTTCCCCCATACTTAATAATTCCAATATCTATATTAATTGAATCCATAAACATATGATCCCTGTCAATCCTTATTTTTTTAGGATTCCATGATAATTTCTGCTCAATGCATCCACTACATTATTTACTTTCCCTAGGTTATATTATATCGAGAAATCATAATCCTTGAGTAACTTAATATAATTAATTTAAATCTTGTTGAGATATTTATATGAATTTTTTTGAGACTCTTAATATATGTTTATATCTCACATATTTCAGTATAGAGATGATGTCTCTGTATATTTCAAGAAAATATTATTGCTGCCAACTCAATATTATAGTTTGGATAGTTTTGTTCAGGAATATTTAACTTCCTTAATGCATATGTTATAAATTTATCATTTTAAATAAGGAAGAAACCATGTCCCTTTATATTTGCATCACTAAATATATTAAAAATCCATCATTTCCTAATGGTAGATTGTAAATCATAGCATTGACCAATATCATATTTAATTCATCAAAACATTTTTCACATTAATTTTTTCATAAAAACCTAACCCTTTTACATGTAAGATTGTTTAATTGGTAATAAAATCAAGAATGTTTTTGAAAAAATCACATATAGTAACTTACCAAAGAAATGATACTTAATTCATCAGTTATGTTATTTGGTGTAGACAATTGTTTGAATGATTTTTTCATCAAAAGATCAAATGAGATTATATCCTTTGAGATAATATGGCTACAAAAAGAGACCTTCTAAAGCCATAATTAACACATGATAAATTCATCATAGAACTTGTTTCTTCTAAATGATCTAAGAATGATCCACATGTTATTTTCATGGCCCACATTTCATTTAGAGTATTCTAATATATCATCAATAAAAAAACTAAAACATAATGGTATTCCTTCAAAAATAAATTTGTTAGATCTATAAAAATATAGGGTGAATTAGTTAATCGAAAAGAAATTATTATAAACTTTTAATGTATATACATCATATGAAATTCTATTTTCATAATATATTCCATCTTTACTGGCAATTGATGACACCCAAAATGAAGTTCAATATTTGAAAAATATTGAGCTCCATAATGTTGATAGAATAAGTCATCAATGAAAGGTAGTGGATACTTCTTCATTGTTATAATTTCATTGATTTCCCTATAATCATTGTAGAGACAGATAGATCCATATTTATTTTTAAAAATAGTACAAGGGCTCTCCAAGGTGAAACAATAGTGTGTATAAATCCTTTATCACACAAATACTCTAGTTGTTTCTTTAAATATTCAAATTACATAGAGTACATTATATAGGGAGTCTTCGATATAGGTATTAAATAAGGGAGTAAATACCTGGAAACTCAACTTCACACTATGGTGGATGTCCTGGTAATTTATTAGGAAATATATTAGTGTATTCCTATAAAATAGGTACACCCCCAATTTTAAGAATACCTTTTCACCATTAGATTTTTTTCCCCTTTTTGTAAAATAGTCCCATTTATAAGTGAAACTAGAGGTTGGCCAAGACATGACTAAGATGATGAATCCCCCATATAAAGATAAGTAGTTCCATATCTCCATCACACATCATAATTTACTTCTATTTACAATAA
The DNA here is from genome assembly GCA_963277665.1 of Viscum album. Lineage (NCBI taxonomy): Eukaryota > Viridiplantae > Streptophyta > Magnoliopsida > Santalales > Viscaceae > Viscum > Viscum album. The sequence goes on from OY728139.1 coordinate 501,483,626, forward strand.
TTTTTTTCATTATATTTTGAATGCTGGTCTATACCAAGGATTACATAAAATTCAACCATAGGTATAATAATAAAATATAAAAATAGGGAACATTTAGGTTTCATAATGTGGACAGAGTGACATATATTTGTTTTTATATGAATTCCACTAGGGGCTTGACTAAAAAATCCCTTCTTAAAGTATTAGGGAAAATATAATTCTCTTGGAAAACATGAAATATATAAAAGAGTTAACAAATATATAATCAAATAAAGAATTATTTAAATTTTAGGTTATGATTAATGTACCAAACAACACATAATTTGTAACTTCATCCTTATCTATAGTGATTTCATAATCTTGGCCTTCTCACCTTAACCTCTTCTATGGTAAGTACCCTTCAGGTTTGAGATATTGGTTTGATTAATTTTCCATTTTATTAATGTTGAAGTAATAGGTAGTAGTGGTATTGTTTCTTCATTTATATTCATTATCTAGATGAAACTTATCACTAAACATATAAAAAACCATCATTCCCTTCATGCATTATTTAGGTTTTTTTTTCACAGTTTTAAAATGATAGAAATTTCTTCGTTTTCTTCTTATTTATCGTGTTAACTTTTTCATGGTGTTCATCCAACCTACTTTTTTTTATTAATTTACCTTGAAGATATTGGATATTAAAAATAAATTTTCTATTTTCATGGAACATAATACAATTTCATCATATTACGGATTTTTTTGAGAAACCAATTCCATCCAAAGGCTTGGATTAATCCCTTCGAACAAATTGTCCATCTTGATTTCTATATTATGTATGCAATTCATAACATACTTCACTATTCTTGAAGAGGTAGAATCATACCCCAAAATACTTTATACTTCATTTAAATTTATGATGAGGAACTTTATCTTTATTTCAGTTTGTTTCTCATGAGGGAAATATTTATTGATGAATGTTACATTAAAAGGTCTCCATTCTATAAGTTATATTTCTTATTCCTTCCTTGTATTATTGATCAACAAAAATCGTTGATAAACATCACCGGTAAGATAATATATTTCCATTATAAATTTTATCCATTTCATCACATCCTAAGGCTAGAAATATCTTTTCAAGGGACTTAATCATTTTTCTCAACTACCATTATATTAGTATTTCCACTTAAATAAGGAAGCTTGTATCGCATGAACTGACCCAATATAGGTGAATAATATCATTGAAATTCATGTTTCTATTTATATGAAAGGTTATTAGTCATAATCTGGGTTATGTTCCCGAATATAGTCATGATATAATCTGATCCAACACCAATTTTAATTGTTTGTTGAGCAAGAATATTTTTAAATTATCCATGAGTATTGATACCATTATTTTGTACATGAGGAAAAAATGTAATATATTGTGTTAACACACAAAATTATGGACTTTAAAAAATTATATATAATTCTATATCAGGAGTAACACTTAACATGAATTGAAAATTTTCACATCTTTAATGTCAAAATCATAAAATTGGTTTCTTTGGGAATAACTTTAAATGATTAAAATATTTTCAAATAATTCATAATGGTTTATAAATAAATTTAGATTAAACCCAAGAATATCTCTTCAGAGTGTTAAACTAGGTTCTCATTAAAGACCCATTCACCATGCATCAAGATGATGGTCAAGATATACTTAACTGACTCTTTTTAGAGTTATTACCCCTAGATTGATATGTTCAAAAAACACATTCACTTATATTATCCATAAAGGGATGTGTTTCTAGGAAAACCACTTAATCCCTACCTTACTAAAACGTTTATGATATTTTACTACAGTTAATCATATCCTAAAATCCTATCATAGGGTTATATTCCATAATCTATGTTTTCCTAAATCTAGTTCCCAAGGATTCTACGAAAATTTCTTTGATAAAAACTGTAACAACCACAACACTAGTTACCCAAAGTTGATATATTATTTTTTACATTTGGATAAGTTACAAGGGATCATATTCTAAAGGATCAATCAATTTTGTAGTCTCAAAGAACTAGATATGCAAATGCTTCTGTTATTACATTGGAAATAAAATATAAAACATTAAAAAAAAGAAAATTTATACATCTTTGAAACACATTCAAATATTTATTCTTCATATCATGGGAAAGGAAACAAAACAAGGGTGAGATAAAATTTTCAATATGGGTTACATACATTGGTAGCTATCTTGAGTAAATATGTATAATAAATATGGAATGTTATATAACTAAAAACACATTCCATTTAATCAATAACATGAGTATAAAAATGCATCTATGGCTAATATAAACGCAGTAATATAATGGATAATAAAAAATGAATTTTTAATTAAGGAATGAATAATATAAGACATAATGATCTCATACAACATGATATACTTACCCTCAACGACAAGTTCCAAGATAGATTAATTGATGGGTAAGTAAACACTAAAAACAAATTTATCCAGTTTGGATAACTAGTTTGTCTTATAAGACATGTTGAAGCATTGAGGGGATATATAATTATAGGAACCACTCTCTATTACATTTATAATGAATTCCTCCTGTATTGAATTAAAAATTTAATTAATTTTCAATTTTCCTTATAAAAAAATATTTATATTAAGTAAAGGATACAAAACATAAATATTTACCCAATAAATAAAATAACCTACATAATAAAACACCATATGTAGATATGGTCTATAGATTGGGGAATTATCATAACCATGATAAAAATAAACTGGATACCTAATATAAATTTAAAGTTCAATGAAAAAGTATCTCAAGAATTTTTTTGTCTCAAGTAAATTTTAATGACTCTAAAATAAATAAAATAATATATATGACATTTAATTCATTAGAAATATAGGTTTTATAATGAAATAAATTTATTTGGAAAATATAAGAAAAACAATAAATTAATTTTTTATTAATTTTTTTATTTTTAAAACCATTGAAATATTATAGGGGAAGGTCAATATCTTAAAATGGGTATGCTAGTGGGAAATTCCACTATCACCATATACATTAAAAAGAAAACATTAATTTTTTATTTTTATAAAGAAATTAAAAAATGGACCTTTTTTGAAACATTATAAATATCAATTTTAAACCTTTAAAAAATTAAATTATAACTAAAAATTTCCTTATTAAATTATTTGGGAAAATAAAAATGACTTTTTAAAACCATTTTAAAAAAATATTTCCATTGAAGAAAACTATACCTGGTCAAAAGAGAGATAAGATCAATTTTTATTTTAAAAATTTCTTTCCATGATTACAGTTCCAAAGATAGTAATATTTGAAATAAAATAAAGAACATTCTTAAATACATATAGGATAATAAAATATATATATTTTAAGTCGGATAAATTATAATATTCCTTTAATAAAAAATATAAGCAACCCTAGAAAAATGATATTGTAAAATAAATGCTTATAACTTTGTTAACTAATAAATTGTAACCCCTTGAAAGGGTAACTTGAATAAAAACTTTAATCATTATGAATATATATATATATTCATGTAAAATAAAAAAAAGGGCAATATATACCCCACATTATTGTTACTAGGTTCATAATAATGTATATGTCTGAATGTGAGGGCAATTGAGATGAAATATCTTAGCACAAGCTTCCAATTTGTTGAACATAATTTAACCTCTTGTATAGTGTTTTTAAACAAGTTATTAATTTATAATAGAACCATATTAATATCTATACTGTCATATATGATCCTATTATTACATGTTATCCTAGATTCGTCAATAATTCTTCACCATTACCATTGTTTGGTGTGTAAATTGTTTCATTTTCTCATGCATGTTTTGTCACAAAAAATATGGTTATTGTATATATGATATAAAAACCTAATCTAAAGTGTTATATTAATTTTATAAATATAATATTTATTTATTATATTAATTTTTATAATCATTCTTGAACATTTGATATGGAAAATTAATCGCATTGCTTTGTGGAGATGATAGGTTATACATATGCACAAGCAATATTATCATTTATTATTGGGTGAAAGGAAAAATAATTATATGATATATTAAATTTTAAAAATAAATAATATTTCATAATTACTATGTATATTCATTTCCCCTCATTATTAATATCCATGCGAGTTAGTGATGGAAAGCAAATTACATAGGTTCGTTGGGCGGTACTCTGCCGTACACTTGAGAGATGGTTTTGTTTTCATTTTGTTGGAGAAAAAGATGGATAAATATTATTCAATAAAAAATAACAAATCAATATATGGGATAATATGATTTTATTATATGTAATTTTTAGGAAATTATTGAACGTGGTAAAAGAAGATAAAAATGAAGATCTTTGTTAAGACTATTACCTTCTCTTAGAGAAACCTCGATTTGTTCTCTTCTTAAGGACCCCAGGGATAGTCTTTTATAAAGACCAGAACCACAAAAATGTGTATAATGATTTCATGGAGATATTTTTTAATATTTTTGTATAGCTAAATGTCTCAATATTTGCAATAAAGAGAGGGGAGGAGGTTCCCATTTATAATTGAGGTGAGTGACACACTTGTAATCTTTAAAAGATCTAAAATATTATTTAGGCAATTTCATAGAAAAATGTCTCCAAAATGACTCTTCTTAAAATGTGATAAGGTGAAGTAAAAAATAAAATTAACCAATTAGGTTTAATAATTTTTTTATACAATTTTATCCCATTTCTTTTTAGATTAACCCGTGGTAAACCCATTTTTACCTTAACCGCAGTAACCAATTTTTACTGTTTATACTATTCATTTTGAACAAAAAAATTAGTTGAAAATATTACCTAATATTAATTATACAGATTAAAAATATATAATCTAACTTATCAAATTCAATTAATAGAAGTGGATGAATTTAATTAAAAATTAATCCCTCAAAACAAGACAAAAAATTATTTTTTATGAAATGAATATTCAAGCATAAGATGAACTTATATTAACTCTATGACTAGTATTAATGATTATATGAATTTAAATTAATATATTTAGATATATAACATATAAATTTCATTTAAATTATTCATTATTAATTATTATTTTAATTAATTAAAATGGAAATACATTATGCATTTAAAAACCGTTGTATGAAAAATATCACCTTTTACCTCTAAATGATCTTATATTAATTTCTATAAAATTGATTATCAAAACATAGTTAATTAATAATATTGTTTCGGTGCGGATGTGCGTCGGGTTACGCTGTTCCGCCAGGACGCGTTCGCGCGTGCACCCGTCAACCCGAGGGGACGGGCGCGCGGCTTGTGGTCCCGCAGTCCCGCTTTCCAAGGGCGGGCGGCATTCGTCCCTTATTCAGGGGCGTCTGCTCCTTGATCGAAACCGGGATGATGGGATGTCGGCTCCTCCTTCCTTGGACGTCTCGTCGGAACTCTTCGCCTAATCCGGGTCTCCCTCATAGACTTAAGAATGTTCGTGAATCTCGTTCCCGGCGCCATATCTTCATGGACACCGGTTAATTACGCTGCTTCCGCCTGGACGCTCCAAGGAGTCTGGGCGGGGCAGCAACCTGCGGTGAGAAGGCCGGGTGGCTCTGGGTGCTGGGGGCGTGTCGTAGCACTGCGGCTCTGCACGTCTGTCTTCCGTCCCTAATAGGGCTTCTCGAAGGCATGATGGCCTGAGGCATCCCGTACTGGGTGCGGGGAACTGTGTCACCTGAGGTTTTCCTCAGCTTCCCATGTTTAACACGGGGTATGCCGCGAGTTTAACGTCCAGCGGGGACGGCATCGGACCGATCAACACGAAAAGTGGATCAGATGACAGAACCCCTTGCGGGGAACCTCCGACGCTGGGGCCAGCACATGGGCGGCTTCCCAAGTAACGTGGAGTGGAGTGAAGTGGCATGACCCCACCGGGATGTGGCGGCCCGGGTAAGGATCAGGATGGATGATGGAGTGAAGAGCTTGGACCCCGTAGAGGCTTCCTACGTACCGCGCGTTAGCACGGATCAAAGTCAACGTAGTTCGGGTATACAGTTTAACGTCATGCTGGACGTCAGCAAGCCGACTCACGAAGAGGTCTAGGCCACCGGGCGGAGGATTGAACCGAACCACCTCGCACAGAGGGGGATGGAATGGCCGGGTGGATCACAGTTTCACGTCATGCTGGACGACAAAAGGAGAAATGGAAAAAGGGGGGCTGTGAGGAGACACCGTGGAGATACACACGGGCAGTCTCCCACAGGGGCGGATTCATAGGTGAATCGACACAAGCGTGAACCCTGGAGGGGTCCACTGATGGACGAACCGACGTGAATACGACCGGGACGACCAGGTGGCGGGCTTGAACCTCAGGGAGGCTTCCTACGTACCCTGTATAGAAGACAGGGATCAAAGTCCACGTAGTTCATTCTGTCAGGACTTACGCACTTGAGATAGCCCGGGTGGCAAAACTCAGTTGGAAGGGACTTGGACCGAAAGCAGAAGACACCTCGATCCCAGTCATACCCTCTACTGGCTTCGGCCGTGGGGAGGCGCAATGGAGATACACATGTGCAGCCTCCCACGAGAAACTAGGGGTTTGTAATACCCTGCCACCGTAGGGAAAAGCCGCTCCCATTAAATCGTCCCAAAAGGGGGACAATCCCGACATCCCTGCAGAGACGAGCGGGTGGGGGCCACATCCAAACCGGGGGAGACCCTGCGTGCGAGGCACGGGATCGAATGATGCGGATGGTTTAGCGTCTTGCCAGACGAAGTACAGTTTAACGTCGTGTGTTGAGGACGAGGCGGACGGTTTAACGTCTTGCCGGACGAAGTACAGTTTAACGTCGTGTGTTGAGGACGAAGCACTTGGCAGTTTAACGTCTTGCAGCGCGGACGATGGGGGCTAGGCAGTTTAGCGTCGTGCAGCTTGGATGTATGCTGAACAGTTTAACGTCTTGTAGCTCGGACGAGGTACAGTTTAACGTCGTGCAGGACGTATATGCAGTTTAACGTCATGCTGGACGAATATGCAGTTTAACGTCATGCTGGACGTATATGCAGTTTAACGTCATGCTGGACGTACGTGCGTGTCACTTCGCGCAAGCCTGGAGGGCCGCACGGGAAGACAACGCACGGTGCGGGCACCCAGGATGAGGATCATCGGGCGCCACGCAGGCGGGTACCCTCGGGGGGTCAAGGGAGGCGACCCTGGCGGATTGCGCGCAAAAGAGGAGCTTTGCGCGCAAAACCGCGGGTCGGCGCGCAAAATGGCGGACTGGCGCGCAATTGGGCCAGCGCTTCGCGCGCGGATGGTTGGGATTGCGTGCACCGGGCTTCGGATAGCGCGCGGGGGCAACGGCTCATTCTCTAACGAATGGCCACTTTGAAAATGGGGGGTGCGCGCAATCGGGCTGGATTGCGCGCACCCGGGGGCAATTGCGCGCAAGAGGCTTCTTTTGCGCGCAAAGGCCTTCGGGTTGAAATTTATTCAAAGGAAATGAGCCAAGGGGATTGCGCGCGAAGGCGGACCCCAAGGATCTATTGCGCGAAAGAAAGGAGGTTACCTGAAGATCGGCATTGCGCGCGGAAGGGGTTGGATTACGCGAACGAGCGACGCTTCGGATTCTGGCAACCTTCAAAACGTCGGGGGTCGCCTTATATTTATAGGCAACCCCGGGCGCGGAATCCGGTCTCGGGCGCGCAATTCGGTTCGCGAGCGCGGAATCAGGACCCAGCGCGCAAAGGGCGCCGCGCAGGCCGCGGGCGCGCAAAATAGCGCGCCGGCCCAGCGCATTGCGCGCATCCCGGGAGGATTGCGCGCCGCGACTCAACTTTGCGCGCGGGCCTCTGAAATTTCGCGCAAGTCCTCCGGGCCCTCCGGAACGTGCCTCTGACTCCAAATATCACTTCGCTTTCCGCATCCGGAGCTTTGTTTGGGAACAACGGACTTTTCCAGCGTCTACAAAAGCCCCCCCTCGGAATCTGATCGGCGAGAGGTCGCAACGATCGGGTTCCGAGGGAGACGTCGGAATGCCGAAATCCTGGGCTGCGCGGGACTTAGGCGCGCGAAAAGGGGCGCCGGGCGCGAAATTCGCGGCTGCGGTCGCGCAAAGCGCTTTCCGCGCAGCGCGGACCCGGCCTCGCCTATAAATAGGGCCCCTGGGTCTCGCGTTCCGTACTCCGGCCTTCCGCGCGATAAGCTCCAACGCTCTCGTGCGCGAAATTGCCTCTTCCGGTCGCGAAATTCGCCCGATCGGCGCGCAAAACCATCCGGATTTCGCCTGTCTTTGCGCGAAAACCCGGGACATTGCGCGACAGTCTTCCCAATTGTGCGCCGTCCTCTTGGATTGCACGCCAGCCTTCAAACTTCTCTACCGGCCTCGTCCGATCCCGCACGCTTCATTCCTTAACCCGCACGACTCCCGAAACTTCTGAGATGGCCGCGCACAGAGGAAATGAGGGGGATGCCGCCACTCGCAGGGCTGAGATGGCGACGAACGAGGAGGTTTACGGAGCCAAGGAGATTGTTTCCAACAATCAATCCTTGTTCGACTTACTGACGCCGGCCCAGAAGACATATCCCCTGTCGGACAACCTGCCGCTCTGGAACTTCGGCATCCTAGATGAGGTTCCGGTGCCAGGGTTCGAGATTGATGCGCCGCGGACCTGGGTGACCCGGGAGGACGAGCTTCTCCGCTATAACATCACCAACAATGGGCATCCTGCCAGGGAGACCAGACACTTGGATGTCTATGTCCTGAACCCGAGGACGTGAACCATTGATGGGGGTGAGCCTACTGCGGAGAATTCTCCAGCCCTCTACTCGAGCATATATCGCCAGAGCGTCACGGACGACACCAAGGGCTGGCTGAAGGACTGGGACTTGCGGTCTGGGGGCAATTTCACCAGTGAGTGGGCCTGGGCGTTCTGGGTACGCCACACTTGCGATCACTTCGCAGAGGAGCTGCGGTACATCGGCCTGTTCGAGGCGGTGTGGACGTCGCATTTCCACTTCTACCAGCAGTCCGAGCTCGGGCCGGAGCTGTTCACCCGATGGTCTCCGGATACCAACACCTTCCATCTTCACCATGGGGAGGTCGGCATCGGTCTCTGGGACATCCACTGCATCGGAGGTATCCCGCTGGAGGGCTACCAATACGATGAGTTCCTGCCACCGAAGAACATCTGGGAGGACAGGTCACGGACTCCCATCCTGACATGGCATCTCCTTGACCTGGCTACGTAGCGTCTTGGGATCAAGGACTTCCAGAAGGACATAGCCTACAAGGAGTGGTTCGGCCAGTTCTTGGAGCATGACCCAGCGGTCAAGATGCCAGGTAGGGGGAAGCGGTGCCCGACCGCAGCTCAGAGGAGCCGGAACGGGTCGTACTGGCGGGTCCTGGAGACGGGTGACTACCGCTCATGGGGGGTACCGCGTCATCGAGGCCCGGGACCCAAATGTCCGGTACGCAGCGTTCCTGGCCGCCTTTCTGAGTGGGTGGCTCCTGCCAGTGCGGGACGCGAGAATGGGCGTTCGCCCGGCGACACTGGCGATGGCAGGCGCTATGGCCGCCAACAAGAGATACAACCTCGGGGTCCCAGTGCTGGCGAGGTTGTATGCCATCCTGGGACGCATCTCACGAGGGGGGTCGCCACGAAGGATCTGTGGGCCCTTTCAGTTCTTCCACGGCTGGGTGGCTGCTCACCTCGGTGGGTACATGTTTCCGAACGCCATCATTCCTCCGGGCAACGGCCTGCGACCCTCCCTGCTGAACATCGCGGGGGTCGCTCCGATGACCCTAAGTGAGGAGGGCGTGCGGATCCAGATTGGCAATCATGCCAATTTCAACTTCAGTCCGTTGCCCACTCCCGTCGGCCAGATGATCGACAATGGGCAGGGTCCGCTGGAGCAGCATGAATACTTCCTGAACATGCGGGGCGGGGTGCTCGTGGCTCGGATCGACGGGAAGGTGATCTGCGAGCCTTACGTGCCGACCCGGTTCGCCAGGCAGTTCGGGTGCCTTCAACGGATGCCGAAGAGGGTATTCACTGCTGTCCGGGAGGAGACGAACCCTGGCGTCCTTCGCCAGATGTGGCTGATGTTTGCCGCTTTCGGCTCTGGCGACGTCATCACTCTCCCTCCTACCGGAGTTGACGCAGGCTTGGCAACCGAGTACGCCGAACACTGGGCCATCACGTACCCCGAGGGGCTTTTGCGGAAGCTAGTTCGGCGGCTCGAGGTTACCCGTGCGGAGACCGGGCGTCAAGGAAGGAGGCAAGGCGCCGCCACACGGGGGAGAACGGAGGCGCGCCAAGCAGCGGAGCCGGCGCGGGCAGGGACTTCGGCGGCGGGCACATCGTGGGCTGCCGCCACGACCTCAGCGCCCAGAGAGGGGGCACGTGCGGTGGTCGACGAGCGGCCCGGGAAGCAGGTGAGACGTCTGCTCGAACCTTCCCATGATGCGGTCTTCCCGGCGCTGTGGTCGGCCTGGATGACTCTGCGGCAGTCACTGGGGACCGACGCTATCTGGCGAAAGATACTCAGAGAAGGAATCTATCTGCCAGAGGTCGGGCGCCTCCAGATTGCCGACAGAGTGGACTTCAACCGGCATTATGCGTATCTGACGGCCATGGACGAGTACGCGCGCCAACGTGGTCAGCGCACGGAGCCACCCATTCTGGTGAAGGTGATGCTCGGCCTCGAGCCCGCTCCGGAACAGATGCCGCCGGAAGAAGATGACAGTAACGACTCCGAGGAGGAGGAGGAGACGGGGGAGGATGAAGGCTCCGAGGGAAGGTCCCATCGGGGGAGCCCACGGGAGAGCGGCGAGGTGGCCGGCTCTGACAACGTTGATGTCACTGAGCTCCTCGAGGTCTGCTTCTATCCCTACTCAAATTGCTTCATCCATTCTCTTATGCAGCTTCTAACCCGTTTCTCCATCCTTCTCAGGAGCACACGGATGTCGGTCAGGCGTCCTCAACAGGAGTAGGAGAGGCGCCAGCAGGACAAGGCGGGGGCCAGGCACCCATTATCGAACTGACAAGAGCTAAGGGGTCCCCTGCTGCAACTGTTCCTGCGGCGACCGGGATAGCGGAAGATGACGCTCCGAACTCCCGTAAGTCTCCCTACTTTACTGCTGGTGCTTGCCATTGACGATCCGTGACTAACCATGGCACGCCCTGCGCAGTGATCTCAACACTGGAGGCTCATCGGGTTGCCGAACCCGGGCCATCTACGAGTGGACCAGTGGTGGACATGCCGCCTGCTCCGGAACAGGCTTCCCAAACCGAGCCGGCCCCACCAACTGCTGATCAAGGGGCTGCGGACGTCGGCGGTGCTGCCACCGGAGAGAGGTTGGGGGCTGACGAGGGTGTCAGCGCCGCTGGGGAGAGAGAAGAAGGTCGCCCAGATGTTGGGGAACCTATCCCTCGTGAGGACCTCCCAGGGGCGGACCCTGCAGCAGACCTGCTGGCTGCCTTCCCTGCCTACCGGCCTGCCGATCCCGAGGAGATGGACGACTCAGACACGGAGGCGGTCGAGGAGAGCCGGATAACGCGCCGTAGGGGGTGGAAGTGCATCCAGCGCTTCCTCAAGCGAGACCCGTCGGAGTGGCTGGGGCGCATGGGATCACTTCAAACCTGGCTGCGCTTTCTGTGTGTCGGGGGAGCTGATGCTCAACGCCTCCATCTAATGGTCGGTGATTTCATGGCCGAAAAGATGCGCGAGAGCTGCCGGCGTGCCGACGTCACACAAAGTCGGGACATGTCGGAGAGCACGCGGGCGCTCCTCGCGGCGGAGCAGGAAGTCCGGCGCCTCGAAGGGCAGGCGGCAGAGAAGGAGGCCTTCGTCGCAACGTGTACCGAGCTTGTGGAGCAACTAGCAGCCCAGCTGGTTGACGCTCAGGTACAGCTGACGGAGGCGGGCCAACAGATGGTCACAATTCAGGTCGAGCGGGAGCGTGCACAGGCCAGAATCGACGAACTGCGCGCTGCGACCGCCGACGAAGAGAGGGCACGCAGAGAGCGAGAAGCAGCTCTGGAGGCCACCAGCCAAAGGGTAGCGGCATTAGAAAGACTCATTCAGCACGCTAATCCCTAAGGGCTTTGTTTTGCCATTCCCAAAACATTTGCTTCCGCTACTTTGATCCATCTGTATGAATCAATATATTTATCTGCATCTTTTGGTTTAACATGCTCAACCACAATTCGTTGTCTTGCGGGAGTGTTAACCAAGCATCAAGCATCCATAATTGGGCCTGGATTGCTGGAGAAAAGAGGGAGGTCATTCCTAGGAAAGGAGACCTCAGACCTAATCAATGTATCATCCCCCCAACTTGTTCCAACACACGAGCGGGACAACGCTAGGGGCGTTGAGATTTTATCCGAACATAGAGAAATGAGAAAGGGTGAATCGCGTGTCCCGAATCCAGACACCCACAATGGTCGGCCTTCCAGGAAATGCCCAAGACGGTAGGCGGACAGTGGATCGACCATAACAACTGCAATAGACGGACCGAAAAAGGTCATCATTCATATTGCAGGAGGCGGACCACATGTCATCATGAATACCGCTTTGGGGTTCCTTCAGACACAAGGGTGGAAAATCCAGATCAACAGGGCATGCGAAGCGTGGGGCGAAGTGGCGATTTGTTCGGACAGAATCCAACGCTCTCAAAATTGTGCCACCGTGGAGAAAGCGTACTAGGCGGATGCACTAATCTGGCCGTGAATCACCTCAATCCTCAGACAGCACCTCTTTGACGAGGAAACCGTCGCTTCCCACCATTGCGATGGGGCATCCCGAGCTGAATCGGGGAGAATATCACGACTGCACCACTCTACCAGAAGCCAGGCCAGACGGCCGGCGACGAGGAGGGGCGGGACTTAACGATCCCTGAGGCTGGACCCGAGTCGGAATGCCCGGGCGTTCCTACGTACTCCATCAGGCTGGAGATCAAGCCACACGTAGTTCTGAGAGTGCAGTTTAACGTCATGCAGGACGTAGGACCCCATTTGGGGAGATCTTAGTTTAGGGTCGTAGAGCTCGGACCGTAGGGGTAGATCTTAGTTTAAGGTCTTAGAGCTCGGACCATAAGGGCTAGATCTTAGTTTAAGGTCTTAGAGCTCGGACCATAAGGGGGGATCTTAGTTTAAGGTCTTAGAGCTCGGACCATAAGGAGAGATCTTAGTTTAAGGTCTTAGAGCTCGGACCATAAGGGGAGATCTTAGTTAAAAGTCTTAGAGCTCGGACCATAGGGGAAGATCTTAGTTTAAGGTCTTAGAGCTCGGACCATAAGGGGAGATCTTAGTTTAAGGTCTTAGAGCTCGGACCATAGGGGAAGATCTTAGTTTAAGGTCTTAGAGCTCGGACCATAAGGGGAGATCTTAGTTTAAGGTCTTAGAGCTCGGACCATAGGGGAAGATCTTAGTTTAAGGTCTTAGAGCTCGGACCATAAGGGGAGATCTTAGTTTAAAGTCTTAGAGCTCGGACCATAAGGGGAGATCTTAGTTTAAGGTCTTAGAGCTCGGACCATAGGGGAAGATCTTAGTTTAAGGTCTTAGAGCTCGGACCATAAGGGCTCAAAGTATGCCACGTCGTGGTCCTATCCCCTGGGTATGCGAAGATGCACTGAGGGATAGTGTCAAGAGCGTCGAGGTTTCGCCTGGTCAGAATGGGAGGTGGAAAATGTGAATCATGCGGCCATTCACTCAAGGACTGGGGGCACCGGCGTAACGATATGGGAGTACTGCCGACCGTGGCGGAAAAGCAGCATCAATATCGCACTAACCGTTGGTGGAATGAGGCAGCAAACGAGCATCGACCGCTCAATCGCAGGATTCATATCGATTTGCTGCCCGAGGCCATTGGGGGTACCGGCCCGAGTCGGTGGGAGAGCACTGAGGCATTGTGTCTGAACCGTTCACGGGGGCTCCACCCAGGGCGTAGACGATGGGTCCGAATGAAAGGGAGCACGAAGCCTGAAAAGTGGAAGGAACCTGACCAAGCTGAACCTGACACTCCTGGCAATAAACCAGAGTACTCTTGACACCGGTGGACCACGGCAAGGGGTCGGGGAACACGCCTTGAGGGTGACCTGAAGGCGGCGGATTCCCCAGAGAAGGGGGAATCTCTAAGAGGTGGGGGGCTGGACCCGAAGTTTCAAACATCCGGGCGTTCCTACGTATCCCATAAGGATGGGAATCAAGCCGGACGTAGTTCTTGAAGCGCGGCGCAACACAATCGGGCACCAGCGCGGGGAAGAGTGCGGGTCTGACCCTCGCACACAGAAGGAGCGGCATTTGATATTTCTTGTTTGTCCTTAAAGATGAATGGTTTTTCTTTGTGCGGCGACATGCCTGTGATTGAGAAATCTCTGGCGTCGCCACATTAATCAAGCCATGGAAGGCATTGATAAATGGCGTGGTCATTAACCAGCGCCCAACATGAGTGTCCCCCGAGGAGGACATCACGATGCAGTGCCGTTTCTCGTCGGGCGGCCAAGACGATCACAGTTTACGGTCGTGTGGTAGGACCGGACAACACAGTTTAAGGTCGTGTGGTTCGGACCATGGAGGAACCCGCTTATCGCGGTACGGCGGACACGGCGGAGGTGGGAACATACCCAGCCCTATGGTCACGCACGATTCCAGGAGAAGAGTCTTGGGATAGGGGTCTGCGTATGTCCATCACCCGAGGGGCAGAGATGCTAGCCTCCAGATATGCTGGGCCCAGAACGCAATTGTTCGGGCGACTCCCTCCTCCTTATGGGGACGAGGGTCCAGCTACGCATGGCCCTTAGGGAGGATATCCGCATATATCCCTGGTGCTCAGATCATGGGAGCCTCGAACGACATCATTACCTTGGTTGGTCTGCCTAACGTGTAGAGGTGTACTGGAGGTCAGTATGAAGAGAGTGTCGAGATTCCACTACAACGCACAAAGGCGGAGTGTGATGAGGACTGCGCAACCAACACAACCAATGTTCAGAGCCTGAAAGAGCCGACATGGCGATCAAGGATGTTGCTGACGCATTCGCAACACAACATCCGATCGCGTCAGCCTAAGACGGGGCAAGCAAACGAGCATCAACCGCTCAATCGCAGGATTCATATCGATTTGCGGCCCAAGACCCGCCGGTAAATCGAACCGGAGCGGTGGGAGAGCACTAAGGCATCGTACCCAAACCGCTAACGAGGATCCCTTTGAGTGAAGGCTCGAACAAGAGGAAGCGCGGGGCCTGACAAGCAACACAGGACTTGTCGGGATTGAATCTGACACTACGAGTCATAGACCGAAGCACCCAAAGCATGTTAACAGATCTCCGGAAAGGGTCGGAGGACTCACCCTGAGAGCAACCGGAGGGGGGCAGATCCCCGTGATCAACCAAGAGACGGGGCTGGACCTGAGACACAAGCGTCCAGGCGGTCCTACGTATCCCATAAGGATGGGAATCAAGCCGCACGTAGTTCTTGAAGTGCAGTTTAACTTCATGCAGGACGAAAAGAGAGAAAAAAGGAAGGGGGGAGCAGAAGGCATCCCCAAACGTGGGGGGGGCGTACAGCGTGACGAGCAAACCGACGTGAATGAGGGCATAGCCCCGCGCTCACACCATACGCCGCACACCCGGGGGCAACTGGGCCAAGGGCCCGAGATGGGATGGAAATTCCCAAAAGATGGGGCTGGGCCTGAAACATGAAGGTTCAGGCGGTCCTACGTATCCCATAAGGATGGGAATCAAGCCGCACGTAGTTCTTGAGGGGCAGTTTTACGTCATGCAGGACGAATGCTGAACAGTTTAACGTCTTGTAGCTCGGACGTAGTGCAGTTTAGCGTCATGCAGGACGAAGCACTTGGCAGTTTAACGTCTTGCAGCGCGGACGAATGCTGAACAGTTTATCGTCTTGTAGCCTGGACGAATGCAGTTTAACGTCGTGCAGGACGTATGTGCAGTTTAACGTCTTGCTGGACAAATGTGCAGTTTAACGTCGTGCTGGACGTTGGTACACTCAGACAAAGTACTGCTTGAGGAACCTAGCGTTGGTGGGAGGAGTGACACGCTCACCATCCATAGTCGCTAGGGAGTACGCGCCCTTGGGATAGACCTTGTGGACAACAAAAGGTCCCTCCCACTTGGGCTCCAACTTGGGCGGCTTCCTGCCGGGGATCATTGGCGCTCTTAGGGCTAGCACTAGATCACCCTGCAGGAAAGAGCGGAGGCGAACCTTCTTATTGAAAGCTCGAGCCATTCTGCTTTGATGCCTCTCCAAGTTGTGCAAAGCGCGAAGTCTATTCTCATCCAGTGCTTCCAACTCGACTAGACGGGCTTCAGCGACTCTGTCCGGCGCTTGCTGGTCGTAGACCGCAGTGCGCAAGGACGGCAACTGGATCTCGATGGGTAGGACGGCCTCAGCTCCATACACCAGGGAATAAGGGGTCATCTGGGTGGAATTGCGAGTCGTCATCCGATAAGCCCAGAGGGCATTGGGGAGCTTGTCCGGCCAACTCTTCTTGTTCTGACCAACCATCTTTTGCAGAATGTTAGAGAGGGTTTTGTTAAACGCCTCGATCTGTCCATTCGCCTGCGCATGATAGCGAGATGTATGGTTCGAGCGAATGTTATACTTGGCGTACAACTTCTTCAACTCGGCTGCTCGGAAATTGGTTCCGTTATCCGTGAGGATAGCGTGAGGCACTCCAAATCGATAGATGATGTTGGAGGTCACGAAGTCAGCGATCGAACATGATTTGACCTCTCTGAGTGGAATCGCTTCTGCCCATTTGGAGAAGAAGTCCGTGGCGGTCAGAATGAACCGGCACTGGCGAGCTGTCGCCGGCGGGTAAGGTCCCACAACGTCCAGTCCCCAGACTACAAAGGGCCAGGAATACCTTGTGGTATGGAGAGGCTCCGGCGGCCGATGCACGAAGTTCGCATGAACCTGGCACGCATGGCACCTCCTGGCATACTCGATGCAGTCATGGATCATAGAGGGCCAGAAGTATCCCAACCTCCGAATCTGGTGGGACAGCTTCGGCCCAGTCTGGTGGGCGCCACACGAACCAGCATGAACCTCTTGCATGACTCGTGGGATCTCAACTCCCTGAAGGCAACGGAGGAGAATACCATCAAATCCGCGTTTGTAGAGGATCTGCTCCAGACCGGGACTGCTCTGGAGGACGAACTGCGATGCGCGGCGTCGAACTCGATCGCGCTCGGCCCGATCCGATGGAAGAATTCCATGTTGGAGGTACTCAACCAAAGGCGTCCTCCAATCGGGGGCTGATCCGACTGTCATATCTGGGGTACTCGGGGCTCCGGGCATGGGTGCAACTGTGGTGAGGTTACTTACCAACGGGCCGCGATCTTCTTCCGGGATAACGGGAGCGATGAGCCTGCGGCGCGTCACGTGGACGATCAGGTTGTCCTGTTCAGGCTCCGCAAGTGACGCAGCGAGGCTGGCCAAAGCATCTGCTCGACCGTTCTGCGACCGGGGAACATGGACAATTTCCGTCCGAGAAGGGAACCGGGCCATCAGAAGGAGGGTGCACTCCAACAATGGCACAAGTTCCGGCTTCCTGACAACGTAGTCGCCATTGATCTGCTTAACGACCAGCTCGGAGTCCCCTTTCACACACAGACGGGGCACGTCGATCTCGAGAGCCAACTCGAGGCCGCTGATGAGGGCATGGTATTCCGCCTCATTGTTGGTACAGCCCTCTGACAACAGGAAAGAGTATGGCAGCACGGCTCGCTCCGGGGTAATGAAGACGATGCCCAAGCCCACTCTGTTGAGCTTAGGATTATCGAGTCTTCTACCAGTGGGGCTCCAGGAGGCACCGTCAAAGTGCATCTGCCAGCATGGATCGGCTCGATCAACCGAGATAATGGTCTCATCAGGAAAGCCTAGATCCAGCGGCTGATCCGCGGAGGTCGGGTGAGCGGCCAGAAAGTCTGCCAATGCTTGCCCTTTGATGGCCTTCTGAGACACATACCTGATGTCGAACTGCTGGAGAATCACAGCCCACCGTGCTAGGCGGCCAGTCAACATAGGCCGGCTCAGGATATATTTCAACGGGTCTACCCGAGAAACCAACTGTACCTCATGGTGCTGCAAGTAGTGCCGTAATTTCTGTACGTCAAATACGAGCGCCAGACAGCTCTTCTCGATGGGGGAATACCTAACTTCCGCATCGAGGAGCATGCGACTGAGGTAATAGAGGCTATTCTCTGTTCCCTCGTTGTTCTTCTGGGCGAGAAGGGCACCCAGGGACCGTTCCAGGGCGGTCACATAAAGGACCAGCGGCTTTCCGGATACGGGCGGCATCAGGACCGGAGGTTGAAGCAGGTACTGCTTGATTTCCTCGAAAGCGGTCTGACACTCTTTATCCCATACATAGGTGGCACCTTTCTTCATGAGCCGAGAAAAGGGCTTACACTTGCTGGCCAGATTCGCGATGAATCGGCGTATATAGGCTAAGTGGCCTTGGAACCCTTGCAGTTCCCGGACGGTACCCGGGGGAGGCATCTGGCTAATCGCCCTGATTTTCTCTGGGTCGATCTCAATACCCCGGTATCTTACCACAAATCCAAGGAACTTTCCGGAGGTGACCCCAAAGGCACACTTCAACGGGTTCATCTTCAGGCAGCGAGACCGGAGGAAGCTGAACACTTTCTCAAGATCTTTGAGATGGTCCCGACGCTGGCGCGATTTGACAACCAAGTCGTCGACGTAGCATTCCACTAGCGTGCCGAGGATTGGCTTAAATATGCGGTGCATCGCCCGTTGATAGGTGGCACCTGCATTCTTCAGGCCGAAGGGCATGACCCGGTAGCAAAAGGTACCTTGGGGGGCCCTGAAGGCAGTGAACTCCTCATCCTCAGGGGCCATCCGAATTTGGTTGTATCTGGAGTATCCATCCATGAAGGAGAGGGCTTGGAACCCTGCCGTGGCATCAATCAACAGCTCTGTCACTGGAAGGGGAAAATCATCCTTCGGACAGTGGCGGTTGAGATCGCGGAAGTCGATGCAGACTCTAATCTGCCCGTTCTTCTTCCTGACCGGCACAATGTTGGCCAGCCATTTGGGGTACTGAACTTCCCTCACGAAGTTGGCTTTGATAAGCTTGTCAACTTCGGCCTCAACCATGGCACTGTGGGATGGGTGCATCTTCCTGGGAGGCTGCTTGAACCCGCGATGGTTCGCCGGGAGACCAAGGCGGTGGACGGCTACCTGAGGATCTAGCCCCGGCATCTCGTCATAGCCCTAAGCGAACACATCACGGTGCTGCCTGAGAAAGTCCACGTACTGCTGCCGCTCCTCAGAGGGCATGGTGGCACTAACCAACGTGGGTCTTGGATCAGCCTCGGTTCCAAGGTTCACCTGTATTAACTCATCGACCGTGGCGGGGACGCCATCCTCAAAGGCTGGGGGTGCATCTTCCACGTCCTCTCCACTTGGGGAGGGATCGTCCACGGGAGAGACTGCGTTGGCAACTGCATTGGGGCTACCAGATCCTGCTGGGCCACTGGTGCTGGCGCGGGCGGTCGCGGCCATCTCATCGGGAGACTCGCGGACCGTCAAGACCATGGCGACGTCCAACCGGTGAATCGGGAGGACGTAAGCGTCATCCAGACTTGCCCAGGGATCGCTTGCAACAGCGACAGGCTCAACCTCACCTGCCAGGATCTGCTTATCCTTGCTCTTGTAATAGTCCGCGTCCAGATAACGGGCTTCACATGAGGCAAAAGGAGAGGCATCTCCTTGAAGCACGCCTACTCGACCATTAAGGGAGTATTTGAGGCATTGGTGGTATGACGAGGGAACCGCCGCGTGAAGGTGAAGCCATGGCCTACCCATCAATGCGTTATACGCAGTGTCCTGAGAGACTACCATGAATTCGGTGTTGGCAACCAAATCACCGAACTGGGTCTTCAAACGTATCTTGCCGACCGGGGTTTGCTCGGTGCGGTCGTACCCCTGGATCCTGAGGTCGGAGGGAATCAAGTCATCCTCAGACAACCCCAATCTCCGGAGCGTCCGAGTTGGAATCAGGTTATTCCCGGACCTCGTGTCGACAAGACAGCGCCGGACTTCAAGGCCATTGAACTGGCCAGTGACATACAGCGGACGGATATGTCCCTGTATAGGAGGGTCTTCATCCTTACCAGAGAACGAGATAACTGCCTGACATTCGGCGTCCTCGATCGTTTCGGCGTGGAAGGCCTCTGCAGCCGCAACCTCTGTCTCAAACTGGAGGGGGCTTTTCAGGGCTTCAGCGAGTGCCTCGCGCATCTCAGATGACATGCGCAGAGCCTCAAGGATGGAGAGCCTTGCTGGGATGTCGGCCAAGTGCTTCAGGACATCATACTTTTTGGCCAAGCGCGAGCCCCTGGTTGCAGGAGGTTGCTCTGCGGTTGGTGGCATGACGGGCCTTGCCGGTTGGATCGGCGGCCGACTGGTACTTGGCGCATCTCGCTGTTCACTGGTCGCAGTCCGGGAAATGGTCACCGTACTGGAGTCAGGAGGCCGGGATGGATTTGTGGCAGGGCGGAGCTGGTCGCGACGCGGTTGAGGCGGTTCTGCCTGGTCCCACACCACAAACAGTGGCGGAGGCGAATCCGTCATCCCCGAATGGGGGGCCTGCGCACGCTGAGCTCGATCTTGAGCCTGCTGCCTAGTCTCAGTGGCGTGCACGGCCTGGCTGGAGGTACCAACGGCTGTGCCCCGGCGACTCCTGTTGCTGCGGTTCTTCCGACGGTAGCGACGACCGGGGACACTAGGGAGGTCCACCTGGTGTTCTTCAACGTCGGGAACCGAAAAGGGATTTACCAACTCGACGGTGTTAACCGAAGCGTACCCAATACCGTCATCGGACGAATCATCCATCACCGGGCGGATCCGAGGAGGGACCCCCATCTCCGGGGGCATGAAATTGCCGAGAGTACGGGATAGTGGTGGAACTGGCGGGGCGCGCTCTTCCCTCTTGCGCTGCCGCCGTTTGCTCCTCTTGGAGGAGGCAGACTGGGACGACGATGCCGAAGCAGCACCCGCAGGTTCTGGGGGCTCAGGCTGATTCAAGCGCGCACAGATGATTCCATGGGCGCGAATGGTCGTCTTGCGGGCCATCCAGTTATTGTACTTCTGGGGTCCGCGGTTGGAGACCAGCTGCCATTCGTCCTCGTTGCCACTATCGTCATCTGATCCCACGAATACGCCCGCCACTTGTGCTGGAGCTGGGCCCAACCTGATTACATTGTTGTTAATCTGGCCTTGGAGCCAGTCCTTAAACACATAGCACCACTGGATGGTGTGCCCCAAGGCTCGATGGTAGGGGCAGTAGCGGGGGTTATTCGTAAGATGTGCCTCCTCTGGCTTCCAACACTCAGGCAGTCGCACAATCCTCTGCTCCAGGGCGCTCCGGAAGTAACCGAGGACCTGATCCTCGTGAAATGAGTAAGTCAGGTGTCGCGGGCCCCTGGGAGCGTGGTCTTGACGAGGGGCTGGAGGGGCCGGCCGAGGAGGTGGACCCTGATTATCTCGCCTGGGTTGCGGCGGTACATTACGCGGAGGGGCCGGCCGGTTCTGAGGCTGCCGCTGCTGGGCCGGGAACTGAGCCCGTGGAGGCGGATTCCTGTGAGGCTGTGGAGCTGGCCTCACCGGCAGCAGCTCCAACGGCCTGGGGGCCTCTATCTGGGCAACAGCAGCGGGCTCAGCCCTACTGACTCTCCTTGCAGGAATCATAGGGGGCAGCGGGTGTGCCTGGCTGGCCTGTTGCAGGGCTTCCTCAAGACGTTGAGCTTTGTCTGAGAAGTCCCTGAACCCTCCGGGGTAATTCTGAGTGATCAGGGAAGGGACCAGCTCGGTCTTGACGTTCCCGACGCACATTGTCAGCAACTGCTCCTGAGTCAATGGCATGTCAAGGGAATACGTGAGACCCTTCCATCGGGCGACGAAGTCCGCGACTCGCTCATCAGGCCTCTGCTTGCACTTGAAGAGGTCTGCGATACTTGTCTTCCGGGTCGTGGAACTGAACTGGTAGAGGAACTGTCTACGGAGGTCCTCCCAGCTGGTTACCGACCCGACGGGGAGCTGGCTGTACCAGACAAATGCTGGCCCTTCCAGTGTCTGAACAAAGCAGCGAAGCTTAGCGGCCTCCTGCTGCGCCGGAGTCCCCAACATAGGCCCGCACCTCGAGTTGAAGTGGGCTAAATGCTGTGGCGGATCTCCAGTTCCGTTGAAGGGAGCGAAAGTGGGATTCCCGAATCCCGGAGGCGCCGGCATGTCATCCACCCATGCTGGGTAGGGCTTGCCGTCCGGTGGGATCGCCACCTGCCGAGTCTCCAAGGCTTCCAAGCGGGCAATGAGTGCCGCCATCGGATCGTCCGGACATGGGTTCCAGTCCTGGCGAGGATCTCTAACCACGAGCGCATTGCATGGCCCTTCAATCGGGTCGTCGACCGGGTCGTCGAACTCGGAAGCTCGTGGGATGGCGGGCGGAGCGGCCCTTGGGGCAGCGGGAGGAATCCGAGCGGGATCTATCAGGTAGTCACGCCGCTCGGGAGGGTGTGGCGAAACATACCGCGCCCTCTTGCCATAGGCAATGGCCTCTCTCCTGTCGGCGAACACGGCATAATCACGGTTGCCCGGGAGAGTCTCATCGAGGAGCGGTTGTTCCGGTCCCTGTTGTCCTGGCCTGGGATCACCGTAGTCAGGCCGCCGTTCTGCAGCGCGCTCGGCGAGGATCTGGTCAACCAGCTTCTTCTGTTCGGCGAGCTGCTGACGTAGCGTAGCCTTCTCGGGATCCTCCTCTGCCCTCTGCATGGAGGCAGATGGGTCGGCGGGCCTTATAGCCTCGCTGTGCTCTTTTCCTTTGCTGACGTTTCGGCTCAACGTCAGTGCTTCAGTGGGTGCGGGGAGCCCCAGGAGGTTCCTCTGATGACGAGTAACTCTCACTGATGGGTCTGACGACGGCTTGTCTTCGGGGGGGAAGCCGCCGTCGAGAAGTTCCAAGTCGTTCCCCTCTCCCGACACGTCAGCCATATTGACTGTTCCTGTCCCTGGGGATATACCCTTAGGGCCACCCAGCGAATCGGGCTGTCGGCGGATCACACTGAAGCGTAGGCAAGCGTACTGCCCCCATCCACGGATATACACGTGGGGAGTGGCTTCCTCGATAACTTTGCGGAGTGCTTGAAAACACTCGACGCATCGTTGTTGGAGGGCCGCGTGGTGCCCAAATGACCCGGGGTGCCGAACCGCGGGGAGCATGGCCAGGTCAATTTGACGGCACTGCTCACCAATATCCTCCAGGTGCGCTTGACTCCCGGGGTATGGCATTTTTAGGCGGTGAAGACAGGAGCGAGTCTCCCGGAGAGTTCGGCGGAAGCATTCGAACTCATCCGGGGTGAGCGATTCGGGTGCATCAAAGCCCGGTCCTGCGACTGGCCAAAACTTCTCAGGGAAGTGGCCCTCCGCAAGGACGGTCCAGAAGCTCCACGACTCAAACTCGGGACCCAGATCTCCTTGGTCCTCTTCAATGGCTGGGAACGGACGGGAAACTGGTAGTGGTGCCGAGGCGGGCCGCCGGGCTGACGGGCTGGCCGGCGGTGAATACGGCGAGCAGGCCGATTGGCCTCCATATCCCGGGCCGCCCTCTGAGGGTGGCGGTGCCCCGGCTACCACATCACGATAGGACGGGCCGGCGAGCGAACATCCTGCCGTAGCATCGGTGCTCGCCGAGGGCGCACCAGATCGTGGTTCGACCGTCGGTCCCCAGAAAAAGTCTCCAGCTTCTCCGATCGAGACGGAAGGCACTTCTGGAGGGGCCGGTACCAACCGCAAGTATGATCCTTGGGGGTCTACCAGGCCCTCGTTACTCCGGATATACCTTCGGAGAGAAGCGGGGATCACATCGATCTCGCTCTCGGGGAGCACGAGGCTGACGTGCCACATTCCTACCCCTGCCCTTGACTGGCGGGATTGGGGAAGGGGCTCTCTCGCCGAATCGTACTCCGCCTCTGAGTCAGAGAAGCAAACCGGTCGGATCTCTGTCCGGAATTCCGTAACATTCTTCCCTCGACGTCGACGCCTTGCCTTCCTGCCCCTGGGTGGTTCTTCGGGGCAGGGCTGATCTCTGTCCTGGCGTCCTCCGGCCGCACTGGTGCTGGGGCCAAGAGGACTGGGAACCAAGGTGCGAGGGGCACCGGGACAGATATCAAAGGGGACGCGGGGAGAGATGATTCCGGGCAGGCCTTCGGGCCGGGATTGGAAGGTGGGATGACCCATGCCTCCTGGATCGGCCACGCAGAGTAGACCCTGCCGGTGAATAGCGCTACCGCGAGATGGTCCGCGGTGGCTACTGCCAGTGCCAGCAACCGGGAGAGTCGACCCAACCTGCCTTGGGGGCGGTCGGGGCCTCGATCCAGGTCGGGCATAGGAGTTCCCCCGCTCAGGATGCACAGAGGCCTGGCGACTGGAGCCAGCAGTGGCTTGGGCCAATGCGGCCGCTGTCGCTAGAGCCCCAAGGTGGGCATCCTCTTCCGCTCGTGCCCGACGTTGGCATCGAGACAGATGAGTCGGGATGAGCGGCGCGGGCAGGTGGAGAGCCCGCTCTTCGACTGGAGAGGCCTGGCGGCGGTGTCGCCGTGGCCTGGCGGGAGTCCTTACCGTAGATCCCTGGAGCGAACCCCGGATAGGGTGATCCCGGGCATCTTCCACCTCATCCGCATAGGGAAGGGAACTGTCAGAGCGCTCCGGGGATAAACTCCCGAAGCGATTGGACGTTGAGGTAGGCAGCGGTGCCTCCCTGCGCGGCCCTCGAGGGCGGCGGTGGTGGCGAGGCGCAGCCTCCTCAAGGTCTAGGCGAGCCATTTCCCTAGTGGGGATGACTCCCTCTTCCTCGTATATCCGCACCAGGGTGTTGATCACCCTTCTCTGGATGACCTCCGAGGGGGAGAGAGGGCGTGGTCGTCCCGCAATTGCGGCTGCTGGGACGACTGTGGAACGGGCAGGACCGCGCGGAGTAGCCGCGTCGGTGTTTCCCCTATCCCTGCGCCAGTGGGCGGGTGGCGATCGGGCACTGGATCGGGCGACCTGATTTCTGAAAGCAGGGAGAAGAACCCATTAACACTGACAAGAAAAGGGATCGTCAACCAACCATTAGCGCCACGACGCCTTCCGTGGGGGGAACCCAGGCCCTCGACGTTGCGAGACGGAGTGCCCGATTTCACTTCCCCAGCCCCTGGCGGGTAAGACTGAATGCTCGGCCGGGCAACATGCCGGTCTTCCAACACCTCTGAAAGCCATCGGTCTTCGTATCGAGGAGAAGAGATTCACGTCGGGTTCACCATTTTTCTGTTTCGGTGCGGATGTGCGTCGGGTTACGCTGTTCCTCCAGGACGCGTTCGCGCGTGCACCCGTCAACCCGAGGGGATGGGCGCGCGGCTTGTGGTCCCGCAGTCCCACTTTCCAAGGGCGGGCGGCATTCGTCCCTTATTCAGGGGCGTCTGCTCCTTGATCGAAACCGGGATGATGGGATGTCGGCTCCTCTTTCCTTGGACGTCTCCTCGGAACTCGTCGCCTAATCCGGGTCTCCCTCATAGACTTAAGAATGTTCGTGAATCTCGTTCCCGGCGCCATATCTTCATGGACACCGGTTAATTACGCTGCTTCCGCCCGGACACTCCAAGGAGTCTGGGCGGGGCAGCAACCTGCGGTGAGAAGGCCGGGTGGCTCTGGGTGCTGGGGGCGTGTCGTAGCACTGCGGCTCTGCACGTCTGTCTTCCGTCCCTAATAGGTCTTCTCGAAGGCATGATGGCCTGAGGCATCCCGTACTGGGTGCGGGGAACTGTGTCACCTGAGGTTTTCCTCAGCTTCCCATGTTTAACACGGGGTATGCCGCGAGTTTAACGTCCAGCGGGGACGGCATCGGACCGATCAACACGAAAAGTGGATCAGATGACAGAACCCCTTGCGGGGAACCTCCGACGCTGGGGCCAGCACATGGGCGGCTTCCCAAGTAACGTGGAGTGGAGTGAAGTGGCATGACCCCACCGGGATGTGGCGGCCCGGGTAAGGATCAGGATGGATGATGGAGTGAAGAGCTTGGACCCCGTAGAGGCTTCCTACGTACCGCGCGTTAGTACGGATCAATGTCAACGTAGTTCGGGTATACAGTTTAACGTCATGCTGGACGTCGGCAAGCCGACTCACGAAGAGGTCTAGGCCGCCGGGCGGAGGATTGAACCGAACCACCTCACACAGAGGGGGATGGAACGGCCGGGTGGATCACAGTTTCACGTCATGCTGGACGACAAAAGGAGAAATGGAAAACGGGGGGCTGTGAGGAGGCACCGTGGAGATACACACGGGCAGTCTCCCACAGGGGCGGATTCATAGGTGAATCGACGCAAGCGTGAACCCTGGAGGGGTCCACTGATGGACGAACCGACGTGAATATGACCGGGACGACCAGGTGGAGGGCTTGAACCTCAGGGAGGCTTCCTACGTACCCTGTATAGAAGACAGGGATCAAAGTCCACGTAGTTCATTCTGTCAGGACTTACGCACTTGAGACAGCCCGGGTGGCAAAACTCAGTTGGAAGGGACTTCGACCGAAAGCAGAAGACACCTCGATCCCAGTCATACCCTCTACTGGCTTCGGCCGTGGGGAGGCGCAATGGAGATACACATGTGCAGCCTCCCACGAGAAACTAGGGGTTTGTAATACCCAGCCCCCGTAGGGAAAAGCCGCTCCCATTAAATCGTCCCAAAAGGGGGACAATCCCGACATCCCTGCAGAGACGAGCGGGTGGGGGCCACATCCAAACCGGGGGAGACCCTGCGTGCGAGGCACGGGATCGAATGATGCGGACGGTTTAGCGTCTTGCCAGACGAAGTACAGTTTAACGTCGTGTGTTGAGGACGAGGCGGACGGTTTAACGTCTTGCCGGACGAAGTACAGTTTAACGTCGTGTGTTGAGGACGAAGCACTTGGCAGTTTAACGTCTTGCAGCGCGGACGATGGGGGCTAGGCAGTTTAGCGTCGTGCAGCTTGGACGTATGCTGAACAGTTTAACGTCTTGTAGCTCGGACGAGGTACAGTTTAACGTCGTGCAGGACGTATATGCAGTTTAACGTCATGCTGGACGAATATGCAGTTTAACGTCATGCTGGACGTATATGCAGTTTAACGTCATGCTGGACGTACGTGCGTGTCACTTCGCGCAAGCCTGGAGGGCCGCACGGGAAGACAACGCACGGTGCGGGCACCCAGGATGAGGATCATCGGGCGCCACGCAGGCGGGTACCCTCGGGGGGTCAAGGGAGGCGACCCTGGCGGATTGCGCGCAAAAGAGGAGCTTTGCGCGCAAAACCGCGGGTCGGCGCGCAAAATGGCGGACTGGCGCGCAATTGGGCCAGCGCTTCGCGCGCGGATGGTTGGGATTGCGCGCACCGGGCTTCGGATAGCGCGCGGGGGCAACGGCTCATTCTCTAACGAATGGCCACTTTGAAAATGGGGGGTGCGCGCAATCGGGCTGGATTGCGCGCACCCGGGGGCAATTGCGCGCAAGAGGCTTCTTTTGCGCGCAAAGGCCTTCGGGTTGAAATTTATTCAAAGGAAATGAGCCAAGGGGATTGCACGCGAAGGCGGACCCCAAGGCTCTATTGCGCGAAAGAAAGGAGGTTACCTGAAGATCGGCATTGCGCGCGGAAGGGGTTGGATTGCGCGAACGAGCGACGCTTCGGATTCTGGCAACCTTCAAAACGTCGGGGGTCGCCTTATATTTATAGGCAACCCCGGGCGCGGAATCCGGTCTCGGGCGCGCAATTCGGTTCGCGAGCGCGGAATCAGGACCCAGCGCGCAAAGGGCGCCGCGCAGGCCGCGGGCGCGCAAAATAGCGCGCCGGCCCAGCGCATTGCGCGCATCCCGGGAGGATTGCGCGCTGCGACTCAACTTTGCGCGCGGGCCTCTGAAATTTCGCGCAAGTCCTCCGGGCCCTCCGGAACGTGCCTCTGACTCCAAATATCACTTCGCTTTCCGCATCCGGAGCTTTGTTTGGGAACAACGGACTTTTCCGGCATCTACAAATATAATAACACATTATTATAAATAAAGTGATGAATAGTAAAATACTACATTTTTTATTTTTCATAATACTTATTTATATGGGAAAATTAAAATTATTCATTATATGCTTATATTGACCTAATATATTCAATATCGTTATTCATCCTGTTAGATTAGAATTTTTTGAAATGAAATATTAAAATAGGGATTATAAAATGGACACTTACTGTAATTGAAGCTCGGTTGTTACATAGAAAATGAAATATTTATTCTTATATAATTTTGATACTCTAGATACAAATATGATATATTTCTAAATCGATTCAATTTATAAATGTGATGAAAATTAATTTTAATATTAGAACACATAATGATGATTTTTTTAATCAAAAAATTAATTTTAAGAATACAAATTTTGTTTTTCTAATAAATTTAAATTCAATAAACACTAGATGAAGTTTAATATATTTTATAGTGAATATTATAAATAATATGATTTAAACAAGTATTTATTAATGATTATTTTAATTTTTTAAGATAAAAATATATTATAGAGAAAAAATACTCTTTAAAAACATAATGTTTAACATTTATTAAATTTATCATCATTCCAAAACAATTTATAATCAATGTATTTATGATTAATCATTTGTATGTATGTATAAAAAATAAATGTCTTTAAATTTAATACCCTAGATCTGATAAATTTATCTTCCAAATAAAAATTATTATATATAATAAAAATATTTTTATAAAATAATCACATTTTTTGTCCTTGAATTATCAAATTATTATTAATTATAGTTACCTAATTACTTCATGGATATTATTAATTTAATTTAATAATCATTTTTATATTTTATCAATATGTTTTTAATATCATTCCTTAGAGGTAATAAAGTCAATAAAAATACGTAATTCATTAAAACCCTTTCATTATAATCAATGGTATTTTAAAAAAATAATTATTATCATCTATTATTTTCATTTTTCTTATATTTAATTTTTTAAAGGAAAATATATTTTTTAACATATAAATAAACATTATGTATATCAATAATATACCAATAATTACAAACTGGTAAGATGGTGACTCGTACTATACCCAACAACAATATATCATTATATAATGGGAATATATTGACTATATTATCCCCATTAACTCCTATATATTCATTTTATTCTTACATCAAAATGTAAAATTCACATTCCCTTTCACTTTAGTATTTTATAAAATTCTTTCCCTATTTATGATATTTTTTCTCATTATATATATTTTATATACTAATGTTAATTCTCAAGGTATAAGATAATCCAATGGATTTCATAATTATTAAAATATTGTTATATTCTCTTTATTATAACGTTTTAGTTTATACACTTTTAGTGGATGTAACTACACATAGTATGTAATACATTGTTTCCTATACTACTTTTGTAATATTCTATTATGAATCAATAAATGGTTTCTAGTTTGATTCAAATCCTATGTGGATTATTTTATTCTCCTATTCAAACCATTTAATGAAATATAATATAAATGAATGTCACATAGATTATGGAAAGAAAATGTTTCATAAAACATGGTGTGATACATCTATCAGTGTCACTATTGTAGGTGACCTAGACATATCAAGGATAAATATAACTTCAAGGAAAATTAATTGCACTCTTATGTTTAGTATAACCACCATTATAGGTTTTTCTGAAGGGGAATATTTTGGAGTGTTGGGTTTTGATCTTAGTAGACTGAAGAAACCATTGCATAGTCATGTGTAATGTTTTTTTAGTATAATTTAACCACTATCTGGATGATGTTTTTGAGTTTGATGATCTTGAAATCATGAAAAATTAGTTATAGTGAAGTATTTTAGGAAGGGGTTATTATCCCAAGGTTAGTATTATAATTTAGGTAGTATGAATAGAACAAAGAAACCTATGGTTTCTACTAACATTGATAATTCCACTATTAGAGGTCCGTCCATATATATTCAACTTTATAATGTGCTCTATTTGATATTGGTATACAAAATTATTTTATCTCTAATAAATTAGTCATTCTATTTGAGATTAATATGGAAAAAATAAGTTTGTATACAATCCTCAATACTCTTCTGGGGAAGATGATAGAGATTGCCAGGTTTTTCACATTTGTGTGATGGTAGTGGAAATGTTCAAGTATATTTGAGAACATTTAGTTATTTATATGGAATAATTTGATTTAATTCTAGGAATTGACAAGATTGATGAATTTAAATAACTAATAGTCTTCTATAATAAGAGAGTATCCTTTTCATCTATTATAGAAACTAAATAAACTCTCCATAGAGATTGGGAGTTCCTGACTTGTCAAGAATGTCCTGACCGGGGACATAAAGAAGAATTCACATTAAAAATGGATTGTCTTGTTTATAAAGAAGTTTATGATAGGGATTGGTAAATATTATCTCCTATTTTTGAATTATGTCCAAATGTGTTACCAAAATATTTTATAGAATTTATTCTTAGCGGATTTGGGATTTTCCATATATTTGGTGCATGGAAAGAATATATTTAAATTCCTCTATATCATATAGATCCCACTGAATTGGTGAAATATAATATTGATTTAGAGGATATCAAAGTTAAAGTATTTATCATATCAAGAACTTACCCTTTGAGTTTATTGATCTGTTTCACTAAAAAGGATTATAAGAGTTTATGCTTATGTGTTGAATATGAAAAGTAATACTAGTTTATGATTAAGACCCGTTACCTATTTCCATGAATTGATGATCATTTGGATTAGTTGAAAGGTGAAAATTATTTTTCTAGTATTGATCCATGTTTGGATATCACTGGATTTAAGTTAGTATATTGGATATTCATAAAGTGTATTTCTAAAGTTGGGTCAAGATTTTTGAATATTCTATAATCCATATCATCCTAATTAATTCTCCTACTACGTGTATGACCTTAATGAATGATATTTTTCATCCAATTTGTGATACCTTCATCATAGTGTTTAGGTATGGAATCCTTTTATATTGACATTCCTTGTATTAGAGTGGTTGGAATCTCTATATATTTTTAGATACATTAAAGAATCATCATCTATATTCTATTTTATCCAATGAAATATATGGATTTAATAGTTCAAATTACCATATTATGTCATATAAGATGTTTAAATTTCTATGAATCAGAATGATTTTGAGTTAGTTATTTCATTAAAGGTCCCAATGAACATATTTAATGTTTGGAGTTATCTTAGGATCTTGAGGTTTTACCACCACTTCCTTTAGGATATATCTAATGTTTCTACTATATTTATTACCTTAAACAAGAAAGGAGTAACATTTTTTATAAAACCAATATGAATATGATTTTTTAGGACTTGAAGAATCCATTTACCTCAACCTTATTTTTCATTATACATCAACTAGGTGTGGTCTTTGTGGTGTTTTCTAATTACACTTTTAATATCTTTAATTTTTTTCTCATGAACTATATTCTTTTAGTGGTCTATGTATCAAGATAGTTTAATCCTCATGAAATAACTTATCCTTACAATGATCTAAAATTGGTTGTTGTTGTTCATGACTTGAAATATTTGAAGCATAGATTATATAGAGAACACTTAATGGTGTTCATAGTTGATAAAACTCTGAAATTAACATTTTTTAAATTTTATTTGAATCAAAAGAATAATTATTGATTGGAATACCTACAATCATATTATTTTAATATATAACACACTCTTGGTAAGTGAATCATTGTGGAAACCACACTGAGCAAAAGTATTACCCTCAAAATTTGATGGAATCTACAGATGAAAGGCAGTTGATGAATCTCATATATGAACTCCACCTAGATATGATTGATGATTTCATTGGAAAAAATTTCTTCTATATTATCTGCATGTCCTCACTCATAGGGAACGTCATAGAATCTATTGAATCTGATCCAAATTGTGTCAATATTTGAACGACACTATATGTTTTGGTGATACTAAATGGTTGGTTCTAAGATCACTTATCCATATGATATATGCATTGAGGAATAGTTGTAATTACTAGTTTGAGATTGAGAATGATGAAAAAATATTATGCTTCTCATTGATCTATCTACCTTAGAATGACAATGATGTCTCGTGAAATTCATCTTGCATTTGGGTGGAATGGAATGAAGAAATAAACTCCTGGGTTTGTTTCGAGATTCTTTACATGTTAATAGGTTACAATAGATTAATAGTATGGAAATAATATGATCTAATCATTATTTTTTATTGTTCTTTAAAGATCATCGAGTTTATGAGATACCATGTGAATGATTATTGATCATTTGGACAAGATAACTCACTTCTTATAGTTTAAAGAGGACTCTTCAATCAATGATTTTAAGTATTTATATGTTAAAGAGATCCTGATAATTTTCAGTTTTCCTAATATTATTGTATTTGACAGGGATTTGAGATTTACATCTCATTTTTTCCAATGGATTTAAAGGGTATTGGCTATATATTTTAAGTTGAGTGCTTATTTCAATCTATAGATCTATTTGCAGATTGTGTAGACCATTATTATTTTGGAATATATTATCTTAGTGTGTATTCCTGATTTCATTATATTATAAGAGGATCAAATTTTCTAATTAAAATTATCCTATAATACTAAATATGAATCTCCTATTCATATAGTTCCCTTCAAAGGTCTATATGGGTGGCTATGCTATTCTCCTTTGTTTTGGGAAGAGATAGGTGAGTCCTCTGTAATCAAGCCAAGTATCATAGAGGTGAAAACCAATCAGGTTAAGATAATCTAAAATAATCAGAAAATATCTCACAATTTCCCAATGTCATATATAGATAAATGAAATAATCCTTTATAATTCATGGTTATTGACCATTTTTACCCTTTGGGTTTCACCAATTTTAGGCCATTGATGGATTTGAATAAATGAATTGATAACTAATAAGAATATCATAAATTTTGAGATAATCACCTAAGTTATAGAGATATATTATAATATTTCTCTACAAAGAAAATTTAACGTAAGTCACAATAACATCCACTTTTCCATGTTGAGGAATTATGTTCTTTACCTTTTTTGTTTGATTTAGTATAAAAATGTTGATCTTGAGGATAATGTGTCCTATATAGAGAATCTTATATTAATTATCCATAAAAGTAAAATGGTTTTATGAGGAAATGTTATTTAATAAATTGGATTTAATATTTATAATTAGTTGGTCCAAATAATCTAATAATTCTCATTTATTTATACTATGAATAGATAAATTTCCAAGATAAAAAATGAAGAAACTAATTTCCATGATGAAAACTAAAATGGTAAAAGTATGTAAATTTAAAGGATAAAGGAATAACATGATTAAAACAAGTTTACTTTTTGATTTTGTGGTATTTATTAAACATAACTTCCCTCAAATCTAATATTTATAAATTTTTGAGGCACTTGGGTTGAGAATGACTACCCATTATTGAATAGTTTTGGGTATTTACAAAAAAACCACTCCCCCTCAATTATAAAAAAGGGAACCTCGTCCTATCACTTATTCAAACCAATTAAGCCATTTAGTTTGACCTAAAAATAACACAATATCTCCAAAAAATCATTTTCCACTTTCTAGATTATGTTTTCATCCCGAAAGACCAATAATGGGGTCCTCAATAAGAGATTCAATGGAGGTTTTTCTGATCGATGGTAATTGTCTTTACTAAGATATTTTTTAATTATTCTCTCAAAACATTAATTCGTGTATTAATAATTCCAATAAAATAAAAAAACTATCTAACATATAATTATATTTAAATTTTTTTTTTCAAAAACCAATATCCATCAACTCCCCCATAAAATTGTAAATGAAATCGTTGATCATGTGTATGGCGGACTACCACCTCGTGAACTACTGTAATTAGTTATAAATATAAACCTCCTATGGCTAGATATAATAATAGATTTAATTTATATTTATATTAAATTAATTAAATAATTATATTTATTTAATTATAATATCATATCTACCTTAATAGATTATAATCCATTGGAAAATGATAACCTTTTATGTGCATATGTGTGGACTACTGCCTCCATGAAGTGACGTGGTTTGTTTTTCATTTTATATTTAAATAGATAGTAATAAGGATGGAATTGAAGAAAATATTTTATTTATATTATATAATAATGGTCATTTAAAGGTGAATTACTATTTACCATTATTTTATTGCATTTAAAAAAATGAAAACGACGTTCATGCATACGTACGGCCTACCATCACCATAAATATTATAACTCATTTTTCAATATATAACATTTATGGATGAATATAAAGAAATATTTAATTAGTATATATATGATATTTATATAATCATTAATATTTTTGAGATTTTTTAACCATGATCAATGAACAAGTATTGAAACTACCGAACCAAAACATACATGAAAAATGAAGCAGTTATTACCCAAAATAGTGATTTTAACAAAGAAATGTTAATAAAAAAGAGATAAAATATTATACTTAAATCATATAATTTTAATATATATCAATATGGTTATATAATATATATATATAATAAATCCATATTTATTATATAGTTGTTTCAGACACATATGAATGAAGTTGAACCTGATATAAGAGATTTCACATAAATTTCCTTCTATTGAAGCATATTTTAATGTTATAAAAATATTTATTTTATATGATTTATTTGATTCATATTTTAAATTTTATTTCATGAATAATTCATAATTAATGGTATTTTAAGTTTTAATTCAACTTATTTAATCTATAGTGCTTTTACTTCAAAGTCACCATGTGGAAAGTGCTTTATAACTAAATTTTCTTTCAATGGGTCATATCAGTTCTTCATTGATTATATAATTTCATGTATATTTGTGAAATGAAATTTATTGGATTTTTATTTTATTTAAACAAATTCTTGTGTGTATTTATATTTTTTAAGCATATCACTTTATTGGAAAATTCTCACTTCAATGTTATGATCATTGTAAGGGTTCTTCGTCTCAAATCGTCTTCATTTGGACATATATTATGTAATGAAAAAATATTCATTTATGAGTTGTATATAATACCACTTTGATGTGTTATAACATAGATATATTTAAATTCATGGAATTTAATTTTTTATTCTATGTTATTTATTTCATGGGGGCTATGATTCAAAAGTAACCAATGTGGTAAGACATTATTTCACAATCTCATCATTATTCAGGATTGTTTATTTTTAAGTCTCCTATGGTTTATTTATTATATATTTCTATCATAAAACCATTATTTTTTCATCTCGTTTGGTTATTTTTAAATTTATTTGTTTTTCTTTCATTTTCCTTTTTTAAATACTCAAGAGAAAAAAGATGGTTTTTAAGGAAAACCAAATTTTTTTTCTACAAAGTCGGGAATATTTTTCTTCTGTGTCCATATTTTCCATAAAATGTTTCAAATAACATATTTTATATTTTTCAATTATTTATTAGAGAAATTTAAACACATGATTTTTCATAAAATAGTTTAAATGGAATCATCTTTTCCTTTTTTTAAATATTGTGCTTTTCGAATCATTACCAAAAATTTGAAAGGAATAATTGTTTTAACATAATCAACAGGAATTAAATTTCTCATTTCCATGAATACTAATTAATTTGAATATTTATTTAATTTTATCTAGAGATATTTTTAAATAAATTTATTTTCTTAATATTTTAGAATTTTTTATCTTTTAAAATTGACTTTCAAATTATAAAAGATATTTTCATCAAGAATGTTTTAATGATCTTTTTTGGGTAATTTTATTAATAAATAATAAAAACCCTTATATTCTATATTATGGATATGTTGTAATGAAACCATTAATATTTTTTCTCTAGATGATCTATGATTAGTTTGTTTGGTGGAAATATAAACATTTCATATGCTAGTTTTTCATTATGAATGTTCATATTGACTATGTATTGAATTCTTATTCCCCTCTTTTATATGATGAATGTATTGGACTTAGTAATAAAATGGGGGTACCCGCTATAGCCCTTCAATGTATCAACATGTCTTTTAAGATAATGTAGTTAGAGTATTTTGCTGATAAGTTTCCCATTTATGGAAGATTTCATTGCACAAGGCCTTGATGGTTTGTTTATGATGTCCAAAAATATGATTTCCATTATTACGAGAGTATTTATTGATGTCCACATGATTATTTGATTGTTTATGATTTCCGTGGATAATTTTCAAGCTCATGTTATTAGTCATGTGGCATTTCATGAAAACAATTTATTCCTACTATATTATTATTCATGCTAAATTTGTTGATTAAATGAATCTATTTTAGCCAGTTTACCCTACCAAATTGATCGTGACTTATTTAATCATGATAGCTTCCACTATATGTGACCCTTACTGAGTATCTGATCTCACCTTTATTTTGGTTCATTTCTCTAGGGTATTGAGAATGAATATTTTAATGAGTTAAAATAAGTAGAATATTTACTTTCACAATGTTGTATTTTTATGTTCTCCAATTTAATATGAGATTAAAGTATTTTTCTAGTTTAAAAAAAATAATAAGCTATTTTATCCAATGGGATTTGATCACATATAACTTATAACAATATAATAAATTACCATCACCTTTGGGATACTGGAGTCAGGGTATTTACAACTTCTTCTTCTTATGATAAGTTTTATTAAAAAAAACTTTTTTATATATATAGTTTTTATTAGTTTTACAAACTCTCTATATATTGTGGAATTTTTGGAATTTTATTGTATAAGTATGTATCTATATATCATGTCATGAATTCAATCACTATCTTGTTCTTCTATAAAATTCTATCATTTCCTATCACATACTTGAGGGGCACCCCATTATTGGGCAGCTCATACCTATTTTAGATGTTTTTGATTGTTTTATTTGACACATTCTTTCAAGGGTTAAACTGTCTCCAACACATGGATTATCTAATTATTGATATATATTCAAAACTTAGGTGATTGCATGGTGTTCCATAAGTATTATGGAATCCTTTTCTAATGCTATTTAGTGAATCAGGTAAGTATCATTAGAAAAGTCAAAATACATAAAAAAATATAGGCCCATATATGCTATACAAGCATGAAAATCAAGGATAATGGGAAGTACCAACAATCTTATATTAGCTCCATGAAGGTTACAATCCTGCAGAAAACCAAGTTTATTGAAAATATCAAATTATAGAAATTTTTTATGTCAAAAGTTAAGTTGTAGGTTGCACCTTAGTGGAAAAAATGGTATATAAAGAATCCCCCATATGAAAATAGTCTAACTCGATGAATGTCATGACCTGACCCAATCTGAGGCTTGATCCACAACTACCCTAATCTCGCCTCCATAGGCTAGGGGTGGAGACAAGTGGTGAAGGAATAACTAACTCAGAGAGACATTTTCTTATGTACTTGTACACACAAACATTTCCAACTCAATGTAAAAGTGCATAGGGAAAGACGAAATGATACAAAAACACTATAAAGTAAAGAATGAATACGTGAACCTCTAGATAGTACAAAAGTAAGGTATTGTAAACTAAAAATTAAATAGGAAAAATGCATTCCCAAAAATAAATATGTCCCAAACTGATAGAAATGGAAAAGTAAATAGTTGAAAGAGATCCCAACTTCTGAATCCTAATCTATGACCACCGTACACGGTTCAAGCACCCAGTATCCCTAAGTTCCTCTATAGTCACGATTGACATATCCCATACAGGGGTGAGTATATAAATACCCAGTAGGACACCCCAGAAGCTAATGGGGTAGCAGTAAGAGATACAATACGAAGAGAAAGATAGTATATAATAGAAGGTAAAGTGAAAGAGTACATCTCAATCCAACAAAGAGTGAAAGTAATCTCATCCAAACCTAATAGGATAAACATGGTGAGTAGATGAACTACCCATAGAGTTTTCCCCACCTATTGTAGGATAGTATAATCATACAAATATGATAATCTAAACACAAAAATCATGTGGCATACCCCACCCGTCTTCTCCTCTTTTGGAAAGATATTAACCAAATACTGGGTGTGGATACAGAAGGAGGCATATATATATACTTAGTAAATGAAGCCCAAAACAAGAGAGTATGGGGATATCCATCTCAAATATCATCCTCAGAAGAAGAGTATCCTATAGTTTGAAAATACCATCAATTATGCCCAACAACTCATGCGTTTACCCAGAAGTAATCTACCAAGACAAGCCACACCTCATCACTATTCTTCACAATTGAGGAGAACAATATCTAGGTAGAGGACCCATGCCTTGGTACAATATGAGGGTTCCAATCTGATGGTGTTGAAGACCTGTTGCCCAAATCATCTGAAGGGTACCACTCAGAAGACATCGAGGACCCACTTCCCAACTCATTTGTAGGGTACCACTTGGAAGACATCAAGGACCCACTACCCAAATCAACAAGAGGGTACCACTTAGAAGACATCGAGGACCCACAACCCAACTCTACTAGAGGGTACCACTTAGAACATGATAAGGGTGCACTTCCTAGATCAATTGTAGGATACCACTCAAAAGATGTTGAGGACCCACTACCCAGATCAATTGGAGTGTACAAAGACATCAAGGACCCACTGCCCAACTCCACTGGAGGGTACCACTCAAAAGGAATCTTTGGTGATCCTGCCTGATCACTACTATGGTCAAAAAATGGCCTCATTAAGCACCATTCCAATAAAATTCCATGTCATATCTCAGTACCCAAAACCGAGGGAACCGTCATGTTCTACTTGTAAGGACACTCAGGATATGCTACTCACAGTCCAAAATCCAATTTTAAATGAAGAACATACATACATTTGATGTTTACTCAAAGGATATCAATGTGTACACAACATGTGAGGGGACCCACACGACATGTTGTCCCATTCCACTACGTGGACATGTCCCTAGTCGTCATATGGCTCTATCTAATGTAGTAGTACATACCATGTAGGTTTACTACATGACATGTCCTGGAAAATTGGGACTGGGGTTGTGTGTTGGTCGTTGTGTCCATGTACTAGAGTACACTCCCACATATCAGAACATGTGTACTTCTACATGGGCTCCCATACATGTGACCCATAAAATGGGTTGTCGAACTGGGGAATGGGGTACATGAAATGTGATGGGAGCTAGATGTTGTGCCCTCATTATGTTTTCTAAAACCCTAGATGCCATCATGGAAGGGGCTATCGGTCATGTGTTCATCCTTGAACCTGATCTGTAGTTGGGTTTTTTCTAGTTTTCCATGTTCACTTCCCACATGAAAATATGATTGATCCAAATTTAATTTCAGCCTGATCTCTTGCTTAAATTTACGGATCTATCTAAAAAACATGGATCTTGACCGTTGTTTGCTGTAAATTTGCTTCAGTGAAGATTCAGTTGTCCTTCGACCATTACACATTCCTTAGTTCATTCGAATCTTGATTCCTTGATCCAAAAACACTAAAATGATCACTATAATCCCACTAATATCCCATATTTATATTCGGATCATCATTCCATATATTTTTCATGAAACCACTACAAATTCGGGGTTCGATCGATCTCGGTACCACCTAAAAATTGTCGAAATGAGACCTCGGGGTCCAATTGGTGATGAACACGAAGGGAAAAGTGGGAAAGCATAATAAAAAACGTTAAATGATAAATGGAAATAATTCATGGATAATTGATCAAGAATGGAGACTCTATATTAAAAAAACAAAAAAATAATTTATATACATGGGTGCATGCAAAGTCTGAAAAGGGCACAGATCGAAGAACAATAATCGATCAACTCAAATATTTAATAAAAGGGAATACAAACACCAAATGAAGAGTCATACCTAGATTATGGATCATGAGTAGATGAGGAATGAAGCTTCCAATGATCAAGATACGTTGTTTCATTTGTAGCATCTTGATATGATACAATCTGGAGATTCATCATCATCTGATGTGATTCACCAACAGAGGAGTAAAGAGTGTGTCATGGAAGAATTATAAGATTATAAGGCTAACCCTAGAAATGTCACCATGAAAGTAAATTTTTATATATTCCATTTATATCAAAATCAAATTAATTAATTAATTTAATAATTATTTAATTCACTTAAAGTACCACCATCGAGCGAAGAGTCTTAATGCCCCATGTCGACCCATTTTATGTCGTGCATTGGGTAAATACCGTGTTTTTGACAAAACCATGGTCTTGGATATTTGCTCCAATCAACTGTTTAATATTTATACCATTTTATTTATGAAGCTACTTGCGTACAATATAAAATATATTTAATATATTTATAAAATTAATACCAGGAACAATGGGCCTCGAAATCACAGGTTTTCTTAGTTCCTAGCTCTAGAAATATATATAGAAATATTTAAATGTATTAAAAGAAAAAAACCATATCTCTAAATTATTCCCTCATTCAATATTTTCATCCCAAAAAATAGAAAACTAAGTAAACAACTTAGGATATTGAGCCCACACTTGTCTCTCTCATTCTAAGGATCTCAGTTGCACATTTATATACTCCCAAAACACATGAACGAAGGGTATGGTCTATCCACATAGATTCCTCTCCTATCGATCCTCAATTTCCACCATGTCCTCTTCAAATGTGGATCCATCCTTGATATCAATCTCACCCTAGTCGATGACTTGCAAAGGGTCATGCACATATCTTCTAAACTGTGATATATTGATGGCATTGTGCACCTTTACTAGATGTGGGGGTAGGGAGAGGTGGTAAACAACCTTAACAAC
Source organism: Viscum album (assembly GCA_963277665.1). Lineage (NCBI taxonomy): Eukaryota > Viridiplantae > Streptophyta > Magnoliopsida > Santalales > Viscaceae > Viscum > Viscum album. The sequence goes on from OY728139.1 coordinate 501,524,453, forward strand.
CCTCTGTAAAATCTCGAATGGCCTGATGAACCATGGGGATAACTTGCATCCCTGACCCAACCTCCACAATCCTCATTGTTGGGACACTCCCAAGAAACTGTGGTCTCCCTAATCAAACTTCAAGGTCTAATGATGAGGATCTGCATAAGATTTATGTCTTCTATGGGTCATCCTCATATTCTCATGGATGACCTAGAATTTCTCTATCATCACCTACACAATCTCTAGGCCCACATGAGATGTCTCACTGATCCCTATCCATAACAAGGGTGAATTTTAGGGTCTCCTGTATAGGGTCTCCAATGTCACCATGCCAATGGTAGAGTGGTAGCTATTTTTGTACACAAACTTTACCAAGGGCAAGTGATCCTCGTAGATCCAGCCTAACTCCAACACACAAGCCCTTAACATATCCTAAAACACCTAGATAGTGTTCTTGGTCTTCCCATAAGTCTAGGGGTGAACGGCTGTACACATCCTTATTTTGGTCTGGAATGCCTCATGCAGGAATCTCTACAATCATATCATAAACCGTGTGTCACTATTAGAGACAATCGTTGAGGGTACCAAATGATGGAGAATAATATACAATACATAAAACTTCCCCAAAAGCTCCACCAAAATCTTCTCACTAATATCAATTAAGTGCTCTGACATTGTGAGTCATCCAAATATCACCTAGATGGAGTCATGGAACTTCACTGTGTGCGGAATCCCTGTGATAAATTCCATGGATATGCTGTACCACTCCCAATTTGGGATCTCAAGAGGCTATAACAAAATTTCTAGAATTTGGTGCTCAGCCTTCACATACTGACAGGTAAGACATCGAGAGATGATGTCAGCTATGCTTCCTATCATGCAGGACCACAAAAATTGATTTTGAATGTATATGTACATCTTCACCACACTAGGATATATAGCTATGGGAGAAGTGTGGAACTCTTTCAATACCTGCTCTAACATCTTGATACGAACCACCATTTACCCATGTAATAAGATTACCCGATGTCCCCCTTCATAATTTCCATTTGGTGAGTCACCTATGGATGTCATATCAAATAAGACCTCACAGTCTATGTATCCCAGTATGGACTCTCTCTCTCTATCTCGATAAGTGAAGGAGTTAACACCATCAATGACAAAAAAGATATTCCCTCATGTTTCACAAAGGTCAGCTACATGGAAGCTAACTATTTTTAATCTTCCTACACTAATTGAGCCTGAGACTTCCTGATAAGGGAATCTACTACAATATTTCCCTTACCTAGAGTATAGACTATCTCAAAGTAATAGTCTTGTAGGAACACCTCACACATCGCTATATCAATTTTAGGTATCTCTGTGTGAAGATGTACTTGAGACTCTAGTTTTCCGAGTAAACCACAAAGTGCTCTCACAAAAGGTTGTGCCTCAAAATAATCAAGGAGAAGACTATCTCATCCAGCTCTAGGTCATGAGTTGTGTAGTTCTACTTGTGGGGCCTCAACTGCCTCAACCCGAATGTGATATCTTCCTTCCATTGCAAAAACATGCAACCGATCTGATCTTCTAAGGAATCAAAAAACACTATGAACTCCAAAAATTCTTCTAGTAGTCTCAAAAATAGATCACTCATCATCCTATACCTCAGCACCTCAATGGCCATCTTTCACTTCTCAGAATTGGTGAATGGATTTCCTTTCTGAGTCATCATGGTCAAAGGGGCTGCGATTCTGGAGAAGTCTTCCATAAATATAGTCTTCCATAAATATCCTATAGTACCCTACCAAGACTAGAATTCTCCACACCTACGACATGTTCTTGGGTAGGTCCCAAGAAAGTAATTCTTAGATTTTCACTATATCCATGAATAAACAATGATAAAAAATATATATTCACTAGAAAGTGAACATCATAAATTAAGAACTAGCACTTCAAGAGCATTCTATAAATATGGTGCTCTCGAAGCAAGTCTAGGACCTTACTTACGTGATATGAATGCTCTTCCTCTGAGGAAGAGTAGATGAATATTTCATTGATGAAAAAAACAAAAATCCTATCCATGTATGGCTAGAAAACCTGGTTCATAAAAGCAATAAACACGACATGGTCATTCATCACACCAAAGGGAATAACTAGGAACTTATAGTGTTTGTAGCGACATAAAAATGAAAACTTTGAAATATACAACTTTATAACCCCAAAATGGTGGTATCTATACCTTAGATCAATCTTGGAGAACCATATCACATCGCGGAACTAGTCAAAGAATCTGTCAATATAACGACCCATACTTTACATACATTGTTAATACTTCAAAATTTAAGCATACTTATTACAACATATAACAAAACCACGAAAGGACCGTATAGCTATAGTGTCTTTAGAAACTGGGAAACATAAACAACTGGTTCATAAAGCGTCTACAATTTCTCCCATTTATTTCATCATATCTATAGTCCCTTTTGGAATATCTTACTTAATAACCTTATTCCTGACCTGGGGAAAGAAAACATACAAAAGGGTGAGCTCAAATGCTCAGTAAGGGTAAACAAAAGAAATATCAATCACATCGTATACACAAGCACATAACTTTTGGAAATCTTAACCTGCAAAAGAGATCATAATTTCATAACATGGGATAAATCATGGCAGTGAAATGTAATCACAATAATCATAACTTAAAACATGAAACTTTGTGGCATACACACATAATCATAGAGAATCATTTCTTGTTAGTCAAAACTCATTGCCAAGACTATCTTAGTGGACAAAGTCCCTTTCTGAACCGAGTCACCCTCGTTTTAGTCCTGTTTCACTGAACCGGTATAACCTACCATTCTAGCCATGTCTATCTCATGAGATATAAAATCTTTACCCAATTCATTGGAGGGAGATATAGGTCCCACCCATCTCATAATGATACCATTCTTATGTGTGCCACAAAATCATAAATCGTACATCATTGCATAACCCATGTAATACAAATGGGAATCTTAAACAACATGAAATCATAAAACAATTCATATACGTTAAAGGAATTCATAAAAATAATTCCATCACAACATAATCAAATCAATGTAATAATATGGATAAAAACAGAACCCTTTATTATCTTAGATGGAAAATAATTTTGATAAAACACTTGAACTCCATTCTTGAGGAAAATATCCATTCTTCTCCAAAAACACTTTTCCTTTCTTAACATGTCGTACTAAAAGAAGTTGATTAAAAATAAAATTTAAAACTTGTAAAGGAATCTTCTTGGAAATAATTTTTTGAAAATCCATTCATGCCGTATAAGTTAAGAAAAACATTCTTCGTACTTTTGTCGGAAAAGTCAAAAAGTACCTCGTACGAAAAACGACAAAAGATTCCTTTCATATTCTTTACTAAAAACTCACCGAAGGGTAAAATTGTATTTAAACATTTGTAGGTGGATGGAAATAATATTTCATATTCAGGAAACATGGATGCAGATGATAAAATACACCCCAGAAAATACTAAAGTATAAACAATCTCGGATAAAAATGAGATTGTGATATTTCCCTTACCTTAGGTCTGACTTGCTTTGTAAGTGTCTGAACCTCCTGTATAATGATTTAAATAATGTTATTGACTTAATCCAGAATCATACATATTTTTATGATATCATATATGGTCATATTCTTATCTTCTTTGTAGTAATATTTCATTGCTACTTGTTATTCGGGTGTTTATAACTTTTTGTTCTTATGCGTGTTTTGTCGAATAAATTCTTATTATTTTCGTTAGGTTATAGATGCCTCATTTACAGAATGGAATTAGTGTAATATATATCATATTCATTCATTCAATTCATTTATATAATCATTATGAAATGAAGATCATGTAGAACGAGTCGCATCACATCGTGGAGACGATATTCCGTATGTACGCACGAGTAATGATATCATTCCTATGATCGTGGAATTGTATTGGAGTATATGTATACTATTTCAGAATCAATATCACTTTATAATAGTCATATATAGTCATTATTTACACCATTATACCCATCCAAGTACGGTGGTGGTGGAAAATAGATTACACCACGACGTGGAGATGGTATTCCGTACGTACGCACGCGCGGTGATTTCAATTTTCCGTAGAATGGATAGAAGGTGAATTAGGTTTGTTTCATATTTATAATAACATATCAGAATGTAACTAATACCGATGTTATTACTTTATCATGAAACAAATAAAGAAGAAGAAGTTGAAGAAGAAAGAAATTGAAAAGATCGGTAATGGATATTACCTCTTCTTTGAAACGCTTCTTTGAATCCTCCACCTAGGGAACTAATATGGTCTTTGAAGAAGACTAGGACCTCTAAGATTATTCTAGGGAAGTGGAGAAGGGATTTAGGCAGGGTTTGGCCGAGCTTGAGTGCTCAAATTGGTGTGAGGAGGAGGGGGAGGAGGTGCCCTTTTATAAGGGAGGAGAGGGGCACCTTAGGAATATCTCAAAATATTATTTTATATTAAAGTCAAAATAGGTTTATAATGGTTCCAAAGGGTCTTATTTCGAAGGTAAAGTGGGGATGGGTCTAAATCCTATCAACCAATAGGATTTAGACATGTTTAGGTTATTATTTTAACCTTATCAATTAGATTTAACTCTAAGTTAAATAATTTAACTTTTACCGTGACTTTTTGTTTTCTTACACTATATGGTTAATACACTTACTATAACATGCCAAAAGAACCCCAAGTTGTTTATTATTAATATATATATCTTTCTCGAATTCATTTGGCCGAACCTTAGATTTTTATGAATAAAATAACAATTAATAATATAATATTTGATTTAAAAACTATTTTGTGTCAATTTTGACACTATTTGATATATGATTTTTGTGAAAGTCATAACAGAATTATATGTTCGAACCAAGTTGATTAAATCAACAATAATATATCATATTAACCTAGAAAATTAGTGGAATTCATAAAAAGTCTCAAATTACATTTATTTGATCATTTATAACATCAATTATGTTAACATTTCTTTAAAAGGGTAATTACTGCATCATCGTTGTGTCATAAATAAATTAATTTATTTAAAGTCTAAAAATTATAAATAAAATATAATTATGTAGTAAATCTTTTTAGCTTTCTAATTAATATTTATAGTCGAATTTATCTTATCTATAACCCCATATTAAAAATGTTTTAGTTATTAAACTTTGATTTTAACTATTTTAACTATTCATTAAATAAAATAATATTAAATGTCATAATCTAATCCAAGTGGACCTAAATGGTCATATTATATTCATAAGGTTGTTTTTGGTCGAATTACACTTATCTAATAGAATTAGGACATTTTTTAGGGTAATAGTAATATCATATTTACCCTTAGTTACCCTATTTACTATTAACCGCGGTAAAAAAAGTAAAATGTTACTATTCACCAAAAAATTATTTTTATCTCATTGAACCACATTTTACTTACTGATATCAACCGTGTCTGTTGGATTTTCGAAATTTCATTCACAGAAGCGGTAAAATTATGTTTTATACAAAATTCACATTTTAACCTACCACATAGTGGTTTCACTATTCATCAAAAATTGAAAGTTTTTAGAAAAATACCAAAATTTCATGCTAGGCTAATTTCAGTATTCCGAATCCAAAAATGAAGTCCATTTTGAAAAATAAAATTTATAAAATTTCAAAAGGTGGTTATTACTATTCATAACGGCTAGTTTTAATAATATTTTAATAGCATATCGTTGTTTAGTGAAACTCGGTATTGCGTACAATGCAAGCTATCGAGGAAGTTCGCGATTGCGTGTAAAGTAAGTCAAGCTAGTGTGTAGTGAAAGATTCCTTTGATGATATATATATATATATATAAACAAAATATTACTCATAAAAATATCGGGTGTTACATTTTATCCCCCTTAGAAAAAATTTCACCCTCGAAATTCGTCACTTTGTAACAAACAGATGAGGATACTTCTCCCTCATCATATCCTCAAGCTCCCATGTAGATTCTTCAAGTTGTTTGTTACTCCATAAAACATTCACCAATCGAGTGGTCTTGTTTCGTATGACTTTTTCGCTACGATCCAGAATCTCTATCGGTTGATCTTCATAAGAAAGATCTTGCTCCAGCGGTACAACTTCTGAGGTGAGTACATGTGAAGGATCAGGTATGTACTTTCTCAGGAGAGATACATGGAACACATTGTGAACTTGAGAGAGATTCGGTGGAAGCGCCAATCGGTAAGTTACCTTTCCAACACGATCCAGTATTTCGAAAGGACGGATATATCTAGGGCTCAACTTCCCCTTCTTTCCAAATCTCATAACCCTCTTCCAGGGAGATATTCGTAAGAACACTTTATCACCCACTTCAAACTCAAGGTCTTTTCTTCGGTTGTCGGCATAACTTTTCTGTCAACTCTGTGCTGCTCTTATGTGTTGTTGAATAGATCTGACATTTTCTGCCATTTCATCAACGAGATCAGGTCCTAATAGCTTTCTTTCCCCAACTTCATCCCAGAAAGTTAGAGTCCTGCATTTCTTTCCATAGAGAGCTTCATAAGGATCCATCTGAATACTGGAGTGAAAGCTATTATTATAAGAAAATTCCACCAAAGGTAGGTGTTGATCCCATCCTCCTTTGATATCCATAGAGCAAGCTCTCAACATATCTTCTAGGGTTTGAATTGTTCTCTCAGATTGACCGTCTGTCTGAGGATGATAAGCAGTGCTGAAACTCTACTCTGTATCCAGAGTATGCTGAAGACTTTTCCAGAACTTCGAGGTAAATCTCGGATCCCGATCAGATATAATAGAAAGTGGTACTCCATGCAATCTTACCACTTCCTTTACATATATCCTGGCAAGCTGATCTTGAGAGAAATCCTCTCTAATAGCAATGAAGTGTGGAGACTTTTTAAGACGATCAACTATGACCGAGATAGCATTATTGCCTTTGGATGTTTTAGGAAGTCCTGTGACAAAGTCCATAGTGATGTTTTCCCATTTCCATTCGGGTATGGGTAATGGTTGTAACATCCCCTTAGACGTCTATCTCTCAGCTTTAACTTGTTGACAAACCAAGCATCGAGAGACATATTCAGCAACATCTCTTTTCATGCCATCCCACCAGAAGTACTCTTTCAGGTCCCTATACATCTTCGTACTTCCAGGATGAATATAGAATGAAGAACTATGAGCCTCATCCAGTAGATCCTTCTTTACCTCGGGGATGGGAGGAACACAAACCCGATTCCTGAACTTTATTATCCCATCACAATCAAGGTTGAACTCAGGAACATTTCTCACCTTCTTTTGTAACTCGACATCTTCTTTCTGTGCCTCTTTAATCTTCACATGTATAGATGGTTGAACATTCATTTGAGAAAGATAAGATTTTTTTCCCCTTCCATTATAATTCCAAGATCCATCCTTTGTAAATCCATAAATATTGGATCTTTTTTTATCCTCGTCATGGCTAAACTAGCATGGTCTTGTCGACTTAATGCATCTGCCACCTTGTTTGCTTTCCCATGGTGGTAATGGATTGAGAAGTCATAATCCTTAATCAGCTCTAACCATCTTCTTTGATGCATATTCAGCTCCTTTTGTGTGAAAATATACTTTAAACTTTTATGATCAGTATAAATATCACACCTTTCCCCATAAAGATAATGCCTCTAAATCTTTAATGCAAAGATTACCGCAGCTAACTCCAAATCATGTGTTGGGTAATTTTGATCATGGATTTTCAACTGTCGTGAGGCATAAGCTATCACCATATCATTTTGCATAAGAACAAATCCCAATCCCTTCTTGGATGCATCACTGTAGATCACAAACCTTTCTCCACTACAAGGCAGTGTGAGCACAGGTGCACTGGATAACCTTATTTTAAACTCCTTGAAATTCTCTTCACATTCCTCTTTCCAAACAAACTTAACTCCTTTCCGAGTCAACTTGGTGATTGGGTTATATAATCGTGAAAAATCTTTTACAAAACGTCGATAATATCCAGCCAAACCAAGAAAACATCGGATCTCAGTTACTGTTGTTGGTCTCGACCGTCTTTCGATAACCTCTGTTTTTGCTGGATCCACAGATATCCCCTATTTTGAAATTATGTGACCCAAAAATGCAACTTTTTGAAGCCAAAATTTACACTTGGTAAATTTGGCATAAATCTTCTCCTTTCTCAGGGTCTTCAATATAATTCTCAAGAGATCTTCATGATCTTCCTTGCTCTTTGAATATACAAGAATATCGTCTATAAATACAACCACAAATTGATCAAGATAGTCTCTAAAGACTCTAATCATTAGATCCATGAAGATAGCAGGGGCATTAGTAAGACCAAATGGCATCACTATAAATTCATAGTGTCCATACCTTGTACGGAAAGCCGTCTTTGGTATATCCTCCCCTTTGACACTTAATTGATGATACCCTGAACGAAGATCAATCTTGGAAAAGTATTGAGCTCCAAGTAGTTGGTCAAATAAGTCATCAATGCGTGGGAGAGGATATTTTTTCTTGATAGTGATCTTGTTATGTTCTCGATAATCAATGCAGAGTCTCATTGATCCATCTTTCTTCTTAACAAATAGAACAGGTGCTCCCCAAGGTGACGCACTAGGGTGTATGAATCCCTTATCAAGATTCTCTTGGAGTTGCTTCTTCAATTCCTGCAACTCAATTGGGGTCATTCTATAAGGTGTCTTTGAAATAGGCAAAGCACCCGGTACGAGTTCTATTGAATACTCAACTTCACGATTTGGTGGAAGACCCGGTAATTCCTCCGGAAAGACATCATCAAACTCCCGTACGATGGGAATATTCTTAATCGTGAGTTTCTCACCAACCATTTAAGATAAATAGCCTTCATTTAGTGGAATCAAGACCCATAAGATGGAAGAAATTTCCACTGGAAGGTTATGTTCATCCTTGCATTGATAGACGATCATAGATTGATCTGGAATATGAAATGTGACTTCCCTTCTTTGGCAATTGATATGAGCTCCATATAAAGAAAGCCAATCCATGCCAAGAATCACATCGAATTCCACTAAAGGAAGGATCACCAGATTTGCAGGAAGCACTTTCCCACAAACTTAGATCGGAGAAGAATTATAAACTTTTGATGCGATTGATGTGCCATTAGGTGTTGTCACAGCTAACTCAACATCTAATTGTTGAGGTAATACAGTGATACCCTTAGAAAATTCTTCAGAAATAAAAGAGTGGGTGGATCCAGAATCAAATAAAACATTTGCTACTTTGGATTAAATGGTAAGTGTACCTTTCACCACATCGTTATCGTACTCCACATCGCTGATAGAAATTGCATGTGAATTTCCTTTGTCTTTAGCCTTAAGAGTTTGTTGACGTCAACCATCATCATCAACCCTTGGATTTGGGCATTAATTGGCATAATGCCCCATCTCCTTGAACTTGAAACATTGAAGTGTAGTAGGTTCATTCTGTGTATCCCTTCCTTTGTTTCCATCATTAGACATCTTCTTCCCATTATCGCGGCATTCAAATGCCCGATGACCTTCCTTTCCACATTTGAAACATTTACTTGTCCCTTTAAGACAACTCCCTTCATGTTTCTTTCCACACTTTGAGCATAAGGGAAAGCTCATCTTCTTTTCAGTGTGCTCTTTAGATTTTCCTTTGAATTCCATTTTCCTCTTCTTATCAAACCCATATGACTGATGGGTTACTCCAATCTCTATCTCGAATTTGAGAGAACATCGAACGATTTCCTCGTAGCTATTGAAGTCCCTTATGGCTAACGCCCTTCGAAGACTTGGTTTTAAGCCACTAAAGAATCGATCGATCTTACTCTCATGTTGGATAATAATACCAGAAGCGTACCTTGAAAGTCTTGTAAAATTTGCTTCATAGGTACCAATAGATTCATCATCCGTTTGCTTCAGTTCAAGAAACTCTTTCTCCATCTTTGTTCGGAGAATACGAGGGAAGTACTTATTGAAAAATAAGTTCTTGAACTCGTCACATTCCATGGACTCAATTTCATCCCTTTTCCTCATATTCTTAATAAGATTCTACCATTGATCAGCATCTCCTTCAAAACGATACACTTCTAGGATGACTTTATCATGTTCAGAACATTGAAGAACTGAAAATATCTTTTCAGTAGTACTAATCCATTGTTGAGCAACTAATGGATCAGTAGACCCGCTGAAAGAAGGTGGACGCTGCCTCATGAAGGATTCAACAGAATGTTGCTCCTTCCTTTGCTCGTTTGGAAGTCCTGCATGATTCATAGCTTGAGAAAGTTGTGTGAGCATGGCAACAAGATTTTTCATTCCAGCTCCCATATCGTTTGGTTGCTCAGGGGGACAATCATTGCATTTCCCCTCGTATTCCGCATTGACACGGTTCCTTCGGGTTCCAGCCATTGACTAAAACCAAGAAGAATAGTGTGAGCAACACTAATTATAATAGGAAAACCACATAATTCAAGAATAAAATTTTCACGCTTAAGGTCTTATCCTAGGTTATTCATGGCCATTTCTAAAACACTAAGATTGTGTTCTATGCTTAGACTTATCCTTTGGGTTCTTACTAAGGCTTTCACATCCTAGTTTCCGAAGGTTGACTATACCTTTCCTCTGATACCAACTATAACGACCCATACTTTACATACATTGTTAATACTTCAAAATTGAAGAATAATTATTACAACATATAACAAAACCACGAAAGGACCGTATAGGTATAGTGTCTTTAGAAACTTGGAAACATAAACAACTGGTTCATAAAGCGTCTACACTGTCTCCCATTTATTTCATCATATCTATAGTCCCTTTTGGCATATCTTACTTTATAACCTTCTTCCTGACCTGGGGAAAGAAAACATACAAAAGGGTGAGCTCAAATGCTCAGTAAGGGTAAAAAAAAGAAATATCAATCACATCGTATACACAAGAACATAACTTTTGGAAATCTTAACCTGCGAAAGAGATCATAATTTCATAACATGGGATAAATCATGGCAGTGAAATGTAATCACAATAATCATAACTTAAAACATGAACCTTTGTGGCATACACACATAATCATAGAGAATCATTTCTTGTCAGTCAAGACTCATTGCCAAGACTATCTTAGTGGACAAAGTCCCTTTCTGAACCGAGTCACCCTCATTTCAGTCCTGTTTCACTGAACCGGTATAACCTACCATTCCATCCATGTCTATCTCATGAGATATAAAATCTTTACCCAATGCATTGGAGGGAGATATAGGTCCCACCCATCTCATAATGATACCATTCTTATGTGTGCCACAAAATCATAAATCAAACATCATTGCATAACCCATGTAATACAAATGGGAATCTTAAACATCATGACATCATAAAACAATTCATATACGATAAAGGAATTAATAAAAATAATTCGATCACAACATAATCAAATCAATGTAATAATAGGGATAAAAACAGAACCCTTTATTATCTTAGATGGAAAATAATTTTGATAAAACACTTGAACTCCATTCTTGAGGAAAATATCCTTTCTTCTTCAAAAACACTTTTCCTTTCTTAACATGTCATACTAAAAGAAGTTGATTAGAAATAAAATTTAAAACTTTTAAAGGAAGCTTCTTGGAAGTAATGTTTTAAAAATCCATTCATGCCGTATAAGTTAAGAAAAACATTCTTCGTACTTTTGTCGGAAAAGTCAAAAAGTACCTCGTACGAAAAACGACAAAATATTCATTTCATATTCTTTACTAAAAACTCACCGAAGGGTAAAATTGGATTTAAACATTTTTAGGTGGATGGAAATAATATTTCATATTCAGGAAACATGGATGTGGATGATAAAATACACCCCAGTAAATACTAAAGTATAAACAATCTCGGATAAAAATGAGATTGTGATATTTCCCTTACCTTAGGTCCGACTTGCTTTGTAAGTGTCCGAACCTCCTGTATAATAATTTAAATAATGTTATTGACTTAATACAGAATAATACTTATTTTTATGATATCATATATGGTCATATTCTTAGCTTCTTAGTAGTAATATTTCATTGCTACTTGTTATTCGGGTGTTTATAACTTTTTGTTCTTATGCGTGTTTTGTCGAATAAATTCTTATTCTATTCTTCAGTTTATAGATACCTCATTTCCAGAATGGTATTAGTGTAATATATATCATATTAATTCATTCAATTCATTTATATAATCATTATGAAATGAAGATCATGTAGAACGAGTCGCATCACATCGTGGAGACGGTATTCCGTACGTACGCACGAGTGATGATATCGTTCCTATGATCGTGGAATTGTATTGGAGTATATGTATACTATTTCAGAATCAATATCACTTTATAATAGTCATATATAGTCATTATTTACACCATTATACCCATCCAAGTAAGGTGGTGGTGGAAAATAGATTACACCACGGCGTGGAGACGGTATTCCGTACGTACGCACGCGCGGTGATTTCATTTTTCCGTAGGATGGATAGAAGGTGAATTAGGGTTGTTTAATATTTATAATAACATATCAGTATGTATGTAATACCTATGTTATTAATTTATAATGAAACAACAAAAGAAGAAGAAGTTGAAGAAGAAAGAAATTGAAAAGATCGGTAATGGATATTACCACTTCTTTGAAACGCCTCTTTGAATCCTCCACTTAGGGAACTAAGATTGGTCTTTGAAGAAGACCAAGACCTCTACGATTATTCTAGGGAAGTGGAGAAGGGATTTGGGCAGGGGTTGGACGAGCTTGAGTGCTCAAATTGGTGTGAGGAGGAGGGGGAGGAGGTGCCCTTTTATAAGGGAGGAGAGGGGCACCTTAAAAATATCTCAAAATATTATTTTATATTAAAGTCAAAATCTGTTTATAATGGTTCCAAAGGGTCTTATTTCGAAGATAAAGTGGGGATGGGTCGAAAGACTATCAACCAATAGGATTTAGACAAGTTTAGGTTATTATTTTAACCTTATCAATTAGATTTAACTCTACGTTATATAATTTAACTTTTACCGTGACTTTTTGTTTTCTTACACTATATGGTTAATACACTTACTATAACATGCCAAACTAACCCCAAGTTGTTTATTATTAATATATATATCCTTATCTAAGTCATTTGGCCGAACCTTAGATTTTTAGGAAAAAAATAACAATTAATAATATAATATTTCATTTAAAAACTATTTTGTGTCAATTTTGACACTATTTGATATATGATTTTTTTTAAAGTCATAACCGAATTATATGTTCGATCCAAGTTGATTAAATCAACACTAATATATTATAGTAACCTAGAAAATAAGTTTAATTCATAAAAAGTCTCAAATTACATTTATTTGAGCATTTATAACATCAATTATGTTAACATTTCCTTAAAAGGGTAATTACTGCATCATCGTTGTGTCATAAATAAATTAATTTATTTAAAGCCTAAAAATTATAAATAAAATATGATTATATAGGAAATCTTTTTATATTTCTAATTAATATTTATAGTCGAATTTATCTTATTTATAAACCCATATTAAAAATGTTTTAGTTATTGAACTTTGATTTTAACTATTTTAACTATTCATTAAATAAAATAATATTAAATGTCATAATCTAATCCAAGTGGACCTAAATGGTCATATTATATTCATAAGGTTGTTTTTGGTCGAATTACACTTATCCAATAGAATTATAACATGTGTTATGGTAATATTAATATCATATTTACCCTTAGTTACCCTATTTACTATTAACCGCGGTAAAAAAAGTAAAAAGTTACTATTCACCAAAAAATTATTTTTATCTCATTGAACCACATTTTACATACTGATATCAACCGTGTCTGTCGGATTTTCGAAATTCCATTCACAGAAGCGGTAAAATTAAGTTTTATGCAAAATTCAGTTTTTAACCTACCACTTAGTGGTTTCACTATTCATCAAAAATTGAAAGTTTTCAGAAAAATACCAAAATTTCACCCTAGGCTAATTTCGGTATTCCGAATCCAAAAATGAAGTCCATTTTGAAAAATAAAATTTATAAAATTTCAAAAAGTGGTTATTACTATTCATAACGGCTAGTTTTCATAATATTTTAATAGCATATCGTTGTTTAGTGAAACTCGCTATTGCGTACAACGCCAGCTATCGAGGAAGTTCACGATTGCGTGTAAAGTAAGTCAAGCTAGTGTGTAGTGAAAGATTCCTTTGATAATATATATATATATAAACAAAATATTACTCATAAAAATCTTGGGTGTTACAGTCAATCCTTGAAAGGGTAACTTTTTCTTTATCGTGGCCCAGTTCAGGTGATGATAATGAATGCAAAGATGCAATATCCCAGTCTCCCTTTTCATGAACATCACTGGAGGTTCCTAGGGGGACACACTAGGTTTGATGAAACCTTTCTCTCAAATGTCATCCAACTACAACTACAACTCTTAGACCTTGGTAAGGTCCATCCTATAGGCCGTAGAAGATATCGGAGTTGTCCCAAGGTGTTTTTCAATGAAAAAACTCCATCTACCACCTTTGTGGTAGTCCCAAAACATCCTTGAGGAATATATAAATGTTATCCTACAAAAATGAAGGAATTTAGATGCCTGATGATCATGTTACACCAAGGGATTCACTCTCCAACTGATGGGTGATGTGTTACAACCTCTTGCTTGCAGATCCCACTTGCCCTTCCATGAGATATCTCTCACTAGAAAAAGAGAATATCATCCCATTAGTGCATAGAAATATGAATTGTCTACGATGATATTTAATCTATGATCAGACCAGGGAAATCCAATCCATACCCAAGATGATGTCATAGGGTTCCCCCGTGATGACCAAAATTTCCCACATGAACCTCTCTCCACCAAGTGATAGCTTACACTACCGATAGATAAACTATACAGATGAAGCATTCCCTATAAGAACCTCAAGATCAAGCTATAGTGATAGCACCTCTAATAAGATATCTAGATCTCACCCCAGGGGTATGGAGATAAAGGAATGAATATCACATGTGTCTTGTAACACTGAAGCAAGAGTAGAAATCACACAGATTGTACCTCTTATCATCTCGTTCACTATGAGATCATTAACCTCCAAAGATTGTATCTGTCTGTAGCTCTAGATGATATCACCATGAGACTAATTTGGGCCACATAGTGGTGGTGGTGGAAGTATCTCATAGAGATATCCACCACCCATAGCTCTTCCTACTCCTCTACCAACTCTGCATCCCTAGGGACCACCCTATCCATGTTTGGTAGATCCCTAATAACGGCACTGACTCTACTGTGGTAGTCGATAAACTATCTACCAATGATTATCAACTCATCTGTTTGGGTATCCTCATGCCATGTGACCTTTCTCATCACAAGAAAAGCACCGACCTTCTTTATGCTGCCTTGGTAATTTTCACTTCCTCTGACCACACACATGAGTCTTATCATGGAAAGGTATACTGAACTAAGATCCTGGAGCCTGGAATCTTCTAGATGGTGTATACAACTTATATCTATGGAAACTACTCCTAGATCTAGCTATCTGGCATCCCATTTATAGAAATATCTCTACCAAAAGTGCTCGCTTCAGTACCCCTGAATAGGTGGGGATGAAAAAGTGTACAATGATGGCTTAGATCTCTCTATAGAGTCCCTACTCAAACTTATGTACATAGAAGTATCCACCCTGGATCATATCAATGGAGTAACGCCTAAGGTCTATGAACCTTATTGCATTCTAATCCACTGCCAAACCCCTATTGAAGCTCCAGATGCTCATGGATTTGGATAAAGCATAAGCAATAGGGTTAGTACTCCTCACGAAACAGATGCTGGAAGTCAGGCCATGAGAGTGTCAACTCATTATGTTTCTATATAACAAGTTTCCACCAATGCCCAGATACTCTATAGAAAAGTATAGATGATAGTGAAACCACCTAATCTGTCTAGGTCTGAACAAGACTGAAGATACACACCACCAAATCTGGCCAATCATCCGATGCCTAAGGATCTGGTTCATTGCGGAACCTCAAAGGCCTCTAGCACTGGAACTTTTGGATCATGCTAATCCTGTGCACATCATTAGTCTACGATTTTGGGGTGATCTACATCTCAATAAGAGGAGGTTCTTCTACCTTCCCACATAGAGGAAGGATATCATGGTTGGAATCCTAAAATGAGGCCTCATCACTCATAGGATCTTCTTCACTAAATAAAGATGGTATACTAGATTGGAATCATCATACAGGAATCCTGAATGTTATCAAGGAGTGTCATGGTCAGATGCACACACACACACCCACACATATCTATCAACAATGGGGAGAATACTTAAGAAGAAAATAAAAGAATCAATCCTATATAATACAAGTATTGTTAATCCCTACAACAAATGTTTCATCATGCCGAGTCGACAAGAAGTTATTCAAGGTCCTAGTGAATAGATACGTTTGCTTTTGCACTATTAGTGGACTCCTCAGCTTGATAACTGCACTTAAGGAACTTTGATATTGTTTCCCTAAACCCATCGAAATCCTCTTATGGGGATATGTCCTAACAACATCCCAAGGAATGAACTTTCTATGATACTAATCTTTCATGACCTAACCCAAGATGGGGATCGAGACACAACTACCCCAAGACCACCTCCATAGGCTAGGGGTGGTGATAGGTGATGAAGGCATAACTAACTTAGGGAGACCTTTTACTATGTACTTATATGAACACACACAACCAACTCAATTCAAAAGTGGATAGATAAGGAAGAAAAGATGAAATACTATTATAAAGTAAACCAAGCATGCATGAACCTCTAGATAGTACAAAATTATGGTAGTGTGAACTACAATGTAATGGGGAAAATACACACCCAATGAAAAATATTTCCCAACCTGACAGAAAAGGAAAATTAAATACCTAAAAGAGGGATGAGATCTTGAATCCCAAGCTATGACCATCGTACGCAGTCCCATTACCCATTATCCCTAAGCTCCTCTATAGTCATTATCGACCTGTCTATCATCTTAATAAGACCCAAAACATTTGGAAAATACCATGTAAGGGTGAGTATATACATACCTAGCAGGACACCCCAAAAACTGAAGGGGGAGTAGTAAGAGATACCATATGAAGAGAAAGATAATAGATAACACAAGTTAAAGAGAAAGAGTACAAATCAACCAAACAAAGAGTGAAATTAAGCTCATCTAAACACAAGGGGATAAACACAGTGAGTATATGAACTACCCTTCGAGTATTCTCCACCTATAGAAAGATAGTAGAATAATAAAACCATGAGAACCTAAACATATAAATCACGTGGAATACCCTCCATGTCTTCGCCTATCCTGGAAGAAGAGTAATAAAATTCATGGTGTAGATATAGAAGGATGTATATATATATGCTTAGTTAATGATGCCAAAACCGAGAGAGTAAGGGGATTTACATCTCACATCTCAGTTCAAGAACAAGGGTATCCAATAGTTCCAAAATCCCATCAATAATTCCAGGAATATCATGTTTATACCCAAAAGTAACTGTCCAAGACAAGACACACCTCATCACAATGCCGCATAGCTGAGGGCCACAATATCTAGGTAAAGGACCAATGCCATGTACAATAAGAGGGTTACACACTAATGGTGTCAAAGACCCACTACCTAGTATAACTGAAGGGTACCACTTAGAAGATGTCGAGGACCCACTACCCAACTCAACTAGAGGATAACACTTAGAAGTCATTAATGGCCCATTTCCCATCTCAACTGAAGGGTACCACTCAGAAGATGTCAAGGACACACTACCCAGCACCAATAGAGGGTACCGATCAGAAGATGTCAAGGCCCCACTGACCAACCCAACTAAAGGGTACCATTCAGAAGGTATCAAGGACCAAATTTCTAGCTCAACAAGAGGGTACCACTTAGATGACATTTAGGACCCACTACTCAACCCGACTATAGGGTACTACTCAGAAGAAATCTCCGGTGTTCCTATCTGATCACTAATTTCATAAAATGTCTCCTTAGTAAGAGTCGTGTATAGAAAATTCCACATCATATCATGAAATATAGAACCTAGGGAACGATTGAATTCTACATGGAAAAAAACTCCAGACAGGATACTCATAGGAAAAAATAAGAGTTCAAATGAAGGAGATATGGATGTTCAATGTTTCCTCAAATGAGGTCAAGGGGTACATGACATGTGAGGGGACCCACACAACATGTGGTTCTGCTTCATAGCCTAGCTGTATCCTTGGATGGAACATATCTCCATCCAATGTAGTACTAAACACTGTGTGGGTGGACTACTTGACATGTCCTTACTAACTAGGACTAGGGCCATGTGTTGTTCTCCGTGTCCGTGTACCAGATTGCACGACCATGTACCAATCCTTGTGTACATCCAAACGGGTTCCCATCCATGTGAACCATCACCCAGGTTTTCCAATTGGGGAAGGGGTACATGGAGTGTAATGGGGGATATATTCCATGTGCTTCTTATGATTTCCCAAACCCAAACCACTGTCGTATATGGGGCTACACACCATGTGTTTATCCTTGAATATAGCATGTAGTCAAGTTTTCATCAGTTTTCTAGATCTGCTTCTCACATGTAAATATGATCAATTTGCCCTGGATTTCATCCCTATCTCTGGTATAAATTTATGGATCTATAAAAAAAATGTGGATATGAGCCACCATTCACCGGAATTCATCTCAAGAGAAGATTCAGTTTTTCGTAAAGCATTATGCATGCATAAGTTGGTTCGAATCTTGATTACATGATCCAAAAAACACTAGAAATATCACCATAATCCTAAAACAATCCAAAATTCATTCTTGGATCATCATTATATTCATTTCATACAAAACTACTATGAATATGGGGGTCTGATCCGTCTTAGTACCGCCTATTAATTTTTAAAACAGGACCTCAATGTCTAATTGGTGAAGAACCCTAATAAATAAGGGGAAAATCACAAGACCAAAGGTTAAGTGATAAATGCCAATAATTATTGGAAAATATATCAAGATAGGGGACTCCATATTAGAAAAAAAATATTTTTTTAAATTTTGTACATGGGTGGCATGTAAAGTCTCCAAAAAGGACGGATATCGAAGAACAACAATCGATCTACTCAAATATTTAATAAAATGGCATAAAAACACCAAATGACAAGTCCTACTTCGATTATGGATCACTCATTGATGAATAATAAATATTTTAATGATTTATAGATGTTGTGTTTGCTACGTCAGGATCTGATCCGATCTGGAGATTCTTCGTCGTCTGAAGTGATTCGCCAGTGGAGGAGGGAGGAGAGCATCGTGGGAGAATTACAGGACTATGAGGCTAACTGTGGGAATTTTTCTATGATAGTACAATTATTTATTTTCCATTTAGGTCTAAAATTAAATAAATAATTAATTTATTAGTTAATTAATATCACCAATGAATAAAGATTCCTAATCCTCCTTGCCGACCCATTTCATGTCGCGCCTAAGGTAAAAACCGTGTTCCAGACTCAACATTAGTCTCAGATTTTTGATCTGGTCAACCTTTTAAGAGTTATACCATTTTAATTGATAAGCATCTCATGTTCAATATAAAATATATTTAATATTTTTATAAAATTAATTTTAGGTGCACTAGGCCTCAGAATCGCGTTCCGTCTTAGCGCATAACTCTGGAAATATATAATGAAATATTTAAATGTCTTATAAGGAAAAAAAGAGTTTCTAAAATAATTTCAATTAAAAAAAATATAATAATAATTATATATATTTAAATAATTTAAAAACATAGCACCTCATAATTCTCACATCACTATAATGAGATCTTATAGTGGAACTACACCCCATCTAATAAAAGTAAATAAAATGAGGTATACTATCCCTTACATGGAACTAAATCGTAGTAAAAAAAATATAATTAACTCCTAGGATAGGGGATCATTGTAACACCCTGATATTTTAATAGAACACTATGTTTGGTAGTGTAAACAACACACATCCTCGAAAATAAATGAGCCAAAAAATATTATTATTTAAATATGATAGTAACAACCTAGACATTGAATTAACATGTATTAATATTATTAACCAAATTATTGATTATATATAAAGTATATACTCAATAAAAATTAATTTAATAATTTTTAGGAAATAATTACTCAATTTTTAGTTAACTTATTTTATGATTTAGAAACATGTTTTCTTCAAAAATTATTTTTCTTTATTTTTGTGATTAAATTTTATAATTAATTTAAAGAACATTTAAAAATTTTATTTTATAAAAATAATATCATTTTGAAAACCATGATATCAAAATTACCTTTGTGTAAAAGTTTTTTATTTTTTCGTACAGATCATTTTTTGCAATGAATAGTGAAACATAACGATTTGTATTGAAAACTATATTTTTGTTTCAAGAATTTATAAAGATACATTTTTAAAATGGTTAAAAAAATTAGTTCTCTTATGTCATTAATAATTCAATTATAATAATTGGAACTAATTTTAAGATTGATTTCTATATAAAAACATTTATATATATATATATATATATAAAATTTAAAAAATCTTATTTTCATTGCATTTTTCATTCTAATATTAAATTAATCACTTCCATATATAGATATTTATTCATGAAATTTTTTTCCTTATATTGAATTAGGAGGTCCAAATTTGGTAAATTGTCCCCTTTTATTTTTAGACATTTTGAATAGTGACCATATAAAATAATTGTCACCACAACAAGTGTAAATTAGGTAATGAAGGTTTAAAATAATATGATAAGGACTAGGAAATTAACATAGAACTTGAAATAATTTAATTGGATGAAAATAATTCACCCATATACATCAAATTTTTGAATATATAATATTTTTTCATTTTGATGTGATTATGAAATTTATATTTTTTTATTTACACAAAATTCAAAAATATTATTATCATTGTTTTATTATCTTTAAATTGTTTAAATAAGGATTAATAGAGTCTAAGTTTAGTTAAAAATATTCATTTGAAATATAAATTAATTATTTATCATTTTAATTTATTTCTAATTTTTAGTGATGAAATAAATATCTTAAATTCTTATGAAACAACGACACAACATTTATTTAATTAATCAAGAATTAAAATAAATGATATTAAAAATACTAAAAATATTATAATTTGAATGATTTGATGTGTCTCATGAATTTTATAGATCTATATGTCATTTTAGATATGTTTTAAAGTATTATATTTAATTTTCCCCTTTGTGTTGATTCATTTAATGTTATATTAAATGAATAGTGTAAAAATGACATTAATAATATTTTATAATAAATCATATTTTATTAAAGGATTTCAAATTCATAAAAATATTTTATTAAGAAAAAATAGTGGGATATGGTTTAAAATATCAACCATGATCCATTTTTGGGACATATTTCACGATATGGTCACTTTATTGACCCTACAATTATGGAAACCATTAATACTATAGTAATTGTCAAAAGTTCTAACTGGGGGGTTAAAACTAAATGATACAGGTGAAAAAACCACTAAAACATACCAAAATATTATTTTACAATATTATTTAGAATAATATACATATTATTTCCAAATTAAATCAATTTTCATCTATTTGTAAATGAAATATAATAAATATTAATTTAATACTTTAAGAAATTCCGAAAATGAACCTCCCCTCACTTATAAATGGACACCCCTTATCTCAATTATTCACAACACTTTGGCCATATATATAGAAAAATACATAATAATGTATCTTCAAAGAACCCTTAAAAATTTTCTATAGGTTCTTTTCTTTCCAAAATACCTACCATATGTCCCTTAAGAAGGGATCTAAAGAATGTCTGGTGAAGAAGTGGTAATCATCTTTACCGAGTCCTTCATGTTCATTTATTATTATACTTCATATTAAAGTGATGTACCAATCATAAGATAATAACTAAATAATAATAAATTTGCTAAGATATTTTTATGATTATTGGAAAACAATATTCCACCTCTTTTCCATCATACAAAAAAAAAACATCGCTCGGGCATAAGTACACCTTACCGTCTCCACATTGTGGTGTCATTCGTTTTCCATCACCATTTCACTGAGATGGATATAATGATTGAAATAATGAATATATATTATATTTTTAAAATAAATATTATTCTTAAATTATAATATCATATATTCCTTCGTACATTCCAATTCGTTTGAAAATGACAACGTTACACATGCCTACGCGTGGACTACCACCTACACCAAGCGATGTGATCAATTTTTCATTTATTTTTTACATGGATAGTAATAAGGATTGATTTAATTAATACGTATGATATATATGATACTATAATGATTATTTAATGGTTAATTATCATCTACCTTTTTCCATCTATCAAAAAGTTGATACAACATTCATTCAGATATACGGCTTATCATCCCCTTGATCGGTGTAATAAATTTTTTTAACCCTATAATTTTGGATTATTATAAATATAAATATATATATTGAATACATATTTATATTTTATTTATATATTTTATAACATTCTATAATGATGGAACCATGGTAAAGAAGTAAGGACCGAGACTATCAAAACAAAAAATACATGAAAAACAAAGTAGTTAACACCCAAAATAATGATAATAAATTATTGTTAACTAATGGGTGATAAAATGTTATAAATGGAAACTATATTATGTTATATATATGGTTATTTTACTAATTTTTAATATATATATTTTCATTATACAGGATATCAAAAGAACTTCTGAGAAAAGTCAAATGTGAGGTAAGGGATTTCATCACAATTTCCGTTCATTGCGGTACATTTTGATGATATGAACCTAATTTATTTTATATGGTGTATATAATACCACATTAAAAAGTAATATCAGGAATAATTCATAATTAATAATATTTTAATTTTCAATTCAAATCATCTCATCCATGGTTATTTGACTTGAAGGTTACCAACTGTTAGGTGTTTCATAACTCATGTTTCTTCAATTGGGTAATAATAGTTCTTAATTGATTATATTACATGAAGATTATGTGTGAAATGGATTTTTTATTTATGTTCTATTTATACTTGTTATATATGGAATTATATTTGTTACAAATAATAACTTCACTGATTAATTATCTCTTCAATGTTATGATCATTGTAAGGGATTTCTTAACTCAATATCCCATCATTGAGCTATAATTCTACTTCAATCACTATGTTATGCCATGATTATGTGTTAAATTACCTATGATTATATTATTTTATATTTCCACTTGTTTTTCTAGATTTACTTTTGTTATATATAATCACTTCATTGATTAATGGTCATTCCAATGTCAAAATCATTGTAAGGGTTTTTATCTCAATTTCCACTCCATTTAGAAATATTTGGTAATATAAACATATTTAAATTTATGTGGTGGATATACCACCCCTCTTAGTTTTTTAACATGAATATATATTTATTTATGATGATTAATGATTCAATTATAGTTACTCCTTTAAGAGGATTGTTTAAAAGAAAACCAGATTTTATTTCTCTTCTTGATCATATATATTTTTCTTCAATATCCATAGTTTTAAAAATTGTTTGAGTAAAATATTTTTTATTTAAAAAAAATTATACAGAGTATTTTAAGTTAACATTAATTTTTTTATTATATGATTGGAATATTTATAATTTTCTCCTAAAAGGGGTAATTTTTAACATTCTTTACAAAAAATATAAAGGAATGTTTTTTAACCTATATGACATTAACAGACCTTCCCTCCACCATAAATATTTTAAAATATTTAGATTCTTCTACAATATTTAAATGGTATTATAAATAAAACTATTTTGATAAATTTTTTCTCATAAATTTTATTTTATTCCTAAAAAAGAAAGAATTCATTTTAAAACCTATATTTCAGATGAACTGAAGGTTATATTTTATCTCTTATTAATTTTGTGGTTATTACATTTCTTTTAAACCTTTAACTTTCTTGTGATCGTTAAACATTACATTTCCCTTAAATATCCATGCTCATTTTAAAATTAATATAATTATTTCCTAAATTTTATACAATTTCTATATATGTTTTTTACTTTGAAAGTTATTTGATTTACTGAGAAAATATTGATATTACATACTCTTTAATAAATTGGAAATTTATTAATAAAGAATATTGTTCATGTAATAAATAAATCATTCAATATATAAGGAATTCATTGGACAAGTAGTAATGGGTGGATCCTGAAATTATATATCTCGTAAATGAATCGAAATGTCTCATGACACAAATATATTGGCCAAATTAAATGGGTTATTACCCATAGTCTTAAACTATCTTAGAGAATGGTCTTGATGGTGGAGATATCATGATTTTTGAGATCCTGAAATCCTATATCATGAATTTCCTTCATTGAGAATTTAGTTATTATCAACTATGAGATTAATTCATCTATATTATCCATGGATGAATTACATAATCATGTTATTTATTATATTATGTTTGTTTTAAGTTATTTACATTGCTATATTGATTCTTTGTTATTTTCTAATGATAGATTCCAGTGTACATAACCCTTACTGAGTATCTAAGAATGTACTCTTATTTGTTTTCTATTTCTAGGATATTAAGAAGGATATTATGAATAATATCAAGGATGATTGAATATTTCTTATGCTGTGTATTTTTTAATTCCAAAGTAATCTGGGAATCATGTAAGTATCTTGTTTTACAAGACTAATAAACTTACTTATCTCATGTGGTGAGATCCCTTGAATATGTTCCAATGTAATAATAAAGAAACCATATCCTAATTAATCGAGTGGGGGTTTTTGTAGTTGGCATTATCGAAGATTCAGTAGAAACCTTGGGAACTAGATTTTAAATAAACATAGATAAAAACAGAATTTATATAACCCCTTATAGTATTTTAGAACTTTTATAATTATAGTTATCTTATTTTATGGACCAATATTCATGATGATTATGAGCTAAGAATGTCTGTTTCCTTATTTAGTGGTGACACCTTATGAAACAAAGGTAATCAATACCCATTTAAAATGTATAGATTTACTTAAAAAGAATGAAAATAAAAATTGTATTGGAAATAAGAAGATCATGGATATTTGAGGACAATTGAATCAATTTTTAATTAATAACCATGCCTTTTTGGAACAACCTATTATTCTACTACATGATTCACCAGTTTTGGATCTCTTTTTGACCAATGACTCCATATTTTAGTGGATATACTTATCCATTAGTAACAAAGTAATGGATTAAATATCCCAATAATATATTCCTAGATTTGGGATATAATAGAAGTGAGAATGATATTCTAACAGTTTATTGATTAAAAGGAGAAGCCCATCAATAGAGTTCGTTGTCCCAGAATACTAAAGTGGTTGAAAATATAGAAATCATGGAATGTAAAAATTTTAAATTCAATTTCATTGAGAATTATTTCCCCCGAGAAAAAAGGTGAAATAGATAGTAAAATCCTCACTTTAAAACTAAAATAAGAATAATGTGTGGTAGATTATAAGGCTAACATTACCATAATATCCAAACATGCTTATAAATACATACATAATTTATAAATAAATACTAACCAATTATTTTATGTTCTTAGGATTTGTCTCAAAGGTCAATTGTATCTCAATTTTTTTCATCATATGGTGATATGGTAATAAGTTCCATCTAGATAGAGAAATAATTCTCCTAGTCATATATTTAAAAGGGAAATTAAAAGAAAAATAGGATGACTGAGCACCAAGGAAAAAGAAATAAGGTGAACTAAAATAAAGGATGGAACATACCACATGTGATAATTATGGAATGAAACACTCTCATACTTTCTTGATTGGAGTTTACATTAAGTGTGTAGATAAATTCTCTCAGAAATATGAATGAATGATTAAGAAAGAAACATATAACAATCAATGTTTAAACTATAAAGTGATAGGGCATTATTCAAACCTATTTTCTAAGAATCAGAGAAACCATAAAATGATGTGAGGATAACACCTAGTATACACTATTTTAACAACCAAAATGTAATGATTAACGTTATTGTGTATTTGGATTCAATATTTATGTTAGTAAATGATATTTTGGTAATAAGAATCATGAAACATAAAGGATTATGATATAATAGTTTTTCATTAAGTATTTGGAAGCATATATTGAACATTACTGATGACCATGAAATGGAATCTAATGGTATGTTGATATGTTATAGAAAACACATGATTGTGGGAAATATAAAACTTAATAAATACATGATGTTGAGGTAATAATGTTTATATAGGATAAATATATGATCATGATTTATGATTAAAATTAGATAGTATTAGTGTCCTTGAAAATGAAAAGTGTTTTAATGACAAAGAAAATTGTGATGGATTTTACTGCATTATTGGATTTAAGTGATATAATTAATATGGATATATTTATTTTTTAAGAAGTAGTTATTTTTTAATTAAGGATATTTGTTGACTTAGGTTATTAGTATGTTTTATAGGAATATATTATCAAGGTATTCACATGTTTCGTATGCGACTCTATGAGATACTTTATGTTTTTTGGGAATAAATATTTGATCAGATATTTGATATCTTTGTGTTTTAAATTTTTCAATAATTATTTTTGAGAAGTATTATGGTTATCTATTTATGAAATGGATTAATTAAAAAATTGGGGGTTATTTTTGAGGTTTTTTTAGATTAATGTATTTTGAGATAACTTGTGGGAACAATTTTTGTCTTGGAATATATCTGGAGACACGAGGAATGACTTTCCATTATTTCATAGATCATACGATCCATTTAAAGTTAATTTTAGTTCTCTATACATTAAAAATTCATCTTGAATACTCATCCTTTAGATAAGGGATAAGATTGTGGTGGAAATTGATAAAATTATGAAGTATTACTTATCAAACAAGTATATTTCATTATGTTCTTATCTGAGATGTTAAGGAAATTCCCTAACTCTAGGAAAAATAATCTTGAAATAAATGTCATCCTATTGTGATAATTTTTGATTAATTTGTGGTCCTCTCTCCCATTATATATTTAGGGTTTCCTGGTTGTTGATTTTCCCTAGACCATATTCTCTATCACTCTATGTTAATCCTTAGGAGTTAGTTTTCTCTTCAATTTCCTTATTTTCTCTTCTCACTAATTTTATCTTATTTTGAAACTATGTTTTTTGGGGACCTTCATACTTCCCTTTACTAGTTTTTAAGAGGATGTATTATTAACTCATTTTATGATGTGGGTTTTCCCAAAAATAAGTTTTATATATCAAACCCTTGATTACCGAGAATAAGTTAACATTGTAAGGTCGCAATTTATTAAATTATGGTAGAATATAACTCCTAGATATTTTAAAATAACACCATATTTTTTAACGTATACAATTTGAAACATCGAGCTTAAACAAACCAAAAAATATTATTATTTATATATAACCATTAAACATGGCCATTGAATTAGATGGAATGAATATTATGAACCAAACTATGAAAAATATTTACAAATTAGATACTTAATACAAATTCACTAATTAATAATTAAGAAGTAATTATTTAATTTTTAGTAATGTTATTTTATGCTTTAGAAATATGTTGAGTTCAAAAATGATTTTTATTTATTTTTGTGAAAAAATTTTATAATTAATTTCTAGAAATTATATAAATTTTAACTTATAAATACAATATAATTTATTAAATAATTATAAAAAAATTATCTTAGGATGAAATTTTATTTTTTTTCTAAAAAGATTGATTTTCTCAATGAATAGTGAAAAATATCAATATTTATTGAAAATGTTTTTTATTTGAAGCATTTTAAAAGTTCCATTTAAAAATAAATTCAAACAAAAAAATTTCTCTTATATTATGAATAGTTTAAATATGTTCATTTTAATAAATTTTATGATTCAGCTTTGTATATAAATATTTTTATACATTAAGGTGATTTTTCTGAAAAAAGTTTTTTCATTGCATTTTAAATTTTAATAAAAAATTAATTACTACCACTTATATAAATTGAATCATGAAAAATAGAATAGATATATGTATTCAGGTGTTCAAACTTTGGTAAATATTCCTCTTTTATTTTTAGTTATTATAAATAGTAACCATAATTAATAAATTTCACCACGGTAAGTGTAAATCAAGAAATTAATGCTCAAAATAATAGTATAAGTACTATAAAATGATCCTAAAAAATTAAAAAAATTCATTATATCAACTTATTCTTTCTATAATAATCCAATTTTTTAATATCAAATATTTATTTCCATTTAGATGTGATTTTTCCTTTATATTTTTTCTTTAAAGAAAAGTCAAATTTTTCATTCTCTTTGTGTTATTATATTTAAAATTTTAAGGTGGATATATGGCTCATTTTTCACCTAGATCCCCCTCCTGCTCTCAGCTCTTCTTTGGGTTTCTCTTTGAAACCCTTCGATGCGGGATCATGGTGAATCTGAGCATTTTTTTCCACCTTTTATTATTCTCTTCCAAAATTTTCACCTGACATGCCTTCTCCAGGCCCCGTCATGTGGCTTCTTCATTCGTTATAACCCCTTTTTATATTTCATGGTTTGTAATCTTTATATTCTCCCCTGTTTGGATACGTATTCGGTTGTGCCTCTATGACTACTATGGTGGTGATTTTAGGGTTTCGTCATCATCAACTTCTTTTTTGGGTGGTTTTTCTGTTCAGAAAAAGTTGTGTCAAAATACCTGCTCACTCATATACTACTCTAGCATCATGACCCTATTCACATCTCCATGTTAGATCTATTGTGATGTATTCAATGAGGTTTTGGGATTTTTGTTTGGTGGTTGATGGTTTTTAGGCAGTTCCTAATTCATATTTCTACCTCGCCAATGATGCACGTTAAGATCCCTCAGCTCCCCTTTCCCTGCTCTAATTTAATAACCCTCTATGAGTCTCTAAGGCAGACTAGGAGAAGTGGTATGAAGAGGTTTTTGGTGTGTGGTATGGTGGACCGTGGTTCTCCAAGCACAATCCCATGAACGATGGTTTGGAGGAGTCAACAACTCATTCTTCAAAATGTTTTTTATGGTTTGTTGGTTTTGTCTTGTGTTTGTTCATATTCTATCAGTTAATTTATGATATGATATTGGGGATTTATTCTGAGTTTTTTCTTTTTTAATGATGGTTTGATGTTGGGGTGAGATGTTGGCTTTTTCTCACCAGCAACTAGGGATGATGAAGGTGAGATCTCCTTGGGGGCACAACTCGAGGTGGCTCTCTAATCGAGATCACATAGCTCGAGGTGTTTAGGTTGTGATGGGTCTATACGGGAGTATTTTGAATTTCAATTTTTTTTGTTGGATTTCTTATAAAAATTTAATTTTTTATTTGGGTGTTTTTTATTGAATTTGATGGTATCTGAGGTTACCACTAATCCCCAAAGTGGATTTTAAAATAAAAAAATGGATTTGGATTTAAAATTTTAACATAATAATAAACTAAGGATATGTTCTATTATAAAGATTAAATTTAAATATAAATGATTTTTATCATGGTAATTTATTGATAATATTTATTGATGAAATAATTTCCTTAAATTCTTGTGAAACATCGACACTGTATTTATTTAATTAATAGAAAATAAAATAATTGATTTTAAAATTAGTAAAATTAATATAATTTGAGTCAATTATTGTATCCCATTATATATATATATATATGTCATTTTAGTGATTTTTTAAATTATTATATTCTAGTTTTCCATTTGTATTATTCTATTTAAATTCATATTTAAATGATTAATTTAAAAATTCATATTAATGATATTTTATAATAAATAATATTTTATTACATGATTTATAATTTATAAATTATTATACTTGGCCAAAATATTTTAATATGGTTGAAACTATCAACCATGGTCCATTTATGGACCAGTTTCCCTCATATGGTAACATTCACAACCCTTAATGGATAGAAAACATTAATATTGTTGTAATTGAAAAAAGGGTTAATGGGGGGTTAAAACTAAAAGATAAGAGTGAAAACACAAGTAAAAATTGTCCAAATTTTATTTTATGAGATTATTATGACTCATCCTAATATTATCATAGAATTATAGTAATTTTGATCCATTTTTTACATGAAATATAATTTATATTAATTTAATACATTAATAGTTTCTAAAAATGGCCCTCCCCTCACTTACAAAAGGATACCATTTCTCTAAGTTATTAAATCCACCTTGATCCATATATATCATGAATACAATTTACATTTCTCTTATTAACTTGATTATATATGTTCTATAGGTTCTAGTCATTCCATATTAGCTACCCTAGGTCCCTTAAGAAGAGATATAAAGGAAGTCGACTAAAAAAGAGGTAATCGCCTTTACTATGTCCTTCATGTTTGTTTATTCTTATAATTCCTATTAAAATATAGTAACCATACAAAGATAATAAATCCATAAACATAGATATATATTTATATTTAATTATTATTACAATAAAACCATATTCCATTTATTTTCCACCATATGAAATGTTAAAGCATCGCTCGTGCATACATACATTTTACCGTCTCTATATAGCAGTGTCATTCATTTCTCACCACCATTTCATTTGGATTTAAATAAATATGAAAATAAAGAATATATATGATATTTATGAAATAAGTATTCTATTATAATTATAATAACATATATAACTTCTTACATTATAATCCATTGGAAAAGGATAACATTGCTCATGAGTACACGTGGACAACCACCTCCACAAAGCAATGTGAACAATTTTTCATTTTGATTTTAAATAGATGATAATAATGGTAGATTCAGTTTATATATATGATATATATGATATAAAAATGATTTTATAAATTCTAATTATTATTTATCTTTTTTTCATTCCATCCATCATAAATTGAAAACAACATTCATGCATATGTATGACTTACCGTATCCATGAATGGTGTAATCCATTTTTCTATCTCTTTCTTTCTCGATGATACTAAATGTATATATACTGAATATATATGATATTTATATATTTAATAAAATTCTGTAGATTATGGAAATATTATCAAGAATGAAGTATTGAGACTACCAAATTAGATTATACATGAAAAATGAACCAGTTAACACAAATAATAATAATAATAAAAGATTGTTAAGAAAAATGCGACAAAATTTTATAAACTAATGATATATGATATTATATATATGTTTATTATATATAAGTGTAATATATATATTTATTATAAATGAAATCAAAATAACTTTCGAATCAAGTCAAACATGAGGTAAAATATTTCATCTCAATTTAACTTTATTGAGGAATATTTTTATATTATACAACTAATTTCTTTTCTAAGGACCATATATTTCTCTTTTTAGAAGTTATATCATGAATAATTCATAATTTATGGTATTTTATGTTTTAATCGAAATTATTTCATCCAATGAGATTTGGTATGAATGTTTCTAAGAGTTTAGGGTTTTATTACTCAATTTTCATTAATTGAGATCACTTCTTCTTTGATTATATTATATTAAGATTACGTGTGAAACAAAATTTGTTTAAATTATGTTATATTTACACTTGTTTTATGTGGGTTTATATTTTTTTACACATAATCACTTCATTTATTAATTCATACATCAATGTTATTATCATTTTATAGTGTTTACTAACGAAATACCCAATCATTTGGTTATACTTCTACTTCATTGACTATGTTATTCCAAGATTATGTGTTAAATGACCTATGATTATATTATTTTTTATTTACACTTTATTTTTATATTTATTTTTTTACACATAATCACATAATTTATTAATTATAACTTTAATTTTATGATCTTTGTAATGGATTTCGTCCTAACTTCAACTCCATTGAGATATATTTGGTAATTTGCACCTATTTACTTTCATGTGTTGTATGTACTACCAATTTAATTTCATAACATTAATATCTATTTATTCATAATGGTTCAAGATACTCTTTCAAGAAGAAGGTTTAAAAGAAAATATGATCTTATTTCTCTTCCTAATCAAGTATATTTTTCTTCTATATCCATATTCATCAAAATTTGTTTACAAAAATTATTTTAATATAAAAAATAATTTATAATGGATAGTTTAAGTTTTCCTTGTATTTTTACATGGAATAAGTAGAATCTTTCTAATGTTCTCACAAAATGGTTTATTTTCAAATTTCTTTACAAAAATTCCAAAAGAATGTTTTTTAACTTATATGTTGTTAAAGAACCTTCCCACCATAATAATCATTTTATACTCTATCTTATTTTATATTATTTAAATGGAATCAGAATGAAAAATATTTTGATAATGTTTTCTCACTATTTTTCTATTATTCTCCAAAATATTGGACTTTATTTCAAAACATGTATTTCTAATGAATTAATGGTATTATTTTAGCTATTATTAATTTTATAATTATAAAATTTTTCTTGAAATATTAACTTTCTTACGATCATTATAAATTATATTTCCCTTAAATATACCAATTCTTTATATCCTGGAAATGAGTATTTACTAAACTTTATACCAACTCTGTACATGGTGTTTTACTATGAATGTTATTTTATTAATTGGGGAAATATTGATATTTCATATTCTTTACTAAATATAGATATATTTTGATAAGTCATATTGTTCATGAATTAAATCAATCATTCTATATATAAATAATGCATTAGAAATGCATCAAAAGGTGGATCCAAAAATTATATAGCCCCTCGATTCATCAAAAGGTCTCATGAGACAAACCATTTCCCCAAATTAAATGGATATTTACCCATAGTTTTAAACTACCTTAGTTCAAGTTCTTAATTCTAGAGATATCATGATGCCTAAGATCATGATATCCAATAGTATGTGTTCCATTACATGATAATTTAGTTATTATTTTCCATGGATTTACAATATTTATATTATCAATGAATGAATTTAATAATAATGTTTTTGATTAAATGGAATGTGGTTTTAGTTAATTATTTTCCAATATTTATTATTCCTTATTTACTCATGATATATTCCTCTATATATAACCATTTATGAGCATATAAACTCACCTTTTTATTTGTTTTACATTACCCAAGATATGAAGAAGGATATTATGAATAATATCAAGGATAAAAGAATGATTATTTTATATGTATTATATATTTAGGATGTAATATGGGAATCATGTATGTATTTAGTTATACCATAATACTCAATTTATTGATCCTGCGTGGTGAGATCCCTTGTTTCAATGGTAATGTAATAAGGAGGACATCATCTTTGGGTTATTTGATCATGAGTTTTTATAATCATAACCCTGTACCATTGGTAAAACATACAATCAATTTACATTACTTCCAAAATTCAATGTAAAAAATTTAATTATAATGGGGGACTCATCCATAATAGAGGATTTCATGTCAGCAAGTGGGGTATCAAACCTAGAGGAGGGCACTTAAAAAATATCATGGTATGTGTAACTTCTATGGGGTTTATGAAATCTTTATATCTATGAACCACACCCCATCACAAAATCGGTTACCTACTCTATAAGTATATGGAGGACCCATGGCCCTGTACCAATGTTCCACCAAGGGGGTTACTAACCATGTGTGTTTTCTAAGTACCTTCCCCATAGTTAATTAACATTTCAATGACTGTAAGGAATATGAAATAGCTAAAACTACTTATAAAATTCCTCTGATGACTAATGGGATCATACTTTCATTATATATGTTGATAAATTATTAGAATAGACTGTTTACATGTCCAATTATGAAACCCATATGAGAATATATAAAAAAGTAAAGGATACACGATACACAACATATAATTTTAAATACATGGAGTGTAGGTCCTCTAGGCATGTACTACTACTACCTTACAATTTAGAGTCAAACAAAATAAAATGTAATTTTGTGAACATAGTCTGTAGGTCTCATGACTAATAGGGTGTGCAATCAAATACATCTAAGAGGTATGTCAAACTTACATGACATGTACTATAATTGGAGTGATTAGGTGTATAACACAATACACACATTATTGAGTGATATATAACTAAACGATAATTACTTTTAGATGATGTTAAATATATGTCTCATGATTTAATTTGATGTGTACTCCAGTACACACCATGTCATATGACCAAATACTACACATAATTTACTTCTTGACTGAACATAGTGTGTTATTATGTGGCCAAATATAGACCCTACATGTATTTTTGTTGTGAAATTTTTATATTTTTTACCATACTGGTTTTATTCACTAAAATTAGAACCAACATAACTTTTACCTTCTTCAATAATGCCTTATATATTTTCTAACATTTTTACCACACTTTGATAACACTACCTGGATTATGAAAGTTGAAGACTCTACTCTTATTTTTTATGATGTGGTTTAAATGAATCAGAATTTCTTTATAACCCCCCTAAGTCACCTTTTTTACACTGTTAAACATAGAGCATCTCACCCCCATTGTCCACCGGTAGCCTTTGTATCCCAATCATCTAAAGTTTTTCTGTTTGTTATTGTAAAATCTAATAGCAATCATTTGTTTCCCCAAGTAAGAGGATGTTTCCAAAATAGAAACCAATATGAATACATACCACATAAATTTCCCTAAAAAATAACTAGAACCCAAAATATAGGGAAAAAATATTTTTTGAGGAGGATTGCAACACCGATAAATAGGGAATATTGTAATCATTTATTAATACATTTGGAAAATCAATAAAAAACTAAATATGAAATTTTTATATAATATTTAATCAGTAAAAATTCTTCTACAAAAATGATCAATGAGATTCAATTCGATGATGAAATTTTATGAATAATTTTAAAACTAGAGACATAAATTCATAAAAATTTGAATAACAAAATATATCATTCAATATTACATTACAATTCCTTTTATTTTAAATTCATACAAAATTTTTATCAAATATTCATATTATATGGATTATAATATTCCTATCTTGATATAACCATAAAATAATTGAATAAAATAAATAATGGGAGTGGGAATCATCATTCATGTAATTAGGTAATCGAATGATCAAGTTTCATAGCTTATATAAAATAGCTACCACTTTAATTTGTTTTTCATTTCCATGAAATTCAATAGTTTTTTATTTTCCGATCCATCTTCACAATTTGATCATTACCCCACCTCAAAAAAATAATCAATCTTCATGTGACTCTCTTCCTAGGGTTCTTAGATAATAATAGAGGAAAACATGAGAGAGATGTCCTAAATATGAATTTATATCATGAAATTATATTATCAAGATAAAATAATGAAATACCTAAAAAAATCCGATCCTGGGTCAAATGTCCAAATGAAAAACTTATACCTCTAATAGGGAAACTCACCCCAATATTGATATAACTGCATTGTCAAAATTTCCATATAAGCATTTATTTAAGAGTAATTAATGATTAAACTTATGGTATAAATATTTTTTAAATTGATAAGTATTAAATATACCAAAAAAATTAACTAGATAGTAATATTAAAAAACCTAAAAAAGGTTTAAAACCCACATTGTACTCAAAATAATTATCATAAATGCCTTGTTTACAGTTATTCACTTGAATAAATTTATCGTTTTATCCTTATAAGTTATTAGAGACTTGAAACTTAGAAATGATATATGTATTGATTATGAAAAAATATGTGTCTCTTTATGTTCTCATACAATGTTGATTCAATTTCACAATTTTAAACACCTTATTCACTAATTCAGGTCTTAATAACCTATTCAATCCAAATTCATCCAAAAAAGGAGTTAAACCCTAATATTGATATAATTCTTTATAATGTTCCATTTTTATATTGGAATGAAAACAATAATTATATGAAAAATAAACCAATTAATGTTATTGATTCCAACCATTAGGATCTCGAGACACCCTCAGAGGTGTGTGAACATTGGTGTTAGAAGATTTAAACATTTATCGTTTTCTATTTTCTTATGATCTTATTCCCTTAGTATAAGGTGAACTTATCTAACCTATTTATTCCTAAAATTAACCACACAAAAATATCATGATCAAATATAGAAAGTAAAATATAAAAGTAACATTTGGATTTTACTTGCTTTACTAGTGTTGGGATACATCCAAATATAATAGACTTTATATTGTGTTTGTATACAAATAATCCAATATAACACACTGTTTGATGGATACTAGGTTTACATAAGGTCTCTCCTCACCAAGGATCACTTCTTATAAAATATTAATTTATAAGCTCACTAATTATCAGGGAACACTTCTAGTAGAGGTGTTTAAGTAATATCACTGCTCGACATGGGCCATCCCACTTGCACTCCACTATGAACTAGTTAGGTTAATGTTATAGTTTATTGACATTTAGGTCCCTACTAAATTTATTTACTCTAAGTCCACTTTATCTTCAACATTTAGTTCTAATGTAATCTTCATCATAAATTCTAGATATTGATTCTATAATTAAATCCTTTTGTTACTCCCAATTCCAATTCTAGATGCAATAATCGACCTGTTAGACGATTTGATATAGCATCATTCAAAAATATCTATACAGAATCAATACGCTTGATACAAAATTTTATTAATTTAAATTATTCACTTCCTATATATAGTGATTTGAATAATAGTACTCTACTGACACTGATCTGTAATGATATGGATTTCATCTTATCTTATTGTAAATTGATCATCGTGGTAATTAAAACTAGAAGAAACTCAACACTCTTATAGTATATATCTTTAATGAATCCAATGTTGGTATCATCTTCCTCCAATTAACATAAATTTTCTCTCAAATAATTTTCTCTATTCATTTTTGTGTTTATTCTAGGTTCTCACAACATTATTTACATATTATTCTAGTAATATCCTCTATTTTTAGTTGAGATATTTGAATTTCAAATTCAAACTCTTGAGCATAACTACATTAAATTTCTAAAAATTCAACCTCATTAATCAGATCATCATAAATTAATATCAATTATTAAAATACAATTGAGTTGTGTGTTATCTTTCCATAAATTCCAATCATTTATGAGATCATCAAATTAGAAAATATTGGTTTTTACCTCTAGTTATTCAAACTCCATAGAGTGGACTCCTCAAAACAATAATTTTGGGATCTATGTTTTACTGACCACATCATGTTACCCAAAATACCAAAACATAGTTCTACTCCAAATAGATACTCCCAAAAAATAGATTCGACCATACTCCAATACTATGGATTCATAGACTTTAGAATTATTGAAGGACAATATTCCTAACTCAAAAACATTTTCCTTTTAGGTGCCCATTTGGACCATATATCTTATAAACTCAATATAGATTCCATTATAACAATTTTGGGACTCCTTGTTGTGTATAAGTATTTTATAATATCAAAATTCCATTTTATTTAATGTGTCATAATTGAAATCCCTATATCACTTTACCCTTTATCATCAGAGTCCTCTATATTCCACGGGAAATTGATTGAAATACATTTCCACATTTCATTGTATTCTATGAAATAACCTATTCAAATTTCTATGAAACTCTATACATAATTTTTGTGTCTATCAAATAATTTTCAATAGATGAACTGAACAAACAAAAATTCCGTCCAATAAATCATTTTTCTTTATATTCTATCTCCTCAAAATGATTTTTTATTGAAATGGAATACAAAATATTTATATTATATGCACTACCACTATTTCCATATCCACTATGGATAACTAAACTCACCATACATGAGGAAATCCATGGTGCAGTCTTCCTTCACTAATCATCTTCCATTCAACACCATATTTGCATAAATCATTCACAACCAAATATTTGAAAAACTTTAGGAATCTTGGAAGAATTTCATACTAGTAGTTACATTATTAAAATAGTATTTTTTATTCTCAAATAATCCCAAATTTTAGTGGATTCACCTTCTTATACCTATTGTGATTATCAAATAATATAATCATTAAAATTGTAAATGGAAATAATATCAAAAAAAATTAAACATCTTCATTTGATTTTGGTTATTTATCAATGTTTTTCATAGTCCATATACTACAATTCCCACATCCTCAACCTCTTATGAGTAAAATTCATTATCAATCCACAATATCAATCCTCCGCTAATTTTTAGTCCTTATATCAATCTTATTATATGATTTCCAAAAAATCAAATATACATTTTTCATGGTTTAAATAATATCCCCTTTTGGATCTTGTTGAAAATTACATAATTAAATCCACAAAAAAATGTATACAAAGTTAATCTATCCCTTTTTCTCTTTCAAACCAATATCTTCTAAACATATGTATTTTTGTATTTTTCTTTTCATTCACCCTATATTAAAAAAATGAAAAGAGATATTTTATCCATATTTATATGAATTTATTTTTTTGGTAACTACTTGATACAAATACTGATACAATATATAGTGCATGATTTTTCTTTACACCAATTTAATTTCTTCATCATTGTATGAATAATAAATTTTAACAATGTTCATATTTAAAAATATAAACTAGCATGTAATCTGAACCATTGATTCTATTAGTGATTATGATAATGCATATAGAAACATATTTCTTCTTTTTCATCATGAAACTATATTATTTTAATGGAAAAAGTGTATATAAAACTTTTATCAATTATGAAATAGTATATAATCACATCCTATGAGTGAACACAAAGTGAATGTTCCCTATGGATCATATCTATCAATTAATCTTGTATTAATATAATCAATAGTTATAATAATTAAGATCAAGGGGATATGGGTACCTCATATCAACCTCAAGTTTAATATTTCTATTTTCCATAAAAATACAATCATTTTCTTCTGATTTCATCTCAAAATTTCTCCAAATAATACAAATATTCTATTATTTCTCGAAATTTTTGTACCAAAATTCTTATTTTCACATAACAAATTGCTCATTTACATAGTGATAATCATGACACAAGTTGATGTTTCCTTATTTAAGGTACTATCCTTTCATTCCTTTCTAGGGTTTTTTCACAACAAATGAGAAACTCCACCATTGTTCAACTCAAGATTTGTAGTTATATAGATGAATACACTTATGTATGACTCCATTATTCCACCTAACCATTAGGGAAACCATTTCTTTATTCATTTTTCATCATAATTTTTTCTTCTTAATCCATGATGTTTTATTTTCATAAGGAACCATTATTTACTAATACAATTTATATTATATTCATTCATTATGGCCTTCCACAACAATAAAATTGCTCTCTAATGAGGTAGATTAATCTATATTTATAGTTATTATATTTTTAGACACATTCATCCTTTATTTACAGGATTATTTCTAAAAATAATCCATTAGTTATACATGGTAAATCCTCCATTAACTTTTTATTTAAAACTTACCTTGTATTTTGAATCTATTTTGGGCTATAATGTATTTCTTATTCATCCATTCATGAATCCTTCATGTCATAATATTGGGGTAAATCCTCTTAGAACCTCTATTAATTTTATTTATGAAATACCTTACTATATGAAAAAGGAGAGAAAAAATATAACATCTCCAGATAGAATCACACGTCATGTAACATTGTATAAGTTGAGATATTATTGTAGTAAATATTCCTTATCTAATGAATATTATTGCTTCTATACACACAGTAATAGTGTCTACCGAACATACATATAAATATAATTTCATTAATAACCATATTCACTAGTTTTATCAAGAATATTCCTTATCATTCAGGATTAAATATTTATTCTCTTCTCACTGCTGAGTAAATTCTCCATTTGAGAATCCCTAGTCTAAATGTTTTATAATAATATGAATCTCTCTCACATTTTTCTCAATACATAAGTTCTTATCTAGTAGTTATCATTCCAAATTCTAAAAAAAATAATTCTTATAATATTATGAAATCTTCATATTCTCTTTACATTTATCTCTTAGTGAAGATATTGATATTTCATGGAATTTCACTTTTCTCACTCTTAACACTATTTCATAATGAAGTACATTAATTACACTAATTTTTTCCATTATCTTCTTATTCATTTTTATAATGGTATCCAATAAATCCATATATTAATTCGTCATATTTATATTTACTTCCCCCATGTTTGTTATATAAATTTTTTTTTTCACCTAAACCCATAAAGAATTATATTTCACTCTTTTGGTATTGAAGATTCGTTTTTTGTTATAAAAAAAATATATAGCTTTACCACACAATGTGGTAACCACTTCTTTATAATAAAACTTAAAAAATTTAAGTAATAAACATTTTACTTATTAATTTTTGTAGGAAAAAATCATTGAAGGGTAAGATTCATATATATATAAAGAATCTATTTTTCTCACCTACAGGGAAATACATAATTTCATAACCACCTTCTTATTATTATTCTTTATGTTCTTAATTTTAGAAAAATTAAAATCCTCTTCAACCAAATTAATATATAAGTTTTTCACTGGATTATATTAAATACATGTAAAGGAATCCTCAATGTGGTATTCTTCTTTCAACCAAGATTCTTAACCAAACAGCTATTCCAACTTCATCAAAATTTCATTAGAATTTATTTTGTGGTAAATATTCCAAAATACAAGTTATTTAATTGTGTCCATTAATTTATTATTGGTAAAAGAATTAATCTCCATATTCCATTAATCAATATCATAATTATTCCATATTAATATCTCCAAAAAATTCCATTCACCAAAACATTATGAGTGATTCCAATATACACTTCTAGATATGGTATAAACTATTTGTTCTATTTAGAAAATTGAGTTATATAAAATACAAATTAATTTACTAATGAATCTATATATTGAATAGTGTATATATAATTATAGTCTGAATATATCAGGTTGAATCCAAATCAAAACATATTAGATTAGATACCACCAGTAAGAATTTGGGACACCCTGATATGGGGGGTGGTGAATTTTGTTGCTTGAAGATTTAAAATTATCCCCTCTAATTATTATTTATGATCTTTTTACCTTCATTGAAAGAAAACATAGTCAATATATGTTTTCCTAAAACTCCCCACTAGAAAATACCATTGTCATATATAGAATAAACAGAATGTAACAAACATCAAGATTTTATTTGGTTTACCCACACTGGGAAACATCCAAGGAGAATCCACTTATCATTACGTGTTGTAATAATAATTCATTATAACTCATTGTTTAATGGATACAAGGTTTAGGTAAGTTCACTCCTCAACACGGATCAATGAAAGTATAATATTTAGGTATAATATCACTATCTAGCAAGTCTTACTACTTGTAGAATAGTTTAGGTTAGATAACTTCTCAACATGGGTCACTACATCTTCTTCTCCTATACACACCACTTTAGTGAAGGTATTAGTTTAGAGACTTGTATCTCTTTTTACAGTTTAATGATAAGAATTTTACTCTAACATCATCATATATTTATGAAAAATTATTTATCCTAAATTCATGATGTCGATGATTTAATAAAATCCTTATGCTTCTTCTAATTCTAAGTCCAGATATGATCAATTCTCAGTTAGGAGATTTGATATAGGTCCATTAAAAAAACTCTATATAGAAGCACCAATAATGATATAATTATTCTAGAATGGTAATTTTTCACTTTTTGATCTTTATTGAGTTTAACAATGAATCTTAACATCAAAAATTGAACTTCAACAATATTTAAAAAAAATAATCTATATAGAGACTAGTCTTCAATGTAGTTTAATCCAGAAATAACTCTATTATCTTCTAATATAGATAATGATAGGGTGCCCATGTTTCTCTCATATCCCCCATTGGAAAATATCATTCCTCTCCATTGATTTTTTCAATAATTTTATATATTTATTCTATCTTTTCTAAATTGTATTATTTTACTTTTTATTCTAATAGTATACCTCTATTTTTCAGTTGACATATTTGATTTTTGGATTCAAACAAATGCACAAAACTACTAAAAATTTAAATAAATTTAACCTTATATATTGATTCGTCTTAAAATTAATCTGCACCAATGGAATCCATTTGTCTTATTAAAGATGAATCCATAACCTTCTATATGTTTCAGGACTACATAGTTAGAAAATTTAATGTAACCAATATTTTTTTCAAACCCCAATGTGTCCCCTGCTCTCAAAATTCCTTTTTTAATCTCTATGTGTAACTCACCTTGAATTATGACATCAAATAGAATGGAATAGAACTACTAACAATAGAAACACACTTCCAAATTAATTCTACCAATCTC
Organism: Viscum album; assembly: GCA_963277665.1. Lineage (NCBI taxonomy): Eukaryota > Viridiplantae > Streptophyta > Magnoliopsida > Santalales > Viscaceae > Viscum > Viscum album. The sequence goes on from OY728139.1 coordinate 501,566,797, forward strand.
GCTTTCCCATGTTTTTCTAAATCCAAAAATCATAATGGACAAACTTCCCACATCCTTTATATAGTACACTTCTGATTCCTATTCTGATTAAACATTATATAAACTCAAAATGGAATCTAGAATGATTGTTTTAAGCATCCCTATTTTTTTTATAAGTACTATATAATCTCAAAACATCATCCACATTAGTGTGACACATAATAATATTTATTTAATTTTCTTCTTCCTCATCATGGTCTTCCAAAGGCCATGTGAAATATTATACTTGTCATTCTAATTGTTTTTTGTTCTCCTTGTGATATTATTTATTATAATTACATTTAATTTACCTTGAACATGATTTATATACACATATTCATTTACCATAGGTGAAATTATCACCCAAAACATCATCCAACATGACATTATTCTCATAAATACTTCTTAATAAAATCATTTATCTTGAAATTGCATAAAAATTCCCATAAAACATGAAATTTATAAATTTTACATATATACCATGCCTTTTAGAAATTCACCAAGGTGTGGTGAACTCTATTTTGAAGTATTCTATCACTAATCCTCCTCCATTCAACTCTAGATATTTACTTTAATATTTCTCGCCCAAAAACCGTACAAAATCTTGGATACCTTGCTGTTATGAATACTAAAACATCCATTACAAATTAGCATTTGGACTTCTAAAATAAATCCCAAATTAAAAAAGATACACCAACTCACAACAATAGTAGTTATTAATTAATACAATCATCATTATTCCAACAGGTTATAATGTCATAAAACTAGAAACATCTTCATTTTATTTTGAATATTCATCAAACTTGTTCATACTCTATATATACATTGTATATAATATTTATCAAAACATCAACCTATTGTGAACACCATTCCTTACAAATCCTCAACATCAATCCTTTAATGATTTCAAGTAATTCTATTGATCTCCTTTTATGATTTTTTCCATCGATATCATTTTGGGATTTTAAACAAATTCAATACACAACATTCATAGTTGAAATGATTCATGAAGCATATAATGCAATGTTTAATTTTTTTCTATCACATTATACATGTTTTTGTGGATAGAAATCAATATCTAAATGTAATTAAGAACATAATGATTTTTTATATCCCTTCATAAAATTAGATGTAAACCTTGAATTATGATCAACTATACTAAAAATCGAAACCCTATATAAATTTAAAATCTATTTATGATAGATTTTATAAATATATTCTAACGGTATAATATCTCAAATAGGAAAAAAGAATATATTTAGTCAAATTATCATCAAAAAGATATAATATAATTACCTTGAGATGTATTTGGGTATATGATTATGGAATCTATGGATATATGTTTTCACATAAATTATGTAATTTATATTGGTTGAATCATTCTTTTCCATTATTACAGTTTCTATTTACCCCATTAAAAAATAAAACATTTAATGGTAAAATCTGCAATACATTTATTCATTCTTTTCCCATAAAAATATTCTTCATAATCATTTAATAATGTTCTGTTGTAAGGGTTAGAGGAAAATGGAGAGGTATAGGCCACACTCAATAATCTATTTAGTTGAAATGTGTTATTTTCTAAACATAGACTTTTTGAAAGTCATATAAACCCTTTATATTCAATAATTAACCAATGTTACATCCCCAATTTTCTCAATTTTATATTCTCTTATAATCCATGATATTCTATTTTAGAATATATTATTTGTTCAAACAAATAAAATCACACTATTACTTATGCCAAATGATAATAGGGCTCCACTTGAAAATTTCAAGTCCAATTTTCATTAAATCATTAAATAACTAATCATTCTCCAGTGTAACATGTATAATATTACATTATAATTTTGAATCAATTCATATGATACAATTATTATCATTCATGGATGATAATGAAATATTAAATCATAATATTTTATCAATTATAACCATATTACTTTAATTATTTTTCAATGAATATATACTTCAATATTTTATAATAAATATATAAATATAATTTTTTTTCACAAAATAAACTATTCCACTAAATATTTAAAGAATAAATTTTAGTTAGAAGATTAAGGTCATGCATTGGATAATTTTTCTCATGATGTTTTAAATTTCATAATACACATGCTATCACCTGATCATTTTGGATCAAAAATCAAGACCCTTTTATAAAGAACCACAATAAATAAAAAAATCCTTTATTTCTATATGGAAAAGATAATGTTATACCATAAATCAATCTTATTTTTCATTCTTGAAAATATTCTTTTCCATCCATTGTCTTAATAAATTTACCATCATTTAAAGTTAAAATGATTAATGGGTCATCTAACCAAGTAATGTTTTCAATAAACCATCAATAATAATATGTTAATCAAAGAAAACTATGAATTTTTTATAATAATATTTCCTCTTGGTATGCTTGGTATAGTTAACTAAATTATTTCCATTTGGATATGAAAATAATGATTTAAATAGCTTATAAATACACTAATTGAAACGTCATTAAGGTTGAAATAGAGTGGAATACTTTATTGATGAATATTTTGATATATTAATCTAAAAAATGTTCTCCTGTAAGTTGTATATCCATATTATTTTTTAATATTTTGATTTATTTTTTTAAACATAATTCATTAAATAGGATTATAACTCTTACATGGGATATCCCAACTATATAGAACTTTCATTAAGACAACTATAATATTGGGGTGCATATAATAAAACGAGACATGGTGAGGATTCATGCACTCCCTTTTAGATAAAAAACTACACATGATGATAAAGGAACTCATCACCAAAATATATGTTCAATATATCACTTACTATGATCACTACTAAAAATGTGAACTTATTCATCAAGAATTTTATAGAGAGGTTGTTGTATTTTTTAGACGACCCTAAAATTTGGTCTCATGTTTAACACAAATGACACTTTTATAAACAATATCATGTTAGAAAGTGGAATTATACATGATCCATGGGGGTTAGTGTTCTCAACCATTGAATAATTAGTAAGTTTCCAAAACAACCTTATTATGGAGGATAAAGACCTAATTTACAAAGTCAACTTATATAAAGAGAAGAAAAATCCCTTTTAAAATTTGTAAATGGACTCTTCCTTGATTTTAAACTTTCTTTATGAGCCCACGTCAACCCATGTGTTAGTCAAATATATTTTTAAGTTATGTAGCCAATTACTATATAAAAATGAAGATCTTATACAAATAATGGTAAGGTAACATGGTAGTGGGGATCATTCCATTTATAGTGACCTATATGAAACCATAAAATGGTTTTCCTAATTAGGCTCCCCACTATAAATTAATAGAATCTTCATTTTCAATGTATCACCCACAATTTCATTTTCTAGTATGTAACTTATTATTTGTTTATTCTTGTTTCTATTGTTTGATTTGGGTTGTATATTTGGTTTATGAAGGTAAATTAAGCTGTTGATAGAGGATAGAGGGTTTCTAGATTCTTTATTGTTCTACATTTTTTAGGTTAGATATGTTCATTCCATCACCAAGGTTATCATATCATGAATATTGGTGTGAATTTAATAGTTTGATGGATTCAAATTTTAGACAAGGGCCACTAGAATGTGATGGGTGTTGGGAAGATGGAATATGAAAATTTCTAAAGGCATTAGGGTAATCCCTATATAAGGGTTTCAAATTTTTTGAAAAATGAGTGTGGATGGGGGGCATGCTTTGGCTAAGGAACCATACTTTGGTGGGTGTGTGGGAAATCCATAAATGGATATGTACCATATGTTAGGGCCAAATAAATATGTTTATCTTCAAATATAAGGTTTCCCAAACTTTCTGAAAAGTCTTGGAGGGGGAATGTCATGATTTGATAGTGGGAATTCACATTATGTTCATACATAATGGTTAACATAAATAGAAAACTTTCTCTTATTCATGGGTATATCATACATGGGACTTCTTGACTTTATAAAAATTGAGTGAGGGGAGGGTCATACCATAAAGGGTTTGTGTCACACTATGATGGTGATTTGATGGGGGACTAACACAATATAAAATCCTATCTTTATAGGGTGATCATTATATATAGGTAAGATTCATGCCATCATGCTTCCTTGTACAAGTAATTCATGTTTCTATATAGATTTAGTGAGGTGTGTTATATCATGATGAATGTAGGTCACTACATGACTAACGTTTCCCAATTTTTTAAACATTGATTTGTAAATTAAATAAATTTTAAAGGGGTTTTTTCTATTTGGACCTACTATATCATAAAAAAATTCCCATTAAAAACTTATGGGGTATAGAAATTGATCATCATTCTTCTCCCACCCCAACACTTGATTTAAGTGGACCAATCATAAAGAAATATAAGTTAACATATTTTCATTCTCCTTTTTGATATATTATCCATTCCTTTATGATTTTATTTGTTTTAAAAATACTAGGAGAACCAAGGATCCTCTAATCCAAATGTATGATAAGGGTGATTGATTTTAAGCCCTTAATTATTATTCCTTATCAGGTTTTCATAGTTAGATAAAGTTTTAATTAGTTTAAAGTAGATAGTTCTATTCCATCCATTTATCCAAGGAGCCTTATGTGCATGATTTTAAATAGAATGTTTTAAATTGTTTCAAATAATATTATTCCAACATTAATGCATATTATATATTTATGTTAAAATGTTCTCAAATTATTTATTTATATATGTGTCATACACCACTTTTTTATTTTCAACATTTATCTATTTATTATTTTATATTTATTCTTGGTCTTGAGTTCCTGGTTTGATATTTTAAAATTTCTAAAATTTTATGTTTTTATCATATACGAATAGTTAATAGAAATTTTTTGGTAATCATGCACCTATGTCTACAAATGGGTAGTGGTGTTTTTCATAGGAAATGAATAGTTTCCCAAACTGTACGGGTGAATTGGTGTTCCCATTGGGGGGTTCCTGATCGGCACATAGTTTGGTAAATTGTGCACAAACCATGTGAAAAAACCCTGAAAAAAATGAAATGAAATAAAAACAAAAACAAAAACAAAAACAAAAACAAAAACAATATAAATAATAACAATAAAAATAGAAATATAAAAAGGGGTCTCACCCTTCCCCACTCATGCCATATCAGGCCCTAGGAGGTATCCCCTCATACTCAAACCCCTCCTACCACATTTTACATCTTCATACCTCTCCCTCTATTCTCCTCTCCTATAGTGATTTTAGTGTGATCTAGTCCAGCTTAGTTTTCCTTTATATCTTTCCTCTCCATCCCATTCATTATCCTCCCATTTTTTCCCTTTCCCTTACCATGTCATAACATTGAAAAAACCCTAAATGGGTATGACTTTTTATTTTTTTGTGTCCATAGGGTTTATATATTCCACCATGGGCTATTCTTCCCTCGTTTTTTAATATTTTTGTTTATCTATGTTTTTATAGGTATTTTTACCTCATTGTTAAATTTTTCATTCTGTAACCCTCTATTTCTTGTCATTTAATTTCATCTTTTTGATACCTAATAACTATATTATGAATATTTACTAGATTTATAAAGATAAAACTAGCGTAAAACAAGGTTCTAATTTAAAAATGGAATTTATATATTTGGTATTGGATTAAATTTGTTTTTATTTAACTGTGAGAACAATATGCTAGTTAAATTTTATGGTTGGGCCTTAGAAATAAATATTTTGTTTTTAATAGGTATGTCCATTTTCAATGAAAATTATTAAGTAGATTTTAATCATTACTTTAAATTTGAAGAAATATATGAAATTGAAATTATTAATAACATATTTAAATTTGACTATGAGTTTAATTATGAGGTTTTTTTAATGGGTTTTTATATATATAATGGTTATGGAAATATATATGGGTATATATATATGTGTGTATGAAAATCCATATGGAAAATTTTTGATTTATGTAATGATATATATATATATATATTTAATTTTATATGTGTGTAATGATAGAGATATCTTAAAAAATTTTAAATTAGTTATCGAAATTTGAATTAATGAAAATGTTTATATAGATTCATAAAATTAATTGAAATTTCCCAATTGGAATGTTTTATTTTTCTCCTATGCTTTTATACATAGTTTTTTTGATTCAATAGAGCTATATTATAATGAAACTGAAGGTTCCTTTTAACCCTCATGTATTGTTTAAATATTTCCCTTGATTTTAAAAATAATAAGTTTAAATGAGTCATGCTTTGGTTTTGATAGATGAAATGGGTTATGATGGGTTTACAGTAGACCCCCTTTCTTTTTAAAATGATATATATATTAGATGGTAATCACTCATGGGAACCCCATGTACTTTGGAGGGATGACTAGGAAAAGTATACGAGGGTATATCTATAATCTATATCATATAATAAACATTACATTAATAAATAAACCACATTTTACATGTATTATGGATATCTATAGTCTCTAGAGTGGTCCCCTAGTGGCTCAAACATAGGAACAATGTTTGAGGTTTTTATCACTGAGAGTACAAGGATCCTAGGATGAGAGTCCCTAACCATTTTTACCCTAGGGTAACCTATGGTTATTGGATTTAATTTTATTACATTGGTATTATTATTTGAATATTTATATTTATAAAAGCATTATTCGTTGAATTTATTTTATTTGTCTTATTAATTTATGTTTTTATAATTCATATTTCTCTATGGTTTCAAAATATTTTATAAAGGGGTTTTTTTATAAAATAGCTTGAGAAATGGGTTTTTGAATGATTTTTTTCTATAATGATGGGATAGGTAGATAATTTTTTTAAGTGGCTGATTTTATTTAAAATAAAGAAAAAAATAAAATTTTAAATATTTTATGTAATACGGTGTTTTATTATAAAAATAGAAATCCTATTTACTAATGGAATTTTCAATCTAAAATGAAAATTTAACTTCAATTAAATGGTAATAATGAGGAAAATTTGGTGATGGTATACTTGTAATTTTTATTCTCACAACAATTTTATATATCATAGTTTATTTTTTAGTTGAAGATTAATCCTAGAGTGATTTTGGTTTTCAATTTTTCATGGAGTGTGACCATGGGCCACATGGGATAGTTTGACTATCTATGTCTTTTTTATTATTATTTTAGTTTCTTTTATTTTATCACATATATTGGACTTGTACTACTTTTTATGGTTTAAGGTGTACTATTATTACAATGGATAAGGATATGTATCTAGTGGTGGTCATTTCTATAGGTGAGGGTTATTTGAAGGAGTAGAAATATTTTTTTTAATTTTTTCGATGCTTTAATATCATATTGTTTTATTATGTTTATAAATATATTATTTGGTGTGGATGTATAACTTATGGATGGGTCATGTTGAATATTTATTAATAGTTTATTGTTTCTTAATACTGATTTTATGGGAAAAAATATTCCCTCTGAGTAAACCTAATTTTGTGGCACTTGTTTCCACCTAGAGGCTATCAATAACATGTTTCAGGGACATCATAGGTTGTGTTATGAATTGAATGGATGGACTACTTGGGTTGGATAATGAAAAAATGGTATGAGAGATTATATTTTTAAATATACCTTGTTTTCACAGAATTATCTATTATTTGGGTAGAATTTCTATATTGAAGTAGTTTTTTTATGTATTAAGAGGTAGGTTATGGTTTGGTGACTAATCATCGATCTCATGGTGAAACCCAAGTTACATAGTGGTTTCAGGTTTAATTTTATAATTATGAATTTAATTTATTTATATTTATTATTATTTATTATTTAATGGATCTATAAATTTTTAGGGATAATAATGATGTCTAACCAGTTCCACATAGTGAGATCTCATGGCCTAGAAAACCATGTGGATCCTCAGTGCATAGTTTAGTATGATGAGATGTAGTTTTTTGGAATGGTTTTAAATGATAATGATTTTGTTTTAAAAATTTATGAAGGGAGATATTATAATAAAAATATGGTTATTAAAGGAAAAGTAGGACTATGTGACTGAAATGGGTCTTTGTAATATTGAAAGTGGGCTCTAAAATGACATTTGGTGATTAAAAATTTAAAAGAATAAATTAATTGTGGATATATTATCAAAATTTGGTAAATGGTTTAATTTGGAGAGATGGGTGAAAATTTTAAATTGTGTTTTCATGTGACATTTTAAGATTTTATTATGTTAAATGGAAATTGGTTAAAGAATGTATTTTTAAATTGTTCAATGTTTTGATTTTCATGAGTTGTAATTGAGTCTTGTTGCTTTGAGTTGTCATTTTTTTAGTGTGTTTTGGATGAAGATAATGTGTCTTTCATAATGTTGTATTAGGTCTTGTGTTCTTCTCTATTAATTAAAGAATTTACCCCAAAGGGGACCCATAAATCATCAAGTCTAATAGGTCGTCTCATTTGAAAATTAAATAATTTAGGTCTTGGTGTCGATCTATAGGGTTGTAATTATTTGGTTTATTTTCTTAGTACTTTTTTGAGTTGGGAAACATTGAGATTTTTGTGTACCTAATTCATATTAATGGGTATTCAAAGGGTTTCTTGTGGAATAATTCAAAATGATATTTCTTTCAGGTTTATTGATAATGATACAACCTTGGGAATGTTCCTTGGGTGACTAGGATAGATGTTTCACTAGGCTAGTTCATACACTAACATGGGTGGATTTTATTTAGTGGGGTCACCATTAGTGCTGTCTCTGGTATATGGCCATGTATTACCATTTTTATAGGCACAAGGATAGATCCCATGTTATTTTTTCATGTATAATCCTAATTTATACCTCCACCCCTTCTCATTCTGGGTTTAAATGGTATTTATAAGTGACTTTATATCGGTAGTCTTGGTATTTTTATTTGAGTGATTTTAAGGTTACATTTTCTTTTCTAATTCTTAATAAATTTTGTTCAATATGATAGTGATTGTTTGTTCACAAAAAATTATCAACATGTGTTTTATTTAGGGTTCTGGATATGTATTTTAAGTTGAGGGTTTTGGATTTGGCCTCACAACCCTTTTAAAGTGTCTTCCTCAATTCAAACCTCTTTTATAAAGAGATTCTTAAATGTTTGGGACACTCACATTTGGTATCCCTATCTTGATCATATCCTTGTATGGTTGGATAGTTCATATTACTTTGGGATTTCAAGATATTTTATAGTTTTTATGTAGATCTAGTGAGATGAATTAGTTCAAATTAGAATGGGTTGGTGATCATTTCATGGTTCACTTTTCCATCTTAAATGGATTTTCAAATTAGTGTATTATCTTTATGTTTGGTAACTTTCTAAAGTAAAAATGTTTTGAGAAATGGAGAATTGTCACACCCTAATTGTTTTTTTCATTATTTATTTATTTATATTATTATTGACTTTGAGTTAATGGTCTGATATTTTAAATTTCATTATTTTTTTTCTGAACATGAACATGTTTAATAGAATCCATGCGGAAACCATGCCCCAATGTATGATAATTAGATGTTTTGTGTCACCTAGTCGGAGCACAGTTTCCCAAATCATGTAGTGAAACCATGTGGGTTCCATTGTGTGCCTATTGAAGGGCATACGATTGTCACACAATTTGGTAAACCATTCAAACACCATGGGACATTCCCACCATATAAAATAAAATGATATAAAATCAAATAATAATAAATATAATAAAAACCGAAACTAGAAAATGGGGGTCATACCCTTCCCCTTTCATGTGATTTTGACCCCCAAGAGGTATCCCCCTCATCCTCTCTTAGACATGACCTCATCCTACCTCTCTCTCTAACCTCCTATCCTCTTTGGATTTTAGTGTGATCAACTCCAAGTGAGGTTTTGATCCTCTCCTTCTTCTTTCTCCTCCCATTTTATCCCCATTACCTTGTTGTCGAATGACATAGGACAAAACCTTATTGTGTTTGGATTTTTACAATATAGAGATTTGGTCCTTATGGTGTTTGAATTCCTCAATAAGTCTTTATTTCCTCATTTTTTGAATGTTTAACTTCTTCTAATCTTGTTCTAGGTAGGTTTTCCCATAATTAACTCTTTAATTCGATAAATCTTGATTTCTGAGCACCTAAATCACCTTTTTGTACCTATAAATTTTATTATAAATTTTTATTATATTTATAAAGTTAAAATTTTATTTTATCTTCGTTTTTATGGATAGAAGTGGTTATTTTAATATTATAAATTAGATTATTTTTCTCTTTATCCATGTACACAATGTTCTCTTCAAATTTTTGGATTGGCCCTTACAAGAAAATTATGTGTTTTTAAAAGGTATGATGGTTTTCAATGGAAATTATTTTTTATATTTTAATACCTACATAGAATATTTTGTAATTCTTGAACTGAAAACTATTAATAAAATATTTAAATATTTATTTTCAATTTATATATGATATTTTGAAAATTATTTTTTAATTATCCTATGGTTATACAAATATACATGGGTATACATACATATATATATATGTGTATGTGTGTGTGTTTACAAATTTACAGAGAAATATGTGAATTTGTGTAATTATATTTTTTTTGTGGGTAATTGTATATGGGTATAAATAGAGGGATACCATAATGAATTTTAAATTATTTCTCAATTTTTGTTTAAAAAAATGTTTTAATGTATTTATAAAATAAATTTCCATATTCCAATTAGAATGTTCTATTTTCTTATTAAGATTTTATATAGACTATTTTAATTTATTAATTCTATGATATGATGAAATTTATGGTTGGATTCTTTTCCTCATGGGTTGTTTAAATGTTTCCTTTGATTTGAGAAATGTATTGGTTTAATGAGGAATGTGTTTCTTTTGACAAAATAAATGTCTTGTGATTTGTTGATGGATTTCACCCTTTATTTGATAAATATTATGTGTTTGAAATGTAAAAATCACATGGTAAACCTAGGTACTTAATCAATATTTCATTTATAGGTACTCTTGGTGGTCATATTTGTACTCCCTATACCGTGAACAATGTTGTAAAACTCACAAAACATCACGTGACATGTATTCTTCTTACCTGTTGGATTTGGTATTTACCCACTTGTTAATCATGTATGAGAAAAGTTTTTAAAGGTTTAATCATAGAGAGAATAAGTATATTGGTATGACAGGCCATAACCTTTGTTTTTATAGGGTCGCTCGTGGTGCTTGGATTTGACTTTATCACTTTGGACTTCTTCATAGTCTAAAACAATTATAAAAGAATGTTTCCTTTCAAAAAAATTTATATATCTTTATAAATGATATTTAAATCCTTATTGTTTATTTAGGTATTCTAAATAATTTATAAATGTTATATTTTCTAAAATGGATTTGAAAATGGTTTCTCAAAATTGGGTTTTCTGCAGCAGTGGTGTATGATGATAAAATATTTTCAAATTGGTTGTTTTCTTTTAAAATAAAAATAAAAAAATGAATTTTTAAAATATTATGTGATAATAGATTTGATTTCAAATAATTTAAAACTATTTATTAGTTTATTTTAAAACTATCCTAAAACATAATATTTAAAAAAATGGTAAAGATGTATAATGGAAAGTGGTGGCTAACTGGGATTTTTTTAATGATGATTATTTTATATATTTCAGTTTAAGGTTAAGCTTATGATCACTTGCAAAGTGATTGATGTTTTAGTTTTATATGGAGAGTTACCATTTTTAATAAGTTATATCTTGACTAGGTATGTTGGTTTTTTATTTTACTTTTTTATTCTTTTATTACACAGACCATGTAGGGTTGGATGGGTACTATTTTTATAGTGGCTAAGGATAAGATTTAGTGGTGATTATTTGAATAGGTGAGGGTGACTGGGGCGAGTGGAGGGATTTATTTGTTTAATTTTTTATATTCTATTATATCATGTTCTTTGTTTATTTTTCAACTTATTTTATTTGGCATGTGTGGTTGACTAAAAGATATGCCATGATTAATTTTAAATTAATTTTCTACTATTTATTATCTTTTATTTTATGGTTGAAATTATTCACTCTGATTAAACCCAATTAATTGGCCATTTTTTCCACCTTGGGGTGATCAGAAATACTCTTCATGGACATCATAGGCTAGATCGGGCATATTATGGATAGATATCCTAGGTTGGTCTATGATAATACAAATAATTAAAATAGTTTCTAAGGTTGCACTAGTATGTGGAAATTACAATATACTATAAATTTATTTTTTAAAATATATATTTTAATAGAAATTGATACTTGATGAAATTGGAATTTTTTGATACCATTATACATCATTGGAACCTGATGTTCTCGGATAAGGAACCTTGGAAAAGATCTTACTAGGCTTTGATATGCTCTCCATAGATTTTGATTACACCATTATACTTCACAGGAATTTTATGATCTCCCTAGTTGGTGAATATAGTGATTTTGAACATAATATAGTTTGACTATTTTAGTTTTAAATTACCATAGACACATTGGGGAATGTCATATGATGTTTTATTTACATATTTGGTAATATAGATTTTTTATTAATATTTAAAATTTCAAATAAACTTATCATAGGTTAACAGATTTTAAAATGTTTAATGTGTTTCATAATATAGTTTATTTTCCCACTAGAATTATTGGATTATCTATTTTTTTTCTCATGGAACTGTTGGTGAGATCCTACCAGAATATTTATTCTCACACCCTATATACACCATTTGTGTGTGTATAGACCTTTTATTTACTTATACAGGTAAAGGAAAGGTGCTTGAAGGTGGTAGTTCACAAAATTGATTAGTATACAGGAGTTGATGTTAGTATTTACATGGTATGAGTGACACACTCATGTAAAATAGAGATGGTTTGTGGTATTATTATTTCCCTATGGATTTTCTTTGTAGATTACTTCTAATATTCACCCATTTAGCTTCCCATTATGTCCCCCCTTCTTCATTTTGTTAATTCGCATGAAACAATAGTTTATAAGTATGGTTTAATAAAACTTATATACTATGACGGACATTATGAAAATATATCCATAGTAAACACAACTCAATATCCAAAGAATGATCCAATGTGAATAAATATAAGGCAAAATTTAAAATCATACCTGTACAACATTTGTTTTTAGATTTTGGCCTATTTTTCATGTCACTGGTGATAACTGCTGAAAGAAACTGATGTAAAATCCCTTTATATCATTAAAACATACTCCAAATTCTAATAGAAGAATTGACCATAATTTTTTAGGTACTATTATCAAAATCAATGACATCTTCAATGTTTCAATGCTCATAGGATCATCATACCTTTGACCTAGAAATAAACTTGGATCATGATGTTATTATTGAAGACTCATCCCATTCATAATTAGGATAGTAGAGATAGGATCTCTTAAAATCATGTGATGAATAGACATAGTTAATAATGTCTTTTATTTCCTTAAATAATAGGGTTTTATTTATGAAAATTTGACTTTGGTTTTCTATAAATGAGACCCTTTACATCTGACCATATTTTCTGCATATAATATAGTAAATGCATCAAACATTTACAGATATTGTATAACATAACTATTAAATTTAATCTATTTTACTATATAAAACCTTATCCATTAACATTACTCATCGCAGCCAAAAATATATAAAGAATATTGAACAAAAATATCCATTAAAAAAATTATTCCTCATATTCACTTAAAAAATATAAAAACATTTATAAAAAATAGTTTTAATAATCTTAAAAATGAATAAGAGTGTATTTATTTATTTATTCTGATTTTTTAAACCTATACATATCTTAAACATCTATTTGTGACCCACCATGACCTAAAATCTAATTCACTATAATTGGAAATTCATATAAGTGTGGTCATATAGGCCCTTATCTCAATAGTAGTCATTGATACTCAAAAATAAAGAGAATTATCTAGAAACAAATCCTAGACCCAAAGAAGATAATGATTTTTCATAGAAATGAAAGCCTCATATGAGAACACATCATGTAATATAGTCTCCTTGTCTCATGATTTATCTTAATGTTGGACACAAAATATTTATCGTCATGCTTTCTAATTTATTATTTTATCACCATACTACATGGATTTAACTTCTTCTATAATGGAAATTGATTTAATAAATGTACTACCATCCTGTTCAATACATATTGATACATCTCTTCCTTTATGGATATAATGAAGAACTATCTTGATCATTTAATAAATTTCATTCCACCAATGAAACACTCAATAAAATCTACCTCCCCAAAACATAAATATCATGGTTTTCATCTTGAATAAAATTACTCAATAAAATAATACACAATAATAATGATCTTATGTTAGGAGAAAAATACACATGCTCATATATAGGAACAACCAATGAAATATATACATGTGGTTTTCCTATTGGTAAATTATTCATCATGGTCTCCTTTACTCGAGATCACCCATGTGGGAGCTTAATGAGAATAAGTCTTAATGCTTATGGTCCCCATGAACCAAATTGTAAAATAATGTTTGTGTCCCGTTATAATTATGTATCTAGACCATGGTACATATATTTTATTATTGTCATCATAGTATCTCAAGGTTCCCATTACAATAGAAAACTACATAAACAATTTTTATGATAATTAATCTAAAGAAAATATCATTTCAAATAGTAGATGTAAAAGTATAAACAATATTATAGTTGGTATACATCATGTGTAGATCTTAATATAAAATAAATTTCAATTGAAAAATATAGATCAAATTTGTTATAGGGCACCTAACGTTGCAACACTCCCACTTGAACTATAACCAACTTGTATACTATCAATCTGTTAGCTCTAACAGATAATATTGTACTTGTGGGGAGTAATTTAATTATCCATTAGTACTACCATAGTTTCTTACATAGTAAATATGTTAACTACAAATTCCCCTCGTTGATTAAAAACCCTAAAGAGAAAATAAACTATTGTATATTCTTTTTTTCACCATTATAATATTGATATCATGGCTAGTACATTTAGTAGGATTATAATAACCAGAATAAATAATTATGTATTTTTATGGTTTAAGTGAATCACTCAAGGGGGGGGGGGGGGTTAATTAAGTATTCAAAATAATTTTTTAAAAATCTATTATAAATACAAATTATAGAAACACAAAAAATAGTACAACATATTTAAATAATAATGTTGTAGTAAAAAAATTGATTCTTTGAAATAATTTCTTGAAGGTGTAATCAAATCTCATTTAAATAGTTTGAAAACAATTTAACTTTTGAAATTATTTTAATCAAACCAAAAAAAATTAACCACAATTAAAAGGTAACTATCAGAGTATTTTTTTTAATAAAAATTTTATAAATAAAAATAGTTAGATTAAAATAAATTAATGAAATAATGAATTTTAAAACAAAGGTTAAATTATCATGTTGAGACTTAGTCCTCTCCACTTGATAGAAACCAACTATCAAGTTAGTTTATTAAACAAAATATAGTGATCCACAACCTAGTTTTGGTATACGAAAACAACTACACGTCAGGAAGTACAAGCCATGAACAAAATCTTCCACTACTATCCATAGAATGAATGATATTATAGAAATGATAAGATAATATCTAAATAAACACTAATAATGTGCATGAGAGTTTAATTGAAGTATAAGTAGGTAAAGCAATAACAACTATAAATTAAATAATATTAGAGAACAATAGAGAAAAGAATATGAATATATAGTGTTGTTGTCTTTCTATGATCAAGGTTGATATGACAAAAAATGATATTATTATTCTATTAGATTATATTTAAATAAATACTTTTTATCACTTAAAAAACTCTTCACAAGGAGTTCACAATGTTTCAGTTTTTTCATGAAAAAGGGTGTCATATAAAGCATAAAAAAATAATATTTCTTTTTAGTACATATTAATTATGATCCAGAACTTATCAAACCAGCTAATTGAATGAAAATCCAACTGAAATTTGTGTATGAGTGGTTATTCAGATTTATAATATTCCAAAACTCCAATTATACATTATAGGATATTAATAAACTAGTTCCTTATATCAAGTTGGAAATCTGGGAAATAATGATCTATTTTCAATTCTCCTAAGTAGTTGTTTATGAATAATCATTCTTAAATCCATGTACCAGGAAACTCTCATACTTGAATAATATTTGATAAAGTAGAATTTGAAATTTAATTTAAATTAAAGGAAATATATCGATGGATGTCAAAAAATACATGGATGTAGAAGTCATGAATAGAAGTATAACATCTTACATAAGGAGATACATCAACAGAAGTGGATGATACCCATGTAAGCATATACATTACCTTATTAACACAAACATCCCTTCATGGAAGAAGTTATTGATTCATGGTAGTAGATCATACTTACCAAATAAAATTTAAATTTATTGTAGC
Source organism: Viscum album (assembly GCA_963277665.1). NCBI lineage: Eukaryota > Viridiplantae > Streptophyta > Magnoliopsida > Santalales > Viscaceae > Viscum > Viscum album. The sequence continues at coordinate 501,583,182 of OY728139.1, forward strand.
AAATCCTAAACATGGATAAAAAACTTTATTAATGGTACGAGAAGTCAATTGAAAGTAGTAGAAGTCTTAGGATGGTAGTAGAAGTATTTTGATTGTAGAATATCTATTTTGACCATAGTAAAAGTATTTATATTGAATAAAATGATTTAATCCTATCATATATCTCTTTATAGTAAGAGAATTTTTTAGATTGAAGAAAAAATATTATGATGGTAGTATATGTCTTCTGAAGGCAGTATAAGTATTGTGATTGAAGAACGAGTCTTCATATTGTAGCATGATAAACCTTACAATAACTTCTGATACCTATAGAAATTTATGTAAAAACCAGAATTATGAATTTATATCATACAATAAATAAATAGTTTGTAATAAAGTAAAATGATTTTGAGAATTAAAATAATGAATTTGTGTAATGATCCAAAAATCAACACCTTTTTTTTTACCAAAAACAATATTTAAAAATAAATTAAAAAATGTAGATTCAGAGAATCCTCATAGCATAATCAGATTTAAAACAAAAACAATAATTAAAATTTACTTAGTGTATAATTTTTTAAAATAATTAAAATACAATGCATTATTCTAAAAAGTTCACATAATACAATAAAAATACGTGTGATATGTTATTCATCCATTGTTTGGACTACCAGAAATGCATAAATGGAAAGATCGATAGAAAATGAAAAGGATAACAACATAAAAGATAAATCATTTAAAAGATCATCAAATTTACATTAATATAAAATTGAAAATAGTACATCATCAAAATAAAAAATAATAAACATGTCATATGCTAAACATATTCCATTTTAGAAGCCTCTTTAGGGAGATATTTCTCCATAGTGAAAGAAACAGGGTGAACTACCGTAGATGGAGATGAATAAGGCCTAAAGACAATGTCTGATCCAAATAGATAGAGATATACCATGACTATAAATCATGTAACACCAAAAGACCTAACTTTTATGGAACTTGTCTAAAACGGAGTGTAAATAGTTTATAAAACTAATATATTCATTAAAATAGTATATAGAGAAATTACTAGAGTCTTGTTAGTGTAAATATAACATTATATTAGCTTAATAAATTGGGATATCACTCTACCACCATGACCCATATCCTAGAAAAATACATCTTTTCTCACCGAAATAGGTCATGAAATGGATATTGAACCTTTAAATGATTGAATTTCTCATTAAAGGCCCTAGTTAATGGAATCATTCTACTATTTTTTGTTTAAAAATAAAATGGTAGTTGAGATAATGTTTTCTTAAAATAATATAATGAAAATATTTGATAGCTTTGGTAATCACATTGATATTATAACTAGCCTCATTAAAACTTTCTATAACATGTTTATAATTATTCTAACAATGGGTATTTATCTATCATAACTCCTCCTCATGAGAATTAGGTAAATAACCCAATTTTTTAACTCTTCTTGAACATTGATCACAACCATGTCAGCATAAAAGGGATAAAAAACTAAAGGACTAGATCTAGAACTAGAGGAACCCTCTTTAAAATAAAGAGACTCAAGCTTGCTAATAATGGTCAGATATCTCTGGGTCTGGTCCATCCCCATTTCTTCCAATATTCTTTGAATAATATCAATGTAATTATAAATCTGATTATACATAAAATTTCAAAATACTAGAAATAAAATAGTATAAATATGTTCTATAACAATATCTGCCATCAAGGATATGTTGTCCTAGAAAATAGACCTACTTTGGGAAGAAAAATCCTTCAGAAACTCAGTAAGAAAAAATTTTAGATAAAACTTAAATAAATCCATATCATTTTAGGTCAAATAACTAGAGTGAGGAAGAGAAGGTGGAAAATACCTCCACTATAGATGTGAAGGTATATCATGGTGTATCAATTTGAGTAAAAAAAGAAAACTATATTTCATAGCATATATGACACACACCACCAAGCCAAAATGAACC